>OY728152.1:1471491802-1476491802 GCA_963277665.1 Viscum album | reverse complement strand
CACCTTGTATCTGCTCTTTTTGTACCGCCTCCAGATCATCCATTCCTTTGTCGACGTTCTCTGACAAAACATGGATCATTAACCACATCCCTCGAACTCGACCTGCCTCCATAGAAACTCTTTTGCCAACAAATTTTTATGTCGTTTGTTTGCTTTGTCGACAAGGACGATCACCTCAACAGCGCTTCATCTTGGTGATCTGTATACTTCAGCAACTCTTCTGCTTTTATCACAACCTCCACTATTGTGATATGTAGTCTTTGAAGGAACAGCTTTAGCATCATCATCTTCTATGACAATGTGATGTTCATGACTATCTCAGAAGTCCAATCTTTGCACATTGTCTTCTTCATCAACCGGTATGATGTACTTCATGCAAACCGATTCAATTCATCAGGAAGTCTCTTGCATGGTTCTCATGCAATCATGAGTAATTGCATGGACTTCATCCAAAGACCTCATTCTTCTTTAATCATCCTTGGATGGATTATACCTCACATTCTGCATTGTTGTAAACAATGTATCACCTTTGACACATGTTCTTTGAACTTCCGATCAGTACAACAATCGTCTGAATCACCACTCCTCTACTTCATCGGAGTACTTCATGATCTCCTTAATTTTGATATTCCATTGACAACTATTGACAACAAATACAAACCTATACACAACGTGGTTCCAACACTTTTATCTTTTATTCTGTTTTTGTCTTGTTTTGTAATCAAGCTGGTTATGTCCAGCTTGAGGGGGAGTGTTTGCAGCGTCTATTGCTTGCTTTATTTTTCTTTATGTGTCCAAGCTAGGTGCACATAGTTGGGGGGAGTGTTGGAGTCTGCATCCCACATCGGACTTGAGCTCCGGTGTGGTTTTAATTATTCATTATAAAATAACCCCAATGGCTGCTTTAGAGAGAACACCTTGGGGGTTCCAATTTCTCTCATTTTATCATTCTATAATGGCTATACGAATTAGTTACAATCATTTGACATGTTTAAATGACTATATTCTCAACAGGGATGTGTTATGTGTGATGCATGTCAACTGTCAAGCATTGGCAGCCGACTCTTGACTTCATTGCATGAAGACTGCCTATATAAAGGATGAGGATTCTCCTGTTGCGGAGTGTGACACAGTATAGCCTCGCTGAAGTTCTCTTTGACCCTGTTCACTATTTATCACTGAGGTGAATGTGCTAGCACACTTCTGGAGTTCGGGGATCCCCTCATAGCGTATGGGGATTCTAGTGGCCGGTGTCACCCTTGTGGAGGCGAGAGTCTGTTGGTTGTTGCATGGTGATCTCCATCAAATGTACTCTGAGATCGGCAAAGATGGAGCACGTTGCAACTGAGGTACGCCTGTTTATGTTTCAAGATCTTCATTTCATATTGATTTGATGATGATAGATCGGACAAACAAATGAGTTTCTTCCACTTTGATGATCAAGAGATGATTCTACATAACCCATCAGCCCCAACACAAAAGTTGGAGGGGTCACGCTAAAGGTTTCCTTTATCAATGCAAAATAGACCCGCGGCCCGCGGGATTTGCGTATATGGGGCGGGCTTAAAAATTCTGACCGCTTGGAGTGCGGGTCTATGAGGGTTGAGCCCGTGTGGATGCGGGCTGAGGTGGGTAAGCTCGTGCGGGCGTGGGCCCGCCCACTGGATTGGTTTACAAAAAAAATTGATTTTTTTTAGCCATCTGTTACGTGATGACGAGACTCTTAGTTTTAGCAATGAGTTTCACTACGAGCTTTGTCGATCTGGTGGTGACTTCGTCCTTAATTCTCTTGAGCTAGGGTTTCTCTGGCGGCTCTCGATATCGTGCTTCCCTTTTAGGGTTTCACAGGTTGCGGTGGTTTAGTTTGTTTTGCCTTCGGTTCCGTGGTGGTAACCCCCCTCTGGTCTTTGGCGTCGCGATCCCTGGTGGTTCCCTCCGTTGTAGCTATGCGTAGTGGTTCCCAGTGGTCACTGTTCGACATTCCAACGGCGTTTGACACTTTCACCGTTTGTCGTGGTCTCTGACGTCGCGCCTCTGTCTCTTTACAAGGAGTCGTTGTTGACATTCCGGCTTCGTCCTCGTCGTTTTCTTCTGGCGACTGTGATCTCTTCCCCTTGCTTCCTACGCTTAACGTTGTTGGGGATCCGAGGTTTCACACCATAGTGATCCGAGCGACGGTGGGGTCGTTGTGGGAGTGAAAAGAAAATATTTAAATGATTTTAATTTTTTTTTTTAAAACGCGGGCAAGTCCGTGTGCCTGTGTGGGGCGGGGCAAGATTGATATTTTTTCTTCGCATTGGATGTGAGTTTTTTATTTTTTTTATTTTTGCATGCAAACCTGTATGGGCTTGAACCCACACGGGCTGAGCTCCCCTCGCTCCTCCCGCCCCGTTTCTCATGCTAGTTGCGCGTTGACACGGTAGCACAGGAGGAAGGGTCGTGCCTGGAGGCGTGGGGAGGGAGGTCGTGCCTCGTGCTGGGAGTGAAAGGGCAGCTAGGGTTGGTGGGCAACTGGGTTAGACAAAGAGGAGAGAGAAAAATTGCTCTATTATCACATAGAATGAAATTTTGTTCCTCAACAAGAGGCCAAACACTTTATAGATCTACGAGATAAGAAAATTAACATGGGACTCTAAGAAAATTAACATGGGACTCTAATACATGACATTGGGCCACGACCCAACCTGACTGGATCCAACGAAACACATGATAGCTGAGGGAAAATTAAAGTGGAGAATTTGCCAGAATTGTTCTGGGGGCATATCTTAACCATGTTATAAATTTAAATTTTTGTAGTTTTTAATCTAAACATGTATCAAGCCTCTTCAGAATTCCATCTCAAATGAAACTTTTGTACTCCTATGTCTGGATTATCTGGCCTCTTCAGAACTCCATCTCAAATGAAACTTTCGTACTCCTATGTATGATTATAGAATTATACGTGCTTTCTAGATGTGGATGAATAGACTATAGAGAGATTTGACGTGTAGGAAGTGGATGCAAGATATTCGAAATGACATTGATTGTAAAGGAGGCGGATAACTGATGCAGGCCAGGAAATTAAAACAGTAAATCAATAGGAATTAACTATAGAAAGGGGTTTGAAGCAAATTCAGAGGAAGAGGATAGGAAGTGAAAGAGGAACAGGAGAAATATGACTGGCAACACATCGATCAGTATCATTCTTCAAACATGCTGATCCCAAATATTTCATTACAACTCTTTAATTGGTAAAATTCCAGAATTCTATAACATTACCGGACTTATCAAAACAAAATAAAATAAGTAAAAACTTAATATTGCAGAAAAATCCAAATAAAATAATTAAGCAGCCTAAAAAATGTATAATTTAAAACAAATGATAAATGATGCCTTCATCAAAGCATTGTAACCTTGGATAGTGATGAGTTGTATGAGAAGATTTGTGTCAACGACTTCATCTGATTTCTTGCTTTGATTTTACATATTTGTCTGAGCACCCCTCTCCTGTCTTTGTCTAGCATGCAGGAAAGTGGGAAATGAATAGATTTATATTGAATGGAAGTTCTGCCATAAAATGGTTTTAGGATCTGGAGAAAGGGAATATGTGATCATGAGTTATGGTGCCGTTTTAAATTTATTGTTTCTCTCAGCTTTTTGGGCACCTTTTTCACTCTTGGGATTCCACCCCTCCCCCCCCCCCCCACACACAATTATATAAGACCGTGGCACTTTTGCCCCTTGCATTGTTTTCACCCAACTGCATGTATGTAGCCATAATTTGATACTGCGATTCAACTGCGTGCCTATGTGGTGCATGTTGTCATCAGTTTTGTGAAGTTGTATTGTATCTGTCCTCATTGAGTCTTAATTTTATTTTTTCATCAAAATAATAACCTGCAAGTCCATTTTTTGATTTGTGGAAGTGGTAATGCTGTCTGAATTTTTCTCCACTATCAAGAATTGAATGGGTACATTGGATATGCATGTGTCCATCATTGTATACTATTCATTATATATAAGTAAAACACTATTACTGGAAGAAGCTGATTGTCTTCATGCAATATGCAATGCCTCGAAAAACAATTTCCTTGTTTTTATACTCTCATCTTTGGTCGATGCCATAATTAATATCAGTACCATTGCAGAAGCCTATAATGGACAGGCTTGGAGAAGCTTATGATAATCCTGCAAAGGTCAGTGGGTTGTTTCTCTATTGGTCCTGGGGAATTAGGTTGTGTTTGGTTTTGAAAAACATTTCATGTTTTCATTTTTCAAAAATATATTGAAATACATGTTAAAAATGTTTTGGAAAGTGCTGTAAAAAGAAGTGCAGGAGTTATCTATCCTAGCATTTTCATTTCCTTGGAAACATTGCATTCCAAAAATTTACCATTTTCATTTTCTAAAAAATGCTATCCATTTACATAATTCAGTACAATTTTTGATTTTTTTTTAGAAAATAAAAACAGAAAATGTTTTCCAAAATCAAATGCAATTTTTATGTTGCTGAATCATTTCAGTATTTATTTCCAAATACAGACCGAGTTGGCATTGCAATTGTGTTGGGCCATTGGGGAGCACGGTGGGGGCGGCATATCTCACAAAGATGCTGCCCGTGAACTTTTCGAGAGTTTGGAGTTACTTTTATATGAAAACCTGTCATCGAGGTTTGAAAATCTTTTCCTTATTTTTTTGTATCTGATTTGAGCCTCTCAACATTGGCCAACAGATAATCTTTTCGTGTCTTGAATTCTTCTGAAAGCCGTATTGGTTTGAGGCAAGAGACAACCATTGCTTTCAACAGTGAAGTTTCCAGAAACTCATCTGTCTCAAGGCTTCTATGTTTCGTCATAACAGCAATTGCGAAACTTGCAACTCACCATTCAGAGCTGTTGCCCCGGGCACGCGTATCCTTGGCAAAGGTCCAGTCCCTAATTTTTCTACTCTACCTTACCGGTATGCAAGGCGGCTGAAAACGAGGTCATGTTCCAGGTAGCTAGGTCTCAGATCTCGGATATGGGGGTTTGCACCCGTGCCCGTGATTATTTGGGTTTATTGAATGAGCCTGCAATTTGCTCGTCAGTTCTGGGATCCTCCCGAGTATCGGATGGGCAGGATCGGAGGCCGGGCACTGTCAATTGGAATGAGGGCAGCACCAAGATGGTTTCTCACGTGCCATTCTACATTTTAGGTGAACAAGAAGGTGCAAATGGCTACCCCCACCGGATGGATTGATCCAACTGTCTTTAAGGCTCCATTTGGCAGCACTTATTAAAAAGTGCTTATAACACTTGCCACTTATTATGATAATCGGTTTGAAAATACAAGTGGTGTTTGTTCTTTTTTGAAAAAATAGCTTTTTAACGTGCACCAGTAGGCTGCAATAATGATCTGTTTTGGTCATCCCTGCAGGGCCGCCGTTCCATGATTTTTCATTCTCGGACATCTTTTTAGGAAGATGAAGTGGTTCAAACGGTAAAGATTTATGGGCTGCTGCAAGTTATTTTGTTTGTGAATTGCCTCTTGAAGTTCTGGCATGTAAGTATAATTATTTTCGTTTTAGTTTTTTTTTGCCCCATTTATTAGATAAGGTACTGCTGTGCGGTTATTTAATTTTATTTTCATATAATTTTTTTGAGTCATATAGTTTCTAAATTAACTTTTTTATTTTAAAAAATTATAGCAGGAATGATTTCATGAATTACGGTGGACTGAACATAGGATACTATTTGTGCATCATGAGGAAAAAGTAAGAAGAATCTATACACAACATGGTTTAAATCCAATTAAATAAAGTTGGCTAGATGGATAAAAATCACCAATTAGCTCTATTGAAGACCATTTTTGCATTGAAACCATTTAGGACATAATCTTGAATGATTTTTTAAAGGTTCTTTTAGGTTACTTGTACTTATTTTAATAAGTGAATTTCTCATCAAGTTTATCTTATTAACATGTGCATTTTTAGATCTTCTTCTAATATGTCTAAACCATCTTAAAATACGCATGCACACAATGAACACAAGATTTATTTGATTTACCTGCCGATGCGGGTATGCTATGTTCGAAGAGAGAAAGTTTGCCACTCATCAAAATACTATCCTCGGTGAATGGTAAAAGTTTTGGTGATTGCCTTCAAGATTGATTGATTGTGTGTTCTGAGCTGACTAGTCATGTGACTCATTGTCATTTTCACCTTTAATAAAATATGAAGTACAAGAGACACCCACTTATGGTGCATTGGTTTTGCTCAATTTGCTTACTAATTGCACATGTATTATCCTTGATGGGAGTTGAGTATTCAATGTGCATTTGCTGATTTTAAATATTCTTCTTTAGCATGAGAATGTGAAGTGTTGAAAGAGAAGTCGTTGATTTTCATATGTTACATCTTTCATGGAAATTTTTGGATGTAGTGATCAATAAGAATAACAAAGGCTCTAGTTGTTCGCTGTTCAAGAATTATTGTTTAGGCAGTGAATCCATACATAGTGTTTTGATCGAATTTCAATTCTTCCATGTTTCATCAACAGTAGCATATTGTTCCATGGAACATAGGTCCAAAATATGGAATAAACAAGTTTTTTCACGACTCTAACCCCCACATTCTGTTCCACTGAATCCCTGAGTTCCTGTGACATTTTTCCATATCATTTTTTTTGATAAAAAAAAATATATGAGACGAATCCTACAAGGAATGTGGGGCTGTTCGGGGTGTTCGTACAGGGACACGCCTTGTCTAACTGTTAGAGGTGATTTTGTATTTAGGTAATAGTTAATTGGTGGGTGTTGGTTATAGCATGTTGGGGGGGTGTAACACCCCAAGATTCCCTGATATGTTTCCCTTTGAATAATACAATAGTTTGTGTTGTACGCAATTTCGAGTTCAAACACACCACAACCAATCAAAATGAATAGTAATACTCATTTTTTGAAATTTTATAAATTTTATCTTTCAAAATGAACTTCATTTTTGGATTCGGAATATTGAAATTAGTTTAGGGTGAATTTTTTGTATTTTTCTGAAAACTTTCAATTTTTGATGAATAGTGAAAACACTACTTTATTGTTTAAAACTGACTTTTTAATTAAATATTTAATTATTTTATTTAAATTTATTTTAGGTCAAAATAGATACATAATACCTATATATGTTCAACGTAATTCATTAGGGTCATTTTATAATAAGTTTAGATATATAAAATTTTATTGAACTTTTACCGTCTTTTACCCACATCTTAGAAGTATTTCCAAATTTGTATAAAACTTAATTTTACCACTTCTATGAGTTGAATTTCAAAAAAGCGAGAGACACGGTTAATATTACTAAGTAAAATGTGGTTCAATAAGATGAAAATAATTTTTGATTAATAGTAAATTTTTACTTTTATTTACTACGGTTAAAAGTAAATAGGTTAATTATGGGTAAAAATGATATTATAATTACCCTAACAAATGTTTTAATTCTATTGGATAAGTATAATTCGACCAAAAACAACTTTAGAAATATAATACGAACCTCTTTGGTCCATTTGGATTAGATTAGAACATTTATTATTATTTTATTTAAAAGAGTTAAGAGTTAAAATTAATGTCTAATAACTAAATCATTTTTAATATAAGGTTATACATAAGATAAATTCGACTATAAATATTTATTAGAAAGCTAAAAAGATTTCCTGTATAATGGTATTTTATTTATAATTTTTAGACATTGAATAATTAAATTTATTTATGACACAATGATGATGCAGTAATTACTTTATTAATAAAAGATTAAAATAATTGATATTATAAATATCCAAATAAATATAATTTGAGACTTAAATTTCACTAATTTTCTAGGTTAATATGACATGTTAGGATTGATTAAATGAATTTAGTTCGAATTAATAAAGTTGTTAGGACTTTAACAAAATTTAATTACTAAATAGTGTCAAAATTGACATAAAAGGGTTTTTTAAAACAAATATTATATTATTAATTGATATAATATTCTTAAAAATCTAAGGTTTGGCCAAATGACTTAGATAAAGTTATATATATCAATAATGAACCACTTGTGGTTCGCTTGAAAATTTATAATAAGTTTATTAACCATATAATATAAAAATACAAAGAGACATGGTAAATGTCAAACTATTTAACTAATAGTTAAATCTAAAAGATAAGGTTAATATGGTGACCCAAACCTGTCTAAAGCCTATTGGTTGAGAGAATTTCGACCCATCCTCACCTTAGTTTTGAAATAAATTATTTTGGAGCCATTATAAACCGAATATGAATTTATTATAAAATAATATTTTAAGTTTTTTCTAAGGTGTCTATCACCCCCTCTTATAAAAGGACACTTCCTCTTCTCTCCAATTCACACATTCAAAGCCATTTTGCTCGATCAACCCTTGCCCAAATATCCTCCAAACTTCCCTCACTTCATCCTAGAGAC
Source organism: Viscum album (assembly GCA_963277665.1). NCBI lineage: Eukaryota > Viridiplantae > Streptophyta > Magnoliopsida > Santalales > Viscaceae > Viscum > Viscum album. The sequence goes on along the minus strand of OY728152.1, from coordinate 1,476,483,374 downwards.
ATTCCTTTGGTCAGAAAGTCAGCTTAATGAGCTCTTTTGATCAAATCAAAAGCAAGAACCCAAAGAAGAGCTAAATATTTCATCACTTCTTTCAAGTTCTTTTTTTCTTCCACTTCCTCTTTCCTTGTTGTTTCCATTCTAAAATAATAACTCAAATATCTTCTATATACTGTGATGTTATTATAAAAATGATGCAATCATATTCATTATTCTATCCATCATATGAATGACAAAGTCACCATACGTGCGTACGTACAGATTACTGTATCCATGAACGCGATGAGATTCATTCTCCATCATAACCATTCAAGACTAATTTTCATTTGATGATTAAAAATAATGTTTAAAGACCTGATATCATTCTGGATATGAATAATATACATCATATCCATAACAAACACGACTTATGTATCAAAACATATAAAGGAAAACAAATCAGTTAACACCCGAAACAACGAGTTAAAGTCATTTATACCCTTATTTGACCTTATATGTTTTGAAAGGAATCTTTCCGTCGTTTTCCAAACAAGGTATTTTATGACATTTTTGACAAAATTAAGGTAAGAATTTTTTAACTTATACGACGGGTGCAGTTATTTTCCGCCGTGATAACATCGTTGAAACTTCCTTACAAGCTTATAAGAATATTTCCAAAATAAATGTTTTCTTTATAATTATGCGACTCTTAAATGATTTCAAAATAGAAAGAGATATTTCTCTCAAATAGTTTTGATTTTATCTACGTCAATTAGGCCCTAGGTCCTGACACGGGGTCTTGACACAGAAATTAAAGTTCGGCATTATGCATTCCATTATTATGAAAGTGACTATTGATATTGTATGTGAATATTTGACTAGTAGAATATCCATGTGAATTAGTAAATGACATTATTTTATTTTATCATTGCCATATTATGCTGAAGTTCAAGTTTAAAAAGCTTTTGTTTAAGTCTTATACATTGCTTTAAATGTTTATGTTTTTTATGAAAGTTTCTGCAATATTGTTATCCTTACTGAGCATCTGAGCTCACCCCTTTCTATGTTTTATTTTTCCTAGGATGCGAAGACGTATATTACGACTGACCTGCATGGATAGTCTAAGGGATATTAGCGCGGCCTATGAAGACAATGTTGTTGTAGTTTTTCATTTTATAATGCAATATAAAACTTATGAATGTATCTAGTATTTCTAAGGCTACTAAACTAATCGATCTTTCGAGACTTGATCTTTTGTGATCATGCAAATGTTATGTAATAATGCATCGACTCTGGGTAACTAGGGTCAGGGCGTTACAAGGGGGTGTATTAAATAAGGGATTGATTGAAAGGTGTACGAATGATCATTTTTCAGCGCAGTTAGAAGGAGGTATTACTTTGGGAGGTCTCAACCATGATCCTAGAAGATGGCTCAGAGGAGGTTCTTAAACCCTACCCCTCCCTTTCTATCTATTTTTTTTCTTTCTCGACGGACACTTAAGAATTTCTCCCCGTTGGGGGGCGGCGGCCCTCAGCCCTAGGCCATCGTCACAGTCCCCCCTTGCTAGCCTTTTGCGCGGTTCATCTGCTGCGCTTTGATGCCAGTCCGAAGCCACCGCCTTCCAGTTGCCGGATTCTCCTCCTGCGGAACCCCCTTTCTTATGTCATTGGCGCTTTTGGGGCCTTGTTCGCGACGACCCTCAACAACCCTCATGATGGCCCCGCCACACTGTGCGTGACGCCGGACGGCCCTCCGGCCTCGTTTCCCTCCTGTGGCGACTACCGAGCTGCCTCCCTATTCGCCGATTGCCGCTGCTCCGTTTAGCCTCCCGGTAGCGCGACCTCCAGATTCCCTCATCGTCGTTCGATCAGATATTGATCATTCCTGTCGGCACCAGCGCGCCGACTCCCACAGCGCCGCCAGATCCCGCAACGACTCCTCGCCGGCCGACCTTCCAAATCTGGACCAGCGAGGCAGAGGTCCTTGCCAACGACCCTCCACCATCCACCTGCTTCTACTGCGGACACTCCTCTGGTGTTGCCCCCCGACATGTTAGGCCGCGCGCCCCCTGCTGTGCATCGAAGGCTCCACTGGATCCCCTCCCGTCAGTGACACCTCATGCAGAATCCCTGCCTCCTATCGCCTCCCGTGGAATTCTCACCTCTTGTCGTTCGGCCCTGTCCGTGTGGTTTTCCCGACGTTTCATCATTCGGCACCGCCTGTGCGGCTTTCCCGACACTTCATCGTCTTACATGCCTAGATGCTCTTGACCCAGCTATTCCCGTCGAGGGATTGCTTGAACGGTGTACGAATGATCATTTTTCAGTGCAGCTGGATGGAGGTATTACTTTGGGAGGTCTCAACCATGATCCTAGAAGTGGTCTTCCATGGAGAGCTCTCATCTTCCTCAAATTCTTATTCTTTTAACATTGTAACTCTCAAGAAGGCTCAGTGTTTTTGATACTTTATGTTGGAGTCTGCGTTCCACATCAGACTTGTGGTCCTTTGTAGTATTTATTATTCATTATAAAATAGTCTCAAGTCCTCCCTTAAAGAGGGATCTTGGGTATTGGGTCTACCCCTTCCTTCCTATCTATTTTTTTCTTTCTCGACGAACACTTAAGAATTTCCCCCCGTTGGGGGGCGGCGGCCCTCGGCCCTAAGCCATCGTCATAGTCGCCCCCCCCCGCTGGCCTCCTGCGCGATTCATCTGCTGCGCTCCGACGCCAGTCTGAAGCCACCGCCTTCCAGTCATCGGACTCTCCTCCTGCGGAACCCCCTTTTTTCCGTCGCTGGTGCTTCTGCGACCCTGTTCGCGATGACCCTCAACAACCCTCACGCCGGCCCCGCCACCCTCACGCCGACCCTCAGCCCTTCGGCCTTGTTTCCCTCCTGCGACGTTGACTACCGAGTCGCCTCCCTGTTTGCCGACTATCGTTGCTCCGCCCAGCCTCCCGGTAGCGCGACCTCCAGATCCCCTCACTGTCGTTCAGTCAAATATCGACCATTCCCGTCGGCACCAGGGCGCCGACTCCCACAACGCCGCCAGATCCCGCAACGACTCCTCGCCGACTGACCTTCCAGATCCGGACTAGCGACGCAAAGGTCCTTGCCAGCGCCCCTCCACCATCCAGCCGCTTCTACTGTGACCACTCCTCCAGTGTTGCCCCCCAGCATGTTAGGCCACACCCCCTGCTGTGCACCGAATGCTCCACTGGATCCCCTCCCGTCAGCGACGCCTCATGTGGAATCCCCGCCTCCTGTCACCTCCTGTGGAATCCCCACCTCCCATTGTTCAGCCCTGCCAGTGCGGTTTTCCCAACGTTTCATTGTTTGACACCGCCTGCGCGGCTTTCCCGGCGCTTCATCGTCCTGCATGCCTATATGCTCTTGACCCGACTATTCCCGCCGAGGCATGATCCGACTATTCCTGCTGGTGCATCCTCTTTCCAGCAATTCCTGCCGGTGCATTCTCTTTCCAGCTATTCCCGTTGGTTCTGCATACGGGCGTTTTGTTGGTTGGCAATCTTTTTTTTTCTCAATGGCATCATCTATCAACTTTTTGAGGGGGAGGAGCATCCATGGGTTTTTATCTTCTTTTTATTGTTTCGTCTTGTTTTGTAATCAAGTTGGGAATGTCCAGCTTGAGGGGGAGTGTTGGAAGTGTCTGTTTTGTTTTTCTTTGATTTGTTTTCTTTGATTATGTATTCAAACTAGGTACATCTAGCTTGAGGGGGAGTGTTGGAGTTTGTGTCCCACATCGGACTTGTGGTCCTTTGTGGTTTTTATTATTCATTATAAAATAACCTCAAGTCCTCCCTTAGAGAGGGATCTTGGGTATTGGGTCCACCCCTCTTTATCATTCTACACTTTTTATACAACCTACAGTTTGTCCCCCTCCCTCATTTCTCTCTCTCCCTCTCTCTCTCCCTCTCTCTCTCCCTCTCTCTTCCTCTCTCTTCCTCTCACACATCTATGACAAATAACTCTTTTTTCTCTACCTATTTTCCTACTGTACGGACTACTTTTAGGCTGAAGTCCTAACAAATCCTGCTATGTACAAGGGGTGAGAGAGTTTACTACTCATCCAAATACTATCCTCACTAAATAGATAAGTTTTGGTAGGCTCATTGTTCTCAAAACTCATTATTTGTGTGTTTTGGGCTCAATGGTCATATAAGTTGGACTCATTATCAATGCATCTCCCTATCATTTGCACCCTCAATAAAATTCGAAGGTAAGTACATGTGACACACCCTCACATATGATGCGTCAATGTTGCTCAATTTGCTTACTGCCTGCAAATGTACTTTCCTTGATGGGAGTCCTCGGGTCTTCAATGTGTTTTTTTTAATTCTTCTTCTTCAGTATGAAACAGTTGACAGTTGAGAGCTAAATCTTGAGTTTCTGTGACTTTTTTCCATATAGTGATATAACTAATATGAGATGAATCCTGTTGGAAGGCCCTATCGCGCATTGTGACTTTTTTCCATATCAGTATCTCCCAATGTTCGCATGTTATGTCTATGGAGTGAATCACTCATCCAAATACTATCCTCATTGAATAATGCAAGTTTTGGTATGCTCATTGTCCTCAAATCTAATTGTTTGTGTTCTAGTCTCCCCGAGGTGGACTCATTACTAATGTGTCTCACTATCATTTACATCGCCAATAAAATATAAAGTTAAATACAAGAGACCTTCACATCACATATGATGCATCAATGTTGCTTAATTTGCTTACTTCCCTTAATGAGAGTCCTTGATTCTTTGATGTGCATGCACTGCATTTAATTCCTTCTCTTCCACATGAGTGTTAAAAGTAAAGTATTGATTCCCCGTGACATTTTTCTATATCGTTACCGATGATATAACACATATGATATGAATCATATTGCAATGCATTATCTCTCCCAATGATATGCTAATATCGCTATATGTGATATTTGATTTCCCCTAAGATACCCTCATGTTGCTCGTGTTATTCTTGTTTCCTGTATTTTTTTCGGCGCTTTCTTCATGTCTCCTTATGCCACATCTTCAACGACTTTTCCATATACATATATTACTTTGTTATAGTACACTTACAAACCCAAATCACCAGTTGCCACTTCAGAATACCAACTGTTGCAAAATAAAGTTGTAAAACTCTAGCATTATCCTCTGTTAAGAAATGTGGTATGCAGTTCTCCTTTGTAACTTCATAGCCCTTTCTAGCAATATGTGCTTGTTGTTTCTTGCGATATATGTTGTTCCCAGTGTCATGACTATATCGCCATTTTCGATCTTCAAAAATCATCATCGCCTCTTGCTTTCTATGACACCTTGTCACTGCATGTGATACTTCTGTGTTGTCATTTATGATACATTGGGTTAAAATCAGTTTATTGTATTTCTGGGTAAAAGGTATTTTCTAGTCCCACATCGGATTATTCCGACTTGTAATTTTTTTCCTCTATCTATTAAAGAATGTCTTCACTTTTTCTTGAGGTAACAGGAATTCACCAATTATATGGTATCAAAGAAAACTCATGATAACTTTTTTTCCTCCCCTTTGCTGCCCTCATTCCTCCCGAAGGAACCCTCTGGTCTGCCTCCTCGGTGACTTCCCGGCCTGCCTCCTCGGCGACTTCCCGGCCTGCCTCCCTCGACGAGTTCCCGACCTGCCTCCCTCACGGTCTCCCGACCCTGACTCCCTCGCGGTCTCCTGACCCCGCATCCCTCACGATCTCCCGACCCCGCCTCCTGTGACGGCATCCCGACCCCGCCTCTCTCGGCGATTTCTCAGCCCTGCCTCCCTTGCCGTCTCTCGGCCCCGCCTCCTGCGATGGCGTCCCGACCCAACCTCCCTCCAACGATCGGGGGTCCTTCCATCGCGTCAGCGTCACCCTCCCGCAACGCTTCCCCCTCGCGCCCTAGCCAGATCGCGTGCCCCCTCCAGAATCCCCATCTCCAGATCGAATCTCCCTCCCTAGGCCAAACGACTCTAGGTGGATCTCCCTCCCTACGCGCAAGGACTCCAGGCAGGATTTCCCTTCCCTGAGCACAACAACACTTGCGGCAGACCCACCTCCTAGCCAGCCCGCCCACGCCGGTGCCGCTCATCCATTGACGACCTGATTCACTAGTTGCTCCTTGCGTAGGCAGCGCCTCCTGTGGTTGCTCTGGGCCCCTCATCACTGACACCACCCTTTCCCGACACACCATCAACCGACCTGCCTCAACGGATTCCCCGACGCACTGTTGACCAACTCCACCTGTGTGAATTTCAGACTATCCAATGGTTGACTCTTCCATCCTTCCTCCGTTGATCACCGTCTCCACTCGCCTTGTTGATGAGCGGCTTGATTCAACAAATTTTTTCTGTCTGGCGGAAGACGGTTCTGATGTCTCTCACCGGTATGGAGCTCGACTCACACCTCGATGCTTCTCCGCCACCACTGTCAGATCCAAAATACATGCCCTGGAAGCTTGCTGATAGCAAAATGTTTGCTTTGCTTGTCAATTCTATGGATCGCTCGGTCAAGGATGTGACTCAGAAGACAAATACAATTAAGGAACTCTGAGACTCCTTAAACCTTATGTATTTCGAAACAAACAATTTACCTCAGGTGTCATGCGTTCTTCACCGCCTGTCTATTATCCGCCAACAACACTGCCTGTTTTCGACGCACTTTATCAAGTGGGAAGCCCTCCGTGATGAACTACTTGAGTTGTGACCCATTCATCAAACACCTGGGGCATCTTTGGCCCAGCATGACCAATTATGTCTCTTCAGCCTTCTCCATGGTCTTGATCCCGAGTATACGACGACCATAGAGATACTCGCCAACCCCTCCTTACTTGAGATTTTGCTGGTTTATCATCACCTTGGAAAGACACATCGAGTTTTTCCCCCACCCACTCACATCATCGATCATATTGCCCTTCTGGGCCATGGCGGTGGAGGCTCTTCAGGCGCTCGTGGTCGTGGCCATGGTGAGGGTCATACACGTCCTTTATGTCAACATTGTGGCATGCTAGACCATCTCATCGATCGATGCTGGGTTATTCATGGACGCTTGTTTCAGCCACATTAGTAAGGTTGGATTGCGGTTCATGATGTCTCCCCATCAGCTTATGATCTTCCTCCCACTTCTGACCTCTCCATGGATGAACTTCAGCTTATTCACACTCATCAGGCCGCCTCTCTACCTAGTTCTTCAACATCTATTGCCCATACTGGTGTCACAACTGTTTGTGTCACACATCGCCCACCTACTTGGATGCTTGACTCAGGTGCATCCGATCATCTCACAGGTGATTTAAGTATGTTATCTACTTACTGTCTGTATACTTGCCCCACAGTCATCACTATTGCTGATGGATCCACTATCCCTATTGTGGGATTTGACTCCTGCTTCTTGAATTCATATATTCATTTGCCGTTTGTAGCACATGTTTCTCGAAGCCCTTTTAATCTTCTTTCTATTAGGTTGCTTACAAAGGACTTTAACTGTATTGCTATTTTTACATCTTCTGAGGTTGTGTTTCAGGAGCGAGCGATGAATCGAGAACTTGGTAGATGCCAACTTCGGGACAAACTGTGCATATTCGATGGTGACATCTGTAACCTGCACGTCACCCCCTACTTGTGCGTTGGATCTTCATTCTTGGTTGAGACATCCACCTGCCTCCACCCTTCATCAGCTTTTTCCCGATCTTAGTTTGCATATTTCTTTTCATTGCGAGTCATGAAAATTTGTGAAACATCATCACACATCATATATTCCTCGGTTGGTAACACGAGCCTCCAAACCCTTTGATTTGGTTCATTTAGATGTATGAGGTCCTGTGTAGTCTCGAGTCAATTAGGATACCGATATTATATATCCTTTATTGATGATTTCTCACGTATGACATGACTTTACCTTCTTCGTGATCGGTCTGAAGTGTTTTCTACTTTTCAGACCTTTTATCATGAAATTAATACTCAGTTCTTCACCTCCATTAAATGTCTCTGCCCGGACAATGGATGAAAATATTTATGCACTTCCTTTCAGCAGTTTCTCAAGGGTAAATGCATCATTCGTCAAACATCCTTCCCCGATACATTTTAGCATAATGAAGTGGTTGAGCGTAAATATCGTCATATTCTGGAGACTGCTCGTGCCCTCATATTCCACATGCAGGTTCTTCGTTTTTTGGGAGATGTCATCCTTACTGCTACATACCTTATAAATCGCCTTCATTTTTTATATCCTTTAGGGGGAGACTCCTTTTCGGGCTCTGTTCTCATCTCTCACTGCTCACCCACTTCTACGCTATGTGTTTGGGTGTGTGCTACGTCCGTGACACTCTTCCCAACCTCTTCAAGCTTTCTCCCAAATCCCTCTGTTGCATATTCCTCTGATATTTCCGCACTCAGCGCAGATATCGATGTTTCTCTCCAGACTTGCGGTGATATATCATATACGATGATGTATATTTTATTAAGAGCTCTCCTTTCTCTCTTTCCTCTTCCCATTTAGACACCACCATCGATGATTGTCTTCCTTTCATCATCAACCCACCTTTTCCTCCGGCGCTCTGGAGACTATATCTATTCCTCGTATGGTTAGCGACACCAAATCTCATCCTGAGTGGCTTCAGGCGATGCAGGATGAATTACAGGATCTAGACGATAATCATACTTGGGATCTGGTCCCCCTTCCGGCAGGTAAACAGGTGGTCAACAACAAATGAATTTATACGGTCCGTCTCAATGCAGATGCCACTCTTCATCGCCTTAAAACTTGTGGCAAAGAGATTTGCTCAGACAAATGGTGTTGATTATTTTGATACTTTCTCTATGGTTGCAAAGATGGTGTTGAATGATAAAGAGGTGGAGAACCAATACCCAAGATTCCTCTCTAAGGGAGGCCTTGAATTTATTTTATAAATAATAATAAAGACCACAAGTCCAATGTGGGACGCAGACTCCAACACTCCCCTTCAAGTTAGGTCTATCTAGCTTGAACACACAATTAAAGAAACCATTACAAAAAACAAAGAAAAGACACTTCACCACCCCCCTTAAGCTGAACATACCCAGTTTGATGACAAAACAAGACAAAACAAAAGAAATCATTCGTGATCGTAGCTCCCCCTTGAGATGTAAAATGATGGAAGATGTGGCAGATTGCATCGATGGCACGACAAGTTGTCGATCGCAGTAGAAGAACCATGCATGTGGGGCCGATCGATAGAGCGTTGGGAAAGCCGCACTGGCGGAGCCGATTGATGAGGTGCCGAAAAAGCCGCACAGGCGGGCCAGTCGACGGGATGCCAGGAATGCCGCACTGGCGGAGCCGGTCGTCAGGAAAGCTGGAGGCGGGGCCTGACGATGTGGGTCGTCGGAAAAACCGCACAGGAGGCGCTGGCGATGAGAGGAGGGTGGTGTCGGTAGCGGCGATGGCCGCTCAGGAGGGGTGCTGCGATCGACCCAGGGATGACAACAGATTTGGATCGCGTGCTTTCATCGCACGCCTTCATCGACACAGAGGTGTCGCGCAAGGGGTCGTCGGGCTGGGTGGAGGGGAGACAAGCCGAATGAGGCTTTCACGTGGGAGGAGAGGATTCGCTGGAGGGAGGCGCTGACGTATGGGGAGAAAAATAAGCGGGAAAGGGGGCCGTGACTGTTGGAAGACTAAGGGAGGGGGCCGGGTTCGTAGCACCGACGAGAGGGGGGGGGGCACGAGGAAGGCCGCCGACAATTCCGGTGAGGGCGTTGTGTAGTAGCGCAGGGCGGAAGAGTTCGGGATCCCGATCGGTCACGTAGTGGTGCACAGATCTGGCTGGATCAAAAAAGGGGGCGCTGAGAGGACACGACTGGGAGGGGTTGTCGAACAATGGAGGTTGTCGACCGTCACGTAGGGAGCCGGTGCACTGGAGAAGCCCTCACACGAGAGGGGCAACTAGAGGGGAAGCTGTCGCGGAAGGGACTCGTTTCGCAGGGTGGGGTTGCGCGCAAAGATTGAGGTGGCGTTCACAGGGAGTCTCACACATGGAGGATTTCGCCGGGCGTCGCGTGTAGGGAGGGAGCCACCGGGAGGGAGACACCAGGAGGGTTCCGTCGGGAGGGAGCCGCCGGGAGGGAGACACCGGGAGGGTTCTGCCAGGTGGGATCCGTCGGGGGGGAGTCGTCGAGTGGGATCCGTCGGGAGGGAGCCGCCATGAGGGAGGAATCGCACTGGTGGGTCGTGAGCGAAGCACAGTGGATGGTTTGGAAGATTTAGCACCGTCTTCACTACTTTTGGCTTATCTCGGAGTATGAAGGACCACACTGTCTTCTACCGCACAACGACATTTGACCGTATCTTGTTGGTTGTGTATGTTGATGATATCATCATCACTGGCAGCGGCTCAAATGGAATCATTTATCTAAAAGTGTATCTTCAACAATACTTTCAAACCAAAGATCTGGGTCCTCTGACATACTTCTTTGGCTTTGAGGTCTCCCGGTCTTCGGACACGATCTTTCTTTGCCAACGAAAATATGTTTTGGATATCTTGCAGGATGCTGGTTTGACTCAGGCAACTGCTGTTGACACTCCTCTTGAGCCCGAGGAACAATCTCTTTATGACATCACAAAACCATACTCTCATCCAGAGAGGTACCGTCGTCTTGTGGGAAAACTCAATTATCTCACCATGATTCGTCCAGACATTGTCTGTGCTGTCAGTAAGGTTAGCCAATTCATGGAACATCCCACAAAATCTCAGTGGGATGTTGTCATTCACATTTCCAAATACATTAAGTCCCTGCCCGTGGTCTTCGGTATTCACATCACGATCATCTGAATATTGAGACCTTCTGTGATGTTGACTATGTTGGCTGTTTAGCTACTCAGAAATTGACGTCTGGCTTTGCCATTTTTCTAGCAGGGAACTTAATCTCATGGCGCAATAAGAAACAAACTGTCGTCTCCCAATCTAGTGCTGAATCAGAATACCGTGCGATGACCACAATCACTACTGAAATTCTGTGGCTTTTTCATCTTCTTCATGAGATTTGTTCCCCACCACAGTCACCTGCTCATATTTGGTGTGATAATCAGACAATCACGAAGATTGCTTCCAATCTCGTTTTCCATGAACACACGAAGCATATCGAGGTGGACCGCCACTTTCTTCGCCATCACCTCGAGTATCACCACGTTAGCTTCAACTACATTCCGACGACTGATTAGCTTGCCGACATCTTCACCAAAGGTCTCATGAGAGCTCGACTTGACTCTCTATGTATTAAGCTGGACACCAACCGCATCAGCGACCCAGCTTGAGGAGGGGTGTGTTGTCTTTGTCAGTGTCGCCTTTTTTTTGTGGGACTCTTTTCCAAGTTGTCATGTACAAGCTTGAGGGGGAGTGTTAAACCCAATTTATTGTATTTCTGGGTAAAGGGTGTTTCCCAGCCCCACATCGGATTATCCCGACTTGTAAATCTTTTCATCTATCTATAAAAGATTGTCTCCATCTCTCCCTGAGGTAAGGGGAATTCACCAATTACACATTGCATGTGGTAGAATTTTTCATGAACACGTATATTTTTGCATCTATTAAACCAAACCACCTGGTGATATACAAGCAAACTATCCCAATATTAACACTAATGGTCCAAACTTCACCAAATCTTCAGATATCTTCATCAACATATCTTGACAACAAATCCAACAACAATCAATCAAATGAGTGCATCGATCTCTTTGGATTTGTTGTCAACACTCTGTCCAACTTTAAATCCAAACACCTTTTCTCCACCTTATTTATAAAATGCATATCTCGTTTCATGTGCTGCAACTGTACTGTATCCATTGATCACTCATAACAACTTCCAAAATTACCCCTATCTCAATACTTTAACTAGCCTTCTACAGACTGAAGTTTGACTCCCCCATTGGTATGTAGGAACATCATAATTTTCTATAAAATATATTAACATCTGGATACCAATTGTTAGACAATACATCACATGTATACCTTGAAATTCAACCCTTTTTTTTCCAAACTCTTCTTTTATCAAATTAACCACGAATTCTAAAATCTCCCCCTTTGACAATTTTTTTTGTGTTTTTTCATAGGATGCATCTCACTATATTTCCTTTGAGATTCAATAATTTTCCATGGGGAGAAGAGTCTTCATTTTCCTTCTCATTTTGAAAGAGGTGGTTAAGTCTTTTAGCCCACCCTCTCTCTCTTTCACTCATAACTTATTTCTTATCTTATAAGGCACATATTTCTTCTTTTCTTTCCTTTATATTTTCTATTTGTTTTTCCTTTGTATTTTTTGTTTGTTCCACTTTTGGCTTATAAGGATTCTATATGACAATATCCTATATGATCCCACTTAGTGGTATAATGTGTAATCCTCTATGTTAGAACTACCGCGTCCAGACTTTCACTGCTCTACACCTACCAATGTAGGAAGTGTAAAAAGGGGAATATCAGTGGGATGGTTGGTTAGTTTGTTCGAAGGGGTGCCCTCTTTAAATCAGCTGGAGTTCTCTCTGGCGGATCACTTGTATGTATCTTTTTAAGCGAGCGACTTGCTAGGAAGCAACAACAGAGGAGAAGAGGTCTCTCTCCATACGATCAACTATAACTGCCAAGTGGAATACATCAGAGGTGGTCTCTCCCATGTCTCTAGGGTTGTGTTCCTATCCTTTACCTCCCCCATTGTGATTCTTCTCTTATACTGTAATTAGCTTCAAAATACATAGATTTGTTCTTTATTTTGCTTCTTCTTTGAAGTGTCATAACACTCTATTTGAAGCTACATATCCATACTTAATCCTTTGTTCCACTTAGTTTGTAATGAAAAACTAACAGGAATGCGGGTGGATGAGAGACTATTGCAGCGCAACATAGACCGATGCAAATAATTGCCAGGGGTAATATTGTAAAATGTTATAGATGGTTTGGGCTAGCTGTAGTAGGTTGGGAGAAGGTTAGGGGTTAGGTAAATAGAAGGAATGATGTTAGGGGGGACTCATGGATTGTTTGTTGGATTTGGATTCCAGTGGAAGCTATCAGAGGGTTAGGCCTTGACCTCTTGGAGTGGCATCTGTGGATTTATCTTATTCTTCCTCTTATTCTTTCTCCCTTCTCCTTCATATGTTGTTCTATAATTTTGTTGGATTGTAATAAAAATCCCCCCCCATCAAATGGAGTTTCATCAAGTTTGTTTGAATGTTGCATTGGTCTTCATCGAAATATTTGATGAAAGTGGCTTAACCTACAAACATTCAAACCTGGAGAAGTCGAATGTCTATGGTTTTGGTGTGCTTGTGTTGGAACTTTTAAGTGGAAGAAGGCCGACCCCTGTTTCCAATTCCCTTAGAACTTTTGCAATGGTAGTTTCATTACCTACCCAAATTGTAACTTCGATGAAAACATGCATATTAAAGACATGCAGGGTGGTTATTGGCGCAATCTACTCTAGTTTTCCGCTTGTGTGGGCTGTGTTGAAGTTATGACTACAATTAGTGCGAGTTTGATGTGTGGAAACCAAGGGTTGAAATGGACCAGGTTCCTATATTTCACCTGAGGAAAAGGTGGTTCTTTAAAAGGGTGGAAATGATAGGTGTTATAGGTTAAATTGAGTTGAGTCCCGCATCAGACTTTAGGTATCATGTCATCTTTATCATTCATTTTTAAATAATTACCAATGTCTACCTTAGAGAGACATACTTGGTATTGAGTCAACTCAATTTTAACTTCGTATCAGTGCAAGACTAACCTAAAAAATCCCTCCCCTCTGAGCTCCTCTCATTGGTTTGATCTATCCCCTCCCACAGGGGCGACAATTCCATGGCCAATGAGCCCTAATACTCTATCGTCGTCCCCTCTACTTCTACCTTCATCTCCCAACCCCACGCCATTCCCTTCGTCTCATGTGCAACGACCCCCTGTGTGACGACCCCTTCCGCGTCGACCCTTCTCTATGCGACAATCCCCTTGCGCATCGCCTCTCCCGGTGCGACCACTTCAGTAGGTCGCCCCTCCCCGTGTCACCCCACCTAGTTGTTGCGCTTCCCTTCTCCAGCAGCGACAACATCCCCTCTCCTGCGCGAATTCACCGACCTCACTGTCTTGTAGCAGTGTGAAAAAAAGAAAGCTAGTTGCCAATGGCGTGCAGTTACTAAGAGAGGGAACAAGTGGTTGAGGTGTCTGGATGATCAACGTGAGAAGAATGTGTAGGTATGCACAACCTCAATGGGGGGGGGGTGCTGATATATAGGGCTGGTGACCTGATAATCGTCGTCAGCCTTCTTCATCAATGCTTGGATCACCGTAGAGTTGTCCAGATCACCGTTAGAATTCCCCATCAATGCTTGAATAATCATCTAGATGTTTAGATCACTGTTGGACTTCCCCATCAATGCCAGGATCATCGTCCAGCTATCCAGATCACCATCGAACTGGCTGGATCACCATCGGTCTTCCCCATGCTCAGATCACTGTCGTGCTATCTGAATCACCGTCAGACTTATTCTTCCCTGCTTGAATCTCTGTCGGGCCCCTTCACCTGCCTGGATCTCTATCAAACTTCCCAAATCTTCATTGGGCCCCTTCATCACTGTCTGGATCTACATTAGGCTACCCAGACCACCATTGGGCTTCTTTTCTGCTGTGTTTTGATGCACTTTTTTTGATATTAGTTTCTTGAATTTGTATTCTAAGCTGGGCATGTCCGGCTTGAGGGGGGGGGGGGGGGTCAAAGATGATTATTTTTGTTTTCTTATATATCCAAGCTTTGAGGTGGAGTGTTAGAGGTTAAGTTCAGTTCAGTCTCACATCAGACTTTAGGTATCATGTCATCGTTATCATTCATTATAAATAAACACTAAGACCTCCCTTAGAGAGACATCTTGTGTATTGGGCCCACTTAGGGGTGTAATTTCGGCCCGACCCGACCCGGTCCGGACAAGGCCGGGCCGGGCCTGCCATGCAAAGAGTCGGGCCGCTGACCACTATTTAGGCTGGGCCAGGCCGACCCGAACAACCCCATGAGGCGGCCCGAGCCCGGCCTCGGGCCAGGCCAAACCATCGGGTCGGGGTGGGCTTTTTCGGGCCGGGTCGGGCTTTTTCGAGTCGGACCCTGGTGGACTTTTATTATTTTCAAAATAATTGTCTTAAATTTTTTTATTTAAACATTTTTTAACACTTATTTAAAACGTTTCTTTACATTTATTTTTAAATGCATGTTGTTTGTAAAAACGTTTATTTTATTTTTTATTAACATTTTACAGTGGATGGATATGTTTTTTTGTCTAAATAGATTTATATATTGCGAATATATATATATATATATTATTTGCAAATTGTAAAAAAAATAAGGGGTGCACAGCTATCGTCGGTGAGTTTAAAGCCTTATTCTTTAAATGTTTTTCTAACATTTATTTAAAACATTTATTACATTTATTTTTTTAACTTATTTATAATTTTTAAGCGTTTGTTAATATTTTTTATTTAAACATTTTTATTTAAACCGTTTTTTAACATCTGTTTAAAACGTTCTTTTACAATTATTTTTAAATGATTAATTTAAAACATTTTTGAATTTTTTTAAACGCATGCTTTTTACAAGTATTTTTTTAAAACATTTAACTTTTTTTTTTCATATTTTAATGTAAAAAGTATTTTTTAAGTGTTCGTTTAAAAAAAAATTAATTTAAATGTTTGTTTTAAAAACTTTTTTAAACATTTTTATTTAAACCTTTATTTAAACTATTTTTTAACACTTGTTTAAAACGTTTTTTTTACATTTATTTTTAGACGTTTAATTTAAAACGTTTTTTGAACGCATATTTTTTACATCTATTTTTTTAAACATTTAACATGTTTTATGTAAAAACATTTTACAGTGGGTGGATATGTTATTTTTTTCTAAATAGATTTATACATGTCTTTGAATTTATATATATTATGTACAAATTAAAAAAAATTAATGAGTTATTGGGGGGTGTGCAGCAGTGGGTGGTGGGTTTAAAGTGTTGTTATTTAAACGTTTTTTATCATTTATTTAAAACATTTTTTTACATTTAATTTTTAACTTATTTATGAAAAGTATTTTTAAGAATTTGTTTAATTTAAAACATTTTTTTTAAACGTTTTTTAATTTTTTTGTAGGGCAGGCCCGACCCGGCACTGTCTGGACTGAAATTACACCCTTAGCGGGTGCGCAGCTGTGGGTGAGTTAATTTTTTTCTAAATAGATTTATATATGTATATATAGTATATATAATATATGTAAGTTTTATCATATTTTAAAAAAAATAATGAGGTTGGGGGTGTGCGAATATCATTTGGTGAGTAGTTATTTTTTTGTTAATATATAATAAGTTATTATATATATATAATATGAGAAAATTGTAAAAAAATAATTAGGGGTTGGGGTGTGCACTGCAGTGGGCGGGTTAATTTTTTTTCAAAATAAATTTATATATAATATATGCAAATTGCAACATATTTAAAAAAATTAATGAGGTTGGGGGACGTGCACGAACATCATTAGGTGAGTGTTATTTTTTTTGTTAATATAAAATAAGTTATTATATAATATTAAATCATTGACACACACACACACACATATATTATTAATGGATTTTTAAAAGCCACACTTAATTGATATATATTATTAATAGCTTTATATATAATATTAATGACTGTTTATATATATATATATATATATTATTAGTAGATTTGTTTTTATATATACATATATATAATATGCAAATTTCATCATATTTAAAAAAAATAGTGAGGTTGGGGGTGTGCGCGAAGATCATTGGGTGATTGTGTTATTTTTTTATTAATATATAATAAGTTATTATATATATATAATGTTAAATGATTGATATATATATATATATATATATATATATATAATATGAGAAAATTATAAAAATAATAATCAGGGGTTGGGGGGTGCGTCGCAATGGGTGGATTAATTTTTTTTCTAAATAGATTTATATATGTATAATATATATATATAATATATGCATGTTGCAACATACTTAAAAAAAATTAATGAAGTTGAAGGACTTGCATGAATATCATTAGGTGAGTGTTATTTTTTTATTAATATACAACAAGTTATTATATATATATAATACTAAATCATTGATATATATATATATATTAATAGCTTTGTTTATATATATATTATATTAAATCATATACATGTACATATACATATATATATTATTAATGGATTTTTAAAAACTACACTTAATTGATATATATTATTAATGACTTTGTTTATATATATACACTATTATATATATAATTATATATTGTTGTATATATATACATTTATACACACATTATAATTATATATAATAATAATTATATGTATATATATAATATTATTTTTTGTTAATATATAATGATATATGCATATATATATATATAGAAATACACACACACACACATATATATAGATAAATATATATATATATATATATAGGCTAGTGATTAGTTTACAGGCGCATCGCCTGGACCAACGATAAAATTACTTAGATTATATATATAATATTATGTTTAATTGGCGCTTCATCCTATTGTACAACCAGTGCCTAGTGACTATGTCACCAAGGATGATCTAGAGATTTTCAAGACTGATATATGTGAGTCAGTGAGATCTGCTATTGGAGTCAGAAATGAAGCTTCTACTTCCATGGGCATTTCAGAAGCTGATGCTGCCAAGATTACAAGAATGGTCATTCATGAGATTCAGCCTAACTTAATTACTACAACTGAGACCATCATTAACAATACAATGCTGAGAGAAGATGTAAAGAGGATGAGTAATGAGTTGGAATCTCTGATCACTGATTTCAAGACCACACTTGGTGATGTTATGGAGGTTCTTAGGAACCTGGTTACACATCTACCGAGTACAGATTTGAAGAAGTTGAAGGAGGATATTGAAAAAATGATCTCTGGTGCATCCAGTTTGAGATCTACCAGACCTGCAGATGATATTGAGTCCCCCAGGACTGTGGTAAGAGAAGAGATCAAGGGTATTCAAAGTGATTCTGATAATGAGACCCTTGCCAAAGTTCACAGAAACACCGATCTTGTTTATAATATGGTGAGATAGTGTACCAATGAAGCCTCTGCTGCTCAGAAGGAAATTAGAGAAAAGGTGGATAAGTATTTCTCAAAAATCTATACCAAGTATGATCTGATCAACAACTTCTAGTATTTGGCTGAAAACCTCAAAATACTTCCAGTGATAGTAGCTTTCAAGTGGCAAGTGGGTCAGTTGAGGGAGTTCACACCCACCTTGGAGAAATTCATGGAGAACAAGGAAGCTTTTGAGAAGACAATGCAGTATGGGGGTGAAATCATCAATGATTTCATCAAGCTTTTGAATCCCTACTTGCATGTGCAAGCTGAAGTAATAGTGGTCCCAATAGCTGCTTCCATTGCATCTGGTTCTCTACCTCCTACCCATATGACAATATATCAAGCCTTATCTCAGATCATGCCAGTGATCAAGGAGCAACCTCAAAGTCGTGTATTGTTAGAGAAGATACCAAACCTTGTAGCCAATGTTCCTACAGGTGTGGCTTTACCTGGTGTTGTCATTCGACTAGCCCTTCCTACAGCCACAACACCACCTCCTGGACCTCATGTTGACCCTTCAACCAAAGGAAAAGCACCTCAAAAGACAAAGGGGGAGAAAGATATGGATGCCATATATGCATAAATTCTTAATCTAAGGAGGAGAAACTATGGCATAGGAAAGATGACATGTAATCAACATATATATATATCACCTCTGATACAAATCACTCAGATTGTTCTAATGCAATCCTCTGATATAAAAGGAACCTTCTATATCTTTCCCCTGATACAATAATTGAGGGAGAGCATAAAAGGAAAAGACCTTAGTCATATTGAGATTTTACATTCACTGTTTGGTATGCTAAGTCAAGTAATCTTTATTACTTACCATTTTGTATAACTCATTAATGCCATGATTTGTGATTATCAAAAAGGGGGAGATTGTTGGACCCTTTGTGAAATAGTTGTTTTCATAATAACAAATCATGTCAATCTACAAATGTTATTAATTCATATATTAAGTTATAACTCATGATAATCTTGTCAGTGAATATTTATAACTAGATAGATTATATCACATTATATAATACATTTCAATAAGTCAATATATTATTATGGATATTTGTGTTTTAATATATTTACAAATGTATATTTATATGTAATTATGAACTTCACTTGATCTGGTATTGTTCTGTATAAGAAAGACACTTTGTAAGTTTCTTTAAAGTTCATGACACCGATAGTTCAAAGGAGTCACCATTGAATGACTTACCGATAAGGAAGTCACCGATCGAAGAAGACACCGATGCTGGACTCACCGATAGAACAAACGTCACATCGATGGACAAGTCACCGATGATTGGTCACATCGATAGTTCAAGTGACTCACCGTTGGACAACTCACTGATGTGCAACACACCGATGAATGAGCAACCGATGGGCGGCACACCGATGAACGAGTCACCGATGGGTGACACATTGATAGTTCAAAATGAGTCACTGATGACGAATCACCGATGCCCAGACAAATCGATAATACAAATGACTCACTGATGCCCAGAGTCACCGATACTGATGGAAATGACTCACCGATATAGAGAGTCATCGATGTTGACAGGCCGATGCCAATGACTCACTGATACTTATGACTCACCAATAGTCATAAAAATTGTTTTTAATTTCTTAATTCAAATTTATATCTAATGGTCATATTGAGACAAATTAATGTCTGCCGTTATTTAATGTTGTCTATAGGATACTCAGGAGACAGTATGAGGTACATGCACGTGGGGAGATCTTTGCGTCTGCTGGACCTCAAAGTATAAAAGAATTACAAGATGGCATTAAAGATACGAGGAAAGTGATGAAAAGTAGTAAGATAAGAAAGTCTGATAACTCCTGCAACTTTAGAGATACTTCCAAAAACCCAAGACTCAAAGAAAGAACAGACAGGGAGATCAAGAAGTGAACCACAACCTGTTGAGCTGATCAGAACATCTTACCAACAAGAAGCTGAATACTTCATACTCTTAGAAGCTAGAGCACAGAGACCACGATACTCTGTTTTGGAGCCAACTTCCAGAAGAGGACTCAAACTTCATTTCCACTACATCAAATGAGTCCAGAGCTTCACGACATAACACACAGATATTTCTAAACCTTATTCTACATCTCTAGCTCTGTTGTGATCTTTTATTTACATTTCTGAGGAGTGTGTGTATTTGTCTGTTACACACACACACTGACTCATGTGCATAACTGAAGGATACTTGATATCCTCAAACTCACTCTCTATTTATTCTTTGTATCCCACGTAGAATAGTGGAAGAGGTCAAGTGTGACATGTTTGTTGTTTTTCTCACAAATAACTATGGTAGAGGTCAAGTGTGACCTGGATAGCCTTGTGTGCTGCTGTGAACCCCGATCCAAGGTGTTGATCAAAGTTGTTTATCAATTTAAACTGCTTGGTGGTAGATGATCACTAAGTGGAGAGGACTAAGTCTCAGATTGAGACTGAACCTTTTGTTTATATCTGCTGTGTTTTTACCTTTTAGTTTCAAAAGTTATATTAATCTTTAGATTAGTATAAATGATAACTAATCAATCTTTTGAGAAATTAATTGAACATTTAGGACTCTTATAAATTCACTACAAACTAACTTAGATTATATTTTTAATTGGGGGAAATTTTCAAAGAACCAATTTTAACAGAAAATTTTAAGGTACTCAATTCACCCTCCTCTTGGGTACTCTACTATGACCAAAAGAATGTATTACAATGTGACCGTCAGAGTGTGATACATCTTGAAAAGAACCCAGTATTTCATGCCCGAATGAAGGACATTCAACTGAAGTATCATTTCATTAGAGGTTTGATACAAGATGGGTTGCTGACATTGCAAAAGATTTGTGGAGCCAACAATCTAGCAGACATGTTGACAAAGCCAATGGTAATACAGAAGCTGAGGCACTGCTGTGCCTCTGTTGGTCTCTACTGATGAATGGAGGATGAGAGGCAGAACAAGGGAGGACACAATGTGAGCACAAGAGGAAAACCACTTGTATTTCATGAATCGTCAGGTTGAAACTGAAGTTGTGAATGGAAAACATGCACACTGGTGAGTGAAGAAGAGGGAGAGCTCAAATTAAGTAAGTTGTCTTAGTTAGTGGCATCGAAGCAGAGCAGCGTAGTGGATCAAGTTCCAATTGGGAGATTGTTGGATTGGTGTAGCCCAATCCGATTGGGCTGAATGCTTATGGTCCGTACTGCACACTAGCCCGCAACTTTTGTGGGTTGAGCTCCGCGGTGAGCTCGTTGGGTGTTGTAAGGGGAAACACGCCCCCTGCTTTGGGGGTCTGGGGGCCAAAGGGCCTTGACCAAAATTATGGGGGTCTGTAGCAACTTTGACCACTGTAGCAGAGCTGACCGACCGACACCGACAAGACACTGTAGTAGTGTGGACTTCGGAGTCAACAACATTGTAGCTCCTTGGACTTCCAGCCGGTAGCTAATGTAGCACTTTTGACTTGGGTGACCGCCTTTTCATTGTGGTGATGTGGACTTCCATCCACCTTTCACTGTGGCACATCCGACTTTTCGACGGTTGGTGGAATAATGCTTCATCCTCTACATTATCCCATTTTTGGGAAAGGGTTTCAGTGTGTGTGTGAGTAAAGTTGAGAAATCTTCTGTAAAATTGTGCTGCCAACATATAGTGAAGTTTTGTCTCTCCGTGGACGTAGAGATTATTCCTGAACCACGTAAATTCTTGTGTTCTCGTTCTGTTTTTTTCCTTTTACTCTTCTTTAAATGGTTGTTTTGTCACTGCGACTCCCTACGTTTCTGCATCAGCTGTAACTAAGGAGATTTTATTCCATTGAAAAATTAGCTACATTGATCAATGTCCGAACCATTTTCCATGATCTAACTAAGACCAAGAGCACTGTTTTAAAAATATGAATGCAAAATATACTTTATTTGGATATCATGATATGCCATGCATACCTAAAATATTTAACTCTATATGTCTATATTCTATTGAATTGGTTTAGTGTGACTTTATGTTATTCCATGAATTATATAAATCAACTATGTTCACATAACATCAAATCAGAAGTTCCTTCAATTTGAGATAAACATAAAAAACATGATGCTAACATAAATTTGAATAATGTATATTGTGAGTTTCAAATCAAATGATAAAAAATTAGCCATCTGGCTCAACAAAAACAAACTACACACTATAAATGGTTTTATTAAAAATTATGTTAGTTAAACTAAAATTAATGAAACTGTGTTGGTTCCAGTTACCATAATCCATAATTGATTATCATGCATGTAAAACTTAACCCTAATTGCTCTATCATTATTTGATAGATTTTATTAAACTAAATGATTCCTCACATATGCATAAAACATGAAGCATTCTGATGAATTTAAATAGGGTCTAATATCTCATTTTAAAGATCTTTATCCTTAGAGACCTTTACAGGGTTGGTGATGAAACCATGTGTAACCCCCAACCCTACCACCAATTGGTCATGAGTTGGAAAATAGCCTCAATTATATTTCTGTCAAAAATTGGAGGCATTAACATATATATAAAAAATTGTAATTCATTAATATAAAATAAAAATCATGAAATTATGAACGATCTAGATTCCATAATTGTCATATATCATAAAATAATTTATTTTTTAAATTTAATACAACATAACAAAAATTAAGGATTATTATGACTCCAAACAATTAACTGCAAAATCCAAGTTACACATTATAAACCATAATTACATATATAATTACTTCCCAATGAATAAAAAACAAATTCTATACTATTTTTATCACTGATGATTTTCCATCTTCTCAATAATAAAATTAGGGTGAGGATGATGCAACCTTTAGGGGGGTTTACGTTGCTGCTAAGGAGGGGATTTGAGACAGGAAGAGGGAGCTTGGGGGGGGGGGGTCTGCGTCACTGTTGAAGAGGGGAACCGATCCGGGGTGAGGGAGGTCAAAGGGGGAGGGGGGTTCACGGTTAGACGTGGGGGGAGGAGGGTCGTGGGGGTTGAGGTCGGAGGTGGGGGGGGGGTCGGGGGTCGCGGGCTAAGGATCACGGGCTCGGGGCCGTTGCTTGGGAGAGGAAAAGAGGAGGTCGGGGGAGGTGGGGGGGGGGGGGGTTGAGGTTGCACAGAGGGAGGGGGAAAGATTAGGGTTTTTTTAAAACGTTTAGCAGTGATTTAATTGAATCTTCCGCTAATTAAAAACATAAAAAATATCACAACGATTTTATTTCGCGGAAGTTATTAGAACTTCTGTGAATAAATCACCGCTAACCATCACTTTTTTTGTAGTGATAGGTAAATCTTGTGTTTAGTTCAGTAGGGTTTATGGATGGGTTCATGCATGATTTTCATAGTGTTTCTAGGGTCGATACTCCCTTGATAGGTGCAATTATGTCTGGGTGTGAGTCTCCCATTTCCTATTTACATATAGGGTCGGTACTCCCCCCCACACCTAGGGCACAAGTTCTCTATCTGTAGAGTTCGTACTGCCCTATCTTGGAGCTCAAATCGGGTGCGAGCCCTCCACCCAAGGTCGACACTCCCTCTACTAGTTACGCTCCCATCGATGAGGCTCGGGTCCCCCACCATAATTTTTGAGAGGTTATATGGATTGTTGGATTATTGGTAGTGAAAATATGTGTTCGATGGTATGATATTGATGGGTTGGAGGATACAATGTCCCCTCAACTAATGGGTATGCTTCAGTGACGAGTTAGTCCCCTTCATGGATTATTACGATGGAATGACTATTTGAAGTTTGTGTAGTATAGACTCCTACGAAACTTGTGATTCCTTGGAACCCTAAGGGTTGCCTTCGAGATGCGATACACAACTGGCGATCAACTTTTGGATTTTTGGTCTCTTCAATATGTCATGATTATTCATTTACTTGTGTGGTATGACTATTCAGGGTTGGTGTAGTGATGATTGAGATCTTTCTTTCATCCTTGAGGATTATTTTAGAGCATATCTGAATTATTCATTTTTGTTTTTCTCTCGGACACTATTTAGTACGAGGAGCTTTGAGCTAACCTGATGTTATGGTTCCTCCCTTATATCTTCCTCATAGTCACCTCACGTACTAGAAGTTGAGCAGCCTTGTTGTTTCGTGTTTCCTTTGTGGTTTTTGGGGTGTCATACTAGGTATATTTATACTCACCCCTGTATGAGTCTTGTTTCCACACATGTTGTGTCTATGTAGATGACACACAGGTTCAGAGATGGGTTGGACAAATATGGATTTGGGGTGAGTGGTTTGGAGCTGACGCCTAATAATTCTTGGCGGCACATTATAGAGCATGATGATCTGTGATGGCGGCAGTGACCATTGTGGCTGGAGAGTGATCCATGTGTACATGCAGGGTGGAGGAGCTTCTCAGTATTTTGTGTTTCAAAAACTTGACAAATGCACTATTTCCCTTGTGTTTATCTTATGGGATGTATTTGTATTTGTTGTCTCATTCATGCATTGTATACAGTTCATTTGATTATATATATATATGCTACCGGTATTTTGGATTATTTTGTGTATCGATGATGTGTTTGTTGTAGGTTGTTATAGGCTAAGGCCACCCATGTTGTGAGATACGCCTACTTAGTGCTATTCACCCATCCTTGACATGTTGGAGGCGGGTTTGGAGTGACATTCTCAGCCTACTATCAACCCAGATGAGGCTTTGACAAAACATCTTCTAACTTTATAACCTTTGATAAACTCCAATGCATTATTGCAGTATCTTATTGCACGTTCATGAATCCCACAGAATAGAGAAACACATGGTGCCATATATATCTCTTCTAGTCCCTTTACCAAATTCAATATAAATCTTTCTCTTTTCACTTGAACTCAATTGTACTTCTCTTCTTTTCTCATGATGTATAACTGAGGGCCCCACTTATAATTTTTTCATTTTCTTCTTGAATTTGAAAATTAGCTTCTTCTGTGACTGTGATGACACATCATCATAGTTGAGGTATGTCCTTTACATGCAATGTGACCCCTAGATCATAAGGAATTCCTTAATACTTTTTTATGAGTCACCATATTTATCCTTGATCTCTTGATCTCCCGCCATAGATGAATTATACATAGAAGTTAAATCATTTTCCAAAATGGATTCACCGTCATCTTTTGATTGAAACCTTTATTTTTTTAAGTTCAATCCTTCTTCAAGCTCAATAACTCATTTAATTTTCTGATTTGACATTCTTTTCTATCATAACACTTTCAAGTTCTTCCATTGAATTCCATCATTGACACCTTGTTCTTTCCCTTTGGGTGATTATATAATTCCTCCCATTGTATATCCCTTTCAATGCCAACATGTTTTACCTCCTTTACTATAGAATCCATCACTTCCATATCTTTGGATTGCATCTCAAAATTTTCCTTTATCCACTTTCTTTTATTTCTACAATAATCTATGCTTTATGTTGGGTTTGTTGTTCTTGTTTTTCCTTCATTTTTTTGAAATCTCAATGATTCTTTTGTCTATTGATTTCAATTTTTTCTTCACTCTTTAGAAAATCTACATGTGTTCCATGTGCTTCATTCTTGTCTTTTAGTTATTCAATTTCTTCCTAGGTAATATAAAGATTCTTTAACTTTTCAATATCATCCTCATCATTGGTTGACCCAATTTATTCAAAATCGATACACTCTGGATCTTCATGAAATCCTGTAACATCCTACTGGATTAATTTTCTCATATTGTAAATGAAGTGTATTTTTCTTTCTTTAATTGGACATAATTATTCATTATTTCCATAATCATTACAAACAAAACATGCATTTCCTCTTCCTAGCCTTCTAATTATTCTTCTTAGAGTGGTTGTCTATTTAAGAAACAAAATTCCTAAAACTAATAGATCCAAAAATGAAACCTTGAATGTAGTAGATCAATGGATAATATTTAGATTCACATAAACAAATCCATCAGATCCAATGATAATGATTTTATATTAGAGAAGTCACATCATCATCATCATCATCATCATCATGTAATTTTATAAAAAGGATAGGGATGAAGAATACAAAAAAAGAGAAGCACGGAAGGAAACCTCTCGCCCACCCCCGCCCAAAAAGAAACTATGGAGGCCTGAAATGATGCATCCCTAAAGCATCCTCTTTAATAAAGTCAATCCCATTAGGTTTAATACTTGCCACAGAATGTAGAAACACCTTCTTCGTGCCATTAAGGACCACCGATATCAATTATTGTTGACACATGTTCTTTTGTTGTGGATGAGTTTTGCTCAAATCTCCCATGAGTCTCTTTTCTAGACTGTTTTCTTCCACTTTGTTATCTCTCATATGATCACAAATGTCATTTTTCTTGACACATGGCTCATCAAAATTCCTTGTAGGCCTTTGTGGTATATTTAAAGGTCGGTCTTCTACATTAAACAATCATGAATTATTCCCTCCATAAAGCATGGTCAAAATATCCATGATATGTGTAATTGATTCTCATAACTCCCTTGATCTATTTTGAAATTATTTTATATCATTTAACTGCTTTGACCTCATTCATAGGAAACTCCTTGATAATTAATTCATGTATTGACCTAACAATGGGGAAATTCTCTTAATACACAGTCCACCTACCTCATCCCCTTTAATCATAATAGTACCATCCTTTGAATCTTCATCATCATAATACACTTGAATGATTTCCCAAGAGTTAATATGAGAGTATAATGGTTTGAAAGGAATGGCTTGAGCTTTCCCATATTTCTAATTGTAATGAAACATATATGAGAAGAATCAAGTTAAAAATCTATCACTTTATAGCTTGTGAGTCTAGTTACTTCTCACAAGGGGAAAAGTTTAGAAATTTATCATGCTCAACTCACAACGTTAAGTTCTAGAGCGAATGAAAAACTATCAAGAAGGTAAGAAATAATAAATCAATTTCAAAGGATGATTTTCAATAAAAATATTTTATCTCCTTCATTCATAAATTCATTGAATCAATTGGTTGCAATGTGTTCAAATATAATTGATTCCAATATGATTAAATCAACCAATTATTTCTAAATTAATCTTATACGACCAAAAAGAACTAAATCAAAATAAGTTTATTTAAATTCAATCTTATTAGCCAAAGAAGAATCCAAAGTATTGCTCATGATTTAATCCACTCAACGGTCTTGGATATCCTTTGTTAATAACTCTATTAAAGAATTATTATAGAATAATATATGAATTAAGTCTCAATGTGATTCTCAGTTAGGAAAATCTTATGCAATAATTTGTAGAACAAATTAGACACCCATCCATATACTCCTGACTTATTACTTATGAGAATTTCCAATCATGATTGAATGATCTTCAACTATCAATGGAGAAATCATCTTAAAAAAGCATAATAAAGAAATAATGAATTGAATTTGACAAAATTTGAACAAATGAATAAAAAGAATTGAAACTCACTAAAATTAAATATTAAAAATGTTAGAGAAGTCATTCGGAAGAGAGGTGCAAGAAAGAATAAAAAATCCAAACTCTAATTACCAAAAATGTTTAAAATGAATTTATTAAGAGTTAGGTAAACCATAGTGTGGTGGACTAAAGCATGATGCAATGTTCCTATCTGAAGACTAATATGATTAATTTTCACGCGACTAAGATAAAACTATGAAACCTCTATATTTTTTGGTCTTGATCTTCATCATGTTAAGGCCTCCTCTGGATTCCCCATTTTATTTGAATTTTTTAATCTCCTTTGAGCAAGAAATTAGGAGATAAATTCATTCAATATCTCCTTTCATCTTCAAATGACGACCCTACGAGGCTTGTTTTTCTAAATCACGATCATTGAAACCACATCGTGGTTTAGATTGAAAATTCACATGGTTGTGCTCTCTTGGGTTTTTTTATCTTTGGGTTCAATGGTATGCATGAAATCACAACGTGGTTTTCTTCACGTTTCTTAAATATTTTACAAAGTTATTTTTATGAAATTATTCTAATGCTTAAAATTAACTTGAAAACATAAAGAATATTACAATTTAGATAGAATTAAAAAAATTTCACACGAAAAGACTAGTAAATATATAAATATGAAAACTATAACGACCCACACTTTACATACATTGTTATTGCTTCAAAATTGAAGCACACTTATTACAACATATAAAAAAACCCTGAAAGGACCGTATAGGTATAGTGTCTTTAGAAACTGGGAAACATAAACAACTGGTTCATAAAACATCTACATTGTCTCCCATTTATTTCATCATATCTAGAGACCCTTTTGGCATATACTACTTAATAACCTTCTTCCTGACATGGGGAAAGAAAATATAAAAAAGGGTGAGCTCAAATGCTCAGTAAGGGTAAACAAAAGAAATATCAATCACATCATATTCATAAGAACATAACATTTTGGAAATCTTAACCTGCAAAAGAGATCATAATTTCATAACATGAGATAAATCATAGTAGTAAAATGTAATCCCAATAATCATAACTTAAAACATGAAACTTTGTGGCATACACACATAATCATAGAGAATCATTTATTAGTAGTCAAGACTCATTTCCAAGACTATCTTAGCGAACAAAGTCCATTTCTGAACTGAGTTCACTCCTCGTTTCAGTCCTGTTTCACTAAACCGGATTAACCTACTGTTCCAGCCATGTCTATCTCATGAGATATAAATATTTACCCAATGCATTGGAGGGAGATAAAGGTCCCACCCATCTCATAATGAAACCATTCTTATGTGTGCCACAAAATCATAAATTATACATCATAGTATAACCCATGTAATAAAAATGAGATTCTTAAACATCGTGCCATCATAACATAATCTATATAAGATAAAAGGACTTCATAAAAATAATTCCATCATAACATAATCAAATCAATGTAAAAATAAGGATAGAAACAAAACCCTATATTATCTTAGATGGAAAATAATTTTGATAAAACGCTTGAACTCTATTCTTGAGGAAAATATCCTTTCTACTTCAATTTTTTTCCCTTTCTTAAAATGTCATACAATTTTAAACTAAAATAAGTTGATTAAAAATAAACTTGAAAACTTGTAAAGGAAGCTTCATAGAAATAATGTTCTAAAATTCCATTTAGGCTGTATAAGTTAAAAAAACATTCTTCTCATACTTTGGCCGGAAAAGTCAAAAAGTACCTCGTATGAAAAACGACAAAAGATTCCTTTCATATCTTTTAATAAAAACTCACCGAAGGGTAAAATTGGATTTAAAAAATTATAGGAGGATATAAATAATATTATATATTGAGGAAACATGGATGTGGATGATAAATATTCCCCGGTGAATTCTGAAGTATAAACATTCTCGGATAAAAATTGAGATTACGAGATTTTCCTTACCTTAGGTCCGATTTGCTTCGTACGTGTCCGAACCTCCTGTATAATGATTTAAATAATGTTATTGACTTATTAAAGAATCGTAATCATTGTTATGATATCATATGTGTTCATATTCTTAGCTTCTTATTAGTAATATTTCATTGTTACTTGTTATTCGGGTGTTTATTGCTTTTTGTTCTTATGCGAGTTTTGTCGAATAAATTCTTATTCTTCTTTTAGGTTATAGATAACTCATTTCCAGAATGGTATTAGTGTAATATATATTATATTTATTCATTCAATTCATTTATATAATCATTATGCAATGAAGATCATGTAGAACTAGTCGCATCACATCGTGGAGACGGTAGGCCGTATGTACGCACAAACGATGATATCGTTCTCATGATCGTGGAATTGTATTGAAGTGTATGTATACTATTTCAGAATCAATATCACATTACAATAATCATATATAGTTATTCTTTACACCATTATACCCATCCAAGTAAGGTGGTTGTGGAAAACAGATTACACCACGGCGTGGAGACGGTATTCCGTACGCACGCACGCGCGGTGATTTCGTTTTCCGTAGGATGGATAGAAGGTGAAATAGGGTTGTTTCATATTTATAATAACATATCAGTATATTAGTGATACTGATATTATTACTTAATAATGAAACAACTAAAGAAGAATAAGTAGAAGAAGAAATAAAGTTGAAAGAATCGGTAACGGGCATTACCTCTTCTTTGAAGCGCCTCTTCTTAACCTCCTCTTAGGGCACTAAAAATGGTCTTTGAAGAAGAACAGGACCTCTAGGATGTTTCTAGGGAAGTGGAGAAGAGAAATTGGTAGAGGTTGGCCGAGCTTGAAGGCTCAAAGTGGTGTGAGGAAGAGAGGGAGGAGGTGCCCTTTTATAAGGGAGGAGAGGGGCACCTTTGGAAAAACAAAAAATATTATTTTATTATAAAGTCATATTCAGTTTTTAATAGATCCAAATTGATTTATTTTGAAGCTAATGTGGGGATGGGTAGAAATACTTTCAACCAATATAATTTAGACAAGTTTAGGTTTCTATTTTAACATTATCATTTAGATTTAACTTTAAGTTAAATAATTTTACTTTTATCGTGTCTTCTTGTTTTATTACACTATAAGGTTAATAAACTTACTATAAAAAGCCAAACTAACCCCAATTTGTTTATTATTAATATATATAACCTTATCTAAGTCATTTGGCCGAACCTTAGATTTTTAAGAATAAAATAACAATTAATAATATAATATTTGTTTTAAAAACTATTTTATGTCAATTTTGACACTATTTGGTAATTGATTTTTGTGAAAATCATAACAGCATGATTAGTTCGAACAAAGTTAATTAAATCAATACTAACATGTCATATTAACCTAGAAAATTAGTGGAATTCATAAAAAGTCTCAAATTACATTTATTTGGGTATTTATAACAGCAATTACGTTAATATTTCATTAATAAGATAATTACTGCATCATCATTGTGTCATAAATAAATTAAATTATTTAATGTCTAAAAATTATAAATAAAATACCATTATGTAGGAAATCTTTTTAGATTTCTAATGAATATTTATAGTTGAATTTATCTTATTTATAACTCTATATTAAAAATTTTTTAGTTATTAAACTTTGATTTTAACTATTTTAACTCTTCTTTAAATAAATTAATAATAAATGTCCTAATCTAATCCAAGTGGACCTAAATGGTCATATTTTATTCCTAAGGTTGTTTTTGGTCGAATTAATCTTATCCAATAGAATTAGGACATGTGTTAGGGTAATAATAATATCATTTTTACCCTTAATTACCCTATTTACTTTTAACCGTGGTAAAAAAAAGTAAAAAGTTACTATTCACCAAAAAATTATTTTTACTTATTGAACCACATTTTACTCCTTGATATTAACCGTGTCTCTCGGATTTTCGAAATTCCACTCAAAGAAGTGGTAAAATTAAGTTTTATATAAATTTTCAAATTCTCCTAGGAGGTGGGTAAAAGACGGTGAAAAGTTCAATAAAATTTTTATATGTCTGAAATTATTATAAAATGACTCCAATGAATTACATTGAAATTATATAGGTATTATGTATAAATTTTCACATAAAATAAATTTAAATAAAATAAATAATTATTTAAATAAAAATCCGGTTTTTAAATAGTAACCCAGTGTTTTCACTATTCATCAAAAATTGAAAGTTTTCAGAAAAATACCAAAATTTCACCCTAGGCTAATTTCGATATTCCAAATCCAAAAATGAAGTCCATTTTGAAAGATAAAATTTTCAAAATTTCAAAAAGTGAGTATTACTATTCATAACAGCTAGTTTTAATAATATTTTAATAGCATATCATTGTTTAGTGAAACTCGGTATTGCGTACGACGCAAGCTATCGAGGAAGGTCACGATTGCATGTAATGCAAGCCAAGCTAGTGTTGTGTGTAGTGAAAGATTCCTTTGATGATGTATATAATATAAAAACAAAACATTTCTCATAAAAATCTCAGGTGTTACAAAAACTATATATCAAATTCCCCCAAAATTAAACTTTTGATTGTTCTCAAGAAAAACATGTCATCAACGATCACAAAGGAAACCTTTATCGAGAGAATAAATTTATAGTCAACCATGTCAATAGATAAAATGTTATGACTAAGAATTATTTAATCACAAACTATAACGACCCTCGCTTTTCATACATTGAAATCACATAACTTTTACAAAATACTTAAAACATTATACAAACAGACATGCACAGACTGTATTAGTCTAGTGCCTTTGGAAATATAGAAACATAAACACTAGTACATAAGTTAATTACATTATCTCCCATTAGGTTCTTCATGACTAACACCATTCTTAAACACATCATACTTAATACATATCTTCATAACCTGGGAAAGGAAACATAAAAAAAAGGGTGAGCTCAGATGCTCAGTAAGGATAAATAAGGGATAAATGTAAGCATAAACATGAGCATAGGGGTATGAGGACGTGATCATAACATTAGAATATCATACCCTGCATATCATAAGATTATAAACATGAATTGTGGCATAAATCTTGGAAGTTCATAAGACACGAACCATAAGGAAATAAAGAACATAAGCCACGAAAGAATAACTTAGGAATAAAACATGGAATTTTGGGAGACACATGAACATGTAAAAATGATTTCCATAGTAGTCAAGACATCACTGCCAAGACCATCTTAGTAGTATGAGTTCACTCCCCATACCCTCTTGGTAGTCATGGTTCACTCCCATTTCCATCTTAGTAGTATGATTTCACTCCCCATGCCATCTTGGTAGTCATGGTTCACTACCATGACAATATTAGTAGTCAAGGTTAACTCCCAATACCATCTTAGTCCATCTTATGAGATATAAATCTTTACCCAATGCATTGGAAGAAGATATATGTCCCACCCATCTCATAATGAAATCATAAATATATGTTCCACAAAATCATAAATAATCATATCATAACCCATTAAATTAAATGGGTATCATAAACATGTAATCGAATCATAGGCTGTGGAAAAAGATATAGGTTTTATAATTATTTCAAAAGCATAACATGTGAAAAGAAGCGGGTTTCAAAAAAATATAACCCGTGAATGAGAAACTAGTTTCATATACATCATTCCATTAAAACATAATCCATTAAAAGAAAGAATATGAAAGGTAACATTGAATCATTTCCCCAAAAAGGCATGAGTAACACCAATCAATGTCATCTTAGATGAGAAATAATTTTGAAACATCTTTAATAAAAAAATTCTTGAAGAAAAAATCATCTCTACATTAAAAAACTCTTTTTAAAACAAAAGGCATTTTTGAATATCTTTTTTTTGGAAAGCAACTTTGATTTTTTTAAGGAAATTTTGAAAAACATAAAAACTTTTTAAAATCCTTTTTCCTTGATTTTTTTTTGATTTTTTTTGAAAACATGGTTTTTGAAATAAAATAGATTTCCAACTGAAGAGAGAAATGCGGTTAGTTTTTTCTTAAAAATATTTTATTAATCATATTAAGTACCAAAGAGTGAAAAACGGTACTAATACATGGTTATAAATTGAATAAACATATTATAAGAAAAATTAGGAGTTTTCTTGAGTGATGGATCATAATATTTCATTAATGGGAGCATAATCATAAACAATCCCAATAAATAATGATATTGTTTCAATAAACTCTTACCACATGGTAACTTGGAATCATACACTCCATGTAAGAAAATGAAATTACATGAACCTTAAAATATCATGAGGAGAATTAGATTCATGATATTACACATCAAATGGAAGTATATACACCTCAAAAAAGAATGTAGGTGCATAACAAAACATGTGTCTTAAAGAAGGAAAATTGAGACAAAACTGTCATGCTGATTTAGTAACTCTTGAAACATAAACCCCATGAAATAAAGATCATATAATGGATATGTAAAAAACCATAAATTTAATAATAATAATAATATAATAAATTCATGGTTAGTATATACACAACACAAAAGAAAAGAGTTGTGAACATGACATGTATCACACATATATAAAAAGTGAGATGAAATTCCCTTACCTTGTGTCTTGACTCTCGTCATACTCATACAAACTTCCTGTATAATAAATATATGTTTATTATAAATATATAAAATAAACATATTATTACATATAATACCATATATGGGTCGATTATGACTTTATATTACATGCTTGTTAACAATTCTATTTTAAGGTTTCACTTCGGGTAATATTCGTTTTGTTCTTCACATGAGTCTTAATTTGTTATATATTTGGTCCTTATAATTATATCATGATTTGAAGAATGTAAAACATGATATAAATATTAATTATATTTATTATATATTTAGTATAATAATCCATATAATATAGAAGTGTAAAATGGAATACACCGTTCATGGAGATGGTAGGTCGTACGTACACATGAACGATGTTTCCATTTTATTATCGCATGGAAAGAAAGCAATAAAATTACATATATGTATATATGTATATAATACCATTAAAGTAGAATTATTATGTTATATATATCATATAATTTCACTAAACACATCCTTAATACATTCCATATAGTGTGTGAACAAATCACATCGCTTTGAGGGGGCGATAATCCACACTTCCTCAAAAAAAATTATCATATTTACAAAAAATGGAAAGTATAAAGATATGTGTTATAAAATAATTAAAGAAGATTAAATACATTATAAATATCATATATATTATATATAAACATTGTTTCTATCATAATTTCCACCATGAGAGGTAGTAAAGGAAAAACAAACAATCATCGTTTCATGAGGCGGTAGTTCGCCGTACATATAAACAGTATGTTTGTTACCCATTAGATAGAAGTGTGTGTAAGTGTAGTTTGAAACCTTATCATAAAATAATCTCAGTATATTGAGGATACCTGTGTTTTTTATAATCATGTAATAATTAGATTTGAGGGGGAGGTGAAAGAAAATAAAATAAAGGAGCTTGAGGAAGGATGTTACCTCTTCTTTGGGTAACTCATTTTGGTTTGTACCAAAGGGATTCCTTGGATTTATTTTTTAAAAAGGTGAGGATTATAGGTAGAAGTTATAGATTTTTAGGAGATATTTTTGTAGATCTTGGTCTAGAAAAGTGGCTTGAGATGTGTGAGGAAGTGAG
Organism: Viscum album; assembly: GCA_963277665.1. Lineage (NCBI taxonomy): Eukaryota > Viridiplantae > Streptophyta > Magnoliopsida > Santalales > Viscaceae > Viscum > Viscum album. The sequence goes on along the minus strand of OY728152.1, from coordinate 1,476,448,185 downwards.
AGGAGAGAAGACCTTTTTATAGTGGAGGAGTGACACTCTTGTAAATCTTTGGAAAAGGAATTCCACCCACGTTTTTTCCATGTAAAGTGGATCAAATAATGTTTCAAAGTAGATAAAATGGAGTATAGGGTTGAAATATTTCTATACAATGGATCTTGGACAAGTTTCTAGGTTGTTTTGGGTCTTAAATTTAATGTTTAGTACTTTATTAATCTATTTTTTCTCTTAATCTTTCTAATTAATTTTAATCACTTTCACTAATAGTTTTGGTCAAAAACCAATTTAAACTTATTAGAAATTATAAATTATTCTGATTAAAAATAAGTAATCCATTTTTCAAATTCCAATCATAGAAGTGACATAAATTAATTTAAATTTAATCCCATAGATTGGACGATAATGTGATTTTTAAAGTAATAACATCCAAAAGTTTGCTGAGTTTTTATACCCAATTCATAGTGAAATTGATTCCAATGATTTAAATTGGATTAATTGATAAAAATATGATGTAATTAAACTTTGAAACCAATTTAAAATATAATTTAACCTTATAAATAAATTAGATGAAAATACAGTTTTGAATTAAAATTCGGTATTTTTCACTATTCATCCAAAAATAAAGTTTCTCAAAAAAATCCAAAAAATTCAACCTAAGATAATTTTGACATTATAAATTAAGAAAATAAGTTTATTTTATCAAATTAAATTTCTAAACGTGTCTAAAATTAATTTTATTGTTTTTCATTGGACATGAAAAACAGTTCATTTGAGAAAATAATATTTCTAAACATATAAGAACTTTACCAAAAATTATATCTTTCATTATCAATATATCTTATTTATATAAAAACATTATAATTTTTTTGAAAAGTAGTTATTACTATTAATATTATTAAATTTAACAGCTAGGTTATAACTATCACATTTAAATAATTATAACAAAAAAAATGTTTCATAGAAACTCAGTATTGCATGTAATGTACGCCAAGTAAATGTTGCGTGTAACATACTCCAAGTTGGTATTGAGTGTAACGTACGAAGTCAGTGTTTTGTGTAATGTACACCAAGTCAGTGCCATGTGAAAGGAATGTTTGACTAAGAGAAATACAAGATATCAATGAAAATTTAATTTGTTAGAGAAAAAAAGGTCTATAAAAACTCGGGGTGTTACATTATAACCCCCTTAAAATGAATTTTCCCTTGAAATTCATTATATGGGTAAAAAAATGAGGATAATTCTGCTTCATCATATCCTCATGTTCCCACATAGATTCCTATAACTAGTGATTTCTCCACAAAATTTTGACCAGGTGAGTGGTCTTGTTTCGTTGAATATTCTCTATATAATCTAGAATTTCAACTGATTGTTCCTCGTAAGAATGATCCTACTCTAGTGTTATGACCTCTGAGTTCATCTATGTAGAGAAACTTAGAACCCTTCCAAGTTAACTTGTTCATAGGATTAAATAGTTGTGAGAAATTATACACAAACTATCGATAATATCCAGCCAAACCAAGAAAGCTACGGATCTTAGTCACCATGGTTGGTCTAGGCCAACAATCAATAGCCTCTGTCTTTGATGGATCTACTAATATACCATCTCTTGAGATTATGTAACCTAAAAATGAAACCTTTTATATCCAAAATTCACACTTTGTAAATTTTTCATATAATTTCTTCTTCATTAGGGTCTTTAGTATAGTTCTCAAGTGATATTTATGCTCTTCCTTTATCTTTAAATAAATAGGAATATCATCTATAAATACTACCACAAACTAGTCATGGTGATCTATAAATAATCTATACATCAAATCTATGAATATAGAAGGGTAATTAGTAAGAAAAAAAGGCATCACTATATATTCATAGTTTTTATACCTTGTACAGAACACCATCTTGGGTATATACTCATTCTTGAACCTCAATTAATGACATCCAAAATGAAGGTCAATCTTGGAAAAGTATTGATCTATGAGTAGTTGATCAAACAAGTCATCAATATGGGGGAGAGAATACTTGTTCTTGATCATGATCTTGTTCAACTCTTTATCATCAATACAGAGTCGCATTGATCCATATTTCTTTTTCAAAAAAAGAACAGATGCACCCCATGGTGATACACTTGGTCAAATGAATCCCTTATCAATATTTTTTTGGAGTTTCTTCTTCAATTCCTACAACTCAATCGGGACCATTCTATAGGGAGTCTTTGAAATTGGTGTAGAACTAGGTATGTGTTCCATTGAGAACTCAAATTCTCATTTTGGTGGAAGGCTAGGAAACTCTTCTGAAAAGACATCCACAAATTATTGAAAAATAGGCATATCATCGATGTTGCTTTTCTCCCTAAGCATTTGAGATAAACAACCCTTATAAATGGGAATTAAGACCCATACACTAGATGTAATCTCTATAGGAAGTTCATGCTTATCGTCACATTGATGGATGATCATAGGAGGGTTTGAAATATCAAATGTAACTTACCTTCCTCGAAAATTGATGTGGGATATATGAAGAGAAATCCAATACATGCCTAAGATGACATAAAATTCAACCAAAGGAAGAATGATAAGATTTTTAGGAAGCACATTCCCACAAATGTCAACTAGAGGGGAATCATATACCTAGGATGAAATCATCATACCATTAGGGGTTTTCACTGCTAATTCCACATCTAATTGTTTTGGTGTATTTTTAACACCCTTAGAAAATTCTTTAGATATGAAAGAGTGGGTAGATCCAGAATCAAATAAGACATTAGCAGTTCTAGAGTGGATGGTAAGTGTACCTTTCACCATATCGTTATCACAACCCTCATCATAAGTAGTGATTGTATGAGATTTATTCTTCTCCCTTAACTTAATAGGTTGATTTTGTTGTTCATCATCACTAGCCCTTGGGTTTGGGTAGTGGTTAACATAATGAACATTCTCCATTCACTTTTAGCACTGAATTGTGGGAGGTGTATTATGTGAACCTTTTTATCCATTTTCACTGTTAGCTAACTTCTTCCCATCACTTTGGCAATCAAATGTCTGATGGACTTCCCTTCCACACTTAAAACATTTATTAGACCCCTTAAGGAAATTTCCTCCATTTTTCTTCTCACACTTACATCAAAAAAGGAAATATCATTTTCTTCTCTTCATGGTTTTTAGATTTTACTTTAAACACCATCTTCCTTTTATTGTCAAAACCATGATATTGATACGTGACTCCAACCTCCATTTTGTAACGTCCCGATTTCGGAAGCCACCCAGAGGTGCCCCATACCCTGTTGGTCACATGGCCTCAAGCACATTTCCCCAAATGCCAGAGGCTGCTGACTAGTAGAGAGAGACTTGGGTGTGATAGTAGGGAAACTATACCCTCATTGGCATAGTGACACAGCGGAAGTAAAACAGATAGTAATAGAGGAAGTAGTAAAACATGCAATAGGTATACAACAGAAGTAATAAACAACTGGAGCTTCAAAATCAATAAAAAAATGAAGGTCTTCAGGACATTGTAGGAATAAACAACTGGAGCACACACACACACACACACACACATGATGCAAGATACATATGTCTAAGAAATCAGCCAAAAAAGTCACAATGCTGGAATACCATACTAAACCAAAGTTCAATAGAAAACATAAAAAAAACTTTACTGCATCGCAAGCCTCAGCTTGGTCCCATGCTCCCCAGAATCTCAACAATCAAGTACCTGAAGTAGAATGGTTCTTGCCCTTATCTACACCTAAAACAATATAATCTGTTTGGTCCCAAAATCATGACCCAAACAGGGTGTGAGACTAAATCCTAGTAGGAAACCACCCAAAGATCTATACTTAATAGTCAGTGAATATATATGGCAGGCTATAATCAAAATGAAGCAGTAAACAAGGAAGTAATCAAAAGTAAACAATCCTACAGTTTCAAATGCATTCAATTATCAGATATCAAGTAAGAAACTAATCATAAGTAGGGAACCCTTTGGGAAGTACTCACAACCTAACCCATCTGGTCCAACAAAAAAAAAACACAAGAAACCCTATGGGAAGTACACACAGTCTAACCCCTTTGGTTCAACTTTTTCATAGACTCTCTAAGGAAGCACTCACCATCAATTCTTCCTATAGTCTCGTATCAGTAACTAAAAGGCACTCTGAGGAAGCAATCAACGTCTAATTTCCCCTGTGGTCCACATCGAGGAACTACAGACACTTTGAGGAAGCACTTACATCCATCCCCCCTATGGTCTCGCATCGTAACAGTAAACATACACTCTGGAGAAGCCCTCAATGTCCATTCTCCTTGTGGTCTACTACACTAGGTTCTGACAGCCCTGTGTAAGTCAATCGAGCACATCGGTATATAATGTCCAAAGTATACCTCAAGAACTACTTGGCTAAATAGTCTACAACATAACAATATGTCAGATAAATAATATTACTCCATCCTATCAGCACTAAGAATCTAAAGCAAGTAGCCTAACAGGATAAGCAAGACCAAATGGTCTTAAACAATATAAGAATGGGAAAGACATCCATAACATAGAAATTTAATCTATTCACACTTAATTGACCTCTACTCAAGCATATAAATCATAACAGAGAATAACAAGGTTAAAATCGTAAACATGCAATACCCCGATCAAGGGTATTGGGAACGTTTTCACATACAAATCAAAGATTATCTACGGAAAGTCACAAACCACCTACCTCAGCGTCATGAGATCGATATACTCCGGTGTCGACCCTTGGATCGACCTAAAATGTGGTAGATCTACAAAAATTTCTAAAATGTTCAACTAAGGATAACTCACAAGAGAAGAGAAATAAGGAAACGAGGTTCAAGAAGAAGAGAGAACTCACTGATGCGATTCCAACGCAATCAATGACGGTTGAATCAGAGAACCAATGCTCGATCGGGGGATCGAGGAAGAATCGACACCGTATGAACACTCTCGATCTAAGAAGGTGAAGAAGAAGACACTTTTTACAATTAGACGTGATCTCGGTCCATTTAATGAATAAAAATAAAGTACACGACGTGTACTTTAGAAGTACATGGTGTGTACTTTCCTTTACTGGCCCCTGCATAAGGCGGTCTCTAGGTCACCACACACGGCTGTGTGCTCAGCCGTTACATGGCCAACACACGACTATGTGCAGAAAAAGAGTACACAGTGTGTACATATAAGTACATGGCGTGTACTTCAAAAATATCTAGAAACTCCTCTTTTTCTCAAAAACACCAGAAAAGAGAAAAAAATACTTGAAAAGAAGATCCAAGTTCTTACAAACTTCCCCCCTTAAAGAAATTCATCCCCTAATTTCCCTAGAAAGGCGACATAGAAGAAGAATCCTTGAAAAGCTCTGACCACTATGATCGTACATTGGCCTCCCTCTCTTAGGTCTCATCCTGTACTCGCTCGTGCTTCCATAGTACTCATACTAGAGGAACATACCAGCCACGAATAAATTTCGTACTTTGATCAACAATCCAAATAGGATGCTCCTTGAATGAGGTGTCCACCTCTAACTCAACCTCTTCAGGTTAAAAAACATGAGACAGGTCTGAGAAGTAATGTTGAAGCTGAGAAACTTGGAAGACGTCATGCATAGCCTGATACCTCTGAGGTAACTACAACCGATAGTAAATTGGCCCAACTCTCTCCAATACCTCAAATGGCCCGACATACCTCAATGAAAGCTTACCCTGTCTCCTAATCCTCCTGTGTCCCAAACTCAGTGTGACACGTAGGAAAACCTGATCCCCGACCTTGTACTCCAGAGGTCATCTCTGTCGATCAACATAAGACTTCTATTGAGACTATGCAGTAGCCATCCTCTTCTGAATCAACTCTATCTACTTTGTGGTCTCTTAGACAAGACGAGGTCCCAGCATAGCTGCCTCTCCTGCCTCCAGCCAGCATAATGGTGATCAACATGGCCACCGTACAAAGCCTCATAAGATTCCATCTGAATAGTTGCTTGAAAACTATTATTGTAGAAAAACTCTACAAGAGGTATGTGCTTCTCCCAAGAACCTCCAAAATCCAGGATTTATGCTCAAAGAATGTCCTCAAGCACCTGAATCGTACACTTGAACTAACCATCTGTCTGGGGATGGTATACCGTACTCAGAAGTACCTATGTACCCAAAGCCTTCTGTAATCCCTTCCAGGCCCGAGAAGTAAAACATGCATCTCTGTCAGAAACAATGGAGTGCAGAACTCGATGTAAATGTACAATCTCTCGGATGTACAACCTTCCTATCTCATCAACACTAAAGGTATCCTTAATCGACAAGAAGTGAGCAACCTTCATGAGTCTATCAATGAAAACCCACACCACATCATTCCCTCGAGGCGACTTCGGTAAAAATGTCACAAAATACATCGTGACATCATTCCACTTCCACTTGAGAATGGGTAACTACTGCAAAATCCCTACTAGTCACTGATGCTCTTCCTTCACCTGCTGACAGGTGGAACACCTCATGAAAAAACTAACAACATCTCTCTTTATACCTGACCACTAATACTGATGGTGTAGATCACGATACATCTTAGTGACGCTAGGATGAACTGCCCAAACTGTGGAATGAAAGTCTCACATCAGCTCCTCGCATATGTCCGCTGGCACCCATATGCACCCATGAAGATTCAAGATCTCATCCTCGCCTATGGTCTATCCAGGAATAGGGTCCTCTCCTGACACACTTTCGCATAGAACCAGGCCTTCTGAATATGATATCTTCCTCATTCCCACTTGATCAAGTAGAGTCGAGGTAACAACTACAAAAGAAAGAAAAGTATGCCCTTGCCTGTTGTACACCTTTAGATGCATCTTAGAGAACAGAGCCATAAGCTGCCACTCACTTCTGGCCTCTTGAACTGCTTGTATCTGAGTCCTCCTGCTTAATGCATCAGCCACAACGTTGCCCTTCCCAGACGTGTAGGCAAGCTCAAAGTCAAAGGATTGAAGGTACTCAACCCACCTTCTCTATCTCAAATTCAGCTCGCACTGAGTGAAGATATACTTGAGACTCTTGTGGTTGGTGAAAACCACAAAATGCTCTCCTAGAAGATAATGTCTCCAACAACATAAAGCATGAACAACTGTGGCCAGCTCGAGATCGTGCATTGGGTAGTTCCTCTCATGTGGCCTCAACTGCCGAGACCCATACACACCAACCCCTTCCCCTTTCATAAGTACTACTCCCAGCCCGATACCTAATTCATCACAATAAACAGTATAGATCTTGCCCGGCTATGGAAATACTAGTATCGGTGCAGAAGTCAACCTCCCTTTCAGCTCTTAAAAGGATGACTTGCAAGAATATGACTACACGAACCTTGCACCCTTCTTAGTCAGGCCCATTAGTGGTGCTGCTAAGCATGAAAAGTCCTTTATAAAATGTCTATAGTAACCAACCAACCCTAGAAAACTATGCACCTCAAAGACATTCTTCGGATGCTCCTAGGAAACTACTGCTCTCATTTTCTCTGGGTCTACTGATACTCCTGTTTCTGACATAACATGACCCAAGAAGTGAATTTGGTCCATCCAAAAGTGGCATTTCAAGATCTTAACATATAACTGATGCTCTCTCAGTGTACTCAAAATGATCTCAAGATGCATGGATTGGTCGTGTCGAGTGTGAGAGTACACGAAGATATCGTCCATGAAGACCACCATGAAAGAATCCAAGAATGGATGGAACACTCAGTTCATCAGTTCCATGAAAACTACAGGTGTGTTCATGAGACCGAATGACATAACCACATACTCGTATAGACCATACCTGCTCCGAAAGGCTATAAGAGGCACATTTGATGGTCTAACACGCAACTGATGGTAACTGGATCTCAAGTCAATCTTCGAGAACATCCGAGCTCCTTGAAGTTGATCAAAGAGATCGTCAATCCTTGGAAAGGGATATCAATTCTTGACCATCAACTAGTTAAACTTCCGATAATCCACACAAAGTTTGAGGGCATCGTCCGCCTTCTTTGAAAATAGGACATGCGAACCCCAAGGAGAAGTACTGGGTTGGATGAAGCCCTTTGCCTACAACTCCTCCAACTGCCTCTTGAGCTCCTGCAACTCTGGTGTAGCAATCCTATAAGGAGGAATGGACACCGGTTCCACTCCTAGTATAAGATCAATAGAAAATTCCACCTCTCACTCTGGAGGCAAACCTGAAAAGTCATCTAGAAAGTCATCCCTGAAATGATCCACCATTGGAGGAAGGTCCATTTTTGAAGTCCCCTAGTAATTTAGATAAAGACTAGCAATCTGGGCTATAAATCCTTCCAAACCATGATTCTCAGGTCCCGCTCTGCTCGCTTGGACTTCCCATTCACCCTTGTGAAGAAAAGATCTGCCCTCTAGTGATGTGAAACTCACCCTACGACGATAGAAATCGAAAAATGCCTGGAAGGGAGCTAACCAGTCCATTCTAAGAATGAAATCATAACCTGTCATCTCTAGGACATAGAGGTCTCATAAGAAGTGACACCCACTAACCTCTAGAGGTCACTCCTTGGACTATCATACACTAGCCGTTTTTGTCCCCAACAGAGTGTCTAACGTCAATATATCAGCAGAAGAAAAGATACAGAGCCCAAGTCTCTCCACAAAAGCAATAGATATAAATCTATGGGAAGCCTCTGTATTGAAAAGAGTAGAAGCTAAAACTGAGGCAACTAGAATCCTACCTCGAACTGTAGAGGGTCCAGGATCTTGCTCTTGCTCGGTCTGCTCCACCACAAATGTATGGCCTACACCACGTCCCTATAATCCTGCCTGACCACCTTAAGCTGATCCACCCTATTGTCACTAAAATCCTAGAAATTGGCTACCACGTCCACGACCTCCACCTCAGCTTGAATGGATGGAAGAACTCCAGTTCCCTGACTGACGAGAAACTGGTGGTGCTGCAACTGAATGCGGATTCATAGAAGAACCCTTGTCACCAGCTACTAGTGAGAAGAACTGACAGAAGTGCTGAAGATGGCTCATCTTTCCACAAGATCTGCACTCCACTGGATCTCTCAGGCAATGCGGCCTCGTATGCCTGCTCTTCCCATACTGGTATCACACCACCTGGCTACTAGAAGAACTGTCCCACCTCCTTGGATCCCCATGTGTAGACTCCCTACGATGCTTCTTGTTGTCAGTAGGAGGGATACCAATTCTAGATGTCAAGCCTCCCTGGATCACAACTCTAGAATCCCTCAGATTGCGCTCTATGATTAGCGCCTGGTTGACTATAGAAGTGATGGAAGTCAACCTTACGATGTTCACCTAAGATCGAATGTCATGCCTGAGACCATCCTCAAACTTCCTTGCCAGAAATAACTCATCACCTCCTGGGATAGGTGTGAAGTGCTACAACTCAGTGAAACGAGAAGAGTACTCCATGACTAAGAGAGTACCCTGCTCTAGACTCACGAACTCTCAGGCTTGATCGATCCTCAAAGTATCTGGGTAGAAGTAGTCATAAAAGGCACACTGGAATTCATCCCAAGCCATAAGATACTGGCGCCCTGCCTGTGAGATCACATCCCACCATCTCTTGGAGGAATCTCGAAGCATATACGCAACTAGATTCACCCTCCTCTCTGGAAGATTCTCTAGATGCTCGAAGATAGAAAGCATGGCTTCTAACCATGACTCTGCAGCCTGAGGTCCTCCTTCACCTATGAAGGTGGGAGGATGCTTCTGCTAGAAAACCCACATCAACTCTTCCATGGAAGGGGAAAGATGGGGTACTCCTCGGAAGGTCTTCATAAACCTCATAAATCCCTCTCGGAACTATGTGTCAGCACCTGTGTCTGGAATGACGGCCAGTGCTGAGACTGGAACAACTGGAGGATCTACTGTTAGTCCCTAATCAACTATATCTAGTGTCTGATCATTTCCCTGTAACTAGCGGACAACTAAAGGACGTCTCGGTGGCATGACTCTGCAAGGTCAAGCGCATACCTTAGATCAAGATTAACAGGGACTGAAACTTTACATGTGTAAGAAGGGAACAAGAGAAATAAAGCATTCAAGTTTTTTAAAACATGGATACACGATGTGTATAATGACTACACGACATGTTCCCTTAATCCTTCACATGGGTGTGTACTTCTTCCAACTCAGGTCATGTAACACACCATACACATGGCGCGTTGTCCTAACACAGGACGTGTACTTGAATCCTCTTCCCCTGCCCGAGTTCTTCTACATGGATAAGCCACATGGTTCTCCTAGAACTATACTACACGGAGTGTTAGTACTAGACACAGTGTGTACTAGACAAACTTTACCGACCCGTGTTGTTAGTTACACGGCTGACTCTACACGGTGTGTTTGTTCCAGATACGACGTGTACTAGAAAGATTTCACCGACCCGTGTTGTTCTCTACACGGCCGGATACATGGGTCACACTACACGGCGTGTTCAATATTGACATGAAGTGTATAACCTAAGTTTTGTCCATCCGTGTCGTTAGTCACACAAGTGGACACATGGTCTACACAACACGGAGTGTACATCCAGTACATGGCATGTCCCACCAAGATTTCCCAACCCCGTGTCTCTTCCCACACATCCAGTGACACAGTTAGAGACTACACGACGTGTACATACAGAACACGACGTGTACTTAAGAAAAATAGTTCCTTCCCGAACAGAAGGACACATGGTGTGTATTCATCATTACACGCCGTGTATTCTGGGTTTTTCCAGACAGTAAGCCTCAGAAACTACTCCAAAAGCCCAGAAAAACACTGAAATGAACATTAAAGTTCCAAATTCTGATTCGTGAGGGCCCATACTCCCTGCGAATCAAAGATTGACATCTTATATATGTCATATTCAAGGATAACAATGTATTGATCCACCAAATTCTGATCCATGAGGGCCCATAACACCTCAAGAATAAAAGTTTGGCATTCATTAAAAGAAATATTACACAACCAATACCTTATCAAAAAGCAGGTATTCTATCAAGGCATCTATCACAACAACATACATATCTAACACAAAATCTATCACAACAACATACAATCACTAATGCACCCTAAATGGTATGGTAAGAATGCATGACATGTAATTTCTAACAAGTGTCTATATGATGCATGAGATGGAATAACCTCATCTCATCGGGTTGAAACAGAAATAGAAACTTAATAATATCAGCGATAATAGTACAAAACATGTGAATCACCCATCGGTGAAATCAAATCAACTGTAAAATTGCAAAACCATAAAAATTGCAATAATGAGGTAGATTGGATTTTCCCTGTACATGGGTTAAATACTCCTAGGCACAACTTATTACCAAGTACCTATTCCTTCCTATCCCTGGCTATAAGCTCCAAATAGTAAGTCAAGAAGAAAGAATTCCTCTAATACCACTTTTTAACATCCCAGTTATGGAAGCTGCCCAGAGGTGCCCCATACCCGGTTGGTCACATGGCCTCAAGCGCATTTCCCTGAATGCCAAAGGCTGATGACTAGAAGCAAGGGTCTTGGGTGTGATAGTGGGGAAACTATTCCCTCATTGGTAGAGTAACACAATGGAAGTAAAATAGATTTTAATAGTGGAATCAATAAAACATGCAATAGGTAAACACCAGAAGTAATAAACAACTGGAGCACACACACACACACATGATGAAATATATATATGTGTAAGAAAGAAGCCAAACAATTCACAATGCTAGAATACCATACTAAACCAAAGTTCAACAAAAAATAGAAAAAACTCCACAACATCGCATGACTCAGCTTGGTCCCATGCTCCCCAGCTCCGCATCAATCAAGTACCTGAAGTAGAAGGGCGCTTTCCCTTATCTATAACTGTAGAAATATAATCTGTTTGGGCCCAAAAGTATGACCCAAATAGGGTGTGAGACTAAATCCTAGTATGCAACCACCCAAAGATCTGTGCCTAACAGTCAGTGAATATATATGGAAGGCTATAATCAAAATGAAGTAGTAAACAAGGAAGTACTCAAAATTAAACAATCCTATAGTTTCCAATGCATTTAGTTATCAGATATAAAGTAAGTAGCTAATCATAAGCAGGGAACCCTTTGGGAAGTACTCACAGCCTAACCCCTCTAGTCTAACCAAAACAAACACACAAAACCCTCTGGGAAGTACACACAATCTAACCCCTCTGGTTCAGCTTTTTCACAGACTCTATGAGGAAGCACTCGCCGTCAATTCCCCTCTATAGTCTCGTATTGGTAACTAAAAGGCGCTCTGGGGAAGCACTCAATGTCCAATTCCACCTGTGGCCTACATCGAGGGACTACAGACACTCTGAGAAAGCACTTACATCCATTCCCCTTATGGTCTCACATCGTAACAGTAAACACACTCTGGAGAAGCCCTCAACATCCATTCTCCCTATGGTCTACTATACCAGGTTCTCATGGCCCTGTGTAAGTTAATTGAGCACAGTGATATATAACGACCAAATTATACCTCAAGAACTACTTGGATAAAGAGTCTACAACATAACAGCATGTCAGATAAATAATATTACTCCATCCTATTAGCACTAGGAATGGAAATCAAGAAGCCTAATAGGCTAAGCAAGACCAAACGGTCTTAAACAATACAAGCATGGTAAAGACATCCATATCATAACAATTAACCCTATTCACACTCAATTGACCTCTACTCAAGCATATAAATCATAGTAGGCAATAACAGGGTTAAAACCGTAAACACACAATACCTCGATCAAGGGTATTGGGAACTTTTTCACATATGACTCAAAGACTATCTATGGAAAGGAACAAACCACCTACCTCGGCATCGTGAGATCGATATACTCCAACATTGGCCCTTGGATCGACCTAGAACACGGTAGATCTACAAAAACGTATAAACATTCAACCGAGGATAACTCATGCGAGAAGAGAAATCAGGAAACGAGGTTCAAGAAGAAGATAGAACTCATCGATGCGATTCCAACACAATCAACGACGGTTGAATCAGAGAACCGATGCTCGATCAGGGGATCAGGGAAGGATCGACGTCGTACAAACGCTCTCGGTCGAAGAAGGTGAAGAAGAATACACTTCTTCCAATTAGACATGACCCCGACCCGTTTAATGAAAAAAATAAAGTACACGACGTGTACTTTAGAAGTACACAACATGTACTTTCCCTTACTAGCCCCCGCATAAGTCGGTCTCCATGTCACCACATATGGCTATGTGCTCGTCCATTACATGGCCAGCACACAGCTACGTGAAACAAAAGAGTACATGGAATGTATTCATCATTACACACCATGTATTATGGGTTTTTCCAGATAGTAAGCCTCAGAAACTACTCCGGAAGCCCAAAAAACACTGAAACAAACATTAAAGTGCCAAATTCGGATATGTGAGGGCCCATACTCCCTGCAAATCAAATCTTGGAATCTTATATATGTCATATTAAAGGATAACAATGTAATGATCAACCAAATTCTGATCCATGAGGGCCAATAACACCTCAAGAACCAAAGTTTGGCGTTCATTCAAATGAAACTTTACACAACAAATAACTTTTCAAAAAACAAGTATTCTATCAAGGCATTTATCACAACAACATGCATATCTAACACAACCTCTATCACAACAACTTGAAATCACTAATGCACCCTGAATGGCATGATAAGAATGCATGACATGTGATTTCTAACAAGTGCCTATATGATGCATGAGATGGAATACCCTCATCTCATCGGGTTGCAATAGAAATAAAACCTTAATAATATCAATGATAACAACACAAAACATGTGAATCACCAAACGGTGAAATCAAATCAACTGTAAAATTGAAAAACCAGAAAAATTGAAATAACGAGGTAGATTGGATTTTCCCTGTACATGGGTTAGCTACTCCCGAGCACAACTTATTACCAAGTACCTATTTCTTCCTATCCCTGGCTATAAGATCCAAACAGCAAGTCAAGAAGAAAGAATTCCTATGATTATACTTTTTAACGTCCCAGTTCTGAAAGCCACCCAGAGGTGCCCCGTACCCAGTTGGTCACATGTCCTCAAGAGCATTTCCCTGAATACCAGAGGCTGTTGAATAGTAGTGAGGGCCTTGGGTTTGATAGTGGGAAAACTATGCCCTCATTGGCAGAGTAACACAACGGAAGTAAAACAGATAGCAATAATGGAAGCAGTAAAATATGCAATAGGTAAATAGAGGAAGTAATAAAGAACTGGAGCACACACACACACACATATATATGATGCAAGATATATATTTCTAAGAAAGCATCCAAACAAGTCACAATGCTGGAATACCATACTAAACCAAAGTTCAACAGAAAATAGAAAAAAAAACTCCACAGCATCGCAAGCCTCAGCTTGGTCCCATGCTCCCCAGCTCTGTAGTAATCAAGTACCTGAAGTAGAAGGGAAATTTACCATATCTATAACTACATAAATATAATCTATTTGGACCTAAAAGCATGACCCAAGTAGGGTGTGAGACTAAATCCCAGTAGGCAACCACCCAAAGATCTGCACCTAACAGTCAGTGAATATATATGGTAGGCTATAATCAAAATGAAGTAGTAAACAAGGAAGTACTCAAAAGTAAACAATCCTACAGTTTCAAATGCATTCAATTATCAGATATCAAGTAAGCATCTAATCATAAGCAGGGAACTCTCTGAGAAGTCCTCACAGCCTAACCCCTCTGGTCCAACCAAAACAAACACAAGCAACCCTCTGGGAAGTACCCACAGTTTAACCCCTCTGGTTCGGCTTTTGCACAAACTCTCTGAGGAAGCACTCACCATAAATTACACCTATAGTCTCATATCAGTAACTAAAAGGCACTCTGGGGAAGCACTCAACATCCAATTCCCCCTGTGGCACGCATCGAGGAACTGCAAACACTCTGAGGAAGCAGTTACGTCCATTCCCTCTATGGTCTCACATCGTAATAGTAAATAGACACTCTAGAGAAGCCCTCAACATTTATTCTCCCTATGGTCTACTACACTAGGTTCTCATTGCATTTTGTAAGTCAATCGAGCACAAAAATATATTACGACCAAAGTATACCTTAAGAACTACTTGGCTAAACAGTCTACAACATAATAACATATCAGATAAATAATATTACTCCATCCTATCAGCACTAGGAATGGAAAGTAAGCAGCCTAACATGCTAAGCAAGAACAAATAGTCTTAAACAATACAAGCATGGGAAATACATCCATAACATCGAAATTTACCCTATTCACACTCAATTGAACTCTACTCAAGCATATAAATCATAGCTAGAAATAACAGGGTTAAAACCATAAACACACAATACCCCGATCAAGGGTATTGGGCACTTTTGCACATATTACTCAAAGACTATCTATGAAAAGGCACAAACCACCTACCTCAACGTCGTGAGATCGATATACTCTGGTATCGGCCCTTGGATCGACCTAGAACATGATATATCTAAAAAAACATCTAGAATGTTCAACCGAGGATAACTCACGAGAGAAGAGAAATTAGGAAACGAGGTTCAAGAAGAATATAGAACTCACCGATGTGATTCCAATGCAATCAATAGTGGTTGAATCAGAGAATTGATTCTCTATCAGGGGTTTAGGGAAGAATCGGCGCCATACAGATGTTCTTGGTCGAAGAAGGTGAAGAATAAGATACTTATACCAATTAGACGCGACCCCGGTCTATTTAATGAAAAAGAGAGAGTACATGACGTGTACTTTAGAAGTACACGACGTGTACTTGCCCTTATCGGCCCCCACATAAGGTGGTCTCTAGGTCACCACACACAGCTGTGTGCTCAGCCGTTACATGGCCAGCACACGACTACATGTGGAAAAATAGTACACGATGTGTACATATAAGTACACTGTGTGTACTTCAAAAATTTCCATAAACTCCTCTTTTTCTCAAAAACACCAAAAAAGAGAAAAAAATACCTGAAAAGAAGATCCAGGTTCTTACACATTTCATCCTTGATTACCCAATGCACAATATCTACATATCTACTAAAGTATCTTATGGCCAATGCCCTTCTAATACTTGGCTTTAATCCACTTAAGAACCTATCAACTTTACTTTTATGTTGGATTATAATTCCTAATGCGTACCCCACAAGTCTTATGAAATTATCCTCATAGGTACCAAAAAATTTCATCACACCTTTGCTTTAATCAATGAAATCTTTCGCCATCTTGGTACAAAGAATATGAGGAAATTACTTATTTAAAAATAAGTTCTTGAACTTGTCTAAATCCATGGATTCAATATCATCTTGCTGCCTTGTATTCTTAATTAGCATCCACCACTGGTATGCTTCACCTTATAACTAATAAATATCCAAAATGACTTTCTCATGATCCAAACACTAGATAATGAAGAATATATTTTCAGTAGTACTGATCCATTGTTCAACAAAAATTTGATCAAAATACTCGCTAAAAGAAGGTGGATGTTGCCTCATGAAGGACTCAACAGAATGTTGCTCCCTCCTTTTCTCATTTGGAAGTCCACCATGATTCATAACTTGAGAGATTTGGGTGACCATAACAATTATATTTTTTATTCCTACTCCCATAGAATTTGGTTGCTCAGGAGGAAAAATGTTTAATTTTCCATTGTAATCACCATTAACGCGGTTCATTCAGGTTCCAGACATTGACTAAAACTAAAATCATAGATTAAGAAATAGTTTTCATAATGAGGAACCACATAACCATGAAAATTCACTTATATGATGTCTAAATTATGACACATTTTTTAATCTATGACACCTTAGTTTTCTCCTAGGTTATTCATAGACAACCTCTATTTAATTCCTTCATGATGATTCGTGAAGAGTTCATGAATTCCCAAATCATATCCCTTGGGAATGTCAAACTAGGTGTGCAGTAAGGCCCATTGTTGTGTACCAGGTTATACTGAGTCAGGCCCGACACGCCTTTTCAGAGTTGTTACTCCTAGGTATATCTGTGCCAGATCCATATCCACTTGTAGTATCTAGACATGGATGTATTTCTAGGAAACCACTTACTCTATCCTTTACCAAAATTCTAGTACATTTTCCTATATTTTTGTTATCCTTAGACTTATTCTTAGACATGTCCTTAGGGTTCTCACTAAGGTTTTCTCATCCTAGCTTGCAAATGTTAACTAAACATTTTTTCTGATACCAACTATAGAAACCCTCACTTTTTATACATTAACATGACATACATTTTGTGGAATACTTAAAACATTATACAAACAAACACCCAAAGACCGTATTAGTCTAGTGACTTTAGAAATATGGAAACATAAACACTGGTACATAAGTGAACTACATCATCTCCCACTAGGTTCTTCATTAATATCACCCTTATTAGACACATCATACTTAATACATATCTTTATAACCTAGAAAAGGAAATATAAAAAAAGTGGTGATCTTAGATGATTAATAAGGTTAAACAAGGGAGACATGTAAGCATAAAAATGAGCATAGGGGTATGATTATGTGATCATAACATTATAATATCATACCCTGTATATCATAAGATTATAAAAATGAATCATGGAATAAATATTGGAAGTTAATAAGACATTAATCATAATGAAATAAATAACATAATACATGAAATAATAACATAGGAATAATACATGAAATTGTGGAATACACATAAGCATGTAAAAATGATTTCCATAGTAGTCAAGGCATCACTACCAAGGCCATCTTATTAGTATGTGTTCACTCCCCATACCATCTTGGTAGTCATGGTTCACTCCCATGGCCATCTTAATAGTATGAGTTCACTCCCAATACCATCTTGGTAGTCATGGTTCACTCCCATGGCCATCTTAGTAGTCAAGGTTAACTCCAAATACCATCTTAGTCTATCTCATGAGATATAAATCTTTACCCAATGTATTGGAAGGAGATATATGTCCCACCCATCTCATAATGAAATCATACATTCATGTTCCAAAAAATCTTAAATAATCATATTATACCCCATGAAATGAAATGGGAATCATAAAAATATAATCATATCACAGCCTATGTAAAAAGATACAGGTTTCATAATCATTTCAAAAGTATAAACCATGAAAAGAAGTGGGTTTCAAAACCATATAACCTATGAATGATAAACGGGTTTCATAAAAATCATGTCACCAAAACATAATCCATTCAAAGAAAGAATATAAATGGTGACATTGAATCATTTCCCCAAAAATAAATGAGTAATAACAAAATATGTCATCTTATGTGGGAAATAATTTTGAAATATCTTTTAAAAACATTTCTTGAGGAAAATATCCACTATTCATTGAAAAATGATTTAAAAAAAGACATTTTTGAATATATTTTTCTTGTAAAACATATTTGAAAAATTTTAAATCAATATTTGAAAACTATAAAACATTTTTATAATCCTTTTTCATTGAATTTTTTTAAAACATTTTTGAAAACATGGTTTTTGAAATAAAATAGATTTCTAACTGAAGAGAGAAATACCATCATATTTTTATTAATTTTTTTATTAATAATCTTAAGTACCAAAGAGTGAAAAAATGGTACTAATACATGGATATACCTTTAATAAACATAGGAGAAGAAAACTCATGAGTGTTCTTGAGAGATGGATTATAATATTTCATTAATGGGAGTATAATCATAAAAAATCATGATAAATGATGAGATTGTTTTAATAAACTCTTACCACATGGTAACTTGGAATCATATAACACATGCAAGAAAATGAAATTACATGAAGCTTAAAACTTCATGATAATAATGATATTCATGATATAACATGTCAAATGGAAGTATATACACCTCAAAAAAATGATGCACTATTCCCCCAACTACATAGTCAGTCCATTGTTCTACAATGAATGGTTGCTAGAAGTCCACACTAATATATTACACCGACCACCCAATTCCAAGATACTACAATGTATTATGGAAAGAAGTCCGCAAAGCTATAGTGCTACGACCACCCAAGTCCAAGTTGTTATAATGGTTAGTGGAAAGAAGTTTGTGGGGATACAATATCACTGCCTCCAAAGTCTGAGCTGCTACAATAGTCATACCAAAGTATTCACTGCTATATTACCCTATCGGTGTTTCTCAGTCAACTTTGTTATAGTCAGACAAAGTTTCTAAAGTTCCCAAAATTTGGGGAAGGGGCCTTCACCCCCAAACCCCTAGAGCATGGGTGTGTTTCCCTTACAACCCCCAATGAGCTCACTATGAAGCTTAACCTATGATAGTTGCATCCTAGTACACAATATGGGACACAAGTATTCAGTCCAACATCATCCAAACATATTGGGATACACCAATCCAACACGCCATAACATAAATAGAGAATAAATCCCAATACATGAATGTCATTCATACATTATCTGAGGAAATTGAGAAAATAACAACAAAAATCCAAGGTAGCGACCATAAACTCTAACTATTCCTAAACAACCACTCGAAGCTAGTATCACCCATCTAGATTACTAATCATCACCTATGAACCTAAAAAATAGTTTATATATATACACATGTACGGTGACCATACAAGTATATCTAGTAGGATCCTCTAAGGTATCTCTCATGTAAAATGGGAAATAAACATACTAAAGCCCAGTGAATAAGCAATGAAACCAACTCGTTACCCAAGTAGGAAAAAATACATCCCATCCTCACCATGGATCACTCATCAAGTGACACATATAAGAATAATATCCATAAAAAACATATATATCTAGATAAAATGGTACCCCACTTCAACTTCCCCATTGGTGTGTCCCTCTCATGCCCCAATTACTCACTTCCTGTGCTCATCCCCCATAAGTAATATTTCCCTAACCTAGGAAACCATATATGTAGAGAAACGAAGCTTGACGTACATAGAAATTACATTACTTTTTTGGAATACTTAATACATAACAAAAACCAACACTCAAGGACCGTAATAGTTTAGTGTCTTTGGAAACTCAGAACATAATCTTCTAATCACGGTGAAAGATCTTCAACATCTCCCATAAAGATCTTCCCCTTTTGTTTTCTTACATAAAACCTTTCTTTACATACTGGGGAAAAGAAAACATATAAAGGCTGAGCTCAAATGCTCAGTAAGGGTAAGCATGGATAAAATAAAACAAACCATATAAATTTGAACTTAAAAACATGAACATAATGTTTAAACATCAAAATATTGAGCAATGACATAAAACATGGTAGTACATAAGGCATAAATCATAAAGAACATTAATCATGACAAAATAGCATGGGAACAAAACTTGTAATTGTGGAAAAACATTAAGCACATGATATGATTTCCATTGTAGCCAAGACATTTCTACCAAGACCATCTTAGTGGAAAAAGTCCCTTACTGAACCGGGTTTACTTGCCGTTCCAGCCCAATATTATTGAACCAAATTTACATTCCATTCCAGAAATGTCTATATCATGAGATATAAATCTTTACCCAATGCATTGTAGGGAGATATAGGTCCCACAAATCTCATAATGAAATCATTCTTACTTGTGCCACAACATAAACATAAATCATTCATAATAACCCAAAGAATAAAAATGGGTTTCATAAATATAATCCCATCATAAAATAATCCATATAAAACAAATGGATATCATTTCATAATAATAAAATTGAGACCATGTAAATCATATAGATATTATACTTGAAACATACACATATGAAATAATGTCATCTTAGATGGAAAATGGTTTTGATAAAACACTTGAAAACAATTCTTGAGGAAAATATCCTTTCTTCTTAAAAATCAATTTATTTTCACAAAATGCCACACAATTTTAATAGAAAAGGATTTTATTGAAAATAACCATGAAATATTATAGAGTAAACTTTTTGAAAATAAGGCGTTATGAAACCGTAAAAATCCGTTCATGCTGTATAAGTTAAAAAAACATTCTCCTCGTACTTTTGCCAGAAAAGTAAAAAAGTACCTCGTATGGTAAACAAAAGAAAAATTCCTTATATACCATGTAGTAAAATTCAAAAATGGGTAAAAAGGACTTTAAACATACATGAAACCATTTTTAGAAAATAGGGACATGGATGATAAATATAACCCCAGTAAATTCTTAAGTACAAACAATCTCGAATAAAAATGAGATTGTGAGATTTCCCCTTATAAAGATCTTTTTGTAAATAGACCACTTATGTGTATTAAATATAAGGTCACATAAATAAAGTATAAATACATGATAATATATAGAAATTAATTTCTCACATAATCGAAGAACGACATAAACAAGAAAGAGAAGATCAACCCAAAGAACGGAAATTGGGTTATGAAGTTCCCTTACCTCATGTCCGACTTGACTCGATCATTCTTTAATCTCCTGAATAATAAACCAAAGATAATTTCTACTTTCTTAATAAAATTTTTCAAGTTTATTATTCCTTTTATGTCACTTATTACCAGGTTATAAACATTATGTAACCATTTAAGTTAATAACGTTCGTTTTGTCGATATTTGGTACTTGAGTAAAAAATGGACTTCTTATAATTACATGTTGTTCATGTGGTCAAAGGTTCATTATATCCAGAATGATATTCATGATTTATATATCCTATATATCATATATATCCAGCATATACATGTATTTATAATAGTACATAACATATGGAGGTAAGAAATGAAATGCACCATTCATGGAGACTGTAAGCTGTACGTACGCATGAACGCTACTTTCATTTCTATTTATTATTTTAATGGAATTAAAACATAATGATAAATAGTTATATTATAATTCCAGTATAATATCATATATAATATCATTAACTACATCCTTTATACATCCCACATAAGGCATTAATGGATCACATCACTTTGAGGGGGCGGTAGTCCGCACTTCCTCAAATGAGATTATCGTATTTACCCACTATGGAAACCATAAAGGATTGATATAATTGGAAAGTAAAGAAGAATAAGGAAATAATAAACATAATATATATCATATATAAATACATTTCCATTATAATGGCCACCATGATAGGCGGTAGGAGAAAATCGAACAATCATCGTTTTGTGAGGCGTTAGTTTGCCATCCACAGAAACATTATGTTCTTCATCCATTATATGGAGGTGTGTGTAAGTGTAGTTAGAATAATTCTCATAAAAACATCATAGTATATTTAGGATACTGATTGTTTTACAAAATAAAGTATTAAAAAGAGTTTAGGGGTTGGAGAAGTAGAATAAAAGAAAACAATTTAAGAGAAACCGTTACCTTTAATTTGGGTAACTTCCTTTGGTTTGAACCAAAAGGACTTCTTGGATTGCCTTCTACCTAAGGTAAGGCTTCTTTGGGGAGGAGAGGGATGTAGGTAGCTTAATTGGGCAGAGGTTGGATGAGCCAAATGGCTTGATAGGTGTGAGGAATTGGATAGAAATGGTCTCCTTTTATAAGGGGGAGGAGGGGCTCTTTTGGAAAGTGTGAAAATATTATTTTATTATAAAATTATGTTCAGTTTCATACAGTCAAAAAATCATTAAAGATGAATATAAGATGACTCATGGACGAAATAAAATCATCCAATCATAATTGGATATGTTTTGGATAATATTTAAATCATTATAATCGTATTTATTTAAATCATTTATTAATGAGGTAAATACTGCATCATTATTGCATCATAAATAATTTAATTTATTTGATGTCTAAAAATTTATAAAAAATACCATCATGTAGGAAATATTTTTAGCTTTCTAATGAATATTTATGGTTGAAATGATAATTTATATAACCCCTTATAAAAATTAATTACTAAAAGATTTTTGTTAATGTCAATTTTGTCTTTACATTAAATTAATTAATCCAAATTGTCATTATCACTACCAAGTGGCTCAATGGGGTCCCAAAATCTACCCAAGGATGCCCATGGTCGGCCACTACCCATCCAATAAGGTTAGGACAAGTGTTAAGGTAATTTTGAATTATTATAATATTATTTTAACCTTGAATTACCCTATTTACCTTTAACCGTAGTAAATAAAAGTCAAAAGTTACTATTCACCAAAAATTATTTTCATCTTATTGAACCAAATTTTACTTCTTGATAAAAACCATGTATGTCAGATTTTTGAAATTCAATTCACAGAAGTGGTAAAATTTCATTTAAATGAAAGAGTCAATTTTTTAAACTACCACTAAGTGGTTTCACCATTCATCAAAATTTGAAGTTTTTCAGAAAAATACCAAAAATTCAGCCTAATATATATTTGATATTATGAATTCAAAAATAATTTCTATTTTTCCAGATTAAAAACATAGAAGTGGAATTAATTAATTTTAAAAGTAATTCATGTTTTCAAAACAAATAGCGTGTTTTTAAGAAACAATAACTATCAAAAGATTGACACTTGTTTATGTACAATTTCAAAGTGAAATTAATTCCAATGACCAAAAATTGGATTAAATGAAAAAAATATATTCTAATTACACTTTAAAACCAATTAAAAATATAATCTAACCATATAAATTATTGTGATGAAAAAAAGTTTTTTTTAATTAAAATATAGCGTGTTTTTACTATTCATTAAAATATGAAAGTTATCAGAATAATATGAAAAATTTATCCAAATTAAATTTTTATATCCTGATTCCAAGGAAGAATTTTATTATGTCAATTTGAACTTATAAACATGTCAAAAACTAGATTTAAAGTGGGTGCTCTATCAAAAGGTGGCAAAACTGCAATTTTTGAAAAATATATATTTTACCTCTAAAATTTATTTTGTTCTCATACCATGTTCTATAAAATTTGTAAGATGAATTATAATGTTATAAAATTTAAAATATAGATACTACTATTCATAATGGCTAGTTCATAATAATATTATAACAATATATCATCGTTTAGTGAAACTCGGTATTGCGTACAACACACGCTATCGAATAAGGTCATGATTGCGTGTAATGCAAGCCAAGTCAGGGATGCGTGTAGTGCTAGATCCCTTTGGTGTTGCGTATAACATAATTCAAAACTTATTTCATTTATACATTAAACAAAATCTATACATAATGTTGCATAGAATAATTTCTACAAAATGAACTTGAAATTGTGTGTAACACGAGCCAAGAATAGTGTTGTGTATACTGCAAGCTAATACAGTGTTGCGTATAGCACAAGATAATTTTGGTGTAGCGTATAACACAAGACATAAATGAAATTAAAAAAGAATAATACTCATAAAATCTCAGGTTGTTACATTCTACCCCCCTTAAAATGAATTTCGCCCTCGAAATTCGTCGGGGTTATAAATGGTTTACTTACTTGAAATTTTATTTCATAGAAACCCACATCGTAAAAAGGAATACCAAAACTTAACTTTAAAAACGAATGTATGAAACGTAACAGTTACCCAAATTAACTAATCACTGGGTTTCCACATAGGAGAACATAGGTGAAAATATGGATATGGAAGAGAAATCTAACCATCAAGTTCTGATGGAGAGTGGTAGAGAACATGACTATGAGAAAGACAACAATCACAAAGCCATAAATTTGTGATGATATAAGGTACCATCTGATTCATCAGATATAAGAACACTAGGACAACATTTTTGGTTTTCAATATACTTTCCTTAAAGTTGAAAATTTTGAATTAGAATAAATACTTAACTTGATTTTGGTACAATCTCACTGTTGTTTGTGCCTTTAACAATTTCCACTTCATCTCTTAAAGAAATGAAGTTGAATTTGTCTTCCGTGAAGTGTTAACAAATTATGCGATAGAATGATAGGTCATTCCATCTGTCTCAAACATAATGTTAGAAAAAGTTATATACATAAGTCTATCTATGGTGAGAATAATCGTATATTGTTCCTAAAATGGACTTATACTTCATCTATCAGAGCACTTAATAAAATAAAACTAGTTTCTACTAACTAGGGACTTCCTGTAGGCCAGTGGTATGCGATAAAGGCCTGTCGCACTTCAGTTGTGGGTTAGATTCCCACATCCTTGTCCGAAGCGACGAGGTGTCGCCCATCCTACGAGTTTTCCTTTTTCTAAAACTATACTATTATAACATTCCAAAAATAATATCAAAAAGTTCTAACCTTAAACAATAATATCTGATGTCTAACTTAATCTATTCCAATCTTTAGGCTTATCCAAAATACATTTGTCCAATCTCATAGTATAAAGAAAATGATTACTTGAAAGGTCACATAAAAAGCACGTGAATACCATCATTTATCCCCCATATATCATAAGATATATCTTGTTGGTCACATTCCAAACATGTGAATACCTTAATCATGTATTCTTTTGAAACATGAATTACCATATAACCTTAGTGAAAACATGAATGCTGTCAAAAGTTGACTCTTTCCAAATTAAAAAATCCCAAAAATTATATATACTCAAACCATGATATCACATTGTCCTTACATCAGTCATGAGCTCAATAATACTATCAAACATCTCATTATCTCCTAATCCCTTCATTATGCTCATATCATCTACTTTCCAAAAATATCTGAATAACCTTTCATGGTTACCGGTACCATTCAACATATACTTTCAAAAACATAAGGAAAAATAATAGTGTAACAATCCATATATGTCTCTTTATTCCATAGTACCATGAGATTACTTATACAACATTACTCTTGATAAACATGTAATCATTCCACTACCTTCTTAAACCATTTACTGATCTTGAACAATTCTTTCATCTCACATATCATTTGTAGTCTCTTCATCATCATCAACATAAATACTACCCATATGACCATGCTGATTCTCTTCACGAGACTTTCCCTTAGGTCATTGGTTTTAATAATGCCCGTACATTCCACATTTAAAACATTTAACCATTGTTGATGTCTTAGAAATACCATTATCCTTGTCCATGGTGTTAACAGAACCTTTTCCTTTAAAATTACTGGCTTTGTGTCCTTCTTTTCCACACCCAAAGCATTTTCTAGTTCCTTTGAAACATTCTCCCTAATGCCTCTTCCCACATGATTTACATGAGGGAAATTGAACTTTCTTTCCTCTATGATCGTCATGAAACTCCATCTTTCTCTTATTAGCTGAGTCAAGAAACATACCAAAGTTGAGATTATTGATCATATTATGATATTGCTGATTAGGCATAATAATGATATGTGGACCTCCAGATCCAATTTCATTTGGTTTCTCATGAAGAATATCATTCCATTGTCCATCATATCCTCCATTATCGTGAATCTTCCTGTTTCCAGCCATTTTATAAAACCCAAAAAAATAGTGTGAGCAGCAAAAATAATAATCAAGGGGGATTAAATTCAATATCTAACATCTTAGGTTTAATTCTAATATCGTTTCCATAATTCTAGGACTATAAACTATACTTATACTTAACCTTAGGGACATCCCTAGACATACCTTAGAAATATCTCTAGGGATCTCACAAAAGTTTCCGCATCCTAGTTTCCAAAGGTTAACTAAACCTTTCCTCTGATACTAACTGTAGAGACCCGAAGCTTAAAGTACATAGAAATTACATTACTTTTGTGGAATACTTAATACATAACAAAAACCAACACTCAAGGACTGTAATAGTTTAGTGTCTTTGGAAACTCGGAACATAATCTTCTAATCACGGTGAAAGATCTTCAACATCTCCCATAAAGATCTTCCCCTTTTGTTTTCTTACCTAAAACCTTTCTTTACATCCTGGGGAAAAGAAAACATATAAAGGGTGAGATCAAATTCTCCGTAAGGGTAAGCATGGAGAAAATAAAACAAACCATATACATTTGAACTTAAAAACATGAACATAATGTGTAAACATCAAAATCTTGAGCAATGACCTAAAACATGGCAGTACATAAGGTATAGATCATAATGAACATTAATCATGATAAAATATCATGGGAACAAAAATTTTAATTGTGTAAAAACATTAAGTACATTATATGATTTCCATAGTAGCCAAGGCATTGCTGCCAAGACCATCTTAGTGGACAAAGTCCCTTACTGAACTGGGTTTACTTGCCTTTCCAGCCCTGTATTACTAAACCAGATTTACTTTCCATTCCAGCCATGTCTATCTCATGA
This sequence comes from Viscum album, assembly GCA_963277665.1. Lineage (NCBI taxonomy): Eukaryota > Viridiplantae > Streptophyta > Magnoliopsida > Santalales > Viscaceae > Viscum > Viscum album. The sequence continues at coordinate 1,476,421,079 of OY728152.1, read as the reverse complement.
GATATAAATCTTTACCCAATTCATTGGAGGGAGATATATGTCCTACCCATCTCATAATGAAATCATTCTTACTTGTGCCACAACATAAACATAAAGCATTCATAATAACCCAAAGAATAAAAATGGGTTTCATAAACATTATCCCATCATAACATAATCCATATAAAACAAATGGATATCATTTCATCATAAGAAAATTTAAACCATTTAAATCATAGAGATATTATACTTGAAACATAAACATATGAAATAATGTCATCTTAGATGGAAAATGGTTTTGATAAAACACTTGAAAACAATTCTTGAGGAAAATATCCTTTCTTCTTAAAAATCATATTCTTTTCACAAAATGCCACACAATTTTAATATAAAATGAATTTATTGAAAAAAACCATGAAATCTTGTAGAGTAAACTTTATGAAAATAAGGCGTTATGAAACCGTAAAAATCCGTTCATGCCGTATAAGTTAAAAAAAACATTCTCCTCGTACTTTTTCCGGAAAAGTCAAAAAGTACCTCATATGGTAAACAAAAGAAATATTCATTACATACCATGTACTAAAAGTTAAAAATGGGTAAAAAGGACTTTAAAAATACATGAAACCATTTTTATAAAATAAGGACATGGATGATAAATATAACTCCAGTAAATTCTGAAGTATAAAAAATCTCGGATAAAAATGAGATTGTGAGATTTTCCCTTACAAAGATATTTTTGTAAATAGATCACTAATGTGTATTCACTATAAGGTCACATAAATAAAGTATAAATACATGATAAGATATAGAAATTCATTTCTCACATAATCGAAGAACGACATAAACTATAAAGAGAAGATCAACCCAAAGAACGGAAATTGGGTTATGAAGTTCCCTTACCTCGTGTCCGACTTGAATCGATCATTCTTTAATCTCCTGAATAATAAACCAAATTTAATTTCTAATTGCTTAATAACCTTTTTCAAGTTTATTATTCCTTTTATTTCACTTATTACCATGTTATAAACATTATGTAACCATTTAAGTTAATAATGTTCGTTTTGTCGATATTTGGTACTTGAGTCAAAAATGGACTTATTATAATTACATGTTGTTCATGTGGTCAAATGTTCATTATATACAGAATGATATTAATGATTTATATATCATATATATCATATATATCCAGCATATAAATGTATTTATAATAGTACATAACATATGGAGGTAAGAAATGAAATGCACCGTTCATGGAGACGGTAAACCGTACGTACGCATGAACGCTACTTTCATTTCTATTTCTTATTTTAATGGAATTAAAACATAATGATAAATAGTTATATTATAATTCCAGTATAATATAATATATAATATCATTAACTACATCCTTTATACATCCCACATAAGGCATTAATGGATCACATCACTTTGAGGGGGCGGTAGTCCGCACTTCCTCAAATGAGATTATCGTATTTCCCACTATGGAAACCATAAAGGCTTGATATAATTGGGAAGTAAAGAAGCATAAGGAAATCCTAAACATAATATATATCATATATAAATATAGTTCCATCATAATGGCCACCATGAGAGGCGATAAGAGAAAATCGAACAATCATCATTTTGTGAGGCATTAGTTTGCCATCCACAGAAACATTTTGTTCTTCATCCATTAGATGGAGGTGTGTGTAAGTGTAGTTATAATCCTTATCATAAAAATATCCTAGTATATTTAGGATACTGGTGTTGTTACAAAATAAAGGATTAAAAAGAGTTTAGGGGTTGGAGAAGTAGAATAAAAGAAAACAATTTAAGAGAAACTGTTACCTTTAATTTGGGTAACTTCCTTTGGTTTGAACCAAAATGACTTCTTGGATTGCCTTCTGCCTAAGGTAAGGCTTCTAGGGGGAGGAGAGGGATATAGGGAGCTTAATTGGGTAGAGGTTGGACGAGACAAATGGCTTGAGATGTGTGAGGAATTGGATATAAATGGTCTCCTTTTATAAGGGGGAGGAGGGGCTCTTTTGGAAAGTGTGAAAATATTATTTTATTATAAACTTATCTTCAGTTTCAAACGGTCAAAAAATCATTAAAGATGAAGATAAGATGACTAATGGTCGAAATAAAATCATACAAACAGAATTGGACATGTTTTGGATAATATTTAAATCATTATAATCTTATTTATTTAAATCATTTATTAATGAGGTAAATAATGCATCATTATTGCGTCATAAATAATTTAATTTATTATATGTCTAAAAATTATAAAAAAATACCATCATGTGGGAAATATTTTTTATCTTTACAATGAATATTTATAGTCTAAAAGATAATTTATATAACCCCTTATGAAAATTAATTACTAAAAGATTTTTGTTAATATCAATTTTGTATTTACATTAAATTAATTAATCCAAATTGTCATTATCACTACCAAGTGGCTCAATGGGGTCCCAAAATCGACCCAAGGATGACCATGGTCGGCCACTACCCATCCAATAAGCTTATGACAAATGTTAAGGTAATTTTGAATTATTATAATATTTTTTTAACCTTGAATTACCCTATTTACCTTTAACCGTAGTAAATAAAAGTCAAAAGTTTCTATTCACCAAAAATTATTTTCATCTTATTGAACCAAATTTTACTTCTTGATAACAACCATGTATGTTGGATTTTTGAAATTCAATTCACAGGAGTGGTAAAATTTCATTTAAATGAAAGAGTAATTTTTTTAACTACCACTAAGTGGTTTCACTATTCATCAAAATTTGAAGTTTTTTAGAAAAATACCAAAAATTAAGCCTAAGCTATATTTGATATTATGAATTAAAAAATGATGTCTATTTTTACAAATTAAAAACATAGAAGTGGAATTAATTAATTTTAAAAGTAATTCCCGTTTTCAAAAAAATAGCATGTTTTTAAGAAACAATAACTATCAAAAGATTGACACTTGTTTATGTCCAATTTCAAAGTGAAATTAATTCCAATGACCAACATTGGATTAAATGAAAAAAATATATTCTAATTACACTTTAAAACCAATTAAAAATATAATATAACCATATAAATTATTGTGATGAAAAAAAGTTGTTTTTAATTAAAATATAGCGTGTTTTTACTATTCATTAAAATATGAAAGTTATCAGAATAATATGAACAATTTATACAAATTAATTTTTTATATCCGGATTCCAAGGAAGAATTTTATTATGTCAAATTGAACTTATAAACATTTCAAAAAATAGATTTAAAGCGGGTGCGCCATCAAAAGGCGGCAAAACTGCAATTTTCGAAAAATACATATTTCACCAGAAAAATTTATTTTTTTGTCATACCATGTTCTATAAAATGTGTAAGATGAATTATAATGTTATAAAATTTAAAATGTAGATACTAATATTCATAACAGCTAGTTCATAATAATATTATAACAATATATCATTGTTTAGTGAAACTCTATATTGCGTACAACACACGCTATCAAGGAAGGTCGTGATTGCGTGTAATGCAAGCCAAGTCAGGGATGCGTGTAGTGAAAGATCCCTTTGGTGTTGCGTATAACATAATTCAAAACTTATTTCATTTATACATTAAAAAAATCTATGCATAATGTTGCGTAGAATAATTTCTACAAAACGAACTTGAAATTGTGTGTAACACGAGCCAAGAATAGTGTTGCGTATACTACAAGCTAATACAATGTTGCATATAGCACAAGATAATTTTGGTGTATCTTACAACACAAGAAATCAATGAAATTAAAAAGAATAATACTCATAAAATCTCAGGTTGTTACAATATCATAACTATATTATTGTTTCATCCAGAATTTCATGCATCTCATCACGACCCCATCACTATTATCACACCCATAACCAAATAGAAGTTTGAAAAACACTACATATTGTATATTATGAATCATACCTCAAGCCACTACAACCCATAAAATTATACCAATGGGAAACCATAGTCACCATAACCCAATAGAAGTATGTTTTATAACCCTAATTAATTACATCACACACATAAATTTATAATAATATCGACACCCATCACAAACTGCATGAATACATGCCCTATAACTTAAGCTATCATAGACCAAGCATGACCACATAATATACTATATCTTAAGAGAGAGCGGGATATTGTGAGAAGTTATACATATTCTCCCTCTCTAACTTAGATGTTGGGGAAAACACCCCAAAAAAATTTGGGTTTCAGTTTCCCTACTGAATCTGGTGGTGAAGTGTATAAAATCAGAGAATATAAATATGCTATCATGCACATACTCATTAAGGGAAATTACCTGGCCTTAGACACAAACTTCAGCTATTGTCATACATGACACCATACTAACACCACTAAGGTCTAGGTACTAGATCTCATACATTCAAACAATCATTAAGATTCATCATGAACCAATTCATTTAGTAATTTAGCAATTACCAATCACTCATTAAACCCCATTGAAATTTTTAGTTTAATCAATTCAATATATTTCAAGAGAACTCACTTTCATAGTTTATAATACTATTCCCATATTCCATCACATGCTCCTAAAATAATTCAATTCCAACCATACCATGGTTTCTCTTTTAATTACATCACATAATTATTTACAACAACAAAACCCCATCCCATGGGTTGATTTATTAATACATTTATCATCCCATATTTTTTAGGTATTCTAAGACTAATCCTAATCCACCACAACCATTGATTCACTCATCGTGCATACAACCAAACCACATAAAGTAGTTGGAAACCATAATAAACAATATCTAGAAAACCAACCATTTAAAATCAATCACTAAGAATAAACTAACAAGGAATCCCAACTATAAACTCATTTTAATTTCCATCATGTCATCCCCAACCTCATTGCATAGAAAATGTTCCATTACACTGTCATCATCATCACGACACCACTATAACCCCAGGAAAACCAACCCATTTTCACCAAATATTCCAACCATACCAGGTTCACAATAAATCACATCATGGTTCTACCATCTTAGAGAATATATACATGAAAACAAATTATTTTAAACACAAAAAATCCATGGGGAAACTAAGGCTATAATACCAATGAATTGAAGCCTTTATCAAACATGAATGGTCTCACTCATCCCTAATCAATTATCTTAAAAAATCCATTTCATTACCATATTGAATTAGCCAATTCATTATGCATAATTTCAACAACAATGATATACCTATAATCAACAACTATATATAGTTAGGAATAAATAATAAACATTATTTAATCATAACTTCTATATTTTATCAATTTAAAGGAAGAACATTAATAAATTTACATGCTGATTCCATTAATCATTAAATCATTCTGGTTTTATGTTGTTTATCCAATTTCAAGCAGATAAACTATGCTAAAAAATAACAAAAAACATAATAAATAGAAAACACTATATCTTTCAAATCAAGAGGCAACATAAATATTACATGAATCAAATTAAATTACAATATCTTGATTTCATATTTCATTCTTACATAATTTTTGGTTATTATCTTCATTTAGGTTGATTCCATCATTTAACCAAAGAAGTTAAAGTGTGATAATTTCAAACTTTAACATAAATAAGGAGAAGTAATGAGTCCCCTAACTTGATTAGAGGTTCAAAATTCTATGTGAAAGAATGGATGAATAAGGATCAACTACCACCGAACTTGAAGGAAACAACACTAGAGCATAATCATAGAAAACCATCATAAGGTATTTCTCAAATATTATCCCAAAATAGTTGAACCTCTCCACTGTGAACCCCTATAAAGAAATAGATTAAGGAAAACATGGAGAAGAGGAGAAGAGAGAGTACCTGAATCCAAAGACTTTGATTCGATGATCCAAGGTGTTTAGACTCTCAAGTAAGTAGTTGGAGGGTGGTGAGAGGGGAAATTATTGACTAGGATTCAAGAGAAATGCTAAAAATTAAAACTAAGGGGAATCCAACCCCATATTTATAGAGGAATATAATAAGTAATCCACCATGATGTAGTGACTCCCATTATGTCTATGGTGCTAGGCCTCCAGTCCAAGTAAGATCTAGTTTTTTCTGGTGTTTAAAACTCCACATCTTCCCAAATATCACACACATATTAAATCACATTAAAACCATTTTTAATGACACCATTATATGGAAAAAAGAATTGTGAAATGTGTTTTATATTTATAATAGGTCACCACGACCTTCACCATAACACATGGTGAAGTCCATCGCTATTACACCTCACCTTGTCGAAGATCACGACATAGTGAGGCCCGACTCATCATTTCTTCCTCCCTCGCATGGTTAGAATCATAATGACCTCACACATCAACATTCCCAATTCCCTAGGAATTTATTTGATGGATGTTTTCCACGAGTATTCCTCGAAAAGCACCATTCCCAATAACACAAAGTTTCAAGGAGTCTATTTTCGATAGGAACAACCCCCAATGTCTCTCCACACATTGTACCCAAAAAAATTCTGGTAGGTCTAGGTGTGGAATTTCTTGTGCCAAAGGAAGGCCTTATTAGATTCCATGTAGTACTACACCCACCTCTATAGTGTGTTTTCCTTATATATTTCCCACAAGGGAAACACTGTAGTGAAAATTCATTCCAAAAAAATTAGCTAAGTCATGCACCAAGCACCAATTGACCAACCTTAAAACGCACAAGGACTCAAAAAAGGACATCCAAAATGGCCTTCCCCATTCCTACAAATCCAAAACACTAAAAATTCCTGTTCTATTCTCACCTATATGGCATAATGACCCTTTAATTAGATAAAAATCATCTTTAGAATCTTGGAATACCTATGAAATTAATCTATGCATCTCTAAGACCTAGGAAATCACAATGGGTGGGGATTTAGAAAAAACTACCCTTACATCAGATACCACCCAAACAATTCTCACCCCTAATAATTCCAAACCAACTTAGAAAGGAAAGAAAGGAGAATAAAACAACCACCACACAAGATACAATCTCAAGGATCCTGATAGAACTAAACACCACCAACACAACATGAGTAAAAAGAAAATTAACACACAACACTAGTAACCATCTCAAAAAATAAGAAAATTTCAAAAAAAGAATCTCAAAAAATATTTAACATAAAAAAACTCAAGAAACTAATCCCACATCTATGAATTTTTCTCCCAAGTACACTCTTCCAAGACATGATTCCACCACAAGACACGAATCATAGGACTAGAATACCCACACAACACCACCAATCAATGGTCTTTTATCTCAAAAGGCTTCTCCCTAAAGGTTGTATGATTCTCAATATCTATCTCACCCCAATCGATGACACATGAATCATCATTAAGGTTCAAGCAATGCTATGACACACGAAATACATCATGAATCCAAATAATATGTGGGGGAAGTGATAACTAATATGAAAAAAAATTTAACACAAAACACCTTGAAAGGTCTAATAAATAGGGGAGAATGCTTACTCCCATGATTGAACCTTCACTACATATGATGAGGATATACCTTCAAGAAAACATAACCTCCACTTTAAAACTATAGAGGCATCCTCCTATAATCAACATTAGAATTCTAAAAATCATTCACTTATTTCATTCGGTAAAAAACTAGGTAATTATAGAATAAATTATTTACAAGATTATTAATTTTAATTATATATTTATATTCATCATAAAAATACTAAGTAATTTTTAAATAAAAAAGGAAATATTTTTAACTAAACTCTTTTCTTATAAGGTTTTTATTTAAAGTATTAATTTATAAATTTAAGAATTTTAATTATAAAAAATGAATTTATTTTTTAAATCATCATATAAATATTAACTTAGGGTGAAATTTTGGGGTTTTTTAGAAAATATTGATTTTTGGTAAATAGTGAAAAATATTGATTTTTGTAAACAAAGTCATATATTTTCAATAAATTTAGTAATTTAAAAGTACCATTATGTTTTTAATATGTTTTAGGGTAATAATGTTTTAATACAATTAATTAATTTTTAATCAAATTCATACTAAATTTTAGTAAAAGTTTATTTTTGGGTTTAAAAATGGGTTTTTCTAAAAATCATTTTAAAGTGAATAATGTTTCTCCATTTAAATTAATTAAAATAATTAAAAATTTGGAATATTTTAAATAAAATTTATAGAATATATATCAATAAATATTAATTTTTATTCATAAAATTATTATTATTAGTCATAAAGTTAATATAAAATCATTTTTTTCTTGAAAAATACACTTCTTAAAAAACTACATTTTCATCTTGTTTGCAGGTTTAATTTTAAATTAAAAATTTCTATTTATATGAATTGAATTTAGTTAAATGGATTAAATATTTTTAATAATAATTTACATTATATAATATGGTGAACTGAATTTTTTACCATAATTAATAGTGAAAACAAAAAAAATTAATTACCGTGATTAAGGTAAAAATGTATTTACTAGGGGATTAAACTAAAAATATAAGGGTTAAAATGACCTAAAAGCTTATCTAAAATATATTTTATGGAAAAAATTTAACCTTATAATATCTAACTCACTATAATGATCCTTTTTTTATCCTTTTTTTCATGTGAAAAACATTGTTACACCTTTTTCTTTTCAAAAATTGCAAGTGTGCCCCTCACCCCACTTATAAATAGACATCCCCTATCCTATCCTCTTCACACCTTTAAAGACATTTTAATCAACCAATAACTACTAAAATACCTTACTAAATTCCCTCCCCATTACCCAGATCCTTTATTTTGACCATAAATCCATCCTATGAAGGATTTTGGTGCTTATCTAAGGAGGTTGTCCAAAGAAGAGGTATTGTGCTTTACTGAGAATCGTTATTTTATTTCTTGTTCAATATACTTCAACTATTATCCAATTTTTATTATATAATAATAAAAATATATAAAATATAATTATATGTTATTATGTTAATGTAATAACCTAAATCTATATCATCTTTTATCAAATGGGATGCAAAATCATCATTCATGTGTTCAACAAACAACTGCCTCACGAACTGATGTCATTCATTTTTCATCATCACCTCTAAAATACTATTATAATGATGGATTTAAAGTATATATATATATATATGATATTTTTAATATATTAATACCTATGGAGTTATCATATCACATATACCTACTTATATTCCATTCCGTGGGGGGTACAATAATGTCGCTTGTGTGTACAACAGACTACCACCTCGCGAAGCGATGTGATTCGTTTTTCATTAATGATTTAAATAAATGGTAATAAAGATAAATTTAATAAATATATGTGATATAAATGACATAATTATTATATTAATGACATATTTATCTGTTTTTCAGATTAGGACACTCAAGAGGGGGGGGGGTGAATTGAGTTCCTATAAAAATTTTTGTTAAAAAGTTTATTTAAAATATTCCCCCAACTTTAAAATAAAACAAGCCAGTTAATCAAAGTAATAAAATTATAATAGTTTGACTGTTCAAATATTTTCTCAGAAGATTTATTAATTCTAAGTTATAACAATATGAGATACTGATACAACTTTTGAAACTACTCTAATAAGGAAAAAGATTTATATCTACTATCCAAGACTAACTATCAAAGTAAAGTTTATTTTTCTGAAATATAAGTTAAAACAGAGAAAAAATAAATTGAAAGGCACAAAAAATAAAAAAAGTGGTTCAATCTCAAATTGAGACCTAATCCACTCCACTTGGTGATCACCTGCCACCAAGCAATATATATAAATCTTTGATCCACACCCTGGATTGGGGTTAACAACAGTACACATGACTGTCCAGGTATCACGACCTCTTCCACTATTCTATGTGGGAAAAACTAACCAACAGGTAACAAAAGACATCTTCCACAGTTATATGTGGGTGAAACAAAGTGTATAAAGATATTTGAGTGAGGATATCTTGTATCCTCTAGTTTAATGCAAGAGACAATGTGTGTTTTAATACAGACACACACACTGCTCGGAAATTAATAAAAAAAGTACACAACAGATAAAAGATAATGATAAAGCATTAGAAATGATCAGTGTGTTGTTCTATGCAGTTATGGACTTATAGAATGTAGCAGATGTGATTTTAGAGTCCTCTTGTGAAAACAAAGTATCGTGGGTCTCGTGTTCCGGTTTCCAGTTTGATGAGATGTGTATTGTAGCTCTTATTATTCTTAGAGTTTCTACTATGAGGATGCTTGAGGTTATAATATAAAGAAGTTTAGTCACCAAGAATCAAGTGTTCTTCATGCATTCTTCATTGTATGGATGTTCTTCTATCTTGCATGTAGTTCAATTTACAAACTCTAATGCTCTAGTGCCACAATTTTCTTTTTTATTTCAGGTGCATGTGTTGGAGATGATATGGAGCAAAATCTTCACACCTTGTACCACATACTATATGCTGAAAAGACTATAAAATATCATTTATTATATCAGTGTCATTAAATGACTCAAATATAACCATTAGAATTACGTTTTAAATTTAATTGAAAAAGAAAAAAACAAAAGAAATGGTTAAGTAAGGAATGATGTCACAATTTGTCTTGAAACGATGTCATTAGAAACTGTGTCATATCCTTTGTCAATTTTGGAACTGGTAGAATGGTGTGATGGTAGTAGGTTCATGGAAGCAGATCCTTTGTGAAGTTTGAAACTAGTAGCATGGTCACGGTAGCAAGTCCTTTGCTAAATCAGGAACCGGTGGAACTGTGTCAGAGTTACGGTGTTAAGGTTATGGTGTCAAGGTTATGGTGTCTGGGTTTTGGTTTCAAGGTTACAATGTTTGGGTTTTGGTGTTAGGGTTACAATGTCAGGGTTACAATGTATGGGTTTTGGTGTCAGGGTTACGGTGTCCAGGTTTCGGTGTCACGGTTACGGTGTCAGGGTTATGGTGTCTGGGACTTAGCCAATTTTTCACACCAATGGTGAGATAGTGACCATAGAAGAAGTGTCTCATACTTAAGAAAATATTTTTAAATTGTTTCAAGAAGTAATACTCACAAAATGGATTGGACTTAAGCATTAATATAATAAAACATAATAGAACAAGATAAAGAATAATTTATAAGGTCTATACATGATTTATAAGATGTTAAACATGATTTTTGATCATTAAAACAAGAGAAGTCCAACAGTCTCCCCATTTTTGAGGATAAAAAATCATGGAATTTATAATCTAGAAATTATAAGAATGAAAATATATTGAGCATATATGTGATATGTTATAAGATGGATAAAAATTGTTCTTTAAAAATTATTCTTCTTCCATAAATGCCTTTTCTTATTTATCCCCCTTTTGGGATTATCAAAAAAGAGAATAAGAAAAATAATATAAACACTGAATGAAGGTAATGAAGAAAATAAATACCAATAGTGAACATTGGATTGGATAGAAATAAATATTTCATTATAAGGATGAGACAAAATGAAATAAATCTTTATCAAAATACATCCTTCACTTCTCTTCAGGACCATCAGTCTTCTCTTTTCCCTTGGAAGAGATATCAACAAGAGCAGATGTAGAGGTTGTAGAAGGGATAGGTCCAAAAATGAGAGAAGTAAGAGAAACTCCATCCAAAATAGTATGGGGAAGAGATGGTATGGTTTATGATCTAGGTAATGATTTCACAAGAATGATAGGTTTGATCTGGATCAGAGCTTGAGATATAGACATGGAAGAAGGAGAGAAGGCAGTGGGTGAGGAAGGAGTAGTAGAAGGAATGAGACCAGGCCGAAAAGGGGCAGCAGTAGGATCCACTATGGCAGTGCTCTACACATGTAGATAATGCTTCAACAATTTGATAAAATCAGTGATGAATTCATCTCCATATTTCATAAACTTTTTAAAATCATCTTTATTATCAATAAAATTTTCCTAAGTAGGCGTAAAACCTTTAATTTTTTGCACTTAGTCCTTAAAATCTTAAGTCACAAGGGCATTCTAAAATTTTATTCAAGGTACATGAAATGGATAGTCATTTTTTGCTTTGTATAGATCCTCTTAAATTATAAGTCAACCTTTTTAGTAATTTCATCATAGGCCATAGAGTCTTCCTTCGAATACAGTCAAACCATGTCATGGACATGCTCACTATTTTGTGCAATCATGGAGAGGCTCTCTTAAATAGACCAACCTTTTAAACACTAGATCTCTTATTGAATCACTTTTTTGAGTAATTCACTATCTGATGGTTGAGATGGTTGACCAGGTTTAACAGAGGAAGAAGGAGCTAAGATGGCTATAGAGAGTGCATGAAGGCTCTTGAGAACAATCTCTAAAGAGTTCTTAAAATTACTAGTCAACTCATTATTTGAGGATACTAATCATCAAAATTAATTTTCCAACTTATCATTGTTTGTAAATATCTTCTAAAAAATAGTAACCAAATTAGGTTGGATAAGAGTCACAACATTTTTAGAAAAATTTTCAGCATCTTCTGTGATAAAACAAGCAACAGGGGGTTCAACAATTTGAAATTCATTCTTCATTTACTCAATCAAAGATTTTAAATATTTAATTTCCTCACTTAATTAATTATTTTCAATCCTTACTTATTGAATTTCATGAAGCATCCTTGGTTTGGTTTTCCAGATAAGTTTCTCCAAAAGCATGCCATCATCCAATTCACTTAAATGAGTTTCAGGAGTAGGTTGAGATTTAAAAATCTTTTCAAATCAAACTATCATACTTTCACTAAATACTTTTAAATCATCATGGCTTACAAATCTAGGAGATTCTTGGGTAACCTCAAGTGTAGAAACCGAAACAACGTCTAGTTCCTTAGTAGGTATGACCTCTATTACAGAAATGGGTTTCAATTAAAAAGTTATTGTGTGATTAATTCCTCTCACTAAATCTAGATGAGAATTAGAGATATCAAAGTAGATGGAAAATTTATACAATGTGTCCGCAGAGCTTGTCTCAACAGGAACTTGCACTTGAGTACTTTCCAAAATGGGATTTTCTCCCCCTCAACAGGTTCTTATCTATTGGGACTAAGAGACTCAGTCTCTTGGCCTAATTAGATCTATTCCATTCTGGTAGGTTCAAACACTTCTTTAGATAACTAAAAAGATTAATCCATCCTTTCCTCAATAGAATGAATAACTTATGGCTCCACTGGTTCTTCTAAATGTTCCTTAGGAACAACATGTTCCTATAATACAATAACTTTTATGTCTTCAGAAACAAATTCTTTAGCAACTTTAGAAACTTTAACAACTTGTGGGTCAGGTAGGCTACTATCTTCTTCTTCTAAGATAGATCTTTCCTCAGGTGAAACAACTGCATCCTCAGTCTCCTCATTTGAGTATTCAACTAATTCATCTAGTTCTAAACTAGGTTTAGATATGTTCTTAGGTTTTGAAGGATTATCAATTGGATTAAACTTCTCATAAAATATTTTATTATTTTCCACCCAAGACTTTTTCCAAGGATTATAGCTAATTTTCATCCTTCTAAGTTGATCCTTAGATATACAAAACTCATAATATTTAATAACTTCTTTTTTTGGGCCAAAAAAAATCTTGGCTAACAACATTGCTGAAATAATTATTGAATAAAACATAGAGGTTGATTTTGAAGTGGTCTTGATCATATCATTGATGTTAAGAATGATGTACTTACATAAGTTTATCTTGTTTCCATTTTTCATAAGATGTATCAAAAATACATCTTGATACTTTAGGGTTGCGAAATATACCTTCCTTGGGAAAATCAAATGTTGAATGAACTTAAACCAAAACCTCATTTCTCCATCTAATTCTGCTACAATCGTCCTTATTCTCTTCTTATTTCTAGTTAGGCTTACCAATGCCACTTCTAGGTTAAAAACATCACTAGGAGGAGGAGGTCCTCGCTGATGATCCTTATAAATTCATTTATGAAGTATTTCAAGATAGGTAGCCCAAAACCTTGATGAAAAGGTACACCTTTGTCCATTTATCCAACTTCTAACAACGAAATCATCTATCGAATCATAGGAGAACTGAAGATACTAATAAAACTAATATACAAGCTTTGGATAGATGGGTCTCTTCTCTTTAGTGAACCATTTCAACTATCCTTGTTCATCCAAAACTTTCAAAAATCAGTGACTTATTTGTCAGCAACAACTTCAGATAGACTTCATTATCTGGCACTACTATTCGATTAGAAAGTCCTGGATTTATTGGACCCTCAGGAATTATTTTTGGAGCCTTTTTCACTTTATTCTAAGACCTTCACTTCTCAAGAGTCAATGAAGATGGACGCTTCATTCTAGGCATCCAGTGTAGGTTTGAGAAGGAGAACGAGTTAAAGGAGATCAGGAGGTTTGAGAGAAAGAGATTTTGATTTTGAGGGTAGATAGATTGAGTGAAATAAGAAGTGGAGTAGCAGGTTTTTTATCATTTGGGTATTTAAATCATTTTAAACAAAAACGTGGTATAAAATCAATAAAATAATCAACCCAGCAATTATTTTTTTAAAAAAAATAACTGAGTCATTATGGTGAGACAAAAACAGGTAGTCACAATGTCATCAAAATGGAGTTATCGTGTGTAAGAACCCAGACCTTCTTTTCAGGTATGTTTTTCCTTTTTCTAAAGTTTTTGAGAAAAGAGGAGTTTCTGGAAATTTTTGAAGTACACGCTGTGTACTCCCTTGCCGCGTGAGAATGTGTGCTAGCCAGGTCCGGTCCATACACACGGCCATGTAGGGGTGATGTGGAGGCCTCTTAAAGCAGAGTACAGAAAATCCTAGTATAGACCGTGCACTTTTTTTTATTAAATGGATCGGGGTCACGTCTAATCGCCAGAACATGCTTCTTCTCTATATTCTTTGACCGAGAGTGTCCCGTACGGCCGTAAACCTCATCTGAGCCCCCGATCCTCCATTCGTTCTCCGAATTGACTATCGTCAATTGTGTTGGAACCGAAACTGTAAGCTCTTCCTTCTCCTAGAGCTTCGTTTTCCAATTCCTCCTCTTTTGAAAGTTATTGTGGGTTGAACGTTTTGTGAGTTTTCATATATCTATAAATTTATAAGGAGATTAAATCCTCGTGGTTCAAGTATATTGATCTCTTAGCATCAAGGTAGGTGGTTTGTGCCTTTCTGTTCAAAGTCTTTGAGTTTTATGTACAATTTCCACCAATACCCTTGAACGAGGTATTGTGTGTTTACTTTTTTGCCCCTGTTGTTTTCCTACCTTGATTTTATTCTTGTGTAGAGGTAATTTGGTTATGTATGAGGATAATTTCTATGCTTGGATGTTTTTCCCATGCCTTGTTCTGTTTACGACCTTTTGGTCTTGTTCATCCTTTGGCCGTTATACCTGTTTTCCATGCCTTGTGACCGTAGGATAGAGTGATGTTCCCTAACATGATTGTTATACTGTAGACTGGTTATCCAAGTATCTCTATAGGTTTACTTTGGCCTTATATAATTATTATGCACTGACTGGAATAGGGCCGTGAGAACCTGGTGCTATAGACTATTAGGGTATAGACCGAGTGAGCTTCCTCAGAGAGTCTTGGACATTATAGATTATAGGGTATAGACCGAGTGAGATTCCTAGAGAGTCTTGGATATTATATACTACAAGAGAATAGACCGAGTGAGATTCCTCAGAGAGTCTTGATCTTTATAGACTATATGGGGATAGATTGAGTGAGCTTCCTCATAGATTCTTCATTTTGTTTGAATTTCCTTAAACCATTCTAGGCTATAGGAGGAATTGACCAAGTGAGCTCCCTCAGAGAGTTTGTGATAGACCTGAGGCTATAAGAGGAATTGACCAAGTGAGCTTCCTCAGAGAGTCTCTAGACCTTGGGGCTATAAGGGGAATTGACCACATGATCTTCCTCAGAGAGTCCCTGACTTCCTTAGACTATAAGGGGAATTGACTGAGCGTGCTTCCTCAGAGAGTCTTATAATTTCGTATGACCAAACCAGAGGGGTTAGGATGAGTGTACTACCCAGAGGGTTGTTGGTACTTCTTGGATAGGACCAGAGGGGATGATTGTGAGTACTTCCCAGAGGGATTCCTATTTGTGGTTAGCTGTTTTCTTCACTGCTTCTTGTTGATCTGTGGATTATTTACTATTGTGTATCATCTTGTTTACTATTTACTACTTACTGTACTATTACCTGCCATATGATCACTGAATATTAGGCACAGATCTTCTGGTGGTTTCCTATTGGGATTTAGTCTCACACCCTTTTTGGGCCATGCTTTTGGGCTCAAACAGATTATATTGCTGCAGGTATAGACAAGGTCAAGCGCCCTTCAACTTTAGGTACTTGATTTCATTGGAGCTGGAGAGCATGGGACCAAGCCGAGGCTTGCGATGATGAGGAGTTTCTTTTCCTGTTTTTCTTTTGTATTTTGGTTTAGTATTGTATTCAACATCATGACTTGTTTGGCTTCTTTCCTAGATATATGTATCATGCATCATTTCATATATATATGTGTCTCCAGTTGTTTATTGTTTTAGCCTTCCGCTGTTTACTTTGTTGGATATATTCTTCTTCCACTATTGTATGTGTTGTTTACTTCCACTATGTACTCTGCCAATGAGAGCATAGTTTCCTCACTGACACACCCAAGACCCTCGCTGCTAGTCGACAGCCTCTAGTGTTCGGGGAAATGCGCTTGAGGCCACATGACCAACCAGGTACGGGGCACCTTTGGGTGGCTTCTGGAACCGGGATGTTACACCGTGCGACCATATCATTGAGACAACAGATGTAAGATAATAATTGTGATACTATAAGAGTAATACCGTAAAACATGACATAGTAACTGTGTGACTGTAACTATAAGATAGTTGGTGTGAGACAGTAACTGTGTGACAGTAACTGTGAGACAGTTAGTATAAGACAGTAACTGTGTGACCATAACTGTAAGGCAATAAACTTTTCACTTAAGACTTATCATCCCTAATTCATGTATGATGTAATTTTTCATTTAAGAATTTAATGATTTAGTGAATATATCTGCAAGCTGATGTTTAGTGCCAATGAATTCCAAAGTGATATCACCTTTTTGATAATTATCTCTCAAAAAGTGATGCCTTACATCAATATATTTAGTCCTAGAATGTGAAATAGGATTCTTTGAAATGTTAATAGCACTTTTATTGTCACAATTTATAGGCACATGTCTTGATTGATATCCACAATCTAGTAATGTGTGTTTCATCCATAAAATTTGTGCACTACAACTATTAGCAACTATGTATTCATCTTTAATAGTAGATAATTCAACAAAATTTTGTTTCTTACTACACCATGATGCTAGATATTTTCCTAAAAGGTGACATATTCCAGAGGTTCTTTTTATATATAACTTAAAACCACCAAAATCAGCATTTGAATAGCTAACTAAGTAAAATAGTGTCCTCTAGGATAAAACAATCCTAAATTGGTTGTATGTTTGAGGTATTTTAAAATTCTTTTAACAACAAGAAGATGTGACTCTTTGGGGTTTTCTTGAAAACATGCCCACATGAAAACACTAAACATAATTTCAGGATGACTAGAAGTTAAGTAGAGTAAACTTCCAATCATTCCTCTATAAGTGGTTTGATCAACAGATTTACCATTTTCATCAAGATCCAACTTACAGGTAGTACTCATTGGAGTATCACTACTTTTAGTGATCTCCAAGAAAAAACATTTTATAAGATCTTTTGTATATTTACTTTGATTTAGAATAATACCTTCCTTATTTTAAAAGATTTGAAGTCCAAGAAAGAATTTGAGTTCACCCATTAAACTCATTTCAAATTCATTTTGCATCATTTTTGAAAAATAAATACATAAAGAATTTCTTGAAGATCCAAAAATAATGTCATGTACATAGATTTGAACAACTAAAACATCTTTATAAATTATTTTTATAAAAATATTAGGATCATCTATACCTTTTTTAAAACCTTTTGAAATAAGAAAACTACTTAATCTATCATACCAAGCTCTTGGATCTTGATTTAAACCATATAAGGCTTTTTTAATTTAAAAACATGATTTGGAAATTGAGGGTTTGTAAAACATGGGGGTTGTTCAAAAAAACATCCTCAACTATATAACCATTTAAGAATGAAATCTTGACATCAATTTGATATAGTTTGAAATTTAGATGTTCTTTATATGCAAGAAAGATTCTAATTGATTTAAGTATAGATACTGGTGAAAAGGTTTATTTATAGTCAATTCCTTCTTCTTGACTATAACCTTGTGCAACCAATCTAATTTTGTTTTTAACTATGTTTCCAGCTTCTTCTACATTGTTCCTAAACACCCATTTAGTTCCTATAGTCAAGGTGTATTTGGGTTTATCCATAAGTTTCCAAACTTTATTCTTTTCAAACTGATTTAGCTTCTCTTGTATAGCCATCACCCAAAATTCAACATTGATAGCATCATTGATGTTTTTAGGTTCAAGATGTTACAAGAAATCTTGATGTTCAACTTGATTTCTAGGAGAAGCTCTAGTATGTGTTACTTTATCTAAATCTCCAACAAAAAAATCTAAAGGATGGTTCTTAAGGGTTATAACAGCTCTAAAAAAAGAAGGAATAATAATTTTAGGTTCTTTAATAGGTTTGGGTTCATTATGGATTGAATATGGAGAATTTACAAAACTGTAAGTTTTAATGGATTCCTTCATAATATGGTCATAAGATTTTTCATTGATGTTCAAATTTGACATATCATCCTCAAGATTTTCTATGGAGGTCTTAGGTTCATGTGGATCTATTTCATCAAATTTGATATGTACAGATTCTTCCACACATTTGGTTTTTTTAAAGACTCTATAAGATTTACTAGATATTGAATATCCTAGAAACATTCCTTCATCACTCTTGGAGGAAAAATTGTCCAAATTATCCTTAGTATTAAGAATATAGAATTTATAACCAAAAAATTTGAAGTAATTAACCTTGGATTTTCTATTGTTCCAAAAATCATAAGGAGTTCTTTTAAGAATAGGTTGGATTAACACTCTGTTAATAATATAGCATGCTGTATTGACAGCTTCAACCAAAAAGTAAATAGGTAAGTCACACTTACTAAGCATGGTTCAAGAAATTTCTTGTAAAGTTCTATTTATTCTTTCTACAACTCCATTTTTTTTAGGTGTCCTAGGGGCATAGAAGTTATGACTATATCCATTTTGTGAAAAAAAAGATTCAAACTCTTGGTTTTAAAACTCACATCCATGGTCACTTCTTAGAGATTTTATCCTAAGACCACTAAGATTTTCTACAGTCCTAGTATACTTGGTAAAATGAGATAAAGCTTCACTTTTGTGAGACAAGAAGAAGGTCTAAGTATACCTAGGGTAGTCATCTACAAGAACATAAACATAGTGCTTCCCATTTAAACTAGAAACTCTAGATGGTCCAAACAAATCCATGTGAACCAACTCAAGAGGTTGAGAAGTTAAAACTTATTTCTTTAGTTTGAAAGATATTTTGTGCTCTTTACCCTTTAACAAGGATTACAGATTTTGTTATTTGGAAACTCAGGTTTGGATAGGTCATTGAATAAACCTTTTCTAGTAATATTTATAAGGGAGTGTATATTACAATGTCCTATTATTCTATTCCAAATCCAAGACTCTTTGTGGAATACACTTAAACATGAAACATTTTGAGAAACTAAGGAATCTATGTTAACAACATAAATATTTTCATTTCTAAAAGCAAAAAATATTAGTTCATTTTTAGAGTTAAAAACATTAAAATCATCATTTTAAAATTTAACATGAAATACACCATCACATAGTTGTGATATACTAAGCATATTATATTTCAATCCATCAACAAAAAGTACTTTATAAATTAAAAATGAGTTAGAGTTACCAATATGGCCTAAGAAAATTATTTTTCCTTTAGCATGTCACCAAAAGTGACATGCCCACCATCAATATTTATTAAATTCTTGAAGAATGAGTAATCTACTATCATGTGTCTTAAACATACACTGTCCGAGTACCATAATATTTTAGAGGATCTCTTGAAATAACTTTCCTACAAAATAATCAAACAAAAAAATATTTTGGTACCCATATTTGTTTGGGTCCAATAACATTATTAATTAGTGCTTTAGGAACCCACATATTTTTTATGGGTTTTCTATAAGAATTATGTAACATATTTGAAAAATATACTTTATTTGGTCTAGAGAAACTAGAGATAGTAAAAGATTTTCCAGAACTAGAACTACCAGTAGAATTTTTACTTTTAGGTAGAAAAAAATATTTTCTAGATTTAGTTAAAAACTTGTTTTTAGTGATATTTCTTTGACCAGGTTGGTATCCTATACCATTAGTGTATCTAAGGGAAATTTGTTTACCAAGAATTTGTTTAATAGTATTTTTTTCATTGGTAAATTTTTCTAGGTCCCTTTTCAATTTCTCATTAGATAAATTAAGTTCATTATTCTCTTTGATTAATTGATCATTTTTCTCTTTTTCTATAGTAATATTAGATATGAAAATAGTAGTCAAGGCATGTTGTTTATTTAAAGATTTGTATTTATCTTTTATCTATTACAAGATTCATATAGCATTTTGTAGTATTCAAACATTTCCTCATTGGTCATATTTTCAGAATCACTTTCATCTCCAGAATAATAGGAATTTTTTATAGGAGACTCAAAAGTTACCTCAGACATGTTTTTCATAAAACACATATTGTCTCTATCAGACTTTTCATCATGTGAAGACTCTGATCCACTTAAGATATCCTCAAAAGCACTCCAAGTTTTCTTAATGTCCTTTTTATACTTTTTATATTTTTACTCATACCTCTTCTTATATTTTAGCTTAATGCAATATGACTTTATGTGTCCCTTTATCTTACATTCATAATAGAATATTTCATCAGATTTTTTACTTCTTTTCCAATCTTTCTTCTAGTTTCCTTTGTGATCATATATTGCTTTTAAGTTAGGATTTATGAAAAATTTATTTCTTCTATAAAACTTCTTAAATCATCTAGATAATTGAGCCATTTCTTTATCATTGTTTGGTGACGATTGTTCACTACTGGAACTTTCTGTAGGGGATTGTAATTTATACTTTTCATTGTGTTTAGATGTAGTAGTCTTGAATGACACAAATTTAATTTTGGGTCCATACTCCTCTGATTTGTTGACTTTTTATTCTTCCTCATACATCATCAACTTTCTTATTAGCTCATTGAATGGAATCTTGGTAATATCACAAGATTATCTAATTTAGATAGAAGTCCCTCTCCATCTATCTAGTAAGCATCTAAGTATTCTCATAATTTTCTCCGTGGCTGTAACATCTCTTCCTAGAGAGATCACTGTATTCACAATTTCATTAAACCTGAGATACATGTCATAAATATGGTCATATGGATTCATTTTAAAGTTATCACATTTAATATTATATGTGTTAAGTATAATTTCCTTAACACTAGAGGTTCCTTCATGTGAAATAGATAAAGTATCCCAAATTTCATGGGCTATTTTACATGCATAAATTCTATTAAACTCTTCATATCCTAAAGAAAATTATAAGGAATTCATGAATTTGCAATTATTATTATAAGAATCTTTAGTTTGGTTATCCTAAGTGTGCCTATCAGTAGTAGTAATCTTATATTCATATATAATTGAAGACCAAATCTCAAAACCCATACTTTTTAGGTGCATTTTCATTTTAATTTTCCATTGTGCATAATTTGTCCCATTAAATACTGGAGGTATATTGGTTGCAACACCTTCTAATATATTATTCATGATAAAGAAACTGTCTTTTTAAAGAACTATAAATTTAGAACTAATAGAAATTTAAATATCTTTAAAACACAACTACAATCATAGTTGAAAAATATTTTAAACATATTTAAAATTTAAAATTTTGTAAATGGGGATATTAAAAACTCCTCTGATACCAAATGTTGGTTGGAGTAGAACACTCAAGAGGGCGATGAATTGAGTTCCTATAAAAATTTCTCTTAAAAAGTTTATTTAAAATATTACCCCAATTTTAAAATAAAATAGGCCAATTAATCAAGGTAATTAAATTATAATAGTTTGAATGTTCAAATAGTTTCTCATAAGATTGATTAATTCCCAGTTATAAAAATATGAGATACTGATACAACTTTTGAAACTACTCTAATAAGGAAAAAAAATTATAACTACTATCCAAGAATAACTATCAAAGTAAAGTTTAGTTTTATGAAATATAAGTTAAAATAGAGAAAAACTAAATTAAAAGACAAAGAGGATAAAACAAGTGGTTCAATATCAAGTTAAGACCTAATCCACTCCACTTGGTGATCACCTACCACCAAAAAATATATATAAATATTTGATCCACACCTTGGATTGGGGTTAACAACAATACACACGATTTTCCAGGTCTCAAGACCTCTTCCACTGTTCTATGTGAAAAAAACTAACAACAAGGTCAGACATGACCTCTTCCACAATTATACGTGGGTGAAACAAAGTGTAGAAAGATATTTGAGTGAGGATATCTTGTATCCTCCAGTTTAATGCAGGAGATAGTGTGTGTTTTAATATAGACACATACACTTCTCGAAAATTCATAAAAATAGTACACAATAGAGAAAAGATAATGATAAAGGATTAGAAATAATCTGAGTGTTGTTCTATGTATATCTGGACTTATAAGATGTATCATATATGATTTTAGATTCCTCTTGTGAAAACAAAGTATCGTGGGTCTCGTGTTCTGGTTTCCAGTTCGATGAGATGTGTATTGTAGCTCTTGTTCTTCTTAGAGTTGCTGCTACAAGGATGTTTGAGGTTCTGATCTAAAGTATTTTAGTCACCAAGAATCGAGTGTTCTTAATGTGTTCTTTATTGTATGGATGTTATCCTATCTTCCATGTAGTTCACTTTATGAACTCTAATTATCTAGTTACACTGTTTTTTATATTTCGGGTGCATGTGTTGGAGCCGATAGGGAGCATGATCTCCACACCTCCTACCTCATATTGTCTACTGATAGGACTGAAAAAGAGCATTTATTATATTTGTGTCATTAAATGACTCAAATATGAATGTTATAATTAACTTTTAAATTTAATTGAAAAAATAAAAAAAATAAAAGAAATGGTTAAATAAGGAACAATGTCATAATTTGTCTTGAAATGGTGTCACTAGAAATAGTGTCATCTCCCTTTTCAATTTTTGGAGTCAGTATCATGGTGTGACGGTAACAGGTTCATGGTAGCAGATCCTTTGTGAAGTTTAAAACCGGTAGCATGGTCATGGTAGCAAGTCCTTTGATAAATTAGGAACCTGTGGAATGATGTCAGGGTTACGATGTTAGGGTTACAGTGTCTGGGTTTCAGTGTCAGGGTTGCAGTGTTTGGATTTTGGTGTCAGGGTTGCAGTGTTAGGGTTACAGTGTTTGGGTTACGGTGTCAGGGTTTTGGTGTTAGGGTTACGATGTATGGGTTTCAGTGTTAGGGTTATGGTGTCAGGATTACGGTGTCTCAGACTTAGCCAAATTTTCACACCAATGGTGATACAATGATCATAGAAGTGGTGTCACATACTTAGGAAAATATCTGTAAATTGTTTCAAGAAGTAATACTCGCATAATGTATTAGACTTAAGAATTAGTATAATAAAACATAATAGAACATGATAAATCATAGTTTACAAGGTCCATACATGATTTTTAAGATATTAAACATGATTTTTGAGGATTAGAATAAGAGGGGTCCAACATTATCATTTCAAAAATATAATATATCATTTTATTTTATTACATTGAAAAATGATAACATCGTTCGTGCGTATATGTGGAGTACCGACTACATGAAGCAATGAGATTCTTTTTTCATCACCAAAACACATGGATTATATAAATATATAAGAATATTTAATGAAATTATATGATATTTATGATATTATGATAATTTTTTAAAGATAAAATATTACTTTCCTTCTTTCCATAATGATCATTGAATAATGAAAACGTTACTCATGAGTATGTGCGACCTACCATCTCCATGATCCTAACATAGTTAATTTTTCATAACCATATTTTAGGATTGGTTTTAAAATTATTATCGATGTATAGAAATGATCATTATTCCATGATTATTATTCTGGATATTTTTAAATAATTACCTCTTTGACCATAGTCAACCTACTGAATTCATTTTTTGACATATAAGCCAAATATTGTCAAAACATCCGATGTAAACTTAATTTATTAAGTAATTATATATAACATGGTAATAAGTGAAATAAAAGGAAAAATAAACATTAAAAATTTTATTTAGAAAGTAAATAATTAACATAACTTTATTATTTAGGAATATAAAGAACGAACATTTAGAATCAAACTGGAGGTAAGGGACTTCATCTCAATTTCCTTTCATTGAGAAAAATTTTGATGTTATGCATATATATTATTTTAATATGTGTATATACATACCATTTGAAATTTTATATAATGAATTTATATATTATCATTTCATTTAATGTTTTTTTATTATTCTTTCATGGTACTTACGATTCAAATGCTTCAAAAGTGGTAAGAGTCTTTCCTTAAAAAAATAATCTTTTAATGTTTTCCATCAAACTCTATTTCCCTTCCACATATACATTTTTAAAATGATTTTAAGAGTGAATTTATATGGACATGAGAGTATTATAAAAGTAAATTTATGTATTTTTTTCAAAGTTTTTTTAAAAGGAATATTTATATAGAATGTTTGACTTTACTTATAAATGATAAAATGAATGTTCTATTTTAACATATATGGTGACAATGAATTTTCTCATCAATATAACCATTTTATTAAGTTTGGATTAATCTCCAACATTTCATGTTTTATTCATAAAACCCCCCTTTTTATGGGTATTTTGGTATTGAAAATGGGGTTTTAAAATAAAATGGTATTTTGGTATTGAAAATGAGTTTTTAAAATAAAAGGGTATTTTGATATCAGAAATACATTTACATAAGAGTTTAAAAGAGTTTTTCAAATGTTTTATGATGAAAATAATGATATAATAATTTTTTTATTCATAATATGGAACTTGATCAATATATGGGAAATGGGTGATCTTGATATAGCTTATATGATGGGTGTGCCTAAATAACGCCAAGTGAGCCCGATATAGCTTATATGATCGGCACACCCAGATAGTGCTCCAATGAATTGAGTAATGTTCCTTGTCTTAATAATAAATAACAAGGGAGTTACTAGAGGAGTTATCTTATGGATTTAACTGGGCTATATTTATTTCTAACATGGGTTTAAAACATGTTATGAATGTGATTCTCAAAGTTTCCATAATGGGTTTTTATTTTATTTAGATGGGTTCTAATGGTTTTATTTGAGAAAAAAGTTTGTGTGTTTTCATATGGAATTTTGTTTGTTTCATATGCTCAAAGGAAATTAAATATAAAGGTAAAAATTACATGGATTTTCATGTTTTTCACTAGACTAATGGTTTTATTCTTTTTACGTCCATTAATGAGATTTTTATATTTATCCCATATTTTTAAAATGTTTTTATAGGGTTTAAGGATGGGTAAGGAAAAGTAAGATGTCAAGTTAAAAGTCACGAATATTTTTCATAAAAAAAATCATGTTTTATTTTAAAAGTTTTATATGGCGGAAAAAGTGGATACTGATAGGAAGTGTCCACTTTGTATTATACGGTTTTGTTATGTATGAGTTATGACCTAATTCTCTAAAACTCAAAATATAAAAATATCCTCAAATGTAAGAGAATGGATTCTTGATTTAAAACTCAATATTATGTAATGTTTAAGGTTGAGTATTAATAATTAACATCAAAGTAAATGTTTAGATAACTTTAGTGGTTAAGATAATGTTAATAACATACCCTTGAAAGATTTTAATTTATGGTTAAGTTGAAATGATATAGCATTTGATGATTACCATGTTTCTTCGACTAAACTATGTCTATTCATAATGGTTTTACATAGAGAAAATAGGGAAGATATAGGGGTAAGGAACTGTGAGGAAAATATCCTTCCAAATCAGTATCCAGAGATGGTTAGAATTAGAATAGAATGGTTTGTTGTAGTTATGGATCAGTTGACACAAGCTATTAATGGTTGTGGTATACATGCTAGAGAGGAACCCGATCTACCATTAAGGAACATGTCTATAGTGGATTATTTCCTGATCCAAAATTTCACATAATTAAATAGATCATATAACCCTATGGTATCCAAAGTATGGATCAATACCCCAGAGAAGATATTTGAAGTCATAGGGTGTTCAGACCATTAAATGACAACTCTTTCCATTTATCATTTTGAAGGTGAAACTGATCTATAGTTTTATTTAGTTAAGAATGTCAGAGAGAAAGATGATCTTGATTCCATGTAATGGGACACATTTAAGAATATTTTTCTTCATAAATATTTCCCTAAGGTTATTCAAATTTGTATGGAGAAACAATTCCTATAATTGAGGGAAAAAATGAAGATTCAATAGCTATATATGAAGACAACTTCACAAGATTGTCCAGGTATGTTCCAGATTTTATTCAGGACACTGATAGTAAAATTAATAGATTTTACTTAGGGTTAAAACCAAGTTTACAAAGATATTTGGCTGCATGAAAATTTAAAAGTTATGAGAAAGTGATTTGTTGTTCTGATAAGGCTGAGATGGAGTTTTTCGAAAATTATGTTCCTAGATATGAAAATAGTAAGAAAAGGTAACGATGGAAGGAAACAAAGAAGAAACCATCTAATAAGTCTAAAGGTAATCCCCCCCAAATATTCTAAGTGCGGTAAATGACATTTAAAGTAATGATTGATAGGATCTAGAAAGTATTTATGCTATGGTTAGTTTGTTTAGAGGTCTCATGAATGTAAAGAAAAGGGTCCTAAACAACTAAATAACGGGGTAACTAATATACATAAAATGGTGAGGTGTTTCAGTTGTAATGAGTTGGGTCATTATGCTAACATGCATTCAAATTTAGATACACATGATGTAAATCATCATGATCAGAAAAATAAAGGTGTAGAAAAGTCATTTTCTACTACTAAAATTGATGTTGGACCATTGAATAAAGTGGTGATAGGTACGATACTTATTTATTCAAATTATCCCAATTCCTTGTTTAACTCTTGATCTTTTCATTCTTTCATTTCTATGGAATTTTCATGTAAAATGGGAATATCACCACATTAGAATAAGATATGAATTTTGGAGAAAACTCTAAGTGGAAATATTAAAGCAACCAAGATTTATAGCAATCTTTATATTGTTATTAGTGGGATGATCTTTCCAGTAATAATTATTGAACTACCTATAGTATAGTTTGATATTATTTTGGGTATGGATTGGATTTTATTTTATCATGAAAAGATAGATTTCAGAGTTAATAAAGTTTTATTCAACGATTCTATACCTTTAATAACTTAACAAGAAGCTAAGAAATTGAATATAGATGGTAGTGAAAGTTACCTAGCTCATATTACTGAAAAGAAATAAAATATTCAAATTAGTGATGTTCTGTTAGTAAACGAATACAAGAATGTATTTATTGATGTATTTCTTGGTGTTATTTCTGATCCTAAGGTTAAGTTTACTATTGAATTAGTGCCTGATACTAAGACTATTTCTAAACCCCCATATCAAATAGCTCCAGTATAAATTTTAGAGTTGAAAAATAAATTACATAATTTTTTAGATAAAGGTTTCATTCGACCTAGCACTTCACCATGGGGTGCTCCTATTGTTTTTTTCAATAACAAAGATAGTTTGTTGAGAATTTGAATTGATTATAGAGATTTGAATAACATCAGTGTTAATAACAAATATCATTTCCCTCATATCGATGATTTGATTGATCATATCCACGGAGCTCAATATTTTTCAAAGGTTGATCTAAGGTACTGGTATCATCAAATAAAGGTGAATGAGGATGACTTTTTGAAGATATAATTTCACACTAGATGTGGGTATTATGAGTTTGTGGTTATTCAATCTAATTTGTATAATATACCTTCTGTATTTATATACCTTTTGAATATATTTTTGCACGAGTTCTTTGATAAGTTTATGGTTATGTTTATTAATGAAATTTTTTTATTATAAAAGTAATGGGTAACATTAAAGACTCCTAAGGATTGTTTTTAAAATTATAAAAGAAAATAAACCATATGAGAAATTTAGTAAGTGTGAATTTTGGTTATAACAAATCTCTTTCATTGGATATATTATTTATCAAGATGGAATTACTTTTAATCCTACTAAAAATAAATTTTTTGAAGATTTTCCATGACCAAAAATGACACAGAGATCTATAGTTTTTTTGGCTTAGTAATTCACTACAGATAGTTTCTTGAAAAATTCATTTGGTTGTCTAGCACATTGACTAAGTTAACTATAGGAGTTAAATTTATATGTAAAAAAATAACATGATGATCATTTTCAAGAACTAAAAATAAAATTAGTGAATTATCCATTTTTTTCCATACCTTCAAAAAAATGGTGAATTTTACATCTAAAGTGATGCTTAATTAAAGAGAATTGTTTGTTTCCCAATATAGAATGACCAAGTAATTTCTTAATCTTCACATTAGTTGAAACCTTATGAGTTAAATTACTCTAGACATGATCTGGAATTATCTTCTATGATTTTTTCTTTGAAAATTTAGAGGCATCATTTGTATGAAGTAAAGTGTGAAATATATAATGATCACAAAAGTTTTAAGTATATATTATCTCAAAATAAAAATAAAAAATAAGGTAGAGAAGATGGATGGAACTGATCAAGGATTATGATTGTATGATTTATTACCATCCTAGAAAATCAAAAAAAGTAGATAATGCTTTGAGTCAGAAAAATAATGCTACACTAACCATGTTATGTTTGGAAAATAACCCTTTGGTTAATGATTTGATGTATTTTGGACAAGATTTTATGGATTTAGGGATATCTTATCTTTTGTTTCATGTTTTAGTGAAATCGACTATATAAAAAAAAATTAAGTAAACTCAGAAGGATGATCATGATTTGCAAAAAAAAAGGTAGAATCTGTTAAGAAGGGTAATTTTCATGATTTTAATTTTGATAAATATGGTGTTATTAGATTTGGAAAAAGATTATGTGTGCCATGTGATTCCTAATTTAAGATAGAAGTGTTGAGTGAATCTCATAGTTCTCTTTTTTCTATTCATTCGAGAAGAACTAATATGTACAAAGACCTTCAGGGGTATTATTAGTGCGATGAAATAAAAAGAGATATTGCTGAATTTACCATAAAATGTTTGACTGGTAACAAGGTTAAAGTA
Source organism: Viscum album (assembly GCA_963277665.1). NCBI lineage: Eukaryota > Viridiplantae > Streptophyta > Magnoliopsida > Santalales > Viscaceae > Viscum > Viscum album. The sequence continues at coordinate 1,476,391,771 of OY728152.1, read as the reverse complement.
GTATGATAATCAATGAAGGGAATGGTTCAACCTTTTCTAGTGCTGAAGTGGAAATGATAAAATATATCAATGGATTTTTTTGGTGGGATTTCCAAAGACTTCTCTAGGTAATAATACAATTTTAGTTATTGTTGATTGATTAACCAAATATATACATTTCCTTACCATTCAAGATACTATGTATTTAGATATTATTTCTCAAATATATCTAAAGTAGATAGTTGGTCTACATGAAGTTCCCTTCTACAATATATCAGACCATAATCCTAGGTTCACATCTAATTTTTGGAAAGGACTTCATAAGTCATTTGGTACTGAATTAAATTTTAGGGCATATTTTCATCCTCAATATGATGGAAAGTTCAAGTAGAAAATTAAGACCTTTTAATATATGATTTTTTCTTGTTAAATGGATTACTAGGGAATTTGAGATAACATCTTTCTTTAGTTGAGATTTTTATAACAACCGTTTTCATTCTAGTATACAGATGAAACCATTTGAGGCATTATATGGAAAGCCATGTCATATGGCAACATTTTGGAATGAAGTAGGATAAAAGAAGTTAATAGACCCGAGTTGGTATATTAAATGTATGATAAGGTTAAATTTATTCAGAAAAATATGTGTATGACTCAGATAAGATATAAAAGTTATGCAGATAACTGGAGGAAAGATCTTTCTTTCAAGGTTGGTGATCATGTTTTTCTACAAGTACCTCCATGGAAAATTTTTATGAATTTTGGTAAAAAGAGGAAGATAAGTCCATGGTTCATTGAAACATATGAAATTATAGATAAATTTGGACCAGTTAACTAATGAACGGCTTCACCCCTGATTTTATCCTAGGTATACAACATTTTTCATATCTCGATGTTAAGAAAATATGTGCCAGATTTGTCTCATATTTTGAGCCTTGAAGTAGTTCAGTTGGAAGAGAAAATTTATTATGAGGAATAAAATATTCATATTATTGATCATATATTGAATGTTTTGAATATTAAGGTGATTTAATAGGTAATTTTTTATAGAAAACTACATGGTTTAAGAGGCAACATGTTAATCTAAAAATTACATGAGGGAAAGATATCCACACTTTTTTAATGAGTGAATAAAATTGCAAGGGAACAATTTAAAAAAGGGAGAATAATTTACCAACCCAGGTAATGACAGAATAAATTATTTACATGATTAATAAATTAATTATAAAGTAATATTCATTATAAAAATATTAAGTAATTTTTAAATAAAAAAGGAAATAGTTTTAACAAAAATTTTTCTGATAAGTTTTTTATTTAAAAATATAATTTAAAAATTTTATAATTTGAATTATAAAAAATGAATTTAATTTTTGAAATAATCATATAAAGATTAAATTAAGGTGAAATTTTGGTGTTTTTTCAGAGAATATTGATTTTTCAATGAATAGTGAAAATACCAGTTTTTTAAAAAAATCATTTCTTTTCAATAAATTAGTTAATTTAAAAGTCCCATTATGTTTTAAATATTATTTAAAGTAAAATATGTATTATTTAATCATATTTAATCCACTTAATTACTTTTGAATCATCTTTATGTTGGATTTTAGTGTAAGTTTATTTTTGGGTTTAAAAATGGGGTTTTCTAAAATCTCTTTTAAAGTGCATAATGTTTATCCATTTTAATTGATTAAAATAATCCATAATGAGGAATTTCATAAGTTAAATTTATATACTATATATGAATAAGTTTAAATTTTTATTCATACAATTATTATTATTAATCATAGAGTTAATATAAAATCATCTTCTGCTTAAAAAATACACTTTTTGAAAAACCACTTTTTTGTTGCGTGCGCGGGTTTAATTTTAAATTAATTTTTTACATTTATGTGAATTTAATTTGGAGAAAAGGATTAAATATTTATAATAACAATAATTTATATTATCTAATAATTTCAACTTAATTTTTTATTATAATAAATAGCATAACCAATAAAAATTAATTTCCACAGTTAAGGTAAAAATGGATTTATCAGGGGATTAAAATAATAAGAAAAGGATTAAAATGACATAAAAATGTATCTAAAATCTAATGTATGGCCAAATTTTACCTTATAAATATAATTATCTATAATTTTCCATTTTGGATCCTTTTAGCATGTGAGAAACATGGGTACACCTTTTTCTTTTCAAAAAATACAAGTGTGCCAATCACCACACTTATAAAAGGGCACCCCCTCTTTTCTATACTTCACACATTAAAAGCCATTTGAATTGGAAAAAACCTACCCAAATACCTTTATAAATTCCATACCCATTACCTAGATCCCTTATTTTAATCATAAATGCATCATAACAAGGATTTTGGTGCTTACCTAAGGAGGTTTCCCATAGAAGAGGTATCATGATTTACTGAGTGTCTTTATTTTATTTCTACTTCCACCTCATTAAAATATTATTAAAATATTATTATATAATAAAAAATTATATCCCATATACTTAGATGATATTATTTTAATGTAATAATCCAAATCTATCTTCTCTTACATCAAATGGGATACGAAATCATCATTTGTGTGTATGGCGGACTATTGTCTCATGAACCAATGTCATTCATTTTCCATCATCATATATCATGAACTATTATAATGATGGATTTAAATTATATATATATATATTTTATATTTTTAAAATATTTATAATTATATATTTAGGGTATCACATATACCTTCTTATGTAATGTCTTGGATTTTTCGTGTATTATTTTAAATATTATATGGAATTATTATGAGACCAAGAGAAAAGACAACACATCATTCCGAGGCCTGATGAGCCTAGAATGGTGGTTTGAACTTTTTTTTAGCTAAGTAAGTTGGCGTGTGTGCGCGGTTGTGGCAGTTTCCAAACGGATTCCCAGAATAAACATGTGAGGGCACCATTGCATCCGGGATGATGACTTTACCTAAGAACATGCCTAACCTCGAACAATGCGAGTCAAGGGAAAAATTTAATTTCCAGATGTTTTTAGCAAAATCAAATAAAATAAAATAATTCAAAAGGTTTATTTTATTTTATTTTATTTGGAAACATCTGCTGCAGCTTAACAATGGGGTAGCTATTTTGATAATTAATACCACGCCATAATGACTTAGAAACAAAAACACTGACTCATTAATGCCACCACACAATAGGACACAAAAACACATTTCCTCTTTTTAACATGTTAATTGAATGTTGGTCATTGGAAGACGATTGTGAGAAACTTTGGTGAATTCTTAGAACTTTTGAGAGGATCTCGATGATGACGACAATGCAATCCCTTCACCAGTGATCGATCCCACATCGAGGTAGGGGTTGTGTTTTAAAGTTGTTTTTCTTCCATGTCCTTTGAATTTAACGATGAACGCAGATCAACCCACGAAATGGTTGATCCACACATCGTCATTTTTGCAGGAGGGCTTCTTTGGGTTCATTCCTGGGAGATTTTTATTCCATGTTTTATGCTTTTAATTTACTATCATTTAAAACCTTCTAACGGAATCAGATTAACGCTGTGATGAACGATGGTGAGGTTCATTCCTCTTTTGTTATTGGATTTTTTTCCTCTTTTCTTTGTGTTCTTCATGTTCTTCATGGGGAGACGAACAACAGATCGTTGTGTGTTTGTTTTGAAATACAATGATCTGAAACTGGAGACCCTACATCGTGACAACTCAATGGAGGTGTGATGACAATGGTAGACAACAAATCGGCATAGATTGGGGGAGACCATTCTTCGAGCATTCTTCATGTGGGTGGATCGATACACGTTTTTAGGGCCAATAGGAGGACCAAAAAAAATGGAGACGACTTCAAGATGTTGGGGAGACATTAATATTCAAGTTTCATGGAAAAAGGATGGCTAGATCGAAGACTGGAGATCCACTCAAGGTGCGATGGTAGAGGTTCATGATTCTGGAAATTTCTAGAACACACAGTGTATATCCCGAAGAACACGGTGTGTAAACCCGACTAAGTGGCAGCTAGGGTTCGACGGTGCATGAAGCGATGACACGATATGTTATCCAAAGAACATTACATGTGGGTCATTACATGGGACTCGACGTGTATCCAAGGGATACATAAACACGGGGTGGAGTACACGGCCATGTACTCCACCACATGGACAGGCCAGGCCAACTGCATGGGTTACCCCGTGTACCTGATACACGAGTTGTAACACACGGGTTGAAGCTGTGTACGGGAACATGGTCAGCGTACATAGATTCCTCCCGGAATAGAGTAACACAACATGTCACTCTCTTACACGCCATGTATACCTTCTTCTACATGACCGGCCTTACGACCTGAGCTGTTGTACACGGGCAGTACCCAGGGTCAGAAGACATGGCGTGTGACACTTCTACATGTCGTGTACTTCTCATTACATGGCTTGATCTTCTTTTCCACCGTATCTTGGAAATGTTTCATTTGGGTTAGTGCCCCTTTTTCTTGTTCCCCTGAAGGTCAGGTATTGTTTCCCTTTTTAGGAGTATGATCCCTTTAGTAGGAATTTCTGAGATAGAGTCAGGTATCCCTCCGAGAGGCCCATAGCAAGATCCTATATCCATTATTGACCCTAGGTAGAGTCAGGTATCGATGCGACTATCCCCATAGGGCATTGATCCTATACTTATCAGGTGAATCCAGATGAGTCGTGGTATCATTCAAGGCCCTGGTAGTGATCCTCATATGTGTATCGAGATCTTTCCCCACTCAGAAGTGTGTTCTCCCGGAATGAGTGTATCTATCTCTCGTGACTTTTCCCGATGAACGGTACTTCTCGAAAAGACATCATCAGAGCCATCAGACTCATGGAGTAAGTTCTCCTGGATGAGTGCTTCGTGGAATCTTCAAATTGAATCCCTAGAGGAGGGGTATGGGGTTTTGTGACTTGTACCTAGACCGCGGGTCTGGGTTTTTAGTATATCTGGATTGTATTCTCCTATTATATGTTCAGTAGAAATATACTATGTAGAGATGAATTTACCTTTCCTTTTTATATTGCTTTGTAGTTTTCAGGGTCCTCCACTGAGTATTGTTATACTCACCCCTGTACTGGCTTTTCCCTCACGTATCATGTCTTGTACAAATGAGCAGCCTTTTGACAGAGTCCAGGGCGGACCGGGACATGACTGAGCTTTCTAAGTTCCTTACATGCTGAGGTGTTCCTACATATACAAGAAGTATTTTCATTACCTCTTTGTGTTTACAGGTTGTAATTTTTAGTTTTTAGACTCTTTTTTTTGATGGGCTTGTATTTTAGACTAGTTTACTTTCAGTACTTTACTTCCCATCATACTCTGTTGGTTGGGTGTAGTTGTATGCATGCATTTTTTTCCTTAGTGGTTTTTCTTAAATTTCATCATTTGTGGGCTTGAAGATGTGTGCGTGTGTACATGTACTTAGACAATGCCTCCCATGTTAGTAATATGCCTACTCAGTGCTAGTCACCAGCCCCTGGCCTATTGGAGGCAGGCTTGGGGAGTCGCAAAGCGGGCCCCATTGGGATGGGTTGTGAAAGAGTGGTATCAGAGGTGGTTAGTTATACCTTAGAACCAAGAGTCTATGATATTGGTTTAGGGAAATAGTGTTAAGTTTTTGAGCTCGGCTTTCAGGTCAAAGACTCCAATATTGATGCGTGCGGCCGATATATCCATACAACAGGACTCTGATAGCCTACTTTTATACTTGGTACATGAAAATTCTAGTTGTAGGGAAATAAGAGATTGGTATATGAATTATATAGGAATGGGTTGTTTCTTCCATGTCCTTTGTGTCAGCTATCCAGATATACTCTTGACCGTGGTACATCTTGTTCCTTATAGAATGCCTCCGTGATGCATACCCACTAGGATTCAACAACGTGATCATGAGGATGACCCCCTCAATGATGAGACTTCAATATAGGGACTAGTTCCCTAGTCATTGCCTCTTGGTGGTGCAACTTTTATACCACCACTAGTGCAGCAGCTCGTGGTACCTGTTGTACCGACCGACGAGGGGCGCAGGCTGAGCACGCTCCATGAGTTCCCGAGATAGAGACACCTCAGGTTCTGAGGCGAGCCCGACCCTCAGGCAGCTGAGGACTGACTTGAGGTGGTGACCAGAGTTTTTTATCTCATGAGGACACTAATATACCAAATGGTGATCCTAGGATCAAGCCTTCTTCAGGGTTTGGTGGGAAGATGGTGGAGTCTGACCACACAGAATCACGACAAGGAGACTCTTTCATGGATGAAGTTTGAGCGACTCTTTAGGGAGGAGTTCTCACCAGTTATGCTGATAGCAGTGCGTATCTAGGAGCTTCTTCATCTCTAGCAGGGCAGTTTAATGATTGATGACTATTCATCAAAGTTCGCCAACCTTTCCAGGCACTCGATGGATATGGTCAGGGATTAGTACTTCTGAGCTCAGACCTTCGAGTGAGGTCTACGATGGAAATATGAGCTAGTGTCGTGCCTCTTTTCATTCCAACTTATGCCGGAGTGCTCGAGCAGGCCTTGGTGATCGAGAGCTTCTTGGCGGAGCAGAGACAGTTGACGATAGTTAGAAGCAGGAAAAAAGGTGTAGAAACCTCAGCAGTAGGGAGCTGATGTCAGACACAGGGATCAGGATACAGAAGATGTCACAGGAGGACCCAGGACAAGGGTTTGGCAGTCCAAGGCTCTCAGGCTAGATCCATTAAACCTAGGGAGAGGCGATGTTTCTCATGCGATGGTAGGGGATATCTCTCTATAGATTGTCCAACCCATCAAGCTGCTAACAGGGAGGTAGTGGATGGACCACTGAGGTAGAGGCAGAGAGTGGAACAGATAGACCTGCCAGGCGGTGGACGATGCAGAGGATCAGGGAGAGTTGCAGGTGGTGGAAGATGCTTCAATCTACTTCCCTCACCACCCCCAGGAGGTCCGCACCAGGCTCAGGGAGCTGGGGGATAGGGGAATGGAAAACTACATGCAGTCAAGGCATACGACCCAGGGACTCTAGGGATGATTCGAGGTACGATTTATGTATTCTCTACCTTATCTTCCGTACTTATAGACACAGGTTCCCATCATTCCTTCCTATCCAAATGTCTTGTGTGAAACCTTGAGATTCCAGTAGATCTATTGACTCGATCCTTATGCTTATAGACACCTATAGGAGGAGACTCAATGGTCACACACCTTTGTAGATAGTATGATCTTACCCTTGGAGGTGAGAGTTTCGTTTGGAACCTCTTGGTGGCAGCGTTGAGGCCTTGCGACGTCATTCTTGGTATGGATTGGTTATCCTCCGTCCATGCCCAGATTGAATGCTTTAGGCAAAGAGTGTGGTGTGTCCACAGTGATGGGACAAGTTTTTCCTTTATCAGTGAAAGGGAGACTCAGGAAACACAGGATGGACTCATGCATAGGAGGTTATAGCTGATCACTCATGATTTGGCTAGCCTTACCCTTGGAGCAGTAGATTTTGTGAACTTCTAGTTCCCAGTAGTAGTGGAGGAGTACGAGGACGTCTTTACTAAAGATGTTACAGGACTACCTCCCCACTAGGAAATCGACTTTTGCATCAACTTATACCCTGGGATGCAAACAATTTCTTCATCAGCATATCAGATGGCTCCCATAGAGCTTCACAAGATGAGGGTGCAGTTGGAGGATTTGCAGAGAAAGGGTTTCGTGAGACCCAACATTTGACCCTGGGTGGCCCCAGTTTTGTTTGCCAAGAAGGAAAATGGGAGTTTGAGGTTGTGCATGGATTACCGGTGCATGAACCTGGTGATGGTGAAGAACAAGTATCCACTACTGAGGATCGACGACCTCTTCGACCAGCTGAGAGAGGAACAATGGTTCTCAAAGGTTGACCTTCAATCAAGTTACCATCAGTTATGAGTATGGGATGAGGATATACCGAAGATGACTTTAAAATTCTGCTACGGTCAGTATGAGTACTTGGTGATGCCTTTTGGCATGACGAATTCCCCTGAAGTGTTCATGGGACTTATGAACTGAATCTTCCAGCCAAACTTGGACTGGTTCGTAGTAGTCTTCATTGAAGAAATCCTTGTGTACCCGGCATCATAGGAGGATCACGCAAGATACCTGTATATGGTTCTGTACATACTCTGAGAGCACCAAATTTATGGGAAGCTCTCAAAGTTCTAGTTCTGGATTTGAGATGTCCTCTTTTTGAGACATGTCATTTCTGTAGATGGAGTAGTTGTGGAACCAGCCAAGGTGGAGGCAGTGTTAGCATGGGAACCACCTCAGAGCGTGACAAAAGTATGAAGATTCCTTGGGTTGGCAGGATATTACCGGAGATTCATTCCAGATTTCTCCCAAATATCATCACCAATGATAGCCTTGACTAGGAAGGGGAAACCCTTCATGTGGATGGAGAAGTGACAACATGCTTTTGAGTTGTTGAGGCAGAGTTTGACGTGTTCCCTGATCTTGAGATTACCGGAGGAGGGTGTCGAGTATGTAGTTTTATGTGATGCATCGGGGATTGGGCTTGGTTGTGTCTTGATGTAGAGATAGGAAGTGATTTCTTATGGTTCACGCCAACTTAGGACACATGGGAAGAACTATGCAACCCATGATCTTGATTTGGTAGTGGTAGTCTTCACATTGAATATGTGGCGACACTACCTTATGGGCGAGCGATTTATCGTCTACTCTGACCACAGGAGCCTCAAGTACATATTCTCGGAGAAGGATCTTAATCTAAGATAGAGACGTTGGATAGAGTTCCTCCAGGACTATGATTTCAAGATCATATATACTTCTAAGAAGGGGAACAAGGTGGCAGATGCTATTAGCAAAAGATCGAGCTCACATCTACTGAGTGAGGCAAAGAAACAATTTTCCTTATTATAGTTATCCTTTGTGGATAGAGAGGATGCATATAACCTTCAGTTGATGGTTGTCACCCCTCCACTCTTACAGCGAGTTAGGGAGGCACAATTTGGGAATTTTAACTGTGAGGATTTATGTGCTCAGTTATCCACAAGATATTCTTTTGATGGATATTCTCAAGGTGGGGAGCACATACTCCTTTTCAGATGATGCACTGTTGTACTGGTGGAATTGCAGGAGGAGGTCCTGAGGGATTTTCATACATCCACCTTTTCTATACATTCTGGGGTGGTGAAGATGTACTAGGATCTTCGATGACAGTTCTGGTGATCAAGCATGAAGACGGAAGTAGTAGAGTTCATTTCTCGATGCCTTATGTGCTAACAGGTGAAGGCTGAGCACCATGTTCCAGCAGGATTAGCTCACCCCTGGAAGTTTCAGAGTGGAAGTGGGATGGCATATCGATGTACTTCGTAACAGTCTTACCATGAACGTCCAAGGGGCATGATTCCATCTAGGCGATCATTGACCAACTCACCAAGTTACCCCACTTCTTAGTTATTAGAGAGAAGAGTTCCATAGAGATCTTAGTATGCCTCTACGTGCAGGAGATAGTTCAGATTCATGGATTTTCTTCAAAAATAGTCTCGGATCGATATGCCCACTTCACATCCCGATTGTGGAAGGGATTGCAGGAGGATTTTGGGACTCATATATTCTTGATCACGACGTTCCATCCCCAGACCAATGGTCAAACAGAGAGGACTATTCAGGTTCTGGAGGATCTATTTTGGGCCTATATCTTGGACTTTGGTCGTAGTTGTGAGGACCACCTACCACTGGTGGAGTTTGTGTATAATAATATCTACCACTCCACCATTGGTATGTCACCATTCGAGGCTTTATATGGGAGACCCTTCCGTTCACCGCTTTGCAGGATCAACCCTGGAGAGTCAGCACTCATGGGTCCAGAGTTGGTGCGAGCTACCACTGAGAAGGTGCATATCATCCAGGAGCAGATGAAGACTACACAAAGATGGCATAAGTATTATGATGATAGACAATAGAGACCTCTAGAGTTCAAGGAGGGAGACCACGTCTTCCTTCGGGTCTCACCTCGAAGAGGGTTGTGGAGATTTGGACGGGGCGACAAGATATCTCTGCGGTTCATCAGACCTTTCTAGATACTACGCAGAGTTGGTGAGGTGGCATACCGCTTAGCTCTACCGCCATAGTTGCATCGAGTACATAATGTCTTCCACGTGTCGCAGCTGAGGAGGTATGTGCATGACCCATCACACGTCATCGACTGGGGCGAGCTGGACATCGAGGATGGAGCGAAATTTGTTGAGTACCTGGTGGAGATCGAGGATCGGCATGAGAGGATCCTCCATGGGTGATCAATTCTCATGGTGCACATCCAGTGGCAGCACAAGAATCTTCAAAAGAGCACATGGGAGTGGGAGGCTCTGATCTGTGCCCAGTACCCACATCTTTTTGAGTAGCCTTTGTTTTGTATTTTCGAGGACACAAAGCCCCAAGGTGGGGGGAATGTAATGTCTCAGATTTTTCGTGTATTATTTTAAATATTATATAGAATTATTATGAGACCAAGCGTGGAGAAGAAACGTCATTCCGAGGCCCGATGAGCCCAGAATGTTTGTTTGAACTTTTTTTAGCTAAGTAAGTTGTCGGGTGTGCGCGGTTGTGGTAGTTTCCAAACAGATGCCTGAAATAAAAATATGAGGGCACTATTGCGTCCAAGACGATGATGTTACCTAAGAATAGGCCTAACTGCGACCGGTGTGAGTCGAAGCAAAAAGTTAATTTCTGAATGTTTTTAGTAAAATAAAATAAAATAAAATAATTCAAAAGGTTTATTTTATTTTATTTTATTTGGAAACATCCATTGCAGCTTAAAGGTGGGGAATTTGTTTTGATAATTAATACCACACCATAATGACTCAGAAACAAAAATGCTAACTCATTAATGCTGCTGCACAACAGGACACGAAAACATGTTTCCTCTTTTTAATGGGTTAATCGAATGTTGGTCGTTAGAAGATGATTGTGAGAAACTATTCTGAATTCTTAGAACTTTGGAGAAGATCTCGACGACGACGATAACACAATCCCTTTGTCAGCGATCGATCCCACCTTGAGGTAGGGGTTATGTTTTAAAGTTTTTTCTCTTCCCAGTCATTTGAATTTAATGACGAACGTGGATCAACCCACGAACTGGTTGATCCGCACATCATCATTTTTGCGGGAGGTCTTCTTTGGGTTTGTTTATGGGAGATTTTTATTCCATGTTTTATGATTTTAATTTACTCCCCTTTAAAACCTTCTAACGATATCAGATTAACGCCGTGAATAATGACAATGAGGTTTTTTTCTCTTTTGTTATTGGATTTTTCTTCCTCTTTTCTTCATGTTCTTCACGTTCTTCGTGGGGCAACGAACAATGGATCGTTACACGTTTTTTTTTGCAATTTAATGATCCGAAACTAGATACCCGACATCGCGATGAATCAACAGAGGTGCGATGAAAATGGTAGATGAAGAATTGGCTCGGATCGGGGGAGACAGTTCTTCAATCTTTCTTCACACGAGTGGATTGATACACGTTTTCGGGGCCGATCGAAGGCCCGAAAAAAATGGAGAAGACTTCAGGACATCAGGGTGACCTTAATCTTCAATTTTCATTGCAAAAGGATGGATGGATCAAATATTCTAGCTCCACCTGAGGTGTGATGGTAGAGGTTCACGATTCTGGAAATTTCTATAACATACAACATGTATCTCGAAGAACACGACGTGTAGGCCCGGCTAAGTGGTGGCTAGGGTTCTACGGTGCATGAAGTGATGAAATGACGTGTTCTCCTAAGAACACAACATGTGGGTCCTTACAAAAGACTCAACGTGTATCTATGGGATACATGAACACAGGGTGGAGTACACGACTATGTACTCCACCACACGGCTAGACTAGGCTGATTGCATGGGTTACCCTGTGTACCTGATACATGATTTGTAACACACGGGTTAAAGTCATGTACGGGAACATGGCCAACATACATGGATTCCTCCCTAAATAGAGGAACACAATGTGTAGCTATCTTACATGCCATGTATACCTTCTTCTGCATGACCAGACTTACGACACAGGCCGTTGTACACGAGATGTACCCGGGGTTAGAAGACATGACTTGTGACACTTCTACATGCTATGTACTTATCAGTACATGGATTGATATTCTTGTACACTATATCTTGGACATGTTTAGTTTGGGTTAGTGCCCCCTTTTCTCGTTCCCTTGAATGTTAGGTATCATTTCCTTTTCAGGAGTATGATCCCTTCAGTAAGACTTTCAGAGATAGAGTCAGGTATCCCTCCAAGAGGCCTGGAGCAAGATACTCTATCCATTCTTAACACTAGGTAGAGTCAGGTATCCATGTGACTATCCCCATAGGGCATCGATCCTATACTTAGAAGGTGAATAAAGATGAGTTATAGTATCCACCAAGGACCTGGTAGTGATCCTCATCTATGTATCGATATCTTTCCCCACTTGGGAGTGAGTTCTCCCAGAATGAGTGTATCTATCTCTCGTGAATTTTCCTGATAGACAGTACTTCTTGGATGGACGCCATCAGAGCCATCAGACTCATGGAGTGAGTTCTCCCGGATGAGTACTTCGTGGAATCTTCTAACTAAATCCCTAGTGGAGGGGTATGCAATTGTGTGACTTGTCCCTAGACTACAGGTCTTGGTTTTTAGTATATCGGGATTGTATTATTCTATTATATGTTCAGTATACATATACTGTGTAGAGATGATTGTACCTTTTCTCTGTGTATTACTTTGTGGTTTTCAGGGTCCTCTACTGAGTATTGTTATACTCACCCCTGCACGGGCTTTGCCCGCACATATCGTGTCTTTTGCAGACGAGCAGCCTTTTGACAGAGTCTAGGGTAAACCAGGATAAGACTGATCTTTATGAGTTCCTTATAGGACAAGGTGTTCTTATGGCTACGAGCAGTATTTCTAGTACCTCTTTGTGTTTACAGGTTGGACTTTGTAGTTTTCAGACTCTTGTTTTTGGTGGGATTGTATTCTGGCCCATTTTACTTTCAGTACTTTACTTTTTGTCATACTCTGTTGGTTGGGTGTCTTTGTATGCATGCATTTTGTTCCTTAGTGTTTTTCTTATATTTCAGCATTTGTGGGCTTAGAGATGTGTGCATGTGTACAAGTACTTAGACAATGCCTCCCGTGTTAGTAATATGCCTACTCGTTGCTAGTCACCTGCCCTTGACCTATTGGAGGTGGGATTGGGGAGTCACGACACGGGCCCCATTGGGATGTGTCATGACATCTTACTTTCCAATCCTGGGGGAAAAGACAACGTCGCTCGTTTTCATGATAGACTACCACCTCATGAAGTGATGTGATTCATTTTTCACTAATGCTTTACATAGAAGTTAATAAGGATAAATTTAATTAATATATTTTATATAAATGACATAATTATTATATTAATTAAATATTTATCATTCTAAAAATATAATATATCATTTTCTTTCTTACACTGAAAGATGATAACATTGTTCGTGCTTACGTGTAGACTATCGCCTCCATGAAGCATTGTGATTATTTTGTCCTCATAAAAACACATGTATGATATATATAGGTATATTTAATGAAATAATATTATATTTATGGTATTTTTATCATTTTATAAAGATACAATTTTACATAAATTCTTTCCATAATGATCATTGAAAAATGAAAACGTTACTCATGCGTACGTATGACCTACTTTCTCTATGATGCTAACATAGTTCATTTTTCATAACCATATTTTATGATTGGTTTTAAAATTATATTTTATATATAAAAAATATAATTATTTCATGATTATTATTCTTTATATTTTTAAATAATGGACTCTTTGACCATAGTCAACCTAGCGAAGTCATTTTTGAACATATAATCCAAAAATCATCAAAACAACTGATGTAAAATTAATTGATTAAGTAATTGTATATAACATGTTAATATGTGAAATAAAATGAATAATAAGATAATAGTTCTTAATAAATTGAATAATTAACATAAGTTTATTATTTAGGAAGATAAAGAATAAACGTGATGAAAAGAACCCGAGGTAAGGGACTTTGTCTCAATTTCCTTTCATTAAGTCATATTTTGATGTTATGAACCTATATTATTTTATAAAGTGTATATATAGTACCTTTGACATGTTATATAACAAATTTATCTATTCTAATAATATTTAAAGTTTTGTTTATTGTTATTATTTCACGTGGCTTACGATTCAAATGTTTCCAAAGTGGTAAGAGAATTTTATTTAAACAATAATTTTTTAAAAATTTCATTCAAAATATTTTTATCTTCCATATCCACATTTTGAAAATTATTTTAAATATTAAATTATATGAAAATAATAGTTTTATAAAAGGAAATTTATGTATTTATTTCAAATTTTTTCATAAAGGAATCTTTGAATGGAATGTTTTAATTTCATTACAAATGAAGAAGGAAGGTTTTATTTTAACATATATGGTGACAAAAGATTTTGTTTCCATCATAACCATTTTTATAAGTTAATATTTCTATACAATATTTTAAGTTTTATTCAAATAAAACCATATTTCTTGGTATTTTGGTATTGAAAATGGGGTTTTAAAAGAAAAAGGTATTTTTTTAATCTGAAAGATATTTACATACAAGCATAAAAGAGTTTTTAAAATGTTCTATGATGAAAAAAATGAAAGAATATAAATTTTTATTCATAATATGGAACTTGATAATTATATTAGAAATGTTTGGGCCTGATAAAGCTTATATAATGGGTTTACCTAGATAGTGCAGGGTAACCCCGATAAATCTTTTATGATGGGTGTGCTCATATAGCATCGAGTGATCCCAATATAGCTTATACAGAGGGTGTACTCAAATAGAACTCCAATGAACTGGGTAATATTTGTTGTATTAATAGGAAAAAGTAGTTAGTTACTAGAGGGTTTATCCTATGAATTTAACTGATCTCAAGTTATTTTTGACACAGGTTTAAAACGGTCTATGAATGTGATGCTCTAAGTTTCCAAAAAAAGTTTTTATTTTCTTACTATGGGTTTTAAAGGTGTTATTTGAGAAAAAAGTGTGTTTTTCATGTGAAAATGTTTTATTTCATACGGTGAAGGAAATTTGATGATAAAGGTAAACATTACATGAGTTTTTATGTTTTTCACCAGGCTAACATTTTTCTTATTTTTATGTCCCTTACTGAGAATTTTGTTGTCATCCCATGTTTTAAAACATTTTTCATAGAGTTTAAGGACGTGTAAGGGAAAAGAAGAGGTAAAGTTGAAATTTATGAATATTTTTCATGAAAATAAATCTTGTTTTATTTTAAAAGTTTTATATAGTTGTAAAAATAGATACTGATCAGAAGTTTTCACTTTGTATTATATAGTTTTATTATTTATGAGTTATGAACTAATTTTAAAGAAATATAAACCTGAAAAGACCCTTAACTATAATAGAATGAATTCTTGACTTAAAAATCAAGATTAGGTAATGTTTAAGGTTAGGTCCTTATATATTCACTTGTGAATCACTTGTATATTCTTTGTCATGCTATGCACTAATTACAATCCAGGAATAGCCAACTCTCCAACCTCGGTCCAACACAATTGATATTGGAAAGGTTGACTATACAATGCTTTGAATGGATCCATAACAATATTAGAGTGATTACTATTATTTTAATTAAAATTTACCAAGGGTAGGCGCCCCACCCATGAAACTTCAAAATAAAATATTCATGCACGTGACATGTATTATAGATTATAGATATTCCACTTTATTTGACCATCTATCCATGGATAAAAAATAGTGTTAAGGAATAACAAAGAGAAAAACCAATGTTAAATACCTCTACAAAACATGAAGGTGAATTGGGGATCCTAATAATATATGATCGTCTTCAAAACCCCATGGATCCTCACTACCATCTCCAGATACTTCCTCAGAAAAACCTCCAGTAAGCTTAAATCCTTAATTTATAAGAATTGAGCTAACATTGTTACACGGTCCACGATCAACCATATCACATCATAAATTCCTTGATATATAGGTAAAACAATGGAAAATTCCATCAAAATATCCTCTTACATCCACTAGGGAACATCAAATGGATGAAGCAACCCACCAGGAACATAGTTCCCATCCTTTACCCTCTGAAAAAAAAATCAATAGAAAAACTCTATAATAGACCGTTTCATGCCATAAAACTAAAAATGAACTCTCAAGGAATGATACATCTTCACCACACTAGGATATACTACCAAGGGTGAACTATGGAACTCTTGAAGAAACACATCATACATCACAGAAGGAAAAAGGTGTCCCCTAAAACCACACTTGATGCTGACCATCCTCAGATAATCCCTCAGGAGAATATATACAGAAAACTCAATCTTACTAGACATATTTATTATAATACCACAATATGGAATCCTTCACATGTTTCAATAAATATGAATACACTGTTATATAATAAAGACACCCTCTACCATCGTTTTCTCCCATATCAAGGTGTATCACATACAAATATTATATCACTCTTTAACAATATCTAGACTCATACAAAATACCACCATGCGACTTCCTACTCAAGGAATCAACCAAAACAATTCCTTTCACTGGTGTATGAGAAATATTGATGTCATAATCCTATAAGAATTTCATCAACTACCACTGAAGTAGATTCAGATTGCACAGGGAGAAAACATACCTTAGGCTCTTATGACATGTGAAGACTGTAAAGAATTCACCAATGAGGTAATGCTACTACAACTTTAGAGAAAAACAACCACAAAAATATAAAGTTAATGGGTATTATAGTTACATTTATGAGGCCATAACTACTTTGAACCATAATATATAATCACCCTCTACTGCATCTAAACAAATCCCAAGACAAAACATGAAGAGTTTTAATAAACCTTGAATGTAACAACCTTCTATAGTAGATGAAGAATCAGAACACTAACCATATTATCCTTAAAATACTCAAAAGCATCTTGGAATTATTTAGTCCACTCAAATTTTTGATCTATCCCAGTCAAGGATGTTATAGGAGTCATGATCTGAGAAAAATTAGGAATAAACCTCTTGTAATAACCAATATGACCAAAGAAATTTCACACCTATGGAAGATTCTTAGGGGATGCCCAAGAAAAAACCACCTTAATATTCAAAGGATCCATTAATACTTAATGTTGAGGAATTAAATTCCCTAATAAATGAACCTTAGGGGCCTATAAATCACACTAAAATAACTTCCCAAACAATTGTTTATGACAAGGAATTCCCAAAGAAGGTCATAGATGTTATGTTCCTCCTCCCTAGGCAATGAAAACACAATGATTTTTTCAATAATCATAACCAGGAATTGATTCATAAACTCACCAACCATTACATTAATCTTTTCCATAAACATGACTATAGTGTTTGTAACACCGAATGATATTACAATGAACTCATAATACTAATAACAACATTAGAAAGCAGTTTTTTCAGATATTCCCACCCTTCACCTGTATATGATGATATCTTGACCATAAATTGATCTTTGAGAAACAACTATATCCCTTAAATTGATCAAATAAATCATCAATCCATGGGAGAGGATAGTGGTTCTTCATCGTTACCTGATTTAAATAGAGATAATTGATACACAAACATAGTATACCATATGACTTCTTCACAAAAAGAACTAGAGAAACCTTAGGTGATACAATAGGTTGAATTGATCGTATTTATATAATATTATCAACAAAAATCCATAATTATCGCAACTCAAAATAGTTCATCCTATACTGAGACATCAATGTAGCAGAAACACCTGACTGTAGCTCTATTCCAAACTTGATCTCATGCTGAGGGGATAGTGTCACAACCTCTTCAGGAAAAAAATACAAGTAATCCTAGAAAACCCTAAGAAACACTACTAGATGATCCTCTTATAAACCCAATATTAGATCAATTATCATGAAGGATAAGGACTTAAAACTCCTTCGACCCATATGAGGGCCTAACTTTCCAATAACACAGCCTAGTCTCCTTTAACATCATATAATATGATGCTCCCCCTAAATCAATCCACAATAGCATTCACTAAATATAGGCAATTCATACAGAGGATGATGTTTTAAGGCTATATGTCCAAACATTTGAATTCACCCCAAGAGATATGATACCCTAGAATCATCTCATAATATTTTCAAACATCATACAAGATAGCTCAACCTCCAATTAGAATAGTTAATGATATGGTCACTGAAAGTATCTCCACCCCAATTTGAAATACATAGACTTGGGAGTGTGAAATGAAGGAGTGTGTGGATCTCAAATAAAATTATGTGTAGACACAAATAAAAAATAGGTCGATAGCACCTCTCACATCGTTTGTCTCACCGACACTTGAAAGTCCAAGGCATACATCTGGCCACATCCATCTCCACGAAACCTCTAACCCTGATTACAACAACCTCCATGGTTATTCTCTGTTTGTTGTCCCTAAGGATGAGAGGTATCATGGGGATTTCCTCTTCTTTCCACATCCCCTCTCTATTGATCATAGAATAGATCACCCGACTATTAATTCTTCCATAGAGGATACTATTGTAGTGGCTACTACTAAAGAGGTCTGCCACCTCTATGCTAATTATCAGGGAAGTCCAGATACTCTATATTATAATGTCCATGGCCTCCAAAAAAATAAAAAACCATGTCGGTCTAATATAAGAAGTATCATAACTACTATCCATGGAGAAGTGACACGAAGAAGGTTGGAACTGACTCTCCACTTATTGAAACTTTTCCATCTCGATAGATTATTGAGAACTTTTAACTACATATCTACTTAATAAAGAGTCCTAAATAATCCCTTATTGAGATGAATAAATTCTAGATAGAATCCTCTTAATGTTTATGCACTCACCAACACGTCAAAGTATGTATTCAACACAAACAGGGTGACTTGAACTGGATCTTTGGATAAAAAGCCTCAAAATGGCTTTCCCTAACCATATCATATAATATAAGTTCCTAGTAATTAAAAAAATAGGTTCTTATACTGAATAATGAACTCTCTAATGCTGGAACTCCAAAAATGAAGGGTAAGAATCTCTTTCTGAAAAACCTAATTTGTGGCCAAAGAAAGAAACCCATCTTTTAACCAATCTTATAACTTCTTACATGTAATGACTGGATCCTCACGATCACCAAGGAACAAGAACCACCACTATAAATATTCCCCACATAGTATTTTCACTACCAATGAAACCCAATTTTCCTTCTGAGCATGAATCAAATTGAATTAAATCTTCACCTACTCCAACCAAGCCTCAATCTCCTACTTTGAAACGAATCCCTTATACTTCCAAAGACCCTAGAAATGGAACTCTTATAGTGTGCTCCTCCAATATTCATCATCATTAACTTCCAATCTATGATGATCTACTATCACATCCTATAGAACATATTTAGCGTGACCTGATGAGGATGTCTTCATGGATCCATTCCTATAAAAGAAAAAAATATTAGGGACTCTTAAACATATAACATCGAACTTTAAAGGTTAAGTAATTAATTAATTTCAACCTATTTCATATTTTTTAACCAATTCAAACACAGGTGAAGACCATTATGATACATGATCATTATCAAGGTCTGTACACTATAAGAAACATAATATCCCTTAGAATGTTTAGTAAACTTGAAGGTCCTTACATAAGATCAAAAGAGGGCCCTAAATAACCATTTCATAACTCGTATCCCTTTTTTACATTATGTACTAAGTCCAGTTGATACTGTTTCCATACCAACCAATGAAATCCTCACCATTTCCAATCTCCAAAATCCATTATTTATCACAACCATATTCTCTAATAATACTCTTTCATGACACTCCCCTTAAATTTTATCCCTCTTAGGATAGAAATGATGAGAGGGAGATGAACCCAAAATTTGACCACTAATAAGCCATAATTGGTTACTAGCACTAAGGGTATGTGATCACAAATGGGATCCATTACCCTCTTTATCAAAATTTAAGGATAAGAGACAATATGATATAAAAAAATTAACACCATAACATAAATTAATAAAAAATACAAATACATGAATGTAATGACATACATAAGCTAAAAAAACTGAAAAAATACCAAAATGAATCCTTTTAAGAGACCATGAACTCCAACGGATCCTGAAAAACCACTTTGATCTAGTATTTCCCAGACCGATCACTAATCAGTTCCCATTGAATTTAAAAATAGTTTATATATATACATAGGGTGATAATATAATTATACTTAGTATGATCATCCTAGGAATCTCATGAAAAAATATGAAAGTATCATAATAAAAACCAATGAATAAGCAATGAAATCAACTCATTACCTAAGTAATTAAAACTAAATCCTATCCTCACCATGAATCACTCACCAAGTAATGATTACAAAAAGAATATCCATAATTATATATATATATCTATATAAAAGGTAACTTTCACCCACTTCCACATTAGCGTGTCACTCTCACACCCTAACAAATCACATCCTGTGCTCAACCCACCCATAATTAATAATTCCCTAGCCTAAAAACCATATCACATATCATAACCATATAACTGTCTTATCCTAGATCCCATGTATATCATCACAACATCATACCTATCATCTCATCCGTAACCAATTAGAAGTCTATAAGCCATTATATCCCATGTATCATGACTTATAACTCAAGATATTATAACCTATGAAATTGAACTTGTGGGAAACCATTATCATCACTGCTGGATACATGTATATACTATAACTTAAAGATGTTACAACCCACACATATATGTATAATAATACCAAGATATATCAAAACCTAGGTGAGTCCATACACTATACCTTAATTAATCATATATTTAGTATGACAAAATAATATACTACATCCTAAGGGAGAGTGGGGAGAGAGATAAGTCATCCATCTATTCCCTCAACAACCTGGATATTGGGTAAAACACTCCCTAAAACATATGGGTATCAGTCTCCCTACCAACTTGGGTGGTGAAGTGTATGACATAAAAAAAATAAAATAAATATATTATCATACAAATCCATACTAAGGGAAACTACTTAACCATATACTTGAATTTTACCTATCATCTCATACAACACCCAACTTCTACTGCTAAGGTCTAGGTACTAGAACTCATACATGTACACCATAATCAAGGTTCATCATCAACCAAATCATTTTTTAGTTATGAAATTACCAATAATTCATCAAAACCCATTAAAATTTGTAGTTTAATCAATTCAATATATTTAATGCAAAATCCATTTCATAATTCATATTACAAAACCTAGGTTCCATCCCATGCTCCTTAGAGCATTCAATTCAAACAATCTCATGGTTTCTAATTTAATTACATAATATAATTACCATAAATAATAACACCCCATCCCATGGGTTTATTTATTAATCCATTTATCATTACATAATTTATGGGTATTTTAGGTCTCATACTAAGCTACCACAATCAAAGATGCACTTGTCATGCATTGATCCTAACTAAATCAATCAGTTGGAAACCGTAACAAAAAATATCTAGAAAACTAACCATTTAAAATAAATCGCCAAGAATAAACTAATGAGAAAATAAAACTCTCAACTTGTTCTAATCTCTCTGGTTCCATC
This sequence comes from Viscum album, assembly GCA_963277665.1. Lineage (NCBI taxonomy): Eukaryota > Viridiplantae > Streptophyta > Magnoliopsida > Santalales > Viscaceae > Viscum > Viscum album. Next base: position 1,476,370,123 of record OY728152.1, on the reverse strand, counting down.
CTCAACTCTATTATACACAACACATTCCTTCTTTCCATATCCAACATCAAGACACTACTAGAACCCCAGTTAAAACATCCAATTATCCACCAAATATTCCAACAATACCATGTTCTAAACAAATCACATAATGGATCTACTAACCTAGAGCATGAATATGTGTAAAAAATTATTTTTAGCACAAAACACTCATTATGAAACTAAGGCCATAACATCAAGACATTCAAGCCTTCATCAGACAAGAATGAGATCACTCAACCTAAATCAATTATCTTTAGTAAAAAACCATTCCATTATCATATTGAATTAACCAGTTCATTATGAATAGGTTCAAAAATAATAAGCTACCCATAATCAATAATTATCTATAACTAGTAATCAATTATAAACATTCTTCAAACATGACTTCCATATTTCATCAATTTTAAGGAAGAACAATAATAAATTTTGATACCTCCTTTGTCGATAATTACATTATTCTAGATGTATGTAGTTTATCCAATTTAAAACATATCAACCATGATAAAAAAAATAATGACCATAAAAATAGACAACACACTATCTATAAAATAAAGAGGCAACATCAACATAATATGAATCACATGCCATCACAATATCTCGATTCCATATTTAATTCTTCCTTAATTTCTGGTTATTATCTTCATTTAGGTCAATTCAATCATTTACCCAAAGAATTTAAAGAATGATAACTTCACACTTTCACAACAATAAGAATAATTAAATAATTACCCACCTCTATTAAAAGTTATTTTTTTATCAAGAACAAACAAACAAGGATCAACCACCACTGAACTCAAAAGAAACCCTAGCAGTGCCTAATCATAGAAAACCATTATCAAGTATTGCTTGAATGTCATCCAAAAATAGTGAATCCTCTTCATAGTGAACCCTAAGAAATAAATTAAATAATAATAATGAGTATAATAGGGTAAGTGAGAGTACCTTGATCTATAAAACTTTAATTTGAAAATCTAATGTTTTTACATTCTAAAAAGTGGCCAAAGGGTAGTGAGAGGGTTAGGGGTTGACTAGGGTTTTAGAGAAAATATAAAAAACATAACCAAGGGGAAGTAAACCCTCTATTTATAGTGGAATTATGGAAGGCATCCACCATGACATAGTAACTCCCACTATGCTTGTGGTTCATCCAATCAAAGGAAGATATGTTTACTCAGCATTTGAAACACCATATCTCCTTGAATATCACATCCATTTTAAATCACATTAAAACCCTTTTGATCACACCACACCATGAACCAGGTCATGGTGGAAGGAATTTTATAATCCCAACAGGCCACCATAGCCTTACCCATGACATAGGGAGAAGTACATAGATATTTGACCTTACCATATCAAAGACCATAAATAGAAAGTCCTATATTGTTGTTTCCTCCTCCCTTGCATGATCAGACTCACAAAAAACTCATGCACCAACACACTCACTACCTAGGGTGTTTCCTCACCACTTTTGTCTCACATAGACCCCTTACTGAATGGCACAATGCATAAAAAATCATTTCAGTGTGCTCATTTCTGACCATGATAACTCTAGGGTATATCTACAAACCATACCTAGTAAAAAACATGTTTGATTAAGCATAGAATTAATCACATTTAAGGAAGTACCTACTAGATTCCATGCAACAGCAAGCCAAACTCTGTGGAATAATGTCCTACCCCATTTCCTTTAGGGGTATAATTGAAGGAAAACACCTTCCAAAAAATATATCCAAGTCATTTCACTTACCATGGTGCACCCAAAAATACATAACCAACCTCAAAATGAACAAGGACTAAAAAATGGATAGCCAAAATGGTCTACCCCACACTCATAGCTCTAAAACACTAAAAAAGAACAACACCATGCACACTACTAAATTGAGGCGACCCTCTAAATAGACAAAATTCATCTTTAGCCTCATGAAACACCTCTAAACATCCACTAAGAACCTAAAATACTTAGAAAAATAAAAAAGGAGAGGTCTTAGAAAATGGATCCCTTGAATTAGATACCGATCAAAAAATTATCATCCTCAAGAATTCAAAACCAACCTAAGAAGGAAATAAAGGGGAACTAAACAACCACCCCTCTAGATACCTCTCAAGGATCTTAGTAAAATAGAAAACCACCAAAAAAATATGAGGAAAATTTACATAAATAAAGAACACCAGTATCCATCTCCTAAAACAATAAAAGATTAATAAAATCATCTAAAAAATATCAAACATTGAAAAAATTGGGATATTAAGACCACATCTATAACTACCACTCCCAAGTACACTCCTCTAAGAAACTATTATACCACATTAAATGAACTAAATAAATAAATCATCCACGAAAAACCTTATACTGAAGGTAATGGATCTATATAGGCCGCTTATTGAAGTTTTTATCATCTTTGACATCCATCTCAACCCAATAAATCACATGAAAATCATCATGAAGGTACTGGAGAAGCTGCAACACATAGAAGAAATCATTAACCTAGATCATCTGTGAGGAAAGTATTAACTGATACATAATAGTTCCAATATGTGTCAAAACCTTGAAAGGTTCCAAAAAACAGGGAGAAATATTACTCTCATGATCAAACCTTCACTATCCATGATGAGAAGATACCTTAAAAAATACATGATCTCCAATGTAAAAATCCAGAGGCATACTCCTATAATTGGTATAGGAATTATGATGATCCTACACTTACTTCATTCACTTGAGAATCATATATACATTCTTTATCTTTCACTATTTCAATTTTAGTATAAGAACAACTGACTCTATGACCTCAGTCCGATATAATAGAGATAAAAAAGGTCAACCATACAGTGATTTGAAAAAATCAATACTAATAGTGGAGTAATAACTATTATTGTAAGAAAACTAGACCAAGGGTATGTGCCTCATCCACAAAACTCTAAAATACTGAATTAACATACACAATATGTCTTATAGAGTGTTGATAGTTTGTTATGTCTGACTATTCATCCGCGAATGGAAATTAGTGGTAATGCATAACTAAGATCCTTACACATGATGGAGACATCTCCAAACCATATTGGTGAAATAGGGATCATGATCAAAGATAATCATCTTCCTTAATCCTAACCACATCCTCTATATACTACCTCGATAAAACTTCCACTGAGCTCGACTCCTTAATCACTTTTAAGTGATCTGACTTCATCAAGTGGTCCAAGATCACCCATATCACATCACAAACTCCTTGAGATCGAGGTAACCTGATGAATAAGTCCATCAAAAATTCCCACCACTTACACTCAGAAACTTAAAGTGGTAGAAGTATCCCACTAGGAATATAGTGCTGAGGCTTCACCCTCTGGAAAACCAAACACTGAGTAAAAAAATCTATAATAAATTGTTTCATGACAGACCACCAAACCAAACTCAAAATGTGTGATACATTTTCACTACACTAGGATATATCATGAAGGGTAAACTATGGAAATAATAAGAAGCCATGTCACACTGAGTGCTTGGTGGCTGCTCATCTCTCCTGAAGGCTAGGGTTTCAACCTCGGCTCTGCTCCCTTACCTCCTCCAGCTTCTCGGTTGGCTCGGTGTTGGAATCCCCCTTCATCGGCGATCCTCGGTGGCTTGGATATCATCATCGTCTCGTCTCAGTGGGTGAGGCTTCGGTTCTGGCGAGTGGAGGCATCCTGTTGGCGGTTGAGTGCTTGGTGGCTACGGGCGATCTTCTCGGGTAAGTCCCTTCTCTTGGTTTCTCCTAGGTTTTCCCTAGATCTTCTCTTACCTCTCTCTAGGTTTTCTAGATCTACATCTGTTTCATATAGATCTAGTGTTGTGTTTTCCTTGAGTGTTGATTCTAAGGCTTGTTGATGATTGGGAAGGAGTTTTAGAGCTGTCTTCCATGAAGCGATTTCTCGGATTATGGGTACGGTTTATTATGGATCGTTTTCTTTAAAACCCTAAAGGTAGGTGGTTTGCGCCTTTTAGTTTAAGGTCCTTGAATATTATGTGAAATTGCGACAATACCCTTGAATGAGGTATTGTGCATTTACCATCATACCCCTATGATTTTCCTGCCATGCTTGTATTCTCGTGTAGAGGTTAATTGGATGTAAATAGAATTGATTACCATGCTTTGGACGTTTTTCCATGTATATTCTGTTTACGACTGTTTGGTCCTGTATTTCCTGTTTTCCCATGCCTAGTGATTGTAGGATGGAGTGTTGTGTTCTGACATGTTGAGATGCTATAGACTTTTTATACAAGTAGTTCTGTAGGTTTACTTGGGCCTTATAAAATTCCTATGCATTGATTTACACAGGGCCGTGAGAACCTGGTGTAGTATAATATAAGGGGATAGACTAAGTGAGCTTCCTCAGAGAGTCTTTGGACATTATAGACTATAAGGGGATAGACTAAGTGAGATTCCTTAGAGATTCTTTGGACATTATAGACTATAAGGGGATAGACCGAGTGAGCTTCCTTAGAGAGTATTTGGACAATATAGACTATAAGGGGATATACCGAGTGAGCTTCCTTAGAGATTCATTGTTTACTTGAATTTAAATTGAACCATTCCAGGCTATAAGGGGAATTGACTGGGTGAGCTTCCTCAGAGAGTCTGTGAACCACCTGGGGCTATAAGAGGAATTGACTGGGTGAGCTTCCTCAGAGAGTCTCTTGACCTTGGGGATATAAGGGGAATTAACCTTGTGTGCTTCCTCAGAGAGTCCTTGAATACCTTATATTATAAGGGGAATTGTCTGAGAGAGATTCCTTAGAGAGTCTTTTAACATTATAGACTATGAGGGTATAGACCAAGAGTGCTTCCTTAGAGAGTCTTTATGAATACTTAAGTTGAACCAGAGGGGTTAGACTGAGTGTGATGCCTAGAGGGTTGCTTGTACTTGATAGGTAGGACCAGAGGGGATAGACTGTGCATACTTCCCATAGGGTTACTTTCTCTTATTATTTGTTGCTTGATAATTGTTACTGTGGATTTTTTACTATTGAGTACCTTCCTGTTTGCTGTTTTCTGTACTTTTACCTGCCATATATATTCATTGACTGTTAGGCATAGATCTTATGGTGGTTTCCTATTGGGATTCGTCTCACACCCTGTTTGGGACATGCTTTTGGGCCCAAACAAACTATGTTGTTGCAGGTATAGATAAGGGAAAGCGCCCTTCTACTTTAGGTACTTGACTACATTGGATATGGAGAGCATGAGACCAAGATATGGCTTGCGATGATGAGGAGTTTATCTTCTTTCTTTTTCAATTTGGTTTACCGCTGTTGTATTCCAGCATTGTGACTTGTTTGGCTGTTTTCCTAGACTTAACTGTACCATGCATCATTTTATATATATGTGCTCTGGTTGTTTATCATTTCAATCTTCTGTTGTTTACTATTGTTGGATATTACTGCTTCCATTATTATATATTTGTTGGTCTTCCACTATGTTACTCTTCCAATGAGGGCATAATTTCCCCACTATCACACCCAAGGCCCTCACTGCTAGTTGGAAGCCTCTGACATTCAGGGAAATGTGCTTGAGGCCATGTGACCAACTGGGTACAGGGCACCTCTAGTTGGTTCCAGAACCAGGATGTTACAAAGTGTTATCAGAGGGTTTATTTTCTTTTCTTTTGATTTACTATTTGGAGCCTTTAGCCAGGGATAGGATGGAATATGTACTTGGTAATAAGCTGTGACCAGGAGTAGCTAACCCATGTACAGGGAAAATCCATACTACCTCATTTATTGAAATTTTACTGGTTTACAAATTTTACAGTTGATTTGATTCCACCGTTGGGTGATTCACATGCTTTGTGCTGTTACCGTTGTTGTTATTGTGGTTCTATTTCTATCGCAACCCATTGAGATGAGGGAATTCCATCTCATGCATCATATAAGCAGTTGTTATAAATCACATGCCATGCATTTTTTCCATGTCATCTAGGATGCATTAGCAATTGCATGTTGTTGTGATAGACGTTGTATAGATTATGCATGCTGTTTTGATAGATGCTTTGATATAATCCCTATTGTTTGATCGAGAAATTTTTGTATAGTTCTTTTCTTAGATGGACGCCAAAATTTGGTTCTTGAGGTGTTATGGTCCCTCACAGCTTAGAATTTGGTGGATCATTTCTTTTTCCCCTTGTAATAACTTGTATAAGATGCCAAAATTTGATTCATGGGGAGTATAGGCCCTCACGGATCGAAATTTGGCACGTTCAATGTTCGTTTTAGTGTTTATATGGGTTCCAGAGTAGTTTCTGAGGCTTACTGTCTGGAAAAAAAACCCTCGATTGCACACCATGTAGTTTTGAATACACGCATGTGTTCTTCTGTTCGGGAAGAAACAGTCTTTGTTAAGTACATGTCGTGTACTCCTATGTTTCAGTACCTGTTAATCTTGATCTGAGGTGTGCGTATGACCTTATAAAGTCATGCCATTGAGATTTTCTCTGGTTGTATGATAGCCACAAGGCGGTGATCAGACACTAGATACGGCTGATCAGGGACTTCTAGCAGATCCTCCTATTGTGCCAGTCTTGGCACTAGCAATTATACCTGTTACCTGTGTTGATGCACAGTTCAGGGAAGGATTCATGAGGATGATGAAGACATTCCAAGGAGCGTAGCCTCCTGCCCCATCAATGGCTGATTTGACGCGGCTTTTCCAGTAGCAGCATCCTCCCACCTTCTTAGGGGAAAGAGGACCTCAGGTTGCAGAGTCGTGACTCGAATCCACACTGACGATCTTCAAGAATCTAGAGGTACCATTAAAGAGTAGGGTGAAACTTGCGACCTATATGCTTCGAGACTCCACCAAGAGGTGGTTGGATGTCATCTCTCAGGCGGGACGCCATCATAATATGGATTGGGAGGAGTTTCAGCGAATTTTCTATGATTAATTCTACCCAAAGACCCTGAGGACCGACCGAGCCCGGGAGTTCATGAGCTTAGAGTAGGTTACTCTTTCGGTGATGGAGTATTCCTCTCATTTCACGGAGCTGTAATGTTTCACGCCTATCCCAGTAGGTGATGAGTTGTTCCTGGATAGGAAGTTTGAAGACAGTCTTAGGAAGAAGATCTGTTCCTAGGTGAACATCTTCAGGTTGACTTCGATATCCTCTATCGTCAACTAGACGCTGATCACTGAGTGAAATCTGAGGGATTCTGGAGCAGTGAGCTAGGGTGGTTCGACATCCAGAGTTAGTGTTCCTTCTTCTGATAGCAGAAAGCACTGTAGGGAGCTTTCTTGAGGAGACCAGAGTAGGTGAGATGCATCTTCTGGTAGCCAGGTGGTGTGTTACCAGTGTGGAAGAAGCAGACTTACTAGGCCGCAGTGCCAGAGAGACCCGATGGAGTGTCGATCTTGCAGCAAGATGGGCCACCTGCAACGTTTCTGTCAGATCTTCTCACTAGCAGCTAGTGACAGGGGTCCATCTATGACTCCTCATACAGGAGCAGCCCCACCAGTTTCTCACCAGTCTGGGAACTGGAGTTCTTATGGCCGTTCAGGCCGAGGTGGAGGTCGCGGCCATGGCAGTCAGTCACCAGGCTATCAGTGATAGTTGGGTGGATCCTCTCAGAGTAATCAGGTAGGGTCACAGGGCTGCAGAGCTGGTCAGATTTTTGCAGTGGAGCTGACCCATCAGGAGCAGGATCTTGGCCCCTCTATGGTTCGAGGTACGATCCTAATAGCCTCGGTTTTATCTTCATCTCTTTTTGATACCGGTGCTACGCATAGCTTTATATCGGTTGCTATTATGGAGAGCCTTGGGCTCTGTATCTTTTCTTCTACTGATGTCTTGATGCTAGAAACTCCGTTGGGGACTAGAAAGACTAGTGTACGTCAGTACAAGGAGTTCCCTCTCGAGGTTGGTGGGTGTCACTTCCTTTTGGATCTTTATGTTCTGGAGATGACCAGCTATGATGTCACTCTTAGAATGGACTGGCTAGTTCCCTTCTAGGAAGTCATCAACTACTACCACCGAAGGGTGAGTATTATATCACCATAGGGTGGGTCTTTTCTTCATAAGGGCGAGTGGGATGTCCAGGCGAGCAGAGCGGGACTAGAGCATCATTGGTTAGGAGCAGTTACAGCCCAGATTACTAGTCTTTATCTGGATGGCCAGGGGACTTCACAGTTAGACTTTCCTCCAGTAGTGGATCATTTTAGGGATGTCTTTCCAGAGGAATTTTCAGGTTTTCCTTCAGAGCGTGAGGTAGAATTTTCTATTGAGCTTGTTCTAGGAGCAACACTGGTGTCCATTCCTCCTTATAGGATGGCTACACCTGAGTTGCAGGAGCTCAAGAAGCAGTTGGAGGAGTTGTAGGAAAAGGGTTTCATCTGATCCAATACTTCTCCTTGGGGTTTTCCTATCCTATTTGCGAAGAAGGTAGATAGTACTCTAAGGCTTTGCATGGATTATCAGAAGTTGAACCATTTGATGGTAAAGAACCAATATCCCTTTCTGAGGATTGATGACCTCTTTGATCAGCTTCGAGGAGCCCGGGTGTTCTCAAAGATTGACTTGAGGTCTGGTTACCATCAGTTTCACGTTAGACCATCTGATATACCTCTCACAGCTTTTAAAAGCAGGTATGGTCTATAAGAGTATATGGTTATGCCGTTCGGTCTCATGAATGCACCTGCAATTTTCATGGCACTGATGAACTGAGTGTTCCATCCACACTTGGATTCCTTTGTGGTGGTTTTCATGGATGATATCATGGTGTACTCCCACACTCTACATGACCATGCTACCCATCTTGAGATCGTTTTGAGTACACTAAGAGAGAATCAGTTATATGCTAAGATCTCAAAATGAAACTTTTGGATGGACCAGATTCACTTCTTGGGTCATGTTATCTCAGAGAAAAGAGTATCAGTAGACCTAGAGAAAGTGAGATATGTAGTTTTCTAGGAGAATCCAAAGAACGTCTATGAGGTGCAGAGTTTTTTGGGGCTGGCTAGATACTACATAAGTTTCATACAGGACTTCTTGCGTTTGGAAGCACCACTGACAGGTCTGACTAAGAAGGGTGTGAGGTTCTTGTGGTTAGATTCTTGTAAGTCAGCCTTTCAAGAGCTGAAGGGGAGGTTGACGTCAGCACCAATACTAGTATTTCCAGAGCTGGGAAAGATCTATACTATTTACTGCAATGATTCAAGTATCAGGCTGGGAGCTGTTCTGATGCAGGGAGACAAAGTCATTGCGTATGGGTCTCGACAGTTGAGGCCACATGAGAAGAACTACCCGATGCACGATATGGAGTTGGCAACTGTTGTTCATTCCTTATGCTGTTGGAGACATTATATTCTGGGAAAGCATTTTGTGTTTTTCACTAACCACAAAAGTCTCAAGTACATCTTCACTCAGTGTGATCTAAATCTGAGACAGCGCAGGTGGGTTGAGTATCTTTAGTCCTTTGACTTTGAGCCTGCCTATACGCCGGGAAGGGGAAACGTAGTGGCAGATGCGTTGAGCAGGAGGACTCAGATACATGCAGTTCAGGAGGCCAGTAGTGATTGGTAGCTTATGGATCCATTCTCTGAGATGAATTCGGAGGTGCACAATAGACAGAGGCAGACTTTTCTATCTTCTTTAGCTATTACCTCTACCCTTCTCGATCGGGTATGGATGAGGCAGCTATCAGACTCAGAAGGACTAGTCTTGCAGGAGAGTGTGTCAGGAGAGGACCTTCTTCCTAGATGGACAGTAGGCGAGGATGAGATCTTGTGTTTCCAGAGATGTGTATGGGTTCCGGCAGACATATGCGAGGAGCTGATGAGGTATTTTCATTCCCCAGTTTGGGCAGTTCATCCTAGCGTCACCAAGACGTATCGTGATCTACACCTCCAGTATTGGTGGCTAGTTATGAAGAGGGATATAGCTGGTTTCATCATGAGATGTTCCACTTGTCAGTAGGTGAAGGCGGAGCATCAGTGACCAGCAGGGCTTTTGCAGCAGTTACCCATTCCAAAGTGGAATTGGAACGATGTCGCGATGGACTTCGTGACCGGTTTTACGAGGTCGCCTTGAGAGAATGATGATGTTTGGGTTGTCATAGACAAGATCACGAAGGTTTATCACTTCTTTCCGATCAAGTATACCTTCAATGTTGATGAGATGGGATGGTTGTACATCTGAGATATTGTACATCTGTATGGAGTTCCACACTCCATTGTTTTAGACAAGGATGATCATTTTACTTCTCGGGTCTGGAAGGGGCTTTATAAGGCTTTGGTTACACATGTACTTTTGAGTACAACATACCATCCCTAGATAGATGGCTAGTCCAAGTGTATGATTTAGGTGCTTGAGGACATGCTCCGAGCATGCATCCTGGATTTTGGAGGTTCTTGGGAGAAAAATATACCTCTCATGGAGTTTTCCTACAACAATAGTTTTCAGGAAACTATATAGATGACACCTTATGAGGCATTGTATGGTAGGCCATGGCGATCACCCTTATGTTGGCTGGAGGTAGGAGAAGCAGTTTTTCTAGGACCTCGTCTTGTTTAGGAGATCACAGAGAAGATAGAGTTGATTTGGAAGAGGATGACTACTGTGTAGTCTCGGTAGAAGTCTTATGCTGATTAGTGAAGATGACCTCTAAAGTTCAAGCTCAGGGATCAGGTTTTTCTACGTGTCACACTGAGGTTGGGACACAAGAGGATTAGGAGATAGAGTAAGCTCTCGCTGAGGTACGTCAGGACGTTTGAGGTGTTAGAGAGAGTCAGGACGGTTGCCTATCGGTTGCAGTTACCTCAGAGGTACCAGGCTATGCACGATGTCTTCCACGTTTCACAGATTTGACATTACTTTTCAGGACCCGTATCATGTCTTTCAACTTGAGGAGGTTGAACTCGAAGGGGATGTGTCATTCGAGGAACATCCTATCCGAATCATTGATCGAAGTACGAAGGTTCTCCATGGCCAGTCTATTCCTCTGGTATGGGTGCTATGGTAGCACAGACGAGTACAGGACGAGACTTGGGAGAGGGAGGCCGATGTACGATCACAGTGGCCAGAGTTGTTCGGGGTTTCTTCTTCTGCACCACGCTAAGGAAATTCAGGGATGAATTTGTTTAAGGGGGGGGGGGAAGTTTTTAAGAACCTGGAACTTCTTTTCAAGTATTTTTTCCTTTTCTGATCGTTTCTGAGAAAAAGAGGAATTTTTGGAGGTCGTGCAGGGGTGCACGATTGGCGCACGGTTGGTGCACGACCTGAACAAATCATGAAACCAGCCCAAGAAACTGTGAAACCTTGATAGTGGGATCCGTACGGGCTGTGCGCAGTTTGTCAAATTGTGCGGGCAAGCCGTGTGAAACCCCCTGGGTGAGACAGTGGCAATCACACGGTTGGCGCATGGTTTGACAAACCATGTGGGGAAACCGTGTGGCCACTTAAAATTTGGGTTTTTAAGTCCCGGGCCACTAGGGATTTCCCATTCCTCTACCATTATTCCTCTTACTCGTGGCTCATGCAGGAGTTATGATTTTCAGAGGTTGGGGGATCTCCTTGGCTTGTTTTAGAGGCTAATTAAAGGGGTTTTTGGTGGATCAAAGGCGGTTCTTCTCGGGTAATTCCCTTCTCTTGGTTTCTCCTTGGTTTTTCCTATATCTTCTCTTCCCTCTCTCTAGGTTTTCTAGATATACATCCGTTTCATGTAGATATAGTGTTGGGTTTTCCTTGAGTGTTGATTCTAAGGATTATGGATGATAGAGAAGGAGTTTTAGAGTGGTCTTCCATGAAGCGGTTTCTCGGATTGTGGGTATGGTTGATTGTGGATCGTTTTCACCATAACCCTAAAGGTAGGTGGTTTGTGCCTTTCGGTTTAAGGTCCTTGAATATGATGTGAAATTGCGACAATACCCTTGAAAGGGGTATTGTGTGTTTACCATCTTACTCCTGTGTTTTTCCTGCCATGCTTGTATGCTCGTGTAGAGGTTAACTGGATGTAAATATAATTGATTACCATGCTTTGGACGTTTTTCCATGCATGTTCTGTTTACGACCATTTGGTATTGTATTGCCTGTTTTCCCATGCCTAGTGATTGTAGGATGGAGTGTTGTATTCTGACATGTTGAGATGCTATAGACTGTTTAGCCAAGTAGTTTTGTAGGTTTACTTGGGTATTATAGCATTATTATGCGTTGATTTACACGGGGCCATGAGAACCTTGTGTAGTAGACTATAAGGGGATAGACCGAGTGAGCTTCCTCATAGAGTCTTTGGACATTATAGACTATAAGGGGATAGACCGAGTGAGCTTCCTCATAGAGTATTTGGAAATTATAAACTATAAGGGGATAGACCGAGTGAGCTTCCTCAGAGAGTCTTTGGACATTATAGACTATAAGGGGATAGACCGAGTGAGCTTCCTCAGAGAGTCTTGGTTTACTTGAATTTACCTTGAACCATTCCAGGATATAAGGGGAATTGACTGGGTGAGCTTCCTCAGAGATTATGTGAACGACCTGGGGCTATAAGAGGAATTGACTGGGTGAGATTCCTCAGAGAGTCTCTTAACATTAGGTTTATAAGGGGAATTAACCTTGTGTGGTTCCTCAGAGAGTCCTTGAATACCTTAGACTATAAGGGTAATTGACTAAGAGAGACTCCTCAGAGAGTCTTGAGTATTATAGACTATGAGGGGATAGACCGAGAGTACTTCCTCAGAGAGTCTTTATGAATACTTAAGCTGAACCAGAGGGGTTAGACTGAGTGTCCTGCCTAGAGGGTTGCTTGTACTTGATAGGTAGGACCAGAGGGGATAAATTGTGCATACTTCCCAGAAAGTTACTTTCTCTGATTAGCTGTTTCTTGATAATTGTTACTGTGGATTGTTTACTGTTGAGTACCTTCCTGTTTGCTGTTTTCTATACTTTTACCAGCCATATATATTCACTGACGGTTAGGAACAGATCTTGTGGCGGTTGCCTACTGGGATTCATCTCACACCCAATTTGGGCCATGCTTTTGGGCCCAAACAGACTATGTTGTTGCAGGTATAGATAAGGTAAAGAGCCCTTCTACTTCAGGTACTTGACTGCATTGGAGCTGGAGAGCATGGGACCAAGCTATGTCTTGCGATGCTGAGGAGTTTATCTGCTTTATCTTTCACTTTGGTTTAGAGATGTTGTATTCCATAATTGTGACTTGTTTTGATGTTTTCCTAGACTTATCTGTACCATGAATCATTATATATATATGTGCTCCAGTTGTTTATCATTTCAGTATTCTGTTGTTTACAGTTTTTGGATACCACCGCTTCCATTATTGTATATTTCTTGGTCTTCCGTTGTGTTACTCTGCCAATGAGGGCATAGTTTCCCCACTATCACACCCAAGGCCCTCGCTGCTAGTTGGAAGCCTCTGGAATTCGGGGAAATGCGCTTGAGGCCTTGTGACCAACTGGGTATGGGGCGCCTCTGGGTGGCTTCCGAAACCCGGACGTTACAAAGAATGTAACACCCCTGGAAAAGTGAGACTTAAAAAGGATAAATGTTACTACCCATATCAACAAGGTGCACCTTTCTTTTTAGAAGCCTACCTGATTAGAACTCCATAGTTAAGCATGCTTGGCCTAGAGTAGTAATCAGGATGGGTGACCTTCTGAGAAGTTTCCCAGGGTGTGTGTGAGTGAGGACAAAACACCCTAAAAGAACATGTGTTGGCCTTTGGGGATAGACATTAGTCTGATTAGAGACCCTAGTGAGTAATAGCCTACGGTGTTCTGGTAAGGAAACCAAGGTATTAAAGGAGACCCATGGGGTTAGATGACAAGGTTAATGGCCCCGAGAGGTGGGTCGTGACAAATGGTATCAGAGCCAATACCCAGTTGGAAGTGCTTAGGCACTGCATGGGTTTGAGGCTTGGGGTCCACAACGAGGGTGTTGTTCTTTAAAGGGGTGGATAATGTAACACCCCTAGAAAAGTGAGACTTAGAAAGACTAAATGTTACTACCCATGTCAACAAGGTGCACCTTTCTTTTCAGAAGCCTACCTGATTAGAACTCCACAGTTAAACATGCTTGTCCTGGAGTAGTAATCAGGATGGGTGACCTTCTGGGAAGTTTCCTAGGGTGTGTGTGAGTGAGGACAAAACACACTAAAAGAACATGTGTTGGCCTGTGGGGACAATAATTAGTCTGATTAGCGACCTTTTTGAGTAATAGCCTTTGGTGTGCGGGGAAGGCAACCAAGGTATTACAGGAGGCCCATGGGGTCATATGACAAGGTTCATGGCTCGGGGAGGTGGGTCGTGACATGAATACCTCTAGAGAAGATAGAGGTTTGGATATTCACAAAGAAAATAAAATAATTTCTTGATAAAAAGAGAGAAATTTTGAGATGAAAATCTGACAACATAATGGGTATGAAATATGGTTTTAGAAAAAATCAAAAAGAGAGGGGAAAAGGGTATACCATTCATAAATGACTCTTAATACAGAAAAGGGATATAATAAATTGGATATACAAACATTATATGAACATTTTAAAGACATACCACATAAAAAGAGAACTGGAAAGGAAAAAAAGCGAAATTGAGATTTCCCTTATGAAATTTCGACAGCCTAACGACATCACTTAAAAATTAATAAAATGAGTTGATTGAGATAAAAATGGGTCACTCGCCATTTTTAAATAATATGGACAGTAAGTGGGATATGGAATGACATATCCTAACATAATAAAATAGAAATTAAGAAGGCATAACATAAAAGGAGGGCTTGAAAAGAGAAGGGTGGTAGATTCCTTTTTCTTGAAGAGTGACTTCTAAAACTAAAATATTGAGACATTAGAGGATTGAGGACATATTGAGAGGAATCCTTGGGAGATAATATTATTAGAGATTTTAGGATAGTGAATTGGGAATGAAATATAATTGAAAAATGGGTGGGTATTTATAACAATTGTGAGAGATTTTTTTATTAATTTATAAGGACACCTCAGTTGTGGTATTTGAAAAATCATGAGTTTTCCCATTGTATTTTCCCATGGTATTGGCCAATTAGGACATCTCATATAATATTTTAATCCCCAAAAGTTGACCAGAATTATTACATCATTATTACATCACTATTTCATCATTATTTCATCATTATATCATAATTATTTCATAATTATTTCATCTTTAAGATGTCATTAAACACACTGAAAAATCAAAACTATATTTTTTCTATTTATTGAAAAATAAAATATTTTATAAAAATGTCATAAATTTACCGCAACCTAATATGGACCTTAGTAATTAAAAAATGACATTTATTTTATCATAATAATTCTCTAAAAATGCTAAATTTAACTTTTAACTCTAAAAATACTTAATTATTAAAAATAATAGTGGATAAAAAATGCAGAGTAAAATTTTCAACACTTGAAAAAAAATATATTATTATTTTTAATTAAAAGGAGTGTTTTTATAACACTATTTCATTATAATAAACATTATTAATAAAACCTTAGTTTAATATAATAATTTTTTATCTCTCTAAAAAGTGCAATTTTTACATGAAAAATCACTTTATCAAATTCCATCTCAATTTTTAATAAAACTATTCTTAAAATGGAAATGATGAAATAATTTTTTTATTTAAACAAAAAAATTACATTTTAAGTAACTAGGGACTTGAAACATAACCCCTTAAAACACCCGCCTACAACCTAAGGGTAAGGCATACGATAGTGATGGACTCTTTTGGTGGATCAGATAACATTTCCCGAGTGGTAGTCTCCACTAACTTGAAGTTATCCCATAAGTGATTTCATTCAGGCTTAACATATTGAAGCTCAACTTGGTATTGGTCTAGAGAAAAGCCTAATGATGCTACCTCCTTCCCAAGTTCTGAAAAATGGGATTTGTACAACCCAATTATACTGGTTGAAGCCATCGACTCTTCTTTTTACATTAATGAAACCATTATCATTTCTATTTATAAACAATAATATTAACATTTAGAGTATAATTTCCAATAGTCATATTGGCCAATAATTATATAACAGTTGAAACCCAATGGTCACATTAAAATATAATCACTTACTTATTAATGATATATAGTTCTACTGTGTAGTAATATAACACACATTTTTAAGAAAAAATTATCATTCAAAAATTTCAGGTCGTTACATTCTTCCCCCTTAAGAAATTTCATCCCTGAATTTTCAACTCATTCTCTCAATTAATAAAAGGTGAGGGTACTTCAGCCTCATTGTTTCCTCTGTTTCCCACATCACTTATTAATACATTTGGTTCCTCCATAACAATTTGACAAGTTGGGTACTCTTGTGGTGTAGAACCTTTTCCCTACGGTCCAAGATCTCCACCAGATGCTCCTCATAAGAGAGATTGTGTTCTAGTTGTACCACCTACAGATTCAATATATGTGAAGTGTAAGATATGTAATTACTTAAGAGAGATATGTGGAAAACATCATGAACTTAAGATAGATTTGGTGGAAGTGAGAGCTAATAGGAAACTGCTCTTATGAGATCAAGGATTTCATAGGGGCCAATATACCTGGGGCTAAACATCCCTTTCTTCCCAAATCGCATGACTCTCTTCCAAGGTGAAATTTTAAGGAATAATTTATTACCAAAATTAAACTCCAATTCCCTTTTATGGTTGTTAGAATAGCTATTTTCATAATCTCAGCAGCTTTAATGTGTTTTTGGATGGCATTAACCTTTTCTATCATCTCTTGCACAATATCTGGCCTAAGAAGCTTTCTATCACCAGCTTCATCCCAAAAATTATGAGTTCTACATCGTTTCCCATATAGATATTCATAGAAAGCCATTTGAATACTCAAATGGAAGTTGTTTTTGTATGATAACTCAAATAATGGGAGATGTTGATCCCATCCACCTTTAAAATCCATTGTGCATGTTCTCAGTATGTCCATCAGTGTCTGAATAGTCCTTTAAAAATGGAAATTAGTTTGAGGATGATAATACATATTGAAATTCAATTCGAAACTTAGTTCATGTTGAATAATTCCCTAGAATTTTTATGTGAGCCTTGGATCATGATTAGATATGATAGAAAGTGGAACTCCATGCTGTAAGATCTCAGATCTTGGAAAGGTAAGTTCTCATTTAAGTTTTGGTTTGAATCCATTATTTTGGTTAATTAAGTGCTTATGAAAGTCCTTAAGGAGGCTTGGGGGTGTTACGAGGGTTTGGGACATGAAAAAGGAGAACAAGGGGGGGGGGGGTCGGGTAGGCCACACGATCTGTGCACAGTTAGTGCTAACCATGCGGACAACCTAAGAAATTGTGTATAATATGGGATTTTGGAAAGTGGACTCTGCACGGTTTGTGCACTATTTGGAAAACTGTGTGGGTAAACTGTGTGGCCCATAAACTTAAAAAAAATTACAATTTTTCCACTCTTGGATTTTAATACCCAACTTGGGATTTCCTCTAATTTCTCTCCTCTTCACCCTATGAATGAACCAAATCTCCCAAAAGCTCCAAGGGATCGATCTCCCTCATTTATAAGGAATTTTTGGTGCTTTTGGTTGCAGATTGAAGCTCTGGGTAAGGTTATTCCCATCCTTGCTTCTCTTTTGAGTTTAGGGTTTGTATCTTCTTCTCCTCTCCTTACAAAGCTCTAAAAAACTACTCTTTGGGTAAGATCTAGGTTAAAGCTTTAAGGGTTGGTTGAAGTGTAATATAAGGGCTCAATTAAGAGTGTGTTCACCCATAGAATTGAGGTATGTTGTCTACAAGTTATATCCCATGGTTTATTTGTGGATTTGTGCATGTGTGGTTTTGTTCTTGGGTGTCTCTTAGTATGTTTTGATCACCCTGTCATGTTTAGGTAAAATGGTTATTAAGAAGGTGAATGGAAACCCTCAATATCCCCATGGGATGCATCGAGGGTAATGAGACTAATATAGGGCCACCCATGGGGCGTTCCGACTTCCCTGGACCTAGGAATTTTTGAAGAACAAGTGAGATTGTTGTGTATTTTTGTAGAGCCCTTGATAAACATGTTGATGCGATTGATGGTGTTGGAGCAGAAGCGAGGTGATGCACCTAGTCTTAACAATAATAACCTAAGGGATATTTGGGTTTACATGGAAGTGATTTATATGGTTGAACATGGATATGTTAAATGAATTGTGAATAGTGTTGGAATGTGTAATGGGTTGACACTTGTGAATGATGAATGGATAAATGGGTTAATATGTAGAAAGGATTAAAGACCATAATGGAATGGATTATGAGTCCAGTAATGAATCCTAGTGAGTTAGGCATGATGAACGAAGCCTAGTCAGATATGAACAATGAATGAATGATTAGTGAGATAAGCGTAATAAAAGGGAATGGGGATAAATGGCTAAATGATGTGAAACATATTAATGGGTTAAGTCATGGTATTAACTCTCATGTTATTATTATGATTTATGTTTTCCTTGGGAAGCCATTGCGATGTTGTGAGAATGGTTGATGGATATACGCATATATATAGCATGTGCACATGTATTGGTAGAGTGGGGTATTGACTTGAGGTTCTATGCCCACGGGTCGAGTTGGACGGAGGCTCTAAACTCCACCCCTAATGCACATGTTAGGGAAGAGGACTGATTCTTTGTTCCCCTAATGGATGCATCCACCCGGATTGAGGCTTCAAGGTAAGGATATGGTTTAAATGAGGAAGTTAGTCCTAGTGATATAGGATAACAATGTTTTTTCCTTATGCATGCGATTGTGTACTTTAATCCCTTGTAACTTTTTGTTCTTGATGAACCCATGTTAAATGTGTTAGAAATGGTAAGTAATGGGAAATTGGGTGAAGTGGTAAGATATGAAAATGGTAATAAATGTTGGTAATGGACCTAAACTGGCTAAGGGCACTTAATATTTTCCTTGTCATTTATTATTCATTTCCCTTTGTGATGCACAATTTTTTATACTAGATATTTTGTAGACCCAGTTGGTGGTGTCCTAATGAGTTGTACTCACACCCTTCTTGGTCTTCCATTGGGTACTCGAGCAGACTTCATGTTCTCAGGTCAGGAGAAGGGAAAAGGCCCTTTCTAGACAGTTGGGTTGGCATGGGTATACATGGAGGAGTACTAGACATGGGTCTATGACCATTTTGGGGATTTTTTAGTAGTTTATATTTTGGGTTTTTTTCACTTTCGCACTTGTAGCATGGCATAAAATATTTACTATTGGACATGGTTGTACCCATTTTGGGAATGGTTGTTTATGCATGCTCTGGTATTATTGATTATTATTCTATTATTTTTTTATCTTTTTTTTTGTGGATTACTCTGATAAAAATGGGGTATAGTCTCCCAAATTGACTATTTGGATCCTCGCTGCTAGTTGTCAACCATTGGAGTATGGGGAGGTGTGCTTAAGGTCATGTAACAACCTGGCTCAGAGAACTGGTTTAGTGTCCTCTAGGTCAGGGATGTTACAAAGTGGTATCAGAGGAGGTATTTCTTCTCCTTCTCTGGAATCTTGTTATTTGGGATGGTGGATGGGAGTTAGATGTGTCAGGCCTTGGTAATTATCTCGTGCTTGGGAGTAGCTAGTCCATGTACAAGAGAAAACCCTTGTCACCCAGGGTGGTAATTGTGGTTCTTGATTTTATGATGTTACAGTTGATGATATTTTACCATTGGGTGAGGCACATGTTGTGTGGTGTGATGGTTTTTTGATATTTGGCTCATGGAATCAATGGAACAAGGTTGTTCATTAATGCATCATTATAGGCACCTAGAGAGATAGGTGACATGAATCATGGTAGGAACACATAGGTTGGGTGTGTGAGACATGAAAGATAGAATGAACCTTGTATCTTGATAATTGAAAATGGAAAATTTCATAAACAGAACAATGAAAGTGGGTAAAGATAAAAGAATGATAAGTGATAATTAATGAGATATGTGTAATTAAGGGTTTTTAATGAATTGATAATGTTGTTTATAACATGTTGTGTGATCCTTGTGGTGGTGTGTGGTTGTTTACCCCTTGTGGACCATAGCCTGTGATAGGGATGGTTGGGGTGATATTTTCAAAATATTAAGGTTTCTTGGGATGGTGCATGTATGGTGTGTTTTTGTAGTAGGTGAAGGGACTTTTTGTTATAAAGTTGTTAAAGTTTTATGGTATGTGTTCTAAACCTTGTGTTTGTAAATGTAAATAAATTCCACCATGATGTCGAGCGCTGGTTGGGAAACAAGAGGATGTTGCTAAGAACACTCCTATAGTATAGGATCAAGAGAATGTGGTGATCTAGGAAAGTAGAGAAGTGAAGTTTCAAGAGAACTTGTCTTGTTTTATGAAAATGATGGATCAGGACCTAGGGCGGGCTTCACTGAGTATGTTTGAGCTGCCTAGAGAGTTTTAGCTACAACACCCTCCAAACTTTACCGGAGAGGGTGGTCTAGAGGCAGAAGAGTTCTGGATAGAGTATGTCTAGATGGTACTTGATCATCTAGAGACTCCTATTGAGAAGCATGTCAAGTTGGAAGCTTATATGTTGCAGGGCTAGGCAAAGCATTGGCGGGACATCCTGGCTCAGACTGAGCAGGCTGAGGAGATGTTGTGGAAAGATTTCCAGGAAAAGTTTCTGGAGAATTTTTACCCAGATAATTTGATTCAAGAGTAGGCTAAAGAGTTCATGAGATTGACTCAGGGATCGATGTCAGTGAAGGAGTATGCTGGCCTCTCCACCGACCTGCGACACTTTGTTCCAGCTTTGGCGGGGGATGGGGTAGTAGTTACAAGGAATTTCCAAGATGGGATGAGACACAAGATCAAGTATCAGGTGAATATCTTTTTCTTGAAAAGTTTTACAGAGGTAGTGGATCAAGTAAGGATTTTAGAAGGGAACCTGAAGGGAGATTCAGGTAGAGGACCTATCGTTCCAGTTGGGTAGACAAGTGGTGCAGCTTTTGAGGGCCGAAAGTGTCGTTTTGAAAGTTTTTAGCTGGGAGAAAGTGTGTAAGGTGGTCATAAGAGAGGGTCAACCTCTTAAGGTGGTGATCAGGTGTTCTACTATCAATGTGGAAGGCTATGGCACATGTGTGGCCAGTGTCCTTGACCTCCAGTTGAGTGCCAACTGTGTGGAAGATTGGGACACGTGCAAAGGTTTTGCAGGAACCCTCACCAGGTGAGCATGGATGTTGGTGTCAGGTAGACACTAAGCAAAGGAAAGGGATTAGTTTCTCCATATCAGGCAGGAAGTTGGAGCTCCACAAGCCGTACTGGTAGGGGTGGTGGATGTGGAACTCTGGGGTCAGATCACCCACATCAGTAGGGTAGTGCAGTGTAGGGCACACAGGCTGGAGCCCAGGGTAGAGGGGTAGGTCAGCTTCATGCGGTTCAGTCTGCACCAGGTGATGGCGAGGCTGGGCCATCGACTATTCGAGGAACAATCCTTGTAGCTTCTACGCTTTCTAGTGTGTTGTTTGACACTGGTGCCACAAATTTTTTTATTTCTGTTCAATTTTTGGTAGCATTGGGTTTGCCTGTGGATTGTGTGAGTGGGGTTATGTCAATTGACACTCTATTGGGGGTGAGAAAGGAAGATATTAGGTAGTGTAAGGGATGTTCTCTAGAAGTCGGTCGGTATCATTTCCTATGGGACTTGTTCATTCTTGAGATGTTGGGATTTGACCTAATTTTGGGTATGGACTAGTTGGTGTTGTATCGGGGGAACATAGACTATTACCATCGCATGGTATTGTTCAGGTCACTTGAGGGTGACATTTATGTCCATTGTGGAGAGTGGGATGTTCGAGTAGGTCATGCACGACTATTTTTTCAATTGTTGGGTAGGCTCACGGATCAAGTATCTTTTATTGTTCTTGATGATGAAGAAGGGGAACGGTCTGTCTTCCCTCCAGTAGTGTATCAGTTTTAGGATGTGTTTCCTAAGGATTTCTTGGGGATGCAACCCAAGAGGGATATTGAGTTCACGATTGAGTTGCTGCCGGGAGAAGATCTAGTTTCAATTCCGTCATACCGAATGACACCGATAGAACTCTAGGATTTAAAGGTTCATCTTGAGGAGTTGGAGCATAAGGGGTTCATATGTCCTAGTACATCTCCTTAGGAATCTCCTGTGATTTTTTCAAAGAAGGATGGTGGGTCATTAAGCTTGTGTGTTGATTATCAGAAGTTAAATCAGATGATTGTAAAAAAATGGGTACCCTCTTCCAAGAATTGATGACCTATTTGACCAGTTGAGGGGTGCATCGATGTTTTATAAGATTGATCTAAGACCGGGTTATCACCAGTTGAGGGTGAGGCCTTCTGAGGTACCATTGATAGCTTTTAGGATTTGGTATGGATTGTTTGAGTTTGTGGTGATGCCTTTTGGATTGACCAATACACCAGTGGTGTTTATGGCCTTGATGAACTGAATATTTCATCCTTATATGGATCAGTTTGTGTTTGTCTTTGTTGATGAAATCTTGGTGTAATCGAAAACTCATGACGATCATGTCCAACATATTGACATAATTCTGAGTACACTAAGAGAGCATCAGTTATACACCAAGCTATAAAAATGTCAGTTTTGGATTAGAGAATTGCATTTTTTGGGTCACATCATCTCTAAGGTAGGTGTGTCGGTGGATCTAGAGAAATTGAAGAATGTTGTGTATTGGGAGAAAACCAAGATATTCTGAGTTTTCTGGGTTTGGTCGGGTATTATCGAAGATCCATCCAAGATTTATCTCACTTGGAAGCACCACTATCATGTTTGACCAAGAAGGGAATCAGGTTTGAGTGGTCTGAGGCTTGTGAGAATGCCTTTAAAGAGTTGAAAAATCACTTGATGACCACAACGATCTTGATCTTACCTAAGCCAAGTAGAAAGTATGTCCTATTTTGTGATGCATCTGGTATTAGGCTTGGGGTAGTGTTGATTCAAGATGTGAAGGTTGTGGCTTATTGGTCAAGGTAATTGAGACCCCATGAGTGGAATTACCCCACTCATGATCTTGAGTTGGCTACAGTAGTGTATTCCTTAAAGTTTTGGAGGCACTACTTGTTGGGGGAATGATTTGTGGTGTATACCAATCACAAGATTCTAAAGTATATCTTTTCACAATGAGATTTGAATCTTTGGTAGCGAAGGTGGGATGAGTATTTATAGTATTTTGACTTTGAGATGGTATATACACTGGGGAAAGGGAACAATGTTGTTGATGCATTGAGTCAGAAGGCTCAGAACCAAGTGGTTCAGGAATCCAACACCGAGTGGAAGGTGACAGATTTGTTCATGGAGATGCACCTGGAGGTGAGGGATAAAAACAGTCAGGTGACTCTTGCTTCTATGGTGTTTGAGTTGACACTTTTGAGTCAAGTTAGGGAAATTTAGCTTGATGATCCTGAATTTTTTTCTATGAAAGAAAGAATTAAAGGTGGGGAGCCACATTCTTGTTGAACAGTTGGTGTAGATGAGGTTGTTTGTGTTCATGGTTATAGAGACCTAAGCCTTTTACATATAAAATTTCATTATTTCAAGCATAATTAATCATCAGAGTATAAGCCAATGATCGTTAAGTCTAGTGTCTTGGAAGACTAGGTACATATAACATAAAACATGGGGCTAAAAAAAACTTCTTTATTTAATCTCCATAAAGAGCTTCTAACTTCCTTTGAGCTCTTACATCTGCATAGGGTACCCTAGGGAACACATGAACAAAGAGATGAGCTAAAAATCCCTATAAATGAATGAACATAAGGATACATCTCAAGCACATGAGTTAGGAGGCATGACATAATGATATCCAAAGCATGAAAATTATAAAATAATTTAATATAAACATGGGATCATATAAACATGGAATTATATAAATTTGGAAGAATCATAAATCATATCTTTAGTACGGGTCAAGGCTAACCTCTAATCCCATTTCCCATTTTAGTACGGGTCAAGGCTAACCGCCAATCCCATTTCACATCGCATCTCATGAGACTTAACCTTACCCAATGCATTGGAGAGCTATCTGGGAACAAAAATCTCAACATATTCATGAATATTCTTGCCATATAAATAATCTTTCCACATAAATAATCATACATAATCAACCATACATAAACATAAGGGTACCCATAGAAAGAATTGGGTACCACAATCATGACATAAGACATATCCAAAGGGCATATCACGAAAGTGTCCATGAAAGGAAAGGATTAGAACATAAATGGATATTAATAGGGTAAAATAGGCATATAACATGGTAATTGGTGTTAAATACAAGTGACAACATATTAAAAATGTATTTTAGAAACATTATCATTAAAACATTTTTGTGCGGTTTTAAGGAAAACATTCTAGATATTTTCAAATAGAAAAGAGGACATTATTTTATATAAAACCAGAATTGAACCAAGAAGGTTTTCATAATAAAAATACTGATTTTATAAAGATAATGGTGTAATAAAACATAGGATATATTGAACTTGAAATTTGGGTAAAAATTTGGGAAGTCCCCTTAAAATAGGTTTTCTTATCAGAAAGTTCTAAGGAGTGAATCTTTCCAAAATCATGTATATCCCCGAAAGAATGTGATGAAAGGGTCTTGATATAATAATATTGTAAAACTAACCATAATTCATAAGACTCAAATAAGTATATAAGATAACACCATTTTGAAAGAAAGATAAGGTAACCCAAAAGAACAAAGAAGGTTCGGGTAGAATTCGTTACAATTTTATCGCCATGGTGTCAGGTGTAACCAAGAGGGATTGATGAGAGAGAAATGGGGTTTCTCATCACTTATAAATCCATAGGGAAGTATGGGGGAGGTTCTTAAACATACCCCATCATTTTCTAGTACACATAAAAAGGCATAGTATAGAGTAAAATCTTGATTAAGAGAGAAAAGGAAAAGATCCCTTACCTTAAATCCGGTGGTGTTATCCACTTGTTATTAATGACCTGAATAAACAAATTAGGATTATTAATTCATAAGTCCATAACCTCTTATATATGTAATTTATTTATTATGACCCTTTTTAGTTCATTCAAATCCTTTTTTATTAGTTATAAGGTTCAATTTCATTGTTCGGCTCGTTTGTTTACTTGGCTTTAAAAGATCAATTCACTTATATTCAAGTTTAGATTATATGCAAGATGAAAGTGGTTGTCAAAAATTAAAGTTATATTATTTAGTTAATATCCAGTATATTACATGGTTTTAATTTTAATTAGGTTACTTATAGTGAAGTCTAATTATTATATATATAACCTTAGTGATAACCGTTTTTGTTAATCGGTGGATTTGATTACAAAGAATGTGTTTTGCTTTATAACATAATTACATTTGTACCAAAGAATTAAAGAACAGAAAAAGGATATATTACATATATAATAATCTGGTGCAACCATAACACAAATGGTTTCATGACCATAATTAAATATAACAATAGAAATTGATAAACTATTGTCCTTGAATGTGCTAAATTAGCACATCTCAAACGATGCTTTAATTTCTTTCAAATAAAAGGGTGGGGAAAGGAGATAATATAATGAAATATACCAGTAGCATGAAGAAATTCCATTACATGTATGTTACTGGATTTTTCATACTATTATGGTGAAGGGAGTTGAGGAAATAAATAAAAAGAAAAGAACTTAAAAGAAAAGAAGAAATTTGGGAAGAGGAATTTACCTCTTGAGACTTCCTCCTTTCAGAACCTCTTAAGGGGAGAGGTTTTGGTATTTTGAAAAGTCTGAGAGATTTTGGACTTGGGGTAGGACCTTGGGGAGAGGTTTGGGCAGAATTTAGAGAAGTCTTGGAGCTTGAGAGGAGTGGAGAGAGGAGGGAGTGAAGGGGGGTTTTATAGTGGAGGAGAGGAGGGATTTCATGATATTATAATACTTAATTTATTATTTCTTCACAAGACAAAGAATAGTAAGTATTCCATGTCCAAGAATAGTAAATTGGTCATGTGAATTCGAAACAAGTGGTCTTACATCAGCATAACATCACCGATGACTCAATTAATCCATTATTTAGCATTTATTGTGAATTATCAGATTCTACTATTCATAAAAAATTCAAGTATTTTAGAAAAATCCCAAAAATTCACCCTAACCATTTTTTGACGTGTAGAATCCAAAAATGAAGTCCATTTTTCAAGAATAATTTTTTAAATATGATTATTTTAATATTTAATTAAAATCATAATTTATTATCAAAACCAGTTTTAAAACATTCATTAACTCATTCTAAACTATAGGTATATCGTACTTCTAACATGAATATTATTTTTATACCACCATAGGTGAGATTACTATTCATTAGGGTATATCACTATTCATAAGGGTATGTTACTATTCATTAGGGTAGGTTACTATTCACCAAAAAATTATTTTTGTTTTATTAGACTCCAAAAAACATCTTGAACACAACCATGGATGTCACATTTTCAAAATACCAAACACAAAAGTGACAAACTTATGTTTAAAGGTCACTTATCACTTAGTAGTTCATTATTATGTGATTTTATGGCATATTTATAAGAAGGGAATTTCCATTAAAAACATTGGGTCGTTATATTCTTCCCCCCTTTAGAAATTTCACCCTCGAAATTTTATTTTACATTCTAGGCCAAAAATAGATGTGGGTACTTTTACTTCATTACTTCCTCCAGTTCCCATGTTGCTTCCTAAAGCTCATGGTTCCTCCACAACACTTTGACAATATTTGTTGTCTTGTTGCGTAGAACCTTATCTCTCTGATCTAGAATCTTTACTGGCTACTTATCATAGGAGAGATCATCTTCCAGCTGCACCACCTCTGAGTTTAGTACATGTGAGGGATCAGGTATGTACTTCCTCAAGAGTGATACGTGGAAAATATCATGAACTCGATCCATATTCGGTGGAAGTGCAAGCCGATAGGCCACGACTCCTATGCAGTCAAGGATCTCAAAGGGGCCAATATACCTTGGGCTTAGCTTCCCTTTCTTCCCGAATCACATGACTCTCTTCCATGGAGATTTTTGAAGGAAGACTTTACTCCAACATCGAACTCCAAGTCCATTTGACGGTTGTCAGCAAAGATATTTTTCCGACTTTGAGCATCTTTGATGTATTTTTGGATGACTTGAACCTTCTCTATCATCTCTTGAACAAGATCAGGTCCAAGTAGCTTTCTTTCTCCAACTTCAACCCAACAGGTTGGAAATTTACATTGCTTTCCATATAGAGATTAATATGGAGCCATATGAATACTCGAGTGGGAGCTATTGTTGTATGAGAACTAAACCAATCAGAGATGCTGATCCCATCCACCTTTTAATTCTATAGAGTAGGTTCTAAGCACATCTTCAACCGTCTAAATAGTTGTTTCAGGTTGGCCATCGGTTTGGGGGTGATAGGCCATGCTGAAATTTAATTCAGTACTCAAAGCATGTTGAAGACTCCTCCAGAATTTAGATGTGAACCTTGGATCACAGTCAGAGACAATTGAGAGTGGAACACCGTGCAGTCTCACCACTTCCTTCACATATAACTTTGAAAGTTGTTCAAGAGAGAGATCTTCCCAAATAGTGATGAAATGGGATGTCTTGGTGAGTCGGTCAACCACAACCCATATCACATTATTTCCCTTCAAAGTCTTCTGGAGACCTGTGACAAAGTCCATAGTAACATTTTCCCATTTCCACATGGGTATAGGCAATGGCTGCATCATACCTTTGGACTTTTGTTGCTCAGCTTTAACTTGCTGACATACCAAGAACCTTGATATATATTCTGTTATCTCCTTCTTCATGTTATCCCACCAGAAGTGTTCTTGAAGATCACGATACATTTTGGTACTCCTAGGATGGATAGAGAAGGTCAAGCTATGTGAATCATTAAATATCTCCTTCTTTATCTCTGGATCAGATGGTACACATAATCATGTCCCAAATCTTACAACTCCTTCCTCATCAATTTTGAAATTAGAGGATTTCCCATTTTTAACAGCTTCCACCCTTTTCTGAATTTCCACATCCTTTCTTTGAGAAACCTTTATTTTCTCCATGAGGTATGGTTGAGAAATAATTTGAGAAAGGATTTATGATGTTCCTCCCTTAATTATTCCTATGTCCATCCTTTTCAAATCTAAGAAGATCGGGTCCTTTTCAATTCTCATCATTGATAAAGATGCCTGATCCTTTCTACTTAGAGCACCCGCCACCTTGTTTACCTTACCATGATGATAGTGTATTTAGAAGTCATGATCCTTGATGAGATCTATCCATATTTTTTGGCGCATATTAATCCCTTTCTGTGTGAATATATATTTGAGACTCTTGTGGTCAGTATATATCTCACATTTTTTACCATAGAGAGAATGCCACCAGATTTTCAATGCAAAGATCACAGCCGCCAACTCCAGATCATGCATGTGATAGTTTTTCTCATGTATTTTAATCTACCTTGAGGCATAGGCTATCAATTTATCATTTTTCATTATCACACAACCAAATCCTTTCTTAGAAGCATCACTATACACTACAAATAGTTCTCCACTTGAAGGGATTGTGAGTACCGACGCAGTGATAAGCCTCTTTTTCAACTCCTTGAAATAGTCTTTACATTCCTGTGTCCAGATGAACTTTACTCCCTTCCATGTTAGCTTGGTCATTGGGTTTGAAAATCGTGAAAAGTTCTTCACGAATCGTTGATAATACCCAACTAGACCTAAAAATCTGCGGATCTCCGTTACAGAAGTTGGCCTCGACCACTCTTCAATTGCCTTCATCTTGGAAGGGTCCACATATATCCATTTCCTAGTGATAACATGCCCCAAGAATGATACTTCCTCCATCCAGAACTCACATTTACTGTACTTTTCATACAAATTCTCCCTTCTCAAAGTCTTTAACACAGTTTCCAAATACTCCTCATGTTCCTCCTTTCTCTTGGAGTATATCATAATATCATCAATAAAGACCACCACAAATTTGTTGAGGTAATCTCTAAAGACTCTATTCATTAAATCCATGAAAATTTCTGGATTATTAGTGAGTCCGAAGGGAATCACTATGAACTCATAGTGTCTATAACTTGTTTGAAAGGCATTCTTGGGAATATCTTCCTTCCTCACCTTTAGTTGGTGATATCCCGACCGAAGGTCCACCTTAGAGAAATAACTGGCCCCACGAAGCAGATCGAACAAGTCATCTATCCGTGAAAGAGGATACTTGTTCTTTATAGTGATTTTATTAAGCTCACGATAATCAATGCAGAGGTACAATGATCCATCCTTCTTCTTGACGAAGAGGACTGGAGCACCCCACGATGAAGCACTTGGGCGTATAAAACACTTCTCCATATTCTCCTGTAACTGCTTATTCAGCTCTTCTAGCTCTACAGTGGCCATTTTGTAAGGTGTCTTTGAGATTGGCAGAGATCCAGGGATAAGTTCAATTGAGAATTCAACATCTCGGTCAGGAGGAAGACCAAGAAACTATTCGAGGAATACATCAGTGTAATCCCTCACGATGGGCATGTCTTCAAGCATGATTCTCTACTTTGTCTCAATTATTTGAGCTAGATATGCATGCTCATAAGGAAGCAATATCCAAAATTAAGATGAAGATTCTAAAGGAGACTCATCTTCCTCCTTGCACTTGTAAAGAATCGGAGGATGCTTTGGGATGTGAAGAGTAATCTCCCTTTCTCGGCAGTTGATGTTGGACTTGTACAAAGATAGCCAATCCATGCCTATGATAGAATCAAACTCCACTAAAGGAAGTATGATAAGATTTTCTGGGAGGTTCAATCTAAAAACATTAACCGAGGAGGAGTTATAAACCATGGATGCAATAATTTCCCCATTCGTTGTTCTCACAGATAACTTTTCCTCCAAATTTTGAGGTGGTGTTTGAATAGTTATACTAAACTTGCCAGATATGAAAGAATGTTTAGAACCGGAATCAAATAGTACGTTCACTATTCTTGAATGAATAACAAGCGTACCTGTCACCACATCATTTTATGGCTCCACCTCAGCAGTAGTGATAACATAAGCCCTTCCTTGTTGCCTTGGAGGTTGTTGCTGATTACCTCTGACAACCCTTGACTTAGGGAAATTGTTCGCATAATGCCCAAGCTCCTTGAAGTTAAAACACTGCACTACAGGCTGAGTGTTGATCTGAACCTTCTGTTCCTCTTCAACATTAGCGGAATTTTTCATATCCCTTCAGCATTTCTTGGCTAGATGACCAAAATTTCTGCATTTGAAGCAATTCTTGGTTCCCTTGAGGCAATCACCAAGATGCTTCTTCCCACAATTCTTGCAAAGGGGAAAGTGAGAATTCTTTCCATCATGGGATTTTTTTGATTAACCACCCATGTTGTTCACCATTTTATGCTTCTTTTCACTAGGCCCATGAGACCACTGAGAGTCTCCAATCTCCATTTCAACCTTGAGGGCACAACATAAAATCTCCTCATAGCTGTTGAAGTCTCGAATCGCCAACAATTTTTGTAGACTCGGCTTTAGTCCGCTAAAGAAGTGATCCACCTTGCTTTCAGTGTTCATGACAAAGCCAGAGGCATACCTTGCAAGCCTTGTAAAGTTCGCTTCATACGCCCCGATGAACTCATCTTCCTTCTACTTGAGTCCAAGGAACTCTCTTTCTATCTTGAGATAGAGGGTTTGAGGAAAATATATGTTGAAAAACATCCTATTGAATTCCTCCCAATATATGGAATCAATTTCCTATTGGGACTTTGTATTCTTGATCAGTGTCCACCACTGATTAGTTTCCCCATCAAAACAATAGACTGCCAATACAAATTTCTCTTCTTCCGAGCACTAGAGGATAGAGAAAATATTTTCAATGGAGTTAATCCATTGTTCTACGAGGAGGGGATCATAAGACCCAATAAACATGGAAGGCCTTTTCTACATGAAGGATTCTACGACAAATTTCTCTTTCCTTGGAGGAGGGGGACGTTCCACCTGATTCAAGTTATTATTCATAACTCGAGCCAGCTGAGCAAGTAATGCCATGAATTTTTGAGCACCCGCTTCCATCACATCAGGCATGTCATTAGGACAATCATTACATTACCTATCACATTGGTTGTTGGAATGTGTTCTTCTATTTCCCACCATTAACTAAGAAAAACAACGTATAAGTAGAGGTCTTTAATACTTAGCTATTGAGTATAAAAAGGAAACATTGAACATTAAAGGATAAACTTATAAAGAAGAAGTACATCCTAACTTTTGATTCCTTAGGTTTATGTCTAGGTTACCCTTGATCTATTTCTTAACTTATATTCTTATGGTATTTTTTTCCCTTAATAATGGTTTGTACTAAGCTCTTGAATCTACCAAAGAATATCCCCTGGGAGTGTCGTAACCAAGAGTGCAGCAAGACCCATTATCGTACACCAGTTCCCATTTGAGTCTAGCTCAAAGCGGTGTTTTCAGGTTTTACCCCTAGATACATCTGTGCCAGAGCCGCCTCTACCTGCTCATATCCGGACGGGGATGTATTTTCTTGATAAACCACTTACTCTATACTCACCAAAATTTAGAACTTTTTTCTTATACTTAGTCTAATCCTTAAGGTTCACACTAAGGTGTTGTATTCCTAATCTCCAAAAATAACTAGACCATCCTCTGATACCAACTATAGCAACCCAAGCCTTTTACATATAACATTTCATTATTTCAAGCATAATTAATCATCATAGTAAAAGCCAAATATCGTTAAGTTTAGTGTCTTGGAAGACTAGGTACATATAAAATAAAACATGGGGATAAAAAAAATTCTTTATTTAATCTCCATAAAGAGCTTCTAACTTCATTTGAGCTCTTACATCTGCATAGGGTACCCTAGGGAACACATGAACAAAGGTATGAGTTAAAAAGCCCAGTAAAGGAATGAACATAAGGATACATCTCAAGCACATGAGTTAGGAGGCATGACATAATGATATCCAAATCATGAAACTTATAAAATCATTTAATATAATCATGGGATCATATAAACATGGAATCATATAAATGTGGCAGAATCATAAATCATATCTTTAGTATGGGTCAAGGCTAACCACTAATCCCGTTTCCCATTTTAGTATGGGTCAAGGCTAACCGCCAATCCCATTTCACATTGCATCTCATGAGACTTAACCTTACCCAATGCATTGGAGTGCTATCTGGGCGTACCCATCTCAACATATTCATAAATATTCTTTCCACATAAATAATCTTTCCACATAAATAATCATACATCATCAATGATACATAAACATAAGGGTACCCATGGAAAGAATTGGGTACCACAATTATGACATAAAACAGATCCAATGGGCGTATCATGAAAGTTTCCATGAAAGGAAAGGATTAGAACATACATGGAAATTCATAGGGTAAAGTAGGAATATAAAATGGTAAGTGGTGTCAAATACAAGTGACAACATATTAAAAATGTATTTTAAAAACATTAGCATTAAAACATTTTTGGGCGGTTTTAAGGAAAAAATTCTAGAGATTTTCAAATAGAAAAGAGGATATTATTTTATATAAAACCAGAATTGAACTAAGAATGTTTTTATAATAAAAATACTTATTTTATAAAGACAATTGTGTCTTAAAACAGAGGATATAGTGAACTTGAAATTTGGGTAAAAATTTAAGAAGTCCCCTTAAAACAGGTTTTCTTATCGGAAAGTTCTAAGGAGTGAATCTTTCCAAAATCATGTATATCCCTGAAAGAATGTGATGAAAGGGTATTGATATAAGAATCTTTTAAAAATAACCAAAATTCATAAGACTCACATAAATAGATAATATAACATCATTTTGAAAGAAAGATAAGGCAACCCGAAAGAACAAAAAAGGTTCGGGTAGAATTCGTTACAATTTTATCAGCATGGTGTCGGGTGTAACCAAGAGGGATTGATGAAAGAGAAATGGGGTTTGTAATCACTTATAAATCAATATGGAAGTATGGGAGAGGTTATTAAACATACCCCATCATTTTCCAGTACACATAAAAAGGTATATTATAGAGGACAATGTTGATTAAGAGAGAAAAGGAGAGGATCCCTTACCTTAAATCTGGTGGTGTTCTCCACTTGTTATTAATGACCTGAATAAAAAAATTAGGATTTTTAATTCATATGTCCAGAACCTCTTATATATTTAATTTATTTATTATGACCCTTTATAGTTCCTTAAAAGCCTTTTTGATTAGTTATAAGGTTCAATTTCATTGTTCGGCTCGTTTGTTTACTTGGCTTTAAAAGATCGGTTCACTTATATTCAAGTTTGGATTATATGCAAGATGAAAGTGGTTGTCCAGAATTAAAGTTATATTCTTTAGTTCATATCCATGAGATTACATGGTTTTAATTTTAATTAGGTTACTTAGAGTGAAGTCTAATTATTATATATATAACCTTAGTGATAATCGTTTTTGTTAATCGGTGGATTTGATTACAAAGAATGTGTTTTTCTTTATAAAAGAATTACATTTGTACCAAATAATTATAGAAAAAAAGGATATATTACATATATAATAATCTGGTTCAACCATAACACAAATAGTTTCATGACCATAATTAAAGATAACAATAGAAATTGATAAACTGTTGTCCTTGAATGTGCTAAATTAGCACATCTCAAACAATGCTTTAATTTCTTTTAAATAAAAGGGTGGGGAAAGGAGAGAATATAATTAAATATACTAATAGCATGAAGAAATTCTAGTAAATGTACATTACTGGATTTTTCATACTATTATGGTGAAGGGAGGTGAGGAAAGAAATAAAAAGAAAAGAACTTAAAAGAAAAGAAGAAATTTGGGAAGATGAATTTACCTCTTGAGACTTACTCCTTTGAGAACCTCTTAAGGGGAGAGGTTTTGGTATTTTGAGAAGTCTGAGAGATTTTGGACGTGGGGGAGGACCTTGGGGAGAGTTTTAAGAAGAATTTAGAGATGGATTGAAGCTTGAGAGGAGTGGAGAGAAGAGGGAGTGAAGGGGGGTTTTTATAGTGGAGGAGAGGAGGGATTTCATGATATTATAATCCTTAATTTATTATTTCTTCACAAGACAAAGAATAGTAAGTATTCCATGACCAAGAATAGTAAATGGGTCATGTGAATTCGAATCAAGTGGGCTTACATCAGCAGAACATCATCGATGACTCAATTAATCCATTATTTACCATTTATTGTGAATTATCGGATTCTACTATTCATAAAAAATTCCAGTATTTTAGAAAAATACCAAAAAATCACCCTAACCATTTTTCAACATTTAGAATACAAAAATGAAGTCAATTTTTCAAAAATAATTTTCAAAATATGACTATTTTAATATTTATTTAAAATCATAATTTATTATCAAAACCAGTTTTAAAACATTCATTAACTCATTCTAAACTATAGGTATATCATACTTCCAACATGAATATTATTTTTATACCACCATAGGTGAGGTTACTATTAATTAGGGTATATCAACATTCATAAGGGTATGTTACTATTCACCAAAAATTATTTTTGTTTTATTAGACTCCAAAAAACATCTTGAACACAACCGTGCATGTCGGATTTTCAAAATTCCAAACAAAGAAGTGACAAAATTATGTTTAAAGGTCACTTATCACTTAGTAGTTCATTATTATGTGATTTTATGACATATTTAAGGAAGGGAATTTTCATTAAAAACACTGGGTCATTACAATGGTCATGTGGTTGTGTTGGTATGCATGCATGAAGAGTTGATGCGTGAGTTCCATGCATCAAAATGGGCAGTGCATCCTAGTTTGAAGAAGATATATCGTGATCTTCGCAGACAATTTTGGTGTCCAGGAATGAAAAGAAAAGTTATAAGCTTTGTGGCATAGTGCCTTACTTTTCAGTAGGTGAAGGCCAAGAATCAATTCCCAGGTGGTTTATTACGTCCATTATCTATTCCGAAATGAAAGTGGGATGATGTGACGATGGATTTTGTGGTGGGTTTTCCAAGGATGGATCAAAATAATGATGTAATCTCATTATTTTTGGACCAGCTAATAAAAGTGGATCATTTCTTAGTGATTCATGATACTTACATAGTTGACCAGTGGGGTGAGTTGTATGTTCGGGAAATAGTACGGTTTCATGGTGTACTATGGAATATAGTTTCAGATCATGATTCTTGTTTCACATCATGCTTCTAGAAAGGGTTGCAAAAGGCACTGGGTACACAGGTGCTTTTGAGTACGGCTCTCCACCCATAGATGGACAGGTAGTCAAAGCATACGATCCAAGTGTTGGAAGATATGTTGAGGTATTGTGTGTTGTATTTTGGTGGTTCTTGGTAGAATTACCCATCGCGTTTTGAATTTTCCTATGACAACAGTTTTCGAGCTATGGTTCAAATGGCACCATTTGAAGCTCTCTATGGGAGGCCGTGTAGATCTTTGCTGTGTTGGTTGGAGGTTGGTGAAATTGAGCTATTGGGACGAAGTCTCGTGCATGAGACTTCAAATAAAGTTGATTTGATTCGAAAGAAGATGGAAATATCTCATAGTAGCTATAATTTGTATGCGAATCAGAGGCATAGACCTATTGAGTTCAAGGTGGGTAATAGTGTGTTCCTTCAGGTGTCACCAAGGTTGGGTCACTAATGGATTCAGAACCAGAACAAGTTGGCGCCCAGGTATGTGGGGACGTTTGAGATTGTGGATAGGATCATGCTAGTGGAATACTGATTGGCTCTTCCAAAATGGTATAATAGGATTCATGATGTTTTTCATGTGTCACAGCTTCGACGGTACCACCCTAACCCAACTCATGTGGTGGATGTTGAGATTGTTGAGCTTGAGGATGATGTGTCCTTTGAGGAGCATCTGGTTCGTGTCATGGACCGTAGTGAGAAAGTATTGCGAGGAAAGGTTGTTCCATTAGTGCGAGTAATATGCCAACATTAGAATGTTCAAGAATAAACTTGGGAGCATGAATCAGATATGCAGGGTCAATGACCCAATATCTTTTCCTTGGAAGGGAAATGAATCTTGGGAGCTTGGCTTGAGGATGAGCCGTTATAAGGTGGGGAGGTTTTAAGATACCGAATCTTGGAAATGTATGTTCTCATTTATTTTTTGGTTTGAATCCCTTGTTTTGGTTAATTAAGTGCTTACCCAAGTCCTTAAGGAGGCTCGGGGGTGTTCTGATGGTTCGGGACACAAAAAAGGATAAAAGGAGGGTTTTATGGGTGGGCTGCACGGTCTACACACGGTTAGTGCAACCCTGTGGAAAACCCAGGAAATGGTGTAGGAGGTGGGATCTTGGATAGTGGCCTCAGCACAATTTTCACACGGTTTGGAAAAACATGCGGGTAAACCATACGACCCAGAAACTTTTAAAAAAATTACAATTTTTCCACTCTAGGATTTTAATACCCAACTTGATATTTCCTACCATTTCTCCCCTCTTCACCCCAGGAATGAACCAAATATCCCAAGAGCACCAAGAGATAAATCTCCATCATTTTAAGGCATTTTTGGTGCCATTGGTTGTAGATTGAAGATTCGGGTAAGGCTAATCCCATCCTTGCTTCTCTTTTGAGTTTAGGGTTTGTATCCTCTTCACCTCTCCTTCTGAAGCTCTAAACCCCTACTCTTTGGGTGAGATCTAGGTTGAAGCTTAAAGGGTTGGTTTAAATGGAATCTAACAGCTCTATTAATAGTGTGTTCACCCATAGAATTGAGGTAGGTGGTCTACAAGTTATATCCCATGGTTTATTTATGGATTTGTGCATGTGTGGTTTTGTTCTTGGGTGTCTCTTAGTAGGTTTTAATCACCCTGTCATGTTTAGGTAAAATGGTTATTAATAAGGTGAATAGAAACCCTCAAGATCCCCATGGGATGTGTCGAGGGTGATGAGACTAATCTAGGTCCACCCATGGGGCGTGCCGACTTCCCTGGACCTAGGGATTTTTGAAGAACAAGTGATATTGTTGTTTATTTTTGTAGAGACCTTGATAAACATGTTCATGCAATTGATGGTGTTGGAGTAGAAGCTAGGTGATAGACCTAGGCTTAACAATAATAACCTAATGGATATTTGGGTTTACATGGAAGTGGTTTATATGGTTGAACATGGATATGTTAAATGAATTGTGAATAGTGTTGGAATGTGTAATGGGTTGACACTTGAGAATGATGAATGGATAAATGGGTTAATATGTAGAAAGGATTAAAGACCATAATGGAATGGATTATGAGTCTATTAATGAAGCCTAGTGATTTCAGCATGATTAAAGAAGCCTAGTGAGATAGGAAAAATGAATTAATTCTTAGTGAGATAAAAATAATAAATGAGAATTGGGATAAATGGCCAAATGATGTGAAATGTGGTAAATGTGTTAATGGGTTAAGACATGGTATTAACTATCATGTTATTATTATGATTTATGTTTTCCTTGGGCAAAAGTTGTGATGTTGTGAGAATGGTTTATGTATACACACACACACACATATAGCATGTGCACATGGCTTGGTAGAATGGGGTATTGACTTGAGGTTCTACGCCCATAAGTTGAGTTGGAATGAGGCTCTAAACTCCACCCCTAATGCACGAGTTAGGGAATAGGACTGAGGCTCTGTTCCCCAAATGGTTGCATCCACCTGGACTAAGGCTTCGAGGTGAGGATATAGTTTACATGAGGAAGTTAGTCCTTGTGAGATAGGATAACAATGTGTTTTCCTCATGCATGTGATTGTGTACTTTAAGCCTGTATAACTTGTTTTTCTTGATGAACCCATGTTAAATATGTTAGAAATGGTAAGTAATGGGAAATGGGGTGAAATTGTAATATATGAAATGGTAATAAATGTTGGTAATGGACCTAAACTAGCTAAGGGAACTTAATCTTTTCCTTATCATTTATTATTCATTTCACTTTTTCATGCACAATTGTTTATACCAGATATTTTGTAGACACCGTTGGTGGTGGCCTATTGAGTTGTACTCACACCTTACTCGGGCCGCCATTGGGTACCCGAGAAGAATTCATGTTTGTAGGTCAGGAGAAGGGCAAGGTTCCTTTCAAGGCAGTTGGGTTGGCATGGGTATATGTAGAGGAAGACCAAACTTGGTGTCAGGACCATTTTTGGGGATTTTTCAGCAGTTTACATTTTTTTTTTACTTTTATACTCGTAGCATGGCATGAAATATTTACTATTAGACATGGTTGTACCCGTTTATGGAATGGTTGTTTATGCATGCTATGGTATTATTGGTTATTATTCTACTATTTTTTTATCTTCTATTGTGGATTAATATGATAAAAAGGGGGTATAGTCTCCCCAATTGACTATTTGGACCATCACTGCTAGTTGGAAACCTTTGGTGTATGGGAAGGTGCACTTAAGGTCATGTAACCACCCATCTTGGAGCACCAGTTTAGTAGATTCTGATTCGGGGATGTTACACCATGCAACCTTACAACTTCCTTCACTTATATCTTGGTGAGTTGTTCAAGTGATAAATCTTTTTGAATAGAGATAAAATGGAAAATTTTGGTGATACGGTCCACTATAACTGATATCACATTATTTCCCTTGGAAGTTCTTGGGAGACCAGTGAAAATTCCATAGTAATATTGCCCTACTTCCATGATGGTATGGGTAGTGGTTGTAATACCCCTTTAGGAATTTATTGCTTTGCCTTCACTTTTTGACACACCAGACACCTTGCAGTATAGTCGACTATCTCCCTTTTCATGTTATCCCACCAATAATGATCACAAAGGTCCCTATACATTTTCGTGCTTCTAGTATGTATATAAAAATTAGATCTATGAGCTTCATCCATCAACTCCTTTATTTATGAAATAGATGGAACATATAGTCTTGTATGAAATTTCAATACACCTTCTTGATCAATATTGAACTCAGGAAAATTCCCATCCATTAGAACCTCAAACTTCTTATACAACAAAGGATTATCTATTTGATATTTCTTGATCTTCTCTAGTAATAATGATTGATAAATTATTTGGGATAGGATTGATGATTTCATTTCCCTTACAATTCCCATGTCCAGTTTTACTAGGTCTTTGATTAAAGAATCTCCTTGAATCCTCATCATTTCCAACAGAACAAGGTATTTCCATCTTAATGAATCAGTAACTTTTTTTGATCTTCTAGGTTGATAATTAATTGAAAAATCATAGTCCTTAATAAGTTACAACCATCTCCTATGTCTCATGTTCAATTCCTTTTGCATGAAAATATACTTCAAACTTTGATGGTCTGTGCATATATCACATTTATCCCCATAAAGATAGTGCCTCCATATCTTTAGAGAAAAAACAACCACAACCAGTTTCAGATCATGTGTTGGATAGTTCTTCTCATGAGGTTTTAACTACCTAGATTAATAAGCAATCACCTTTTCATTTTGCATTAGGATGAATCCAAGACCTTTCAGAGATGCATTGCTAAAAATAATGAATCATTCTCTAATAGAGGGTAGAGTTAACACAAGTGCAGTAACCAATCTATTCTTAAGCTCTTGTAAACTTTCCTCACACTACTTTGTCTAGATGAACTTAACCCCCTTTCAAGTTAACTTGGTTAGTGTATTAGAAATTCATGAAAAGTTTTTCACAAACATAATATAATATTCTACTAAACCAAGGAAACTATGAATCTCAATTATTTTTGTATGCTGATTCAACTACTCCACAACCCTTATCTAGGTAGGGTCAACTGAGATTCCTTCATTGGTTACAGTGTGCCTCAAGAAATAAAATTTTGTAACCAAAACTCACACTTTTTAAAATTTCCAAATAACCTCTCCTTACTCAAAGTTTTTAGTATAAACCTTATCTAATCCACATGATCCTAAAAACTTTTTGAATATATCATAATATTTTTAATAAATACTACAACAAAGTTATCAAGTTAGTCCTTAAAGACTCTATCCATCAAATCCATAAAAATCACAGGTGCATTAGTCAATCCAAAGGGAATAAAAACAAACTCATAATTCCCATATCTTGATCAAAAGGTGGTATTTGGAATATCTTCTTTCTTCACCCTCAATTGATGATAACCAGATCAAAGATTAATGTTGGAGATGAATTGAGCCCCATAAATATGGTAAAATAAATCATCAATTCTTGAAAGAGGGTACATGTTCTTCACTGTGATCCCATTAAGTTTTTTGTAATCAACGCATAACTGCATTGATCCATCCTTCTTCTTCACTAAGAGAATAGGTTCTCACCAATGAGCCACACTTGGTCGGATAAACCCTTTCTCCAAATGATTGTAGAGTTGTTTCTTCAATTCCTACAGCTCCACATTTTTCATTCTATATGGGGTTTTTGAAATCATCTTGGAACCATGCATGATATCAATGGTGAATTCTACGTCACTTTCTAGGGGAGGACTAGGTAACTCCTCAGGAATTAAATCAATGTATTCCTGAATTATGGGGACATTTTATATTTATATACTTTTATTCCCTTAATCATCTTCATCAATCAACTCCACTAATAAGGATATGGGTGGTGCTTTTAGACAAATATCAGGTCTATATATATCAACTTTGAATATAAATGTAGGTTTTCCACTAAAAAATACTAAGATTTAATTTCTTATGTAGTTTATCTTATCATTATAGTTTGAGAGCCATTCCATCCCTAGTATAATGTCAAATTTCAGCATGGGAATGACAATTAGATTTGCGATAATATTGTACTCGCCAAAGTAGATACTAGAGTTTCTATACACTAATGATTCTTGGATAATCCCTCTAGGATTATTGAATAATAAATCTACTTCTAGAAGTTTAGGGATTGATTCTATATTATTTTCAAACTTGGAGAAAATAAAGGAATGCATAAAACTAGAATCAAACAAAGTACTTGCTATCTTTGAGATAACAACAAGAGTACTTTCCACCACATCATTTGGAGCTTCAACTTCAGTTGTCATGATAGAAAAAGCATAAAATTGCTCCATTTTCCTATAATGAGGTTGATGGTAATTCCCATCCACTTCCCTTATATTTGGAAAGTGATTGGAAAAGTGACCAAGCTGTCCACATTTGAAGCATTGGACATCAGGTAGGGCCTGCACCATCTTCCCTTTGTCATTAGTGTTGAGAAGTTTAGGATTCACCTCATTATGACAGTTTTGAGAAATATGGTATAGAAAACCTGTCCTTTTATATATAATATTACATGATTTTATGTATAATTATACATCAGAGTACAATACAAGGATCGTAAAGTTTAGTGTCTTCAAAGACTAGGTACATAAAACTGAAAACATGGGATTAAATAAAACACTTATTTATTTAATCTTCATAAAGATATCCTAAATTACTTTGAGCCCTTGAAAATTCATAGGGTACCCTGGGTAACACATGAAAAAAGGGATGAGATAAATAGGCGAGTAAGGGAAAAATCATAGTAATAAATTTTTAACACATGGGTTAAAAGGCATGGCATGATGACATAAAAAGGAATGTAACCTATGGAGTCATAATATATAAACATGGAATCATGGAGTCATAGTAATGTGTCAGAATCATAAAGCATGACTTTATCATGTATTAAGGCTAACCGCCAAGACTGTTGAACATGGTAGCACAAGCCAAGGCTAACCGCCAAGACCAACGCACATGGTAGCACAAGCCAAGGCTAACCGCCAAGACCGCCACACATAACATATCATGAGAATCAACTTTACCCAATGCATTAGAGCTCTATCTGGACACACCCATATTAAATTTTCATGAATACGTTTTCCACATATAGAATCATTCATAATCAATCTTACATAAACATAAGGGTTATCCATGGAAAGAATTGGGTACATAATCATGTCATAAAGTATAATAAATGGGTGTATCATAAAAGTGTCCATGAAAGAAAGGAACTAAAATATTAATGTAAATTCATAATGGGAAATATTCATGTATCATTGTTATTTATTTAAAGTATAAGTGACAACATGTAAGAAAAGTATTTAAGAAATTTTAGCATTAAAACATTTTTGTGCGGTTTTAAGGAAAATACTATGGAGCCTTTAAAATAAAAAATGGAAACATATTTTTTATAAAAATAGAAGTGAAACAAAAATTTTTTAATAATAAAAAAAACTTATTTTATAAAGAAAATGGTGGATTAAAATAGAATATAGAGTGCACTTGAAATTGGGTAATAATTCATAAAGTTCCCTCAAAACAGGTTTGCTTATCAAGAAGTATTGAGGAGGGAATCACTTAAAAACATGTATATACCTGGAAGAGAATCATGAAAGGGTTTTGATAAATAAATTTGGTACATGTACACATAATTTATAAGATTAAAATAAAATATGAGATAACTTCATTTTGGTGAAAGGAAGATAAGGTAACCCGAAGGAACAAAGGAGGTTCAGGTAGAATCCCTTACGGATTATCAGCATGGTATCAAGTGTACTTAAGAGGGATTAATGAGAGATAAAAAGGTTTATAATAACTTATAAATCATTAGGGAAGTACGGGGGAGGTGATAAATCATACCCCATCATTAGGGATTAAACATAAAATGGCATAACATAGACGACATTCTTGAATAAAAGTGAAATAGAGAGGATCCCTTACCTTAAGTCTGACGGTGTTCTCCACTTGATATTAATGCCATTAATAATATTATTAGGTTCATTAATTAATAATTTCAGAACCTATTTTATATTTATAATATTTTTATAACTTTTTTAATTTCATTCATGACCTTTTTGTTTGGTTATTAGGTCCAACTTCATTGTTCAGGTTCATTTGTTTCCTTGGTTTTAATGATCGGTTCACTTATATTCATCTTCGGACACACATGTATGATGAAGGTGGTTTTATAGAATTGAATTTATATAACATTAGTTATCATCCATAATATTACATGGTTATAAAATTCATTTAGTTATTTGGAGTGAAGGTGAATCGTTATATAAAACATTAATGTTAAACGCTCAGATTAACTTGGTGATTTTGTTCACAATTAACTAGTTTTGTATTATTATTTTACATCAAGTGTAAAAAATTATTCCAGAACAAAACATAAGATAAAATAAATATTTAATAGTCTGTTTAAAACATAAAAATTGTTTCATGACCAGAATAGAATATGGTAATAGAAATTGATAAACTGTCGTCCTTGAATGTGATAAATTAACACATCTCGGATGGTATTTTCATTTCTTTTGTATAAAATAATGGGAAATGATATATGATAATAAATTATTAAAATATCATAAAAAAATTACAGTACATTTAAGGTATGGGATTTTTCAAAAAATTTGTATGAGGAGAGGAAAGGATAGAAAATAAAACAAAAGAACTTGAAAAGAGAGTAAAAGAATTGAAAAGAGGAATTTACCTCTTGAATCAATCTTCCTTGAGAGCCTCTTAAGGGGAGAGGATTTGGTATTTTGAAAAGAATAAGGGATTTTGGACGTTGGGGAGTAGCTTGGGGAGATATTTGGGTAGAATTTAGGCAAGGAACAAGGCTTGAGAGGAGCGAAGATAAGAGGTGAGGGGTGGTATTTATAGTGGAGGAGAGGAGGGTTTTTATAATATTTAATTCCTTAGTTTATTAATTTCCATCCAGACCAGAAATAATAATGATTCTTGTGGCCAAAAACATTAATATTTTCAT
This sequence comes from Viscum album, assembly GCA_963277665.1. NCBI lineage: Eukaryota > Viridiplantae > Streptophyta > Magnoliopsida > Santalales > Viscaceae > Viscum > Viscum album. Next base: position 1,476,326,440 of record OY728152.1, on the reverse strand, counting down.
TTGAGTTCGAACCAATGGCCATTTATATCATCCATGACTCAAACATGATGCAGAAATTTAGGCTTTAGCATTTATTGTGAATTATCATATTTTACTATTCATAAAAAATTCAAGTATTTTTAGAAAAATCCTAAAAATTCACCCAAACCATTTTTCAATGTGTAGAATCCAAAAACAAACTCCATTTTTCCAAAATAATTTTCTAAATATGATTAATTTAGTTTTTAATTAAAATCATAATTTACATGAAAAATACAGATTTTAAAACTATAACTGATTTTATAATGCTTTCAAAAATTATATAAGGTCTTATAGAATTATATTAAAACCAAAAGATGTAAAATTGTTAATTTATGAACATATTTTAGGAAAATAAATTTTCTTTTATATTAATTAATTAATTGTAAGTATTTATTTATGACTTACAAAAATACCAATACTTTTACTATGGTCATATTATCACTTGTAAGAATCCTAAATTTTATTTATACATTCAAGGGTGAGGTTAATATTACTTTAAATGATTTACTATTCATAAGGCTCATATTACTATTCATAAGGGTAGTTTACTATTCATAATTGTAGGTTACCATTCACCAAAAATTAAGTTTGTCTTATCAGACTCTAAACATCTTACTGATCGCAACTGTGTATGTCAGATTTTTAAAATTCAAATCACAGAAGTGAAAATATTATGATTAAAGGTGCAACGACCCGAAATTTTGAATAAATATTGTTTCCTAATTTTGTGTGTTATTTTATTTCATACTCAACAAAACTTTTTCATTTAATAAAATGAGTATAATTAAAATGAGACTGTTGGGTTTTGACTATTATATGACCGTTAGTCAGTATGACTGTTGGAAAATAAATGTTGCAACTATTGTCTCTAAATACAAGTGATATTGGTTAATTAATATAGAAAGAAGATTCGATGGCCTCATCCAGTAGCCTCAGGCCAATTGAAGCCCATCTAATAGAACTTGGGAAGGAGGTAGAACCACTAGGCTTTTCTCTGGACCAAACCCAAGCCGAACTTCATCGTGTGAAGCTAGAACGGAATCACCTTCAGGAGAAGTTCAAACTGATAGAAATTACTACTCGTGCAATGTTGGCCGAGCCAACCTCATATTCTCTCACCTTAGCACACCTTACACTTAGGTCCTATGTTGGGGTTATAAGGGGATATGTAAGGAGACCGTAACTGCCTTGTGTAATCCTTTGATTTAAATAAAAATTTTGATTTCTCCTTATGATGAAGTTTGTGAATTTTCAAATGTCTGTATAAATATAGTATGCCTATTTTTAATGAATTCTAGAAAAAGGATATTTGAAAATATTTATGTAAACCTTAAATAATTAATTATGTGTAATGATTTTAAAAAAATGGTCTTCTACAATTATGTTCTGTAAGAAATTTAGAGTCTAATAAGATCAACTTAATTTTTGATGAATAGTAAATTATGAATAGTGATTTTATGCTTAGGATTAGTAATGTGACCAAATGGATTAGTAATCTCACTTAAAGAAAGTATTAATATAATTTAGGCACTTTGATTAAGTAACGTGATTCAATAAAATAGGTAAATAACGGTTTCATAAATTATTAGTCAAGTATCAGTTTTTTCGGGTGAATAGTGTTTTTAATTAAAAATTAAATTAAAAATATTTAGAAAAATATTTTTATAAAATGGAGTTCATTTTTGAACTCATAGCATCGATATTATGTTAAGGTAATTTTTGGGGATTTTTCTGAAAAAATGAATTTTCGGTGAATAGTGTATTTATTTAAAAATTAAATTAAAAATATTTAGAAAATTATTTTTATAAAATAGATTTCATTTTTGAAATCAGAGCATCGATATTTAGTTAAGGTGAAATTTTGGGATTTTTCTGAGAAAGTTGAATTTTTGGTGAATAGTGAATTTTCAGTTTAGAGTTTCGGGTGTTTAATGACATCATTAAGGATGAAATAATTATGTAATCATTATGTTAGACTTATGAATAATAAGATAATTTATGAGGTGTTCCAAGTGGCCAATACCATGGGCAAGCCCATGGTTTTTCCAATACCACCAATGAGGTGTCCCTTGGCCATTAATGCCTTGTCCCCTCACTTTCCCTATAAATACCAAGACATTATCTCATCCTTTCGACTCCAAAATCATCCTCAATGAAGTTATGGTCTCCTTACCTCCCAAGGATTCCTTCCAAGGTTCCCCCAAACCCTCAAGGTCCCAACCTTTGAGTTTTAAGAGTTACGTTTTAAGGTAAGGGATCCTACCTCTCTCTTTTTTTCCAAGTACTCTCTTTTATGTCATTTATTTTATACTTCATGTTCTTATGTTGGAGGATGTTCTTTTATATTAATACTACTGTCCTTTTCATGTTCATGTGATGAGATACCCACTCTTTCTCTCATCAATTCATTTTAAGTATGTTTAAGTGGCGCCGTTAGACTGCCGAATTTTTTTAAGGGATTCTTTCACCCTTCTCGTTTTCAAGATCTATTTTCATGTCAAGTCTTTCATGTTCTTTTTTATTATGTTGGGGTATTATCTCTATATATATCATACTGATATTTTATGTTCATATGATGAGAGACCCTATTTGATCTCATCAATTCATTTTTTTAAGTGACGCTGTTAGGCTGCCGAATTTTCATAAGAGGAATCTTATTTTTGTCTTCCTTCCATGTTTTTCATTTCATATGGTATGTCTTTAAAATTTCATTACCATGTTCTTATATACTTTATATTCTGTCTCTATACTGTTTTATGGGTCATTTATGATTGGGTGACCCATGTCCCCTATCTTTTCAATATTTTCTAAAACCCTATAACATAGCCGTTATGCTGCAAAATTTTCGTCTCAAAATGTCTCTCTCTTTTTCTCAAATTATTTTATTTTATTAAGTGAACACTCAAAGATCTTTCTTCTATATGGTTATTCAAATATATATCAAAATTTTCTATTTTAATTCTGGGACTTACATACATCAAACCCGCTTTCCTTTTCTGTGGGTTTAAAGTGACATAAAGATCATGTCTTAAAAGCAGTTTTTAAAACATTATGATTATGAAATGAAACCCATTTATTTTATGATATATGGATTATTTATGAATTGTTTTATGATTATATATGTGGCTCACATGATAATAAAGGAAAATTTAAGGGTGATCCCTGATTGCGGTCCAATGCATTGGGTAATGATGTAACCACTAGAGATTACAATTTTAATGATATCTTGGTGAATAACCTTGGTAATTTCAAATGACACCTTGGGGATGGAACTTGGTGATATGTTCATGATTTTATATGTTAAATGTTGTAGCCACATATTCAAGTTATGAAACACGTTATTTTTATTATGATATTCCTCATTATCTCTTTCTCATGCCTTAAAGTTATTTTTCATGACTTTTGATGTATCTCAAGTTCACATGTAAAATGTTTCCCTTATTTCCCTTACTGGGTCTTCTTCTCACCCTTTCCTTTGATGTATGCTCCCAGGTTATGAGATGCTGTAATGAACTAGGACGAACAAATGATGAATCCTTTAAAGTATTTAAGAATAATTTTTTATGTTTTCATGTATTAAGTTCCTGGTTTCCAAGACACTAAACCTTAAAGATCCTCGGTTTTGTATAATGTAATGAAAGTTTATGTGATAAGAAGGTGGGATGATATAAAAGGTCTCAAAGGATGGTTTATTTATTTGTGGAAATTAGGATATAAAAACGTTAGGAAGAACCCTATATACAGTTTAAATATAGGAAATCTTCCTCGTATTTTAGTGAGTATAGAGTTAGTGGTTTATTAAACAAATACATCCCTGTCTGGATACGAGCAGGTAGACGAGGCTCTAGCACAGATGTACATAGGGGTAAAACCCAAAAACACCACTTTGAGCTAGACTCAAACGGGAACTGGTGCATGATAACAGGCCTTGCTGCACTCTTGGTTACGACACTCCTGAGGGATATGATTTGGTAAATTCATAAGCTTAGTATGAACCATTATTAAAGGAACAAAGATAAAATAAAATAAAGATTCACATAAGAATATATGATCATGGATTACCTAGATTGTAACCTAGGGGATCACAAGTTAGGATATACTTTTCTTATACAAGTTTATCCTTCTATGCTTAATGTTTCCTTTTCATGATTATTGGATAAGTATTTAAGCCCCTAATTATACTTTTTTTCTTAGTTAATAGAAGGAAATAGAAGAACATGTCCCAAAAATCAATGTGATGGGAAATGTGATGATTGCTCTATTAATGTGATAGAGATGAAGAGAGATCAAGTTGAACATGTTGTGATTATGCCAAACCAGCTATCAAAAATCACAATTAATAATTGGTACCTAGTCGAATGCTCAAATTCATCAAGGAAGAAGAAGATGAAGCCTCAAGGATGTTCATCTGATAAAGTTGATAAGGGAAAGAAGACCCAATTTCCTTTTTAAAAAATTGTGGAAAGGGGCACCAAGGAGAATGTCACAAAGGAACCGGGAGATGTTTTAAGTGTGGGGTGATAGGGCATAAAGTATCCTATTGCTTCAAAAAATGGATAATGTGATGAATAGAGATAAGGTTCGATCTAATGTACCTTGTACTTTTCAATGTCATAAATGTGGAGAAGTTGGACATTATCCAAGGAAATTCTCTCTTGGAAGGGATGAGAAGCATGATGAGCATAAAAAATCTTTAAGGACAAGGGAACAATGCAAGTCCTATGCTGAGACGGATCATGATGACTAAAGTACATGAAACTTCTTCGCAATAATTGTCTATGTCATGTTGTATTTTAGTTTGTGCTCTATGAGAATATCCTTAATGTTTTATAAGAACATCGAGTCACTACCTTAGATGGTTTTATATCATTAAGGAAAACTTCTATTGTTATGTATCACATGTTGATATTTTGAAGTTGTTCTTCTTGAAAAAAAAAATGATTAGGGGATTAAAAGATGACTATTATTTTGGAAGACGTTCACTATTTTGGGAACCCTATATGATCGAGGTAAATAGAATAATACGGTATTTTCTTTGAGGAGTAAAGGTTGACTTATATTTTGAAGAATCGACGAATTTAAGGAGAACTTATAGTAATTTAAGTTACTTATGGAAATGATTAACCTATCTTGGGGAAAATATGTTTAGGTTAGTTACTTTTGTTATAAGATGTTAGGAGTGGTTGATGTTGTTTGGAGATGAATGATAAAGTTTATCTTGGAAGACTATGTTAACAAATCCTTTTTATATTTGGGTTTCAATCCTAGTTTGGTTTATTTTGAGGAATTTTAAGGACAATTATTTATGGAATGGTCTATGATAAACTTTGGGTAGTACCGTGGAACTTTGAAGATTTAAAGTAGTTTCCCTTCCTATGGGGTTCTTTCTTTTTGAAGAGTTGTTTTATCTTACCCTTTCTATTTTTGGGATAAATGTTTAAAGATAGATGGTTATTCTTTTGTGGATTACGTGATTCTCTAGAAGATGATTCTTGTGCTTTGATGAGACCAAGTAGTTTTGAATACTCTTTGTTTGGATAAAAGATTAGTCTTGGTGGAAACTTATTAAGGGATGAAACTCCACTTGAAGGTAAATATATTTCCTTGTATTTTTATTCTATGTAGTAAATGAATTCCTCAAAATTCTTAAAAGGAACGTAAAACAAAAATGTTGTTGGTTTAAGTTTCCTACTGGGAAATCAAAGACCGTTTAACCCATCACCAGTTTGTGATTTTCTAGTGGTTAACTTCCTCTTAGACATGTTTTCTTTCACTCTCCCTCAGAACATAACCCTTTGTTTTCTTCTCCATATCCATGTTTTCCTACATGGAATCCTAGTATGGGTTAACTCGGGGGACCTTTGTACTTCCTTTTCATTCTTTTAAAGTAATAGTGTTACTGACTCTTTTTCCGATGTGGGACTTTCAAGGAAATTTCCGAGCCCAATTTTAAAAATTGCAAGGACGCAATTTCTTAAGGGGGGATGATTGTAAAGACCCGAAATTTTGAATAAATCTTGTTTCCTAATTTTGTGTGTTATTTTATTTCATACTCAAAAAAACTTTTTCATTTAATAAAATGAGTATAATTAAAATGAGACTGTTGGGTTTTGACTATTATATGACCGTTAGTCAGTATGACTGTTAGAAACTAAATGTTGCGACTATTGTCTCTAAATACAAGTGATCTTGGTTAATTAATATAGAAAGAAGATTCGATGGCCTCATCCAGTAGCCTCGGGCCAATTGAAGCCCATCTAATAGAACTTGGGAAGGAGGTAGAACCACTAGGCTTTTCTCTGGACCAAACCCAAGCCGAACTTCATCGTGTGAAGCTAGAACGGAATCACCTTCAGGAGAAGTTCAAACTGATAGAAATTACTACTCGTGCAATGTTGGCCGAGCCAACCTCATATTCTCTCATCTTAGCACACCTTACACTTAGGTCCTATGTTGGGGTTATAAGGGGCTATGTAAGGATACCGTAACTGCCTTGTGTAATCCTTTGATTTAAATAAAAATTTTGATTTCTCCTTATGATGAAGTTTGTGAATTTTCAAATGTCTGTATAAATATAGTATGCCTATTTTTAATGAATTCTAGAAAAAGGATATTTGAAAATATTTATGTAAACCTTAAATAATTAATTATGTGTAATGATTTTAAAAAAATGGTCTTCTACAATTATGTTCTGTAAGAAATTTAGAGTCTAATAAGATCAAATTAATTTTTGATGAATAGTAAATTATGAATAGTGATTTTATGCTTAGGATTAGTAATGTGACCAAAAGGATTTGTAATCTCACTTAAAAAAATTATTAATATAATTTAGGCACCTTGATTAAGTAATGTGATTCAATAAAATAGGTAAATAACGGTTTCATAAATTATTAGTCAAGTATCAGTTTTTTTGGGTGAATAGTGTTTTTTAATTAAAAATTAAATTAAAAATATTTATAAAATTATTTTTATAAAACGAAGTTCATTTTTGAACTCATATAATCGATATTATGTTAAGATAATTTTTGTGGATTTTTCTGAAAAAAATGAATTTTTGGTGAATAGTGTGTTTATTAAAAAATTAAATTAAAAATATTTATAAAATTATTTTTATAAAATGGAGTTCATTTTTGAAATCAGAGTATCAATATTTTGTTAAGGTGAAATTTTGGGATTTTTCTGAGAAAGTTGAATTTTCAATGAATAGTGAATTTTCAGTTTAGAGTTTCGGGTGTATAATGACATCATTAAGGAGGTAATAATTATGTAATCATTATGGTCGACTTATTAATAGTAAGATAAGGTATGAGGTGTATCTAGTGGCCAATACCATGGGAAAATACCATGGGAAAGCCATGGTTTTGCCAATACCACCAATGAGGTGTCCCTTGGCCATTAATGCCTTGTCCCCTCACTTTCCCTATAAATACCAAGCCATTATCTCATCCTTTCGACTCCAAAATCATCCTCAACGAAGTTATGGTCTCATTACCTCCCAAGGATTCCTTCCAAGGTTCCCCCAGGCCCTCAAGGTCCCAAAATTTGAGTTTTAAGAGTTACGTTTTAAGGTAAGGGATCCTACCTCTCTCTTTTTTTTCCAAGTACTCTCTTTTATGTCATTTCTTTTATGCTCCATGTTCTTATGTTGGAGGATGTTATTTTATATCCATCTTAATTTCCTTTTAATTTTCATATGATTAGATACCCCCTCTTTCTCTCATCAATTCATTTTAAGAATTTTTAAGTGGCGCCGTTAGGCTGCCAAATTTTTTTAAGGGATTCTTTCACCCTTCTCATTTTCAAGATCTATTTTCATGTCAAGTCTTTCATGTTATTTTTTATTATGTTGGGGTATGATATCTATATCTATCATACTGATATTTTATGTTCATATGATTAGATACCCTATTTGATCTTGTCAATTCATTTTTTTATGTTTTAAGTGACGCCGTTAGGCTACCGAATTTTCATAAGAGGAATCTTATTTTTGTCTTCCTTCCATGTTTTTCATTTCATATGGTATGTATTTAAAATTTCATTACCATGTTCTTATATCCTTTATATTATGTCTCTATACTGTTTTATGGATCATTTATGAGTGGGTGACCCATGTCCCCTATCTTTTCAATATTTTCTAAAACCATATAACATAGCCATTATGTTGCAGAATTTTCATCTCAAAATGTCGCTCTCTTTTTCTCAAATTATTTTTTTATTAAGTGAATAATCAAAGGTATTTATTATATATGGGTATTCACATACATATAAAAATGTTCTATTTTAATTATGGGACTTACACACATGAAACCCACTTTCCTTTTCTGTGGGTTTAAAGTGACATAAAATCATGTCTTAAAAGCAATTTTTAAAACATTATGATTCTGAAATGAAACCCATTTCTTTTATGATATATGTGTTATTTATGAAATGTTTTATGATGATATATGTGGATCACATGATAATAAAGTAAAATATAAGGGTGCTCCCTGATAGCGCTCCAATGCATTGGGTAATGATGTAACCACTAGAGATTACAATTTTAACGATATCTTGGTGAATAACCTTGGTAATTTCAAATGAAACCTTGGGGATGGACCTTGGTGATATGTTCATGATTGTCTTTGTTAAATGTTGTAGCCACATCTTCAAGTTATGAAACATGTTATTTTTATTATGATATGCCTCATGATCTCTTTCTCATGCCTTAAAGTTATTTTTCATGACTTTTGATGTATCTCAAGTTCACATGTAAAATGATTCCCTTATTTCCCTTACTGGGCCTTATGATCACCCTTTCCTTTGATGTATGCTCCCAGGTTATGAGATGTTTTAATGAACTAGGATAAACAAATGAAGAAGCCTTTAAAGTATTTAAGAAGAATGTTTTATGTTTTCATGTATTAAGTTCCTGGTTTCCAAGACACTAAACCTTAAAGATCCCCAGTTTTGTATAATGTAATGAAAGTTTATGTGATAAAAAGACGGGATGATATAAAAGGTCTCTTAGTACTTAGTAGTTCATTGTGTTGTGATTTCATGTAATTATATAACATAATTATAAGAAGAGAATTTCCATTGATAAAACATTGGTTTGTTGCATTATTCCCCCCTTATGAAATTTCTCCCTTGAAATTTAGTTTTACATTCTAAGCCATAAACAGGTGCAAGTACTTTTCCTTCATTGCCTCCTTTAGTTCCCATGTTGCCTATTTGTACTTATGGTTCCACCATAGTTCTTTGTCCAGTTGAGTGGTCTTGTTATGTATAACTTTATCTCTATGATCCAAGATCTTCACTAGCTGCTCCTTATAAGAAAGATCATCCTCCAACTGTACCACCTCTAAAGAGAGTACATGTGAGGAATCTGGTATTTACTTACTTAATAGGGATACATGGAAGACATCGTGCACTTTGTCCATGGAAGGTGGAAGTACTAGTCTATAGGCCACATCTCAGATTTTATTAAGGATATTGAAGGGGCCGATGTACCTAGGACTTAGCTTTCATTTCTTCCCAAATCTCATGACCTTCTTCCATGAAGATATGCGTAGAAATACCATGTCTAAAACTTTAAACTAAAGATCTCATCAATGATTGTATGCATAGATATTTTTTTGACTTTGGGTTTCCTTGATGTGTTGATAAACGGTTTTCACCTTCTCCGCCATTTATTCAACCATTTTAGGACTTAACAGCTTATGCTCACTAACATCATCCAAACACACCGATGTTATGAACCTTTTCCCATAAAGGGCTTCGTATGGTGCCATTCAGATGCTCAAGTGGAAACTATTGTTGTAGGAGAATTCAACCAGTGGAATATTTTAGTCCCATCCTCCTTTTAATTCTATATAACATGATCTCAACATATCTTCTTGTGTCTGAATAGTCCGCTCAGATTGGCCATCATTTTGAGGATGATAGGATGTACTGAAGTTCGGTTCAGTTCTTAGAGCTTGTTGGAGACTTTTATAGAACTTCGATGTGAATCTCAGATCTCAATCAGATACTATATATGGTGGTACTCCATACATACTTACCACATCTTTTATATATATTCTTTCAAGTTGATCTAATGATAAGGCCTATCGTATTGAGATAAATTGAGCTATCTTTGTAAGATGATCCACAATGACCCATATAACATTGTTTCCTCTGGATGTCCTTGGAAGTCCAGTGACAAAGTCCATGGTGATGTTCTCCCACTTTCATGTTGGTATGGTTAGTGGTTTCATAATACCCTTATAATTATGTATTTTAGCCTTCACTTGTTGACATACCAAACACTTTGATGTATATTTAGCAATCTCCTTATTCATATTGTCCCACCAAAAGTTATCTCGGATATATTGATACATCTTTGTGATCCCTGGGTGGATAGAGATGGTTGATCTATGTACATCATTCATAAGCTCCTTCTTTATCTCTAGATCAGATAGTGCACATAATTGTGACCCAAATCATACACCTCATTCTTCATCAATCATGAACTCTGAGGATTTTCCATTTCTAACAGCTTCTAACCATTTCAGAATTTCCACATCTTTTATTTGAGCATACCTTATTTTCTCCACAAGGGATGGTTGGGAAATCATTTTAGAGAGGATTAATGATGTTCCTCCCTTAATGATTCCCATTTCCATCATCATAAAATCTAAGAAGATCAGATCCCTTTCAATTATCATCATTGATAAAGATGTAGGATCTTTTCTACTTAGAACATCCACCACCTTGTTTTCCTTATCGGGATGGCAGTGGATTGAGTAGTCATAATCCTTGATGATATCTATCCATCTTCATTATCATATATTAATATTTTTTTGTGTGAATATATATTTGAGACTATTGTGATTAGTATATATCTCACACTTCTCCCCATAGAGATAATACCGCTATATTTTTAATGCAAAGATCACAACTTCCAACTCGATATCACGCATAAGATAGTTTTTCTCATGGATTTTTAGCTGCCTTGAGGCATAGGATATCAATTTATCATTTTCATCAGCACACAACCTAAGCCCTTATTTGAAGCATCACTGTACACCACAAAGAGTTCTCCACTTGATGGGAGTGTGAGTAGTGGCGTAGTGATAAGCCTATTTTTCAACTCCTTAAAGTAGTATTTACATTCCTAATTCTAGACAAAATTTACTCCCTTACATGTCTGCTTGGTCATTAGGTTTTTCAATCATGAAAAGTTATTCACAAATCATCGATAATACCCAGCTAGACCTAGAAAGATGCAGATCTCTGTTATAGATGTTGTCCTGACCTAAGAATGATAATTCCTCTATATAGAACTCATATTTCATTTACTTTTTATAAATATTCTCCCTTTGAAAAGTATTTAACACAGTATTCAAATACTCCTCATGTTCCTCCTTGCTCTTGGAGTATATCCGAATATCGTCGATAAAACTACCACAAATTTTTCGAGGTAATCTATAAAGACTCTATTAATTAAATCCATGAAAATTTCTATAACATTAGTGAGTCTGAAGGTCATCACTATGAACTCACAGTGTCCATACCTCGTTTGAAAGGAAGTCTTGGGAATATCTTCCTTCCTCACGTTTAATTGGTGATATCCTGACCGAAGGTCCACCTTAGAGAAATAACTGGGCCCACAAAACTAATTGAAAAATTCATCTATCCATGGCAGGGGATACTTGGTCTTTATCATAATTTTATTGATCCCACAATAATCAATGCAGAGGCACATTGATCCATCCTTCTTCCTAACAAATAGGACTGACACATCCCATGGTGAAGCACTCGGGCGTATAAAACCCTTCTCCATATTCTCCTATAGCTACTTCTTCAGCTCCTCCAGCTTCACAGTGGCCATTCTATATGGTGTATTTGATATAGGTAGTGATCCAAAATTGATAACTGAACCTATGGATCAAGAGAAAGACCATACAACTCTTTAGGGAATACATCAGTGTAATCCCTCACGATGGGCATGTCTTCAAGCATGATTCTCTACTTTGTCTCAATCATTTGATCTATAAATGCTTGATCATAAGGAATTAATATCCACACTTGATAAATTGATTCTAAAGGATATTTATCTTCATAAAACTTGTAATGAATTGGAGGATGATTTGGAATGTGAAGAGTGATATCCCTTTCCTGACAGTTGATGTTGGCTTTGTATAAAGATAGTTAATCCATGCCCAATATAACATTGAACCCCACTAAAGGAAGTATGATGAGGTTTTAGGGGAGGTTCATTCCACAAAAATTTACTAGAGAGGAGTTATAAACTTTGGAAGAAATAATTTCCCCATTCACTATTCTCACAGATAACTTATCCTCCAAATTTTGAGGTGGTTTCTGAATGGTTCTACTAAACTTGAAAGATATGAAAGAATGCGTAGAACCAGAATCAAGTAGTACATTATATATTCTTGAATGAATAACTAGAGTACCTATCACCACATCATTTTTTGACTCCACCTCAGTAGTAGTGATAGCATAATCCCTTCCTTGTTGCCTTGGAGGTTGTTGTTGATTGCCTCTAACAACCCTCAGCTTAGGGAAATTGTTCGCATAATGCCCATGCTTCTTATAGTTGTAACACTACACTACAGGCTGAGTGTTCATTTGAACCTTCCTTTCATCTTCCAAATTATTGGGATTCTTCATATCCTATTGTAATTTTTTAGCCAGATGTCCCAACTTTCCACATTTGAGGAAATTCTAGGTTCCCTTTAGACAGTTCCCAAGATGCTTCTTCCCATAATTTTTACACATGGGATTATCAAGCTTCTTTCCTTCAGGGAATTTATTTGCGGGACTGACCAAATTAGATTCCATTTTCCTCTTCATGTCATTGTTCCCATGATACCACTGAGAGTCTCTGATCTCTATTTCAACCTTGTGGACACAACATACAATCTCCTCATAACTGTCAAAGTCTTTAATATCCGATGCTTTTTGTATAATCATCTTTAGTCCTCTAAATAAGCAATCCACCTTGCTTTAGGTGTTCAAGAAAATTCCATAGGCATACCTTTCAATCCTTTTTAAGTTTTCTTCATATTCCCTGATGGAATCATCTTCCTTATCTTTGATTATAATGAACTCTCTTTCTATCTTAAGATGGAGAGTTCAGGGAAAATATTTATTGAAAAACATTCTCTTGAATTCCTCCCAAACCATGGAATCAATTTCCTCCTGGGCATTCGTATTCTTGATCAATGTCCACCACTGATCAGCTTCCCCATTAAAATGATAGACCACTAGTACAACTTTCTCTTCTTCTGAGAACTAGATTGTAACGAACCAAAGTTTTTCAATGGAAATTATGTCATAAAATTACATGAAAACACAACATAATGAACTAATAAGTGATAAGTGACCTTTAAACATAAGTTTTTCACTTCTGTGTTTGGAATTTTGAAAATCTGACATACACGGTTGTGTTCAAGATGATTTTTGGAGTCTAATGAAATAAAAATAATTTTCAGTGAATAGTAACGTACCCTTGTAAATAGTAACCTACACTTATGAATATTAATATGACCATTATGAATAGTAAATCATCCAACACAATAGTAACCTTACCCATGAATAATTAAATAAAATTTAGACATCTTAGAAAGTGAGAATTTGAGCTTAGTAAACGTTTTGGTCTTTTGTAAGTTATAAATAATTAATTATAATTAATTAATTAATTTAAAAGAAATATTATTTTAATAAAATGTGTTAATTAATTATCAAATAAATTTCTTATAGTTTTTAGATAATTTTATAAGACCCTACGTAATTTTTTAAAGCACTATAAAATCAGTTTTAATCTTAAAAACTGTTTTTAAGTAAATTATGTTTTTAATTAAATATTAAATTAATAATATTTAGAAAATTATTTTTTAAAAATGGACTTCATTTTTGGATTCTACACGTCGAAAAATGGTTAGGGTGAAATTTGGGGATTTTTCTGAAATACTTCAATTTTCAGGTGAATAGTAAAAAATACAGTTTTTTGCGTAATCGGTGTATCCTTAATTGCATCATTAATGATGTAATGATGAAATAAACATTATAGAACTTTAGTTTCAGCCAAATTATATTAAATTTCATAAATGGTTCCTTAAAATACAATAAATTCAATTTTCAAACCTAAAAAGAACTTTCCAAAGTCTAAAGTCTAAAGGTGATTTCTTAAAGTGTCTTTTTCTCTTTCTTTCACTTTCCTTTTAATAAATTAATGAATTATAATTATAAAGATTAATTAAATCCTAAAAATAATTATATTATATTAATATATGATTTAGGATGTCAGAAAACTAATATTACAAGTCTAACTTTTGATATATTTATTTTATTTAATATTTTATACTAAAAACACCTCCCTCATCATGTATAAATAAGCCCTCCCCCTCCCCTTGCCAAACCACACCTCTCAAGCTTCAAAAATTTTCTAAACTCTGCCCAATCATCTCCCTTACCCCCTCCCCCACGTCCAAAATCTTCTGGTCTCATCAAAAGACCAAGCCTAGGCCTCTTAAGGAGGATCTCAAGAGGAGGATTCAAGAGGTAATTTATCTTCCTCTTTCCTTTAATTCTCTTTCAATTTCAAGTCCTTTTCTTATTCTCTCTCAACCTATCTTTATCAAAATGGTATGGTGACTCCATTATCACACATATAATGGAATTTTATGATAATAATGGGATATTATAACATCCAACCCCCTTCTCCTCTTCCTTTTTTTTATAAAAGAAAATATTGTTCGTAAGGTGTTAATCTATCACCTTCAAGAACGACATGTTTTCTTTTTTCCATTTCTACCTACAGATATGGTCATGAAAAAAATTTTATGGTTGAACCAGAAAATTATATATGAATTATTCCCTATTTTATGTTCTGTAACTAACTTATGTACATATTACTAGATGAGTAAACAAAACAAGTTTGTTGTGGTCGAAAAACCTCCCAAATTAACCCAAATGATCATCATTAAATTCCTATCTAATGATTCATCCACAAGGTATAAAATTTAATTCATAGTAAGATCATTTTAACTTTTTTAATATCATTAATAACATGTAATTTATGTTTTTTATGTTTACCCATCTTCTACACAAACTTCAATTCATGAATACATGTGAAACGCTCAAGAAAACCATAAAAACAAACATTCCCAAACAATGTTTTTAAACTCTATAACTCATCCAAAGGCACATAAAATCACTTAATGAAACCATAATTAACCATATTAATGTAAAAAAGGTTCTGGATTTCTAATTAATGAATATAATGTCATTAGACAGGACATTAAATAGAAGGAAGCATTTAGATACAAGGTAAGAAGAAATTCTTGAACCCAACTTTCATCCTTAGGGTTCTTCCTCTTTCACTCCAATTTTGATATGGTTACTCCTTAAAAATATTTTTTTTTCATCATTATATTTACTTTTCTGGGATATACATGGTTTTCACTGGTATTTATGAAAAACCGAATGTTTTCCAAAAGAAATCTTCTCTCAAGAACACACCTTTTACGGTTCTTGTAACATGTATGTTATTCCCTCATTCTTTTGGGAACACAATGTTTATGAATGTGTTATTATGAGATGAAACCCATTCCTTTTAATGGGTTCATTATGTTCATTTATTTTATATGTTCATTATGGAATTCATGATAAATGATAATGTTATGATGCGACAGGTACACCCGGAATTATATAGCGCAATATGAATGTTTAAATGTGATGGGTGTGCCCGGAATTATACAGTTCTCTAATGCATTGGGTAAAGTGATAAATCTCATGAGTAAATGTGAAATTATGTGTGAAAAAGATTCTAGCTTGGTTCACAAGTATGTGTGGTAGTTAACCACTAAGACATGATGTTTAATTTTTATGCATTTCCACATCTCAAGTATTATATATGCTTCCACTCATGTTCATGATCTTTTCCCCATGTTATGATTATGATCACCCCATTCTATATTGTTCTTATCTATCCTCTTACTGGGCTTCTATCTCACCCCTTTTTTATGTATATCCTCAGGTGTCTACATGAACTAAGGAGAGGACAAGTGCCAATAAGAATCTAGAGAATAAGAAATTAAATAAATGTTTATGCTTGATGTTGTATTTGTTATGTGTGATCCTAGTTTTCCCAAGACACTAAACCTTTGGATCCTCTATGTGTAATACTATTATGTTGTTTATATTTAAAATGATGTAATAGTAATGTAATAAAAGGATCGGGTCACTATAGTTGGTATCAGAGGAAAGGTTTAGTTAATTTGGGAATTAGGATTAGTGAACCCTAAAGGAAACCTCTAGCATGAGACTAAGTACAAAAATGCACACAAGAATATTTTCATAGGTATCCTATATGTTACGCTTCTAGTATAAATTTTTCAAATGAATAAGTTATGTATTCTTGACTTTTTTACTTATGTTTTGTTCTAACATTTTCAATTTTTGAAAGTGGTGGGAACCAGGAGAAATCAGGCCAATAACTCGTGCGAGGGCCGATGCAATGATTTCCCGAATGACATCACCAATGATTTGGGAGGTGGAGTTCAAAACTTCATGGAGATGCTTACCCAATTATCTCAGGTTATGAAAAATAACCATAATAATGGGGAACTTCCTCCTTCACTAAAGAGGGAGCAACTAGCTATCAAATGTTTTATGCGGCAATGAACACTGACGTTTAGTGGATCTTCCGATCCACTAGTTTCAGAACAATGGGTCAACTCCATGGAGAAAATATTTTCTGTTCTTCACTATTCTGAGATGAAGAAGGTGACTTTAGATATTTATCATCTAGATGGAGAAGCCGATCAATAGTGGGCTTTGATTAAGAACACCAAGCCAAGGGAGGAAATTGAAGATATGGAATGGGAAGACTTTAAGATAATGTTTCTTAATAAGTATTTCCCACGAACTCTTCACACAAAGGCGGAGAGAGAATTCATAGAGCTCAAGAAAAAAGAAGGAGAATCAGTCACAACCCATGAAGAGAATTTCACAAGGCTTGCAAGGTATGCTTCAGGTTTTGTTATCAACAATGATAGCAAAATTGATAGATTCTTTAGTGTATTAAAAGCTCACCTTCGAAAGGATCTTGCAATTCAAGACTTTGGGAGTTATGAAAAAGTTGTTCGATGTGACCTCAAAGTGAAGATGGAGTTTGGAGAATGGTCCCATTGCTATGGGGATAAGAAACAAAAGATGGAGTTTCAAGTCGGTGGATCTAATGATAAAGGTGGGAAGAAAACTCAACGACCCACATGCCAAAAATGTGGAAAGTTGCACCATGGGAACTGCCTCAAAGGGATGGGGAAGTGCTTTAAGTGTGGGAAAGAAGGAAATCATGCTCAAGAGTGTCAAAAAGAAACAAAAAGGAAGGAGAATGTAGCTTATGAAAGGAGAGAACCACTCATGGTTCAATTCTACAACTGTAGGGAGCTAGGGAACTATGAAAATCAGTGCACTAAACCTCAACCTCTCGAGGGTAATCAACATCAGTAGCCATGGAAGCCAAAGGAACAAGGGAAGTCTTATTCCATCACTACTGTGGAGGTGGAGCATGATAATGAAGTCATACAAGGTACACTTCCTATTCACTCAATAATGGAAAAAGTTTTATTTAATTCTAGTTCTATGCATTCCTTTATATCTTGAAAGTTTTCTATAACTATAAATTCAAATCCCCGAAGCCTTGAAGTAGAGATATCTGTAAAAACACCAAGTGGTGCAATCATTGCAACCCAAGTGTTTGACTCTTCTCCTGTTGGCGTATGTGGGAAGATTCTTCCGTAAAATCTTGTAATACTTCCCTTGGTGGAATTCGATGCTATAATGGGAATGGATTGGATCTCGTTATATAGAGCACATATCAACTGTTGGGAAAAGGAAATATCTTTTCATATTCAGAACCATCCCATGCTCCTCTATAAATGCAAGAAAGATCATGAATATCCTTTGAAAAATCCTTCAATGGTGTGGGTGTTGATTCCCTATGAAGAATCATACCTCGCCCAAATTTTTGAGTCGAAGGAAAGTGTCAACCTTGAGAAAATTCCCATCGTGAGGGAATATGATGATGTATTTCCTGAAGAGTTACCCGAAATTCCCCCGAATTGTGAGGTAGAGTTATCAATTGAACTCATACCCGAAGCTACTCCTATCTCAAAGTGTCCCTATAGGATGGCTCCTATAGAACTAGAGAAGCTAAAGAAGTAGTTGCAAGAGAATATAGACAAAGGGTTCATATGCCCTAGTGCATCACCTTGGGGTGCACCAGTGCTCTTTGTGAAGAAGAAGGATGGAACAATGCAGTTGTGTATCGATTTTCAGGAACTCAACAAGATCACCATAAAGAAAAAGTATCCTCTCCCTAGTATTGATGACTTGTTCGATCAATTAAGAGGAGATAAATACTTCTCAAAGGTGGATCTTTGTTCTGGATATCCTCAGGTAAAGGTGAATAAGGAAGATATTCAGAAGACTGCCTTCCGTACAAGGTATGAGCACTATGAGTTTTTGGTGATGCCCTTCAGACTTACTAATGCCCCTGCAATCTTCATGGATTTGATGAATATAGTATTTAGACATTACCTAGACAAATTTTTGGTAGTGTTTATTGATGATATTCTCATCTAATCCAAGAGAAAGGAGGAACGTGAAGAACATCTAAGACTTATGTTGGTGACATTGAGAAATGAGAAGTTGTAAGCCTAGTTCAATAAGTGTGACTTTTGGATGAATCAAGTCACGTTATTGGGACATGTGATCACAAGTGATGGAATTTCTGTGGATCCTTCAAAGACAAAGGTGATTGAGGAATGGCCCAGGCCCTCTAGTGTCACAGAAATCCATAGTTTTCTTGGATTAGCTGGGTACTACCGACATTTTGTGAGAAATTTCTCACAATTGTCAAGACTGATAACTAAATTAACAAGGAATGGGGTAAAGTATGTCTGGATGGAAGAATGTGATGGAAGATTCAAGGAGCTAAAGAGAAGTCTGATCATTGCACTTGTACTCACACTACCGAAAAGTGGAGAACTTTTTGTGATATACAGTGATGCTTAAAAGAAAGGCTTGGGTTGTGTACTCATGCAAAATGATAATGTGATAGCCTATGCCTCACGACAGTTGAAGATCCATGGGAGGAACTACCCGACTCATGATCTAGAGCTATCAGCCGTGATTTTTCCTTGAAAATTTGGCGGCACTACCTTTATGGTGAGAAGTTTGACATATACACCAACCACAAGAGCCTAAAGTTTATATTCACACAAAAGGAGCTCAACATGCATCAAAGGAGATGGTTAGAGATAATCAAGGATTACGATTTCTCTATTCACTATCATCCTGGAAAGGTGAACAAGGTAGGTTATGCTCTAAGCAGAAAAGAACCTGCTACTCTATCCATGTTGCGGATTGAGAAGGACCCTATCTTCTTGGATATGCAAAGAATGGATTTGGAAATCATAATGGCAGGGGATACAACCTACCTTGCCCAAATTATTGCGCAACCATCCATCCATGAGAAGATTAAGGAAGAACAAAGGGATGATGTGAAGATACAAAAGAGGGTGAATGCAGTAAAGGAAGGGAAGCTGTAGGAGTTTTATATCGATGATGATGGTGTGATTCGGTTTGGAACACGGATTTGTGTGCCTTCATCACCTGGGATAAAGAATGAGCTATTGGATAATGCACATAGCTCAATATTCTCTATCCATCCTGGGAGTACCAAAATGTACCAAGATCTCCGAGAACACTTCTGGTGGGATAACATGAAGAATGAGAATGCGAAATATATATCGAGGTGATTGGTATGTCAGAAAGTTAAAGCTGAGTGAAAAAAGTACAAAGGTATGATGCGGCCATTGCCTATACCCATGTGGAAATGGGAAAATGTTACTATGGACTTTGTCATGGGTCTCCTGAAGATGTCAAAGGGAAATAATGCGATATGGGTTGTGGTTGACCGACTCACCAAGACTGCCCATTTTATCACTATTTGGGAAGACCTATCATTTGAACAAATTTCAAAGATATATGTGAAGGAAGTGGTGAGACTGCATGGTGTTCCACTCTCAATTGTCTCTGAACCTGATCCAAGGTTCACATCTAAATTATGGAGGAGCCTTCAACATGATTTGAGTACTGAATTAAATTTCAGCATGGACTATCACCCCCAAACTGATAGCCAACCTGAAAGGACTATTCAGACGCTTGAAGATATGCTAAGAGACTTCTCTCTAGAATTCAAAGGTGGATGGGATCAGCATCTCCCATTGGTTGAGTTCTCATACAACAATAGATTCCACTCGAGTATTCAGATGTCTCCATATGAAGCTCTGTATGGAAAGTGATGTAGAACTCCAACCTGTTGGGATGAAGTTGGAGAAAGAAATCTACTTGGACCTGATCTTGTACAAGATATGACATAGAAGGTTCAAGTCATCCAAAAACACATCAAAGCTGCTCCAAGTTGGTAAAAGAGCTATGCTGACAACCGTCGAAGGGACTTGGAGTTTGACATTGGAGATAAAGTCTTCCTTCGAATATCTCCATGGAAGAGAGTCATGTGATTCGGGAAGAAAGGGAAGCTAATACCAAGGTATATTGGACCCTTTTAAATCCTTGACCGCATAGGAGCTCTAACTTATCATCTTGAACTTCCACCAAATATGGATCAAGTTCATGATGTGTTTCATGTATCACTACTGAGGAAGTATATACCAGACCCCTCACATGTACTAAACTCAGAGGTGGTTCAACTGGAAGATGATATATCTTATGAGGAGCAGCCAATAAAGATTCTGGATCAGAGAGATAAGGTTCTATGCAACAAGACAACCCATCTTGTCAAAGTGTTGTGGAGGAACCATAAATTTGGGGAAGCAACTTGGGAACCAAAAGAGGCAATGAAAGAGAAGTACCCTCACCTGTTTGTGTAAAGTGAAATTTCGGGGGCGAAATTTCTTAAGGGGGGAAGAATGTAACGAACCAAAGTTTTTCAATGGAAATTATGTCATAAAATAACATTAAAACACAACATAATGAACTACTAAGTGATAAGTGACCTTTAAACATAAGTTTGTCACTTCTATGTTTGGAATTTTAAAAATCTGACATACACAGTTGTGTTCAAGATGATTTTTGGAGTCTAATGAAACAAAAATAATTTTCAGTGAATTGTAACGCACCCTTGTGAATAGTAACCTACCCTTATGAATAGTAATATGACCCATATGAATAGTAAATCATCCAACATAATAGTAACCTTACCCCTGAATAATTAAATAAAATTTAGACATCTTAGAAAGTGACAATTTGACCTTAGTAAACATTTTGGTATTTTGCAAGTTATAAATAATTAATTATAATTAATTAATTAATTTAAAAGAAATATTATTTTCTTAAAATGTGTTCATTAATTATCAAATCAATTTCTTATAGTTTTTAGATTATTTTATAAGACCCTATGTAATTTTTTAAAGCACTATAAACTTAGTTTTAATATTAAAAACTGTTTTTAAGTAAATTATGATTTTAATTAAATATTAAATTAATAATATTTAGAAAATTATTTTGAAAAAATGGACTTCATTTTTGGATTCTACACATCGAAAAAAATTTAGGGTGAAATTTTGGGATTTTTCAGAAATACTTCAATTTTCGGGTGAATAGTAAAAAATACAGTTTTTCGCATAATTGGTGTATCCTAAATTGCATCAATAATGATGTAATGATGAAATAAACATTCTAGAACTTTATTTTAGTCCAAATTATACTAAATTTTATAAATGGTTTCTTAAAATATAATAAATTCAATTTTCAAACCTAAAAAGAACTTTCCAAAGTCTAAAGTCTAAAGGTGATTTCTTAAAGTGTCCTTTTCTCTTTCTTTCACTTTCCTTTTAATAAATTAATGAATTCGAATTATAAAGATGAATTGAAGCCTAAAAAGAATTATATTATATTAATATATGATTTATGATGTCAAAAAACTACTATTACAAGTCTAATTTTTGATATATTATTTTATTAATATTTTATACTAAAAACACCTCCCTCCTCAGGTATAAATAAGCCCTCCCCCTCCCCTTGCCAAAACACACCTCTCAAGCTTCAATAATTATCTAAAATCTGCCTAATAACCTCCCCTAGCCCCTCCCCCACGTCCAAGAGCTTCTGGTCTCATCAAAATACCAAGCTTAGGCCTCTTAAGGAGGATCTCAAGAGGAGGATTCAAGAGGTAATTTATCTTCCTCTTTCCTTTAATTCTCTTTCAATTTCAAGTCCTTTTATTATTCTATCCCAACCTATCTTTATCCAAATGGTATGGTGACTCCAGTATCACAAATATAATTTAATTTTATGATAATAATGGGATATTATACCATCCAACCCCCTTCTCCTCTTCCTTTTTTTTATAAAAGAAAATGTTGTTCGTAAGGTGTTAATCTATCACCTTCAAGAACGACATGTTTTCTTTTTTCCATTTATACCTACAGATCTGGTCATGAAACCATTTTTATGGTTGAAACCGAATATTATATATTTATTATGTCCTATTTTAATTTCTAGAACTAACTTATGTACATATTACTAGATTAGTAAACAAAACAAGTTTGTTGTGGTCGAAAAACCGCCCAAATTAACCCAAACGATCATCATTAAATTCCTATCTAATGATTCATCCACATGGTATAAAATTTAATTCATAGTAAGATCATTTTAACTTCTTTAATATCATTAATAACATGTAATGTATGTTCTGGATGTTTACCCATGTTCTACACAAATTTCAATTCATGAATACATGTGAAACACTCAAGAAAACCATAAAAACAAACATTCCCGAACAATGTTTTTAAACTCTATAACTCATACAAAGGCACATAAAATCACTTAATGAAACCATAATGAACCATATTAATGTACACAAGGTTCTTTATTTCTAATTAATTAATATAATGTCATTATACATGACATTAAAGAGAAGGAAGCATTCAGATACAAGGTAAGGGGAAATTCTCGAACCCAACTTTCATCCTTCGGGTTCTTCCTCTTTCACTCCACTTTTGATATGGTTACTCCTTAAAAATATTTTTTTAATCATTATATTTAAATTTCTGGGATATACATGGTTGCAACTAGTATTTATGAAAAACCAAATGTTTTCCGGAAGAACTCTTCTCTCAAGAACACACCTTTTACGGTTCTTGTAACATGTATGTTATTCACTCATTATTTTGGGAACCCAATGTTTATGAATGTGTTATTATGAGATGAAACCCATTAATTTTCATGGGTTCATTATGTTCATTTATGTTACATGTTCATTGTGGCATTCATGATAAATGATAATGCTATGATGTGACGGGTGCCCACTAAATTATATAGCGCAATATGAATGTTTAAATGTGACGGGTGCGCCCAGAATTATACAGCACTCCAATGCATTGGGTAAAGTGATAAATCTCATGAGTAAATGTAAAATGATGTGTGAAAAATATTCTAGCTTGGTTCACAAGTATGTGTGGTAGTTAACCACTATGACATGATGTTTTATTTTTATGCATTGCCACATCTCAAGTCTTATATATGATTCCTCTCATGTTTATGATCTTTTCCCCATGTTATGATTATGATCACCCCATGCTTTATTGTTCTTATCTATCCTCTTACTGGTCTTCTGTCTCACCCCTTTTTGATGTATATCCTCAGGAGGCTACATGTACTAAGGAGAGAACAAGTTCTAATAAGAAGCTAGAGAAGAAGAAATTAAATAAATGTTTATGCTTGATGCTGTATTTGTTATGTGTGATCCTAGTTTTCCCAAGACACTAAACCTTTGGATCCTCTATGTGTAATACTATTATGTTTTTTATCTTTAAAATGATGTAATAGTAATGTAATAAAAAGGCTTGGGTCGCTATATAGATGACCGAGAATATCTTTTCAATGGTGTTAATCCACTCTTCCATGAGGAGGGGATCAAAAGTTCTACTAAACATGGGAGGCCTTTTACGCATGAAGGATTCAAAGAAAACATGATATTTCCTTGGAGGAGGAGGGTGTTCTACATGAATCAAGTTATTATTCATAACTTGATCCAGCTGAGTAAGTACTTTCATGAAGTTTTGAGCACCTGTTCCCATTATACCATACATCTCATTAAGGAAATCTTCACATTCTCTGTCACATTGATTGTTGGATCATGTTCTTCTATTTCCCACCATTAAATAATAAAAAGATCACACAATTAGAGGTATTTAATAATTATCTATTGAGAATAAAAATTAAATTTTAAACATAAAAGGATAAACTTATAAAGGAGAAGTATATCCTAACTTGTTATTCCATATGTTTCATTCTAGGTTATCCTTGATCTATTTCATAACCTATATTCTTATGTGATTTTTTTTCATTCCCTTAATGATGGTTTGTACCAAGCTCACAAATTTACCAATGCATATCCCCCGAGAGTGTCAAACCAAGAGTGTAGCAAGGCCCGTTGTCATGCACCAGTTCCCATTTGATTCTAGATCAAAGTGGTGTTTTCAGGTTTTACCCCTAGATACATCTATTCCAGAGCCACCTCTACCTGTTTGTATCCATACATGGATGTAGTTTCTTGACAAAACACTTACTCTATACTTACCAAAATTTAGGGGTGTTGTATTATACTTGGTATCATCCCAAAGGTTCTTACTAAATTTCTCTAATCATAATATCAAAAAATAACTAGATCATCCTCTGATACCAACTATAGAGACCCTAGCCTTTTACATATAACATTACATGATTTCAAGCATAATTATACATCAGAGTACAATCCAAGGATCATAAAGTCTAGTGTCTTAGAAGAATATGTACATAAAACTGAAAACATGGGACTAAATAAAACACTTCTTTATTTAATCTTCATAATGATATTCTAACATCCTTTGATCTCTTAAATCTTGATAGGGTACCCTGGGGAACACATGGACAAAGGGATGAGCTAAATAGCCTAGTAAGGGAAAAAACATGGTAATAAAATTTTAACACATGGGTTATAAGGCATGACATGATGACATAAACAGGCATGCAACATATAGAATCATAACATATAAACATGGAATCATGGAGTCATAGTAATTTGGAAGAAACATAAAACATGACTTTATCATGATTCAAGGTTAACCAACAAGACCGTTTTACATGGTAGCACAAGCCAAGGCTAACCGCCAAGACTGTCACACATGGTAGAACAAGCCCAGGCTAACTGCCAAGACCGTTGCACATAACATCTCATGCAACTCAACTTTACCCAACACACTGGAGTGATATCTGATAATAACCATATTAACTTTTCATTAATATGTTATCCATATATAGAATCATACATAATAAATCTTACATAAACATAAAGGTTACCCATGGAAAGAATTGGGTACCATAATCATGTCATAAAGTATAATAAATGGGTGTATCATAAAAGTGTCCATGAAAGAAAGAAACTAAAATATACATGTAAATTCATAAGTTAAAATAGTCATGTATCATGGTAAGTGTTGTCATGTAGAAGTGATAACATGTAAGAAAAGTATTTAAGAAATTTTAGCATTAAAACATTTTTGTGCGGTTTTAAGGAAAATACTATAGAGCATTTAAAATAGAAAAGGGAACAATAATTTTTATAAAAACAGAATTAGACCAAGAAGGTTTTCATAATAAAAAAGACTAATTTTATAAAGACAATTGTGTCTTAAAAAATAATACTGAGTTCACTTGAAATTGGGTAAGAATTTAGAGAGTTCCCTCAAAACAGGTTTTCTTATGAGGAAGTATTGAGGAGGGAATCACTTAAAAACATATATATCCTTGAAATATAATGATGATAGGGTATCAATAAATTAATTTGGTACATGTAAACAGAATTTATAATATGAACATAAAAGATAAGATAACTTCATTTTGGTAAAAGGAAGATAAGGCAACCCGAAGGAACAAAGGAGGTTCTGGGAGAATCCCTTACAGATTATCGACATGGTATTAGGTGTACTTAAGAGGGATTAATGAGAGAGAAAAGGGATTCTCATAACTTATACATCATGAGTGAATTATGGGGGAGGTGAAAAATTATACCCCATCATTAGGTATTACACATAAAAGGGCATAACATAGAGGACATTATTGAATAAAAGTGAAATAGAGAGGATCCCTTACCTTAAGTCCAATGGTGTTCTCCACTTGATATTATTACCCAGAATAATCAGATTAGGTTCATTAATTAATAATTAAATAACCTATTATATGTGTATAATATTTATTATAACCTTTTTAAGTTCACTAATGACCTTTTTGTTTGGTTATGAGGTTCAATTTCATTGTTCGGGTTCATTTGTTTCCTTGGTTTTAATGATCGGTTCACTTATATTCATGTTCGGACACACATGTATGATGAAGGTGGTTTCCCAGAATTGAAGTTATATAAAATTAGTGATCATCCATAAGATTACATGGTTATAAAATTCATTTGGCTATTTGGAGTGAAGGTGAATCGTTATATAAAATATTAATGTTAAACACTTGGATTAACTTGGCAATTTTGTTCATAATTAACTTGTTTTGTATTATTATTTTAAATCAAGTGTGAAAAAGGATTCTAGAACAAAACATAATATAAAATAAATATTTAATAGTATGGTTCAACCATAAAAATGGTTTCATGACCAGAATAGAATATGGTAATAGAAATTGATAAATCGTCATCCTTGAATGTGATAAATTAACAAATCTCATATGGTATTTTCATTTCTTTCAAATAAAAGCAGGGGAAATAAGAGATGGAAATAAATTATTCCAGTATCATAAAAACATTCAATTACATTTAAGGTACTGGAGTTTTCATAAAATTAGGATGATGAGTGTGAGGACCCCACCCCGGAATACCCGGAGCCAGTGCCTCCAGAACATGATGTGTCATTTTAAACAAAAACATGCAGTAAATAAATTACACATCATGTCCCTTCCAGAGGATCGAATTCGGTTCAGGTTCTGGGAAAATATCTACTTCTATCATACTTACTTTTCTCAAACTAAAACCTAATTTTTTTTATAAAAACATTGGGTGAGCATAGAAATGCCCAGTAAGGGTTTTTAAAACACTTAAAGAAATTCCCCTTTTAAAACAACAATATTAAAAGCAATCTTAGAACGTTTTCTTAAGTAGAAAACATTATCAATATTTTCATAGGTTACTTGAAATTTTTTTTCTTGAAATATCCCTTTTATACAAGATAATTGTGCTTACATAAAAAATTCAAATAAAACATGAATCAGAGTGCACACGTGTATATCAGAAATGTATGAGACGTGCATAATTCATAATCTGATCAATTCCAACTTTAAAAGAATTGTTATAAACATAAGTACATCATGAATCATTTTCATTTAAAAGAAACTCATATAACCATAACAGTATATAACCATTCCTGGTATAACATGCCATTTTCTTACATAATTAGTCTTTATGCTTTCACTACCATTATCATAGAAGATCCTTAGACAAGGGTTATTCTATTTTTCGAACAATCCCTTGGTTTATCATTTACCATTACATAATGAGGGAATGCATAATGCGGGACTTTGTCAAGGCCTTTCACCAAGACCGTATAGGTAGAAACCCAACATAATTGTGGTCAACCACCACAAATAATTGTGAACAAATCTAGCATCATGTTCACGCATCATTTTACTTAACTCATGAGACTTCATCACTTTACCCAATACATCATAGCACTGTATAATTCCAGGCACACCCGTCACATCATTTAAGTCCAATACATTCCTCACATGTCTTAGTATGGTCTCATTTCTATAGTGTTCATACTATGTAAGAGACTTACATTCTTAATCCCTAACAATTTTCTTATATTCATATACTTTAATTGAATTATGCATTGAGTGAAAAAGAACTAGATTTGTTAATTTCAGATTTAACAATGACGTGCAGGAACTAAAACAACACACCCTTATACATGTAGTAAGAACTAGTACCCATAAAGTGATGGGATATCACATGAAGTAACAACATCAACATTAAAATCTTAAGAATGTGACTTATTCCAAAACAACGTTTACACGTTTTGATATTGAGATACTCATTTAATCCAAGAAAAGTTAATTGTTAAAAATACTAATACATAAACTATAAATGATTCGAAACATCTCTTGTGACAATTGGGAAATACAAGGTATATATTATTTTGTGAGAAATGTTTATGCATAGAAGAAATGATTAAACATGTGTACTCATGCATGAATGTATATTTATGCTTGAACATGAAAACCATCATACCACTTACTTGAGAAATTAAGTTCGAAATATATGCATTCATGTGAATCTAAAACTCATGGAAAATATTATATATTCTTATATATGTACACCAGGTGTATACTTGAGATCTTGCATAACCCAAACAAGACTAAATCGATTCTTGCAACCATTGTATTTCTCATAATCATGTTTTAAAACCAATAAGGATAGGTTTTGTGGAAACTTAGTTGTTACCAAACTTATTCTTATATTTTTATATATATATATATATATATATATAATTTTACACATAACCACATGTACATTAATTATATTTAAGAATACACAAAAAACGTGATAAACTAGAACCCTTGCATGTTCTTTTATGTATCGAAAAGAAAAAAATTATTAAAAACAAAAGATCACTCCTAAAAGTTCATAAACCCAAAGTGGTTTGTGAGAAGAAACCATATAAGATTTCAAAATTTCAAAATGGGTTAGGAAAAATTTATATAATCCATGAAACTTTAAAATGGCCAATGAGGATTTTCATGTTTGAGCATAAACCCCTTGCATGTGTTATATACTCAAAATATATTTAGAAAATCGCATGTGAATTAGAGTTTAGAAGAAACTGAATAAGTTTATATAGGTGTATATATATATATAGATCCATATATGCACAATAATATAAGAGTTAAAAAAAAAGAAAACATAGCATATTTTATCCCTTACTTGTTCCGAGGAGGAGAAGAGCTTGAGGAGGATTAACTGAAGTTTGATGGAGGGCTGGAGGTTCAGGTTATGGAAGAGCTGGGGAATCCTTGGGTGTGCCTCAGGTGTATTTTTTTTTTATAAACCAATCCTATACTGATTATTTTAATGCAAGTTTTAAGGAATATGAGGCCAAAATGGTTTATAAAAAGACTAAGGGAGGTCCTTGTGGAAACCGTGTGAAAGGTGGGGGACCAGCGGGTGTCAAGTGTGGGAAAGAAATGGTTCAAAGTAGGGTGTAGGGTTACTAGTTCGAAGCAATAGGAGAAGAAGAGAATGACGCGGAAGAGTAAGACTGGGAAAATAATGAGCGGTCAAGATTTAATCCGGGTTTGATCGAATGTTTAGGTTGAATCCACGGGTTTTAAAGGTGATGGGTGACTTAGATTGATCCGTGGAAAGACCGGATGGTCCAAGATCAACGTAGCATTTTAAAAATCTTGGATGGTCGAGATTCGATCTTGAGGTTGATCAAATAGTCCAAGAATGTGGTTGTGATCCTCAGTTGCTAAAGGTCGAACGTGGGATCGGGATCGATGACCCAGATTGCGCGTGACGCAATCCAATGGCCTGGATCGCGTTTTTCCTGAAAAAACATGTCCTACATAGAAACGACCAGATGTTTGAACCTCCTTTATAAGCCTGATACTCCTATTGATAGCTCAGAAAAACACACAACACACACTTAGGGAGCCTTATACATGGGCTGTCACCCTCACAGGCCTTGGACTACCTATGCCCTGCCGCAACCTCGCGCCAGATGTGGCATGCTCAAGCGCTCTTACTCCCGTGCGCCCTTTGAGGAACCTATTCCCATGCTTGGGCCAGCCTTGGCTTGGGCTGAGGGCTAGGCTCAACCACCTAGTGTGAGCTACCTCCCTTAGCCCGACTATAAAGGGCTGGCCCTAGTGGGACCCATTTTTTTATAAATTCCCAACTTTCAAAGTTATAAAGTCTCAGATAAAAAAATACATTAATTATAACTATATAGAAATTTTCTTTTTAAACATGGCTTTTATTAAACATTAGAAGGTTAATGAGTACAAATTAAACTTCTTCTTAGTTAAAAGTATTTCTAAAATTGTTTATAAACACTAAACCTTTAACATAAAAAGTTATAAATTGAAAACTGGAAATTATTATACTATTATTATATAATTCAAATCTTAATTTAATCAAAATCATAGTTTAATTAGAATAAATTAACATATTTTAAAATATTGTTTAAGAAATGAAAATCTTTACAATATAATTAAAATATTTGAAAAGTGTTTTGAATTACTTATCACATTTCAAAATCACTTAAGTGTAAATCAATCTACTTCACCATGTCCTTTTAAAGTTCAGGATTAGTGATGGTTTATAATTTTCCAATCCATAACTTGATTATTTAGAAAACTAAATTACACTCACTTATTTTCAATTAATTCTCCAACAAGGCCAATGACTATATTTATAGCTGTTAGGGTTCCATGGTCACCCAAGGCAACGATCAAATTATTGTCTTATAAAACCAAGCCTTAGGGTGTCCTAAAACTCAAAAGGAAGAAGATGTTTCTCGTTATACCATTGGTGATTAGCATTTCCATGGTGGCTTTGTCCGTTCTTATATTCTTTATGATGGATACTAAGTACCCATATTATATTCTTGGGGTTCTCGTTGTTTTGGGTGGTATCCCTATAATATTAATAGGGTTTTTAATAGGTATCTTTGGTTAGCATGATTTTACTTTTGATCCCAGTGTATTGTAAACACTACGGTGTTCTTATTTGAATGAAAAATCCTTGTGTCCATTGTGTGTGTTTTTTACTCAGTTGCATAATAAAGTACATGAAAACCATATTATTACTTTTTATGAGAAATAAGTTTTGTTCGGTTATGATGAAATTCAAACAAAAAGAACACATATAATTATCAATATATATGGTTCAAGTTTTCGGGGTGTTACAAGGAGAGGTAAGGATAGAAATTAAAACAAAAGAACTTGAAAAGAGAGTAAAAGATTTGAAAATAGGAATTTACCTCTTGAATCAATCTTCCTTGAGAGCCTCTTATGGGGAGATTATTTTGTCTTTTGAAGAGACTAAGGGCTATTGGATGTGGGGGAGGCAATTTGGGTGAGATTTGGGAAGAATTTAGGCAAGGAACAAGGCTTGAGAGGAGCGAAGATAAGAGGTAAGGAGGGGTGGTATTCATAGTGGAGGAGAGGAGGGTTTTCATAATATTTAATTCCTTAGTTTATTAATTTCCATCAAGACTAGAAATATTAATGATTCTTGTGACCAAAAATAATAATATTTTCATGTTATTTCTAACCAATGGCCATTTACATCATCCACGACTCAATCATGATGCAAAAATTAAGGTTTTAGCATTTATTGTGTTTTATCGTATTTTACTATTAATAAAAATTCAAGTATTTTTAGAAAAATACCAAAAATTAACCCTGACCATTTTTCAACGTGTAGAATCAAAAAATGAAATCCATTTTTGAAAAATAATTTCTAAATATGATTAATTTAATTTTTAATTAAAATCATAATTTAATTTTTTTTAAGGTTAGGGCCGAAGCATCATTTATTATTAAAGCAAATAAAAGACCTCTTTAACTGGGTAGAGGGAGACCCATACATATCCCGAAGGCCTAGGGGGCATTTATCCCATTACATGGCCTGTAGGCCCATTTTTTAGGCCCAAAGCCCATACTGTGAATAATACAAATCATAATTTACTTGAAAACTACAGATATTAAAACTATAACTGATTTTATAATTCTTTCAAAAATTACATAAGGTCTTATAAAATTATCTTAAAAATAGAAGACATAAAATTTGTAATTTATGATTTTTTTAATAAAATACATTTTATTTTAAATTAATTAATTAATTGTAATTAATTATTTATGACTTACAAAAATACCAATACTTTTACTATGATCATATTATCACTTATAAGATGCCTAAATTTTATTTATACATTCAAGGGTGAGGTTACTATTCCTTTGGATGATTTAATATTCATAAGGGTCGTATTACTATTCATAAGGGTAGGTTACTATTCATAAGGGTAGGTTACTATTCACCAAAAATTAATTTTATCTTATCGAACTCTAAACATCTTACTGATTGTAACCTTGTATGTCATATTTTTGAAATTCAAATCACATAAGTGACAATATTATGATTAAAGGTATCTTAGTACTTATTAGTTAATTGTGTTGTGATTTCATGTGATTATATGAAATAATTATAAGGAAATAATTTCCATTGATAAAACATTGGGTTGTTACATATGGAATTCTCTTCCACACTTGTAACATTTCATGCTCCCGAGCATGAAGTTCCTTGAATGCTTCTTCACACATTTTTTGCATGTGGAAAGTTGAACATTATTTCCTCCTATTCCTTGTTCAAATTTACTCCCCATGTTTGGCTCTAGATATCTCTTCTTATCATTTGATTTGTGAGACCACTGCGTCTCTCCAAACTCCAGTTTGATCTTTATAGCACTTCGTACGATTTCTTCAAATCTTTCATAGTCTAGGTTGGGTAAATTCTTCCATAGATGAGGTCTTAGTCCACTAAAGAATCTATCAACCTTCCCATTAGGATCCATGATAAAGCTAGAGGTACAAAGAGAATGTATTGTGGATTTCTTCTCATAGCCACCTACTTATTCATTCTCCTTCTACTTTAGTTAGATGAATTTCTTCTCCATTTTCGTTCTCATCAAAGTAGGGAAATACTTATCAAAGAATATTTACATGAACTCTTCCCACTCCATAGCTTCAATCTCCCCTCTTGGACTCATGTTTTTAATTAGTTCCCACCACTGATCATCTTGTACCTCTAAATGGTACACAACTAAAGTGAATTTATCTTGTTCTAAAAAACAAAGTATAGAAAATATATTTTATATGGAGCATATCTACTATTCCTCAATCAATGGGTTAGTAGATCCATTAAACGTTGGTGGTCATTGATGCATAAAGGAATCAATGGAAAATTGTTCCCTTTGTGGGGAAACCAATCTCTTATCTTGATTCAAGTTATTTACCAAAACTTGAGTTAGTTGATTCATCATTCTCATGAAGGTTTTCATTCCATCTTCCATCAGAGGGAAGTCAACACATATCCCATTATGCTTACCATTTACATGGTTCTACCTATTTCCCACAATTTTTCTAAAAGAAGAAAACCATAGTGATAAACATGTTTCATAATCTTATAATTCCAAAAGAACTTTTATGTCATATAATATCATGATTAAACATGTCATTCATTAAAAACAATTAAATTTTCTATAAATACATCATAATGATTCATAAAAATATTGTGATTAACCAAACACATCCCCCTAGGAGTGTCAAACTAGGAGTGACGCAAGAACCATTATTGTGTACCAGTTCTCATTCAAGTCTAGCTCAAATCAGTGCTTTTGGGTTTTAACCCTAGATATATTTGTTGTAGAACCACATCCATCTGTTCATATCCAGGAAATGATTTATTTGTTTGAAAACAATTTTTTTTGGAATGGCCCAAAGGACTAAATTTTTATTAATTTGAATAAATCCCCTTTTAAGGGAAGAAATGGGGAAACCTCAAAAGGCTTAAAAGATATGAAACATCAAAAAAATGAAGGTCATTTCCCAGAACAGACTACATAGACATACCCCTCCCCAACATAATCATCAGTACAACAAACCTCCACCATGTATGACTATTCAGCAAGTTGTCCCGTGAAGAAATACACATGCCTGGAACTGATGGTGGAGCTATACCCTCTCAAACATACAAATCTGGATATTCATGCATTGTGAAAGCACCTGATCTAATTCTCTTCTGGAGAAAATCCTTGTAGAAAGTCTGAAATGAGCCTTCCAAAAACTAAATTCAAAACCATTGCTGCAACACCAAAATTCCACAAAAAATACCACCTTCATCAAAATAATCAAAACTTCACACTAATCCAACTCCCAGCATAAACATCCTCAAGCCGAACAAAATCACTTACTTACTTCCATCCAAAATCAATAAAGCCAGATCAAACATAAACCAAACCCCAAGAAAGTTTCCAACTGATAATCAAATGGAGATTTCAGCATAAAATCAGTGGCTGTATCAATATAAGGAAGAAGAGTGCAATAGGCTCACAGAAGCCGAAGAACTAGAAATTCAACACCAAATCACAGACTTAACAAAAATAGAATCCACCACCGTCGCGCAGACTCAGCACCACAAACAGATTCACCCAAAACCAAAACGACTGTAAAAAAACTAAGGTAGAAGAAATCACTAGAACTCTAGAAGTAAGATTCACCACCCAGATCCCATTACCACCAACCATAACACAATTGAATACCATGATAAAGCACTAAAGACACACACCAGAGATAAGGCAGAGACCTTAGGCCACTGTATTTGGAAGCTCAGTCGTGGACTGGCACCACGCCGCGATGTGAGACCCTATCCAACGATGAAGGAATCAGGTGTGAAGAGGCCGACAATGGTGCAAATGACATGAAGACCTGAGTCCAAGAAGTACTACCGCAACCAAGGAATGACCACCTGATCTCACTGATCAGCAAAAGTTTCACCACATAAACCCGAGTCGAAGGAGTTGGTGACGAGGGGAAAACCCTAACGTGTAATGCCCCTAATGGGCTCATCCTCTGATTGATCTCCGAAAACAACATAATATTTCACCAAAATACCATAAAGTTTTCCTATATTTAAAATTTTGTCTAGGGTTCTTCCTAAAGTTTTCAAATCCTAATTTCCAGAGATAAGTAAACCATTCTATGATACCAACTATGGAATCCCACATTTTTATTAAAATAACTTTACATAACAAATTAGAAATAGAGGATCTTTTAAGGTTTAATGTCTTGAAAAAAGGTACATAATACATGAAAACATAAAAAAATATTCTATTCCACATGAAAGGATTATTAAAGGTTCATCCTAAGTAAATTTATTACATCTCATAACCTGGGGACATACATCAATGGAAAGGGTGAGATTAAGGCCAAGTAAGGGATGATAAGGGAAACAATTTACTTGTGATCTCGAGGAATGTCAATAAGAACTCGAGGAATATTATAAAGGTATGATAAAGAGGCATATCATAAATAAAATAAAATAAATAATGACTTGAAAATATGGTTAAAAAAATTAATTTATACATTCATAAGCATATCACCAAGGTCTATCCCCAAGGTGTTACAAAAATTTCCAAGGTTATTCACCAAGGTATTATAAAACTTATCATATCTAGAGATTAAATTATTTACCCAATGCATTGGAGTGATGTCAGGGAATTCCCTTAATATGTCTTTATTTTAATGTGATCCACATATATCATTATAAAACATTTCATAAATAACCTATGGGGAATAAAAGAAATGGGTTTCATATCAAAATCACAACATTTTAAAAAGTGCTTAAAACAAGACCCTTTTGTCATTTTAAACCCACGAAAAAGGAAGGAAAATTTCATGTATGTTAATACTAGAATTAAAATAAATCATTTTGAAATATATGTGAATACCCATTGATAAGATATAATTTTTGGTATTCACAAAGAAAATAAAATAATTTCTTGATAAAAAGAGAGAAATTTTGAGATGAAAATTCGACAACATAACGGGTATGAAACATGGTTTTAGAAAACATTAAAAAGAGAGGGAAAAAAGTTCTAACATTCATAAATGAATATTAATATAGTAAAGGGATATAATAAAGTAGAAATAAGAACATGATATTTAAATTTTAAAGACATAACACATCAAAAGAGAACTTTAAAGGAAAAGCGATGATGATATTTCCCTTATGAAATTTGATAGCATAACGACATCACTTAAAAATTCATAAAATGAGTTGATTGAGAGAAAAATGGGTATCTAATAATTTGTAAATAATATGTACAGTAAGGGGGATATGGAATGTCATATCCCAACAAAATAAAATAGAAATTAAGAAGTAATAATATAAAAGGAGTGCTTGAAAAGAGAAGGGTGGTATATTCCCTTACATTGAAGAGTGACTTCTAAAACTCGAAGATCATGACCTTAGGGGCTTGAGGACACCTTGGGAGGAATTACTGGGAGGTAAAGATATCAGATATTTGGGGATAATGAATTTGAAATGAAATCTAATTGAGGAATGGCTAGGTATTTGTAGCAAAAGTGAGATAGTTTTTTATTAATTTCCGAGGACACCTCAGTAGTGGTATTTACAAAACCATGGGCTTTCCCATGGTATTTGCCCATGGTATTGGCCATTTGGGACACCTAA
This sequence comes from Viscum album, assembly GCA_963277665.1. Lineage (NCBI taxonomy): Eukaryota > Viridiplantae > Streptophyta > Magnoliopsida > Santalales > Viscaceae > Viscum > Viscum album. The sequence goes on along the minus strand of OY728152.1, from coordinate 1,476,290,046 downwards.
TATCATATTTTAATACTCAAGAGTTGAATAGAATTATTACATCATTATTTCATCATTAATATGTCATTAATAACACTGAAAACTCAAAATTTTATTTTAACTATTCACCGAAAAACAAAATATTTTATAAAAATCTCATAAATTCACTATAACCTAATATAAAACTTCTGAATTAAAAAATGACATTTATTTTATAATAATGATTTTCTAAATATGATAAATTTATCTTTTATCTATAAAAATACTTAATTATTAAAAATAATAGCGGACATAAAATGCATAGTAAACTGCATAGTAAAATTTGTGACACTTGAAAAAAATAAAATTATTTTATCATTTGTAATTAAAAAGGAGTGTTTTTATAACACTATTTATTTATAATAAATATTATTTATAAAACCTTATTTTAATATAATAATTTATATCTCTATGAAATGTACAATTTTTACCTGATAGATCAATTTATCAAATTCCACCTCAATTTTTAAGAAAAACTATTCTTAAAATGGAAATGATGAAATAATTTTTTTATTTAAACAAAGAGATTATATTTTAATTAACTAGGGCCTTGAAACATAACCCCTTAAAATGCCCACATATGACCTAAGGGTAAGGTGTGTGATGGTGATTAACTCTTGGGGCGGCTCAGATAACATTGCCCGGGTGGTAATCTCCACTAACATGAACTTATTCCATATGCGATTTCGTTCAAGATTAGCATGTTGAAGATCAGATTGGGCTTGGACCAAAGTGAAACCTTGTGATGCTACCTCCTTCCCAAGCTATGACAAATGGGATTCATACGAACTGATTCTACTGGATGAGGCCATTGACTCTTCTTTCTTCATTAATTGACCATTATGATTTCTATTTATAAACAATAATCTTAACTTTAAGAGTATAGTTTCTAACCATCATATTGACCAATTTTCATAATTGAACAACAATCATATAATGGTCAAAACCTGATGGTCACATTAAAATATACTCACTTCATTATTAATGAGATATAGTTCTATTGTGTAATAATATATCACACATTTTTAGGAAACACTTATCATTCAAATATTTTGGGTCATTAAATAATTGATGTTGATGATTGTCAAGAAGTTAGAGATGCCTCAAGGGTGGAGGGTAAAAATAGAAACCTATATGCTTAGAGGACCGACTAATCTCTGGTGGGATGTGTATGTTTAGGTAGACAGACATGAGGAAATGGCCTGGAAGGACTTTGAGGCCAGGTTCTTTGAGAATTTCTTCCTGGAGATGTTGAGTGTGGAAAGAGTTTAGGAGTTATTGAGTATTCAGTAGGGTGAAATTTCTATATTGGACTATGTAGTGATGTCCACCAAATTTTCTCTCTTTTCACTTGGTATGGTGAACAATGACACTTCGATGGTAAGGCATTTCAAGGGTTTTTTACAACATGCCATTCAGGTGAAGGTAAACATCTTTAGGTTGGCCTCAATCTCATTGGTGGTGAACCAGATTCTAATAGCCATGGGAAACATGACATATAGGTCTTATTAAATTTGGGTAGTGAATTCAGGTAATTTTAGTGGTGATTCTCCATATGGAAGGAAGAAAGGTAGAGATGAGTTCCAATAGGGCAGTTAGGCTAAGGAATTAGCTATACCTCTTCTTAGTGGGTCATCTATGATTTTATTTTAGTGTGGGAAGCTAGGACATGTCAAGAATTAGTGTGAGAAGCCTCCAAATAATTAATGGGAATGTGGATAGGTTGGGAATATCAAGATGTTCTACAGGAATCCTTCACGAACAACCAGAAGTCACATACTGGGGTAGTCTCAGGGCTCTAAGATCAAATTGAGAGCAATACCAAGTGATTGTATTTGAGTTTTAGCTGGACACGGAGGTCATGGAAGATACAGTGGGACTATATAGTGGGGTCAACAGCTGGTGGATGGTGCATTAACATAGGGAGACTAGTCTTCAGGTAGTCAAGCTCCAAGCTAGGTGCATGTTGTGGAGCTACTAGGGGCTAAGCAAGTTGGTGAGCTGAGGACGATAAGAGGTACGCTGAGGGTGTATCCATTTAACTTTTCTTGTTTTGGTATGGACTATTGAGGAATGTCTATTTGGAGTGCACGAGGTGCATTATAGATGTATATGGACTAACCAAATATTGTTTAGTAGGTTGAAACTGTCCCAGGTACATGATATATATATATATATATATATGATTTGCGTGGAACCAGGTTCTATATTTTAACATCATTGGATGAGAGATTATTGAGATGCTTTAGAATTGGGGCATCGAGGAGATGCAGTTACTTGAGGTGTGGGGAATATAGGCACCATTTTAGTGAGGTACTTTTTGAGGTGAGAGGCACCAAGTTTTTATTGAGTATCTATTAGATGGAGGACCTCAATGGTTCCATGTGTGACATTGGAACAAGGAGGGAACAAATGCGGTGCGGGGTGCTAATTGGTGTCTGATATAACATGGGAGAAATTTATGAGGTGAATGATTGATGATGCATAATAGGAGGAATTTTGTGTCCTAGAATGGTCGATGGACTAGTTTTTTGCTTTGATTTTTGGTTGGGATGTTACCAAGGTAGGTAACTCCTAAGGTGGGGTGCCCCTCTTCAGGCAATTGACATATACCCTTGAGATCGGGGTAGTTTGGGTTGTTTTCTCTAGGATGGGTATGTTCGATACAATATCTGTGTTTTATATAGCTTGAGGACAATCTATGTTAAAGTGGTGTTATTGTAACACCCTGGGTTTTTGAATCGGGTCAAAAACCTATCCGATTTTTAATTTCTGAATTAGTCGGTATGAATTTTTTTTTGAGCATTATAACTCAATTCTTAGAGTTTTGTTAGTCCAATGTCCTTATTTTGGATGTTTTTATAGGTTTATATAAATCATATGGAGTTAATAAAGGGTTTTGGGAGAATTGGAGGCCCGAAGGCCTATTTTGGAGCTGTAGGTCAAGGTGCACGATTTGAGCCAAATTGTGTGGCCTCTTATAGCTAACCATGAAGCCCATTTTTTTCACTAAGCATGGTTTGGGGGAAACCATGAGTATGGGGTGAATTTTTGTGAGTCAATGTCTAATGTTTTTGTAGAGAATTCCACACATCTTGTTCACAGTTAGGAAAAAATGTGTGGAAATCCCCATGAGTAGTGGCACTTAAGTAGTACCTATAAACTGTAGCCCGCACGGTTTGGAAAACCATGCGAGCTAACCATGAAACCTCATTAAAGGGGTAATATTAATTTTATACCCCTATTCTATTTTTCTTTTTCCTCCTACTCCCATGTTCCTTGCACAACATGAATAAACCCTTCATTTTTACTCCTCCCCTTGGATTGCTTTGCCTCCTCTGTTGGTGCTCCATTATTTAAGTTATTGGGTGTGTTGGAACTATGCTGGTTAGTATACACTCTCCCATACCTATTATATTATTTTATCTCACCTCAAGGAGTTCTAAATCCATTTTATCTATTTTCCCCTATTTTCTGGGAATTCGATAGAATCATCAATTTTTTCCAAACTGCTTCGAGTTAGAGGCTAACGCCGGATGTGCCTATGTCTACAAGTCTAAGGTAGGAAGTGTATACCTTTCTTTGTGTTTTCAAGATTTATTTGGGGGTTAATATTTAAGTGTTCCATTGGTTAATTAAGAAAGACCCTCATACTTGATTTCAAATTGATCATATGACCTTATGGGGTGCCGTTTGGCTTGCCTTAGCCAAATTTATGCGTGAGAGTCTGGGTTAGAGGCAATCGAACACCTTGGGTAGTTAGACCAGCCTGTGTTATTTTTTAATTTCAGTTTTTTGGTTAATTGTAATTATAAAATTCAATTATATTGAATTTTTTGTTTATTTAAATTGTATTTTTCATTTAAGTTGATTTTTTCAATTAAATTATATTTAATTTATTTTTTATATTGAATTGATTATTTAAAGTGAATTGAATTATATATATGTTTTTTCTTATGATATACTATTGTGATCCATGGGGTTATAATGGGATTGGCCTGAGGGATTGAGGTGGCTAGGCCATCAGGATTGAGATGATTTTGGTCATCTGGTTGGGCTTGGTTCGGGTTACTTGGGTGATGTGATCATTGGTTGGGTGTTGTGGACATGGGTTAAGGTGGTGAGGCAATTGGGTTGAGGGTATGAACCAATATATTTAGATGGAATGGCCGTTGGACTTGAGAGAAATGGTCACAGGGACATGAGGTGCCGGTTGGATGTGTCTTAGGTACTATTTTGGTGGTTTCCACTCACCCATTATGGACAAAGTGCTGCTCAGAGTCATGTGAACACCAGTTGACTCAATTATGAAGTGGTTTTGGCAACTCGTGTGGATAGAGGCCCTTGATAGTGCGACTTATGATTTTTTTGGGGGTTATTTCCATATAAATCCATAGGGATGGTGAGGATACTTTAGATGATAGAATTGACTCCATCAGTTGGGGGACGAGGCTCAGAAAATTGAGGTCGTTGGGTCTAGACTATTTTGGGAGGATGGAGATTATCATTCATCAGGATGTTGCGGTATGAGATGATAGTGAATTTTATTTGAGGATAGGTATCACTGTGCCTCCAGTTTTCAAGATTCGAACTGATGAGTGCTTCATGTAGGGTTCTAAGGGACATATTACTTTTTTCTTGGGCGTGCCTACGGGACGTCAATAATTTTTTGAGACATGGAGTGTTAGTAGGAACGAGGTACTAGATTTTGTATTTAGAGGTGGAACCTAAGGGTTCACCTGGGCTGTATGACATCATGGGATACCTTAGGCTATGAGTCAAGGATCCTCACCACTTTAGTGATTTCAGTGTTGGCCAAGGTAGTTAATGGATTCCTAGAGGCTATTGAGCACCAGGGAAGTCCATTTTTATTTTAGGAATGTGTTGTTTTATTTACTACAGTTCGAAACTCTTTAAGCACTTATGTTGGGTATGCACACTTGGGTGGTATCCTATTGAGACTCATTCTCATACCCTACATGGGCCCTTCAGGATCCATATAGAATTTATGTTCAGCTAAGGGTTTGAGCTCTGGAGCTGGATCCTAGTTTGAGTTGGTAAGGATGGATGACAGGGGACCTTGAGGTTTCTGCATCTGCTGGAGTTACCTATTTTTTTCCATTATTTGTTTTTTCATGCCTATATATGTATTATACTACTGGTCATCCATTGGAAACCACTTTCTAGATATTGTATTGTATTACTTTTTATGAATTCATTCTGTATTGTAGATTTCTACAAGTTTTATGCTTGGCATGTTCCTTTATTTTCACTACTATTTATTATTATGCTTCTACTATTGTATGTTATTGTATGTTCTTATACCTTTATCGGGTTTGGTTTAAGTATGCTGAGTATTTACTCTTCCTTTGAATGTTATATCTATGTTCTCATACAATTTCATTATCATCCCTTGAGGGTATAGACTCCCCACTTTACCCTATTTACACCATCACTTCTAGTTGGAAGCCATTGGTGTTTGTGGAGGTGTGCCTAAGGCCCAGTAGCCATTTATACCCGATCACTATTTGAAAGTGGATTCTAGGTCAGGGACGCTACATCATCAAAGGAAAAAAGAGCCTCCCCTGAAATAACACCAAATTTAAACCATCCTTAGACCACACCTTGTTATCATAACCATAAACATATTAATCTCTCCATACCATTTCCTCAAAATTTCTTTGCTAGGATTCCTCCACCTGCTACACTAAAGAAGACTGTACCATCATCTGATAAAGATACCCCTACTCTAAACTAATACCATATCAAGTTTCATTATAAAAAACTCTTCCATAACTCTCTAAGATCCTATAGACTTAGACATAACACCACTACATGACTTATTTTTTAATGAATTGGCCACAATTTTTTTCCCACTTTATAGAAAATATCCAAGTCATAATCCTATAAGAATTCCATCTACCACTGTTGATTTAGTTTTAGGAAACACTAGAAGAAATCATACCTCATGATCTTATGATATATTAAGACCATAAAGCATTCACTAAAAATGTAATGTCACCACAAATTTAGATAACAAAATATCTCACCAAGATAAAGGTCATGGGTAGTGTAGTTGAATTCTTGATGATGTAACTACTGAAGCCCATAAGTGATAAATTCCCTTTGCTACATCTGAACAAAACCCAAGACAAGACACAAAGAATCATAATAAACCTTGAACATAACAACCACCTCCTATAGATGAATAAAAAAAATAATCAACCAAATTATACTTCAAATAATTGAAATAATCTTAGAACTTGGTAGCCCACTCAAACACTCAACCCTTCTTAGTCAAGGATGTCATATGATTCATGATCCTAGAGAAATCAAGAATGAACTTTCTATAATAACCAGTAAGAATAAGGAAACTATTATCCTTCACAATATTTTTTAGGGGCACCTAATAAACAATTACCTCAATCTTTGAAGGATCCATGACTACTCTATATTGAGACAAAAAAATACCCATGAAAAATACCTCATGGGCCCATAGCTCACACTTAGATAGCTTACCAAATAGTTTTTGATTATGAATAACTCTCAAAATAGTTCACATATTCTCAGTGTTATCCTTAGTCACTAAAAAACATAAGGATTTCATCAATAAACACCACCATGAATCGATCTATAAACTCATGGAAGACTAAATTCATCAGTCCCATGACCATGATTAGAGTGTTTATAACACCTAATGATATTAGGTAGAAATCATAACACCCATAATGATATCAACAAGTAGTCTTTATTATATCCTCATATTTCACCTACCTTTTATGATATCTTGACTACAAATTGTTCTTTGAGAAACAAATATCTCCTTTAAACTGATTGAATAAATCATTAATCCATGGGAGATGATAATAGTTTTTCACTGTCACTTGATTTAAATGATGATAATCAATACACAAAAATTGACTGTTGCTTTCTCTATAAATATAATGGGATCACCCCAAGGTGACACACATGGTTGAATGAATCCTCTATATAGAATATCATTAACTTGAACTCACCACTCCTACATCTCAGAATGGGACAACATATTTAAATACATCAATATAGGAGTGACTCTCAACTATAGAATTATCCAAAACATGATCTCATGTTGAGGGGGTATCATCACAAACTTTTCAGCAAAGAAATATGGACACTCCTTAACACCCTTGGAAAACATCACAGGTTGATCCTCTATTAAACCCAACATCAACTTGACCATCAAGGGGGAAAATTACTCAACATGACTCCAACCCATCCAAGGGTATTTCTCTCCAACAAACACAACTTGATCTCCTTCAACATCATGGAATATGATGTTCCTCCTAAATCAATCCCCAATATCCTACACTGAATACAACCAATCCATGTCGAGGATGATATCATATGGCTATATCTTCAAACATAAAAAGTCTATGCAAGAGTGATTCTACCCTAACATCATCTCACAATCTTTTAACACATCATACAAGAAAGACTGAACTTCTAAAGAGACACCTATAAGATCAATTAAATCACTAGGGGGAGTAAATTAGTGATTATAAATTTATTTCACATTTTCCATTTTAAACAAAATTCATTATTGGTTAGAATAATGTGACTTAACTTTTAAACACATCCACATGCACAATTACACAAGGCATAATTGATTTTATAAGTTTCTCTACCCAACAAGAGTAGCTAATCCTTAGAATGATCTAGAAATACCCAAGATCACATAGTCTACTAGAAACAATCTTGTGTTTTATAGAAAGTAGTGGATAACCATAAAATTATGATACAATATAGTCTCATGATGGTGTAACTATATCCTGCATAGTAATTATAATTTTTATAGTTTCATAAAAATAATAAATTATCACTACTTCAGACTTTGAGTATGTTTTTACTATATTTATTCCTTATTCCCAACTCACATTGGAGTAAGTCTTCTTTATACTTATACAATATCTTTCAAAATAGTGGGAAAGAACTTATTCTTATTCCTTATCTTCATTATTATTCAACAAAAAAAATGTATCATGCTAAAACATATCAGTTATTCACAAAAAATTATCAACACCCACATCCTATTCCATTTCTTTCTTTTTAAATTCATAGAATAATATTGATAATTTTATTTCTAAAATTCATATGGAAACTTCATGAATTTAGGTTGCATGATATTCTCACATTTGAACCTATTCCACATATATATGAATTCATGCAACACCATGACTTATCCTATGATGTGGAATTATTATATCACTATTTTTTATTTCTATCTTCTAGTTTAGATTCAATTTCTACCTCTTTGTAAATTTTACATAATGAGAAAAATTCCCATGAGAATTTTTACTACGACATGGTGGCATCTTCATTTCATAGTACCCTATGGTGTAGTCTCCATTTCTTAAGTGTGTAGTATCCCAGTCTTCATATTATTCAATCTTAAAGTATCAACTCCAATTTTACTATTTGATTCTTAGCACCTTGGATCATTATCCATTTGATAAATCAAGAAACTTGAATCTATAAAGAATATAATAATCATCATCCAATGTATATCTGAAAATTATCTAATTATTTATAATACTAATTATGAATATATCAATAATTATTTACCCTTATGCAGGTCTATTACTTATGGAATTACCTTTACACAACTTGATGCCTATGTAGATGATAGTCATGTAGCGACCAATTTAAGATTACATGGATCATTTTGCTTACACAGTGATAAAATTTTATTTATGCAAGAGTGTATGATACTTACACAATGATCGTATGAAATTTATGTAGTACTTTCATGATGTTCACTTAGAATCAATTGATGGTTACACATCACATGTATCTATTTTTACGCAACCATTCCCTTTTAATTTTTCAAACACACTTCACTTTAAACTAGGGTCTCCTCAAACCATCTCAAGCCTTCCTCAATAAACTCAAAACCAATACCAATATTTTATAGACAATTTCTCTAGATCCACCGACACCTTCCTTTAGTTTCCTAAAATAACACACACTAATCATCACATTTTCCTTTGAATATGATTTATTCATTTACAACAAAAGTGAACACAATAGAAAATATCCACTTAAACATTATTCAAAAAATACTCTTTTCAATCATGGATAAAAAAATATCTCCCTTTGTATTTTTTGGGTAAGAAAATAAATCACCTTTATACTTAACCAAATTAGCAATGAATCATCACACAATAGTTCTAAGCCTAATTTTTCAAACATGGTGTAGGAAATAAAAATATTGAATAATGATATCATGCTATCCATAAAATATTTATTCTCATTTATCCTCTTCAATCTATAATTATCTTTATTAAACCTCTCCAAAAACTATAAAAAATACAAGTTCCTACATATAATTCAAAAAAACTATTAAAAATGATTCACACATGAACAATATTAATCCATATCTCCCCTTTTAATCTCCCTAAATACATGATCCCCCTGAATAGGTGAAACACATATATTTTGAATTACCCCCACTTAATTTTCTTCCATTATGAAAATTCACTTTATAGATAGATAAGGAAATAAGAACAAGAATATTTATGTTATCATTTATCCCCTTTGACAATAAATTAAAAATTACAAGGTGAGATAGTAGACATAATTTCATACCTTAGCCTCATTAGAGGGGATATTAAACTCCCATTTCCATCCTCAACACTTCAAATTCATCCTTCGATAATGTTTTGGTGAACACATCAACTATTTGATCAAAAGTAGGAAAAAATTCCACCTCTAGATCATTTATCTCCAAAATATCCTTGATTAATTGATATTTGATATCAATGTGATTTATTATTTAGTGATGGACATGATTTTTTAATAAGTTTATAGCAATTTAATCATCAAAAAACCAAAATAAGAGGCAATTCTACTTCCACCTTGAGGTCTTCCAACTGAGTTTTCATCCAAATCAATTAAGTAATGGAAATACTAGAATCTATTAACTCTACCTTAGTAGTTATTAGGTTAATATTATTCCACTTCCTTATAATCCAATAAAAACACCAATAAAAAAAAAGAACACTCCAACAAGCATATATTTCTATCATCAACACTTCCTATCCATTCTACATTCGAAAAACCATAGAGATTCAACAATCCTCTACTGTTATATTTAAACCCAAAATAATTTGTCTCTTTTCTTTATCTAAGGATCCTTTTATAGACCTAAGATGTGATTTTTTTAGCACTTTTGAATAAAGCATAAAGGGTGATAACATAAACTATATCTGACCTTGAAGCTATTAAGTATAATCAGCTACCAATCTGCTTTTAAAATTCTCTCCAGTCTACTTACATTCCTTTCTTATATTTATAAAGATAGGTTCCTATTGATATTAGTGTAGAAACTAATATTTAATCTTCCATTACAAATTTTTTAATAAGTTATCTAGCATACATTTCTTGTTAGAGAAAGATATTATCTCTCACTCGAGAAATTTACAATCCAAGAAAATATCTTTTCCCACCAAGAATGGAAATTTCAAATAAATACTTCTTCTATTTTGAAAAAATCTTCAAACAATTCTTCATTATATTCAGTAAAAATAATATCATATTTAAAAACAATAATGATGAGATATACCTTGTTATCATGTTTGATGTAGAGGTTTCTATCCACTCTCCCCTTTATGAATTTCAACTTCTTTAAGAAGGATTAAATATTAAAATAATAATCTCTTGGATCTTATTTCAATCAATTTAAAGACTTATTTAACCAAAGAACACGTTTTTAATCTTCTCCCAATAATAAACCACAAGATTTATTAATAAAAAACTCATCTTTTAACTCACCATTAAGGAGGTAAACTTTAAAACCATTTGAAAAATCTTTTATTTTTTTGGAAGAAATATAATGAAATATTATTATGGTTTCCATCCTAGAAACTAGTGTAAATGTCTTATAAAAATCCAGTCCTTCAACCTAATAATAACCCATACACACAAGTATTTCATTATTTCTAATCACTTCACCTTTTTCATTCAATTTTTTTTTTAAAAAACCCATTTTGTTATAATTATGTTATTCTATTTAGGTTTGGGTACCAAATACCATATTTAATTATTCTCTATCTGATCCAATTCTTCATCCCTATAATCAACCCATTCCTGATGCTCTATGGATTCTTCAACATATATTGGTTCAAGCTATAAAATTTGTAAGGTATGTGATATTTTTATAAAAGTTATATTGGTTTGAACTTTCTATCCTTGATCTATAATAATGTTTTGTACCTCCAACTATCTTCTCATCCTTGGATGATAAGAGTGGAGTTTCTCCTTATCACTTATGTTGGATGAATCATTATCTTTAAAATGAAATTCTTCAAAACTTTTATCCTTATCTAAAACTTCATCGTACTATTTAACAAAACTATATTAATCTTTATCACCATTTATAATTACTATTTAATATGTGTCTTCTTTATTTTCATGTTGAAACACTTTAACATCACCCGTATCCATGATATTATTTGTCTCCTTATTTTAACATCAATATCCTCTTCCATTTGAAGGTAACTCAGGGAGATTACATCCAAACCTCTTCTATAAAACTTTTTATGATTTTAACCATTGAATTTTATCATTCATAGACTACCAAATACCATTAAATACTTTAAACACATGTGTTTATTTTAATACATATCATATGGTGACATATTATAATTTGGTTTGTATAAGTAATGATTTTGAATAATAAAGAATTCTATAAAAACCTATCTCTAAAAATACAAAAAAGTATAATTCTCTGTGAAAATTGTTCGATCCATATTTTACTAAGATTATATAATTTTTTTTCTACCACACCATTCTATTGTGGTATACATAGTGCATTGCGCTCATGTAAAATACCACATTACTCAAGGTAAGTTTCAAATCTTCCATTTGTGTAATCAACACCATTGTATTTACAAAACTTATTCAAGGGGTAACCACACTCCTTTTCAACACTTCTCCAATAACTCTTGAACATATTAAGAAATTATAATTTAAGTTTCATAAACATTATGAATGTAATTTGATTCAAGTTATTAATAAATGAAATAAAATACTTATCTCCATTCATTGATTTCTTTATCATTAGTCCATATATGTTAGAATGAATATTCTATAAGGGGTGAGATGTATGAATCTAAACTTTATTATGTGAAGAATTATTAATATTACCCTCCTAGAATTGAATCATATCCAGTACCTTTTATTTATCATCTTGGGAACATGAAAAACACTTTCTAATTTTTTAATCTTTCTCATATTTCTTTGGAAAACATGGCCAATCATTTTATTCCATATTTATTTTTTTCATAATTTGGTAGCATGAATTTTGAGTATATCCTACTTGAAATAAGTTTCCCTTAGTTTGCTATAATTTTTCCATAATCTATTCATATTCAATATTTTTCACTAGAAAAACATATATCCTAAAAACCACCTTATTCCCTTTATCACAAAGTTGAGAAGAAATTAACATATTTTGTTTTAGACCATCAACAAACAATTTATTATTTTACTCTAATTTTGATTTACCAATGAACACTGAACTAAATAATTTTATCTTGATTGACCCATCATTACAAAATGTCACTGATCCTTATTTTCAATATTAAACATTATTTAATAGCTTTATGTCTCCTATCATATGCGAAGAACATTCACTATCTAATATCCATGGACATTCCCATTTTGAATCCTTGAAATAAACTTCAATAATAACTTACTTTTACTTATCTTCAGTATTTATCTACTAAGGATTTTTAGATATATAATTTATACTCAAATGTGTTAGTAGAATTATGAGAAATTCATTTACAAGATTACCAACCTGTCCACATCTACCAAAAACTTCATCAAGCACTTGAATCTTATTTTCTAACATCTGTCTAGAATTATCTTACTTCCTTTGAAAATATCTCCTTTGAGTGAGATTATTCCTCCTCAGTCTTTGATTTATAATCCTTATAAATCCATAAGAATTTTTTTGGTTAAACTAATTCATTATTAGTATATATTTGAATCTTCCATAGTACTGATAATATCCATAAAAGGAATACTTTCCTTTATAATTTGTTTACTGTCTATAATCTATAACATTACTTTATTTATTCTTTTAGCTAAAAATTTTGGATTCTTTTTGTGAACCAAAATTATTTTGAGCCCTTGAAATATTATTTTCCAACTTAGGACTTTTTAAATCTTCTTAGATTCCAACTATTTTCATAGTTTTTGAGTTTGAGTTAATTTTTTTCGAATTTTTATATTTCTATGACTCATCTAATTCAACCACAAAAATTATCTTAAAAACATTATTATTCCTTCCAAACATACCACTAATATTTTTAGAAATATTTTCTTCCCTTGAGGTTTTTTTCTAGTTATTAAAAACCTCTTTCTTCTTAGAACATTCATAAAATTGTTGAATATAATATTTGAAATTGGATCTATATTTTCTTAGCTCTTCTTCTGTATTGAACAACATTTAAATCCTTCCATTTCACATTTTATTTTTTATTCCTTATTGATGTTTAATGTCATTTAATTATTAATAAAAATATGTAGATCACTAATTTCTTTTATAAACTTGTACTTTTATTCAATATGTTCATATTCTTGGTTTCCAAAAAGTTGATCATCATTTTTTAGCTTCATGTTCTATTTTCAAGCTTAGTGATTTCTGAAATAAATTATTTAAAATATTTTTTTTCATGAAATCCATATGAGTTTCTTCTTATTCACTTTCATAACCAATACTTGTTTCACTAGTGACATTTTCATCATTAACATTGTAAATAAGTATCTTTTCATCATCATCATTAGAATTTTGAACTTCCCCTTCATCTTCAATACTATCACTTTATTCATGATTTGATAAGAATCTTATATTTTTATATTTAGAAAAATTACTTACTTTTATTTTAAAAACAAGATTTGACTTTTTAGTATTATTTTTAAAGGATCTTATAGGAATCTCATCTTTTTCATCATTTTATTATTCTTCCTTTAGGGAGTTTTCTGCAAAGTGTCCAATAACTCCACACTTGAATCATTTTAAATTAATATTTCCCTTTTACATTCAGGTTACCATTCTAAATTTTCTTGAGAAAAGTGACATAAAATCCACAAACGTTTCATTTATCACTTCTTACAAGTTAGAATTTTCAGATCCATAATCCATTCTTTTCTTATTAACTTTCCCCTTCTTAAATTTTTTAAAAGAAATATATTTATCATTCTTTTCCATATTCTTGGTTGAATTTTCTCCCTCATATCATAAGATATGAGAATAAAGTTTAATCCATCAATAGGTATAGAACTTTGATCTTTATCTTCAAATGTTGAAACAATTTCATCAAAATTTTAAGTAGTTTACACAAGATCTTCTCAAACATAATTGAAACTTTAAAATTTTCACCAAATCTCCTGATAGTTCTTACAATATCATTAAATCATGTGAATAATTTTTCAATAGATTCATCATTCCTAATTTTAGATATTTATATTTTAATTTATGTATATATGTATATTTTATTTCTTTACTTTGGTGTTCCACTCATAATTATTTTCTAGGTTATCCCAAATACCATTAAATGTGGTGATTCATTTTTCCTTAAAAAATACACTCCATCGAAGTGAAGATAATTTATTATTTTTAGCATATCCATCATTTTCAAAATTTATCTGATCTGATGTTTTCATTAGAACACCTTCAGCGTAAGGGGTAAAAATATTATTAGAAGCTTCCAAGATATCATAACTAATAACCAATAGTTATGAAAACATCTCACCCTTCAAAACATGGTAATTATTCCCATAAAATTTGGGAATTCCCTTGGTATTTATTGAGTTCATATTATCCATTATTGATGATAGAATTAAGTAATAATAAAAATTCTTACTCAAACTTCAAATAGACTTGTGTCAATAAAGGAACCTTCCTTAATACCAATTGAATATCCACCCTCGAAATCGATGAAATCGTTGAGAGGGGGATGATTCAGTGCTGAAAAATATCTTTTAGATTTTACCTATTAAAAAACCATCATTATCGATTAGAGTAAAATAAATTCTTTATTAAACACACCCACATGCAAACACATACAATACATAATTAATTTTACAAGTTTATCTACTCAATAAAATTATCTAATCATTAGAATGATCTAGAAACACCCAAAATCACATAGTCCACAAGTAAAAATCCAATGGTTTATACAATTTAGGGGGTAACCATGAAATTTTAATACACTATATTCTCTTATGGTCTAAGTGAATCCCGTATAGTAATGATAATCTAGAGAGTTTTAAAACAATGAGAAATTTTCTCACTGCTTCATGCTTTGAGTATGTTATTACTGTGCTGGTTCCTTCTTCACAATTCTTACTAGATAAAGTCTTCTTTTATCATTATTTAATATCTTTTAAAATAGTGAGTAATAAAACATTGTTATTGTTCTTATTCTTCTTCTTATTTCTCTATCATAATTATTCTTCAATACAATTTATGTCTCATGATACATCGTATTGGTTATTCACACAAAATATCAACACCCACATCCTCTTCCATTTATTTATTTTTATATTCAAATAATAATATAAATAATATTGATTCCATAATTAAAATGAAAACACTATGATTTTAGGCAACATAATATTCTTATATTTGAACCCATTCAACCTACTTCAAAATGATTCAATTATTCCTCTTAGTTCTATTTAATATTTAGCAATACCAACCACATTATATTTAAATATTCATGAACTAATATTTCCCAAAAATACCATAGCTTCTACTTATACGTGAATGCGTGCAACACTAATGATCAACATATGATGTATAATTATTTCTATCACTATTTTTTATTTCTCTCTTATATAACAACCTTAATTTCTTCCACATATTAAATTTTCTAAGATAAATAAAACATCCATGGGAATTTCACTATAGCATGGTGGAATCTTCATTTCCCAGCACCATGTGACATGGTCTCTATCTCTTTAGCACAGAGCATCTCAGTCTCTATATTCTTAAATCTCAAAGCATCACCGCCTATTTGATTCTTTTATTATTAGCATATCAGATCATAACCCATTTGATAAATTATGATGCTTGAATCTATGAATAATATTATAAGAAACATTTAATTTATATCCCACAGTTATCCAATTATTCAGAATGGTAATTATGAATTTCTCAACAATTCTTTACCCTTATAAAGGTCAATTTCGTCTAGAATGACCTTTCATAAATTGATGCCCACATAGATGATGGAAATATAGAACCTAATTCATGATTATGTAAGGCATGATGTCTGTGTAGTGGAGAAATTATTTTTACACATGAGTTTATGATTTTTACATATTACTTTTATGATGTTCATGTAGCACATTCTTGATGTTTATAAAGAATCAATTCATAGTTATGTATCACAAGTATTCATGCTTATACACCCATGCCTTTTCTATTTTCCAGAATTGCTTCACTTTAAACCAAGGTCTCCCTAAACCATATTTATCCTTCCTCAATCAAATCAAAACCTCTTTTAAGACATTTTAGAAAGTATATCTATATCCACAAACACTTTCCTTTAGTTTTGATGAAGAAAAACACAATAATATTCACATTTAACTTTGAATATGATTTATTCATTGAAAATAAAATCCAATACAATAGATCATATACACTGTATCCTTATTCAAAACACACTCTTTTCAATCATGGGCTTGGCACTTACAACCAACATAGTTAATTGCAAGGGAACTAAAAGACTATCCACCTCAAGTCCCAAAGCATGGACTAGGGTAGGTGTAATAAAGGAGTGTGTGGCTCCTAAATCAAACAATGTATACAACCAAGTAGAAAAAGAAAAATATTACCTCACATGATGTCTGTATTCCCCAATACTAGAAATCCTAAGGAATTTATCTATCCATGTACAACTCCATACCCCCTATGATCATGATATATACTACCTCTATAGTCATTTTTTTCTTGCTATATTTGGGAATGAGGGGAATAATAGGTCCATCCTCTACCTGAACCATCCCCTCTCTACTGACCATGAACTAGTAACCCTACTACAACTGCAACCTCATAGGATACTTCTATAATGAATTAGATTGAAAAGGAAATTTTACTATATATTGACTTCCAAAGAAAGTAAAAAACTCTCACGTTTGATGAGAATGACCTCCACATGCATAAAAAACCATGAACGATCCTTTTATTGGTGTCCAATAACTACTATCTCTGAAAAAATGAGATAGAGAAGGATAAAATTGACCCCCTATTGTCTGAAACTACTTCATTTTTTTGAGAAAATTGAGAACTTATGGATATATATATCTGCTTCATAGAGAGTCCTAATGACTCCCCTCCTATACAACATAATCCTAGATAATATCCTATTAATGACCACATCCCTCTCTCGCATCTCAAGGCATGTCTTCAACATAAACAGGGTGACCTGATGATAGATCTATATATGAAAAGTCTCCTCAAAATTCCTTTTCCTAGACTTCTTATCTAGTATAAGGTCTGATGCATAAAAAAATATGTTCTTATATAAAAAATTAAAATACAGTATCCTAGAACTTATCTAGAGAAGGGTAAGAATCTTCTGCCTACAAACCACCTTCATGATTATAGAAAGAAACTCAACTTGAAACTAATCCTAGATGGTATCTCTTTTTTAAATCATATACTAAGTCTATATGATACAATTTACATACCATACCCTGCAATCCTCAAAAGTGACTACCTTCAAACTCCATTCTATCACTCAACCATCAGCTTTGATACCACTATGTCATGACCCCCCTCCATAGGTACCCCTCCTCAGCTGATAATAAAGAGAGGGGGATGATCCCTAAAGACTACCACTAATAATCCATGGGATGGAAACTAACACTGAGGGTATATAATAAAAATAGGAGGTATTTACCTCTTTATAAAAATCTAAGTATAAGAGATAGGATAAGATCCACCAATCAAAACCATAACATAAAAAAACAATTAATCCCAATACATGAATTTAATGTCACACATAACCTAAAACAACTAAAAAAATACTAAAACAAATACTAGTAAATGAATAATAACTCCTACATCTCTTAAAAACTACTCTAAACTTGTATCACCCAGATCAATCTCCAACAAGATCCTACAAACCTGAAAGATAGTTTATATATATACGTAGAGTGACTATACAAGTATACTCAGTAGGATTATCCCTAGAAACTATAATGAAAAATTTAAAAGAAGCATTCTAAATCTCAGTGAATAAGAAATGAGACAAACTCATTACCTAAGAAGGTAAAAATTTACCCCATCCTCACCATGGATTACTCACCAAGTAATCCATACAAGAATCATATCCATACAAAACATATATATCCAGATGAAAAGTACCCTACTTCCACTTCCACATTGGTGTGTAAGATCCCGAACTTTTATGGAGTCATATCAGGCAATTTTTCATGAAATTTTTGAGGTTTTTAAGTACCTTTGTTTTGGAGTAGTGGCTTGGGGTGCGTTTGGGTGATTTTTTATGAAAAACTAACAGATAGTGGGATGTGCATGGCTTTCACACGGTTTGAAAAATTGTGTGACTAAACTGTGCCAACCACACAAACCTAGATATAGTGGTTCGCATAGTTTGCACATGATTTGAAAAACTGTGAAACTAAACCATGCCTACAGTGAAAACCTGGATAGAGAGTTCCACATGGTTGGTGCACGGTTTTCCCTAACCATGCACCCCTGCCCAGGAAACCATACGTGTGGGATTAATTATCCAAAAATCTATTTTAAAACCACCCAAACCCCCGATACATACATATTTCGACCTTGGATTGGGCTTGAAAAATTATGGGTGATCCTAGAGCCTTCTTGAGGGATTACAAGGTGATTAGAACATCGTTCTTTGATATCAAAAGACCATATTGAAGATCCTCTCTCTTCTCAGTAAGTGAATTTCCTCCCATTGCTTCTACCATTCATTCCTATATCTTTCCTTGATCTTTTCATGGAATATTTCCACTGTTTCCATGGATCTAAACCTATAAGGTGAGATATAGATCTTGGATTGTAGATCTAGATCTATATTTTCAAGAACTTGATGCCTTTGATCTTAATTTTGGTTTAGGGATTTAGATCTGGAGCTTGATCGATGACGTTGTGCCGCTCAAATTTTGGGGATTTCTATTGGGATAACATCCATTAATAAATCGAGGTAGGTGGTATAAATCAAAATCCCATAGTCATGGATTTGATATGTGAATGTGATTTTATGGATTTTCTAGCTTCCCTTGATAATTTATTTCCTAAATCAGAGTAATTAGGAATGTGGAATTGACTTTTGATTTACCTGAGAATTAATTGATAATTGAATCATAGAACAAATGAAGTGGGGTTTCCCAAATAGATATTTGTTTTGGAGATTGGTTATGGGTTGAGATATTGTAATTGATATATTGAATTGATTGTGTTAAGATAATTAATTGGGGTAAATTAATTATGAAATGATGTTTGACTATGTTGGATAATTAATTGTGAGAATTAATTATGTGCCATGATGTTGATCAAAGATAATTAATTGTGAGAATTAATTATGAAAAGTTGAGATTTGATATGGATAATTAATTGTGAAGAATTAATAAAGGAATTAGAATTACATTGATTGATTAATTAATTAATGAATTAATTAATGGGTTATGTGCTTAGTTAATTGTTGAGTTAACTAGTGGCCTTTGAAATTTTTAACTAATCATTGTATTAGTAATGGAATGATGTGGCTAATTATTATGAATTAAATAATGATTAAATATCTGAGATTTTTGTGGTTCTAGACACGACGTTCTAGACCGATTATAATTTGGGACTTAGACATGTCGTTCCTCCCCAATAGTTATCCAAGCTTGAGATTTTGGGGTTCTAGTCATGAAAACCAACACCGAATGAGATATAGAGTGTTAGGCATGGAAACATACATTGAATGAGATTTGGGGTTCTTGATTTGTAGTTCAACACCAAATGAATGATAATAATGAATGATGATTCAAATGGAAATCATGAATTGAAACTGGCCCTAATGTGATGATTAAAGATTAAATAACAATGTGATAACTATTTAATTATGATTTTTATTTATTTCTTAATAAACTGCATACAATATCTTTCGACTGGACTTATTTTATACACCGTTGGTGGTGGCCTGTAGAGTTGTGCTCACACCCTATTCTGGACAACTAAATGACACCTGAGTAGACTTTGTTGTTTCATGACATGATAAAGGCAAGTCCATGTGATAGGTTGTTGTTTGGGATTGGATCATGGGAGAGGGAGCTAGACGTGGTCCTAGAATCTCTTGGGAGTCATTGAGTCTTTACTTTTAGTTTCATTGTAGACACTTGACATTCTCATTGTCATAACATGTTTTACCTTTCAGTTGAGTATTTTATTTTCTTGTTTTGAATATCATATGACATGGAATTATTCTGGTTATTTATACATTTCCACAACTTAGTTATTTTTGTTTGCTTTTTTTGGTGTTTTATTCGGATAAAATAGGGTATAGTCTCCCCAATAATGACTTACCAGACCCTCATTACTAGTCAACACCCTCTAGAATATGGGGCGGTGCGCTTGAGGGAATGTGGCCAACCAGCTCAGGGCACTGATTATTGGCACTTAGGTCGGGATGTACCAAGGCGTGTCACTCTCATGCCCCAATGACTCACATTATGTTCTCTTCCCTCCCATTGCTCATCCTATCCTAACTAGAGAAACTATATCATAGCCATATCATCATCTCATCTTATATCCCATGCAGCTCATCCCAACCTCATTACCATTATCTCATTCATGAAAAAGTAAAATTCTAAAAGTCACTACAACCCATGTATCATGTATTATACTTCAAACCACTATGTCCCATGCAATTACACCCATGGGAAACTATATTCACCATGACCATATACAAATATGTTCTATAAACTCAAGTCCTTACATCCCAAAAATAAATTTATAGTAAGACCAAGATCCATAACAACCCTTATGATTCCATACCTTATACCTTAATCCATTATAGACTAGTAATTCCCACATGATATACTATAGTTGAAGGGAGATTGGGGGATAGGGATAAATCATCCATATGTTCCCTCGCTAACCTGGATATTGGGGTAAACCCCCCCAAATATTTGGGTGTCAATTTCTCTACCAACTTGGGTGGTGAAGCATATGAAAGATGAAAATATAATGATATTATCACACATAAGAACACTAAATTAACTACCCAACCTTAGACACAAAATTTAGTTATCGTCTAACATAAAACTCAACTACCACCGCTAAGGTATAGGTACTAGATCTCTTACATGAACAAAAGTATTAAGATTCATCACCGAATAATTAATTTAGTAATTTAGAAATTACCCTCCATTCATTAAACCCTATTACAATTTCTGGTTTAATAATTAAATATATTTCAATCCAACATACTTTCATAATTCATATTACCATTTCTAGATTCCATACCATACTCCTTGGAGTATTCATACTAGTCATACCATGGTTTCTCATTTAATCAAATCGTATCATTATCACTAATAACAAAACCCCATCCCATGGGTTCATTTATTATTCCATTTACGATTCATAATTTATTGGAATTCTAGGAATCATCCTACGTTACCACAACCAAAGATTCACTTTCCATGTATAGAGATAAACTATGTAAAATATTTGGAAACCATAATAAACAATATTTGAAAAAACAAAAAATTAAAACCAATCACCAAGAATCAACTAATGAAATAAATAGCTCTCAACTCTTTCTAACCACCCTGGTGCCATCCCTGACACATTTGCGCAAAACATATTCCATCCTATAATCATAACATCAAGGCCCCACTAGAACCTTGAGAAAACAAGAACATTTTTAACCGAATATTCCAATCATACTAGGTTTACAAAAAATCACATCAAGGATTTATCATCCTAGAGTATACATTCAAGGAAATGAATTATTTCCAGCATAACTCACTCATAGGAAACCTAAGTCCATAACACCAAGGAATTCAACACTTCATCAAAAAAGAATGATTTTTCTTATACATAATCATTTATCTTAAAAAAATCCATTTTATTACCATATTTAATAAATTAGTTCATTATGCATAGGTTCAACAATAATAATATACCTAAAATCAATAACTATCCATAGATATGAATCAATCATAAACACACGTTAAGAATTACATCTACATTTTATCAATTTAAAGGAATAATGGTAATCAATTTACACACCTTTTCCATTAATCTTTACACCATTATGGATTTAAATTGTTTATTCAATTTCATGCACATAAACTATGCTAAGAAACAAAAACCACTACATCAAATAGATATCACATTATCTAGTAAATCAAGAGGAAACATCAATATGAAACGAATCATATATGATCACACTATTCCAAATTAAATATTTAATTCTTCCTTAATTTTTAATTATTATATCTATTTAGGTTGATTCCACCATTTTTTTGAAATAGTGGATGCCTTAGACCTAACTATGTAGTACTTTTGATTACTATATCATGTGTACAATTAGTTATGCATGATGTCATATTACTATTATAATGGTAATGTCCAAAGGTTAATTGTCATGTCGAGAGGTTATAACAGCTCCCAGGCTATAATGAGAACCTTGAGATACTATGAAATTAATCTTAAATATATGTTCTATAGTCTAGATACAACTTACTGACTAGACACAGTATATGTATGACTATCAGGTGTTGGGGTCTTATAAGAAATGAGACTTCTTCTCATGAAGTTTACACTTGGCGATCTCTAGTAGTGAGATAATGAGGACAGACCCGCCAAAAGGAACACCACATGTTTTAGGTGTCATTGGTTGTTCCTATCTATATACATGTGTATTGGTCTCCTCACTTGAGACCATTACCAATGTGTATAATTTGATTACGTACTTTGATTCCAGGGTAAAACCATGGTATTGAAATTGTGACGAGGTAGCTTGTGTTGGGTGCGTTGTTGGTGGTATGACATTGGTTTAATGGTCAAGAAAGAATTTGTCACTTCCAAGTTTAGGAAGTTGTATATCTCAGTCTTGGTTGATCAAGATGGTGCTTCATTCATAAGTCTTAGGTCAAAGAAGTACAAAGGTAAATACATTCAGTTATATCAACAAATAGTAAAGAAAGAAAAGGACGATGACACAAGTGTGCATCATGCTTTATGAGATATTCAATGACAAAGAGATTATAGTACACAGTCAGTGTTCATAGGTTAGTTGTCATTGCTATGAAAATCCTTATATCTTTAGGGGTCACGATGGGTTGCAAGACTCCACTCTTGGTCTGTGGATTAACTCACTGCTATCGAGATAAGATCCTAGAGGGTCACACACAATAGTGTATTCAAGAATCCACTCTATTCAGTTGAATAGGTATATGGACATAGTGGGACCCTCCATGGGGTCTGAGTATTTTCTAAGTTTTCGATCACCAAAATAATTAAATAAATTCATTAATATTCAAGTTATGAATATTTGGGATTGAATTTATTTAATGTATTTACAAGTTTGGTAAATATGAGATAATATTAATCGAACGAATATTATTTTAATATTCAAGGTTCATTTAATATTAAGTGGGACAATGAGTCGAGTTAAATGGTTTAGGTTTTATCATGTAATATATTATATATATATATATATTACAAGTACGTGATAAAATAATAAATAATATTGATGTAGTTTAGTTTGTCGAAATTATTTAATTAGTTGATGTTGAAATAAACAGGGGTCGGGGAACCCAACCGAGTATTTCTCAACGTCACTATACATATAAGGGATGGTTCTCTCTCATGTGTGGCCATTCCACTAATCATTCATTCATGAAATGAAAATTGAGAGCCTCTCTCTCTTCCCACTTCCTAGATAGAGAAGTTGTTGGTCTAAGAGTTCGGATCAAGATATTCTTCAAGCATCGAAGACATCTCGATGTGGTGATCGTCAGGATGTAGAAAGCATCATCGGATCACGGTGCTAGCACCCAGAGTTCGATGATCGACATTCCAACAGTTTTTGAAGCACGTGCGGATAATCTAAAGGGATCCTACTATGGATTCTTCAAGTAGTGATGGCCAATGACAAATTGTAGTTGAGTGCGCCTTCAGATTTGGAACGGTATATATTATGTTTATGTTTTGTGCTCTTAATAATTTACATGATATCCTCAGACCTATATGGGGCTCGGATCGTCAACGTCGACAAGTCCCATCGATTCACCAACAAATATTTTAAAATCCCCGGCCCACCAGCTTCCACTGCGGGCTGCGAAATCTAATATTGGTATCAGACCGAACACATAGATTTTATGAGCCTAGAAAATTAAAATTACATTAACATTAAGTAGAGGGTTCAAAAAACAGTCTCAGTGGTTCAAACATCTCTTCGATCCGATCTCAAACGGCCAAGATACGACCATTTTAATTTTTCAGAATGGATCGATTTTGTGGTTTGATCGCAAGTATTAGATTTAATTCATTCTGAAGGACCGAACAAGTATAGATTGTCCATTAGATATGATTAAAATTATTTGAAAAATTATAAATTTTATAATTTTGTAATTTTCATATTAATTTTATTAATATATTAATATTTTTATTATTATTATAATAATATAATAATAATAAATTATTATTTTGTAATAATAATTTTATTATTATTAAATTTAAAGGTTATTTGAATAGCTTTTCGAAATAAAAATGATGTGTGGAAATTTTTATGTGATTACTTGACTCAAAAATAAAAAAATGGGTAAAGGGTGACTTGAACTTAAAAGGGAGGAAGTCTTATTAAAAAAACTTGGGAGGAAGGGGTGGGAGACTTGCTAGGTCTCTAATTTAAAAAAATGGTAATGGGGGCAGTGCCTGGAGCCGAAATAAAAAAAATGATTTGGAGGGGGTCCACGCAGACCCCCTCTTCCCTGCACGACACTACAGAAGCTCGCCACACTTGACCTCCGCGGAGACCGACTCTTGCAGGAGTCGCCGCCCTTCCTTGATGCGGGTCGGTGCCCTCCTGGAACAGCTACCAAAGCTTGTGGTCTCCTACCTAAGCTCTGAACCTGGCTCCTTCACGCCACCCTTGACCCTCCTACAGCGTCCAGCTATTCGCGCTGGACCATGTAGCCACACCGTACGACCACCACGGCTCCCAAACAGCCAGCATGGCATGCATAGGTCAGGAGACCTCGCACCAAGGCTCTGGATTACTTGCCGCAACGCCAGCCTCCCTAGGTTCCGGACCACCGTCCTGCCTGCATCCTAACCTGGTAAGCCGCAACCCTGGTAAGCCAAGACTTGCATGACTTCCCCCACGCGGCTCACCCCTCGGTCACTACCCCAGTTGCAGGCCGCCTCCCACCTAATTAGCCGGCCCTCCTAGCATCTCACCTTTCAGCCTACATCCAGGATCCCCATGCATGCTACTGTCCCATACTACCCCATCGAGTCGTCATCCAGCCCTAGGCAGCCGCGCCTCGACCAACTTACGACTACACCTCTCGGTCTCGCCGCCCGCTCAGGCCGTCGACTAGCTGCCCAGACCAGGTGACACAGCCGACCGCTATCCCACCGGCCTCCGGCCTCCTTCCATCCACCTTGATCCCACCTCACCAGCGCCACAATAAGAGACCCACAGGCCTTTGCTGCACTGGCGTTGCTCCGGTCAGATCCTGGCCGGACGCCGCTCTCGCCCCGTTCCCTACAGCTTCCCCTAGCACCCTTTCGCGCCCCTGTTTAGTCCAGATTCTACCTCTTCCTTCCTTGGTGGCTCAATCAGGTGTTGGAAGCACTAACGGATTTCGTACCTTCCACCGTCCCAAGTTCAGACGTCGGCACGTCGCTCCGTCCACGTAGTTTCACCTCCTTGGAGCTGTAGTACCGTCACCGACCCTACTGGATTCCGTCTACACTTGGGAGGTATTATTTTGTCTGCAATATTTTTACAGAGAGAAAAAAATGGCCCTGAAGCAGCCAGGCAGACCTGCCCAACCCGGAACGGGTTTGGGCGTTTGGCCCTACATGCCTTCGCATGGACCTGTGTAGGTTTTGGCCCAACCCATACAGGTCATGCAATGATGTTTCAGGAGAACAACCATTTAATTATTTTAATATCGAGAGATATAAATTAATTTAATTTTTTAATGAAATTAAATTAATTAATTAATTTAATTCTGGAATAAAAAATTAAATTAATTAGTGGACCAATGAATAATTAAATTATTTGAATTCATTAATTCATTTAATTTAATTTAGATAAACATCGCACTTAATTAATGAATTTTAATTTTATCCTGCTTGATTATACCCACATTCTAGTCTTGAGAACCGACCCATGTAAATCATATTTATTTAATTAATTATTTAACTATGTGTGATGCATGTAATTAATTAAATAGACGGTCTGCACATCATATTTCTTTTTCAGTTAAAATGCATAAGGACATGCATGTCCAATTCAACTAATGTACATTAATACCTGAGTTCCCCTCGCCTGCACGCGATTAATTTTTTACTTCGGACGAAGATGATGAACAACATAGATGATGTGAGACATGACATGGACCCCACAAAGATGAGGCAGTACTCCAAGATGTGGCGTGGACCACACCAAGATGAGGTGATACTTCATATGTGAAGTGAACATACAAGATGGGGGCTAGCTGCATTTTGAGTCAATCTTTAACTCAGGTACGATTCCCTTAGGTATCTTAGATTCTCAAGACTATTCAGGTAGTGGTTTTTCCTTTATGCATTTATTTATTATTTTATGCATTTTAGAACAGCGGGAAAATACATAAAATAATAGATAATAAAATGCATAAAAAAGTGGCGTATGTCTTTCGATTAAAGTTCTGTTGTGAGTGTGATAACATAGATGAACAAGTTTAATAAAAATGGATTACATTCGCTGAGAGAAACCAATAAAACCCTAAAAGAAAATATTAAGTCACAACAGCCTTCCATCATTAATGTTTGAACAAAACCGGGTATTTGAGGTGCTGGTCATGCCATAGCTGAGGGTTCCTCTTACTACAAGGGAGTTCTTATTAGGGTGGTAAGTTGAATTAACTAAAATTGTAGCAAAGAAATATCCATAGCTAGCTTCTTGTAATTTTAGAATCATGTGTTGAGTAATTCAAGTAATTATTTCAGAAGTTGGGACTCCACTAAATATATCAAGGAACCGCGAGTTAATGTGGTTGTCCAGCCAAAATCCTACCTTGGACCCTCTGAGTATTGGCGTAGCCATAGATTGTAGACTACAAGGGAGGTTCAGGGATCCTTACCACTAGAATACTCAAGAGCATTTCGATTCTAGTACAGAGGGTTCCTAGAATTCAAAAAATTAGTAGGAGGAATTTAATGATTAAATTAGTCACTAATGTCACATTCGGTAATCAGCATAAAAGTACTCATCTTATAAAGTTATTTTTTAGAGAATGGAAAGTAATACCACAATTAAACTGCGATAAATATTGGAATAATTTAATGTCCAAACAAGCACAAAATTTGAAGTGTAGTATAGGCTCTTGCACACATTACTACTATAATGGAAATTCAAGGTGCTTGTTCCCCAACCTGTTAAGACACCTCAGAAAGAGAGGGTGTAAAACTACTTACAAGAGACTCATGAATCAAGCATATGATGGTTCTATCATAATGTTATCATCAATGTCCAATGTTAGTTGCGATCGCTACATCATGACATGGATGATGTTACATGTAGTCTTGTCTCTAAGAAGTTTCAAAGGAGAAAGTAGAGAAAGATTTTAATGTGATGATTGCACTCAGTTTGTGTAAAGTGAAAGATAGTTCACAATCTTTCATGTCATCAAATTCTTATACTATATACACCCTATTACTCTAGTTTTGTTTAAGGATATAAATGAAAGATATAAAGTAAGCACTTTATTACCATTAAGGTAACATTATCCAAGTAATAATAATATTAAATAAAGTATCATATTTTGTTCTTATGGAGAATAAAATGAATGACAAGGTAGAAACGCCTATGGAAAGTTACGCCAAAAGAACCTTTGTCATGTCCTTCAAATAAAAGAGGTTTTTTATTTAATAGAAGCTTATTTTCATCACATAATGAAATAAATTTATGGAAGTTTAAAAATTAAATGAACTGAAATACAAGAAGAAAGTACCAGATTCTCATTCAATTTATATTCATCAAATAAAAGTATTATTTTCTCACATAATTATTGGGTATTAATATACAATATGTTTTTCACATATATGTATTGAAATACAGTAACCAAGTAAGTGGAGAAACATTACTAGGAGTAAGGTGTCTTCTCCAAGCAGTTTAGAAAGGGTGATCCCTAAGTTAGCGGTGAGAAACACATAACTTCTAATAGCTAAGTGATTGGTTCAAATTGAACAAGTTGTGGAGTATAACCAAAAAATTTATCTCACATAACCTTTTTGGACATAATGAGACATTATTCCAAGTTTTGGAATTAATGTTTTTTATGGTGTAACATACTCAACAAATAGTTCATACATACTTGAATAAAAGGCAATATATGATGAATATGAAATGTAAGATTGAACCAGCTGTGGAAACATGATTCTTTGTCAAGTAAAACTAAAATTGGATGTAAAAAATATACCTAGTATGGTATTTAGGCTTGGAACAGCTAAACACCTTTGGTATTATTGACATCTTTAGTTTAGAAAAAGAAAAATTTAGAGATAAAGGTATGCCAAAAAGCTTCTAGGATTAGTTCAACAAGAGAGTTTGAACTATTCCAAAGGAAATCTAGAGGAAAATATACTTCATAAGATCCCTTTAAGTAATTAATGAATGTAATAGTGAAGTATATTCATGGTCTGGAGATATGAGTTGCTTCAGATTGGCATGCCAAAGAATATCTTGACCAAACATTCCTCGATCATGATAATGTAGCGTGGAGTAATTCCTAAATTCATGTTACCTTATCTACATCACCATATTGATGTGCATAAGGAGGATCGATAATAATTTCTTACATGTTTACATTGATCAACAAAATGTAGCATGAAGCAATTCTTAAACGCACAATTTATACATCAAAGTTATGATATAAGTTTTATCAATATTGCAACTTGTAGAAACTTTCATTATATTTAATAATATGCTTTGAAAATAACGGTATAAACCCATAACAAATATGAAAACTAAAATGACAAATGGATATCATACGAGTCATAGTATGATGAAAATCCATTATGTCATAGATCATGTGTTAGGATGAAAAGAGTTTGTTAAGATATAAACAAACATACATCAAATTGAACACATGATGCATCTAAGTAATTATCCTAATAGTTTCTTAGGATATTACATAAATCCATAAGATAGAAAATATGTAGCCAAGTATTAGACTACATTTCTATATTAGGGTACACATCTCTATTAGAGACAGTGGGAACTTGATCGCACCACGATTATAGAGACCCAATCTTGACATACATGGACATTACATTAATTCTACGGAATACTTAATAAATAAAAAAACCAACACTCAAGGACTGTAATAGTTTAGTGTCTTTGGAAACTTGGAACATAATCTTCTAATAATGGTGAAAGATCATCAACATCTCCCATAAAGATCTTCCCCTTTTGTTTTCTTACCTAAAACCATTCTCTATATCCTGGGGAAAAGAAAACATATAAAGGGTGAGCTCAAATGCTCAGTAAGGGTAATCATGAAGAAAATAAAACAAACCATATACATTTTAACTTAAAAACATGAACATAATGTTTAAACATAAAAATCTTGAGCAATGACATAAAACATGGTAGTACGTAAGGCATATATCATAATAGAACATCAATCATCATAAAATAGCATGGGAATAAATCATGTAATTGTGGAAAACCATTAAGCACATGATATTATTTCCATAGTATCCAAGGCATTACTGCCAAGACCATCTTAGTGGAGAAAGTCCCTTATGTAATCGAGTTCACTCCTCGTTCCAGTCCTGTACCACTGAACTGAATTAACTTACCGTTCCAGCCATGTCTATATCATGAGATATAAATCTTTAACCAATTCATTGGAGGGATATATAGGTCCCTCCCATCTCATAATGAAATTATTCTTACTTGTGCCACAAAATAAACATAAATCATTCATCATAACCCCAAGAATAAAATGGGTTTCATAAAAATCATCCCATCATAACATAATCCATACAAAAAAATGGATATCATTTCATCATAAGAAAAGTGAAACCATGTAAATCATAGAGACATTATACTTGAAACATACACATATGAAATAATTCCATCTTATATGTAAAATGGTTTTGATAAAACACTCGAAATGAATTCTTGAAGAAAATATCATTTCTTCTTCAAAATCATTTTCTTTTCACAAAATGCCATGAAATTTTAAAAGAAAAGGATTTTTTTGAAAATAGTCATTAAATCTTGTAGAGTAATATTCATGAAAATAAGGCATTATGAAACCGTAAAAATCTGTTCATGCTGTATAAGTTAAAAAACATTCTTCTCATACTTTTGCAAGAAAAGTCAAAAAGTTCCTCGAATGGTAAACAAAAGAAAGATTCCTTCCATAACATAATGTAAAATTCAAATATGGGTAAACATGACTTTAAAAATACATGGAATAATATTAAACACTTTATAAAAAAACATTTTTATGGACATGGATGAAAAATATAACCCCAGTAAATACTTACGTATAAGTAATCTCAGAAAAAATGATATTTGCAAATTTATCCCTTACCTTATGTCCAATTTCTTCTGTATGTGTTTAAGACTCCTTTATAGTGGGTTTAAAGATATTATGAACTTGTAACATAACCATAATAATATTTATGATATCATATATGATTCACTTATGACTTTATATTACCCTTTCTTTTTTAAATTCCATGTTAATGCAGCATTTTGGGTAAAATTGTTTCATTTATCATCCGTGTTTTGACTTGTAATTATTAATACGATTAATTATATCATGATTACTTAATTCCAGAATATAAAAAATAATTTATATATAATATATATTCAGAATATACATATATATAATAGATCGATAAATGGAAATAAATACACCGTTCATGGAGACGGTAGGCCGTACGTATGCATGAACGCTGTTTTTATTTCCTTATTGAATTGAATGGAATTAAGTAGATGACATAAATATATATATAAATAAATACATTAGCATTATTATATCATATATTTCATGATTACTTATTATATATACTTTATAATCATTCTTGAATAGTTAACATGGAAAATGAATCTCATCGCGTCGTGGAGACTGTAATCCGTACCTATGCAGGAGCGATGATATCGTTCCCATATTTATTGAATGGAATTGGACTGGATGATATAATATCTTAGAATCAGTATGATTTTATAATAACCATATATATTTATTCTTTACACCATTATACCCACCCAAGTAAGGTGGTGGTGGAAAAACAGATTACACCACGGCGTGGAGACGGTATTCCGTACGTACGCACACGCGGTGATTTTGTTTTCCGTAGGATGGATAGAATGTGAAATAGGATTGTTTAATATTTATAATAACATATAAGTATATAAGTAATACTGATGTTATTACTTTATATTGAAAAAAATAAAGAATAAGAAGTTTAAGAAGAAAGAAACTTTAAAGAATCAGTAGAAGAGATTACCTCTTCTTCGACACACCTCCTCTAAACTTCTTTTTAGGGCACTAGAGTTGGTCTTTTAAGAAGACCAAAACCACTATGATATAAATATAGAGGTTTAGAAGAGCAATTTTCAGGAGTTTTCTGAGCTTAAAGGCTAAAAAGGGTGTGAAGAGAAGAGGGAAGGGGTTCCCTTTTTATAAGGGAGGAGAGAGGCACCTTTAGAAACATAAGAAATATTAATTTATAATAAATTAAACCCCACTTAAAAACCTCAAAAAATGACTAAAATCCTAATATTCGATGATATAGGGTTTTTATATCATCAACCAATAAAATTTATACATTTTGGGAATTTATTTTAAAAATTATCAACTTGATTTATCGTTATTTAATCTATTTAATTTTATTTGTGGTAGTGAGATTCTAATTTTTAAATTGTTATAAATAATTACTTATGTGTTGTTAATTGTCCATAATTGGATTATTTCTGACATTTTATACCATATAAATTTCAATTTATAATTTTTAAATATTTTTCTGATTTTTAAACAATTTTATATTATGTTATTTTTATAAAATAACAATAGTGTCAATTTTGACACTATTCAATTATTTGAATTTAAATAAAATACAAAAAGAAGATATGTTCGAAATAAAATATTTAATATATTCATAACATGTTATATGTATCTATAAAATTCTTGTAGCACATTAAATAGTTCATATATTATTTTTTTTAATATTTTTAAAACCATTTATTTGGTATATCTCTTAATAAAATATTTAGTGCAACATTTTTGTATAATTATTTAATATACTTATTTTTTGCATAAAAATTAAAAATAAAATCCTATGATGAAGGAAAATATCATAGATTTTATAATAATAATTTTACTCTAATTTATCATCTTAAAATCACAACATGTAAATTGTTATATTTATTAAATTATGAAGGTGAAAACTTTGGAATCATTTAAAATAAAATAATATAAGTGTCATAATCTTATTTATAAGGATCCAAATGGTCACAAATTCAGCCATTGGATTCTCATGTTTTATATATAAACTACCAATAAGTCTTGGTCAGGTTTTGGGCCTTTTTATGTGTATTATTATTTCAATAAAAACTATATTATTGATTTTTTCACTAAATAAATAATTTCGGCATCATGAATGTATAAGCTAATAAGGTAAATAAATAATTCTTAAAAATTAAAAATAAATTACCATGTTAAATAAAAAAAAAATTAGATTTCAGATGAGTATTTATAACAGAATTTATATTCTGTATAACCTTATATTAAAAATAGTTTAACTATTAAAGTTTGAGTGAGACATATTTCATTTTCTTTTAAATAAAATAAATTAAAGGTCTTAATCACATCCAAGTGGGTTCCAATGGATTCCATTTCGACCCAAGTATGATTTAGGGTAAAATATAATCATCAAATTATGTTAGTACAAGTGTTAGGGTAATTTTATAATATTATATTTACCCTAAATTTCCAGATTTACCTTTAAATATGGTAAATAAAATTTACCGTAGTTATTATTCATAATGACTAAAAATAAAAAGTAGATTATTAACATAATTTGGACCTAATGATTCTAAATATGGAATCAATTTTTCCAAATTCAAATCACAGAAGTTTCAGAAATTAATATAAATTAATCCCATTGTCAAGAAAACGAGTTTTAAAAGTTAAAACATTGCAAAAGATTTAAATGATTTTACCTATGAATTCAATGTAAAATAAATGCTAATGAAATAAATTATATTAAATTGTAAAAATATATTCTATTTATACTTTAAAACAAATAAATATTATAATTTAACCATATAAATTATTATGATGAAAAAAGTTGTTTTTAATTAAAATATAGGGTGTTTTTACTATTCATTAAAATATGAAAGTTATCAGAATAATATGAAAATTTTATCCAAAGTAAAATTTTATATCCTGATTACAAAGAAGAATTTTATTTTGTCAAATTTAACTTATAAACATGTCAAAAACTATATTTAAAGTGGGTGCGCCATCAAAAGGCGACAAAACTGCATTTTTTGAAAAATACTTATTTTACCTGAAAAATTTATCTTGTTCTCATACCATGTTCTAGAAAATGTGTAAGATGAATAATAATGTTATAAAATTAAAAATATAGTTAATAATATTCATAACGGCTAGTCCATAATATTATAATAATATATCGTTGTTTAGTGAAATCCAGTATTGTGTACTACACACGCTATCGAGGAATGTCGCGATTGCCTGTAATGCAAGCCAAGTCAGGGATGCGTGTAGTGAAAGATCCATTTGGTGTAGCTTAAATCACAATACATAAATGAAATTAAAAATAATAATTCTCATAAAATCTCGGGTTGTTACATTCTACCCCCCTTAAAATGAATTTTTCCCTCAAAATTCGTCCGGGTTATAAATGGTTTACTATTTGAAAGTTTCTTTTATAGAAACCCACATCGTAAAAAGGAATACTAAAACATAATTTTAAAAAGTAAAGTAAGAAACATAACGGTTACCCAAATTAACTCATCACTGGGTTTCCACATAGGAGAACATAGGTGAAAATATGGATATGGAAGAAAAATCTAACCATTATGTTCTGATGAAGAGTGGTAGAGGACATGACTATGAAAAATCCAACAATCACAAAGCCATAAATTTGTGATGATCTAAGGTACCATCCGATTCATTGGATATTAGGACACTAGGACAACATTTTTGGTTTTCAAGATCATTTCCCTAAATTTTAAGAATTTGAATTAGAAGAAATACTTACTTTATTTCAGTACAATCTCACCGTTGTTCGTGCCTTGAAAAATTTCCACTTCATCTCTTAACGAAATGAAGTTGAATTTGTCATTATTGAAGTGTTAGGAGATCATGTGATAGAATGATGGGTCATTCCATCTGTCTCAAACAAAAGGTTAGAAAAAGTTATCAAATATACATAAGTCCATCTATGGTGAGTTTAATCGTATATGATTCCAAAAATAGACTTATACTTCATCTATCATACCACTTAATAAAATAAAGCTAGTTTCTACTAAGCAGGGGATTCTTGTAGGCCATTGGTAGGCGATAAAGGCCTATCGAACTTCGGTTGTGGGTTCGATTCCTGCAACCTTGTCTGACGCGACGGGTTGTCGCCCATCCTACGAGTTGTCCTTTTTCTAAAACTATACTATTATAACATAACAAAAAGTTATAGCCTTAAACAATACTATCTGATGTCTAAATTAATCGATTCCAATCTTTAGGTTTATCTAAAATACTTCTGTCCAATCTCATAGTATAAATAAAACGACTACTAGAAAGGTCATCTACCAAGCATTGAATACAATCATTTATCTCCTGTATATCATAAGATATATATATCTTGTTGGTCAAATTCCAAACATGTGAATTCTTTAATCATGTATTCTCTTGAAACATGAGTACCCATTGAACCTTAGTTAAAACATGAATGTTGTCAAAAGTTAACTCTTTCCACATACCAAAATCCCAAAATTCTGTATCCTCAAACCATGATATCACTTTATCCTTATGCCAATCATGAGCTCATTAATACTATAAAACATCTCATTATCACCTTATCCTTTCATTATGCACATATCATCTACCTTCCAAAAATATTTGAATAACCTTTCATGGTTACCGGTACCATTCATCATATACTTTCAAAACTCAAGAAAAGGCAATAGTGTAACAATCCTTAGATTTTTGTTTATTCCATAGTACCATACATTATTCTTGATAAATATACAATCATTACAGTACCTTCTTAAACCAATGACTGAGCTTCATCATTTCTTCCATATCATATATCATTTGTAGTCTCTTCATCATCATCCACATAAATACTACCCATATGACCATGCTGATTCTCTTTATGAGATTTTCCCTTAGAGAATTGGTTTTCATAATGCCCATACATTCCACATTTAAAACACTTAATCATTGTTTATGTCTTAGAAATACCATTATCCTTGTCTATGTTGTTAAATGAACCTTTTCCTTTACAATTACTAGATTTGTGTCCTTTTTTTTCCACACCCAAAGCATCTTTCAGTTCCTTTGAAACATTCTCCCTGATGCATCTTCTCACATGATTTACATGAGGGAAATTGAACTTTCTTTCCTCTATAATCATCATGAAACTCCATCTTTCTCTTATTATCTGAGTCGAGAAACTTACCAAAGTTGAGATTGTTGATCATATTATGAGATTGTTGATTAGGCATAATAACGATATGTGGACTTCTAGATCCAATTTCATTTGGTTTCTTATGAAGAATATCATTCCATTGTCCATCATATCCTCCATTATCATGAATCTTCCTGTTTCTAGCCATTTTCTAAAACCCAAAAGGAATAATGTGAGAGGCAAAAATTATAATCAAGGGGGAGTAACTTCAATATCTAACATCTTAGGTTTAATTATAATATCTTTACTGTAATTCTATGACTATAACATATACTTATACTTAACCTTAGGGACATCCCTAGACATACCTTAGAAATATCTCTGGGGATCTCACTAAAGTTTTCGCATCCTAGTTTCTGAAGGTTAATTAAACCTTTCATCAGATACCAACTGTAGAGACCCAATCTTGAAATAAATGGACATTACAGTACTTCTGCGGAATACTTAATACATAACAAAAACCAACACTCAAGGACTGTAATAGTTTAGTGTCTTTGGAAACTCAGAACATAATCTTCTAATCATGGTGAATGATCTTCAACATCTCCCATAAAGATCTTCCCCTTTTGTTTTCTTATCTAAAACCATTATTTATATCTTGGGGAAAAGAAAACATATAAAGGGTGAGCTCAAATGCTTAGTAAGGGTAAACATGGAGAAAATAAAACAAACCATATACATTTGAACTTAAAAACATTAACATAATGTTTAAACATCAAAATCTTGAGCAATGACATAAAACATGGTAGTACGTAAGGAATAGATCATAATGGAACATAAATCATCATAAACTAGCATCGGAATAAATCATGTAATTGTGGAAAACCATTAATCACATGATATGATTTCCATAGTATCAAAGGCATTGCTGCCAAGACCATCTTAGTGGAAAAGTCCCTTAAGGAATCGAGTTCACTCCTCATTCCAGTCCTGTACCACTGAACCAGATTAACTTACCGTTCCAACCATGTTTATCTAATGAGATATAAATCTTTAAGCAATGCATTGGAGGGAGATATAGGTCCCACCCATCTCATAATGAAATCATTCTTACTTATGCCACAAAATAAACATAAATCATTCATCATAACCCAAAGAATAAAATGGGTTTCATAAACATCATCCCATCAGAACATAATCCATAAAAAAATGGATATCATTTCATCATAAGAAAAGTAAAACCATGTAAATCATAGAGACATTATACTTGAAACATACAAATATGATATAATTCCATCTTATATGGAAAATGGTTTTGATAAAACACTTGAAATGAATTCTTGAGGAAAATATCCTTTCTTCTTCAAAATCATTTTCTTTTCACAAAATGCCATGCAATTTTAAAAGAAAAGTATTTTGTTGAAAATAGTCATTAAATATTGTAGAGTAATCTTCATGAAAATAAGGCATTATGAAACTGTAAAAATCTGTTCATGCCATATAAGTTAAAAAAACATTCTTCTCGTACTTTTTCCAGAAAAGTCAAAAAGTTTCTCGTATGGTAAACAAAAGAAAGATTCCTTCCATAACACAATGTAAAAGTCAAAGAGGGGTAAAAAAAACTTTAAAAATACATTAAAGAATATTAAACACTTTATAAAAAACATTTTTATGGACATGGATGAAAAATATAACCCCAGTAAATACTTACATATAAGTAATCTCGGAAAAAATGAGATTTGCAAATTTATCCCTTACCTTATGTCCAATTTCTTCCGTATGTGTCCGAGACTCCTGTATAGCGGGTTTAAACATATTATTAACTTGTAACAGAACAATAATAATATTTATGATATCATATATGATTCACTTATGACTTTATATTACCCTTTCTTTTGTAAATTCCATGTTAAAGCAGTGTTTTGGGTAAAATCGTTTCATTTATCATCCGTGTTTTGACTTGTAATTACTAATATGATTACTTAGATCATGATTAATTAATTCAAAAATATAAAACATGATTTATATATAATATATATTCAGAATATACATATATATAATAGATCGATAAATAGAAAGAAATACACTGTTCATGGAGACGGTAGGACGCACGTACACATGAACGCTGTTTTCGTTTATTTATTGAATTGAATGGATTTAAGTAGATGACATACATAAATATATAAATAAATATAGTAGAATTATTATGTCATATATTTCATGATTAATTATTATATATACTTTATAATCATTCTTTAATTGTTAACATGGAAAATGAATCTCATCGCGTCGTGGAGACGGTAATCTGTACGTACCTACGAGCGATGATATCGTTCCCATATTTATTGAATGGAATTGGAGTGGATGATATAATATCTTATAATCATTAAGATGTTATAATAACCATATATAGTTATTCTTTACATCATTATACCCATCCAAGTAAGGTGGTGGTGGAAAAATAGATTACACCACGGCATGGAGACGATATTCCCTACGTACGCACGCACGGTGATTTCATTTTCCGTAGGATGGATAGAAGGTGAAATAGGGTTGTTTAATATTTATAATAATATATCAGTATATAATTAATACTTATGTTATTACTTTATAATGAAACAACTAAAGAATAAGAAGTTGAAGAAGAAAGAAACTTGAAAGAATCGGTAGAAGAGATTACCTCTTCTTCGACACACCTCCTTTAAACTTCTTCTTAGGGCACTAGAGTTGGTCTTTTGAGAAGACCAGAACCTATATGATATAACTATAGAGATTTAGAAGAGTAATTGGTAGGGGTTGGACGAGATTAAAGGCTCAAAAGGGTGTGAAGAGAAGAGGGAAGGAGTGCCCTTTTTATAAGGGAGGAGAGGGGTACCTTTGGAAACATAAGAAATATTAATTTATAATAAATTCAACCCCTCTTAAAAACCTACAAAAATGACTTAAATCCGAATATTAGATGAGATAGGGTTGTAATATCATCAACCAATAAAATTTAGACATGTTGGAAATTTATTTTAAACATTATCAACTTCATTTATCCTTATTTAATATATTTAATTTTATTTGTGGTAATAAGATTATAATTTTTAAATTGTTATAAATAATTACTTATGTGTTGTGAATTGTCCTTAATTATATAATTTATGAAATTTTAGACCATATAAATTTCAATTTATAATTTTTAAATATTTTTGTGATTTTTAAACAATTTTATATTATGTTATTTTTATAAAATAACAATAGTTTCAATTTTGACACTATTCATTTATTTGAATTTAAATAAAATCCAAAAAGAAGATATGTTCGAACTAAAATATTTAATAGATTAATAACATGTTATATGTATCTATAAAATTAGTGTAGCACATTAAATAGTTCATATATTGTTTAGTTTAATATTTTTAAAACCATTTATTTGGTATATCTCTTAATAAAATAATTAGTACAACATTTTTGTATAATTATTTAATATACTTATATGTTGCATAAAAATTAAAAATTAAATCCTATGATGAATATTAATCTCATATATTTTTTAATAATAATTTTACTCGAATTTATCATCTTAAAATCACAACATGTAAATTGTTATATTTATTAAATTATGAAGGTGTCAACTTTGGAATCAATTAAAATAAAATAATACAAGTGTCATAATATTATTTATAAGGATCTAAATGGTCACAAATTCGGCCATTGGATGATAAGGTTTTATATATACACTACCAATAAGTCTTGTTCAGATTTTTGGGCCTTTTTATGTGTATTATTATTTCAATAAAAACTATATTATTGATTTTTTTCACTAAATAAATAATTTCTGCACCATTAATGTATAAGCTAATAAGGTAAATAAATAATTCTTAAAAATTACAAATAAATTACCATGATAAATAAAAACATTTTATCTTTAAAATCATTATTTATAACCGAATTTATATTCTATATAACCTTATATTAAAAATTTTTAATTATTAAAGTTTGAGTGAGACATATTTCATTTTCTTTTAAATAAAATAAATTAAAGGTCTTAATCACATCCAAGTGGGTTCCAATGGATTCCATTTCGACCCAAGTATGATTTAGGGTAAAATATAATCATCCAATTATATTATGAAAAGTGTTAGGGTAACTTTATAATATTATATTTACCCTTAATTGCCAGATTTACCTTTAACTATGGTAAATAAAATTTACCATAGTTACTATTTATAATGATTAAAAATAAAAATCAGCTTATTAACATAATTTGGAGCTACTAATTCCAAATATGGAATCAATTTTTCCAAATTAAAATCACCGAAGTTGCAGAAATTAATTTAAAATTAATCCCATTGTTAAGAAAATGAGTTTTAAAAGTTAAAACATTGCAAAAGATTGAAATGATTTTACCTATGAATTCAATGTAAAATCAATGATAATGACATAAATTAAATTAAATGGTAAAAATATATTCTATTTATACTTTAAAACCAATAAATATTATAATTTAACTATATAAATTATTACGATGAAAAAAGTTGTTTTTAATTAAAATATAGCATGTTTTTACTATTCATTAAAATATGAAAGTTATCAGAATAACATGCAAAATTTATCCAAAGTAAATTTTTATATCCTTATTCCAAAGAAGAATTTTATTTTGTCAAATTGAACTTATAAACATGTAAAAAACTAGATTTAAAGTGGGTGCGCCATCAAAAGGCGGCAAAACTGTATTTTTTGAAAAATACTTATTTTACCTGAAAAATTTATCTTGTTCTCATAACATGTTCTAGAAAATGTTTAAGATGAATAATAATGTTATAAAATTCAAAATTTATTTAATACTATTCATAACGGCTAGTCCATAATATTATAATAATATATCGTTGTTTAGTGAAATCCGGTATTGCGTACTGCCCACGCTATCGAGGAAGGTCGTGTTTGCGTGTAATGAAAGCCAAGTTAGGGATGCGTGTAGTTCAAGATCCCTTCGGTGTTGAGTAAATCACAAGATATTAATTAAATTAAAAATAATAATTCTCATAAAATCTCAGGTTGTTACAGCGATTCACTGTTTCATTTTCACCCTTACACTACTGTGCTAAACTTGTTTTATATTGGAAATTATAAAAATAATAACAAATTTAATTCCATACTTGAATCATTTATTTTGTTTTTATCACTTTCAAAAAGGGTAATGTTACTTGTTTTGATGATTTCTTTGCAGGATGAGGTGATTTGAAGGGCCCATGATGATGTCAAAGAAAAATGGGCCAAACTGTGCAAGATCCATGCACACCAATGGACTCATCCTATCACTACTCCTGAACCGTGCATCCAAATGGGATGAAATTTTGTGGTCTAGTCCCAAATTAATTGGGATAAATTTCATATGAATAAACCTAAGACTCATTCATCCATATAGTGGTCCAACCAGGGAGATATATCCAGCACATCAAATCTGCACAAAGTCAAATGCGGTGTTCTGTATTTTATCAATACCTCAAGCTTTAGATGTCAAAATGGTGCCAAACTTTCGGTGGAGACATTAAAGATGTGGGGAAACATGTTTCTAGTTTTTTCCAAAGATATATTCGACTTTCAAGTGGTCTAAAACCATGGTCCAAGTGGTTTTACACAATCTATGTGCCCAAAACCACCTTCCTATTTGCCTATAAAATGGAAGCTTGAGATCCCCATTTGTAAGTTCGGCCAAGAAGTAAAGCTCTGAAATTTTGAAGTCCTAGAGGAGTATTCTCATCATCCTTGAAGTTCTGTAGGACCCTATCTTCATAGGGGGGTCAATAATGAATAAGGAGTTCCACCTGAGCTACCTCCTCCTCCCAATGTAGAGTTAAACGGAGGGCATTCTTTATAAAGGAGCTACGCACATGTCAAGGGAGTTATGATTCTTATTTTAGCTACTAGTTTGGAGTAATTTGAATGTGAAAATATTTCTCTGCATTTATCTTATATAATTCCATATTTGAATTCCTATTTTGATGCATGTGATTGAGATACTCTTAATTTCTAACGGATCAATGTGAGGTTTTGAGTGTGTGACTTGTGTTGTTACGATTGGACAACACAAGAATAATTTTCATACCCAAATTATTTATATTTAAATATGTTTTTGAATATCTTATTCTTTTCATAAGTTCTAGACCTTGACAATATGACTGTTATGTCAAGGTTTGGTTCTTTTGGCAATGAAATAAAGGCTTAGGAATTAATCGGGATTCCAATTAATTTCAACCTAATAATTAATCCAAACCTAAATTATTTTCCTAGAATGATGAAATTGAAAGTGTGTAGTGGACTCACAATTAAAACTTTTCTCTCATAATTATAAAATACCACCTTTCCTTGTCAACTATTAAACTCTTTAATTAAGTTATTTTATTTTTAAAACTGTTTTCAAAACCACCCCCTCTTTTAGTAATATTTATTAAAAATACAGACTCTAAACCCACCAATGCTTATTGAGAGATGACCTAGGGTCTTAAATAGACCATAAATCAACCTTAAAATCATAATCTATTTTATGTTTCATTATAGCACGGTCAAATTTTGGCGTTTTTTCCGGGAAGCGTTTTGGTTTTAGTGCGTGTTTTTTATAAGTTTTTTGTAATTTTTGTGAATATTTATTTGTTTTATCTTCTACCTTTTCATATACATTTTTTTAATAATTTATTTCTTATATAGGTTCTTTGAATGGCATGTTATACTCTTGGAGACTTAACACCTTTCAAATCCGAACCAGATAGGATCTTACATCCGCAACCCTAAGATGCACAAGACAACCTTTTAAAGGAGGAAACACCACAACTCGAGACTTTTCTATACCCATATTATTTTGGAACCAAATTAGAACATTAAATTAACATGTTTAGAATGGATGAAAACAATAGAACAATAAAATAACAAAACTCACTAGATTTTTATATCCAACCCACTTACATTAAAATTCAATGCGAGACACCCAATTTTAAAATTAAATCTGGTTTTATTCATTTATTACCAAGATTCCATGGACTTGCTGGAGAAGATCCACACAAGAATCTTAAAGAATTTTATAGCATGTGTTATACAT
This sequence comes from Viscum album, assembly GCA_963277665.1. Taxonomy (NCBI): domain Eukaryota; kingdom Viridiplantae; phylum Streptophyta; class Magnoliopsida; order Santalales; family Viscaceae; genus Viscum; species Viscum album. Next base: position 1,476,247,015 of record OY728152.1, on the reverse strand, counting down.
TAAAACCTTTAAATGTGGATGAATAAAAAGTAAATCTAAGAGCATTCCCATTTTCATTGGAAGACACTGCAAAATACTGGCTTTACTATGTTAATTCACTAATTAGATGCTGGGCGAACATGAAACACCATTTTCTTGAAAAAATATTTCCCAGCCTCTCAAACTTCAATATAATTAAATAAATATGTGGTATAAGGAAATCTCAAGGGGAAATACTTCATGAATATTGGGAACACTTTAAAAGGTCACGTTCAAGCTGCCGACACCACCAAATAAGTGATCAACTTTTAATTCAGCATTTTTATGAAGGTTTAATTCCTATTGAACGAAATATGATTGATTCTCCGGTAGGTGGTGAGCTATTTGATAAAACCCCAATTTCTGCAAGGACCTTAATTTAGAAAATGTCACAGAACACTCAAAAATTCGGTTTAAGGTCCAATGTATCCATTCGAGGTGTCCATGAGGTGAAAAGTTTTGAATTCGAGAGGAAGGTGGACACGAAGTTAGAAGAGTTAAGTACCCTTATTTGATAACTTTCTCTTTCCCAAATGAAATCCCAATATCCTCTTCCCATCCATTGTGGTATATGTTCTTCTGACACCCACTACTCTGATCAATGCCCCCAACTAAGAGAAACATATAAGAGTTGTGAGGCAATCTTTCCAGGTTTCCCCTATAACCAAACCTTTAGACAAGAACCATAATACCCATCCAATCCTAGGTGGAAAGAAAACCAATCCTATAGGCAAGGGGGTATTAAAACCAACCTTAACAACCATGTAACCAACCGAGGTAGAGTAGTCAACCACCACCACCCAAAAATCCTCAACCACAACAAAGGTCTTTCTAAAAAACCCCTTCAAAATCCGAGCCTAGCTTAGAAGACATGATGAAACAAATGGCTGCCAATAATATCCTATTCCAACAAAACACCCAAGCTTCCATAAAAGACCTAAAAACCCAATTAGGCCAACTTACTAACTCGGTGGGGGAAATCCCGAGCCATGGGTCGGGTAAACTACCTTCTAAACTAGTAGTTAACCCTAGAGATAAAGAAAATGTCAGTGCCATCACCCTTTAGAGTGGAACAAAACTAAAAAGCCAAATGACCCCTCCACTAGAGTCATCCCATCCTAAGGAAACCACCATCCCAACTATTAGAAATACTCCAAATGAGGTAGAACCTTGTCCAAAGAGAATCCCCTCCAAAGGAAAGAGTGTGTATATTGATGAGTCACATATCCCAACAATACCTCTTCCATTTCCACAAAGGGCCACCCAACCTATAAAACAAAAGGAAACTGAACTTGATAAAATTTTTTTGGAGACTTTCAAAAAAGTGCAAGTAAACATTCCCTTGATTGATGTTTTAAAACAAATTCTAAGATATTCCAAGTTTCTAAAGGAGATGTGTACACACCGAAGGTGACTTCAAGGTGATGAAAAGGTGAGCTTGGGGCGGAATGTATCAACATTAATAAAGCAATCACTTCCTACTAAGTGAAATGATCTTGGGACATTCTCGATTCCATGCACCATAGGGGGGTATTCTTTTTCTAATGCTATGCTTGATTTGGGCACTTATATTAATGTGATGCCTCACTCTTTTTACTCTTCTTTTCAGGTCAGTGAACTAAAGACCACTGAAATGTTCATTCATCTAGCAAATCAGAGTACCACACACCCCTCTAATGTGTTAGAGGATGTTCTAGTGAGGGTTCACAATTTAATTTTTCCTGCTGAATTTTATGTGCTTAAAATGTAGGATGATAAAATGAATGGACATACCCTGATTATATTGGGGAGGCCTTTCTTGAAAAACACCAAAACCATAATTAATGTCCACAATTGTACATTATATATGGAGTTTGTTGGTGACATAGTCCACCTCAATATCCTTGATTCCATGAAGCACCCCTCAAAAGAACATTCCTCTCTCTCTGTTAATTCTATATATGTACTCCCTTCCCTTGAAAAAACTTCATTTCATTCCCCTGATCCCCATTATGAGTTTTTTTCATTGATATAAATGCTAAGAAATGATTCATGCATTTATTATTGTAGTGGTCTAGAAAAGTGTCATGCATATTCATTGATTGATTATTTCTTGAACACTGAGGATCTGATGACCATCGATGATACTTCTAAGCTTGTAAAAGATCATTCCTCATCTGGGGATGATACCATTGTGCAGTTAGATGAGATTAGAGACCTTTCACTTTCACACACACTCCCATCAATCTGAATTGTAATTAAAACAACCACCTCATGATTTAAAATATTCATATCACGATAATGGAAACAAGATTCTTATCATCGTTGCTAGTTCACTCCCTCCTGAGCATGAATTGAGACTGCCTGAACATTTGAGGGAGTATAAACAAGCTTTAGGATGGAAACTTACTGATATTATTGGTATTATCCCATCAATTTGTATACATCATATTTTATTAAATGATGAGGCTAAACCAGTGAGGTAGAAACAATGTCGACTGAACCCAAACCTCCAAGAAGTTGTGAAAAAAGAGGTAACAAAATTATTGGTTACTGGAATTATTTACCCCATATTTGACAGCGAATGGGTCAGTCCCATTCAAGTAGTTCCTAAAAAACTTTCCTTATAGTAATAAAAAATGAAAACAATGAATTGGTTCCAACTCGTATGCAGAATAGTTGGCATGTCGGCATAGACTATCACTGACTAAACCAACACACTAGGAAGGACCATTTCCCTTTGCCATTCATTGAACAAATTCTAGAGAGTCTTGCAGGTAAGTCCCACTACTATTTCCTTGATGGGTATTCTGAATACTTTTAGATCCATATTACCCTCGAGGATTAGGAAAATTCAACCTTCACTTGACCCTTTGGCACATTTTCTTATAGGAGGATGCCATTTGGTTTGTGCAATGTTTTTGATACTTTCTAGTGATGTATGGTTAGTATTTTTTCGGATTACCTGGAGAATTTCATGGAAGTTTTAATGGATGATTTCACTATTTATGTATCCTCTTTTGATGAATGTTTGAGTAGTCTTGGTTTAGTCCTATGTCACTGTATTGAAAAGAATCTTGTATTAAATTATGAAAATGCCATTTCATGGTGAGACAAGATATAGTTTTGGGGCATGTCATTTTTGGGGATGGTATCCAAGTAGATAAATAAAAATTGGATGTTATTTCTTCCTTATCATTCCCCAAAAATGTATGGGATGTGCGGTCTTTCCTAGGTCATGTTGGATTTTACCATCTTTTCATTCGTGACTTTAGTAAAATTTCACCCCTATCCCGATAACTCCAAAAAGAAAAGTTTTTTTGATAAATAATGTGAGGAATCTTTTAATTAGTTAAAATGGAGTCTCACATCACCCCAAAAAATCCAACTACCTCAGTGGGATTTACCGTTTGAGCTCATGTGTGATGCCTCTAACTATGCAGTTGGGGTAGTCTTGTCACAAAGGGTCAATCTTGCTCCACATGTCATTGCATATGCCTCATATAATTTATACCTTGCCCAAGAAAAATACACCAAAATTGAAAAATAATTCCTTGCCATTATTTTTTCCTTGGGAAAATTTAGGTCATACCCTTTGGGGTCCAAATTCATTGCATTCTTAGACCATGTAGCCCTCCAGTATCTTCTTAAGAAACTAGAAGAAAAACCACATCTCATTCGCTGGATGCCCCTAATTCAAGAATTAAATCTAGAAATTAGAGATTAAAAGGTATTATAGAATGTGGTGGCTAACCATATTAGTAGGATTCCCCAATCCTCAGAAATTGAGTCATCCCCCTGTATTCCAAGAAATGATATTTTTCCCGATGAGCAATTGTACTGAGTGCAAGATTCTATTCCTTGGTATGTTGAAATTGTAAATTATTTGGTAGCATCTTGCATTCCTACTGACTTCAACAAAAACCAAGCCAGTGGTCTAAATCATGAGTCTTGTTGGTACATTTGGGATGAACCCTACCTTTATCTCACATGTAGTGATCAAGTCCTTAGGCATTGTGTTCCTGATAATGAGTTTCAGTCTGTTCTTAGATTCTTCCACACTCTTGCTTGTGGGGGCCACTTTGGTCCCCAATAGACTGCCCGCAAAATCCTTGATTCTGGTCTCTTTTGGACAATTTTTTTGGGATGCCCATGATTTTTGTAAATCTTGTCCTCATTGTCAAAGAATGGGTAATGTCTCTAAAAGAAATGAAATTCCACAAAAAACATTGCTCTTTCATGAAATTTTTGATGTTTGGGGTATTGAATTTTTAGGGCCATTTCCAAATTCCTTTGGAAACTTGTACATTATTTTGGAATTTGATTATGTGTAAAAATTGGTAGAGGCAATAGCTACAAGGATTAATGATTATAAGGTAGTTATAGAATTTTTGAGAACCCAAATTTTCTGTAGGTTTGGCTTACCTAGGTTTATCATCAGTGACCCAGGTTCTGATTTCTGCAACCGAACAATGCAATCATTTTTGCGTCGGTATGGGGTCGGTCATAGAGTGTCTACTACATATCACCCATAGACCAATGGTCAAGCCGAGGTGTCAAATAGAGAGGTAAACAGATTCTCGAAAAAACGGTTCAACCCAATAGAAAAGATTGGAGTCTTCGATTTGATGATTCATTATGGTCCTACCATACTTGTTTCAAAACTTCCATTGGAATTTCACCCTATCGGCTTGTGTTTGGAAAGATTTGTCACCTCCATATTGATATTGAGCATCGGGCCTACTAAGCTATTAAAAAATGAAATTTTAACCTTTCAGGTGCAGGTATTCAGATGAAGTTATAGATTCAGGAGCTGGAGGAAATGCAAAGAGATGCATATGAGAACTCCAAGATTGATAAGAAGCGAACCAAGGCTTCCCACGACTGTCTAATCCTTCATCGTCAGTTCCAAATTGGGTAAAAGGCCCTCCTCTATAATGTAAGGATGAATTTGCATCCAGGTAAGCTTCGTTCCCACTGTTTTGGACCATACAATGTTACTAACGTTTCACCATTTGGTGTTGTCCAAGTTCAAAATGAAGAAACCAAAAAAACCTTCACTGTCAATGGGCAGCGACAGAAGCACTTACATGAATCCATTCCAGAGTCCACTATGGAGGAACTCCATGTTCAAGAAGAAATATATGAATGAAACTCACCAGGTTTTATCCTTCCTTTCCACATTCTCTTTTCTTATAGTTAGAACACTGCACACTTTAGGTGTGGGGGGACGGGTATATTACTTGTTAAGTTAGGAATTTTCATCATCTCTATTTTTCTTTTCTCTTTTTAGCTTTTTTAATTGTATTTTCATGTTTTCCACTTTCCCTTACACTCACATTTGTGCCCGAATATCACTTTTTTATGCCTACTTTATCATGGAAAATGATGCCCGTTTAATCATGGAAGTTATTGAAAATGCATGTGGAATTTCCGTATTTCATGTTGTTTTAACATTCAAAAACAATTTCTGATGAAATGTGAATTTCAATAAGAATTCAATACTTTGGTGTGACTTTAATTTGAAATTTATTTCTTTGTTGATGATATAAATGGTCGTATCATTTTGAAGCCTTTGAGAAAAATAGTGCCCTTTTTTGTGAATATTTTAAGGGAGAATTGTGTTACTTAATCTCTCCACATATTTTTGAAACCAACCATGAAATGTAAAAATTTATTACTTAATGGAAGGTAAATATAAGTATGGTTTATTTTTTTCTACTTTCAAAAATCATTTTTCCATATGTTCATTCCTTATCCAATCTATTTCATTACTATACCAGATTGAAATATACGCGTGTAACTGTTATCTGACTGTTGTACGCCCTAAAAAAAATTAAAAAAAGGGGTTGTATATTGGGTAGGTTAAAAACCACCCTTATTCAACCATTTATCTTATTATAACTATTATAATTAGTGTCGTGTGGAGAGAAAACATGGGTTGGGAGAAGAGTGTGAGATTTCTCCCAAGTGAAACTTTTGAAAAATTAATAAATGAGGGGAGTGAAGAAATGTACAACATATGGGGATATCTAGGTAGGGAGATTATGGATTGAATTTATGGAATTCTTAAGTGAGTGGGTCTTGAAATTTTATTGCAAATGATGTGGGTAAAGTTCGGTGGAAAGACTATTGTAAGTAGACAATTATTAAAATAAATTATATTTATTCGATAAAAAGTCAAAATAATAGCATGAAATGGTTGTCACAAAAACACATGGAGAATTAGTGACATGATTAAATTTTGAATTATTTTCTTTTATTGTTTTCATGCATCTCTTGGAATTTCATTTGGATACAATTTTTGAGACATCTTTTTCAATGATCATTGAGAATAACTCCTCAGTGTGATTTTTTCTTTGATCACATTTCTATCTGGAATTAAATTTTAATTGAATGTTAAATATTTATTAATTTAGAAATATCTATATGCATAATTTTTGGAATTATGAATTTTCCCAGGAGTGAAAATGTTTAGGTGTGGGGGTGTGATCGCACCACGATTCACTTTTTCATTTTCACCCTTACACCACTGTGCTAAACTTGTTTTATATTGGAAATTATAAAAATAAAAAAAAATCATTCCATGTTTGAATAATTTATTTTGTGTTTATCACTATTAAAAAGGGAAATTTTACTTGTTTTGATGATTTCATTGCAGGATGAGGTGATTTGGAGGGTCCATGATGATGTCCAAGAAAAATGGGCAAAACTGCGCAAGATCCATGCACACCAGTGGACTCATCCATTCATTGCTTCTGAATCCTACATCCAAATGGGATGAAATTATGTGGTATAGTCCAAAATTAATTGGGATATAGTTCATCTGAAGAAACCCAAGACTCATTCATCCATTTAGTGGACCAACTGACCTAATCTGTCAATCACATCAAATCTGAACAAAGTCAAATGTGGTGTTCTGTATTTTATCAATATCTCGAGCTATACTTGTCCAAACGGTGCCCAAATTTCGTTGTAGATATTCAAGTGGTGGGGAAATATGTTTATAGTTTTTTCAAAAGTGATATTATACTTTCAAGTGGTCTAAAACCATGAGACAAGTGGTTTTACACAATATGTGTGCCCAAAACTACCTTCCTCTTTGCCTATAAAATGGAAGCTTGGGCTCCCCATTTTTAAGTTTGGAAAAGAAGTGAAGATCTACCATTTTGAATTTCTAGAGGAGTATACACATCATTCTTTAAGTTTTGTATTCCCCTATCCTCATAGGTAGATCAATAATGAAGAAGGAGTTCCACCTGAGCTACCTCCTCCTCCTATGTCGAGCTAAATGGTGGGCGTTCGTTGTGAGGGAGCTATGCACATGTAAAGGGAGTTATGATTATTATTTTAGCTAATGGTTTGGAGTAATTTGGGTGTTAAAACACTTATATCCATGTATCTTATATAATTCTATATTTTAATTCTTGTTTTGATGCATGCGATTGAGATACTCTTAATTTCTAACCGATCAGTATGAGGTTTTGAGTGTGTGATTTGTGTTGTTCCAATTGAAAATCGTAAGAATACTTTTAATTCCCAAATTATTGATATTTAAAGCTTATTTTTAATCTCTTATTCCATGCATAAGTTCTTGAACTTGACAATACGATTGTTATGTCAAGGTTTGGTTATTTTAGCAATGAAATAAAGGATTAGGAATTAATCGGGATTCTAATTAATTTCAACCAAAGAATTACTCCAAACCTAAATTAATTTACAAGAATGATGAACTTGAAAGTTTTTAGTAAATTCACAATGAACCCTTTTCTCTCATAATTATAAAACACCACCTTTCCTTGTCAACCATTAAACTCTTTAATTAAGTCATTTTATTTTTAAAACTGTTTTCAAAACCACCCCTATTTTAGTGATCTTTATTAAAAACACACACTATAAACCCACCAACACTCCTTGAGATATGACCTAGGTTCTTCCCTATACTATAAATCAACCTTAAAATCATAATCAATTTGACGTGTCATGAAATCACGATCAAATTTTGGCGTCGTTTCCAGGGAGCGCTTTGGATTTAGTGTATGTTTTTTATAAGATTTTTGTAATTTTTGTGAATATTTATTTGTTTTATCTTCTACCTTTTAATATACTTTTGTTTTATAATTTATTTCTTCTATAGGTTCGGTGCATGGAGTGTTCTAATCTGGGAGACATACCACCTTTCAAACCCAAACCGGAGAGGATATTACGTTAGCGACCCCGAGATGCACAAAACAACACTTTGAAGGAGGACACACAACAACTCAAGACTTTTCTAAACCCATCTTCTTCTGGAACCAAAATAGAACCTGAAATTAATGTGTTTAAAATGGCTTAAAACAATATAACACTAAAATAATTAACCTCACCAGATGTTTATATCTAACCCACATACATTCAAATTCAAGGCGAGACACCCAATTTTGAACTTAAATCTGGTTTAATTCATTTATTACCAAGATTACATGGAATTTCTGGAGAAGATCCACACATGAATCCTAAATAATTTCAAACCATGTGTTCTACATTAAATCCTGAAAATGTGGATGAATAATAAGTAAAGCTCAGAGCATTTCCATTTTAATTAGAAGACACTGCAAAAGATTGGATTTACTATGTTAATTCACTAATTAGAGGCTAGGAGACATGAAATGCCTTTTTCTTGAAAAATATTCCCAAGCCTCTCAAACTGAAACTATAATCAAAGAAATATGTGGTATATGGAAATATCAAGGGGAAACACTTCATGAATATTATGAATGCTTTAAAAGGATATGTTCAAACTTTCCACACCACCAAATAAGAGATCAACTTTTAATTCAGTTTTTTATGAAGGTTTAATTCATATTGAATGAAATATGATTGATGCTGCTATAGGTGGTGCACTAGTTGATAAAACCCCAATCGCTGCAAGAACCTTAATTGAGAACATGGCACAGAACACTCAACAATTAGTTTCAAGGTCCAATGTACCCATTAGAGGTGTCCATGAGGTGAAAAGTACTGAATTCGAGAGGAAGATGGACACGAAGTTCGAAGAGGTAAGTACCCTTATTCTAAAACTTTCTCTTTCCCAAGGGAAATCCCAATAACCTCCTCCCATCCATTGTGTTATATTTTATTCTGAAACCTGATACTCTGATCAATTCCCCCAACTAAGAGAAACTTCTGAGAGTTGTGAGGCAATCTTTCCAGACCACCCCTATAACCAACCCTTTAGGCAAGAACCACACTATCCATCCATTACTGGGTGGAAAGACAACCAATCCTATAAGAAAGGGGGGTATTCAAACCAAACTCAAAAACCTTGGAACCAACCAAGGAAGAGTAGTCAACCACCACCTATAAGGACCTGACCTTAAACACTACATAATCTTTAATTAAATGGATAATTCACATTGAGGATCTTTTCAGGTTTAGAGTTTTAGAGAATTAGTTCATAACATTAACATAAAAACATGAATATTACATGTAGAAAATTCTACTTAGTATCCATTTTTTTCATAAAATAAAAACTCTTGAAAAAAGAGTCTGGTCTAGTTCCATGTTTTAGACAGCATGACTTTTCCTTGATCCCATCCTTGACCCTTATTCATCTTTAAGTCCTATAGAAAACATTTCAAAAACTTAGGATGAGCCTAAAAATCTCAGTAAGGGATATAAAATAAGGAATGAAACATTATCCCATTAATAAATACAAAACAATGAAACCATGCTTTTCAATCATAACATACCTCATGAAATCATGAGATTTATGAATAACACATATAAATCATAAATCATAAAGGTAAATTACAGAATAAATAACATAATTAAATCGTAGATATCACATCTACAGAGGGAGTCACATTTGGAATACCCATCACAGTATATTCCCTAAATCTCTTAGGAGAAACATTAACATTTACCTCCATCACGTTACCAAATGTATTTGAGATCTATCTAGGGCTCACCCGCCCAGGGTTTATCACAGAACCACCTGTATATTTAAACAATGACCAATAGACATAACATATTCATAACCCATAAAACAAACATTATGGAAATATAACATTTCAATCACAATATATCATTTCAAAATATTGACAAAATCAAATATTTTATCAAACCATTTTAAAAACCATTTAAAATATTAAATAAAGATATTTTTGAATCAAAGTGTCCCATACCACTTTGAAGCTTTTGAAATAAATTTAAATTTTAAAACATTCATGTCCATATGAATAAATCCTTAAAACCATTTCTAAAACATGGACATTAATGTGAAATATTTTAGAAGAATAAACCTTTAAAAAATTTAAAATGATATTTTAGTTAAATAGTTTTTAACAAAATGAGAGACCCTAGAATACAAATAATTGAGGAACAACATTTAATCAGAAATTAATAATATCTTGAGAATAAAGGTATTAATGATATAATATGCCAAAGGATAGTATATACACCACATAAGAGTGAATTGGTTCATATCAACAATGAAGTCTCAATGGAAATGTAAATTGAGATGAAATCCCTTATAAATATGGTATCCTTAGATTAAGGATAAATAAATTACTTAATTATGTGTGAAAAATATAAATACACCCAATATAATTTGATATTATGTGTAAACAATCAAAGTTTATTCCCACATATTCATAGCATGACATAACCAAGAAGTAGATGTTTAACCCAAAAATTGAAATTGGGTTAAGAAGTTTTCTTACAGAAATTTGACACCCTAACGACGTCACTTTAAAATTCAAAAAATAAGTTGATGAGAGAAAAAAGGATATCTCATCACTTGGACATAAAATTTACATCAATAAGGATATATAAGTACATATCCCAACATAATAAGATGTAAATTAAAAGACATAACAAAAAGAAGTCTTTTAAAAAGAGGAGGGTGAAAGGTTCCCTTACCGATTTGGTAACTTACGAAACATACACCCCATGAAAGAAGGATCACACAATGAATATGTAAATACCCATAAATTAAATTATATTTCACAAAGAATACAACCATGGGAAGTAAATCTACCACAAAAAGGGAAATAGTGGCTAATATAGCATGAATCTCACGGGAATAAAAAGTGAGATGAAAAAACCTTACCACATTGTAATCAATTGAGTTGTATGAGAAAAGTTAATAACCACCAAATGAATCACAGAATACCATGAATATAAATATAATCATGACAATATATTTCAAATTTTAGTACACAATACACCACATTCAATAAATAAGTGGTGAACAATGGAAATATCATGGAATTAAAAGTGAGATAAGAAATCCCTTACCTCGTGTCCAACTTGACTCGTATGTTCCTAGTTCTTCTTGAATAACAAAATTAAGTTAATTTCTACTCGATTCATAACATTTTTAATGTTTATTATTAATTTTATATCACTTATTACCTTGCAATAATAGTCAGTTAATTATTTGAGTTCATATCATACATTTTGTCGATGTTCGGAATTTGAGTTAAAAATGAACTTGTTATAATTACAATTTGTCCATGTGGTCAAAACTAAATTATATCCAGAATTATATTAATGATTTAGATATAATATATATCATATATATCCAGTATATATATCTATATATATTTATAATAGTACATAACATTTGGAGTTAATAAATGAAATGCACCGTTCATGGAGACGGTAATCCATACGCATGCATGGACGCTACTTTAATTTCTATTTTATATTTAATGGAATGAAAACTTAATGATACATAGGTATATTATAATTCCAGTATAATATCATATGATATATATGTTACATAATTTACTTAACTCCATATTTATACATTCCGTGTATGTCAAGAACCAATCATATCACCTTGAGGGGGCGGTAGTTCACACTTCCTCAAATGAAATTATCATGTTTACACATATTGGAAGGCATAAAGGTATGTATGTAAATAAAAATTACAGATAGAAAAAAAACATAATATATATCATATATTAAAAAAGTTTCATCATAATGGACACTATGAGAGGCGTTAGGAGATAATTGAACAATCATCGCTTCGTGAGGCCTTAGTTTTCCATCCACAGAAACAGTATGTTCTTCACCCATTATATGGAGGTGTGTGTATGTGTAGTTAGAATAATTCTTTTAAAAACATACTAGTATATTGAGGATACTAGTGTTGTTATAAAATAAATTAATAAAAATAGTTTAGGGGTTGTAGAAGTAAAATAAAACAAAAGAACTTAAGAGAAGATAATACCTTTAAATCAGGTAACTAACTTTGGTTTGAACCAACATGGTTTCTTGAAGTGCTTTCTGCCTAAGGTAAGGATTCTAGGATAACGATAGGGACCTTGGGATCTTATTGGAGTAGAGTTTTTATGATCCAAAGTCTTGAGAAGTGTGAGGAATGAGTTAGAAGTGAGGTATTTTTATAAGGGAGAGGAGGGGCTCTTTAGGAAAGTTTGAAACAATTATTTTATTTTAAACTCATCTTCAGTTTCAAAAGGTCAAATAATTGTTAAAATAAATTTTAAGATAACTAATGGTCAAAATAAAATAATTAAATAAGAATTGGACTGGTTTTGGATATTGTTTTAATATTTATAATCTTATTTATTTAAATCATTTATTAATGAGGTAAATATTGCATCATTATTGTGTCTTACATAATTTAATTTATTTGATTTCCAAAAATTATAAAACAAATATCATTATGTAGGAAATACTTTAATATTTCCAAATAATAATTATAGTCGAACAGATAACTTATATTACCTAATGTAAAAATTTATTTACTATAAGATATTTGTTTATGTCATTTTTTGTCTTTACTTTAAATTAATTAATATAAAGTGTCATTATTACTTCCATGTGGCTCCTTGGGGTCCTAAATTCGACACAAGGATGACCATGGTCGGCTATGTATCATCCAATAGGATTAAGACACATGTTAGGGTAATTTAATATTGTTATAATATTATATTTTACCCTTATTTATTATTTTTTACCTTTTAATCATGGTAAATAAAATATTTTCTGAAGTAAATATTTAAAATGTCTAAAAATAAAAGTTACATATTTACCCAATTTGAAGCTAATTATTTCAAATATGGAATCCATTTTTCCAAATTAAAAACACTTAAGTGGAAGAAATTAATTTAAAATTAATACCCGCTGTTAAAACAAATAGCGTGTTTTTAAGAAATAATAACTATCAAAAGATTGACACTATTTTATGTCCAATTTCAAAATTAAATTAAATAAAATGACCAAAATTAGATTAAATGGTAAAAATATATTCTAATTACACTTTTAAAATCTATTAAAAATATAATATAACCATATAAATAAATTATATTAATATACACTTTTGAATTAAAATACAGTATTTTTCACAATTCCTTAAAAGAATGAACATTATCAGAAAAATACCAAAATTTCATCCAAATTAAATTTTTCTGTCCCGATTATAAGAAGAATTTTATTTTTTCAAATAGAACATATAAAAGTGTCAAAAACTATATTTAAATAGGTTTCACCATTAAAATGCGGTAAATCGACCTTTTAGTTAATATTAGAGTATTTATGCTTAAAATAAAATTCTTTACTTATTTTAAGCCTCTAAATTTTATTGGATAAATGTAAAAATATTCAAAAAACATGTATAATAATAGTGTAGTTAGTCTTATTCATTCCCACCAATACAACAGTTAGGCGTTAACTACCATTTAAAATAATAATATTATATTATTAGTGTGCAACATAAGATTTCAAAGAAACCCATTATTGCATATCGGGTACGCCATCGAACATAGCGTCCCCTTTAAAGTATAATTAATATTTAATTCACAAATATTAATAAATATGAAAATTTTCATGTTCTTTTTTTACCTGGGATGTTACACCACCACCCAGAAATCCTCAACCACAACAAAGGTCTTTCCAACAAACCCCTCCAAAACCCGAGCCTAGCTTAGAAGACATGATGAAACAAATGGATTCCAATAATATCCAATTCCATAAAACCACCCAAGCTACCATACAAGACCTAAAAACCCAATTAGGACAACTTTCTAACTCGGTGGGGGAAATCCAGATCCATGGGTTGGGTAAACTACCTTCTCAACCAGTAGTTAAACCTAGAGATAAAGGAAATGTCAGTGTCATCACCCTTTGGAGTGGAACAAAACAAAAAATCCAAATGACCCCTCCACTAGAGTCATCCCCTCCTAAGGAAACCACCATCCCAACTATTGGAAATACTCTAAATGAGGTAGAACCTTGTCCTGAGAGAATCCCCTCCAAAGGAAAGAGTGTGTATATTGATGATTCACCTAGCCCAACAATCCCTCTTCCATTTCTATAAAGGGCCACCAACCTAGAAAACAAAAGTAAACTAAACTTGATAAGGAAATTTTGGAGACTTTCAAAAAAGTGCAGGTACACATTCCCTTTATTGATGTTGTGAAACAAATTCCAAGATATGCCAAGTTTCTAAAAGATATGTGTACACACCGAAGGCGACTTCAAGGTGATGAAAAGGTGAGATTGGGGAGGAATGTATCATAATTAATAAATCCATCACTTCCCACCAAGTACAACAATCCTGGGACATTCTCATTTCCATGCACCATAGGGGGGTATTCTTTTTTTCTAATGATATGATTGATTTGGGAACTTCTATTAATGTGATTAATCACTCTATTTACTCTTCTTTGTAGGTTTGTGAACTAAATCCCACTGGAATAGTCATTCAACTACCAAATTGAAGTACTTCACACACCTCTGGTGTGTTAGAGGATGTTCTTGTGAGGGTTCAAAATTTAATTTTTCCTGCTAACTTTTATGTGGTTAAAATGGAGGATGATAGGATGAATGGACATGCCCCGATTATATTGTGGAGGCCCTTCTCTAAAACCACAAAAACCCTAATTAATGTCCACAATGGTACATAATATATGGATTTTGGTGGTGACATAGTCCACTTAAATATCCTTGATTCCATGAGGCACCCCTCATAAGAACATTCCTCTCTCTCTGTTAATTCTATAGATGTACCCTCTTCCCTTGAAAAAACTTCATATCATTACCTTGATCCTATTTTTGAGTTTTTTTTCATTGATATAAATGCTAAGAAATGATTCATGCATTGATTATTTTAGTGGTCTAGAAAAGTGTCATGCATGTTTATTGATTGATGATTTCTTGAACACTAAAGATCCAATGACCATAGATGATACTTCTAAGCTTGTAAAACCTCATTCCTTATCTGAGGATGATACCATTGAGTAGTTAGATGAGATCAATGACCTCTTAATTTCACACACACTCCCATAAATCCAAAATCCACCTGAATTGGAATTAAAACAACTACCTCAATATTTAAAATATTAATATCTTGATAATGGAAATAAGCTTCCAGTCATAATTGCTAGTTTACTCCCTCCTGAGTGTGAATTAAGACTGCTTGAACATTTGAGGGTGTATAAACAAGCTTTGGTATGGACACTTGCTGAAATTCCTGGTATTAGACCCTCAATTTTTACACATCATATTTTATTAAATGATGAGGCTAAACTAGTGAGGTAGTCACAATGTAGACTGAACCCAAACCTCTTAGAAGTTTTGAAAAAGGAGGTAAAAAATTGTTGGCTAATGGAATCATTTACCCCATCTCCGACAACCAATGGGTCAGTCCCATTCAAGTATTTACTAAAAAAACCAGCCTTATAGTAATGAAAAATGAAAACAATGAATTGGTTTTAACTCATGTGCAGAATAGTTGGCGCGTCTGCATAGACTATCGCCGACTAAACCAACACACTAGGAATGACCATTTCCATTTTCCATTTATTGAAAAAATGTTAGAGAGGATAGTGGGTACATCACACTAATGTTCCCTTAATGTGTATTCTAGATACTTTTAGACCCATATTACCCCTGAGTACTAGGAAAAGACAACCTTCACTTTCCCCTTTGGCACATTTGCAAATATGAGGATTCCATTTGGTCTGTGAAATGTTCTGGGTACTTTCCAGTGATGTATGCTTAGTATTTTTTTTCAGATTAAATAGATAATTTCATGGAAGTTTTCCTAGATGATTTCACTATTTATTTCTCCTCTTTTGATGAATGTTTGAGTAGTCTTGGTTTATTCCAATGTCGCTGTATTGAAAATAATATTGTATTAAATTATGATAAATGACATTTCATGGTGAGATAAGGTATAATTTTGGGGCATGTCATATCTAGGGATGGTATCCAAGTAGATAAATCAAAAGTGGATGTCATTTATTCCTTAAAATTCCCCAAAAATGTATGGGATGTGCTGTCTTTCCTAGGTCATGCTAGATTTTACCATCATTTCATTCATGACTTTAGTAAAATTGCACCCCATCTTCCAATTACTCCAAAAAGAAAAAGAATTTGTTTTTGATAAATAATGAGAGGAATATTTTAATAAGTTAAAATAGAGTCTCACATCACCCCCAGTAATCCAACTACCTTGGTAGGATTTACCATTTGATCTCATGTATGATGCCTCTAACTATGCAGTTGGGGAAGTCTAGTCACAAAGGGTCGATCGAGATCCACATGTCATTGCATATGCCTCATGTAATTTGGACCCTTCCTAAGAAAACTATACCACAATTGAAAAATAATTCCTTACCATTATGTTTTCCTTGGAAAAATTTAGGTCATACCTTTTTGTGGTCTAAATTCATTGTATTCTCATACCATGCAACTCTTCGGTATCTCCTTAAGAAACTGGAAGCAAAATCACGTCTCATTCGTTGGAAGCTCCTCCTTCAAGAATTCAATAGAAAAATTAGAGATAAAAAAGAAGTAGAGAATGTGGTGGCCCCATACATGGACATTGAATCATCCCCATGTGTTCCTATAAATGATATGTTTCCCTATGATCAATTGTACTGAGTGCAAGATTCTATTCCTTGGTATGATGAAATTGCAAATTATTTAGTAGCATCTTCCATTCCTACTAACATAAAAAAAACTAATCCAGTCATCTAAATCATGAGTCTCATTGGTACATTTGGGATGACCCCTACCTCTAGAATACATATAGTGATCAAGTCCTTAGGCGTTGTGTTCCTGATAGCAAGTTTCCATCTATTCTTAGATTCTGTCACACTCTTGCTTGTGGGGGCCACTTTGGTCCCCAAAGGACTACCCACAAAATCCTTGATTCTAGTCTCTTTTGGCCAACACTTTTTTGGGATGCCCATGATTTTTGTAAATCTTGTCCTCATTGTCAAGAAATGGGTAATGTATCTAAAAGAAATGAAATGCCACAACAACCATTGATCTTTCATGAAATTTTTGATGTTTGGGGTATTGAATTTATGGGGCCATTATCAAATTCCTTTGGAAACTTGTACATTATTCTGGCAGTTGATTATGTGTCAAAATGGGTAGAGGCATGAGCTACAAGGACTAATGATTCTAAAGAAGTTGTAGAATTTTTGAGAACCCAAATTTTCTGTAGGTTTGGCTTACCTAGGTTCATCATCAGTGACCCAGGTTCTCATTTCTGCAACCGAACAATGAAATCAATTTTGTGTCAGTATGAGGTCAGCCATAGAGTGTCAACTGCATATCACCCACAAACCAATGGTCAAGCCGAGGTGTCAAATAGTGAGGTAAAACAGATTCTTGAAAAAATGATTCAACCCAATAGAAAAGATTGGATTCTTTGACTTGATGATTTATTATGGGCCTACTGTACTGCTTTCAAAACTCCCAATGGAATGTCACCCTATCAGCTTTGTTTGGAAAGAGTTGTCACCTTCCTATTAAGATCGAGCACTGGTCCTACTGGGCCAATAAAAAATTTAATTCTAACCTTTTGGGTGCAGGTACTCAGAGGAAGTTACAGATTCAGGAGCTGGAGGAAATGTGCAGAGATGCATATGAGAACTCCAGGATTTATAAGGAGCGAATCAAGTCTTCCCACAACCATCTCATCCTTAATTATTAGTTCCAAATTGGGAATAAGGCCCTCCTCTACAATGAAAGGATGAATTTTCATCCAGGTAAGCTTCATTCCCACTGTTTTGGACCATACACTGTTACTAACATCTCTCCATTTAGTGTTGTCCAAGTTCAAAATGAAGAAACCAAGCAAACCTTCACTGTCAATGGACAACGATTGAAGCACTTCCATGAATCCATTTTGAATTCCTCGATAGAGGAACTCCATGTTCAAGAAGCAATATATGAATGAAAATCACCAAGTTTTATCCTTCCTTTCCACATTCTCTTTTCTTACAGTGAGGACACTGCACACTTTAGGTGTGGGGGGATGGGTATATTTTTGGGTTAGTTAGGAATTTTCATCATATCTATTTTTTTCTCTTTTTAGCTTTCTGAATTGTATTTTCATGTTTCCCCCTTTACCTTCCACTCACCTTTGTGCTGTAATATTACTTTTTATGCCTACTTTATCATGTAAAATTATGCCCATTTTATCATGGAAGTTATTGAAAATGCATGTGGAATTTCCATATTTCATGTTGTTTTAACATTCAAAAAAAATTCTGATGAAATGTTCATTTCAGAAAGAATTCAATACTTTGGTGTAACTTTCTTTTGAAATTAATTTCTTTTTTGATGATATAAATGGTTATATCATTTTGAAACCTTTGAGAAAAATGGTGCCCTTTTTTGTGAATAGTTTAAGGGAAAATTGTGTTACTTAATATCTCCACATATTTTTGTACCCAACCACGAAATGTGAATATATCTTACTTAATGGAAGGTAAATATAAGTTTCATTGATTTTTATCTAATTTACAAAATCATTTTTTCCATACATTCATTCCTTACCTGATCTATTTCATTATTGTACCAGATTGACCTATGCGTGTGTACCTGTTATCCGACTGTTGTACACCCTCAAAAAAATTAAAAAAAGGGGTTGTATATTGGGAATGTCAAAAAACACCCTTCCTCAACCTTTGATCTTGTTATAACTATTATAATTAGTGTCGTGAGGAGAGAAAAAATGGGTTGGGAGAAGAGTGTGAGATTTGTTCCAAGTGCAGCTTTTGAAAAATTAATAAATGAGGGGAGTGAAGAAATGTACAATATATGGGGATATCTAGGTCAGGAGATTATGGTTTGACTTCTAGGAATGGTTAAGTGAGTGGGTCTTGAAATTTGATTGCAAAGAATGTGGGGAAAGTTCGAGGGAAAGGATCTTGTAAGTAGACAATTATTAAAATAACTTATATTTACTCGATAAAAAGTGGAAAGAATAGCATGAAATGGTTGTCACACACACACATGGAGAATTAGTGACATGATTAAATTTTGAATTATTTTATTTTATTGGTTTAATGGATCTATTGGAATTTTATTTGGATACAATTTTTGAGACATCTTTTTCAATGATCACTTAGAATAACTCCTTTGTGGGATTTATGCTTTGATCAAATTTCTATTAGGAATTAAATTTTCATTGAATGTTAAATATTTATGAAGTTTTAAATATCTACATGAATTATTTTTGTAATTATTATTTTTCCTAGGAGTGAAAATGTTTAGGTGTGGGGGTGTGATCGCACTATGATTCACTGTTTCATTTTCACCCTTACACCACTATGCTAAACTTGTTTTATATTGGAAATTATAAAAATAATAATGAATTTCATTCTATGTTTGAATCATTTATTTTGTGTTTATCACTATTAAAAAGTGAAATGTTACTTGTTTTGGTGATTTCATTGTAGGATGAGGTGATTTAGAGGGCCCATGATGATGTCCAAAAAAATGGGCCAAACTGCGCAAGATCCATGCACACCAGTGGACTCATCCGATCACTTCTCCTGAACCGTGCATCCAAATGGGCTGAAATTTTGTGGTCCAGTCCAAAATTAATTGGGATACATTTCATCTTAAGAAACACAAGACTAATTTTCCATATATTGTCCCAACTGACCTAATTTGTCTAGCACATCAAATCCGCACAAAGTCAAATGCGGTGTTATGTATTTTATCAATATCGCAAGATTTGGTTGTACAAATGGTTCCAAACATTCAGTGGAGAAATTCAAGAGGTGGGGAAACATGTTTAATGTTTTTTAAAAAGTGATATTTGAATTCCAAGTGGTATAAAACCATGGTACAAGTGGTTTTACACAATGTATGTTCCCAAAACCACCTTCCTCTTTGCCTATAAAATGGAAGCTTGGGCTCCCCATTTGTAAGTTCGTACAATAAGTGAAGATCTGCCATTTTTAAGTCCTAGAGGAGTCTTCTCCTCATCCTTGAAGTTCTGGAAGAACCTATCCTCATAGGGGGATCAAGAATGAAGAATGAGTTCCACACAAGCTACCTCCTCCTCCTGATGTCGAGCTAAACGGTGGGTGTTCGTTGTGAGGGAGATACACACATGTCAAGGGAGTTATGATTCATATTTTAGCTATTGGTTTGGAGTAATTTGGGTGTGAAAACATTTCTCTCCATGTATCTTATATAATTCCATATTTTAATTCTTGTTTTGATGCATGCGATTGAGATACTCTTAATTTCTAACCGATCGGTGTGAGGTTTTGAGTGTGTGACTTGTGTTGTTCTGATTTTAAATCACAAGAATAATTTTCTTACCCACATTATTGAGATTTAAATATTATTTGGATGATATTATTCTAGGAATAAGTTCTGGACCTTGACAATATGATTTTTATGTCAAGGTTTGGTTTTCTTAGCAATGAAATAAAGGCTTAGGAATTAATCGGGATTCCAATTAATTTCAACCGAAGAATTTTTCCAAACCTAAATTAATTTCCTAGAATGATGAACTTGAAAGTGTGTCGTGAACTCACAGTGAACCCTTTTCTCTCATAATTATAAAACACCACCTTCCTTGTCAACTATTAAACTCTATAATTAAGTCATTTTATTTTTAAAACTGTTTTCAAAACCACCCATCTTTTAGTAATCTTTATTAAAAAAACACTCTAAACCCACCAACGCTCCTTGAGAGATGACCTAAGGTCTTCCCTATACTATAAATAAACCTTAATATTATAATCAATTTGACGTGCCATGACAGAACGATCAAATCTGAATTGACTTGGACTTAGTCAATGCTCAAGATGCACAAATGGTTGGCATAGGAACCACTTCCACAAGTATATGTGGAATAGGTATGTTGCAGTGACACATATTGTGTAGGAATAATGAAACCTTGGTGATGGTTTTATATTCACTACGGATGGTGATAAATTATTCATTGAGAATAATAAATCCTATAAGTAAGCGGTAAATGAAAATTAGCTAAGATTGACAACATACATTAAAATACAATAATGGATTCCATGTATTAAATTGAAAAGGGGATTATAAATTTATTATTGCGATGGGTATTCAAATGAAATGATACATGGATGGTATAATCCTGGTAAAAATAAGTCTAGATTAATTATTGTAAGTTGGTATGACTAAATCTATTAGATTTTTTTCTTATCATAGCTAACTTATAAGATCATTATATTGGCCATTGGATGTCAAGATCATCTTTCGTGGAAGGTGTCTATTCAATGAAACCAGAAAGGGTTGATGACACCATCAAATGCCAAAGAAGGTTGCAAGTTACTGAAATTCAGTTCTAGATTAAAGTAAGCAACAAGATCTTAAAGCATCCATTTTGAATTAATATTTTCCTTGTGTCTACCAAAGGTTAGTGGGAGCGCCAATGTTTTCCAAGAGAAATGTGTTTGGAAACATATGGAAAACATTTATTGGTCTTACTGTTATATAATATCATGTTAAAAGTAATTCTCTAATGATTTAATTAAAGTATAAACCCATGTTCTAGGGAACTGGATCTATCGAGGTAGATCTAATAGTTGCTTGGACCTAGTCAATCGTACAAAAAGTGACACTATATTAAAAAATACAAGTTGGAACAATTCAAGTTTAGAATTGTTTCCAATGTCACATGGCTTAATCTCTCTAGGTTGACATGTTTGGAACACGAGAAGAGATTTAAGTTGTGAGTTGAGTTCCATACGCTTCAGCAATGGATCAATCACATATGCCATGCTATGTACTATAATTGATATTGCCAAGATATACTTTAAAGTAGAAAAATATCAATTATATCTAGGAGCACTGCAAGTGATGTAGTCAGAATTATAATCTTGTACTTAGGAAAGTAAAAATGATATGTAATTGGTATATGGAGAAGAAGTAATACTAGTTATGGTGGGACCCAAACTAGTAATCCTTAGATCAATTTTATCTAGCATCATAGTTAGGCTAATGCGATGAGCGAGTTAAGCTCATAAAAGATATTGGTATATATACCTACAAATACTAAGTACATTACAACTTCTAAGACAGCTAATAAGAAGTTATTAATCACAACAATTTGTTCCAGTTCTTGGAATTGCACCTATTGAGAAAAGTATTATCATAATGTGAATTATGATATTCTTACTAACCAAGTTGTAAAGTTATGAAAATGGAAAAAAGTGATATACTCAGGGATACCTTATCTTGAGAAGTTTTACTCAAGTAAATGAGGTTGCATATAGTATATATTCCATGTAGAGAAAATTTGGTAGACCCAATAGTTAAATCCATTACTCAGCAGAAGAATGATTTTATCATTTGAGTAGAAAAAAAGTTTGGTTAGAAAGTTGGCTCTAGTGTAAGTGGGAGTATTGAAATAGTGTGTGTCCTAGACCCAAAAAATGCAGTACTTTTGATTTCTATATCATGTGTACATTTAGTTATGCATGATGTCATATTACCATTATAATGGTAATGTCCAAAGGTTAATTTTCGTGTCAAGAGGTTATAGCATCTCCCAGGCTATAATGAGAACCTAGATATACTATGCCATTAATCTTAAATATATGTTAGATATTCTAGATACATCTTACTAACTGGACATAATAGATGTATGACTATCAGGTGCTGGGGTCTCATAAGCATTAATACTTCTTCTCATGAAGTTCGTACTTGGTGATCTCTAGTAGTGAGATCATGAGGACATACCCACCAATAGGAACACCACATGTTTTGGGTGTCATTGGTTATTTCTATCTATGGACATGTGTATTGGTCTCCTGACTTGAGACCATTACCAATGTGTATCATTTGATTATGTACTTTGATGCTAGGAAAAAACCATGGTATTGAAATCATGGTGTGGTAGATTGTGTTGGGTGCATCGTTAGTGGTATGACATTTTTTGAATGGTCAAGAAAGGATTTTTCACTTCCAAATTTAGGAAGTTCTATATCTCAGGCCTGGTTGATTAGGATGGTGCTACCTTTATAAGTCTTTAGACAAAGTAGTACAAAGGTAAATCCATCTAGTTAGAGAAACAAATAATAAAGCAAGAAAAGGACGATGACACAAGTTTGTGTCCTGCTTTAAGAGATATTTAATGAAAAATATATTTTAGTACACAATCAGTGTTCGTAGGTTGGATGTCGTTTCTATGCCAATCCTTATCTCTTTAGGGGTCATGATAGATTTCTAGACTCCACTCTTGGTCTGTGGATTTATTTACTACTATCGAGATAAGGGCCTAGAGGGTCACACACAATAGCATATTCAAGAATCCTCCCTATTCAGTTGAATAGGTATATAGACATGTTGGGCCCCACCATGGGGTCTGAGTATCTTCCAAGTTTTCGATCACTAAACGAATTAAATAAATTCATTAATATTTAAGTTATGAATATTTGGTATTGAATTTATTTAATGGATTTACAAGTTTAGTAAATACGAGATAATATTAATCGAAAAAATATTATTTTAATATTCAAGGTTTGTTTATTTTTAAGCGGGACAACGAGTCTAGTTAAATGGCTCAGGTTTTATCACGTAATATATTTTATATATATTACAATTATGTGATAAAATAATAAATAATATTGACATAGTTTAGTTTGTCGAAATTATTTATTTAGTGGACGTTGAAATAAACGGGGGTTTGGGAACCCAACCAAGTATTTCTCAACGCCGATATAAATACAAGGGAGGGATCTTTCTCATGTGTGGCCATTCCACTATTCATTCATTCATGGAATGAAAATTGAGAGCCTCTCTGTCTTACCGCTTCCTAGAGAGAGAAGATTTTGATACAAGAGTTTGGATCAAAATCTTCCTCAAGCATCGAAGGCATCTTGATGTGGTGATCGTCGGGATGTTGAAATCATCTTCGGATCACCGCACTAGCACCCAGAGTTCGATGATCGACATTCCAGTGGTTTTTGAAGTGCGTGTGGATGATCTAGAGAGGTCCTTCTATGGATTATTCAAGAAGCGATCACCAAGAACAAGATGCAGTCAAGCGTACCTTCAGATTTGGAATGGTATGTATTCTATTTATGTTTTGTGCTCTTAAAAATTTATAAGAGATCCTCAGACCTCTCCGGGGCTCAGATTGTCAGCATCAACAAGTCCTGTCGATCCACCAATAAATTTTTTAAAACCCACAGCCCACCAACTTCCACTGTTGGCCCTATAACCTAACACATTTACCCAAATAATTAAAATCATGATAATTTCACACATGAACATAAATAAGGAGAATCAAAAAATACCTTTCCTATATTATAAGTTCAACATTCTTCGAGAAAGAATAGATGAATAAATATCAACCACAACCAAAATTGAAGGAAACACCACCAGAGACTAATAATAGCTAACCATCATCTTGTATTAATTAAATATCATCCCAATACAGTGAAAAATCTCCATAGAGAACCAAAAAAAATGATGATAATGAGGAAAAGGGAATAAGGGAGAGTACAATGATCCAAAAAACTTTGATATGATGATCCAAGGAGTTTAGATTCTTAATGATAGAGATGGAGGGTAGTGAGAGGGATAGGGGTTTACTAGGGTTTAAGAGAAAATATAAAAACCCGAACCAAGTGGATTCCAACCCTATATTTATATAGGATTCCCATAAGGAATCCACCACTATACAATGAATCCCACTATAACCATGTTTACTCTAGATAAAAGAAGATTTAGTTTTCCCAGCGTTTGAAATTCCATATCTCCTCAAATCTTACACACATTTTAAATTACATTATAACCCTTTTTAATAGCACTATAACTTTCTCCATGGTGTAGTTAAAGGTGTTTTAGATACCCAAAATACCACCAGGATCTTCACTATGACATATGGATAAGTACTTACCTATTTCACATCACAATGATGAAGACCATGACATAGTGATATCCAGTTCTCAATTTCCTCCTACCTCATATGTTTGTCTGAAAAATGTTTATCTAGAATCTCTAAATAATTTCTCCATATGGTGAGAGTCCATATGATGAACTAATAAAACTTCATAATAATATTCTAGATGTATTATCCCAGATTTTTTTTGATCGATGACTTCATCTGTCTGATGGACTTCATCTATTGGGACTTTTTTTGATGATAAAACTTCATTAACACTATTTTGAACATAAAAAAAATTCTTCTTATCATATCCATTTGATGGATTTTTGTACATAATGTTTTTCTGATGAAATTTATACTAATTTTTTTTCTAGTCAGCTTATAGGAACTTTGAATTCATAACTTCATACTTGTTCATTTGATGGACATTGAGCAAAGTGTTTGTTCAATGGACTTCATCCAAATACTTTGTCTGATAAAATTCTTCATCATCCTCCATTTAATAATTTTAGTAAATTTCTTCTATTCACCAAGCACCACAATATTTTTTTATCCATTGATTTCATACAAAAAAAATTAATCTGAAACACTTCGAAAAATTTCTTGCAAAAACATTTGATAAAAACATTGTTCACACAAATTTTTTATCCCCATTTTTACCTTAAGAAAATATCTCATTATTTTTGACTCACTAATTTTTTTTCCAATTTTTTATGCTTGGTGATATCCATGGAACTTCATAAATTTTCTACTTAATAAATTTTTCAAACATTGAAGGATCATAAAATTCATAAAATAATTTCATCTTCCAAAAATTTGTAAGGAGGACTTTTGTCTAGTGAAATTATTCAAATATCTATATAAGAAGTTTTTTACACCCAAATAAGTTTATAAACCTTCTAATAAATGATTGGATCACAATATTTTTCACAAATAATGATTTTTGGAATTTAGGAACAATAAAGAATCACCAGATTCAATTTTTCCAAACAATGTTTGTTCGAACCTTTTAAAGATAATCTTCCAGCACAATAACTTTAATTGATAATTTTTTTTATAAAAACATAATCTAATATTTTTGTACATATGAAAACTTTTATACATATGATATACCCTTTATAAATTTTTTTATATCTTAACACTTTTGTACATTCGATCAAATTGGTTAAAAAACTTTTTACGATCTTCTTTATCGAATTCCAACTTTTTTTATCACAATTGTTAGAAAATTTAACAAAGTGAGGTGATTTTTTCAATGAAATTAAAATAAAATTATTCCAAAACACTTATCACCATAAACTTCAAAACTTCTTCAAAAAAAATTCTTGAATCCACAAAAAACTCATTCACCCAACTTGTTCCCAATAAGAGGTTGTAAAAATAATCCTATTACAAGAAGTAAAACCCTTGGTTTTTAGTAGTTAGTACCAAGAAAACCAAATAAAAATATTTTATTTTAGTGGTTAGGGGTTAAAAACCAATCTCCCTAACTTTTAAGGCAGTGATCACTTAACCCCCTCACACTCAATAGTAGTGATCACCCAATCATTCACTTTAAAGGTAGTGATTACCTATCCCCCTCACAGTCAATAGTAGTGATCAACCATGTAAAGAAAAATAGGAGAATTGATTTATGTAATGCCTTTTAATCTGAATCACACTTCTATAAAAAATTGTGAGAAAGAGATGAGATAAGTTGAGATAATTGTAAGAGAGAACAAGAGAGAGAGAGAGAGAGAGATAGAAATCTGACACAATTTGGATCTAGAATATATCTTCAAGGTATTCATATGAATTAAAATACCAATGTGGTTTATTTATAGACTCTCATGTATTTAGCATCATTATATAGTTTTTAGGGGTTTAATATATCTATTAGGGTTCAAATTAAGGCATGTGAGGACGTCTCCAATGGCTATATTTTTTCTCTGCCTAGATTCCACCAGATAGCCAATGAGTGTCACCAGCCATCCAATGTGGTTTATTGGGTAACATATTGAATATATAGATGGAGGACTTAAAAAATTAATTCCATGCTCCTTTTTTATCCCTCTATTTGGTTGGAACCTTCATGAGAAAATTTATAAGTTGTAAATAATGGAATCTATGGAAGAAAAATGTTAAAAATATAATTTGCTATTTGTGATCATTAAAACCACCTAAGAGAGTGAGATGTATAAAACCAAAATCCAAGGAAATACATTAAACATGATATCAACATATCCTATAGAGTTTTAATGGTTCTTTCAAACTAACCATTTTTATGAAGGTGATAAAAAATGATAAAACTTAGCACTATATCCAATACTTTTTGAATACTTCTCCAAAATCTCAAGTTAAACCTCAGATCTCAATTATATACAATAGAAAGTGGTACTCCATGAATCCTTATCAATTATCTTTTTTATATACTGAAATGTTAGTAATGTGAGAAACATTATTTGATGGTAATGAAATACACTAACTTAGTAAGGTGATCAACTATAACCCAAATGGTGTTATGGCCTTTAGATGTCCTGGGGAGTCATATGATGAAATCTATGGCCATGTTTTGCCTATTTCCATACTAGTATGGGTAATGGTTGCATCATAACTTTAGACTTTGTTCATTTATACTTAACTTTTCAGCATACCATGCATCGAGATACAAATTTAACAATCTCCCTCTACATGTTATCACACTGTAAGTTTTAATTTGGATCTCTATACACCTTTATGCTCCGTAGATGAATATTGAAGGATGCGATATTTGAATCATCCAAAGGATCCCTATTCAATTGTGGTTTTTATGGGACACATGTTTATGATGGGGGTATTAAATTTTATTATTTTAATGTTTCATTAAATTAAAATTCCGCACAAATAATTTTCATTATTTGGTTTTGATAAATAAAAAATTACTCATAGTTTTATATTTGGATAATCTAATGATCTTCCATTAGTTTTCATGATTCCATGATTTTTTATAAATTATTTGTGCACAAGTATTATTCTATGATGGAATATTCAAACTGATCATATTGAAAGCTTTCATGGAGCTTCATCCTTTAGTGAATTTTCATTCATCTGATTGACCATGTATGATCTATTGTGTATTTTTCTTCACCCTTTAAGGAACACCTAAAGCTGCCACATGAATATTTATAAATGAACATGAGATACTGAAATATATCATGATTAAATTAAACATACCATGCATAACTATTGTAATTTAAGTTTTCATCCTACAGTGAGCCTTCCCTTGATGGACCAAACCTTTTGTTCAAACTATGATGAAAACTCAATCTGTCATCTAATCTCATCATCTATGGCATACCTTATGCATACTCGAACTGAGATACACTATTTTAATCACACCGAGAATTTTAAACTCACCATGAAATGTACACTAATTCATCTCTTTCATGCACAACACATATTATAGTAGTGGAAGATTATAGTTCTTTGTACTAAAATCATGTATGTTGTTACTCATCCCACTATGTTCATGAACGTATAACCCCTAAGAATATGAATCATGACATGTAGAAACACATGATCTTGAAATACATGTTATCTAAAAAAACCTTGAACATAATGTCTATATTCATAGAATTCTTGCACATGATTCATGATTCATATTCTACAGACCTTCATAAATATAAATATGTTTAGTTTATGCAGTTCACATATAGTTAGAAGCTGCTGGTTCATCACTACTTGAAAATGAATAACTCATCCCCACAAAAAATTAAATAAGATAACTATAATGAAACAGATCAAAAATGAAATACACATTTCCATATTTAGTACGTGTGTATTTTCAGAATGCAAGAGAATAATCACAGGAAGCTCAAATTTCCACTACTCTTGAATAAGTAAAAATATGTATGCTGTATGCAAGTGATAGTTTTTTTATATACTATGTTTTTTTCACTACTTTTAAAATTTTTATTTACTACAATTTATTATGATGGGTTTGATGGGTTTTAATTTTAAAGTCATATATTAAAACTAATGAAGCTATGTGTAGTAGTTTCAAATTTGTTTCTTACAGGAACTCATTATTTAAGTTTTATATGAAATATTTACTTTACGATGAACCATTTTATCATTTTTTTAATATTTGGAGTTACTATAATTTTATTTTATATATTCTACATTGTTTCATTAATTTTAAGATATATATATACTCTAATGATTAAATTTAAAGTGTTCTTAAAGGTGTTTAATGCATGAATATAAGAACCCAAGAATTCAGTAAGAATGAGAGAAATAATTCAAATTATAGGTAAACATTATTATTCAAAGTATTATTATTATATAACCCATAGAATGATTTAATTGGTTATTTAGACTCTTCTTCACACTCAAGAATATATTAAAGTTAATTTGAAGGAATTCATCCATTAGAACATGATCATGTGATCTTTATAAAAGCTGGACATAGTTCATTTGAATGACCACAAGACAAGAAATTTATTTTGATATGGGAGTGATAAAACCATTTTTACCAAAAATATCATTTTTATATTATGATCAAAAGTGATAAATTTTTTAATCTATTACTACATAAGGGATCAAAGTGTTGCATCTACATTATAATCTTCATCTCTCTTTTATTATTTATTTATTGTTAGGTTTAATTGTTATATATTTCCATATATTTTATATGTCTTAAGAGTCAGTTTAATCATTTATCATCCAAAATATATCTATTTATGTTATTAATCATATTCAAAAGGAAGGTTGGGTTGTGAATCCCAAAGAAAAGTCAGGTTGGGTGTAGGTTGTGAATTCTATAAAAGTGAACTAGGTTATACCTCAGGGTGGGAAAAAGGTTTGTTTGTAATTGGGTTATACCTCTAGGCCATCAAATTTAATATATATAATTGGGTTATTAATCCCAATAAAAAGTGAGCCTCTTAGTGGGTACTTGTCTTCAATCTAAGTATAGAATATTTAATAGTAGATTTAGGATCTCAAAAATCCGATCAACTATAAAATATCATGTGTTCTTTGTTTTCCATTGTATAACCTATTGCACGTATTTCATGATCACTGTTTATATTTTCATTTATATTTAAATATTCATTGGTTATTAATATTATAATATTAATTTATTTAATTTTTAAAAAGGAAAATTCATCCCACTCTGGTTTATCTTTCCATTAAAACCAGACCCGATAATTGGTATTAGAAAGATTCCATTTTAAGGATAATTGTTCTTCAATTTTACATAACATCTCTTTAATTTAAATATAATAAGGATTTAAATTGTATATATTTTGGTTTTTATTAATTTATTGATTTATATCTATTTTGAACTAACCATATCCTAGAACATAAATTTCTAAGGGAAATATATATTATTTGTGATGGGAAACAAGGAAAAATATTATGATGGAAATATTTCCATGCTACCATTTTTTGATGGAGAAAATTATCCTATGAAGAAAATAAAAATGGAAATATTCTTAAAATTACATAATGAACTGAGTTTGAATTTTAAATTAAATCCTTATAAAATTCATGATTGTGATTGTAAAGAGCTTACTAGTATCGATTCTATCAATTATGTTTTGAATTATAAAGTGATAAATATACTTATTATTCCATTAGTTAAATATTTCTGATAAAGTATGTGAATGTTCTACTACATATGACATATGGAAAACCCTTCAAAATTATGAGAAAGACTAGAATATCTTGAAAAAGGATAATGTTATAAAAAGAAGGGAAATATTTTGAATTTTTCTATTACTTTTACTTTCTCTAATAAAATAGGTGTAACATAACAGAAATTAGTCTCCAAATGTAAGAAAAAGAAAAGGAGATAGGAAATAAATAAGTGGTTTGAAGTTTATAAAATATCCTTAGATGTAGTTATTAAGGGGGTGATACCTTTTATTTGTTTAAATAATAATTCAACTGAATTATAGTCTATATAATCCTTTTTTAAAAACACCTCTTATAAAAATACTTATATTTATGATGAATTACTATTTGTACTACTGAACAACTTTCATTTTACTTTTGTTGAATTCAAAGATAATTCTATGATATCTTTTATTACTTTGGATAAAATGATAGTTGATGATTCTTTCACTTATCAGGATAATGATTTTGTTACTAAATTGTTTCTTGAATCTCATGATATATAATATGATTATCAAGAAGATATTAATGGATTATTGGAATATACTATTGATGATAAATGTATAGACGATTTATGTGAATCCTTTATTGAATTACCTATTAATGTTTCATATGAAATAATTCCTACCAATTAAATTTATTTTTTAATGATAGAACCCAAGAAAGATCTACTAAATAATTTTATAAATTATTTGGTAATATTCATAGTTTAAATTTCATAAATTTAGAACATAAGGATAAGTTACATTTCATTATCACTGATAATAAATTATTAAAGGAAGAGAATGAGAATTTAAGAAATTATGTTCCTTACACTAAAAATTATTGTTCATAAAGGAAAAATATAGGTTTTTAGTTGATAATTAGTGTAAATAAAATGGAAAAATAATCCCATTATCACCAAGAGAATATATATTCAATCAATATATTTCACACCTACAAAAAAGGTACACAAAAAAAGAGTGGTATCAATTTTTTTTTTGCAAAAGGACAGGACTGATCATTTTGTGGAGTGAATTGTCTTTATGCAAATGATTTTAACATTGCTTCCTATAGATATTAAAAATTTATGATGGTTTAAAATTTACTCAAAAATAAAATGAAAAGACAAAAAGTGATTTGGTTAAACTTACAGAAGAAATAGACTATTTGAAAAAGCTAATATTTGGTAAGAATATTTCAATGGGAAATTATAGTTATCCTATTTTTTTTAGGAAGTGTGATGATAAAATTAAAATATTTTTTTATTATAGAATTAAATTATTTAAATGTAACTTACATGTCCATTAATTTTATGATTTTCCTAATATTTTTAGACAACCAATTGGGTACAAGGATTCTTTAAATGACACATCTTAAATAAATTCTAATGATCAAAGACTTCACTCAATTTTGGTAACTAAAGGTTATTTAAATAATTAAGTGGAATATAAACCACTCTACATTCCCAAGTAAGAATATTTCCTTTTCCAGCATGGATACTTCATATTATTTGATATTTTGATATGTTAGTTTAAAAATTAAATTTTTTCAGTATTTCTTTTGGAAAGAAAGAATGTAATACATTCTTACGATCTAGAAAACTAGCTTGAATTTAAATGTTGTTATGATTCTAATTCATTGAAAATACTATTTCATAATATCATTTATTCATGATATGTGTGTTAACTAATAAATTCTTTAAGATAAAAATCACGCATTTATTTTAGAGAAATATTTTTTATTTAAAAAATTAATTTTTATACTTGAATGAGAGTTATCTACAGTATTGTCTTTAAACTTTTTGAAGCATATAGATTTAAATTCTACCCTATTATTGATTAAATTTTGGGAAGTTTTACTTGTGTTTTTTGTTCAACGGTTGGTATATTATTTGTATTATTTTAGAAAATGTTATCATTAACTTCATGTAATCAAAAACATGAAATATGCATAAATATATTTGTTATTTTTAAATAGAATATGAAAGTAAATGGTCCAAGTAAGTTCTCTATAGTCTGTAATTCATCTCTTTTTCTTGGATCTTATTGATTTTTTTAATATTTTATGATTGATTAAATCATGACTTGTTTAATTAATTATTTATTTATATGACTTATTATTTTTTATTTTTCAAATAGGTTGATTTTTTATTTTCTTTAAAAGGAAAATACATATGAACTAAAATCTATGTATGAAACCTGATTGACTAATTTTGGGAAGAATAGTTGATCTATTGTTTGTTTATAGTAAAAAAGAAGAAAAAAAATTATTATATAGTTTCACATTTATTTTTTGAGTAATATATTTTAAGAAAAATTGTTTAATTTTTTTTTAAATTTTAATATTGCTTGATCTTGTTAAAATTTCATATCTATATATTAGTATAAATCATATTGAAATAAGGAAGGGATTAAATTTTTTATTACAGTTAAAATATATTTTTACAATTAACTTATGAATCCTTTATGTATCAAAGTCCATTTTCAAAGTTTAAGAAAAAGCAGTTAAAATTATTAATTTTTGAAATTGGATTTATCAAATTTAATGTTGTTATATTTTTTGTGTTTTTGGATAAGGATTATGTTTACATATTTTATTTAAAAATAAGAAAGTTGAAATATTATGGATAATACAAGTTAATTTTTATTT
This sequence comes from Viscum album, assembly GCA_963277665.1. Classification (NCBI taxonomy): domain Eukaryota; kingdom Viridiplantae; phylum Streptophyta; class Magnoliopsida; order Santalales; family Viscaceae; genus Viscum; species Viscum album. The sequence continues at coordinate 1,476,213,606 of OY728152.1, read as the reverse complement.
TATCATGATTACCCTAATTATTTTGTGGAAAATTATTTTTAAAAGGCGATGTATGATATTAAAAATATTTTACTGATTGTTTGATATTTTGAAAGATGGTTATTGTCACGAACCAACTCAGGTCAACCCTGAATCGGTCTCCCGAGCCGGCCTATGACAAGGCTTGAGAGGTGTTCCCGAACCTTCTGGGCGAGCAAAAAGTGCCAAGGGAATCAAAAGAGTGATTATGGGAATGATTTTTCCCAATAAAAACAAAAACAAGAAACATAATAATAGAAGAGTAGTCCAAAATAAAAAAACCAAACAGAAATACTAAGAGAGAACTGATAAATAGAACTAACCAAACTTGATGACCACTAAAAATCCATGTGACCCCATGGGTCACACTCTGATCAAAAGACTCAAGATCACCCATGGTGACCGAGATCAAGATGAAGCCTGCACCTGAGACTAAAAACATGAATAATGTATAGGTGTGAGTATTAAAACTCAGTAGGCATTCTTGATTAATCTATTCGCAAATGAATTTCCTTTAAATAAAGAAACATCAATTTCAGGTTTGAACTATAATATATAAAATTAAGTTTTTTACACATTTTCCTTTTAAAACAAATCACGATCCATTTCCCTTCTTATTTTAAACTAGTTTCTTTTCCAAGAAATAAGCTTAACCATTTTTAAAGAAAGAAGGATAACGAAGAAGGAAGTGAAAAACATTTTAAAAACCTTTTTCCACAAACATTTGAAATTCATTTTATCACCTTTATAAAAGAGATGCACCATACAAGTAGGAAAAGGTAATGATCATGTAAGTGAAATGGAAAATAGAAAGAAGGGTGACCGACCAAAAAATGCACCTTAATCATCCACCTCATATAAGTAAGTGTCAATGTGTATGGGAGAACCTAGGAGCTCATGAATAGTCTAGAATGTACTATAAATGTGACACATCCCAAAGGCATTCCCTACCCGATGACATCATACTTCCCAAATGCCCGATCATTTCCCTACATGGCCTGACTGAGGGGGCCAATCCGATAGTAATAATAACAAAATACCCCCATACTAGGGGCCACTGGGCAGTGCATAGTCTAAACTAGTGCAACAATGGTTGATTGAATTTTTTTTCGTAATGCAAGGTTCTCATGTTTAATCCAAAAAGCGGGTGATCCAATCAAACCAAACAAGCAACAATCCATGTATACATGCATCACACACAAGAAACACAAACAATAGTCATCCCTGAATCATCCCAAGGGAGTTTCCCCCTCTTTCCTTCAACCATCAACACATGAGGGAAGTCCCATATGAGGACCACCCCTTCCCATAAATATCCAACAAGGTAAGAGGTGTATCCTAAAGAGAGTCTGTAAAGTAACTTATTTTATCAAAGTACCAAATGATCCACAACCAACCATTCAACACCAACCCATTTTCAAAAGAACCAACACACACCACTTTCAAAACCAAAAATCCACTTGGACACTAATTTAAGAAACTGAAGTCACCATTTTATATCTAAGACACATTTATAAATCCCAATGAGGAATTTCGTCAAACACTTAGGATGCACATTAAATAAAAAATTTCATGTAATTAAAATACAAAGAGGAAATTACTCTATTTCACAACAAACATTTATTATAAAAGCCATACATCATTAATTAGCATTAAATAAGGGTAAAAAAGTAAGAAATCAATCATTAATTTAAATTTAAAGGCTGATGCATAGGGAAACCTACCTCAACAAGGGAGCAGACCAAGCCATGACACTTCGATGCTTAACAGATTAGACAACGACCACTCGTAACTGACCCACACTCGCGCGCGCGCGCGCGCACACACACACACACACAAACAAACAAACAAACAAACAAACAAACAAACATACATACATACATACATACATACATACATACATACATACATACATACATACATACATACATACATACATACATACATACATACATACATACATACAAACATACAAACATACAAACATACATACATACATACATACATACATACATACATACATACATACATACATACATACATACATACATACATACATACATACATACATACATACATACAAACATACAAACATACAAACATACAAACATACAAACATACAAACATACATACATACATACATACATACATACATACATACATACATACATACATACATACATACATACATACATACATACATACATACATACATACATACATACATACATACATACATACATACATACATACATACATACATACATACATACATACATACATACATACATACATACATACATACATACATACATACATACATACATACATACATACATACATACATACATACATACATACATACATACATACATACATACATACATACATACATACATACATACATACATACATACATACATACATACATACATACATACATACATACATACATACATACATACATACATACATATCCATAATCCAATGCATGTATTCCCCATTCCACGAGGGAATACATATATAGAGGATATATATATATATATTATAAATACATAACTTATGTATATGCATGCGCGCCCTCAAACGTTGATAAAAACTCAATACAACATATCCTAGAATCACAAAAACATAGAGACAAGGTTCAACGCACCCCAAAATGCTATTTTAAAATTAAACGCGTACCAAAACCACATCATATCAAATTCATCAAACAATGTTAAGGAATTGAACCACCTACCTCTTGTGGAGAAACATCTTTGGTGCGGAACTACAAACACACTTCAAGTAAGCTAAATTGAACCCTAATTCAAGAGGCCAAACAAAAAATATTAATATCGGACCCTAAATGAAACAAATCCCCAAACCAAACCCCAAAGGGAAGAAGGAAGAAGCTCACCCAGGGTAGACCATGCAAGGGGGAGGCCACCAGAGGAGAGCCACACGCTGGGGGGGGGGGGGGGGTCATCGGAGGTTGAGATGGCAGGGGCCACACTAGAGAAGAGTCTGTGCCAACAAGGGCTTGCACCAGTAGAAGGTCCGACCAAGGAGAGGGGAAACAATGTGAGGGAGGCCGAGGTTTCATAAGGGAAGAAGGGCGCCAGAGATGGGTTCATGCTGATGATAGGCCACACCAGAGGAGAATGGAAGGAGGTCGGTCAAAAGAGGAGGGCTATTCATAGGGGGATCAATCTGGGCGGGGCGCGATGGGGAAAGGAGGAGAAGGGAGGGGAGTGAAATGGGGGGAGGCTAACCATAACTAAAAAAATAAAAAATAAAAAATAGAAAACAAATAAAAATATACTAATAATAATAATAACACCTATAATAATAATAATATCAATAATAATAATATGGATAATAATACTAATGAAATTTATAATAATAGACTTAATAATAACAATAAACTTAATAATAATAAACTTAATAAAAATAAAAATAATAATTATAATAATAATATTATCATTACTATTATTTTTAAATCATTTTCTTTCTATTTTTTGTTCTAATTTTATTTCTTATTAATTTTGAATATTGGGAATGCTGCACGGTGACTCGGTCGAAGCTGTACGGTTTACAAACTGTGCTCTACCCGTGCGTCAGATGCTACTAAGCCCATAAAAACCCATTATTCAATAAAAACACAGAAATTCCAACTGAACTTAAAGTCGAACCCTGAAAGAATTATCTAAATATAATAAAATAATTAAATGAAATAAATACCAGGGTTGAGTGTGACAGTTCTCCCCACCATAATGATTTCCTCCTTGGAAATCCATGATAAGGTCTATACCAAAAAAGAAAACTGATGTTCCTTCATAGTTCAAGGATATCCCCAATGTAAGACGAGCGAGATGACGTACAAACACTACCAAAAAAATAAGTAACTTACAAATTAAACTCAGGAGACTCAAAATGGACTCCATGCTATGTACCACTCACCCACAAAAGTGAAAACACCACAAGTTTGTTGATCAAAGGAAAGGGCTTCCCACAACACACAATCCAACCTCTTAAGTTAAACACCCCAAACATTACTAAATGAGACTTACACTATTATCCTGAAATGGGAAATAAGAATCATACCATAACTGATGAACAATACCATAATCTTAATTTAACAAAACTATTGGGTGTGTTCCAATCCCAATGTTTACTCTGGAGAGAATCTTGGGGTTTATATGGCTCCGAATGAGACCACCTGCCGCTAATCCAATCACTAGGAACAAAACTGAATTACTGACATGGGGAGGCCAATGTGGACTACCCAACATAAAATGTAGAATATGTCAATTCATTTTAGTGTCATTTTAATGAGACCCATGGTGGGTCTCCCTATTATAAGGTTCAACTAGCTTAACTAACTGGCACTAACCGACACGAAAATCCTGACATAGTTAACTTTGGAGCTTCTTAAACAAAAAATCTCTCACCGAAAAGGGACCCGACCACATAAACTAAAAACCAAACATAATACATCATGAGGTTCATCCCTCATATGGTCATTACCATACTCCAATGAGCCCTACTGGAACCACAATCGATATGGACTTACAAGGTTGTTCACACGTGAACAACCACACAAAGGGTCACACCCACATGGGAAAAACACTAAGGTTCATGTAGACAAAAAACCCCACCTCCCTATAAAAAAGGAAGAAATATTTCACCCATGTAGATCAAAAAATGAAATAAAGGTCCCCATACCTCTTTCCAATAAACAAGATCATTAGAACAAATAGCTACATAGGGCTTAAACTGTCTTCATTTCCCATGCAGAATAAAAACATTAGACTAAGATCCCTTACACCCCTGGGGTTCCTGAATACATACCAATTGTGCTATGGGACCTAGGGCTGGAGATTTGGTGATTCAAGCATCTTCTACCACTCAGTCAGGTACCAAAACCCCCGAAACAAGACTTCTCTTACTGGTTCCACAAGAAACTACACCATATCCCTCACAACACCAACAGAACAAAGTACACCCCGATACCCACTTACTCCCAAACAACATTTTCTACAAAACAAGAGATTAAAATATGTATACGTATCATACCGTTCACTCCAAACAAGAAACAACAAAATAGGAAACACATGAGAGGAAACTTCTCTCAAAACAGAGGAATTTAGAATTCCCCAAAATGAAGACATGCTTCTGTTGAATTGGAGGTTCTTGAAAGGTTCCGTACATACTATAACATCCTAGGTATTTATAGAATAATAAATTTTCCCATAAATTAATATTTATGAATAAGATATTAATTTTACATTAAATGGGATGCTTTGTCTGATATTGTAATCAACATGCAACAACGAGTTTCTCCAAAATCTTATGTTGCACACAACATTGAGTTATAGCAAAAAATAATACAATAATACTATTATTATTTTAAATGGTAGTTAAAGACTAACTATTGTATTTATGGGAATTAATAAAATATTATTATACATGTTTTAATATTTTTTACGTTTATAAAATAGATTTTAGAAGCTTAAAATGAGAATGAATCCAATTTTAAGCATAAAATACTCTTTTTTTGTAAAAGGTTGTTTTACCAACTTTTGATGGAAAACCCTTTTTAAATAGAGTTTGTTTTCACTATTATATGTTCTATTTGAAAAATTAAACTTCTTCTATAGAATCTGGACATCAAAATTTACATTGGATAACTTTTTGTTAATTTTCGGATAAAGTTCATTTTTAATGAATAGTGGAAAATACAACATTTTAAGTCAAAAAATGACTTTTCATCTAATTTATTTATATAGTTAGATTACCTTTTTATTGGTGTTAAAGTGTAATTGTATTATTTTTTTATCATTTAATCCAATTTTGTTCACTATAAGTAATTTTATATTTAAATTGGACATAAACACATATTAAATTTTTGATAGTTTTTATTTCTTCGAAACTCGCTTTCTGGTTTTGACATCAAGAATTAATTTTAAATTAATTAATGAAACCTTTGTGTTATTAATTTGGGAAAATTGATTCCATATTTGAAATCCGAATTTCCAAATTATGTAAATAGGTACCTTTTATTTTTGGGAATTATGAATAATAATTTTTGAAATGATTTTTATTCACCACGGTTAAAGGGAAAATTAGGTAAATAAGGGTAAAAATAATATTATAATAAAAAAAACTATTACAACACATTTCCTAATTATATTTTATGAGTCATGGGTGACCAAAAAAATACTTATGTCGAACATTTGACATTTGGGAGCCACTTGAGTGTGAAAATAAAATGTTATAATAATTAATTTAAAGTTATGGGAAATATAACATAAACATGTATCTTTTTAATAAAAAAATTTTAAGGTGGGGTTATATAAGTTATATATTCAAATATAAATAGTCATTAGAAATATAACAATATTTCCTATATCATGGTATTTTATTTATAATTTTTAGATATTAAATAAATAAATTTAATAATGACACAATGATGATGTATTGATTGCTTCATTAATAATGGATTCAAATAAATGATATTATAAATATTAAAATAAATATTATTTGACATAATTTATGTCATCCAAGAATTTTATAGATGAATATTACATGTTATTAGACTATTAAATTGTTTTTTAGAAGTTATCTCTCTGTTTTAATTTTATCTAAATTCAATAAAATAAATAGTGTAAAATTGATATAATTGACATTCTATAAAAATAACAATTTATTAAATTATTTCAAAATTTATAAAAAAATATTATAAAATCAAAAAGTGATTATGATATGGTCTAAAATTTTATTAAGTTTAAAATTATGAAAAAATGACCCCATATAAGTAAAATTAATAGCTTCTTAACAATTAAAATATTGTTACCACTTTTAAAATCAAAAGAGAGTAATTAAGGGTAAAGAGAAAAGATAAGGATTAAAATAAACTCAATACATGGCTAAAAACTATTTTATGTGAGGATTTATACATATACTTAGCTTATATTCTCTATATCTCAAGTTGTATCCAATTTTATTAAAAAAATAATTTATATTAATTTAATATTTTAATACTTTCCAAGGGTGCCCCTCCTCTGTCCTATAAAAAGGCTCCCATCCCGCTCTATTACTGACACTTCCAAATCCATTTAGTTCATCCAATATCTATCCAATACTATTATTATAATCCATCAACACATTATTTAATCCTTATTTTAGGCAGAACACCCTTCATATAGGTGTTTAGGTGTTATTCAAAGGTGATCAACCGAAGAAGAGGTATCGTTTTCTTTAAGTGTTTCTATTTTATTTCTTCTTCCACTTCCTAAAATATCATCAAAACATGATGATATAATAACTACATTATCATGAATATACATAGATGAAATTAAGTTAATATTATCCCCTAAATCCATTTATACTTCTATCAAATGGGAAAGTAATTAATCATTCGTGCGTACGTGTGAATTATCACCTCCACAAACTGATTTGGTTCATTTTACATTACTATCTATTAAAATTGGTTATAATTATGTGATTAATCTTAATATTTGATATTAATGACTTATTAATCATTATAAGATAATAATATATCAATTACACTCTTACTTCCGTGTGCATAAAAATGATAACGTCGTTCATGCGTACGTGTGAACTATCACCTCCAAGAAGCGATGTGATTCATTTTTATTATTTATATCACTCATATGATATATATAAGTAAAAGTAAATTATTATTATGATTTTAATAATATCAAGACAATTTTTGTAAAGATAAAACTATAATTACCTTATTTTTATAATGATCAATGAAAAATGGAAATGTTACTCATGCGTACGTACGTCCTACCGTCTCTATGATTATAACATTTTTCAATTTTGATAACCATATTTAATGGTTTAAATTAAAAAATATGAGTTATATGAAAAAGTGATGAATATGTCATGAATAATATTCTGGAGATGATGGACTTATGACCACATGGACTAGTGACCTCATACCATGTTCATTTTCAACTCAAGAATCAATTATCGACAAAACGTCTGACATGAACTCAAATAATTAACTAATTTTTATAACATGGTCATAAGTGATGTAATGGGAATTATAAAAATGAAAAACGTTATGAAGCAAGTATAAATTAACCTAATTTTATTATTCAGGAAGATAAATAATGAACAAGACAAATCAGACTCAAGGTAAGGGAACATATTAACCCAATTTCCATTCATTGGGTTTTACGCATACTTTATTGATTATATTATGCCAAGATTATGGGTGGAATCACTATTTATTTATTTATGTTTTAATTTCCACTTATCCTTATGTGGATATACTTTTTCTACACATAATACCCCCATTTATAAATTCTTATGTCATTGATACGAATTTTTTAAGGGAAATTTTAACTCAATCTCATTTCATTAAGTTAAATATCATTTTCATTGGTTTTGTTTTTCCAAGAATATGTGTGAATGAACTATGATTATTTTACACTGAATATCCACTTATATTGGGTGTGTTTATATTTTTCAAACATAATCATGTCATTGATTTATCCTTGATCTAAGGATATGATCTTTGTAAGGGACTTCATCTCAATATCCTTTCATTGAGGCATATTTTTATTTATATAAGACCTTCTTTTATATGGTGTATAATGAATTCCTTTGACTTTTAATTTCATTCAACGGTTTTCAAAAGGAATCTTTTTTTACTAAGTGTTTTACTAAAATATAAAAGGAATGTTTCTTTTTAATGTACGTAGAGACAATAACCTTTCCGCCGCCATGAGTATTATTTGATATTTAGATTTTCTACAAGCTGAAATGTTTTTAAAAATAAAATTAAATAACATATTCCTTTTTGGTATTTTGGTATTGAAAATGGTTTTGAAAATGGATTTATTATATCAATATCTTGAATACAATGTGGAAATGTTATTTTATGCTTGTTCATATGTTATGATTATGTTATGGTTCTTGGGAATTTCTTATGTATACAGGTGGTTCCATGATAAACCAAGGGTAGGTGAGCCCATGATAGCTCTCCAATGAATTGGGTAACGTGACAGAGGTAAAATTTAAGGTTTCTCCTAAGTGATTTAGGTAATATATTGTGATGATTATTCCAAACGTAACCATGAAGTTTACTCCCTATGTAGCTATTAAAGCTACAATGAAAGTAATTTATGGATGCCACAAGTTACCTTTATGATTTATGATTTCTATGAGTTATTCATCAATATTATTATTTCATGAGGTATGTTAAAGAAATTATGTTTTATGAGTTAAAAGTATGATTTCATTGATTTGTATGACTAATGTTTTCTTTCCTTATTTTTTTAACCTTTACTGAGCTTTTTATGCTTATCCAATGTTTTTGAAATGTTTTCATAGGGTATAAGGAAGGGTAAGAGAAAGGAAAAATTCAATACTATTTTTATCAAGAAAATAATTCTTGTTTTATTTAAGTATTTTTATTATTGTGAAAAAATTGGATAGAGTAGAAGTATCTACTTTGTAATAATTGAGATGTAATGTATTAATAATGTAATAATTATTTAAAACTCTAAAATTTAATATATCATTGATGTGATTTAAATTCAAATTAATGACTTATCTCAAGATTATGTAACATTTGAGGCTGGGTCCTTATGTTGGGTATCAGAGGATGGTTTAGAAAATCTTGGAGATAGGATGTTTTCTTAAGGGATAGGGATATCATCATGGGTTTATAATTTTAAGGTATATCATAAGTTTAATTTCCTAGAAACCCCTTTTTAGGATTTATGATCTGTATTATTTAGATGACTAATGTTGTTTTTTAAGACATTCAATTCTGAGGAAATTATGGGTTATTTATTTTTGGGATGCAAAATGTGAGGTATGAGATAACCTTTGAGGATAAAATATGTTATGGTTATTTTTGAGGATTTTATCTCATTTTTGGGAATGATATAAAATTATATAGTTTTTTAAAAGGGACAACATGAAGACCATGTGACAACTCATCAAGTCGGACAAGCTATGGGAATCGAACCCACAACTAATGTGCGATTAAGATTTATCACCTACCACTGGACTACGTGAAGTCCCTGGTTAGTATGACTTTTACTTTTTAGTTTAACGAGTTTATAGAATCAAAATAAGTTGATTTTTGGAACTTATGTTTTATTAAATGGAAATCCTTAGTATAGGAAAATGATTTGATGATTAAGTGATAAATGTTATTTTGGATGACGTTTTCTATTTTGGGAACACTATATGGCTAAGGAAAATAGAATACTATGTGATTTTATTTGATGAGTAATGGTTGAATTTCATTTTGGAAGAATATATGTTTTTATTGTGGACAAATTTAAATTTGGGTTATTTGTGGAAATGATTAACCTATCATGGATAATATGTGATTAGTTTAATTACTTTTAAGTATGAGACTTTAATAGTAGTCTATATTATTTGGAGATAAATGTTAAGGTTTATCATGGAAGACCATGTGATCAAATTGTTCTGAATTTTGGGTTTGAATGTTAGTTAGGATTATTTTGAGGAATTTTAAGGACAATTGTTTATTGAATGGTCTTTGTTGAACTTTGGGTATTTTTTGTTGAATTTTTAAGATTAAGAATAATATTTCTTTTTTAAAGGATTATTCATTTTGGGGATTATATGGTCTTGTACTAACCATTTTGTTTTTGGTTAATGTCTAAAGACATGAGAAATTTATATCTCATCTTTTATGGATTATGTGATTCTCTATAAGTTGATTCTAGAGCTGTAGGTGTGACCAAGTCATCTTGAATACTCATCGGTTGGAGAAAAGTTGAGTTTGTGGTTGAGATTTATTAAATGATGAAACTCTAATTAACAAGTAAGTATGTTTATTTATGTTCTTACTCAAGATTATAAATAAATTCATCAAATTTATGAAAAATATATTAAAACAAAAACATTTTTTATTTATTTTTCCTACTGGGAAATCAAAGACCGTTTAAACCGTCACAAGTTTATGGTTTTCTGGTTATTGACTTTATCCTGGTCATGTTTTCTATCACTCTCCATAATAAATTTATGGTTAGTTTTAACTTATATATCCATTTTTTCATACATGGAATCCTAGTATGTGTTATCTTAGGTTACCTTTGTACTTATCTTTCTTTTTAAAATGATAGTTTTATTGACTCTTTTTCCGGTGTGAGATTTTCAATGAAGTTTTCGAGCCATATTTTAAAATTTTGAGGACAGAATTTCCAAAAGGGGGAATGATGTAACATACCAGGTATTTATAGAATAATACATTTTTATATATATTAATATTTTTGAATAAGATATTAATTTTATGTCAAAGGGGACGCTTTTTCTGATAGCGTACTAGACACACAACAATGAGTTTCTCTAAAACCATACGTAGCACACAATGTCGAGTTATACCAAAAGATAATGAAATAATAATATTATTAATTTATATGTTAGTTAACTATAAGAAATTGTATTGGTTTTACATTTATCTAATATATTTTAGAGGCTTAAAATGAGAATGAATCCAATTTTAAGCATAAAATACTCTAATATTTTTTAAAAGGTAGTTTTACCACCTTTTGATGGAGAAACCTTTTTAAATATAGTTTTTGTCACTTTTGTAGGTTCTATTTTACAAAATAAACTTCTATAGAATCATTAAATCAAAATTTACTTTGGATAGATTTTTGGTAATTTTCTAATAAAGTTTATTTTTTAATGATTAGTAAAAAATACTGCATTTTAAGTTAAAACTACATTTTCATCTAATTTATTTATATTGTTAGATTATATTTTTTATTGGTTTTAAATTGTAATTGTATTATTTTTTTAACATTTAATAAAATTTTGTTCATTTTAAGTGATTTCATATTTAAATTGGATATAAACACATGTAAATCTTTAAATAGTTTTTATTTCTTAAAAACCTGCTTTCTAGTTTTAACCATGGGAATTGATTTTAAAATAATTAATGAAACTTCTGTGTTTTAAATTTGGAAAAATGGATTCCATATTTGAAATCATAAGGTACAAATTATGTAAATAGGTACCTTTTATATTTGGATATTATGAATAGTAACTTCAATAATTATTTTTATTTAGCACAGTTAAAGGTTAAATTAGGTAAATAAGGGTAAAAATAACATTATAATGATATAAAAAAACCCTAACAAGTGTTATAATCTTATTTTATGAGTCATGGGAGATAAACAAGATCCGTATTCCAAACTTTTGGCATTTGGTAGCCACTTGAGTGTGAAAATGACATGTTATAATAATTAATTTAAAGTAAAGACAAATATAACATAAGCATGTATCATTTTGCTAAAATAATTTTATGTTGGGGTTATATAAGTTATATATTAAAATATAAATAGTCATTATAAAGATAAAAATATTTCATACATCATGGTATTTTATTTATAATTTTATAGATTAAATAAATAAATTTAATAATGACAAAATGATGATGTAGTGATTGCTTCATTAATAAAGGATTCAAATAAATGATATTATAAATATTAAAATAAATATTATTTGACATAATTTATGTCATCCAAAAATTTTCTAGAAGATTATGACATTTTATTATACTATTAAATGGTTTTTTAGATTTTTCCTCTCTATTTGGATTTTATTTAAATTCTATAAAGTGAATAGTGTAAAAAATGACGTAATTGATGTTTTATAAAAATAATAATTTATTAAATTAGTTAAAAATCCTAAAGAAAATATTTTAAAATCAAAATGTGATCATTATATGGTAAAATTTTTAATTAAGTGTCCAATTATGGGAAATTTACCCCATATAAGTAAAATTAATAGCTTCTTAACAATTAAAATATTGTTACTACTTTTAAAATTAAAAGAGAATAATTAAGGGAAAACAAAAAAGATAAGGTTTAAAATAAACTAAATACTTGTCTAAAAACTATTGGATGAGAGGATTTATATCTATACCCATCTTATCTCTTATATATCTCATGTTTTTACCATTTGGATTAAAAAATAAATTATATTAATTTAATATTTTAATACTTTCTAATGGTGCCCCTCCCCTCTCTTATAAAAGGCACCCATACCTCTCTATTAGTAACAATTATAAAGCCTTTTATTTCATCCAATATCTATCCAATAATCTTATTAGAATACCTAATCACATTCTTGAAGCCTTATTTTAGGCATAACATTCTTCATAGAGGTGTTTAGGTGTTCTTTAAATGTGATCAACTGAAGAAGAGGTATCATTTTCTTTAAGTGTTTCTATTTTGATTCTTCTTCCAATTCCTAAAATCTCATAAAAACATGATGAGATAATAAATAAAGTATCATAAATATACTTATATGTTATTATTTTAATATCATTCCCTATATCCATCTCTACTTCCATTAAATGGGAAAGGAATTAATCGTTCGCGCATACATGTGAATTATCACCTCCACGAACCGATTTAGTTCATTTTCCATTAACGTATATTAATATTGGTTATAATGATAGAATTAATATTAATATGTGATATTCATGACATATTAATAATTATAATATAATAATATATCAATTAAATTCTTAATTCTATGTGCAAAATAATGATAACGTCATTTGTGCGTACGTGTGAACTATCATCTCCACGAAGCGGTGTGACTCATTTTCATTCTTTGTATCAATTGTATGATATATATATAAGTATAATTATATTATTATTATTATTTTAATATTATTATTATCATTTTGGATATATTAAATGATAAATACCTTATTTTTATAATGATAAATGAAAAATAAAAATGTTACTCTTGCGTACGTACGACCTACCATCTCCATGATTATATTGTTTTTCATTTTTCATAACCATATTTAATGGTTTAAATTAAAAAATATGATTTATTTATAAAAGTGATGAATATTACATGAATAATATTCTGGATATGATGCACTTATGACCACATGGACTAGTGACATCATACCATGTTCATTTTGACTCAAGAACATATTATCGACAAAACGTTCGAAAAGAACACAAATAATTAAATAATTATTATAACATGGTAATAAGTGATGTAATGGTAATAATAAAAATGAAAAAGGATATAAAGTAAGTAAAAATTTACTATGATTATTATTCAGGAAGATAAATAATGAACAAGACAAGTCGGACTCAAGGTAAGAGAACTTCTTAACCCAATTTCCATTTGTTGGGTTTTATGCATACTTCATTGATTATATTATTCCTAGAATTTTTGTGGAGTAAATGTTAATTTATTTATGTTTTAATTTCCACTTCTCCTTATGTGGATATAATTTTTCTACACATAATCCCCCCATTGACAAATTCATTTGTCCTTGATACAATTTTTTAAGGGAAATCTTAAATCAATCTCATTTAATTGAGTTAAATATCCATGTCATTGGTTTTGTTTTTACAAGAATATGCATGAATGGCCTACGATTGTTTTACAATAAATATCCACTTATATTGGGAGTATTTATATTTGTCACACTTAATTATGTCATTGATTTATCCTTAATATAAGGATATAATCTTTTTAAGGGACTTCATCTCAATCTCCTTTCATTAAGACATATTTTAATTTATATATGACATTATTTTATATGGAGTATAATCAATCGCTTTGACTTTTAATTTCATTCAATGATTTTAGAAAGGATTATTTTTTTTACAAAGTGTTTTACTGAACTACAATAGGAATGTTTATTTTTAATGTACGTGACGACAATGAACTTTCAGCCACTACAAGCATTATTTGATATTTGGATTCCTCTACAAGCCATAATGTTTTTACAAATAAATGTAAATACCATATTCTGTTTTAGGTATTTGGGTATTGAAAATGGTTTTGAGAATGGATTTATTATATTAATATCTTGATTTCACTCTGGAAATTTTTATTTTATGCTTGTTTGTATGTTATGATTATGTTATGGTTCTTGGGCATCGCTTATGTATATGGGTGGTTCTGTGATAAACCGAGGGCAGGTGAGACCATGATAGCTCTCTAATGAATTTGTTAATGTGGCAGAGGTAAACATTAAGGTTTCTCCTAGGATATTTAGGGAATTTACTATGATGGGTATTTCAAACATAACCTTGAAGGTTACTCCCCATGTAGCTGTGAAAGATACAATGTAAGTATGTTATGGATTCCACAAGTTACCTTTATGATTTATGATTTATTTTAGTTATTCCTAAATTTTATGATATTATGAGGTATGTTAAAGAGATTATTTTTTATGAGTGAAAAGTACGATTTCATTGATTTGTATGAATAATGTTTTCCTTCCTTATTATTTTAACCCTTACTATGATTTTTATACTCATCCCAAGTTTTTGAAACGTTTTTCACAGGGTATAAGGAAGGGTAATAGAAATAAATAATTAAAGAAGATATTTATCAAGAAAATAATTCTTGTTTTATTTAAAGATTTTTATTATTGTGAAAAAATTAGATAGAGTATAAGTGTCTAATTTGTAATAATTGAGATGTAATGTATTAATAATGGCCTACTTATTTAAAACTCTAAACCTAAAAATATCCTCAATGTGATTTAAAGTAAAATTAATGACTTATCTCATGATTATTTAACATTTAAGGCTAGGGACTTATAATTGGTATCAGAGGATGGTTTAGACAACTTTGTAGATTGGGATGTTTTCTTAAGGTTTATAGATATCATCATGGGTATATAATTTTAAGGTATATCGTATGTTCAATGTCCTAAAAACCCCTTTTTTAGGATTTATGATCTGGAATATTAAGGTGACTAATGGTATTTTTGAAGAAATTCAACTTTGAGGAAATTATGGGTTATGAATTTTTGGGATGAAAAATGTGAGGTATGAGATAACCTTTGAGGTTAAAATATGTTATAGTTATTTTTGAGGATTTTATCTCATTTTTGGGAATGTTATAAAATTATATAGTTTTTGAAAAATGAAAACACACAGACCTGTGTGGAAACCTATCACGTTGGACAAAGCTGTGGTCATCAAACCCATAACCAATGTGCGATTGGGATTTATCGCCTACCACAAGACTACGTGAATTCTTTGGTTAGTATGGATTTTACTTTTTAGTTTAATGATTTTATGGAATTATAATAAGTTGATTTTTTTGAACTTATGTTTTATCAAATAGATATCCTAGGTATAGAAAAATGATTTGGTGATTAATTGATAAATGTTATTTTGGAAGACATTCACTATTTTGGGGACACTATATGCCTAAGGAAAATAGAATACTATGAGATATAATTTGAGAAGTAATGTTTAAATTTTATTTTAGAATAATTTATGTATATATTGCAAACATATGGAGATTTGGGTTATTTTTGGAAGTGACTAACCTATTATGGAGAATAATTGATTAGGTTAATTACTTTTAAGTATGAGACTTTAAGTGTAGTCAATGTTATTTGGAGATAAATGTAACGATTTATCATGGAAGACTATGTGATAAAATTGTTCTGAATTTTGTTTTTCAATCTTAGTTTAGATTATTTTGATGAATTTTAAGGACAATTATTTATTGAATGGTCTTTATTAAACTTTGGGTATTTTTTTGAATTTTTGAGATTAAGAGTAGTATTAATTTTTATAAATGATTATTCTTTTTTAGGATTATATGATCTTGTACTACCCATTTGGGTTTTGGTTAATGCCTAAAGATATGGAAAATATATAGTTCATATTATTTAGATTATGTGATTATCTAGAAGTTGATTCTAGATTTTTAGGTGTCACCAAGTCATCTTGAATACTCATCATTTGGAGAAAAGATGAGTTTGTGGAAGAAATTTATTAAAGGATGAAACTCTACTTGAAAAGTATGTATATTTCCTTATGTTCTTAGTAAATCTCATAAATAAATTCCTCAACTTTATGAAAAGTATACTAAAATAAAAAAATTTTCTGTTTACTTTTCCTACTGGGGAATCAAATACAATTTAACCCACCACAAATTTATGGGTTTCTGGTTGTTAACTTTCTCCTCATCATGTTTTCAATGACTCTCCATCAGAACTTGATGGTTAGTTTTCTCTTCTATATCCATGTTTTACTACATGGAATCCAAGTATATGTTATCTTATGTGACCTTAGTAATTCTATTTATTTCTTTTAAAATGATCGTTTTATTGATTCTTGTTCCGATGTAGGATTTTCAATGATGTTTTTGAGCCTAATTTTAAAATTGTGAGGACATAATTTTCAAAAGGGGGGAATGATGTAACATCCCAGGTATTTATAAAATAATACATTTTCATATCTATAAATATTTTTGAATAAGATATTAATTTTATGTTGAATGAGATTATTTTTTTGATATTGTACTCAACACGCAACAATGAGTTTCTCCAAAATCATACATTGCACACAATGTTGAGTTATACTGAAAAATAAAACAATAATATTATTATTATTTTAAATGGTAGTTAATGACTTACCATTGTATTGGGGGGAATTAAAATAAATAACTAAAATATGATTACAAATGTTGGTAAATGTTTTTTTTACATTTATCCAATAAATTTTTGAGGCTTAAAATGAGAATGAATCCAATTTTAAGCAAAAAATACTCTTATATTTTTTAAAAGATAGTTTTACCACCTTTTGATCACAAACCCTTTTTAAATATAATTTTTTCCACTTTTATATTTTATATTTGAGAAAATTAACTTCTTATATAGAAGCGTGATATCAAAATTTACTTTGGATAAATTTTTGGTAATTTTCTAATAAAGTTCATTTTTTAATGAATAGGGGAAAATACCACATTTTAAGTCAAAACTGTCTTTTCATCTTATTTATTTATATAGTTAGATTATCATTATTATTGGTTTTAAAGTGTAATTGTATTATTTTTTATCATTTAATCCAAGGTTGGTCACTTGAAATAATTTAATATTTAAATCTTACATAAACATATGTCAATCTTTTGATAGTTTTAATTTCTTAAAAAACCTGCTTTTTGATTTTGACAATAGAAATTAATTTTTAAATTAATTAATGAAACTTATGTAGTTTGAATTTGGAAAAATGGATTCCATATTTGGAATCATAAGGTTCAAATTATGTAAATAATTACTTTTTATTTTTGGATATTATGAATACTAACTTTAGTAATTATTTTTATTTACCACGGTTAAATGGTAAATTATGTAAATAAGGGTAAAAATAATATTATAATAATATAAAACTACCCTAAAACGTGTCATAATATTATTTGATGTTTCATGGGAAACCCAAAAAATCCTTAGGCAAAAATGTTTGCATTTGGGGTCCACTTGGGTGTGAAAATGACATGTTATAATAATTAATTTAAAATAAAGGGAAATATAACATAAACATGTATCTTTTTACTAATTTTTTTAAGGTGGAGTTATATAAGTTATATATTTGAATATAAATAGTAATTATAAAGATAAAAATATTTCCTACATCCTGGTATTTTATTTATAATTTTTAGGGATTAAATAAATAAATTTAATAATGACACAATGATGATGTAGTGATTGATTCATTAATAAAGGATTCAAATAAATGATATCATAAATACTAAAATAAATATTATTTGACAAAATTTATGTCATACGAGATTTTTATAGAATAATATTACATGTTATTAGACTATTAAATGGTTTGGTTTGAAGTTATCTCTCTGTTTGGATTTTATTTAAATTCAATAAAGTGAATAGTTTAAAAAATGACATAATTGATGTTTTATAAAAATAATAAATTATTAAATTATTTAAAAATAATAAAAAAATATTTTAAAATCACAATGTGATTATGATATGGTCTAAATGTTCATTAAATGTCTAATTATTGAAAATTTACCCCATATAACTAAAATTAATTTCTTCTTAACAATTAAAATATTTTTACCACTTTTAAAATTAAGAGAGAATAATTAAGGGTAAACCAACAAGATAAGATTTAAAATAAACTCAATAAATATATAAAAAGTATTTGATGATAGTATTTAGATATATCCTTATATTATCTTAACTATATCTCAAGTTGTATCCATGTATTAAAAAAATAATTTATATTAATTTAATGTTTTAATAATTTCCTTAGGGTGCCTCTCCCCTCTCCTATAAAAATGCACTCATCCCTCCATATTAATAACACTTCAAAAGCCTTTTATTTCATCCAATATATATAAAATAATATTCTTATAATCACTCCCCACATTCTAGAACACTTAGTTTAGACAGAACACACTTCATATAGGTGTTAAGGTGTTCTTCAAAGGCGATCAACCGAAGAAGAGGTATCATTTTATTTAAGTGTTTCTATTTTGTTTCTTCTTCCAAATACGTAAATATCATACAATCATGATGAAATAATAATTATAGTATCCTAAATATAATGAGATGTTATTATATTAATATCATCCCTTAAATCAATCTCTACTTCCATCAAATGGGAAAGGAATTAATCGTTCGTGCGTACGTGTGAATTATCACATCCACAGACCGATTTAGTTGATTTTACATTAACTTCTTTTAATATTGGTTATAATTATGGAATTAATATTCATATGTGATATTCATGAAATATTAATAATTATAATATAATAATATTTCAATTATATTTTTTACTTCCATGTGCATAAAAATGACAACATCATTCGTGCATATCTGTGAACTATCACCTCCACGAAGTGGTGTGTCTCATTTTTATTCTTTACATCACTTGTATGATATATATATGTATAATTAAATGATTATTATAATTT
The DNA here is from genome assembly GCA_963277665.1 of Viscum album. Classification (NCBI taxonomy): domain Eukaryota; kingdom Viridiplantae; phylum Streptophyta; class Magnoliopsida; order Santalales; family Viscaceae; genus Viscum; species Viscum album. Next base: position 1,476,193,854 of record OY728152.1, on the reverse strand, counting down.
TAATAATATCATGATAATTATGAAAAGATAGAATTATAATTACCTTATTTCCATAATGATCAATGAAAAATGGAAATGTTACTCATGCATACGTATGACTTATCATCTCCATGATTATAACATTGTTCATTTTTCATAACCATATTTAATGGTTTAAATTAAAAAATATGATTTATGTGTAAAAGTGATTAATATTTCATGAATACTATTATTTTTATGATGGAATTATGACCACATGGATTAGTGACATCATACCATGTTAATTTTTTACTCATGAACCGATTATCAACAAAATGTCTGAGATGAACTCAAATAATTAACTAATTGTTATAACATGATCATAAGTGATGTAATGGGAATAATAACCCTGAAAAATGTTCTCAATCAAGTATAAATTAACCCCATTTTATTATTCAAGAAGATAAATAATGAACAATACAAGTCAAACTCAATATAAGGGAAGTTTTTAACCCAATTTCCATTCATTGGGGTTTACTCATACTTCATTGATTATATTATAAAAAGATTATGTGTGGAATAAATTTTTATTTATTTATGTTTTAATTTTTTACTTCTCCTTGTGTGTATATACTTTTTCTACACATAATCCCCACATTGATAAATTCTTATGTCATTGATATGATTTTTTTAAGGGAAATCTTATTTCATTGAGTTAAATATCCATGTCATTGGTTTTGTTTTTCCAAGAATATGTGTGAATGAAATATGATTGTTTTACACTGAATATACACTTATATTGGGTGTGTTTATATTTTTCAAACATAATTATGTCATTGATTTATCCTTGATCTAAGGTTATGATCTTTGTAAGGGACTTTATCTCAATCTCCTTTCATTGAGGCATATTTTGATTTATATATGACCTTATTTTATATGGTGTATAATGAATTACTTTGACTTTTAATTTCATTCAACGTTTTTCAAAAGGAATATTTTTTTACTAAGTGTTTTACTAAACTAAAAAAGGAATGTTTCCTTTTAATGTACACAATGACAATGACCTTTCCACCATCATGAGCATTATTTGATATTTATATTTTTCTACAAGCCGTAATGTTTTTAAAAATAAAAATAAATAACATATTCTTTTTTTGTATTTTGGTATTGAAAATGGATTTGAAAATGGATTTATTATATCAATATCTTAAATACAATGTGGAAATTTTATTTTATGCTTGTTCATATGTTATGATTATGTTATGGTTCTTAGGCATTGCTTATGTATATGGGTGGTTTCATGATAAACTAAGGGCAGGTGAGCCTATGATAGCTCTCCAATTAATTGGGTAACATGAAAGAGGTAAAAATTAAAGTTTTTCCTAAGAGATTTAGGGAATATACTATAATGGGTATTCCAAATGTAACCATGAAGGTCACTCCCTATGTAGCTGTGAAAGCTAAAATATAAGTATGTTATGGATTCTAGAAGCTACCTTTAATATTTATTATTTATATTAGTTGTTCATAAATCTTATAATTTTATGAGGTATGTTAAATAAATTATGTTTTATGAGTGAAAATTATGATTTCATTAATTTGTATGACTAATGCTTTCTTTCCTTATTTTTTAACCCTTACTGAGCTTTTAATGATCATCCCAAGTTTTTGAAATTTTTTTCATAGGGTATAAGGAAGGGTAAGAGAAAGGAATAATTAAAGAATATTTTTATTAAGAAAATAATTATTTTTTTAATTTAAGGAGTTTTATTATTGTGAAAAAACTGTATAGAGTAAAGTGTCTACATTGTAATAATTGAGATGTAATGTATTAATAATGGCCTAATTATTTAAAACTCTAAACCTAAAAATATCCTTGATGTGATTTAAAGTCTAATTAATGATTTATCTGAAGATTATGTAATATTTAAGGTTGGGGCCTTACTCACCCACCTTCTCATTTAAGAGGAAACATAACACTGCAAGATGTCACCGAACATGACCCTTGCCACCGATAAAAACATTACAGGGAGAGGAACCTTAAACCGAGTCCCCACAAACACAAAATTCCTAAAAAAGACCTTAATGATATCTTATGACTAGATTTTACACATTAGTGCCCTAACATGAACCTTTTCTTAGTTGAACCTGACAAGAGATCCAAAGTCCCTTTAATACATGGCCAACACGAACAACTCAGACTGCTTTCCACCTTCCCCACTGGATTTCCCTGAACCGCTTCCAGGTAGGTCCTTCATGATTAAAGATGTCTAACTTCACCTTTGGTGATTGAAGTAAATCCAGAAATTATTATTTCTTTCAACTCCTTCTGTATCCACTCTCCCACTGCAATATGATCTTCTTAATCTGAAAAAGATGAGAGATAAACTCAACCTTGAAACCCAAAAAGATAGTTCTTACTTTGATATTCTGGCGGATCTAACAATGGTGAATTACCTATGGACACAATTCAATCGTGAATTAATTATTTATGGGGGTAGTACACTAGCTAGCAAGGAAAAGACCCAAAAATCAATCAAACTAGTTCATTAGCCCAAAGAAAACCACAAGCGAACACCAAACGCACAAAGGGAACCTACTCAAAGGTATCCCAAACATTTATCCAGAATGACCCATTAACATTTATCTCAAACTAACTCACCAAAAAAAAAACTTCAAACATCTCATAAATAAGAAGAGATTTTAAACTCAAAACACCCCACAACAATATCCCCCCCCCCCCAAAAAAACAGAATACACACCATATAATCACCAGTTATCAAAACACCCAGTTTTCCCTTAATATCATTTTTAAAAATAAAATAGGGTTGGTGGGTTACACTATCACCTATGGCATCTCATAGGGTTCCACACATGAATTTTCTCATGAAAAACAGGAAATAATCCACTTCCCACACGTATTCTATGCAAGTGATCACTCATGAGAGTACCAAAGGTCGAAACAAAACCTTTTCCACTTTCCAAAACAAGCATTCAAACCATATCCATAACTTTATTAAAAATTTTAGTCAAAGAATAATTTTATAAAAGTCCAAATTTTCAAACCTCACTCAAAACAATTCTAAAACCCTTTTTTCTATCCTTTTAAAATAACCCCATTTCTACTTTAAAATCCAGATTCCTTAAATTTTCAAATGCATGTTTCCATATTAATTTTCAAAACCTAGGGAAACACAAGTTAATGTAAGAGGAAATTAGTGTCTGTGGGTGACTTAGAAATATGATTAGAGGCCACACACCAATCACTCCACCATAATAGAGATAGTTTTAGGACAACTTCCTTGGATCCACATGGCTTTACAGGCCCTAATATCTCACTAAGATAATTGAACCAACTCACATTTCATTTCCCAAACATTGAATAACTATAAGAATAAAATGAATCCGATGAAACCCAAATTCCTTTGGTGACTTGAGTCCTGTCATGAAGTATGATGTCTAGAAACCCTACTCATAATCATAATTCCATGTCCCGAAAATCCTATCTCCGGTCTACCTAGACTCTTCCCCAAAGAACATGACCCAAAAGATCATGAAACCCTCTGATACTATTTTTTCACGAACCAACCCAGGTTGACTTTGAACCAGCCACCCAATCCGTCCTATTAAAAGGCCTAAGAGGCATTCTCGATCCTCTTGGTATGGCGACAAGAGCCGAAGGCATAAAAAAGGTGAATATGGGAACAATTTCTCCCAATATAAATAAACACAATTAGTAGAATAATAAAAGAGCAACCAAAAATAAATAAACCAAACAAAATGACTAAGAAATAACTAATAAATAGAACTCACTGAACCTGATGACTAATAAAACTACACGTGACCCTGTGGGTCACACTACAATCATAAGACTCAACATCTCTAACAGCAATCGAGATCAAGTTGAAACCTACACTTGGGACTAAAAAAATGAACAAAGTATAGAAATGAGTATTAAAACTCAGTAGGCGTGTAACATCCCAGGTAAATAAAGAATATTAAATTTTCATATTTATTAATATTTTTGAATTAAATATTAATTTTACTTTAAATTAGATTCTATTTTCAATGGCGTACCTGACACAAAAAATGGGTTTCTTTGAAATCTCATGTTCCACAAAAGGCTGAGTCATACTGAAAAATAATAATACAATATTATTTTTAATGGTAGTTAAATCCTAGACATTTTATTCGAGATAATTAACATAACTAACTAAAATATGATTATACATGTTTTTTAAATGTTTTTACATTTATCCAATAAAAGTTAGAATCTTAAAATGTGAATGAATCCAATTTTAAGCATAAATACTCTAATATTTTTTAAAAAGTCGATTTACTGCCTTTTGATGGTGAAACCTTTTTAAATATAGTTTTTTTCACTATTATATGTTGATTTTGAAAAAATAAAATTCTTCTTTAGAAGCGGGATATCAAAATTTACTTTGGGTAAATTTTTGGTATTTTTCTGATAAAGTTCGTTTTTAATGAATAGTGAAAAATACTACATTTTAATTCAAAACTATCTTTTAATATAATTTATTTATGAAGTTAGATTATATTTTTTATTGGTTTTAAAGTTTAATTGGATTATATTTTTACCATTTAATCCAATTTTGGTCAGTGGAAGTAATATCATTTTGAAATTGGACATAAATAAGTGTTAATCTTTTGATAATGATTATTTCTTAAAAACACGCTTTTTGGTTTTGACAAAGGAAATTAATTAATGAAAAATATATGTTTTGAATTTGGTAAAATAGACATAATTTTTGAATTCATAATATCAAAATTATCTTTGGGTTAATTTTTGGTATTTTTCTGAAAACGTTAAATTTTTGATGAATAGTGAAAAACACTGCAAAGTTGTTAAAACCGACTTTTTCATTTAAATGAAATTTTACCACTTATGTGAATTGAATTTAAAAAATCCAAAATACATGGTTTTCATCATTATGTAAAATGCATTTCAATTGGATGAAAATTATTTTTGGTTAATAGTAACTTTTAATTTTTATTTACCACGATTAAAGGTAAATAGGGTAATTCAAGGTAAAAATAATTTTATAATAATATAAAATTACCTTAAAACTTGTCATAACCTTATTTTATGAGTAATGTACAACCAAGAAAGTCCTTGGGTGAGACTTTTGGCCTTTTAAATCCACTTAGGTAAGATAATGACATTAATAACGTTTTATTTAAAGTAAAAATAAAAATATCATAAACATGAATTTTTTTACTAAATTTTTTTATATGGTGTTATATAAGTGTTCTATTCGACTATAAATATTATTTAAAAAGATAAAAATATTTACTAAATCATGGTATTTTATTTATAATTTTTAGACATCCAATAAATAAATTTATTTATGACACAATGATGATGTAATGATTACCTCATTAATGAATGTTTTAAATAAATGAGATTATAAATATTAAAATAAATTTATTTTGAAAATTTTTATGTCATAAACCAATTTTATGGATGATTAAAACTTGTTATATTTTAATTAATGAAGTTTTTTTTTGAATTGATCAAGTTTTTATGGATTTTTAAAAAGTCATGATATGAATAGTATAAAAATTGACATAAATGAGTTTTTAAATCAATTAATATTTTACTAAATGATAAAATAGTCCTAAAAATATATTACTCAGCCAAAATACATATATGATGTTACAAATGTCATTAATTATCCATTTTGGGCCTCTTTTCATTTTATAGTAAATGTATTCACCATATAGTATAAATATACTAGAAGATAGGGTAAAAGTTAAATAAGTTAATAAAGGGTTAAATAAAAAAGATAAGGATTAAAAAAGATCCAAAACCTGTCCAATTATTATTTTATGAATTTATTTCTACTTATATTAATCTTATATTTTAATTAAATTAGTTTTGGACCTTCTGAAACGGAAAATAATTTTATAATAAAACAATACTTTCAAACTTTCCTAAAGAGCCCATCTTCTCTCTTATAAAAGGACACCACCTATAACCCATTACTCACACCTTTCAAGCCCCATGGCTCATCCAAACTCTCCCAAAATAAGCTCTGAACATCCCTATATTCCTCCTATAAGCCTTACCTTAGGCAGAATGCACTTCAAGAAAGCCTTTTGGTTTAAACCAAAGGGAGTTACCCAATTTAAAGGTAATGCCTTTCCTCAAGTTCTCTTATTTTATTTAACTTCTTCACTCACTATGATCTTCTTATTCTTTGTTTACATAACAACAAAAATATTCTCAATATACTAGGTTATTTTTATGATAATTATTCTAAATAAACTTACACACACCTCCATCTAATGGATACTAACATACTGTTTCTGCGGACGACAAACTACTGCCTCATGATACGATGATTGTTCAATTATCTCCTACCGCTTCTCATGGTGGCCATTATGATAGAACTGTATTTATACGTGATATATATTATATTTAAATTATTTACATTCTTCTGTATTTTTCATTTATATCACACCTTTATGGTTTCTATAATGGGTTAATTTGATAATTTCATTTGAGGAAGGGCGGACTACTGCCCCCTCAAAGTGATATGAATCGTTCATGCCATATGTGGAACATATAAAGGATGGTGTTAATGAAATTATGTAATGTATATAAAATATGATATTATACTGGAATAATAATATACCTTTATTTCATTTAATTTTCATTCCTTTAAAAATGAAAAAATGAAATGAAAGTAGCATTCATGCGTACGTACAACTTACATTCTCCATGAACGGTGCATTTAATTTTCATATATCCAAATGATATAGACTATTATAAACACATATATACTAGATATATATGATATATATTATATCTAAATCATGAATATAATTATGAAGATAACGAAATTTTGACCACATGGACAATTTGTAATTACAACAAGTTCATTTTTGACTCAAGTTCCGAACATCGACAAAATGTCCGAAATGAACTCAAATAATTAATTAATTGTAATAGAAAGGTAACAAGTTATATAAAATTAATAATAAACTTGAAAAAGGTTCTTAATAAAGTATAAATTAACTTAATTTTATTATTCAAGAAGAACAAGGAACATACAAGACAAGTCAGACTTGAGGTAAGGGGTTTTCATCTCACTTTTTATTCCTATGAGATTCATGCTATATTTGAAACTATTTCCTTTTGTGTGGTGTATGTACTAACCCTGATTGTATTAATTTTTTAATTTAATTTAATTTATGGATATTTAAATCTTCATTGTATGATCCTTCTTTCATGTGGTGTATGTTTCGTAAGTTACCAAATCAGTAAGGGAACCTTTCACTGTCCTCTTTTTGTCAAAGACTTATTTTATGTTATGTATTTTTAAATTTATATTTTCTTATGTTGTTATATATTATTATATATCCTTCTTGCTGTAAATTTTATATCCATGTTATGAGAGACCCTTTTCTCTCTCATCAACTCATTTTATGAATTTTAAAGTGACACCGTTAGGCTGTCAAATTTCTATAAGAGAACTTTTTAACCCAAATTCAATTCTTTGGGTTAAAATTATAATTATTGATTATTTCATTCTATAAATATGTGTAAATGAAATCTGATTGTTTTAAAATTAATATCACCTTATATTGGGTGTATTCTTATTTTTCACACATAATTATGTCATTAATTTGTCCTTAATCTAAGGATATGATCTTTGCAAGGGACTTAGTCTCAATTTACATTCCATTGAGAGTTTTTTGTTATTATACACCAATTAACTTTTATATGGTTTATATACTACCCTTTGACATATTATATCATGAATCTCTTTATTCTAATTATATTATAATCTTTGATTAATGTAATTCCTCAATTATTTTTATTCAAGAATCTCTCATTTGGTTAGGAACTCTTTAACTAAAATATCATTTTAAATGTTTTAAAGATATATTCTTCGAAATCTTTCTCATTAATTTCAATTTTTTAAAAATGGTTTTAAGGATTTATTTATATGAACATGAATTTTTTGAAATTAAAATTTCTTTCAAAAGATTCAAAATGGTATGGAAAACTTTGATTTAAAAATCTCTTTATTAAATGTTTTAAATGGTTTTGAAAATGATTTGATAAAGCATTGATTATGTAAATATCTTGAAATGATATATTGTGATTGAAATTTGGAAATATTTTCTTTCTTTTATGCTTGTTTTATGTGTTATGAATATGTTATGTTTATTGGGAATTATTTACGTATACGGGTGGTTCCGTGATAAACCTATAGCAGGTGATCCCGAGATAGCTCTCTAATGCTTTGGGAACGTGATAGAGGTAAACATTAATATTTCTATTAAGAGATTTAGGGAATATATTGTGATAAGTATTCCAAAAGTAACTCCCTATGTATATATGAAAGATATAATGTATGTATGATATGGATTCCACAAGTTACCTTTATGATTTATGATTTCTATGTGTTATTCATAAATCTTATGATTTCATGAGGTATGTTAAAGAGATTATGTTTTTTATGTGTTGATGGACTAATGTTTTCTTTCTTTATTTTATATCCCTTACTGAGGTTTTTATGCTCATCCCAAGTTTTTGAAATGTTTTCCACAAGACTTAAATATGAATAGAGTCAAGGATGGGATCAAGGAAAAGTCATGTTGTCTAAAACATGGAACTAGACATGTTTTTTTAAGAGTTTTTATTTTTTGAAAAAATAGGTACTGAGTAGAAGTGTCTACATGTATTATTAAAGTTTTTATGTATAATTTATGACCTAATTCTTTAAAGATCTAAACCGGAAAATATCCTCAATGTTAATTATTAACTTAATTCAGTATTATGTAATGTTTAATCCTGGGGCCTTATAAGGTGTTCCCAAGTAATATATTCCCAAATGCATTTCGTTTAAATAAAGAAACATAAATTTCAGGTTTGAACTACAATATATAAAAGTAAGTTTTTTTCCCCACATTTTACCTTTAAAATAAATCACGGTACAGTTCCCATCTTATTTTAAACCAATTTATTTTCCAATAAGGAAGCTTTAACCCTTTTTAAAGAAAGAAGGATAAAAAAGAAGGAAGTGTAAAACATTTTAAAACCCTTTTTCCAAAAAAAATTTAAATTCATTTTATTACCTTTATCAAAGAGATGCACTATACAAGGAGGAAAGATAAATGATCATGTATGGGAAATAGAAAATAACAAGCATATTGACCAACTAAACAATGAACCTTAATCATATGACACAAATAACTAAGTGCTAAAGTATATGATAGAACCTAGGAGCTCATGAATAATCTAGAATGTACTATACATGTGACTCATTCTGAAGTAATTCCCTACATGATGGAATCATAATGCCCAAATTCCTGATTTTCTCTTTACCTGGTCTAACCGAGGGGCCCAATCCCATAATAATAATAACAAAATATCCCTTGCTATGGGCCACTTGGTAGTGCGTAGTCTAAACTAGTGAAATAATCATTAATTAAAAATTTTATTCCTATGCTAGGTTCCCATGTTCAAACTAAAAAGGGGGTGATTTAATCAAACCAAACAAGAAACCAACCATATATACATGTATCACACACAAGCAACCCAAACAACATTCGACCCCAAATCATACCAAGGTATTTTACCCCTATTTCCTTCAACCATAAACACATGAGGGAAGTCCAATCCGAGGACCACCCCTTCCCATAAATATCCAACATGGTAAGAGGTTCATCCCAAAGAGAGTTTTCAAAGTAACTTATTTTATAAAAGTACCAAACATTCTTCAACCAATCATTAAACACCAACCCATTTTCAAAATAACCAACACGCACCACTTTCAAAACAAAAAATACACTTAGATACCCATTTAAGAATCCAAAGTAACCATTTTATATATAAGACAAATTTATAAAGGCAATAGAGCATTTCATAAAACACTTATTATGTACATTAAACAAACTATTTCATACAATTCAAATAAAAATAGGAAATCACTCTATTTCACAACAAACATTAATTATAAAATTAATACATTATTAATTATCATTAAATAAGGGTTAAAAATGAAAGAAATAAATCATTCTTTAAATTTAAAGCCTGACTCATAGGGAAACCTACCTCAATAAGGGAGTGAAACAAGACGAGAAAATTTGGCGTTTGACTAATTAGAGGGAAACTACTCGTAAACAAACCACACTTGCACACACACACACATACATATATATATAAATATATTTATATATCCATAATACAATTCACGTATTCCCCATTCCATGAGGGAATACATACACGGAGGACATATATATATATATATATATTATATACATACCTTAAGTATATGCGTGCACACCCTCAAATGTTGATCAAAGATCATTACAACATATCCTAGAATCATAAAAACATAGCGTCAAGGTTCAACACACCTCAAAATCTACTTTTAAAATTAAATGTGAACCAAAACAATATAAAATCACAATTAACAGCCCCTTCACAATTTAATAATCCAATTTCACAACAAAAACACATTAAAACATGTTTCACACCCAATAACCAATCCATAAAACATTTTCATAAAAACAAAACATAGAGTTACTCATAAAAAACATAGCCACTTTCCTTATAAAACCCATTACCATCACATAGAATTCCAAAACATTTGAAATTCAACATTCGTACTACTCATGAAAACTATAGAACATATTTATAAACTTGAACAAGAATATTAAATTCATTAAACAATGTTAAGGCATGGAACCACCTACCTCTTGTGAAGAAACATATAGAAATTGGTGAAAAACCACAACCACACCTCAAGTAAGCTAAAGTGAACCATAATTCAAGAGGCCAAAATAAAAATATTAATATTGGACCATAAAAAAACAAAACCCAAAACTAAAACCCTAAGGGAATAGGTAAGAAGCTCACCTAGGGTAGACCACGTGAGGGAGAGGATACTAGAGGAGAGCCTCACATTGGAGGTGGGGGTGGGGGGGGGGGGGGGGGTCACCAGAGGTCATGCCAGTAGGGGTCATGCTAGAGAAGAAGCTACACCAACAAGGGCTTGTGTTGGTAGGAGGTTCGACCAAGGAGAGGGGAAATGACATGAGGGAGGCTGGGGAGACGTGAGGGGAGAAGGGCGTTGATGATAGGGTCACGCTGGTGATGGGCCATGCCGGAGGAGAAGGGAAGCAGGCCATCCAACGAAGGAGGTATGCACATAGGGGGCTCGATCTGGGTGTGGTGTGATAAGGAAAGGGAGGAGAAGGGAGGGGAGTTTGATGGGGGGTGGCTCGTCCCAACCAAAATAAATAAATAAAAAAAATATCCTAATAATAATAATAACACCAATAATAATAATACCAATAATAAAAATAATAAGGATAAGGATAATAATACTAACAAACTTTATAATAATAGACATAATAATAATAATAATAGAATTTATAATAAAAAACTTAACAATAAAAATATGATTATTCATAATAATAATATTATCATCATTATTTTTAAATCATTTTTTTTTTATTTTTTTGTAATCATTTTATTATTCATTTTATTTCTTATTTATTTCAAATATTGGGCATGTTACACGATGACCCAGGCAAAGCTTCATGGTTTCCAAATCATTCTCTACTCGTGCATCAGAAGCTTCCAAGCCCAGAAAAACTCATTCTTCAATAAAAACACAAAAAATCCAACTGAACTTCAACCCAAACCCAGAAAAAATTATCCAAATCTAATAAAATAATTAAATGAAATAAATAAATGGGTTGGGTGTGACAGTTATAAATTTTGAAACCTATTTGAATTGACCAACTTATAAAGTTTTAATTTGTTTAAAGAATTCTTATTTTGAATGAATTCTATTTTTTTTGAAATTTATTTATGGTTTTATCCTTGAATATAATTACTATATTGGTGTTGAATCTACTTAGAATGGGTTGAAATTAAAATTTCTAAATTTATGTTAAGAATTATTTTTTAGTTCCTTTAAGTATATTAAGAATGATGTTTATTATCTTCAAAATTCATATATGTGTCAATATATCAACATGAAATAAATAAATATATTTTTATTTTCATTTTATGTAAATGTGTTTTATGATTCTCAATATTTTGAGAAAACTAATTATGTTATATCATTTAATGCTTAAAGGAAAGATTTAATTTAGTGTGAGTTTCACATTATCAAAATTATGATTCATTTCTATATATTTTGAGAGAGTTTGTTTTGACCCTTGAACAAGATAGAATTTGTGTTTTAAACCTATTATTAAATGTATGTAAGTGCATTTCTCAGTTTTTGATAATCTGTTTAAAGTTGGAAAAAATAATTATTGTGGAATTATCCTATAATATCTTTATTTTATACATTACTTTTGGTAGAGTTTTCATAGTTAAAATTATTAACCACCAATTTTTTTTAATAATATATTTCTTAATGTTGATTCTTAAAATATAATTTTGAACACTTATGGGATATCTCCTATGATTTAATGTTTTATTCAGGGAATATCAATAATTTCAATACTACTTTAAAAGAATGACTTTCATTGTGACATTATACTAAAATCTGTATAAATTTTAGTATTAACTACTTGTTGTGTTAATGTGTTTAACTATTTTAATATTAAAAAGTTATATTATGTTTGTATTTACTGAAGTGGATATTTTTAGATAGATATTAACTTTATTTACTTGTTATATCTATGATTTGTTAATTGTTTATAGCCTTATTAATTTTAATATGTTTTTCAAATTGGGGGTGGGGGGAAAGATTATTGATTTTTTTCAAGTTTTTTTGGAATTTTTGATCAATTTCAAAAAGAGAGAGAAAATTGTGAATAATATTTTTGGTTTTTAATTAAAAAAGAAGCAGATTGTTAGTTTTAGGGAGTTTGAGTTTTACTATTTTGATGTTTTATTACATTAAAACTCCTCATAATTAATTTTAATCAGTTGGTTTTCATAATTTAAAAATTACTTACAATTTTATATTTTGATGATCCAATGATATTATTTGAGGTTTAAAAATTAAATGATTTTTGTATATAGATTTCATACATAAGTATTATTCCATGAAGAAATATTTAAAGTGACTATACTAAAAGCATATGTGGATCTTCATTATTCTGTAAAGTTCCTTTCACCTGATCGATCATGTATGATCTATTTGGGCCTTTTCTTTGACAATGAAGGCTCACCTAAATCTACCACATGAATATTGATCATCAACAATGATCTAATTCAATCTACTATGATTAAATTAAACCTATAATGAATACCTACCATAATTAAAGTTTTCATTATTCCATGAGTCTTCCCTCAACCGACCATGCCTGTTGTCCAACCTATGGTGAAAAATCAACCTATTTTCTGATCACATCGTTTGTGACCTACATCATGCATACTAAAATTGTGACAAATTATTTTAATTACACTAAAAGTTTTAACTCTCTATAAAGTAAGCATGAAGTCATTTCTTTAATGCACAACACATATTATAGTATTGGGGGATTTTATTTCTTTACATTGAAATCTTTCATGATTTTCCTCATGCCACTATCTTCACATTCATACAATCTCATAGAATTTAAAGCACGTCATGGAGAAATGAATGATCTAATGGTATATGTTATATTCAAAAATTCATGCATACAATATCTAGATTCATAAAAATATTGCACATGATTCACGCCAAATGATGTAAAAACACCACTACAGAATCGATAATATTCAGCGATACCATATATCAATGATCAAACAAAAGTTATAGTAAAGGGGATACATTTATCAGTGCTACCTAAAAGAATTAATAAAAGTTACCATTATCATCACTAAAAAAAATTTATAAAAGGGAACCCTTTTTAGCATTTTTAGTGTTGATAAAGGTGCCCCTTTATCATCATTTTTCTTATCACAGATAAAGGCATGTCCTTTATTAGCACCAAAGAACTTGTTTTTAGCACTGAAAAAAAGTTTACCTTCATAATTTTTTTATATATCACAAAAATAATGTTTAAATATATAAGTATGTTTATATTGACATAAATATAATATATTTTATTAAATATTATTTATATAATACTAGATATGTATTTACTCTTAATTTATAATATATTTAGTGATAAATAGTTTATAAAACAAGTAAAATTAATATTAATTAAAAATTAACTAATCAATATAGAGTATTAGAAATTTACTAACACTTTGGTGATATCAAAAATTAAAAAAATTAACTAATATATTAAGATAAGGGGAAATAAATAATTAAAATTCAAACTATAAATTTTTTTGATTTGGGGGACTATTTGGGCTCCATGAGATTTAAACTTGAATCCTACAGAGAGATCTATGTTAAGTTGACTGGGGAAACCCTATCACTATTTTTATGAGGTAAAAAAGGATCGAAAGGGCTCTAAAATTGAGTTTTTAGTTGGGATACCCTAATTTTTTAATATTTAAAATATTTTCATCCTTGTTTAAGAGTGACTTGTTTTCATTTTATTAGATACTTAATTTATTCTTTGGTCTTTCATTCATATAGTTATTATGGTTTTGATATCTTATCATTTTTTATATTGTAGTGTAATTTGTAATTAAATATTTATATATATATATACATAACTGTTTATATTTACATATACAAAATTAGTTTTTGAAATAAATATTTAATCACATTTTCCTATAAAAATATATTTTTAAACATATTAACCATATAGAAATAATTATTATCCATTTTATTTAAAAATATCTAAACATTGATTACCTTTTAAAAATGTATGGATATATATATATAATGTATATAAAATGTTTATAGATAAATATATAAATGTGTGTGTGCATTTATAAATAGATATATTGCAACACCCTGAGATTTTAAAACAACACTATGTTTGATAGTGTATAAAACAAGCAACATCGAGCTTAAACGAACCACAATATATATTATCATTTAAATGTTATAGTTATAACCTAGTCATTAAAATAGAATATTTGAATAGGATTAAATACATTATGAAATATATATATAAAGTTCCTACTCAATAAAAATTTATTAATTAATTCTTAGGAAATAAGCACTTGTTTTTTAGTAATTTTTTTATTCTTCAAAAATATGTTTTTTTTTCAGAAATGGGTTTTATTGCTTCCTGTAATTAAATATTATAATTAATTTCTATAATGTTTAGAAATTATATTTTACAAAAACGAAATAATTTTTTAAATAATCATTTCCAAATTATCTTATAGAATTTATTTTGTGAATTTTCTGAAATGTGTGATTTTTAATGAATTGTGAAAATAATGATTTTTATCAAAAAATTTTTTTTTTCCAAAATATTAAAAGTGTGATTTTATTTTAAAATTATTTTAAAGTAAAATTATTTATATTATACATTAAATAATCCTAATAAGTAAATTGTAAACAATTTTATGGTTGAATTTGGTATTAGGTTTTTTTATTCTTAAAAATGCACTTTTTTAAAACCATTTTTCATTACATTTTATAGGTTTTATTTTAAATTAAATTCTACCACTTCTATGAATTAATTTTTTTAAAATATATTCCTTATTTGGAATTATAATAATTAATGTTAGATAATAAGTTTAACTTAATTTTTGGTAAATATGAGTAGTAACCATAGTAATTTTTTTGTTATAATGGTAAAGGTAAAATAGCCCAATTGAGGTTAAAATTAATGTGATAAGGCCTAAAAGTAATTAGAAAACTTGATATTATTTAAGTGGATGAGTATATTTCATCCATAATGATACATACTTTTAAAATATGACCTTTTATTTCCATTTATATTTGATTTTTACCTTTATAATATTTTATGTAAAGAAAAATACAAAATGTCACTCTCTTACTTTTAAATTTATATTATATGTTAAAATATGAATAAAAATAAGTTTTTAATTAATATTAAATGTTATTTTGTGCATAATTAAATTATTTTTATGATGGAAATTTATTTTTAATTTTTAGTGATAAAATAATTACCTTAAATGTTTATTCAATGCCAACATAGTGTTTATGAAAGAAGTATAAAATTTAAGTAAATAATTTTAAAAACATTAATAATAAATTTTTTTGGATGACATATTGTATAAAAAAATTATAGTTAATAATAATGTTTTAGTGATGTTTAAATGTTATATATTTTAATTAAATTACTATAATTTGTTTTTCAAAGTTAAATTATGTGAATAGTTATTAAAATTAAATTAATATTATTTTGATAAATATAATTTATTAAATTCTTTAAAAATCATAAAAATATTTAAATAGGATAAGTAGGATTATAAATGGAAAAAAATTCATTCCTTTTCCATTTAAGAGAAAATTTTTAACTTAGAAATAAATTTATTACCCTTTTATATTAAAAAAATTGTTTCCACGATTATGGTTAAAAATGGTCAATGGAAGGGTTAAACACATATCATATTATAATATTTTATGTATTTCCAAAAGCACCCCTACCCTTACTTATAAAAGGAAACCCCATATCCTCTCCTGTCTATAATTCAAGAGTAATTTTTTGGGAAAATCGATACTCAAATATATCTATAACATCCATAAACTCATTTTGGATATATTATTTTGGGTTTAATACCAACCTTATAGGGATTAAGGTGCAAAGTAAAGAAGGTTTTTTGAAGAAGAGGTATACCTATTAATTGAATATTTTAGTTTTATTTTTTCTTCCACCTCTTTCAAATATTATTCCAAAATTATGAAATAATAACATCCATATATTCCATATAATAATATTTAGTTATGTTAATGGAATAAATAATGTAAATATCCTCTTCCATCAAATAGGAAATGGAATTATCATTTGTGTGTACGTTAGATTACCACCACGCAAACCGATGTAATTCATTTTCCATCAACACCTCTCATAATTAGTTATAATGTTGGATTTAATAAATATACATGATATTAATGGCATAATTATCATTATATAAAGATAATATATATTATATTTTATTACCTTTATATAAATTGAAAAATGATAACGTTGTTTGTGAGAACGTGTGGTTTACCACCTTCACAAATAATTGTGATTCGTTTTCCATAAAAGACTTATATAGATGGTATATATAATTGTATTTAAAGATATAATGTCATATTTATGATATGATAATAATTATTTATAGATAAAATAAAATATATCTTCTTTTTCTCATATTCATTAAAAAATAGAAATGTGACTCATGTGTACGTGTGACTTATTGTCTCCATGATTTTAATGTAATTAATTTCTCATAACCATAATTCATATTTGGTTTTAAAAATTATAACTGATGTATAAAAATGAAAATGATTTCATGATTATTATTATATAGATAATGAACCAAAGAACCCTTTCACCATAGTCAACATACCTATTAGTCGACATGAGTAACTCAAGAGGGGGGGGGGGGTGAATTAAGTTCCCAATTTTTTTTATTAAAAAAAAGTTCAAATAAAATCACCCAATTAAAACAAAATATCCTAGTTAATTAAAAGATTAGTTTGATAAAAATATTGTTCCTTTAAAATATTTCTCAAATAGTGATTAGTGCCCAGTTAAAAAAATATTGAAAATTACTTTAACTTTGGAAATCAATTTAATCAATCAAATCCTAATATAAACACTGGTTAAGACTAACTATCAAAGTATATGTTTTGTTTATAGTTTAAAAAACATTCAGTTTAAATATTTTAAAATAATAAAACAAAATAAAATCACACAATGGAATAAAATAAAGGGTTCAGTCTCAATCCAAGATCTAATCCCCTCCACTTAGAAATCACCCCCTAAAAATTAGATTATATAACTATTATTTTATCCCCAACCAAAATCGGGTAAACAAAAAACAACTTCAAATCTTTATAGGCTCAAAATCCTCTTCCACAGTTATACGTGGAAAGGAAAACAAACACATTCCACACAAGGCCCTCTTCTACAAACACCTTGGGTAAGAAGATGAACGGAGAGAGATCGAATATCTATTATTCTCTAGTTATAGCACAAGAGTCAGTATGTGTTGAGAAAAATAAAAAAAAAACACTACTCTAAAGACAAAATCAAACTATATAAATATCAAGAAATAAGATGAAGAGAAATTCAAAGTGCTCGATATGAATTGATCTAGATTATTAAGTATCCTCAGATATGGCATAGTGAGGTATAGAGATGTTTATCTAAAAATTAAAGTCAAATAGAGCACCATAAAACTCTATTTTTCTATCTATGGGATAAGATCTTAATATTCAATGAGTTCCACCCTTCTACATATGAAATTTAGTAAAAATTAAGCATGAAATCTATAGCATCATAAATATTTTAATGTTCATCAATTTTTAAACTTCCAGATCACACATCATATTTTGCATGATGAAGTATTCTGAGAATATAAAGCAATACATGAAGGAGTATCTATTTGAAGAATAATCATTGATATCTTCTAGATCCTCATACTAAGCTCTGAATCCATATATAATGCATCTATGAAATAGCTTAATGAATAATCATTAAATAATCCCTATTTATTAAATAAAGCAAAGTACTCATTAGAAATATTAATTTAAATTATGTAGATTAGAAATGGTAAAAAATACAGTGAAAAGATAATATGTCAGTAATAAATTTTGGTGGTTAGACAACTCTAAAAAAAAGACATCTTGATGGTAAGACATTATAGTGGCAAGAAATCCTGGCAGTAGCTCAGCCTGGCAGTAGCTCATCCTAGTAGTTTGTCAACCCGATGATAGATCATCTCAGTGGTGACTCAGGTTTGGTATTGAGGTAGGTCTAGTGATGACTTAGGTCTAGAAGTGACTCATATAGCTGCGAGTCATTTGAAATAACAGTGACTTAAGTTGGATGTGATTCAAGTCTTGTGGTGACTCATATGGTGGCGAGTCATGTGAACTAATGGTGACTTAGCCAATTTTTCATCAAATTTTCTAATTGAGAAATATAATATCATAAAACATAAAATTCATCAATAAAAAAATAAAAATTATTTATGAGAATTAAAGTAAGGAGGTTACAACAATATCCCATATTTTTATGATAAAAAATCCTAAAATTTTTATAAACCATATATAAAATAAACTTAGGTATTCAGAAATGAAGTTCAAGAATAAAAGTATTCTTAACATGTCAAATGTCAAATGAGATAGAAAGATGTGTATTATCAAAGTTAAAATACAACCAATTATGATATCAAAGGTTGGCGTAGTTAATGTTTTTAAAGATAAAGAAAATCATTACTAAATAAAGATAGTATCATAGGACAAATAAGAAGGGTATAAAAAGATGAGTCTGAATAATTGAGGTAGAAAAGGAAGAGTAAAAATAATAAAAATAAAAAACCAAATTACATACAATAGATTTATTCCCCTTTTGGTATTATCAAAAAGGTAAAATAAGAAACAGTAATGGATAAATATAGAATCAAAGATATAAATAATAATAGATATATTTTATTAAGTTTAAAAAGATATAAAATTATAGCCTAGAAAGGATACTGGGGAAAGACAACAAAAATCCCTATTATAGACTAATCTCAATCAGAGTCACTACTAGCTTAAGCGGTAGGATTAGTAGGACCTTTTCCTTATCAGAGGAAGGAGGGACAAAAGACGAAGCTTATGGGGTTGAGCTAGCGGTAAGAATCTCTCTAATCAAAATAGGCATGATATTCTAGATGGATTCCTTGAGAGACATATTGAAGGGATGGTATTGTTGAGGTAAAGGGGATGAAGGAGTAGATGTCAAGATTTTCATGGTTACAACCTTTGGAGAAAAAAAGAAATTCCATACACATAAAAAATGGATTTATAGGATTGAAAAATTCCATGATGATATTTCTTCCACTCTCTATAACACTAAAAATTATTTCTTTTCCTCGATAAAAAACTTAATAAGGGGTGCCAAAACCTTCAACTAGTCAGCATTATAATCTAATTCTCTAGTGACATGATGCATTCTAACATTCTCAACCAAAAACTTGAAATGGGTATTGAATTAATGTTTGGTATAAACAATAAAAAGGCAATATTTAATATAATTTCTGATGGTTTCTCAATTAATTTAGGCCTCATTTAAGCATTCTCAGACTAGTTTGTATATATAGACATAGTTCGGAAAAATATTTCTTAGATCCTCCTGATGAGTAACATGAACATCTCCCATATAAGAATGAAGTTACTCTTGAACTATAGACCGAATCAATTCTGTATCAACTGAAACTGAGGGAGGTGGAATAGAAGATGTAGAATCAACTGAAGGAAATCTCTCCAACCTCTCCATCATAGCATCTTGGATGGATATAAAGGAGTCTCTCATTTACTCCATTACTGATATCAAAGAATCCATCTAACTTTCCATCCTATTGTTTTCAATCTCCACTTATTGAATGTGATGATTCATATTTGGATGAATATGATATACTAAAAACTAAAATAAGTTCCTAGAATCAATCTCACTAAGATAAGTTACCGGAGGTGCTTGAAACCTCAAAATTTTTCCAATATTAAATGAAGACCCTATCTAGAAGACTTGAGATATTCTATAGAAATATAAAAAGAAGGTACTAAAGTAGCAGGTGTCTCAATAATGGGAATGGTAGAATCTGCGGGATCTAGTCTGGCTAGAGATGAAGGAGCAGTAGGTGCATTAGAACCAAAAGCATGAAGCTCACCCAAAGATCCATTAGGATATTCCCCATCTCTAGAGAGATAGTAGGTACACCAACATTTGGTGGACTACCCAAATCATCATTAGATTTTACATTGGATAAACCAAGTAGCTTTAATCATGGAGAAGGATCTCCCTTAAATGATACCTCACCCTCTTCCTGAGCATCTCCATGCTCTTCAAAAAGTTATTCATCAACATATTTGGAATTAGAATAGTCAAAACAAAGCTATATATAGCCTGGAAATTTCTTTCATTCGACATGCACATTATACACTATTACAGAACTAGATGAATACTCCCCCTCAGCTGGTACATGGGTCTCTCCTATGGTAGAAGTAGAATCACCAACAAGGTGCTCTAAAACTGATCTCTCATAGTTCTAATACCTGGCCATACCAAGTCTCTCAAAATGTTAAGGACTAGATAAAGTAATATAACTATTAGGGGATAAAATATGTGATTGTTCCCTAATATAATCGATATCAGGATCAAGACCATCACCATTACTATCCTCTCCCTAATCTTCACTGTTTCCATATTCTTTATTTTCATTACCATAATCACCATTTTACTCATCATAAAAATCCACAAACTCTTTAGAAGATTTATTAGAAGATCTTCTGATCTTATCATCTCTATAAATCTATGTCATATAATCATCTTATTCTCTTTCACTAAAGATACTTTCTCTATATAGTAGAGAAAAATGAGGAATTTTATGGAGGAAAGATATAAATGGAATCTTTGTGATGTTTGGGTCACTACCCTCCTCCACCGAGGAAGCTACCTCCTCATTAATATCTGAATCAACTTATTCCTCATATGAATACTACACTATTTCATTTGGCTCCAAGCCATGATCCAAAAGATACTTGGGTTTTGTTAGTATGATCTATAGTATTAAAACCCGTATAGATCCTTCCATTGTCCTTAACCAATTTCTTCATTTTAGGGATCCAACTTACCCTAATTCTTCTAAAAATGACCTTAATTTCATAGAAACCTCCAAATTTAATCTCAAATTCTTTCTCCTCATCAATATCAAACTTAGTTTCCAATAAGGCCAAAATCAACTTAGGATTAATCAAATAATTATATCTAGAGGAAGAATTACACATTTCCATCATGTGTACTATAAGGAATCTGCATAGATTGATATTTTCCTATAATTTCATAAGGAATAGGAAATAATCATCTTAATATCTCAGGGTATTAAATTCCACTATACTAGAACTAAGAAATGTTGTAAAAACTTAAATAAAAGCTTACTTTCCCCATCCAACTCAGTAGTAGGTCTCCTCAAAGCTCTATCTCCAGTCATATAAAACAAAGTATCATCATACTTAAATGGATTACTTACACTGGGTATCATAATCGGATGATCTTAAAACACACCTTGATGAGGCACATACAAACATCTTTCTCATTGTTTTGAAGAAAATGTAATCTCTTTACCATTAATCATACTTCTTATCAAATCCTTCTTCTACTTCCCAAAATTGAACTCAGAATGTTAGTAAAATTGATGAACTAAACTAGGATAGAAAGTCTAAAAAATATTTGAAAACCAATCTACCCATCCTTGGTCCTAGATCACCTTTAGGACTAAAAATTTACTATAACGAAACCACATTGCATCCCCCTTATTTCTAGAATCTATTATTTGATTCACCAACCACTGGTTATTTGGATCTAAAATATCTGAACTCAGTACAAAATCTTGACTCAGTTCTCATTTAGATCTCTTAAAATGCCAAAATTCCTCAGGAGACAACATTGTAGGTCACATCAATCTTACCATTTCATCTAAACCAAGGAGAAGTAAGGTTCCAATAAGGCTGAAGGTCGGGAGATAAGGACGGTGAAGAGGTTCGAGATAAGGTGTGTGAGAAAGAGTGACTCAGATTCAAACCTTAATCCAAATATATCATTTAGGGATCTAAAACAGTGACTCACTTATGGTAGCTTATCCAATGGTGACTATCTAATGGTGAATTTACAACGGTGAATTTCCAACAATAACTCTTCCAACAATGACTCTCCAATAGTGAATTTCCAATGGGAGTTCATCCTACAACGACACGCGAAAAAACATAAGGACTTGTCAAAATTTTTCATACCTATTTCATGTTTGATGTTGTTTAATATCCCTAAATTCAATGGTTTTGTGAAAAAATCTTCAAGATGGTTTTATGTCCCTATGAATTGAAGAGTTATATCACCCTTTTGAAAATAATCTCCCAAAAAGTGATGTCTTAAATAAATATATTTTTTCTAAAGTGAGACATATGATTCTTAGGAATGTTTATCACACTTGTGTTATCATAATTTATAGGTAGATTTATGAATTAATAACCATAGTATTGAAATGAGTGTTTCATCGAAAAAATTTTAGCATAGAAACTACATGTAGCTATGTATTCAACTTCAGTTATAAATAGTGCCAAAAAAATTTTCTTCTCACTAAAGCAAGATACTAGAGACTTTCCCAAAACATGACATGTTTCATAGGTTCTTTTTCTATCTAACTTACAAACACCAAAATACAAATCTAAAAAACTAAGTCAAATACTTTTCCTTTAGGAGATAACAGTCTTAAATTGGTTGTATATTAGAGGTATTTAGAAATACTTTTAATAACCAATAAATGAGACTCTTTAGGTTTTTCTTGAAAATGAGGACATATACACACACTACACATAATATTAGGTCGACTAGCAGTTAAGTGTAAGAAACTTCCAACCATATCTTTGTAATTAGTTTAATCCACTAACTTTCCTGCTTCATCATGATCTAATTTATAGGTGGTACTCATCAGAGTGTTCCAAAATTTAGTTCTATCCAAACCAAAATATTTTAAAAGGTATTTAATATAAATACTTTGATTTAAAATGATGCCATATTTATTTTGAAAAATATGGAAACCAAGAAAGAATTTAATTTCACCCATTAAACTCATTTCAAATTCATTTTTCATCATCTTTGAAATATAAGAACACAAATAATTTTTTGAATATCCAAAGATAATATCATCTACATAAATTTGAACATCTAAAACATCCTTCAAAATTATTTATATAAAAATAGTAGGATGAACTTTACCTTTTTAAAAGCCTTTAGAAATAAAAAAAAGTGATTAACCTATCATACCAATCTTTAGGAACCTATTTTAAACCATATAAATTATTATTTAATTTGAAAACATGATTTCAAAAATAAGGATTTTGAAATCCAGGGGGTTTTTAAAAAAAACATACTCAACTATATAACCATTCAAGAATACACTTTTGAAATCCATTTCATATTTTTTAAAATAAAAATGTATTGCATAGGGTAGAAATATTCCAATGGCTTTAACTCTTGACACTAATTAAAAGGTTTTCTCATAGTCAATACTCTCTTCATGACTATAACCTTGTATAACCAACCTAAATTTATTTCTAACTATGGTTCCAAATTCACTAACCTTGTTTCTAAACACCCATTTAGTTCCAACAGTGAGAGTGTATTTAAGTCTAAATAAAATTTCTTGAACTTCATTTATTTCAAATTAATTATTTCCTCTTACATATCCATCACCATGAATTCATCATTAATTTTATCATTGATGTTCTTAGGATAGAGCTATGATAATAAATCTTGATGTTCAACTATATTTCTAATAGAATATCTATTTTTTTGTACCTCTATCTATGTCTCTAACTACAACATCTAGAGGGTGATATTTATGAGTCCTAATAGATCTTTGAAAATAAGGGATATAAATCTCATAGTATTCTACATATTCAGGTTTGGGTTATGGATGTTCCTAAAAATTGGATGATTTTTTATTGTTTAGTAGAAGTGTCAGAAGTTTTGGTATTAATGTTCAGAGTTTATAAATCATCCTCAAGGTTTCATAAAGGGGTATTAGGATAATGTGGATCTGTATCATTAATATTGACATGATCATACTCTTATATAGTCTTTTTTTTCTTTTTTTAAACTCTATATATAATTTAATAGAAGTATAATAACCAAGGAAAATTCATTCACCACTATTGGCTACAACATTTTCAAGATTATCCTTAGTGTTAAGAATAAAGGATTTGTAACAAAAAAATCCAAAGTAATTAACCTTAGGATTTATAATTTCCCATAGTTCGTAAGGGGTTTTCTTTTATAGAGGTCTAATTAAAACATGATTGATTATATAGAATGTTGTGTTCAAATATGCTTCCCAAAAATAAATAGGTTGGTCATATTCATTTAGTATAGTCAAGAAAATTTCTTGAAGGGTTATATTTCTTCTTTCTAAAACAACATTCTACAGTGGGGTCCTAGGAGTAGAAAATTGGTGATTATATCCATTTTTTGAGAAAACCGATTCAAATTCTTGTTTTCAAAACTCATATCCATGATCACTTATTTAGGTATTAATCCTAATTCCGATAATATTTTCTACAGATTTATCATACTTTGTAAAGTATGTACATGATTCACTTTTGTGAGCTAGAAATAATACCCACATATACCTAGAAAATTCCTCCAAAATGAGATAAACAAAGTATTTATCATTCAAACTATAAACCCTATATGGTATGAAAAAATCCATGTGAACTTGCACTAGGGGTTGAGAAGTTGAAAATTATTTCAATGATTTGAAATATATCTTGTGTTTTTCCCTTTTAGATAAGGGGTAAAGACTTTATCATTTTGGAATTAAATTTTAGGTAGATCTTGGACTCACTATTTCCTAGTAATATTTCTAAGTGATTTAATATTTCAATGACCTATTCTTCTATGCCAGAGCCAATATTCCTTATGAATGGCACTTAAACAGGAAATATTATGAGAAAATAGAGTCTATATTAACAACATAAACATTGTCATTTCTCAAGGTAGTAAAAACTAAAGATTTTTTAGAATCAAAATCATTACAAACATTAGTTTCAAATTTCACATAAAAACCAGCATTACATAATTGTGATATTCTAAGAAGATTTTACATTAAACCATCTAAATTGAATACTTTTAAAATTGAAACTGAGTTAGAATTCCAGATTCTTTCAAGGATAATAATTTTAACTTTAGAATTGTCACCAAATGTTACATGGCCACCATCTACTTTTGTGAAATTATTGAATCTCGAGTAATATCAATTCACATGTCTCAAATAGCCATTGTTTAGGTACCATAAGTTCTTTATATATCTCTTCAATAAGGCTCTATACAAAAAAAGTTTTATACCAAAAATGATTTTGGTACACAAATATTCTTGGGTCTAGAAATGAACACAATTAAGGATTTAGGAACCAATAATTTCTTAATAGGGTTCCTATAAGAAGTTTGTAAACATTTTTAAAGAAAAAAAGAGTTAGGTCCTATTGAATAAAAACTAGTAGCATATTTTATTGTATTGAATCTAGAAATAATACTGTTCTTGAAAATTATCATTTGTCTAGGTTGATAACTTAAGACAATAATTTATTTATGTACTATTTGTCTTCTATGTATTTTGTTAATTGTGTTTCTCACATTAGCTAATATTTCTAAATATTTATTTAATTTCTCATTTTATAACTTCAATTCAGTGTTTTTCTTCAATGGTTGAGAATTTTTATCTATTTCAACAGTAAGATCAAATTTAAAATTAACCAATAAAGCATGATATTTCTTTAAAATTTTATACTTATTAATTATTTCATTAAATGTATCTTCAAGAATGTTGAAATAATATAACATCTCCTAACTCACCATTTTCTAATCATTATCTTCATCTCCTAAATGATTTTAAGTATGTGTAGTATAAGCAGGAAAGTTATTTGATACCTCATATGTTTTTTTCATGAAACACATGTTAGATCTATCATGTATTTCCTCTTGTGTAGTGTATGAATAACTTGATATATCTTCATAAGAAATCCAAATTTATTTCATTACTTTCTTGTACATACTATCATTATCATCATATTTATTCTTATAATTTAGTTTGTGACAATCATCTTTGAAATACCCTTTTATTTTTCACTCATAGAACACTATTTAATTTGAAGTGTCATCTCTCTTATAATATTTATTACAATTTATTCTATTTTCATATTTACCTTTATATATTGGTTTTCTAAATAAATATTTATTCTTATAAAAATTCTTAAATCTTCTAGCCATATTGGCCATCTCTTCATCACTATCAGCTAGTGATTATTTATCACTTGATCTTTCAACTTGAATTTGTCCTTCTATTTTGAGGTAGTGGTCTTGAAGGATAAGAAATTATTTTTTGGTTTATATTACTGTTCTCTTTTGACCTTAATTTATTATTCATAAATCATTAATTTTATAATCAACTCCTTTATAGGTAGTGTAATAATGTCACATGATTCTCTTATTGATACTAAGGTTCCCCTCCATCTTTATGGTAGGATTCTGAGAAGTCTCATGACATGGTCTTTGTCAGCGATCTTCTTTCCCATAGAATGAATTGTATTTACGATATCATTGAACCTGAGATACATACAGAAATAGGCTCATCAAGATTGATTTTAAATATATCATATTTAATAATATAAGTATTTAGTCGTATTTTGTTAACATTATTTTTTCTTTAATGAGAGACAGTTTATGTATCCTAGATTTCAAAAGAAACTGTGAAAGTAGATATTCTATTGAATTATTCATCAAACAGATCAAATTATAGGGCATTCAAATATTTATTATTATTATTTTGAGAAGTTTTAGAAGCATCATTCCATTTATTTCTAACAGTCTTCGGTATCTCATATTGATCTAATATAATAGTCCATATTTCAAATCCCATGACCACAATATGCATTTTAATTTTAATTTTATATTGAACATAATTTTTTCCATCAAATAAAGTTGTTTTGTGGGTAGTATAACATTCTTGTATATTATCCATTAAAGGATTAAATTGAGATCTAAAAAAATTAGGATTTTTAAAACACAACTAAAATCACAATTGAAAAGATATTTGTAATCCTTTGATACCAAATGTGGGTTAGATTGAGTAACTCAAGAGGGTGTGAATTGAGTTCCCAATTTGTTTTAAAACCAAGTTCAAATAAAATCCCCTAATTAAAACAAAATCACCCAGTTAGCCAAAAGAGTAGTTTGATAAAAGTGTATTCCTTTGAAATATTCCCACAATATTGATTACTGATTAATTAAAACAATATTGAAAATTAATTTAACTTTTGAAATAAATTTACTCAAACAAATCCTAATATAGACACTAGTCAATTATAACAATAAATGTACAAGTTTTTTTACAGTTTAAATCAAATTTAGATTAAATATTTGAAAATAATTAAAGAAAAAAAATAACACAACAGAGTAAAATAAGGGGTTCAATCTCATGTTGGGACATAATCCACTCCACATAGAAATAACATGCTTCCAAGAAGATTATATAACTATAATATGATCCAAAAACTGGATCAGGTAAACAAATGAAATCTTATAAACTATTTAGGCTCAAAATCATCTTCTATAGTAATACATGGGAATAAAAAAAACACATGCTATAGAAGGAAATATTCCACAAAAACTATTTGTAAGAAGATGAATAGAGATATAGAGAGAATATCAAGTATTCTCCAATTCTATCATTGGAGTTAGAATTTATTGATAAATATAGTAAAAAACACTACTTGGAAGATAAAATCAAAATCAAAAATAGAAAGAAATAACATGTAGAAAACATGAAGATGCTCGGTCTAAATTTCTCTAGATGCTTGAGTGTACTCAGATGTGGCTTAGTGATGATATTGAGATATTTATCTGAAATTAGTTATAAAATAGAGTTTCATAAAGATCTCTTTTTCTACCTATACGAGAGTATCTTGATATTCAATGAGTTCCACCTTTCCACAAATGAAAGCCAGTCAGAATGTAGCGTTCAATATCTAATGTGATGAATCTTTAAATGTTTAGAAATTATTTAACTTATATATCATGAATCATCTTTTTCATGAGGGAGTATTATGAAAATATAAATCACTTCATGAAGGAGGGTTTGTTTAAAGAATAATCATCTATATCTTCTTGATCCTCATACTAAGCTTTGATTCCATCTTCAATGCATCCATGAAATAGTTTAATGAATAATCATTAAATAATACCTCTGTATTAAATATAACAAAGTATTCATTAAAAACATTTAATTTAAATTAAGAATAATATAAATATTAGAACATCTGGTGGAAAGAAATCCTGATAGAAAGAAATTTTGGAATCTTGAAAACTCTGGATGCAAGATATCTTAGTGGTAATACATTCTGGTGGAAAGATAAATCTAGTGGTAGGACATCCTGGAAGTATCTCAGCCTAGTGATAACTCAGCTTGGTGATAGCTCAACCAGACAGTAGCACAACCTGGTGGTAGCTCATCTTAGTAGTGAGTCAGTTATAGAGGTGACTCGGGTTTGGAAATGAATCATCTGATAGTGAATAATTTTAACTAATGATGACTTAAGATGGCAGTGAATCAAGTCTAGTGGTGACTCATCTCTTTGTGAGTCATGTGAACTAACAATGACTCATT
Organism: Viscum album; assembly: GCA_963277665.1. NCBI lineage: Eukaryota > Viridiplantae > Streptophyta > Magnoliopsida > Santalales > Viscaceae > Viscum > Viscum album. Next base: position 1,476,164,675 of record OY728152.1, on the reverse strand, counting down.
CCAACACTGAGCCGAATTTTCATCAAATTGATTTATAGAAGAATATGATATCATAAAACCTGAAATACATTAATAAGAAAATAAAAATGATTTGTGGGCATTGAAATAAGGAGGTGTGGATAAAACCAAAGTCATTTTGAAGTTTTGAATTGAACATCTTCAAAATACCCAACATGGACTTAACTGATTAAGTAACTAAATATATCAAATTAAATGAAATAAATGGTTTAAAGATGATTTTTTAAACCTATAAAAGGTTCTTAAGAAATACAATTCTTAATATAGGTATATTATACAAGAATTAAAGCATGTACTTGATGACTCAGACTCATGGTAAGATATTTCTTCTCAATCTCCCTTAATCAAGGCATGCTTTAATGTTATACAAATAATTTATTTTATATGATGTATACATTGAAATTTTATATGTTATATCATAATTAACACTTTATGGTTCTTTAAATTTCTATTCAAATTATTTCATCCAAGGATATTTGACTTGAAACTTACTAAGTGGTAAGGGGTTTCTTAGATCAATTTCATTTCATTAGGTTATATATCTTATTAATTGACATTGTTATTACATGATTATGTGTATATTGATATATAAATTTTTTTTTGATATATTTATAATTTTAATTCTTTTTTACTTAATTTTACATAGTCACTTCATGGATTAATTATCACTTTAAAAGTTATGATCCTTACAAGGATTTTATTTGTCTCAATCTCATTTTCTTAAGACATGTTTCATTTCAGGCACCATGATTTATTTTAATAGTGTAATTATAGTACTATGAATGAATTTTTACATATTAATTTATTTAATTCATGGTATTTAAAAATCCATTTCATATTCCTTCTTTTAATGAATTTTTATTTTGAAAGTAACCAAAGTGGTAAAGGTTTTATGTTACAATCTCATTTCCTTCAGGGATTTTTTATGTTCAAGGTTAATTCAGGGGAAATCATGTACTCTTATTTTCATGAACCACATATATTTTCATCTTATATGGTTTTGAATGTGGGTTTCATGCTTAATTTTCATTTCCTACCATATTTATTGATGAAACATCATGAAATTTGTTTATAAGTGACACTAATCATGTATCTTATTTTAAACCAGAAGTCTTTCTCTTACATATATATGTTTAAAAAAAAGATTAAACAATTTTATTTTCTAAAAATAAATAGTTTTCTAAAGTTATTTTACATGATCTTTTACCTAATTTTAAAAGTTTTTAAAAGTAGATTTCTTAATTTTTTCCACTTGGGTCATTTTTGTCTCTCTTTACAAAAGTTTTAAAATAATGTTTATTTTAATGTTTATGGAATGAATTGAATTTCCATACATCATGAATACTTAATATTTGAAGATTAATTTACAAATTTTCACAGTTCTTTTCAAAGAATTTTTTTTCTAATATTTTGATTTTTTTTTGGTTTTTAAAAGTTATTTTCAAAGAGTAGAGGGTATTTTTCTCAAGAATGATTTTAAAAATATTTTTAATGGTATTTCAATACATCAAAAAAACCTTGATGTTACTTATGATGTAATGGGGATACATTGTAATGATACCATCCTTATTATTTCTTTGGATGGATTATGATTGTTTCAAATATATTATCATATAATCTATTTATTTTCCATGGTTTATTCCAAGATATAAAATAATGATGGTTGTTTTCAAGGATGTTATATTGAAAATGGAAATATTATAAATGTTTTTTGTCATGGTATTACACTTGGACCTAATTTATAATGATGGTTGAGACCAATATAGATATGAAATGTTTTGGTTTAAGGGGAAGAGTTATCTAGTTGTAGGTTTCTCATAAAATAGTGTAAGAATTTACCATGTTATTTGTTCCATTTTTAATAGTTATTGTAAGAGAGATATAAAAATTATGTACCAAATTAATAACATGTTTTCTTTATGTGTAATATCCCATATTTTTCTAGTTATTTTTCTCTTTGAGCTTTGGTTGAACATAGTTTTCTTTTCAATTTTCCTTCTTCTTTAAATATTTTCAGTTAAGTCCCTTTTTGGTGATGGAGAGAATATTCTAGGGAAAATGACGAAAAGTTTAGGGATGTATGTTTTTTTAAGTAATGGATTCTGGGTATAAATGTGTCAAGGTATTATGATGGTTTTCTATGGTTTGTAAGACTTTATTGGTTGGTTGGGATGTTTCTATAGAATATGAACTATGCAATGTTCACTAGACACTTTCATGTATTGAACATGTTACAAAATGTGAACTTATCACTGGGAAGATTCCATGAATTGATTCAGAGTGTAAATGTTTACATGTTGTGAAATTGGTTCACGTTGTGAAATGGTCAATTAGGGTTATTTTAACCGAAGGAAAAATGTTTTTTTGGCATATCTCATAAATCAATAAATTCACATCGTGAAAGGTTTTCACATCATGAATCTCTCAGGATCAGTGATTTTAAACCATGTTGTGTGTGTGATTTTATTTCATTCATCGAGCATCTATATCTATTTATCAAACCCTAGGGTGAATCCAAGATATTTTTGAGTAATGCCTTCCCTTCTGGAAATATTGACTAAACATTTAATTATGGATGAGTTACTTCACTTTGGTTTTCTCTTTTTATCTTCTTGTTCTCTATTCTCGTTGTGTAATCTCTTGACCTCTTTTCAACTGGGTTTTGATATTCTATGATCTAGGTTTCTTCTTATGATCTCTATAACATTTATTCTTTTTGGAGTTCTTGATTGGAAGTATTTATTTAGTCATCTGATAACGGTAGGTGGCCAAAAAAATCCCTATGGTCTATTTCTATTTGTTCAAGTATGTGTAATGTTATGTGATTTCCCCAAGACAAAGTGCCTATTAACAAAAAAAATAAAGAGTGATGATAAAAATTAATTTGGAACACTCTTTGGATTCCTTTGGATATAATGGGTTTGATACCTGGATTTCAGCTCCTCATAGGGTGATCATACCCTATAACAATAATGAACTAAAAAATGGATTAAAATATGTTTTAGCATGGCATGAAATATCAAGTGATTTCTTGTGATATATTCACCTTGGAATATGATTTCCTTGATTATTGAATGTCTTGTGATAATTTTATATAAATGTACGTGTACACTAGCATGATAATTTATTAAGGTATAATTTAATGAATGAATAGATAATTTAAAGGAAAATGGTAATCGGCTAAATTGACCATTCTTAATTTTAGAGTTATGGTGTGTTATTTTTATTGTTATGACTCGTGTTGTGATTTATGTTGAAATCCTTATAAAATGGATTTTTTTTTCTGGTGATGTTGAAATTATTATATAAATGGATTTTTCCAGTTATGCTGAAATGATTATATAAATGGATTTTCCTTGTGATTTGTAAATGATTATATAAAGGTATTTTCTCAGTGATGCTAAAATTTCTATATAAAGGAATTTTCCTAGTGATGATGAAATGATTATATAAAGGGCTTGGTCCGATCATGATTAAATGATTATATAAATAGGTTGGCCAATTTATGATGAAATTCTCATATAAATGGATTGGCCTAGCTATACTTAAATTCATATATAAATGGCTTGGCCTGATTATGCTGAAATTCTAATATAGAGGGTTTTTTTAGTTATACTAAAATGCTTATATAGAAGACTTGGTCCAGTTATGCTGAAATGATTATATAGAGGGATTTTTATTGGTTATGTGATTATATCATGGACATGTGGCTATAGTTGTCATGGCTGTGCTACATGATCAAATATATTCTGAAATGGTACCAAAGTAAGTTGATTGTTGTATCATATTAATTTATTAATTAATAATCATGATTATTTCTTTATTTTATGCACTTATTATCATACTAGTCTATTTAGACACGACGTTGTTAACCTTATGATTTTTACTCACACCTTATTTGGGATGCTGCTTAGTACTTGATAAAGTGACATGGATATAGGTTTGGACACTGGAAAAAAAGTATTCTATTGATTATTGAATTCTATATGGGTTAGAGTTTGGAGAGGAGACAAATATGGGGTTTGAAACTGAGGTATTTTGAGTTTATTTGTGCTAATATGGTCTTTTATATGTATTAATTTCACTTTGAAATTTATATACCTTCCAAAATATCATTAAATTTTCATTTTATTATTATCGTATTATTCCTTTGACTTTTATTGTTTGGTTTATCCACTGTGATGTACTTTTTTTACTATTTTCTGCTACTATGATATTTGTTTATTTCTGTTGTATAATAACTTTGTACCAGAGAGTATAGTATCCCCACTATATTCTCTACACCCCCACCAATATTTTTCATCCTCTAGAATATGGGGAGGTGTTCTTGAGGTCTAGTAACCAACTTGGTTTGGAAATGTGATTATGTGTCATATCAGGGGACATTACATTAGGCTTTTATCATGTTTTAATGTATCATTTGATCAAGGATTGTGTAACAACCCATTACCATTCTGTCAAGTATGATCTAATCTTTAATTTTTGTTTCCTCTTTCACTAGGGGAGTATTTAAAACCTTGAAATTAGAAGGATACCTATAATAGTTAATTCATCGATTTGTTGGAATTCTCAACATGAAAACCTGTAGTTTCTACTACTCTCTAGAACTTACACACCATGTAAGTGAAGTACATGTCGTGCAATGGTTGCTGGATAGAAGTAATGAATTGGGTTCATGGTATTAATGGTCTATACACTGTGTAATTGGTACACACCATTTATGTATAAAAATATTTTTTTAATTAAAAGGTTATGGGTTTTTGGCGTATACAGACCCCTAGGATCACATGATTTGTAAATGGGTTATACGCTATGTAAATGTCATAGTTTTGGTTTTTAGGGCACCGCATGAGTGATATGTTTCATTCATTATCTATAAAACCCTCCTAGATTGAACCATTGTTATCCCTATATGATTTTTGGTGACTTATTTCCATCCAGATCACTTCGTTCAACAATTGATCTCGTTTTTTGGTTTGATTGCTTATCACTAGGTAAGGGTTCCTTCTGATTCTTCTTGGGTTTTGGTGTCAGCTTTTGTTTGTCAACGGTTTTGTGATTGGATAGAGTTTTTTATAAATAATTTTTAGTTTCTTTTTGTGCCTTGTCTTTTGAAGGAAGAATTTGTGGTTTCCAATCCCTATTGTTAAAGGATTTTAGGTTTTCTACACCCCTTAGGTAGTTGGATCTATTCCAGTGTTCTAATTTCTTGAATTTCCTTTTGTTCTTATTGTTTCCTTAGGATTTGAAATGGAATATAATGAAGTGAAATTGAAAGGGGAATGGGTTTATGTTTTAAAGGGGTTTTTTATTTGAAAATAGAGCTTCCTTGATTTGGAAAGAAATGGATTTTAAAACCCTAAATAAAATTTGATTAGATTTGAAATGGTTTTTATAATAATGTGTGCATGGTTTTTAAAATGGAAATTGAAAAACATTACACAAAAGGAACCTTGGGTGTGTTGAGAAAGAGACACAGGTAGCCTCTATGTGTGTAACACCACTAGGATATATCCTCTTATACATCGATGGAATATGCCCGGACTCAATATTAGCTAGATCCAACCTTATACCTTTTTAGGATCAAAAGTGGCTAGTACGTATTGTTCCATTGGCTAGAGCCTGGATGGAAGGTACATTATTTTTTATTATTGTTTGTTGCATGATATATTATTTAATGGATGTTGTATCAAATTTATATTTATATTTTGGTACATTTACCTTCCTTGTTTTATGACTGGAATATTTATGGTTTTGGAAAAGATGATATGAAATTTGTGAAGAAAACCCAGGGATTGTTTGAGAATTTTTTTCAGATTGTTTTATATATAAAAATTCTTGGTAAACAATTTTGTTTTAAAGCTATAAGTTGTATATATTCTTTGGTGGTATCCTACTATAATCTATTTCCCACACCCTACTTTTTTCCTTTGGGAAGATGTAGATCTTATTTTATAAGGAAAATGTAAAGGGAAGGGAATTATATAGCTTTATGGAGTCTATTTATGTTGTTGTTTTGGTTTGGGATGATTTTTGGGGGTGAAAGTTGGTCACATGGAGACTTGTAAGTCTAAACTTATTGTACTTTCTAGTTTAGATTGTTTGGTTTAGCTGTATCTCCATATTGTTTTGCTTTGTAATCTATTTGTATGTCTTTTATACTGATATTCAATACTTGTTTTGTTATCTTTGTTATACCTCACCTCGTAATAGGATGAATTGGGTGACTGATTTGGTTAACCCAAGTTGGTCTATTAAAATTTAGTATGAGAGAAGTTACTCATCCTAAAGTGTGTCAGCACTGCCTGAGTTGGTTTTGTGTCTTGGGTATAAAATATTAGGATCACCGAAATTTATATAGTAGGTTTGGAAAAGGGGCCTATCCGTCTCACTCTCATGACTGAATATGAATTAACATGGGTGGTTATAAAATCTTTACCAAGTCATAGATTTGTTATATAGGTTAATTTGAATAAATTTCATGGGAAATATATTTAAATTGACCTATCTATTGAGTTGGGGACTTGGTGTGTGTGAGGTCATTTGAATAAAATAAGTTGGGAGTTTATTTATACATACCTATTCCTTTCAAAAGGATTTTCATTTTTATGGTGGAATTTATAATTTCTTTAAATTATTATAATTTTAAAGATTGGTTTTGGATTTTAGAAGCTATTTCAATGGTTTTTTGAATTTTATTAGGACTTATTGCCTATTTTATTGTTTTTAATAGATAATTCCTCCCAGAATATATCATACAAATAGAAGAGGGGAATCCACAAGGTTGGTTAAATATTTGGATACTCTAAAGGAACCTCCTTTGATTGAAGTAGCGATCTGTACCATTCAGACTCTGGGGTTAGTGGGTATTGTTAAGTTGGTATGAGTAATAGATCATGGTTCAAAATTTACCAAGAAAAATCCACCTATCTTCTAGGGTGACAAAGGGACCTAATAATCAAAGGAGTGGTTTGAAGAAATTGAAAATATCTTCAAAATTATGAATATTCATGAAGAAATTCATGTCTGTTTTACCATGTATATGCTCAATAGTCTAGGAAGAATATGGAGGGACTATATATTGCAAGATAAGTTATATATAGGTCTTACCTAGGTTTCTTTCAAGAAGATATTTAATAAAAAGTTTTATCCTAAGACTTTAATGTGTGGAAAATAATCAAGAATTTCTGAATTTTGAGTAAGGGGAGCATATAAGGCCCCAAACTTAAACATTACATAATCTTGAATTAAGTTAATAATTCACATTGAGGATCTTTTCAGGTTTAGAGTTTTAGAGAACTAGGAAAAAAAAATTACATTACATATCAAATATTTCAAAGTATACACTTCTACTAAGTATCCTTTTTTTCATAAAATAAAAACTTTTAAAAGAACAGAAGAATTATTTTCTTGATAGAAATCTTCTTGAATTCTTCCTTTCTCTTACCCTCCATTATAACCTGTGAAAAAATTTCAAAAACTTGGGATGAGAGCAAAAATCTCATTAAGGGTTATAAAATAAAGAAATAAAACATTAGTCCATCAATACATACAAAACATAATCTCTTTAACTTACCTCGTGAAATCATAATATTTATGAATAACACGCAGGAATCATAAATCATAAAGGTAACTTGGGGAAGACATATCATACTTACATTTTAGCTTTCATAACTACATAGGGAGTTACATTTGGGATACCCATCATATTATATTCCCTAATTATCTTAGGAGAAACATTAACTTTTACCTCTATCAGGTTACCCAATGCATTAGAGAGCTATCTTGAGATCACTCACCCTAGGTTTATCACAGAACCACCCATATACGAAAACAATGCCCAAGAACCATAATATATTCATAACACATAAAACAAGTATAAAGGAAAGATTAAATTTCCATATTCCAATCACAATATAACATTTCAAGATACTAAAATAGTTAATCCATTTCCAGAACCATTTAAAATATTTAATAAAGATATTTTTGAATCAAAGTGTCTCATACCACTTTGAATATTTTGAAAAAAAATTTAATTTCAAAACATTCATGTCCATATAAATAAATCCTTAAAACCATTTTTAAAACACAGAAATTAATTATAAATATTTATAATAATAAATATTTAAAACATTTAAAATAATATTTTAGTTAAAGAGTTCCTAACCAAATGAGAGACACTTGAATACAAATAATTGAGGAATAACATTAATCAAATATTATAATATCATGATAATAAGTAGATTCATTATATAATATGTCAAAGGGAATTACATACACCATGTAAAAGTGAATTGGTGTATAACAACAAAAAATTCTCAATGGAATGTAAATTGAGACAAAGTCCCTGACAAAGATCATATCCTTATATTAAGGATAAATCAATGACATAATTATGTGTGAAAAATAATAATACACCCAATATAAATGGATATTAAGTGTAAAACAATTAGAGTTAATTAACACATATATATAATCAAGAATTATAAGTTTAACCCAAATAATTGAAATTGGGTTAAGAAGTTCTCTTATAGAAATTTGACAGCCTAACGACGTCACTTTAAAATTCAAAAAATGAGTTGACGAGAGAGAAAATGGTATCTAATAACATGGAAATAAAATTTAAAATAATAAGGATATATAAGAATATATCCCAACATAATAAAATAGAAATTTAAAAAGACATAACATAAAATAATCTTTGACAAAAGAGGACGGTGAAAGGTTCCCTTATAGATTTGTTAACTTACAAAACATATACCACATGAAAGAGGGATCATACAATGAAGATATAAATACCAATAAATTAAATTATATTACACAAGTAATACAATCATGGGTAGTACACACACCACACAAAAGGAAATAGTTTCAAATATAGCATGAATCTCACAGGAATAAAAAGTGAGATGAAAACCCCTTACCTTGTGTCCGACTTGTCTTGTTCGTTCTTTATCTCCATGAATAATAAACTTAAGTTAATTATACTTACTCAAGAACATTTTTCAAGTTTATTATTCCTTTTTATATCACTTATTACCTTTCTATAATAATCATATAATTATTCATGTTCATATCGGTCTTTTTTTCGATGTTCGGTACTTGAGTCAAAAAATAACTTGTTCTAATTACAAATTGTCCATGTGGTCAAAAGTCCATTATCTCCAAAATGATATTCATGATTTAGATATCATATATATCATACATATATATATATAGTATATATTTATTTATAATAGTTAATATAATTTTGATATAATAAATGAAATGCACCATTCATGGAGACACTAAGCCGTACGTATGCATGAACACTACTTTCATTTCATATTTTTCATTTTTAAAGGAATGAAAACCAAATTATACATAGTTATATTACTAATAAATTATAATATCATATTTTATATATGTTACATAATTTCATTAACACCATCCTTTATACTTTCTATGTATGGTGTTAACGAGTCATATCACTTTGAGGGGGTGGTAGTCCGCACTTCCTCAAATGAAATTATCATATTTACCCATTATGGAAACCATATAGGTATGATATAAATGAAAAATAAAGAAACATAGAGACAATATAAATATAAATATATCACATATAAATACATTTCCATCTTAATGGCCACCATAAGTGGTTTTAGTATAACATTGAACAAACATCGTTTCGTGAGGTAGTAGTTCACCGTCTACAGAAATAGTATGTTCGTATCTATTAGATAGAGGTGTGTGGAAGTGTAGTTTGAATCCTTCACATAAAAAAACCTAGTATACCTAGGATACTAATTTTTTTATGTAAACAAATAATAAGAATAGAATAGGTAGTGAAGAAGTAAAATAAAATAAGAGAACTTGAGGGAAGACGTTACCTTAAAATCGGGTAACTCCATTTGGTTTGAACCAAAAGGATTTCTTGAAGTGGATTTTAACTAAGGTAAGGCTTCTAGGAGGAATAGAGGGATGTTGGGAGATTATTTGGGTATGTTTTGGATGATTCAAGTGTCTTTAGTGGGGTGTTTAATGGGGTAGATATGGTGGCCTTTTATAAGAGGGAGGATGGGCTCTTTAGGAAAGGTTGAAAGTATTATTTTATTATAAAATAAATTTCATTTTAAAAAGGTCCAAAACACATTTTATTAAAATATAAGGCGTATATAAGTCGAAATAAAATCATCAAATAATAATTGGATTGGTTTTGGATATTTTTTAATACTTATTTTTTTAATTTAACCCTTTTTTACTCTTATTTAACTTTTACCACGTCTTCTTGTATATTCATAATATATGGTTAATATATTTACAATAAAATTTCAAGCTGTCCAAAATGAATCATCAATGACATTTTAAACATAATTTATGTCATTTGGTTGAATATAATATTTTTAGGACAATTTTATCATTTTATAAAATACTTATTGATTTAAAAACTCATTTATGTCAATTTTAATACTATTCATATCATGGCTTTTTAAAAAAACCAAACCAAGTTGATTATTTCAAAAAACCTTCATTAATTCAAATATAACAAGTCATAATAATCTATAAAATTATTATATGGAATAAAATGGTTCAAAATAAATTTATTTTAATATTTATTATATCATTTATTTGAATCCTTTATTAATGAAGCAATTAATACATCACCATTATTTCATAATTAAATTTAGTTATTTTCATGTCTAAAAATTATAAATAAAATAAAATGATGTAGGAAATATTTTTATCTTTCCAAAGAATATTTATAGTCAAAGAGATCACTTATATAACCCTATATAATTTTTTTAGAAAAACTATTCATGTTTATGATATTTTTATTTTCAATTTAAATAAGCAGTTATTAAGGTAATTATCTTACCCAATTGGTTTTAAAATGACAAAAGTCTCACCCAAGGATTGTATTGGTCGGACATTACTCATAAAATAAGGTTATGACAAGTGTTAAGATAATTTTATATTATTATAATATTATTATTACCTTGAATTACCCTATTTAACTTTAACCACGGAAAATAAAAATCAAACGATACTATTTGCCAAAAATTATTTTCATCCTATTGAACCACATTTTACTTAATGATAACAACCATGCATGTTGTATTTTTGAAATTCAATTCCCGGAATTGGTAAAATTTCATTTAAATGAAAAAGTTGGTTTTTAACTACAATGTAGTATTTTTCACTATTCATAAAAAAATTAACGTTTTAAGAAAATAACAAAAATTCACCAAAATCTAATTTTGATATTCCAAATTTAAAAATGATGTATATTTTATCAAATTCAAAACATATATGTTTCATTAATTAATTTAAAATTAATTTCCGTTGTCAAAACCAACAAAATGTGTTTTTAAGAAATAATAACTATCAAAAGATTGACACTTGTTTATGTCCAATTTCAAAGTGATATTACTTATAATGACCAATATTGGATTATATGGTAAAACTATAACCAAATTACACTTTAAAACCAATAAAAAATATAATCTACCCATATAAATAAATAATATTAAAAGGTATTTTTGAATTAAAATGCAGTATTTTTCACTATTCATTAAAAATGAACTTCATCATAAAAATAACAAAATTTCATCCAAAGTAAATTTTGGTATCCTGATTCTAAAAAAGATTTTTTTTCAAATAAAACATATAAAAGTGAAAAAAAAATATATTTAAAAAGGGTTCTCCATCAAAAGTTTGTAAATCAACCTTTTAAAGAATATTAGAGTATTTATGCTTAAAATTGGATTGATTCATATTTTAAGCCTCTAACTTTTATTGAATAAATGTAAAAACATTTAACAAACATGTGTAATCATATTTTAGTTAGTTCTTTTTATTCTCACCAATAAAATGTCTATTCATTAACTACCATTTAAAATAATAATATTTTTATATTATTTTTCAGTATATCTCAATGTTGTGTGCACCGTAAGATTTCAAAGAAACCCATTTTTGTGTATTGAGTACGCTATCAGACATAACATCCCATTTAAAGTATAATTAATATTAAATTCACAAATATTAATAAATATGAAAATATCGTATTCATTATTTACCTAGGATGTTATATCCTCCCCCCTTTTGGGAATTGCATCCTAGTAATTTTAAAATTAGGCCTGGAAACTTCATTAAAAGTCCAACATCAGAAAGAGAGTCAATAAAACTATCACTTTAACAGAAATAAAGAGAAGTACAAACGTCACCTGAGATAACTCATACTAGGATTCCATGTAGAAAAACATGGGTATGGAAGAAAACCCAACTCTCATAGACTAAAAGAGAGTGATAGAGAACATGATCACAGAACGTTAACCACTACAATACCATAAATTTGTGGTTGGGTAAAAGTTTGTTGATAAAATAAAGTGTATAAAATTTCTTCTTGAATATTCTTTTTATAGAGTTGAAACGTTTTATTAATACCTAGACTAATATCATAAGGATACATACTTACTTTTCATGTAGAGTGTTGTCCTTTAATAAAATTCTACCACAAACTCATATTTTCTCCAAATGATGAGTATTAAAGATGACTTGGCCACACCTAAAGTGTTAGAATCAACTTTTAGAGAATTAAATAATCCAAAAAAGATGAACTATATATTTCCCCTATATTTAGATATTGTCCAAAACCAAAATGGTTAGTACAAGATCAGATAATCCCCAAAAGAACCATCCTTTATAACAAGAAATACTACTATTAATCTCAAAAATTCAACAAATAATACCGAAAGTTCAACAAAGACTATTCAATACACAATTTTCCTTAAAATCCTTCAATATAATCCAAACTAAGATTGAAACCCAAAACTCATAAGAATTTAATCACATAGTCTTCCATAGTATATCTTAACATTTATCTCCAAATAACATCAACTACTTTTAAAGTCTCATACTGAAGTGTAATTAACTTAATCACATATTCTCTATGATAGTTTAATCATTTCCATAAATAACAAAAATCACCATATGTCCACAATAAAAACATAGATTCTTCCAAAATAAAATTTCAACCATTACTCCACAAATGAGATCCCATGGTATTATATTTTCCTTAAACATATGGTGTTCTCAAAAGAGATAATATATTCTAAAATAACCTTTATCAATTAATCACGAAATCATTTTCCTATACTAAATATATCCATTTGATAAAACATAAGTTCCCAAAATCAACTTATTTATGATCCATAAAACTATTTAACTAAAAAGAATAAGTCATACTAACCAAATACTTCATCTAGGCCAATGGTAGGCGATACGCCCTTGTCTCCCTTTGATTGTGGGTTTGATTCCCATGGCCTTTCCGGATGCGACGGGTTGTCACCCTTCCTGCAGGTTGTCCTTTTTCTAAAATCATATAATTTTATAACCTTCCAAAAAATGAGATAAATTCCTCAAAAATAACAATAACATATTTTAACCACAAGAGTTCTCATTTCATCTCCCATTTCATTCGATTTCTCATTAAGAAAACCACCATGGTTTCATTCACATCTATTTTTACATTGGTTCTTCCTAGATCCATCCATTTGCTAAAACCAAAAAGGTCAGTGTGAGTATATCAGTAAAATCATCATATACTATCTTACAAGGAGGGTAAATAATAAGATATACTTATTCATGTTATCTTAAACTCATTCTATTTATCTAAAATAACTACGAATCTTTCTAATATGCTAACCATTATGGTCATATCACTTTTTCTTAAATAACACACTGACCTCTAAAGTTATCTAAACCGACCTTTGATACCAACTATAATTCCTAACCTTAAACATTACAAAATCTTGAATTAAGTTAATAATTCACATTCAGGATCTTTTCAGGTTTATAGTTTTAGAGAATTTGGCCATAACTATTAAATTACATCTCAAATATTACAAAGTAGACACTTATACTCAGTATCCATTTTTTCATAAAATAATAACTCTTAAAAGAAAACAAAGATTCTTTTCTTGATAGAAATCTTATTGAATTCTTACTTTCTCTTACCCTGCCTTATACCCTATAAAAAACATTTCAAAAACTTGGTATGAGCATAAAAATCTCATTAAGGGTTATAAAATAAATAAATAAAACATTAGTTCATCAATACATACAAAACATAAGCTCTTTAACTTACCACATGAAATCATAAGATTTATGAATAATACACAGAAATCTTAAATCATAATGGTAACTTGTGGAATATGTAACATCCCAAGTAAGTAATGGATAATATATATTTTTATCTATGCCTATTAATGAATTAGATAGTGTTTTAGAGGCTTAAAATGAGAATAAATCCAATCTTAAGCATGGAATACACTAATATTTTTATAAGATTGTTTTACTCCCTTTTGATGGCAAACCATTTTTAAATCAAACTTTTGACAATTTTATAAGCTCTATTTGTCGAAATAAACTTATTCTTTATGATTGGGACATTGAAATTTACTTTGGGTAAATTTTTGGTATTTTTCCGATAAAGTTCATTTGTTTAATGAATAGTGAAAAATGTTGTATTTTAATTCAAAACCTCTTTTTAATCTAATTTATTTATATGATTAGATTATATTTTGAATTGGTTTTAAAGTTAAATTAGAATATATTTTTACCATTTAATCCAATAGTGGTTGATGGAATTAACTTAACTTTGAAATTGGACTTAAACTAGTGTCAATCTTTTGATACTTATTGTTTCATAAAAACACGCTATTTGCTCTCACAGCGGGAATTAATTATTAAATTAATTAATGTAAATTACATGTTTTGAATTTTGTAATATAGGAATCATTTTTTAATTCTGAATATCAAATATATCTTAGGGTGAAGTTTTGGTATTTTTCTGAAAAACTTCAATTTTTGATGAATAGTGAAACCACTAAGTGGTACTTAAAAAACTGATTTTTCATTTAAATGAAATTTTACCACCTCTGTGTTTTGAATTTTAAAAATCCGACATACATGTTTTTCATTAAGAAGTAAAATGTGGTTCAATGGGATTAAAATAATTTTTTGGTGAATAGTAACTTTTAAGTTTTTAATCGCGATTAGAGGTAATTAGTGTAGTTTAAGGTAAAAATAATGTTTTAATAATATGAAATGTCCTATACACATGTCCTAACCTTATTGGATGTGTCATGGATGACCAATAAAATCCATCGGTCAACTTGGGGACCCCATGGAGCCACTTTGGTAGAAAAATTACATTAATAACTTTTTATTTAATGTTAAAATAAAAATGTCACAAACATGAGTTGTTTTACTAAAAAAAATTTTAAATGGGGTTATACAAGTCATATTTTTGACTAAAAATATTAATTTGAAAGATAAAAAGATTTCATACATCATGATAGTTTTTTTTATAATTTTTAGACATTAAATAAATTATATTATTTATGACACCATGATGATGCAGCGATTACCTCATTATTTAACGATTTAAATAAAATGAAAAGATAATGTAAAATCTAAGACATACACATGTCAAAAACCTATTGGATGGGTGGATTTAGAAATCTTATCACCTTATCCTATAAATATATAATTGTGGGACCCATTTTATCCGAAAATAATTTTATAATAAAGTTTCTTTTCTTAACTTTCCAAGAGTGCCCCTCCTCTCCTCTTATAAAAGGCCCCCACCTCTACCTCCTTTCCCACACCTCTCAAGCCTTTTGTTCAGCCACGATATGCTCTTTTTGTCTCTAAAAATCCCTCTGTTACTCCTAGAAGCCTCACTTTGGTCAGAAGTCTTCCCAAGGAAGCCTTTGATCTCAAATCTAAGAGAGTTACCCAATTTTAAGGTAATATCTTCACTTGTGTTCTTTTGTTTTATTTTGATTCTCCAACCCCCTAAACTCTTTTTATTAATTTATTTTGCAACAACTCCAGTATTTTCAATATACTAGGATGTTGTTATAAGAATCATTCTATCTACACTTATACACACCTACATCTAATGGTTAAAGAACATACTGTTTCTGTGGATGGCGAATTTCTGCCTCACGAAACGATGATTGTTCAATATTCTTCTAAAAACTTCAAAGGTGGCCATTAAAATGACACTATATTTATATATGATATATAATATGTTTATGTTTTCCTTAAGCTTCTGTATTTTTCATTTATGACATACCTTTATGGCTTCCATTATGGGTATACGCGATATCTTCATTTTAGGAAGTGCGGACTACCACCCCCTCAAAGTGATTTGATTCGTTAATGCCATATGTGGGACGTATAAAGGAAGGATTTAAAGTTATTATATATGATGTTATAATGTAATTATAATATAACTTTATATCATTATTATTTCTTTCCATTAAAGTATGAGATAGAAATGAAAGTATCATTAATGCGTACGTACGGCTTACCGTCTCCATGAACGGTGCATTTCATTTCTTATCCCCAAATGTAATGTAATATTATAAGTACATATATATAATGGATATATATTATGTATGTTACATCTAAATGATTAATATAATTCTGGAATTAAAATATACATATCTCTCATTTAGTTTTAATTGCATTAATATTACATAGAAATAAAAGTAGCTTTCATGCGTACGTACGACTTACCGTCTCCATGAAGGGTGCATTTCATTTCTTACCTCTAAATGATTATGTAATATTATAAATACATGTATATGATGAATATATATGATATATATGACATCCAAATCATGAAAATCATTCTGGATATAATTAACCTTTGACCACACGAACAACATGTAATTGTAAGAAGTCCACTTTCGACTTAAGAACCAAGTATCGACAAAACAAACATTATTAACTTAAATGATTACATAATGTTTATAACATGGTAATAAGTTATATAAAAGGAATAATTAACTTGAAAAAGGTTCTTAAGCAAGTAGAAATTAACTCAAGTTTATTATTCTGGACGTTAAAGAACGATCGAGTCAAGTCGGACCCGAGGTAAGGGACTTTGTCTCAATCTCCTTTCATTGAGGCATATTTTGTTTTATACACAACTATCTTTTATACGGTGTATAAAACCCTTTGAATTTTAATTTTATACAAAAAGAATCTTTTTCTATGAAGCGTTTTACTAAACGACAAAAAGGAATGTTTCTTTTAACGTACGTGGTGACAATGACCTTTTTCGCCGCTGTGAGTATTATTTAGTATTTGGCTTCCTCAACAAGCCGTAATGTTTTTAAAATGAAATAAATACCATATAATCTTTTATGTATTTTGGTATCGAAAATTATTTTTATAATGGATTTGTTATGTCAATATATTTAAGTGATATATTGTCATCAAAGTGTGGAAATGTTTTATTTCCATTATATTTGTTTTATGTCTTATGATTTTATAATGGTACTTGGACATTTGACGGGTGGTTATGTGATAAACCATATGACGGGTGGTGCCGTGAATATCAGGATGAGTGGTTTCGTTATAACCTCCAATGCATTGGGTATGGAAGTCGGCCGTATGGCTATTCCATTAAGTGATATGTGTGGAAGTCAACCGTATGGTTATTCCATTTAAGTATGTTTATGTCCCAAGTTACCTTTATATGTTATGTGATATTTATATGGGTTTTATGGTAATCTTTTGGTTACAAAAGGGTGAGTAATGATCTTTTATTCAGTGAATAGTTTTTACTACTTCATAAAGGTGAAAAGTATTGCTTTGATAAAGTATACATGGTTTACTTGTTGTTTTGAAAAACTAACAGTTTTCATTCATTGTGTATCCCTTAATGAGCTTTTTATGCTCACCCCAAGTTTTTTTTTGAAATTTTTTTCACATGACTTAATGTGGAATAGGGTCAAGGATAGGATCAAGGGAAAGTCATGCTATCTAAAAAATGGAACTAGACATGTTTCTTTTTAAGAGTTTTTATTTTATGGAAACTTAGTAGAAGTTTCTACTTTGTAATCTTGTGAGATTTAATAGTTATGTCCTAATTCTATAAACACTAAACCAGAAAAGATCCTCAATGTGAATTATTCATTTAATTCAATATTAAGTAAGGTTTAAGTCTAGTGCCTTATAGTTGGTATCAAAGGTCAGTTTAGATAACATTAGGAGTTAGAATTTTATTAAATGATTATCCAAAAATATTTTTTTATGGTAAAATTGAAATGATATAGAATTTTAAGATTAACATGTTACTTCATCTAAGACATGTTTGTTCAGAATGGTTTTCTGCAGAGGAAACAGGGAAGCAGTGCTAGGAAGGCATACAGAAGGAAATAACCTTCCGAATCAGCATCCTGAGATGGTCAGAATTGGAACTGAACAGTTTGTTGCAGTAATGGCGCAGTTGACTCAAGAGATAATGGTGGCGGTATCCATGCACGAGATCATCCAGATCAACCGCAGAGGAACATGTCAGTGGTGGAACATTTTACGAGGCAACATCCCCCATCATTCAGAGGATCATCTGACCCTGTGCTAGCTTAAGGGTGGATTAAAGCACTGGAGAAGATTTTTGATGTCATGGGGTGTTCATACAATCAAAAGGTTTGTCTTTCTATTTACCGTTTGGAGGGTGAAGCAGATCAGTGGTGGTCGATGGTTAAAAATATCTGGGACACTGATGATATTGATGCTCTCGACTGGGATGAATTCAAAGGTATGTTTCTTAAGAAGTATTTTCCTAAGGCTGTTCAACTTAGGATGGAAAAACAATTCCTAGAATTGAGGCAAAAGGAGGACTCAGTGGCTACCTATGAAGAAAGGTTCACTCGATTGGCAAGGTATGCACCAAATTCTATCTGAGACCTTGATAATAAAATCAATCGTTTTTACTCAGGATTAAAGACAAAATATCTAAGGGCTTTAGCTTCTAATGAGTTCAAAAGTTATGAAAAGCTTGTTCGATGTGCCGAGAAGGTGGAAATGGATTTTTTTGATGATCAAGTGTTCTATAACAACCAACAGAAGAAGATACTGAGGTGGCAGGAGAAAGGAAATAATTCTTTAAAAATGTCTGATGGTAAGAAAACTAAGTTTCTTGTCTGTTATAAATGTGGAAAAAGGCATGCCAGGGAATGTCTTCTGAATTCTGTAAAGTTCTACCGATGTGGTAAGATGGGACATAAGGCTCGTGATTGCACTGAAAAAGATCAAGGTGATGGTAAGTCCAAATTTGATTTACAGTTAGTGAAATGTTTTAAGTGCAATGAGATGGGTCACTATGCAAATGAGTGTCCGACAAAGAGCTTGAGTGATGGGAAGTAGTTAGACTACAAGCAGAAAGGGGTGGTGAAATCCTTTGCAACTACTTCAGTAGATGTCGGGCCATCAAATAAAGTTGTATCAGGTACTTTGATTGTTTTTTCAAATTATTCCAGTGTGTTGTTTGATTCGGGGTCTACACATTCTTTCATCTATGAAAACTTTTCTAGTAAAATGGGAATACCATCTCAAGAAATGACTCCTGAACTTGTGGTGAAAACACCTAGGGGAAATGTTGA
Source organism: Viscum album (assembly GCA_963277665.1). Classification (NCBI taxonomy): domain Eukaryota; kingdom Viridiplantae; phylum Streptophyta; class Magnoliopsida; order Santalales; family Viscaceae; genus Viscum; species Viscum album. The sequence goes on along the minus strand of OY728152.1, from coordinate 1,476,145,212 downwards.
GGCAAAAAGAATTTATAATAACCTTCCTATCCTTATCTGTGGAAAGAACCTACTTGAAAACATTATTGTTTTACCTCTAGTAGAGTTTGATGTTATCCTGGGTATAGATTGGATCTCTATTTACCATGCTAAGATTGACTGTAGAGCTAAAGAAGTTTCTTTTCAGAAAGACTTTCAGTTTGTGTACAAGAATGAACCCTTACTGTTGATGACATATCAAGAGGCCAAGAAACTTGTAAAAGATAGAAATTAATGTTACCTTGCACACATCGTTGAAAACAAAGGAACTGTTCAGATTAATGATGTTCTAATGGTAAATGAGTATCTTGATGTTTTTCCTGATGAGTTTCCTGGAATAATACCAGATCGGGAAGTTGAATTTACTGTTGACTTAGTTCCTAATGCTAAGACAATTTCAAAACCCCTTTATCTAATGGCTCAAGTTGAACTTTTATAGTTAAAGAAGCAATTGTAGGAGTTATTAGATAAAGGTTTCATTCGACCTAGCACATCACCATGGGGTGCTCTTGTCTTGTTTGTTAAAAAGAAAGATGGTTCAATGAGACTTTGCATTGATTATAGATCCTTGAATAACATTACTTTTAAGAACAAGTATCCTTTTCCTCATATCGATGATTTGTTTGATCAGCTCCAGGGAGCTCAGTATTTTTCGAAGATTGACTTGAGGTCGGGGTACCATCAGTTGAAAGTAAAATAAGCAGATGTTCTGAAGACAGCATTCCATACTAGATATGGCCATTATGAATTTGTAGTAATGCCTTTTGGGCTAGCCAATGCACCTGCTGTATTCGTGGACCTAATGAATATAATTTTCCATGAGTTCTTGGATAAGTTTGTGGTGGTTTTCATTGATGATATTTTGGTGTTTTCTAAAATTAAATAGGAACATGAAAGACATTTAACGGTTATTTTTCAAACCTTAAAAGAAAATAAATTGTATGGTAAATTTAGCAAGTGTGAGTTTTTGTTACAATAAATTTCTTTCCTGGGTCACATTGTTTCAAAAAAATGATATAACTGTTGATCCTGCTAAAACAAAGTTGTTAAAGAATGACCAAGACCCACAAATGTAACTGAGATTCATAGTTTCCTTGGTTTGGCAGGCTATTACCGAAGCTTTGTTTGAAATTTTTCATGGTTATCTAGTCCAATGACTAAGCTAACTCGGAAGGGTGTTAAGTTTATCTGGAGAAAAGAATGTGATGATTGTTTTCAGGAATTGAAAAGAAGATTAGTGAATGCTCCAGTTTTGGCACTACCTTCCAGGAATGGTGAGTTTGTTATCTACAGTGATGCTTCATTGAAAGGACTTGGTTGTGTCCTTATGCAGAATGATTAGGTAATTGCATATCTTCACATCAGTTGAAAACTCATGAGGTAAATTACCCAACACATGACTTGGAATTAGATGCTGTTGTTTTTGCTTTAAAAATTTGGAGGCATCATTTGTATGAAGTAAAGTGTGAAATATATACTAATAACAAAAGATTAAAGTATATATTCACTCAGAAAGAATTGAACATGAGACAGAGGAGACGGCTAGAATTAATCAAGGATTATGATTTTATAATTCATTACCATCTGGGGAAAGCAAATAAAGTGGTTGATGCTTTGAGTCGAAAAGTAATGCTTCATTAACCATGCTACGTTTGGAACGAGATCCTTTGGTTTTTGATTTGATGAACTTTGGAATAGAAGTTGTTGGTGCAGGATGGCCTTATATTTTGTTTCAGGTATTAGTGAAATCTTCTCTATCAGATAGAATTAAGCAAGCACAGAAGCAAGACATTGAGTTGCAGAAAAAGGTAGAGCTGGTTCAGAAGGGTAAGTTTCCTGAATTCAACATTGATAATGATTGTGTTTTGAGAGTTGGCAAGAGATTGTGTATACCTTGTGATTCACAGTTGAAGAGAGAGTTGTTATGTGAAGCTCATAGTTCTCCGTTTTTAGTTCATCTTGGCTGTACTAAGATGTACAGAGATCTGCGAGAGTATTACTGGTGGGATGGAATGAAAAGGGATATTGCTGATTTTACTATGAAGTGTTTGACTTGTCAGCAGGTTAAAGAAGAGCGACAGTTACCGAAAGGGATGCTGCAACCTTTACCAGTACCAGAGTGGAAATGGGAGAATATATCCATGGACTTCGTTGTGGGATTTCCGAAGACACCTCGAGGTAATAATGCAATCTGGGTTATTGTTGATCGCTCGACTAAATCTACTCATTTCCTTTCTATAAGAGATACTTTTTCCCTAGATCAACATTCCCATTTGTATCTTAAATAGATAGTCAAGTTACATGGAGTTACCCTCTCCATTTTGTCCGATCGTGATACCAGGTTTACTTCTAACTTTTGGAAGGGCCTTCAAAAGTCGTTGGGTACTGAATTAACTTTTAGTACATCTTTTCATCCGCAATCAGATGGGCAGTCAGAATGAACAATTCAGACCTTGGAGGATATGCTTCATGCTTGTTCGATGGATTATCAGGTAAGTTGGGACCAACATCTTTCTTTGGTTGAATTTTCATATAATAACAGTTTTCATTCCAGTATACAGATGGCTCCGTTTAAGGCATTATATGGGAAGCAGTGTCGAACTCCAGCTTTCTGGGATAAAGTGGGTGAAAGGAAGTTGATGGGACCAGAATTGGTAGAAAAGATGGCAGAAAAAGTTTAGTTGATTCAGAAACACATGAGAACAGCTCAGAGCAGACAGAAAAGTTATGCAGACAACAGGAGGAAGGATCTATCTTTTGAGGTAGGTGATCATGTTTTTCTCAAAGTCTCACCATGGAAAAGTGTGATGCGATTTGGTAAGAAAGGAAAGATGAGTCCAAGGTTCATTGGACCATATGAAATTCTGGAGAGAGTTGGATCAGTTGCTTACCGAGTGGCTTTACCTCCGAGTATATCTCAGGTACACAATGTTTTTCATGTTTCAATGTTAAGGAAGTACATGCAAGATCCATCTCATGTTTTGAGTCCAAAGGTAGTTCAGCTGGAAGAGAACCAATCTTATGAGGAACAACCGGTCCAGATTCTTGACCACAGGGAGCAAGTGTTACGGAATAAGGTGATTCATCAGTTAAAGGTTTTGTGAAAAAACCACATGATTGAAGAAGCACCATGGGAATCTGAAAATGCAATGAGGGCTAAATACCCCCACTTATTTGATAAGTAAATAAATTGAGGGGACACAACTTTCTAAAGGGGGGAAGGATGTAACATCCCAATTAAGTAATGAATAATATATATTTTTATCTATGTCTATTAATGAATTAGATAGTGTTTTAGAGGCTTAAAATGAGAATAAATCCAATCTTAAGCCTAGAATACACTAATATTTTTAAAAGATTGTTTTACTGCTTTTTGATGGAAAACCATTTTTAAAACAAACTTTTGACAATTTTATAAGCTCTATTTGTCTAAATAAACTTATTCTTTATGATTGGGACATTGAAATTTACTTTGGGTAAGTTTTTGGTATTTTTCCGATAAAGTTCATTTTTTTAATGAATAGTGAAAATGGTGTATTTTAATTCAAAACCTCTTTTTAATCTAATTTATTTATATGATTAGATTATATTTTGAATTTGTTTTACAGTTTAATTAGAATATATTTTTACCATTTAATCCAATAGTGGTCACTGGAATTAACATCACTTTGAAATTGGACTTAAACTAGTGTCAATATTTTGATACTTATTGTTTCATAAAAACACGCTATTTGCTCTCACATCGGGAATTAATTATTAAATTAATTAATGTAACTTATATGTTTTGAATTTTGTAAAATAGCCATCATTTTTGAATTCATAATATCAAATATATCTTAGGGTGAAGTTTTGGTATTTTTCTGAAAAACATCAATTTTTGATGAATAGTGAAACCACTAAGTGGTACTTAAAAAACTGATTTTTCGTTTAAATGAAATTTTACCACCTCTGTGTTTTGAATTTCAAAAATCCGACATAGATAGTTGTCATTAATAAGTAAAATGTGGTTCAATGGGATTAAAATAATTTTTTGGTGAATAGTAATTTTTAAGTTTTTAATCGCGATTAGAGGTAATTAGTGTAGTTTAAGGTAAAAATAATGTTTTAATAATATGAAATGTCCTAGACACATGTCCTACCCTTATTGGATGTGTCATGGCCGACCAAGAAAATCAATGGGTCAACCTGGGGACCCCATGGAGCCACTTTGGTAGGAAAATGACATTAATAACTTTTTATTTAATGTTAAAATAAAAATGTCACGAACATGAGTTGTTTTACTAAAACAAATTTTAAATGGGGTTATAAAACTCATATTTTTGACTATAAATATTCATTAGAAAGATAAAATTATTTCCTACATCATGATATTTTTTTTATAATTTTTAGACATTAAATAAATTAAATTATTTGTGACACCATGATGATGCAGCGATTACCTCATTATTTAACAATTTAAATAAAATGAAAGGATAATGTAAAATCTAAGACCTACACATGTCAAAAACCTATTGGATGGGTGGATTCCGAACTCTTATCACCTTATCCTTTAAATATATAATTGTGGGACCCTTTTTATGCGAAAATCATTTTATAATAAAGTATCTTTTCTTAACTTTCCAAGAGTGCCCCTCCTCTCCTCTTATAAAAGGCCCCCACCTCTACCTCCTTACCCACACCTCTCAAGCCTTTGGTTCGGAAACGATCTGATATTTTTGTCTCTCCACATCCATATCATACTAATAGAATCCTCACTTTGGGTATAAGTCTTCCCAAGGAAGCCTTTGAGCTCAAATCTAAGAGAGTTACCCGATTTTAAGGTAATGTCTTCACTTGTGTTCTTTTGTTTTATTTTGCTTCTCCAACCCCCTAAACTTTTTTTATTCATTTATTTTGTAACAACTCCAGTATATTAAATATAATAGGATGCTGTTATAAGAATAATTCGAGCTACACTTACACACACCTACATCTAATGGTTAAATAACATACTGTTTCTGTGGATGGCGAATTTCTGCCTCACGAAACGATGATTGTTCAATATTCTTCTAACATCTTCAAAGGTGGACATTAAGATGTCACTATATTTATATATGATATATAATATGTTTATGTTTTCCTTAATCTTCTGTATTTTTCATTTATTTCATACCTTTATGGCTTCCATTATGGGTATACGCGATATCTTCATTTTAGGAAGTGCGGACTACCGCCCCCTCAAAGTGATTTGATTCGTTAATGCCATATGTGGGACGTATAAAGGATGGATTTAAAGTTATTATATATGATGTTATACAGGAATTATAATATACCTTTATATAATTATTATTTTTTTCCATTAAAGTATGAGATAGAAATGAAAGTAGCGTTCATGCGTACGTACGACTTACCGTCTCCATGAACGGTGCATTTCATTTCTTATCCCCAAATGTAATGTACTATTATAAGTACATATATATAATGGATATATATGATGTATGTTACATCTAAATTATTAATATAATTCTGTAATTAACATATACATATCTCTCATTTATTTTTAATTCCATTAATATGACATAGAAATTAAAGTAGCGTTCATGCGTACATACGACTTACCGTCTCCATGAACGGTGCATTTCATTTCTTACCTCTAAATGATTATGTAATATTATAAATACATTTATATACTAGATATATATTATATATATGATATCCAAATCATGAATATCATTCTGGATATAATGAAACTTTGACCACACGAACAACATGTAATTGTAAGAAGTCCACTTTCGACTTAAGAACCAAGTATCGACAAAACAAACATTATTAAATTAAATGATTAAATAATATTTATAACATGGTAATAAGTGGTATAAAAGGTATAATGAATGTGAAAAAGGTTCTTAAGCAAGTAGAAATTAACTCAACTTTATTATTCATGATGTTAAAGAACGATCGAGTCAAGTCGGACCCGAGGTAAGGGACTTCGTCTCAATCTCCTTTCATTGAGGAATATTTTGTTTTATACACAACTTTATTTTATACGGTGTATAAACCTCTTTTAATTTTAATTTTATACAAAAAGAATCTTTTTCTACAAAGCGTTTTACTAAACGACAAAAAGTAATGTTTCTTTTAATGTACGCGGTGATAACAGCCTTTTCTGCCGCCGCGAGTATTATTTGGTCTTTGGATTCCTCAACAAGCCGTAATGTTTTTAAAATGAAATAAATACCATATACTCTTTTATGTATTTTGGTATCGAAAATGATTTTTATAATGGATTTGTTATGTCAATATATTGAAGTGATATATTGTTATCAAAGTGTGGAAATGTTTTCTTTCCATTATATTTGTTTTATGTATTATGATTTTATAATGGTACTTGGACATTTCGCGGGTGGTTACATGATAAACCATATGACGGGTGGTGCCGTGAATACCAGGACGGGTGGTTACGTTATAACCTCCAATGCATTGGGTATGGAAGTCGGCCGTATGGCTATTCCATTAAATGATATGTGTGGAAGTCGACCGTATGGTTATTCCATTTAAGTATGTTTATGTCCCAAGTTACCTTTATATGTTATGTGATATTTATATGAGTTTTATGGTAATATTTTGGTTACAAAAGGGTGAGTAATGATCTTTTATTCAGTGAAGAGTTTTTACTACTTCATAAAGGTGAAAAGTATTTCTTTGATAAAGTATACATGGTTTACTTGTTGTTTTGAAAAACTAACAGTTTTTATTCGTTGTGTATCCCTTACTGAGCTTTTTATGCTCACCCCAAGTTTTTTTTGAAATGTTTTTCACAGGACTTAATGTGTAATAGTGTCAAGTATGGGATCAAGGGAAAGTCATGCTATCTAAAACATGGAACTAGACATGTTTCTTTTTAAGAGTTTTTATTTTATGGAAACTTAGTAGAAGTTTCTACTTTGTAATATTGTGAGATGTAATAGTTATGTCCTAATTCTCTAAAACTCTAAACCTGAAAAGATCCTCAATGTGAATTATTCATTTAATTCAATATTAAGTAAGGTTTAAGTCTGGGGCCTTATAGCATACATATCATACTTATATTGTATCTTTCACAGCTATATAGGGAGTTACATTTGGAATACCCATCATAGTATATTCCCTAAATCTCTTAGGAGAAACATTAATGTTTACCTCTATCATGTTACCCAATGAATTTGAGAGCTATCTCAGGCTCACCTGCCCTATGTTTATCACAGAAAAACCCATTTACGAAAACAATGCCCAAGAACCATAAAATATTAATAACACATAAAACAAGCACAAAGTAAATATAACATTTACACATTCCAATCACAATATTACACTACAAGATACTATAATAGTCAATCCATTTCCAAAACCATTTAAAACATTCAATAAAGAGATTTTTGAATCAAAGTGTCCCATGCCACTTTGAATCATTTAAAATAAATTTTAATTTCAAAACATTAATGTACATATAAATAAATACTTTAAACCATTTCTAAAACATGGACATTAATGATAAATATTTAGAAGAATAAATATTTAAAACATTTAAAATGATATTTTAGTTAAAGAGTTCCCAACCAAATGAGAGACTCTTGAATAAAAATAATTGAGTAATAACATTAATAAAAGATTATAATATCATGAGAATAATGATATTCATGATATAATATTTCAAAGGGAAGTATATACAACATATAAAAGTGAATTGGTGTATAACAATAAAAACTTCTCAATGGAATGTAAATTGAGACAAAGTCCCTTGCAAAGATCATATCCTTAGATTAAGGACAAATCAGTGAAATAATTATCTGTGAAAAATAATAATACACCCAATATAAGTGGATAAGTGTAAAACAATAATATTTAATCCACACATATTCATAGAAAAACATAATCAATAATTATAAGTTTATCCCAATCAATTAAAATTGGGTTAAGAAGTTCTCTTATAGAAATTTGACAACCTAATTGCGTCACTTTAAAATTCATAAAATGAGTTTATGAGAGAAAAAAATAGTATCTCATCACATGGACATAAAATTTAAATCAATAAGGATATATAGGAACATATTACAACATATGAAAATGGAAATTTAAAAATACATAACATAAAAGAAGTCTTTGACAAAAAGAGGACGGTGAAAGGTTCCCTTACCGATTTGGTAACTTACGAAGCAAACACCACATGAAAGAAGGATCATAAAATGAAGATTTAAATACCCATAAATTAATATTACACAAGGAATACAATAATGGGAAGTACATACACCACACAAAAGGAAATAGTTTCAATATATCATGAATCTCATAGGAATAAAAAGTGAGATAAAAACCCCTTACCTTGTGTCTGACTTGTCTTGTTAGTTCCTTATCTCCCTGAATAATAAACTTAAGTTAATTATAATTACTTAAGATAATTTTTAATGTTTATTATTAATTTTATATCACTTGTTAACTTTCTCTAATAATCATAAAATTATTCATGTTCATATCGGGTTTTTGTCCATGTTTGGTACTTGTGTCAAAAATTAACTTGTTATAATTAAAAATTGTCTATGTGGTCAAAATTCCATTATCTACAGAATGATATTAATGATTTAGATATAATATATATCATATATATCTAGTATATATGTATTTATAATATTCCATATCATTTGGATATAACAAATGAAATGCACTGTTCATGGAGACTGTAAGTCATACGTACGCATGAATGCTACTTTCATTTCATTTTTTTCATTTTTAAAGGAATGAAAACCAGATGATACATAGGTATATTATTATTATAGTATAATATCATATTTTATATATGTTACATAAGTTCATTAACACCATCCTTTATACGTTCCATGTATGGTATTAACGAGTCATATCACTTTGAGGGGGCGGTAGTCCACACTTCCTCAAATGAAATTATCGTATTTACCCATTATGGAAACAATAAAGGTATGATATAAATAAAAAATACAGAAGCATAGAGAAAATATAAATATAATATATATCACATATAAATACAGTTCCATCTTAATGGCCACCATAAGAGGTGGTAGGAGAATATTGAACAATCATCGTTTCATGAGGGAATAGTTCGCCGTCCACAAAAATAGTATGTTCGTATCCATTAGATGGAGGTGTAGTTCATATCATTCTAATAAAAGCAACATAGTATATTTATTATACTGGTGTATTTATGTAAACAAATAATAATAATAGAATAGGGATTGAAGAATTAAAATAAAAGAAGAGAACTTGAGGGAAGACGTTACCTTTAAATATGGTAACTCCCTTTGGTTTGAACCAAAAGGCTTTCTTGAAGTGCCTTCTATCTAAGGTAAGGCTTCTAAGAGGAAGATAGAGATTTTGGGAGATTATTTGGGCAGGTTTTGGATGAGACAACGGTCTTGAGAGGTGTGTTTAATGGGTTAGAGGTGGTGGCCTTTTATAAGAGGGAGGAGGGGATCTTTAGGAAAGTTTTAAAGTATTATTTTATTATAAAATGATTTTTGGTTTCAAAAGGTCCAAAACATATTTTATTATAATATATGGTGTATAAAACTCAAAATAAAATTATCCAATAATAATTGGACAGGTTTTGGATATTTTGTAATACCTATCTTTTTTATTTAGCCCCTTTTTTACTCTTATTTAACTTTTACTATGTCTTCTTGTATATTTATACTATATGGTTAACATATTTACTATAAAATGACAAGCTACCAAAAATGGATCATTAATGAAGATTTTAACATCATGTATTTTCTTTGAAAAAATATTAGACTTTCAGTACTATGTTATCATTTAATAAAATATTTATTGATTTTAAAACTAATTTATGTCATTTTTTATACTATTCATATAATGACTTTTAAAAAAATCCAAAACAACTTGATTCTTTCAAAAAACATTAATTAATTTAAAGATAAAAATTCATCCTAATCTATAAAATTTGTGGATGGAATAAAAAGGTTCAAAATAAATTTAATTTAACATTTATAATATCATTTATTTTAATCCTTTTTTAATGAAGCAATTACTGCATCACCATTGTGCATAATTAAATTTATTTATTTAATGTCTAAAAATTATAAATAAAATACCATGATTCATGAAATCTATTTATATTTTAAAATAATATTTATAGTCGAAGATATCACCTATATAAACCTATATAAAAATTGTTTTAGTAAAAATATTCATGTTTATGATATTTTTATTTTTTACTTTAAATAACAAGTTATTAATGTCATTATCTTACCCAAGTGGATTTCAAAGGCAAAAAGTTTCACCCAAGGATTTTCTTGGTCATCCATTACTCATTCAATAAGCTTATGACAAGTGTTAAGGTAATTTTATAATATTATAAGATTATTTTTACCTTGGATTACCCTATTTACCTTTAACCACGACAAATAAATATCAAAATATACTATTCACCATAAAATATTTTCATCCCATTGAACCACATTTTACTTACCGATTCCATTCGTGTATGTCATATATTTTAAATTTAATTCACAGAAGCGCTAAAATTTCATTAAAATGAAAATATCGGTTTTTAAATACTATGAAGTGTTTTTCACTATTCATAAAAAATTTAACATTTTCAGAAAAATACCAAAAATTCACTCAAAGCTAATTTTGATAGTATGAATTAAAAAATAATTTATATTTTATCAAATTTAAAACATATATGTTTCATTAATTAATTTAAAATTAATTTTTGTTGTCAAAAACCAAAAAGCATGTTTTTAAGAAATAATAACTATCAAACGATTTACAATTGTTTATGTCCAATTTCAAAGTGATATTACTTCCAATGAACAACATTGGATTAAATGGTAAAAATATAATCCAATTACACTTTAAAACTAATAATAAAGATAATATAACCGCATAAATAAAATAGATTAAAAGACAATTTTTAATTAAAATGCAGTATTTTTCACTATTCATTAAAAAATGAACTTTTTCAGAAAAATAGAAAAATTTCATCCAAAGTAAATTTTGATATCCCGATTCCAAAGAAGAATTTTATTTTGTAAAATATAACATATAAAAGTGACAAAAACTATATTTAAAAAGGATTCACCATCAAAAGGTGGTAAATTTACCTTTTAAAGAATATTAGAGTATTTATGCTTAAAATTGGATTCATTCACATTTTAAGCCTCTAAATTTTATTGCATAAATGTAAAAAAATTAACAAATATTTGTAATCATATTTTAGTTATTTATATTCATTCTCTCCAATACAACGTCTAAGCATTAACTACCATTTAAAATAATAATACAGTTATATTATTTTTTGGTATATCTCAACGTTGTGTGCAACATAAGATTTCAAAGAAACCCATTGTTGAATATTGAGTACACTATCATACATAGAATCATATTTAAAGTAAAATTAATATTCAATTCACAAATATTAATAAATATGAAAATGTCATATTCTTTATTTACCTGGGATGTTACAAAGCATGTCGTTCTGTAATGCTCCACCCATTTTGCTGAGTTGGTGCATATAGCACTAGAGATTGTCAACAATGATTACCTGATGACTCAAAGGTTCAATATGGCATTGAGGGATGATATTCATTCAATTCTAGTAATTTTTTTCCTTCTAATCTTTTTGGAGGTAGTGGATAAAGCAAAATTGGCTAAGGAAGGCATAGCTCAGAGAACAAATTTGGATGGATCTTCAATTGGTGCAACTGTTAGCTAGGGTGCTTCTTCTAGTTAGAAAAGAATGTGTAAGAGTAGTCAGTTTTTTGAAAGACCAGTTTCACAGGATTTTTCAAGGAAGAAACATGTTATCTTCTACCAGTGTGGGATGAATGGTCATATCGGGCCTCATTGTATGGAGGTTCCTTGAACTTTTCATCATTGTGGATGATCTGTCCATATGAAATGTATCTATGACAGGATGTCCCAAGGAAGTTAAGTGGGATCCACTTTAACCAAGGGATATCAAGTTCATGTTTATATCCAAATGGCAGTGGTTCCCATTCTCAGGACAAGGGGGATTTCCATGTGGCTATATTTGAATGGATTTATATGGCAGAGTGTGTGCCAAAGGAATATGAAGCAAGGCTAGATACTATTATAGGTATGGTGTTTATTTAACCTTTTATGGTGCTAATTTTTTTTGATATAGGTGATACCAATTCTTTTATATCATAAAAGTTGGTTGATGTTTTGGGTTTATGTTAGAATCTTATTCCATTCTTCTTGGATCTTTCCATGACTTTGGCAAAGAGGTCTAAACAAGGTTTCATGTTCCCTACATGTTGGGCGATGATAGATGACCTTGACATGGTTTGGGATTTCTTAGTACTTGATATTAACATCTTCAAATTGATTATCAGTATGAATTTGATGATTAGTGTTAAGGCCGCGATAAAATATAATCATATTTGGGTACAATTATTATCTACTTATAGGGGAACTCATGTTTTCTAGGGTGAATGAGAATCTAGATTGGTAAGGTCTGGGCTAGTTGTTCTTTATTCTAGTATAATATCAAGATAGTTGTTAGAAATGTTTCTAGATAAATTTGACCCTTTCTTCGGTGGTCAAATACCTATTGTTTTGTGTTATTACCCAAAGGTATTTTCTAATGATTTATCTAGTTTACCACCATAGAGAGAGGTCATGTTTACTATTTATCTTCTCCCTAGAATGATGACCATTTATATTCCATCCCATTGAATGTATCATACTAAGTTGGTTGAAATTAATTTCAAACTTGATGTCCCGGAGGTGAAATGATTTATTCTTCCTAGTTTATCTTCGTAGGATTCGACTGTACTATTTTCTGAGAAGGTAGAAAAAAGTATCAGGATTTGTGTTGAATATCAAAAGTTGAATCAAGTGACGGATAAGAACATGAATCCTTTACCCAAAACTAATAATCTCTTTGACCAGCTTAGAGGGGATAGTTGTTTTTCTAATATTTAGATATAGTCAGGGTTCCATTAGTTGAGATTTTGAGAGGAGGACACACCCGAGACAGTGTTTCAGAGTCTATGTGGGCATTTTGAGTTTCTGGTTATGCCATTCAGACTCACTAACTCTCCGTTAGCATTTATGGATTTTATAAAACAAATATTTTATCCTTTCATGGAATCCTTTTATTACCTCGATCTTATATGGTATCTTGGTGTACTCTACGTCATAGGAGGAATATGTGGACCATTTGGATTTCATTCTTAGAACCTTGAAAGAGAATCTATTATATGGTAAACTTTCTAAGTGTAAGTTTTTGATCCAAGAGGTGAAGTTTCTGGGCATGTGATATTTGAGAGGGGCATCTTAGTCGATCCTAAAATGGCATGTATAGTTATGTATTAGGAAATGTCCATAAATGTGTTTGATATCTGAAGTTTCTTGGGGTTGGATAGTTATTAAAGATGGGTTGTTAATGAATTATTCAAGATTGCATCTCTGATGAAATCTTTTACCTATAATGGTTTTAATTTTGAGTGGAACAATAAATGTAATAGTTCTTCTGGGGAGATTAAAGTGAGGTTGACTTCAACACAAGTTTTGATTCTCCCAGAACCAGGTTTGGGTTAAAATGTTTTTTGTGATGCATTAGGTATGGGTTTGGGATGTGTCTTGATTTAAGGGAAACATGTTGTGGCTTATAGCTCTCTCCAGTTATGAAATAATGATAAAAACTACCCTACCCATGATCTTGATTTGGAAGTTGTTATGTACACACTCAAGTTATAGTGTGACTATCTTTTTAGGTCATTGTTTATAGTGTATTCTGATAAAAAAAACCTAAAGTATATTTTCACTGATAGGGATTTGAACTTTTCACAAAGATGTTGGGTATATTATCTTCATACCTTTGACTTTGACATTGTATATACCCCTGATAAAGGAAACATGGTTTCTAATGCACTGAGAAGAAGAGTACCAATCTAAGTAGTGAATGAATCAATTGAAGTGTGGTCTCTGATAAGTTTGTTTATAGATATGAGATTGGGATTAAATGAGGTTTTTGGGAAGCTGTTCTTGGATTCCTTAATGTTTGAATCATATTTTGATGAGAAAGATCTATTTTAGTACATGACATACACTAAGAGCTGACACTCATGAGAAATCCTAAATTTTAGGGAGACCTTGGGTGAGTGATCTTAGTCTCCTAGGGGATCTTTATGATTTTATAGTAGGATGGTTGTTACTTTTTTCCTTGAGATAGGAGATATTAGATAGTGGACACTTTCCATGTTGGTCCATTCACCCTATGGATACAAATATGTTGCACGATTTGAGATATCTATATTGGTGGATAAGGATGAGGTGATCAGTTTCAGATTTTGTATCTTGGTGTATCACCTTTCATAGAGTTAAGGTGGAAAACCATAGTCCTATAGGTTTTCTTTATTCTTTACCTATTCTGGTATGGGAGCGAGATGAAATTTCCATGGATTTCATCATTATTTTAACATGGTTTCAATTTGGGTGATTAATGATAGGATCACTAAATTAGTGTATTTAATTTCAATTAATGAAATGATGAAAGTGGAATAGATTGGGGGATTTTATATCTAAGAGATTATGAGACCTCATGGAGTTCCCTTTGTTGTTTTTTATGATAGATAATTAAGGTTCACATCTAGATTCTAGAAAGTTTTTCAGGAGGAAATTAGTTCCCAGTTTAAATTGAGAAAGAAATATCATACAAAGATGGATGGATATAAAGATAGGGCTATCTAGTTTCTTGAGGACATGATTTGGTATTTTGTTCCTGATTTCAGTGGATCTTGGGACTGGAATTTTCCTTCGGTTTAGTTTTTCAGTAAAAATTGTTTTCAGGAATCAATCATGATGGATCCCTTTGAGGCTTTGTATTGGTGTCCACGTTGATCTACCTTATGCTGGGCATAGTTGGGATAACAGTCCTTGGTTGGGAAGAGTTTGGTTCAAGAGATGATGAATGTGGTGCAATTGATCTAGATGCATTTGATCACAACATGAATTCATCAAAAATCTAATGTGGATCATCATCATCAACCACTATATTTTGTATTTTGCGATCATATTATTCTCAAAGTTTCACCTCACTTAGGGAATCATTGGTTGGGTAAGCCTGGAAGGTTAGAAAATAAGGTTTGTGGGACCCATTGATATCATTGTGTGGCTAAGGAGGGTGGGATACTAGTTGAAATTACAATATGGGGTTGACTTATATCCATGATGTGTTTCATGTTTCCCTAGTTGGGGAGGTATATTCTAGATCCTTCCCATGTTATTAGGTGGGATGATGTAGATCTTGAAACTGATACCACTTTAGTTGAGAAGCTAGCTTAGATTATGGATCTCTAAGATTTGGTACTATGTGGTAAAATGACACCCCTAGTTTGGGTATTGTAGTAGTACAAACAGGATCACCATGAGATGTGGGAGTAGGAGTTGTTGATGAGGTATTAGTGTCCTTTTATTTTTGCAAATCTAGGATCTTGATCACATTTTGGGGACATAAAGATTTTATTTTTGGGAGATTTTAATGACATGATACAATTTTGTTAGGTATGTTCTAATATTTTCTTTTTGTTTACTTTTTTTTGGTGAGTATTACTAACTAAAATTTTGGGGATACCTATAATGGAAAATTTAGGGATTTTTTGGAATTTTCAACATAAAAAACCATAGTTTCTAATAATCATTGGGAACTTACATGTTGTGTAAGTTAAGTACACACCATGTAATAGCTGTTGTGCAGAAGCAATGAATTGGGTGTATGGAGTGAATGGTTTACATGTCGTGTAATAGGTACACACTGTGTATGTATAAAAATATGGTTTTAATTAAAAGGCAATGGGTTTTTTGGGATATATGGACCTTTAGGATTACACGATGTGCAAATGTGTTACACACTATGTAAATGTCACGGTGTTGGTTTTTAGGGTGTTGTATGAGTTATATGTTTCATTAATTATCTATGCATCCATCCTATATAAACCTATTGTTCTACCTAGGTGATTTTTATGTCTTCTTCTCATCAAGATCACTTATTTCAGTGGTTGATTGACATGGTGGTTGGATTTCTTCACACTAGGTAATATTTACTTCTAGTTCTTCTTGGGTTTTGGTTGCGAATTTGGTTTGGCTGTGGTTTTGTGATTAGATAGAAAAATCTATAAATCCTTTTTAGTTTCTTATCATGCCTTGTATTCTAAACGCTAATCTTGTGGTTTCCAATCCCCATTGTTAAAGGTGGTTAGGTTTTCTACATCTTTATGTAGGTGGATCTTTCAAGTGTTATAATTTATTGAATTTCATATTTTTATTATTGATCCCCTGATATTTGAAATGGAATTGCATGTGTTGAAATTGAAAATGGCATTGGATCATATTTTAATAGACATTTTTTTTGAAAACATAATTTACTTGATTTGGAAAGAAATGAATTTTCAAACCCCGAAGCAGATTGGCTTGGCTTCAAAATGGTTTTTAAAAAAATGTGAGCATCATTTTTAAAATTGATATTGAAAAACATTGCATAGCAGGAAACTTGGGTGTGTCAATAAATAGACACATGTATCCTTAGTGTGTGTGACCCCACTAGGAGTTAACCCTTTGTATATCAATGGATTATAGGAGGACTCGATATTATTTGGATCCAACCATGTTCTTTTTAGGATCACAAAGGTCTAGTATGTGTTGTCTCATTCTCTAGACCCCAAATGGAAGGTGTATTATTGTTTCTGGTTATTTATTTCATGATAGATTATTTCATAGATGCTGGCTCATAGATATATTTATATTTTAGTATTTTTACCTACTTTTTTTTGATAGGCATGTTTTTGGATTTGGAAAATCTGATATTCAATTTGTGGAAAAACCCAAGGATTGATTGAGAAATTTTTTCAATTTTTTATCTATAAAAATTATTGTAAAACATTTTTTAATCTAGAACTGCTACATTTATATTATTTTAACTTGTATATATTCTTTGGTGGTATCCTACTGGGTTCTATTTCTCACAACCTACTTTTTCCTTTGGGTGGTTGAAGACCTTGTTTTATAGGACATAGCTAAGGGGAAGGGAATTATGTAGTATTTTGTCTTATATTTATGATGTTGTTTTGGTTTGAGATACTTTGTGGAGGTGAGTATTAGTCGCATGGAGACTTGTTAGTCTAAAATTATCGTACATACTAGTTTAGCCTGTTTGGATTAGTTGTATCTCTTGGTTATTTCCACTTTGTACTCTGGTTGTATGTCATGTTCTCTTATATTCAAGACTTGTTTTGTTATCTTTGTTATACCTCACCCCATAATGGTCTGACTTGGGTGACTGGTCTGGTTAACCTAGTTTTTTCTATTACATATTGTTTTTACATGGATCATGATTTTTGACTTATATGACTCTTGTATTGTGTTAAAGTTTTATTCCATGTATCATGTTTTATGATTCGGGATTTTATGGGTATGAATTATCTTATGTTATACTCTTGCACTTTGATTATTCCATCATAACTTTATTCTCACTATTGAAATCCAATTGTTAATGTTTATGTTTACACTTATTGAGAATTTTAGATCACCCTTATTATGTTTCTTTTTTCCAAGGATATGAAGAAATGTTTTAAATATGTTATGCCTAAGAAGGTTACCATATGTGAAGAACTTAGTTAGTGATAATGTATATTTTTATGAAATGTATGTTTATGTATCCAGGTTCTTATGTAAGAGTTTTTATTAATTCTATAAAACTCTAAACTTAAAAGGTCCTTGGGTATATAAGTGATCCAATAATTCAGTTTGATGTTTTATGTTTTTAGGGGTAAATTCGGGTCATGTTTATCGGTATCAAAGATGAAAATGTAAATATTATATTATAAAACTAGATCTAGGAGTGCAGGTTTGGGGATATTATATATATATATATGTAAATATTTGAATAATATATGTAACTATATATAAGTATATACGAAAAAGTATATATATATACATATATAATAAATATGTCAATATATGACAAGTAAAATCCTCTAGGCTAGTGGTATTGTGTACTTTTTGTGTGTCTATATACATGTATACATTATAATAAATATATATTAAAATAATATATATACATTCATACACACACACACACACACACACCTATGAATATATATATATATAGTGAGAGAGAGGGTCACACACACACATATACAAATACACACACACACAAATGTATTTATAATAAATATGCATTTTATAACTACATTATAAATAATATATATATATATACAATTATACATAAATATATAGATATATAAATAAATATGTATATTATATGTAAATATTTAAATATATAAACATATTTTCTAAATGTATTTAAAAACAATTATATAATTATATTAATACATATAAAAATAAATAAATTAAATTATATATATATATATATCATAAAAATTTGGAAAAAAATATACACCTGTAACGTCCCAGATTCGGGTGCCACACAACGGGTTCCCTGAACCCAGTTCGCCACATGACCTCAAGCGCATTTCCCCAAATGCCAGAGGCTGCCGACTAGCAGCGAGGGCCCAGGTCTGATAATGGGGAAACTATTCCCTCATTTGTCAAAGTGTAGCACAACGGAATACAAAATAAGACATACAACAAACAGCGGAAGCGGAACGCATACACAACTTAAATAAACTACAGCAGTGAATAAATCCAACAATATATAAATGATGATGCTACATGTTTCAAGTTATAATAAAGAAACCAAAACATGTTATACATCAGTACAATACAACAAATAGCAGAGTACAGCAAAACAAAGCAAAATAGCTGGCAGCGGCATCGTGAGCCTAGGCTTGGTCCCATGCCCTTCTACTCCACATAAACAGTCAAGTACCTGTATAGGGACTCTTTCCCCCATCTACACCTGCAGAAACGTAATCTGTTTGGGCCAAAAAGCGTGACCCAAACAGGGTGTGAGAAATATATCTCAGTAGGCACCCACCAAAGGTCCGTGCCCAACTGCGTGCTAACATGAAACAATAGTGTGCAGTGGTAAAATGCAATAAAGTAAGTAGTTCTACAAAGTAACTAACTTAACAGTTAAATTTCAATTTAATTATTCATTTAATCCATTTTATATAAGAAATCACGATAGTTCATTTCTAAGTAAACAACTGGTGTCCTCAGACACGTAAACTCCTACCCTCGGGTAACGAGTATCCAACACTAGAATCTGCCCTTAGGAATAACAGAGTTTTCCCTCAGGCGTAGGTAGTGTCGCCCACAGGCATAGAGTCAGCTGCCCACAGGCACGGAAGAAGTTGCCCTCAGGACGAAATAACTACTGCCCACATGCTAAATAGTGAAGTGCCCTCAGGATAATCACAACAACACCCTCAGGCTAAACAAGTAACTGGGCCATGCCCAACATATCAAAATGCAGTAAACAAGAAATTCCTTTCAAGGCAATTCTATAATTACTACATTAAAGACATTCCCTCGGGTATCCTGGCCAAACAACTAAACAGTGAAACGCACTTCCGGGGTGGTTCCGGATCCAAGAAACGATCCCAACCAGCATTTTATTATCACAATTTAATCACATATGCAATTCTAGGCATTAAATATAACAACGGCCTCATCCACACGAAACCCCAACATGGGTTTGTGGCACGAAAACACACAAAAACTCATGAAAGTTGGAAAATAAACACAAAGCCACCTACCTTAAATGCCAACGAACGTTATACCCGAACGCCGACTCTAGAAACGCCCAAGAACGACATATATCTGACAAAGAACGAAACTCATTCAAACGTAAATAACTTCCCCTCAGGAAAGAATTGGTAAGAACGGTACTAGGAGAGGAGAGGGCTTACCCGTGCGGTTCCAACAAGATCATCCGATGCCGAATCGGATTCCAGAAAAACACCCGGTGGATCTTCAAAGGTCTGGCCTCCTCCTTTGGCTCAAAATCGGCTCAAGTGTCTCCTATGCCAAATGAGGAGGCTACTGCCTATTTTAAGTCAAAAAAACAAAGTACACAGCGTGTACTTATGAGTACACGACGTGTACTTCTTTCATTTAACTGTTCATTTGGTGGCACCGCCACACTGTGCATCCGTCTACATGAGTACATGACATGTACTCCCAAGTACACGACATGTACTGTTGCCTAGCTATCGGCTACTCCACCGCCTTACTGTTTTGGCCTGCCGACTGACTACACAACATGTAAGTACCACTACATGGTGTGTAGTCGGTTCCTACACCCCTCGTCGCTGACAAGGCTACACGCCCCATGTACCCATCCCCACACGGCCAGAAGTACACGACGTGTGGAAAAAGTACACAGCGTGTAGTTCCAAAATTCATGATTTTTCCTATTTTCCATATTTTATCAAAAACACTTAAGGAAAAGGAAAAAGAAGAAGCTCGTACCTCAAAACTAAGAACCAGGTTCTTACAAACTTCCCCCCTTATAGCAATTCGTCCTGGAATTTCCCTTCCAAGGGTGGAGAAGATAAAGCTCAGAACAGCTCTGGCCACTGAGCACGTACGTCGGCCTCCCGCTCCCAGGTCTCATCATACACTCGGCCATGCTGCCAAAACACCCGTACGAGAGGAACTGACCAGCCTTGAAGAACCATCGTGCTCCTATCAACGATACAGATCAGATGCTCCTCAAAGGACGCATCATGCTGAAGCTCAACCTCCTCAGGATGAAAGACGTGAGACAAGTCTGAATGATAGCGACGCAACTGAGACACGTGGAAGACGTCGTGCATGGCTCAGTATCGCTGTGGTAATTGCAACCGATAGGCAACCAGCCCAAATTTCTCCAGAATCTCGAACAACCCCACACACCTCGGTGAAAGCTTACCCTGTCTCCTGATCCGCTTGTGTCCCAGCCTCAGCGAAACACGTAGAAAAACCTGATCCCCGACCATGAACTCCAAAGGTCGTCTGCGGCGATCCGCATAAGACTTCTGATGAGACTGCGCGGTAGTCATCTGCTTCCGAATCAACTAGACCGGCTCAGATGTCTCCTGCACGAGCTGTGGCCCCAATAAAGCTGCCTCACCTGCCTCTAACCAGCACAAAGGTGATCGGCATGAACTACCATATAAAGCATCGTATGGTTCCATCTCAATAGTTTCCTGAAAACTATTGTTATAGGAAAACTTGACTAAGGGTATATGTTTATATCAAGAGCCCCCAAAGTCTAGGACACATACGCATAGCATGTTCTCTAGCACTTGTATCGTACACTCTGACTGGACATCTGTCTGAGGGTGGTAAGCTGTGCTCAAAAGCACCTGTGTACCAGTGCCCTCTGAAAACTCTGCCAGAAACGAGACGTAAAGCAGGCGTCCCTATCGGAAACGATAGAACGAGGGACCCCATGAAGATGTACGATCTCTCGGATATACAGTCATCCAAGATCTTCCACACCGAAGGTCTCCTTGATCGGCAGGAAGTGAGCTACCTTTGTGAGTCTGTTCACAACAACCCACACGACGTCATTGCCACAAGGTGACCTCGGCAATCCCGTCAAGAAATCCATCGCGACATCATCCCATTTCCACTCTGGAATGGGCAACTGTTGTAACAACCTAGCTAGCCTCTGGTGTTCTACCTTCACCTGCTGATAGGTGGAACACCTCATAACAAAACTATCTATCTCTCTCTTCATACCCGACCACCAGTACTGACGCCTCAAGTCACGGTACATCTTGGTAACCCTGGGATGAACTTCCCAAGACGAAGCATGAAACTCCAACATCATCTCCTCGCGTATATCCCCTGGAACACATACTCGTCCATGGAAACGTGAAACCTCACCATCACCTATCATCCAACTGGGAGGAGGGTCCTCACTTGCCACTGACTCCCGTAGAACTAGGACTTCTAAATCCGATAGTTGTCTCATCCTCACTCTGTCCAGGAGGGTAGATGTCACAGCTAACGAGGAAAGATAAGTCTTCCCCTGACTATCATGAACCTCCAGATGCATCTTAGAGAACAATGCCATAAGCTCCCACTCACCACGGGCCTCCTGCAATGCCTATAGCTGATTCTTCCTGCTCAGTGCATCAGCTACAACATTAACTTTACCAGGTGTATAGGAAAGCTCAAAATCAAAGGACTGAAGGTATTCGACCCACCTTCGCTGCCTCAGATTCAGGTCACACTGTGTAAAAATGTACTTGGGGATTTTGTGGTCGGTGAAAACCACAAAATGCTCCCCCAATAGATAATGTCTCCAACAGCACAATGCTTGAACAACTGCTGCCAACTCGAGATCATGCATCGGGTAATTCCTCTCATGTGGACTCAACTGCTGAGACCCGTACGCAACAACTCAGTCGCCTAGCATCAAAACGGCTCCCAGCCCAATCCCTGATGCATCACAGTAAACTGTATAGATCTTCCCCTGCTCTGGGAGTATCAGGATCGGTGCTGATGTCAACCTTCCCTTCAGGTCCTGAAAAGATGTCTCGCAAGCTTCTGACCAAACGAACTTCACACCCTTCTTAGTCATACCCGTCAACGGTGCTGCTAAGTGGGAGAAGTCCTGTATGAAGCGTCTGTAGTAACCAGCCAGTCCTAAGAAACTCTGTATCTCAAACACGTTCTTAGGATGCTCCCAGGAAACTACTACTCTCACCTTCTCTGGGTCTACTGAAATTCCTGCCTCTGAGATGATATGACATAGGAAGTGAATCTGGTCCATCCAAAAGTGGCACTTTGAGAGCTTAGCATATAGCCGATGCTCCCTCAGTGTACTCAATATGATCTCAAGATGGGTGTCATGGTCGTGTCGAGTGTGAGAGTACACCAAGATTTCTTCCACGAATAATACCACAAAATAATCAAGATACGTATGGAACACACGATTCATTAGATCCATGAAAACTGCTGGCGCGTTCGTGAGTCCTAACGGCATAACCGTATACTCGTATAGACCATACCTACTCCTGAAAGCTGTGAGAGGTATATCAGATGGTCTCACATGCAACTGATGATATCCTGATCTCAGGTCAATATTCGAGAACACTCATGCTCCACGAAGCTGATAAAAAAGATCATCAATCCTCGGTAAGGGATATCGGTTCTTAACCATCAACAGGTTAAGCTTCCGATAATCCACGCAAAGTCTGAGGGTACCGTCTGCATTTTTCTCAAAAAGGACCAGAGAACCCCAAGGAGAAGTACTGGGTCAAATAAATCCCCTTGCCTATAACTCCTCTAACTGCCTCTTGAGCTCCTGCAACTCAGGCGTGGCCATCCTATAAGGAGGAATGGACACTGGTGCTACTCCTGGCACAAGCTCAATGGAGAAATCCACCTCTCTCTCCGGAGGTATACCCAAAAATTCGTCTAGGAAGAAATCCTTGAAACGATCAACAACAAGAGGGAAATCCTCCTGACAAGTCCCCTAGTCATCCAGATATAAGCTCGCAATCTAGGCTGTGACTCCACCTCGCTCACGATGCTCAGGTCCAGCTCGACTCGCCTGAACATCCCATTCACCCTTGTATAGAAAATCTCCACCCTCCGGTGACGTGAAACACACCCTACGACGATAGAAGTCTACAAAATCTCGAAAGGGAACCAAACAGTCCATCCCAAGAATGACGTCATAGTTTGTCATCTCTAGGACATAGAGGTCCCAAAGGAAGTGACACCCACCAACCTCAAGGGGGAACTCATTGCACTGACGCACACCAGCCGTTCTAGTCCCCAACGGAGTGTCTAGCGTCATGATAACAAAAGATGAAGAAACACATAGCCCAAGGATCTCCACAACAGGTACAGATATGAAACTATGTGTAGCACCTGTATCAAAAAGCACTGAAGATAAGACAGAAGATACTAGGATAGTACCTCTGACTGTAGAAGGTCCAGGATCTTGCTCCTGCTGGGTCTGTTGCACTGCATATGTTTGCCCAGTGCTGCGGCCCTGCGACGCAGCCTGGCCACCCTGAGATGTCCCGCCCTGTTGCCTCTGAGATCCCGGCGTATGGATACCATGGCCACGACCACCATCTCTGCTTGCACGCCCTCACGTGTTCCGGTTCCCTGACTGGTAAGAAGCCACTGGTCCTGCTCCCGCATGCGGAGTCTGCACGGAACCCCTCTCACTAGCCACTAGTGGAAACACCCTACAAAAGTGCTGCAGATGACCCATCTTGCCACAAGCTCGGCACTCCACTGGGTCTCGTGGACAGTGTGTCCTCTTGTTCTCCTCTCTACCACACTGTTAGCACATAACCTGGCCACCTGAAGCATTCTTCTGACAGGTATTGACGCCCTGAGAGAAGTCCATCTGTCTATTCCTCTTACTAATAGAAATAGTACCAGTAACTAGTGCTGAACCGCCCTAGCCCACACCACTAGATTCTCGAAGGATCCTCTCTATGATCAATGCATGATTCACAATAGCATGTATAGTAGGCAGCCTGAAGACATTCACCAGCGCATGGATGTCATACCAAAGGCCATCCTCAAAACGCTTGGCTCTCAACGCCTCATCACCCACTAGCACGGGTGAAAAATGCTGAAGCTCTGTAAAACGAGAAGAATAGTCCATCACCAACATAGCACCCTGCTCCAGATTCATGAACTCTTGATCTCTATCTGCCCTCAGCGTCTCGAGAAAGAAGAAGTCATAGAAGACTGCCTGAAAATCATCCCACACCATGTCTCTGTGATGTTCTGACTGGGTGGTAACATCCCACCACATCTTGGCCGAATCACGTAGCATGTAAGTCACGAGATTGAACCTCCGACCTAGAGGCATCTCAAGATGCTCGAAAATAGTCTGCATCGACCCCAGCCAAGACTCCATAGCCTATGGTCCGTCATCCCCAGAAAACGTAGGCGGATGCTGATGTTGGAAGATACGAGTCAGCTCAGCCATAGATGTGGCAACCTGTGGTGCTCCCTAAAAGTTCTACATAAACCTCATAAATCCCTCACGAAACTGCGCCTCCGCGCCTGTGTTCGGTATAACAGCTGGTGCCGCATATGGATCTGCTGGAGGATCAACTGGTAGCCCATGGACCACCATTTCTGAAGTATAATCGTCGCTGCTCTCCTGGCAAACAACTCGCGGTCGTCTAGGTGGCATGACACTACATGGTCAAAAGCACACCTCAGATTCAAGATTATTAAGATTGAAAAGTGAAGGAACCACAAAGGAAACAAGAGGAATAAGGCATGAAAAATTGGCAAAACAAGACTACATGGCGTGTACAATGACTACACGGCGTGTACTTGACTTTCCTTCCCCTGCCCGGGTCCTTATACACGGCTAAGCTACACGTCTTCCGTCGTACAAAACTACACGGCGTGTATAATATCTACACGGCATGTACGATGTTATTTTCCAACTGCTCGTGTCGTCTGTGACATGGACGACTACTCGACTTAACTCTACATGGCGGGTTACACCCGCACACGGCGTGTACAACACCCCATTTCCCCAGCCACCCGGTTAACTCCACACGGTCTGTCCTCGGACAAGACTACACGGTGTGTCCCATAGGCACATAGCGTGTTCAACGGTGACACCGACCCGTGTTGTTAGTTACACGGCCGAGTCCCCAGGTCACACTACACGACGTGTTCATCATTGACACGGCGTGTTCTGCCAAGGAGTTCACCGACCCGTGTTGTTAGTTACATGGCCGGACTCCAGGTCAACACTACACGGTGTGTATAAAATCTATATGGCGTGTTTTACCCAAGCCTTTCCCTACCCCGTGTCACCGCCCACACAGTTTGTGACACGGGAAGAGACTACACGGCGTGTACTCAAAAAGTTCATTTTTCTTCCCGAACAGAAGGTCATACACAACGTGTGTAAAGATACTACATGGTGTGTTTATTGGGTTTCCAGGCAGTATACCTTAGAAACTTCCTCGGAACCTAGAAAATACTAAAAACCAACACCTAAGTGTCAAATTCCGATTCGTGAGGGACCATACTCCCCACGAATCGAAGTTTGACATCTTATCTGTGTTATAACCAATACACAATCAATGATCCACCAAATTCTGGTCAATGAGGGCCCATACTCCCCAAAAACCGAAGTTTGGCATTCATTCTAAAAACAGGCTCACATAAAATTACCCTATCACATAGCATGTATTTTATCAGATCGGCTATCACAACAGCATGATTTTCTAGCACAACATCTATCACAACAACATGAAAATTCTAATGCACCTACATGGCATGTAAACTATGCATGGCATGTGATACCTAGCATGTGCCTATATGATACATGAGACGGAATACCCTCATCTCATCAGGTTGCAACTAAAGATAACCCATAGATAAATTATAACAGCACAATCTCAAGTGTGTCACCCCAACGGTGAAAACATATCAACTATCAAATTTGAAAAACCGAAATAATTGCAAAAATATGAGGTAGACTGGCTTTTCCATGTACACGGGTTAGCTACGCCTGGGCACAACTTATTACCAACTACCGTTATGTCTTATCCCTAACCATGGCTCCAAATAGTAAGTCAAAGAAAAGAAACCCCTCTAATACCACTTTGTAACGCCTCAGATCCGGGTGCCACACAATGGGTGCCCCAAACCCGGTTCACCACGTGACCTCAAGCGCATTTCCCTAAATGCCAGAGGCTGCCGACTAACAGCGAGGGCCCAGGTCTGATAATGGGAAAAATATGCCCTCATTTGTCAAAGTGTAGCGCAGCGGAATACAAAATAAGACATACAACAAACAGCGGAAGCAGAAAGAATACACAACTGAAATAAACTATAGTAGTGAATATAACCAATAGTATATAAATGATTATGCTACATGTTTCAAGTTCTAAGAAAGTAGCCAAAACATGTTATACATCAGTATAGTACAACAAATAGCAGAGTACAGCAAAACAAAGCAAAAAAGCTAGCAACGGCATCGCGAGCCTAGGCTCGTTCCCATCCCCTCCTACTCCACAACAACAGTCAAGTACTGGTATAGGGAATCTTTCCCCCATCTACACCTGCAGAAACATAATCTGTTTGGGCCAAAAATCATGACCCAAATAGGGTGTGAGAAATATATCTCAGTAGGCACCCACCAAAGGCCCGTGCCCAACTGCGTGCTAACATGAAAAAATAGAGTGGAGTGGTAAAATGCAATAAAGTAATCAGTTCTACAAAGTAACTAACTTAACAGTTAGATTTCCATTTAATTATTCATTTAATCCATTTTATATATGAAATCACCATAGTGCATTTCTAAGTAAACAACTAGTGTCCTCAGACATGTAAACTCCTACCCTCGGGTAACGAGTATCCAACACTAGAATATGCCCTCAGGAATAACACGGTTTTCCCTCAGGCGTAGGTAGTGTCGCCCATAGGCACAGAGTCAGCTTCCCATAGGCACGAAAGAAGTTTCCCTCAGGCCGAAATAACTACTACCATAGGATAAATAGTGCAGTGCCCTCTGGCTAATCACAACAACACCCTTAGGATAAATAGGTAACCGGGCCATGCCCAACATATCAAAATGCAGTAAACAAGCAATTCCTCTCATGGCAATTCTATGATTACTACATTAAAGGCATTCCCTCGGGTATCCTGGCCAAACGACTAAACAGTGAAACACACCTCCAGGGTGGTTCTGGATCTAAGAAAAGATCCCAACCAGCATTTTATTATCACAATTTAATCACCTATGCAATTCTAGGCATTAAATATAGCAACGGCCTCAGCCACACGACACTCCAACATGGGTTCGTGGCACGAAAATGCACAAAAACGCACGATAGTTGGAAAATAAACACAAATCCACCTACCTTAAATGCCAACGAATGTTATACCTGAACGAAGACTCCAAAAACGCCCAAGAATGACATAGATCTGACGAATAACAAAACTCATTCAAACATAAATAACTTCCCCTCAGGAAAGAATTGGTAAGAACAGTACCAGGAGAGGAGAGGGCTTACCCGTGCGGTTCCAACGAGATCATCCGAAGCTGAATCGGATTCCAGACTAACACCCAACGGATCTTCAAAGGTCCAACCTCCTCCTTTGGCTCCAAATTGGCTCAAGTGTCTCCTCTGCCAAATGAGGAGGCTACTACCTTTTTAAGTCTAAAAAACAAAGTACACGACGTGTACTTCTGAGTACACGGCGTGTACTTCTTTCATTTAACTGTTCATTTGGCGGAACCTCCACACTATTCATCCGTCGACATGAGTACACAACATGTACTCCCAAGTACACAGCGTGTACTGTCGCCCAACTGTCAGCTACTCCACCGCCTTACTGTTTTGGCCTGCCGACTGACTACACGACGTTTAAGTACCACTACACGACATGTAGTCGGTTCCTACACCCCTCGTCGCCGACAAGGCTACACGCCCCGTGTACTCATCCCCACACGGCCAGAAGTACACAACATGTGGAAAAATTACATGACGTGTAGTTCCAAAATTCAGGATTTTTCCTATTTTCCTTATTTTCTCAAAAAACTTAAGGAAAAGGAAAAAGAAGAAGCCCGTACCTCAAAACTAAGAACCGGGTTCTTACACACCGGTGGTAAGGGAATTCATCCTAAGGGGAGGAGGTCACAAATTCAAATCTTCATCGTTGTGATAGTGTGTAATGTTTTTGGAATTATCACCAATAAAGGTGAGGGATAATAAATGGATGGGGGTTGTTTGGATTCCATAATTTTAAAAAATATTTTTTGAGTTTTATCAACACTAGAAACTAGTGTTGATAAAATGGTGAAGGTTTTATAAAATATTTTTAGTTTTTCAGTGTGGATAAAATCCAACTTTATTATCATTAAAAATTAAATTATAAAAGGCCTCTTTTATTAGTTCTTATTTCAGCACTGATAAGCATGGGTTTTATCAGATCTATTTTCAGAAATGAAAAAAGTGACCATATTTTAAGGGTGATTACAATATCAATTCTTTTTTAGCACTGATAAATATTAATTATAGCACTGATGAAATGTGCTTCAATAGTAGTGATACTTGCATAAATATAAATATGTTCACTATATACAGTCTGTGTGAAGTTTTTACATGCAGTTATAAGTTCCCAGTTTATAATTTATTGAAAATAAAGAAATCATCCTTACAAAAAAGTGAATAAGAAAACGTACATTGAAGAAGATATAAAATTCAATATGTTTTTCCATGTGCAATATGCATCTATTTTTAAAATCTAGAATAATAATCACAGGGAGACCGACTTGAAACTACACTTGAAGAAGTAGAAATATGCATGGGGTATGAAAGTGAGATGAGTTCCTTACAAACTTTTCTTTTCACATATTTTAATATTTTTATTTATTATAGTTCATTATGATGATTTCAATGTGATTTAATAAATTTGAAAGT
Organism: Viscum album; assembly: GCA_963277665.1. Lineage (NCBI taxonomy): Eukaryota > Viridiplantae > Streptophyta > Magnoliopsida > Santalales > Viscaceae > Viscum > Viscum album. The sequence continues at coordinate 1,476,115,828 of OY728152.1, read as the reverse complement.
AACTTATTAAAATTAATGAAGTTGTATGTGGTAGTTTAAAATTTATTTCTTATAAGAAGTAATTATTTAAGTTGCATATGCAGTCTTCACCTTATAATTCTATATTTTATCATTGTTTTAATATTTTGAATTATTGTAATTTTATGTTATGTATTCTTAATTTTTTATTAATTTTAAAATATATATGTACTCTAATGATTCAATACAAAGTGTTTTTGAAGTTTTTTAATGCTAGAATATAAGATCATGATAATTCATTAATGTTGGTCAGATTAGAGTACTCAAGAGGGGAGGTGAATTGAGTATCTATAAAAATTTCTCCTTGAAAAGTATTCTTAGAAAGGTTCCCAAATAAATTTAAATACATCCCAAAATTAATACGGTTATAAAAGTTTTAATATTTAAATAACTTCTCAAAAGATTGATTAATTCCGAGTAATCTTAATATTAGTTATTAACATTACTTTTTAAGAAATTATAATAAGGAAAAACAATTATAACTTCTTTCCAAGATTAACTATCAAAGTAAATTTAGTGATTTTTGAATTATACAGTAAAACAAATTAAATTAAATTAAACAACACAACAGATATAGAACAATTGGTTTAGTCTCAATCTGAGACCTAATCCACTCCACTTGGTGATCACCTACCACCAAGCAGTTTATATTAATAATATTGATCCACACCCTGGATCGGGATAAACAACAGTACACAAGACTGTCCAAGTCACATGACCTCTTCCATAGTTCATCATGGGTATGAACTGTCAGGTCACACAGGGACCTCTTCCACACTTATCTATGGGAATAAAAAAGTGTAAAAAGATGCGAGAGGAAGGATATGTTGTATCCTACAGTTTAATACAGGAGACCATGCGTGTTTTTATATAGAAACACACACTACTATAAAGATAAAAATAATACACAACAGAGAAAAAATGATGAGATAAATTTAAAAGTGCTTTGAGAGTTAGTCCATCCAGCTCTGAACTTCTAGGATGAATCATATGCATAAATCAAGTCCTTTTGTGGAAAACAGAGTATCACAATTCAGATAGATATGGATCATGTTTTTCGTGAAGTTGATAGTGCGAAAATGTTCTTGACTCTAGGATTCAAGTATGCTTTGTGTGTTCTTCAGAAGTTTCGAGTTTCATGTGTCAGTTCTTCTTTCAAGAATGCTCACGCTTTTTCATTATTTCGCACACACTTGTTTCTATAACATTTCACTTCTTCTATTTATTGTTTCTGACCATGCTGTTCATTTTATTCCTAGAGAACATGTGTTGGAGTTGATAGGATGCATGTATTCTACACCTCATACCTCGTATTATCAGTTGACATGTCTACAAAGAAACATTAATTATGTCAGTGTATTTAAAATCTTCAAATATAACCATTAGTGATTAAATTAAAAAACGACAAAACATATTAAGAAATGGTTTTACAATATGTCTAGAAATGGTGTCTTGCTGAAACGATGTCTCATTGAAATGATGTCTCCTTCTTTGCCTTTGAGTGACGAGATAGTCCTGATGGAACAATTATATAGGGATCAAGAACTAGTAGCACATATGTGTTGTTAGGATCACAGTGTCTGATCACGGTATCTGATTCATGATGTCTGGTCACAATGTCTGGGTCACAGTGTCTGGGTCACGGTGTCTGGGTCACGATATCTAGGTCATGGTATCTAAGTCACGGTGTTTGGGTCACAGTGTCTGGGTTATGGTGTCTGGTTACAGTGTTGGGTCATGGTGTCTGGGTCACGGTGTCTTGTTCATGATGTCTGTGTCCTTTTCCAGAAAAACATAACCGATGGAAGACTCATGGTTTCTTAGACTTAGCCAAATATCTATATACAGACTTAAATAGTGATATTTATAGAACGGATTAGACTCAATCATTTATCAAGGAAATTCATTATAACATAAATTAAAAATAGTTTACAATAATTATTTAATTCATAAAGAAACTAATCATCTTTTCACATGAGTTTAGATAAATTAAGTAGGATTAACTAGATTTACAAAATGTTTAGGATTTGTGATCATTAAAACATGATTAACACATGAGGAGTCTAGAAATATACCCCTTTTTTATGATCACAAATCTTGTGAGTGAGAGATCTATTCTTAGGTAATGCGTCTCTTCCCTAGTGTTCATTTAGAGTACATATTTCCCCCCCTTTTGGGATTATAAAAAAGAGTACAAAAGTAAATAAAATAATAGATTAGAAGAGTTCATAATGCATTTAGATAGAAAAAAGTGTCATTATAAACAATAAGAAAAAACTACAAAAAACATCCATATCAAACGAGAGTAGTTACTTTTCTTCAGCACTGGCCTGTCTTCTATTTTCCCTTGGCATCAACATTAGAAGAGAAAGCCATAGGAGCAGAGTTGAAAGTGGAAGAATGGAGAAAACCAGTGGAAAAAGAAGGTAAAGTAAGGCCTTAAAAAATAGAAGGGTTCAAGGTAAGTGAATTAGAAGACCAAGGAAATTATTGATCAAGCATAAAAGGTTTGATCTGACTCATATCCTAAGAGACAGACATAGATGTAGAGGCAAGGGAATATAATGAGAAGGAAAGAAAACCAGGTCTCAAGGGTCTAGCTGCAAGAGCCACAATGGATGTACTCTGTACGTGGAGATAATGCCTAAAAATCTTGATGAAGTTAGCAATAATCTCTCCACCACACTGCATGGATTTCTCAAAGTCATCCCTATTCTCTATAAACTTGTCCAACAAAGGAGTGAAATATTTGAGCTTTTGGACTTGATTTTTGAAATCTTGAGTGACAGGAGGGATTATCAAATTCTCTACAAGGTACTTGAAGTGGTTGGTCATGTCATGCTTCTATAAGGTCCTATTGAAGTAGAAGTAAACCTTCTTAGTAATCTCTTCTTGAGAATCATTTGCAATTTTGGAATGAATTATCACCAAATAAAGAACTTTTTCACTATTCTTGACAACTTCAGATAGATATTCTTTGTTAAAACCACTGAGCACAGCTTGAAGTTATTCTTTGAAAACTGTTCTGAGTAGATCACTATACAAATAAGGTTGAGATGAATGTACAGAGGCACGAGAAGCAGTAACGGCCGAAGTAAGGTACTTCAGTTGATTCAGAACTTTCTAGAGACAACCCTTATACTCATCAGTCAAATTTTTAAGACCAACAACAATGTCACACATCTCTTGAAAAATTTTCTTGTTTCTTTCAGCTACCATGTTATCCAGGGATGTTAGATTAGGTTGTATCAGGGAGTCTACTTCCTGTGGAATCTAACTACCAATATTCTCAATAGGATGAGAAATAGTTTCTGGTCTTGAGTTCATCACTCTACGCATTTCTTCAAGCATACCTCTGAGAGTCTTTATATAATCACTTAAATATTTTTTCTAAACTCTGACTTCTTGAATATCATGAAGTATCTTGGGATGAATCTTCCATATGATCTTTTACAACAATAGGGTAGCATATCTTTCACTTAAATCGGTTATTAGAGCTATTTGGGTATTCAGAAGTTTTTAAACTTCAGCCAATAGGGTAGCTTAAAAATCTTTCAAATCATCTTTACTCACCGAGTTTGAAGGTTCTTCTGAAGGCTCAAAAATATGAGTTGAGATAGGCTCAATTTCCTTTGCAATTATAACATCAAGATTAGATACTGGTTTCAATTGAAACATATTAGAGAGGTATATACCTTTCACTGAGGCTTCATGGCAGTCATTTACATCAAAATAACTAGGGAATTTATACCATGTTTCTACTGAGCTTGGATCAACTATATTTTGCACTTCAACACTTTCTTAACTGGGGGGATGATCCCCCTCAATATATGCATTTTTCCCCAGACTGAGAGATTTAGATCCTTGATCTATTTCCAATATAACACCCCAAATATTTCAAAACCTTATAAATAGAAATTGTGTGTTTAATTCCATTAAAGTTTTCTCCTTTTAACCAAACAAAATATAAAAGATAAAACAGAGAACTTCTTATTTAAGAACATAACACTGAAGTGTCTTACAACATTCTCAGTTTACAAGGAAAGATCACTAACCGAAAATGCCTAATAAAAACCCTAGCAAGATCACTGGAAGAATACCCAAGATAAAAACAATCCCAACAACATAATATGGATCATTTGGACCCATCATGAGCATCATAATAGCTAGTGCCACCGCAGCCGTGCTGAGTACTAGTGGGATGATGAGAACCATTCTCCTTCCTAAAAAACTAAGACACCCCAAAGCTTGGTTTTATAGGGCACCTATTCGACCATTACCTCATGTAGCCATTGGAATCTCAATGACTATAATTATAGCCGGTGGAGTCTTTAAATTTCATAACTATTGGGTTTTGAAGTAATGAAGTTTATCTTTTTATAAAAACTTGGTTTTTATAATGCTTTCATAATTTTGTGGTATTTAAAATGTTCTAATATGTTTAAATGTTATAAATTATGTCTTTAAATAAAATTATACTTTTATAATGAAACTTAGTCTTTACAAAATCAATATGGTCATCTAGTTCAAAACTTAGTAATCTAGATACCTTTTAAATATTTTAAAGGTTATGATTTTTAAAGAGGTAATTTTATAAACTATGGAACCAATATACCTTTAATGTCATAAGTATATTTGTTAATCCTATTAAATTTATGAAACCATGTGTCTTTAATAATAGTGTTATGTTTAATTAAAGAGGCATTTAATAACTTCATGTACAAATGTTTTAAACAAACCAGTATTAGGTTTTTGATTTCAAATATATAAAGATCCTAGTAATTTTAATAGTTTGTTAACTATGAAGTTAATTTATGGTTGTTAATGTTTTATTAAATATTTTAACACAAGTTTATGTATACATATTGTTTTATTTCAATATCATTAAATAATTTTAATATTAATTTATTAGAGACTCGGCCAGCCGAGAGCAGCCTTGTGTTCAATCCCTCAAGGCCTAGACCAAGCTCCTCGGAGACCCGAGGTACCGACCAAAGGGGTCCCCCTGAGTGTCTCAGCGTGATAGTGGGTACCTGAGTCGAGGCTATGTATAGTGTGGGACAGTGCGCATGCACAGGCCCGTGTCTAAGGGCCACAGTGTGCGAAGTGTGAGGGTGGGCCAAAGTTCTGTAGGGGCCCATGTATAAGGCCCCTTTCTCGTGTGTTCTTGTGTCATTAGAGTGAAGCAGAAGCATTGAGGCTTATAAGTCATGCCCAAACATCATCCCGTTTTAATGTGGGATGCCGATTTTCTAGTGGCGTACAATCCAGGCCGTCCATCGCATCACGTGATCGATCACGACCATCCACGCGATCGAAGCCGCATGATCACCCTGCTTTGCCCGAGACTGTCGATCTCCCGAGAGATCAAATCCCAACCATCCAATTTTTTTAAGCGATCGATCGAACTCCCACTCTACCCACGACTGTTCCATCCAGCAAGGGTTGATCCTGGCCATCTAGATTTTCTCTACGGTGCTGTCTTCTTCTCCGTGGCATGTCCCAGGCCAGTAGCCTACTCCCCTATATTTTCCCCATTTTTCTTCACTCACCGGACCCTCCACACCCATGGTTTCCACAGAGTTTCTTTCCACGGAGTTTTTATAAGGAAAGTGGCCTCAGATCCCATTCAAATTACATTAAAATAGTCATTATAGGAATAGTTTATAAAACCGCCGAGGCATTTAAAGAACCCCTGGTTCTTTGCACTCAAGTCTTTAGCGATCCTCCACGAGTACTCCGGGTTATTTTCTAGCACCTTCTCGAGCTCTACCTCCTCTTTCTCTTCAAGTAGGTAAGGGATGGTTTTCAAGTGGTTTTATTCATAAAACCCCTATTTTACATTTCTTTATATACAATATACACACACGGATATATATATATATATATCTTTATCTCCCTCCCATTTAATGGTTTTCAAAAGTTTTTTTGTGTGTTAAGCTCGAACATGCAAAAAATATGTAAGGGAGGTTTTCCTTTTTATTCTCTTCTCTTTTTTTTCAAAACAAGTTATATATATGTATACGGGTTATATATATATACATATATATATACACTGATGGATTTAACTAAATTAAGATCCTGACCTTCTCCTTAGCCTCCTGTTTATAGATTAATAAGATCTGTAAGGGGATAATTCCTTCCTTTTTATGTTTCAAAACCAAACATGAAATCGGTTATACAATATGCACACACACACACACACACACATATATGCATGTATATTTTCAGTATGTTTATCTTTCCCAACCCAAATCTATTTTAAAGGTTTTCAAATAAATAAGTATGTTTTACCGAGGGTTACATATTTATAAAGGGTGTTTTAAATTCACTTTTAATATAAAAATTATTTTTGTAAACCTTGTATAATTATATATGCATAATTACATAATTATCTCTATATATATATATATATATCTTTTAAAATGAAATTGATTATGATTTACAAGACATGAATTCTAACCCTTAAATAATATTCTAGATGCGAATTAGGCTTTTGGTCTAAGTATAATTAAGATACGGTCCTAAAACCATAGTTTTTATATGATTATGTGTTTATGGTTTCATATATAATAAACCCTATTTTCAAATACAATTCCCAGGTCTTAATTTATGTTTGATATATGTAAGTTTTTAGTGTTTTTCCAAGCCTTAAGTAATATTTTAGATGCGAAATGTCATTTGGGTTCAAATGGATTTATATTTAGTGTGGAAAACCATAAATTTCACATATGCGTGCACTCCCAATCACACATGTTATAAACCTTACATGTTTTGGTCTTCAATCAAGTGATTTTGTTAATTAAATATTTATTTGAAATATTTATTGCATGTAAAATGTTAATAAATATTATTCAATTATGAAAATTTTAAGTATGTACATATCTTGTACATACAGTTGTATAACTATTTTTATATGTATAATTTACCAAAACCCTATTTCCAAGTAATGAATATCAGAATTTAATTAAGCTTTTGATACAAACAATGCTTGTACAACCTTAATGAATTCTAATTTTAATAGTTAAACCAAAATGTGCTTATGTAAAACCTGCGTTGATTATATTAACTCCATTGTTATTTTAAATGATTTTGTTAAGGATAAAAAGATTTGAGGAATTATGTGTTTTCTCATTAAATGTTTATTATATAATGAACCCCCCCTGCAATGATTGCTTTTAGTTAATCAAGTTGTTATTTTGTCTAATTGCATGCTCACTAGAACTTTTATCAGCATGTGTTTTATTAAATGTCCATGAAATAGGGACTTTAAACTAAGAGGTTATCATTTCATGTGGAAAACCCCATTAATTCATCATTTTATGTTATTTAATTATCAACACATGTGCAAAAGTTATTTTTGTTCTTGTCCATGCCTGCCTTGGAAAGTTGTTATTACCATACTTTATATGTTCATTGTCATATCATGTATCTCTAGAATAAATTTATAATGGTTTCATTATCCATTTTATTTATCATGGTAATCAATAATTCATGCATATGACATACCATGTTAATGAACTAAGAACTAAATTACCCAAAGTGGTATGGGGCACCTTGGGTAATATGAAATAAAAATTAAATATTCAAAGTGGTATGAGACACCTTGAATATCAGACCTTATTGACATGTGAGAAATGTATTGGACTACCGGGTTTGGGTCTGGTTAAAAGAAATCCCTCCAGGTTGGGGACTGGTTAAAGTAATCCTTCCAGGTTAGGGACTGGTAAAAGTAAGCCCTCTGGGTTGGAGACCGGTAAAAGTAAGCTCCTTGATGCATCAATAGTTCTCGAGACAGTCAGATTGGGTTATTTCCCTTAGCTCATGGCATGAGGCCTTGACATTCAGACATGAGTCCGACATTATACGTTTTCTCACTATGTTTCAGTATATGACCAACCAAGTGATTATTTCGACTAGATAAATATCCTTGGTTACTGAAATATTACCTATGAGTATGAGATTAAAGTGCACATGGCATATGATGAGACAGTGAAGATGCATGATCAGTTTACCATTCCATAATTTTAATGCAAATGTTAGCATTACATTAATCATGTCATAATGTGCATTTTTATAATTTATTGTGAAATTGTTTATGCGCAACTCTGATAATGTTCATGGTTAGTAGTTCTTGTATACCTTGCATGTTATGCTTAATTTACAAGATAGAATTCATGAACTTTTGTACAAAAATTCTTACTAGATTTCATTTAAATGTTCAAATACTTGTGTATGAAATGCTTTAATTATTTTATAGCTAACTTTGAAATGTCACAATGTTTTCTTCAAAGGAATAATTTTGGTGTATGTGAAAGTATTTTCTAAGGAAGTTTCCAAAAGCTGTATTAAGTATTTTCAAAACCCCTTACTGATTATTTCAATCCTCACCCTACGTTTTAAATGAAAAATTTTCAGGTATCAGTCATGTCTTCAAAGAATTTTTAGATACTGTTGGTTTTACAGAACCTGAACCCCACGAGCCTCTGTAATATTAGGACATGATGTATTATTTGTAAATGTTTGTAATGTATTTTTGGTACATCATATCTCATCAGCACCGGCTCCGGGCACTCAGGGGCTGGGTCCTTATAGTTGGTATCATAGGAAAGTTTCAGATAACTCTGGAAAACCAGGTAGTATAAATATATGATTGAGCATTACTAAGTAATTATATTATAACTTATAGATGGAAGATGGAAATTTACCTACAAATATTATGTCACTTCCCACTGAGGCCCTAGAGACCATTATTCCTCTAGCTAGCCGAGAGAAATTTATTAATTATTCCCATATCTGTATGTCATGCAAGAACCTGTATGATGTGTCAAACTCATCATGAGTGCTTTGTCTACACCAGTGATTGGGATTTGATTACCTTCTTATGATTATGACCCAATTTCCCTTCTATTTACATCGGGGTAGATACCATGAGGGAATTTTTTGAGTTTTAATGGCAGGTGAGGATGTTGTCTTAATGGCCCTCGATGCTTTTCAAGAATTTTCTGCAGCTGGAGACCTCTGACCGACCTATCTCTTCCAAATCTTGAACTATGGATTCAGAGGCCAATTGTTGGACTTCGGGATGTTAGAAGATGAGTCCACCCGATTGTCTTATAGGCAACAAGTGTATGTTGATGTTTCCCAACTTCATACCCCTCATGCTACACTCAAGAGACGTCACAGGTGTCTCCATGGGTTTAACCCTGATTGCTCAGCCTGTGTATGGTTTGAGGAGATAGGGAGTTTTTCCACTCTGTGTGGAATTCATGTGGTAGACTCAGGCACTAATGTATAAACTTATGTGTTATTGAAATATTACCCGTTTTTCATTCCTGTGTCTATTTTATCTGAACTGTTATGTGAATTCTCATGAATGTATTTTTAGATGGCTGGACAAACAAATATCTCATCCCTACCCGATGAAATTTTGGAGGAAATATTAATTAGGATATGCACTGTGGACTATCCTTCTTTCCTCCATCTGCGAGGATCATGTCAACACATGTTTGATTTGTCCAACAGGAATGAAATTCTTCATTCCTGTCAAGGGGTTGACCATGAATTCCACCTCATCGCCACTACCCAACTCCCTTATTATAGGCGGAGGGGGAGATACTTCGAAGGTCTTTTTCGATGTTTCACTCTGGCACAAAAATTTTCTGTCAGAGCATGTTTCCTAGTAGCTGCCCAAGATGGGAACCACAGAGTAGCCTTCATGTTCTAAATTCTAAACCTCAGTCTATTTGATCACATCGTTACAATGGAATATCTTGATCATGATATAGTCTGACAAAGTACTAAAGAATATGTCCATTCGTACATCCCCGACTTTATTACCGCTCGAGCCTCCCAATGGAAGCTTGTGGGTAGAACGCATGAGAATGATTTCAGAACATACTGCTCAAGGTGTATCTGGGCTAGTGAAGCAGAGGAACTGAGTACCAACCTGGGTATTCCATTGATCTATCCAAATCTCTCACTTTGGTGATGATGCTCGTTTGGGGGGTTTCTTTTCAGTTCATGAATATAATTGTGAGGACGCAATTCTTTGAAGGGGGGATAATGTAACACCCCGAATATTTCAAAACCTTATAAATAGAAATTGTGTGTTTAATGCCATTAATGTTTTCTCCTTTTAACAAAAAAAATATAAAAGATAAAACACAGAACTTATTATTTAAGAACTTAACACCAACGTGTCTTACAACATTCTGATTTTACAAGGAACTCTCACTAACCGAAAATGCCTAATAAAAACCCTATTAAGATCACTGGAAGGCTACCCAAGATAAAAAAAATCCCAACAACATAATATGGATCATTAGGACCCATCATGAGATCAGAATATCTAGTTCCACCACGGTCGTGCTGAGTACCAGTGGGATGATGAGAACCATTTTCCTTCCTAAGAAACTAAGACACCACAAATCTTGGTTTTATAGGGCACCTATTTGAATGTTACCTCATGTAGCCATTGGAAGCTCAACAAATATAATTATATCCAGTGGAATCTTTAAATTTCATAACTGTCGAGTTTTAAAGTAATGAAGTTTATCTTTCTATAAAAACTTGGTTTTTATAACAGTTTCATAATTTTTTGGTATTTCAAATGTTTTAAAATGTTTAAATGTTTTAAATTATATCATTAAATAAAATTATACATTTATAATGAAATTCAGTCTTTACAAAATCAACATGGTCATCTAGTTCAAAACTTAGTAATCTAGATACCATTTAAATATTTTAAAGGTTATGATTTTTAAAGAGGGAATTTTATAAACTATGGAACTGATATACCTTTAATGTCATAAGTATATTTTTTAAACCTATTAAAGTTATGAAACCATGTGTCTTTAATAAGAGTGTTATGTTTAATTAAATAGGCATTTAATAACTTCATGTATAAATGTTTTAAACAAACTAGTATTAGGTTTTTGATTTTAAAGATATAAAGATCCTAGTAATTTTAATAGTTATTAACTATGAAGTTAATTTATGGTTGTTATTCTTTTATTAAACATTTTAACACAAGTTTAGGTATACATACTATTTTATTTCAATATCATTAATTAATTTTTATAAAAATTTATTAGAGACTCGGCCAGCCGAGGGAAGCCTTGTGGCCAAGCCCTCAAGGCCTAGACCGAGCCCCTGGGAGACCCAAGGTACCGACTATCGGGGTCCCCCGCGCGTCTGGGCATGCTAGTGGGTGCCGGAGTCTAGGCTGTGTATAGTGTCGACTAGTGCACATGCACAGGACCGTGTCTAAGGCCCGCGGTGCGCAGAGCGTGAGGTTGGGCCAAAGGCCCGTAGGGGCCTGTGTATAAGGCCCCTTTCTCATGTGTGCTTGTGTCATCAGAGTGAAGCGAGAGCGTTGAGGCTTACAAGCCGCGACCAAACCTCATCCCATTTCGATGTGGGACACTAATTTTCCAGTGCCGTGAAATCCCGACTGTCCATCGCATCGCGCAATCGATCGCGGCCCTCCACGCGATCGAAGGCGTGCGATCACCCTGCTTCGCCTGAGACCATCGATCTCCCGTGAGATCAAATCCCGACCATCAAAATTTTTTAAGTGATCGATCAAACTCCCGCTCTACCCACGACCATTTGATCTAGAAAGGGTTGATCCTGGCCATTTAGATTTCATCCACGGTGCTGTTTTCTTCTCTGCGGTGTGTCACAGACCAATAACCTACTCCACTATATTTTCCCCAATTTTCTTCACTCATCAGACCCTCCACACCCACGATTTCCACAGATTTTCTTTCCCCGACATTTTTATAAGGCAAGTGGCCTCAGATCCCGTTCATATTACATTAAAATAGTCATTGTAGGAATAGTTTATAAAACCACCAAGGCATTTGAAGAACACCTGGTTCTTTGCACTCAAGTCTTCAGCGATCCTCCACGAGTACTCTGGGTTATTTTCCAGCACCTTCTCGAGCTCTACCTCCTCTTTCTCTTCAAGTAGGTAAGGGATGGTTTTCAAGCAGTTTTATTCACCAAACACCTATTTTACATTTCTGTATATACAATACACACACACACACACACACACAGATATATATATATATATATATATATATCTTTCTCTCCCTCCAGTTTAATGGTTTTCAAAAGGGTTTTTTTGTGCTAAGCTCGCACATGAAAAAACTATGTAAAGGAGGTTTTCCTTTTTATTCTCTTCTCTTTTTATGAAAACCAAGTTATATATATGTATACGGGTTATATATATATATACATGGATGTCTTCAACTAAATTAAGATTGGGACCTTCTCCTTAGCCTCCTGTTTAGAGATTAATAAGATCTGTAAGGGGATACTTCCTCCATTTTTATGTTTCAAAACCAAACATGCAATCAGTTATACAATATGTACATATATATATATGCATGTATATTTTTAGTATATATATCTTTCCCAACCCAAATCTATTTTAAAGATTTTTAAATAAATCATTATGTTTTACCGAGGGTTACATATTTATAAAGGGTGTTTTAAATTCACTTTTAATATAAAAATTATTTTTGTAAGCCTTGTATAATTATATATGCATAATTACATAATTATATATATATATATATATATATATGTTTCAAATGAAATTGATTATTCTTTTCAATACATGAATTCTAACCCTTAAATATTATTTTAGATACGAATTAGGCTTTTGGTGTAAGTGTAATTAAGTTACAGTTTTAAAACCATAGTTTTTATATGATTATGTCTTTATGGTTTCATATATAATAAAACCTATTTTCAAATACAATTCTTAGAGCTTAATTGATGTTTGATACATGTAAGGTTTTAGTGTTTTTCCAAGCCTAAAGTAATGTTTTAGATGTGAAATGTTATTTGGGTTCAAATGGATTTATATTTAGTGTGAAAAACCCTAAATTTCATATATGTGTGCACTTTCTATCACACATGTTATAAACCTTACATTTTTTGGTCTTAAATAAAGTGATTTTGTTAATTAAATATTTATTTGAAATATTTATTACATGTAAAATGTTAATAAATATTATTCGGTTATGAAAATTTTAAATATGTACATCTCTTGTACATACAGTTGTATTAGTATTTTTATATGTATAATTTAACAAAAACCTATTCCCAAGTAATGAATATTAGAATTTAATTAAGCTTTTGATACAAACAATTCATGTACGACGTTAATGAATGCTAATTTTAGTGGATAAACCAAAATGTGCTTATGTCAAACCTGCATTGATTATATTAACTCCATTGTGATTTTAAATGATTTTGTTAAGGATAAAAAGATTTGAGGAATTATGTGTTTTCTCATTAAATTTTTATTATATAATGAACCACCCTGCAGTTATTGTTATTAGTTAATCAAGTTGTGATTTGGTCTAATTGCATGCTCACTAGAAATTTTATCAGCATGCATTTTATTAAATGTGCATGAAATAGGGACTTCAAACTAAGAATTTATCATTTCATGTGGAAAACCCCATTCATTTATCATTTTATTTGCTTTAATTATCAACACATGCGCATAAGTTATTTTTTTTCTTGTCCATGTCTGCCTTGGAAAATTATTATTACCATTCTTTATATGTTTGTTGTCATATCATGTATTTCTAGAATAATTGTACAATGGTTTCATTATCCATTTTTTTATCGTGGTAATCAATAATGCATGCATATGACATACCATGTTAATGAACTAAGAACTAAATTACCCAAAGTGGTATGGGACATCTTGGGTAATATGTAACAAAAATTAAATATTCAAAGTGGTATGGGACACCTTGAATATCAGACCTTATTGACATGTTAGAAATGTATTGGACTGCTGGGTTGGGGTCTGGTTAAAAGAAATCCGTCCAGGTTGGGGACTGGTTAAAGTAAGCCCTCCAGGTCAGGGACTGGTTAATGTAAGCCCTCCAAGTTAGGGAGTGGTAAAAGTAAGCCCCCCCGGGTTGGAGACCGGTAAAATTAAGCTCCTCGGTGCATAGATAGTTCTTGAGACTGTCAGATTGGGTTATTGCCCTTAGGTCATGGCACAAGGCATTGACATTCAGACATGAGTCTGACATTATACGTTGTCTCACAATGTTTCAGTATATGACCAACCAAGTGATTATTTCGACTAGAGAAATATCCTTGGTTATTGAACCATTACCTATGAGTATGAGATTAAAGTAAACATGGAATATGATGAGACAATGATGATGCATGATCAGTTTACCTTTCCATAATTTTAATGCAAATGTTAGCATTACATTAATCATGTCATAATGTGCATTTTTATAAGTTGTAGTGAAATTGTTTATGTGAAACTCTGATAATGTTCATGCTTAGTAGTTCTTTTATACCTTGTATGTTATGCTTAATTTACAAGATATAATTCATTCACTTTTGTACAAACATGCTTACTAGCTTTCAGTTAAATGTTCAAATACTTGTCTATGAAATGCTTTAATTATTTTATAGCGACCATTGAAATGTCGTGATGTTTTCTTCAAAGGAATAATTTTTATGTATGTGAAATTATTTTCTAAGAAAGTTTTCAAAAGATGTATTAAGTATTTTCAAAATACCTTACTGAGTATTTCAATGCTCACTCTATGTTTTAGATGAAAAATTTTCAGGTATCAGTAATGTCTTCAAAGAATTTTCTGATGTTGTTGGTTTCCTAGAACCTGAACCCCATGAGCCTCCGTAATATTGGGATATGATGTATTATTTGTAAATGTTTGTAATGTATTTATGGTACATCATGTCTCATCTTCACCGGCTCCGGGCACTCGAGGGTTGGGTCCTTACATCCAAGATCCCTGATATCCTCTCTCATTTCCCTTATAGACAACTGAAAATATTGCTCCATTATCTCTTCCGTAGATGAGATAATTTCAGGAATTTCTTATTCCTCCACATGTTACTCATAAAAATCTTTTTTCACAAGAGAAAGATCTTCTTCTATATGCTCTTTTACAACACCCTTTTTATTTTCCTTAGCAACAGATTCTTTTTCAGCAGTAGGTTGTTCTTCCAAATCAGAAACATCTTTAAGAATATGCATTTCCTTCTTAGTTAAGTGTTGATGAACAGGTTCACTACCTTTCTTATCCAGAACATTTTCCCATATAGGTACAAAAACCTATTCTTCTTCTTCTTCCTCATCAGAATACTCAACAATTCAATCTGGTTCCAAACCCGGATCAGAAATATCCTTAGGTCTTGAAGAGTGTTCCACCAGATTGAAATTTTCATAAACCCTATCATTATCTTATACCAATGTTTTTCTCCATGAATTCCAACTGATTTTCATTCTCTTTACTATAACTTTTTAGAGACAAAACTCATAATCCAGAATAACTTCTTCATCTGGTCCAACCAACCCTTTTTTCATGGAACATAGCTAAAATAAGCCTTGAATAGAACTGGGAGGTTGACTTGAAGGTTTGTTTTATTAACTCAAACATATGGAGTACAACATATTTGAATATTTTGATCTTATGGCCATTATTCATAAGGTGTATCAAAAATAAATCATGATACTTGAGTGTAGAAAAGTCCCCTTTTTTAGGGAAAATCAGATTCTGAACAAACTTAAACAGAAGTCTGGTTTCACCATCTAGCTCAGAAGGTATTACTCTTTGCTTTGTTTCATTCCCAGTTCATCTTCCTAATGCTTCTTCCAAAACAAATATCTCACTTGGAGGTGAAGGAAATCTCTGTTAGTCCTCAAAAATACCCTCATGAGGTATCCGTAGGCATGCATCCCATAACCTTGAAGAAAATGTGTAACTATGGCCATTTATCCAGCTTATCACAACATATACATCTTCTATATCAAAAGAGAATTGAACATACTGATAAAAATGTGCAACTAGATTTGAGTAAATAGGCCTATCCTCCTTTGTGAACTAATCCATCCATCCTTTCTATTTTATCACTTTAAATAACAAAGATTTACTTGATATAATCCACTTAGGGAATATCTCATTTTCAGGTACCACAATTTTGTCTACCAGATTTGGATTCAAAGTACCTTAGGGTGATAATTTTGGCACTATTTTCAACTTCTTCTTTGAACTATGCTTCTCAGGAGTTGATGACGATGGTTATTTCATCCTTGGAATTCAATGAAGGTTCGAGAGAGAGAAGGGTTGAAAGAGGGGTTACAGTTTGATTGAAGATAGATCAGGTGAAGAAAGGGTGACACTTCTTTAGTTTTTATCATTTAGGGATAACAAGCATCATAGGATCAAAATCACAAGAAATTAAAAGGGTAAAATAATTAATTACCACAATACAGGTTATAATATGTAAATAAAACAATAAAGCGTCTTTATGGTGAGACTATAACTGATTTTCATGGTGAGACCGAAACTGGATTTCACAGTGAGACTGTAATAGGTTTTAATGGTGAGACCGTAATAGGTTTTCACGGTGAGACCATAACAGGTTTTCACAGTGAGACCATAATAGTGTGATTTCTAAAATATGTGACTGTATTGTTTGAGACAGTAAGCGCCATTCAGTGACTTGTGAAACCATAAACTGTGAAACAATATACATACTGCTTAAGATTTATCATTCCAAATTAATGTATGATGTAATCTATTCTTTCATAATTTAATGGTTTGGTTAATATGTCAGCAAGCTAATATTCAGTTCCAATGAATTCCAAAGTGATATCACCTTTTTAATAATGATCTCTCAAAAAGTTATGTCTTACATCAATATGTTTGGCCCTAGAGTTTGAAACAAGATTTTTTGAGATGTTAATAACACTTGTATTGTCACAATTTATAGGTACATGACTGAATTGATATCCATAATATAGTAATGTGTGTTTTATACACAAAATTTGTGCACAAAAACTACCAGCAGCTGTGTATTCAGCTTCTGCAGTAGATAATGCTACATAATTTTGTTTCTTACTACACAATGATACTAGGGACTTTCCTATAAAGTGAAATGTTCCAGAGGTTCTTTTTCTATATAAATTACAACCACCAAAGTTAGCAATAAAATAACTAACTCAAATGATTTTCCTCTGGGATAGAACAATCCTAGATTGGGAGTATGCTTGAGGTATTTGAAAATTATATTAACAGTATTCAAATGGGATTCCTTAGAGTTTTATAGAAAATAGGTACACATACACAAACTAAACATAATGTTATGTTGGATAGCAGTTAAGTAGATTAAGCTTCCAATAATTCCTCTGTAAGTGGTTTGATCAATAGATTTTACATCTTCATCATGATGCAACTTACATGTAGTACTCATTGGAGTGTCACTAATTTTAGTACTATCCAAACAAAAAAAAATTAGAATATATCTAATATATTTTCTTTGATTTAAAATAATACCATCATTATTTTGAAAGATTTGAAATCCAAGAAAGAATTTGAGTTCACCCATTAAACTCATTTCAAATTTATTTTGTATAATTTTAGAAAATTCAATACATAAATAATTTTTTTAAGATCCAAAGATAATTTCATATATATAAATTTGAACTATTAAAACATTATTGGAAATTCATTTTATAAAAAGGGTAGGATCAACTATTACTTTTGTAAAACCTTTGGAAATAAGAAAAGTACTCAGTCTATCATACCAAGCTCTTGGAGCTTGTTTTAAACCATATAAATCTTTTGATAATTTAAAAATATGATTTGGAAAATGAGGATTTGTAAAATAAGGGGGTTACTAAATAAAGACTTCCTCAACTATATACCCACTTAGTAATTCACTTTTAACATACATTTGATATAGTTTGAAATTCAGATGTACATCATAAGCAAGCAGAATTCTGATGGCTTCAAGTCTAGCTACTAGTGAAAAGGACTCTTCACAGTAAATTCCTTATTCTTAACTATAGCCTTGTGCAACCAATATAGACTTGTTTCTAAAAATATTACCAACTTTATATACCTTATTCTTAAACACCCATTTAGTGCCTATAGTGAATGTGTCTTTGGGTCTGTCAACAAGTTTCCAAACTCTGTTCCTTTCAAACTGATTAAGCTCTTCTTGCATAGCCATCACCCAAAATTCATCATTGATAGAATAATTAATCTTTTTTAGGTTCATGTAGTGAAAAGAATACTTGATGTTCAATATGATTTCTAAGACAAGATCTAGTTTGAGTTCCTTTATCCAAGTCTCATATAAAAACATCTAAAGGATGGTTCTTAAGCATTCTAATAGCTCTAGAAAAAGAAGGACAAGTGATTTTAGGTTCTTTATCAGGTTCGGGTTCATTATGAATTGAATCTAAAGAATTTCTAGAACTGGGAGTTTTCACAGATTCCTTCATAGGATGGTTAGAGGATTTTAAATTATTTTCTAGATTTGATACATCTCATGTGAATCTGTTTCATCAAATTTTACTTGGATAGATTCTTCCACACATTTAGATCTTTTATTAAACACTCTATAGGCTTTACTATAGATTGAATATCCTAAAAATATTCCTGCATCACCATTGGATGCAAAATTTTCAAGACTGTCCTTAGTATTAAGGATAAAGACTTTGCAACCAAATACTTTGAAGTAGCTAACTTTGGAATTTCTATTGTTCTATAACCCATATGGAGTTCTTTTAAGAATAGGTCTAATCAACAATCTATTGATAATATAGCATGCTGTATTTACAGCTTCAGTCCAAAAATAAATAGGTATTTTATATTCACTATGCATGGTTCTAGAAATCTCTTGCAAGGTTCAATTTCTTATTTATACAACTCCATTCTGTTGAGGTGTATAGGGGTAGAGAAATTATGACTATATCCATTTTGTGAGAAAAATGATTCAAACTCTTTATTTTCAAACTCATGACCATGATCACTTCTTAAGGATTTAATTCTAAGTCCACTAATATTTTCTACAGTTTTTTCATATTTGATAAAATGAGAGTTGGCTTCACTTTTGTGATCCAAAAATAAAGTCCAAGTATATCTAGAAAATTCATGTACAAGAATATAAATTTAGTACCCCCAGTTTATGGTATGTAACCCTTACTTGATGCTTTTAATGGTTTTAAAGTTAAGAGTATTGAATGGGAGAGTCGGGAGAACTTGGAATGATGTTTTTAGGCAAATGGGAAGTCGCACGGGGGGCGCACGGTTTGTCTAAACTATGCGGCCAAACAATGTGCAGTGGGTCTTGGAGGCAGTGACTTCTGTACGGGTGGCACATGGTTTGTCTAGAAGTGCAGCCAAACCAGGCGAGAAGGGTGGTCAAGGCAGTAGATAATCCACGGTTGGTGCACAGTTTGTCAAACTGTGTGAACTAACCGTGCGACCACTTAAACGAGATCCTATAAAGGTGGATCTCACGCGTTTTTGCCTCTATGTAGCTCTTTTTTCCTCCTAAGCGGCCCTATCTCGGGATTTTGGTTCTCCTAATGTCAAGGAGGGTTCTCCCATCATTCCAGAGGTGATCCGAAGGATTCTCTTGGTGAATCGAAGTCAGATTCTTGAGGTATGTGATCATTCTTGATCGGTTTCTTAGATCTACTTAGATCTACTTCTCCTCTTCTCTTGGTTTCTTAGATATATTCCCATTATGGGTAGATGTAAGTGTGTGGATGCTAAATATGATGAGATTTGGTCTTGGTTGTGTTAGGAGAAGAGATCTAAGGAGGATCCTTGGTGAATCAGCCCGGTTTTCTTGTGCGTTCTCCATTTGTTAGGGTTTTCATCAAAACCTTTGAGGTAGGTGGATTCACTCTCGAATCCACTTGTTAGAATTGATTGGATTTGTTTCAAAATGGGTTATTTGAGTGAAATTTATTGTGCAAAGCATGTAATAAATCTTCTTTAGTGATGATTTATGGTTTTGATGAAATTGTGAAATCTTGGTGAATTGTTGTGCAAAGTGATTTGGATTCTTGAATTTAAAATGTTGATTTTAAATTATGGATTTTCTATAATGGTAAATGGTTTGATGAAAGATGGGTTTTCAATAAAAAGGGGTGTTTTATTGAAATGGGTTGGTATTGAAATGTCGTAATGAAATTGGTTCATTCTTTGGTTTTCAATAAAAGTACGGTTTTATTGAAATGGTTTGAATTGGTTGAACACACTTGGTTTTGATGGAAATGGTTTTCAATAATAGCTTTTTTATTGAAAGGATGGTTTTGGCATGATTTTTGTGAATGTGTGGTGTGTGTTCATGTTGTATATACGGGGCTTGGTTAAAATAAGACCCTATTCTCGGTGCCAAACGTTTAATGGAACATGGGACTTTTAAGTACGAGGCTTGGTTGAAATATGACCTTGTGCTCGGTGCCAAAGGTGTAATGGAACATGAGAAACAATTACCTTGTGATGACTTGGTAGATTGATGAGAAACCACTCATGAGTATGGAACTGTCATAACAAAGCATGCATGATTGATTTCACGAGTTTGTGAAATGGTTGGGTATGCCAAAAAGGAATGTTTGTGAAATGGTTCAAAAGATTGTTTGGTTATTTTTCTGGAAAAATAACTTGTTGGAAAATTGGTTTAAATTCCACTTGGAATGCCTTTTGTTATGAATGGTTTTGGAAACCTGTTTATATTTAGTTATAAACTTCTTTTGAGAAAATGTTTTATATAAAATGTTTTTATATAAATGTGGCTAACTCTTCAATCCTAGTGGCGTGAGTAGAGAATTCATTGGGGAAAACCTACTAAGTTTTATACTCACCCCTGCTTTGCTACGTTGGTGCTTTTGCAGATGCCATATTCTAGGACACAGGTAAAGGTAAAGAATCTCATTGCTAGTGGCTCTTGGTTATGCTTGTGAGATGTTTTGGATCTTGGAGCTCATGGAGCATGAAGTTTGGTGTCTTTTGAGAGTCTTGAGTGGTTCTTCCGTTGTGTACTTTGATGTTTGGTTTGGTCTTCCACTGTTGTGTACTTTGATGTGGTTTGACATAAATGAAGTTGTTTAGTTTTCAGTCTTTTGTTCATGCATCTTATAGTGAATGTTGGTTATGATTAGTTGGTTTATGGGTTTTCTTAAAGGGTAAATCGTCCCCCAACTAGTATTTGAAACCCTTTGGCATTTATTTCCAGCCTTTGGCTTCTTGTGGATGTCGCTTAAGGGCTAGTAATGACTCTTTGTACTCTCAAGCCAATGAGAATTGGTGGGTCATTACAAATGGTATCAGCTTTTTCTGTCCTTGCCTAACAAGTGTTCATCGATGTTCTTGATCTTGGAGTTGAAATTCATTCTTGTCTATTGCTTGGGTCGAAATCTTAGATAGGAGTAGGATTTTCAGAACATGAAATGTATAGCATAAAAGGATGTAGCTAACCCATTTATGTTGAACTTCAAGTTACCAGGGTGTTGGGTACATAAGTGTTTTGGATACACTTCTAGAATGTTGGAAATCTCATTGTCATGGGTTTAGCCAATGAGAGGAGCATGATATGCATTGTAGAGGAATTAATTTTCATAGGTATTTCATATCTCATTGTGAGGATTGATTAAGGATTTTGTGCATGGTGCCAATTTTTGAAAAATGCTGAAATTTTTGAAAAATGCAGAATTTTTTTCAAGTGAAAGACTTTGAAAATAGGGTATTTTGTGTATTTTGAAAATGGGTTGATTTTCAAAAAGAATGTTGAATGTTTTAAAAAATGGTTGAACATGGAAAAAGGTTGTTTTTGGAAAAAAAAATTGTGATAGATGATGTGATAGAATTTGAATGCTAAGCCATCAATTTCTAGAGAGTGAGATTGACGGGGTTTGTTGTTGGTTTAGAAAATGGCACCGGGTAGGCGTCGTAGAGACCAACCAGAGGAGGATGATGAGAAAATTGTTGCACTTGAGCCCCAGGTGAACCACCAGTTAGTCCAGAGCATAGTGAAAGCTTTCCAAGCTGTGGTAAGTGTGAATAGAGGAGAAGACCCAAAACATGTTTCTTATAAGGCTCAGTTTTAAAAGCAGGATCCACCCATCTTTAGGGGTGATTCAGACCCAGAAAGGGAAGAGGCATGACTGTCCATAATGAACAGAATTTATAAATTCTTGGGGACACAGGTAGAGATGAAAGTAAATTTAGCAACGTATAAGCTAGAGGGTCTTGATCTTCAGTGGTGGGAGTTGTTAGTCCAAGCAAGAATGGACCAGGGTATGATGTGGGAAGGATTTGAGGAATTGTCTAATAAACAATTCTACCCACATATGTTTAGAATTCAGCACACAACTGATTTCTTCAGTCTGAAGAAAGAGCATATGTCTGTGATGGATTATGCAGCTATGTTTGTGAGCTTAGTGTGGTTTTCACCCGAGGTGGCAGGTAGCACATTATTGAAGGAAAAGATCTTCAAAGCAGGGTTAAGGCAAGAGATCCACTCCAAATAGCAGTGCTTTGTATCAGTGATCACACAGAGATGGTGAATCGAGTATTGGTGGCTCAACGGGATCAGTTGGGAGTTTCAGGCAGACGAAGCATGGTGGTACCCATGGGGAATAGTGGGAGCTTACTTTTTGAAACTGAAAACTCCTCTTAGTGAAAGAGAATGTCAATCCTTAGTGTGTAGAGAGTTTGATATAACTGTTGATGGAGCTTAGTTGGAATGGGACTTCTCCATGTTGGATATGGATGTCTATGATTTAATCCTGGATATGGATTGGTTGACAACGTTTAAGGCGCACATCGACTTTTATAAGAGAAAAGTTAGTTTCCAGACCGAGGATGACATCAACAATCTCTTCAGAGGAGAGAGGATGGTTAAGAAAGATGTAAAGAGCTTGTTGGCACCAACAGTGGGAACAATCTCTTACTAATTGGAAGCATTGAATTTGGC
This sequence comes from Viscum album, assembly GCA_963277665.1. Classification (NCBI taxonomy): domain Eukaryota; kingdom Viridiplantae; phylum Streptophyta; class Magnoliopsida; order Santalales; family Viscaceae; genus Viscum; species Viscum album. The sequence goes on along the minus strand of OY728152.1, from coordinate 1,476,093,010 downwards.
ATCAATGGAAGAGATTGAGGAAGATAGTCTTCCAGCTCTTGTGGATCAATTTCCAGATGTCTATCCCAATAACTTCTCAGGGTTACCACCTCTAAGGGAAGTGAAGTTTATGATTGATCTCCTTCCGGGGACCAGTCTTATTTCCCTTCCATCTTATAGGATGGAACCAATGGAGTTACATGAATTGAAAGTGCATTTAGAGGAGATGGAAAGCAATGGTTTCATTCGACCAAGTACTTCTCTATGGGTAGCACTGATGTTGTTTGTGAAGAAGGAAGATGGAACTCTTTGGCTGTATGCTGATTATCATAAGCTTAACCAAGTTACAATAAAGAATCGATTTCCACTTCCATGCATTGATGATCTGTTTGATCAATTAAGGGGATCTCAGTGGTTCTCCAAGATTGACTTTCAATCAGGATATCACCAATTGTGAGTTCGGAAGGTGGATATTCCAAAAACAGCTTTCTAAAGAAGATATGACCACTACGAATATGTAGTCATGCCTTTTGGTCTAACGAATGCACCAGAGGTCTTCATGTCTTTGATGAATCGAATATTTCAATGATATTTGGATTCTTTTGTTGTGGTGTATTGTGATTCTTCAGGAATAGGGTTGGGTTTTTTTCTCATGCAAGGAGACCATGTGGTTGCTTATGGCTTAAGGCAGTTGATATTGATGAGAAAAATTAGCCAACACATGAGTTGGAGTTATCTATAGTCATCCATGCTTTGAAAAAATGGTGAAATTATCTCTTTGGTGAGAAATTTACTGTGTTTATGAATCACAAAAGCTTGCAACACATTTTCTCACAGCAATATTTGAATCTGAGGCAAAGGAGGTGGATGGGGTATCTCCAGATGTTTGACTTTGACTTTATGTACACACTAGGAAAAGGGAATTTGGTGGCGGATGCATTGAGTAAAAAGTCATACACTCAGTTAGAGAAGATAGATTCAGATGAATTGGAGTTGATGTCAGTCTTAGCTTACATGCATGTGGAATGTGAAGACCAAGGTGATGTTGCCGTTTTCTTTTTAGCTACACTTGTTCCAGATTTAGTAAAGATGATAAATGAAGCACAAATATCTGATGAAGAATGTCTGGTTGTAAGTTCAAAACTCAATGGTGGGGAGACCATTGATGGCTGGAAACTTGATGGGGGTTCTGTTTTGTGTTTCAGAGATCGGATTGTTGTACCTAGGGTTTTTCAAGAACAACTCCTTCATTATTATCACTATTCAATATGGGTTGTACACCCAAGTACACAAAAGGTGTATAAGGCGTTGAATGTGCAGTTTTGGTGGAGCGGCATGAAAAGGAAGGTGGCCGAGTTCATATCACAGTGCTTAACTTGTCATCATGTTAAATAAGAGCATCAGAGACTAGATGGTATGTTACAATCATTACCTATCCTAGTGTGGAAATGGGATCAGATAGAAATGGATTTTGTTACAGGTCTTGCAAGAATAGTCTGGAAACACGATGTAATTTGGGTGATAGTGGATCGTCTAACCAAGTTGGACCATTTCATCCCTATTCGTGAAACCCATATGGTAAAAGATCTTTCAAAAATATATATCCGAGGAGTGGTAAATAGGAACGGTGTACCAATTTCTATAGTCTAAGATAGAGATCCGAGGTTCACATCTCGTTTCTTGAAATCATTACAGAAATCCCTTGGGACTCGGTTGACTATGAGCACAGCGTATCATCCTCAGACGGATGGGCAATCTGAGCGGACGATATAAACATTGGAAGAAATGTTTCGGGCTTGTGTAATGGATTTTTGTGGCTCATGGGAGGTGCATATACCCTTATTGGAGTTCTCATACAATAACAGCTATCAAGCCTCGATACGCATGGCTCCGTTTGAAGCATTGTATGTGCGTCCTTGTCATTCTCCACTATGCTGGGTGGAAACAGGAGAAACATCACTAGTCGGGCCAAGCCTTGTCCAAGAGACAACAGAGAAGATCTAGTTGATTAGAAAGAGGATGGATATGGATTAGAGTCATCATAAATCTTATGCAGATCACCATCGAAGACCGTTGTCATTTGTTCTGGGTGATCATGTCTTCTTGAGGATCTCTCCAAGAGTTTGACATCATCATTTTGGGAAGCAGGATAAGTTATCTGTTAGATACGTTGGCCCTTATGGAGATACTGGAACAGGTTGGAGAGGTGGAATATCGGTTGGCATTACTACCATGGTTTTGTTCGGTGCATAATGTGTTCCATGTATCTCAGTTGAAAAAGTATCAGCCTGATCCTGACCATGTGATCCGATGGGATCACTTTGACATAGAGTCGGATGCTTCATTGATACATATCCCAGTACAAATTGTGGATAGGTAAGAGAAAGTCTTGCATGGAAAAACCATCAGTCTAGTGTGGGTTTAATGGAAGCATGGTCAGATTCAGGAAGAGACTTGGGAACGTGAAAAGGAAATGAAATATCAATGGTCGGAACTCTTTCAGATGGGTGATGGTTTTCTACTTTCCGAGGATGGAAAGACCAATGGTGGGGAGAATTTAGTACCCCTAGTTTCTAGTATGTAACCCTTACTTGATTATTTTCATGGTTTTAAAGATAAGAGCATTGAATGGGAGATTCGGGAGAACTTAGAATGATGTTTTGAGGCAAAGGCGAATTCGCACGGGGGGTGCACGGTTTGACTAAACTGTGCGGCCAAACTGTGCACAGTGGGTCTTGGAGGCACTGGCTTCAGCACGAGAGGCATACGGTTTGTCTAACCATGTGGACAAACCCTGTGAGAAGGGTGGTCGAGGTAGTAGCTAACGCACGGTTAGCGCACGGTTTGTCAAACCGTGCGAACTAACCGTGCGACCACTTAAACGAGATCCTATAAAGGTGGATATCATGTGTTTTTTCCTCCATGTAGCTCTTTTTTCCTCTTAAGTGGACCTAACTTGGGATTTTGGTTCTTCTAAGGTCAAGGAGGGTTCTCTCATTGTTCCAGACGCGATCTGAAGGCTTCTCTTGGTGAATCGAAGACGGATTGTTGAGGTATGTGATCGTTCTTGATCGATTTCTTAGATCTAGTTAGATCTACTTCTCCTCTTCTCTCGGTTTCTTATATCTACACCTGTTATGGGTAGATCTAAGTGTGTGGATTCCAAATATGACGAGATTTGGTCTTGGTTTTGTTAGGAGAAGAGATATAAGGCAGATCCTTGGTGAATTGGCCTGGTTTTCTTGTGCGTCCTCCATTTATTAGGGTTTTTGTCAAAAAATTTGAGGTAGGTGGATTCAATCTCGACTCCTCTTGTTATAATTGATTATATTAGTTTCAAATTGGGTTATTTGAATGAAATTTATTGTGTAAATCATGGAATAAATCTTTTTTAGTGATGATTTATGGTTTTGATGAAATTGTAAAATCTTAGTGAATTGTTGTGAAAAGTGATTTGGATTCCTGAATTTAAAATTTTGATTTTAAATTATGGATTTGATGGAATGGTAAATGGTTTGATGAAATATGGGTTTTCAATAAAAAGGGGTGTTTTATTGAAATGGTTTGGTATTGAAATGGATTAATGAAATTGGTTCATTATTTGGTTTTCAATAAAAGTACGGTTTTATTGAAATGGTTTGAATTGGTTGAATACACTTGGTTTTGATGGAAATGGTTTTCAATAAAAGGTGTTTTATTGAAAGGATGGTTTTGTCATGATTTTTTTTGAATGTGGGGTGTGTGTTCATGTTGCATATACGGGGCTTGGTTGAAATATGACCTTGTGCTCGGTGCCAAACATTTAATGGCACATGGGACTTTTTAGTACAAGGCTTGGTTGAAATATTACCTTGTGCTCGGTGCCAAAGGTGTAATGGAACATGGGAAACAATTACCTTGTGAAGAATAGGTAGATCAATGAGAAACTGCTCATGAGTATGGAACTGTCATAACGAAGAATGCAAGGTTGATTTCACAGGTTTTTGAAATGGTTGGATATGACAAAAAAGAATGTTTGTGAAATGGTTCAAAAGCTTGTTTGGTTATTTTTTTTGGAAAAATAGCTTTCTGGAAAATTGGTTTAAATTTCTCTTGGAATGCCTTTAGTTATGAATGGTTTTGGAAACCTGTTTATATTTAGTTATAAACTGCATTTGAGAATTTTTTTTATATAAACTGTTTTTATATAAATGTGGCTAACTCTTCTATCCTAGTAGAATGAGTAGGGAAGTCATTTTAGAAAAACTATTGAGTTTTATACTCACCCCTGCTTTGGAATGTTGGTTCTTTTTCCGATTTTGTATTCTAGGACACATGTAAAGGTAAAGAATCTCATTGCTAGTGGCTCATGGTTATGCTTGGGAGATGTTGTGGAGCTTGGAGCTTGTGGAGCATGGCGTTTGGTGTCTTTTGAGAGTCTTGAGTGGTTCTTCTGCTGTGTACTTTTATGTTTGGTGTGGTCTTCCACTGTTGTGTACTATGATGTGGTTTGACATAAATGAAGTTCTTTAGTTGTCAGTCTTTTGTTCATGCATCATATAGTGAATGTTGGTTATGCTTGGTTGGTTTATGGGTTTTCTTAAAGGGTAAATAGTCTGCCAAATTGTATTTAAAACCCTTCGGAATTTATTTTCAGCCTTTGGCATCTTGGGGATGTCGCTTAAGGCCTAGTAATGACTCATTGTAATCTCAAGCCAATGAGAATTGGCGGGTCATTACAATAAACATAGTTCTTCCCATTTAAACTAGAAACTCACAATGGTCCAAAAAAATCCATGTGAACCAATTCGAGAGGTTGAGAAGTTGACACTTATTTCTTTGGTTTGAAGGAAATTTTGTGTTGTTTTCCCTTTTGACAAGGATTAAACACTTTATCATTTGGAAACTCAAGTTTTGGTAGGTCTTTGACTAACCTTTTTCTAGTTAACTTTCTAAGAGAGTGAATATTATAGCGTCCTAGTCTCCTATTCCAAAGCCAAGAATCTTTGAGAAATACATTTAAACATGAAGAATTTTGAGATACTAAAGAGTCTAAGTTAACAGAATATACATTTTCATTTCTTAACACATAAAATACTAATTAATTTTTAGAATTGAAAACAATGCAAGCATCATTTTCAAATTTAACATGAAATGCATCATCACATAGTTGTGAAATAAAAAGCAGATTATATTTCAATCCATCAACAAAAAGTACTCTAGAAGTCAAAACTGAGTTAGAGTTGCCGATTTGGCCAAGACCAAAAATATTTTCTTTGGAATTGTCACCAATGGTGACATATCCACCATAAATGTTTATTAAATTCTTGAATCATGAATAGTTACCTATAACGTGTCTTGAACACCCACTGTCCAAGTACCATAAGCTTTTATAGGAGAACTTTAAGAAGTTTTCTTACAAAATATTCAGATAAAAATAGATTTTGGTACCCATAACTATTTGGGTCCAGTTATATTAGTGACCAGTGATTTAGGAATCCATATATGCCTCATAGGATTCCTATAATCATTTTGTAAATTACTTGAAAAATAAACTCTTTTTGGTCCAGAAAATCTTGAAACAGTAGAGAGTGTATCATAACATAAACTGGATGAATGTTTTCCCAAACTTGGAGTAAAGTTGTATGTCCTAGATTTGGAAAAAAAATTAGTTCTTTCAAAATTTCTTTTACCAGGTTGATATCCAATGCTAGTAGTATATTTAGGAGTAATCTGTTTATCTAGAATATTTACCAAGGTATATTTACCATTAGTAAAACTTTTAAGATCCTTTTTTAAATTTATCATTAGATAGTTTTAGTTCATTTTTTTCTTTGATTAATTGAGAATTTTTATCACTTTTTATATTAAGATCAGTTTTAACAGTTGAAGTAAGAGCATGTTGTTTCTTTAAATATTTGTATTTATCTTTTAATTCATTGAATGTATCTTCAATCATATTAAAATATTCAAAAATTTCTTCATTAGACAAATTTTCAGAGTCACTCTCATTTCGAAAATAATAGGAATTGTGTATGGGAGATTCCAGTGTTACCTCAAATGTGTTTTTCATAAAATAAAAATTGGTTTTGTTACCCTGTTCATCATGTGAAGATTCTATGTTACTTGAACTATCCTCATAAGCACTTCATGTTTTTTTCATTTCCTTTTTATACTTTCGATCTTTTTCCTCATATTTATTTTTGTACTTGAGCTTAAGACAGTCAACATTTATATGTCCCTTTCATTTACACTCATAGTAGACTATCTCATTAGACTTGTCACTTATTTTAAAATCTTTCTTCCAGCTTCCTTTTTGATCATACCTTCCCTTGAAGTTAGGGTTTCTGAAAAAGTTCTTCTTCTTGTAAAATCTCTTAAACCTTATGGCTAATTGAGCCCTCTCCTCATCACTGTCTGGTGATGATGGTTCAATGCTAGAAATTTCTACAGAGGCTTCCAACTTCCCTTTCTATTTGTATTTAGAAGTGGTGGTTTTGAATGCAACATATTTTCTTTTGGGTTTATCCTCCTCTTCCTTGTTGAATTTCAGATCCTCTTCATACATCATCAGTTTTCTAATGAGTTCTTTTATAGGTATCTTGATGATGTCGCATGATTCTCTAATAGTGACAGAGGTTCCTCTCCATCTGTTAGGTACGCATCTGATAATCCTTATGATTTGTTCTTTGGTAGTAACTTCTCTTCCAAGAGAAATTATTATATTGAAAATTTTGTTGAACCTGAGACACAAGTCAGAAATAGTCTCATCAGGTTTCATTTTAATGTTATTATATTTAATAGTATAAGTATTAAGTCTCAATTATTTCACAGAATAAGTTCCTTTATGTGAAACATAAAAGGTATCCCAAATTTCATGTGCAGTTTTACATGCAGAAATTCTATTAAATTCCTCATCTCCTAAGGAGAAATATAAAGCATTTATGGCTTTTCAATTGTTATTGTATGAAGTCTGGTTTGGGTCATCCCAATTTATTCTATCAATAAAAGGATTCTTATATTCATCTATAATTGAAGACCAAATTTCAAAACTCATACTTTCTAAATGCATTTTCATTTTAATTTTCCATTGAGAATAATTGATTCCATTAAAGAATGGTGGTATGTTTGTTGCAACACCTTCCAATATATTATCCATAATAAAGAAATACTTTTAAAGAGATATAAATTTATAATTAACAGAAATTCACAGATATTTAAAGTACAACTAAAACCACAGTTGAATAGGGTCCAAAACAGAGTCTTAAAAACAATCATTTGATACCAAATGTTGGTTAGAGTAGAGTACTCAAGAGGGGGGTAAATTTAGTATCTTTAAAAATTTCTATTTGAAAAGTATTCTTAGAAGGGTTCCCCAATAAATTTAAATACAACCGATCTAATCAAATTAATACAGTTATAAAAGTTTGAATGTTTAAATAACTTCCCAGAAGATTGATTAATTCTCAGTAATCTTAATATCAGTTATTAACATTACTTTTGAAGAAATTCTAATAAGTCATATCAATTATAACTAATTTCCAAGATTAACTATCAAAGTAAATTTAGTGACTTCTGAATTATACAGTAAAACAGAGTAATATAAATTAAACAACACGACTAATATAAAAAAAGTGGTTTAGTCTCAAGTCGAGGCCTAATCCACTCCACTTGGTGATCACCTTCCACCAAGTAGTTTATATTAATAAGCTTGATCCACACCCTGGATCGAGGTAAACAAAAATCTATAAGACTATCTTGGTCACATGAAATCTTCCACAGTTCCTCATGGGTATGAACTATCAGGTCACACATGGACCTCTTCCACACTTATCAGTGGGAATAAACAAGTGTAAAAAGATGTGATATGAATGATATATTGTATCCTCCAGTTTAATGCATGATATAGTGATTGTTTTTACACACACACACACACACTTCTTGAAAGATAAAAAAATAAAAAACCGATAAAAAATGATGAGATAAGGTTAGAAGTGCTCTGAATGTTAGTCTATGCAGTTCTGGACTTCAAGGATAAAGAAAATGCAAAAATCAAGTCCTTTTGTAGAAAATAGAGTATCACAAGTCAACTAGATCCGGATCATGTTTTTTGTGAAGTTAATAGTGAAAAGAATTTATCGACTCTAGGATTTTAGTATGATTTGTGTGTTCTTCAGAAGTATTGAGTTTCATGTACTGATTATTCTTTAAATAAAGCTCATGCTTCTTTGTTATTGCACACACACTTTTTTATCTATCATCTATCTTCTTCTAATTGTTGTTCTTAACCACACTGTTTTTTTATTCCTGGAGTGCATGTGTTGGAGCTAACATGATGAATGTATTTTGTATCTTGTACCTCATATTTTCAGGTGACATGTCTACGAAGAAACATTAATTATGTCAGTGTATTTTAAAGCCTCAAATATGACCGTTAGAGATAAAATTAAAAAATGAAAAAATAGATTAAGAAATGGTGTCATGGTCTGTATGGAAATGGTGTCTTGCTGAAACGGTGTCTCCTTGAAATAGTGTCTCCTCATTTTACTTTGAGCGATGAGGAAATCATGATGGCGCAGTTATACAGGGACTAGGAATCGGTAGCACAAATGCAGTGTTATGATCACAGTGTCTGATCACAATACCTGATTCTAGATTTCTGGTCACGATGTCTGATCATGGTGTCTGGGTCACAGTGTCTTGGTCACGATATCTGGGTCACGGTGTCTGGGTCACAATGTCTGGTTACGGTGTTTGGTCACAGTGTTTGGGCCACAATTTCTGGTTCATGGTGTCTGGGTCCTTTTCCAGAAAAACATAACTGGTGGAAGACTCACAGTTTCTTAGACTTAGCCAAATATTTGTAGATAGACTTAAATAGTGATATTCATAGAATGGATTATAATCAATCATTTATCAAGGAAATTCATTATAACACAAATTAAAAATAGTTTAAAATAATTATTTAAGTCAGAAAGAAACTAATCATATGTACACATGAGTTTAGATAGATTAATCAGGATTAACAAGCTTTACAAAATGTATAGGATTTGTGATCATTAAAACATGATTAACCACTAGTGCAGAAAACGTTATTTACATCACCATTTTTTACGTCGGTTATATATAACCGACATGATAATCTATGAAACATGGTTTTTTACGTTGGTTATTTTATAACCTACATAAAAAATGCGGTGAGTAAATTTTTAACATCGGTTATTTTAATAACCGATGTTATAAATTGCGCGCATTCGTTTTTTACGTCGGTTATAAATTAAACCAAGTAAAAAACCAAAGTGCGGTGTTTTTTATGTTGGTTATTTGATAACTGACGTAAAAACTGAGATATCTACAAATTTTTTTACATCGGTTATAAAATAACTGACATAAAAAAGTGGCTTTTGAGGCCTTTTTGACATCAGTTATTTAATAAATGATGTGACAAAACAACCCACAGAATTTTTTACGTTTGTTATAAAACAAACGACGTAAAAAATTGTGATTTCTGATGTATTTTATACGTCGGTTATTCTATAACTGACATAAAAATCCGTCTCTGATACATTTATAACGTCAGTTATTATAATAACTGACATTATAAATGTAAAAAAACAGTTTATAACGTCGGTTATTAAATAAAAAACATTATAAAACATTTAAGAAGTTAACAAGCCCCGTGGATTTTCATTTACAATTTTTCGATCGGCAGTCTGGCGACTCATCTCTCTCGCGCGGTAAACCCTAATTGACTCGTCGATCTCATTGCATTAAACTCATTTTTCCATCACCATTTATCATCTTTACTCTCCTTAGATCTATCATCTCAACTCGCAACACTCAATTAAGCCTCCCACAACTTTATTTCGTTCATTTTTTTCCCGGATAGTCTATATTTGTGTTTTGCGATTTTTTTTAAACTAGGTTAGATTCTTCGATTTCGAACCCTCTTACATCTTTTTTCCACCATCATCTTATTTATCATCCCCAGATCTATTAGATCGAGTCGTAATATTCACGTAAGCCTCAACTACTTCTATTTAGTTTTTTTTTGTTTCGCGAATGCCAGACATTGATGGTAATTTTTGTGGTCATTGAAAACTAATGATCTCATTAACCTATATTACTGCATAGAATGGTTATTGATTAAATATAAAAATTCGGAAATGATATTTCATGTGTTGTTGTTGCTTATGTTTATTCTATTTTATAGGAGAATCTATTAGACATATAATGTAATGGTTGTTGACCTCTATGGTCCTTCGATGCATCGCTATATCTCATTATTCCAAATAAATTTGGGTTCTGATGAGGGCTTACCATAGTATTTTTTGAGGCCTTGGCCAAGGCCTTGACAATATGTTTAAGATTTCTAGAATTATCCATTACCTCATTATGATATTAGTTATTGATAAAACTTGAGATCATTTTGACTAGTTGAATATCAATCGTTATTTTTAATTATCATATGATCATTTAAGTAGCCATATTTAATAATATTTAATTCCATCTATTTCATGCTGAAGTATATATAAAATGCATGTGTTTTTAGTTGTTCACCATGCCTAGTTTTTATATGTAAACCATTGTTTGGGGGGGTTGTCCGGGGGTGGGGGCTGTCCAGAGGGTTGGGGGGTGTCTAGGGGGGGTGTCCAAGGGGGTGGGTGGGTGTGGGGGGATATCCAAGGGGGTGGAGGCCTGTCCAGAGGGTTTTGGGGGTTTTCCAGGGGGTGGGGGGGGGGGGCTGTCCATAGGGTTGGGGGGGTGTCCAGGGGGGTGTGCAAGGGGGTTGGGGGTGGTGTCCAGGAGGGGTGGGGGGTGCTGTTTGGAGGGGTGGGGTGCTGTACAGGGGTCGGAGGGTTGTACAAAGGGTTGGGGGTGTCTAGGGCCCAATGGGGTAGGGGGTGGGGGTGGTGTCTAGGAGGGGTGGGTGGTGCTGTCTAGAGGGGAGGGGGGCTGTCCCGGGGGTGGGGGACTGTCCAGAGGGTTGGGGGGTGTCCAAGGGGGTGGGTGGGTGTGGGGGGCTGTCCAAGGGGGTGGGGCCTGTAAAAAGGGTTTTGGGGGTTGTCCGGGGGGGGGGTGTCCAGAGGGTTGGGGGTGTCCAAGGGGGTAGGGGGTGGGGGTGGTGTCCAGGAGGGTGGGGGGTGCTGTCTAGAGGGGTGGGGGGCTGTCCAGGGGGTGGGGGCTGTCCAGAGGGTTGGGGGGTGTCCAGGGGTGTGGGTGGGTGTGGGGGGATGTCCAAGGGGGTGGGGGCCTGTACAGAGGGTTTTGGGGGTTGTCCGGGGGGGGGGGGGGGGGGGGCTATCTAGAGGGTTGGGGGTGTTCAGGGGGTGTCCAAGGGGGTAGGGGGTGGGGGGTGGTGTACAAGAGGGGTGGGGGTGCAGTCTAGAGGGGTGGGGGGCTGTCCAGGGGTGGGGGGGGGGGGGCTATCTAGAGGGTTGGGGGTGTCCGGGGGGGGGGGGGGTGTCCAAGGGGGTGGGTGGGTGTGGGTGGCTGTCCACGGGGGTGGGGGCTGTCCATGGGGGTGGGGGCCTATCCAGAGGGTTTTGGGGGTTGTCCGGGGGGTGGGGGGCTGTCCAGAGGGTTGGGGGTGTCCAGGGGGATTGACTACTACATCATGGTTTCTGAGATTATGACATGATGATTGTGCCGCGATGATTGGATTTACATTGTGATTTTCTCCATCTGAATTTTTATTTTAAATATGATTTGATTCTCAGGTTTACTCTATTTTCTCCAATTTTCTATCAACCACTGTAGGCCCCATGGTTTTCTTTGATTCAATAGAATTTAAAACTGTTATATCTAACTATATTTTTCTTTAAAAATAATATTCAAGAATATTTTTTTTAAATATGCATAGATTTGTTTTATATTTCAAAATTATTTTACATTCAAATTATGATTTTTTTCATATAAACATATATTTGTCTTATCTTAAAAATATATATATTTTTGATATTTGTTATAGGTAATAGTGAGTCAAAGTTGGATTACGGCACATCGAATGAGCAATGAATATGTGGAAGGTGTTAATGCCTTTTTGGAATTTGCTAAACGAAATGTTCCGAGTAGTGACATTTTTTTCTGTCCATGCCTGAAATGTTTGAATATGAAGAAGTTGAAAAGTAGAGAGATAAAAGATCATTTGATTTGTCATGGTTTTAATCTAAGTTACAACCCTTGGATTTGGCATGGTGAAACTGGATGGAATGTCACTGATGATGATGATTCACAAGATGGTAACTCTGATGGAATTGAAGAAATGATTCGCGATATTGTAGTAGAACAAATTGAGATAGAACCGACAGTTGCACGTCTATATGGTGATGCTGAAAAACCATTATATCATAGTTGTACAGATTGTACAGTTTTGTCGGTGGTGTTAAGATTGATTAACCTGAAGGCAAAACATGGATGGAGTGACAGAAGTTTTACAGAGCTGCTACAATTGATGAAAGACATTCTTCCAAAAGATAACGATCTTCCAGATTCACATTACAAGGCCAAGAAAATATTATGCCTGATGGGATTGGGATACAAGAAAATACATTCCTATCAGAATGACTGCATTATATATAGGAAGTAATATGAATTTCTGTCAGAGTGTCTTAAATGTGGGACATCATGGTATAAGGTGAAAGAAAAATCACAGGGTAATGTAGATATTACAAAGCTCTCTTCAAAGGTATTTTGGTATCTTCCTATAATTCATCGTTTCAAACGTTTATTTGCTAATTCACATGATGCAAAAAGGTTAAGATGGCATGCTGATGAGTGGGTATGTGATGAAAAATTACGTCGTCCAGCTGATTTTACACAATGGAAGAAAATTGATGCGCAATATTCTATAATTGGAAATGAAATTATAAATCTCAGACTAGGGTTGTGCACAGATGGAATGAATCCATACCGAACCCTCAGTAGCACACATAGTTCATGGCATGTTTTATTGGTAATTTACAACATCTCTCCAGAAGTTTGTATGAAGCGAAAATATGTCATGTTGAGTATAATGATCTTTGGTCTGAAGCAACCCGGCAATGATATTGATGTTTACTTGTCACCATTGATTGATGATTTGAAACTGTTATTGGATGATGGTATTAGGGTGTATGATTCTTATAAAATGGAATATTTTCAACTGCATGTAGTGCTTCTGTTCACTATAAATGACTTCCCAGTGTATGGAAATTTGTCTTGATACAGTGTTAAAGTGCATAAAGCATGTCCAATTTGTGAACAACAGACGTCATATTGTCAATTGCATCATGGTAGGAAAACAGTGTACATGGTTCATCGAAAGTTTTTGCCTATGGATCACCCTTATAGAAGACTAAAAAAGGCATTAAATGGCTCACAAGAATTTGATTCTTCTCCAAAACCTTTATCCATTGATCTGTATTTTGAGAGGGTGAAAAACCTTGATGTGACATTGGGAAAGACACAAAAATCTGGTAATGATAGACATATTTGGAAGAAAGGTCAATATTTTTTGAGCAACTATATTGGAGGTACCATGAAGTTAAACATAATATTGATGTCATACACGTGGAGAAGAATATCTGTGATTTTTTGATTGGAACATTGTCAGATATTAAAGGAAATACAAAATATGGTTTTAATGTAATATTAGACTTAATATCAATGGGAATACGTTTGGAGTTAGCTCCCACTCCTAAAGGAAGATAGACATTTCTTCCCCCGGCTTGTCATACGTTATCGAAGAGGGAGAAAATTAGCTTTTGTTAGTTTCTTCATGGTATCAAAGTGCCTCAAGTTTATTCTTCAAATGTAAAAAATTTTGTCTCGTTGAAGGACTTGAAGTTGATGGGCATGGAATCACATGATTTTCATGTCACGATGCAACAAATTCTACCAGTTGCATTGCATGGAATATTGCCCATTCATGTCAGAAATACTATAATGAAGTTGTGTTATTTTTTCAATTAAATTTGTAACAAGGGAATTGATGTGAATGCTTTGAACATTTTGGAAAAGGATGAAATTTTTATACTTTGTCAATTGGAAATGTATTTTCCTCCAACTTTTTTTGATATAATGGTGCATTTAATGATTCATATGGTTCAAGAAATAAAGCTTTGTGGACCTTTATATCTTCGTTGGATGTATCCTTTTGAAAGGTATATGAAAATATTAAAGGGGTATGTTAAAAATCCATATCGACCTGAAGCCTCCATTATTGAAAAGTATATTTCTAAAGAGGTAGTAGAGTTTTGTACGAGCTAATTGGCTGCGGCGCAACACATAGGTTTGCCTCCATCTCACCATGAACGAGTTAATAATGAGGGAAAGGGGATTAGTGGCTTGAAAGTCAAATCATTGTCAGCTGAACAGATGAAGAAGTTATAATCATACATCTTTAATAACATATCTGATGCTAAACCATATATCACATTGCATATTAATGAGTTGAAACAATGTCATCCAAATAATAAAGAAATGTGGATTTTGAATGAGCACAAAAAAACTTTTTTTACATGGATTAAAAAGACCTTTCTTGGTAGATCAGATGTATCAGAGACATTAAAATGGATAGTGGGTGGTCCATGTTTAAATGTGATAACATGGTCCGTTTATGACATTAATGGCTATACATTTCATAAGAAAGCTCTGGACAATAGAAGTGTAGTTCAGAATAGTGGTGTATTGGTGTTTATAGAAGCAATTCATTTTTCGAGTGCTAAGGACAAAAACCCAATTTCTGCATCAAGTGCATATTATGGAGTGATTGAAGACATATGGGAGGTTGATTACTTTAAAATTAAAGTTCATGTTTTTAATTGTAAATGGTTTATCGGTAATAACAGTCTCAGACATGATGAATTTGGAATGACACTTATTAATATGAATAGATTGGAAGACACAACTGATTCTTTTATAATTGAAACACATGAAAAACAAATTTTCTATGTAGTAGATCAATCAGATATGCAGTGGGCTGTTGTTTTACAAGGGAAAAAACAATATGTTGGTGAGGATGAACTTGATAAAGATACTGATTTATGTGAGAGCCCTACTTCCATGGAAAGATTAACATAACATAATGATGGGCATGTTGAAGACATGGTTTGTGCCATAAGGAATGATCATGATGAAGGAATTTGGGAAAACAATCCATTTGTACATTCCTAAAATTACAGGTAACATATGTTTATTTCTTGTTTACATTTATTTTTTTCATAAAATGTTAGATATTGTAAGTTTTTTATTTATTAAAACATGTATTAAAACAAAATAAGTATAAGTTTTTTTTAAGTTTGTTTAGTTTACTTTATAATGTTTACCATTACATGAATTATATATCTATTATTTTTGTTTAGTGACAATTACTTTACCATGTTTACCAGGTTTACCATGTTTACCAGGTTTACCATGTTTACCATGTTTACCATGTTTACCATGTTTACCATCTTGACCATCTTGACCATCTTTACCATTCTTTAACATGCTTACCATATTACCAATGTTTACTATTACGTAACTTAGTACACATTTCTATTTTCTGATTACAGTAGTATTAAAATATCTGAATTTGTATATTTGTGAACTAATGTTTGTTTTTTTGATTTGAAGGATAATGACAGATCATTCAGTTTGATCAACCACATGATTTTGGATATGAGCATATTGGTCATACCTCTAGGGAGGAACATTCACATGCTCCTATTACGACAAAGAGTTCAAAGGTTGGTAAACGTGGGTGCACACGTTTAGCAAAATTAGCACTTGCCCATACGTAGGATCATAGGATAATTATTGAGTTTGATGATGATGATATTCCTAGAGGTCCAAATGCAAAATATTTTAAGAGTTTTGTAGCAACTCAGGCTAATAGAAAAGTAAGAATCCTATATGATGACTGGAGAAGTGTGGATAAAGCGATAATCTCTCAGTTTTGGGAGACGATTTTGGTAAGATCTTTTGATATTGTTTGACTATTATTTAAATGTTTCTAGTATATATAATATGTTTAAACTCTTATTTATCAAATGACATTTGATATTCCTGACACTGGAGGAGTAAGGAAGAAATGCTTATTGTTGGCTGCCAGGAGATGGAGGGATTTCAAATCAACCCTCTCATCTGATTTCATTTGTGGTCATAGGAGTCATGACAATCCATGTCGTATATATCCTTTTATAGATGAAGACACATGGAGACAGTTTTTTTAAAGTAGAAGAAAAAAGTCATTTTTGGTAAGGGAAATGTAAACTTTTATAATATTTCTTATATAAATGATCTTATTAATGTTTTGTTAATGATTTCTTATTCTTAATTTACATAAAACAAGGAAATATCATTAGGAGATCCAATCTAAAAATGTATACCCTCATAGTTTATCTTGGGGAGGGTATGCATTTTTGGAAGAACAAATGATGGCGGAAAAATTTCAATAACTAAGAGCCGAGTCTTCAAGATCTTGAGAGGTGGCCCCTCCATCTAGACATGAAAAATGGAAGAGATCTCGGAAGGGAAAAAAGTGAAATATCTTTTGGAAGAATCGAGAATCGTAGTTGATAGGATTGTAAGATGTCAATTTTATTTATTTAAGTTAACTATTTTCTTCATATAATTTCAATCATTATAGAAATGTTCAATTAATTAATACAGGACTCTCTTGAGGAGCAGAGTTCACAGGGGAAATTTACTGCTACTTGGAGGGAAGATATTTTATCTGTAGCATTGGGAAAGCCCTAACATCATGGTCGTGTAGGAGGATATCTGGCAGGTGTATCAGTAAGAAAAGTGTTTCCATGTTCTTCAACTTCTAACATTGAGGGGGTTTATAAAAAAAATAGAATCCTTAGATGCTGAAGTTCATAATATTAATTCGATGATGGAGGACAAGATTAGAGCGTCGGTGCAGTCTATGTTTGAAGACATGCAAAGACAATTTTAGACTGCAGCTCCCACTCCTCCACCTCTCCCTGCAGACCCCATTATTTATCCTCCACCTCCACCAGTAGCTCCCACTCCCCCACCTCAGCCTGCAGACCCCATTTTTTATCCTACTTCTCTGCCACAGCTTCATACTTATTATTAGTTGTATGTTGATGATCCTCAACATCATATAGTATCATATGAGTTGGTATATTGTATAGAAAATAGAGTTCATCATCAAAAATTAGAGGTAGAGAATCAGAGGGTCACTGTATAGGATATTATAGATAGATAAGCTCGGGTACCATTACCTACAGATGAGGTGGTGACTGTTGGACATAGTATCGACCATTTTTTAATTTATCCATCCAGAATTCTTCGACTCATTACCACAGAGGTATGAATGTTATATCTTTTTTTTTGTTAAATTTGTTTTATCATTTGAAAACTAATATATTTTTCAATTTATTTTTATAGGAATACTTCAAAGGTAAAGAAATACTGTATAGAAAACAACAAAGACGAATGGCTATGACATAAAATATAGATTCTAGTAGTCTTGACTGATTGTCAAGATATTCAAATTTATTGGTGGGTCATTATGAGTTTCCAACGAAAGCTCGTGTTTTTTGGATGTGAAATAAGTGTGGGGATTATGAAAACTGGTATCATGGAGCTTGTTACTGGAGATAAGTTGGGCATCAACATGGTGAATTTTTTTTCCATATAAGTCTTAACACCTTTTCCCTGCGTTATATTTATTAAAAATGTATACTTATGTCTATTTTGTATTAGGTATCTTTATAAAATTTGTGAGAGGAATGAGATGATAGATGTATATGGATTCATGGACCCGCAATTGATTTCCCCTGAAGCATGTGCATTGGGTGAGGAATAAATAATGCTTTATATTGCAGAAAGACTTGAAAAGAATATAGTCACACAATGTTGGATGATTCCTTTTTTTGAGAGGTACGAAACACATCTCTCTCAAAGAGTTAATTATCTTTTAACATAAAAAACCACTAACGTTAAATTTCCTTTTATCAGTGCTCATTGGATGTTAGGGTTTTTTTTCCCAAGGAAGAAATCACTTTATTGGATATGCTCTATCCATGATGATGTGCGGGAAAGTTTTAAGAATATATTGGAAAATTAAGTTTCAATTTCTCAATAGTTTTATATATTATAATGAATTTTAAATTTACCCCATTAGTATTATTTTCTAACAGGGAATAGGCCTACTTTTGAAAAAAAACTAAGAAAAGGAGTGTAAAGATCAAATATGTAAATGCGAAGGTAAATATCTATTTATAATTTGTACTTTTTGATTTAATACATAAAAATAATATATTGAATTTACACTCAATCAAACAGAATTTTCATGAACAACAAGGTGTCATTGAATGCAGATATTATATGTTAATATTTATGTATGAAATAATAACAACTGGGGCAGTTGTGAATTTTGACCTGGTAATATTTCCTCTTAAACTTTTCCATAATATTTCAATTTGATTTATTCATTATACACGCTAACTACTATCCTTTTCATTTGTAGCTTTTTGATAACCCTCAACCCTATACTGCTGAAGACATCAAACACTTACAAGTGGAGAGGTCAAATTATTTTATAGGTTTGATTGAATTTTAGTTGTTTGTAATGTAAAATGTAATTTTGAATATTGTCGTTGTAATTGTGTATTTGGTAGTTGTTTAGGTTGGATTTAGTTTTTTTTTGAAGTTGACAGTGCAAGTTTTGAATGTTATATATGTGAATGTTTAATTTTTCTCTACTTCTTATTTTGGTATACTTATGATGGTTTTTCTAGAATGGATTCTGGTCTGGGGGGAGGGGTTCCAAGGGAGTGGGGGGGGGGGGGTGTCCAGGGGTCTGGGAGGGCTTTCCGGTGGGGTGGGGTGGGGGGGGGGCAGTCCACGGGGTGGGAGGGCTGTCTAGGGGTGTGAGAGGGCTCTCCAGGGGTGTGGAAGTGATGTCCCGGGGGTGGGGGTGGGGGTATACATGAGGGTGGGGGGGGGGGGGGTTTCCAGGGGTGTTTGGGGCTGTCTAGGGGGTCGGGGGGCAGTCCAGGGGTGTGGTGGGGGCTCCAATGGGGTGGGGGATATCAAGTGGGCTGAGGGGGTGCTTTTCAGGAGGGTGGGGGGGGGGGGGGGGGGTAGTCCAAGGGTGTGGTGGGGGCTCCAATGGGGTGGGTGAGGGATCTCCAGGTTGTGGGGGGTATACATGAGTGTGGGGGGTTGTCCTGGGGTGTTTGGGGCTGTCTAGGGGGTATACATGAGGGTGGGGGCTATCAAGTGGGGTAATTTTTATATGTTATCAATGTAAATGCTTAAATTTTCTTTAGTTATTGTTTTGATATCCTTCTGTTTTGTGGTATGAATTCTTGATTTGGTTTTTGGTTGTTTCTGGGGGAGAGCAGAGGACTGCATTCGATTTTTTTTTAAAAAAAATTGCCTTCCACGTCGGTTATTTTATAACTGGCATGATAAAGAAATAGGGAAGGGTTTATCAGGTTGGTTATTAAATAACCGACGTGATAAACACCTGTGGCATGGTTTATCACATCGGTTATTTAATAACCGGCATGATAAAAGACCTGGGAAATGGTTTATCATGTCGGTTATTAAATAACCGACATGATAAAACCCCCCGTACTGGTTTAGCACGTCGGTTATTATATAACCAACATGATAAACCATTTCCCATGGGTTTATCACATCTGTTATTTAATAACCGACGTGATAAACTCCCCCGCACGTGTTTATAATGTCAGTTATTATATAACCGACATGATAGACCCCCCGGTTTATCACGGCGGTTATATAATAACCAAATTTATAAACCCCTCCCCCCAGTTTTTTCACGTCGGTTATTAATTAACTGATGTGATAAACACTGCGATGTTATGTTTTTTACGTCGTTTTTTAAATAACCGTCGTAAAAAAAATTATTTATAACATCTTCCATATTAACTTTGGCTAAAAAACGACGTAAAAAATGAAAAATAACCGACATAAATAACGTTTTCTACACTAGTGAACACATGAGGGGTCCAACAATTAAGGATGAGCACGATAATTCAAATTATAGATAAAATATATTATTTAAATTATTATTATTCTCTAACCCACGACATACTTTAATTGGTTATTTAGAAGATACATGGTACTCAAAAAGATCTTGAATGCAATGTAAAGGAATTTAGTTATTGGAACATGATCATACAATCTTTATAAAAGTTGGAAACAATTCATTAAAAAAAAACAATATGAGACATATGTTTTGATATGTTTTTGTTAAAACCTTTGCTATTGAGTCATCCATTTTTTTAACTATGATCATAAGAGATTAAACTTTTAATCAATCACCACTGAAGTGATCAAATAACAACATAAACATTCTAATATTCAATGTTATTTTTCTCCATTTATTTCTGGGTTTCATTGTTATATATTTTCATATATCTTATTTGTGTCTTTAGATTTAGTTTAAGATTTTCTCATCCAAAGTTTTCTATTTAGGTTATTCATCTGATTCAAAAGAAAGTTTGGGTTGTGATTCCCGAAAAATAGTTAGTTTGGGTGTAGGTTTTGACTCTTATAAAAGTCAGTTGGGTTATACCTCAAAGTCAGTAAAGGTATGTCTGTAATTGGGTTATACCTCTAGGGGAGAAAAAGATATTTCTATAATTAGGTTATCAATCCATATAAAAAGTGAGTCTCTTAGTGGGTGTTAATATTTTCATCGAGTATAAAAGATTAAAGATTGGATGTAGGATATTGTTGATCCAAACTACTATAAAATATCATGTGTTCTTTACTTTATTTTCAACCTCACAA
Organism: Viscum album; assembly: GCA_963277665.1. Lineage (NCBI taxonomy): Eukaryota > Viridiplantae > Streptophyta > Magnoliopsida > Santalales > Viscaceae > Viscum > Viscum album. Next base: position 1,476,072,286 of record OY728152.1, on the reverse strand, counting down.
CCCGTTGAAATTATTTCATGATAACTGTTTATAGTTTCATTTATATTTGAAGTTCTGATGGTTACTAAATTGAAAATATTATTTTTTTAATTTGTTAAAAGTACTATTCACCCCCTTTTTAGTCAATATTTCCTTCACACTTATGTCTAACAACACACATTTGGGTTCCAAACTATATAAATCTATTTTTTCAAGGTTAAAATATAGAATATTCACTACCTTTATCTATATCATCATATCATCTCATTGGATTCTTTTGATATTCACTTGGATGGATGGTTGAGAGTTAATAAGAATGGAATGGTGATGTTACTTACCTTATGATCACCATGTTCATTCTTTTCTTTTATAAAATTAATGGATCTATCTAAATCCTCATCATGGATAAGTTTAAAATTCTATTTCTACTAAAAGTATCTACAAAATTATTTTCCTTCTTAAGATGGTAATGGATTGAACAGTCATAATCCTTGGTCAGCTCTAACCACATTTTTTGGTAAATGTTGAGATGCTTTTGTATGAATAAATACTTGAGGATCTTATGATCTGTATATATTTCACACTTCTCTACATAGAGATAATGTTTCCAATTATTTAGTGAAAATGTTATTACAGTCAACTCCAAATCATGTACAAGATATTAATTCTCAGGGAACTTCAGTTATCAAGAGGCATGGACTATGAATTTATCATTTTTTATGAGTACACAAACAAATCCTTTATTAGACACATCACTATAGATCATAAATCCCTAACCACTAGTGGGTAATGTGTGTAAATTTGAAATGATTAACATCTTATTTAACTCTTTGAAGTTTTCTTCACATTCATCGATCCATAAAAGCTTCATTCCCTTAGAAGTTATCTTGGTTAGTAGGTTCAATAATCACAATAATTTTCTTAAAAATCACCGATATTACCTAGATAATTCATAGAAACCATGGATCTCTATTATAGATGTTGGTCTAGGAAATTCCTCAGTTACCTCTATCTTTGAAAGATCTATACATATCCATTTTCTAGTGATAACATTCCTCAAGAATATTACTTGCTTAATCTGAAACATAAGTTTACTAAAAATTTTATATAAAATATCTTATTTCAATGTATTCAGTGAAATACTGAAATGCTCCACATTTTCCACCTTAATTTTGGAGTAGATAAGAATATCATCTATAAATAACAAAAAAAAATTCAATTTAATCTCTAAATATTCTATTCATAAAGTCTATAAATTTTTTTATAGCATTAGTGTGTTTGAATGGAATCACTATGAACTCATAGAATCCATACATTATTTGAAAGGTGATGTAGGGAATATCCTCCTTATTCACATTTATTTGATAATATCCCAACTGAAGGTCCACATTATAGAAGCATTGGACTCCATTTATCCAATCAAACAACTAACCAATATATTATAGGGGATACTTTTTATTTATTGTGATCCTTTTGAGTTTATGATAACCAATGTATAAGTGTATCGACCCATAATTATTCTTGAAAAAGAGGATCGACACACCTCATGGTGAAGAACTTGGGCATATAAATCCCTTATCCAGATTTTCTTAAATATTTTTTCTTAAATTATTTTGGTTTAATAATGGCCATTATTTATGGAGTCTTGAATATCAGAAAATATACAAGTTTAAGTTCAATTGATAACTCAACATCATGGTTAAGAGGAAGATAATGAAACTATTTTGGGAATACATCAACATATTTCCTTATAATAGGAATGTCTTCAAGAGTTATCCTCTCATTTTATCATTAATTTGATCTAGATATCCTTTATCATAAGGAAATAATATCCATGCTTGAAAATAATCTTCCAAATGCAATTCATCCTCCTCCTTGAACTTGTATAGAATTAGAGGATAATTTGGGTCATAAAAAGTGATTTCCTTATACTAAAAATTGACGTTGGTTCTATATAATCACAACCAATACATGCCTTTATAGAACTAGATTCCACTAAAGCAACTATTTAAAGGTTTTCTAGGAGATTCACCCAAATTTTTTTTTGGGGAGGAGTTATATTCTTGATATGAAATAATTGTCCTGTTTTCCCAATAACTCAACCACCATGTTTTGAGGCGGTGTTTGGATAGTTCTCCTGAACTTTCATGATATGAAAGAATGTATAGAACCAGAATCAAATAGTATTTTCACTATTATTTAATTAATAACTCTCATAATTTTCACTACTTCATTACCAGGGTCCACCTCAACAGTAGTGATAACATTAGTCTGTCCCTGCTATATTAACCTTAGAGGTTATTGTCATCAATTATCTTCAATTAAACTTGGATTTGGGTAATGGTTTTCATAGTTTCAATGTTATTTACAGTTGAAACATTAGACCATGGGTTAAGGATTGATCAGTATATTCATTTCCTCCATCAAATTAGTGGGATGATTCATCTCCTTCCTACATTCATTAGATTTATGTCCTTCTCATCCACACTTGAAACACTTCCTTGTCCCCTTAAGAGAGTTTCCAAGATACTTATTCCCACATTTATATAATGTGGTAAGTTTTTTTCTCTTTCCACCATGAGGATTATTTTATGATCCTCCAGAATTAAACTCCATTCTTCACTTCTTATTTCTAGTTTCATGAGACCATTAAGAATTACCAATATTTATCTTGATTTTTATGAAACATCATACAATTCCATTATAAATTTTGAAGTCTCAAGTCAAAAAATATTTTTTAAGACTTGAATTTAACAGACTGAAGAAGCATTCAACCTTACTTTTAAGGTCAATTAAAAATATGAAGGCATACTGTGTAAGCCTAGTGAAGTTTTCCTCATGATACCTAATAAATTTTTCCTCCTTTTTTATGACTATAAGGAATTATATATTCATTATAAGTTGTAGAGTGTGACGAAAATATCTATTGGAAAATATTTTATTGAGTTCATCCCAATTTATATATTCAATTTCTTCCTTAGGCTTAGTATTCTTGACTAGTTTCCACTACTGATCGACTTCTTCCTCTATATGATAAAAAACCAATGTGACTTTGTCATGTTAAGTACCCTAAAGGATAGAAAATATATTACCAATTGAGTAAATCCAATATTATATGATTATGGGTTCAGAAGATATACTAAAAATTAGATCCCTTTGTTATATAAAGGCTTCAACTACAACTTTATATCTCATAGGAGAAGGATGGGGTTTGATGTGATTTATGTTGTTACTCATAACTTGAGTTAGTTGTGTTAGTACTTCCATGAATTTCTCGGCTCCCACTACCATAATATTTGATATTTTATTAAGAAAATCATCAAATTACCTATCATATATGTTTCTATATGTTCTTTTATATTTCTATCCATTTTCTAAAATAAAAGATAGTTTGGGATGAAAATATGACTCAATAAGCATATGAAAAATAAGAAATACTTAACTTAGAAGGTATGACATTTATACCCTAACTTATGAATTTATAAGTTTCAATCTAGGTAATCCATGATATATTTCATATTAAGTTTTATAACATAACATTATATATATATTATTCATAATGACTTGTAAAGACCATATGTATTATTCAAATCATATCCCCTGAAAGTTTCTAGCCAGGTGTGCAATCTTAGATGCACTCATCATGCACTAAGTGAAGATCGAGTTGATACTCAACTATCGTTTTATAGGTGATTTCCCCTATGTGTATCTATTTCATAGTATTATCCAATTCTCAGTATCTAGACAGGGATGTAATTTCTATGAAACCACACACTCTATATATTTCCCAAACTTTCAGATTGTTTCCTTAAAATTATCACTGGGGTTTTAGATAATTTTTTCTAGTCCTAATTCCCAAAATAACTAGAACTTACTTTGATGCTAACTATAAAAACCAATATATATTATACATTTTATTTTAATATTTTTAACATAAATATCAATAGAATACAATCATATAGAATAAAGAGGCCCAATCCCTTTGGGAAATTAGATATATAGAACATTGCGTTAAAATAAAAAGGATGACATTATTTAAAATTTAAAAAATGTCATCATAATTTACTTTGAACACTTAATACTGCACATGATAACCTAAGGACATACATAAGAAAAGGGGAGAGATATAAAGGAGAGTAAGGAAATATTCAGGCATAACATGTTGAAAATCACTTCATGTGAGTTTTATATACATATCATGATAACTTAAAAAGGTGAGAATCATATACATAAACATTGAAACAAGATATGAGGGGATAATATAATAATATTAATACATAATATGAATGTATCAACAACATAAAATGTGACATCATAATCATGAGTTGAGACTAACCACTAAGAAATCATGACATAGTGCGTTTATGCTAATCTCCCATGCACAATACATGGTATCTCATGAGATAAAAACATTAAATAATGCATTGGATCACTATCGGAGTGTACCCTTCATATGTATAACTGTATCTATTCCACATCGATCACATAATATCATAAAATATTTCATAATTTCAATCCCTCAATTAAATAAGGTGGTTTTCATAAATAAAATTCCCCAATCAATTATGGGTGGTTATATTTAGGTGAATACCTATGAATGAAAATATTTTTGGGTATCTACAACATAAAATTTATGCCATGGAAAAAAACAATAGATAGTTTCAATAATATAATGGGTATAAATAAAAGTTTATAGAAGAGATTAGTGAGTGATAAAGGTAGTATCTCATTATTTTAGAATAATTTGGATATTAAAGTAATTTTTATAAAAAACGTTAACATAATAAACTCTGAATCCAAAGGATTATTACAAGTGCTTGAATAGAAAAGATGTGGGAGAGAATCACTTACCTTGATAGATTTATTCTTAAAGCTCGGGAAAATTTTATTAGAACCTTAAAAACTTTTTGGGAGGGATATTGAGAGATTAAAAGAGATAAAATTCATACTAAAATGATTTAGAGTAAATAATAATGGTATAAAGGGTTGGTATTTATATGAAAATAGTGGTAATTTGTTTTATTAATTTTAAAACTTAGGCCTTTAACTTCTAGTTAATAAAAAATGAGAAACCAATGGTCTTCCCATGATTCATTCCAAAATTAATTTCTAAGGGGGATTGGTTTTTAATATTTTAATAGTGTATGGACCAAATTATTTGATTAATAATAGTTTGGAGGTTGAAATTATTCTTTTTCATAGATATTTTTTTAAACCTTTGAAATATACTTTAGGTTTGGGATGATTCATTATTGTTTTGGAAAATTAATATTATCACATAAAAATACTATACTTTATTGAATAATGTTATTTTGGATGATAAATAGCTTTATATTATTTATTACACCACTTATAAGTCATTATAATTCGAAAATACTTCTCATATATTTATAAAGTATATAATTTTTTACCCTAAAAATTGATTGTCTTAGAAAATTATAAAAAACCCATCATTGGTTAATTTTTTTTGTTGATTTAAAAAATGAAATTTATTTTATCATAATAATTTTCTAAATATAATATTTTTTTAAATGTAAGTCTTATTTGTTAAAAAATACTAGTATTTATGACATATTCAGCTTTATGACCCTTAAATATTACTTGATAATTCTTAAAACTAAATTATCATTTATTGAAAAATTAATTTATTTTAGAAAACCATTTAAAAGAAATAAATTTTATTTAAAATCCTTTAATATTTCATTAAAGTGTATTTTAATTATAAAAATATATTTTCCAAAAATAGAATTTTGTTTTATTTGAAACTAAAAATATATTTATCATATTAATCTTATATTCATGTTCATAATAATGAAAATGAGATTAAAGTAGAAACTATTTAATTTATTATAAGAAAATTCACACCTTTATACAACTAAGGTCTAAATACACAACTCATTATTACAACAACATACACCCTAAGGGTAAGGTGTGCGATAGTATTACTTTAATTGGGTGGTTTGATGAACATTGATTGAGTGATGACTTATATAAGTTTAAACTTCTCCTATACTTAATTTTTCTCAAGTATTAGTTATTTTATATTAAAATAGGGGTCAATGGTGAACCCTAGTGTTGTCATCTCCCCTGGAAGCTCTAATAAATGAGCTAAATAATGGATTTTTCTTTAAATACTTGTTTAAAAGTATTACTTCCAAATATTTTTCTTCTTTTCCCATGGTATTTTAAATTTTTTAAGAATGTTCATATTTATAATTAGCAAAATTTTAAAGTTTATTTTTAACTATTTTTGAATTTATATACAATTATTTTAAAAGGAATATTTTCAAAGTTTACCATATTGGTTATTTTTTAATTTCATTACAAAATTGAAAAACGATTTTTTTTAATATTTAACACATGATAGTCTTTTTCCACCATCAAAGAAATTACTTATTATCAAGATTCATCTATGGTTTTTTTTGCAGTGTTCCAAAAAATATAATTTTTCCATTTTTTGATAATTTTTAGTTTTCTAATGTTTTCGTGAGAAAAAGATATTTATTCTCATTTTCATGAGATAACTTTAAGTGATTTTACTTATAGGATGAAATTCCAATTATTATGTGTGTTATTATGGAAATTAAAGATTTTATGTGTTTAAATAATGTTATGGTTCTTGGAAATTGTTTAGGAATATATGTGGGTCTGATATATCCCTACAATGCATTAAGTAATGATATGTTCTCTAAGAGGAGACATGATGAAATTAATTGTGAAGGTTATTTCATTTTTAAAGGTGATTTTAAGAGTGATAAAAAGACGATTTCCCAAGATAACTACCTAATGTTATATTCTTTAAAATAGGTTTTTATGGAAATCTATTGATTTCATAAGGTGATAAAATGATCTTATTATTTTAATAATGTTTATCAACTTTTTAGATAGATGATGACTTATCAAGTAAAAGTTTTCATGTCTTTCAAGAGACTCTCATGATTATGATTTTGCCTTTATGCTTTCTTAATAGATGTTTTATAAAAAATTTTGGTCAATAAAGTTTCTTTTATGTGTAAGTAATTGATTATTTAAGATCAATGATTATTAAGTAAAAAAATCCAAACTTTCTTATGGGTATTCATGGTTTTCAAATATACTGAAAAGTTTCTTTTATTTTTATATCCTTTAAAGATTTTTTTGATCAACCTATGTTTTCAAATGATTTTCATAGGGCCTAATGATATGTATGAATTTTAGAAAGGTAAATAGTGACACATATTGAATAAAGAAAACACACCATGAATTAAATAGTCTTATAAACGTAAGAACCATATTTTTTGGAAAAAATATGCATTGTGTTGAAATGTTCACTTTGTTATGTAATGGTTTTCCTAATTATAAAAACAACCTAGACCTAAATGATCCTATAAATGTAATAAGGGGTATCCATTTTTATAGATCATGTAATTATTGTTTTATTATGTTATAATGTGTTATATTATATCATTTATCTTATGTTATATGAGAATCTATTTGCAAATAAGGTTTTTTATAAACATTATGATATAATATAAATGGTTTATGCTTCATTAAATTCAATAACATAATTTAGAAAGAGATGAGAATAAATATTCTTTTTCTAGGATAAATGAGTTTGAAAAAATGTTTGTTAAAATATAAGTGATGTGATCCCGCCACCTATCAATGGATTTTTTTTAAGAATAAAGTCTTATTTTTATAATAACGCTTCAAACACATAGAATACCATATTATATATGGTTTTTAATAATTTATTTGTTAAATATTCCCATTAAAGTAAATTAGTGTCATTTCCTAAAATTGGGTTATTTTTATTTCTTTGTAATATATCCTAAAGAGAATATAGTATCTAAGAGTCTAGTTGGAGAATATTTGGAGATAGATAATTTAAAAGTTAATAAAAAAATATTAGGCCAGTGAAAGTTGAAAGTGAATCTCACTAAATATTATAAAATAATCTAGGATTTGTCAATAAAAATATATGTAACATGTTACATTTAGTTACCATAATAAAGTAAATGAAACTTTATATCCTAAATGAGTTTATGATGTGTTGGTAAGAAAAATGTAAAGAGTTTCATATTATTAAAAAATGATATAAAGGAAAATTATTGATGGAATTGGTTTCCAAAGTGATGAATATAATCTTATAATGAGTTCTAAGTAGACAAAAAATGTTATTAACATCGCAACATTAGATGTAGTAAAGTAAAGAAGTTTTAATATTATGTTCAAAGAGTTGAACATTGGGAATATGATTCATAAGTATCTTCATTATTCATGTTGGGTTACTTTATAGAGATTAATTACTAAAATAGTTTAGTGAGAGGATATTATCATATGGTCACACAAGGGTGTGGCAGAAATTACACGAATATGTAATGATTTTAACAAAACCAAAAAAGTGAAATGAACATAAGGCTGGTCTGGTGCTCTATCATATGATTTTTGATTAAATGTGGATCTTGTGTATGGTTTTTTAGTATTATTAAATTAATTTAAAAATATTAAATATATCATGGTTATAAAAATATAAGTCTCTACTTTTTTCATTCTTTCATATTGGTTGCATATACTCATGAAGAAGAATGATAATTAACCTCTCAAAGCATAAATTTGAGTTTTCCCAATATGATGTTCTTCATAAAGTATTATAGATTGTGATGAATTTTTAAGGTTAGAATGAGTAGGACTTAATATGAAGATACAAAATATGCTCATGATTCACTAAATTGGTTTTTTGAATGGGATGACCCCCAAGTTTACCACAAAGAGTATCATACACTATGTAAGGGATTTCTTATCTCAATTTTAATTCTGTGATATTTCCATTATTCACTACTTATTTATTGCATGTGGTGTATTGTGTACTTCCATTTGATATATACTATCATGATTCTCTTTATTTTATTGGTATACTATGATTAATTTGGTTGTTATTAACTTTTGTTCATACGACCCAATTGATTACAACGTGGTAAGCGATTTTCATATCACTTATTATTCCCGTGAGATTCATGCTATATTTGACTCTATTTCCTTTTGTGTGGTGTATTTACTGCCCAATATTATATTAATTTTGTAATATACTTCAATTTATGGGTATTTACATATTTATTTTATGATATTTCTTTCATGGGTTGTATGTTTTTTAAGTTACCAAATCAGTAAGGGAAACTCTTAACCAAATTTCCATTCCTTGGGTTAATCTTCTAATTCTTAATTATGTCATGCTATGATTATGTGTGGAATAACTATTTTTTATTTATGTTTTAATTTCCACCCCCTTTGTGTGGATATACTTTTGAAACACATAATCACTGCATTGATAAATTCTCAAGTCATCAATATGAACTTGATAAGAGTAATTTTAACTCAATTTCCATTCATTGAGTTAAACATCCAAGTCATTGATTTTATCTTAAAAAGTAAATGTGTGGATTTCAAATGATTTATTTACACTGAATATCCAATCATATTGATTGTATTTATATTTGTCACACATCATTATGTAATTGAATTATCCTTAATCTAATGATACAATTTTTATAAGGGATTTCGTCTCAATTTACATTTCATTGAAACATGATTGTCGTTCTGCACCAATTCACTTTTATATAGTGTATATACTGTCCTTTGGAATATTATATCATGAATCCCTTTATTCTCATGATATTATTAATTTATGATTAAATTTTATTCTTCAATTATTTGTAATCAACCGTCTCTCATTTTGTTAAAAACTCTTTAACTAAAATATCATTTTAAACATTTAAAAGATTTATTCTTATAAATATTTCTCAGTAAAGTCCATGTATTAAAAATGGGTTTTAGGATTTATTTATATGGACCTTAATGTTTTTAAATGATAAATCATTTAAAATCTTCCAAGTGGTATGTGACACTTTGATTCAAAAATCTCTTTATTAAATGTTTTAAATGGTTTTGAAAATGATTTGATAAAGCATTATTTATTTCAATATCTTGATTTGATATACTGTAATTGGAATGTGGAAATGTTATCTTTCCTTTAGGATTGTGTTATGTGTAATGAATTAGTTATGGTTGTTGGGCATTGTTTACGTATACAGGTGGTTCCATGATAAACCTAGGGCGGGTGAGCCTGAGATAGCTCTCCAATGCATTGAGTAACATGATAGAGGTAAACATGAATATTTCTCCTAAGAGATTTAGGGAATATACTGTGATGGGTATTCCAAATGTGACTGCCTCTATAGCTATTATAGATACAATGTAAGTATGATATGGATGCTTCAAGTTTCCTTTATTATTTATGATTACTACATGTTATTCATAAATATTAGGATTTTAGAAGGTATGTTATGATTGAAAATTATGGTTTCATTGACTTGTATTTACTGACGGGTTACTATTTTCTTTCTTTATTTTATAACCCTTATTGAGATTTTTTATTCCAATCCCTAGTTTTTGAAATGTTTTCACAGGTTATAAGGAAGGGTAAGAGAAAGTAAGTATTCAAGACGATTTATATCAAGAAAAGAACTCTTGTCTTTATTTAAGGAATTTTATTGTTGTGAAAAATTGGTTTAGTAGAAGTGTCTACTTTCCAATATTCAATCTGATATGTAATAGTTATGCCCTAATTATCTAAAACTATAAACCTGAAAAGATCCTCCATGTGAATTTTGATTTAACTCAATATTAATTAATGTTTAAGGTCAGGTCCTTATAAAAAACTTTTCAAAAGCCTTTGATTGCCTCAAATAGATGATAGTAGATCATTTCAGCATAAACAAACCTTCTCTTCCTACTTTCCATATTTTTTTGGACTTGTGGGGGTTGTATATTTTGACTCAAGTATCTTACCTTAATCTAAGATCCTTTTGTGTGGTTTTAGGTTTAGAAGTGAATTTTTTAGGCATGGTGAAAAGCTCCTAGGTCTTTAGGAAGGTGGTGGTTTGTTATCTCTCTATGGTCAATGGATGTGTATCATGGAAGATACTCAGCACGTGCGACAGTTTGGGTAGATCTATTGGGTCATCCCCTCCCATTTCTGAATGGTAATTTTTTGTGGTCCATTTGAAACTCCTTTGGGAGATTCCTATGCATAGATGACCAAACTGTGAGTATAGAAGAGTCCTCTGTAGCACAGATCTGTGATGATAAGGAAATCTATGTCCCCCTTCCGTAAATAATCTCTATGAGCATGTAGTACTCTTTCAAATGGTCCTGACCACTCTTCTTTCCCTTGCCCCCCCCCCCCCCGAGTTTTTCTCCTTATACCATCTTCATGGGAACTCCCTTACTATCTTTAGAAAGAAGCCTGCCGACCAAGAGGTCCGACCTCCAATACCACCCATACGACACTCTCCCCCTCTACAGTTTTAGTTTCCTGCCTATACCCTACCCCATATTTTCCCCATGAGCATTTTTCTGAGCTTTATCATCCCCTCTTTCTACTAGTCGTGTTCCTTCCTCTAATCTTGGACTTCATGGATCTTCTCCCCCACTTGGCCCTGCCTCTCCATGCCTAGCCTTGGTCCACTTCATGAATCCATCATTTGAAAGCAGTATGAATGCTTCCTATGACCATCTTAATTGGAGTTCCAAAGGAAAGGATATTGTTAATATTCTAGATTTTATTTATTATAATTACCTTCCAGGTCCTTCTAGCAAGCTGGAGTTTATCCCTTGAGGTCAAATCAGGCTCCTTCCTACTATTGAGCTTGCCTCCTTGGTGTCCCTTTTCAAATAGTCCCCCTTTGAAGATTTTGGTTTCTTTATCTAGTTCTGGTAACTTATAATTTATGTTCTCTTCAGCATCTAGGTCCCCTTCTCAACATTATACGAAGTCCCCTATTAAGGACCCCTCCTGCATTCCTTTCCCCTATGAAGCTGGTGGACTCCCCAACCGGTTCCTGTATCCCAAATCCCTCTACTCCACTTATGCCTAATGTCTCCCCTCAACATGTTGAAAACCAAACAAGGTATCATTCCAAACAAAGTGGTCTCTGCCATTCTCTTCAAAGCACAGAGGCCAGGAATCCTAGGGACAAATCTAGGCACACTTGATCCCAATGATACCTATCATCATCTGGAACACCCATGGCCTGGGTTCTAGGGAAAAACTAATTTAATTTCCATTGAATCATAGTACCATAGAGACTTTATTATGGCAGTCTTGGAACCCAAGAAGTCTCTCTCTAAAATTGGATAATTTTCAAGTAGAATCAAACTAAGTTCCTTCATGTATGTAGACCCTACTAACCAAAATATTTACATATTATGGAATTATATTACCTCTGTGAACATTATTCAAGCCTCATATCATAGCATCACCACTGAAATATCTATTAGTTCTTTCAAACTATTTGTATCTTTTGTTTATGGTAGTTGTTATGCTAAGATAAGAGAATCATTATGGCATGCTCTTTAAGTTTTCAACCTAGAGGATACTACATGGATGGTTGGAGGTGATTTTAATATCATATAGGATCCTAATGAGAATAAAGGGCGTGGCACATTTCCTCACAATTCCAGTGGGGAATTTTTTTTGTTCATGGATCGCAAGGGTATCATGCACATGGGATTCACTGATGATAAGTACACATGGTACAACAATCAAAGAGGAGGACAACACACCTGGTGCTACCTCAATCGATGCCTTTCAAATGTTCATGCATTCACATATTTTCCCAATGCCTAGGTCTCTCACCTCATCCATAGCTTATCTGATCACTCCCACATTTTTTTCTCACTCTCCCCATGACAATATGGGATAAACCACTTCATTTTTTCTCAGTCTTGGCCCAATATTATTGGTTTCCACAAGGCTATTATAGACTCCTAGTGTAATCCTATACAAGGTTTTGGATATATTTCTATTCATAATAAATTAAGGAGGCTTAAAGGTGACCTATAAGTGTGGCTGAGCAGAAAAACCCCTCATAATGACCTGAATGTCCTAAAAAAGGAAACTGAATCCATAGAAATCAGAATTGAATCTATTTGGTGTGATTATCTATTTGGGAAAATCTATAGTAAGAAGGAAATCTTGGAGGAAATGGTTTTAATGGCAGAATGGGTGGAACCGGAACAAACAAGGATCAAATGGATTCTTGAGGGAGATTGAAACTCTGCCTACTTCCATGCTTGCATCAAGGAAAAAATGCAAGTTTATCAAATCAAACATATACCTTGAGGATAATATATTTATTGATGATTAGGATACAACTAGGATCATGGATGAGGTTCACTTTAAATACCTATTATTAGGTCCTAATCCACACATGTCGAATGGTTACCTAAGAGGACATGAGGAGTTCTTGGAGGTAATCCCTATCACCATCTCCAACCAAGGAAACTAGCTATTTGAAACTATTATGGATGATCAGGAGATTCATTAGGTGATTATGATCATTAATCCAAAGAGTTCCCCATGTCCGGATGGCTTCTCAGGCACTTTCTACAAATCTTCTTAGGACTTAGTGAAAGGTGACCTGATCACGATTGTCTAGGACTTCTTCAAGGGAGGGAGCATGCCCTGTGTTGCCTATGCTACCACTATGGTTTTAATTCTTAAGATCAATATCCCTCCTCCATACAACATTACAGGCCTATGAGTATGTGAAACGTCCCTGATAAAATCCTCTCAAAGATTACAAATAGGAGACTAACTATCCATTTCCACAGGATGATCTCTGATGAGAAGCATGGATTCATGAAGGGAAGATCCATACAAGGGGTGATTTCTTTTGCCTAAGATGTTATAAGAGATCTTAGAATCAAGGTTCACAGTTCTAATATGGCCCGAATTATGGACATGGATAATTCCTATGATCATAGGGAATGGGATTTTATCATAAATGTTCTTGCAAGCATGGGATTTTCTACTAGGGCCATTAACTTGATTTTCAAGTGCATAAAATCCTCATAGATAGAGATATGTTTCATGGGAAAGAACCGTATATTATTTAATTGGGTTCATGGCCTGAGATAAGGGTACCCCTATCTCTGATAATTTTCATCATGGCCTGGGATTTCCTCAGCTAGAATATCAAAAGAAGCATCAGTAGAGGTATCATTTCTTCTTATTAGTGTAGGTAGAGATATAGCTATATATCACACACCATTTTTTCATATGATAAATTAATATTTATCAATGAAAATAATAATTCCATATGTGGTTTAAACAAAGTCATGGAGTACTATTTCCATTGGAGTCTCCAGATCATCAACCATAATAAGTGCACTTTTTACATTATGAAACGATGCTTTTATTCCTAAATCAACTCCCTGAGTAACTGCTTGAATATGAAACACAACACTTTCCCCATCAATTACCTAGGTACCCCAATATCCTCTAGAAGGATACATGTCTGGAATATTGATCATATTTTATCTCATATTACTGGAAGTGTTAAAAACTATAAAGGAATGTTACTATCACTCATAGGTAGGATCACTTTTGTTAATAGTGTCCTTACCTTAATCCTGGTTTATATTCTTTCTACCATTAAATTCCTGAAGGGTGTTCTTGCAAATTTTAATAGAATCCTAGTTTCCTTTATCTGGGATGCACACTCTGATGGGAAGTGACACTGGGATTCTTAGGAGATACTTTACAGACCGATTGAGGAGGGAGGTATCAATGTGAAGAGAATCTCTGGTACCCTGCATGGCATGCATGCTAGACATTATTTGGAAATTATCGAATCACATTCTCTATTGGTCAGGTTTATGGAAACAAGATATAAGATAAATGTGGGAAACTAGGCCAGTCATTCCTCTTTGATATGGCCCATGATCATTGCTCTGATAACAACCCTCCAAACATACTCAAGATGGATCGTGGGGAGAGGGGAGATTTTTTTGGCATCACAATTGGACTGGCTCTTGTCATAGGTTTCCAGGATTCCTCATTACCAACATCTCCTTCCACCATGATATCATGTACCCGAAATTTAATTATATTGTTCTAAATAGTATTTAGTGGAGAAACTTTGATATTATAGATATCAACAATGAACTGAATAAGTGTGTATTCACTACTTTGAATTCAAGTTCTTTTTCACTGAAGGATTTTCACAAGATCATTATGAACATAGATCAAATTGGTGCATGGGGATGGAAATCCCTAAAAAAATTTACTTTCTCATGTGAAGGATTAGGAATAATGAATTATTAACTAATGAAGACATAGAAAGAATGGGAATTTATATGGCTTATCAATGCTCCTGCTGTAGGGTGAGTAGAGAGGAAACCGCATATCACTTGTTATTCATGGGGGATTGGTCCAAAGTAGTGTGGTCTTAATTTTTATATTTTATAAGCCTTGAATCCGTAGATTAGATGGATGCTCCCTTCAATGATAGATGGTTTAATGGTGAGTGAATTCAAGGGTTAGAGTTGAGAGATTGTGCCTCAGTTCTTGCGGTAGGATGCTGGTGCATTTGGATCACTTAGTACAAAGAACAATATGAGGGGTTGAATGTTCTCAAAGAGTAGTGGTGGAAAGGGTCCAGTGCATTATGTTGGATCTGGTTCGTCTATGAAAAGGATGGAAGGATTCCCCCACTCTAAGGTTACTTGTAGGCCACAACCAGACCCTACTTCCTACTAGTAATGACAAACATGGGCATTTGTTCATTGGTTCCAGCATCCCATGGGTACCATGATAAAGACTAATGGTTCATGCACTATGGTAATCATGAGGGGGGGGGGAGGGGTTGTGTGATTTGTGATATGAAGGGATCAGTTATGGATGTGTTTGCTGACCACTTCTGTATGGGTCATTCCTTATAGGCAGAAGACTTGTAAATTCTTTCACGTCTTTACCTGTCTAGGAAGAGGAGCATATCCCTTGGTGTAGTGGAAACTGACTCCATCATCATATAAAATTCTCTATTAGGTAAAGGCTCCATCTCAGGGTCCATATCCTATATCATTCAGAAATGAATCAGCCTCATGGATTCTAACATAGAAATTATTCATACTTGGAATGAGGGTAATAAGGTCATTGCCGATCTTGCTTCTTTTTCAACCTATGGGAAGAATATCATGTGTTCCCCTGATATTATTTCTAAAAAACCTGAGGGGGAGCACTTAGTTATAGAGGATGATCTTGGGATACATCATTTTATACCCTTTCAATTTTCTTTCTCTTTTCCTTCTTTGACGTACCTTTGTACTTTTATTATTCTTTAAATAAATTATAAATATGTTAGTATTTTACACCAATACTTCCAGTTTGTGTTGGAAAAAATAAGTCCATGTGAATGAACTATAAATCATCATAATTTGAGGATTAACTAATTGATTTAAAACATGAATTATATTGATTTTAAAATTGAAAATTATCATATACTTTATAATTATCAAACCAAACTTTCGGTTGATCATTCACTATTCTTTTATTAGATAACATAGCTAAAGTTCTAAGATAACAATGTCCTAATATTCTATTCCATTACCAATATTGGTTTTCCATTTCACTAAGTAATGGTATATTTTGGATCCTAAGGTCTTATATGTTTAATTTTTAAACATTATCATACTAATTTGAAGAAAGAATAAATTGATATTTAGAACTATGTACAATAAATTCATTATTTTGGAGGTTGAGAAAATAACCCTCATCATATAATTGGATTATACTAATATGGTTGTGATTAAGTCCTACAAAAAATAAATCATTTGAAATTAAATATTTTCCAAGAAAAAAAATGCTACCTATACTGATAATTTCTCCTTGAGAATTATCTCCAAATGCAACTTTTCTATCTTTCATCATTATAATATTCTTAAATAAGTCATTTTCACCAATCATGTGTCTGAAAAAACCACTATCTATGTATATAATATTTTTTTAGTTGGTAAATTATTTATTTTACTAAAAATAAAAACATTAGAACTTCAGAACCCATACCTTTTTGGGTCTAATATTATCAAAAAGTAAAATTTTTGGAATCCACATTTTTCCAAGATTATCTTGTTGAGAAAATGTCAGTTTTTTTTGAAAAATAATTTTTGTGTGATCCTAGAGAATGAAATTTGGATAAATAAAATATGTTCTTCCAATTTCCACCACTGTGACATTCAGTGAAAAATGGATATCTTTTTAGAACAAATTATTTATTACTAAAAAAAGTTTTTTATTGATAAAAACCATTACAGAAACATATATATGAGGTCTAATTTGATTATAAATTTTATCAATGTTTTTCTTTCCAAAGGTAATCTTTTACAATAGTCTTTTCAAACTAGAAATGTCTAAAATTAGTTTTACAACTATGTTTTTATCTTCAGTAGAATTTTTATTCAAACTAAAATTTAAAATATCATTTTGTGAACTAGTTTTCTTAAAAAAAGAGTTTTAAATTTCTTTTGAAAAATTATCTTTCTCAGAATTAGATTTATATAACACTTTAGAAAGATATTATATTTCATTATCTAAGATATAAATTTTAAAATTTCTTTCCCAATTTTTTTGAGAGACATCACGTTTTTTAAAAAATATTACAATTTTAATTTTATAACAACTTAGAAAACCTAGAAACATATTCAAAGGTTTGTATATTATTTTTTTCATATGATGAATAATATTATTCATCTGAATCTTTATAATTACTATCATCTTTACTCTTAGGATAATGTTTATTCAAAGTAAGATATATAAGAGATTCCACAATTACCTTATCCATGAATAAATTTCTAACCTTTGAAATTTCTTCAAATAATACAATATTCATCTATCGTAAACATTCATTGTTTGATGAATTATCAAAAGAACTATATTCTAAACTTTCACTCAATGTGTTTGAAGATTTCAGAATTTTCTATTTCTTGTACTTATAATAATTTTTAGCATTCCTGTCAGAATTACTTTCCTTCTAATGCTCTCTCTTAAGATTAGAACTGTCTATTCTGATATGTCCTTATTTATTTTATTTAAAACATATAACATATATATGACTGTAAAAATTTCTTTTAATATAACATAATAAAGTATTTCCTACTTAAAAATTGATATTATTTTCCAACTTTTCTCTATTAGTAAAAGTAGTAACTTCTTTCTCAAGAATCACACAGTTTATAGTCAACATAAACAGTTTTCAACTCAAGTGTTTATAACAAAATTATTCATTATATCTCTCCAATATTCATAATTATTAACAAAAAAGATAGGCGGACTACTAGGATTGAAATTATAAACTGTATAAAAATTTAATTCAATCATCTAATCAAAATAGAAACTATTTCTACAATACATGTTAGTGTAATAAAAAATTATAAACAAAAAGTTTATAAAAAAACATAATAAACAAGAAGTAGATAAAAAAAGTAAAAACTTATCAAGTATAGTATTAGAACTTGCTCTGATACGAATTGTTAGATCGTAAGATTTTATAATGGCTATAAGAGGGGGTGGAGGTGAATTGTAGTTTAAAAATTAAAACTAACACAAAACCCAAAAAATATTTTGTTAAAAAGTCAGTCTCAAACATTATTCGATGATCAGAGTATGTGTACAAATTTTTTTATTCATTAAATATGATTGAGTTATTAATTAGGATCACAATTAGTCTGATAAAAAATTTATTAAAAAGATTTGTAAAGAAAAATTTTTAATGTAATTTTCACAGTGGAATACAAACTTGTAGAAACAAGTTATAAGAAAGGTTATGACAAAGAAAGAATGACTTATAAGATTTATAACAGTAATTATACTATCTAATCTTAAGAGTTAAGGAAGTCATAAATACCAACTTAAGATATCCATAGTTTTCAACATAACTATAAATTTATATCTTTATTTACCAAGAAATTCCTCAATAAGATGATCAGAATCAACTTTGTATTTAATAAACAAGAAAGACCTTGATCTGATGACTGGTGTCAGCTCTGTCTCTCTATCCTTGGAATCCCTCAATTATCTAGATCAGACTCACCTCTATTCTTATCCATGAAATTGATCGATCTAAACCTCATTTGGAACAAGTGAATATAAAATAAAGAACATTAAAAGGATTTTAAAATTCCTAACATAGAATCCTTAGAAATATAACTCTATGAAAAATTATAAAGCGTAATAACAAGATGTTTAGGCAGATAATAATCTTAGATGTGTTGAGTTTAAAAATACATCAACTCCCATCTCCATGAATTCACTCATATTTATATTCATTCTAATAATGATCATATTTCCATAAATATTAGAGTTGGTGGAAATGACCTTAGATGTTATTCCCATGATAGCTTAGTAAAAAATTTCCAACCAATTTCATTTTGATAAGCACCATTACAATGTTGTTATAAATTCTTTTGGATAGAAATAATTCCAATTACTCTAATTATAATCATTTCATAGTATTATGGACTATAATATTGTTTTTCAATCTGATGAATTGAACCATGGTAAATCCAATGGATATGAACTACTTTCTATCTGGTGGTTATGACTTCAGTTAGTCCAATGGATAAAACACATATACAAACCAATATAAAAACCTTATTTAGTTCGATGGATCAGACTCTAAGTCAGTCTAATGGATCAAATTAAATAAAAAAAAGTTTATACCTGTTTAATTAGAAACTATTTATATGTTCAGTAGAAAAATATGTTTTCTAAAAAAATTATAAAACACTTGGGATATATAATTTTAGTAAAATAGTATTTTAAGAAAGTGTTTATGATTTTCAAAACTAAGGAAAGGAAAAGTATAAATTACAACTTTTTACTTAATGTGATGCAATTAAGCACATGTCATAGTGTGCGATACAAAGTATGCTGTAATTTATGACATATTTAGGACCAAGGTTTATATAATATCATTGGTTATGATATGTTAACATTGTAACATCACTTCCTTCACATATCATATTTATAGATTCCTTAGTTGGATTAAATTCCACAAAGAGGGGGGGGATTTTTGGTATAATATTTTTATGAATTCTTTTACTTTTGAATTAAACCCCTTGAACTTGTTAAAGTTATCAATCCACTCTATATAATCTATCAATACCACCACATGTGTAGTAGTAATAATAGAGAGAGAAGAAAACATATTTACAAGGTTTAGTACAAATACCTACTCATTTCCATGTTGGTTATACCTCCCAACATGAATTATCCACTATAATCTTATCATCATTAATAGTGGTTTATGAAGAAACTGGTTATACAACTCATAAGTTGATTCTCTAGTTGATCCTGGTTATACCCCCTATCAATCCAACTCTTCTTCCTTAGTTAGTTATACCCCACAACTGTCTCTTCTACTCAAGCCTCTTTAGAAACTGGTTATACTACCCAATCACAAGTTCCTTCATCTCAATGATCTACTGTCGGATTGTAATGACATGAGCTGTTATAAATAAAAATTTCTCTATGATTTTAATTAAATTTATTATTCTGTAATACAGTTATAGAAAACACATGAAATTCTTTGGTATTTAAAAATACTATTAAAGTATCATTATTTTTGATAATATAGTCATTGAATAGTTACCATATGGTTAATTTAAATATAGGATTTTGAAAAATCCAATTGACATAGACAAAAGAAGTGATGAACACAACCATTAGGATAGTACCCTATGAAGCCCATTTATAGGAGATTTCAAGGGAGATAGCATCAATGTGATTTTCCCTTTTCCAAGCCAAAACTAAGATCCAAAAACTTAAGTATTAGCGATACCATTTACTATAGAAGTTCAAGCCCATCATGATCACAACCCGAACCATATATGTCAAACCATCCAATGAAAGTCTCACCAACACACACCTTACTATTAGGGAATTTTATGGTGGATTAAAGGGATATTTATCAAGACCCTTGTGATATGAGTATGTAAATTATTTTTTATAGAACAATGAATATATTTTCATCATATTATTGTTACTTTATGAATACATTTTATTTTGATACAACAAAACACAAATAGTATTTTTGGGTAATATTCAAATTCAATTAAAAAAATTATTTTGACGGATTAATGGATTTTTAAAATAAATAATATTTTAATAAAATATTATTATTAAATAATTTTTATTAAATATAAATTACCATATAATTTTTATGAAGTCAGATGTAATTTTTATTTGGGTTTGAAAACTGTTATTGTCAAAAAAACCCGCATTTCTAGATAAATATCGATTTTATTTTAAAATTGAAAATTCAAATATTTAGAAGATTATTTATATAAAATTAATATTATTTTTGGAATCATAATTCTTAAATTATTTAATGGTGAATTTTATATAATTTTTTGAGAAAATCAATTTTTTCGGTAAAAATTAAATACTGTAAAAATATACTTTGTGTATTGTGAAATTATAATGAAAAAAAAGTGATTTAAGAAAAAATATAAATGAATCAAAGAAAAAATATATTTATTATATGTAAAATAATTTGTTTTTAAGTTTATTTTATTAATTTTATAAAGCCATTATGAATCCTCCAAAACTGTTAATATATTTTAAGGTTTTAAATTCATTTACTAAAGAGTATGACTCACCTCTACATAAGAAAGAACATTATTTTATTAAATTATTCCCTTGAAATTATAAAATAATGAAAACCAATCTTATTTTGTAGGAACCATGGGAAAAAATCATGGGAATGTTTGTGGTTTTTATTATTTTTCTATATAGAGTTTAAAACCTAAGTTTGAGAAATAATAAAGAAATCCCCACTAATTTCCTATATAAACCCACAAAATATATCATTTTCTTATATAAAACTCCTTTTATCAAATAATTAATCTTACCTATAATCTCTGGAGTCCTCACAAGGTGCTCCAAGCTCTCAAGAAGCTTCTCCCAAGCATTTGGAGTCACACACTCAAGTAATGGATCCTCACCTTCACTTCTTTATTCAAGTTTATTTATTATATTATGCCTTATGTTTCCAATTAATATCCTTGGGATATGTATTTACATGTCCTTAATACTTAAAATTATATGTAAAAATTTTTAGATACCCCATTTTAACTCATCAACCCATTTTATTATTTTTTATGTGATGTTGTTATGCTTCTGAAATTTCACCACGATTTTCCATGCCAAAATAATTTTGTAATTAATACCATACCTATTTCCTATCATGGGTTTTCATGATTATAAACTTATAATTCTTTTACTTTGGACATATATGTATGTATTACACACCCATTAATCATGTAATAAAATATTATTATGAATGAATCCATGTTGTATGATCTATGTGGCACACTTCATCATGAGAATGTAATGAATGTGATGGGTGTGACCAAAATTATATAGAACTTTAATGCATTGGGAAATGATTAGTATCATTATAAATTTTTTTGGGATAGAGAGTGAACATGATTAAAAAATGGGACTTTTTTTATCATGATGTATTCGTAGATATCCTTGACCTATGTTTATGATACAATGTTTTAAGTTGTTTCTACATTTCTCATGTTATGATTATCATTCTATATCATGCCTTAAAATTCATGTTACTTTTATTCCCCATTGATATTCCTATTATATAAAATGTATTACCTTATTTCACTCTTATTACATTACTGGGCTTTATAGATCACCCACTTCTTATGTATGTCCCTAGGTTATTCAGCGAAGTTTTAAAATCCATGTAATTTTAGAAGCATGTTAAGGAAGTTTTCAATAATGATATTGTATCCCACGTTCAAGATATTGTTCTATGAAACTATTTTTAAAATACACTATACTTATCAATATTTTTAGTTGAATTAATTGAAATATTATGTAATAAATCATGTATTAATGTGAAATAAAGAGCAGGGTTGTCATATTAGGTATCAAAAGAAAAGTTTAGTTATTTTTGGGATTAGGATTAAAAAACTCTCATAAAAGCCATATGGATAAGACTAAGTATAAGAAAACATATCTAAATTTTTGTAGTTATATAGTAACTCGTTTACCAAGAAAATAAATCCCTGTTTGGATACTACAAGTGGACACGGTTCTGGAATATCTGTACCTAGGGGTAATAACTCTAACAAGGTGCCCTAGATCCGACTCAGTGTAACCTGGTACATGGAAACATTCCTTACTTCACAAATGGTTTGAGAGTCTTGGGGAATATGATTTGGTAAAATAAAAATATCATTATGAAAAATTATTAGGGGAACAAAAAACCCCATAAGAGTATATATTAGGAAATGGACAATGGATAACATAAATTGAATCCTAGAAAGTAATAAGTTAAAGAAATAAATGTAATTTAAATGTTATACCTTTAATATCATTGAATTAGTTTTTATGTGTCTAATATTTAAAACACCATACCTAGTTTTCACATTATTCTATCTAATGTATGGAAATAGGAGGAATCAAGTAAACAACCAATGAGATGGACAATGTGATGACTGCCCTAACGATATGCCCATCCTGATGGGAGAGAGAATCACAAACTTTGTGATGATACTCTCTCAGATGACTTAGGTTTTGAATAGAAACTTGGAACATGAGGAGTGTCCAAAGCCACATGTGAAATATCAATCTTAAATTGATTATTTCATGTAAAAAAGGCTTTTGAATTTCAATGGATCAACTAATCCTTTAATTAGGGAACAATGGATCAACCCCATTGAGAAGATATTATCGATCCATCAATGTTCTAAGAAAGAGAAGGCTATGTTAGAAATCTATCATATGGAGAGAGTAGTTGATCAGTGGTAGACATTGATCAAGAATATAAAGCCAGAGGAAGATATCACAGTGATGGGGTGGAAGGAATTCTAGAAAATTATTTTTGATAAATAATTTTCATCACACTCTCAACCTTAAAATGAATATGTATTTCCTTAACATAAATAAAATAGATGATGAATATATTGGGGTGTATGACGAAAAATTAACAATACTTTTATGATATGCCTCATTCTTTTTCATTACCTCTAAATACAAGGTTGACCACTTATTTGGTGGGATAAACTATAGTCTACTAAAAGCCTTAGTGAGATGTGACAATGATAGTAATGAGGAAATTTTCCAATGTACCCTCAAAGTAGAAATGGGGATCAGTGAATATAAAGGGTATCATAGGTATAAGAAGAAAAAAATGGAGTTTAATTCTTGTATTCTTATGAAGAAATATAATGCTGCTAAGAAATTTCAACACCCCAGTTGTTAAAGGTAAAGAAAGAAGCATCCCAAAAATTGACTAAGTGGGATGCAGAAATGCTTTAGGTGTGGGAAGGAAGGGAACCTACCTAGAAATTTCCTATAGGAGAAACCCACTAATGAGATGGAGGTAAGTAATTCTCAATTAAACCCTCATCACATTGATCATTTCTTTAACTATAAGGCACTAGGTAACTTTACAAATCAATACCTTAATCTAAGGGTTTTCAGAAACAACCAACAACCTCCAAGGTAGTAGGGTGATATTTTTCCATCAAAACTGCTGAGGCGGATCATGAAAATGAAGTGGTGATAGGTACATAAGTTATTCATCCAAGGATAGAAAATATAATTTTTGGTTATAGTTCCATGCATTACTTCGTATCAAGAAAGTTTAGTACAACTATTCAAGCATCACCACCAAGCATGGAAGTAGAGATGTTGGTGAAAACAGAATATGGGGAAATTATTGTATCCCAAACATATAACTTCTCCCCTATTAGAATTTTTGGGATTAAATTCCTAGAAAACATTGTCAAACTCTCTTTTTTGGAATTTTATGCAATTCTAGGCATGGATTGGCTTTATAGTATAAATCCATCATAAATTTATTTGAGAAGTAAATCACTCTCCATATTGTGAATAAACCCTCGATTATATACAGGTGCAAGGAGGATGATGAATCTTATTTGAAACCAGCATCTCAAAAGTGAATATTATTTCCATAAGAGAATGTGTATCAATATCAAATGATTGAGTCTAAGGAAGTAATCATCCTTGAATATATGCCTATTTTGAGGGAATATGTAGATGTGTTTTTGAGGAATTACTTGGTCTTCGTCCTAATTGAGAGGAAGGATTTGCAATCGATCTTATACCTAGAAAATTACCATCATCCAAGGCTCTATATAAAATGGTTGTTTTATAACTTGATGAACTAAAAAATATATAAGATAATATGGATAAAGTGTTCATTTGACCAAGTTCTTCACCATAGGGTGCACCAATCCTCTTTGTTAAGAATAAACATCGTTCAATGCACCTTTACATTGATTATTGTGAGCACAACAAGATCATGATAAAGAACAAGTATCCTTTACCTCAGATTGATGACTTGTTCAATTTGCTACGTGGAGAATAAAAATTCTCCAAACCGGATCTTTGGTCATGATATTACCAATTTAGGGTGAAAAAGGAGGATATTCCCAAGAATACATTTCATTCAAGTTACAAGCACTATGAATTCATAGTAATAACATTTAGACTCACTAATGATCCATAAATCTTCATGGACTCAATGAATATATACTTTATATATCACTTTGAATTTTTTTTGGTAGTCTTTATATATTCTATTATAATATTTTCTAAAACCAAGGAGGAACATGAGGAACATTTGAGCACCATGCTAAAGACCTTGTGAAAGGAGAAGCTTTACTCCAAGTATAGAAAATGTGAGTTCTGGTTGAAGGATGTATCATTCGCGAGTAATATCATCATGATCAATGGGATATTTATGTACCCATCAAAGCTAGAAGAAATTAAAGGATGGAAAAGTCCAAAATTTGTGATAGATATACATAGTTTCATTGGTTTAGCTAGGTATTATCATCGATTGTTGAGAAATTTCTCATAATTTTCAAACACTCTAACCAAGATAACATAGAAGGTAGTCAAGTTTTCTTATAATTATGAATGTGAAGAGATTTTTAAGGATATGAAAAGGAGTATTATCACTGCACCTATTCTCACACTACCCACAAGTGGATACATTTTCATGTTTTTAATCAATTATTTGATGAAGGTATTGGTTTGTGTGTTAATGAAAAATGAAAAATTCATAGTCTATGCTTCAATATAGTTGAAATTTCACGAAATAAACTACCCAACACATGATCTGGAGTTGGCTGTAGTGATATTTACTTCGAAAATATGGAACATGATCCCTTTAGGGAGAAGTGAGAAATATATACGGATCAAAAAATCCTCAAGTATATATTCACACATAAAGAGATGGATATGTGCCAAAGAATATGTTTTGATCTAATAAAAGACTTTGAATAATTAATCCCTTTATATCCTTGTAATGTGAATAAAGTTGTAGACACTCTACGTAGATAGGATCCATCAATTCTATCATTGATGAAAATTGATAGGTATATGCTGTTCTTAGATGTGGAAATGATGGACATGGGAATCATAAAAAAAGGAACATGATCAATAATTTCAAAAATTATTTTTCAACCATCCCATTGGGAGAAGATAATGTATTATTAGATATATGATGTTGTAATTTAGAAGGAAGTGGAAAAAATAATAAAAGGTAAATCCTCATAGTTTATTGTTAATGAAGATAGAGTTATGAGATTTGGGTCAAGACTATATGTACCATAAAATCATGAGTTAAAGAATGATCTCTTGGATGATGAATAAATTTCAAACTTATCCATCCACCCAGTAAGAACAAATATGTATAGAGATCTCTGAGAACACAATTTGTGGGACAATACGAAGAAGGATATCATATTATATATCAAGATGTCTTGTATGTTATCAAGTGAAAGAGGAAAGGAAAAAATATAAGGGGATGATGAAACCATTACCCATACCTACATGAAAATGGGAAAACATTAGCATGGAATTTGTCACTAGTATTCTGAAGACATCAAGAGGAAAAAATTCTATATGGGTTATGGTGGATAGTTTTACAAAGAATGTGCACTAAATTGTGATTTGATAGGATTTATCATTGGATAAACTAGCATATATATACAACATATAATTTTTGAGGCTATATGGGGTATCACTATAAATTGTATCTAATCAAGATCTAAGATTCACCTCTATGTTCTGGAAAAGTATCAAACATGCTCTAAACAACGAGTTGAAATTTAACATGGCTTATCACCCCCAAAAATATGTCAAATATGAGTAGACTATAGAGACACTTGAGGACACGTTGAGAGCATTTTCAATTGACTTCAAAAGGGGATGTGACCAAAATATCCCCCTAGCTAAGTTATCTTAAAATAATAGTTTCCACTCAAGAATTCAAATGGATCTCTATGAAGCCCTTTATGGGAAGAGTTCCAGAATACCTGCATGCTAGGAGGAAGTTGGGGAACCAAAACTACTAGGTCATAAAATGGTAAAGGAAATGGTAGAAAAGGTTAAGACCATTTAGTCTTACATAAAATATGTTCAAATTCAATAGAATATCTATGTTTAAAATCATCGATGAGACATAGATTTTGATGTTGGATATATATTATTCCTATTCACATCTACATGGAAGAAAGTGATGATATTTTGGAATAAGTGAAAGCTTAGTCCAAGATACATCGGCCCCATTAAGATCCTTTATTGCATAAGAGCGGTGGAATATCACCCAGAAGTCCCACCAAACCTATCTCAAGTACATTATGCATTACATGTATCCCTATTTACAAAGTACATACCAGAACCCTCACATATACTCAATACTAATGTGGTATTATTTTAGATGACCTTTCCTATGAGGAGAAGCTGGTGAAGATCTTAGATCATAGAGACAAAGTTATATGAAATAAGAAAATTCACCTTTTAAAAGTTCTTTGGAGAAACCAAATGTTTATGAAAGTGATATTGGAACTAGAGGAGTTAATGAACCCAAGATACCCTCATCTATTTTAGTGTGGTATATGAAAAATTTGAGGTCAAAATTTCTTAAGGTGGGAAGATTGTAATGACCCGAACAGTTATAAATAAAATTTCTCTAGTGATTTTAATTAAATATATTATAATTTAATATGGTTATAGAAAACACATGAAATTATTTGGGATTTAAAAATAATGTTAAGGTATCATTACCATTGACAATATAACTATTGAATAGTTGTCACATGATTAGTATAAATATTGGGTTTTAAAAAATCCAATTTACACAGAAAAAGGAAGTGATTGCATCAAACAATAGGATCGTACCCTATGAAGACCATTTATCAGAGGTTATTAGAGAGATATAATCACTAGGATTTAACCTTTACCACATCTAAGCTAAGATCCAAAAACATAAGAATGAGAAAAACTGTTCATGGGGGAAGTTTAAGCTCATCAAGATCACAACCCAAACCATGTATGTCGAACCACCCCATGAATGTCTCATCATCACGCACCTTACTCTTAGGGGCTTTATGGGTGTGTTAAATAGATATATATATAAATACCCTAGATATATCATTATCTAAATTATTTTTTATTAAACATTTAATATATTTTAATCCTATTATTGTTACTTTATGAATTATTTTTATTTTGATATAATAACACAGAAATAGTATTTTTGGGTAATATTCAAATTAAATGAAGGAATTTATTTTGATGAATTAATGGATTTTTGAAATAAATAATATTTTAATAAAATATTATTACTAAATTATTTTTATTAAATATAAATTACCATATAATTTTTATGAAGTCAAATGTAATTTTTATAAGGGTTCAAAAATTATTATTGTAAAAAACCATCATTTCTTGATAAATGTAAATTTTATTTTAAAAGTGAAAATTGAAATATTTATACAAATATTTATATAAAATTAATATTATTTTTTGGAATCAGAATTTCAAAATTATCCAATAGGGAATTTTTCATAATTTTTTGAGATAGTTGAATTTTCAAGAAAAAATTAAATACCGTATAAATATACTTTGTGTATTATGAAATCATAATGAACAAAAAGTGATGTAATAAATACTGTAAAAGGTATCCAAGACCAAATATTTGTTCTATATTTAAATTAATAATGTTTAAATTTTATTTAATCAATTTTATAATGCCATTATGAATCCTCCAAAACCATTAATATATTTTAAGGTTTTAAATTCATTTCTTTCATAGTATGAATCACCTCCACATAATAAAGTAAATTATTTTATTAATTTAAGCCTTATATATATAAAATAATTAAAACCAATCCAATTTTTTAGAAATCATGGGAAAAATATTCGGCAAGGTTTGTGGTTTTATTTTTTTTTATTATATAGAGTCCAAAACCTAAGTTTGAGAAATAATAAAGAAATATCCACTCATTTCCTATATAAAACCACCCAAGATCTACGTATTTTCATTAAAATGTATTTTTTTCATGTTGTTAATCTACCCTCCCATCTTTAGAGTCCTCCTATGGTGACCCCAAGATCTCAAGAATCTCCATCCAAGCATTAGGAGTCACACACTCAATTAAGGGATCCTCACATTCTCTTCTTTAATCAAGTTTATTTATTATTTTATACCTTATATTTCAAATTAATATTCTTGGGATATGTATTTACATATCCCTAATACTTCCAATTTATTTCCAAATGATGATATACCACTTTCACTCTCATCAACCCATTTTATGAATTTATATGTGACGTTGTTATGCAACTAAAATTTCACCATAATTTTCCATTCCAAAACAATTATATAGTGAATACTATACTCATTTACTATCAAGGGTGTTCACATTTATACACTTATAATTATTTTAATTTTTACATACATATATTGTTTCCACACTCCTTGATCTTGGAATAAAATATGATAATTAAAGAATTCATGTTGTTTGATCTATGTAGAACAATAAAGCATGCGAATCAAATGAATGTGATGGGTGAACCTAGAATTATATAACACTCTAATTAATTGGGTAATGTTTAGTCTCATGAGACATAATTTTGAGGAAGGAAGTGAACCTGATTCCTTTATAGGAATTTTTCTGTCATGATGTCTTGGCGGTTATCCTTGACCTATGTTTATGGTGATGTGTTTCAAGTTTTTACCACATTTCCCATATTATGATTATCATGCTATATCATGCCTTATTATTCAGGGTCCTTTTATTCCCCATTTATATGATTATTGTCTAAAATTTATTACCTTATTCCATGATTATTCCCTTATAGTTGTTTATATATCACCTTTTCTTATGTATGTCCCTGGGTTATCTCGTGAAGTTTTAAAATCAATGGAATTCTAAAAGCATGTTAAGGAAGTTTTAAATAATGCTTTCGTATCCCATGTTTAGGATGTTATGCTATGTACCTATTTACCAAAGGAATTATACTTATTGATCTTACAGGTTGTATTAAATGAAATATTATGTAATAAATCCTTTATTAATGTGAAATAAAGAGTAGGGTTGTTAGAATAATGATCACTTGATCTTCCACCACAAGCTTGTTGGATTTTACTTTCTCATGTATTGTTCTTCAAAGGTCTTCAACAGATACATGTAGAAGGTCTATTAGGTGTGAAGTTCTTATCATATCATGATTGATATTCTCATCAATATTCTAATACTCAATAACTCTTGTATTTATTCCACCTTATTCCTTTGATAATTTTGTGTATCAAATTCTCAAAATGATCTAGCAATTCATATCTCCAAATTTTTCATCATCTTTATACACAATTTAACCTAAAAATAATAATTTCCAGGTGATAAAATATTATATACATCTTAAATTAAACATTTCATGAATAAAAAAATTATACTATTATATTTAAATTTCAATACTTAATGGTCTTTGGGTATTCAATTCCTCATATCTCACTTTGTATTACAGTTACTATGGCATATACATATCTTCCACGATGCATCACCCTATCATTTTCTAGAACCAAAAATCTCAATTATTTTTCTTGCGATGAAACACCATGCACTATGGAATATCCAAATATTTCTTGAATAACTTTCTTTTTTAAAATTGAGGCTTCCACATTGTAATGAGAAATACTATAATGTAGTTCTACAAAAGATTAAAATCCTTTATTTTGTTAATTAAGAAGCCTCCATGGTGCAATTACAAGGCTGTGGAAATTCCTACTTGTATCTTCATGTGGAATATTAATTTTAATACCCATGGATTCTCATCACTTCACATGGTCTAATTATCTCCCATATCTCACCCCACTAATTATCCCAAATAGTTTAGATATTCAAGTTTACTTTATTTATTTACAAGAAATACAGTCTTTTACAATTCACAGATACTCTTCATGCACTCATTATTATCGAATGTGAATTTCCATCCTTTTTTCATTCTATGTATATAAATTAAAGAAAAAATGCATGTATATCACATTATATTGAACATACATATGGATTAATCAGGCTTTAAATTCATCCAGAAGATCACCTTCATTATGGGACATCACTGCACAATATTCTTCTATTCATGCTTGGAAGTTCATGAATTTTGTGTGAAATTAATGCTTCAGGCTCTCCTGGATCTAAAGATTTCAAAACGAGCATATTAAATGTGAACATTGTGTCTCATTTGATCCATTTTATGTGAGAATCAAAATTCATAGTGCTGAACCTGTGAAGGTTGAATGAAGAATTCAATGATTATTGACCAGATGGTCCACATAACACATATTATAGATCTATCATTATGTCCATGTTTTTAAAACATAGTACAATGTCATCGGTATAAAAATCTCACATCAAATCTCCACCTAGTCGGGTGCTTACTTTTATTACTATGTGTCTTATTCTCTCACTAGATGTGAGTATTTGGGTTCGTTCTTAAACCCATTTTGGCACTGACTCATGATTTCTTCCTTTGCTTCCATGCCGCCTTGTGTGGTGGTTTAACCACTCCTCTCATGTGCCTCCTTGTGTGTGCACTCACCTTACCATGCAGGCACTTACCCTTATCACCACTTCCCATGCTGACTGGCTATAATTGATTATAATTCCCACCTTAGTAATGGATACACATGGGTCCTAAGGTTAACCAACTAGAAGGGAACATTTTTCGGTAAAGTCCCTTCAAAAGGGTTATTAAAATATAATACCAAATGAAATATAATTCACATAAATTTATAAGCCATATTCTCAACTTTTATTATTTAAAAATTCATTATGTTAAATATAATTATCATAAATTACTTTATTTTTTCCTAGAAACCTTCAATTCCTCATGTCAATAAACATTTTCATGGTTTTATTAAACTTGTTTTAAACATTATGTAATGTTTCCTCTTTAGAACATGTCTTTTTAATTTAATATTAGTTAAAAAATATCACATTTAATATGTATAATTTTATAAACATGACATCCAATTCGATGAAGTGAGTCCATGAAAATTATCTAATAATCATTACATCACATATTTACCCACATATTGTCCCATTAACAACAAATTCAACACTTGGTTTCAATAATAACCCCTTTATATTTAGTTTTTAATATCTATTCACATGATTAAAAGTTAATATGTGGTTATCTTTCTTTTATCCACCCTTATTGAAAATCAAATGAAAATGGCAGGTGGGGGTTATTTTCATCTCATGAATTTTCTAAACACATATTCTCATCCCTTTAAATATTGTTTCTTGAACACTTATGAGAGAGAGATGATATCACATGGGTTTCTTAAAAAATGTTACTTTAGTTAATCAACCCTAATCCTATATAGACGAACTCTTTGTACAAAACTTGACAGATACAAGAAAGGTTTTCTAAATAGTCCATAAACTACCATTCATGTGAAATCATGCTAAAAAATTATTAATTATAATTTAAGAGGTTATCTATAATATAATTTCTCAATGAAATGAAAAATCCTAGACACACCTCAATAAACACATAAGAAAGTTTAGGTGAAAAATACATAACTCCCCCTCTTCATAATCTTATCATCATAAAAGAACCTATATTAATTGATATGATTAATATAATTAAGAATGAGAGATTAAATTTTGATTGGAATACCTCATCTTTCAATTTTATGAAGATTTTTAGAAGTTCAAAATTCACTATGTAGTGAAGATTTAATAGATTTATCTCATCAATGCTCCTCCTCAAGGGATACATTTATCTCCTTAAATTCCCTATATATTAGTAAAAATCATATATATATTTATATATGTGGGAATAAGGAGGAAACTTCTGGGTTTATCAGGAAAAAAATTTAGTACGATAGATTCCTCTAAGCATGGGCCATTCCTTTGTTCAAATCTCATCATTTACTTTGTGTGAAATATCTTTTTTCCTTATTTTTCATTTGAGTTCATGAATACTTTAGTGCTTTAATTTTGTTTTTAAATACCTCCAACTATTCAGGAAGGCATGTCAAGAAATTATTGGATATATGTCCAGAATTATTACGCCTTTCACAAAAGACACTATCCACCTTTAAGATGCAATTAATTGACAAATTTTATTCTTTATTTGTATTCTTGGGAGTTTTTGAGACAAATAATTTTTTATTTTGTTCACATATCAAGGATAACTTATCACCTTATTTTCTTACTTTATACCCTTTTATAGTTGTATTCTATTGAAATTATCATATTATTTATCCATGATTGGCACATACCAACACTCATTATAACAATGAACACTTATATTGTAGTACTCGCAAAAATATTAATAGTACTAAAATATGTTCTTTGTAGATATATTCATTTTCTATGGATTTTTATTCTATAGTGTGGCCTTATCTTATCTTTATCTTTAATTCCCTAAATGCAGACCTTTTTTTGTTATCATGAATTGTTATGTTATTACGACATTCCAATGCCTTATTCCCAAACTTCCAACAACACAAAAAATAACCTATGAAATTTATTCCCTTATTTTTTAGTGAATTATATATGGGTTTTACAAGGTATATACCTTGCTATTTTAAGTGAAACCACAACTCTTTTGGAAGATTTTTGAGGAACATATATTCATATATATTCTTTAATCCACCCTTTATGTTGTGTGTTTATCAGTGTTTTTCGGCCTCCGTATTTTTCCAAAGTTCAGTTTAAAACATGTACCGACACTTGAAACAATATTATAACACAAGATAATTTCTATATTATGGTATACCATCTTCTTGGAGGATTTTTCCATTTGGTTAGAGAATGATATCACCATATTCTTATTTTCATGATCCTAATAGCACATTTTCATGGAAACATACTATGTTATAGTAATTTGGAATGTTACAACTTGTGGTGATTCTTGATTATTTAATTTCACCTCAATATCTAAACACATCATTTTTAGAGAGTTCTTATCATCCTCAAAAAAATTCATCCTACCGTCTATATCCTATTTAAAGTTATTAATTTGTTCATTATGAACTTTTTTATTATTATTATAAATAATTTTAAATTTCATTAACCATTTTTTAATTTATCCTATAATTGATAATATTCAACAACCATAAAAACTTTGTTCACATTTTCAAGTTCAGATAAAGATTCTATAAAGACTATCTAAGATATAACTTTCACATAGGCATACCTTTTCAATTATTCTTTGGCATAAATAATGGATTTCTCCCTTAAATTCTCTAGGTCAATGATAGTGATACACTTCCTGAAAATCTTACATAGTGCATCCTCCAGTTCTTCAACTTCTTCTTATAACTATTCTTTATAAAAAAGAAGTCTTTTGATGCCTCTAACAATATAATTTAAAATTTTTATGTGAACATTATTTTGATGTTATTTGATTACATAATGAGGATAAATAAGTGAGTCTTCATCATCACAAATTGATAAGGATTCTTCAAAATAATCATAATCAATATAATTATTTGTTGTTATACTATTTATATTACATTCAGTTGGTGGTTTCTCTTTATTCATAGTAATATTCTTCTTCATCATCTTTATCTGTCCCTTCTTTATATTCTTCTAAGTCTTGGAAGAAATATCTAAATTAGTATTCTTAAAATTATCTTCATTTTTGTCTATCTAATGTATCACACTGATGTCCTAGAATTTATACTTTATAAATAATCACTTGGATATTTAGAGGTAACCTCACTTTGATACCACTTGTAGATCCCTAGGCTAGATTAGGTGACACCGGGGGGGGGGGGGGGTGAATTAGTGGTACACTCATTTTATGAATTATTTTACTTTTAAATTTATCCTCTTAAATTTTTTATGTTTATTTATCCACTCCATGATATCTCTAAATCTCATCTCATGTGTAGTAGTCATAGTAGAGAGAGTAGCACACAGTGTTTACACGTTTTGACCTAAAGACCCACTACTTTTCATGTTCATTATAACTCTAAATATGTATTATACACTAAAATATTATCCTAAATTACAATGGTTTAGGTAGAAAATATTTATAAACCCCGATAATTGATCCTACAGTTAATCCTAGTTATATCCCCATCAATCAAACTCTTCTATCTCAGTTGGTTATACCACATAATCATCTTATTCTGCTTGAGAATAATCATCAACTGGTTATACCCCCAGTCACAAGCTCCTTATTATTCTCAAAGATCCACTTTTGTAGGATATTTTGATCCCCCCCATGAGATTACTAGATTTGACTTTCTCTTGTACAGTTCTTAAAAGGTCTTGAATTTCTAATTATAGTTATTCTATTGGCCCTAAGCTCTCCTCAGATCTTGAATGATATGATTCTCCTCAATATTCAAATAATCAGGAACTCCTAGATCCTAATCACGTTGTTCCTTTGATAATTTTGTGTATCGCCTTCTCAAACTAATCTAAAATTTCATCTCTCAAAAGTAATTATCACATTCACACACAATTAATCCATAACAAAACAATAATTGTGTATGTGATAATATATCCTATATTTTCTCAATTAAATGTGTTATGAATAACAAATTTATTCTCTGTCATTTAAATGTGAATACCCAATAGCTTTTGGGTATTCAGTTACTCATTTCATTCTCTATATTATGGATATTACAACATATCCATATCTTCTCTAGTGAAACACATATACATTATGAGATAGTGATTCTTTCATAGTGTAACACCCTCTCATTTTCTAGAACCAAAAATCTCAATCATTTTTCTTTTGGTGAAATACCATACACTATGAAATAGCCCACTATTTATCAAATTACTTATTTCAATTAAATTTAATAATTCCAAAGTGAAATGAAAAATATTACAATATAGTTTTATAGAAGATCAAAACCCTTTATTTTGTTAATTAATAAGCCTTCATGGTGAAATTCCCAAAGGAACTCAAGGCACATTAGAAGTGTGAAACACATAAAATTTAAAATTTTGGGTTTGGATTAATTTTCAAAACACTGAATCCAAAAAACCCTTTCTAATATTTCTTAAAGGATCACATGAAATTGAATTTAATCATGATAAATAAAATTAAATGAAAGTATAAATGGTACCTTGTCCTTTGAGGTTGTCAGTTTTATTTTTTCTATATCGATATGTCATGGTTCAATGGAACCAAGACAGGAATCCTCTCAACCTTACACACATTCACCACTAATCCTGGATCATTGAACTATATTTCCCATGTTCTAGTATAGGAAATAATTTTTTTTTACGATGTCCCTTCGATTGGATGAAAAAATATGACTTGATAGAGAAGATGGGAATAATCCGACCTTGTTATTTCTTTGGATTCACTCTATATGAACATAATAGGATAGGAGAGAAGTAATTATATCACTAAATTCATCCAAATGGAGAATATTTCTATTCAAGTGTCTAAAATTATATTTTATACCTAGTTTATACTTTTCAAAATTTCACTTCAGTCATGAGAAATCAATAACCATCATATTAGACCTTTGAAAAAAAATAAGAATTAATAAAAGTTTGATAAATGTCAAAAATAATTTATGAATCACTTGGAACACTATAAAATGTTTTTTTGATAAAAAAGGAACCATTAACATGGCCCTTAATCCCCCCATATAATTTAACAAACCTTAAACATTTTATCTTTGTTCGAAAAATTAAATTTAATTGCATTCAATTTAATGATAAAACAACATTAAATTACATCCCAAAATAAAATAGATAATAATTATTAGAAAAATTAATAATATAGTTAAATTAGTTTTATTTATTATCAATCATACATGGAAATTCACTGGCCCCCACATATGGGGACCACATCATCCTAAACTCCCATTATCCAAATAGGTGAAACTTGTTGATACACTTAGTGTGTGACACTCTATGTCATTATATCGATAGAAGTGAATCAAACCCATAGACCAAGAGTGGAGTCTAGAAACCCATCATGGATCCTAAGTAGATGAGAAATTCTACTGGTACAACTACCTCATTTGAACACATTCTATTTTATACAATAACTTTGCCTCATGATATCTCATAAATAAGGATGAAAACTTGTGTCATAATCGTTATATTTCTTTATATATTTCATGACCTTAATGGATTAACACAACTTGTTATACCATATACATGGATTTAATGAAGACACTACCGTCCTGGTCAACTTGGGCCCACAAGATATCTCTTCCTCAACTCAGAAGTGGAAAATTCTATCTTGATCATTCTTCCAATTCCATAGCACCAAAGGCACACCCAACATAAGCTACCTCAATATGATTTCAATGTCAAGGTTTTTTTATATCAAAGTACATGATCAAATGGTACACATTAATATTTATATCACATTTGGAGACCAATGCACATTTTCGTAGATAGGAACAACCAATGAAACCTAAAACCCGTGGTGTTCCTATTGGAGGATATGTCCACATAATCTCATATTCTTGAGATAACAAAGTGTGAAGTTCATGAAAAGAAGTCTCAATACTTATGACCCCCATCAATTGATAGTCATACATCATCCGCCTCCAATTGGTATGATGTATCTAGACCATAGTAAATATGTTTAATATTATTTTCATTATATCATGAGGTTATCATTATATCTTGGAACTGATATAACCTTTTGATATGGAACATGATTTAAGGAAATTACCATGTTAGTAGTTGATTTATAAGTTTAAATATATTATGGTAAGAATAAACACATGTATATATCAAACTATATACATGTAAAGATAATCAATGTACATAAAGGAGTTGGGTCTAGGGAACCCACTCACAAAAATCCCACTTGAACTAGATCCAACTGATAGTAATTCTCAACCTATTAGCTCTCACATGAGTATTATGCTTTTACTGAGATATGGATCTAGTCAGCGGGTATGCCATGTTGTCATATATGGATACATTAGTAACCACAACTTCACCTCTCTGATTAAAATCCATCAAGAGATGAAACTTCCAAAATATATGCTTTGTCCTATGGTGTAACCTATGCTCCTTGGAAATCACCACTGCCACAATATTAACACTATATATTATAACAAGATCTACACTACTAGGTACAATTCTAAGATATAAATGAATGTTTTGTATCCAAACAAATTGCTTAGTTTCATCAGAATCTACTAAATTCTCAAACTCTATTATAGAATTGGAAACCAAAGACTTCTTAAAGATCCTCCAGCTCACTAAACCACCATTCATGAAAAAGAAATTGCCTAACTGAAATTTCAGATTATTATGATCTTTCTAGAAGCTAGAATCAATGTATCCCCTCATGAATACCTTCTCATCACCTACATACAGCATAAAAAAAATCCGTTGTACATTGAAAAAACCTTATGAAAGTTTTTATAGCTTCCTAATGAAACTCTCTTAGATTGAATTGATATTTTCCCACCATTATTAAAGAAAATGAAACATCAATCCCAATACATAGCATGGAATACATGATAGATCCCACTAATGAAGAATAAGGCATTAAACTCATTCTTCCAATCACATCCTATGTCTGTGGAAACAACTTCTTAGAGAGATAAATGACATATGACATTAACAACAATACACTCTTTGATTTTTCCATATGGTAACATTTGAGTACCTTATCAATCTATATACTTTGACTCATCCAAAGAAACATTTGATATATATCGTGATAGATATTTATTCCTAGAATATAGGTTTCTTCACCTAAGTCTTTCATGGATAAGCATTCAATTATTCACGTCTTTATTGATTGTAAGACTTTCACTTCATTTCCCATTAATAATACGTCATCAAAATATAATACTAGGAAGACTATAGCACTTCCACTAACCTTATTATAGGAACACATATCAATTTTATTCTTAATGAAACAAAATTCCCTTAGGGTATTATAAAATATAATATTCCTTGATCGTGATGCCTACTTCAATCCATAAATGGATCTCTATGGATTACAAAATTTATTGGCACTATTTGATGTAATGAACCCTTTAGGTTGTGACATATAGACATCCTCAAATAACTTCCCATTTAGAAAAGCAGTTTTTGACACCCATTTTCCAAATTTCATAGTCATGGAAGGATTATATTACGGTTAATATTAGGTTGGATTTTACCATAGAGACCTCTAAGAAGGTTTCATCATATTTGATGACTGGACATTTCCTAAAACCCTTCACTACAAGTCATTACTTATAGGTTCTCACTTGACCACCCATGTTTAGTTTTTTCTTGAATATCCATTTACGCCCAATAGTATTTATATCTATTGGTGGGTCAACTAGAATCCAAACTTGATTTTGGTATATGGACTCTATTTCAGAGTGTATGGATTCCTACCATTTAGCAACATTATTTACATTTAATGCTCCATTTTTAGATCAAAGGCTCATCTTTATCTAGGAGTAACATGTCATATGAAGCAATGATAAGAAAAAATTGCCTCTATGATTATATATCCTTTTTAGTAGACTTATGTATTACTTGTGTCTTAGGAACATATTTATCTCCCACTATCCCTTTTGTAGATTGTTCTCGTACTAACTATTGTGAATCTAGATTATCAACTTTGTCAAAGCCTATATTTGTCCCACTATTTCCATTGGAAATGTGTTCCCTTTCTATAAATTTAGCATGTCATACTATAAAAAAATTTCTATCTAGATGGGTATATATGTAATATACTCAATTATCATTAGTATAACCTATAACTATACACGTCATGATCTAAGATGTAAATTTATCACTAGGCATAGTCTTAAAAAAATCCTCACATCCCCATACATGTATGTGCGATAGACTGTATTTCTTTCTATACCACAACTCTTATGGAATCCAATATTATAATTTAGCTGGTACTCAATTTAGTGTATATTCTTTAGTCTATAGTGAATATCCCCAAAAGGATAATTGTATATTTTCATGACTCATCACTAATATTAACATATCAACAGGGGTCTGATTCCTCCTTTCACCAACACAATTCCACTAAGGTGTATAAGGAGGAGTGAGTTAGGAAATTATACCACACTCCTTTAAATGATTGATTAAATATTGGTTAATATATTCTCCACCATGGTGTGAGTGGAGCTAATTAATCTTCTTACCAAGTTGATTTTCTACTTCATTCTGATATTCATTAAACATGAAAAAGGAATCTGACTTATACCTCATTAATTATATATATATATATATATATATCCATATCTACTATATTCATTGGTGAAAATAATGAAGTAAAAACGGAAAAATCATCGAATATTTTGGAAATGGACCATATACACTAGTATGAACCAATTCCAATGGTTCTATGTGACTGTCCCCTCTCCCACTGAAAGGTGATTTGGTCATTTTACCTTGTAAACAAGGGTGAAATTCATTCATGGGTTCTAAATAAAAATATTATAAACACACTTCTTATTGTAGTTTTCCTAAATGATTCTAATTTTTCATAAACTATCCTAAATTTATATAGGTAGGTAGGATATGAGTAATTATTGTTGTATTTTCCATTGATTTTCAATACTAGATTTTCTA
Source organism: Viscum album (assembly GCA_963277665.1). Classification (NCBI taxonomy): domain Eukaryota; kingdom Viridiplantae; phylum Streptophyta; class Magnoliopsida; order Santalales; family Viscaceae; genus Viscum; species Viscum album. The sequence continues at coordinate 1,476,031,594 of OY728152.1, read as the reverse complement.
GTTTAAGTACATACAACCCATTGTTAAGATGTTCCATAACATAACATATAATATCCTTATACATAAGACAAAATTTATTTCCAAACTTGAAATAAAATCCAATAGTTTATAAACTCGATGTTGAGATTATGTTTTTGGTAAAAGATGGTACATAATAACAATTATTTAGTACAAGAACCATTCTATTAGGAAAAGTAAGATGATAGTCTCCCATTTTTAAGGCTATTAGACTCACACCATTTTTAGTTCAAAGATCAAATTCACCTTTTTTAACTGTCTTAAATATACTTGGTTTCTTTATTTGAATAAAAATTTGTGAGCCACATGAAATATAAAATACCCAACTAGTAAAAAAAGATAAAATTAATTCGATGAAAGTTATACATGAAGTAGAAGAGTCAACTTACTTATTCTTACCAACTATACAATTCTTCTTCCAATGACCTTTCTTGCCACATGAATAGAATACTGACTCCTAATCATTACCCCCTCTATATTTTTGTCTTCATGAAAGGTCTATTCATAGGTTTCTTTGACTTAGACTTATCATTGACACTTAAAACATTACTTTCCACCTCTTTTCACCATAAGAAAAAATGATTTAGAATTCTTCATATCCTGATTTTCTTAGAGAAATAAATCAAAAATCTCTGGGAGTTACTTATTCATGTTATTCATATTATAATTAAAAATGAAACTTAAGAATCTATTTGGTAAAGAGTCAATAATGATATTAGTTTCTATATCTTGATTTAGTATGTACCCAAGGGGATGAAGACTCTCAATGTACCCAATCATATTGAGTATATGAGGTTCTTCTTTATTTCCTTATACTAGCATGTATCAATACAGATCAATTTATATCTCATATATTTCCTTCTACTCTCTCTCATAATATAACTCTTAGAGATAAAATAACATTTGGAAAGAATCATTTTCCTCATGATTTTTTTGCATCTTGATAGATATTTATGAAAACATGAAACATTGAACATCTAGTGAATCATCCATATGATTCTTATATTAATATTTAGCCTCCTTTATTTATAACTGAGGGGGATTAGTAAGAAGTGGGGAATCTAGTACATAAATATACTTATATTGGATCTATACTGTATACAAGCTCTTGTACCACTCTTGGAAGTTATGTCCAGTCAGTATATTCTCTTTATTAAATATTGATCATAGTGAAACTAAAATGGTGGTGGTTTCTATTTGATCTACAAAAAAATAAACTGAGTATATTATTACATTATCTTGATTACTGTTAGACATTATTAAAATTATTAATTTTAAATTTCTCCCATTATTTTATCAAATCCTAGTATCCCTCAACTATTAGATTTGGAATACCTAGTTCTTTGAGTATTCCAGTGGAAAGAATCATTGAAAGGTCTCCTCATAGTCTAAAAGCTATAGATACACCACTACTAAAATAATTTCATGGTAGGTTTCAAACTATCCAACCACATTAACTTGTGACTCATTGATCTATTGAGTGGATTCTCATCTCCTACAAAGAATTACTTTTCATTTCTCAACACTTTTCCTCTAAAGTTGCAACAATCCATCTATGGAGAATCCTTTACTGCTAAATTTTTCTAATTTGACCAACCACTCTTATAATAACTCACCAATAGTAATATTCACCATTAATTAGGTCATAAGATCACCTTGAACAATCAATTATGTTCTTTTTATGTGATAGAAGACATTTAATTACTTAATATTTTCTTGGTGGGGTTTTTAAATTTAATCCCAATGAATGAAATCCCTTTATATTTAAAATGATTATTCTTTGTAATCACACTCACAACATTATCATAATTTTAAATAGAAAACATTCACCACATATTTTCATTTTATCTTTTCATGATTATGTTTTATTATACTATGTGATCACATGTAATAAATACACCTTCACAAAATAGCAAACCATGCACATGATAAAAATAAATAAATAAATAAATAATGCGACCATGATCCATTAACTATTGGTTAATCCATTTAGTGATTAATAGATTAACTAGGACCATAGGGAAATTCCTTATGTTAATACCTATCTTGAATTGTAGTTCCTGCAACTCCCATGCACTTCTCTTGTTTGGTCTATGCCAGCTCTCAACTTGAACTGCTTTGCCACAAACTCCTATGATAATTAAAATGTATAATCACACATAGGTGAGGGGAAATTAGGGTACAAAATTACGTTTTATCACATAAATGCGGACATGCATTCCCTCATACAAATTAATGATGTAGGGATGATGCGCATATCATCAAAATAAATAAATTATAATATTTAAAAAAAAATAAATTTAATAATTAAATTAAATAAATAATAAAATAACATTCATATTTCAGTATCTGCTCATGATCAGTCAACATGCATTTTTGTTTCATAAGAAAAATTAAATTTTATAAAATCAAACTCAAATTTATTTTAAATGCATTAACTTACATTAAAAAAATTAATTAATTATAGATATGTCCCTCAACACCCGAAATAATTTTATTAAATCTAAGATAATTATTTTTTTCTTTTATATAAATTTTTAGCTCTATTTAGACCTAAAGAAGATCCCTAGAAATTAATTTAGGACTTGTGACTATTGAAATAGTGGGTAACCTAAACCCAACTAGAATAGTAATATTCGATTACCATATCATGTATATAGTGAGTTATGCATGATGTACGCTTATCGTAATAGTTTTTATATTTCTACACCCACTATTTAAATGGTAATGTCAATATATTACATGACATATCATAAGGTTATAGTAGTTCCCGAGAAATAATTATAATCTAGAGATACTTGAAATTAATCATAAACATATATCATATGGTCTAGATACATCATACTAACTGGAAACAATTTATGTCAGACTATTAGGTTCTAGGGAATCATACACATTGAGACTTAATCTCATGAATTTCACACTTGGTGATCTTTAGTAGATGATATCATGAGGCCATACTCTCCAATAGGGACACAACATGTTTCAAGTTTCATTGGTTGTTACTATCTATGAACATATGTATTGGTCTCATGACTTGATATTGTTATCAATGTCTTCCATTTGATCACGTACTTTGATACAAGGAAAAAAACCATGAAATTGGATTCATGGTGAGGTAGCTTTTGTTGGGTGTGTCATTAATAGAATGACATTTTTTGAATGATAAACATAGAATTTGTTTCTTTTAGGTTGAGGAAGTGATGTCTCAGGCCTAGTTGATCACAATGGTAGTACCTTTATTAAATCCATGGCCATGGTAGTTAAAGGTAAATATATCTAGTTGGATAAAAAATAATAAAGAAAGAATGTATTATGATACAAGTTTTTCATCTCGCTTTATGATATATTGTATGAAAATAAGATTATATTACAAAATATATGTTCATAGGACGGTTGTCATTGTTATGACTATTACTTTTCTCTTTAGGGGCCATGATGGGTTTCTCGACTCCACTCTTGGTGTGTTAGTATTATTCACTGCTACTGAGATATGGTCCTAGAGGGTCACACACAATAGCGCATTTAAGATTCGGCCCTATTCTGGTGAATATGTATAAAGGAAAGAGTGGTACCTACTACAAGGTATGAGTGTTGTCCAAGTATTAATAGTCACTCATAAAGATTTAAATTCATTATTATTCAAGTATAGAGTAATTATGTTGAATTTATTTATTAAAATTATTTGAAATAATTTCAGTAAATACTTGGAATAATATTATACTAACAAATATTATTTTAATATTCAACATTCATTTAATATTAGCAGGAATTAAGAGTTGAGTTAATGACTCAAGTTTATCATTTAATATATTTAATATATATTATATATATGTGATAAAATATAAATAATATTTATAACATAGTTAGTTCATCATAATAATTTATTTTTTTCTTATTTAGTGGAAATTAAATATATGGGGTATGGGGAACCCTAACTGGGTATTTTGACATCCACTATATAAGCACATGAGGAGCTCATTTATTAAGAGAAATACATTCCAACAGATTAAGATCTACACTCTCCTATTTTTGAATACTTGATAGAGAAATATTTCATCCATGAAATCAATCCAAGGAAACCATCATTGATTTTAGGAACAAAGTCATGTTTATCGCCACAAAATAAAAGGAATCATCAGAGTTCTATGATAGAAATCAGAATTCAATGATCAATGTTCATATAGATTATTGAAGCACGTGTGGATGATCTAGAGGGGTTCAACTTTAGATCCTTCACACAATAGTCACTGGTGATAAGGTTCATTCGAACCCATGTGAAATAAAATTTGGTAATCATTTATTTAATTTTATGATTTGACATATTCACATGATATCCTCAGACCTCTATCGAGGATCGAATCACCAGAGGTGATGAAGCTATGTTGGCATGGTAACGAAAATTTTAAAATCATCAGTCTACAGGATTTTACTATGTTCCATCATACCTTCAATTTATATCAGTGGAGTAACATGAATTTTATGAGCCTATAAAAAAATAATTTTAATTATATTAATTAGATAGGTTTAATGCAGTTCCAATGGAACAAACTATGCATCAATCTGATTCTGGGAGACCAAGTTATGCCTATCAATTTTTTTGTTATGGATAAAAAATGCATAAGTTTCTAGTTAAAAATCGAAGAAAAATATAAATACATATATATTTTCATTTTAATTTTTAGTCGATCCCATTTTGGTCAGGTTCCAATAGGAAAATTTTTTTCTCAAAAAGATTTTTCTTTTTGTGGAAGATTTTCCAAAAACCATGCATTTCCTTTGGTTGACTATAACTGAATCAGGAAATACAAAAATGAAAATCCTACACATAGGATTTGGAAAAAATATACACCAATAGACAAAAAGGGTGGGGGTTCTCAATTGTCCCATGTAACTATCTTCCCATAGAAGAAAAACTTATAGGTAAAAAAGGAGTTAAGACTTCTTGAAGAATCATCCTCTTCACTGCCAAGGTTCACAACAACCGAGTGAATCTCCCTCTATCCAGAATAGGTACTGTCACAATGCAACCCTACCCACCTTATGTTGTCCCTCTACCATTGCACGTTCCTTGGTCGAGACCACTGGGACCCCGACACCGACTGATCGCCACCGGCCACTCTCCCTCAACCACCGCCCGCACCTTGGTCGAGACCACTAAATGCATGACTCTTACCGACCACCACATGGTGTTAAAACTTACCTTCCATCCATGCCCTGGTTGAGAGCACTAAGCCTATGAAAGTCAGCTAAACATTGTCCTGACATTCCCTAGTCATCACGTTGTCACCCCAACCATGAGGTAGCCATGTTACCCTCCCTGCTCTCACGTGTAAAGACCCAGATCCAATAACCATAGATTCCATCAGTCCTATTAAATCTAATACACCCCACAATGGACATAAGTGGTATTTTATGAATCTAAATGGGTCAAGGAGAGTTCACCTTGTTGATAATAGCTCTACACAAGGTATATGAGAACCAAAATGGGTTTTTAGGGTTTTGGTTCAACCCATAATGGGCGTGTGTGGGAATTTTGGGCCTTATAAAATTTTAATTCAATTGAAAATTAATTTATTAATTTATTGGAATTTTAAAAATAATATTAATTTTATTATATAAAATAATTTATTTATTTTTAGTAATAAATTAAATTAATTGATTGATTTAATTTTTGGACTAAAATTAAGTTAATTTCTAGATCGAACAAAATACATTATTGAAATTATACAATTTATTTAATTTCTCTAATCTTTAAATTTATTTCATTTAATTTTATCATGAATTTAATTTTAATACAGAATGGTCTTATTCAATTCATCGAACCTTTGTATGTATGGATAATTTAGTTAATTAGTTATTGTGTGTGATTCTTGTAATAAGTTGTTAATTATATGACGATCTGCACATCGACTTCTTTAAGTTCAATATGTATAAGGGTCTATCTGTCCAATTTATATATTGTATATTGTTCTTTTGAGACCCCTTCACCTACATGAAATTATATTTTTATTATTATTAAGATGATGTATGATGATGACTATTCCAAGTTGATGAGAAAACCCAAACAAGATATGAACACATTGAACCAGGGATGAGCTGCATCATGAGTTAAGACCCAACTCTGGTATATATAGCATCATGTTAATTATTTTGAAGAATTAATTGACCCTATTTTGTTTCCCTTTTCATTGGATCCTATTTAGGGGGTGATTCAGGTGACATTTAGAAAATATTGGAGGTTTTTTGGGGTGTACGCAGTTGGTGCACGATTCGCCCAACCGTGCACACCCCAATGAAAACCGTTCAACCATAGAGAGTGAGAGTTTGCACAGTTGATGAATGGTTTTAAAAATCATGAAACCAACCATGAGAAACTATGTGCCACAGAAATTGAGTCTGGAGGTGGAACATGGTTATGGAAAACTATTTGTCTAAATGTGCAACCCTCTCTAGGAAACGATGCACACAATATTTTATTATTGTAAAATTTATTTTGAAATTCCCCAAGCCCCCGTTTAAGATACCTAACCTATCCCACTTGGACATAATCAATTTAAACGATTGATAAGGATCCCTAGAATCATTTTTTATCCTCCAACCCCTTCCTTTGATGAATTGACATGCCAGAGGAAGATTTGATCCCTCTTGGGTAAGTGGATATCCTCTCATTTAATCTCTCCTGATCTCTCATTAATTCCTCCTTAGAGTTTGATATATTATCCAATAATTTATGGGTATAGACTCTATTTAAAAGGATCTTGATTCTAGGTTTTTTTCTTGATCTATAATTCCTTTTTCATTGTTGGTGGATCCCATTGTGGGTGTTGATTTTTGATTGTATGATTAATGGTACATAGTTCAATTTTAGTTTTTACGTATAATTAAAACCATGATTTTCTTGATTACTTTGAAATAATTTTCAATTTATTTATGAAAATTCAATTTAATATAAATTGGATTTAGAAATTGAAATGGCATAGATTTTGGAAAAATCCCCAAATTCCAATGGAATTATAATTTGGGGTGCATTTTGAAATATGTGGAATTGATGAAATGATTTGAGAATTGTTTTGTGGAAAATGGATTAAATTGAAATGATGAAAACCTATAATTTTTTTTTCATTTAAAAGGAATGAAATGATAAAAAACCCACGTTTTGGTTTTGAAATTGAATTAGTATATTGCAACTGAAAATTGGAAAATTGAATTATAAATGATGATTGATTTGAAATGAGATTATTTTCCCATTATTTATTGATTTATAGGGAACATGTGATTCTAGGTAGTTAGTGGGTTATTTGGAACAATCATGTTTGTATGTTGATTCCCTAACATTGGATTGATGATGAAAACTCTAACAAAAATCTAGTTCATCAAATATTATCCCTGATGGGATGTTGATTATTCTTATTCGTCCTGATTTGGTGGGATGAGTGTACACAGACTTGTCATGATAACTGATATGAGAAGTGTGTGGATCCTATAAATAAAAATGATCATACTTATTGGTTGATTAACATAGTTCTTTTTTATGATTGTTTTGATATATATTCCATTGAATATAGAATTGTTTTACTCATTCCAAATGATTTATATAAATTATTTTATATAAAATATTTATTTAAGCCATGTTTAAAATGTTTTCCATCATTTTGAAATGAAAGCATTTTTTGTTTTAAATATTAAAAAGTATTTATATTCCCTGATTTATTCAAATTTATAGAATAATTTGGTTTATTATTATGGAATCTATTATGGAACATTTAGTGAGACCCTACTAGGAATTATATCTCACAACATACCTTTTCTTAGGGAATTTGAGTATTTTCTAATACCAGGTCTGAGAAAAGGGAAAGCACCACTTAGAGGTGGTGTATTTTCTTGATCCTTTGGACCATGGGTTGCTGTTGACATCTTAGGATGTTTGTCTTTCTATTTAGTACTTTTATGACATACTTATTTTGGTTATGTTTTACCTGTCAGGTTTCCGGTACATTCTCCCTTTGGAGTATTGATCATACTAACTTGAAATTTTTATCTTCCACTATTTTGTGGAAAATTCATTCCCTCTTTTATTATATATGATGCCTGGTTCTAGTTGTCAACCCATGGAGATAAGGAAAACCCTTTTGGCTATGTTAGTGTTGGATTGAGTATTAGGGTACCAAGGTATCTAGCATGGTTCATGAAAAAGTGGTATCAAAGGAGCTTGAGAATCTTTCCTTGATGTGAGTATGAAGTTTGGGATATCTTATCAGGACTTAGAAGGTAGTTGTGAGTGAGTATCTATTCAGATCTCACTGCAACAAGCTTTAAGTCACCTTGGGTGGCTTGGTAATGGCATCTTGAGGAATAATTTGATCTAATTCTAGTATTTTTAATACTTTTTATTTGGATAGGTTGAAATAAAAATCTTGATATCATATCTGATGGGATTAATTTTTTCATTATCTTGTTTGTGTTATTAATATCAACCGTATTATTATGTCTTTAATGTTGATTACTATTTTTTTGAAGTATCATTCCTTTGATAAGACTTGTTAATAGGATCCAACAGGAAGCTGCTGGTGAACCACAATATGAAAATCCTCCCATAGAACAAAATCTTGTTGAAATAATTGTGTGTGTTGTCCAAAAACTAGGTAGGTGCTTGCTCCCATTCTCATTCTGGCTCAAGTTGTAGAACCTCAGAGGGATAAAGCTTGGAATCATGCCTAGAATTTTCTTTACTGGTATCCACCAGTGTTCTAATGCTCAAATAATCCTTAAGAGAATTAGGATTTTTTGATGAAGATAGAGGTTTTATTCTATTTCTTGGAAATTGTTGATTTGATTAAGGTGAAATGTGACACCTTCAAGCTAGAAGGACCTAGCAGGAAATGGTGGGTTTAAATCGGTAAAATGAAGAAGAATGAGGTTTTATAGTGGAATGAAAATAAAGTTATTTTCACTAACCAGTTCTATCCAAAGCATATAGTGTTGGATAAGGCTATGGAGCTATTTAAACTTGATTGTCTAATAGGACCATGATAGAGTACACGAACCACTTTGTTTAGGTTGTGTAGTTTTCACCTAATATTGTATCAAATGAGAATATGAAGGATCGAAAATTAAATATGGATATTTGACAAAATATTGATTCTTAGTTTTTCTTGCTGAAGATCGTTTCTTAGTATGATATGATGGATATGGATCGAATGTTTGTGCCCGACCTAGCTAGTAATTCAGGGTTGATGGGAGTTTCTTTTTCTCCAAGTGAAAATTATGTGAGTTACTTATAGTGAAAGAGTAATCATGATGAGTCTAATGGTGGTTCTCGATAGCAGGGTTCCTACAGACCTCTTGTAGTGACTGGAAGAGTCCATTTGACTTTATTTTAGTGTGGCAGGCCTAGGCTTTCAAAATCAGTTTTCACTGCGGCACTCATGATTTTTAGTTCCAGTAGAATCTCAGGACACTCGAAGAAATTTTTATAAATATTTTCTTCCCCACATAGTGGAAAATTATCATTAGAAAATTAAAGTAATATGGTACAATCATATTCATCATGAACAAAGGGGTTACAACAACAAGAATTTGGAACAAAGCTTTTTCACATAGTGGAAGATTCTCCAGGGGAAGATGATACATATCCCGTGGTTGTGGGAGGTACCATCACTATACATTCATCTATAGTGACTTCTTTTTTGATAATGTTTCTTATCAATCATTTATATTGAATCATATTGTAAACATGATAAATCTTCTTATGAAGAGTTTTTTTATGCTATGGATATTACTACACCCCTCAGAACAAAGAGAGAGAGAGTGTAGGGTCTCCATTGTTCAGCTTGTGTTTTGTCTTTATTAGATATTTAGATTACCTGAGATTTTTTGGTTTTCAAAATGAAACATATTTATTTAATTTTGGGATGGATTGGGTCATTTATAAAAATCCCTAATTGAATAATATCTTCAATGAGTCTCCTTTACCACACCTGATGGGGTGTTCCATATCTTTCAGGGAGAATGGGACTCGAGGTTGAGTAGAGCCAAACCTTATTATCTAGAGTTGGGGGAAGTAATATTATTGTCTAATTTTGATATAGATCAGGAGTATTTAAGAAATTATCTCCCTCTAATTATCATCTAGTTTCTTGATGTTTTTCCTTTTGATTTATCTGGTTTGACACTGTTAATATAGGTAGAGTTTTCTATTGATTTAGTGCAATGTGATGAACCGGTATCTTTACCTTCTTACCATATGGTACCAAATAAATTGAAAGAGTTTAAGAATCAGTTGAATGATTTTTTAGAGAAAGGATTTATACGCCTAAGTGTGTCACCTTGGGTGGTGCTTGTTCTCTTTGCTAATAAAGATTATGGAATACTTTTGTTGTTTGTTCATTTTTGGAAACTCATCTAAGTTATAGTAAATAAAAATTATCTATTACTACATATTGATGATCTATTTGACTAGTTGAATGGGGAGAAGTGATTCTATAAGATTAAACTCTATTCTGGTTATCACTATTTGAGAATAAAAGAATTTGACATTCTAAAAACTGCTTTATAGAGAAGGTATATCCATTATATGCATCTTGTGATGACGTTTGGTCTAAAAAAATTTCCTAAATTTTTTGTGGATTTGAAAAATAGGATCTTCCATGTGTATCTTGATATGTTAATGGTGGTATTTGTGTATGAAATTCAAGTTCACTCTCAATCTTAGGAGCATTAAGAGTATCATATAAGGGAAATTTTGGAAATGTTGAGAAATCACCAAAACTATACCAAGATATCAAAATGTGGTTTTTGGATTCAGGAAGTAAATTTTTTGGGAAAGGTTATCTCAGAACATGGTATCTCAGTTTCTCCTAAGAAGGTGAAAGCTGTTATTACATGGGTGAAACCATGCAATATTTTCATTATTTAGAGATTCTTGGGTTTAGTAAGGTATTATCACAAGTTTGTAAAGGATTTCTCAATGTTATCTTTTCCAGTGACGACTCTCACTTGGAAATGGGTAACGTTTGTTTGGGATGGAAAACATTAGAGTAGTATTATTGAGATGAAACTTCTTTTGACTTATATGGTGGTGATGTCTCTTTTAGAGGTATTTTATGGCTATTTGGTCTTCTAGGACACATCAGGTTTGTGTTTGGGCTATGTTCTTATGTATGATGATCACGTGGTAGCCTATAGTTCTCGATATATCATGACACACAAGAAGAATTATTCGACCCACGACCTTGAACTCGTAGCTGTGATGCATGTGCTTAAGAGTTGGTGGAATTTTATTTTTTCAGAGAAATGTGTACCATGTATTCTAGACAAAAAATCTTAAGTTATATCATCTCAAAAAAATATTTGAATCTCCATCAGAGGTGTTAAGTGGAGTGCCTAAAATATTTGGATTTCAACATTCCCTATACCTTGGGAAATGGAATGACATTTTTGATTTGTTGAGAAGAAAAATTCTAACCCATTCCATTAAGGAACATGTATAAGAGTGGTACTTAATGGATCTTTTTTCATAGTATAATTTAGGAGTATAAAAGGAAAGGGATACGGTTTCCCTGGACAATGTTTAGTTGACCTCTTATATTTTAAATATTATTCTTCATGAACAATAACTTGATGATTAATTCTATGAAATTAGGTACTCTATTTACAGTGGGGATACCATTTCTGAGTAGTCATTCTCCATGGAGGATAATCTATGCTTTTAGAATCGTTTCGTTTTACCTTTTCTAATAATAAAACTTGTGTTGGGGGACTTCCATATTTCTTAGTGAACAATGAACCCTATAACAAAAAAAAATATGTTTTATGACATGTAGTGATGATTATGGTGGTTAGGTATTAGATGATAAATTTATGTTTTTTCCTTGTTATTATACCTATTAGTAGGCCAATTCCATGCACTAGAAACCTTTAGGTTTTCTTTATCCACTTCCAGTGCTGACTTGAAAGTGGTATAATATTTCTATGGACTATGTGGTTGGGTTGTTATGTAACCATTAAAAGAAGAATGTGATATGGGTTGTGATTTATAGGATGATTAAATAGGATCACTTTATACCCATTTTTGATAGAACTAAATTTTAGGAGCTGGGAAATCTCTACATGAGAGAGATTGTTCATTTTAATAGAGTTCCATTCGTTATAGTCTTTGATAGTTATCCCCATTTGACCCCTCATTTCTGGAAAGACCTTCAAGAGGTGATGGGATCTTAGGCTCGTTTGAGTACGACATAACATCCGCATATGAATTTCCTGGAAGAGAGAGATATATAGATATTGAGGATATGATATGTGCCTATTTTCTTAACTTTTGTGGAGCTTAGCATGAACATTTGGGACTAGTTTAGTTTTCTTATAACAAAAGTTACCAATTTGAAAGTATAATGGATCCTTTTGAGACTTTTTATGGAGGGCCAATTAAATATCCATTGTGTTGGTTGAAGATTGGAGAATCTTAATTGGTTGGACTAAGTTTAGTCCAAGAGATGAAACTAAAGATTCAATTAATTCATCATAGAGTGTTGATGGAACTGATTAGTTATAAATCATATGTTGATCATTGTCATATAACATTGAAGTTATATATTGGTGACTAAGTATTATTGAGAGTTTCACCTTGGTTGGGTCATCAATTTATTGGGAGTAAATGGAAGTTTTCTCATCATTATGGGGGACTTTTTGAGGTTATTCAGTAGATGGGGAAAGTGTCTTACCATTTAGAACTTCCACCACAGTTGATGTTTATAGATAATGTTTTCTATGTATCATGAATTTAGAAGTATATTTATAACCCATATCATGTCTTGATCTTGGAGGATATTGATGTTGAGCCTGATTTATCCACGACTGAGCATAAAATCAAGATTTTTGATTCTGAGACAAAGGTACTTCATTAAAGGATAATACCTTTGGTCTATGTGCTATAGTAGCATTGTTCTAGTTATACTAAGACTTGGGATCATGAGGCTCTAATGAGAGAGTAGTTGCCTCATATCTTTTATATGGAATCTTCTTGATAGGTTATCTTGGGATTTAAAGTTCTTATGGTGGGGGGTTTGTAACAACCTATTACTTTTTTTAGGTATTCCTTGATCCATTTTTGTTTTCCTTTTGTTTGGATCTTATTTACGGGTGATTCAGGTGGAATTTGGATAATTTTGAAGGTTTTATGGTATGTGAATGGTTGGAACATGGTTTTCCCAAACCATGCACTCCTAGAAAAAATCATGTAACCTTGGATAGTGAGGGTTCACATGGTTGGAGCATGGTTTAAAAAACTATGTTCCCACCTAGGAGAAACATTGTGCCTTAAATAGTATATCCAGAGGGGGTACATGGTCAAGGAAGATGATACTTCTAATAGTGTGTCCCTCTCTAAAAAATCATGTGTCCACGATTTCATTATTAGGAGTTTTTTTTAAATTTCATGAGCACTCATTTAAGATACCTAACAAGCACACTCAGCCATAGTAAATTTCTAGGGTTAATAAGGATTCCTAGAATCATTTTTAGCACCTCCTTCCCCTCATTTTATAGATTGAAGTGCCAGTGGAATATCCAATACCTCTTTGGTAGGTGGATCTCCTCTCATTTAATCACTCATGATCTTTACTTTCTTCTTCTTAAGATTTTGATAGATCATCATTTATTTTATGGATCTAAAATTAATTTAAATGGATATTCAATCTAGTTATTGTTTCTAAATCTTTGAGGACTTAATTATTAATTGGTGGATCCTATTGAGGGTGTTGATTTTAGATTATATGATAAAATATAGGTGTTTTTTTGAGTATTTATACATGATTAAAATATTTATTTTCATGATTAGTTTGAAATAGATTTAAATTTATTTATAAAAACCCAATTTAATAGGAATTGGAATTTGAATTTTAAATGGAAATGATTTTGGAAAAAACCCCCAAGTACAATGGAATTGGAATTTGGGGAGTATTTTTAAATTGATGGAATTGATGAAATAATTTGAGATTTTTTTTAAGGAAAATGGATTAAATTGGAATGATAAAAATCTATGATAAGTTTTGAATTGGAAAGGCATAAAATGATGAAAAACCCATGTCTTGGTTTTGAAATTGAATTGGAATATTGAAACTAAAAATTGGGAAATTGAATTTTAAATAATGGTTGATTTTAAATGAGATAATTTTCTCATTATTGATGGATTGATTGAGTATATACAATCCTATGAAGTTAGTGGGTTATTTGGGACAAGCATGCTAGGATGTCGATTCCTGAGCATTGGATTGACAAATAAAACTCTAAAAAAACCAAGTTAAACATATCTTATCCCCAATGTATGATGATGAGTCCTATTTGGAATGAGGTTGAGGGATGTGTGTACATATACATGTCGTGATCACTGATATGAGAAGTGCGAGGATCCTATAAACTTAAACTATCATACTCTGGGGTAGTTGACCATGGTTCTTATTATGATTGTTTTGATATATATTATATTGATTCTAGAAGTATTTTAATCATGACAAATGATTTATATAAATTATTTTATATATAATTTTTATTTAATACATGTTTGAAATGTTTTCCATCATTTTGAAATGAAATCATGCTTTGTTTTAAATATGAAAATGTATCTTCATGCCATGTTTTATTTAAACTGAAATAATGATTCAGTTTATTATTATGAATCTATTATGGAACACTTGTTGAGATCCTACAAGTATTTATAGCTCACTAATTACCTTTTCCTTCATTTGTTTTTATATTTCCTTACACCAAGTCTAAGAAAAGGAAAATATCCAATTGGAGGTGGTGGATTGTAATGGTCGAGACCTCTCTCGTCCATTCCTTTGTGAAAATCAGATATATGAGGTGTTTCAGGTGGTCAAGGTGACTTATCCCCAATACTTTTCCAAATTTCCATTCATGTGAACAGTTCCAATGGTGAGGTTCCAACGGTGAGGTTCATGAACAGTGTTTCCAAAATGATGTGGTTCCAATAGTGAGGTTCATGAATAGTGTGTTTCCTTTGCCAAATTTTGAGTACATGAACAGTGTTTCCAGAATGGTGAGGTTCCAATGGTGAAATCTTTCCTTTACAAAATTTTGAGTTCATGAATAGTGTTTCTAGAATGGTGAGGTTCCAATGGTGACCTTTTACCTTTGCCAAATTTTGAGTTCATGAATAGTGTTTCCAGAATGGTGAGGTTCCAATGGTGACCTTTTTCCTTTGCCAAATTTTGAGTTCATGGACAGTGTTTCCAGAATGGTTAGGTTCCAATGGTGACCTTTTTCCCTTTCCAAATTTTGAGTTCATGAATAGTGCTTCTAGAATGGTGAGGTTCCAATGGTGACCTTTTTCTTTTCCAAATTTTGAGTTCATGAATAGTGTTTCTAGAATGGTGAGGTTCCAACAGTGAGGTTCATGAATAGTGTTTTCAGAACGGTGAGGTTCCAACAATGAGGTTCATGAATAGTGTTTTTCCTTTTCCAAATTTTGAGTTTGTGAACTGTGTTTCCAGCTTCCTATAGTTTCACCCCATTAACATTTCCTTTGATGTAAAATGCATTTAAATCCTTTTTTAAGGACAATAAGGATGATTCAAAGGCCGTAACTCCTATATTAATTTGTCCCAAGGCTCGAGATGTTTTTACTTGGTCAAACCACATGGCTTAATGCGATCTGATTTTAATGTAAAACCCAAAGTATCTTAAACCACTGTCTCGTTAAATATTTTAAAAGGACAAGATATCTTCCTCCCTAGTTCTTCCTCCTTGTTCTCGAGTGTGAGATGATCAAACATACCATTCCTTCCTGTAGGAGTTGTGCAATCAAACTTTCCTCCTATGATTTTTTCTACAGTATTTTGATGCAACCATGAAATATCGACCAGTCTTCAATATAAGGTATGATCTATCTTCATTATTTTCGATTCATCTCCTTATTTCTCCTTAACCTTTTTATTGAATTTTTACCCCATGTTCCTAATGGCCTTTTCTTAGGTGTTGGCTGATGTGGTGTTGTCTCTACATCCTCAGGTGTATACAGTTGTTACAGGAAAGGAGATTGTAAACCATTGTGTGGCTCATTCTTGTATAAATAACGTTAATAACTGTTTGAGGTAGGTGATTTTTGGATTCTCTTTTATTTTATGTGCAACTGTAGAGTTAGCATGTTTTATCCCACTGGATCATAATGGAATTGGAATAATAAATATTTTAATCGGATAAATATATTGATATCAATTGTATGATATTGCCTCTTGTTTTTCTAGATAGTGTGATATCAAAGCTTGATTTTTTATCTTTTCATTATTGATGGAAATTTATAAAGAACGTAAAGCTGGAATTAATTGATAATCTCTTAGTTAAATATAAAGAGGCATGTGAATGAATATGATTGATGTTGTTGGAATTTGATGTTAATCAAATTTGTGTAGTAAACATGTTTAATTATTTGTGATAGATTATTTTTTATGTTTCCCTAAGTTGGAACCTATGAATAATAAATCGGTTAATACAAAATGGATTAAAGAACATGTTTTTTGATAAAATATAATACTTGTAGGGTTATGAGTTACCCTCTTGCTTGTTTGAGGGTCAAGAACCCAATTGATAAGATGTTTGTTTTTCATGCTGCTTGTGTTGTGATGTGAGCCTTGATGGATGTTGTGATATGTGGGGGTAGGGAGGACTATTGGTTGTGGCAGCAGTTGACACCAAGAGTGGAGAGATGCATTAGTTTATGTATGTGAGTGTCAAGGAGGACACCCTGGATGATGAAACGGGTTGGATGTGAATTTTTTGATGATGTATGATTCTTATTGGTTGTTTATCTTCTTTAATTTTTCCACATCTCAAGGAAGATGGTCTTGTTTACCCTTCTCTCAAAAGGGGAGTATACGCGCGTGGTATTCCATGTTCTTTCAGTGTTTAGATTCTCAAAGGGAGGATGGGTCTACGCTCTTGCTATAGGCGGAAAATAATCGACAGGTAGTTCATCTAGTCGTCGTGTTTATCCCCCTTGTGTTTAGTAGCTTAGAGTGTTTTTCTAGAATTCCTGGAAATATGGGAATGTAATAATGTTGTTAATAATGAGTGAATAAATGATGTTAACACATGGGGTTTGAGATTGCTGGAAAAAAATGTTGAGGTTACAATTTTAAAGGGATAATGGAATTTGGGTGTTATGCTAATGAAATTTAATGTGGAATTTTTAATGGTTAATTAATGTTTAAAGAATTAATTAATGTAAAGTGGAACCGATAAAAAGGGAATGAAGTAAGTAAATCAATATCTTTAAATGGTTTTGTTCTTATAGGATACCTAGTTTGAGAAGTGACAGTTGGGAGTTTGAGATATGTTAGCTCCAATTGATTCTAAAACTAGGTTATGAACATAGTGTGGTTGTGAGATATAGTATATTATGTACTTTTGGTGTTTCTATACGCTACTCCACCCTGTTTTTTAGGGCAACTGACACCCCAGGGATTCTGATCCCTAGGGGGGTGTTTTCCCCAACATTCATGTGGGAGGATGGATGGATGACTACCCCATTTGGCCTTGATCTCTTCTCTTCGTAGATACTTGTGCTGGTAGGAAAAGTGGTTAGTTTTCCCCATATATTTGTGTATAAGGTTGTAATGTCTTGTTGTTATTCACACACATATCTTCTGGATATAGTATACTATGGACTACTATAGGTGTAACGTGTATAGGTTGTGATGGATTGAGGATCCTTACTCAGTGTATGGGATATAATGGCTTGAGGTATAACACTCGATGTATGATACATGTTATAGGATTTGTGGTGGCTCCCAGAAACTACTTGATTACTTTCTTACGTGGAAGTGGTGGTTTTGTTGCACTAGGTTCTTATTGTGGTGCTTCACCCAGGTGTCTAAGGACAAGACTTTTTAGAGAGAGATTCTTATGACGTGCGACGTTGGGGAAAAGTGGCAAACTAGTGGGGAAGTAGTAGCAGGGTACCCTTGACAATCATTATTATGATTTATAATTTTTTATGCGTTACTTGGTGAGAGTAACCCTGTTGAGGCTAGGAAATTAGTATACCTGTTTAGGCGATGAGTTAGTTTCACTTGTTGTTCACTGTTCTTTAGCATGATTTCTTTACTTTTGAATGAGAGTCCATGAGGAGGATCCTACTGAGTATACTATTATACTCACCCTATGTGTATATAAACTATTTTTCAGGTCACTTGGAGAAGTTTTGAGATCAAGTTGGTTTCTACTACTTGGGGTTGCAGGAGCTGTTCGGGCTTGTGGTTGCTACTGTTTTTAGTTTCTTTTGGGTACTTGTAGTTTTCTCCTTCTAGTTGTAGTATTTTAGCATGAAATTACATATGTGCACTTGGGTTTTCATTTATATTTCAGTATGAGTTGGAGTTGGTTGGGGTCTATCTTATCTCTCTCTTCCTCATGTGTTCTCATAGAGGGTAATGCCTCCCATTTGTGTGTTTACTATACCCTCAGTGATAGTCTCCAACCCGAGGCCTACTAGAGTCGGGGCTCAGGGGTCATTATCTCCCTTCTCACATTGTCAGCCCAGGATGGGTACACTTTGTGGGGAGGGGGTCATGACATAGTGGTATCGGATGGAAGTTGAGGGATAGGATGGAGTTTGGAGTTAGAAACATATGAGGTTACATGGGTTGGTAGGGAAACAATGTCTGTTAAGTTTATCAAGTGATGTAAACACTGGAGACTGGATGAGACATAGGTGTTTAGGGCCACCTATGATCTGATGTAAGATCCTTTATGTTTATAATGGCTACTAAATGAGGTGATATTAGTTGCAGGGTAGATAACTAGGAAAGGATCATGCATTATTCTTCTTTGTGCCTGTTTTTGAATGGGTAGACCATGGGATAGGGTAACCTAAAAAAACAATTAATCAATTAATACTGAGTCTTCAATATTCTAGGTTTAGGATCTCTAATGGTTTGTTATTTTATAGGTATGGCTCCAAGTTGATGTCCTTATCAGGTTTGCGTAGAAGATGTCCCGCAGGTTGTGCCCGCAGATCGCCGCATGATAGAGCTTGACGATGAAGACACTTGGATGGGGAAACTCTGAGAGTTTCAGCACCAGAGTCTGTAGAAGTACAAGGGCTATGTTTCAGATGCAGTCACGAAAGACTGATTAGAGGATGTTGAGATAGGCTTCAGTTCGATCTTTGATCAGAAGGAGCATTGTGTTTCCTTTTTTGTGACGATGCTATGTGAATCAGCAAGGCAGTGGTAGTTCATGTTCTTCAGGGATCGCGAGGAGTTAGCGATCTCATGGGAGGAGTTCCGAGAAAATTTTAGAGTCGAGTTTCTTTCCTCAACCGCGAAGGCATCCAGCTGCTAAGAGATTCTTACCCTTTGACATGGGATCTCTAGTGTGGGAGAGTTTGGAATCCATTCCAAGAACCTTTTGTGATATGCTTCAGACCTGTTTCCAGACGAGGAGTCCAGGGAGAGGCATTTCAAGGAGGCTTTGCATCTAGAAATCCATCGCCTAGTCACCCCATTTATGCTGAAGAAATATATTGAGGTGTCGGTGAGGGAAGAGGTCATCAAGATGACATTGGACAAAACCAGATCATCACAAGAGGGGAGTCATCGTGATTCCTCATGAAGCCAAGCTAGGGTCCGAGGTTCCAAATTTTCAGGGAAGAAGAGTCTCTGTTTGGATGGGGGTTGTTCCCAACACTCAGCATCTCATTTATCTAGGGGACGTAGCTCCCATGCCTATTCCAAGGGATCAGACACTTTTTTTTTCTTGAGGTGGTCAAGGTCATCAGCAGCGAGAGTGCCCGAACTTTCAGAGTAGTCATCGTGCACTAGGTGTTCTACTCTAGGTTCCTCTGTTGAGGCATTTCCCGCAGAGGTAGCAGCAGCAGGTTTCACCAGCTTTAGATCAGCAGAGGGTAGATGGGGTAGTTAGAGGACAACACTATGACGCTCCCCATATTCATAGAGAAGAGTGCAGCCATGGTTGTGGTTTTCATCATGGTCAGATAGGTCGTAGAGGTGGTCGTGGTCAGCTTCATGCTTTAGCTTTGCCAGCTCCAGGCGACCCATATGTCATCCGAGGTACCCTTTGCTTGTTTTCTACCTTGGTGTATGCCTTGTTTTATTTAGGAGTGACACATTCCTTCATATCACCAACCCTTTTCCATGCTTTGGGACTTGAGGTAGAGAGGCTTCCAGTGCCCTTGGCGTTGACTACACTAGTTGGAGTTCGAGCTAACCTGTTTGAAGTTTGTAGAGATTATGAGCTAGTGTTGGGGTAGCACCACTCTTGTGTATATTTCCTATGTTTACGAATACAACCATATGATGTCATCCTTGGCATGTATTAGTTGTATTCGGTGTAGGCTATCATGGATTGCTTCAGGAAGAAGGTCATTTTATTCGATGCGGATGGAGAGCCGTTGGTGTTTGTTGGTGAGAAAGATCCTTGGATGTGTCATAGGCATGTTCCGTCTTTATCATCCATGATGGATGATATGATGTTTAGTTAATCAGAGGTTCAGAAGTTAGTGTTTCCTAGGGTCATAGAAGAGTACCTTGATGTCTTTCCAGAAGTGGTTGTAGCATTACCCCCTCGGCAAGAGATCAAGTTTGGGTTTGAGCTACAACCAAGAGAATATCATATATCTATGTATCCATATAGGATATCCCCTTCTGAGTTACGACAGATACATATATATCTTGATGGTCAGTTACAATGTGGTTTTGTTCGGACGAGTGTGTCACCATGGGGTGCACCAGTTTTGTTCGTGAAGAAGGAAGACGACAGTTTGCGGTTGTGTGTCGATTATCATCACTAGAACAAATTGAAAATAAAGAATGGATATCCTCTTACATGGATTGATGATTTATTCGATCAACTAAAGGGTGATAGTTGGTTCACAAAGATCGACCTATTTTCAGGATATCATCAGATGCATGTGAAGGATGAGGATACCATGAAGGCTTCTTTCTGTTGTCTTCATGGACATTATGAGTACGTTGTAATGCTGTTCGGTGTAAAAAATGCTCCAGTTATGTTCATGGGATTGATGAATTCTGTGTTACATGAGTTCCTAGACAAGTTCTTTGTAGTTTTCATCGACGACATCCTTATGTACTCCACATCTGTAGAAGAGCATGCAGAGCATCTACACACCGTTTTGGGAGTTCTTCATCAACATTAGCTATTTGGGAAGTTGTTGAAGTGTGAGTGTTGGGCTCAGGAAGTCCGTTTCTTGGGTCATGTGGTCTCCCAGCTGGGAGTAGCTGTGGATCCATCGATGATAGAAGCGATTGTGTCTTGGGAAGCACCCAAGACTGTGTCAAATGTGTGAAGTTTCCTTGGTCTTGCAGGCTACTACAGAAGGTTCATAGCCGATTTCTCTCGAGTTGCGACTCCTCTGAAAACTTTAATCAGGATGGATCAGGAATTCTTATGGACTGATCAGTTTCATATAGACTTCGAGTATCTAAAGGATAATTTAGTAAGTGCTCCAGTTATTTATCTTCCAGCAGAGGGAGTTAGGTTTTGATGTTTTCTAAGATGCTTCACATCTGGGGTTAGGTTGTGCACAACATATATATATATATATAGATAATCATTGTGCACAACATATATATATATATATATCTGAAATTATTCCTCTCTTACTCTCATGAATGAGAATAACTCCATTAAGCCACAAAGATCTTTGAGTTATCAAGGCGAACAATTTAAGACATATTATTCATCGGCCTATCACCTAGAAATTGATGGAAAGCGGAATGGAGAAAGATATGAGCCCTAAACTAGATGATTGTGAACTGAAAATTGATGACACAGGTCGTAAGGAAGCTCGTGGATTAGAAGATGAATACTTTGGTCACAAGGATTTATTTAGTCGATGTGAAAAAATCCCTTTGAGGATCGCCGGAATAAAGGACCTAAAAAGATATTTGTGGAAGTAGTCAAAAGCATGGGGAATGCATCCTTTCTTGAGTGTGATTCGGCCTCTGCTGGAAGAATTATTCGTAAGGGGAGAATTTCGCATGCCTCGGCGAATAAAACTTCTATTCAAGAAATAATACAAATGTGTAAGTTTTCAATAATTGCTCGGGTGGTCATACTGAAGGGGGTGAAGCCATGGAAGTTTAGTGATCATACTCCTATGATTGCTGAGATCTGGGGTTTTGATGATTGGAAGATGATGGTGATGGGTCGTGGGTTTTATCACATTATCTTCCCCTCATATGAGTATAAACGACGTGCTAGGAGTTTTGGTTCGGTTCCCATAAAACCTAGTTTCTTATGGATTCATGAATGGGATAGGAATTTTGATCCCAATTATGTTAAGAACACTTTTGCACAAATATGGATATGTATTTGAATTTGAATTGGCTGTATTGGCATCCTTAAATTCTGTGGGATATTACCTCATCGGTGGGAAATCCCATTAGGCTGGAGGGACAGACTGAAAACCCCACTTTTGGTCACTATGCCAGAATTCTTGTAGAAGTGGATATGTCATCCACATTAGTGGAGGAGGTCATGCTAACTACAAAGGATGATAGACTCACACTTGGATTTTTTTATGAAAGAAAGCCCAAGTTATGCTTGAATTGTCACTTTTTTGGTCATGTTGCTGCGGATTGAAATAGGAATAAGTTATGAAACCTCTGCAATATCCGAGGAAATGATGAAGAGAATTGTAGGTGTGGAAGGGTCAAGAAAGCATCTTCCACTGTACCTGAACCTCCTCACTCTAAGGATTTCCAAAATGGGCCTGCCACTGGGGCTGTGGAGAATGGTGGGAATTCAATCATTGAAGGGGTTGCTCATGCTACTCGGGAAACTGCTACTGAATGTATCACTCATATTTCTAGGACCTCTTTACTGGTCCCTACTAATGAGGCAACTGTGGGGAAATACCTACAGCCTGATGAACCTACTGTTCCGGTGAAAGACCCGGCTTCAGCTCCTATTCAGGTCTTGATCATAGACACTAATGCTGATACAGCTCCTGGGAAGGAATTAGCTATTGATTCTATGGACACTCTGCCAGAATCTGAGAAGCATGTTTCTGAGGCTATTGATTCAGATCAACCCAATGTTAAAACTGATGGTGTCAACATAAATTGAGACCCCGGCGTCCATATAGGTGGAGAAGGTTACAAAAAGGTTACTCCCTTCCAGTCTTCTTGCTACCCCAATTGACTCTGTCAATAGGTTTTCCCCGCTCACTAGTGACGAGCCCACTAGAGAGGAGGATGACTCTACATCAGATGGATACATGACTGGAACTTCTACTACCAGTTATACTATCTTCTCTTATAGGGATATGGTATAATGAATTGATGGGCCTGGCACTAGGTTCAGATCAAAAAAATGAAGATTCTTTATTGCAATTGTCAAGGGATTGGGAATCCAACCATGGTCAGGTCCCTTAGACATTTTATTATGACCAAAAGACCTTTACTAATTGGTGTTGCGGAACCAAGGATGAAGTTTGAAACCTGGAGGTCTTTCAAATGGAAAACTATGGGTTACTCCTTTGTTTAAAATAATCAAATTGATGGAAGCACTTAAACCTTATGGGTGCTAAAGGATGACAGAATTTCCATTAATTTTATTAGATCTGATCTGCAATCTATTACTCTCACATGCTTCTTTGGTAATGCTCCAATTTCTGTGACTTTTGTTTATGATTTCAATCTATACATAAAAATATGTGCTTTTTGGAGAATCTTAGTCAAGATTTTGAATATTATGTCAACCATCTGGGTCTTAATTAGAGATTTTAATACTATTTTGAAGCCTGAGGAGAAAACCGGTCATGGCTTTTGCCGTATCGCAGCTGCTGATCTCTCATCCTGTATTGATAAATGTGGTCTATCTGAGGTGCCCCTCTTTGGATATGATTTTACATGGAGTCATTTCACTATTAATGGGAGGAAGGAAAGAAAATTGGACAGATACTTCGTTCAGGTTGATGATAGGAATGTGGAAATTGATGTTTCTGGGAGAACCCTTCTGAGATTACATTCGTATCATAACCCTATTGTTGTTGATATTTGTTTTCGCTCTTTAAGGGTTGTGCCTCTTCCATTAAAGTTCAATAATTCTTGGCTTGTTACCCCAGGTTGTAGAGAAGTTTTCCTGGAGGCTTGGAAAACTGATTTCTTGGGCATCCCCTCTCATATTCTTTATTGAAAATTAAAGATACTCAAGGAAAGGCTGAAAAAGTGGAGCAAAGAATCCTTTGCAAACCTTGATAATGACATCAGAGAGGCTGAAATTGCTTTATCAAATTGTCAACAAGCTAATATGTCTCAGGAATTTCCAACATAAGATGAGATTCAGGATGCCTCAAATTTGGATAAGCTTTTGGATCTAAAGGAAAACTTGTCCAGGAATCAGTTTAATATCAGATGGTTGAAAGATGGGGACAAAAATTCACAGCTGTTTCACTGCATGAATAGGGAGAAAAGGGCCAAAAGAAGTATCTAATCCCTGAATATTGAGGGTAATCTATTCTCATCTAAGAATGATATTTCCAATGCTGCTGTAATTTATTTTGAGAAGCTCTATTCAGACCATGATGAGGACTACTATGATAGAATCATTCAATGTTTTGGTCCCTCAATTCAGGAGGATCAAAACAGAAAGCTTGTTGATATCCCCAATGCAAAATAAATACATGATGCCCTCTTCTCATTAAATATTGAAAGTGTGGCAGGCCCTGATGGATTTTCTAATAAATTTTTCATGTTTTACTGGGACATTATACATATTGTGGTTTCCAATTCTATAATTGAATTCTTTAGATCATCTTACATGTCTTTTGGTATGAACTCAAACATTGTTTCTTTGATTCCCAAGAAAGAAAATTCCCTGGATATTAAATATTTTAGACCTGTTTCCATTGGTAACACCCTGACAAAGATGATTAGCCAGATCATGACTCATAGGTTGGGATGTATAACAAAGGAACTAATTTCGCAAAATCTGTATGGTTTTGTTCCAGGACGAAACATTCAGAATTGCCTTTTCACTGCTTCTGAGTGCGTCAATGTCATGAAAAGACGGGAAAAGGTGGTGAAATGGCCCTAAATATTGATATCTCTAATGCTTTTGACACTATCAGATGGACCATTCTTTTTACCATCCTCAAAATCCATGGGTTTTCACAATGATTTGTTGATCTGATTGGATCAATTCTTTCAAGTGCCAAACTTTGTATTCTTATTAACAGATCTCCCTAGGGATTCTTCCAATGCTAGAGAGGGGTCAGTCAAGGTGATCCTCTCTCCGGATTTCTCTTTGCTTTTGTAGAGGATTACTTAAGCTGGTGCCTTACAAATCTTGAAAATTTTGGATGGTACCAGAGGATGAAAGTTGGACGGGATTTGTGTGTTCCCTCACATATTTTCTATGCCGATGACATTTTACTCTTTGGGAAAGCTGATAAAGGAACCATATCTTCGATGAAATGAATTTTTTCACATTTTTAGGAGGTTTCTAGATAGTTCATTAACTGGAGAAATTCATCAGTTATGTTTGGTGAAGGACTTACTACAGCGAAGCAAAATAGAGTTTCCTTGAAACTTGGTGTTAAAAGGGGTGAAATTCCTTTCATTTATCTTGTGGTGACTCTCTTTTGGGGCAGAGTCAAAAAATACTATTTATAAAACATTGCTATAAAAATCACAAACCAATTATAAAATTGGAAAGGAAAAAGTATGTCATAGGCATGGAGGATTTTCTTGGTCAACTCGGTGATTACATCGATGTTCGTCTACTCATTTTCCTTGTACCGATGGCCTAGAATCCTTATTAAGGAGCTTAATTGTAAAATCAAGAACTTCATTTGGACTGGCGCAATTCATGAGAGGAAGATGGTCACTGTTGCATAGAAAGATTGTGTGAAACCAATTCACATGGGTGGAATGGGTGTCAAAGATATAAGATTGTTCAATGACACATTGATTAGTAAGCTCACCTAGAATCTGATTTCAAAGTCAGATGACTCCATGGAGTTTCTTAAAATTCTTTTTACTAAGAAACTCTATAATGGATACTCCAGTTACCTCTGTTCTTCTGTTTGGCCTACATTAAAGCAGGCCTACACTGAGCTGATGTCCAGTTCGAAATGGATTGTTTTCAAGCACTCCCTACTCAATTTCTGGACTACTCCCTAGTTGTCCTGGCCCCTTTGTGATGTTGTGGTTGTCCCTCCTCTTCTAATAGAGATGACAATTTCAGATTATCCTAGCAGCTCATCAAATATTGACCTGATTTCTAATCAAATTGGCCTCTAAATATCGAGGTATTGTTACAGTGATTGTGACACATTGGTCTAGATAAAGAACTTGAATGGTATGTTCTTTAAGAAGGAGTACTACAGGTCCCTCTATGGTGCCTCTTCAGAGCCTCTGGCCTGGGCTTTAAATTTTCACAAAGATTTTATTCCCCCAACCTCCTGGGTGCTGATTTGGAAAATCTAGAAAGGGTGGCTCCCACTACAGGCTCTGCTGCAGCGGGCTGACATTCACCTGGCTGCTGCATGTGTGTTTTGTGTTGAGGCAGATAAAACTGCCTCCCATATTTTTGTCTCCTATAAATTTTCCTGCATGTTACGGGATTATGTGCAGGGATTGTTTCATTGTTTCTGTAACTTTACCTCGGTTGGGGAGCTACTGCAATCCATCTGCCAGGACAAGTGCAGCGAGCAGGTTTATGGCCTTCTTTTGGCAGCTATGGCCAGCTCGATATCCTTCTTATGTAAGGCAAAAAATGACTTGATATTCAACAATATTGAACCCACAGTTCATGCTGGTATTCTGGACATTCATCGTGTTGCCTATACTGCTTCCAGGATTCACACTGGAACGATGAATAATGATGTCTCTGATCTTGTGCTGTTGAGATATCTAGGTGTTATTGGTAGGAAAAGTAAACTGTTGATGCTGAAACATGTTCGTTGGATTCCACCTATCTCTCAATGGTTGAAGTTCAATGTTGACGAAGCGGCTGCTGGTTCCCCTGGACCCTCCGGATGCGGTGGAATCTTTTGCAACCACAGAGGTTTCGTTAAAGTATGTTTCTTCCACTTCATTGGCAATAGGTTTTCACTTGAAGTGGAGCTTTGGACTATGATAAAGGCAATTAGATATGTTGTTCAGTATGGCTGGCATGACTTATGGCTTGATTCAGACTCCTATATTTCAGTTCAGATCCTTAGAGATCAATCAAGGAAGGTTCCCTGGAAGATGTTACCGGCTTGGGTTGAATTCCTCAAACTAGAAGAGTCGCTTTCTCTTGAAGTTCTACATGTCTACCATGAGGCCAATCAAGTTGCGGATGCTCTCTCTAAGATAGAAATTTCTAAGGTGAGATCGATATGGTCTTTCATATCACCTGAGTTTTTCAGTAGCGTTATTTAGGCTGATTATCATGGAGAGTGCTATGCCCACCTTTGTAGAACATCTCTATGATCTGCACTTTGTACCCTTCAATTTTTATTTTATTTTATTGGGAGCAGGCTAGCCAGACTCTTGATCTTCTTGGTATCACCTAGAAATAAATTGGATTTTCTTAAAGATCAAAAGAGTATGTTTGGATCACCGCTAGAGGGATTCTACAATTGAATCCATAGAGTGAATGGAAGTTAATTCAAAAGGGTTTTTGTAAAATCAACAATGTTATTGAAGAATGGATCCTAATATAAGGTAATAATTTCTTTCTAATATAAAAAAATTAATTATAAATTTAACATGAAATATCCTCTATCGGGGTTTTAGACAACTTTAAATTTAAAAAATTAATTGAACACTAATTAAAGGTGCTTCTTCTACATTGAGAACCTTCAGTACAGTGGTCCATGGTGATATAGTACTCATAATTGGTGTCATCTATCAGCTCTTCCATAGTTTTTCAAAAATTATATAATACCTATGAGTTTTGTGTCAAGGCCTTTGGCCGTTGGACCCCTACTTGGGGGCATATTTCCCCTATATCCCCTAGTGACCTCACTATAGTGGTAAAACCATGAATGGTACTAGAAAAATGTTCAGTATAGAAATATAGCACTTGGATGAACTCTATTAAAACATTTCAACATGCCAGTGCATATCCCATAACAATAAGGTCATTTTTTATGTAATTGAGAGAGTCATTGGAATTACCTTGAACAACATAGATCTTATTTTAAAAAACTAGCTTACCTAGATGTAATGATACATGATCATGTTCTTGATTGGCCCTTGAGAAATATAGTTCACCATTCATTACTTGAAACAAAACAGGTTGAAATTTTCCCTAAAAACAATGTAGGGTGTCGAGTTGTTGGACAATGTACAAATTAATAGAGATGATGCCTCATATAATCCCTAATAAGAATAAGAGTTGATGATTTTTTTCTAACACAAGCTTGAAATTTTTCAAAGTTCAATAGGAAACTATATCGGTGTAGGATCATGAGATGCTGATTCATCAAGTATGAAAACAAAATTGGGAACTTGAGTTATTGCTATGTGAGGTTGGTGGGTGTAGAATTGGAAAAATCAGGGTATAATAAGATCAAGATAAAGAGATGATAGTGGAGGTGGATCAAAAGAATATGTTGGTGTAAGGTCAAGATCAAGTAAAGTATGTGCTGGGGTTAAACTAGGAAAATGAGAATTGGAGACTCAAAAATAGAATCACTAACCAGTGCAATATAATAACACAAAGTAAGTGAGAATCATTGATTCTCACATTTAGTATAAGAGCAGACGAGAGAGATGCATATAAGGGTTTGTTTATCAAAACTGGTAATTAACAGTCGAGTATCATGAAATTAACACGTATATAAAAAAAGTGAAAATGTAATGAATGAGGTGATGATTTCAGACATAAATTACAGAAAATGTCTCCCTTTAAGGAAGAATTAAGGAAGTATATTGATAATATATGTGGCAATAAAAATGAAATCTCTTAAAAAAATTGTCCAAAACTTCATCTGAAAAAAAAATTACAAGATAAACTTCAAGTAGATATTGTTTATTATGTCCAATAACACCATTTTGTTGAGTTGAATCAGAATATAAACTCTGGTGCCTAATTCCATGCTCATCAAGAAAATAGAGGCACACCAAAAAATGTTCGTGGTAGTTTTTATAATGAAAGCATCATATTTTATCTTTAAATTGTGGTTATTTAATGGTATTAGGAAAAAAATAAAATAAATTATAACTGTTCAGTGAAAGGGAAATACAATGAAAAATCTATAGCTTCAACATAGACACCAACATGAATATAATTATTATTCCCCAAGGAATAAACAAAAAAATGAAAAAACATGATCGATGTTTACAGATGAAAAACATTAAAGAATCCACCTGAGAGATTATTTTTAAAAATAAATAAACATATCTCCACATTGCCGATCTAGCCACCGATGGTTCAGATAGTCTCTAATGTCCTATTTTATTAGAATATCCAGTAATAGTAGGATTACACTATGTGTAAGTAATTAAATTAAAACCATTGGACTAAAATGAATTTAAAAACTAGGATTGTCAGTTTTTTCTCAAATCCTTTGTTATGCCATTATAGGTGTACAACTATATTACACATAAAAATATAGAAAGAAAATAATTTCAAAAAATATTAAAAATTATAAAACGTGTAATTTTTTTTAAAAAATTAAATATTTATTTATAATAATATTTTAAAATGTTCAAATATTCTTTTATATTTATAGTTAAGTATTCATTTATGAAAACAATAAAAATTAAATAATTTGAAACATTATTTTTTAAAAATATATACTTGAAATGAATTTAAGAAAATAAGAAAAAAATTATTTTAAAAATATTAAAAAAAATTAAATCATTTAAAAAATTAATAAATCTGTTATAAGTATAAAATGCGGAAAATTATTTTCAAAAAATTAAAATACTAAAGATAGTTTAAAAAACGTATTATTTTTTATTATTTTTAAAGAGTACTTTTACTCATAATAATTTCATAATAATTTTTTTGAAAATTATAAAAATATTAATAATAATTTTTATATTGAAAATAATAATTTAAAATGAAATTAAAAATAATGTAAAAAATTATTCGTGAAAATAACAATTTTGAAATTGTTATAAAAAAATAAAAAATTAATAATTATCCATTTAAAAAAATTCTTTTTGATATTTACAAATAATTAATAATTTCCTATGCCTATTAATAAAATAATATATGTATATTTAATAAATAAAATTAAATTCTTATAAATAATTTAAAATAGTAACATTAAGATAAAAAAATTACAACTTTATAAGGAAAATTTTTGTTGAAAATTTATAGTAGAAAATTACATTCAAAAGGTGTATATAAAAATTCAAATAAATAAATTCTAATAAGTAAATGACAATGTTTTTCTCTAATTTTATAGTATAAAGTTCTATTAGAAAACAACATCTAAACAATTCCTCTGTAAAATTTTATTGCAAAAGTCTAGTTAAAAATCCACATACTATATACAGTAAATAATTTTACTAGATTTTTTTACTAAATATTGACTTTAAAATTTACACTAAAAAATTCCCTACATATGAATTTTTTTAAAGGAATATTATATAAAAGAAAATAATATTTTAAATAGAAAATTTTAATGGAAATTTCAAATTCATTTCAGTGGAAGTTCCAATGGAATTTTAAGTGAAAGTTGCAGTGGAAGTTCAAATGGAACTTCCATTCAAAGGTTCAGAATACAAAAAAAGTATATAAAATTAAATAATATATTAATAAAAATTTAATTTTAATAAATTTATTTATAAAAAATTAAATAACATAAAACATGTAATATTTTTGATACATAATTTTTATAAATATAAAATAATTTACCATTTAAAAATGTATATACTATATAAATCAAATTTTAAATAAAATATATAATTATAACTAAAACTAAATTTATAATAAATGAACTTATTATATATATTTAATATATTTTTTACAAAAAATTATTAATAAAAATTATAAATCCATTAAGTAGAAGTTCTAGTGGATGTTCCAGTAGAAATATCAATGGAAGTTCTAGTCAAAACTTCAAAATACAAAAAGGTATATATTTATAAAACCAAAGGATATATTAATAAAAAAATTAATAAATATATTTATAATAAATGAAATGATAGAAAATATATATTATATTTGTAACATAATTTTTATAAATATAATATAATTTACCATTTAAGAATGTATATTCTATAGGAATAAAAATTTAAATAAAATATGAAGTTATAATTAAAACTAAATTTATTATAAATTAACTTATAATATATATTTAATATCTTTTTTTCCAAAATATTTATTAATAAAAATTATAAATCCATTAAGTAAACGTTCTTATAGATAATTCTAGTGATAAATTTCAGTTGAAATTCCACCTAAAAATTAAAGTGTAAACTTTAACTGGAAAATTACAATTGAAACCTTTGATAGAAAATTCCAGAAAAAGGAAATTTTAGTGTCACCTTGCAGAAAAAATTATTTTTAAAAATTCCCCTCCAAAATTTCAATTGAACATTATACTAAAAAATTAGAGTTGAATCTACCAATTAAAAATCACTTGAAACATCTAATAGGAAGATTTATCATAAGATATATCTAGAAAATTACACTATCAATGTGTCCTCTAAAATTCTAGTTAAACATTCACTACAAAATTCGAGTAAAACTTCCAATAAAAAATTACAATGAGAAGTTACAATCAAACTTCTAGTGAAATCATCTACTAAAATTTATAGTGGAAATATTCATTAAACAATTTCATTAAAATTATAGTAGAAATATCCATTGGAAAATTTCATAGGAAACTTTCATTATAAGTTTCTATGTAACTTTCCCTAGAAGTTACCATGTATCTCTGATTAGAAGTTCCAGGGGAACTTTCACTGAAAGTTACAGTGGAACATTCACAGAAAGTGAAAATAGAAATTTCATTTTAAATTTTCAATGAAAATTATGAAAACAAAGTTTCATTGGGAAATTTAAGAGTAAACTAAAGTGAAGTAATAATAAACTAAAGCTTTGTAATTGTAAATTGGAGTTATGTAATGGTAGACTAAAGTTAATTAAGGGTAAAACATAGTTTAATAAGGATAAAACTAAAGTTATGTAAGAGTAAAATAATGTTAAATATGGGTAAAATAAAGTTAAGTAAGGATAAAACATAGTAATATAAGGGTAAATTACACTTAAGTAATGGTAAGACAAAGTTAATTAAGGGTAAACTATAGTTAAGTTATGGTAACCTAATATTATTTAAGGGAAAAACAAAGTTATGTAAGGGTAAAATAGAGTTAAGTAATTGTTAAAGAAAGCTAAGTAAGGGTAAAACTAAAGTCAAGTAAGGGTAAAAGGAATTTAATTAAGGGTAAAACTAAACATAAGTAAGGCTAAAAAATTTAATTAGGGGTAAAATGAAGTTATATAAGAGAACGTTCATTGGAAGTTATAATGGGACTTACACTGGAAGTTCCTAGAAATTTCATGGGAAGTTCTAGTGAAACTTGCACCGGAATTTCTTGTTGAATTTCTACTGGGTGATCTAGTGGAACATTCACTATAAGTTACATTTTAACTTTTATTGAAAAAATTCAATAAAAGTTTCCAAAAAAAACGATTCATTGTAAAATTTTAGTGAAAATTCAATTAAAAATTCTTGTACAACTTACACTAGAACGTTCTAGTGGAAAATTAAACTCCCTCTTCGAAAATCCAGGGAAACCTACAATGAAGAATAGAAAAATAATGTATGCAAATTTTCATATGTTCTATTCATAATGAAATATTTTCATATGTGATTTATTATGAAGTTGAATCTATATAACAGACATACTATTGCATAAGGGAATATCTATGTATGAATTTTATTTTATAAGGTAATATGCATAGTCAAATTCTCTACTGTGTATCTGATTTGATCACAGAGGTAAATGCATTACACATTTAGGTGAAATATGTTGGAGTTGGTGGCCTAGAACCAACTACTTTGTACTTTATTCATTAATAAATTCCTTATCACATATTGATTGTTCTTCTACGTGACAATGTATGTGATAATGTCCTAAGGACAACTATTTCATTAATGGGTCATAGCAGATCCCTGCTATGATGAGAACCCGGAAGTGCCATAACGCTGTTCTTGAATATATGTTCTATGGCCAGATGATATTATTTGAGGGACATAAATAATACAGGCCATTAGGGGTGAGGACTCATAAAACATTGAGGCACCTTCTCAGGGTGTGAGCCCTTGGTAATATCCAGGAGGATATTATGAGAACGAGACCCGCCAGTAGGAAATCCACATTTCATAGTGTCATTGGATCTTCCTATCTGTGGACCTTGTATTGGTCCTTAGACTTTAAGATTATTATTAATGGGTATTACAACTCGCGCACATAGATGTATTGACAAAAACTGTGACGACACACTGTTCACAACGAGGTAGGATACGTTGGGTGCGTCACGAGTAATACTGCATTAATAGATAATGCAAGAAAGGATTTGTCCCTTCTATTCCATAACGGAAGTAGATATCTCATGCCCTTTGATGGAATTTATATAGCCTAAATAAATCCATGTCCATGGTAAGGTATGAGTGAGTTCAATTCCAGGAAGTCAAAGAAAGAACAATCGAGCACATGGGTTGATGGCCCTAGCATGAAACCCGCTTTATTGGAGATATTGAGACAAAGAGATTATATTACATGGTAAGCGTTCGTAGGAGGTGACACGTCATTTCGGCATTAACTTCTTTCTCTATGGGTGCCTTGGCTTGTTGCTAAACGCTAACCTTGGACTTTAGGAAGGCTCCGCCTAATGCCACTGAGAAAGAGGCCTAGAGGGTCACACACTAAGTGTGTCCATGTATCTCAGTTAAATATTAATTTAACAATTTAAATAAATATTATTCCTGACTATGGTTTAATAATTATTTAAGGATGCCTGATCACATTTATTTCGATGCTATTTATTCGAGAGAATATATTGTGGGTGAAATAATATATATTTATTAACGAGTAATGCAGTTACATTTATTTAAGAAATAAATATCCATTACTCAAGGTCTAATAAATATGGTGGAGGAAATAAATAAAATGGAAAAATAAATTTACACACCGTGTATATTTATATACACACTGTGTGGTTTGTTTTTTCGGGATTCGTGAGAAAATATTGTTTATTTAATTAAATGATATTAAATGTAATATGTTGAGCGCATGTCAAGTAATAATGATGGTCAACTGTCATTATTAAGACATGGGGTATTACTAAGAATTAAATGAAATGATTAAATGCTTTCAGGCAATTAATTCATTTTATTATTCTAAGTATTATAATCCCAATTACATTATTCTCATAGAATGAGAGTCATTGTTGTGCACAATGGATTTTGGAAAATACTCTCAAGCCAAGAGAGAATTCCTTTTCCACCAAGAACACTTTCAAGTTACGAGAGCGAGATCCTCCATCGGATCAAGGCAGTTGAAGGCGGACATCGCAAGCGAAGGTTCTTCCGTGCTAGCACCCAGAGATCCCTTCCACGACATCTAGAGATACGTGGAGCATGTTTGGATCACCGCTAGAGGAATCCTATACTTGGATTCTACAACGCAATGACGGATCACAATACGTGACCGAAGACTCCAACGAAGAAAGAATTCCATCAAGGTAATTCTTATGAATTAATTAAATTAATTATAACCAACATATGATGATCCTATCTCAAGGGTTCTAGTACTCTTCTTTTCTTTTTTGTTCTTCATTCTATTCTGATGATTCGGCGTTTTAAATCCTGACGGATCTCGGATTGAACGTTGTTTAATGTTAAAATTAAAGTTGGGTAAACCCACCAAAGCGCTTCCACTATGCCCAGAACCTACAAGTGGTATCAGAGTGGTCATATCGTTGATTATAATTATTTAGTTTTTCATTGGTAATTTACGCATTTAATAATTTAGATATTTCAATTCGAGTTTAATAATTCTGGAAATCTGAATATCTAGATCTATTCCTACTCCCTCGTTTCTCGTTCACCTCACAGAAACGAAGTTTTCTTTTAATTTTGATTAAAATAAAATAGAGGAACTCATACGGAAGAGCCAAATGTTTCTGGCTGTACAACACCAGAGTACACGGCATGTATTAGAAAGTACACGCCGTGTAGTCTAGGTTCAATGAATTGACTGATCCGCTAAATCAGGTCGTGTATTGGATTATTTCTAAGAATTTAAGACACAATTTGTTGACCAGAAATAGGTGGCACACGGTTTTCGGATTACACGCCATGTGGTCCAATGAACACGGCGTGTAGTCCCTTCGGGTTAGGGTTGGTCCACGTACCCCATACATGGCTTGCCCTGCTGGAAACCATGTAACGCGGAAACTACACGGCGTGTGTCCCACAGAACACGCCGTGTACTCCGAAAATTTCTGAAGTACATAAACACGCCATGTCCTCAGGCGTGTACTTCAGATGGATGGTGAAGAAAAGTACACTCCATGTAGTC
Organism: Viscum album; assembly: GCA_963277665.1. Lineage (NCBI taxonomy): Eukaryota > Viridiplantae > Streptophyta > Magnoliopsida > Santalales > Viscaceae > Viscum > Viscum album. The sequence continues at coordinate 1,475,996,033 of OY728152.1, read as the reverse complement.
GGAACTACATGCCATGTACTCACCCAAATTATGCAGATTTATTAAAGTTTATTATTATATTATACAAACCCTTGAGACGTGTACCATGGTGCAGGCGTAAAGCTTAGGCACAACACGTGATAGGTGTTTTATATATATGTGTTTAATTTAACATCTGCATAATAAATGGGAATTCACCAGGTTGCCTCCAAGGTACAAGTTATGTACAAGGATAATTTTAAATGAATTTATTTGTTTAAAATTATGATGGATGATAATCTCAAGGAAATTCAGAAAAATGATTTAAGATAAAAGGATTGATTAATTAAAGATAATTAATTGATTCGAGCGTGATTTATCTTAAATAAGAACGATTAAAGAATTGAATGCTAGTTTTATTTATGCGTAAATATCATTGCATGTATGGATGATCATGATCTAGACCGAGACCTTTCTATATGAATGGTTTCTTTTAATTTATTTATTTAAATTAAATTTGTTGGTCTGTGAGCCATCTCCTCATTAATATGTAGGGCATGCGCGCCCAAGGATTATTTTATGTAAAAACCCCTTTTACCCCTCACCTGCGTGTGAGATAAATGCATATGTAATGGATGGAGCTCCCAAGCTAGTGGAGGCAGCTCAAGTCAGGAGCCAAGGTGAAACCAATCCAAGGAGATACAAAGGTGGACATTTGGAATGCTGTAAACACGAACCCGAAAGGTTCAGGTGTTTCTCCCCTAGGTCTTGGGTTAGTTTATCAACCTCTAGATAAACTAACCAGTAAAAAAGCTCATGATCATACCATTTATTTTATTTCTGTCAGTTTCATGGTTTATTTATTGTGGGTGTGTTTTCACAATCACACAATTAATGAATTGAACGAGCATGCAAGATGGAACTAAAATAAAACCAGATTATATGTAAATATTATATTAGAAATGGTTAATCACTTAAGTACATCCCAATTAATATTAACAAGCATGTAATCAAAGATAATAAAATGGAAATTTACGTATAAGGATAAAATCCCTCAAAATAAATATTAAGTCGGCATAGCCTTCCATAATCTTAGTTAGAATCGAACCATAGTTCAAACTGCTTGACCAACCCTAGTTGGGGTGCTTTCAATTATCAGGGAATTCTAATTCAAGGTTTTGGGTTTACTTGACTTGGTTCGCATCAAGGGTTGACTGCCACAGTAGGACTTGGTGTGACCAAGAGGCAAAGGTTGAGGAAATCCAAAAAGGATTTTAGGATTGGGGAGTCCACTCAGCGGATCAAGGAGTTACGAGTTAATGCAGTTGGCATTTGGAATGCCTACCTAAAACCCTTCAAGTTTCTTGACCAACCCTAGTTGGGGTAATGCGAAGGGCAATATGGATCCTTTCCACTAGAATATTCAGGAAACAGAATATTCCAAAGTCAATGGTGAGGGCTATTGGATTTCGATAAAATAGTGGGAGACTAATAAGTATTAATTTATTTATTTGTCTCATTTTTTGTAATAATGTACTAAACCTTTTCTCATCTTAATTTGTTGAAACGACAAGAAAATTACTTCAAACATATCATTGCGCACCATACATGAAAAAGAAAACCTTCTCACCAGCACCAATTTCCCAGAGTGGCAGAGGCGTTTACGCGTTGTCCTTCTCCATGAAAGGAAATTATATGTGCTATAAGATCCTATTCCAGTTGTGCCTGGGAAAGAGGATAGTGATGAGGAATTATCTCTCTACATGAAACACATGGATGATTCCATAGATGTCCAGTGTCTCATGCTATCGGCCATGTCTAATGAGCTCTTGAAGCAATATGAAAACATGGACGTGTATAGAAAGATGTCTCACCTTAATGATCTCTACCAAGAGAAGGTGAGACGGGAGAGGTATGAGATCTCCAATTCTTTGTTTACCACGAAACATGGAGAGTCTGCGCCAGCTGGGCCTCATGTAGTCAAGCTTATTGGATACATTGAATGCCTGGACATCTTAGGGATTAAATTCCTGGATGAGTTGCGTACAGATCTCATCCTATCATCACTTCCCATGACCTTCTATAGCTTCATTGTCAACTATAATATGAGCAGAAATGAGAAGAGTCTATCGAAGCTTCTGACCTTGATTCTCCAGGTAGATAAGGACATGGGAAGTGACAAACCCGCAGTCCTTATGGTGAACAAGAAAAGGAAGGAGAAGGAAAAGGGAACAAAGACTTATAAATGGTCTGAAGCCCCTGAGCACCATCCCTCCAAGAAGCGGAAGATCCATAGGCAGGGCAAGGAACGAGAGGCGGTGTGTTTTGCATGTGGCAAGCAGGGCCACCAGAAGAGGAACTGCACCCAGAAGCATGGGGATGCTAAAGGTGCGTTCGTTACCAAGTGCAATCTTTCTATTTCTACACATTGGGTATTAGATACAGCTTGTGGGGCTCACATCTGTATTCAAACGTAGGAACCAAGTAGATTTATAAAGATCACCAAAGGAGAGGTGGATCTTTGAGCTGCCAATGGCACAAGGCTGGCTGCATTGGCTATTGGAGACTATCACCTCTCATTGCCAACTGGCATGATTTTGGTTTTACAAAACGGTTATTTTGTGCCTAGTGTTACCAAGAAAATAATTTATGTATCTTGTTTGGATATGGATGGATTTATTTTCAAGTTCGGAAATAAGGGTTGTCTATTTCATAAGAACAACGTATGTTATGGTATGGAACATTTGAATAATGGTTTGTATGTAGTAAATTACAAAAACCAAGTGTTGGAAATCGATAACGAAACAAACTCACATGACTCATACATCACCCTGTTATGGCATCACCGCCTTGGTCATGTGAACGAGAAGAGCTTGAAAAAGCTCTTCCAAGATGGCTATTTGGACTCTACAGAGCTAAAACCACTTGATAGATGTCACGCTTGTTTACAAGGAAAAATGACCAAGGCACCTTTTAGTGGACAAGGTGAAAGGGCCACAGAGCTTCTAGGATTGGTACACACGGATGTGTGTGGACCATTTCCAGTAGAAGCTAGAGGTGGATATTCTTACTTCATTACTTTTACAGATGATTTGAGTAGATATGGATATGTCTACTTAATGAGGTATAAGTCAGAGTCCTTAGAGAAATTTAAGGAATTCAAGAATGAAGTAGAGAATCAGCTTGGTAAGAAGATAAAGAAGCTTCGATCAGATCAAGGTGGAGAATATCTGAACCAAGAGTTCATCGATCTTCTACGGGAGTCTGGGATTCTATCTCAGATCACTCCTCCTTATACTCCACAGTGGAATGGTGTTAGTGAAAGGAGGAACCGAACCTTGTTGGACATGGTGAGGTCGATGATGAGTCATACAGATCTTCCATTATCTTTTTGGGGATATGCATTACAAACTGCAGCATACACATTAAACCGAGTACCAACTAAGGTGGAAAATGGAATTCCATCCGAGTTATGGATTGGAAGGAAACCCAATTTTTCGCACACACGCGTATGGGGATGGGAGGTGTTTGTTAAGGCCTTATCAGGAAACAAACTAGCACCCGAAAGAACGAAGTGTATCTTTATAGGATATCCCAAGGAAACGAAAGAATATTACCTATATAACCCTCAAGACAAGAAAGTGACTATCGCTAGACAAGTCGTATTTCTTGAGAGGGAGCACATCCTCAAGAAGGATAGTGGGAGCAAGATTGAGTTTGATGAAGTTGATGCTCAAGATACACAGGAGTTGGTACGGGAACAAGTTCCACAGGTCCCCATGGAAGAGGTTCCAAAAACACAAGTACTGCATAGGAGCTCAAGAGAGGTAAGGGAACCAGAGAGATTTGGATTCCTAGCCACCGGGGATGGTGAATCATTATTGTTGGACAATGATAAACCTCTATCATACAATGAAGTAGTAGAAAGCTCATGAGCTGCAAGATGGCTAGAAGATATGAATTCTGAGATGGATTCCATGTATCATAACCAAGTTTGGGTTCTGGTCGATGAGCCAGTTGATGTAAAGCCTGTTGTATGAAAATGGGTATTCAAGAGAAAGCTGGACATGGAAGGTCAAGTTATCACCTATAAAGAAAGGCTAGTGGCTAAACGATTCAGACAGCGTCAAGGAATTGACTATGATGAAACCTTCTCACCATTTTCCATGTTTAAATCCATAAGAATCATACTTTCCATAACAACTTACCATGACTATGAGATTTGGTAGATGGATGTAAAAACAACATTCCTTAACGGGAACCTTCAGAAGGATGTCTATATGACAAAACCAGAAGGGTTTGTGACACCAGGTGAAGCCAAACGGGTTTGCAAGTTGCAGAAATCCATTTATGGATTATAGCAAGAATCCACGTCATGGAACATTCGATTTGATGAAGCCATAAAGGAATTTGGTTTCATTAAGAACGAATGTGATCCATGTGTTTATAAGCGGTTTAATGGGAATGCAGTCATCATCCTAGTGGTATATGTTGATGACATATTGCTTATTGGAAACGACGTACCAGCCTTACAGTCAGTTAAGGATTGGTTGAACAAGTGTTTCTCCATGAAGGACTTAGGAGAAGCAGCCTACATTCTAGGGATCAAGATCATTCGTGATAGATCCAAGAGCCTTCTTGGACTATGTCTGGGTACATACATTGACCAGATAATAAAGAGATTTAGTATGGAAAAATCCAAGAGTGGATTGGTTCCAGTGTCACATGGCTTACATCTTTCTAAGAAAATGTGTCCCTAGACACAACAGGATAAATATAGGATGAGTAAGATCCCATACGCTTCGGCTATAGGATCCATCATGTATTCCATGTTATGTACTAGGATTGATGTTGCCTATGCACTGAGCATGGTAGGCAGATATCAAGCAGATCCAGGATAACACATTGGACTGCTGTTAAGACTATCCTTAAGTATCTGAGAAGAACTAAGGATATGTTCCTGGTGTATGGAGGAGACGAGGATCTTGTCATCAGAGGGTATGCTGATGCTGGTTTTCAGACAGATCAGAATTATCTGAAGCTGCAATTTGCATATGTTTTCTGTCTCAATGGAGGGGTTGTGGGCTAGAAGAGTTCAAAGAAGCCAGTTTTCGCCGATTCTATAGCGGAGTCCGAGTATATAGAGGCTTATGATGCATCCAAGGAAGCCATCTAGATTCGGAACTTTTTCAGGAGCTTGATGTGGTGCCTAACAGTAAATATCCCATTACACTCTATTGTGATAATACTACAGTGGTGGCTCTTGCAAAAGAACCAAGGTCACATCAACAGACAAAGAACATACTCCGGAAGTATCACCTCATGAGGGATTTCTATCAAAGGGGTTAAGTTGCAGTGATCAGAGTGTCCACGAAAGAGAACGTGGCAGACCCCATGACTAAAGGCCTATCTCAGCAGAAGCATGAATATCATGTGAGAGCTAGTGGGTTAAAGGTTGTTAGCAGTTGGTTCTAGTCCAAGTGGGAGTCTGTTGGAGTTGGTGGCCTAGAACCAACTACTTTGTACTTTATTAATTAATAAATGCCTTATCACATCTTGATTGTTCTTCTGCATGACAATTTATGTGATAATGTCCTAAGGACAACTGTTTCATTAATGGGTCATAGCAGATCCCTGCTATGATGAGAACCTGGAAGTGCCATAACACTATTCTTGAATATATGTTCTATGGCCGGATGATATTATTTGAGGGACACAAATAATACAGGCCATTAGGGGTGACGACTCATAAAAATTTGAGGCACCTTCTCATGGTGTGCACCCTTGGTAATATCCAGGAGGATATTATGAGAACAAGACCCGCCAGTAGGAAATCCACATTTCATAGTGTCATTGGATGTTCCTATCTACGGACGTGTGTATTAGTCCTTATACTTTAAGATTATTATTAATGGGTATTATAACTCACGCACTTAGATTCATTGGCGAAAACTGTGATGACACACTGTTCGCAGCGAGGTAGGATACGTTGGGTGTGTCACGAGTAATACTGCATTAATAGATAATGCGAGAAAGGATTTGTCCCTTCTGTTCCATAATGGAAGTAGATATCTCAGGCCCTTTGGTGGAATTGATATAGCCTAAATAAATCCATGTCCATGGTAAGGTATGAGTGAGTTCAATTCCGAGAAGTCAAAGAAAGAATAATCGAGCACATGGGTTGATGACACTAGTATGAAACCCGCTTGATTGGAGATATCGAGACAAAGGGATTATATTACATGGTAAGCGTTCGTAGGAGGTGACACATTATTGCGGTGTTAACTTCTTTCTCTATGGGTGCCTTGGCATGTTGCTAGACACTAACCTTGTACTTTAGGAAGGCTCCGCCTAATGACACTGAGAAAAAGGCCTAGAGGGTCAACACTAAGTGCGTCCATGTATCTCAGTTAAATATTAATTTAATAAGTTAAATAAATATTATTCCCGACTGTGGTTTAATAATTATTTAAGGATGCATGATCACATTTATTTCGACACTAGTTATTCGAGAGAATATATTGGTGATGAAATAATATATATTTATTAGCGAGTAATGTAGTTACATTTATTTAAGAAATAAATAGCCATTACTCAAGGTCTAATAAATATAGTGGGGGAAATAAATAAAATGGAAAAATAAAAGTACACGCCGTGTATATTTATATACATGTCGGGTGGTTTGTTTTTTCAGGATTCATGAGAAAATATTGTTTATTTAATTAAATGATATTAAATGTAATATGTTGAGTGCATGTCAAGTAATAATGATGGTCAACTGTCATTATTAAGACATGGGGTATTACTAAGAATTAAATGAAATGATTAAATGATTTCAGGCAATTAATTCATTTTATTATTCTATGTATTATAATCCCAATTACATTATTCTCATAGAATGAGAGTCATTGTTGTGCACAAAAGATTTTGGAAAATACTCTCAAGCCAAGAGAGAATTCCTTTTCCACCGAGAACACTTTCTAGTTACGAGAGCGAGATCCTCCACCGGATCAAGGCGGTTGAAGGCAGACATCGCCAGCGAAGGTTCTTCCGTGCTAGCACCCGGAGATCCCTTAAGCGACATCCAGAGATATGGGGAGCATGTGTGGATCACCGCTAGAGGAATCCTTTACTTGGATTCTACAACGCAACGACGGATCACAAGATTGTGATCGGAGACTCCAACAAAGAAAGAATTCCATCGAGGTAATTCTTAAGAATTAATTAAATTAATTATAACCAATATATGATGATCCTATATCAAGGGTTCCAGGACTCTTCTTTTCTTTTTCATTCTTTGTTCTATTCCTATGATTCGGCGTTTTAAATCGTGACAGATCTCGGATTGAAAGTTGTTTAACGTTAAAATTAAAGTTGGGTAAACCCACCAACGCACTTTCGCTGTGCCCGGAACCTACAAAATAATCATTCATGTGAATAGACTATGCATGAAAATGAATCCATATAGGTAAATGGATCACATACATGAATTCATGAAGATCCTCACATGAGAATTGATATGTACAAGATTTTTTCAAATAACTAAAATTTCTACATATTCCAAGAGGCCTTAGATACATTGTGAATAGGATATGAAGAAGATATATTATTTTTCAGATGATTATTAGTATGTTGTTCCTCGTAAGTTCAATATATCATGATATTGGTTATTGTGATATTTTATAAATGAGATAATGGTGATGTCTGATAGAATAACAGAAGAAGATACTCGTAACATGATTTTTATTATTGAACCAATTCTGATTCATAGGATTCCAAGTTAGATGAAATTCATTGAAATAATAAATCTCAAGGTCTCAGTTTAAGCCGTGACTCAGGTAGATGTAAAGTTAAAAAAAATTTATGAGTTTTTTCTCATGCATGAATCAAGAGATATGTCACAAGATTTGTTCCATGATGTAAGCCCCATGACTTCTCAAATTTCATGAAATCATTCACATAATCCAAGAAACATGGAGAAAATTTTATAGAAGGAATAATGAAGATAGGGCGAGGTTTGTGACATAAATGAAGAAGGATCCATGATTTCATTTACTAGAGAATCATTCATATGTTTTTAAATGAAAATGAATTAATATTATATCAAAGGAAATGTTTTTAAGAATGAGAAACCATGCTAGTTATTATGTGTGGTTTTTACAAGAGGAGTTGTATGATAATGTATATTATAATGGGAGTATTTAATGTCGAGTCATCAGAAATTATGATAATATGTTCAAGAAGGAGATTTTGGATCTAGTTAGAGACCGTGATGATCAAAATCTAATGTATTTGAATTGTCGAAAATCATGGTAATTAAAATCATGTATTCACACAAGAATGTGAATATTGAAATAAAGAAGAGATATGATAATGTTACTCAAGATTCTTCCCTATAACCAACTTCTGTGTAATTTATGAAAACCATTATTTATTGTTTTGAATATTAATAAACTCCTTATCACATCATGATTGTTCTTATATGTAACATAGTATGCGAAAATATCTTAAGAGTAGTTTTCAAAATGAAAGGTTATAGTAGTTCTCCTCTATAATGAGAACTCACAAGTGAGATGACAATATTCATAAATATATATGATTTATATCCAGATGAAATCATTCAAGGGACATAAATTTTATAGGCTACCAGGTGTGGATACTCATAGGACATTGAGGAACCTTCTCATGATGTACTCCCATTGTAATTTACAATGTAGGAAATTTTGAGAACAAGACCCACTAGTAAGAAATCCCCATTTATATGTGTAATTGGATTTCCCTATCTAAGTACATATGTATTGATCCTTAGATATTAATATTATTATTAATATATATTAAGAGTCACATAATTTGATGTATTTATGAAAACTGCGATGATATATGTTCGCGGTGAGGTAGGATACGTTGGGTGTGTCTTGAGTAATATTTTTTTAATGAATAATACAAGAAAAGATTTATCTCATCTGTTTTTTAATGTAAGTTGATATCTTTTTCCCTTAAATATTAATAATATAGCCTAAATAAAGCAACATCTATGGTGTTCTATAGAAACTTTCATTTCCAAAAATTCAAGGAAAGAGACATTGAGCATATAGGTTGAGGAAACCAGCATGAAACCTACTTTAATATAGATATATTGATAAATAGATTATATTACATATTAAGCATCCATATGAAGTATTATTTCATTGAAAAAATAACTTATTTATCTTTGAGTGCCTTGGAATGTTTGATATGTTAACCTTGGACTTTGGGTTGCTTCACTTAATTCCACTAAGAAATAGGCCATGAGGGTCACACAATAAGTGTATCCAGAATATTTATTAAATAATAATATTATTTATTATTTAACAAGTAAAATAAATATTGTCTGTTGTATGTTGTTTAATAATTATTCATGTTTTTTTATCACATATATTCCTTCACTAGTTATATGAGAGAATATTATGTGAGAAAAATATTTAATAAATATGTATTTTATATTTAGAGAATATAATATCTAATTATTTGTTGGTGAATAATGTAGTTATATTTATTTATTAAATAAATATTCATTATTAAAGGTTCTACAAATATTATAGAGGAATAAAAAACGGAGTTTAAAGGGCCGATGAGAAATAATATATATTGAATACTATTTGAATAAAAATATTTCATTTAATTCACATGTTTAGTGCTTGTCAAGAAATAGTAATAATAATAAAGACATGGGGTTCCATATAGATTACAGAAATAATAAGGGCACATGTGAAATTATTATTTTCTAACCTTCTTAATGGATCTAATTCATTTGGTTGTGTATAATGAGATCTAGAGAGAATCCTCTCAAATACCAAGAGAGCTCCATCTCCAATAACACTCTCAAGAAAGGAGATCGATCCTCCTCCACCACCACTCTCAAGTATGAAGAGATTGAAGAGAACCCTACCATTAAGATATTATTCGGATGATCAAAGAAAAATAACACAAGCATTAAGATATTCTGTGATATCACCCAAATATTCCTACAATGATGTTCGAAGGTTTGTGGAATAGGTGCAGATCACCGCGATAGAGAATCTATTCTTGATTCCTATAACATAACTATGATATGATGTTGAGACACTATTAGATCCATCAATGAAGAAAGAATTTCTTTCATGGTAATTCTTATCTTTCTTAAATTATTTATAAATAATTTATGATTATCCTACACTTTGGTTCTAGTTTTTCTATTGTATATATTAATTGATTCGATTCTATTGATCATGTAATTTATAATCTTCTTAATCTTAGATTAATCATTAATCATGAAAAAAATCTGATTTGGGCAGGTCCCATTCTCCGCTTCTATTTTGTGTGGAACCTTCAAGAAGTTTTAGAGGTGGTCACATAATTATTTATAATTATGTAAATATCATTGATTGATTTATGCATTTGTTGTTACTTTTCAATTCTAGTCAAATCAATTTTTAATCCAAATCATGAGATCTGATATACATTCTCTTCATTCTCATAAATATAATTAAATTGAATAATTTTATGAATGAAATAAATTTGAAAATGTCATCTAGAGGTTCCAAAGAGTCTGTCCGGGCAATATTAGAGGGAACACCTTGCAACCTGGAGGTAAATGTCATTCCACCATGTTTAATTCACCCTGAATTTATTTATAATTAATTTAATATATCTTCATTTATTACATGTGGTGAAATTAATTATACACCGCGTGTTGACTCTGTTATCCTAGAACACTGTTAGCTATAGTACATTCTGTATAACTCTTGTACACTATATGCAGTCCATTTGTCACAAAAAAGCCATGTATATTCTTAAACGACCTTCCTGACTGGTGACCATGTAACTCGGATACCACTTGTCGTGTATCCCATGTACATTCCATGTGCTCCAATATTTTCCATGGAATAGTTACACACTTATTCCCTATGTGTGTTCCATGGATAAACGATGATAACAATACACGACATGTATCTTAAATGTACACACCACATATTTTTACCAAATTAGAAAGAATTAAAAATTAATTTATTAAACTACTTAAACCTTATATACATGTGTTTTTGTGGTCCTTAATTTGATAGTACACATCATGTGATAGGTTATATATATAAATATATAAATATATATATATATATTAAATGTCTAATTAATTTTCGGTGTAATGATCAAAAATACATATCATGTATATGTTTTAATATAATTATTACTCTATGTGCATTGAAATATTACATGTTATGTAAATACCAAGTGTTATGTGTGGTTATTAAGTTGATAGTACACATAGTGACATTAGGTGATAAGTCGTGTGAATAAATATTATATAAATATAATACATGTTGGGTATTTTGGATAGATACTCATCGTGTTGCATCCAAGGTATATTTTTGTACACAATTAATTCTAAATTATTATTTTTTATTTTTTTTTAAAATATTATGAATGACAATATCAAGAAAATTTGAATGATAATTAAGATTAAATAATTTCTTAATTAAAGAAGACAATTAATTTAATCGAGTGCGATTTATCTCAAATTAAAATAATTAGAATTGAATGCTAACTCTATTAAATGTGTAATTTATTGCATTCATATGGATGACCATGAGCATATAACAAACCACTGTATGTGATTTTTTCTTTTAATTTATTATTAAATTAAATTATTGGCATGCATGCCACCCCTGCTCTCATTTTGTAGGGGCCTGCATACCCATGGTTTCATTTATATAAACAACTCAACCAATCTGTTGGTTCCCATCACCTTTATGTGAGTAAAAATATATGTAATGGATGAATCTCCTAATATAGTGGAGTCGGTTAAAGTTTGGAGCTGAGGCAGAACCAATACAAGAGAGATACATAGGTGGACTTGTGGAAATCTGCAACACGAACCATAAATAGTTCAGGGCGTTTTTCCTTAGGTTTATGGCTATTTTATCATCTTATAAATAAACTAAAAATTTGTAAAATATCCTTATCATACCACTTTATTATTTTATTTCTATCAAGTTTCATGGTTATTTCATTATGGATGTTTTTTCAAGATCACATGAAATAATGAATTAACAAACATGCAAGATAGAACTAAAATAAATTGGCTTATTTGTAAACATTATCTAATACATGGATAATAACTCAAATAAATCCAATTAATATTAACTATTAGTTAATAAAGATAATAATTGGAAATGTAAACACAATGATAAAATCCCCCAATTGTATATATTTAGTTTTTATATCCTTCTACTAATTAAGTTAAAATCAAGATAGTTCAAAGTTATTGACCAGTCAAATTTGTGGTAATTTCAATTATCAAGGAATTATAACTTATTGTTTTGGGTTGAATTAACATAGTTCAAATCAAGTGTTTATTTCTAAAAAATAACTTTCTATAAATAAGAGGAAAAGGTTGAAGAAATCAAATTTTTGGATTTCAGTATTGGGAAGTCCAATCAACATATCAAGGAACTGTGATTTAATGTGGTTGGAATTTAAAATTCCAACCTAAAACCATTAAAATTTCCTAACCAACCAAAGTAATTGAGTTGATAAGTGGAATATTGATCCTTTCCACTATAATTTCCAAGAAATAGGATATTTTTAAGCTGATGGTTAGGGATATTAGGTTTCTATAAAATATTTGGAGATTAATAAATGTAATATTTACTTATTCACCTAATTTTTATTAGATTCAATAATAAAATACTTCTCTTACTGTTTTTAGAAATGATTAAAAAAAGGTATTCACACATATCATTGTGATCCATACATGAGAAGGATAACCTTATCACCAGCACAAATTTCAAAGAGCGATAAAGGCAGTTACGCGTTATTCTACATTATGAAAGGAAATTGTATGTATTAGAAGAACCTATTCCTAAAGTTCTTAGTAAAGAGGCTAGTGTGGAAGAGTTGTCTCTAAATAAGAAAAATTTGATTTATGCTAAAGATGTTAAATGTTTCACGTTAACATCCATGACCAAAGAAATTATAAAGTAATATGAGGACATGGATTTTCATAACATGACACCTCACCTTCAGTATCTCAATCAAGAGAAGGCCAGAGAATAAATATACGAGATACCCAATGCTTTGTTTATAACTGATCTTGGAGAGTAGGCACTAGATGGTCCTCCTACATTTATGATAACTTGGATAAATTGAAAACTTAGACATCTTATATATTAAATTCTCATATGTGTTACACATAGATATCATAATTTCCTTACTTCCCAAGTCCTTCTCCTGTTTTATTGTTAATTCTAAGATAAGAAATAATGAGAAGATCATTTTTGGATCATCTTACTTTGATCACCAAGTGAAAAAGGACATGGGGTTTGAAAATCCCATTGTAATTATGGTTAATAAAAAGAGTAAGAACAAGGAAAAGGGTACAAATACTCATAAAAAGTATAAAGATCATGAGAACCATCCTTCAAAGAATAGAAAGATATAGAGGCATGACATGGAAAAGGAAAAAATATGTTTTTTATGTGGTAAGAAAGGCCACTAGAAGACAAACTGTACCTAGAAGAAATGTGGTGCTAATGGTTTTTTCATTATCAAGTGTAGTATTTCAATATCTACACATTGGGTATTAGATATATCTTATGGTTCTCATATATTTATCCATATGCAGGAACCAAGTAGATTCAGAAATATTTCCAGAGGATAGGTGGATTTGTGAGATGCTAATTATGTAAGGCTTGTTACTCTAGCCAATGGTGACTACCACCTTTCATTGCCAATAGGAATAATACTATTTTATGAGATTATTATTATATACCATCTATTACCAAAAACTTATTTTTTTTATTTTTCTTAGAGAGAGATGGTTTTATTTTCAAATTTGGAAATAAAAGTTTTTTATTTTATAAAGAAAACATATGTTATAGTATATAATATTTAAATAAAAGTATTTATATAATAAATTATCAAATATATGTATTGATCATAGATAAAAAATCATGTTCGCATGACTCATGTAACACCCATATGTGGAATCACTATCTTGTTCATGTAAATAAGAAGTGTTTGACAAAGCTCTGTCAAGATGGTCATTTAGAATCTTTTGAGCTAAATACACTTGAAATATTTAATAAGTTTTTACAAGTAAAATTGAATAAAAAACCATTTAGTGGATAGGGTGAAATATCCACAAAGCTTCTAGGATTATTACACACTATAGTGTGTTTGGAGCATTTACAATAGAATCTATAGGTGAGTATTCTTATTTAGTAACTTTTACAGATGACTTGAGTAAATTTTTCTTTTTCTATTTGATGAGGTATAAATCAGAGTCCTTTGATAATTTCAAAAAATTCAATAATGAATTATAGAAGAAAATTGGAATGAAGATAAAAAATCATTGATTAGATTGAGGTGTTGAATATATTAAACATGGTTTTATTTAATTTTTATAGGAGTTTGGGATTATTTCTCAACTCAAACCAACTTACACACTATAGTGGAATGGTGTTTTTGAAAGGAGGAAATGTACCTTGTTAGACATGGTAAGGTCGATGATGATTCATTTATACCATACATTATCATTTTGGGGATATTCATTACAAACTATGGAATAAACACTAAATCAAGTACCAACTAAAGTGGAAAATATAATTCCCTTCAAGTAATATAGTGGAAGGAAACTCATTCTATCACATACACATGTATGGGGATTTAAGGAATTTGTTAAGGCCTTCTTAGGAAAAAAACTAGCACATCGTGGCATAATGTGTATCTTTATAGAGTATCATAATGAAAAAAGGGATACTACCTATTCAACCCTTCAGATAATAAAGTGACTATTTTGTAACAAGTCATATTTGTTGAGAGGGATCACATCATAATAAAGGATCATGGGAGTGATGTAAGCTTTGATGAATTTGATAATCAAGATACAAAAGAGTTGGTATATGAAAAAATTCTACAAGTCATCATGGAAGAAGTAGTTTCTGAAACACATGTACTATATAGGATCACTAGAGAGGCAAGAGAACTAGAGAGATATGGGTTTCTAGTCACCAAAGCTGGTGACTCAATATTGGATTAAAATGATGATCCTCTCTCCTAAAAAGAGGTAGTATAGATCTCAGAAGCTACAATATGGAAAGAAACCATGAATTATGAAATTGATTCATTATATCATAATAGTGTTTGGGTTCTATTCAATGCACCAGTTGATGTAAAACCTATAAGGTGAAAATGGCTAGTCAAGAGAAAAATGAAAATGAAAGGTAAAATAAATACCTATAAAGCAATGCTACTGGATAAAGGGTTTATTAACATTAAGGAATTAACTATAATGAAACATTTTCACTAGTTTCCATGATAAAGTACATCAAAATTATACTTTCTATAACATCTTACCATGACTATGAAATTTTATAGATGGAAATAAAAATTTATTTCTTTAATGGGAACCTTCTAGAAGATGTCTATATAACTCAACCAAAAGGGTTTGTGAATGCATGTGTGTTCATAAATATTTTCAAGTTATATAGATCCATTTATAGAGTGAAGAAAGATTCCATTTCATGAAACATTTGATTCGATGAAGCTATAAAATAATTTAGTCTCAGTAAGAACAAATGTGATCCATGAGTTTATAAAAGGTTTAGTTGGAATGTAATTATTAACCTAGTTATATATTTTTATAACATATTACTTATTGTAAATGACATACCCGTATTATGTTCTGGTAATGAATGGTTAAATAAGTGTTTCCCCATGAAGGAAAAAGTTGAAATAACCTATATTTAATGGATATAGATCCTTCATGATGGATCCAAGAGGTTTCTTGTACTAAGTCAAAGTACATACATTGACCATATTCTATAGACATTTAGTACAGAACAATCTAATAGGGGTTTGGTTCCTATGTCACATAGTATTCAGATTTCTATGAAAATGTGTCCTCAAACACAATATGAGAAATATAGAATAATAAAATCGCATATTATTTAGTGATAAAATCAATCATTTATGCAATGTTATGTATTAGACTTGATGTTTTATATAAATTGAGCATGGTAGGAAGATACTAATCTGATATAGGAGAAGAACATTGGCCTATTATTAAGGTTATCCTTAAGTATCTGAGATGAACTAAAAATATGTTGATACTATATGAATAAGATAAGGAGGTAGTCATTGTAAGTTATAATGATAAAAGATTCCAAATAGATCATAATGATCTGAAGTCATGGTTTGGATATGTTTTATATCACAATGGAAGAGTTGTGAGCTTAAAGAGTTCAAAAAACCAATTGTTGTTGATTTTATAGTACATTTTGATTATATAGTGGATTCTGATGTAGCCAAGGAATCCATTTTGAGATTAATAATTTCCCGATGTTTGATGTGGTACCTTATAGTAAAGATCCTATCATATTTTATTGTGATAATACAACAACTGTGGATCTTGAAAAAGAGCCATAGTCACACCAGAAGACAAAGTAGATAATCCAAAAATATCATCTCTTAAGGGATTTTTATTTGAGGGGTGAACATACTTTAAGCTAAGTTCCAATAGAATAAAACATGGTGGACCACTTGACTAAATACTTATCTCGGTAGAAGCATGAGTATCATGTAAGTGCTATTGGACTAAAGGTTGTAAGTAGTTGGCTCAAGTGAAAGTGAGTGTCTATTGGAGTTAGTAACCAAGATCCCAATTCTATGTACTTTATGATAACATATATTCATTTTTTGAATATTAATAAACGACTTATCACAAAAATATTATTCTTCTGTATGATAAATTATGTGATAATGTTCTCAGAGTATCTGTCAAACTAAAAGGTCATAATAGTTCCCCATAATAATGAGAACCTAGAAGTTCGATGATAGTATTCTTAAATATACATGTTTTATATATTAATGAAAAAATTTGAGTGAATAAATTATAGAGGATATTATGGTTGGAGACTCATAGGACTCTGAGGAACCTTCTCACATTGTACAACATTGGTAATTTCCAATGTAAAAAAATTATGATAACAAGACCCACCAGTATGAAGTCCATATTTATATGTTTTATTTAATTTTTCTATCTGTAGACATATATATTGATCCTAATACTTTAAGATTATTATTAATGGGTATTATCAGTTGTGTACTTCAATGTGTTGATGAAAATAGTGATGGAATATATTCACAGGGAGGCATGATATGTTGGGTGTGTCATGAGTAATATTTCATTAATTAATAATCCAAGAAAGTATTTTTATTTTATATTACTTAATATAATTTGAAACTTTCTCCCCTTTGATAGAAATGATATAGCCTAAATAAATCAATGTCCATCGTTCTCTATAATAATGTTCACATTTTAAAATTCAAAGAAAGATACATTGACCATATAGGTTTATGGAATCAATGTGCAACCTACTTAATTAGAAACATCATGATAATGAAAATATATTATATAGTAAGTTTCCATAAGAGGTGTTATGTTATTGTAGAATTATCTTCTTTCTCTATGGGTTTCTTGGTGTGTTTCAAGATGCTATCCTTGGAATTTGGGTTTCTTCACCTAATTCCATTGAGAAAGAGTCTTAGAAGGTCACACACTAAGTGTATCAAGATTCTAAGTTAAATAATATTATTATTTAATTTTTAAAAATTTGAACATATATTATTCTCTCATGTGGTTTAATAATTACTCATGTTTTCTTGATCATATATATTTTATCACAAGCTATTCAGAAGAATAATATGTGAGGATAATATTTGATAAATATTTATTTTCTATTTAGTGAATATAATATTAATTTATTTATTGGTGAATAATTCAGTGATATTTATTTATTAAATAAATAAGCATTATTCAAGGTCTAATAAATGTTGTGTAGGAATGGAAGACCATGTTTAAAGGTCCAATGAGAAATAATATATATTGAATATTATTTTAATAAATAACTTTTATTTTAATTCACGAGTTTAGTACATATCAAGAATAATAATAATAATAATTTTATTATAGACATGGAGTTTCATCGAGATTACTAAAATAATATATGTGCATGTGTAAATATTATTTTCTAACCCTAGCAGTATATAGAACCAATTATATTATTTTCTTATGAGAGGAAATTCATTTGGTTTTTCACAATGATATTTGGAGAGAATATTATCAAATCCCTTGAGAGATATCTCTCTAATAATGATCTATATAATAGAGAGGAACCCCTAACACCACTCTCATGTATAGAAAGATCGAAGGGAACCCTTTCTTGAAGTGATTCTCAGGATGAACAAAGGTAAACAATGAAGGTGTTAGGATCTTCTATTCTAGTAATAGGACAATGATGTTTGGAGGTTCATTCTACATGTGTGGATTATTACTGGAGGGAATATATTCTTGATTCATACAACATAATGTATGTATGATGTAGAGACATTTTCTGAACCATCAACAAAGAAATAATTCCTCAAAAAGTAATTATTTGATTCCTTAAATTAATTATAAATAATATAGGATTATCATGTTTTTTGGTTTCATCTTTTTTTTCTATATGCTTTGATTCAATTCCATTAATCATGCAATTTATCCTCATATCAATCCTAGATTAATCATTGATCACGAAAAAAAATGAGTTGGGAATAACCCATCTGTTGCTTCCACTGCGCTTAAAACCTTCAAAAGAAAATGATGTTTCATTAAGTTATTAAATATATATTCATTTGGGTTGAATAAGTAGGCGTGGGGTTTCTCAACACCATTATTCAAGTGAGAATTCTTTGGTGTCACGAAGAAGGATATTTGATTCCATTATCATCATCATATATTCTGTAAGTCAAAGTCAATAAGAGGGAAGAGAGATCCAATGTAGGTTTTAAAAGTTCAATAGATAATGATGAAGATAATAAAGTATAATGCATTCCTTGTTCCACAGAAGATAGGTATAATAGACATTGCAAGATAAGAAGAACGTGAGAAGTTTAAGTCTTGCATTTAGCAAGATTTTTTTTCCAGTATATTGTTGTGAAGAATAAGAATTTTGTGTGCCTAATTACGCATATAATGTAAGAAGAAGAGAAGGATATTGAATGAAACTATGTGAGTGATAATAGAAAAATAAGGAAGATAAGAACAAAACAACACTTCAACAATCAATAAAAGTTACAATTAGTGGATGGATTTCCTGAATTTGTAGAGAACTTGAAGAACTTAAAGGCCAACTATATATCCAGTATAAATATCTAGAAATAAGATGTATCTGAATTAGGTTATCACCAATTGAGAGACATGGGATTTTTTTTATGTCCCCCGTATTGAGTGTAGGGTACCACACTTCGGATTCAAGATTGTTTTCTAGACAACCCACTGTAAACATTTATCTCATTATAGTTTCCTATGTGATTGAAGATTATTTCGTGGTTGCACCAATGAATAGCCTTTCATATTTAATGGAGATCCTTGTAAATATATTTTCCACTTTTTGTATGTTCTAATGAATGACAAAAATTTAAGATAATGATAGAATTGATATCTAAATCAGTCTAATAGGTAAAGGGATAAAGAATATTACTTGGAATAAAAAGTATTCAATGATGATTCACCCCTACACTTAGTGTTGAATATATCACTATGTGATCCTATAAAAATAGACATCATTGTGGGAAATTGATATGTATCAGGAAATGAGAGAGGTAAAACTATGATTTCTATTAGAATTACCATTTCTAATTATAGAGATTGAAAAAAGAAGAGGAAGATGGATAATAGGCCGAAGAACTCCTGAGATACATGACACCCTGGGCTTAAGGCCTAGCCCTTACAAACAACTTCTACTGGAAGCTAATAATATATATATATATGTATCCCCCACATACATTAACCTCCCCTCTTTAATACCCAACCTAAAAAAACCTATCCTATTTAATACCCAACTTAACCCAATGAATAACCCAAACACTCTATACAATAATAACTTAGCTTCCCCTGATCGTTATGAATACTCTCAAAATCCCCCATACAAAGTAGGTTCCCCTAATTTTCACCCTCTTAATAATACAAATTTTCTTCAAGATAGAATAATATAGATGAATTATCAAGATATTAAAGGAATTTATAGGAGGAATATAATAGTGAAAACTGATGGAAGTGGATTTGGTAGTGACCTTAGCATCCAAGAAGCCGCAGTCGCCATTAGATGTGTTCCAAGATTAGAAACAACCTTCACCTCTCAAATAGAAATTTTTTTAGGAATACGTTGAAACTCTTTTTGTTCTTGTGTTTATTGATCATTTATACCTTCCTTTTATTATCAATCCTATTTTTACTTGACTCTCAACTATTTATAACATTATACTATAATATTTTGTGATGCTTGTCCCTCCTTGCATCCAGGAAAAATGGCAGAAAACTTCATCAACTACATTAATTTTATTTTTATGCTCAGTCAATTCCGATAGGATTTCATGTTACCACTATATAGGTTTTGTAGCTTCCATCCCTTCCTCAATACATGTAATTAGTCTTGTTTTTCAGGAACTTTATAAATATTAGTTTCATCTTGAGTAGTCACAACCTCCATTTCCTCCTTGTCAACACCTCCAAATCTCTCAATGAATGCTTCTTCGAACAACTTATAGCTTAGTTATTTATTATTTGGTTCCAATATGAAATTCTAAATTTACTCTGAACCTTCCATATATAACTCCACCTTTATAACCTTCCACTCCTAAATTTGGAGAATCCAGAAATAGGTTTCAGCCTAATTAATCCAAGAAACCAGATCCTCTCCCAAAAAAAAAACGGAATCCCTATATGCTTGGATATATATTTCATCTACTCATTTTTCCAATAAAAATTTTCTTGACACCAAAATAAATTCTATTCCGCTGACTCCTACCTTCACCCTTTTATTGGTAGCTTATTTATCCTTTATCTAGAACCACATACTTCCCCCAAATTTCTTCAATATGCATATGGATTTGTTTTATCTGAAACAAACATTTAATTTCAATGATCTTTGTTTCTTTCACAATAAGATGACTCTCCATCTGATTGGGCATGTATGAGTAGTCGTCCAATCCAAGAATCTTAATCAACAACCCCTTTATAGAATTCTATCACTAGAAAAAACACTAAATGAAATCACTAATTGATATGTATCAATCATGAAGAGAGAGGGAAAATAATGATATCTATTATAAGTACCTTTGATTATTAAAATATATATTGAAAAAAATAATGTGGAGGAGAAGAGGTAGAAGAAATCTCGTGAGATGTCGCACTCTGGGCCAAAGGCCTAATCCTCTTGAATTTCTTCATATGGAAGCTAATAAAAATACATATATTCCCCCAACAACATTATACCTATACCCAACCTGACACAACCTCATTTATTTAGTAGAAAACCTAACACAACCAAAAACCCAACCACTCTATACAACAATTAATTAACTACCCCTGACAGTTATGAATAATCCAAAATATTCACCTATATAGTAGGTTTCTATCATTAGCAGCAAGAGATAGAGAGATAGAAAACTATGATTCCTATTAGAATAACCTTAGATGATTAAAATAGAGATTGAAAATAAGAAGAAGACTATAGAGACCCTATCCTTTTACATATAACATAACATGTTTTTAAGAATAATTATACATCAGAGTAAAAGCCAAGGATCGTTAAGTCTAGTATCGTGTAAGACTAGGTACATAGAACATAAAACATGGGGCTAAAAAACTTATTTATTTAATATCTATAAATAGATACTAACATAATTTGAGCCCTTACATCCATATAGGGTACCCTGGGGAACACATGAACAAGGGGACGAGCTAAAAAGCTCAGTAAGGTAATGAACATAAGGATACATCTTGAGCACATGAGTTAAAAGGCATGGCATAATGATATCCAAAGCATGGAACATATGAAATCATATCATATAAACACAGGATCAAATAAACATGGAATTATATAAATGTGGCATAATCATAAAACATTTATTTAATATAGGTCAAGGCTAACCGCTAATCCCATTTCCTATTTTAGTACGGGTCAAGGATAACCGCAAATCCCGATTCCCATTTTAGTATGAGTCAAGTCAAACTACCAATCCCATTTCACATCAAATATCATGAGACTTATCTTTTCCCAATTCATTTAAGAGCTATATGGGAACAACCATCTCAACATTTTCATGAATATTCTTACCACATAAAAATCATACATAATCAACCATACATAAACATAAGGGTACCCATGGAAAAAATTGGGTACCACAATCATGACAATAAGCATTACCAATGGGCGTATCATGAAAGTGTGCATGAAAGAAAGAGATTAGAACATACCTGGATGCTAATAAGGTAAACTAGGAATATAAAATGGTAAGTGGTTTCAAGTATAAGTGAAAAAATATAAGAAATTTATTTGAGAAACATTAGCATTAAAACATTTTTTGGTGGTTTTAAGGAAAATAAAATAGAGATTTTAATATAGAAAATAGGAAAATATTTTATATAAAAATAGAATTGAACTAAGAAAATTTTAAAAATAAAAAGACTTATTTTATAAATACAATGGTGTATTAAAAAAATAGGATATAGTGCACTTGAAATTGGGTAAAAAATTGGGAAATTCCCTTAAAACAAGTTTGCTTATCAAAAAGCTCTAAGGAGGGAATCTTTTAAAAACATGCATATCCCCGAAAGAGAGTGATGAAAGGGTATTCATAAACTAATTTATTAAAAATAAAAATAATTCAGAATATTTAAATAAACATATAAGATAAATCCATTTTGATATAAAGAAAGATAAGGAAACCCTAAAGAACAAAGAAGGTTCTGGTAGAATTTGTTACGGTTTATTGGCATGGTGTTGGGTGTACCTAAGAGGGAATGATGAGAGAGAAAAGGGGTTTATCATAACTTATAAATAATTAGGTAATTATAAGGGAGGTGATAAAAAATACTTGATCATTTGGGAGTACTCATAAAAAGGCATAGCATAGAGGACAATTTCATTAAGAGAGAAAAGGAGAGGATCCCTTACCTTAAATCTGGTGGTGTTCTCCACTTGTTACTAATGACCTGAATAGAAAAATTATGTTTATTAATTAATAAATCAAGAATCTATTGTATATTTAATTTATTTATTATTACCATTTTTTGTTCATTCTAGACCTTTTTGATTGGCTATAAGGTTCAATTTCATTGTTCGGGCTCGTTTGCTTACTTGGTTTTAATAACCAGTCCGCTTATATTCTTATTTGGATAAACATGTAAGATGAAAGTGGTTGTACAAAATTGAAGTTATATTCTATTAATGAACATCCAGAAGATTACATGGTTTCAAATTTAATATGGTTACTTAGAGTGAAGTAGAATTATCATATAAAACCTTAGTGACAACCATTTTTGTTAAACTGTGGGTTTGATTACAATGAACATGTTTTTCTTTATAACTTAATACTGTTAGAACAAAAGGATTACAGAACCATAAAAAGGTTATACTTCATATATAATAATATGGTTCAACCATAACACAAATGGTTTCATGAAAAGAAATAAAGTTGATAATAGAAATTGATAAACCATTGTCCTTGAATGTGCTAAATAAGCACATCTCAAACAGTGCTTTCATTTATTTCAAATAAAAGATTGGGAAAGGAGAGAAGATAATGAAGTATACTATTAGAATAATAGAATTAAAGTAAATGTATGTTACTGGATTTATCATAACATTTGGGTGAATGGAGTTGAGGAAATAAACAAAAAGAAAAGAACTTAAAAGAAATGAAATAATTTTAAAGATGAATTTACCTCTTGAGTATACCTCCTTTGAGAACCTCTTAAAGGGAGATGTTTTGGTATTTTTAAGAGAATAGGGGAATCTGGATTTGGTGGAAGATCTTAGGGAGAGATTTGGGAAAAATATTAAAAAGGAACAAGGCTTGATAGCAGTGAAGAGAAGATGGAGTGAGGGGGGTTCTATAGTGGAAGAGAGGAGGGTTTTCATAATTTTATAATAATTAGATTATTAATTTCCCTCAAGACCATAAATAGTGATTATTACATGACCAAAAACATTAATAAATGAATGTGAATTATATATTTGGGTACTTACATCACTTGTGATGTCAGTAATAGTGGATTTGAATTATAATGTATTTATACGGTAAATTACTAAAAATTCAAGTATTTCAGAAAAATCCCAAAAATTAACCATAAACTTTTTTTATGTGTAGAATCCAAAAATGAAATCCATTTTTCAAAAATAATTTTTTAAATAGGATTATTTTAATATTTAATTAAACTCATAATTTATTATTAAAAAACCAGTTTTAAAACTTTCATTTACTTATTATAAAATATAGGTACATCATACTTTCAATTGAATATTATTTTTATACTATCATAGGTAATGATACTATTCATTAGGGTATATCAAAAATTATAAGGGTATGTTACTATTCATAAGTGTAGGTTACTATTCACCAAAAAATAAGTTTCCCTAATCGAACTCCAAATAACTAACTGATCACAACTGTGTATGTCAGTTTTTTGAAATTTCAAACACAGAAGTGACAAACTTATGTTTAAAGGTCAAATAAAACTTAGTAGTTAATTATGTTTTGATTTCATTTGATTATATTAAATATTTATAAGAGATGAATTTATAAAACATTGGGTCGTTACATTCTTCCCCCCTTATTAAATTTTACCCTCGAAATTTAGTTTTACTTTCTAAGACACAAATAGGTTCATGTACTTTTCCTTCATTGCTTCCTCCAGTTCCCATATTTATTCTTCATAGTTATTGTTTCACCATAGTACCTTGAACAGATGAGTAGTTTTTTTTGCGTAGAACTTTGTCTCTATGATCCAAGATCTTCCCTAGATGCTCCTCATATGAAAGATCATCCTCCAACTGTACCACCTCAGAAGAGAGTACATGTGAAGAGTCTAGTATGTAATTCCTTAAGAGGGATACATGAAGGACATCATGTACTTTCAACATGGTAGGTGGAAGTTCCAGTTGATAGGACACAACCCTAACACGATCAAGAATATCGAAGGGGCCGATGAACCTGGGACTTAACATCCCTTTCTTTCCAAAACTCATGACCTTATTCCATGAAGATATGCATTGAAATACCATGTCTCCATCTTTAAACTCAATGTCTTATCGATGATTCTCTACATAATATTTCTATCGACTTTGAGATGCCTGGAAATTATGATTAATGGTCTTCACCTTCTCCCCCATTTCTTCAACAATTTCAGGTCCTACCATCTTACGCTCACCAACTTCATCCCAACACAATGATGTTCTAAACCTTTTCCCATAAAGGGATTCATATGGTGACATTCAGATGCTCATCTAGAAACTTTTGTTGTAGAAGAATTTAGCTGGTGGAAGATGTTGGTCCCATCCTCCTTCAAATTCCATAGAACACGCTCTCAACCTGTCTTCTAGTTTCTGAATAGTTCACTCAGATTGGCCATTAGTTTGAGGATGATAGGCTGTACTGAAGTTCTGTTCAGTTCTTAGAGAATGTTGGATACTTTTCCATAACTTCAAGGTGAATCTATGATCATGATCAAATACAATATATAGTGGTACTCCATGTAGAGTTACCACTTATTTTATGTAAATTTGTGCAAATTTATCAAATGATAATTCCTCTCAAATTACGATAAAGTGAGATGTATTTGCAAGAAAATCCACAATGACCCATATAGAATTGTTTCCTATGGATGTCTTTGGATGTCTAGTGACAAATTCCATGGTTATGTTCTCCCACTTCCAAGCTGGTATGGGTAGTGGTTGCATCATCCCCTTAGACTTTTTCCTCTTAGGATTCACTTGCTGACATACCAGGCACTTTGATATATATATTTTGAAATATTCCATTTCATATTTTCCCACCAAAAGTTTTCTCAGAGATCTCGATACATCTTTGTGCTCCCTAGGTGGATAGAGAAGGTCGAGCTATGTGTTTCATTCAAAATATCCTTCTTTTATCTTTAGATTGGATGGTATACATAATCATGACTGAAATATTACAAATCATTCCTCATCAATCAAGAACTCATATGATTTCCCATTTTTAACAGGTTCCTCCCTTTTCATAATTTCCACATCCTTTCTTTGAGCATCCTTTATTTTCTCCAAGAGGGATGGTTAAGAAATCATTTGAGAAAGGATTGACAATGTTACTCCCTTAATGATTCCAATTTCCATCCTTTTAAAATCTAGGAAGATCAGATCCTTTTCAATTCTCATCATTGATAAATATGTGGTATCCTTTCTACTTAGAGAAACTGCCACTTTATTTTCCTTGCTGGGATGGTAGTGGATTGAGAAGACAAAATCTTTAATGAGATCTATCCATATTTGCAGGTGCATATTAATCTCTTTCTGTGAGAATATATATTTTAGACTCCTGTTATAAGTATATATCTCACAATTCTCCCCACAGAGATAATTCTGATAGATTTTCAATTCAAAGATCACATTCACAAACTCCAAATCATGTGTGGGATAGTTTTTCTCATGGATTTTCAGCTTCCTTGAGGCACAAGATATCAATTTACCATTTTTCAATAGCACACAACCTTATCCATTCTTTGAAGCATCACTGTACGTGAAAAAGAGTTATCCACTCATTGGGAGTGTGAGTACTGGCGTTGTGATAAGCCTCCTTTTCAACTCAATGAAAGAGTCTTCCCATTCTTGAGTCTAGAAAAACTTTACTCCCTTCCGTGTCAACTTTTTCATTGGGTTTAAAAATTGTGAAAAGTTATTCACAAATCATCGATAATACTCAGATAGACCCAAAATCTATGGATATTCATTATTGAATTTCGCCTAGGATAATATTCAATTTCCTTTATCTTAGAAGGGTCTACAAATGTCCCTTTGTTGGTGATAACATGCCCCAAGAATGATACTTCCTCCATATAGAACTCACATTTACTGTACTTTTCATAAAACTTATCCCTTAACAAAGTCTTTAAAATAGTATTCAAATGCTCCTCATGTTCCTCCTTGTTCTTGGAGTATATCAGAATACCACCAATAAAGCCTACCACAAATTTGTTGAGGTAATATCTAAAGACTCTATTCATTAAATCCATGAAAATTGTTGGAGCATTAGTGTGTCCAAAGGGAATCACTATGAACTCATATTATCTATACATTGTTTGAAAGGTAGTATTGGTAATATTTTCCTTCCTCACCTTTAATTGGTGATATCCCGACTGATCCACCTAAGAGAAATAACTGGCCCCACGAAGCTGATTGAACAAGTCATCTATTTGTGGAAGGGGATACTTGTTCTTTATCATGACTCTATTGAGCTCACGATAATCAATGAAGAGGTGTATTGATACTTCCTTCTTCTTGATGAAGAGGACTGGATCACCCTATAGTGAACCACTCAGGCCTATTAAACCCTTCTCCATATTCTCCCGTAACTTCTTCTTCAGCTCTTCTAGATCTATGGTGTCCATTCTGTAAGGTGTCTTTGAGATAGGCAGAGATCTAGGGATAAGTTCAATTTAGAACTCAACCTATACATCCAGAGAAATACCAAGAAACTCTTAAGAGAATACATCAGTGTAATCCATCACAAGGGTCATGTCTTCAAGCATTATTCTATCCTTTGTCTCAATCATTTGAGCTAGATATGCATGATCGCAAGGCAGTAATATCTACACTGGATATAATAATTCTAAAGGAGATCTATTTTCCTCCTTACACTTGTGAATAATCGGAGGATGCTTCGGGATGTGAAGAGTGATCTCCCTTTCCTGATAGTTGATGTTAAATTTTTATAAATATAGCCAATCCATTCCCAATATAGTGTCAAACTCTAATAAAGTAAGTATGTTGATATTTTCTATGAGGCTCAGTCCCTAAACATTAACCAGGGAGGAGTTATTAACCATAGACACAATAATTTCCCCATTCTTTGTTCTCACAAATAAATTTTCCTCCAAATTTTGAGGTGGTGTTTTAATAGTTCTATTGTACTTGTAAGACATGAAGGAATGCATAGAACTAGAATCAAATAGTATATTCTCTATTATTGAATGAATAACTAAATTACCCATCACCACATATTTGTCCAACTCCACCTCATTAGTAGTGATAATATAAGCCCTTCCTTGTTTCCTTAGAGGCTGTTACTGATTTCCTTTGAAAACCCTCTGCTTAGGGAAATTTCTTGCATAATTCCAATGCTCCTTGAAGTTGTAACACTGTACTACAGGCTGAGTGTTCATTTGAACCTTCCTTTATTCTTCTATATTAGAAGGATCCTTCATATCCCATCAGAAATTTTTATCCAGATGACCAAACTTTCCATATTTGAAGAAATGGTTGGTTCCCTTCACACAGTTCCCAGGGTGCTTCTTCCCACAAATTTTACAAGGGGAAAATTAAGTCTTCTTTCCATCATGGGATTTTTTTTTTCAAACCCACCATGTTGTTCTCCATTTTCCTCTTCTTGTAGCTGGTACCATGAGACCACTGAGAGTCTCCCATATCCATTTCAACCATGAGGGAACAATGGAAAATCTCCTTATAACCGTCGAAGTCTTGAATCACCAATGATTTTTTTGTGGACTCAGCTTTAGTCTGCTAAAGAAGTGATCCACCTTTCTTTCAGTGTTCATGAAAAATCCAAAGTCACACCTTAAAATCCTTGTGAATTTTTCTTCATACGCCTTGATGGACTCATATTCCTTCTTCTTGAGTCCGAGGAATTCTTTTTCCATCATGAGACAGAGGGTTTGGGGAAAATATTTGTCGAAAAAAATCCTCTTGAATTCCTCCAAAACCATGGAATCAATTTCCTATTGGGACATCGTATTCTTTATCAGTGTCCACCACTGATCATCTGCCTAATAAAAATGATAGACCACCAGTTAAACTTTCTCTTCTTTCGAGCATTGGAGGACGAAGAATATCTTTTTAATGAAGTTAATCCATTGTTCCATGAGTAGGGGATCATAAGATCTGCTA
This sequence comes from Viscum album, assembly GCA_963277665.1. Classification (NCBI taxonomy): domain Eukaryota; kingdom Viridiplantae; phylum Streptophyta; class Magnoliopsida; order Santalales; family Viscaceae; genus Viscum; species Viscum album. The sequence goes on along the minus strand of OY728152.1, from coordinate 1,475,967,078 downwards.
AACATGGGAGGCCTTTACCACATGAAGGATTCTATGAAAAATTTCTCTTTACTTGGAGGAGGAGGGAATTCCGCATGATTCAAGTTATTATTCATAACTCGAACCAGCTAACCAAGTACTATCATGAAGTTGTGATCACCTGATCCTATCATATAAGGAATATCATTAGACAAATCTTCATATTTCCTATCACATTTATTGTTGGAATATGTTCTTTGATTTATCTCCATTAACAAAGGAAAAGAACCTATAACTAGAGGTCTTTGATACTTAGTTATTGAACATATAAAAGGAAACTTTTAAACAAAAAAGGATAAACTTGTAGAGGAGAAGTATAGCCTATCTTATGATTCCTTAGGTTTAAATTTAGGTTATCCCCTATCTATTTCTTAACATATATTCTTATTGTATTTTTTTCCATTAATAATGGTTTGTACTAAGCTCATGAATCTATGAAATCATATACCCTGGGAGTGTCGTAATGAAGAGTGCAGTAAGGCCCATTGTCATGCACGAGTTCCCATTCGATTCTAGCTCCAAGCGGTGTTTTTGGGTTTTACCCCTAGATACATCTATGCCAGAGCCACCTCTACTTTCTCATATCCATACATGGATGCATTTTCTTGATAATCCACTTACTCAATACTCACCAAAAATTAGGAATGTTTTCTTATACTTAGTTTCATCCTTATGATTCTCACTAAGGTTCTCTATTCCAAATCTCCAAAAATAACTAGACCATCCTCTAATACCAACTATATAGACCCTATAATTTTACATATAACATTACATGTTTTTAAGCTTAATTATCCATTAGAGTACAATTTAGGGATCGTTAAGTCTAGTTTCTTGGAAGACTAGGTACCTAAAACATAAAAGACATGGATAAAAAAACACTTCTTTATTTAATCTTCATAAAGAGATCCTAACTTCCTTTGAGCCCTTAAATCTGCATAGGGTACCCTGGGGAACACATGAACAAAGGTATGAGCTAAAAATTCAAGTAAGGGAATGAACATAAGGATACATCTTAAGAACATGAGTCTGGAGCCATGACATAACGATATCTAAGGAATGGAACTTATGAAATCATATCATATAAGCATGGGATCATATAGACATGGAATCATGTAAATGTGGTATAATCATAAAAACTGTTTTTAGTATGGGTCAAGGCTAATTTCCAATCTTGTTTCCAATTTTAGTATGGGTCAAGGCTAACTTCCAATCCCAATTCCTATTTCAGTACGGGTCAAGGCTAACCGAAAATCCCATTTCACATCACATCTCACGAGACTTAACTTTACCCAATGCATTGGAGCGCTTTCTAAGTGCAGCCATCTCAAAATTTTCATGAATATTCTTTCCACATAAATAATCATACATAATCAACCATACATAAACATAAGGGTACCCATGGAAAGAATTGGGTACCACAATCATCACAATAAGCATAAACAATGGGTGTATCATGAATGTGTCCATAAAAGAAAGGGATTAGAACATACATGAATGTTCATAAGGTAATATAGGAATATAAAATGGTAAGTGGTGTCAAACATAAGTGATGACATATAAGAAATTCATTTGAGAAACATTAGCGTTAAATCATTTTTGGGTGGTTTCAAGGAAAATACTATAGATATTTTAAAATAGAAAAAAGGAAAATCATTTAGATAAAACCAAAATTTAACTAAGAAATTTTTCATAATAAAAAAACCTATTTTATAAAGACAATGGTGGAATAAAATAGAGGATAGATTTCACTTGAAATTGGGTAAAAATTTGGGAAGTTCCCTTAAAACAGGTATGCTCATCAGAAAGTTCTAAGGAGGGAATCTTTTAAAAACATGTATATCCTCGAAAGAGAGTGATGAAAGGGAATTCATAAATGAATTTTTTAAAAATACCCAAAATTTATAATATGTAAATAAAAAGATAAGATAACTCCATTTTGATATAAATAAAGACAAGGCAACCCAAAAGAACAAAGAAGGTTTGGGTAGAATTTGTTACAATTTATTGGCATGGTGTCGGGTGTACCTAAGAGGGCTTGATGAGAGATAAAAGGGGGTTTCACATCAATTATACATAATGAAAGAAGTATGGGGGTGGTGAAAAATAATACCCCATCATTTGGGATTACACATAAAAAGGCATAGCATAGAGGATAATCTTCATTAAGAGAGAAATGGAGAGGATCCCTTACCTTAAATCTGGTGGTGTTCTCCACTTATTATTAATGAACTAAATAGAAAAATTAGGTTTGTTAATTAATAAATCCAGAACCTATTATATATTTAATTGATTTATTATAACCCTTTTTGTTTCATTCATGACCTTTTTGATTAGTTATAAGGTTTAATTTCACTGTTTGGGATCATTTGCTTACATGGTTTTAATGATCGGTTCACTTATATTCATGTTTGGATAAACATGTAAGATGAAATTGGTTGTCCAGAATTTAATTTATATGATATTAGTTAACATATAGGAGATTATATGTTTTCAAATTTAATTTGTTTACTTAGAGTGAAGTCGAATTATTATATAAAACCTTAGTGACAACAATTTTTGTTAAACAGTTGGTTTGATTACAATGAACATGTTTTGATTTATAACTTAATAAAATTAGTAAAAAAGGATTATAAAACCATAACAAGGATATATTACATTTATAATAATCATTTTCAACCATAACAAAAATTGTTTCATGACCAGAATTAAATATGATAATATAAATTGACAAACTGTTTTCCTTGAATGTGCTGCATTAGCACATGTCAAACGGTGCTTTCATTTTTTTCAAATAAAATATGGGGAAAGGAGATATGATAATGATGTAAACCATTAAAATAATATAATTACAGTACATGTATGTCACTAGAGTTATCATACCATTTGGTTGAAGGTAGGTTAGGAAATAAAAAAAAAGAAATGAAAGAATTGGAAAGAGGAATTTACCCCTTGAGTCTACCTCCTTTGAGAATCTCTTAAGGGGAGAGGTTTTGGTATTTTTAAAAGAATAGGGGACTTTCTACATGGGGGATGATATTAAAGAGAGATTTGAATAGAATATTTTCAAGGAACAAGTCTTTAGAGTAGTGAAGAGAAGAGGGAGTGGGGGGGGGGGGGGTTATTGTGGAGGAGAGGAGGTTTTTCATAATTTTATAATCATTAGATTATTAATTTCCCTCAAGACAAGAAATAGTGATGATTTCATGAACACAAACAATAATAAATTCATGTGAGTTCTAGATTTTGGTTCTTTACATCACTTGTGATGTCATGAATAGTGGATTTGAATTATAATGTATTTATATAGTAAATTAATATATTTTACTATTCACTAAAAATTCCAGTATTTCAGAGAAATCCCAAAAATTCACCATAAAAATTTATCAACATGTAGAATCCAAAAATGAAAGCCATTTTTCAGATATAATTTTCTAAATATGATTATTTCAATATTTAATTAAACTCATAATTTATTATTAAATAAACCAGTTTTAAAACATTCATTTACTAATTCTAAAGTATAGGTACATCATACTTTCACTTGAATATTATTTTTATACTATCATAGGGAAGGTTACTATTCATTAGGGTATATCACTATTTATAAGGGTATGTTACTCTTCATAAGGGTATGTTACTATTCACCAAAAATTATGTTTTCCTTATCGGACTCCAAATAACTAACTGATCGCAACCATGTATGTCAGATTTTCGAAATTCCAAACACAGAAGTGACAAACTTATGTTCAAAGGTCACATAGTACTTAGTAGTTAATTAGGTTTTGATTTCATGTGATTAAACGAAATATTTATAAGAGATTAATTTCCATTTATAAAATATTAGGCCGTTATAAAGACAATAGAGAAGAGGTAGAAAATCTCTTGAGAGATTCCACACCCTAGGTCGAAAGCCTAACCATTCCGAATTAATTTTGTTGGAAGATAATAAAAAATACATCTATATCCCCCACCGCCCTCATCCTCCCCTCTTTAATATCCAACCTAACACAGTGTAACCTATTTAATACTCAATGTAACACAACCAATAACCAAACTACTCTATAAAAAAATAATTAATTACCCCCGGATGTTTTGAATACTCCCAAACATCCCCTACATAGTAGATTCCCATCAAACGTGAATTTTAAAAATAATAACATGGGATTAGATCATTAATATCACCCTAATTGAGAACTTTTTTTGTAAAAATTTTAAAATATTTTATAGTAATTGAACTACGAAAGTTTCCAAATCGATACATCTATTATTGTTTAAAGAACAACCAATATGTTACATCTCTATTTAACCAAAAAAATTATTAAATAATCTCTACAAATGTCAAAATTGTTATTAGGGATAAATATAGTCATTATAATGGCTTCTAAAATTAATGAAACAAATATGATTATAAATTATAAAATACATATGGAACATTATATTTTGGAACTAAATTTATTTTCATTTCCATACATTTTGTTTCAAATGTGAGGATGAAATGTTTTCATTTTTTGAAACTACTATTATTTTAGTTTTTATAAATAATGTAACTATTAAGTGAATACATAATTTATTTAATGTTGCTCATATATATTCTTTCCTTACTATTCATTATGGAATCTTTCAAATTTTTCCTTGATATTGGAGATGTTGTTCTACATGATGTTGATCTTTGTCTCAGGGTATTTTTCCATTCATGCTTGAGTCAGTATGATGCTATGATATGTAGATAAATTAATATGTGTTTTACTTCAGAAAAATTGACTATACAAAGTCCATATATCTTTTCATGATTCAGTATATTAAATACTTAGTTCCTGTTCAATAAATTTTTATTTTGTTTTAAATTTCTAAATTTATGGGAATGATGTATACCCCATGTAAATTAAATTAATAGAAATTTTTTTCTTTTTCACTGATGAGGTAAAAAACAATAAAATTATGAATTGATTAGTTAATTTTTCTTAATCTTATTTAATAAAATTCAAGGTTTTTTGTTTCATGGTTGAAAAGGAGAAATATTAATTGATATGGTAATTTTAATATGAGAAAAAGTCAGTTAATGAGAAAAAAAATATAGGTGTAAAAGATCAACACATACATGAAATATTGGCCCTTTGATAAAGAATGGGGATAAATTGTAATCACTATATTGATAGTTAGGTTTAGAGGAGGGAATTGATTATTCATTCGATCAATTTACCTTATTTTTTTAATATTTTAACTATTTAATTTTATTTAGTAATATTAATAAAACTCTAAAAAAATTAATATTGTTTTTTATAGATAAAAAATTATTCATTATCCTTTCAACCACTTAATTCAATTGTTTAGTACAGAAAAACCTAAAATTTACTCTAAAAGTTTTTATTATAGTGATATTAAATCCTACACCTCTCTTTTGTTGGGAATTTATGAATTTAGAAATTACTACCATGTTTTCCCTAAAATTTATTCAAGGGGATATTTGTGTTTAGGAATATGGGGCTTAGGTTAGCAGATTATACCTGACAAACTTGTAGGCCTAGTTATCAAGCCAATAATTCCTTGTTTTCTATGAAACTAATTCAAAGGTGACTTTTTGGAAGGCAAGAAGTGATTAAAGGGACATACATGGACTATAAATAATCTATATAATAAAGTTATTACTGCCAAGACTAACATAAAACCAAGTCAATATTGATTGTTCCTTCTCTAGTGTTTACCTTTAAATATTCAAAAAAAATCTACCATGATACCTATCTTACCTTGCAACTTACCCAAATCTATAGCTACTTATTTTTTTATGTTGGGTTATACCTCATGCCACAAGTGTCCATGTGGCTTTTTTTCAGGTCTACTAGTGTGGTTTTTGGGGTTGACATGCCCTATCTTTCCATAATTGATGTATGATATTAATAAAAAAATGTACAATATATCAATTTAATTCATCTTAAACTAGTAATATTTTCATCTTGTTAATTTTTTATTGATTAATTTAATCTCATTAATGTGTGATCATTTCCACATATAAATAAAAATAACTTTTCTTTTATAATTTTGATCCAGTGGATATGGAAATAATTTCAAAAATTATATTTTACGTTACTTATTTTTTAGGTTGGGATGATATTGTGGTTTTATTTTTGACAATGAAAGTGAGTTTTCAGATCTGGTTTTTACATAAGAGACATTGTAATTCCTTAATATGAACATGAGGAAACTACCTACTTTGATTCCTACCATTCTACCTCATTTATTCAATGTAATTCATTGTCATGTCTTCAAATTTTATTGAAAAAATATATGTTTTTTATCTTTTTACATGTTAAATAATTTTACAAATGCTATCAATAATAGATTCAGGATGATTTATATCTTGAATAAACTGTCATTGGGTTGGGTGTGAATTCCAGAAATGAGATTATATTCTCATATTTTGAACAAAATGATTCTATTTGAGACAAACATGTGGATAACTTAGGTGAAATTGTTAACATGTGATGATATTTAATTCAAATGTATAGAAGGAGAATACCCAAAATTCATACATTTGAGTGAGGTTGATGACATTATTTATATGGAAATCAGTAAAAAAGTTAATGTGGTGATTTGAAGTTTAAAATACACATTATATGACATACCAATCCATCCTAACCTAAGTATCTAAATATTTAAATATTCTAAAATTCTCCCTCATTCTTGTTTTTCCTAGTTTAGATATAATTAAAGAAAACAAATAAATACCCTCACACTTCCCCTCAAGATTGACATGCCTAACTTGAGTACATGAAAAAAGATAAAAAAAACATTCATAATGGATCCCTCAAGTTTGTTTGGATATATCCTCTACAGTAACCCCCCTCATTGTACACAAATTTGTAGACCCTATAGATAAGGTATAATATAGTTATTTTAAATTCCTTTAGACATGTATAATCAATATCCCAGGTTTACTAAACCATCGTTAACATAGATTAGAATTTTTTGGAATAGGGATTTCCAAAAATTAGTTATCCATTATAAGGTTTAATGGATTATTAATTTTCATCATTTTGTGGTCATGTATTAGTGATGAAATTTTTCATGACATGTTGTGTTGAGAATGGTTTGAACCAAAACATCAGAAATCATGTTACCTGTAACACCTCAGGTAAATAAAGAATATGACATTTCATATTTATCCATATTTGTGAATAAAATATTGAAATTACTTTAAATGGGACGCTATGCTCGATGGCGTACCCAATACGCAACAACGAGTTTCTTGGGAATCTTACGTTGCACTCTAATAATAAAATAATATTATTTTAAATGGTAGTTAACATGTACCCGTTGTATTGGCGGGAATGGATAGAAATAAATAAAATATGATTATATATGTTTTTAAATGTTTTTACATTTATCCAATAAAAGATAATGGCTTAAAATACGGAAAGAATTCAATTTTCGGCTTTTATACCCTAATTTTCACTAAAGGTTCACTTATCACCTTTTGATGGAGAATTGTCATTAAATATAGTTTTGGTCACTCTTATACATTATTTTGGACCAAATAAAACTCTTCTTTAGAATTGGAACATCAAAATTTACTTTTTGTAAATTTTTGGTATCTTTCCGATAAAGTTCATTTTTTTCAATGAATAGTGTAAAATGTTGTATTTTAATTCAAAACCCCTTTTTAATCTAATTTATTTATATGATTAGATTATCTTTTGAATTGGTTTTAAAGTTAAATTATAATATGTTTTTACCATTAAATCCAATAGTGGTCTTTGGAATTAATTTCACTTTGAAATCAGACTTAAACTAGTGTCAATCTTTTGATACTTATTGTTTCATAAAAACACGCTATTTGCTTTGACAGCGGGAATTAATTATTAAATTAATTAATCTGACTTATATGTATTGAATTTTTTAAAATAGACTTCATTTTTGAATTCGTAATATAAAATATATCTTAGGGTGAATTTTTGGTAATTTTCTGAAAAACTACAATTTTTAATGAATAGTGAAACCACTAAGTGGTACTTATAAAGACTGATTTTCCGTTTAAATGAAATTTTTCCATCATTGTGTTTTGAATTTCAAAAATCCAACATAAATGGTTGTAATTAAGAAGTAAAATGTGGTTCAATGAGGTTATAATAATTTTTTGGTGAATATTAACTTATTAAGTTCTTAATCGCGATTAGTGGTAATTAGTGTAGTTTAAGGTAAAAATAATGTTTTAATAATATGAAATGAACTTTACACATGTCCTACCCTCACTGGTTGTGTCATGGAAGACCAAGAAAAGCCATGGGTAAACTTGGGGACCCCATGGAGACACTTTGGTTGGGAAATGACATAAATAACTTTTCATTTAATGTAAAAGTAAAAATGACACAAACATAATATGTTTTACGAAAACAATTTTTACATGGGGTTATAAAGATCATATGTTTTATTATAAATATTCATTGGAAAGATAAAACGATTTCCTACATCATAGTATTTTTTTTATAATTTTTAGACATTAAATAAATTAAATTATTTATGACTTAATAATGATGCAGCGATGAAATCATTATTTGACGATTTAAATAAAATGGAAAGATAATGTAAAATATATGAACTAAACATGTCCAAAACTTATTGGATGGGTGTATTTAGAACCCTTATCACATTATTCACGAATTATATCAATGTGGGACCTTTTAAAACCGAAACACATTTTCAAATAAAGTAATATTTCTTTACTTTCCAAAAGTGCCCCTCCTCTCCTCTTATAAAAGGCCCCCACCTCTACCTCATTTCACACACTCCTCAAGCCTTTGGCTCAGACAACCCCTGCCCATTTACTCTCTCCACATCCCTCTCCTCATCCTAGAGGATTCCCTTTGGGAATAATCCTTTCAAAGGAAGCCTTTAGGCTCAAATCAAAAGGAGTTACACTTTTAAAGGTAATTCATTCTCTCATGTTCATTTGTTTTATTTTGCTTCTCCAACCCCCTAAACTCTTTTTATTTATTTCTTTTGTAACAAAACCAGTATCTTAAATATACTAGGATGTTGTTATATGATTTATTCGAGCTACACTCTCACAAAACTACATAAAATGGTTAAAGAACATACGGTTTCCGTGGATGGGGAAATTGTGCATCCCGAAACGATGATTGTTCAATACTCATTTAACACCTTCAAAGGTGGCCATTATGATGTCACTATTTTTATATATGATATATAATATGTTTATGTTTTACTTATGCTTATGTATTTTTCATTTGTGTCTTACCTTTATGGCTTCCATTATGGGTATACGCGATATCTTCATTTTAGGAAGTGCGGACTACCGCCCCCTCAAAGTGATGTGATTCGTTAATGCCATATGTGGGACGTGTAAAGGATGGATTTAAAGTTATTATATATGATGTTATACTGTAATTATAATATACCTCTATATAATTATTATTTCATTCCATTAAAGTATGATATATAAATGAAAGTAGCGTTCATGCGTACGTACGGCTTACCGTCTCCATGAACGGTGCATTTCATTTCTTATCCCCAAATGTAATGTACTATTAAAAGTACATGTATATAATGGATATATATAATTAATTATATATCTAAATTATTAATATAATTCTGGAATTAAAATATACATACCTCTCATTTAGTTTTAATTCCATTAATATAACAAAGAAATGAAAGTAGCGTTCATGCGTACGTACGGCTTACCGTCTCCATGAACGGTGCATTTCATTTCTTACCTCTAAATGATTATGTAATATTATAAATACATGTATATGCTGGATATATATGATATATATGATATCCAAATCAGGAATGTCATTCTAGATATAAAGAACCTTTGACCACACGAACAACATGTAATTGTAACAAGTCCACTTTCGACTTAAGAACCAAATATCGACAAAACAAACATTATTAACTTAAATAGTTACATAATGTTTATAACATGGAAATAAATGATATAAAAGGAATAATTATCTCTAAAAAGGTTCTTAATCAAGTAGAAATTAACTCAAGTTTATTATTCAGGACGTTAAAGAACGATCGAGTCAAGTCGGACCCAAGGTAAGGGACTTCGTCTCAATCTCCTTTCATTGAGGCATATTTCGTTTTATACACAACTTTCTTTTATACAGTGTATAAACACCTTTGACTTTTACTTTTATACAAAAGGAATCATTTTCTATGAAGCGTTTTACAAAACGACAAAAAGGAATGTTTCTTTTAACGTACGCGGCGACAACGACCTTTTCCGCCGTCGCGAGTATTATTTGGTCTTTGGATTTCTCAACAAGCCGTAATGTTTTTAGAATAAAATAAATACCATATACTCTTTTATGTATTTTGGTATTGAAAATGGTTTTGAAAAAGGATTCTATTATATCAATATATTTATGATATATTGTGATTTAAATGTGGAAATGTTATCATTCCTTTATATTGGTTTTATGTTTTATGATTTTATATTGGTACTTGGACATTTTAACGGGTGGTTACGTTATAAACCATATGACGGGTGGTGCCGTGAATACCAGGACGGGTGGTTACGTTATAACCTCCAATGCATTGGGTATGGAAGTCGGCCGTATGACTATTCCATTAAGTATGTATGGAAATTGGCCGTATGGCTATTCCATTAAGTGATATGTGTGGGAGTCGACCGTATGGTTATTCCACTTAAGTATGTTTATGTCCCAAGTTACCTTTATATATGTTATGTGTTCTTTTTATGGATTTTTATGGTAATCCTTTGGTTACAAAAAGGTAAGTAATGATACTTTATTCAGTGAAGAGTTTTTACTACTTCATGTAGGTGAAAAGTATTACATTGATAAAGTATTCATGGTTTACTTGTTGTTTTGAAAAACTAACAGTTTTCATTATTTGTGTATCCCTTACTGAGCTTCTTATGCTCATCACAAGTTTTTGAAATATTTTTCACAGGACTTAGCGTGGAATAGGGTCAAGGATGGGATCAAGGGAAAGTCATGCTACCTAAAACATGGAACTATACATGTTTCTTTTAAAGAGTTTTTATTTTATGGAAATTTAATAGAAGCAACTACTTTGTAATCTTTTGAGATGTAATAGTTATGTCCTAATTCTCTAAAACTCTAAACCTGAAAAGATCCTCAATGTGAATTACTCATTTAATTCAATATTAAGTAAGGTTTAAGGCTGGGGCCTTATATTACCCCAATGTCATAATAAAAAATGTAATATGTGTTAATATGATTCATAAGTTTAAATTCGATGATGTAATCATGCTTCCTCATTGACCAGTCCAAATGATCTAGGAGCTATTTTTTGGTGGGTTGTTACTTATGACTTGGTTAAAGTGAGTGTGTATACAAGAAAAAATAGCATAAAAACATTCTTTTTTTCATAACAATTTGCACTATTTAAATGAAACCAAAGCAATAAATCACATCATTTCATCAATTTGAGATTTTTTATGCTCATCATTTATATCTAAGGCTATATACTTATCTGATATTCATTTTATTCTTATATTTTTCATGTAACTATTGTTAGACCAATACTTATTTTACATTTATATTTTGATAAATTTTCTCCCAAAAAACATTCTCTAAGGTTTACAATATACCTTAATCAACTGCATTGACATTTTGATCTAGGTTATCCTAGCCTGATTTGGTTCAAATTGGGTCTGGCCCGGTTAATTTTTTATTAACTGATGTTTGTTGAAAAGGTTCGTAGTTTAATATATGAGATTAAAATATAGAAAATACCAGATGATCCTACCTAATTGATCGAATTAAAAGTATGCATTTGTTTGAGATAAATTCTTGTGGTCATGTTTAATTTTAGTAGTATAAAACAATTATGTGCTCCTAAAACAAGGTAATACATTCCTATCATCACGATATGCTTTAGAGAAATCTATGTAAAATTATAGGTTGCTAAATTCCACCTAGATTTTCATTTAAGAATCCAATTTAGTGTATATTGTTGAAGTTGTAAAAATATTAGATTTGTTTTTCATATGTTAAATTTTATGAGGGATTTTTTAGTATAACATTTCAATCCATTATAGGGTTGTGATTATACATAATATGGTTTCCCTAGTGTGTTTTTTTTAATAATTGATCAAAGACTAACATTCTATTTTGGTAATGGAAAATGAAATATCCTGGATTTTCTTTGAAATTAAAAGCTATGATTTTTTCCCTTAGTTTCGTGGGTGGGAATGGACATCAATTTTCACTATTTTTCATTTTATATATTATTCTAATATTTATGGGATGTTTAAAGTTTTTTTCCTTACTACTAAAGCAGATTACATGGAATGGTGAGATTTCATCTCTTATAAATTTGGATATTTTTTATGTTAAATTTTCATGACCCGATTATTATTTTACCCATTTCATTTGGTCTAAATTGACCCATGATATGTGACATAGAATTTGAAATCTACTATTATTATTTTCAGTTTTCATTTATTAGTGGAATAATCAATATATATTATTATTTTTGGAATTAGAGTGATGGTTATGGACAAAATGGATTATTTTTATCCATTTTTATCATTAATTAATGTATAAATAAATCACTCCTCCCTCAATTAGTAGAGGAAAAATTCTACATTTCTTGGAATACTTTTAGAGGTATAAAATAAAATTAATGGTTTCCACATTCAATTCATTAAAATATGGTGACACCCAACCTTTTTTCAACCATTTAATATGGTTAAAGGAATTTAATTGAGGAGAGGACAAAGGACCATGAGGCCAAGATATAAAAGGGGATCTCCCCCAATATTTTTCATCATCATCATCTCAAAGAACACATCAACACTTTTGATTGAAATATTTTGTGAGATGTTACACCATATATTAAAAAGATAATATTTATAGTAATTTCTCCGTTTAATTTAGATATAATTTACATGAAATTTACTATAACGATATTCTTCTATTTTCTCATAGTTTTTACACCTTTCATTTGGGGTATTTTTCAATGATACATCTAATGTTTTTTTATTTTTTATTTTTTTCACTTAATTTGTATCTTACAATTATCAGTGTACTGAAGGGACAATTATTTTTTGATCCTAAAAAGTGGTATCATATGTGAGATTCTATAATGAGGATATTCTAGAATTCCAGTGTATCTAAATGGCGGTAAAATTAGAGATCATAAAATTTATTGGAATTAATTGCTCATTTTGGAAAATAAAAGATAAAATAAATGCTATAGAAATATGATTTCCTATAATCTATTGGTGAATTGTTTTTGGGTGTAATAGAGTATAAATGGATTAAATGAATGGTAATTCAATTTCCAAAATCTATTTGTCTTTATAAGATGGGTTCCTATTAAGAATTATAGATAAAAAGGGAGTGAAGGAAATTTTGGTTACTTTGAAAAATAGTATAAGGCAAAGTCACTCCACAAAAAAAATTTATTGAATGGAAAATTATTCACTCTTCGAATGGTGGAGTCATCATTGGTGGATGAACACATAAACACCCCAAATACCCTATTTTCTCAGCATACGATGATGGGATAAAAAATTATCGATACTAAACATGAATAGATTCTACTCTAGAGTTTTCTATATTCATATGATTAACTTATCATCAACCTCACCAATAATATCCTTACAAATATGTTGTTATTTAGTGATGTTGTAGATACATTTATTGAAGAATAATTTTGGTGTAATAATAAGGAAGACAAAAATATAACTTCACCCCAAGTGAAATATTTATCAATGGAAAGAGGAAGAATGGTGGAGTGTGGTTCTAATGGGAGCCTGAATCTTGGTAGGACTAAATCAAGAAGAAAGAAGAAAAACATCAAATGTTACAATTATGGTAAGAGGGGTAATGTTAGTAAATAATGTTGGAATAATTAGGGTGGTGAGAATAACTCTCAAGTAATTTTGGTGAGTACATATGGAAATGTAGATGTACTAATCAGTGAAGTGGCGATGAATACTGAAGTTAGACAACATCTGAATGATGCATGTATTATTGAATTAGGTGGAATATGACACCTGAAATCCTGATGAGAATAGTTTGATCAATGTGAAACCATCTCAGAAGGACTTATGTACATGGTAAATGGTCACACCATGAAAATTATCCCAGAAGGACTTATGTACACGGTAAATGATCAAACAATAAAAATTGTTGGAGTCATCACCATCAAAATAAATATTCATGATAACATAATTTGAACCATTCAAGAAGTAATTTATGCAAAGGGACTCAAGAAGAATATTTTTTACTTGGGATAATTTTCTGATATTTGATTCAAGAATCACATTGAGAAATGGATAATGAGGATTATGAAGGGAAAACATGTATTGATGAAGGTGAAGAATATATCAAAGAACATGTATGTGATTATGCGTGAAACGTACAAGGAAGCATAGATAGTTATCACATCAACTACCTCTATGAAATAATTAACAATGTTATGGAACCATAAGCTTATCCATATGCATGAACAATGACTATTGATTATTTCTAATTGAAAGTTATTTTTTGGGATTATTAAGTCATCCTTACCATTTAAGCATTTTTTTGAGTAAGAAACACAGTTTGATGTTTGAAATTTCATTTTAGAGGAGTCAGGAGATCTTGGAATTGATTAATTCTAATGTTTGGAAAGAACCAGTTATATAATTGGGGGGATAAAGGTACATTATATCTTTTATGGATGGATATTACAATAGATTTCGGGTGTTTCCAATCAAAAGGAAAGAAGATATATTTGAATTCCTTAAAACATTCAACGCATGGAAAGAGATTGAATCTGAAAATAAGATCATGTGTTTGAGGAATAAAAATGGTGGATAATATTCAAGATAGATGTTTTATTCATTTTTTCTAATAGGAAGGTATCAATAGATAATTCACAGTGGCATAAATTCCTTATAAGAATGGAGTGGTATAGTGGATTAATAATACCCTGTTAGACAGAACACGGGTGGTGTTGAAGACCATAGGAGTTACCAAGACATTATGGGAAGAAGCAGTGAATACCACCTACTATGTGATAAATCAAACCCCTTAAATGGAAATTGATATAAAGACATTGATGGATATGTGCGTAGGTAAACCCGTTGACTATTATCAATTTCATACTTTTCGAAGTACTGTATATGCACTATTTAATGACCAGGAAAGACAGAAGTTGGACTCAAGATCTAGGAAATGTATCTTTTTGGAATATACAAATGGTGTGAAGGGGTATCATGTGTGGGATCCCAATAACCAAAAACCTATCATCAACAAAGATGTCATTTTTTTTAAGACAATGTGAGAATGATGATTGATAAAGACACAAAGAAAGAGATTACAAAAACTAAAAAAGTTTCGGTGGAGGTTGAAACAAATGAAGAACCAGTTTCCTCAAAGGAATTACTAGAGCACGATGATCAATAACCAGATGATCTTGGACTACGATGGTAAAATCAAGAGAAAAGTGCACCAATATGGCACTCAGATTATATCACTAAGTGCAATGTTGTGTATTTATTATTAAATTAGGATGGGTAAACATATTCTTTTATAGAGGTAACCAAAATTATAGACATATTTTCATGGATGGATGTGATGCTAGAGGAACTTGAATCCCTAGACAGGAACAAGACTTGGGATATTGTTCCATTAACTCATGGGAGGAAGGATATTGAAAAAAATGGGTCTAAAAGATCAAGTGGGATGAAATAGATCATTTGGAATGATATCACGTGAGATTAGTGGTCAAAGGATATTATTAGAATAAGGTATTTATTTTAATGAAATATTTTATCCTATTTTTAGACTAAAGACTATTTAGGTAGTTCTGGTGACATGTACTATATACACTCTACACCCAAAATAGCTAGCTGTGAGAACATATTTTCTACATGGTGATATTGATGAAGAAATCTCTATTATCTAACCAGAAATTTTTGTTGAAGAATATAAAGAAAACTTGATTTGAAGGTTGAAAAGATATTTGTACGGTATCAAAGAACAACTAAGATATTGGTAAAATATATTTAACTCTAATATCATGAGCCTTGGAAACAACAAACTTAATTTATAAAATTGTGTATATTTCAAGGGTCTATATGGTAATGATTTTATCATTATACTATTGTATGTGTATGACATGTTTGTTGCATGCCCCAAAAATGATCCAATCCGAGAGACAAAGACACAATTATATAGGGAGTTTGATATAAAGTACTTGGAACACACAAACATGATTCTTGGGATGAAAATCCATCGAGGTGGAAATAATAGGAATATTTATCTATACTATAATAATTACTTGAGGAAATTCTTGAAATGCTTTAACATGAAATAATATAGGCCAATATCTACCCCTATTACCATTATTTTCAAGTTATCCCCCATAATGATTCCAAGCAGTGATGAAGAAAGGAAGAAAATGTTTTAGTGTAGTATGATTTAGTAGTGGGGAGTTTGATGTTTGCAATGGTTTGTACTAGACATTTAATTTCACATGAAATGGGAGAAGTTATTTGGTATATGGAGAATCAAGGATGGGAGAATTGGAACCCAGTGAAGAGGATCCTGAGATACATCATGTATACCTCATATGTTGTATTATGTTATGGAGGATCATATTTTACTATCAAATGATCTATTGATTCATATTTTATAAGTGATTCTAAATGTAGGAAATCTACCACTAGTTATGTGTTCACTCTTATAGGGTGATATATGAACTGGATTTCCAAATTATAGTCTATTGTGTCCTTTTCCATGATAGAGGAATATTATATGGAAGTTTCACAGGCTTGAAAAAAGTTGATTTGGATGAAAATGGTATTAGAGAATCTTGGGAACAAACAGAAGTAGATTTCATTGTTTTGTGATAGTTAGAGTGCCTTTCACATTGGAACATAGTGTTATTTTGTTAAATATATGGTGGAGGAAGGATTTTTGGATGTGGATAAAATTCACACAAAAGAAAATATGATAGATTTATTGAAGAAGGAAGTTGGCTCTGATAAGTTCAGATGGTGTAGATCCTCAATCATCCTTATAGACACTTGAACCACATATTAAGAATATAAAAGAGATTTTTGGAGATGTGATCAGTAATTAATAAAATATCTAAGTGGTAGATATGTTGGATGGCTTTTGGAGAGATAAATAATATTATGGACCTTGAATTTAATTCATTAAAAGAGGGTGAAACCCTACCTTTATTTACCCATTTAATTTTTCTAACATTATTTAATTGAGGGGAAGAAAAATTAGGGTGAGGGAAGGCTATAAAAGGGGATCTCCCCAAATGTTTTCATCTTCATCTTCTCAAGAAACAAATCATCGTGTTTGAGTGAAATATTTTGTGTGGTGTTTGTCCATATATCTAATAGTGAATATTTTGAGTAATTGTTTACTTTTAATTGAGAGAGATTTTGTACTCACATTCTACCATAGTGACATCCTTCTATTTTCCCATGGGTTTTTATCCCTTTTATTTGGTTTGTTTTTCTACGTTACATCCAATGTTCATTTTATTTCTCCATTTTTCACTTTATTTTTATCTCTAAATTATGATTGTACCAAAGGGATAATTCTTTTTCAATCCAAATAATATTCATTTTCAACACAGTTTTAGATCATTAAGATCCTTTTTCAAAAACCTTATAGATAATGACAATTATAGACCCAAACAATGGAATAATTTTGGATAAGGATCAATAATTGAGAAAATGTAAATGGGGGACCTTATTTTATTACGTTGGATATATAAATGGCCTTTATAAGCAAATTTTTTCCTCCCTTATCTTGAGATCCCTAGCCCCAGTTTCCTCCTCCTGCATTCTGTTATCGACATTTCCATTAGTCCTACACTATCACCCTCATCTCCTTCCTCATATCTCTTATCTCCCAAAAACACTAGTACACCATTGTTTCCTCCTTCACACACATCTTACAATTTTCATCCACTCTCACACCATATCCCATCACTCCTACGGTGTATCCGTCCTCTCCCACACTACCAACCTCCTCTTTTGAAAACTATATCCCATCATTGCCTCCTTTCACATGTTCATCTCATAGTCACCGACCAATCTTACACCGTCATTTTCCACTCCCACTCCATCACCCTCCACCACCTCTTAATTTCACACCACTCCCACATTTTCACCCTCCTATCTAAATGTCACCTCATCCAAGTATCTCTCTCTTCTTACCATTTAATTTTATAGAACATATTGATGTCCTCCTACTAGTGTGTTCTTACTTCCATATCATTATACGAATTATTTATATCTTTCATAAATATTTTATAGTTCTAATGTCTAGTAGAAATTATTGGGAATGAAATGCAGAGGAAGGGATCATTAGGAATGAAAAAATTTAGGTATGATTTATTTTCAGGTATGTTTTTACTTGTTTTAGAAAAACATGTTATATTTAGGTTATGATATTATTTTATTTTCCTTTGTAATGTGTAGTAATTTTTTTATGAAAAATAGAGGTCTGTCTAAAAAATCTAGGGATTCTAATGGTGACATATTATATTCTGGTTCAAAACTATCGAAACATAAAAAGAATAAGTATAATCATAGTGAAAATGATGAAAAATATATTTTATTAGGTCAAAGAGTAAGACATAAAACTATTTAAAACTGTACATTTTATCTAAATTTATTTAAATATGTTATTTACTTCATTATTAGACATGAGAAAAAAAAAATAATTGGTGATATAATTGGTATTTTTCACATTGTTGAAATTTAAATTTCAATGCTTTATAAGGGAGTTTTGTGAGAATCTTGAAGATGTATTTGATCCTCCAACATGTACCATAACACTCAGAGGAAAATAAATAATTATTAATGTGATAGATGTTAGTTACATGTTTGTAATTACTTATAAAGGAATAAATTTATATCTTGAAAGGGACAATGATTAATACAATGAAATTTTGATTCTTTTAATGGGAAAGTAGTTAATTTTATTAATGGAAAAGTTTTTTAAAGGTATTGGGGGAAAAGTAATTTGAAATGAAATTTATGTTTTTTACATTGGGGACCATGTGAAATCATAATTGTAGTTCTCTTTTAAATAAAAGAAATTTTTAGAATTTTTGTCTCTATCAATTAAATTTTAGAGAATGGGATTGGTCCCATTTTTTATGGAGATTGCTCAAGAGGTGAATATACACAAGAAGTCGATACAAAAAGCCCAATATAAGAAGCATATTGGTTGTTTCCCTGTTTTCTTATTGGTATGTTTTAAAAATGTTTTAATTTTTTGTATTTTTTGTATTTTTTAGTAAATTTATTTTATTGGTATGAATATGTTAACACTACATTATAGCTATTTTTCTTCATCCACCTCCCAATTGGTGAGGTTTTTAATTTATTTTGGGAAAATTATTTTTAATTTTGGGATGAATAAAATATTCAAAGGCAATTGATTTTAGAAAAAAATGAGTGGAAAAGTTATCTTATATATGAAAACTACTTTATCAGGGAATATTATTATTGATCCCTATTTGTAAAACCATTTTATAAAAACCTCATATTTATATTTCGAAAAGCTTTTATTAATAGTTTAATGTTAAAATATTAATTTTTAGTGTTAAAATATGGTTTTTAGTGTTAACTTATTGATGAAAGGTTTCAAAATGTGAAATATTAGTGTAAAAAATCAAGAATTTTAGTATTAAAATGTGTGATTTTAGTGTTACCAACTTTAAAATGTTCAATTGAAAATATTACTTTTCATGTTTCTAATGTTAGTATTAAAAACCAAATAGTTAGAGTTAAAATATGTATGTTCAGTGTTAAATTGGGGATTATCTATGTCAATTTATATATGTTTAATGTTAAATACTTTTAAAGCCTCATTTTAGACAAACATATTTTATTATGTGTTTTTATAATGTTAAAACATGGAGTTATAGTGTAAAACTTTATAATTTTAGTGTTAATATATGGAATTTTTAATTAAAAATATTTATATTTGTATCTTTTACTATTAAAGTTAAAATATGTCTTACTATTGTTAAATAGAGATGAGGAGTTTTAAATTGAAGATACTGAGTGTTAATTTTTGGTTTTTTGATGTTAAATTAATTGAAATCCTTATTAAAAATGCCCATGCATTTAGATGTGTATTTATAGTGTTAAAACCAATAATTATGGTGGTAAAATTTCATATTTTAGTGTTAATATATTTAAAAAGTTCAATTGAAAGGATTAAGTTTCATTTATATAATGTTAGTGTTAAAAACCGGATGATTAGTGTTAAAATTTGGATGCCTGATGTCAAATTGAGGACCCTATTTGTTAATTTTTCTGTTATTGAATTTAAATACTTTGAAATCATCCTTTCAGATGCCCATACATTATTATATGTCTTTATAGTGTTAAATCATGAATTATAATGTCAAACTTTGGAATTTTAGTTATATTTTTTTGATTGTTTAGTTAAAAAGCTTCATGTATTAATCTCTTACTATTATAGTTAGAATATGGATCCTAATGTTAAAATTTGGAATCTTAAGGTTAAATTGTGGATTCTTATAGTTATTTTTTAGAAACTTGATGTTAAATTACTTAAAATAATTATTAGAAATTACTATGTGTTTAGATGTGGATTTTTAGTGTTAAAACCTAGAATTCTAGTGTTAAAATGTAGTATTTTAGTGTTAACAACTTTAATATATTCAGTTTAAATACTTAATTTTCATGATTATAATGTTAGTGTTAAAAACAAGAAAACTAGTGTTAAAATCAGGATTATCAATGTTAAATTGAGAGATGATCTATGTTATTCTTTGTAGCCTTGATGTTAAATACATTGAAGGACTCCTTTTAGATGCCAATATGTTATTATGTGCCTTTACAATGTTAAAAAAAATGTAATTATAGTGTTAAAATTTGTAATTTTAGTGACAATATAAAGATTGTTTAATTAAAAAGTTTCCTTCTTATATCTCATACTTTTAATATTAAAATATGTATGTCCAATGTTAAAATATGGATATTAAGTGTTAAATTGGGGGATTCTAAATATTGATTTTTGGTAGCACGAAGTTAAATTCATTGAAATACTCATTAGAAATTTATATGTGTTTAGATGTCTATTTCTAGTGTAAAAAAACTAGAATTTTAGTATAAAATGTGATATTTTAGTGTTACCATCATTAAATGTTCAATTTAAAGGATTAATTTTCATGTCTATAATTTTAATGTTAAAAAATAAGAGGATAGTGTTAAAATATGGATTCTCAGTATTAAATTGGGGATTTTATATATTAATTTCTATAATATTAATGTCAAATAATTTTAAATCCTCCTTTTAGATTTCTATATGTTGTTATGTGTCATTCTAGTGTTAAAACATGTAATTATAGTGTTGAAATTTAAAATTTTAGTGTTAGTATATAGATTATTTAGTTAAAATTATTCTTATTCGTATCTCTTATTGATAAAGTTATAACCTAGATACCCAATGTGAAAATCTGGATGCTGAGTGTTAAATTAGAGATGATCTGTGTTAATTTCTAGTAGTTAGATGTTAAATGCCTTGAAATCATCATTAGAAATTCTCATGTGTTTTTATGTGTATTTACAATGTTAAAACTTGGAATTATAGTGTTCAAATGTGGTATTTTAATGTTACCAAATTTGAAATGTATAAATGAAAGGCTTATTGTTCATGTTTATAATGTTAGTGTCAAAAACCGGACGACTAGTGTCAAAATCAGAATGGTTAGTGTTATATTAGGGATGATGTATGTTAATTTCTATAATCTTGATGTTAAATACTTTAAAAGCCTCCTTTTAGATTCCCATATGTTATTATGTGTCTTTATAGTGTTAATAATGTAATGATAGTGTTAAAATTTAGAATTTTAGTTTTAATATATTGATTGTTTAATTAAAGAGCTTCTTGTTTGTATCACTTACTATTGAAATTAAAATATGGATACCCAATGTTAGGATTTGGATGTTGAGTGATAAATTATAGATTCTCAGTGCTTATTTATGGTAGATTAATGTTAAATTCCTTGAAATACTTATTAGATTTCCCCATGTGTTTAGATGTGAATTTTTAATGTTAAAACTAGGAATTATAGTGTTAAAATGCGGGATTTAACTATTATAACTTTGAAATCATCAATTAAAAGGATTAATTTTCTTATATATAATGTTAGTGTTGAAACCCATATGGGTAGTGTTAAAATATAGATGCATGGTGTTAAATTTGGGATACTTTGTATTAATTTATGTAAGATTGATGTTAAATACTTTGAAATCCTTCTTTTCAATGACCAAATATTATTATGTGTCTTTATAGTGTTAAAATAATGAATTATACTATTAAACATTGAAATTTTAGTATTATTATCTATACTATTTAATTAAAAAGCTTCATGCTAGTATCTCTTACTATTAATGTTAAGATATGTATTCCCATTGTTAAAATCTAGATGGCGAGTGTTAAATTATTGATTCTCAGTGTTAATTTTGGGAATCTTGATGTTAAATTCCTTGAAATCCCATTAGAAAAACCCATGGGTTTAGATGTTTATATCCAATGTTAAAACCTAGGATTATAGTATTAAAATGTGATATTTTAGTGTATCCAACTATGAAATGTTCTATTGAAAGTCTTACTTTTCATGTATATAATTTTAGTGTTAAAAACTAGATGGCTAGTGTTAAAATATGGATGCTTGGTGTTAAATTC
Organism: Viscum album; assembly: GCA_963277665.1. NCBI lineage: Eukaryota > Viridiplantae > Streptophyta > Magnoliopsida > Santalales > Viscaceae > Viscum > Viscum album. Next base: position 1,475,944,351 of record OY728152.1, on the reverse strand, counting down.
GGGATGATCTAGGTTAATTTCTATAATATTGATGTTAAATTTTTTGAAATCTTCATTTTATATTCCCATATGTTATTAAGTGTCTTTCTTGTGTTAAAACATGGAATTACAGTGCTACACTTTGGAATTTTAGTGTTATTATCTGGATTGTTTAATTATAAAGCGTCTTGTTTACATATTTTAATATTAAATTTAAAATCTATAAGACCGATGTCAAAATATGGATGTCGAGTGTTAAATTTCATATTCTCAATGTTAATTTCTATTGGATTGATGTTAAATAACTTGAATGGATCATTCGAAATTACCATGTGTTTAGATATGTATTTCTAGTGCTAAAACCTAGAATTAGAGAGTTAAAACATAGGACTTTTATATTTCCATGTTTTAAATATTAAATTAAAACACTTTTTTTTAGTTCTATAATGTTAGATTTAAAAATTGGATGGTTAGTGTTAAAATTTTTATTCTCAGTTTTATATTATGAATTCTCCATGTTAATTTATGTAAGATTGATCTTAAACACTTTGGAATCCCCATTTTAAATGACCATATGTTATTATCTAGATTGTTTAATTGTAAATATTTATATTTATATCTTTTATTAAAAAATTTCTCAGCATTGTATATTATAGGATATCAAATATTTGTATGATTTATACATGAATTTTTTCAATGACAACTTTCATGAAATCCTTTGAGTCTAGGGTAATTTATTAGCTGGAGCATCTACTACTAAAGTCGATAGATTTGACCTTGTTCTAAAGGGAGAAGTAGATAATTATGGAGAGTATAAGGAGCATTCAATTGTGTTTGAAGATAACTTATAGTATATAGATGAAGCTGAGGAGGTTGGGGAAGATAAATAGGAGGAAAATGTGTTAGAGATAGGTGAGGAAAGTGATGAAGAAGAGGGGGACCAATGGATTTCAATGATGAAGTGTAAGAGGAAGTTGATTAATTTTCCATTGAACTATGATTGGGAGACCCGTTTGTAGGAATGGCTCCTAGGAGGTCATAGTAAAATAAGACCAAAAAATGGCCACCTTGTGTTAAATAGCTTCTAAAAGGTTGATCCAACCTTAAAAGGATGTTTTATTATTTTTTCACCTCAAGAAGGAATCGTGGAAGCAAATAGTTTTAGTACATAATAATATTCATATTTTTGAAGAATAGAACTATATTTAAATAATTGTTTTTGGCATGTATAATTAATATCAGGCTGAACATGAGTATCTTTGTTTGGGACCTATAGAATTGGTAAAGAATAAGGTCAGTATATAGATCCTTTATAATCAAATAATTTATAATAACCAATTAGTAACATATGAATTAAAATTTTAAAATCACATATGGTGAACATGATTTCAATAACAGTTTCTAATGATTATAAATCTTCTCGAACAATTTCTAGAAACATATTTTATCTACTATTCATGATATTAATTTTATGAATATATTGATGTACAAAAATAATTTTTCTTATGTTTTGTATATTTTGATAATATATTATTTTAGGATAAGATTACCTCAGGAAAATAAGAGTGTAAAGTCACCAATGTTTGTATCTATGTCATGCCTAATGTTATTGGATATAACATAGAAAAGTTATGACACAATTTTTACAACATTGATGAATTTTCACTAGTTTTTCAATTTTTTTAACTTATAGACAAATAAATTGCATGTTTTGGACTCACTTGGTGCTGATTCCACTAATAAAAAATGGAAAACCTATATTTTTTTGTTACTTAATATGGAATTCCCCATTATTTGTTTTTTGGGTAACAAATATAGTTACTGATTTAGAAAGTAGTAATTTATTATATATGTTGACTTTCATATAGGGTGACTTCCTTGATACTATGTGGTGACATATTTCATTATGGGGATTTTCTTTTCTATCTAAATTTTAAGTTGTGTATAAATATGTTCAGCTGTAATCAAATTTGTGGACTAAATTACCCACTAATTTGTGTTACAAATCCATTTTTGTTATCTGATCAGTTTGTTCCATAATGATTGTGAGATTCACTTGATCTGATACCTAGAATAATGGGATAACATTATAGAGATGAAAAACTATACTGATTTATTTATTTTACACCTTTATTTTTTTAATCTCTAATATATATTAATATTTTCATGATATATTTTTAAATTTATCTTTAAATTAAAAGGGTTGAATTACTTTGTTGGTTAGTGAACCATTGATATAATGCAAGGAGGGAATTTTTTTTGGAGGTGTTATCTAGTTAAAGATTTAATTTTTTGGGGAGATGGTTTTTTTAATTAATAGTGATTTTCTAGGGTTTGGTTTTATTTGGTGGGAATTTGGTTCTATGTTGATTATGTATTTGATGAATCAATGAATTAATCAATAATATTGTCACTTTGTATTTATTTGTTAAACCAATGGAATACTCACTACTAGAAATAATACCTATACTAATGGTTTGGAAAATAATTGTTATAGGTTACCTATACCAACAGTTTTTACAAAATATTTTGGCATGGGTACCTTACAGTGACCTATACCAATGATTTTGAAGAAACTGTTATTATAGGTATCTTATAGCCACCCAATACCAATGTTTTTCTTTAAAAACATTGGTATAGGTCCACCCTATTCCAAAGTTTTCATTAAAATAAATTGTATAGCTCAAAAAAATCAAAGAACCTGTACCAACAACTCTAAAAACTGTTGGTATTGGTTTATACTAATGGTTTTGAGAACCATTGGTATATGTACGCATATTTTTAAAGTAATATTTTTTTAAATAACATTAAATAAAAAAAGTTCAAAAACTTATGAATATAATTAAATAAATAAATAAATAAATAAATATATATTTATGAAATTATGTTCACAAAAGTCTTGTTAGGGTAGTGGTCATGTCGTCAGATTATCAATGGGAGGTGTTGGGATCAAAACCAAGATGAGTTTAATTTTTTGAATTACCTATACCAATGATTTGATGAAACCATTGGTATAGGTTTTTCATATGGCCTATACCAATGGTTGGTTAAACCATTGGTATAAACCTATCTCAACTCCAAAATATCCAATGATCCTCCAAACCATTTTTATAGGCTATACCAACAGTTTGGAGACCTATTCCAACGGTTCCAAATCATTGGTATAGGATATTTTTCTATTAGTGACAAAATATAGATCATGATTATGACAACATTCTTGGAAATTATGAGAAATAAAAACTTATTTATATTATTTTTATATTTATATCATTGTACGCTCTGACATTCCCTTATTTAGAAACATATGATACATTATACACATACTTATAATTGGATTTTTAGTACATTTTTCATGTGTGGCCAACTTCATTACAATGATGAAGAAAAATCTTCAGTGGCTACAAAAAATTGTCTATTTCATTGGTATATGTAAATTAATTCAATTGTAATATAGTTGTTACAATCTAAAAATTAAGTTATTTAAAATTCCTAGAGTGTTAATTAAGTTTTCACAAAAAACAAAATAGAAAAACCTAGAGTAGGTGTGTTAAAATATGGACGACTGGTGTTAAAACCTGAAATTTCAGTGTTAAAATGTATAAATTATGTCATCTAAAAATGCTAACATGGTTTAAATTTCACAATTTCATACATCTTTCATATTTCATTAATTAATTTATAAGCACTGATGATTATTCATACCTCAACATAAATGTATGTAACACAAAACCGAAAAAAACTAGAATTAATAGTATTTAAACAACAAAACTCAAAAAACATATTTCAATTGTCTTAATATTTTCATCATCACCCTCTCTAACATTAAATTATTTAGAAACCTATTACGAAATATATCCAAACATAGATTGTGATTTTAGAACCATTTTCACATGTGTCCAAGTTCTTTACAATGTTGAAGAAAAATATTCATTGGATAAAAAAAATTCATCCATTTCATTAGTATATTTCAATTAATTCAATTGTAACATAGGTTTAATAATATAAAAAGTATGTTATGTAAAATTCATGGAGTGTTAGTTAAATTTTCAAAAACACAAAAAAAAACCTAGAGACTGAGTGTTAAAATCTAGAGGCTTGGTGTCAAAACGAGGAAGGTTAGTGTTAAAATCTATAAATTATGTCATATAAACATGTTGAAATGGTTTAAATTCTAGAATTTCATACGTCTTCTTGACTTCCTCAATTAATTTATAAATGCTAGTGATTATTCTGACCCAATCCTCATTATAAGTAATAGAAAACCTAAAAAAGAAGAATTAATAGGATTTAAAAAGAATAAATACACAAAAAACATATTCCAATTATATTTAGATTTACATCATTATAATATCTAAAATTCCCTTAATTAAAAACAAATTAGGTATTATAAACAATCCTAGATTGGGATTTAAGCACCTTTTTCTCATGTGAGTAACTTATTTACAATGATAATGACAAAGCTTCAGTGGATGAAAAAAAATTCATCCATTTAATTGGTATATGTCAACTCATTCAATTGTAACGTAGATGTTATAATCCAAAAATTATGTTATGTACAATTCATCGTGTGTTAGTTGAATTTTCAAAAAAACCAAAATAAATAAACTTGGAGCAGGAGTGTTAAATTATTGAGGCTAAATGTTCAAACCTATAAGGTTAGGGTTAAAATCTCTAAATTATTTCATCTAAACATGTTGTAATTGTTTAAATGTCATAATTTCATATATCTTACTAACTCTATCAATTAATTTATAAACACCAGTGATTATTCATACCTCGACAACATTATAAGTAACACACAACCACAAAAAACCATAATTAATAAGATTTTAAAGGAATGAATCCACATAAACTATTTCAGTTGTTTTTATATTTAAATAATTGTCCGATCTAATAGTCTTATCTTTAGAAACATATTAGGAATAATACACAATCATGGTATGGGATTTATACACCTTTTCTCTTTTGAACAACTTCTTTATAACGATGAAGAAAAATATTAAGTTGTAGTAAAAAAAGATTCATCCATTTCATTAGTATATATCAGCGCATTCAATTGAAACATATATTTTATAATATAAAAATTATGTTACATATAATTCATGGAGTGATAGTTTAATTTTCACAAAAAAAACTGGTGTGTGAGTGTTATAATATGGGTGATCAGTGTTAAAACTGGGAAGTCCAGTTTTAAAATCGATAAATTATGTCTTCTAAATATGTTGATGTGGTTTAAATGTTATAATTCCATAAATCTAGATAACTTCATCAATTAATTGATAAAAAACAATCGATTATTGAAACATCTGTAAGTAAAAAAACCACAAAAAATCATAATTAAAAGATTTTAAATAGCTGAACTCCATAAAAAATATTTCAACTGTTTTAAAATTTACATCATACTATGATCTAACTTTACCTTATTTAGAAACATATTAATAATCATACAAAATCTTGGATTTGTATTTATATACCTTTATCTCAGGTATCCAACTTCTTTACAACGATAAGGTCAAATTTTCCATGGTAGCAAAAAAATTTCATTTATTTCATTGGTATATGTCAAAGAATTCAATTATATAATGGTTGTTACAATCTAAAAATTATGTTATGTAAAATTCATGGTGTTTTATTTGAATTTTTGCAACACCCCAAGCTTCCACGGTACGTTTCCCTTTGAATAATATAGTAGCGTGTGTTGTACGCAACTTCAAGTTCTAACACACTCCGCAACCAAACTAGCCGTTATGAATAGTAATGCCCACTTTTTGAAATTTTATAAAATTTATCTCTCAAAATTGACTTAATTTTTGGATTTGAAAAATCGAAATTAGCCTAGGGTAAAATTTTGGAACTTTTTAGATAACATTTATATTTTGATGAATAGTGAAAATTACTAAATTTTAATTAAAAACAACTTTTTTAATCGAAATAATTAATAGTGATAAATTATGAATTTAAGTGGTTTTAAAGTATATTTAGAATATATTTTTACCATTTAATACAATTTTGGTCATTGGACATAATTTCACAATTAAACCGGACATGAACAAGTGTCAATCTTTTGATAGTTATTATCTCTTAAAAACACGCTTTTTGTTTTAACAAAGGGAATTGATTTTAAATTAATTTCTGCCACTTATGTGTTTTGAATTTGGAAAAATGGATTCCATATTTTTAATCAGGATGTCCAAATTTTTTAAATAGGTAACTTTTATTTTTAGACATTTTGAATAATTACTTCGGTAAATATTTTATTTACCATGGTTAAAGGGAAATTCCGGTAAATAAGAATAAAAAATAATATTATAATAATAATAAATTACCCTAAAACGTGTTCTAACCTTATTGGATGATACATGTCCGACCATGGGCATATTTGGGTCGATTTTGGGACCCCATGGAGCCACTTGTAAGTGATAATGACACTTTATATTAATTAAGTTAAAATAAATACAAAAATGACATAAGCATATATCTTTTAGAAAAACAATTTTTACATAGGGTTATATATGTTGGATTTTATACTATAAATATTAATTAGAAATATGAAAAGATTTCCTACATAATGGTATTTTATTTATAATTTTTAGACGTTTAATAATTAATATTATTTATGACACAATAATGATACAGTATTTTCCTTATTAATGAAAGAATCAAATAATTGGTATTATAAATGTTAAAATTAATATAATTTGAAAGTTTTGATGACATACATGAATTTTATAGATTAATATGACATTATAGTATTGCTTAAATGAATCTAGTTCGAATTAATAAAGTTTTTATGACTTTAACAAAAATCAATTATTGAATAGTGTCAAAATTCACATAAAAGAGTATTTAAAAACAATATTATATTATTAATGGATATTAAATTCCTAAAAATCTAAGGTTTGGACAAGAGACTTATATCATGATAGGTTTAACATTAATGGACCACTTGGGGGTCTTTTGGAGGTATATAGAAAGTTTATTAACTATATAATATAAAAATACAAAGTGACATGGTAAGTGTCAAACTAATTAACTAAGAGTTAAAACTAAAACATAAGGTTAATATAATGACCCAAAACTGTATAAAGTCTATTGGTTGAGTGGTTTTCGACCCATCCCCACATTAAAATTTAAAAAATACACTTTTTAGCCTTTATAAACCGAATATTAATTTATTATAAAATAATATTTCTAGCTTTTCCGAAGGTGCCCCTTACCCCTCTTATAAAAGGGCACTCAACCTTCTCACTAATTAACACATTCAAAGACTTTTGGTTCGGCCAAACCCTACCCAAATACTCTTTAAAATTACCTAACTTCATCCTAGAGGCCTTATTTGATAAAAAAGACAACCTAAGGAGCCCTTTTCATCAAATCAAAAGGAAGACCCCGAAGAAGAGGTAATGTTTTCCCCACCCTTTTTCAAGTTCATTTCTTCTTCAACTTCTTCTTTCTTTGTTATTCCAATTATAAAATAATAAATCCAGTATATCCTATATACTGTGATATTATTATAAATATGGTATAACCATATTCATTATTCTATCCATCCTTTGAATGACATGTCACTATATGTGCGCACGTACGACTTACCGTCTCCACGTCGTGGTGTAATTCTTATTCAATATGTTATTATTTGGATGCCTATAATATTGATGTTTAATTAATGTAAATAATAAATATAACATTATAATTATTCTTTATATATGATATAACATCCAATTATATATTATTTTAATATCAAAATAATGATATTGTCGCTCGTGCGTACGTACGGACTACCGTCTCCACGAACGCGATGAGATTCATTCCCCATCGTATCCATTCAAGAATAATTCTCATTTGATGATTAACATTAGTGTTTAAGAACTTTATATCATTCTGGATATGAATAAGGTACAACCTATCCATAACAAACACGACTTATGTAACAAAACATATAAAATAAAATGAGTAAGTTAACACCCAAAACAATGATAATACTAAGATATTATTAACAAATCCATGTTAAAAGATCATATATGATATAATAATTATGGATATGTTTCTTGTATAACTTAATAACAATTTTTTAACTATTATAAAGGAGTTTAACATACCATCGACTAAGAAAAAGTACAAGGTAAGGAGTTTTCATCTCACTCTTTATTCCCGTGAGATTCGTACCATATTGCCACTATTACCTTTTGTGTGGTGTTTGTACTGCCCATAATTGTATTCTTTTTGTAATACACTTTAATTTGTGTAAATATACATATTCATTGTATGATACCTATTTAATGGGGTGTATGTTTCATATGTTACCAAATTGGTAAGGGTTATTTTACAATCTTTTCATTATCTGAGGTTGTTTATACATAAATATCTACTAGGACCTCTTTATCATCCACATCCATGTTTCTTAAAAATGCAATTCAATTTTTTTTACTATTTACTATAATATGGGTTAAAGTCATTTATACCCTTGTTTGAATTTTTATAAGAGGTTTATAAAGGAATCTTTCTGTCGTTTTCCAAACAAGGTCCTTTTTTAAACCTTTTCGACAGAATTAAGGTAAGAATGTTTTTTAACTTATACGGCGGGTGCAGCTATTTTCTGCCTTTATAAAGTCTTAAAAGATTCCCTTACAAGATTATAGGAAAATTTTCAAATTAAATGTTTTATTTTATAATAATGTTACTTTTAAATGAATTTAAAAAAAGAGATATTTCTCTCAAATAGCTTTGATTTCATCTATGTCAACATCCTTTGATGGATTTTAAGCTTAGTTGAAGTTGATTTATTATGATACAAAACTTCTATATTGTATTGAAGGTTTTGTGATATGTTTGACTGTGGATGTGTTATTTTTATACCATTCATGGTTTATGGTGAATGTATTGACATTTTGTACGCTAGTTTTAATATGAATGTTTATGTTATGTTGTAACCTGTTCATATGAGGAATGCATTGGACTTAATAAGTGATGGGTGGAGCCCACTATAGCTCCTCGATGCATCGGTAGGTCTCATGAGAAAAACTAGTGTCTTAGCACAAGTCCTTGACAAATTAATATTTGTAGTCTTGGCATGAGGCCTTGACTATGTGGTTATTATAGTCTGAAATTATGCATTCCATCATTATGAAAGTGGTTATTGATATTTCATGTGATTATTAGACTAGTAGAATATCCATGTGAATAAGTAAATGGCGTTATTTCATTTTATCTTTTCCATATTATGCTGAAGTTCAAGTTTAAAAGGCTTTTGTTTTAGCTATACATTTCCTTAAATGTTTATGTTTATTTATGAATATTTCCGCTATATTGTTATCCTTACTGAGCATCTGAGCTCACCCCTTTCAATGTTTTATTTTTCCCAGGATGTAAAGAAGTAATTTATGAATGGCCTGTAGGGATAATATGAGGGGATATGAAGACAAGATGTTTTTGTAGTAGTTTTCACTTTATGATGTAATGTAAATTTATTAATGTATCTAGTTATTCCAAGGCTACTAAAATAATCGGTATTTCGAGACTTGATCTTTCTTGAGATCATGCCAATGATATGTAATAATGCACCGAATCTAGGTAACTGGGGTCGGGGAATTACAGTTGGTATCAGAGGAAGTTTAGTACAAACCTTGGAAGCTAGATTTAGATAAACTCTGATTAGAGCACACAGACCTGAGATAGACTTTGAGGATTAGTATAGAAGATCTTCCTAGAAATTTGGTATTGTAGAGATTTTGTGAGTTTTCCAAGAAATTCATCTATGTCTGGATACGAGTAGGTAGAGGCGGCTCTGGAACAAATGTACCTAGGGGTAAAACCCGAAAACACCACTTTGAGCTATACTCGAACGGGAACTGGTGTACGACAACGGGCCTTGTTGCACTCTTGGTTACGACACTCCCGGGGGATATGCTTAGGATAACTCTCATTTTCTTTACAAATCATTATAAAGGGTTTATGAGTATATACTTCCTCAAAGAAAACATTTTTATGATTATGGATTATATCCATAAATAGTTCAATTTATTTTAAAGTGTTTTACAAGTATGGAATTATGTATTTTGATTCATAAACTGATCTAGTTTATGCCATTGTTTATAAATGGCGCATAGTGGAAGAAATAGAAACCGTATCAATTCACGTACTCCATATAGGGATTTCCCTCCTACTCAAGATAATTATAGTGGAGCTGGTGATGCAATTGGTGCTGATCAACTAATCACCATACTGGGATAACTCACTCAGGTTATGAATAATAACCTTACCTGTAAGGAGCACCCTGATCCACAGCGTGGAGGATCAATGTTAGATCGCTTCATGAGGAAAAAACCACCAATATTCAATGGGAGTACAAATCCATTAGTAGTTGAGCAATGGATAAGTTCCCTAGAGAAAATATTTCAGGATTTGGGGAGTAGTGAGAGGGAAAAAGTTGTCATGGCAGTTTATCGCCTCACTGGAGATGCTGATCAATGGTGGTCATTGATTCAAAACACGAAGGAAGACGATGAAGTATCAAATATGGAATGGAGGGAGTTCAAAGATATTTTCTTAGAAAAATACTTTCCTCGCGACCATCGAGCAGATATGGAAAGGCAATTTCTGAGTCTGAGACAAAAGGAGGATGAGAATGTCACAAAGTATGAGGTTAAAATTACAAGGTTATCAAGTTATGCTAGAGATTATATACGTAACCCAAGAAGTAATACTGATCATTTCTTTGATTGGTTAAAACTGTTTCTCCGTCGAGCATTAGTCTCACAATCCTTCTCATCATACGAAGACATCGTCTCATGTGCTATCAAGATAGAAAAGGAATTCTCTAAGTCTTATGACTTTAAAGAAAAGGAAGAGAAGAAGAGATCTTCTGATCAATCTGGGAATGGAAATAAGGGGAAGAAGGTAAATGTTGAACATCCATCATGTGGTAAATGTGGGAAGAAACACCTAGATACTTACTTAAAAGGAATGGGAGTCTGTTACATGTGTGGTGAAAAAGGCCACCAAGCTCGTGATTTCAAGGGGAAGAAGGAAGCTACCGATGTCTAATGCTACAATTGTAGGGATATGGGACATTATGCAAATAAATGTCCTAAGAGTCAGGGGAAATTACCTCAGAAAAGGCCAAGGGATCAAGGACAAGCTTATGCTATCACTACTGCTGAGGTAGAAGCTCCGAAAGAGGTGGTGGTAGGTAATTTAATGGTTTCCTCAAGTTTAGAAAATGCATTATTTGATTCTGGATCATTGCATTGTTTCATATCTTCCCAGTTTGCTAAGAAAATTAGATATTTACAATTTGATTTAACAAAGGAGTTGTCAGTTAGTACTCCTAAGGGAAGTATCATTGCAACAGAGTTTTGTGAATCAGTCCCCATTAGAGCACATAAGTTTTCTTTATCTGCTGATCTCATCGTCATACCTATGGTTGAGTTTGATATAATCCTCGGTATGGATTGGATTTTGGACCACTATGAAAAAATTTATTATAAGAAGAATGAGGTTTCTATTTTTGATGACGATGATAAGGAACACCTTATCTTTAGAGCAGAATCATCACCACCTAGTTCATATCTATATCCACCCCCAGTAGCTCAACTAAATTCAATTATTGGGGAGGAAGAGAATGAAATGACTGTGGCTGTGGAAAGGAATGTTCAAATAGAGGATGTACCTACAGTGAAAGAATATGTAGATTTGTTTCTGGAAGATTTACCTGGACATCCTCCAGAACGAGAAGTTGAGTCTTCCATTGATTTAATTCTTGGATCAAGGCCTATGTCGAAGACCCCTTATAGAATGGCCACTATGGAATTAGTCGAACTAAAGAAACAACTATATTAAATGAGTAATAAGGGATTTATTCGACCTAGTGTTTCTTCATGGGGATCCCCTGTCCTTTTTGTTAAGAGGAAAATGGATCTATGAGGTTTTGTATCGACTACATGGAAATCAATGCTATAACAATAAAGAACAAGTATCCCCTACCTCAAATTGATGATTTATTTGACCAACTACATGGAGGTCAATACTTTTCAAAGATTGACCTTCGATCTGGATACCATCAGTTGTGTGTGAAGAAGGAAGAAATTCTGAAGACAACATTTCGAACAAGGTACGTGCATTAATAGTTTACGGTAAAGCCTTTTGGGATGACTAATGCACCCTCTGTATTCATGGATCTAATGAATAGAGTTTTCAAGGAATATCTCGATGATTTTGTGGTGGTATTTATTAATGATATCTTGGTATACTACAAAAGCTACAAAGATCATGAAAATCACTTGCGCATTATCCTAAAGACTCTGAGAAGACATGAATTATATAGGAAGTTTAGCAAGTGTGAATTCTGGCTTCAAGAGATTTATTTTCTTGGACATATTATCTCTAACGATGGAATATCTATTGATCCTTCTATGAACAAGGAAATCCAAGAATGTCCAGCACTGATGATTATAACTGAGGTACATAGTTTTATTGGTTTAGTAGGTTATTATCGACGTTTTGTCCAGAATTTTGCATGATTAGATAACCCATTAATGAAGATCACACGTAAAGAGGTTAAATTTGTTTGAAAAAAGAGAGTGTGAAGAATGTTTTGAAGAACTTAAGAGAAGATTAGTCAATTCTCCTATATTGACTCTACCATCAGGGAATGATGGGTTCGTTATTTATAGTGATGCATCGAAGAAAGGAGTTGGTTGTGCCCATATGCATAATGATAAGGCTATTGCCTATGCATCACGACAGCTAAAAATTCATGAGAAAAACTATCCTACTCATGATCTTGAGTTAGTTGTTGTAATCTTTTCTTTGAAGATATGGAGACATTATATCTATGGTGAAAAATGTGAGATTTATACTGATCACAAGAGTTTGAAGTATATTTTTTCACAAAAAGAACTCAACATGAAGCAAAGGAGATGGCTTGAATTACTCAAGGATTATGATTGCATGATACACTACCACCCGGGGAAGGAAAAAAAGGTGGAAGATGCTTTGAGCAGAAAAGATCCTAGAGTTTTGAACAATATGATAATTGAAAAGGATCCAATTTTCATGGATCTAGTGAAGATGGATATGGGAATAACCATGGAAGGTGAAACATCAATGATTTTTCAAATGCTTTCTAAACCATCTTTACTAGAAAGGATAAAGAGTTCTCAAACCAGTGATGAAGAGTTTCAAAAGAAGATTAAAGCTGTGAATGATGGGACATTGAATGACTTTGGGTATGAAGATGGAATTTTGAAATTTGGGAAGAGACTTTGTGTTCCCAATATACCTGATCTAAAAAGGGAATTGTTGGACGATGCTCATAGTTCCAATTTCTCTATTCACCCTCGGAGCACCAAAATGTATAGAGACTTGAAGGAAGATTTTTGGGTGGGACAACATGAAGAGGGAGATTTCTGATTTTGTGTCAAGATGTATGGTTTTTCAACAAGTGAAAGTTGGAAGGCAATAGCCTGGAGGATTCATGAAACCTCTTCCCATAACAGAGTGGAAATGAGACAATATTACGATGGAATTTTTCATGGGACTACCAAAGACTCCTAGAAGGAACGATGCAATATGGGTTATTTTTTATCGTCTTACCAAGTCATCACATTTTCTTTATATAAGGGAATATTTACCACTTGAATGCCTAGAAAGGCTATATATTAATGAAGTGGTGAGACTTCATGGAGTACCCCTATAGATTATTTCTAATTGTGATCCCCGTTTTACTTCAAGATTCTGGAAGAGCCTTCAGAAAGCCCTAGATACTGAACTTTATTTGAGCACTGCCTACCACCCTCAAATAGATGGACAATCAGAACAGACTATTCAAATCATAGAAGAAATTTTGAGATCATGCTCACTTGACTTTCAGGGTATGTGGGATCAATATTTACCTCTGGTGGAATTTTCCTATAATAATAGCTTCCATTCAATTATTCCAATGGCACTATATAAAGCGTTATACGGAAATAGATTTTACACACCAACCTGTTAGGATGACGTTGGTGAAAGAAAACTTGTTGGCCCAGAACTGGTGGAGGGAACGATGGAAAAGGTGAAGGTAATCCGAAACCACATCAAAGTTGCTCAAAGTAGGCAGAAGAGCTATGCTGACAACCGAAGAAAGGATTTGGAATTTTAGGTTTGAGATCTTGTTTTCTTGAAGGTATCTCCATGGAAGGGAGTTATACATTTTGTCAAGAAAGGTAAATTGAGTCCCAGGTACATCGGTCCTTTCAAAATTCTAGAACGAATTGGGGTTGTAGCTTACCGTTTGGCAATGCCGCCAAATCTCTCCAATGTTCACGATGTGTTCCACGTATCACTGTTGAGAAAATACATGCCGGACCCAATGCATGTACTCACATATGAGGAATTAGAACTAGAACCCGATATTTCATATTGCGAAGAGCCCATCATGATTCTTGATACAAGAGAACAAGTTCTGAGAAACCAAACGACTCATCTGGTAAAAGTTCTATGGAGAAACCATAAGATGGAAGAGGCAACGTGGGAACTCGGGGAACTTTTGATGAAGAACCACCCGAGTCTTTTCATGTGGTAGTATTCTAGAAATTTCGAGGACAAAATTATTTGAAGTAGGGGAGAATGTAACACCCCAAGCTTCCACGGTACACTTCCCTTTGAATAATACAGTAGCGTGTGTTGTACACAACTTCGAGTTCTAATACACACCGCAACCAATCAAACTAGTAGTTATGAATAGTAATACCCACTTTTGGAAATTTTATATATTTTATCTCTCAAAATTGACTTCATTTTTGGATTCGAAATATTGAAATTATCCTAGGGTAAAATTTTGGAACTTTTCGGATAACATTTATATTTTGATGAATAGTGAAAATTACTAAATTTTATTTAAAAAAACTTTTTTAATCGAAATAATTAATAGTGATAAATTATGAATTTGAGTGGTTTTAAATTATATTTAGAATATATTTTAACCATTTAATACAATTTTGGTCATTGGAAATAATTTCACAATTAAACCGGACATGAACAAGTGTCAATCTTTTGATAGTTGTTATCTCTTAAAAAAACGCTTTTTGTTTTAACAACGGGAATTAATTTTAAATTAATTTCTGCCACTTCGGTGTTTTGAATTTGGAAAAATGGATTCCATATTTTTAATCAGGATTTCCAAATTGTGTAAATAGGTAACTTTTATTTTTAGACATTTTCAATAATTACTTCGGTAAATATTTTATTTACCATGGTTAAAGGGTAAATCTGGTAAATAAGGGTAAAAATAATAATATTATAATAATAATAAATTACCCTAAAACGTGTCCTAACCTTATTGGTTGATACATTTTCAACCATGGGAATCTTTGGGTCGATTTTGGGACCCCATGGAGCCACTTGTAAGTGATAATAAACACTTTATATTAATTAAGTTAAAATAAATACAAAAATGACATAAGCATATATATTTTAGAAAAACAATTTTTAAATAGGGTTATATATGTTTTATTTTGGACTATAAATATTCATTAGAAAGATAAAAAGATTTAATACATAATGGTATTTTATTTATAATTTTTAGACATTTAATAATTAATATTATTTATGACACAATTATGATGCAATATTTTTCTTATTAATGAAAGAATCAAATAATTGGTATTATAAATGTTAAAATTAATATAATTTGAAAGTTTTGATAACATAAAAGAATCTTATTGATTAATATTACATTATAGTATTTATTAAATGAATTTTTTTAGTATTAATAAAGTTGTTAAGACTTTAACAAAAATCAATTATTGAATAGTGTCAAAATTCAAATAAAAGAGTTTTTAAAACAAATATTATATTATTAATTGATATTAAATTCCTAAAAAATATAAGGTTTTTCCAAGAGACTTATATCATGATATGTGTATCATTAATGGACCACTTGGGGGTTTCTTGGAGGTATATAGTAAGTTTATTAACTATATAATATAAAAATAAAAAGTGACATGGTAAGTGTCAAACTAATTAACTAAGAGTTAAAACTAAAACAGAAGGTTAATATAATGACACAAACCTGTCTAAATTTTATTGGTTGAGTGGTTTCCAACCCATCCCCACCTTACCCTTTAAATAATCCACTTTGGAGCCTTTAGAAACCGAATATGAATTTATTATAAAATAATATTTCTAGCTTTTCCAAAGGTGCCTCTTACCCCTCTTATAAAAGGGAACTCCCCCTTCTCACTAATTCACACATTCAAAGCCTTTTTTTTGGATAAAACCGGCCCAAATACTCTCTCAACTTCCATAAATTCAACCTAGAGGCCTTAGTTTGATCAGAAATCCAACCTAAGGAGCCCTTTTGATCAAATCAAAAGGAAGACCCCGAAGAAGAAGTAATGTTTTCACCCCCATTTTTCAAGTTCATTTCTTCTTCAACTTCTTCTTTATTTTTTATTCCAATTCTAAAATAATAAATCCAGTATCTCCTATATACTATGATATTATTATAAATATGTTACTACCATATTCAGTATTATATCCATCCTTTTAATGAAATGTCACCATACGAGCGTACGTACGGCTTACCGTCTCTACGTCGTGGTGTAATTGTTATTCAATATATTATTATTTGGATGGGTATAATAGTGATGTGTAATTCATTTAAATAATAAATATAACATGATAATGATTCTTTATATATGATATACCATCCAATTATATATTATTTTAATATCAAAATAATGATATTGTCACTTGTGCGTACGTACGGACTACCGTCTCCACGAACGCGATGAGATCCATTCCCCATCGTATCCATTCAAGACTAATTCTCATTTGACGATTAAAAGTTATTTTTAAAAACTTTATATTATTATGGATATGAATAAGGTACAACCTATCCATAACAAACAATAATTATGTTACAAAACATATAAAAGAAAACGAGTAAGTTAACACCCAAAACAATGATAATACTAAGATATTATTAACAAATCTATGTTAAAAGATCATATATGATATCATAATTATGTATATGGTTATTTTATAATTTAATAACAATGTTTTAACTATTATATAGGAGGTTAACATACCATCTACTAAGGAAAAGTACAAGGTAAGGGGTTTTTATCTCACTCCTTATTCCCGTGAGATTCGTACCACATTGCCACTATTACCTTTTGTGTGGTGTATGTACTGCCCATAATTGTATTCTTTGTGTAATACACTTTAATTTATGTGTATATAAATATTCATTTTATGATACCTATTTCATGGGGTGTATGTTTCTTAAGTTACCAAATTGGTAAGGGTTATTTTACAATCTCTTCATTATCTAAGGTTGTTTATACATAATTATCTATTGGGACCTCTTTATCATCCACATCCATGTTTCTTAAAAATGTACTTCTAATTTTTTTTAATATTTACTAGAATATGGTTTAAAGTAATTTATACCCTTTTTTAAATTTTTATAAGAGTTTTATAAAGGAACCTTTCTGTCTTTTTCCAAACAAGGTCATTTTTTAAACCTTTTCGACAAAATTAAGGTAAGAATGTTTTTTTAACTTATACGGAGGGTGTAACTATTTTATGCCATTATAAAATCTTCTAAGATTCCCTTACAAGATTATAGGAAAATTTTCAAATTAAATGTTTTATTTTATAATAATGTTACTTTTAAATGAATTCAAAAAAAGAGATATTTCTCTCAAATAGTTTTGATTTCATCTATGTGAACATCCTTTGATGGATTTTAAGCTTATTTGAAGTTGATTTATTAAGATACAAAACATCCATATTTTATTGAAGGTTTTGTGATATGTTTGACTGTGGATGTGTTAGTTTTATACCATTCATGGTTTATGGTGAATGTATTGACATTTTGTATGCTAGTTTTAATATGAATGTTTATGTTATGTTGTAACCTGTTTATATGAGGAATGCATTGGACTTAATAAGTGACAGGTGGAGCCCGCTATAGCTCCTCGATGCATTAGTAGGTCTCATGAGACAAACTAGTGTCTTGGCACAAGGCCTTGACAAAATATTATTTGTAGTCTTGGTACGTGGCCTTGATTATGTGGTTATGATAGTCTAGCATTATGCATTCCATCATTATGAAAGTGGTTATTGATATTGCATGTAATTATTCGACTAGTAGAATATCCATGTGAATAAGTAAATGGAATTATTTCATTTTAACTTTTCCATATTATGCTGAAGTTCAAGTTTAAAAGTCTTTTATTTTAGCTATACATTGACTTAAATGTTTATGTTTATTTTTGAATGTTTCCGCTATATTGTTATCCTTACTGAGCATCTTAGCTCACCCCTTTTAATGTTTTATTTTTTCCAGGATGTGAAGAAGTAATTTATGAATAACTTGTAGGGATAATATGAGGGGATATGAAGACAATATGTTTTTATAGTTGTTTTCACTTTATGATGTAATGTAAACTTTATGAATGTATCTAGTAATTCCAAGGCTACTAAACTAATCAGTCTTTTGAGACATGATCTTTATTGTGATCATGAGAATGATATGTAATAATGCACCGACTCTAGGAAACTGGGGTCGGGGCGTTACACTTTTAACAAAAACCAAAACAAAATACCCTAGAGTAGTAGTGTTAAAATCCAGAGGCTCAGTGTTAAAACCTAGAAGGAAAGTGTTAAAATCTATAAATTGTGTCATCTAGACATGTTGATATGGTTTAAATGTGATAATTTGACACATATACTTGGCTGAATCAATTAATTTATAAACACAATTTATTATTCATACCTCAACATCATTATAATTAACATAAAACCACAAAAAAACCAAAATTAATATGATATAAACAACATAACTCAACAAAGAAAATTATTTAATTTTTTTATATTTAGATCATTTTATTCTCTAACATGACCTTATTTCAAAATATATTAAGTGGAATACATAGTATTGGATTGAGATTTCTACACCCTTTTTACATGTGAACAACTTATTTACAATGATGAAGACAAATCTTCAGTGGCTGAACAAATTTTTCATTTATTTCATTGGTATATGTCATCCCATTCAATTTTAACATAATTTTTAGAATATAAAAATTATGTTCTAAAAAATTCATGGACTACTATTTTACTTTTCCCAAAAATAAAAATAAAAAATCTTCGAATAGCAGTGTTAAAATATAGAGGAATGGTGTTAAAACCCCAAATATATTTATTAAAATATGTAAATTATGTCATCTAAACATGTTGAAATGGTTTAAAAGTCATAATTTCATACGTCTTCTTGGCTTTATCAATTATTTTATAAACACAAATGATTATTCAAACCTCAGCATCATGGTAAGTAATAAAAAACCACAAATAACTATAATTAATGGTGTTTAAATAGAAAATATTTTCAAAACACATATTTTAATTTTTTTAAATTTACATCATTGTACTCTCTTGCATACCCTTCTTTAGGAACATATTAGGAAGCATTAAAAATCATTTATTGGGATTTTTTCACCTTTTTCAGGTGTGACTAACTTCTTTACAATGATGAAGAAAAATAATCGATTGATGGAAAAAATATTCCTCTATTTTACTATTATATGTTTACATATTTAATTATAACTTTGGTGTTTCAATCTAAAAAACATTTCATGTAAAATTCATAGAGAGTTAGTTGAATTTTCATAAAAAATAAAACAAAAAAACTAGTGTAGGTGTGTTAAAATCTTGAGGCTTGGTGTTAAAACCTAGAATATTGGTGTTAAAATCTATAAATTACGTCATCTGAACATTTTGAGATGGTTTAAATGTCAAAATGTCATATACATTTTTGACTTCATTAGTTAATCTACAATTATCAGTGATTATTCATACATTAACATCATTATAAGTAACACTAAACCACATAAAACAATAATTAATCAGATTTAAATAGTAGAACTCCACAAAAAACAAATTTCAATTTTTTCTTATTTACATAATTTTACAATCTTAAATTCCCTTCATTATAATCATATTTGGTAGAATATATAATATATTATTGGGATTTTTTCACCACTTCCGTGTGTAACCAACTTCTTTACAATGATGAAGAAAAATATTAGGTGGCTACAAAAATGTTTCATCCATTTAATTGGTGTACGTAAAAATATGTTATTATAAAAAAGGTTTTATAATATAAAAATTGAGATATGTAAAATTATTAGATTGTTAGTTGAATTTTCACAAAAACCAAAACAAAAAAACATAGACTAGGAGTGTTAAAATCTAGAGGCTTGGGGTTAAAACTTGAATGGCCATTGTAAAAAACTGAAAATAATGTCATCTAAACATGTTAACATGGTTTAAATGTCATAATTTCATACATATTCATAACCATGCCAACTAATTTATAATAACTAGTAATTATTCACACCTCAAAATAATTTTATGTTTCAAAAAAATAAAATTAATAGGATTTAAATTGAAAAACATCACAAAAAACATATTTCAATTGTTTTCAGATTTATGTCATTGTCCGATCTAACATTCCTTTATTTAAAAACATATTAATAAGCATAAAAAATTATGTTTTGGTATTTATACACCTTTTTTTGTGTTACCAACATATTTACAATGATAAAGGAAAGTATTTGGTGATAACAAAACAGTTTCATCTATTTTATTGTTATATGTCAACACATTCAATTGAAACATAGGTGTTTCAATCTTCCAAAAATGTTATGTAAAAACCATGTAATTTTAGTTGACTTCTCACAAAAAACCAAACAAAAAAACTTGTAGCATGAGTGTTAAAATCCAATGGATTTGTGTTAAAACCTAGAAGTTTGGTGTAAAAATCTATCAATTATGTCTTTTAAACATGTTGACATAGTTTAAATGCTATAATTTCATACATCTTCCTGACTAAATCAATTAATTTATAAACACTGATGATTATTCATACCTCAACACCATTGTATGTAACAAAAAACCACAAAAAAGTAGAATTAATAGTATTTAAACAAAATAACACCACAAAAAAAACATTTCAATTGTTTTCATATTTACACCTTTTTCCAATCTAACATTACATTATTTAAAAAAATATTTTTATTCTACTCAGATTTGGATTGGGATATTTGTACCTTTTTCATCTTTGACCAACTTCAATACAATGATGAAGATAAATCATTGATGGCTGCAAAAAATTTCCATCAATTTCATTGGTATATGTCAACACATTCAATTGTAATATATGTATTATAATCTAAAATTTATGTGATATAAAATTCATGGAGTGTTAGTTGACTTTTCATAAAAATTAAAATAAGAAAACCTAGAGCATGGTTTTTTAAATATGGAGGCTTGGTATTAAAACCTGAAAGGATAGTGTTAAAATCTATAAATTATGTCATCTAAACATGTTAAAATTGTTTAAATATCATAATTTCATACATATTTTTTATTTCAAAAATTATTTTATAAAAACATGTGATTATTTATATCTCGAAATTATTATAACTAACCCAAAAAACCACAAAAATCCATAATTAATACGATTTAAATAGAAAAACTCTACAAAAAACATATTTCAATTATTTACAGATTTAAATCATTTTCTTATATAACATAACCTTTTTTAGAAACATATTAGGTTACTACACAATCCTAGATTGGGAAATCTATACATTTTTCATGTGTGCCAACTAATTTAAAATAATGAAGACAAATCTTGAGTGGCTGAAAAAAAGTTTCATCCATTTCATTGGTATATGTAAATAAACTAAATTGTAACATAGGTTATACAATATAAAAATTATATTACGTAAAATTCATGGAATATTAGTTTATTTTTTTACAAAAACCAAAACAAAAAGCACGATGTAAGAGTGTAAAAATATACAGGCTCAATGTTAAAAGCTAGAAGGTCAGTGTTAAAATTTGTAAATTATGTCATCTAAATATGTTGAAATAGTTTAAATTTTAGAATTTGACATATCTTCTTGACTTAATAAATTAATTTATAAACAAAAGTGATTATTCATACCTCAACATCATTGTTAGTAAAAAAACGCAAAAAAACCAGAATTAATAGAATTTAAATAGAATAACTCAAAAAAATATTTAAATTGTTTTCATATTTATATAATTGTCTTCTGTAACATGAACTTATTTTAAAACATATTAGGTAGAATATAAAAAAACACCCCACCCTCTCAAAGTTTTTAGATCAACTTGGATTGGGATTTCTGCACCTATTTTTCATGTGACTTATTTCATTACAAACAAGAATAATGATACAAATTCTTATTTCAAAATTGATACATGATATTATTATTATATAGTCTATCGGGAGGATGATAAGTATTCAGTGGTTTCAAAATAAGTGATCCATACAATCATTATATGTAAAATCTTTCAAATGTGGCATATCATTGGTCTCAACTGGATTCATAACTCCAAGATAAATCTTTTGTTGGGTGTCAAAAAATAACAATCATCTATATATCTATCCAGTTTACCATGTACTTTTCTTATTTTTACACATTCATGAGTATAAGGTATCCCACTCATTTTCCATATTTGACAAGTGCATTAATGACTGCCTAGTTGTACAATGATACCCACATTATTGGTCAAAACTAAGACAAAATTATGTCCATATTTCTCTACTATCAATGTTTCATACCCTCACACATTCACCTACAATTTTTCCTTAACATTAGGACCAAATCAATTTCTCCACCTTTTCATTTCTTCCTTAGTGGTAAAAAAATTCTTAATAAATTTATCAATATGTTCATTAATGAACACACAAATATTTTGTATCATCTCCTTCAAAATCCATGAATTGAATGATTTGGATTAATTGGTTGTGATATAATCTCATTGACAGTGTGGAAATTGTGACATTTATCACCTATCAACATCACCATCATTTTCAACCCATCTTCACAATTTTGGAAAAAAGTCTCTCAAATTCTTCATAGAAACATTAAAATCATAGTCTAACCAAGAATAATAAATGGCATCTAATAATTTCAATTCCCTTTCCTTAGTTTCTCTTCTCATTCCATTACATAATTATTTAATTTCAAAGATCAAATTTTCTTTCACGTGATGGTAACAATATGAACGTCCATATCTACTAAAAATTATTCTAAGAGTACTTATAATCTCATTGTTTCGATTAGATACTATAACTAGTAGAATATAACCTATAATTACTTTTATATTGTTTAAAAATCGTGTCTAATCATCATTTATTTCACCCCCAATAATTGAATATTCTAATGGGGAGAGGTTATCATTTTTATTATATGTTGATGATTCTAAAAAGGTACCTTTATAAGGACCACTAATTTGACACCCATCCACAATTATCAAAAGTCACACACCTAATAAGAAACCATTTATGAAACACCCATATGAAATGAATAATCTTTAAAATATACTATTTTCTAAAAATAACCACTTAACTATTTTTTTGATCAACTTTCATTAGTAAATTTCATATCTAAGGAGGGGGTTCAAAACCCATTGGGCGTAGGGTACTGTAGCAGTACTGTAGCAGTGGAGATACTGTAGATCGGTGGGTACTGTAGCGGCAGTAGGACACTGTAGCAGTGGTGGTACTGTGCAGGTACTGTAGCAGCCGAGTTACTATTCACAGAATGGAAATTGGGCAAAAAAATTGGGCCTACGAGCTATGTAATGGGCTATAAGCCCACTGGGCCTTCAGGCTATGTAATGGGTCTCCCTCTACCCAGTTAAATGAGGTCTTTTATTTGATTTAATAATAAAATGAGGCTTCGGCCCCAACCTTTTAAAAAAAAGTAAATATCATATATAAGGTATTAACATATATGACTGCTTTGAAACCCCATATATTCCACCAATTACTTTTTTCCTTAGATCTTAATGCTTGAAAATATGTATAGAATATACCATAGCCTCTATATAAGTCAACTTTAATTTCACTGGAATATTTTTTCTTATATGAATTCAGCACATCAAAAATGACATATAAAATTAATTATTCCCTTGATTGTTGAATTTTTTTTGTCTATATTTAGATTAATACATGTGACCATCTGTAAAAGTTTTTAGACAAATAAATGGAGTGGAATTACTCAAGAAATATGTTGTTAACTTCCATATGAAACTCTCAAATTTTTATTTGGAAATAATATTTTTAGGAATATTCCTTAAATATACATAGTCAAACCTATGTGAAATTCTATTCTTAAAGATCATCTCCCATAATGATTTGGATGGATGAAAAATATGGCCAGAATTCTCCAACAAATTATTTGAATTTGAATCATTTAACTCTGGCATCAAATATGGAACACTACTAATTTCACAAATTAGAATTTGAAAATTTCCATCAAATGGAAAATTTATTTTGAATTCCCACAAAATAATTCAACCCTATAATTTAAATATCAAATATAAATACATAACATGTTAAAAAAATATTAATATAAATAACTTTGACATGTCATTACCTTTGATCTTCATCCATTTTTGAATGCAAGCATTCATCTATCCTTAAAATATTGTTGACATGAGAAACAATTTAATTGAATGTGGACAATTACTGAACTCCACCATCATCAATACGGTCTAAAAAACACCATTGTAAAACATTGAAGTGTATTTTAAATCTAAAAATGAAACATCATACTTCAGAATCGATGATCCCACTCTTGATTTTTCATCAAATGAAATTCCTTCTATTAGCACTCTATACATCGATATTCCACCTTCATAATTCATTATTCTTTTTAAATCATTGAAAATAAATCCATAAAAATGAAAATAAAACAATTTTTTTTCAAATAATTTGAAATCATCTTGTATCAATCAACTTACAACATTAAGGAATATAATACCTTAAAACTCATTCTCAGTTTATATTTACACCAATTTAAAAAATAAATCAAAAATAGTATAGGCATCATATAATTTATATAAAATTTTGTTTCAGATAAACTAGGTTATAGGAGAAGGAAAAAACAGTAGTTTTTTGGTTAGAGAGGAGAAAATGGTGGGGGGATGGAACTCTCGGAGAAAGACCATTACAACACTAGAATGATGATCGAAGGATATGACGATGGGACAAGTGTTGGTCTAGAGGAGCACGCTGAATGATGATTGGAGTAAAAGACTAAGGATGTGTGAACATGATGAGAGTGGGAGAGTATGTGGTGTTGAGTTTAGTATAGGAGAGGAGGTAGTAGTTGGATTATTATCAGAGAGGATTTGGTAGTTGGATGAGTGTGGGAGAGGATGCGATAGTGGGATGAGCACCAGAAATGGATATGGGAACCATATAGAATTAGGTCTAAGAAGTGGGAAATATTTTAGGGTTTAATGGTTATTTTGATACCAAATATAATAAAGAAAGGTCTCGCATTTTTATTTTATAATTTCTTGGTCCTTATCTTGAATTATGCACGTGTTTTAGTCTGTAAGTGTAATTCTACCTTCTTATACCCCTCTATTTTTTCATATCTATCTTTAGAAATCTCCCCTAATATTTCTATCTCTTCAAACCATCGTGCAGTTTCCTAGAATATATGCATGTACAATGCATTTATCCTAAGAAAACCATGCATAATCCATGCATCTCCTCCAGGCAGGAATCCTCACACACCCCATTATCCACGATCGATAGTCATGATCTGTGACCCCTCCTTACATGGCATCCCTATCATGCCTCCCAATTGTAGATAACCCTTTAATTCATGACCCTGTTGTTCATTTCCAATAAAGATACTCTCAAATTCAGGAGGATTAATTTTAGGTCACATTAGGGTATCCACGACCTCCTAGAATAGTGTTGTGAAAATCTTGGGGACAGTGCTGGATATAATCATTGATATTATTGAACCCCTTAATTTTTTTCATATTTGGGTGTGAATGATATGTCTGAGACACTTTTTTACATGTATATAAGTTTTATGTACGTTTCTTTTACTTGGATATTCATATACTCTATAGAGATATTTTTTCTTCTCTCCTATACTTGGAACATATGTTGTGTCTATTGATTTTTTTACTAAAGATTTTTCTTTACAAACTTCGTTATCACTTCCCAATAAATCTTCATTAGAAATCAATAGTTTTCTTCCATTTACCATTTATTATAATAGCTCACTTATTTTTCCTATGTTTTTTGATCTCTAGGTTTGTTAGGACTAATCCTTTTGATCAAAATATTTATATTCTATATTTCCATCAGATATTTAATTACAAGTTTTTTTAGTTTCTCCAACATCACCCATGAAGGAATTGTTTATTTATATTTTTAAATTTACTTTATTTTTTTTTATCTATGTTAGTTTATGTGAATTTTTATGAGGGGTTTTCCAATAAAATATCTACTTTTAATGCCACATTGGGAACTATTTCTATTTTTTAGATGCTCATCAAGGAAAAGAATCATCCTAAGTAGATTTAGTTTATGATGTAAGAATTAAAAGTCCTAGAGACTTGATCTCTCTTTTATCTAAAATATAGGTTATCAGTTGCAAGTTAGTGTAAAATCTTGAGGTGATTCTCAATGAATTTTTGTGTTACCTCATGGATTTCGTGGTTTCAAAGGAAATTTCCAATTCTAAGAAATAAAATACTTCATTAATTTTTCTCCAATGACATAAATGACATTTTTCCACCTTCGTATCTCCTAAGTTATTTTACATCATTGAGAATTACATTATGAGAATATCAAGAAGACTTTTATAAATCAATTTCACAATAAAGTGGTATATATGGAGAAACTGATTGTGTTCATTTCTTAAAAGGTTAATATGAGGGTCTATAATCTATATTAATCATTGAATGATGACAAACAATCCCCACAAGTTTGGTTTAGAAATTTTTTTAACATGGTAACTTATTTGGAATTTCGGAAAACTTGAAATATTTATCCATATTCGATCAGTATATGATCATTGGGAATATTTAACAAGTAGTGTAGATTATATGGTGATCAAGATAAGTAAATAAATTGATTAAATCCTTTATTAATCTTTGATAGAATAAATGTGGGGTTTGGAAAACACAAGGGGAGATGAATCAGTGTTGGTATCTTTTAAACAATGCAAGCCTTTACCCTTATTTTTTTATACACTTCACTCTTACTCGCTTTTAGTTTGTGTGAATGTACATAAATTTGGAAAGTAAAGAAAAAAATTACACTAGGGTTTGTTAACAAAGTTCACCTTCAATATGGATGATTACATACCTAGTATATAGTGGTTGTTATACCACATGAACACAACTATTATTATATTATCTAGAAATATCTCTGGCATGGGAATATCTTGGGAATGTATTCATGGAACTAACCTAGTACAATATCATGCACTAACTTATTGTTCAAGCTCTAGAACCAACCATGATTTCCCCCCAAAATCACCAGATCAATCTAACTCTTATATAAAGTAAGATAAAAAAATGAATCTTAAGTCCCTCCTAGATAGTGTAGGCATCTTCTTCCTTAACTAATATAAATCACAAGGGTTGCCTATTACACCTTTATTCCTTTTGATATTAAGATATCATAGTCTGAGTTTTCACTCCCTTCTTCAAGATATAATATTATTTTATTGAATCAAGTTTCTCTCTATCTCTCTATCTTATTTTTCAATGCATAAGGATAATACATTTCATAAAAACAATGTATATCCTCTTCACTTTGATAAAAAATATATTTAGGTTAGCTATTATGTTGGTTCTCTCTAATTACCTGAAAATATAGAATAATCATAGATCATAATTCACTCTATTTTCTTTATTTTTCTTCAATATATCTACAATAACCGTGTAAATATGTAATCCTTGATCCTGATAAACTAGAATCATCAGTCTCTAATTCACATATAAATCAATAACAAAAAAAGCAATCCTTCAACCAAATTAAATAGGTTCAGTTACATGGATAAAATGTCATCAATTATAATATTTTCATTGAAACTATTTATTACAAGATCATATAGAACAATTTTTTTAAATGTATTTTTAGGTCTACCAATACTTTTAATAAGTGAAGATTCGGGTATTTCAATTTAATTTCCTGAAGACTTGGTATTTTGACATCATATAACAATCAAAATTATCAAGGAATTCTCTCTCTTAAAATCTCCACAGAACATTAATCTTAATGAATCCATGTCCTATGAGAATGATGCAACATTAAATTCGTGTTCATAGTTCCTTCTAATGTGGTGCAAAGGTCCCCCACACACTCTTCCTTTCCTAGTTTACTTCATGATGTGTCCCTCTACCCCCTAAAAAGATTTTTATTTCTATTATATGACTACACAATTATTCTTCAGCAATTATCCCTTTAATCTTGAATAGAAACACAACTAACTCAAAAAATCATCATAGTATTTCATTGAATAATATATCAATATCATTTTAATTATTTCTCATTCTTAAGAATATATAATTCTGAGAATATCATAATTTGGGAAAATAGATTAACCCTTGCAAGTTTCTAAATAAATATTATAGAGTATACATATGAGTAGACAAATGATTCTTATGGATTATCCATATGAATATTATGCAGTATCTAAATGACTCTTATAGAATAATCAATTTGTCAAATTTTTTGTCTAGTGTCACATCATAGGAGTAAATGGTTATTACAGAAATGACTCTTGCGATAATGCTAAATGTTCCTTAGGAGAATGCAATTATTTATTTTCATCTCAAATAATTTTTATAAAGTAAATGACCCCTATATAATGCGATAATGAATCCTATAATAATTTCAAATAATCCTTATTGATATTCACATTATATTTATTGAAACCATAAGGGTTAGTAACGTAGGGATGTTACAAGTTTTCAGTGTTGGGTAAGAGATATTTAATAAGACCAGTGCAGTATTTTTACATTAGTTATTAGGTTGGAATAGGTTGTTGTGGAATTAAATGTGAGAGTTTCTATTGGGAAATGGGACCATAGTGTAATGTCCCAACCCAAGTTCCAAACACCAGTGCCTCAAGACAGTTAGTCACATGACCTCAAGCACGCCTCCCCATATGCTATAGGCTACTGAATAGTAGCGAGGGTCTAATATCAATTATGGGGAAACTATACTCTCTTTTATTAGAGTAATAAACTAGTATAAAAATAAGAAACAATAAAAAAAATATTACTATAACCAGAACAGTACCATTATTACATGATGGCCAAATTAGGGAATACAAGGGAAAAATAGAATAGTAAATATTCTATGAGAAAGTATGTTTCAAGCGTCAATATGAAAACACAAAATTAAATACACTGAGAACTTCTAAGTGGGCCCTAAACCATATCTGTTTCCCTCATCCACTCTCCATACCAACTAAACTATCTAACATAGGACCTTTTCCCTTATCCTATCCTACAAACATGAATTCTATTCAGGTACTGATCATATAGCTTGAGTAGGGTATGAAGACAACTTAGTAGGCCACCACCAATGGTGTCTAAAACAATATCCAGTAAAACATAGTATGTAGTTGTATAAAGAATAAATAAAAGAAATAAAGGAAACAATTTATAGTTATTTAATTACTCTTTATTTAACCACATAACACCCCTGGGTTCCCAAGGACACTAAAACCATTCCATATATCTGAATTCCATTTCTACTATTCATATTTCATAATACATTCATGAATTCCATTTTTACAATTCACTATTTCATAATTGAATTTTGTTGTTACCATTAATATTTAAAAATACAAAACTGAAATCCATTTTTACCATTAATTATTTCATTATTGAATTCCATTATTACCATTCATATTTTATAATACACGACTGAATACCACTACTACCATTCTTCATTTCATAATTTAATTAAATTGTTACCAATCATATTTTATAATACATGACTGAATTCCACTATTACCATTCATCATTTCATAACTGAATGCCATTATTTGAATTCATATTTTATAATACATGACTGAATGTGTAAGAACCCGGTTCTTTTTGAGGTCCAGGTTTATTTTTTTCTCTCTTTTCCTTAAGTGTTTTTGAGAAAATATGGAAAATGGGAAAAATCTTAAATTTTGGAAAGTACACGCCATGTACTTTTGGCCGTGTGGGATGGGTACACGGGGCGTGTGGCCATGCTGGGGATGAAGGGTGTAGAAACCGACTACATGCCATGTAGTGGTCCCTTACACACCGTGTAGTCAGTCGGCAGGCCAAAAAAGTAAGGCGGTGGAGTAACCGCCAGCTGGGCGATAGTACACGCCGTGTACTCAAGAGTACATGTCGTGTACTAATGTTGATGGATGAACAGTGTGGCGGTGCCTCCAGGGGAACAGTTAAATGAAGGAAGTACACGCCGTGTACATGGAAGTACACGCCGTGTACTTGGAAGTACATGTTGTGTACTTTGTTTTTTCACTTAAAACAGGTAGTATCCAACCCGGTTCACAGGATTGGCTTAGAACCAGAGGATGGAGCTCAGGAGGAAGGCTGGATCTTCATGGATCAACCGATCGAGCGTCGGGAATATCTTTCCACCTCGGACGATCACGTTGGAACCGCACGGGTAAACCCTCTCTTCTACTAGCGTGTTGCATACCAATTCTTTCCCTAACGGGGGTTATTTGAGGTTGAATGACGGTTTTCATACCTCAAATATACGTCGTTCTTGGGAGTTTCTGGAATTGACGTTCGGGTATACCGTTCGTTGGCGTATAATGTAGGTGGCTTGGTGTTTGTATTTCCAACTGCCGTGTGTTTTGTGAGTTTTTGTTCCACGAACCCATGTTGGGGTGTCTTTTGGTTGAGGTCATTGCTATATTTAGCACCTAAAATTGATTAGGTTTTTAATTATGATATTAAAATGCTGGTTGGGATCGTTTCTTGGATCTGGAACCACCCCGGGGGTGTGTTCCACTATTTAGCCGTTTGTCCAGGATTCCTGAGGGTATGCCTTAAAAGTAGTAATTGTATAATTTCCTTGAGAGGAATTGCTTGTTACTACTTGTCTACCTGTTGGGAATGCCCCAGTTACCTGTTTATACTGAGGGCGTTGTTGTGATTAGCCTGAGGGAACTGCACTATTTAGCCCGAGGGCTGTAGTTATTTCTCCTGTGGGAAACCTTTCGTGCTTGAGGGCTTGACTTCTGTGCCTGAGGGAAAAACTTCTTATGCCTGAGGGAAATTTCTGTTACTCCTGAGGACAATACCTGCGGGTTGGATTCTGTACAGCTTGAGGGAAATCCTGAGGGGGTGGTTTACAATATTAGCCTGAGGGAAAGATACTGGTTGGCCTGAGGGCTTGGTGCTGTTTAGCACAAAAATGTTACTAAGTGAAATGGATTAAATAAATAATAAAATGGAAATTTGACTGTTAAGTTAGTTACTTTTGAATACTGCTTACTTTATTGCATTTTCCTACTGCACACTTGTTGCATGTCTTACACGCAGTTGGGCATGGGCCTTTGGTGGTGCCTACTGAGATATATTTCTCACACCCTCTTTGGGTCATTCTTTTCGGCCCAAACAGATTATGTTTCTGTAGGTTTGGATAGGGGAAAGAGTCCCTATATAGGTACTTGACTGTTGCTGAGAAATAGGAGGGCATGGGACTGAGCCTAGGCTCATGATGCCACTGCCAGCTGTTTTTCTTTGTTTTGTTGTACTCTTCTTTTGTTGTACTGTATTGATGTATAACATGTTCTGGATGTTTTCTTAGAACTTGAGACATGTAGAATCATTTTTTATATACTGTTGGTTGTATCCACTGCAGTTTTTTATTTCAGTTATGTATGGTTTACTGCTTCCGCTGTTCGTTGTATGTTTTATTTTTTATTCCGCTGTGCTACACTTTGACAAATGAGGGCATAGTTTCCCCATTATCCAACCTGGGCCCTCGCTGCTAGTCGTCATCCTCTGGCGTTTGGGTAAATGTGCTTGAGGTCACGTGGTAAACTGGGTTCAGGGCACCCGTTGAGTGGCACCCGGAACCGGGATGTTACAAAGTGGTATTAGAGGAGTTCTTTTCTTTGACTTACTATTTGGAGTCGTATTCAGGGATATGATGAATGATAGTTGGTAATAAGCTGTGCCCAGGCATAGCTAACCCGTGTACAGGGAAAATCCAGTTTACCTCGTATTGAAATTTTACTGATTTTTCAATTTAAAGTTGATTTGATTTCACCGTTGGGCGACACACTTGTGATTGTGCTGTTATATTTTATTTATGGGTTCCCTTTAGTTGCAACCCGATGAGATGAGGGTATGTCGTCGCATCCATCATTTAGGCACATGCTAGAAATCACATTCCATGCATAGTTTCCATGCCATGTAGGTGCATTAGAAATTGCATGTTGTTGTGACAGTGGTTGTGTTAGAAAAACATGCTGTTGTGATAGCTACTTGATAAATACCTGCTTTGTGATAGAGTATTTTCTTGTGTGATCCTGTTTATAGAATGGATAACAAACCTTGGTTTTTTGGGGAGTCTAGGCCCCCATGGACCGGAATTTGGTGGATCATTAGCTGTTTATTATTTATAACACAGATAAGATGTCAAACTTTGATTCGTGGGGAGTATGGGCCCTCAGAGGTCAGAATTTGACACTTAGGTGTTGTTTTTCAGTATTTTCTGGGTTCTAGAGGAGTTTCGGAGGCATACTGTCCGGAAACCCAGTATACATTCCTTGTAGTACTTCAAACACTCAGTGTATGGCCTTCTGTTAGGGAAGAAAAATGAACTTTTTGAGTACACACCGTGTAACTAGAGTACACGCCGTGTAGTCTCATCCCGTGTCACAAACCGTGTTGGCGGAGACATGGGGAAGGGAAGAGTTTGGAGCAAACACACCGTGTAGCTTTTGTACACGCCGTGTAGTGTTGACCCGGAGTCCGGCCATGTAACTAACAACACAGGTCGGTGAACTCCTGTACAGAATGCGTCGTGTCAATGATGGACACGTCGTGTAGTGCGACCTGGGGACTCGGCCGTGTAACTATCAACACGGGTCGATGTCACCTCTCCCTGAACATGCCGTGTAACTGTGGGAATCGTTGTGTAGTCTTTTCTAAGGAAAGACCATGTGGAGTTAGTCGTGTAATGGGGAACGGGGTGGTATACACACCATGTGCGCATGTAACACGCCGTGTAGTGTCAAGCCGAGTATTCAACAATGTCACAGATGACACGGGCAGTTGGAAAAATTTCACCATACACGCCGTGTAGATGTTATACACACCGTGTAGTTTTTGTTCAATAAGAACCGTATGGCTCGGCCGTGTAGAAGGAACCGGGAAGGGAAGGGAAGTCAAGTACACGCCATGTAGTCAGTATACACTCCGTGTAGTCTTGTTTTTAAAATTTTGAATGCATTCTTCATCCTGTTCCCTTTTGGGTTTCTTCGTTTTCGGTCTTTGATAATATTGTTCTAAGGTGTGTTTTTGACCTTGTAGTGTCATGCCACCTAGAAGACCGTTCGTTGTTCACCAGAAGAGCGACAACGAGTGTACTCCAAAAATGGTGGGCCATGGGCTACCAGTTGATCCTCCAACAGAGCCAGATACGGTGCCTGCCGTTATACCAGACACAGGCGCAGAGGCACAGTTCCGTGAAGGCTTTATGCGGTTCATGCAGACCTTTCAGGGAGCACCGTAGGCTGCCACATATATGGCTGAGCTGACTCGTATCTTTCAGCAGTAACATTCGCTTATGTTTTTAGGGGATGGAGGACCACAGGATGTGGAGTCTTGGCTAGGATCAATGCAGACTATTTTTGAGCATCTTGAGACACCTCCAGGGTGGAGGGTCAAGCTCGCGATATACGTGCTGCGTGATTCCGCCAAGAGTTGGTTGGATGTCACCACCCAGTCAGATCATCACAGAGACATAGCGTGGGAGTATTTTCATGCAGTCTTCTATGACTTCTTATTTCCCGAGACACTACGGGCAGACATAGCTCAAGAGTTCATGAATCTGCAGTAGGGATCTATGTCGGTGATGGACTATTCTACTCGTTTCACCAAGCTTCAGCATTTTGAACCCGTGTTGGTGGGTGACGAGACGTTGAGGGCCAGACGTTTTGAGGATGGTCTTCGTTATGACATCAAAGCGCTGGTGAATGTTTTCAGGTTTCCTACTGTACATGATATTGTGAACCAGGCACTAATTACAGAGAAGAACCTGCAGGAATATAGTGGTGTGGGCTAGGGTGGCTCAGCACCAGTTACTGGTACTATTGCTGTTGGCAAGAGGAAGAGGCAAATGGACTTCTCTGAGGGCGGCAATACCAGCCAGCCAGCTTCTTCAGGTGGCCCGATCAGGTGCTACCAGTGTAGAAGAGAGGGGCATAAGATACCATAGTGTCCACAAGACCTAGTTGAGTGCTGAGCTTGCGGCAAGATGGGTCATCTGCAACACTTTTTCAGGGTGTTTCCACCAGTGTCTAGTGAGAGGGGTTCTGTGCATACTCCACATGAGGGAGTAGGACCAGTGGCTTCTTACCAGTTAGGGAACTGGAATACATCAGGGCGTGTAAGTAGAGATGGTGGTCATGGCCGTGGTATCCAGACACCAGGATCTCAGAGGCAGTAGGGTGGGACAACTCAGGGTAGTCAATCTGTGTCGCAGGGCCACGACACTGGGCAGGATTATGCAGTGCAGTAGACCCAGCAGGAGCAGGATCCCAGACCTTCTACAGTCATAGGTACTATTCTAGTAGCTTCTGTTTTATCTTTAGGACTTTTCGATACGGGTGCTACACATAGTTTCATATCTATACCTGTTGTTGAGAGCCTTGGGCTCTGTGTTTATACTTCTTCTAATATCATCACGCTAGACACTCTGTTGGGAACTAGAACGGCTGGTGTGCGTCAGTGCAAGAAGTTCCCCCTTGAGGTTGGTGGGTGTCACTTTCTTTGGGACCTCTATGTCTTAGAGATGATAGTTTATGATGTCATTCTCGGGATGGACTGGTTGGTTCCCTATCGAGCCTTTGTAGAATTATATCATCGCATGGTGAGTTTCATGTCGCCGGAGGGCAGAGAGTTTATATACAAGGGCGAATGGGATGTTTAGGCGAGTCGAGTTGGACCAGAGCATCATGGGCGATGTGGAGTCACAACCCAGATTGTGAGCATATATCTGGATGATCAGGGGACTTGTCAGACAGATTTCCCTCCAGTTGCTGATTGTTTCAGGGATGTATTTCCAGATGAATTTTCAGGTCTACCTCTGGAGCGAGAGGTGGATTTCTCTATCAACCTTGTGCCAGGAGCAGCACCGGTGTCCATTCCTCCTTATAGGATGGTTATACCTAAGTTTCAGGAGCTCAATAGGCAGTTAGAGGAGTTAAAGGAGAAGGGTTTTATCTGACCCAGTACTTCTCCATGGGGTTCGCTGGTCCTTTTTGCGAAGAAGGAGGACGGTACCCTCAGACTTTGCATGGAATATCGGAAGCTAAACTAGTTGACGGTCAAGAACCAATATCCTTTGTCGAGGATTGATGATCTTTTTGATCAACTTCATAGAGAAAGAGTGTTCTCGAAGATTGACTAGGGATCAGGATATCATCAGCTGTGTGTTAGACCATCTGATATACCTCTCACATCTTTTCAGAGCCGATATGGTTTGTACGAGTACTTGGTTATGCCGTTCCGACTCACGAATGCGCCAACAGTCTTCATGGCTCTGATGAATCGAGTGTTCCATCCGTATCTTGACTCTTTTGTGGTAGTATACGTGGACGACATCTTGGTGTACTCTCACACTCGACACGACCATGACACCCATCTTGAGATCGTATTGAGTACACTGAGAGAGCATCAACTATATGCTAAGCTCTCAAAGTTCCACTTTTGGATGGACTAGATTCATTTCCTGGGTCATATCATCTCTGAGGCAGGAGTTGCAGTAGACCTAGAGAAGGTGAGAGAAGTAGTTTCCTAAGAGAATCCTGAGAACATGTTCAAGATACAGAGTTTCTTAGGTATGGATGGTTATTACAGATGATTCATACAGGACTTCTCCCGCTTAACAGCACCATTGACGGGTCTGACTAAGAAGGGTGTGAAGTTCATTTGGTCAGAAGCTTGCGAGAGAGCATTTCAGGACCTAAAGGGAAGGTTGACATCAGCACCAATCCTGATACCCTTAGAGCAGGGGAAGATCTATACAGTTTACTGTGATGCATCAGATATTGGGATGGGAGTAGTATTGATGCAGGGTGACCGAGTTGTTGTGTACGGGTCTCGGCAGTTGAGGACACCTGAGCGGAATTAACCGACGCATGATCTCGAGTTAGCCGCAGTTGTTCATGTGTTGCGTTGTTGGAGGCATTATCTACTGGGAGATCATTTTTTGGTTTTCACCGACCACATAAGCCTCGAGTATATCTTTACTCAGTGTGACATGAATCTGAGGCAGAGGAGGTGGGTTGAATACCTAAATTCTTTCAATTTTGAGCTTGACTATACACCTAGTAAAGGTAATGCAGTAGCTGATGCACTGAGCAGGAAGACTTAGATACAGGCAGTGAAAGAGGCCAACGTTGAGTGGCAGCTCATGTCTTTGTTCTCTGAGATGCATCTGGAGGTGCACGACAGTCAGGGGAAGACTTATCTTTCGTCATAAGTTGTGACATCTACCCTCCTGGACAGAGTGAGGATGAGACAACTATCTGATTCAGAAGGCCTAGTTCTACGGGAGTCGGTGGAAAGTGTGGACCCTCCTCCTGGTTGGACGATAGGCGAGGATGAAGTTATGCATTTCCATGGATGCGTATGGGTTCCAGGGGATATACACGAGGAGATGATGCAGGAGTTTCATGCTTCAGCTTTGGTAGTTCATCCCGGGGTTACCAAGATGTACCGAGACTTGAGGCGTCAGTACTGGTGTCTGGGTATGAAGAGTGATGTAGCTGGTTTTGTTACGAGGTGTTCCACCTGTCAGTAGGTGAAGGCGGAGCATCAAAGGCTAGCTGGACTGTTACAGTAGTTACCCATTCTAGAGTGGAAATGGGATGATGTCGCGATGGATTTCGTGACTGGATTGCTGAGGTCACCACATGGCAATGGTGCCGTGTGGGTTGTTGTGGACAGACTCACGAAGGTAGCTCACTTCTTGCCGATCAAGGAGACCTTCAGTGTTGACAATATCGGAAGGTTGTATATCCATGAGATCGCGCGTCTTCATGGGGTCCCTCGTTCTATCGTTTCAGATAGGGACTCCTGCTTTACATCTCATTTTTGGAAGATTTTTCAGAGGGCACTGGGTACACAGGTGCTTCTGAGCACAGAATACCACCCTCAAACAGATGGTCAGTCAGAGCGTACGATACAGGTGCTAGAGGACATGCTGCGTGCATGCGTCCTAGAATTTGGGGGCTCTTGGAAGAAGCATATACCCTTAGTCGAGTTTTCCTATAAAAATATATTTTAGGTGACTATTGAGATGGAACCATACAAGGCTTTATATGGTAGGCCATGCCAATCACCTTTGTACTCGTTAGAGGCTGGTGAGGCAGCTTTACTGGGGCCACAGCTCATGCAGGAGACATCTGAGAAGGTCCAGTTGATTCAGAAGCGGATGGAAACTGCGAAGTCTCATCAGAAGTCATATGACGATCTCCATAGATGACATTTGGAGTTAATTGTCGGGGATCAGGCTTTCTTGCGTGTTTCGCCAAGGCTGGGACACAAGCGGATCAGGAGATAGGGTAAAATTTCTCCGAGGTATGTGGGGCCATTTGAGATTATGGAGAGAGTCGGGATGGTTGCTTATCGGTTGCAGTTACCTCAGAGGTAACAGTCCATGCACGATGTCTTCCATATATCTCAGTTGTGTCGCTATCATTTAGACACGTCTCACACCTTTCAGCTAGAGGAGGTTGAGAATTAGATGGATGCGTCCTTTGAGGAGCATCCAATTTGTATCATTGAGAGGAGCACGAAGGTTATCCAAGGCCGGTCACTTCCTCTCGTACGGGTGCTATGGCAGCATGGCCGAGTGCAGGATGAAACCTTGGAGCGGGAGACCGATGTACGTGCTCAATGGCCAGAGTTGTTCACGGCTATATCTTCACCACCATTGGGAGGTCAATTCGGGGACGAATTTCTAAAAGGGGGGAAGTTTTTAAGAACCCAATTCTTTTTGAGGTATGGGTTTATTTTTTTCTCTTTTAATTAAGTGATTTTGAGAAAATATGGAAAATGGGAAAAATCCTAAATTTTGGAAAGTACACACCGTGTACTTTGTCCACACGCCATGTACTTTTGGCCATGTGGGATGGGTACACGGGGCGTGTGGCCATGCCAGGGATGAAGGGTGTAGGAACATACTACACGCTGTGTAGTCAATTGGTAGGCCAAAACAGTAAGGTAGTGGAGCAACCGCCAGCTGGGCGACAGTACACGCCGTGTACTCATGAGTTCATGTCGTGTACTCATGTTGACAGATGAACAGTGTGGCAGTGCCACCAGGGGAACAATTAAATGAAGGAAGTACACGTCGTGTACTTGGAAGTACACACCGTGTACATTGTTTTTTTCACATAAAATGGGCAGTAGCCAACCCTATTCACAGGATTGGCTTAGAACCGGAGGAAGGAGCTCAAGAGGAAGGCCGGATCTTTGTGGATCAACCGATTGAGCATCGGGAATCCGTTTGCACCTCGGACGATCACGTTGGAACCGCATGGGTAAGCCCTCTCTTCTCCAAGCATGTTGCTTACCAATTATTTCCCTAACGGGAGTTATTTGAGGTTGAATGACAGTTTTATTACCTCAGATCTATGCCATTCTTGGATGTTTCTGGAATCGATGTTCGGATATACCATTCATTGGCGTATAATGTAGGTGGCTTGGTGTTTGTCTTTCCAACTGCTGTGTGTTTTGTGAGTTTTTGTGCCACGAACCAATATTGGGGTGTTGTGTGGCTGAGGTAGTTGCTATATCTAGCACCTAGAATTGATTAGTTATTTAATTATGATATTAAAATGCTGATTGGGATCGTTGCTTGGATACAAAACCACCCCGGGGGTGTGTTCCACTGTTTATCCATTTGGCCAGGATACCCGAGGGTATGCCTTCAAAGTAGTAATTGTAGAATTGAATTGAAAGGAATTGCTTGTTACTACTTGTTTACCTCTTGGGTATGGCCCGGTTACCTGTTTAGCCTGAGGGAGTTGTTGTGATTAGCCTAAGGGCACTTCACTATTTAGCCTGAGGGCTGTAGTTATTTCGCCTGAGGGAAACCTTCCGTGCCTGAGAGCTTAACTTCTGTGCCTGAGGGTGAAACTTCCTATGCCTGAGGGAAATTTCTGTTACGCCTGAGGGAAAGACCTGCGGGTTGGATTCTGTATAGCCTGAGGGCAAGCCTGAGGGTGTTGTTCACTATATTAGCCTGAGGGAAAGATACTGGTTGGTCTGAGGGCTTGGTGCTATTGAGCACAAAAATGTTACTAAGTGAAATGGATTAAATGAATAATAAAATGGAAGTTTGACTATTAAGTTAGTTACTTTTGAATACTACTTACTTTATTGCATTTTCCTACTGTAAACTTGTTGCATGTCTTACACGCAGTTAGGCACGGGCCTTTGGTGGGTGCCTACTGAGATATATTTCTCACACCCTGTTTGGGTCATTCTTTTTGGCCCAAACAGATTATGTTTCTGCAGGTGTGGATAGGGGAAAGAGTCCCTATACAGGTACTTAACTGTTGCTGAGGAGTAGGAGGGCATGAGACCGAGCCTAGGCTCACGATGCAGCTGCCATTTGTTTTGCTTTGTTTTGCTGTACTCTGCTTTTTTTGTACGGTATTGATTTATAACATGTTCTGGCTGTTTTCTTAGACCTTGAGATATGTATCATCATTGTTTATATATTGTTGGTTGTATCCACTGCATTTGTTTATTTCAGTTATGTATGGTTTACTACTTCTGTTGTTCGTTGTATTTTTTATTTTGTATTCTGCTGCGCTACACTTTGAAAAATGAGGGCATAGTTTCCCCACTATCAGACATGGGCCCTCGCTGCTAGTCGGCAGCCTCTGGCATTTTGGGAAATGCGCTTGAGGTCACGTGGAAAACCGGGTTCGGGGAACCCGTTGAGCGGCACTCGGAACCGGGACGTTACAGAATTCCACTCTTT
The DNA here is from genome assembly GCA_963277665.1 of Viscum album. Taxonomy (NCBI): domain Eukaryota; kingdom Viridiplantae; phylum Streptophyta; class Magnoliopsida; order Santalales; family Viscaceae; genus Viscum; species Viscum album. The sequence continues at coordinate 1,475,904,264 of OY728152.1, read as the reverse complement.
CCATTCATCATTTCACTTCATATATATCATAATAACACATTAATTAATTCACCAATTAATTAATCAAATTCAATGATTATGTATTCACAACATCTCATTAATTAATTAAAAAATTAATTAATCACATTTTTATTTTAAATTAATTCAATAATTAATTAATCACATCAAATCCATTAATTAATTCAAAAATTAATTAACCGACTCAAAAATATTAATTAATTTAAAAATTAATTAATCATATCAATAAATTTCATAATCATAAAAATCTCCAATAATGATCTCAAAAATTAATTATTCAAATTCCACCATTCCAATATAATAATAATCAATTCAGCAATTAATTATTCAATTAAATAATCTCAATCACTCTATAATTAATTCAATAATTAAGTATTTTAATCAATTAATTTTATAATCCCAACATTCCTATTCATTAATTCAATAATTAATTAATCAATTTCAAAAATCTCAATAACTCCATAATTATTTCAATAATTAATTATTTCAATTCACAATCACAATATTCCCAATTTCACAATTACCTTAATTAATTCTCCCAATTAATTAATTATATATAAGAAATTAAATTTCTAATAATCTAATAGAAATTAAACCACATCATACATGTAACTGAATTTAAGACTTTTGGATTTGAATTATAGACCATCTACCTCAATTTTTTGATGAGAGATCACCCAACAAAAATCACTAATTTGAGAAGAGTAGTGACGTAGAGCAAGATTTAGATCTTAAAACCTTAATCAAGATTGAATATTCATGATCATGAAATTATAGATCTTGATCCAAAATCTTAGATTTAGACGTAACCAAAAATAGGGAATAACTATCCTAAAATGGATGGAAGAATAATACGAAGAGAAAGGAAACCACATGAGATGAGATCCTTTTATCAGGAGGGGTGAAAATCTTCAATCCAAGATTTGAATTGTGAATAAAGGAGGCAAGAATGGATTGAAGTCTACCTAGGAGGATCCAATATTCTAAAATTTTTACTAGGGTCAATCTAGGGCCAATTAGGGGTTAAAATGAGGGCTTGAAAATTTTTAAATCAATATTTTGGGTTAATTAAAAATCTGCACACAATTTTCCAAACCATGAACTTTAATTTTTCACCTATTAGGGGGGGGGGGGGGGGTTCATAGTTTCTCCTTTCAAGATGCATGATTTTACAAATTGTGCACTAGTCATGTGAATCCCCTCTATTTGGGTTCACATGGTTTACTGGGCTAAGGTGCAACATTAGGGCAAACCATGCACCAACTATGAAGTACCATATTTTGTCCATTTTTCTCAAATTTTAACCCAAAACACCCCATGGTAAAACCCAAAATAAAAGTAATCTACACAAGGAAAAGGAGTACCTATAAATGAGCCAGGGAAACCTCTAAAAAATTTTGGGGTTATACAATCTCCCTACTTTATAAAACCCATCCTCAGGCGACACCCCCAATCATCTCTAAAATTCATAGTAAAAAATATTGGTCCAATGAATCCAAATATCTGCTTCTCTCTCCAATGTTTATTCCTTCACACACCCATGTTTCCACAATAGAAAAACTTTTGGTATGTTATTTTCCCAGAACACTTTCTCACTGAAATCTAACACATGTATCAGATACTTTTCAAAGGAAACATCTATCTAAAGCTCAAACTCAATGAAATAAATCACATAAAAAGGTTGGAGGTGATATTTACAAAGCTATCTCACATGAAAAACATCATGCATTACACTGTATCTCTTTATAAGTTCCAATCAATATTCCCCAATCCCAATTCTCTCCACAACCTCAAACCATCTGACAAACCATGGCACTAGCTTTACCAATCTCTATATCATGTGATGACACAATCTAGGAAATAACCAAATAAATACACAATCATCCTATATTAAATATAGGGGTTATTAATTTCTATCGGCATATGATTTTTTTTACTTTGATCCATATCTATATTCTTATGAATCAATTGAACTTTCTCTGACATATCTGGCACAAGACTCGACCCGAACAACTCAGACTCATGTACCTCCATCAAACATAGAGGTGATATGCATGGCCTACTATAAAGAGCCACATATGTTTCTATGTGTATAGTTTCTTGAAAACTATTGTTATAGGAAAACTCCACATGGGATATGTGTTTCTCCGACCCACCAAAGTCAAGAACACATGCACATAGAATATCCTCAAGCACTTGTATAGCACAATCTGATTACCCATATATCTATCGGTAGAATGTCTTAATTAGTAAGACTTATGTACCAAGTGTCTTCTATAATCCCTTTTATAAGTGTGATGTAAAACGCGAGTCATCATCTGCAGAAACCTATGTATACGGGCTATGTCCGAAATGTAAAAATATCCCAATCGCTCCACTGACAAGGTCTCCCGTACCAGTAGGAAACGTTCTACCATCATTAGTATATCCAGAATCACCCAAATCACATCATTCTTCCAAGGAATCCTTAGGATACCCACACCAAAGTCCATAGTCACGTCATCCCACTTCTATTCTGTAATGGGAAACAGTTGTAGAAATCTAATATGTTGGTGATGCTCATCCTTTACCTGCTGATAGGTGTAGCATCGTATTACAAACCCTTCTATTGATTTATTTATGATTGTCCACCTAAACTATCATTATAGGCCACAATACATTTTAGTCACACATGGAAACATATCCAACTTTGACGCATGAAATTATCATATTATATCCTCCCACAAGATCATAGGAACAACAACCTGATTCCTGGAATAGATAACCTCATCCAATTCTAATTTCCAATAGGAAGGTGACTCCCCACCTTCAAGGCTTTCCCTCAAGGTCAAACATTATGGATCCTTATATTTCCTATCCTGGATCCATCTCAAAAGTGTATACTCTACTGAAACTGATACGTGAGTCATATTATTTGGACTCTCCTAAACAAAAACATGCATCTAAACTAGTAAATTCATTATTTTCTACCCAGAACTAGACTCATGAACCATTTAAGTCTGAGTTTTCCTTCTTAAAGAATCAGAAAAAATGTTTCCCTTTTGGGGTGTATAATCTATCACGCCCTGTCCCCAGACTGCCCCAGAGCTGGTTATGTTTCAAATAAAACATGGTGTGTAATTTTTGTATATAAAAAGAAATATTATTATTACAATCATGTTCCACTAAAGAGGATCTTTTTGGTTTAGGTCCTAGAGAATCAGATACAACTATTACAAATCTTCAAAAACTGAAAGAGGAAGAGTCTCCGTAGTGCTGCCACCTAACAGTGTAACTCAAATACACTAATCCTATAAAATTTATGTTAAAATGTAGGGTGATCATACAAATTTCCAATAAGGAGTTTTAAAATTAAATATTGTTTCAATTAAAACCACTTGAAAACATTCATTTAAAATTAATCATAAAATGTTAAATTTGGAAGGCTGTAATACACGAATCATAACGTAACATTTTTCCAAAAATTATAAGTGAGAATTTCAAGTAATACTAACAAGGTCACAATGAAAAATATTCCACACATTAGAATTCTCATAAAAAATGTTGGGTGTGCAGCATATAAAGTAAAAGTCCTTCTAACTTTAATAAGTGTGAAATACAAGAGTGTAAGTACTAAATTTACAACTGAGAGTAATACATGATTATATTTGCACATTAAATAATTACTTCAATTTCATCCCTTGCTTACTGTGAAACATAACTGGCTGATAAATCTCTGAGTGATGAATAAAAATTATGCCATAAGAATTTACTTCTTCTGATACTCATAAGTATAAACTCTTTAACCAAGTATATTCCACAAGTCAAATATTAACTTGGTTAATTATACCTTCGTAAACATTATGATGAAAGTGCATATGGTGGACTATGTTAAGGCCTCGACAAAGACATATAAAATGATTAAGGCCACATCCAAAATCCATAAATTGTAGTCAAGAAATGCCTCATCTAATTACACATCTATTTATCTCATGATACCTACCAATGCATTGAGGGGCTATAACAGGCCACACCTGACACTAATTAAGTCCAATGCATTCCTCATTTCTTTAAATCAAAGTGCATCAAACCACTTTTGTTTGTTAAACTATTTATCACTTATCGTTACAAGTGTCACATGTTACTTGATTTCTCATTTCATATTATTCAAAGTGTCCCATACCACTTTGAATAATTTAATTTATCATTTTATATTATACAAATTCTTTCAATCCACTTAAAATAATTTAATTCTTTATTCTATAAAAGGCCATTTGAGTATGATTACATTATTTAGCATTTAAATATACAAAGTGAATCATGCATATAAGTGTTAATAACAATACCATAAACTGCATGGCTATAGAAATAAATGAAAAGTATTTTTGGTAGCAGATGTGACAATAACTAGGGCACATAAACTACAATCTTGTCACATAAAATGACATCCCCTAAAATCCTTATTATAAAAGTAAACATTTTATATTACAAAATAAAAAATTCTAAAATTAGGATAATTTTAATTCATATTTAAAACACATGCTGATAAATCGGAAAATTTATAAAAACAAAACTTAATGATTGAAAACATTTATTGTGGCAGATTCAAGTGCTTGAAAAAAATAATTATTCCATATGAAGGATGCATTCATAAAAATATATTTAAACATATTTTTATACAAGTGCTTACCATGTTTATGTATAAAATATTATTCCATCCTTAAAAATAGGGCTGGATACACTAGGGTGTCTATTATTTTTGTATAAATGTGGGTTAAAAAGAAAATTATATGAACTACATAAACATAAGAGGTATACATGAAATTTTCACAACCAACAAAAAGTTTTTAAAAATCATTGTGAACATTGTGCATCTCACAAACATCATTAAATCACCAAAAATTGGTTTTTAGGAAAACATAAATAGTTTATGATTAAAACTTAAAGGTATACATACATATAACTGTATATATATCTATATATAGTACAATTATACAAAACAACCTTGAATACATACAATGTATAAGAGAAGGTATGTTCGCAACTTTAGAAAGACTTATGAATAAATCTTGTTTGTTATATATTGAACATAAGTAACTATATATATAATAACAATATTTTTATATATGTATAAGTTTCAGAAAATGAACTTTTTATAACCCTTAATTACCTCATTTTTTTCAAAAACATTAATTATACATTGAATTTCAATGTTAAAAGACTTAAAACTATTTCAAAAGGTGAGTTATATAGACTATATGAATATATATACATATATGAACATGTATATATATATAAGTGTTTTGTACAAAACATAATTCCTTTCATTTTAAAACAATACTTAAACTTTGAAACTCAATGTTTGGAAGTCTTAAAATCAGACATAATAGAGGTTTATCTAAAGCTGTATGATTATATATATATACATATATAAATGAATATAAAAAATATATAATTTGGTTTTTCATAAGGAAGGAAAGGTTTATTAAACCCTTACCTAGTTTAAGATCAACATGGAGTTGTGGAGAGATTTCTGGAGGCTTGAGAGGAGGAAGAACTGAGGAGTTTTGGGTGAAAACAAGATATATTTATAAATTATACATAATATATTTTTAAAAAAAATTTCAAGGAAAACTGAGACTCCTCAGTTTAAAATAAGTTTGAAGGTGTCTGTCTTGTGGAAAATGGGTGAAAGTAGGGGACACCTGGTGTCACGAGTGTGGAAGAATAAAAAGGAGAAGCATGTGATATTGGTGCAGCGCACGCATGGGGGGGGGGGGGGTTGAGAAGAGGAAGGAAACGAGAGAGGGTGTGGAAAATCAACAGATGGTTGAGATCTGGTCCAGACTTGATCAGACAACTATGAAATAATGTGTCAATTTAAAAAGAAGGAATGATCCATATTAGATCATATTTGATTTGACAGTCATGAGTGACACAGTTATTTAAAAAGAATTGAACGACCATGATTATATCATGATTGATCGAATGGTTGATGAGAACATGGAGATAAACCGTAGCCACGTGGGTTCGATGGCTGGATTGATCAAAAAACTCAGATCACACACGATATAATTGGATGACATAGATCGGGTTTCATCTAAAATTTTCCATCCCACATTGAAACAGAGAGTCTTCTCGAGCTCCCTTATAATATTGGAACTCCCGTAACAGTCCAGATTACTCCCCCCCTCCCGATACCGGCCTATACTAGGATCTATGGGTGCGCTCTGCGCCCACCCATGCCACCGTGCCTCCCCACTTGGGGGCATGCTCTAGTTCTCTGGCACACGCACCCTCGTGCACAGTTGGGGATTACTATGCCCCATATGCTCTTGATAGCATGCACCATGTGTCTGCACTGACCTGTGCCATTTTCTAGGGGATGTGGGTTAGATGCCCACCAAGGCCATGAGTGGATTCCTAAAAGGTGTCCCTCGGCTAGGTGGGGTACTCACCCATTTTTTGGATAAGTAAAAAAAATTATTTTTATTATACATAAGATTATAAACAAGGAACATATTTTCTCAAAACATGATCCCTTATTAATTTAACACTTTTGGAGATTAAAGTACACAAATACTTAAAACATTCAAGATTATTTTATACTTAAAAATACTTAGTGAGAACATTATTTGTTATGTTTAAGAAGAAGAATATTTATAATTACTATATAGAGAATTAATTTATAAAACAAATTACCATTAATTTAAAACATCTTTAAAATATCATTATAAACACGAGATGTTTAAAACATTTGAAAAGTATTTAAAATACTTTCTTAATTTTGAAATCATACTAAGTTTTATAAAATATGATTTTAAATTAAAAACCATGATGACAAAGATGAACCTTAAGATATGTGAAATATATCAAAACAATTAAAATGCTCGTGGTAGTTATATACATTTTATGAAAATTCATACAATATATCTTAAAATTTTCACTTAAATTTATTTTAGTTTAACAAAATACTAATGGTCACTTAATTTTAAATTATAACCACTTTAAAAGGAAAACAACAGTCGTAAGCATATCCAACGGTCACCTAATGGAGGCAATGGTTGGATTTCTTTAGGGTATTATAAAATCATGAATTAGTGTGTTCCAAATTCAAAACATCTTGGCGAAGATGGTGCACATCATTCCACTGATGCCTAGTGCTGTTGCAGTGGTTCTGTCCATATTGGTGTTCATTGTGATGGATCTTAAGGACCCCTACTACTATATTGTGATTTTATTGTATTGAGTGGTCTCCCTATTATTTTAATAGGTCTTTTAATAGGTATTTTTGGGTAGTATGGTTTTCCTTTGATCTTGCTGTAGTGCAAACACTTTGGTGTTTAATTTAATAAAATTCCTTGGGTCTAGTTTGAATGTTTTGTTTGGATAGCATAAAAATTAAATAGAATAAAACCATAATATTATTATTACATGTGAAAAAAGGTTTGGGGCGTCACATTATCCCCCCTTCAATGAATTTCATCCTCGCAATTCCAAAATACTCATACAAAAACCACGGGAAAAAACAAACACACATCAATTATAACATACCTTCACTGGGACCACCACTGATGGTAGGGTACTAACGACCTCAGGTGGATTCCTAGGGTAGTATTCTTCTCCTCGATTTCCATGGTCCAGATACACTGTGGATAGCTAGGGTCAAACCTGTGCATAAAGCACTCAACCTTCCATTGTGAGGGACAAGAGGTGTGGAGGTCAGAGATTTCAGAGTGGACTCATTTCCTATAAATCCCTTGTACCATTTCATACATGAAAATATTTATGGCATAGAGTTCCCCATACATACTAAAACTCAGGACCTAGAACAGTTATTCCACTCGATGGTCACCCTCAAAAGTAGCTTATTGAAACTTACCTATAGCTCTATAGTTATCAGCCAAAGTGAAGCATAGAAAAAGGCCCCCATAATACTTTACTCTTTGCCTATATTCTGAAAATTGTGAATTTGCAATCTGGTAATAGAAAACATTGTCTCCTTGGTTGAGACAATGAATGTTTGGCCAGTTCGACACATCATGGATTTGTTAGCAAGACAAATGTATGTTTGCATAGGGTTGGTATTCTTCCGAGCATGTTTTGACAATTATAATCTCTAAAAGTTCGGTAGGAAGTCATAGGATACTGGTTGGCGAACTCAGGTCCTCTATCAAAATATTTCAAGATATATGTTTTATTCAGAAAGGCATAACCATATTAAAATAGAGACTTTATTTGTAAAATCATGTTAAGGTATCAAAACGTATAAAATCATTCAGTTATACGAAGTTCATAAACCCAAGGTGTTACATAACTACTTGCTCACTCTCACAACACTAGTATGGATTTTCGGATGTCCTCCAAAATGACACTTCATTGGATTCACCGGTGTTGGAAATTTTTCGAATTCCCAGTCAAATGGATTCCCAAAGCGGTTCCAAACTCATCAATCTCTTGGTTTTAGATGAAGCATGGGTATTCCGGATTAATCAGATGTGGACATATAAAGTTCCAACAAAGGAATGCATGAAGGGTATGGAGTTGGACGATGTTTACTTGAACTTTCGGTCTATAATGAAAATGAGTAGACTCTACCTCGATAATTTTGAATTCCATGACCTGACCTTGAATATTATCAGTAACAATTTGACAAAGGTATTCTACCCAAAGGTCACCCTCTTGTGTAGCTTCCTGGTAGTTAATTAGTGATTTAAATTTGTTTTCCAGGGTGAATTATCATAATAGACCTTCATAATACCTACCCTTACATGCATAAAAGGGAAGTTGGGAATGAATCATCATAAAGTAATCAATGATAGACCCTCGGTGAATTTGGAGCACAAGAGGAGGATTGGATATGTAATAAATGTGTTTACAAGACAACTAAAGGTTTTCAAAAGTCTTGTAACCCTCTAAACATGACTTGGCCACTATAGTTTCCAATATTTATGTTGGGGGATACAAAATGTTCAATTCAACTACCATCTGATTTTTTTTGGAATACTTATAATTAGTAACACATAATCAGGTTTTTAATGGTGTTCTTATTTTCCAGGGTTTTATAAACCAATCCTTTTATACCAACTATCACGCCCCGACCCTGGACTTCCTTGGATCCGGGGCAGTTTCAAATAAAACATGGTGTGTAATTTTTTTTATAAAAAGAATGCTGATTATTAAACATCATGTTCCACTAAAGAGGATATTTTTGGTTTAGGTCCTGAAAAATCATATACAACTATTAAAAATCTTTAAAAAATGACAGAGGAAGAGTCTCCATAGTGCATCCACCAAAAAGTGTAACTCAAATATACTAAACCTGTAAAATTTAAGTTAAATTGTAGTGTGAGAAAACGAATGCCCAGTAAGGGATTTTAAAATTAAATAATGTTTCTATTAAAACCACTTGAAAAATTCTTTTAAAATGAATCATAAATTTTTAATTAGGATGGCTAAAATACACGAATCATAATGTAAAATTTTTCAAAAAATTATAAGTGATAATTTCAAGGAATACTAAAAAGGTCACAATGAAACATATTACACACATAAGAATCCTCAAACAAAATGTAGGGTGTGATTCATATAAATTAATAGTCATTCTATCTTTAATAAGTGTGACATGCCAGAGTGTAAGTCTTAAATTTACAATTGAGAGTAATACATGATCAGAGTTGCGCATAAAATAATTACTACAATTTAGTCCCTTGAAAACTGTAAAACATAATTGGCTAATAAATCTCTGAGTGCTGAATAAACATTATTCTATAATCATTTAATTCTTCTGATTCTCTTAAGTACCAACTATTTAACCAAGTATATTCTACTAGTTGAATATTCACTTGGTTAATTAAACTTTCATAAACATTATGAGGAAAGTGCATATGTCGGACTGTGTCAATGCCTCGACCAAGACATATAAAATGATTTAGTCCTAAGCCAAAATACATAAATCATATTTGGGAAAGGCCTTGGCCAATTAAATGTCTATTTGTCTCATGAGACCTACCGATGCATCAAGGGGCTACATCCGGACCCACCCGACACTAAATAATTCCAATGCATTCCTCATTTCTTTAAATAAAAGTGCATCAAACCACTTTGATTTATTAAATTACTTATCACTTATCATTCCAAGTGTCACATATTACATGATTTCTCATTTAATATTATTCAAAGTGTCCCATAACACTTTGAATAATTAAATTTATCATTTCACATTATTCAAAGTGTCCCATACCACTTTGAATAATTTAATTCTTTATTCCATAAAAGGCCATTTGAGTATGATTAAATTCTTTAGAATTTACATATACAAAGTGAATCATGCATATAAGTGTTAATAACAATACTATAAACTACATGTTTATGGAAATAAATGAAATGTATGGTAGGCAGCACATGTGACAATAACTAAGGCACTTGAAATATAGGTTTGCGACATAAAATGATATCCTCTAAAATCCTTATTATGAAAGTAAACATTTTATATTTCAAAATGCATAATTCAAAAATTAAGATAATTTTCATTCATATTTAAAACACATGCGGATAAATAGGAATATTTATCAAAACAAAACTTAATGATTGAAAACATTTATTTTGGAAGATTTAAGTGCTTTAGAAAAATAATTATTTCATGTGAAGCATGCATTCATAAAAATACATTTAAACAAATTTTTCTACAATTTCATACCATGTATATGTATAAAAGATTATTTCATCCCTAAAAACAGGGGTACATACACTAGGGTGTCTATTTTCCTTGTATAAATGTGGGTTAAAAAGAAAATTATATGAAATACATACACACAAGGGGTATACACGAAATTTTCTCAACCAACACAAAGCTTTTATAAATCATTGTAAATATTGTACTTCTCACAAACATCATTAAATCACCAAAAATTGTTTTTTAGGAAAACATAATTTGTTTATGATTAAAACCCAAAGGTATAAATACATATAACTATATATATATCTATATATAGTCCAATTAAACAAAAAAAATTGAATACATACCATGTATAAGAAAAGGTATGTTCGCAGCTTTAGAAAGACTTATGAACAAAGTTGGTTTGTTACATATTGAACATAAGTAACTATATATATAATCACAATATTTTTATATGTGTATAGGTTTTAGAAAACGAACTTTTTATAACCATTAATTACCACATGTTTTTCAAAAACATCAATTATACATTGAATTTCAATGTTAAAAGACATAAAACTGGTTCAAAAGCTGGGTTATATAGACTATATGACTATATATATATATGAGTGTGTATACATATACATACATACATACGTACATACATACATACATACATACATACATACATACATACATACATACATACATACATACATACATACATACATACATACATACATACATACATACATACATACATACATATATATATATATATATATATAATATTTTTGTACAAAACATAATTCCTTTCATTTTAAAACACTACTTAAACTTTGAAAATCAATGATTGAAAGCCTTAAAATCGGACATAATAGAGGTTTATCTATAACTATATGATTATATATGTATATATACACACACACACGCATATAACCAAATATTAAAGATATATAATTTGGTTTTGTAGAAGGAAGACAAGGTTTATTAAACCCTTACATTGTTTAAGATCAAGGTAGAGTTGTGGAGAGATTTCTGGATGCTTGAGAGGAGGAATACCCAAGGAGTTTTGGGTAAAAAATGGGATATCTTTATAAATTATACATAATATTTTTTTAATGAAATTTTCAAGGAAAACGGAGACTCCTCGGTTTAAAATAAGTCTGAGGGTTTCAATCTTGGGGAAAACACGTGAAAGGAGGGGCTACCCGGTGTCACGAATGTGGAAAAAGTAAAAGGAGTATCATGTGCTACTGGTGTAGCGCACATGGGAGGAAGAAGAGGAAGGTGATGAGAGAGGGTGTAGAAAATCAATGGATGGTTGAGATCTAACCGTGACTTGATTAGACAACTATGGCGCAACGCAGAGATATAAAAAGAAGAAATGGTCCATATTAGATCGTATTAGATTTGATGGATGTGAGTGACGCAGTGATTTAAAAAGAATTGAGAAGCCATGATTAGATCATGATGGATCGGATGGTTGATAAGAATGTAGAGATAAACTGCGGCTACGTGGGTTCGATGGCTAGGTTGATCGAACGGATCAGATCACGCACGACGTGATCGAACAACCTGGATCAGGTTTCGCCTAAAATTTTCCATCCCACATTGAAACAGAGATGCTTCCCAAGCTCCCTTATAATCCTAGACCTCCCTCAACAACCCATATTACTCAATCCCCCCTCCTGGTACTACCCCGTACTGGGTTCTACGGGCATGCTCTGTGCCACTACTACAAAAAAGGGCATTATCAGCGCTCAAAATGGGCTTTATCAACAGTAAAAAGGTGTTGTAAAGATCAACTCTGATAGGGGGGGGGGGTGTGTCCCCTTTATCATCAGTCAATAAGAGCTGATAAAGGGGTACTTTATTATCTCTAAGAAAGCGTTGATAAAGTAAACCTTTATCAGCCCTAAAAAGGCGCTGATAAATGACCCCTTTATCAGCACTAAAAAAGCGCTGATAAATTCCATGTCTACTGCAACAAAAAAATGTGCTGCAGCACACCCAAACAACACCTGCAAAAAATTCATCATCTCAACAAGGATGTATACCCATACAAAATTAACACATAAATTATAAGGTAATTACCCCAAGTATACCCATACAACAAGTATACATATACACCATTAACACATAATTCATAAGTTAATTAAATACATAAAGAATTGAATTCCAAATTCATGGGGTTTGGGGGGATGTTCAGTGGTTTGGGTTGACTTTCCAAGGGGGGTAGGGGTGTCCGGGGGGATGGGGGTGTCCGGGGGGATAGGGGTGTCCAGGGGGGGTGGGGGCGGTCCAGGAGGTTGGGGGATGTCCAAGGAGGGTGGGGGTGTCTTGGGGGGTTGGGGGTGTCTAGGCAGTGTGGTGGTGTCTTAGAGGGGGGGGGGGGGGGTGTCCAGGTGTGGGGGGGGGGGGCTTTCCAGGGGTGGGGGGTCTAGGGGGTTGGTGGGGTTGTCTAAGGGGGGTGGGTTGGTGTCCAGGAGGGTGGTATGGGGGTGTCTGGGGGGATAAGGGTGTCCATGGGGGGTGGGGATGTCCAGGGCGGGGGGAGGGGGGGTCCCTGAGGTTGGGAGGATATCCAAGGTGGGTGGGGTGGTGTCAAAGGAGGGGGGTGTCCAGGTTGGGGGGATATCTATGGGGTGTCAAGGGGGTGGGCTGGTGTCCAGGGTGTCAGGGGGGATTTTCAGGGGGTGGGGTGTCCGAGGGGTGGGGGCGATTCAGGGGGTTGGTGGGGCTGTCCAAGGGGGGTGGGGTGGTGTCAAGGAGGGTGGAATGGGGGTGTCCGGGGGGATAGGGGTGTCCAGGGGGGTGGTGGTGTCCCGGGGGTGGGGGGAATTCCAGGAGGTTGGGGTCCTGTCCAAGGGGGGTGGGGTAGTGTCCAAGGAGGGGGGTGTCCAGTTTGGAGGGGGGGGGATTTCCCTAGGGTGGGGGTGTTTGGGGGGTGGGGGCGGTCCAGGGGGTTGGTGGGGCTATCCATGGGAGGGGGGGGGGTGTCCGGGAGGGTGGGGGTGGCCATCCATGGGTGGGGGTGTCCAGGGGGTGGGGGAGTCCAGGTGGTGGGGTGGTGTCTAGGATGGGGGGTGCCGTCCAGGGGGTTGGTAGTTGTCTTGGGGGTGAGGGGGTGTCCGGGGGTGGGGGGGGGGGCTGTCCATGGGAGTGTCTAGGGGGTGGGGGTGTCCAGGGGGTTGGGGGGATTTCCAGGGGTGGGGGTGTCCAGGGGGTGGGTTGGTGTCCAGGGGGTGGGGGTCCATGGGGTTGGTGGGGCTGTCTAAGCGGGGTCGGGTGGTGTCCAAGGGGGTGGGGGTGGCTATCCATGGGGGTGGGGGTGTCCAGGGAGGTGGGGAGGTGTCCAGGTGGTGGAGTGGTGTCTAGGGGGTGGGGGCATCTGGGGGTTTAGGGGGTCATCTAGGGGGTGGGGTGGGGGGGGGGGCGTCCATAAATCGTTCTCTTAAAGGATCAACATAATCCAAATGTATTTGGTCGGATTTGCGTATGTCAGTTGTGGTTTTCACCTAAAATTCTCTCCATTTTAAACAAAAGAGAGACCCTTTGAGTGATACCAGCCACAACATTCCTTGGATTGAGGTGGGGCTGACTCATACACATCGCAAAGGACCCATGGATCACTCTCCTAAATAATCAACCGAATCTGAATGCGTTTGGTAAGATTTTTATAGGTTAGTAGTTGTTTTCACATAAAATTGTGTCCATTTTAAATAAAAGAGAGACACTTTGAGTGATACTGGCCACACCATGCCTCGGATTGAGGCGAAGTTGATTATTACATGTCATAAAATACCCACGGATCATTCTCCAAAAGGATCAACAGAATCCGAATGCGTTTGGTCAGATTTATGTAGGTCAGTTGTTGATTTCACTTAAAATTCTATCCATTTTAAACAAAAGAGAGACACTTTGAGTGATACCGGCCACACCGTGCCTCGTATTGAGGAGGGGTTTACTCATAAACATCAAAAAAGACCCGTGGAAAGTTCTTCTAATGGATCAACAAAGTTTGAATGCTTTTGGTCAGATTTCCATAGGTCAGTTGTTGTTTTCAGTTAAAATTGTGTCCATTTTAAACAAAAGGCAGACACTTTGAGAGATACTGGACACAACCTGCGTCAGATTGAGTTGAGGTTGACGGGTACACATCACCAACACACCCATGGATCTTTATCCTAAAGAATAAACTCCATACGAATGCGTTTGGACAGATTTCCATACTTTAGTTGTTGTTTTCACATAAAATTGTGTCTATTTTAAACAAAAGATAGACAATTTGAGTGATACCGGACACATCGTGACTCAGATTGATGTGGTATTGACTCGTACACATCAAAAAGGACCCATGGATCATTCTCCTAAAGGATTAACACAATCGGAATGCGTTTGGTCGGATTTCCGTATGTTAGTTGTTGTTTTTACTTAAAATTCCTTCCATTTTAAACAAAAGAGAGACCCTTAGAGTGATACCAACCACCCCGTGCCTTATATTGAGGAAAGTTTTACTCTTACATGTAAAAAATTACCCATGGATTGTTCTCATAAAGTATCAACACAATATGAATTCATTTGGTTGGATTTCTGTAGGTCAGTTGTTGTTTTCACTTAAAATTGTGTCCATTTTAAACGAAAGAGAGACACTTTGAGTGATACCGACCACACCATGCCTTGGATTGAGGTGAGGTTGAATCATAAACATCACAAAGGACCCATGGATCGTTCTCCTAAAGTATCAACACAATCCAAATGAGTTTGGTTGGATTTTCGTACGTCAGTTGTTGTTTTCATTTAAAATTCTGACCATTTTAAACAAAAGAGAGACTCTTTGGGTGATACCAGCCACACCGTGACTCGGATTGAGGTAGGGTTGACTCATAAACGTCCAAAAGGACCCATGTATCATTATAATAAATGATAAACACAATATGAATGTGTTTGGTTGTATTTCCATAGGTTAGTTGTTGTTTTCACTAAAAATTGTGTCCATTTAAAATAAAAGAGTGACACTTTGAGTGATACTGGCCACACCAAGCCTCATATTGAAGCATAGTTGACTCGTACATGTCACAAAAGACACATTTATTGTTATACTAAAGGATAAACATAATCCAAATGCGTTTGCTAAGATTTGCGTACGTCAGTTTTCTTTTCACATTAAATTCAGTCTATTTTAAACAAAAGAGAGACACTTTGAGTCATACCGGCCACACCGTGCCTTGGATTAAGGAGGGTTTGTTCGTACACGTCAAAAAGGACCCATGGATCCTTTTTAAAAAGTATAAATACAATCCGAACGTGTTTGGATGGATTTCTATACGTCAGTTGTTATTTTCACTTAAAATTCTATCCATTTTAAACAAAAGAGAGACCCTTTGAGTGATACCGGACACACCATGCTTCAGATTGAAGCGGGGTTTACTCGTACACATGAGAAAATACCCATGGATAATTATCATAAAGGATAAACACAATAATAATGCATTCGGTCAGATTTCGATACGTCAGTTGTTGTTTTCACATAAAATTCTGTCCATTTTAAACAAAAGTGAGACCCTTTGAGTGATACCGGCTACACCGTGACTCGGATTGAGGCCTAGTTGACTTTTACATGTCAAAAAGGACCCATGGATCGTTCTTATAAAGGATAAACACAATCCAAATTCATTTTGTTAGATTTTCATAGGTCAGTTGTTGTTTCCACTTAAAATTATGTCCATTTTAAACAAAAGACAAACACTTTGAGTGATACCGGCCACACCGTGCCTCAAATTTAGTCAGGGTTGACTCATACACATCACAAACACACCCATGGATCATTATAAGAAAGCATAAACACAATCTGAATGTGTTTAGTTGGATTTTCATAAGTCAGTTGTTGTTTTCACTTAAAATTCTTCCCATTTTAAACAAAAGAGAGATCCTATGAGTGATACCGGCCACACTGTGCCTCATATTGAGGTGAGGTTACCTCTTACACATCGAAAAGTACCCATGGGTAGTTCTCCTAAAGGATCAAAACAATATTAATGTGTTTGGTCAGATTTACGTAGGTCAGTTGTTATTTTCACTTATGATTGTGTCAATTTTAAACAAAAGAGAGACACTTTGAGTGATACCGGCCACACAGTGCATCTGATTGAGGCGGGGTTGACTCATAAACATAAAAAAAGACCCATGTATTTTTCTCCTAAAGTATCAACACAATCCTAATGCATTTGGTCATATTTCTGTAGGTCAGTTGTTGTTTTCACTTAACATTTTGTCCATTTTAAACAAAAGAGAGACACTTTGATTGATACTGGCCACACCGTACCTCATATTGAGTAAAAGTTGACGGTTACATGTTAAAAAAGACCCATGGATCGTTCTCCTAAAGGATCAACACAATCCTAATGCGTTTGGTTGGATTTTCGTAGGTCAGTTGTTGTTTTCACTTAAAATTGTGTCCATTTTAAGCAAAAGACAGACACTTTGAGTGATATCGGCCACACCGTTCCTTGGATTGAGTTGGGGTTGACTTGTACACATCACCAACACACCCATGGATCATTATCGTAAAGGATCAGCACAATCCAAAAGCATTTGGTCGGATTTGCGTACGTCAGTTTTTGTTTTAACTTAAAATTGTGTCCATTTAAAACAAAAGATAGACACTTTGAGTGATACCGGCCACACTGTGCCTCGGATTGCGGCAGTTTTGACTCGTAAATGTCATAAAGGACCCATGGATAGTTCTCTTAAAGATTCAACACAATACTAATGCATTTGTTCAGATTTAGGAATGTCAGTTGTTGTTTTCACTTAAAATTTTGTCCATTTTAAACAAAAGAGAGACCCTTTGAGTGATATCGGCCACACTGTGCCTCAGATTGAGGCATGGTTGACTTTCACATATCAAAAAAGAACCATGTATTTTTATCCTAAAATATCAACACAATCTGAATAAGTTTGGTTAGATTTTTGTAGGCCAGTTGTTGTTTTCACTTAAAATTGTGTCTATTTTAAATAAAAGAGGGACACTTTGAGTGATATCGGCAACACCGTGCCTCATATTGAGGTAGGGTTGACTCATCCATGTCAAAAAAACCCATGGATCATTCTCCTAATCGATCAACACAATTTGAATGCGTTTGGTTTGATTTGTGTTCGTCAGTTGTTGTTTTCACTTAAAATTGTGTCCATTTTAAACAAAAGACAAACACATTGAGTTATACTGGCCACACCGTGCCTTGGATTGATGCGGGGTTGACTCATACACATAAAAAAGGACCCATGGATAGTTCTCCTAAAGGATAAACACAATCCTAATGTGTTTGATCAGATTTCTATACGTCAGTTGTTGTTTTCATTTAAAATTTTGTCCATTTTAAACCAAAGAGAGACCCTTTGAGTGACACCAGGCACACCGTGCCTCGAATTGAGGAAGATTTGACTTTTACATGATAAAAAAATACCCATGGATCGTTATCCTAAAGGATCAACACGTCCTGAATGCATTTGGTTAGATTTTTGTACGTCAGTTCTGTTTTCACTTAAAATTCTGTCCATTTTAAATAAAAGAGAGACCTGTTTAGTGACACCGGCCACACCGTGCCTCAGATTGATGCGGGGTTGACTCATACACATCTCAAAGAACCCATGGACCATTCTCATAAAGGATCAATACAATCCGAATGTGTTAGTTCAGATTTCTATAGGCCTTTTTTTGTTATCACTTAAAATTGTATCCATTTTAAACAAAAGACACACACTTTGAGTGATATCAGCCACACCATGCCTTGGATTGAGGAGATGATGACTCATACATGTCACCAACACACCCATGGATCATTCTCTTAAATGATCAACATAATCCGAATGCATTTGGTTGGATTTCCGTATGTCAGTTGTTGTTTTCACATAAAATTCATTCCATTTAAAAAAAGACCCTTTGAGTGATACTATCCACACCATCCCTCAGATTGAGGTGGGGTTGACTTGTGAAATTTAAAAAATACCCATGGATAGTTCTCATAAAGGATTAACACAATCAGGATGTGTTTGGTTAGATTTCCATATGTCAGTTTTGTTTTCACATAAAATTCTTTCCATTTTAAACAAAAGAGAGACCCTTTGAGTGATAACAGCCTCACCGAGCCTCGGATTGAGGTGGGGTTGACTATTACACATATCAAATGAACCATGGATCGTTATCCTAAAGGATAAACACAATCCGAATGGGTTTGGTCTGATTTTCCTAGGTCAGTTGTTGTTTTCACTTAAAATTGTTTCCATTTTAAACAAAAGAAAGACACTTTGAGTGATACTGGCCACACCGTGCCTCAGATTGAGGTGAGGTTGACTTGTACATGTCAAAAAATACCCATGTATAGTTCTACTAAAGTATCAACACAATCATAATACATTTTTTCGGATTTCTATACGTCAGTTTTGTTTTCACTTAAAATTCTGTCCATTTCAACAAAAGACCGACACTTTGAGTGATACCTGCCACAACGTGCCTTGGATTATGGCAGGGTTGACTATTACACATCACCAATGCACCCATGGATTGTTCTTTTAAATTATCAACACAATACGAATGCGTTGTGTTAGATTTGCGTATGTCAGTTTTGTTTTCACTTAAAATTCTATCCATTTTAAACAAAAGAGAGACACATTGAGTGACACTGGCCACACCATGCCTCAGATTGAGACAGGGTGGACTCATACACTTCATAAAATACCCATGGATCATTCTACTAAAGTATTATCACAATATGAATGCATTTGGTTGGATTTTCATACATCTGTTTTGTTTTCACTTAAAATTCTGTCCATTTCAAAACAAAAGAGGGACCCTTTGAGTGATACCGGCCACACCGTACCTTGGATTGAGGTGGGGTTGACCCACACATGTCAAAAAGTACCCATGGATCATTCTACTAAAGTATCAACACAATATTAATGCATTTTGTTGGATTTCCATAGGTCAGTTGTTGTTTTCACTTAAAATTGTGTCCATTTTAAACAAAAGAGAGAGACTTTGAGTGATATTGTCCACACCGTGCCTCGGATTGAGGAAAGGTTGACTCACACACATCATAAAAGACCCATGGATCGTTTTACTAAAGGATAACCACAATCCGAATGCGTTTGGTTGGATTTTCATATGGGAGTTTTTTTTCACTTAAAATTATGTCCATTTTAAACAAAAGACTAACACTTTGAGTGATACTGGCCACAACGTGCCTAAGATTGAGGCGATGTTGACTCGTACATGTCACCAATGCACCCATGGATTGTTCTTTTAAAGGATCAACACAATCCGAATGTGTTTTCTCATATTTGTGTACGTCCGTTTTGTTTTTACTTAAAATTCTGTCCATTTTAAACGAAAGAGAGACACTTTGAGTAACAGCGGCCACACCATGCCTCAGATTGAGGCGCAGTTGACTCGTACATGTAAAAAAAGACCCATGGATCATTATCCTAAAGTATCATCACCATTTGAATGCATTTGGTCATATTTGCGTATGACATTTTTTTTCACTTAAAATTCTGTCCATTTTAAACAAAAGAGAGACCCTTTGAGTGATACCGGCCAGACTGTGCCTTGGATTGAGGCAGGGTTAACTAATACATGGCACAAAGGACGCATGGATCTTTCTCCTAAAGGTTCAACATAATCCGAATGCGTTTGGTCAGATTTTTGTAGGTCAGTTGTTGTTTTCACTTCAAATTGTGTCCATTTTAAACAAAAGGCAAACACTTTGAGTGATACCGGCCACATCGTGCCTCAGATTGAGGAGGGGTTGACTCATACACATCACCAATGTACACATGGATTGTTCTCCTAAAGTATCAACACAATAAGAATGTGTTTGGTTAGATTTTCATACGTCAGTTGTTGTTTTCACTTAAAATTCTGTCCATTTTAAACAAAAGAGAAACACTTTGAGTGGTTCATAATTCTTGCATATTGCTGGTGCATATCATATTTAAAATGGGAAAATGACTCATTGGGGAAAAAATGTTTTATTTAATAACAATTACTATTTTCTTATGAACATTTACATACAACAATGCTTCATCTTTTTATCCCCTTAACCCCTCTTAAAAATGACCGCCAATTGTACACATCCCCAAGTTATATCTTCATGATATTTGTGTACAATCTACCATCAGGTATGTGGGCCACTCATTTATGAAAAAATTTATATCGTCTTATGAGTATTAGGCTTTTTGGCAGTCAGAGTAGTACTTCAAAATATAAAAATAATGAATTAATAAATAAATTAAATGAAATAGTAGTTGTTTTTTAAAATACCTCTATTGAGATTCTAGTTTGTTGATGAAAAAAAACCTCTTTCATAAATTTATAAACATAATAACCACAATCATTATCTTTTGTTTGGTTTGGACACTGCAAAAAAATTGATCATTAGGAGAAAAAGTAACTTGTATTGAGATGTGTTTGGATAGTGAAATTTTATTATATATACCCTGATATTTGTCCATACATAGTACTTACTCGCCTCCTTATGCCTAGATCTTGTCCTCATTCCTTTTTTTAGACGATAATGATACACCACCCTATCATAATAAAATCCTCAGTAAAAGACAATATATATTATATTACTTGATGTTAAGACCTAAAACGTAGGATGTAGTGTCTTTTAGATTCACAAAATCCATCATGTGTGGTCAGTTTGATGGATATCCTTACTTTGAATCCAAAAAATAAATCTTTGGAGTATCCATGTTCACTACATTTAGCATCCAATGTTGCCTAAAAACACAAAAAACAATAAGTAATAAAAGAAGTGAAAATATAATTGATATGGTTTAATCAAATAGTTTTACCCTTGCATGGTTGGTATTAGGAAGAGCCTATCATCTGTAATCTCTCATTCAAATGTCTTTAGAAAATCATTCACTATTTAATTCTTTTTTTATGGATCTAATTTCGTTAGATGTGTTGATGTGGTATGAGGACTAACGAGTACGAATTTTGGCTCATGGGAAAATTGTATCAACTGTTTTCATATATACATCTGTCAATAATATAAAAGGAATTTAGTCATAATTTTCACATTAGATGAACTTTTAGAAAATCATTTCATGAAAACATACCTCATATATATATTTACAACTGTGATGCGTAGCCAACCATTTTCAAGGGTCTCATTTACATTTTCAGCAGCAATGAAATCTTGACTTTCCTCTCCATATATATTCTTTTCGAAAACCACTATATGACTAATACCACCACTTATCTTCGTATCCACATGAGTCTTCAATGCTAGTAAATGTGGATAGAGAACATGTGGTGTTATTGTGCATTCAGTAACTCCTGGGGATCAGTTGGTCGATCCTTTTGATGGTTTTGAGCTGACATTTTTTACCCCCTTCCCTTTCTCCATCTATAATAACATTTATTGGTTCAGACCCTTTTTTCATTAATTGTTAAAGGTTTATCTTGAAAAAAGGAAATAAATACCTCTTTGTCCGTATGTATTCTTACAAGTTGTGACAACCATGCAATGAATGTCCCAATATCCTTTTCGACCATATGAATATCATCGTCATCAAGTGGAATAGGTAGCTCTACATTTGGCTCATGAGCTACAATAATCATCACTTTCAGATGATCTTTCAAAAGTGGTCTATTATGTAGCTTATCATCTAGGATGTTGAACACTATATCCCTCGCTACAAGGTGATAGGTGGGTGTTGACAGATATAAATCACAATCATTATCACCATGTATAAGATCAGTAGATGAAAAGTATCAGTGTTTTTCTAATTCACATTTCGTGGGAACAATTATTAGAATATTGATTACCATGGATAAGATAGTGCTTTGAGGGGAATGGCTCACCTCAAAGTTGGTGGGGGTGGGGTGGGATCTTCAAGTGCTGGTTGTTCTTGAGTTGTGTATTCTCCTTGCTTCCCACCCATAAAAGTTGCTAGCAACTCTCCCTGCCATTGTAATCGTTCTTCAAGTGTTTCTAGTATTTCACTCATTTGTTTCAATTTTTCATCTATATCATCCATTTTTTTCTCGAAATATACTCGGGGTGTCACCCCAAACCCCACACCTCTTACACGACCATATTGTTTTGGTTTCTTCAAATCCATCGATAATAGGTTTGCATCCACTACAAGAGTATATGATTCCTGTGACTGTCGTATATAAGAAAATAAATAATTATTTTTATGTAATAGAAATTTAAAACAAATATTTTTATCACCGTTTCATACTTACACATATTTCCCACACTTTTTGTGTGTTCTCATCTACTAGCTGACCTTCCTTATTCACATGTGCCTCCTTCCATAACACATGACGTGGGATGGATGTATCTTTGGTTTTAGACTCATAAATCTATATATAAATATAGAAAGATAATTATGATGTTATTTATTGGTACCTAACAATATTATTGTAAATTTAAAATATGTACCATTTTTTTCTAGTGAAGCATACCACATTCTTGCTTTACGATAGGGGTATGTTGGTTTTGATGCACGTTCCTTATTTTCAGTACAAAGTTTTTGTTTCATAAATGAAATATTGAAAATCACAGTGATGAATACACATATCCTCAAATAATGTATTATCACCCACAATGTACCTGAAAATTCTCATTCCCACGGCAACCAATAAATGCATCCCATGCTTCTTGGGATATCAGATGAGTGTAGACAATGGGTGGGTGCGAGTTTATTTTACCTTTGGAATCTTTCATGTGACATTTTGTTAAAATAGTGAAAAAACCTCGATGAATCCTTCCTACAAGCCTTAGTACACAATCCTTGTGTAAATCATCTACAATAAATTTACTATGCATAATATTTAGAAGAGAAAGACGTTGTTTCATTATTTTATTTACTAGTAAATTAAAGTAATAATATCTTAATGTTACCATAATTTCTTCCTTGATCACAACCTTCATCCAGAACACAACATTGTTCCACGAATCAATGTAAATCGGAATGCGTTTCCAAGTGAAAAATCCAATGTAACTACTAAACATATCCTTGTTTGGATTCACATGTTGGCCTCATGCATTCCATCAAACATCAAATTTGATGCCTTTGCTTTTTGCCTTATGAAATTTGGATAACACCGTCAAACTACGACGCACCTATGTTTTTTGCGACATCGGTCCATCATTCCCGACCATTTCATCGATATCAACACCATATATATGTTCATATGAAATGGTAGAAATGACATGTGATGGTGGTTATTGGACCTGAACACTAGGAGCAACCACAGGTTCAGAAACTTGTTGTTTCTCTGCACTGTGAGCAGCCATAGCAGGAGCAGCAGCAGTCGTAGCAGCAGCAGCTTGAGAGAATTATTCAGCCTCAAGTTTAGGAGCACCAGAACATGAAGAAGTCATTATCATCAAAAGTTATTGAACAATTAATTTAGATTACATAAATTCAGTAATGATAAGATAATAACATGAGATAACAAGATCTATATTACAAACAAAATATAACCTATTTATTGAACTCTCTTTCTTTTTTTCAAAGGCTGAAGGGATTTGACACCTCTATATATTATCCAAATCCCTTCATTGTGGTCTCCTCTAACGTACAAAACATCATCTAAATTGGGACCGCTATGAAATGATTGTGACGTACCACTGAAAGGATCATCCTCAACTGAATTTTCATCAAACCCTTCAGTAGTTTTGGATGATAATAGAACAATTGACCACTTTCGGTTTTCGGGATCTAGAACATAAAAAACTTGTACCGCTTTTGATTCCATTATAAACAGTTCATCTTTATACCCTTCTTTACTAAAATCAACATTTACAAATCCACATTCTTCTATTTTAACACCACTATTGTTATAAACCCATTTTCATTGAAAAATTGGCAATTGGAATGTCTTATAATCTAACTACCATATTTGTTTGATAATGCCAAAGTATGACATATTTTCATAAATTGGATTTCTGTCCCTACTACCTAAAACAAGCATCGCTTCAGCCACTAGTGTAACTCCACTATTTTTTATGGTATCATCTTCATCATGTTCATCTGTATTGAATGTATAACTATTAATTACAAAACCATTGTAATATAATACATACACACTTGGTCCAGCGACTAGCCATTGAAGTCGTTCTGAAATTGAATTCGGATTTTCATCCAACTCCTTAAAAATATGGTCTTGAAACCATCCTATAAACAGGTGATTATGTGTATTTGATAACCATGTTTCAGCCTCTGATAGATTCATCTACCTAAGAATTTGTTTGGGAGTTTCAATATATGGACCAACCTCCCAACTATTATGCAAAACATAAAGGTGGGACTGCTCCCGATCTGTAATACTGATTGTTGCAACATCTCTTCCAGAAATTCCCTCACCCTCAATGCGTCCAGTGTGACAAGATTTCGGGAGACCAATGCTTTCCCCATCAGATAGGTATTCGGTAAAAAATTAAATGGCTTCCTCAAAAATATATCACTCCACTATACAACCCTCTAGCTGACTTCGATTTTTGACATAACCTTTCAAAATATTCATATACCATTCAACATGGTACATCCATCTATAGTGCACATGACCACAAAGCCTAATCTCTCTCACTAAGTGAATCATAAAATGAACCATAACTGGAAATTTCATCGTGTCTAAAACTTTGCTACATATAGCTTTGAAAAAGAAACAAAGTTTGGTTAACGTATGAAAAACATTCTTGGGAAAAATGCAACGTGAATATATAGGAATTAGATATTGCATCAAAACATGACAGTCATGTGATTTAAATCCTTTTAACTTCAAATCATTGATTGATACAATTTTCTTGATATTTCATGAATACCCATTTGGAACCTTTACATCATTGAAGAAGTTCCAAAACTGATATCTCTCTTCCCTAATAAGATTATAAGCAGCTGGAGGAAGAAACATTCGATTATCACCCTTCATGGGAGCCAATTCATCTTGTATTCCCATGTCAACCATGTCCAAACATTCCTTAATTCCATATTTTTTTTATCCAGGGTAATTTAGAAACATTCCGATAAAACTTTCACATACATTTTTTTCCACATACATCACATCAAGAAAATGTATAACGTACAAAAAATTCTACCATGGTAATTCAAAAAACATTGATCTCTTTTTCCAACTGATTTTCGTAAGGTTTTTTGAAAATGGTTTACCAAAAACAGTGTTCACATATTTTACTTTCTCAAACATCTGATCACCTGTTAGTGGAGATGGTGCTGCACGTTGTTCTGAACTTCTATTAAATGATGTCGTCCAAGATCGGTACTTATGCCGATGAGGTAGAAATCTACGATGTACTAGAAACACAGATTTCATTGAATGTTTCAACCTAATTGATTTTGTATCTTCTTCACACACGAGACACCCTTGAGTTCCTTTAATGCTATAGCCTGACAAATTTCTATAAGTATGGAAATCATTTATTGTCCAATACAACATCGCTCTCAATGTGAAGTATTCACTTTTATAAGAATCAAACTACATAACACCTGAATCCCACAATAACTTCAAATCCTTGATAAAAGGAGCCAGATAAACATCAATATAATTACCTAGTTTTTTTGGTCCTGATATAAGCATAGATAATATGATGAATTTCCACTTTATTTATAACCAGGGTGGAAAGATATAATTTACCAACATAACAAGCCATGTACTATGAGTGCTGGTTTGAAAACCAAAAGGATTCACTCCATCTGTAGATAACGCAAGACATGTGTTTCTCGGCACTTTTCCAAATTCAGGATACTCATGATCAATTTTATTCCATTGAGGAGAGTCGACTGGATGATGTAATTTTCCATCTTTATTTATTTTATCTGTATGCCATGAAAATTGTCTTGTAGTTTCTTCACTTCCATATAGACGCCTAAAACTTGGAATGATTGGAAAGTACCATAAAAATTTTGTAGGATTGGATTCATCTTTCTTATATTGAGAATCACCACACTTTGGGAATTCTGTAAGTGATTTATTCTCTTTGAGAAACAATATACAGTCTTTTAGGCAGGCATGTATTGTTTTAGAAATCATACCCATCAAGCATAGCATTCGTTTAGCTTCATATGTCCAGCTTGGAAACTCATTATCTTCCCGAAGCATGTCATTCAAGAGATAAAGTAGTTCTATAAAACTAACATCACTCCATCTGGTGGTTGCTTTAAATTTATATAACTTAGTACAACTAACAATGCGGTATATTTAGTGCAACCAGCATACAATGCCGTCTTTTCAAAACTCTTTAACATCTCAAACAATTTAGGGAAATCACAAAGTCTATCTTCAATTGTCTTTTTCATTTCCTCAATATGATCTTCATCATCATTGACATTTGTAATCACATCCTCCATCTGGTATTCTTCATTATCCATATTTGTATTCATATCTGATGATCCATAAAACATAGTTTTATCCCAGCCAGTAGCTATATTCTCATTTTCTCTGTGTTTATTCCAACATTTATAATTCCAATCTATTCTGTGACATATCAAATGTTCTTTGAACTCCTATGGAGTAATTATTCAAGAATGAAAACAATGTAAACATGGAAAAAAGATTTTAGAAGGATCCTTTGTGCGATCCTTTTCAAACTTGATGAACTCTTTCAATATGTTCTCACACTCTATTGTCAAATGATTAGCATCCATCCAATCTTTATTCATATCAATCCTATTTGAATCTCAAATATTAGTATTTATGGTTCTAGTACACAAAACAAGACTTCCAAACACAGTATAAGAGAACCACTTCCTTATAAAAACTGAGATTAATATAGTATAACCATTTCCAATAAAGATTTGGAAATCAAAAAAACCAAGATATACCCCCTATCAAAATCAACATAGTTTCTAAACACAAAGGGGTTCACAGGGATAATCACTTGTGTCATATATGGTAAAACTCACACGGCATAATCCTCTATGGCCCATCCTCCTCTATCGGGTCAACCCTTCTATGGTCAACTAGTCCATCCTTTTATACCTCACCAACCGAAAATACATATGGATGAAAACCAATAGCCAACTCTATAAGTAAAGAATGGATTCTCATAATCTCTACAATATGGAATTCATTAAATATAATTACATTAAATTCATTATAGTGTCTTCAAATCACCCTAGTCTAAACACAAGAATAATCTAGAATGATACATATACCACTCCTAGGTCTCTGCCCTACATTCAATATCATCATGCCTTATATTTTTGGTAAGCTCAAGTTACTTACTTTAAATCATAGGGGGGATAATCACTTATGTCATAGATGGTCTCCCAGGTTGTTCCATATGAAAATTGTAACAAATATTATTGACCTATCATCCCATTCAATCCTCATGAGTGTCTAATTCCAAACTCCATCTTAAGTGTAATATCAAAAGAATATATATTAATAAATTACCTCACATCCACTTCCCCAATAATCTGGTCATTATCACACTCTAATGGAATATTTATTATGCTTGAACCCCTTCTATATAATATCATAACCATATATCCACACATACACATGTCACAAACACATAAAAGACCATATCCACATCACAACCACACATCACATCCTCATCACAGTATGATATCATGAACATGAAGGACATAAACATCATACTCCCCTCCTACAATGAACAAACCCCACTATGTATCCACACCAAATACACATAATCATGTCAAAAAGAATATATATACACCAAAACCTAAAATTGTTATAGGTCATATATATACACCCACTGTGAGCCACTACAACTCATACTAAGTGTGAATGGGGAGAAGGGAAGAGGGAGTGGTTCTATATGTGTTCCCTCTATAACCTAGATATTGAGAAAAACACTCAGAACCAAAGTAACCATATGGATTTCAATCAGGTTACTCGACTCAAGTGGTGGTGTGTAATATATAATAAGAAAATATAATAAGTATATAGTGACACATAAATCTTTCCTAAGGGTATACACCAAACTAACACTGCAAACACCCTCGTCAACCATTTCCTTATTACTACCACCCTCTTATAACCACTTCCATTATAATGCCACAAATAATCCCCAATAAATCACATAAGCATCCTATCAACATTACCAAATTTTCATTTCATTTAAAATTATAATTTCTTAAATTTTTATTACCATATGCATTTCAATTGTTAAACATTTTAATGTAAAACCAATCATTAAATCACTACCCACTATAATCAATTCATTAATCATTAATAATATTTATTCTATATTTAACCATTTATTAAATATAATTATTCCAATCATTATCATTAATCATTTAACAAACCTTCATTTATCATTTCCAACCCATCACCCAATAATATTTTCATTTAATCCAACCATATTCCATGACAATGGGAAACTATAACACCACCCAATATCAACTAAATTTTCATGACATAATATACAACTAAACAGATTCTAAAATCCATAAAACCACTTATTTTCTGCCTAAATAGCCATATCATTTCTATCATAACCACACAATAATCCATCCATCACTAATGTATTAATTACCACACCATATGCTCCCAACCACATCAATCAAACATCACCCCTATAATCAGAGTGATAAATACCCCATACATAGTAGCATGAATGGGAAAACATATAAGAAAGTCACAGTAAAAGTCTTTTGTATGACTATTAACCATTAAAAACATTACAAAAAAACAAAAAAACCGAATCATCATTGTTGTCACATCCTTCCTAAGAAGAAAGTTCAACAAGAGAATCAAGAACAAGAGAAAAGAAATTCAACTTAGAGGAGGAGAAGTAGGGAACCTTATGCTCTACATCGGGAGGGGAAGGCACAACTTCCAGAGGTGGAGGTGCATGGGAGGGGCCGCCAACTGTTGAGAAATGGAGGATTAGGGTTTGTGGGGAGTAGGGTCGAGCGAAGAGGAGGAGAAGTAGGGTTTTCAGGGAGAAGGATCCACCGAAGGGGTTCGAGGGGGAGGGTTACGAGAAGGGATAGCGGCGGAGGTTCAATAATGTAAAGATCAGGGGGTGGAGGAGGAGAGTCGTATGGTTACAGTACCGCGAGATCTTTATGTCATGATAAACTGAGGACACTGTGTAACCGATTTCATAAAAAATGGGACTACGGTATTATCAGTGATAAAAAAGTGATGATAAATCCTTCATGTATCAGCGCTAAAATTTTAGCACTTATATATGCCTTCTTTATCAGTGTTTTTTTAGCACTGATAAATGGTCTCTTTATCAGTGCTTTTTTAGCGCTGCTAAAGGTTTCCATGTACCGACGCTAAAATTTTAGCCCTGATACAGGGAAGCTGTAACACCCTGATATTTTATGAGAGGTATATTTTTTTTATGTATTATGTTATAATAAACATCAATGGAATCTTTCACTGCACACAACACTAGCTTGGATTGCATTACACGCAATTGTGACCTTCCTCGATAGTGTGTGTACTACACAATTCTGGGTTTCACTAAACAACGACATATTATTATAATATGGACTAGCCATTATGAATAGTATTAACTAAATTTTTAATTTTAAAACATAATTATTCATCTTAAATATTTTCTAGAACATGGTAAAAGAACAAAATAAATTTTTCGGGTAAAATAAGTATTTTTCAAAAAATGCAGTTTTTCCACCTTTTGATGGCGAACCCACTTTAAATCTAGTTTTTGACATGTGTATAATTTCAATTTGAAAAAATAAAATTCTTCCTTGGAATCAGGATATAAAAATTTAATTTGGATAAAATTTTCATATTATTCTGATCACTTTCATATTTTAATTAATAGTAAAAACACGCTATATTTTAATTAAAAACAAATTTGTTCATCGCAATAATTTATATGGTTATATTATCTTCATAATTAGTTTTAAAGTTTAATTAGAATATATTTTTACCATTTAATACAATGTTGGTCATTGGAATAAATTTCACTTTGAATTTGGACATAAACAAGTGTTGATCTTTTGATAGTTATTGTTTCTTAAAAACATGCTATTTGTTTTCATAACAGGAATTAATTTTAAAATTAATTAATGCCACTTCTATGTTTTAAATTTTGAAAAAATAAAAATCATTTTTGAATTCGTAATATCAAATATAGCTTAGGCTGAATGTTTGGTATTTTTCTTAAAAACTTCTATTTTTGATGAATAGTGAAACCACTTAGTGATAGTTAAAAAAACTGTCTCTTTCATTTTAATGAAATTTTACCACTTCTGTGAATTTAATTTCAAAAATTCAACATTAATGGTTGTTATCAAGAAGTAAAATGTGGTTCAATAAGATGAAAATAATTTTTGGTGAATAGTAACTTTTGACTTTTATTTACTGCGGTTAAAGGTAAATAGAATAATTCAAGGTTAAAAAATATTATAATAATTCAATATTACCTTAAAACATGTCCTAACCTTATTTTATGAGTAGTGGCCTACCATGGAAATCCTTGGGTCGATTTTGGGACCCCATTGAGCCACTTGATAGTAATAATGACAATTTGGATTAATTAATTTAATGTAAAGGCAAAATTGACATTAACAAAAATATTTTTGTAATTAATTTTTATAAGGGGTTATTTAAATTATCTTTTGGACTATAAATATTCATTGTAAATATAAAAAAATTTCCTACATGGTGGTGTTTTTCTTTATAATTTTTAGACATCAAATAAATTAAATTATTTATGACACAATAATAATGCAGTATTTACCTCATTAATACAATATTTAAATAAATAAAATTATAATGATTAAAATATTATCCAAAAAATGTCCAATTCTGATTGGATGATTTTATTTCGACCATGAGTCATCTTATATAAATCTTTAATGATTTTTGGACCTTTTGAAACAAAATATAAGTTTATAAAAAAATAATATTTTCACACTTTCCAAAGGTTCCCCACTCCTCCCTTATAAAAGGGCACCTCCTTAATCTCCTCTTTACAAAACATTGAGCCTTAGAACTCTTCCAAACCCTACCCATTACACTTCTCAACTCACCTAGTAATATTCTAGATGTCTTGGTCTTCTTCAAAGACCAAAATTAGTGCCCTAAGAAGAGGTTTCAAAGAGGCGTGTCGAAGAAGAGGTAATATCCGTTACCGATTCTTTCAAATTTATTTCTTCTTGTACTTCCTCTTATTTAGTTGTTTCATTATGAAGTAATAACATCAGTATCACTCATATACTAATATGTTATTATAAATATGAAACAACCCTATTTCACCTTCTATCCATCCTACGAAAAACGAAATCACCACGCGTGCGTACGTACGGAATACCATCTCCACACTGTGGTGTAATATGTTTTCCACCACCACCTTACTTGGATGGGTATAATTGTATAAATTATAACTAGATATGATTATTTTAAAGTGATATTGATTCTGAAATATTATACATACACTTCAATACAATTCCACGATCATGGGAATGATATCATGGCTCGTGCGTACGTACGGCTTACCGTCTCCACAATGTGATGCGACTCGTTCTAGATGATCTTCATTGAATAATGATTATATAAATGCATTTAATGAATAAATATGATATATATTACACTAATAACATTCTGTAAATGAGTTATCTATAACCTAAAAAGAAGAATAAGAATTTATTCGACAAAACATGCGTAAGAACATAAAGCAATGAACACTCGAATAACAAGTAGCAATGAAATATTACTAATAAGAAGATAATAAAATGAACATATATGATATCATAATAATTAATATGATTCTATAATAAGTCAATTAAATTATTTAAATCATTATACAAGAGGTTCATATATGTACGAAGCTAATCAGACCTAAGGCAAGGGAAAATCTCGCAATCTCATTTTTATCTGAGATTGTTTATACTTCAGAATTTACTGGGGAATATTTATCATCCACATCCATGTTTCCTCAATATGTAATATTTTTTATATCCTACTACAATTGTTGAAATCCAATTTTACAGTTTGGTGAGTAAAGGATATGAAAGGAATCTTTTTTCATTTTTAGTACGAGGTACTTTTTGACTCTTCCGGCCAAAGTATGAGAAGAATATTTTTTTAACTTATACATCATGAATGGATTTTTATGATTTCATAGAAAATTATTTCCATGAAGTTTCCTTTACAAGTTTTCATGTTTTTTTAATCAACTTATTTTAGTTTAAAATTGTTTGACATGATAAGAAAGGAAAATTGTTATTGATGTAGAAAGGATATTTTACTACAGAATGGAGTTCAAGTGTTTTATCAAAATTATTTTCCACCTAAGATAATTTAGGGTTCTATTTATATCCCTATTTTTACATTTATTTGATTATTTTATGATGTAATTAATTTTATGATGTTATTTTATCTTATATAGATTATGATATGATGGCATGATTTTTAAGAATCCCATTTTTATTATATGGGTTATGCTATGATTGATGATTTTTTGGTACACATAAGAATGGTTTCATTATGAGATAGGTGGGAACTATATCTCCCTCTAATGCATTGGGTAAATATTTATATCTCATGAGATAGACATGGATGGAATGGCAGGTTAATCCTGTTCAGTGATACATGACTGAAACGAGGAGTGAACTTGGTTCAGAAATGGACTTTGTCCACAAGGATAGTCTTAGAAATGAGTCTTGACTACTAAGAAATGATTCTATATGATTATGTGTGTATGCCACAAAGTTTAATGATTTATTTTATGATTATTGGGATTATATTTCACTACTACGATTTATCCCATGTTATGATATTATGATCTATTTTGCAGGTTAAGATTTTTGAAATTCTATGTTCTTATGAATATTATATTTCCTTTGTTTACACTTAATGAGAATTTGAGCTCACCCTTTTATATGTTTTATTTTCCCTAGGTCAGGAAGAAATGTATTAAGTAGGATATGCCAAAGTGACTCTAGATATGATGAAATAAACGGGAGACAATGTAGATGCTTTACCAGTCATTTATGTTTCCCAATTTCTAAAGACACTATACCTATACGGTCCTATCATGGTTTTGTTATATGTTGTAATAATAATACATCAATTCTTACGTAATAACCATGTGTGTAAATTATGGGCCATTATATTTGGTATTAGAGAAATGGTATAGTCAACCTTTGGAAACTAGGATGTGAAATCCTTTGTAAGAACTCTAAGGATATGTCTAAACATAGAACAAAATATTAGTGTTTTGGAAATGGCCATGAAAAACCTATGATAAGACCTAAAGTATGAAATTTTATTCTTGATTATGTGGTTTTCCTATTATGATTAGTGTTTCTCACACTATGCTTCTTGGTTTTAGTCAATGGGTGGAACCCAAAGGAACCGTGTTAATGCTGAATGCGACGGGAAATGCAATGATTGTCCCACTGAGCAACCAAACATTATGGGAGCTGGAATGCAAAATCTTGTAGCCATGATCATGCAAATTTCTCAAGATATGAATCATGCAGGACTTTCAAATGAGCAAAGGAAGAAGCAACATTCTGTTGAATCCTTCATGAGGAATCGTCCACCTTCATTCAGCGGGTCTTCTGATCCGTTAGTGGCTGAATAATGGATTATTACCACTGAAAATATATTTTCAGTCCTACAATGTTCTGAACTTGATAAAGTCATCTTAGCAGTATATCGTTTGGATGGTGAAGCTGATCAATGGTGGAATCTTATTAAGAATAGGAGGAAAAGGGATGAAATTGAGTCTATGGAATGGGAAGAGTTCAAGAACTTATTTTTCAATAAGTACTTCCATCGTATTCTTCAATCAAAGATGGAGAAAGAGTTTCTTGAACTGAAGAAAAAGGATGATGAATCAGTTTGTACCTACAAAGAAAATTTTACAAGACTTGCAAGGTACACTTCTGGATTTATTATCCAACATGAGAGTAAGATCAATCGATACTTTAGTGGCTTAAAACCAAGTCTTCAAAGGGTGTTAGCCATAAGGGACTTTAGTAGCTACAAGGAAATAGTTTGATGTGCTCTAATGGTTGAGATGGAGATTGGAGTAAGCCATCGGTCATATGGATTTGATAAGAAGAGGAAAATGGAATTCAAAGGGAAATCTAAAGACCACAATGAAAAGAAGATGAGTTTTCCTTTATGCTAAATGTGTGGAAAGAAACATTGAGGGAATTTTCTTAAAGGGACAAGTAAATGTTTTAAGTGTGGAAAAGAAGGTCATCGGGCAGTTTAATGTCGAAATAATTGGAATATGATGTCGAATGATGCCAACAAAGAAAGGGATACACAGAGTGAACATCCTACACTTCAATGTTTTAAGTGCAAAGAAATGGGGAATTATTCCAATCAATGCCCTAATCCAAGGGTTGTTGATGATGATCGACGTCAAAAAACAATTAAGGCCAAAGACAAAGGAAAGTCACATGCAATTTCTATCGGCGATGTGGAGTACGATAATGAAGTGGTGAATGGTACACTTACCATCCACTATAAAGTAGAAAATTTTTTATTTGATTCTGGATCCACCCACTCTTTTATTTCTGAAGAATTTTATAAGGGTATCGGCATACTACCTCAAAAATTATATGTTCATTTAGTTGTGACAACTCCTAATGGAAAAATGATTGCATCAAAAGTTTATAATTCTTCTCCAATTGAAGTTTTTGGGAATGTGCCTCCTGCAAATCTTGTGATCCTTCCTATAGTGGAATTTGATGTGATTCTTGGCATGGATTTTATTTCTTTATAAAGAGCTCATATCAATTTCCAAAGAAGGGAAATCACATTTAATATTCCCGATCAATCTACTATCATCTATCGATGCAAGGATGAATATAACCTTCGAGTGGAAATTTTTCCATATTATGGGGCTTGATTCCAATAAATGAAGGTTATTTATCTCAAATGGTTGGAGATAACCTCATGATTAAGAATATTCTCATTGTATGATAGTTTGATGATGTCTTTCCGGAGGAATTGCCAGGTCTTCCACCAAATCGTGAAGTTTAGTTTTCAATAGAACTCATATCGGGTGCTATGCCCATTTCAAAGAAACCTTATAGAGTGGCCCCAATTGAGTTGCAGGAATTGAAGAAGCAACTCCAAGAGAATCTTGATAAGGGATTCAAACTCCCTAGTGCATCACCATGGGGAGAACCTATTCTGTTTGTTAAGAAGAAAGATGGATCAATGAGACTCTGCATTGATTATCGAGAACATAACAAGATCACTATCAAGAAAAAATATCCTCTCCCATGCATTGATGACTTACTTGACCAACTATGCAGAGCTCAATACTTTTCCATGATTGATCTTCGTTCAGGGTATCATCAATTAAGGGTGAAAAAGAGGATATACCAAAGATGACTTTTCGTACAAGGTATGGACACTATCAATTTGTAGTAATGCTATTTGGTCTTACTAATTCCCCTGCTATCTTCATGGATCTAATGAATAGAGTCTTTATAGACCATCTTGATTAGTTTTTGGTAGTCTTTATAGATGATATTCTTGTCAATTCAAAGTTCAAGGAAGAACATGAAGATCACTTGAGAATTGTATTAAAGACCCTAAGAATGAAGAATCTTTATGCCAAATTTACCAAGTGTTAATTTCGGCTTCAAAAAGTTTCATTTTTGGGTCACATAATCTCAAAATAGGGGATATCTATTGATCTAGAAAAAAATAGAGTTTATCGAAAGATGGTCAAGACCAATAATAGTAACTGAGATCTGAAGTTTTCTTGGTTTTGCTGGATATTATCAATGTTTTGTGAAAGATTTTTCATGATTATCTAATCCAATCACCAGGTTGACTCAAAAAGTAGTTAAGTTCATGTGGATGGAGGAGTGTGAAGAGAATTTCAAGGAGTTGAAAAGAAGGTTATCCAGTGAACCTGTGCTCACACTTCCTTGTAGTGGAGAAAGGTTTGTGATCTATAGTGATGCATACAAGAAGGGATTGGGGTGTGTTCTCATGCAAAATGATATGGTGATAGCTTATGCCTCATGACAGTTGAAAATCCATGAGCAAAATTACCCAACTCATGGTTTTGAGTTAGCTGCGGTAATCTTTGCATTAAAAATTTGGAGGCATTATCTTTATGGTGAAAGGTGTGATATTTATACTGATCATAAAATTTTAAAGTATATTTTCACAAAAATGGATCTGAATATGCACCAAAGAAGATGGTTGGAGCTGATTAAGGATTACGACTTCGAAATTCATTACCACCCTAGGAAAGCAAACAAGGTGGAAGACGCATTAAGTCGACAAGACCATGATAGCTTATCCATGATGAGGACCACAAAAGATCCAATATTTATGGATTTCCAAAGGATGGATCTTGGAATTATAATGGAAGGGGAAAAATATTATCTTTCTCAAATGAATGTTCAACCATCTATACATGTGAAGATTAAATAGGCACAAAAAGAAGATGTAGAGTTTCAAAAGAAGGTGAGAAATGTTCCTGAATTCAACCTTGATTGTGATGGGATAAAATGGTTTAGGAATCAGTTTTGTGTTACTCCAATCCCAAAATTAAAAAAGGAGCTACTGGATGAGGCTCATAGTTCTTCATTCTATATTCATCCTATAAGCATGAGGATGTATAGGGACCTGAAAGAGTACTTCTGGTGGGATTGCATGAAAAGTGATGTTGCTGAATATGTCTCTCGATGCATGGTTTGTCAGCAAGTTAAAGCTGAGAGATAGAATTCTAAGGGGATGTTACAACCATTACCCATACCCGAATGGAAATAGGAAAACATTACTATGGAATTTGTCACTGGAATTCCTAAAACATCCAAAGGAAATAATGCTATCTGGGTTATAGTTGATCTTCTTACGAAGTCGGCACACTTCATTGCTATTAGAGAAGATTTATCTCTGGATTCGCTTGCAAGGATATATGTGAAGGAAGTGGTAAGATTGCATGGAGTACCACTTTCCATTATATCTGATCGAGATCTGAGGTTTACCTCGAAGTTCTGGAGAAGTCTTCAGCATACTTTAGATATAGGGTTGATTTTCAGCACTGCTTATTTTCCTCAGACAGACGTTCAGTCTGAGAGAACAATTCAAACTCTAGAAGATATGTTAAGA
Source organism: Viscum album (assembly GCA_963277665.1). Classification (NCBI taxonomy): domain Eukaryota; kingdom Viridiplantae; phylum Streptophyta; class Magnoliopsida; order Santalales; family Viscaceae; genus Viscum; species Viscum album. The sequence continues at coordinate 1,475,866,513 of OY728152.1, read as the reverse complement.
GCTTTCTCTATGGATTTCAAAGGTGGTTGGGATAAACACCTACCTTTGGTGGAATTTTATTATAATAATAGCTTTCACTTTAGTATTCAGATGGATCCTTATGAATCTCTCTATGGAAAGAAATGTAGGACTCCAACTTGATGGGATGAAGTTGGGGAAAGTAAGCTATTAGGACCTAATATTGTTGATGAGATGGTAGAGGATGTCAGATTTATTCAACCACACATAAGAGCAGCTCAGAGTCGACAAAAAAGTTATGCCGAGAACTGAAGAAAATACCTAGAGATTGAAGTGGGTAATAAAGTGTTCTTACGAATATCTCCTTGGAAGAGAGTAATGAGATTTGGAAAGAAGGGAAAGTTGAGCCCTAGGTATATCGGTCCTTTCGAAATACAGGATCATATTGGGAAGGTAGATTACCGATTTTCACTTCCAGCGAATCTCTCTTTAGTTCACGATGTGTTCCATGTATCTCTCCTGAGAAAGTACATACCTGATCCTTCACATGTACTAAGCTCAGAAGTTGTATTGTTTGAGCAAGATCTTTCTTATGAAGAATAACCGATAGAGATTTTGGGTCGTAGTGAAAAAGTTTTACAGAACAATACCACTCGCTTGGTCAGAGTTTTATGGAGGAACCACCAATTAGAAGAAGCTACATGGGTGCTTGAGGATATGATGAGGGAGAGGTATCCTCATCTATTTGTTACGAAGTGACAAATTTCGAGGGCGAAATCATTTTAAGGGGGGTAGAGTGTAACACCCTGATATTTTATGAGAAGTATATTTTTTTAATGTCTTATGTTTTACGAAACATGAAAGGAATATTTCACTACACACAACACAGGCTTGGCTTGGGTTACACGCAATCACGACCTTCCTTGATAGTGTGTGTGGTACGCAATTCCGGGTTTCACTAAACAACGATATATTGTAATAATATGGACTAGCCGTTATGAATAGTATTAACTAAATTTTTAATTTTATAACATAATTATTCATCTTACATATTTTCTAGAACATGGTATGAGAACAAAATAATTTTTTGGTAAAATAAGTATTTTTCAAAAAATGCAGTTTTGCCACCTTTTGATGGCACACCCACTTTAAATGAAGTTTTTGACATGTTTATAAGTTAGATTTGAAAAAATAAAATTATTACATGGAATCAGGATATAAAAATTTAATTTGGATAAAATTTTCATATTATTCTGAAAACTTTCATATTTTATTAAATAGTAAAAACACACTATATTTTAATTAAAAACCACTTTTTCATCACAGAAATTTAAATGGTTAGATTATCTTTTTAATTGGTTTTAAAGTGTAATTAGAATATATTTTTACCATTTAATCCAATGATGTTCATTGTATTTAATTTCACTTTGAACATGGACATAAACAAGTGTCGATCTATTAATAGTTATTGTTTTTTAAAAACAAACTATTTTTTTATAACGAAAATTAGTTTTATAATTAATTAATGCCACTTATATGTTTTGAATTTGGAAAAAATAGAGATCATTTTTTAATTCAGAATATTAAATATATCTTAGGCTGAATTTTTGGTATTTTTTCTGAAAAACATAAATTTTTGATGAATAGTGAAATCACTTAGTAATAGTTAAAAAAAACTAACTCTTTCATTTAAATGAAATTTTACAACTTATTTGATTTGAATTTCAAAAATATGACATACATGGTTGTTATCAAGAAGTAAAATTGGGTTCAGTAAGATGAAAATAATTTTTGGTGATTAGTAACTTTTGACATTTATTTACTATGGTTAAAGATACATAGGGTAATTCAAGGTTAAAAGAATACTATAATAATTTAAAATTACCTTAACACTTGTACTAACCTTATTGGATTAGTAGTGTCCGACCATGGGCATCCATGGGTCGATTTTGGGACCCCATTGAGCCACTTGGTAGTGATAATGACAATTTGGATTAATTAATTTAATGTAAAGACAAAATTGACATTAACAAATATATTTTAGTAATTAATTTTTATAAGGGGTTATATAAATTATATTTTAGACTATAAATATTCATTGGAAAGATAAAAATAATTCCCACATTTTGGTGTTTTTTTATAATTTTTAGACATCAAGTAAATTAAATTATTTCTAACACAATAATGATACAGTATTTACCTCATTAATAAATGATTTAAATAAATAAGATTATAATGATTAAAATATTATCCAAAACATGTCCAATTCTAATTGGATGATTTTATTTATACCATAATTCATCTTATCTTCATCTATAATGATTTTTGGTCCTTTTTAAACTAAAGATAAGTTTATAATAAAATAATATGTTCACACTTTCCAAAGGTGCCCCTCTCCTCCCTTATAAAAGGGCACATCCTCCCTCTCCTCTTTACACAACTTTGAGCCTTCAAGATCGGCCAAACCCTGACCATTAATCTTATCAACTCTCCTAGTAATATTATATAGGTCATGGTATTCTTAAAATACCAACATTAGTGCCCTAAGGGGAGTTTTCAAAGAGGTGTGCCGAAGAAGAGGTAATATCCGTTACCGATTCTTCCAAATTAATTTATTCTTCTACTTGATCTTATTTAGTTGTTTCATTATTAAGTAATAACATAAGTATCACTAATATTCTTATATGTTATTATAAATATGAAACAACCCTATTTCATCTTATATCCATCCTACAGAAAATGAAATCACCACGCGTGCGTATGTACGGAATATCATCTCCACTCCGTGGTGTAATCTTTTTTCCACCACCACCTTACATGGATGGGTATAATGGTATAAATAACAACTATATATGATTATTTTAAAGTTATTTTTATTCTTAAATAGTATAAATACACTTCAATAAAATTCCATGATCATGGGAACGATATCATCGCTCGTGCGTACGTACGACCTACCGTCTCTAGGATGTGATGCGACTCGTTCTACATGATCTTAATTGAATAATGATTATATAAATGAATTGAATGAATAAATATGATATAAATTACAATTATAACATTCTGGAAATGAGTTATCTATAACATAAAAAGATGAATGAGAATTTATTCGACAAAACATGCATAAGAACATAAAGCAATGAACACCCAAATAACAAGTAGCAATGAAATATTACTAATAAGAAGATAAGAACATGACCATATATGATATAATAAAAATGAATATGATTATGTAATAAGTCAATGAAATTATTTAAATCATAATATAGGAGGTTCAGATACGTATGAAGCAAATCAGACCTAAGGTAAGGGAAAATCTCGCAATCTCATTTTTATCCAAGATTGTTTATACTTCAGAATTTACTGGGGAATATTTATCATCCACATACATTTTTCCTCAATATTTAATATTATTTATATCCTCCTTAAATTATTTACATCCAATTTTAACCTTTGGTGAGTAAAGGATATGAATGGAATCTTTTGTCATTTTTAGTACGAGGTACTTTTTTACTTTTCCGGCCAAAGTATGCGAAGAATCTTTTATTAACTTATACGACATGAATGGATTTTTATGATTTTATAGAACATTATTTCCATGTATCATCCTTTACAATTTTTCAAGTTTATTTTTAATCAACTTATTTTAGTTTAAAATTGTATGACATGTTAAGAAAGGAAAAATGTTTTTTAAGTAGAAAGGATATTTTCCTCAAGAATGGAGTTCAAGTATTTTTTCAAAATTATTTTACATCTAAGATAATATTGGGTTCTGTTTCTATCCATATTTCTACATTGATTTGATTATGTTATGATGGAATTAATTTTATGATTTCCTTTTATCTTATATTGATTATGATATGATGGCATGATGTTTAAGAATCCCATTTTTATTACATGGGTTATGCTATGATTTATGATTTTGTGGCACACATAAGAATGGTTTCATTATGAGATGGGTGGTACCTATATATCCATCCAATGCATTGGGTAAAGATTTATATCTCATGAGATAGACATGGATGGAATGATAGGTTAATCCGGTTTAGTGATACAGGACTGAAACGAGGAGTGAACTCGGTTTAGAAATGGACTTTGTCCGCTAGGATAGTCATGGAATTGAGTCTTGAATACTAAGAAATGATTCTCTATGATTATGTGTGTATAACACAATGTTTCATTATTTATGTTATTATTATTGGTATTACATTTCACTACTATGATTTATCCCATGTTATGATATTATGATCTCTTTTGCAGGTTAAGATTTTTGAAATTCTATGTTCTTATGAATATGATATTTCCTTTTTTTACCCTTACTGAGAATTTGAGCTCACCCTTTTATATTTTTTCTTTTCCCTAGGTCAGGAAGAAATGTATTAAGTAGGATATGCCAAAGGGACTCTATATATTATGAAATAAACGGGAGACAATGTAGATGATTTACCAGTCGTTTATGTTTCCCAGTTTCTAAAGACACTATACCTATACGGTCCTATCATGTTTTTGTTATATGTTGTAATAAGTATGATTTAATTCTAAAGTAATAACCTTGTATGTAAAGTATGGGTCTTTATATAAGCTTTATCAACACTATAAAAGAGCTGATAAAGATTCCTTGAATCAGTGCTAAAATTTTAGCCCTGATACATGGATTCTTTATCAGCAGTTTTTTCTTAGCGTTGATATAAGGTGGTGCTTCCCTTGACCATTTTTTTAGTAGTGGATCTATTCCCACACTTTCCATCATGGCTTCTTAAATGGTATTGCGCTCTAGTTCTCTTTCACACGCACACCCATGCACGCTTAGGGATTACTATGCCACCTGTGCGCTCGACAGAACACACCATGTCTGCGCACCGCCTTGGGACATTTTCCTAGGGACATGGGTAAGATTCCCACCAAGGAATTGAGTGGTTTCCTAAAAGGTGGCCCTTGGCTTTGTGGGATACTCACCAATTTTTTGGAAAAGTAAAAAAATGATTTTTATTATACATAAGATTATAAACAAGGAACATATTTTCCCAAAGCATGATCCCTTATTAATTTAACACTTTGAGAGATTAAAGTACCCAAATACTTAAAAAATTAAAGATGATTTTATAATTACAAAAACATAGAAAGAACATTATTGGTTATATTTAAGAATAAGAATATTTATAATTAATATACAGAAAATTAATTTATAAAAAAGAGTACCATTAATTTAAAACATCTTCAAAATATCATTATAGCCACATGATATTGAAAACATTTTAAAAGTATTTAAAATACATGCCTAAGTTTGAAATCATACTATGTTTTATAAAATATGATTTTAAATTAAAAACCATGATATCAAATATGAAACATAAGATATGTGAAACATATCAAAACAATTAAAATGCTCATGTTAGTTATATAGGTTTTATGAAAATTCATACAATATATCTTAAAATTTTCACTAAAATTTATTTTGGTTGAACAAAATACTAATGGTCACTTAATTTTAAATTCTAACATCCCTTAAATGAAAACATCAGTAGTAAGAATCTCAAATGATCACCTAACGAAGGCAACAGTCAGATTACTTTAGGGTCTTATAAAATCCTAAATTATTGTGTTCCATATTCCAAACTTCTTGGCGAAGATGGTGCCCATCATTCCATTGATGCTCAGTGAAATTGTAGTGGCTCTGGCCAAACTGGTGTTCATTGTGATAGATCTGAAGGATCCCTACTACTATCTTGGACTTTATGTTGTATTGGGTGGTCTCCATATGAATTTAATAGGGTTTTAATAGGTATTTTTTGGTAGTATGATTTTCCTTTGATCTTTCTGTAATTTAATCACTTCGGTGTTTAATTAAATAAAATTCTTTGTGTTTAGTTTGCAGGGTTTTTTTAGATAGCATGAAAATTAAATAGAATAAAACCATAATATTATTATTACATATGAAAAAAGGTTTGGGGTGTCACATAATCTATCTCAAAATCCAAAGACTGCATATACTCTACCCACATCCGCTGCTGAAGATTCAAATATCACTGAGAAAAGATATAATTTTAGCTATTGTGATCCTTATACACAGTGAAATTATCACCCAATAGATAATGATTCCAACAAATTAAACCATAAACCATTATATTCAACTCAATGTTTGCATAGGGTAGTTCCATTGGCCTTAACTGTTGTGGCCTGTACACCACATCTCGATCTCGCTGCATCAATGATGCTCCAAGTGTGATCCAAGAAGCATCCTAATAAACCATATACTCCTCACCTATCTCGAATAAGATCAATATTGGTGCCAATGTAAAATTATTCTTCAACTATTGGAAATCATTCTCGCATGCTTCCGACCGTATAATATTTATCCCCTTCTTTTTTAATCCTAAAAGTGGCACTAGAAATCGAGAATAATCTTGGATGAATATATGATAGTATTTACATAATCCTATAAATATATGGATGTAAGAAGAATTCTTGATTTTATCTCAAGAATCTACTACCTAAACTTTCTCTGGGTCCATAGATACACCTTCCTCAGAGATGATGCAACCCAAGAAGTTTACCTGATCAATCAAAAACTAACACTTGGATATCTTGGCATAATGATAATTATCTATTAGTGAAATCAAGATGATTTCAAGATTTTGGGAAGGATATTAATGAGTCTTGGATTACACCAATATGTATTCCAAAAACACTACCATGAACTAATCTAGGTACAGATGGAATATTCTTATCATCAAGGCCATAAACACTATTGGTGCATTCGTTAACCCAAATGGAATTATGAAGAACTCATATAGGAAATATGTTCTTATGAAATAATTTTGAGATATTTTAGAAGTTATAACTCTCAAATAATGATATACTTATCTAAAATTGATCTCCATCAACTGGTCAAATAGATCTTTGATACGTTGAAGTGGATATCAGATATTCATAGTCATCTAGTTCAACTTTTGGTAATCAACACACAAGTGTAAACACTCATAAACCTTATTTGAAACAACATTAGAGAACACCATGGGGTCATACATAGATAGATAAAACCCTTATCTTACATATATTCTAGTTGATTCTTAATCTCTTGAATCCATACTAGTTCCACTCTATATGGTGTAATAGAAGCTGGCTCTTCCCCAGACATGAGCTCAATAGTAAATTTCACATCTCTCTATGGTGGCATCCTTGAGAAGTATTTAAGTAACATGTACTAATACCTATCTTCTATGTGTGGAAAGACATCATGCTTTAAATTTCCTTAATCCAGTAATAAACTAGAAATCTGGCCAGTAATTACCCCAAATTTCTGGTGAACTGGCTCAATACATCCTGCCTTGATATCCCACTCTCCATGGTGAATATAATTTCCACCCTCAGGAGACGTAAAATTCACAATCCTATACTAAAAATCTATGTGGGATTAGTATTTAACTAACATATATATACCCATAATTATTTTTAATCCTAAAATGTTAATAATATAGATATACAAAAAAAATGATATTCCCCAACATCGAGATATCATCCCTTGCACAAGAAAATGTATCTAAACTATACTCCAAATGATGCATCTATAATCAAAAAACCCACTCGAAAACTCTACCTCTAGGCTCAAACCATTCAAAAGTTTTGTAGAAATAATGTAAGGAGAGGCAACATTATCAAATAAAGAACTAGATAATATAAAAGCAACAAGAATAATAACTCTCACTATTGATGTTCAAACCTCACTATCCACAAGTGTAAGATAAATTGAATGGAATTTCCCTAACCGACTTCCCTATGATGTAGTTGGACTCCCCTGAGATACACCACCATACCGATATGGGTTCTCTTTCCTATAAGTACATTTTTCACTACCTCTACCTCCACAGCCAGTATAAATTCAGCAGCTAGACTTATATTGTGCAGAAGATCCCCTTCTTGCACTATGGTTTTGTCTAGATCCTCCCTCACTACCCATACATCACAGGTTTCTATAGAACCATTGTAGACGTACCACAATTCCTCAATACCTTCACTCCATTGATGTCCAGGTAGAATGTCTACGATAGTGGACCATCATATCGCACATGTGACAAATAACCCGAGCAAGGTCCTGAGTAACTGGTCCTCCCCCTGTACAGTCTTCCTATTATTCCCCTTGTCTAACACCCTCATAGAAATTCTTACTACTCTTGAAATATATACAACCTGATCATTCAGTAGAAACCACCTCTCCTCTACTAGATTCCTCCTTTAGGTTACCCTTAGATATGAGAGCGTGATTCACCACTTCTGAAAACTTATTAATCCTAGAGATATTTACCCAGGACTTAATTTAATATTTAATCCCATCCTAAAACATATTTACCACATTTTCATCATCTCATTCCAACTATGGAACAAAGAACTACGAATCAGAAAGGCATCCATCATAGTCCATCACCGACATGCCCCCCTGAGTTAGTCTCATGAACTTAGATGCTCTCTCATTCTTGAGCATCTCACGATAAAAGTGCTCAAATAATTTCTCTTAAAAAACATTCCACTCCATATTCTATATCTTTCCATATCAATTCTGGATTTTCTATCAATTCTAAGCTTGACCACATAACATATAGACATCCAATTTGACTCTCTTCTTAATAGAAGTCTCTAAATAGTCAAGTATAGTATGGGTGGACTCAAACCAAAACTCTTTTGCCTCAGGTCCATAATATTTGGTAAAAGTTAGAGGGTGTTGAAACTAAAACTAACACATAAGGTCAAAAATACTCTTCAAATCCCGTTATGGGTCTCTTTCCATGAACTGTATGAAGTGAGCAATGTTCTCTCAGAACTGCTCTTCGACTTCCTCACCTGACACTACTGGTGCCTCAGTTTCCACTAAAAGAAAATAATCTCCAACAATGTACTCTTATCTTCCTCTCAACAAGGGTCATCATGGAGGAATATCTCTACAATAAAAAACACACATCTCAAGACACAAAACACCACTTTATCATGTTTATGTAAGAGGAAAACACAATAAGGCATAACAAGTCATTCCCTCTTTCCCACCACATGGTCAAAACCGCAACACAATCACTACCCATAACCATCCTACATCTAGGAAATGGTTAAGAAAGGGTAAAATAATTATGATTAATATTAATGTTTCACATTATAAATCTATTTTTCATTTAAATTTTTTTCAACTTGCATAATTTTAAATTTCATGTTCATATTTGGTACAATTTTCAGTTCAATTTCACAAGAAAGAAAAAACATTTGGAGTTCAAAATCATTCCAAAAACCCATTTTCTATGCAGGCCTTAGATTATTCATGTAACAAAAATAATCATAAGTTCTTAAAATGATGCATGCATAATAAAATCTCATTCCATTCTGGGCCATGAGTCAAATCTCAAAAAATCTAAACAACAACCATCACATCATGCAACTAGTGCATCACCCTAGGTGAAATAACATCAACTGTGATAGAAAATACCAATAATAATCATCCAAACCTGGGTACTTATACTTTCCCCCATACATGGATTAGCTAGTCCTATGAACAATCTCATATCCAAGGCCCAAATCGTCCTAGTAATTTATCTACATTTCTTAAATAGTTAGAAAAGATAAAAGGAAAGGAAAAAAATCCTATGATACCACTTTGTAACATCCCAATCCAAGTTCCACACAATGATGCCCCGAATCGGTTAGTCACATGACCTCAGTTGTGACTCCCTATACACCGGAGGCTATCAACTAGCATTGAGGGTCCAATATCAATCATGGGGAGAATATAACATCTTTTAGCAGAGTAATACACCAGAGGAAAAATAAAAAACAATAATATAATAACATATAACTATATCTAGAATAGTACCAATATCACATGATGACCAAAGAAAAGAATATAATAACAAAAGTGAATAGTAAATATGGAATTCCAAATTACATGTAAATTGTCAACATGTAAACTGAAAAGTAAAGACACTGATAACTCCCAAGCAAGTCCCAAACCATGCCTAATTCCTTCATCCATACTCCATACCTACTCATCCACCTAATACAAGGCCTTTTCCATTATATTGTCTGGTAAAAAAGAATTTTATTCGGGTACCGATTAGGTAGCTCAGGTAGGGTGCGATTACAACTCAATAGGCCACCAACAATGACATAAAAAATGGTATCTAGTAAAATAGTATATGTAGTTGTATAAAGAATAAATAAATGAAATAAGGTAACAAATTTACACATATTCAATTACTCTTTATTTAACCACATAACACCCTCAGTTTCCCAAGGACATCAAAACCATGTAATATATCTGAATTCCATTGTTACCATTCATATTTCATAATACATGACTGAATTCCATTATTACCATTCATCATTTCATAATTGAATTTCATTTTTATCATTCATATTTCATAATACATGAATAAATGCCCCTACTACCATTCATCATTTCATAATTGAAAACCATTGTTACCATTCATATTTTATTTTACATGACCGAATGCCAGTGTTAACATTCATCATTTCATAAATAAATTCCATTTTAAACATTCATATTTTATAATACACTATTGAATTCCACTATTACCATTGATCATTTCATCATTGAATGTCATTGTTTCCATTTATATTACCATTCATCATTTCAGTTCACATATATCATACTAAAAAATTAATTAATTCACTAATTAATTAATAAATTAAGTAATTTTATATTCACATAATCCCATTAATTAATTCAATAATTAATTATTCACATCAATATCATTAATTAATTTAACAATTAATTAATCACATCAATTCCATTAATTAATCCAATAATTAATTAACCCAATCCTATTAATTAATTCAATAATCAATTAATCATCGAAATCAATTTTATAATCAAAACAATCTCAAATATTTAATTTAATAATTAATTATTCCAATTCCACATTTACAATATAGCAATAATTAATTCAAAAAATCACAATTCAATTCAATAATCTCAATATCACAATAATTAATTCAACAATTAATTATTTTAGTCAATAATTTTCATAGTTATAAAATTCCCACTAATTAATTAAATAATTAGTTATTAAAGTTCAACAATCTCAATAACTCCCTAATTAATTCAATAAATAATTATTTCAATTCACAATCCCAATATTCCCAATTTCACAATTACTTCAATTAATTAATTATATATAAGAAAATAATTTGCTAATAATCTAATAGAAATTATAAAATTACATACACATAATTTAATTCAAGACTTTGGGATTTTAATTATAGACCACCTACCTCAATTTTTTGATGAGCGATTGCCTTATAGAAATCCCCAATTTGAGCGGAATAATGACATAGAATGAGATTTAGATCTTAAACCCGAAATCAAGAATGAACAATCAGTATCACATAGTTGCATATCTTGATACACAGTCCAAGATCTATAACCAAACAAAAATAAGGAAAAACTACTTCACTAGATGGAAGAATAACATGAAGAAAAAGGAACCCACATAGGCTGAGATCCTCCTACCGAGAGGGTTGTAGATCTTCAATATGGGATTCAAATCATAAAGAATGACGGTCAAAATGGATTTGAATCTATCCTAGAGGCTCCAAAATTGTAAATTAATGAATAGGGTTGAGCTAGGGATGATTAGGGGTTAAAATGGGGGATTAGAAAATTTTAAAACAAAATTTTGGGTTAATTAAAAACCCATGCACAGTTTATAGGGTAGAGGTGCATAATTTTTAAAACTGCACACCTTAACTGTGCACCTCTTATAGAGGGATCATGATTTATCCTTTTATTTTGAATAGTTTTACAATCCATGTTCTATCCATGTGAATCCCTTCTTTTTGGATTGACACAGTTTGTTGGGCTAGTGAACACAGTTAGGGAAAACCATGTTCCAACTGTCCATTGCCCTCTTTTGTCCATTTTTCTAATAATTTCACCAAAAAACATCCCAACATAAAAGAAATATTAAAAATAATCAACAAAAAGAAAAATAATACCAATAAAAGAGACTAATACAACTCCATAAATGGTTGGGATTTTACGCTTAGGATATTTTTGCCTTAGCTTTTAGTAGTGGCTGATTGAGAGGCACATAGATTGAATTCAGAGAGTCTTCTTCCTTTTTCTCCATCTTCTTCTTATTTTTCTTATTTTATTTTTATGGTTATACTAGTGTAATCTTTATAATGATAATATAATTCCTTCTTTTCTTCTTTCAATCACGTATGGTCTAACTGAATTAGTTCTTTCATTAAGTGGTGTCATCAATTGTGAACTCAAGGAGAGAGGGTGATGATCACAGCGAGTTGCGATCATAGAAGTTTTCATGATTCATTTATAGAGATTTGTATATAGTGTATTTTTTTTATAAATGATCTAAAATAAGATTTAACTTAAGTAAGATATTCCTGAATATTGAAAAGGGAAAAAATAAACACAGTGGATGATCATAGAATAACTCCTACTATTCACATTATAAGATCAACTATAACCTTATAGGATTTGAGAGAAATATGTTTCATCATTAAAATATCTTTAAAGAAGATTAGATTCCACTATATAAAGTATGGAAGACATGATGGGTTGGTAGATGATCTAAGGTGTTTGAAGAGATATCAAGTTATTTCTCTAATAGAAGTTGTTGTCCATATAGACTTTAGATGAAGGGATGCGTATTATAAAGAGGAGAGTGGAGTAAACATTGTTCCTGAGGGAAGATACTTGTGGATAGATCTTGTTTGAAAACTAATTTAGGGAAAAATAATATCTATAAAAGTTATTTCCTAATTTATTGGAATTGGTAAATTTTTTTTCATGGGTAGTTATTATTTTATTAAGTAGTTATTGTGTTAGTGGGTAATTATTTTTGAATATTTAAATATTTGAATGCTTTGATCATTCAATAATGCAGTATTACTTTTCTTTTACTCAAAAATATTTCCATGTAAAAACAAACAGTGAATAGTATTATAGACCTCTTCTTAAGAGATCTATGAGTGACTATGAGGTTGTTGTCATAGACGTTAAAGAAAGTTTCAGTTTCACTTCAATATCTCCACCAGTGTTTGAGGAAGGTAACTAATAGTTTTGGGAAGTTCATATGAAGGCTTGTATAGAAGCATTGAATATTTGGGAAGTGGTTAAAGAGGATTATGAAATTCCTACTCTCAAAAATAATCCTATTAGGGATTATATCAAATAACCGAAGGAAAAGAAAGAAAATAAATCCAAGGAAAAGGCCAGATTGTTCTTTATATTCTCATGTACTATATTAACTTAGATTATGAATCTAAAATTAGTATATGAGATATGAAATTATCTCCAGTCAGAGTATGAAGGATAAAAAATAATAAAATGAATGCATATCATAAACTTGATTTGAGAATTTTAGTTTTAGAATATAGAGGAAACAAAATCAATTAATGATTATTATGATAGGAAATGGACATTGTAAAAAAATGAAATTACTTGCTTCCATGTTTAATGATTCAAGAAAAGTTGAAAAAAACTTTGTTATGGTGTCTAAAAAATTTGATCCATCTATTTTATCCTAGGAAAATACAAAACAACTTTTCCAAATCAGTATTTCAATGATTCTTAATGCTTTTCAATCATAGTAGAAAATATGGACCATAAATCAAGATTATGTTGTTGGAGGTGACTTGCTAGAAAATTGCACTAAATACTACCAAAAGTAGAATGAATTTGTAATATGAAACCAACAACATGGTGAAGAGGCTTAGATTATTGAACAATAGGAGGATGATGAAGTTTCTATGGCTACTTGTTGCACTGGTAGAAAATCAAGTAATGTTGGATAATTGATAGTGGTTTCACCAATCATATAGCTTATGAAAAGGAGATTTTTAAAAACTAGAACTCAAAAAATATCACCAAAATCTGAATTTTAAATGATGACTATATCCCAATAAAAGTAATGGGAAAACAGAAATTATAATCTATTCAGTTATAAAACTCATTCCTAGTGTTCTTTTTTATTGAAATTAATAAAAAATTATTGAATGTTGGTGAACTTATTAATAAAGTTTTCAAATTTGTTTTTGAGTAAATATATTTTCTAATTAAATATGTATTTTCTCAAGAAATATTTAAAGTATAAATTAAATGGAAGTGTTTTTCACTTGATCCCTTGGTTGAGAACAAATTAGATTTTCCATCCAAAATAAACATCATAGAAGTGTGGCATAGGAGGCTCAAACATTATAAAAACCGATTCCTATTAAAAATGAAGACCAAATTGATGGGAGAAGATCTTCCAGAACATTCTGTTCATCTACCAAGATGTAAATCATTCCCTTATAGAAAAACCCCTTAAAATTATACAAAGACTGATATTTTGAATGTTGTTTGTATTTTTTTATTGAGTCACGCACTGTAAAAGTGACTTAAATATCAAGGAATTCAAGGGGGTGTTTCGATATATGAATGGAACAATTAATTTTTTTCTAAGTTAACAAGGACAAATGAGTTAAAACTGGTTTGTTTTCCTCATAGAAATAAAGAGGTTAATTTAAGGACACGAGGATCACTTTAGGATATTTTCTTACTATTTAATATAGTGTTTTCTCATAGATCTAGAATAAGTAAAAATTTATAGCACAATCCACTACTAAATAAAATTTTATTGCTACAAAAACTGTTATTATTTAAGACATTGTGTTTTCTCTTAATGAAAGGAGTGTTTGTAAACTACTTTTGGACTAAAAAATTTCCAACAAAGACAATTCTTAATTTTTAAGAATGGTTATTTAGTTTATCCATGGTAAGTTATTGTGTTAGTGGGAAATTATCATATTTGTGGGTATTTATTGTGTTAGCGAGAAGTTATTTTTATTAGTGGTTTGTTATTTTTTCAAGCATTAAATATTGTAAATCTTTGATCATTCAATAATACAATACTCCTTTTCCTTGTATCAATATTTTTTCCATTTTTACTACCAAACAATCTCAAAAGAAAAAGGAATGTATTCTAAAAAGTCAAATTTCAGAGGACACAAAACATCCTTGGGATCAGTTATATATAGAGTACACATTTCTATTTGGGATTTTTCCAAGGTCGAGTGAAAATACTATATCAGATTATGATAAACTGAGTCCAATAATGATAGATAAATATGAGTATGATAAGGAGGAGATGGATCTTCCCGAATAGAAATATGAGAAGAAAAACTTATAAATGGAACTATTTTCACCGGATTGGATTCAACCTTTTTAAAAAATTGTGGATCCTATTAATGTGGAGGAAGATCCTATTGTCTTGGGAGAATTAAGAGTAGTCCAGAGTAGTATCCAAGATAATCAGGATATGATCTATGATGGTGATCATGAGGATAAACTTGATTCCATTCTGTAATGGTCATAAGAGTTTAGAGAAGTCACAAGTTTGAGGGTTCCTCCATCTATTTGGGGTTGGAAAAATGAATTAGCTCAGGTTACAAAAAAAATTTGAAGTACAAAGAGATGAAAGAATAGGGTGTGAATCCTGCAATGCTACCTGAAATTTCCATAATGCTAGTAAAGGTTGTTTTGATGAAAATTAATGCACATATTTTGTATATATAATGGAGATTGGTGTAGTAAAAACACATCAGAATATTGTCTAAGTACCACTAGGGCTTCTTCGAAGGGATAAACATGCACTTGATGTGAAAAACTTGAATGCTGAATCAGAGGATAGCTATAACAGTGGTGTTGATGTAGCTGATAAACTATATGTTAAAAGGGAGGGATACATTGTTGCTGATTGGTTATAGGTTATAAAACCCAATTGTTGGATAAGTGAAATTAATATTGTTTGTGTGGTTCAAAAGATTAAATATATTGGTGAAGCATGGGTTTCAGAGGACTGAGAAGAAGGTATAAATGTATGGGAACCACTACACTAAAAGTGTTTTTAAAATGTTCCAAATGTTTTTGTAAAAAACGTTGTGAATTCTGATGGGATAGTGTTTCCTGGGTTGAATGCTAGGAGAATAAAAATATTGAAACTACTTCTAAAGACACAACTAGAGGCTATGGATCTAGTAAAAAAGCTGTAAAGCTATGCTATTGAAGTTCCACCTTGACCACCTGGTTTTTCTTGAAGAGATTGAAAATTATAGGAATATAGGGGATCTCTGGGTTTTTAATGTTGGGTAGGAGATATTAGATAAGGTTAGTGATTTATTTTTTAATTTATTTAGTAGGTTAGGGCATGTTTTTGGGGAATTAAATGCAATATTTGTTGGGAATGGGGACCTTGGGATATTTTTTATTAGGATTTCAGTAGTGGTTGTTTGGGAAGCTCATGCATTGGATTCATAGTAATCTATATATATCCCTCTTCCGTTTTTCTATCTCCTTCTCCTTCTCTTTATTGTTTTCTTTTGGTTCTACTACTATAATCATTATAATGATAATATAATTCCTCTTTTTCCTCTTTCAAGCACCTACTATCTTATTGTTTCTGATGCTTTCGCCGGGGCGCGTGTGCATCCGTCTGTAGAGGAGGACGCGATGTGCTATGTGTTGCCCTACATTCCCACTTTCCAAAGGCGGGTGACATTCACTCCTTATTCAGTGATTTCTGCTCCTTGATTGAAACCGGGATGATGGGATGTCGGTTCTTCCTTTTGTGGATTCCTCCTCAAAACTCGTCACCTAGTCCGGGTCTCCCTCATATATTTAATACGTTGTTTGGGAAACTCTTCCCAGTACCATGTTTCCATGGATGCCGGTTAATTACACTTCTTCTGTCAAGAAATTAAAAAGGGTCCGGTCAGGTCAGCAACCTTCAGTCGGGGGAGTAGTCACGTCAAGGCATCAGTAGCGTGTCTGTATGCTGGGGAACTGGAATGTCTGTCTTCTGTCCCTTGTCATGGGGCTTCTCGAGGGCGTAGAAGCCCGAGGCATCCCACATCGAGCGCAGGGAATTATATACCATAGACTTATATCTAAGGTTTTCCTCAGCTTCCTGTGTTTAACACAGGGTATGCCGCAGGTTTAACGTCCAGCAGAGACGGATCAGCCCGATCAGAGCATTAGCTAGAATGGATAGGATTGAGGAATTTCCCTTGAAGGGGTGCCGATATCGGGACCAGCCGATGGGCGGCTGCGAAGGGGAGAAGAATGGTATGATCTTGTCGGGATATGGCAGTCCGGATGAGAATCAGTATGGGTGATGGAGAGTTGAATGAAGTGGAGGGGGAAGGAAATGGGACCATCGCGGGGGCGACAGAAAAGTTGGGCTTGAGCCTCGAAGATACCTTCTACGTATCCCCGTGGCAGGGAATCAAAGTCTGCATAGTTCGGGATGGTGCCGGTGAGCCGATGTGAAGGTGGACCTCGGCCCAACGGACATTGTCAGCGAACCAACGTGAATGTGGAACTTGGTCCGATGGGTGTCGTCAGTGAACCAACGCGAGTGAGGACCTTGGTCCAGATGGTGCGGGGCTTACACACTAGGCTGCCCAGGTGCTGATGACCTGACGTGAATAAGGCCGGAGTGATCGACAGGTTGTGGGCTTGATCCTCTGGGATGCTTCCTACTTACCATGCCTTGACATGGGTCAAAGACCTCGTAGTTCAAAGGGTTTCATCAGTGAACCGACGTGAATGTGGACCCGAGGGTCCACAAGTGGTGGGCTTGAACCTCATGAAGGCTTCCTACATACCATGCCTTGACATGGATCAAAGACGTTGTAGTTCAAAGGGTTTCGTCGGCGAACTGACTTGGAGGTGGACCTTGGTCCGATGGGTGGTGGGCTTGAACCTCGTGAGGCTTCTTACGTACCATGCCTTAACATGGATCAAAGTCCTCGTAGTTCGGGTTGGTTTCGTCGGCGAACCGACGTGAAAGTAGACCCATGGGTCCACTAGTGGTGGGCTTGAACCACGTGAAGGCTTCCTATGTACCATTCCTTGACATGGATCAAAGTCCTCATAGTTCAGAGGGTGGGTGTTGGCGAACCGACGTGAGGAAAGGACCATGGTTCGATGAGAGATAGGCTTGAACCTTATGGAGGCTTCCTATGTACCATGTCTTGACATGGATCAAAGTCCTCGTAGTTCGGGTAGTGGGTGTCGGCGAACCGACGTGAGGAAAGAACCTTGGTCCGATGGGAGATGGGCTTGAACCTTAGGGAGGCTTCCTACGTACCATGCCTTGACATGGATCAAAGTCCTCGTAGTTTGGGTAGTGGGTGTCGGTGAACCGATGTGAGGAAAGGACCTTGGTCCGATGGGAGATGGGATTGAACCTTAGGGTGGCTTCCTACATACCATGCCTTGACATGGATCAATGTCCTCGTAGTTCGGGTAGTGGGTGTCGGAGAACCGACATGAGGAAAGGACCTTGGTTCGATGGGATATGGGATTGAACCTTTGGGAGGCTTCCTACGTACCATGCCTTGACATGGATCAAAGTCCTCGTAGTTCGGGTGGTCACAACGGCTTGCCGTCAGACTGGAATGCAGTTTAAATTCATACTGGAAGAAGGTGGAACTCGAAGTGAATAAATGATGGGTGGGCTTGAACCTTAGGGAGGCTTCCTACGTACCATGACATGACATGGATCAAAGACATCGTAGTTCAAAAGGATGTGCAGTTTAACGTCTTGCTGGATGGGGGAATACAGTTTAACATCATGCTGGACGTGGTATTGTCATGGACAATGCCAACTCTAAGCCAACGTGAGTCATGCTCGGTGTGAGAAACAAGAGTCAGCAAGGACCCGACGATCACGCCGTGAAGGGTGCGTCCCTGAGAAGAGAAGAGGGGCTTATGCATTGGGCGGCCCATGTTGCTGGGACTTACTCCAGGATGGAGGCCCGAAGTGCGGCAAAGTGCGGCGAGAGAGGGATTTGGGACCAATGATGGGAGGTACCTCATTCCTTATCACGCCATCCACTGACCTTGGTAGTGGGGAAGTACGGAGATGTAGGGGTGCAGCCTTCCGCAAGAGGGGCTAGGGGCTTACACCAAGGAGGTTTCCCTTCTCCCATGGACATACGCTACCCTGAGAAGGAGGATATCATCCCTTGTGGAGGGGGTGACCCTGCCTTTGTGGAGACGGGTGGCGTACAAAATGTCTGTGCTTGGGGGACCCTACGTGCGAGGCACGGGGTCGGATCACAGTTTAACGTCATGTGTTGAGGATGAGGTGCTTGGCAGTTTAACGTCCTGCAGCTCGGACGAGGTGGGTTCACTCCGCACCCCTGGGACTTACATGACCGGAACCCTTTGCTCCTTGGGGGAGGGAAGGTACCAGTAAGGTCGTGGTCAAAGGGGGTCATAGAGAGAACCATCAAGGGGTCCACGTTAGCGTGGCTATGCAAAGAATCAATAGCCATTAGCGTGCCCATGCGAAGAAGAATTAGGCGAAGCAATGCTACGAGTGGTGTTGTCCGTGGGACTTTGAAATCACATCGTGCAAACCTGGAGGGTCAGACGGGAAGAGGAATTTCCAAGAAGAGGAGTGTGCTTCACGAAGTGGATTTTCTTAGCCTTAGCATGGGGAAGAGGTGTGGATGGGGGGGGGGTGCTTCACGAAGTGGAATAGTGTTTGCGGAGCACTGCCTCACGAAGAAGAGGTGCCTCATGAAGCAAGGTGCCGCGAGGCAGTGTGCTTCACGATATGTAGCGATCCTGCCTTAGCATGGGGATCACTAGTACAGGATGGGTGTTTCACGAAGCATAAATGCTCCATGGCTGCCTGGGTTCCCTTGGGAATCCCCCTCCTTCGCGAATGCCCTTGGGCTTCGCGAAGGGAATCCATCTCGGAAGAGGGGCTCAAAACGAGACAAAGCGAAGGCGTCACGCGAAGTAGAAGTACCTCGCGGAGCTCATGATTCCCAGGGTGAAGGGTGCTTCGCGATTCGGGAGAGGAGAAGCCGAAAGGTCGGATTGTATCTCCTCTTCGGCTCAGGGGGAACCCAGTATTTATAGGCAAGGGGCACCGCGAAGCAGAATTCAAGTGGCACGAAGGGGCGGCGGTTGCTTCGCGGCGGGATCACGAATGTCAGGCCGTTCACGTAGAGGTACCGCCTCCGATGCTTCGCGGCGGGATCGCGAACGTCACCTCTGTTCACGGAGAGGTACCGCCTTCGGTGCTTCACGACGGGATCGCGAACGTCAAATCCATTCGTTGATAGGTACCGCCTCTGGTGCTTCGCGGCGGGGGTCGCGAACGTCGAATCCGTTCGCGGAGAGGTACCGCCTCTGGTGCTTCATGGCGGGATCGCGAACGTCACATCCGTTCGCGGAGAGGTACCGCCTCTGGTGCTTCGCGGCGGGGTCGCGAACGTCAAATCCGTTCGTAGAGAGGTACCACCTCCGGTGCTTCGCGGGGACCGCGATGCTCGGGGGTGCTTCGTGTCGGTGCTTCGCGAGGTAGCATCCAGGGCTTCTTTTTTCTCCTTCCTTTCGTGAAATATTTTGGCGCCAACACTTATCAACAAGTCTCTTACCTTTGTCAATTTTATAGATTTCTCATCATATGAAAAAATGAACCTTATGAAAAATCAGTGACTTATCAATTTTTTATTTTAAACACAATAATTCATAAATTATTCAATTAATATCTAAATATCTTTCAATTATCTCAATACCTCCTCAAACAATTCAAATCAACTCAAATAACTTCCAATGATTAATGTAACCTATAAATACTTCTTAGAGTATGTACATCATGTCCCACTACCTCAAAATATTTTCTCCAAATTCATACAAGTTTAATTATAAATAATAATAGGTATTTATAATAATTATTAGTATGGATCTTCTTAGATGAATTCCTCAACCTATTCATAGAGATAATATATCCAGCATGCTCTACACTCAATGGAAATCATCTTCAACACATATTGGAACATTGAATTGGGAAATATCTTACTTCTTCTCAACATTCTTGAGAACTCCAATTTACTTATATATTGCTCTACTGCAACACATATTGACATCATATACATTGCCTTTATTCTTACTCAATTAATGGAAAAAATAAAACAAAACACAATGTGAGTGCAACCCTTTGTATTTGTTTTCAATACCAATAACGAAAATGGTATCCTAATATGTTCTAATTTTCCTCTATTTCTCTATATTTTCCCTTTTATTATCTCCCGCTTATTGAAAAAAAATATAAATAACTTGAGATGGGATGGTATCAATTCTCTTTAGTAGTGAACCATCAATTATTTCACTCTTAGTCTACATGATCCATACTCGATGTAAAAAATAATAGGGTCTAATCTAGACAGAAATGATGTCTCAAAATTAACAAAATATGATACGAATAGATATATATTTCCTCTGGGGATGTTTAAACACTTTGAGGCTGCTATGATTAATTATAATTGATGAATATGTTTAATGGTATTTTTACGAATCTACAATCGTTCACTCATCTTAACAAACCAATTAAAAATTTAAAAAACTCATGTGGGTTTTAACTTCATAAATCAAACGTAAATCTTCTCCACATTTTCTTTTTTAGGTCATTTATTGAATCCATTTATCTATATTAATATAATAATTGATTCTTTAAAAAATATGGATGAGATAATAGGAATTCATAACTTTTCAATGTTATATTTAAAGCACCTTTCAAAAATCTCAATTTACATATGATTATTATTACGAAAGCTTCTCACATTTCTCCATATTAAGGGATAAAAATCATTTTAACTTAATCAAGGTGAATATTTTATTTGGATGTTATTCTCATTAATGATAGTTGTGATTACATCCAAGATAGTGACTTAATTAACTATTGATCATTTTTTTACAATAGGCTCATTTTCATTTTCACTTTCTTTGAGAATTAATATCAAATTATATTCCCTAAAAATAAAGTATAGAGACACAAAAAAATGGTTGATTAAATAAGGTGAGACTCCTTATCTCATCAGTGATAGAAATGGGTTTGAGATTTTCTTCTCAACCAGGATGTTTCTTTCTTTTTTTTCTTTGGATTTGAGAGATTTATTCATGTTTGTTATTTTGTTTTTCAAATCAGTTTTATCTTTGAGAAACATGGTATTCCTTACTTCTGAATTTATTTATGTGGGATTTTATTTTTTGTATCTACCATAAATGCACATGAATATCCTCATTAATCTCCTTCATGTTTTCTTCTTGAGCTAAAAATATGAGTAAATTGTCTTTGAAAATATGTGTAGTCTTAAAACAACTTCCATAAAATAGTTTTTAAACTATTTGTTCATATTTTCTTAACAACCTTTCATGAAATTAGGTTTCTTTATGTGTAATTATTTATTTCCTTTTATCATGATCACTTTCTTGTGTTTTTTCCAATTTTCCTATCTTTTTAATTTCATCTTGATAAATGATCATACATTCTTTAGGGATGTGCCAAGTCGTCTTGGTTCTTCCACATAACTTCTCAAGAATATTTTTCGCCACACCAACCCTGAGTTCTTTTCTTCAATTTTTCTTCCATTTTCTCTTCCTGACATCCATTAATATTGATACACATGTATTGTTTAAACATGTATATGGATTATACTCTTATAATGAAAAAAGTGTTCCTTCTCTTTTGGTGCGTCATTATTCTTATAAGAGGTGTTAACGGGGTGGGGTGGATTATCCAAACATGAAGATCACACTGTCTACGAATTTTATTAAGTGGTTCGGCCAGATCCAAAAAATAATACAGGCTTAAAAAATAAAATCTTGACCTTATCCATGAAGAATCCATGGACTAATGGGTCGTCTTAGGGGTTTAAAGAAATTAATATCTAAATTTTTTTTATTGAACCATGATAATGTTGAGTGGTAAAATAAAAATATTTGAGATTGAGTGAAAATATTTATTTTCTAATTTACTATATCCCTATCTACAATGAAAAAAATCAAATATTTTTTTATCTTTTATGATTTATGGGATTAATATCATCTTCGGAGGACCATTTAACCTGACATTCTAAAGTAGTTTATGGACAACAATACCCCTGCGCCTCTCGTTAACACTGTAGAAAATATATATAATATTTAGTATATGTGCATATAATTATATATGTTATTTATTATATAAATTTATATAATACATTTAATTTATTTATTACATATACATAATATATTATTTATTATATGTATATAATAAAATTTACAATGAAAATTTCCACTGGAAATTTCAGATCAAGATTTCTACTGGAAATTTTTGTGTAAATTTTAACATAAAATTTCCTATTCAAAATTTCACTTAAAATTAGAATGAAAATATATTAATACATAAATATAAAATAAATTTTTTTACCGAAAATGTTCATATAAAATTTACACAAAACACATTTAATGAAAACTTCCATAGAAAAATTAATTTGAATCTCCGAATCAAACTTTAAATGAAAATTTCAACTTGTTTTTTATTATAATTATAATGAAAAATTTATTAATAAAATTATAAAATAAATTCATTCTTATATTTTAATTTTAAATATAATAACACATAAATAAATAATTTAATTTCTCACTAGAAAATTGAACTTCACATTTTCTATAGAAATTTTCAATGATAACTTACATAGGAAATTTTCATTGAAAATCTTCACTAGAAATTTGAAGTTCAATTTTTCAATTAAAATGATATTGTAGTTATATTAAAAATTGAATAAAAAATAAAATTTCTAATAATTAAATATAAAATTAATATATTTTCATAAATATATAAAAAAATAAATTTTAACTTTAATTTTTCAATGAAAATTTGCATAAAAAATTTTTAGTACAAATTTTCACTTGAAAAGTTTAGTTCAAATTTCCACTTAAATTTATAGTGAAAATTTCCATTTGAATTTTATTATAATTATACTAAAAATTGGATTAAAAAGTTTTAAAAGAAATGCATGGTCATGTTTTCAGTTCAAATATATTAACACATAAATAATGTAACTTTGTACTGAAAATTTGATCCGTAAATTTCCAATGGAATTTTAAAGTGTAAAATTCCACTAAAAATTATGAGTGAAAATTTCCACTAGAAATTTTACGTTCAAATTTTCATTTAAAATTAAAGTGTAGATACATTAAAAAAATGATACTTTTAAATTTTCTATAGTAAATCACATTTAAAAGTTTCATTATAAATTTTTAGTGTAAACTTCTACTAGAAACATCCACTTAAAACTACAATAAAACTATATTGATACATAAATAAAAAATAAATAAATTCATCAAAAATTTACATTGAAAATTTACACTAGAAACTCATAGTATAAAGTTTCATTGGAAAATTATAGTTAAATTTTCCATTTAAATTTATAATGTAAATCACCAAAGTATATTTTCTATGCATTGGAATTTTACTATTATTAGTGTAAATCTATACTCAAAATTTTCACCAAAATTTTATACTGAAATATTTTATTAGAGACTTGATTATCAAAATTTTAAAATAAATACACATTTATATTTTCAATTAATAAATATTAACATATAATATTTTTATATATTTATAATTTTTGTTTCTTACTTTAATTTATCCTATTTATTAATTTTTTCTTAGTTAATTTAAAAAACTCATTGTAATATTTTTTTTGTTAAAATGAAATAACAGATATTATATTTTTGAAATTTCACGATATTATCAAAAAAAAATTTAAAAAAATTATTTTAACGTATATTATATTTTAAAATAAAATACTAAACATAATTTTATATTTTAAAATGATATAAAAATACTTAAAAATTAATATATAAAAAATTATTAAAATAAACTTAAAATACATAAACCAAAATATCAGTAAATAGTTGTATTAGAAACAAAAGGGTAGTCTTGTACATCTATTTTAAAATTATTACATAAATTTTTTTAATACATCAATCATATTTATTAATTAGGTTCCATGATCTAAATAAACACACACGTCATCCATCCCATGTCCAATATAACCGTCTGGTTCAAAATCCAACATGAGACAATATTTTCCCGGATTTAAAATTATTTTATTTTATTTTTCAAACATAACTTTTTAGAATGCTACATATAATTGCGGATCAAACGGGACCTACAAACAACTGACAGGCTAGTCTGCATGGGTTGTAGGTTTTGTGCGTTAGATAAAATGCGATCTGAATTTTTGTGGTCCTAAATATTCAAATCTATAACCCACCTAATTCCATGGGATAATGGATCAGATCATGGATTCATGTATTTTTTGATAGGTATGCTTCTTGAACTTCTCATGTTTGCTTTGAACAACATTCTGCCTTTGTTTTACAGATTTATTTTTAACATAGCACAAGGATATCTCACTAACCATATTTGATAACTTCTTTAGGATTTTCTTTATTGATTATATCTGAAGATATAGTTACCTCCTTTCATCAGCTTATGTTGTTTTCTTATATCATTTTTTTAGAATACGTTCTTAGTAAGATGAATAGACATCCACTACTCCCATGACCACTTTGATTGAAAATTTCATAGAGAAGTTAATGTTTTTAAAATCTATTAGATATAAAAAGATTATTAATTTTATCTTATTTAATTTTCATTATTTGATCTTTACTCCTCCTTGATATAGTCTTTCATGAGTTTACATATTATTATAAAAATAAATAGCCTCGAACCTTTTACCAATTGTAACAAATAAATCTTGATTTTGTCTCATGAATATCAATATGTCCTAAATTATCTTCTCATTATTTTTGTGAAGTTTCATACTCTAGATGGGAATTATTAATAGCATCTTATGCACTTAATTACCTTCACCATATATTTGTTGATGAGTTTCTCATCATTTTCCTTTATCCATTTTGTACAGTTTTTATTTTGAAATTTACATTGTAAATGAAACCAAAATTATAATAAACTGAACTTTTTAGCATGGATGGAACATTTTTATTTGAGATTGATAGAGAATGATCATTAGGTGATATCAGAATATTTTTAAAATTATATAGAGTCATTTTAGAATAAGAATACTCTTTGGAGTTTTGTGTGACAAAATATCTTCTCTCATCTTGTTGGGAAGACTCAGTTTGTGTCACTTTTATATTTGAAGGTTTTATCTCTAGTTCAAGAAAATTTACCTTAGGTGTGTGGGTGTAATGGTTATTAATATTATATTAGGTTTTGGATATCAATAAGGATAGGGAAGATTTTGGTAAAGTGTGAATTCTTCTAGGAGAAGATTTTTAATAGCTGTTGGGGGGGGGGATAAAATTCTTTCTATAGACTGAAATATTGGAATAAGCTGGAGAGTGGGCCTATGGAGTCTCATTAATGGTCTTTCCCAAAATATCTCTTACCTGAAGAGTTATTTTTTCTTCAACTTCTACTTAAACCCACTATAATTATTCAAGAAGGTTCACACTATTGCTTCAAATTTAGTGAATTCAAACTGTATTTTCTATCCAATATCAATATGTCACAAAATTATCTAATTTTGTGAGGGGAAAAAACCTCCATTGGAGACTTGAACGTAGTATTGAGATGTGGACAACTAGGAAAGTAATTGTAGGAGAAAAATATAAACATAGTTAAGAGTGGATTATCACCGATGGATGTGAACTAGGGGACAATCATAGTATGAAGATCATGGAAAGCTTAAATTCCTTAGTGGACTTCATGTGATTATATAATGCAATAATTGGGGATGGAATTTTATGGAGAGAGACGTGAACCTTGGGGAAGTGCGCCGGGGACCTCGGATGCTGTAAGAAAGGAAAAAGTTCAAAAAAAAGTTTTTTTGGCTATAATAAGGGGAGATTATTGGAAGTTGAGCTCAATTAGAAAGGATTATTTGAAGTTATTTCATTTTAAATTATTTGGTTATAGTATATTCTCAATATTCAACTTATTCACTATTGAGAGATCAACTAAGCTGGATGAATATAATGACAATAAGAGTTCTGCTGCCAAATTTTATAGGAGAGTATATGTATAGTTAGATCAAAAAAGTAGTAAGGTATTTATAATTATCCCAAACAAAAAATGAAATGAATATACAATGGCACACCTTTTCATGGATCACATAATAATTCTTTGGTTTTTTCCATGGTTGAGTATGATATGCCTTGTTTGACATGGGAGTGGCTAAAGTCGGTTCTTGTATAGAAATACAAGTCTAACAAGGAGCTGATAAATTTGTTTGACATAAGATTGGGAATCAACATTCTGTATAGCCACTATAAAGTGTAGAGGAGCTATTAAAACCTACTCAAGTTTTTTGAATTTTGGAGGAAAAAATTCATTTAAATAAGGTCAACCTTGTAGTGCTGCTGAATGATCTTTGTATCTAAAATGGAATCAATTCAACATGAGATAGTTCTCACATTCATAGAGGATATTTAATTTCCATTTTTAAAGAACGGTTGTCATGTGGTTTGGGAATTTTTTATTGGAAGATCACTGGAGGAAATAGATTAGAAATAGAGACAAAACATGGGTAAAAAATTAAATTGTAGATGATCTAGGTGTTAGAACTTCTAGGAACATTAATGGATTAGTTTAGGTCCTTGTGAGCTGAATCATGAGAGATGGATACACAATAGTTTGGATGCATTGAGTCCACACAGCCATTGGAAGACGAAAAAGAGGAGTTTGTGGCATTTGTTTAGCATAGAGGATAAGAGGAAAGTGTTTTCAATTGAGAATAGTGCATTTTAGAAGTGTTGGAGTCTAGATTGGAAAAAAGATCCCCATTTTTAAAAAAGTGTAAAGAGGTGTTCATGACGATCTGAACTACAGTTGTTATTGTATGTATGGTGGAACTAACTAAGGGAGGAGTGAAAGAAAAGGTTGTAAGATAATTGGAAGATGGAGTTAATGATGTTTTTTTTCATGGGTCAAATGATACCCCTTATTCAAAAATGACATTCCCATGGAAATTAACTTCTTAGACACATAAGTATCACTTTGAAAACTTACCATACAACCAAAGGTCCTGCCATTCACTTAGTATAATTTCCATGTTCTCATCATAGTCATTCCTTCTTTTAGAGTAAACTATAACATCATCGAAAAATAAAAAAGGAGTCAAGGTACTAGTGGGAGATATGATACATCAAATCCATGAACACAAAAGGTGCATTCATCATACCAAAGAGAATTAAGATATACTCACAATGTTCATTGAAACTCTAAAATGTTGTCTTCAAAATATCCTCTATCATGAATATGAGCTGATGATATCTTGATTATAGGTCAATCTTAGAAAACCAATTTTACCCCTTTAGTTGATCCAATAGATCATCAATTCAAGGAAGGTGATATCTATTTTTTTAACATAAATTGATTGATCTTATGATATTCAACACATAACCAGAGTGAACTATCATCTTTCTTTATAAATAAATCCGGTGTAACCCAATGTGATTTACTAGGTCTGGTAAAGCCTTTAACATCCAATTCTTCTAGTTCAACCTTTAATTATCACAACTCAATTGGAACCATTTTTTGGGATTATAATGAATTAGGGATTTTTTTTATTGATGAAACTTTTGGGGTTGTAGTGACATAGAAGGGTTGCAGATAAAGAAAAAAAAGAAAACAAAAGAACAAGAAGAAAATATGAAAACATGGTAATTTACAATGTTCAGGAAAAATACCTATGTCTATAGATATTGAGAATCACTTCACTTATTTGAGAGTGGAATTATAAGGAGATAATCATAGTTTCACACATTCAAAAACCCTATATTGAATGAGTTAATAAAGAAGATGATACACAATTCCACCAAATTCACAATAATTCTATTATTCTATAGTGTAGAAACCACTAAATTTTACACTAATACAATACCAAAACCACTTAAAATTAGGTTTGGGGTCCTTAGACCACCAAAACCTCGAATCAGGGGTGCACTGCCCCTTGCAACTCCTAAAAACCTAACCACAATGGTTGAGCCATCGAGTTACGGTCTTGTGTTTAATCTGTTCCATTGATATTCAACCTAAATTCATCCAATAAGATCATGACACATAATTCAAATAGTTACCAAGAGAATATCGATAGAGAATTTTATTTCCCACTTGGGTGGTAACCCATAGAAATTATTTAGAAAGAAATCTGGGTATCTATCCACTATGGAAGGAATAGTCCCATTTCCCCTTTCATTAATAATAGCCAAAGTCATTATTCTTAATTGGATGAATATGGGCCCTTCCACTATCACTAAAGGTAATGCTCTATATTCAGTTATATCCAAACCCCCTTGAATGCATGAGGGGATCCATATAGGGATGTGAACATCATTTTTTATGCATAAATACTGATATGGGCTTTACATTTCACTAGTCATCCCATCCCATATTTTAGTTTAAAAACATACATCTCTAGAACCATAAAATCAAAAAATAACTATACTACATAAATGGTAATGGTATATGTTGGTCATTTCAATCCTATGTACTTCTACTATCTGAGTATTTTCTTGATACTCATGATATGATGCTTTATTTTCAGGTAGAGTCCCAATTTTTTAACCACATAAGATGAAATGAAAGAATGTGATAAACTAGTATAAAAAACATGAATAAGAGTCATGTTTAAAAGAATGGTACCTCACACTGCGGAGGGAATAAATTTCTCACTTGTGGTAGCCTATTCTAGTCCATATAATTCCCAATCATCCTCCAAGGGATAACTCCTACTTCCCTACTAATATGATTCCTAAACAATTGAAGTATTCCTAGAGGTATCCCAGTTCATTTAGGTGAATGTATGAGATCTAATAAAATATAACTATTATATCCTAGTATACAGAGACTGAGGATAAGTCAAGCTAGTTCAACCTTCTAATATCATAAGGTGTTGACAATGCCTTTTGATATTCCTTTTCTTACTAAAGCGGTGGAAATTTTTTGGTGGTTTCATGAATTCCTTCTTCCTATGTGAAATCGTGCAACACTGGAAACATCCCAGTTCATTTTTGTGATGTGATGGATAAGAGACTAATCTGATGGTTTGATTTTTTATTGCCTTTACACAAGGGGAATAACTATACCTCATTAATTTATTCACTATAGTAAAACAATCGATAAAACTCCAATGGAAAAAGGTTTCCCCTCCACTAGGATTCATTCAAAGTTATCTGTCTCCAAGTAACACCATATTAACCATTCCCGTATGGTCATAAAAAACATTACCACCTTTGAGAGATCCTCAAGTTGGAGACCCACCTCAAAGATCCAAACTTTTTTTATTTAGATAGAAGATACCTATGGGGAAATGTGAACAAAGTTGGTGAATTTAGCATCATATTCAGTCACTAATATACATCCTTGTTCTGATTTAAAGAAGTTCATCATTTTTTATCTTTAATGTTTTTGGAAGGAAATTTTTATCAAAAAATTACACAAATCCTTTCTAAGTGAGGTCTCGATCTGAATTATCTTGAATAAGAAAGTACCATCATGTTAGTGTTGGGTCCTCAAGAATATACATTTCTAGTTTGACCTTCATCTCCTCAAGATTCCCCCAGAAGTAAAAAAAATACTATTTATCCTAATCTGCCATACCTTTTCTTTCTTAGGTCTAAAGTCACTGTAAAATGCTGATGAATTTTTCTTAAAAAAATTATATTGAGAGATTTACCTGAAATGGTTCATCAGTTCCATGACCCCTTTCAAAATCCTGAAAGGTTTTCTCTATAATCTGAACCAAATATTGGGTTACTTTTTCTCCCAGTGAAGCCAAGTTCTCAGTTTCTCCCTCTCACCAGTTTCTTGTTCTCCTTACTAGTGAAATTATTGTTCTACAAACCATTTTAGAAACCAAATATTTAGATATCTTTTCCATTTATCTTTTCATGGTTAAATTTTACATATCAACATATTCATCAAAATATCAAAAAATAAAAATTAGATAACCATGTGACAATGTATTCCTAGTGTGAAATATCTATATTAATGCATGGTATACTAAACTATCGCATAAACCCATGATTTTGAGTTGAAAACATACCTAGAAGTATCTTAGAATATTTTATTACCCAAACTACCCTAATACATTGATGTTTAGTATAAAATACAGATCTATGTCTCTTATATTTCAAGTTATGATATTCTTTTGTCCTCTCTACCAACTCAATTCAAGGACCAAAATAGGATGATAACATTTGTAACATCCCGCTCCAACTCATTATCTTGGGAGCAAGTAGAAGTGCTACCAAACTTAGGTGACATTTCCCTAACACCAAAGGCTGAAAAAAATCAAGGGTTTAAACACATGAAACATGGGGTTAATGAATTACCCATTAATAAAAAAACACACACAAAACACCAACATATCACAAAAGAATAAATAAAAACAAATACATCAATATAAATTATTCATGCACCAAAAAACCCCTAAATAATGTGGTCAATCCAAAAATGAACAATGAAATATGGAAAAACATCAGAGTAATGATAGAATAGTAAGTGATAGAAACTAAAACTTCAAATTAGAAAAACACCTTTAACCAACGATTCACCACTTCTAAATAATACAAGAACCAAATAAAAGCTCCAACTTCACCACTATGATAGAAAAACAAGGAGCACTGCTTGAAAAGTAAGAAACTGGTCACTTTCCTATATCAATGGAAAAATATGCATATATACAAAAGTGACTATATAGGGGTGAGTTATCATACCTAGTAGGAAAACCCCAAGATTTTTTTCAAAATCCAATAAGACTAGAAATAGGTTATCTCACAAGATATTAAGTAGGATAGAAGAATATCAACGTAGTATTCAATTTTCACAATATAAGATATATCAAATGAACAAGTTTTTTAAAATATATTTAAGATAAAAAAATTCTCTTTAAAAAATTAAAAGTTGTTATTAATTTATAGTTTTTTATAATCATCCATGTTATCACACGCACACACCCATGCATGTCAGATGACACCCCTATGCTCGTGAGTGATAGTACGTCCTCCACCAAGTCATTTTTTTGGTGTCATATTTCAAGTTGTTTTTTTCTAGATGGCATTGAGCACCAAGTTTATTCTGAAAATCCACGTATAATGAAATCATGAACACATACCAACCTATTATTTTCTAGAAGTCACTCACAACCTGTGAATAAAAGAACATGTGTGAATATAATATTTCAATTAATAAACAATTTTAATTAATTTTTCAATCCATTGTGGGAAACACCCACAATCCAATTTCAAATAAAACCAGTAAGCATATCATCATAAGAGTTTAACCAAAGAAATATAATTAAAAAATAGAGGAAAAATATTAAATAAAACTAAAATCCTTTTTGTTCCAATAAAAGTGGAAAGATGAGAAAACCACCTACCCTGAGTTGATTGAAATAATGGATCTTAGATGATTCTATAGATCTCACCTCTTCTTTACATTTACCTAATAAAAAAAGAAGATATCATAAATATATATATATAAACTCATAGATCCAGGTATTACAACATTGACCTATGGTTCCATTTTAAAAAAAATTGAGGATATCAAAGACACGAAGGAAGAATGAGGTCCTGGCCTTTGATTTCCACAATTGAACACTCTAGTATTTTTTAGAGTTGGAGTCCAGACATTAAGGATCACCTGAAATAACCTAGGGTAGCCTTGAAAGTGTTTACGAAGAAGAAAAGATTGGGTGAGGTTTTATAACCACTGGAAGGTATAAAAAGTAGCTAGGTCTGACCATCTTAATGACATGAATACCCCATTCATTTTTTGAATAAATAAACAATCACTAATATTGAAATACCGACTGTATAATTTTTATTTCCTATAAAAAAGAATTCACATCATGAGAATATTTGGCATCATAAATCTTCTTAGGTATCCACATGAAGAAAACCCATTCATGCTATGAAAAATTTTATGGCATATGTATAGAGAAAATTCATCTTGTGAATATTACCAGTATGAATTTTTCTTGTCTACAGTTTTCAAATTTTTTTCCTTTTTCTCCTCCAATATCTACCAAAAATGAATTCTAGGGAATATAAACATAAATATAAATTCATAATATAATGGTGTACCTCAAAATGGGGGTCTTACAAGGATTCTTTTCCCTTTACCAATTTTCTTTTTTTTTTCATTTTAAAGATAAATAATCCTTATGGAAAATCAGTGACTTATCCATTTTTCATTTTCATTATAAGAATATATTAATTCCTCAAATAAGATCATAACATATTTTATTCATGTCAAGACCTCCTTAATCAATTCATATTTACTAAAATAATTTCCAATATTTAATGAATCCTATAAATACCTATCAGAGTATTTCCATCACGTTACACTATCTTAACATAATTTCTCCAACTTCATCCAAGTGTACTGCCATCCAAATAATAATAAATATTTATAATAATTACAAGGATGGATACTTTTAACTAACTTAATCAACTTATTCAAATATATAATATATCTATCTTTATCAACACTCCATGGAACTCATCTTTAACTTCAACATATTTTAATATGCTTTACCCAAATCAATATATGAAACACCAATTAGCATTCTAATTATTTATTATCTAAACAATGAAGAAAATAACTAAATTGAAAACTGCAAGGTTCATCTACAATCCTCATTAATTATTCAAAGCTCAAAACATATAGAAACATAGACTTGAACCATCCATAATTTATCACAACATTCTTGAGAACTGCACTTTAAGTTGTTCTATTCAAACATGTACTAACATCATACACACTGTCTTCATGCTTACTAACTTATTGAACACAAATATAATTTAACAAAAAATGGTCCCAACCATCATTAATTTCTCCCTAAGGATTTGGATGCACTAAAATATTTCTTATGCATACAAGTAACTCAATTTTTGAAATATATATTCTTATCAGCATAAAAATATGTTTTATTATTTTTTCCGGAAATTAGGATGTCCAATGTCGATACAATGGACTCTGATTTTAAGAGATAAAATTTTTTTGGGCATAACAACTCATGCATGAGATTTTTTATCCAATGAAGAAAGTCACAATCATTTTTCATGAAAACCAAGTACCAATAAAGATTGTAATGAATACCTTAATTTCTGAGCTCATAAAGAAAAATGAGTTATACTATCATGTTGTATGTATGATGTTTTATAGAAATAATACCACCTTTTTATACATTAATATATGTGAGTAGCTCTCCAATGTTTTCACTAATTGAGATCCCCAAACATATGGTTTTGTAAGTAATAATATTAGTATTATACATATACCTGACCCATTTTGAGTGGGAATTTTGGCGGTATTATAATATTTATTATCAATATTATTAATGAAAATAGAGTGATGGGCCTCTTCCACATCGATTATATACTCCTTTATATATTTTCTTCTTATATAACTAAATGCCTCTGGCCTTAGTATGAAGACACAAAATCTGGTATCTAATTTCAAAAATTAACAAAGTAATGAATGAAGGCACAGATTCCTAACTTTCAGTAGAATTGGCCAAAAAAAATTTCTCTTCTTAGTGGATCATAGAGTTTTTTAATATCAACATATTTTTTATTAGACTACACTTTTCATCATTAAAAAATGATTTGTTAATTATTTATATTATAACCCATAATCATTAAAAATTATTTTTGAATGATTTATATCACAACTCATCTAATGGAGTTCTATTTACAAATGGATGAATCCTCTCATGTCCTTTCCAAAATGAAAATTTAAAAATAATTTTTAAAGGATTTCCTAACATTGATTATTACATGGTCATTTCTTCCACTATTTCCTTCCCTGGTCTATTTTCCAAGTATTTTTTTTGGAAGATCCTCAACTTTTCTCTCTCTTTGGACTTGGTTTTATTCTATTATCCAACTGCATATTATTTTTTACTAATATGAGATCCATATGAAGCATGATCATTCCCTATTACTATGTATTCTTGAATTTTCGATGAGAATTTTTTTTCATTCTTATTTTGTTGTGATTATTAAATAAAAAAAATCTCAATTTCCATTTAGATAATTTATTAATTTTGTATTAAGTCATCCATCAATCAATAGTCTATTTTTTATATTTTTTGTTTTATTATTTTACGAATATTGACATCATAATCATATAACCTTAGGCTATTATTGAAATTTCATTCTTTTTAATACTTTTTTGGATCTAGAAAATCTAGAATAGAACTCAAGATCACCGATCAATGATGGACTAATTTAAATCTAAAAGAGTTTGGCTCTTAAGGTTTTTTTTAAGACACTTAATACTTATATAGGGAGTGAATTCAAAAAAAAATCTATTATAGATGTTTTTATAAATATTTATTTATATGATTCTTTCATTTATGGAGAATTATACACCAGTTCAGCTATAATAAATGGTGGATCCAGTTTTGAATCTGAGGAATGTGGTAAAATTGATGCAACTGATCATCTGTTTCATGATCTTCTCAAAGATGAGAATGATGGTCATGTTTTATATGCTCATCTAATCCTTAATTTTTTTGGAATATTATTAGAGGATAATTCAATAATTACTTATCTATCTTGAATCTTTTTTATTCACTTTAGAATACCTTGATGGATGAATTCTTTAATCTTTAATGTGGGTAATCTGGTGGGTTTTCAGAACTTTTACCATGTTCTGACCAAATCCCACTTTGTCACATAACTATAATTTTTTTTAAATATATACATGGAACAATATTAGAAAAATGAAAGGAAATATATGAGATAGAAAAAATGAATGTTTTGTATTTGTAATTTAATGAAATGGATTTGTGACCGAATGCCCATGATTATTCATATAGAATAACTTATTGTTTATTTATAATGAATAATAAGGATTAAAAAATACCTAATATCTAATGTGGGACTCTTATCCACTAAAAATAACCCTCATGATAGGATTACCTAGATTTAATACATAATAAAACAAAAATAAACATCCCTTAACCACCCCCTCTAGTTGGACATTCCCAAATTTATATAAAAATGAAAAATATTGAAAAACATAAGAAACAACTAAAAATAATCCCGATCGTGGTCTAGGAAGTATCCAAGATTCCTAAAGGAGATCTGAAAAAAAGATCTATAACAGAGGGAAAATAATCTTGATGGAAATTGAAACATTTTCACATGGGATTGATAGAGTTTTAGTCAGCTTGACAAAGATATAGGTATAATTGGAGGGTACCAAATGAGATCTGAGTAAAAGTCAAGATGAAATGGGGGAAACAAGGTCTTAAAGGAGGATACAAGGGGATAAATGGAAAACAAGTGTGCACTTTTTGGAGAAGAACTATAAGGGAGGATTGGAGAAGTGATTTCATCTAAGGATACATGGTGGAAGCACAGGTCTTGCCCAGGAGAAACTAGCAAAGCATTGTAATCGGGAGGTCATGCCATTTAAAAGATTTGTGTCTGTTGTTGTGGGTAGGAGTAGTAGTAGAGGGGATTCACCTATGGGGACATTGATAACAAGATCTATACAAAGCATGTGGTCAGAACACATAGTAGTAATGGTCAAAATGGGTGAACATAATGAGAGAAGGTTGGACAATGTCAGAATGTAAGGGCCACCACATCAACATGGTGAAGAATATATAATCACTCCATGAAAATCATGAAAGGTTATCTTTAATAATATAGGACCTAATATTCCCCATATAAACCATAGATCAAGGCCAACCTAAATTGAACCTGTTTTGATTTCCGAAACTCCTAAGATTAATGAATGAGAGGAGGAGGAGAGGAAATATCACCTAATTAATATTGTGAACAAGGGATCTCCTTATGTCAGGGATCAAGGGCGAGAAAAGGGGAAATAAATGGTATCCCCAAAATGGCATTAGGGTTTCCCATGGTCAAGAGAGGCAAAAGAATTTATATTATGTTGGAGGGGCTTATGAATTTATAACATGGATAAAAAATACTATACTACGGTGCAATAGGTATAGGCCACACCACAATGCGTTTTAATCAAATTAATCTATATAAATCATGTTGGGATTTACCCTTATCTCTCCCCATTTAAATTTGGAAAACCTCATTAATGTAGTATAACCAAGGAAGGGACATGGTGAAAGGACTATATCCATGACACGAAATTCTAATTTCTAAAATTAAAATTATTCGTTCCCAAAAATTGATAAACACAAGAATCACAAAACAATGACATCAAAAAGTGAAAAAACAAAAAATCTACTACTATAGGATCCATGTAGTAGTGGTGATAACCATGCCAAAATCCATGGCCTCCCCTTCATCTTGATCAAACCAAGACTAAAACCACATCATGAACAAAGGACTACAACTCAGGCACCCCTAAAAAGTCAGGACTAAGGAATATTTACCCCCCCCCCCGCCAAGCATAGGGATGTAGCTTAACCCCCCATGATGCAACATCCAGAGCCATGCTTCATAGTAAATGGTTAGATAGGTTCAGACCATTACATCAGATACCTCTCAAATGACCTCATACCTAAGAAATAAAACAAAATCTAGAAGGAAACCCACATCCACCAAACCTAGAACTCCCTGATAGATACCTCTCTAATAGGACAATGTATCCACTCAGGCATATAAAAATATAAAATATCAAAAAAACCAAACAAATCATCATAAAATTAAAAAAATTAAATAAACAAAATTAATTTAAACATATAATCATTAAAACCCAAAAATGTTCCAAAGACCTTGACATACTGAGCATTCATCCATGACTCACACTCCAAGGTACATTCTTCTATCCCACTATGCTTCCAAAAAACCCAATCCAAAGGGATAAATTTACCATGAAACACCTTCTTCTGATGTTCCTGGATCTTGATAGTCACTATAAGAATGAAACACCATCCCCCACATTCAACTCACCCCAGCGAATCACTTGGGAATCATTGTGAAGATACTGATGAAGTTGTGATGCATTAAATACATCATTGATGTGGTCTAACTATATATAGAGATCCAAATGATACACCACCTCACCAATACTCCCAAAAACCTCAAAATGGACAATGAAATGGGGAGAAAACTTACTACATCAGCCAAAAATCCACTACCAATGATGAGGGTAAACCTTTAAGAAAACATGATCTTCGACCTCAAACTTTATCATTCGTATCCTTTTATTAACATAAGACTTATGACGATCCAATGACACTTTAATCATCTCTCAAATAATCTAAATATTCTCAATTTTACTTTGCACCACATCTCATGCAAGGAATGCCAACTCCCCAACCTCAGTTCAACATAATGGAACTTTAAAAGGCTTCCTATAAACTGCCTCATATAGAGGCATGTAAATGGATGACTGATTACTGTAATTGTTAGTAAACTCAACCAAATATAGTTTCTTCTCCCATGATCCATCAAAATCAAAGATGCATGATTACTATATATCATCCAGTATTTGAATGGTTCACTTATTCTTCCCATATATCCGGTGATGGAAATTAGTGATAAATTTAAACTGAGAGAAACAGAAATTCTAAAGACCTCCCCATAAACACAAGATAAAACAAGGATCATGATCCTAAAATGATATTATGGTCCTCAATATCCCATAAATCCACACTTTCTTATCTACATACTATACCTAAACAAAACATCCACTACACTCAACTCCTAGATCACTTGGAAATGAGCCGACGTCATCAACCAATCCCTAATCACTCAAATAACATCATACCCACCTTATGCTCAAGGTAAATTGGTGATGAAATCCATCAATATTTCCTCCCACATACAATCAGAGACATACAAAAACTACAAAAAACCAATAGGAACATGATGGTATTATTTTACCTACTAGCTAACCAAACATCACGATGAAAACTCCGCTACTGTAGGATTCATCTTAGACCAAAAAACATAACTAAGGGAATAGTACATAATGGATACAACCAGATGTACTTTGAAAATTGATCTATGAAACTCTCTAAGAACCTTCTGCTGCATTGCTGATGAAATAAAAAATTTCCCTTAGAACACCATCTAATGTAGATCATCCTCTAACTATCCCTCAGGAGTATCAATATGAAAAAATAGTCCCACATCACTTCCTCTATTGAGTCTCCCCATTTATAATCTTCCACCTACTTCAAAAAGAAGTATTTCACCCTTATATCATATCTTCTCATCATATTTTTATTATTATCAAAGAAAATAAAAGACCTCTTTTAACTGGGTAGATGGAGACCCATTACATATCCCGAAGGCCCAATGGGCATGTTGCCCATTACATAGCCCGTAGGCCCAAATTTTTGGCCTAAGGCCCATTCTGTGAATAGTAACCTGGCTGCTATAGTACCCGCCACTACTACAGTGCCCTGCCGCTGATACAGTGTCCTGCCACTGCTACAGTACCCACCAATCAATAGTACCGCCACTACTACAGTACCACTACAGTACTGCTATAGTACCTGCGCCCCATGGGTTTTGAACCCCCATTTTTCATGTAGGATTACAGGGTGCTTACCACTAAGCCAAACCCCAACTACTCACCCTTATATCATATAGATAACCCATATGACCAGCCTCCTCCACATTAATATGCTTCACTACAAGCCCCAAAACACCCTTAGAGAATCTCTAGATTCCAGAACAACATCTCCTTAATCTTTCTACTCAATGCATCTGGTACAACATTCCCTTTCTCTAGTGCTTAATATATATTGAAATTATTGTTTTTCAGTAACTTCGTCCACATTCATTGATGTAGATTAAAATCCCATTGATTGAAAATATACCTCAAACTCTTGTGATAAATAAAGACCATAAAATTCTCACCAATAAGGTAATGTCACAACAACTTCAAATAAAACACCATTGTCACCAACTTGAGATCATGGGTGATATAGTTAATAATTTGAGGATATAACTTACTAGAACCATATGATATCACCATGATCTACTACATCATGAAAAGAATAAAACCATGATGGGAAGAATCACAGAAATCCATAAGTGTCACACAATCTATTGGAAACTGATGGACGAGATCACCGATCAATAACTCATTTAAGTAGTTTAATGCTTCTCGAAAGTAATTAGTCCCTAAAAAAATTTGATACTTCATGGTAAATGCTATTAATGGAGCTATGATCTGATTGAAATTAGATGAAAACATTCAATATAATATTGTGAGACCAAAGACGTTGTGGACCTCTACAATATTCTTAAGTATTTCCCATAAAAGACCCATCTCAATTTTTTAATGATCCATTACCAAGACCTATTGATACACTACATTCTATAGAAAATTAACCTCAAACGTCCAAAAAATTCAATTGGAAAACTTCTTGTAGAGCTGATGGTGTCAAGAACTTGAAAAATATCCCTAAGACACTCATCACTCTCCTCCGATGACTTCAAGTACATGAGTATGTCAGTGATGAATACTACTGTGAACTGATCTACAAACTCATGGAACATAGAGTTCCCGATACCCATGAAAATAGGTGGTGTGTTTGTGACATAAAATGGAATAACTAAAAACTCAAAGTTCTCATAATGACATCAGATGATAGTATTTGGGATATCATCATCCTTCAACTTCATCTAATGAAACCCAAACCAAAAATAAATTTTTAAAAACCATCTGACTCCATTATACTGATCAAAAAATCATCAATCCTATTAATGGTACTAGAACATTACCTGATTCTACTACTTTTAATCAATATATAAACTCATACCACCATCCACTTTCTCAGAGAATAACACCAGATCGCCCCATGGTTATACATTACACTGGATTAAACCCTTCTAAACCAGTTCATCAATATGGATCCTAAAGTACTATAAATCAGAAGGTTCCATTGAGATCAGAGAGGCACCAGGTTGCTACTCTATTCTGAGTTTGATATCACATTGACAGGGTAGGGCCATAAACTTTTTAGGTAAAACATTAGGTAACTCATCAATGAATTTAATAAACAGAACCACCTATGCCTCTACTAAATCCAATGAAAAGGATTCTAGTTGAGATAATAAAAACCCCATAAACTTACAAACCATTTGATAATACCACTCTCTAATGAATACTGCATGCTGACCTTCCACAACATAGAACACAAATCTATGAAAAAATCGATGACCAGACACAAAAAATAAAAACAATCCATGATGATGATGACACTATATGACTATACATAAAGAAAAAAATATTCCCCCAGCTGATTCTCCCCCATCATCATCTCACAACGTCGACACAGAAAAGTAAACTTATCTAACCTCCAACTAATGTAGTAAGAACTTGGAGAACTAGAAGCCTCTACACATTGAGTCATGTGGCCCTGATCAAGGAGGGTGTAATGGAATGTGATTATTTGAAATCAAATCAAGTAAAATCCATAGTAAATAAAAAATAAAATACCTTGTATAATCTATGGCCAATTTGGTATTATCATATTTATAACATGGAACTATCCATGTCAATATCCTTTTCCCTATGTCTAAAAACCAATCCCATGGAAATGCTCAGTCCTGGGTCCTTGAGGGTGGGGAACATCATGGGGTTGTCCAATACTAGCTCTATCTGTTATGGTTTTAATAAAGGCGTTATGTTATTCCTTCTGATACAACCTCTTAGGAAACTACTAATAAGGCTAAAATAGAAGCTAATACCTTGACCCATGATAGACTCTAATAATATTGGGGCACTTAAATGGATGATGATAATGAATACCATAAGAAAAACACATTGGAACTGGGATTCCAGTAAAATCACAAGAGTTATTATCATTATGTATGTGAGAAGAAAACTATTGAGGTCAACTTTTTATCAGCTATAACACTAACACCCCTACTTATGAGGACTTATATCTATATCCTTTCTCATCAATAATCCTTGATGACTCATGATCCAAGATTTTCATGAATTATCTCAATCACATCACCCTTATTATGCATCTCTAGAAACATAGGCAACATAAATGAGGTGATTAAATACTGAATAATTGGGCATAATTCCTCCTCTAATCACCTCACCATGAACTCGTCATGAAGGAAAATATTGAAATAAAATTAAAGGTAATTAAAGTGAAACTCAATATCCCACATGCTAAAGCTCCCATTTTAAGGGATAGAAACTATTGCCTCTTCACTATCATCATTGGTGATAAGAACTTGGAATGAAACTATCCCTCAAAATACTCCCATAGATCCTTTACCTCCTTTTGTTCCCCTAGATACAGAATCCATCCCCAAAAAGCTTCCCCTTTCATCTGGATAACTAGAAATGGAACCCAATACTCAACCCTAACATAAATTAGATGGAAGGTAATCTCAAACTCTTCCAACTTATGATTCATCTCTAAATCGGGGATACTTCCCACATACATAGCCAATATCTAGTGTTGGTACATGCATACTGTCTTCCTCTGAGCCTCATCACCTTGGACAGATCAATTCACCAATTGTCAACCAGATTGTCCTATTAAACCTTTCCAAACTCAACCACTTGTAGATGATGGCCAGAATACATCTCTGCAACTAGAAGGGAAATATTGTGAGGCTAGTTGCATGCAATTCATTGAAGATTCATTTAATTGGGTTCATTTTAAATTCCCCAATATCACTCTTATTCAATAATAAGAATAAACAATCATGATTCATGTACCCCTCCTAGAAATATACCTTTCAATAAACATTATCTTTCCTAGGGTGTTCTGTAAGCTTAAGTTCATTGTGTCAAATCACAAGGGGGGCTAATCACTTTTTTCCTAGCTAGTGTCCCTTGATACATCACACACTTCATTTTTCTAATACTATTTCCCTACCTAACCCATGAAATCCTCACGAATTC
This sequence comes from Viscum album, assembly GCA_963277665.1. Classification (NCBI taxonomy): domain Eukaryota; kingdom Viridiplantae; phylum Streptophyta; class Magnoliopsida; order Santalales; family Viscaceae; genus Viscum; species Viscum album. The sequence goes on along the minus strand of OY728152.1, from coordinate 1,475,823,839 downwards.
CTTGAATCTCCATCCTAAATCTTATCCATAGCTACGATACCACTTTTTCATGACCCTCCCCCACTAAGAACCCCTCCTGGATTGTAGTGAAGATAATAGTGATCTCTGAGACCTACCTCTAATAAGACCTAAGTTGAAGACTAGAACTGAGGGTATAAAACATGAAAATATGAGTGAAATTATCCTCTTGTAACCTAGGATCATGATAAAAAATCACCAATAAACATCATAATATAAAATAAAATCAAGTTCCTCTAATGAACCATAATACATGAAATGTCATGAAAATACAATTCACCAGAATGAATACCAATATAAAAACCTTAAGGTGGAAACTCAAAGCTCTATGCTAGTAATGTCTAACATGATCTCCAAACTCTCCCTTAAAACTTGAAAAAAATTATATATATAGGGGTGAGAATACATGTATACTCAGAAGGATCCTCCTCAAGACATATCAACAAAAATTGGAAGAATTGGTAGTACTTTAGTGAATAAACAACATAACCAACAAGCGCCTACAAGAGAAACTACCACAAAACCTCACCAAGTCTCACTCACACAACATCGTAAATTTAATAACATAATAAAACAAAATATATATCAATATGGAACACTTCAACCACTTCCATGCTATTTTTTCACTCTCACACTTCATCAAAAAAAATCATGATGCTCCCATCCCTTCCATATCCATGTAATCATACCAATAATGCCACACTTAATGTGGGATAGACCACAACATTACATTACACTACTCATACAGGGTTGAACATTCTTATTGGAACTGGTAACAACCAAATTACAAACATAACTATATACCACATCTTCATCTCAACCACACATCATCATCCCATCACAACAAGGTATCATGAATAAGAAGGACATCAACCTTGTTCCCTCATTCTACGCATTAACCCCGCTATATTCCATATTCTCATCATTGTATCATCCTCACATTAATCACGCTTCCATCCTCGGGCTATTATTGCCATAGAACACCCAAATGATAGATATGGGAAGAGGGAGTGGTCAACCATATATTCCCTCACCAACCTGGATGTTTGGAGAAGACATTAGGAACCCCAAACATTTAGGCATTAGTAAGGTTATCCAACTCAGGTGGGGTGTAGATGAAATTATAGGAAAATATTTTTCCAAGTTTACCAAGATAGGTAAACTACCAGAGGGGGTTAATTTTAGACTAAAACATAACATTTTTTTTCACCACCTCAAGTATTAAAACTAATGGTAACACAATGTTATTTTAAATGAACATGTAATAAACCAATAATATACCATATTATAAAACAATATGTGTGGAAATAATTAAGTCAGTCATAATTCTAAGAAAATTCAAAAAAATAAAACATTTAGTAAAAATAAAAACAATCACAACTTAAAAAATCAGGTACAAAAAAAATACAGAGTACTGATTCAAAAACTGTGTACCCATTAAAAGGATATTAAAATGACTCTTTTAACCCAAATAATAAGGGGAATCATAAAACTGATTCATGGTATCCTCAACTTTAACATATTGAAAGGCATCCTCAACTTTAACATGTCAAAAGGTATGTATTTCAATACCTTGTAACCTGTTGTATTAAATATTCATAAGGTATACTTCTTCTATTGCAAACTGGAAACTTAACTCTGTCTTCCTGATAAAAGTTTTAAATCAACCTGAGTGACAACAAACCCCGCTTCTATAATTCAAAAGATCGAATATATCTTCCTCATAGAATCCCTCATTCTCGAATATTTAAAAACTCAGTGATTACAAAAATATGTTAATATTTTAACCATGAAAATGTATCAATATTATCATATATGAAACACTCCAAAAGAAAAATAACACTAATTGGAAGCTCTCACACCAACAAGTAGTTCATGACTGCAAGGGATTAGAAACAATCAAGATTATCATTTTCAAATTTTTATGTATTCTTATGCTTCTTTAATATGTAATCCTATTTATAGATTATTCTCTGACCATCTGATTCGGTATTTTTCGGGATCATTTGAAACTACATAAAAAACATCCTCACCATCACCTGATGAACTCATCAATGCTTCACATCTTTCTATGAATTTAGTTCTGCACCACTATAATGTTCATAAATATGGTCTATATCGTCCAGAAAAAAACACAGTCCTTTGGGTTTTCACACTAAAAACACTATAAAATTAAGGTTACTATATTATCAGTCCTTTACACAAAAATACTTAATAACAAACACTTAAAATTTAAAAATAATTATATCTTAAGTGTTATGTGATTTTTTAATATAATAAAAAATAAATTCTATGAATCAATAATATCTTCCATTTTTGAAAAATATGAACATGAATAAATAAATTCAAAAAAAAATTCCATTCATAAAACAAATTCCACTATAAAATAAATAATTCTTTTAAAAAAATACAAATTTTTTCCTTTATTGTATATCCCTTAATAAATCAATAATTAATCTTTTAGATATTTGGATTTATATATCAGTTTTTCAAATCCCCCAATGTAATTTCTAAAAAGATAAAAAATAAAATAGTATGAAATAGAAAAAATCAGAGATTATAATATAAAAAAAATTACATTAACATTAATGAAAACTCCCTTTTCTGAAAATTACACTTAAGATCTTCTCCCACTTAGATTTTTAGTATGAAATCCCAAAATAGAAAAAAACACCTTTATGTTATTTTTAATATTTTATAATGATAAAAACTCATGAGTTATAGGATAAGTGAATATTATAGTAATAGAAAAAAATCTAGATATACCTGAAACAAAAATACTCATTCAGTAAGTCATAATAATATTTAAAAAAAACCTTTAAAAAAATCATGCACTGTAAAATGAAATTTCTGTCATTTTAAATAATTTTTCCAATTTTGTGTTTCAAATTATTATTATTTCTTTGTGTTTTTTATCCGAATTATTCTCTTGTGCAGCTAGCTTTACTACATGGACAACTATCTTCTCTTCTTGAGCGGTTATTTTTTGGCCTTTCTCTGTGAATCATTCTTACTAAACTTTCAATTTCAGACTTTTATAATCATAAATTTTGATTCATTAGATCATCAATGGATTTATAAATAGTTTCAACCTTATTATGAAGATAATTTATAAAATCATTGATCCCTTATAATCTCTTTCATATAAAATTAACTTTTATATACTGTCCATAACCCTAATTCTCTATAGAATTGATGTATTTATCTTTATATTTTATATTCCTTGGGAAGTATTTTCTATTTCTGTTATGAAATTAACATTCGTTGTGAATATTTTTATGATTTCCTTTAATTTCCACAATGGTGTCAACCATATGTTTTTTATATTTAAAAAATTGAGTGTTGATTACCTGATATTGGATCAAGTTCCCTCTTGAATTGAGTTTCAATAAAATGTATGTTGTGGTATTCAATTTCTTCCACATGTTATATGAGGATTCAATCTTCCATTTCAACTTTTTCACTCTGAATTTTGATGTAGATTCGGATGAAATATCAGATTTTTCATTATGAACATCATCATTTATAGGATGAACTATCGATTATTCATATTTTTTCAATCAAACCTAAATAGCATTGATAGAATCTGATTTTTCAACATGAATTCCATTTAGACTATTTAGTTAGTTTGATATTTCATTATATTTCCTTTTAATTCTAGTTGGTGAAGACTCTCTAGGTGCATCCAAGAGACCCGAGATGAAATCTGGGTGGAGGCATATTTCTAGGGTACTATAGCAATACTGTAGCAGGCACTGTTTGGTACTGTAGTAGCCGGAAATATTCATCCATCTGTGCATTCAGGCCATCGGTTTAGTCCTCGGGTCTTGCAAGGATTTAGGGCCACCCAAGGCCTTCGTTCCAGTTGATTATCAAGGCCTTCGGGCCACCTTAAGGCCTTTGGGCCACCCCAAGGCCTTCGGGCGACATGAATGCAGGCCCCAGACACACTACAAAAAAGGAGCAGCCCCAGAAGAGGATTTAGAGCAGGTGCACTCACGAGAGCAGAGCCAAATGGATTGTTAGAATGAGAGGGTATGGCTATGCCATCAGTACCAGCCTGTGCTTGCATGGGAAGCCAACTCAGACGGTCATGAAAAGGTGGAGAGCTACTATCAAGATGCAGATACCAGGGAGGGGTAGTTCCTTGTAGATTGTCTGGTTGAATTCTCTAAGACCTTCGGGTCATGTAATCTCTTAAGCCTACAGGCCATGTAATCTCTGAGTCTACGGGCCTTGTAAGGGTTCCCCCTCATCCCTTGAAAGGGGGGTTATCAAAAAATCAATAAAAATGTAGGCCTTCAGGCCATTCAGGCAAGTATGAATTGAAGTCTATTTTGGGGAGAGATCATAAAAAACTTCCTTTTCAAAAATTTAAAATCTTCAAAAACATCTTCAACTTATTTTGGAACTTTCTTTATTTCAATGTCTTCCCTTAATGAGGGGGGAGGATTCAGTAAGAGGTACTTCTATAGAAGAAACCATTGGTAGAATAACCTCCAGTGAAATGACTTAAATGGTATTTTTAGCTCATTTAGCAACATCATAGTGAAGAGAGGAGAGTGGTGATTATTTATCCTCAAATTATATCGCTATCTCCCTCTCTTTTCATTTTAATTCCAACTTCCTCTAAATAATAGGCTCATCAACAACACTATTGAATATTTATAGAGGGTAAAATGACTCTATATACATGATAATCTCTTAATTTCTATCGATACATCTTCCTCTCCTCAATAACTTTACCATGGGACTCTTATCTTAAATCCATAGTTTCTATTTTATCTAAGATAAAATGATTCCTTCCAGTATCCATTTATTTTTATTTTTCCTTATTTTATCATCCTTTTTCTTTAAGGATTCACTATAAGTTAATACTAATTTCAAAAAAATCTTTAATTTTAGTAGTGACACTCTGTTGTAGATTATATTTCTATAGAACTTCACTTTCTCCACATTTCGTCATATCTAAATTCATATGTTTATCAATAGATCCCTCATGGATTTTTCTTTTCCCCTTTTATGTCTACTTTCTATTTTCCTTAAATTTTTCAGTGATAGATTTTAGAGAATATGAGGAAACAATTTACAATGATTTTTAAACAAATTTCATATCATTGAATTCATAAATGAATATTATCCACTACAAGAAAATTTGCATTTTCTAGTGGTTTAAACTGCCACTACCTAGTTCTATGACAGTTTTAAAAAATCGCCCCTCCAACATACGGTTATTTATTAAATTATAGGTGGTGTCTAGTAAGCATCACAAAATGTATATTTATCATTATTTTCCTTTATTTTAGCAGTGGTTTTCCAGCCAAACAAATGACGAGGATTTAGCGGCGGTTAAAACTATAGCTAAATCCGAATGTTTTTCACCAAAAAATGATACTAAATAATAGTGTGTAAATTTTATTGGTGGTTTTAACCATCAACCAATAAATAACATCATCATATAAGTTCAGTTTTAACCACCAAGAAAAAACTCATATTTAACGATGGTTTCAACTACCTCTATATGATGATGTAAAAAAAGCCAGCTGTAGAATCAGTAGCCCTAGAAAAACCCTAGAAAAAAACAATTCATAGACCAGAACATTCGACCATACCGTAAAATCAACTTATAAAACCTTTTCACACGCAAATCATTCCACAACACATGTTTTTAATCAAATTTTTTGTTTTCATATTAAAATAGGATTTTTATAAAAAACATGTGATCCTAAAAACCATTTCTCTATGGTGGACAAACAATCAAAAATCAATCAAAAAATCCACTAGATTCCATATCTATATAATAAACCCTTATAATTTTGTTGTGGAAACATCGATTATATTATAAGTTTCTTCAACTAATAATGGATTTTTATGATGGAACATTTTAAAAAATAATTCCCATACCCACATGCATCATGCCTTAAGAATTACATTAATGAGATGAATGAATAACTTATTAACTCCTAGATAAGACATATGAATTATCCTAAGACTCATCCATCCGACCTTGGGATTCTTGATCCAATATAAAATGTTACTCATCCAAGATTTTGAAGTCCCCACAAGAGACTACCCCAAGAATATTGGGTTTTGAACAATTTCATTCTAGTCAAGAATGTTCTCGGTCAACAAATCATGTCTTGAAAAAATAACTCCACCTCTAATTACACTATTCAATCCCAAAACATTTTCTGATGCTATTTTTTAATGTCTCAACTCAGATCTTGTGAAATAACCCATGTTGGGACTCAATGCGACCAATAAAACCTCTCTATTCGTTAGATAATAACCACTAATGGAGAGGGACTAACACAATCATGGGGAGACTATGCCCTCTAAAATAATGTATGAGGGTCATACCCAATTCTACTAAAATTTTAGTTTGAACTTCCTTATAAAAAATATCCAAAAAATCTAGTAGAAATTAAATATGGTGGAAAGTGGGTTCTGGTAGTTTAAAATATAAATAAGTAAATTTATATATACAATGCATAAAAATATAACAGAGCAGTTGTAGTAGATAAAAAATAAAAAATGACTCGTCTAAATAACTTTTACACTAATCAGTACATGTTAATCAAAACTATATGTAAAATACATTGTCTAGTGGTCCAAATAAAATAATCATCCTATCAAAACCTTGGATTCGTGACCTGTTAATTGATCGACATTTCCAACTTCAAGTGATACCTATTCCCTAAGAGAAGACATGAAGGTCTACCCACATACATTAGAACCCATGTTGTGTAAGAAGGTAACGGGTGAGTCTAATTTCATAGTCGGAATCCTTAATGTCGAAATAATACCAAGTGTTGTTGTGATAAAGTGGAAATGCATGCAATAAATGTAATATTTACAAGTCATGCACATGAAACACACCCACTGGAACATATACAATTCATATACAAGCATATAAGTCAAGTCATTTTGTGATGGATATTCCACCATAAAACCTAACCATACCTATTTCATATTCATATTGGGAGGATGGGAGTCACCTCATAACATAAGATGTCCCACACATGTAGACTCCATGTAGGGTACTACACCAAGTCTAAACCATACTCCAAGATTAATAGAAGGGTTTCAAAAAACATCTTCATCACTAATTGAAGAAATATGGTAAGGTGTTTAAAAGTCCTAAACAATACCTTATCACTCAAGGGGTTACCTGATAAGCACCTAGGTTATCCTTTCTCACTCAAGGTATGACACATATGAATCACCATTTCTATCCCTTATAACTCAAGGAATGATGAATATCTCGTCTCAAGATACACCATATCACTTAAGATTGGCCTAGAAATCTCACCAAACTAGAACATCATCTCTATTATGGCGATATTTCTAGAACAATCTAACTCATGGATGAGATAAGAATCGTGAACCCTATCCCACATAGACAATCATTTTCTATCACAAGTATGTTTCTATAAACATGTAGGAAACAACATATAAGGCATGAAACTTGTCTCACAACTCACCAATGCACAACAGGGTTTCTAGTGACTTGAGACAGATCCCCGTGCCTCATATCTGCCAAATGCCCATATAAACTCTATATGGGTTATATAACATATATCTAGAATAACCTTCCGCATTGATACAAACTAACATCACGGGGGAAAAATTAAAATTAAATAAACAATAAGAAATAATGCAATACATAATGTAATCATGGAAAGAGGAACATACAAAAGCACTCAAGATTTATTAAACAAGGCATCACCCATGATATTAATGGACCAAAACAAGTCATCCATTATCAATGTATTTTCTTTTAGAACCAATCAAATCCTTTTTAAAAATTAATCATAAAAGGAACCAAATTCTATATTTTATTCACGCTAGGCCCTTATTTCAAATCCTAAAAAACAATTCTTTATAAAACACTCGCATTAATTTTAAAATACCATTTAAAAACCTATTTATCAAATTATAAAACTACATTAAAATTAAATTTATTCCAAACCCTATATTAAAAACACTTTTTTTAAATAAAACCTCTTACTATTTATAAACCAACTTATACCACCTCGAAAACCACAAAGTGGGCCATCCACCTAGTTTGAAACCTTCTCTATCACACATAATATCATCCCAAAGAACTCATACCAATTATTAATTTCATTAAGCCTAAACCTATTTTTATGAGGTTTTTTCTCATCAATCCTAATCCATATGGACATCGTGCCCATTTTTTCACTGGTCTTAATCCTCTAATATATATCGGAATACCCGTAAGGAAACCAACCAAGGATACCCACATCATGTATCATATCTATATACCACCCAAAATATCGTTTCAACTATCAACGTACCCTCTAACCATGGTGACATGGTCACGGGAAATTTATAATTACCTATAGTACTAAAGAGAACTTATTCTGAGCTTAAGAGGCACCAAACTATCCTATATATTTCTTTATTTTTTTATTAGACCATATTTATCTACACTATCCCATGAAACAAGAATGAAGGAAAGTAATCATATATAAATAAGTATATTAATTTACATGAACCATAATATTCCACCATAATATTATACCAAAAAACATGATATAAATGGTATCAACCTCTTCAAACATGGGAAATCATGAAAATGTCATGTGAAAACTATGTTCCCCAAATGATATATTAATAAACCCTCTCTTTCCATATTAGTACAAGAGATCCAAGAGACCAATAATCACTACCAAATGATGAACTCTCCTCATCACCCTCTCCATCTATGTATCAACTTCTTGTTACCAACACCTACAATACAATTATATTGAAAATTAAATAGTGTTGTATATTTATATTTAAACTTCAAACCAATAAAAGTTTATTAAATAAATGATTTTGAAGATATGTGATTTACCTTATCACCACCAGTCATCAATTCAATATGAATGGGGACAGATCCGGCTATCTTTTGATGCATATCAACTAAATATTTATACAAAGCAGATATCTGAGTCCCCTATTCATGAATTGTGCATTCCATAGAAAAAAAATCCCGATAAGCATCTCAGAGTAGGGAGTGGCTACATGTAGGAGTAGATGGAGGTGCAATCATGATGCACTATTAAGGACATCAGATGGTAATTGTTCCAATACCATCCCACACACTTGACCAGGATACACCTTCCAAAGGACATTACCAACTGGGTCATCCTAAGAGACCGAGAAGGACTGTGTGGGATTGGAATCCCACATTTCGTAAATTTTTACCTCTAAATAAAATATTAGTCATATTTGAAGAAATATATATTGACATAGTGAAAAAGTTTAATAATTTAATATAATTAAAAATAAATTCATACCCCAACTTCTCTAGAAGTCTCATTATCATAACTCCCATCATATTTTTTATGAATATCCAACCACAATTATGTTTGGGAGACCCATTGCCCTAAATTCTATGACTACATTAAAAAAAGATAAATCAACAATTTAATATATGGAATAGATAATATTGTCTTATAAATATTTAAACTAACGAAAATACTACCATAGTTGATCAGTTTTTAGAAAAACTCTTTAAACTCATTGTTTGAGGGATGATTTTCTTATCTTGACTCAATTCATTCTTCCTTGAAACATCCTAAAATAAATAAAATTTAATTTAATAGTAATGAATAAAATGTATTCTCTTTATCATATTCACGTATAAATGTAAAATGAGATTAATATAATAATATATATTTAAATAACACATGAAGCATATCATGATGTCTATAAACAAAAACTTTAAATTGCATTCTAGGTATCCCATTGGGTACCTTATCATATAGTTTCTGGGTTCTCAATGAAGTATCATTTAATTCGTTCCATAATTTCCATTTAAAATCATTCCAGTTCTTACAAAAAATTTTCAATTTCCACTTTCGTGCTATAGGTTTAGCAACAGGAAAGTGGAAAAACATATTAACAACGAGATTAATTTTGAAAATATTATAATTTAATAACCTAGTGACATTAAATAAATCCATGATATATTTAAATTTCCTTTATCTTTGAATCAGAAACATCATTTTCCATCATGAAGGCATATGACTCAAGTCAACATATGTAATTAGAAGGGTAACTAGATTCAACGCCATGTAGACTTGAATTTGGACAAATAATCTCATGGAGTCATCCATAAGGACCCCATAGCGGTAAAACAAGACAACTATCTTTAGTCCGTTTAGATTCCAGAAATCTAAAAATTTCATATATTTTTTCATAGTAGCATTGTTTAAATCATTTACGAATAAACCATTAGTAGTATAAAAAAGGTGCAACAACTTTATTCATATTAAAATTTGTACCTATAACTGTCACCCTCTAATATCCCCCTGAAGAACTAGGAGTGGAAACCTACTCCCTCGTTGCTAAGGCTGCTGAATGGGGAGGCATTGGTTGAGCTACTGATAGGAAGATGACGGAGGGTATGAGAGACAGTGTAGGGGGAAAGTGGAGGCTATCTTAGATTCTATAGTGAGGGATATAGATGGATCATAATCTTTCAATATGGTCAAGGGAACATCAACTAAGAGTTGAGTGGCATCATTATAATGCTTACATCTTATCATTCCTATCATTTAATCAAATAAAATCAACCTCCAAACATATAGTTCTAAAAATTCCTGAAGAAAAAAAAGAAATGATAAAATATTAATGGTAATGAAAAAATATACATAAATATTATAATTAATTACTACACAAATGACACAAGTTGTTGATAAATGAATTGATGACTGCAAATAAAATCATTTTCCCCTTCAATCATGTCGTTTTCCTGCTCTATAATTACTCCATATACTTCATCCACAATTTCAAGACTAATATTTTAAATATCATGATTGACAAATAAGATCTCTTATTACTGTTGATGAGATTCAATATCATAGGTCAAATCTTCTACTTCATCAACCATCTCATACAAGTCTTTTTATTTTATGTGAGAAACTACAGTCTACCTTTCATCAATGACATATTATGCATGATATAGCATTTTCTATTATAATGATAAGGTATATAGATCATGTAATTCATTTTCACCAACATCCATCAAGAAAGAGAAGTTCACATTTATAAATTTCAAGGAATCTCTTTTAACACCCCTGATAATATTGTCCCAATTTAATTTGAATAAAACAACTAAAAAATTCCAATGATAGTTTAATTTGATAATATCAGTCAACATTTCATAGTATCCCACTTCAGTAAATGTAAATATACCACTATTATATGTTTTCAAACTCTCTTCCCAATCAAATGTATAAAATTTAAAGTCATTCACATTATTAACGTCAAAATTTCTAGCTTGTTTTAGAGGACCTCGAGAAAGAAACATTAAATATTCGAAAAACGTATCTTGAGTATCAGTATTAATGATCTATAAAAAGTAATACACATTATTATACTCATAGAATATATATGCCAACCTAATATCCATATTGATTGTAATATTTATGAACTTACACGTTTTCAAACCATTCTAGAAGCTCTTTATTAACAACTTTTGTAATATCTTTCTCATTTTGTGTTTGGAATATCATTTTTATATTTTTTTGAATCCTTAACTCATCAATAAATATATCTTCAATTTCACTATTTTGTAGCACATATCTATTTGCCTATAATAATTTCATTTTTGTTAGTGTAACAATTGAGCCCCTCCCAACCGATCTGCCAATATTAGGTAATATTTTTGATTTCCCATGTGGTTGAGATTATGTTGATGTGTCATCAACACATCCAAATTGATTTAATCTTGTCTCAATATCATCCAATTATCTATAAAAAAAGGTAAAATGCTCCTCTTCCAAATAGTCTTAAAAAATAGAGCCTTCAGGTCGAGCTTTATTTTTCACATATGACATCAAATGAATAAGATATCTGTGAAATAAAATAAAAAAACATAATTTTGTATTTTTTGAAGTGAAAATAAATATTTAATTAAATTAAAACATATAAATAAACTACCTATCAATTGTATACATCCATTGATAATGTATGGGGCCTTCTAATTTATCTTCCTCAACCAATTGCACAGTTAAATGCATTGTGAAATTAAAAAATAATAGAGGAAAGATCATATCCATTGCAAAAAGTGTCAATACAAATCTCTCCAAAATATTTTCAAGCACAAATTTTTGTAGAGTTTTTCACATAGTTTTCTGAAGAATGTTTAAAATTGGAGTACAACAACAGTAACATTTTTAAGTAATAATGTATGTAATTCCAATAGTAGTAACTACAATATCAATGTATGGGAATTGTGACTTTTCAATCCATGTAACCTATTATGCTTTAAGTTAATACACCTTCATATTTTACTTGAATACCCTTTTAATACCTTAAATTTTTTTAAAATTTGAAGGAATGTATCGTTATCCCTATTTTTCATTGAAAAAATTTCCAGAGCATACATTCTATTCTCATCTGGCCAAAGATCACACTTTATGTACATTGTGTGTATATCTTTCATATAATTGAGATGGTCCTTCAATTTTACATGTTCATTAAGTAATGTGAAAATATAATTTTCACAAACATTCTTCTGAATATTCATAACATCAATATTATTCTACAATAAATTAAATTCCTAATAAATATGTTTGAAGAATATACTTTTTTCTTCCATTTTTGCATTCCGATTTCACTTGATGATGAAATTAGAACTCATTTCCCACTATAATTCAAATTATACAGCATAAAGAATTATATTTAAATATTTTTAAGTAGTGCCATCATTTCAGAACCTGTTAACAACTTTGGAGGTGGTCTACGATCAATAGAGCCATTGAATTTTAACTTGTTCAACCAGAATCTATGAGATGAATGGATAAATCTTCTATGAAACAAGAAGCACCATTTTTTACTATGAGTTAGTCATTAGGTATCAAAATCAAAGTTACAAATAAGAAAATAAAAACCCTTGAAAGTGTTCCATCCAACTGAATTCCCAAGTACAAGGAAGTCACTAATGGTCCACATTAGGGTAATTTGTATTTAGAACATTTTTCTGGAATATGCATCATATATATCAACATCATTTCTCAATAACTATTATAATTCTTAAACAAGAGGACGATAGTATACATTAATATCATTTACATGAATTATTTTTCAAGGAATAGTCCTCAAAATGATAAAATACATTTGTTTCATACACATCCATAGAAGCAGATTGTAAGGGATCAAAAAACCTGCTAAATGCAATAACTGGTGCTCAAATTCCCAAATGGGTTGAATCCATAGAAATCCAATCATAATAGAACATTCCAAGGATTATATGATAAATTTTGAAGTAATGATTCAAATGTATCTCCTGATTGGGATGTTATTGAATTTCTCATTAACCCATCATTGTTATTATATATAGAATTCTACTTCATGTGTTTAGTGGGTTTCGATGACATGTATAATATTTGCAATCGAGACTTTAATGGGAAGTAATGAAAAACCTTTTTATGTGTGTTAATTTTATTCTTATTTATAGTAATTTGTTGATTCATAATTTCAACATCAACCATTGACATCCAACTAGAAGAGTAATTTTTTTTTCAATATTGTCTGCTTGAATCCTCTCCCAAATAAAGCATACAATCATTGGGACATGCATGTATTTTATTTATAATTTAGAGAAATATTGTTAATTTTTTTTTCATATCATAAAAAACTCATGGATATTTTATTTAGGAAATGAATCATGCTACAATTCCAATATCATGGATATCGCCTTATTTTTAATTCTATATTGGCATTTGATGTGGTACAACTTTAGTAGAAAAGAAAGTTTTGAATATTTCAAACATCCACTATAAAACCATTGATTTCCATCATCAAATAAACCATGAGATACATTTTTCTACTCATTGATGTTTTATATTACATTAATCTCCACATAATCACGAGGAGTATCCAATGATATGTCACAATATTGATCTGGTTGTCCTATAGTCTCAAAAACAACACTTTTTAATTTTTTTTCACCCTCAACTGGTTGTTCGGATATGTTCTGATGTTGATGTATGCGTCTTTCAATGAAAAATTCATCATTTATAAGGTTTTTCATTTCATTTTACATTACTGACAAATTTTGAATATCATTATGTTGATTGATATCAATGCTCAAAATTTCTGTAACATTCGATTATCCATGCCAAATTAAACACAAATATTGAGTAGGGAATTTCTTGAATATCAAGTGTTCATAAAATTGATATCTCTTAAACTATCCTATAAATTTATATGTAAGACATGGAAATCTTATTCTCCCATCAACAGATCGATTTGAAATTGAGAAATATAAATACTCCGCCAAACCCTTTTCATACTGATGGTTGTTCCTCGGTAATGAGATCCAGCTTTTATCTATATCACAATGTGCCTACACTTTATTATAAAAAAATTCAAACACAAATGTTTTACTAAGTAAGAAAAGTGATAAATGGTAGTGAAAAAGCACAACCCATGTAGTTTTAATAAGATTCATATAATTACTAAAAAACTCAATAAAAAAATGAAATCAATCATGGATAGTATTATGTAAAATAGAAGAAAAATAGAAATCATAAATTCATTAATTTAAAATAGTCATAAAGATAGAAACATCATAGGGTTACTGAGTATAGGTGAACCTAGTAATTCTCTATCACCATAGTAGTGGATTTAGAGTTATAACACTTCTCTATCTAGAGGGGGTGTAACATAATGCTTCACTTGCATTGCTAGTGGTGATCTACGAGATTATATTTATATATGTCACATTATATTTTTCCTTATTTATATATGGTATATTTCAAACCCACTAGAGTGGTTTTGAAATTACCTGAAATATCTATTACATTCCAAGCGAAAGTATTTTGAGATGTTTTATTTATAGTGAATAATTTGATATTCCCTATAGATTTTTACTTTTTAATCATAGAGCAGGATATTAAATCTACTTCGTCATCTATCACCTTGGATAAACCTTTCCAAGAAATATACAAATGAAATCATAAATTTCCATGAAGGAACTATAATAATGGAGTTTGGTTAAAATGTATTCCACATTAATATTTTTGATTCCATCATGCACCCATAATAACTGAACTCAATTTTTTACATCTTCACATTCTGATGAGTATCATACATGCAAATAGAGTTTTTTGATATAATAATTTTTTCATTTGGGAAACAAATCATGATCTGAAAATTTTATAAAAAACAAGTGAAAAAAATATAAATATTTTATCTGACCATCTGAAGATGAAATAAATTTTGATTTATTCAATGATTTTTACTATTTATTCAATGAAAAAGTGTCTTCATCTATTAGATAGGTTGTTTAAACCATTGATTTAAGTAACCCAAATATATTTTTATCTTTATTCCAACCTCCTGATCAAGAATTAAAACCATTTCCTACCAATTTAAAATTTTTATTTCTAATAGATAGAAACAAGAAACCCATGATAATTTCAAGAAAATGTTTTATTAATAAAGAACAAAATCATATAGATATTTTGAGAGAAAATGAACAAGTTATTGGATGGAATTAAGGATACATTCTTGCAAAGTAGTGTGAATGTTCCTAATATAATTGTTACAACAAAGAAATTATCCTTCACTATAATGGATTTTTCTTTTACTAAATTAATAGCTAAACTATCAAGTGATATTGTTAACTACATTCATTATAATTATTTAATAACAACCAAAAATCTAATTTCCATGAACTAATTAACTGAATAATACTAAGACTACGCCTCCATAACACATCAGGCGTGACTTCTGATTTTTAAAGGATGGTGTAAATACAAGATATTGAGAAATAATTATGTAAGAGATATATTTAACTCTTTAAAGTGTTAACTAAAATATTATATGTTCATGAAGAAATTTCAGCATTACCTTATCAGAAGTATGAATTAATCTCACACATAAACTTGTCATTGGAAAGTTTACATGCTTATCAGGGACACCTGGATGATAATAAATTAAAATAACTATATGAACATGAAATTACACATGATCGCAATCCAAAATATCCATAAATTCTATAATGTTTATTAAATTAGGAAAATACCACTTATATTCCAGTTAGGAAAACCAAATATATACTGTGTACCAAAAATAGAGGTTTAATGGGTGGGATATCTTGAATAAAAACTTATGGACAACCCCTGAATGTCTTATACCTTCATCAATTAAATGTTACAAATGATCCAACTAATTTTATAGAATCCAAATGGAACTAAATATTTTTATATGATTCATTACCCTTACTTGGATCATGTACAAGAATTTATATACACATCCAAAGTGATACACATATAAGGTTTGATCATAACATAATCACTAGGTGATAACCTCCCCATTCCCAATATCCTTTTATAATTCAAAATGTATGAAACAATAATTAAAATATACAATAATAAGAAATATAAAAAACAATATACTTTAAAAAATTCATTTAACATAGATTTCAATGATAATGACAGACCCACTATATCGAGAGGATCCATACTTGATATAACTTCTTTAGGACTAAATCAAGATATGATATAATTGATATAAAACAATTAAGGTGAAAGACAAATCCCATTCAAGGGAAGAGGAATCATATATATTACTATTAGGTAAATCTTGTATCCCATCAATTCAGGAATAAGGGAAGGGGTATACTAGTGTCAAGGCATAACGATCCCATCATATACTATCAACCTACCCATCAATAATGGGTGTACCCTAGAAACATTTTCAATATAATCATATTTTATCTCTTTCTATAATGATTTATAATCTACTAATATCAAATTTAATAAGTATAACTTGTCTGAAAATTTAGAGCATGACAGGAAAGAAACCAGTAATATCATAACACATTTTGTAACCTAAAATTTTTTCTA
This sequence comes from Viscum album, assembly GCA_963277665.1. Classification (NCBI taxonomy): domain Eukaryota; kingdom Viridiplantae; phylum Streptophyta; class Magnoliopsida; order Santalales; family Viscaceae; genus Viscum; species Viscum album. The sequence goes on along the minus strand of OY728152.1, from coordinate 1,475,806,947 downwards.
TATCAAGGAGGGTGTCATTATGACATAGAGAATACATAAATTTCATTTTTATTAACATTAATAACCTATATAAGATGCAATGAATTTAACCAAACATAGAAAAAGTAAATATCTTTTTAGTCTAGTTTGTCCACATGATAAGCATAAACCATGTTAAGTAAAACAACTTACAAACATTATAAAACAATTAGTAAGAAAAATTTAATAAAATATATATTTCAATTGTTTCTACTTGGATGAAAACCATTTTTATCCCAACCCTTTAAGAATGTAATAGGAAGAAAGGGTGATCCTATCAATATAAATATATAATTATACTCTGAGGTCTACAGGAGGATGATAGGCCATTAATAATTAAAACTGACAAGTATAATATTTTAAATTTTATGGTTTTAGATCCCTTCCATAATGGAGAGAAATTTAGGTTTGTGAAATAGTAATATCACCTTAGCTTCTCTTAACTTAAACCCCATCAACAACTAGACTAGAATAAAACAGAGGAAAATGAAGATGTAAACAATCCCTAAATTAGGAAAACAATAGATCACACCCAATACCATGAATAAAAAATAGAAGAATCAAGGTTAGAGGAATTCCACCCCATACCTTTCCTAGAAAGCAATGGAAGTGAAGGTTTGGGAGAGAGAGGGTTAGCAACTCTGGATCGAGTTCGGGGAGCTTGGGGGAGAAGTGGGTGGCAACGAGGTCAAGGATTTGACAGAGTAGGGGGTGAAGGGTGACAATGGCGGTAGAGAAGGGGGTCGGCGATGAGGGGGAGAAGGAGGTTAATGGTGAGGGGGATAAGGTTCTATGGGGTTAGGGGAATTCATCATTGGGGTGTCAGGTGCGGGGTGGGGTAGGGAGGCATAGAAGTGTCGTGGGTAAAAAAAAATGTTTCAACTTGGATTTTTAAGAACCACCACTATATCAGGACAATTTTTTTAGCGGTGGTTTCTTAAACCACTTCTAATTTTTGATTTTGGTGTAGTTATCCAAAAAATATTTTTAGCATTAGTCTGAATCTCCTTTAACCATTTAGGATGAGTTTCATTGTAAAATCCCTTTCCCAAAGTATATTTACTAAAAATCTACTCAACAATAAGGAAAATAAAAAAATTATTCAATTTCACTATTCTCATGAAAATAACATTAATATAGTTCCAAACAAGATTTTGATTGTTCAACTTCCACATGTGGTTAAGAAACTCTAGTAGATAGAAATCTCAAATTTTCATCATATTTTTTTCACCTTTACTTTATATTAAAAAGAATTGAAAAAACTGAAATAAAATCCTTACTTATAGTGAAATATGATTCATTTTATATACATTCTATTTAAACACAAATAATATATCTTTAGTTTTTCTCTATACGAAGGATCCATTAGCCTTGAAAAGTTTTTGTGAAACAAACAATGGTTATCATTCCAATATTATTCCCTATATTTCAGTAAACCTATCCAATGTTAAGCTCAGCGGATTCTAAAGGAGAGTTAATGATACTCATTTTTCTTCTTCTAATTATATGAATCTCATAGTTCCATAGAAATCACAAATGATAAAAGAATAGTTCAAATTATAATATCCCTTAGCCACAACAATATATTCCCATATTTGTAATTTTATAACACCCTCAAAAAATACATGCATGCTTCAGAAATATGTCTCATAAAAATTTTATGGAAAATTTCTATTTTTGATATTTCCTTAGATAAAGATAATACTTGATCAGAAAATGAATAACACGTTCATTTTTTTTAAAAGTCTAAAAAAATTTCCAAGTTGAATGTATCCAACCAAATCTGACCCCACCCTTTTATATAGGGGTCAGAAGTCAGTTTACAAATTCCATTAATCATATATGGTAGGATGATCAAGAAAAATTATCTAAAAACACATGATATGATAGTTTATTTAATAAAACAAAATTTCAATTATATAAAGATTTTATTTGATTTCAACATCATTATTTGAAATGAAAATTATCCCAAGAAGATATTAAAGTTCTTCTAAAAATCCTTAGGTATAGAAATAAAAAAAGTCAAAATTTATGGAAATTTATCTTCTGATAATAAGGCATGGTCTTCTTATTTTGAATATGGTTCTAGGTATATTTATCTAATGATTAATACTCTCTTGTAATTATAATTTTACTACTTAAGATTTTAGCTAAAAATACAAGAACTTATCTCCCCTAAATGTATGGAATTAAAGTAATATATTAATCCAAATTCAAAATATTGAAAATTATTGAAAAATAATGAAATTAAAAAAAAAATGTTATGTCAAGATTAAAATATATTCAATAGGATTTGGAAAAATGAATTCAACTTTCAGTGTATAGTGACTTCATTTCTTTTGAAATTAGTTACTTGGAATATAGATGTTCTTGGCTATGAATTTATTTTTAAAAATAACTTTTGGATAAAAAATTTTATTAGGTCTTCTATGATCATAAGAAGCTATCTCATTAAAAATAAAATCCAACATTATTTTGAAATATTGGAGTCTATTAAAAGAATAGTTATTCCTTAAATGTCCTCTTCTCTAACACATTATGCAAAAATCTACTTAATAGGGTACAAATTAGTTTGATTAGTTGAACTTATAGGGGATTTACATCCATGTTTGAATGTAGGTCTTTTTTTGTCTTAGTTGAATATTCATATTCTCAAAATATTTTCTACTGGTAGTAAATCTTGTCAATAATTTATTTGGGATTTCCATCTATGATTTTAACTTGATAGCTCCATTTTTCATTATATGATTTTACTTTCTTTTCAATAATTTTCAACATCTGATCATCAAACTTAGGATGAACTCTAGATGAATTAATAAGGATTTTTCCTTTTCTACCATGAATTAAAATCAACAAATTTATTCTTAAGATTTTATAACTCATAATTTATCTTTTCATTATTACATTTAATTTTAGAAATATCATCTAAAGTCTTATAAAATTATTTATACCATTGAACTGAGATAGTTTTGAGTTCAATGTGTTTAGAAAATCTAGTCTAAAATTACCACATTCATCATTTACTTGTCTTTCCCTCTTTCTAAGGAAACATATAATGTCATTTATTCAATAGTAGAGGTGTTAAACTCCTATCCACTATAACTTTTATCATAAAAAAATTTCAAATAATGATTAAGATTGGTAGGTTATTTGATAGTCATATTTCCCATGAATTTTTTTTAAACATTGGGGAATTAATATAAAAACCAATAATTTTTCAATTATCATATTTATCTTCTAATTAATCATCAAAACTAATATCCCCTTAACTATCATTCTATGCATCCAATATTTTAATCTTTCCTTTTTATTTATATTAGATTTTTTTCAAATAGTACTTATCTTTCCTCTAACTCTGGAAAATCTTGTTAAACATGACCATACACTCTTCATTTGTAGCAGATAGTTTCAAATGAATCTTTCTTTTCATACTTCTTATTTTTTTCCTTCTCGTAATCTCTTTGTAAGTTCTTCTTTTCTATATATTGACTCATTCTCTTGGGGAATTGTGTTATTTCACCTTTACTTAACTCATAAAATCGATTATTTTTTAAGTTTTTGTTTTATTATTACATAATCCATAATTTAAAGCATTGGTATATGTAAAGGAAACTCAATTTTTAATTTTTTATTTATCTACATATCTTTTCAAATGGATCTCACATTATATTGAAGTTCCAATTTAATAATCAAAATATAAATTGCTGATATGATTCATATCATCAATCAAAATTTTTTAATAAGAAACTTGGATGTATATATTCTTTTTAATTGAACATAAAATGTTTTTTCGAACTCAAAAAGTTAACTAAAATTTTGATATTTCCTCAATTAAAAGAGTAGTATCCTACTTTTTCTAGAATCCATTATGTTCTGATCAATATTTAAAAAAAAATTAACACCTGTATTGATTACAAATGTTTCCATTTTATATCCCCAGTATTCATAATCATTTTATTAAAAATTAGTGGTCTTTTTTGGATTCATATTATCAATATTACCAACAGGTAATCCTACAATTTATAAAAATATCTACTATATAATTACATGTATGGAAAATGAGATATTATGTTTTGATAAATAAATTGAAAAAAATAACTAATATCAAATTTCATATCAAACATAGAGACCTACTCTGATACCAAATGTTGTCCCAATTTACCACCATTGAAAAACTATAGGGGGGTGTATTTTGGTTTAAAACATGACTCACAATTTTTAGCCACCTATTATATTAAAACTAATAGAAACAAAAGGTTATATTAAAACCAAAAATAATAAACCCATAATATATCAGTGTAGAAATAAATATGTGTGGTGAAAATTAATCCAGTTGGAATTTTAAGAACTTTATACAAAATCAAACATGCAGTGAAAATAAAAACAAAACACTCTGTACTGATTCACAAATCTGGTGCCCCATACAAGGATATTATAAAAGTCTCATTTAATCCAAACAATAAGGTTAATCATAAAACTGATTCAAGGTATTATTGAATTTAACCCATTGAAATATATCCTTAAATTTAACATGTTTGAAGGTATGTTTTCCAATACTTAGTATTCCCTCGAATTAACGAGTTGGAAGTTATCTGTATTCTTCTACAAACTAGAATCTTAACTTTGTTTTCTTCATGGAAGCCCTCAATCAAACCGATTGGTAGAAAACCACACTTATTCATACCAAGGTCTCATATATGTTTTCATTGTGAAACCCAATGGAATTTATTGATTGAAAACTCAACAATTACAAAAATATGCTAAGAGTTTTACCAGAAATCCTATCAATCCAAATTTTATCAGAATCACTCAGAAAGAAAAATTACATTAATTTGAGTTCAACACACCAATAATTTGTTTCATGACTTTAATTGACCATAGAATTTCAGAATTATATTTATCCATTTTTACATATTCTTTCAGTTATTGAAGCTACAATAATATTTATAGATGATTTTACAATGGTCGAATTGCATGATCTCTAGGATTAGTTTCAATTTCATTTAAATCATTTTCATTATCATCATCATATTAAATCAACAATTCCTCACATATTCCAACGATGTTAGTTCCGCACTGCTACCATCCATTTGAGTTAAGGTTATAAGATTTTTTGTCCTACACACAAAAACAATTAAAAAAAACCTTAAAGTTAAAAAGAATTATATTATGAGTAATATGTGTTTTTCAAAACTAAGAATAAAGTGAGTCTATGACCCGGAAAATGTATTATATATATTAGAAAACCAAATCCCAACCAATATTTTTCTCACTAAAACATCACTTCCATATCCAATAACCATCACCACATTTTTACATCCTTACACTGTGTCTATTCCCACATTTAGGTCACTAACCCATCCATATTCCCACAAAAAATAGCAACAACAATTCCCATCATTTCCAATTTTAATCACATTTTTAACTATTTCTGATTTAACATTTACAATCCATATTACATTAATTACACCATTCAATTACATTCTTAAGGAAAAACCATTATATATACAAAACCCAAGTTAATTCCAACTATTAAACTTCTATTTAATTTATTAAAATTCCATTAATAGTCTATAATTCATTCAATTCCATCCCACACCCATTACCATGTTCATCAATACCCATCATATTTAATTTATATTAGGTAACTTCAAAAAATACCTTTAACATGAAAAAGACCATAGAAAACCACCCCATAACACATCCCATTCTAACCATGGAAACCATACACACAAACCACGATAGCTATCATATTCCAACAACATGCATTACTTCCACAAAACATTCCTTTTCTATGACAACCAACCATAACCCCACTTCCCAACAAATACACATCCAAAACCTATTATCAATGAAATAAAAAAACAAACCCCAAAATAGCACAAAATACACAACAAAAACAACAAACATGCTAATCAAACACAATAACCAATTCTAGGAATAAATTACTTCCACAATCCCCTTTTTAAAACATTCTTCCAGATTAATTTATTAATTCTCAAATGAGTGATAACAAAACAATCTATAGATTTCACATAGTCATTTCATTATATTCATTATATAATTAACCTTTTATGAAGGGAAATTACATAATATATATCAAATCAATAATACAATACATATCTATGTATTAATGGATTTTCAACAAAACAAAGGTAGTCATTAATCAAATAATCAAAGCCCTCGAAATATTAAAACACATTGAACTTTTAAAATTACCATTTATTTAATTATTCCAATTTATTATCTTTATTAAACTAGTCCATACTATCCAAACAATGAAATAAAGTTCATGTAACTTCCACCACTCATATATAAATAAAGAGTGTTCTCTAATCCCCAACTCAACTAGCACTTCACGAATTGTTTTGCATGAACAAGGTTAAGAATAAATGATCACCTAACTAATCGTGAAAGGGAATCCTAAAATATATAGTAGTGAAAAAAATACCCATAAAAACCATAACTCAAGTACAAACCAAACTGAACAATCATTTATGTACCAAAATCATGACATATCAAAATGAGGGAAAAAGGAAGTGATGAAATCTCACCTCATATCGTGAATAAGGGATCTCATGAATATGGGGATCAAGGCTGAGAAAAAGGGAATTGAAAGCTCTCCTAAATATGTACTAATAAAGGATCACTAAAGGTTAAAATATGAAAAATGATTAAAAAAAGTCAAAGGGGCTTCTGAATTTATGCCCAAGTTGGAAAAGTACATGACCGCGACATAAAGAGTGTAGGTCACACCGTAACTATGTTTAATCTAAACATGTTCATACATATCCAAATACATACTATGAAAAAGGTACATGAAACCCTTTCATGTAATGTATTAAAATTATATGAAATCAAACACAAGTGAGCCCAATCCCAAAGATGGTCAACCCTTACTTTTTTATGTATGACACATGTCTCCTGGACAATGAGCAATATCACTACAGAAAAAATGAAATTTAGCGGTGGGTTTTTTGGCTATTCTGATGGTTTAAACTGCCACCATATGCTTCTACGATGGTTTTTGAAAGTCACCAATAAATTACGTGTCGGGAAACAATTTGTGGAAGTTAAAGTAGTTTAGCGGTGGTTTGTCCCGACAGGGCATTCCTTTTTTTAGTGGCGGTTTTAACCGCCCCTAAAAAGGAATGACCTACGGGGAGAAACCACCGCGACAAACAATATAACGGCTAGGAAAATGTGTAGAAGATGGGCGACTATAGAAGCAGTTAAAACCGACACTAAATATAAGACAGTAAAAATGATTAAAACCAACGCTAATAGAAAAAATATAAACATTTAGAGGTGGTTAAAACAGGCCCTAAATGTACCTCTTATAGTTAGAGGTGGTTCAAACTGCCGCTAAAGAGAAAATTTAGATAAAAAATAACCTGTTTTTGGATCCCCTGTACAAGTGCCCTAAAAAACCATTCCTATAATACCAAAACACCAAAAGAATGAATACAACAATCAATATGAAAAGATATTCTTAACTAAGCACAACCAAATGCATCATTCAGTGAGTAAAGGAATGAAAATAAACATATCAAATGGCCTAATCCTAGTATCCAATAAAATTTAGTGGTGAATTTAGGTATTTAAAATTGACCACTATAGACTCATATGTACTAGTTGATCCTTTATTGGATGTTCTCACGTTTTTTGCAACTTATATGGTCACCCATTAGGTGACTTAGGTGAAATGGGACAATATGAGTTTTTTTCAAATGTTGGTACTCCCATATATCTTCTGTAATTGTTCAAGAACATAATAAATCTTTATATATGATTATTTGATAGAACCCAAGGCATCCCTTAGGAGTTTGGATCACTTATAGTTTGAATTACTAAAGTGGGAAATTTCTTAAATTAACATGTCACCATCTAAGTGAGTCCATTGAGATTATATATGGGTTTCCCATGATTTAATGAATTGAATGAGTTAAATGTAATTGATAATGTGAAATGGATGATTAATGATGGGTTTCTTTTTGTAAAATAAATCAATTAGTTTTAAATGGAATGACCCATAGTAATTGTAATGTCATTCTCTGGATTTATAATTTATAAAATGTTTCATACTAACTATAATATTTTAAATTGGAATTGAACATGGATAAAGACATGAATAAGAGGTTATTTCTTATCTATTATGACACAAATTATTATTCCTTTATTTTTTATATGGTGTAGATATAAGAGATGGATTTGAGGTAATTACCCTTGCTAGTAATATTTAATATATGCCTTTATAGAGGTTGTGGTAAGATGGTAAGAGATTGTTGAGTAAGGAGATATCATGATTCCTTACATCAGGTGTTGAGCAAGGTGTATAACAAAAATGTTACTATATAAGTATTATGATTTATGCACCACATTCCCTGACTATAATTTTTCCATGATGGAACACTCAACATCCCATGTGTTGTTTTATGGAATCTCTCACTTTATTGGGATATTGGGCATGTACCCAATTACATGAGCACATAGGCTCGTTAGACTAGTTAGGGATGTTTGAGTTATGCCATGGTCTATTCATCATTATTACTATAAGTATATGGCTAAATACATATTCAAATCTTTAATGAAGGATTAATGCACAACTTCACCCAAGAAGGGATTGGGGTGTGTTCTCATGCAAAACGATATGGTGATAGCTTATGCCTCACGAAAGTTGAAAATCCATGAGCAAAATTACCCAACTCATGATTTGGAGTTAGCTGTGGTAATCTTTGCATTAACGATTTGAAGGCTTTTTCTTTATGGTAAAAGGTGTGATGTTTATACTGATCATAAAATTTTAAAGTATATTTTCACACAGAAGGAGCTGAATATGTGCCAAAGAAGATGGTTGGAGTTGATTAAGTATTATGACTGCTCAATTCATTACCACCCAGGGAAAGTAAACAAGGTGGAAGACGCATTAAGTCGACAAGACCATGCTATCTTATCCATGATGAGGATCACAAAAGATTCAATATTTATGGATTTTCAAAGGATGGATCTTGGAATTATAATGGAAGGGAAAAAATCATATCTTTCTCAAATGAATGTTCAACCATCTATACATGTGAAGATTAAAGAGGCACAAAAAGAAGATGTAGAGTTACAAAAGAAGGTGAGAAATGTTCCAGAATTCAACCTTGATTGTGATGGGATAATAAAGTTTAGGAATCGGGTATGTGTTCCTCCCATACCAGAATTAAAGAAGGAGCTACTGGATGAGGCTCATAGTTCTTCATTCTCTATTCATCCTAGAAGCACGAAGATGTATAGGGACCTGAAAGAATACTTCTGGTGGGATGGCATGAAAAGAGATGTTGCTGAATATGTCTCTCGATGCTTGGTTTGTTAGCAAGTTAAATCTAAGAGACAGAAGTCTAAGGGGGTGTTACAACCATTACCCACACCTGAATGGAAATGGGAAAACATCACTATGGACTTTGTCACTAGACTTCCTAAAACATCCAATGGCAGTAATACTATCTGGGTCATAGTTGATCATCTTACAAAGTCTACACACTTCATTTCTATTAGAGAGGATTTCTCTCTGGATCAGCTTGCCAGGATATATGTAAAAGAAGTGGTAAGATTGCATGGAGTAACACTTTCCATTATATCTGATCGGGATCCTAGGTTTACCTGAAAGTTCTGGTGAAGTCTTCAGCATACTCTGGATACAAAGTTGAGTTTCAGCACTGCTTATCATCCTCAGACAGACGGTCATTCTGAGAGAACAATTCAAACTCTAGAAGATATGTTAAGAGCTTGCTCTATGGATTTCAAAGGTGGTTGGGATCAACACTTACCTTTGGTGGAATTTTGTTATATTAATAGCTTTCACTACAGTATTCAGATGGCTCCTTATGAATCACTCTATGGAAAGAAATTCCAAACTCCAACTTGCTGGGATGAAGTTAGGGAAAGAAAGATATTGGGACTAGATCTTGTTGATGAGATGGCAGAAAAGGTCATATCTATTCGACAACACATTAGAGCAGCTCAGATTCGACAAAAAAGTTATGCCGATAACCGAAGAAAATACCAAGAGTTTAAAGTGGGTAATAAATTGTTCTTACGAATATCACCTTGGAAGAGAGTAATGAGATTTGGAAAGAAGGGAAAGCTGAGCCCTAGGTATATCGGTCCTTTCGAAGTACTGGATCAGGTTGGGAAGGTAGCTTACCGATTTTCGCTTCCACCAAATATCTCTCAAGTTGATGATGTGTTACATGTATCTCTCCTGAGAAAGTACATACCTGATCCTTCACATGTACTCAGCTCAGAAGTTGTACCACTGGAGCAAGATCTTTCTTATGAAGAACAGCTGATAGAGATTCTGGATCGTAGTGAAAAAGTCCTACAGAACAAGACAACTAGCTTGGTGAAAGTTTTATGGGGGAACAGTCAATTAGAAGAAGCTACATGGGAGATTGAGGATATGAGGAGGGAGAGGGATCCTCATCTCTTTGTTACAAAGTGATGAATTTCGAGGGCGAAATTCATTTTAAGGGGGGTAGAATGTGACACCCGAGATTTTTATGAGAATTTTTTTGTTTTTATGTTATATACATCATCAAAGGAATCTTTCACTACACACAACACTATCTTGGCTTGCTTTACACGCAATCGTGACCTTCCTCAATAGCTTGCGTCATACGTAATTCTGAGTTTCACTAAACAATGATATGCTATTAAAATATTAATAAAACTACCCGTTAGAAATAATAATACCCACTTTTTGAAATTTTGTAAATTTTATCTTTCAAAATGGACTTCATTTTTGGATTTGGAATATCGAAATTAGCTTAGGGTAAAATTATGGTATTTTTCTGAAAACTTTCAATTTTTGATGAATAGTGAAAACACTAGATTACTATTTAAAAACAGACTTTTTATTTAAATAATTATTTATTTTATTTAAATTTATTTTATTTGAAAATAAATTAAACCTATATAAGTTCAATTTAATTCATTGGAGTCATTTTATAATAATTTTAGACATATAAAAATTTTATTGAACATTTCACCGTCTTTTACCCACCTCCTAGGAGAATTTGAAAATTTATATAAAACATAATTTTACCGCTTCTGTGAGTGGAATTTTGAAAATCCAAGAGACACAGTTAATATCAAGGAGTAAAATGTGGTTCAATATGATAAAAATAATTTTTGGGGAATAGAAACTTTTTACTTTTTTTTACCACGGTTAAAAGTAAATAGGGTAATTAAGGATAAAAATGATATTATTATTACCCTAAAACATGTCCTACTTCTATTCGATAAGTGTAATTCGACCAAAAACAACCTTAGGAATAAAATATGACCATTTAGGTCCACTTTTATTAGATTAGGACATTTATTATTAATTTATTTAAAGAAGAGTTAAAATAGTTAAAATCAAAGTTTAATAACTAAAACATTTTTAATATAGAGTTATACATAAGATAAATTCGACTATAAATATTCATTAAAAATATAAAAATATTTCATACATAATGGTATTTTATTTATAATTTTTATACATTAAATAATTTAATTTATTTATGACACAATGATGATGCAATAATTATCTTATTAATGATATATTAACGTAATTGATGTTATAAATACCCAAATAAATGTAATTTGAGACTTTTTATGAATTACACTAATTTTATAGGTTAATATGACATGTTATTATTGATTTAATTAACTTTTTTCGAACTAATAATGCTGTTATGATTTTCACAAAAATCAATTACCAAATTGTGTCAAAATTGACATAAAATAGTTTTTAAAAAACTATTATATTATTAATTGTTATTTTATTCTCAAAAATCTAAGGTTCTTCCAAATGAATTAGATAAGGTTATATATAGTAATAATAAACAACTTGGTGTTATTTTGGCTTTTTATAGTATGTTTATTAACCTTATAGTGTAAGAAAACAAGAAGACATGGTAAAAGTAAAATTATTTAACTTAATGTTAAATCTAAATGATAAGGTTAAAATAGAAACCTGAACTTGTCTAAATTCTATTATATGAGAGGATTTCTACCCATACCAACCTTAGTTTCGAAATAAATCAATTTGGAGCTATTAAAAACCGATTATGTCTTTATAATAAAATAAAATATTTAGTTTTTCCAAAGGTACCCCTCTCCTCCCTTATAAAAGGGAACATCCTCCCTCTCTTCCTCAAGCCACTTTGAGCCTTCAGGATCAGACAAAACATGCCAATTTCTTTTCTAAAATTCCCTAGAAACATCCTATAGGTCATGGTCTTCTTCAAAGAACATCTTTAGTGATCTAAGAGGAGGTTAAGAAGAGTCGTTTCAAAGAAGAGGCAATGTCTGTTACCGATTCTTTCAACTTTATTTCTTCTTCTGCTTCTTCTTCTTTAGTTGTTTAATTATGAAGTAATAACATCAGTATCACTCATATACTGATATGTTATTATAACTATGAAAAAACCCTATTTCACCATCTATCCATCCTACGGAAAACGAAATCACCGCACGTGTGTACGTATGGAATACCGTCTCCATGCCGTGGTGTAATCTATTTTCCACCACCACCTTACTTGGATGGGTATAATGGTGTAAATAATAACTATATATGATTATTGTAAAGTTATTTTGATTCTTAAATAGTATACATACACTTAAATACAATTCCACGATCATGGGAATGATATCATCGCTCGTGCGTATGTACGGCCGACCGTCTCCACGATGTGATGCGACTCGTTCTACATGATCTTCAATGTATAATGATTATATAATTGAATTGAATGAATTAATAAGATATATATTACATTAATAACATTCTGGAAATGAGTTATCTATAACCTAAAAGAATAATATGAATTTATTCGACAAAACACACATAAGAACAAATAGCAATAAACACCCAAATAACAAGTAACAATGAAATATCACAAATAAGAAGCTAAGAATATGAACACATATGATATAATAAAAATTAGTAATATTCTGGAATAAGTCAATACCATTATTTAAATCATTATACAGGAGGTTCAGACACGTATGAAGAAAATCAGACCTAAGGTAAGGAAAATCTCGCAATCTCAATTTTTATCCGAGAATGTTTATACTTCAGAATTTACTAGGGAATATTTATCATCCACATCCATGTTTCATCAATATATAATATTATTTATATCCTCATACAAATGTTTAAATCCAATTTTACCCTTTGGTGAGTTTTTAGTAAAATATATGAAAGGAATATCTTTTCCTTTTTAGTATGAGGTACTTTTTTGACTTTTTTGAGAAAAGTACGAGAAGAATGTTTTTTTAACTTATATAGAATGAATGGATTTTTAGAACATTATTTCCATGAAGATTACTTTAAAAGTTTTCAAGTTTATTTTTAATTAACTTCTTTTAGTTTAAAATTATATTACATTTTAAGAATGTAAAATGTTTTGGAAGTAGAAAGGATATTTTCCTCAAGAATGGAGTTCAAGTGTTTTATGAAAATTATTTTCCATCTAAGATAATATTGGGTTCTATTTCTATCCCTATTTTTACATTGATTTGATTATGTTATGATGGAATATATTTTATGATGTCCTTTTATCTTATGTGTATTATGTTATGATGGCATGATGTTTATGAATCCCATTTTTATTACATGGGTTATGCTATGATGTATGATTTATGATTTTGTGGTACACATAAGAATGGATTCATTATGAGATGTGTGGGACCTATATTTCCATCCAATGCATTGGTTAAAGATTTATATCTCATGAGATAGACATGGATGGAATGGAAGGTTAATCCGGTTTATTGAAACTGGACTGAAACGTGGGGTGAACTCGGTTCAGAAATGGACTTTGTCTGCTAAGATAGTCTTGGCAATGAGTCTTGACTACTAAGAAATTATTCTCTATGATTACGTGTGTAAGCCAAAAATTTTCATGTTTTATGTTATAATTATTGGGATTACATTTCAATACTATGATTTATCCCATGTTATGTAATTATGATCTCTTTTGCAGGTTAAGATTTCCAAAATGTTATGTTCTTAGGAATATGATGTGATTGATATTTCTTTTGTTTACCCTTACTGAAAATTTGAGCTCACCCTTTTGTATGTTTTCTTTCCCCAGGTTAGGAAGAAGGTTATTAAGTATGATATGCTAAAAGTGAATCTAGATATGATGAAATAAATGGGAGAAAATGTAGATGCTTTATGAACTAGTTTTTTATGTTTCCCAGTTTCTAAAGGCACTATACCTATACAGTCTTTTCATGGTTTTGTAATATTTTATAATAAGTGTGCTTCAATTTTGAAGCAATAACAATGTATGTAAAGTGTGGGTCATTATTGTATCTTTGCTGGAATCAGTTTTTTCTTCTTTATTATCTCTCATATGATCATAGATGTCATTTTTATTTACACATGACTCGTCAGCATTCATCATTGGACTTTGCAGTTTATTTAAAGGCTAGTGTTCTCCATTCAAAACTCCAAAATTATTCCCTCCATAAATGATGGTGAAAATATCCATGATATGAATAATTGATTCGCATAAATCCTTTAATCCATTTGGAAATTATTTTACATCATTTAACTTCTTTAACCTCATTCTTTTTAAACTCCATGATAATAAAGTCATTTATTGACCTAACTATGGAAAAATTCTCTTAATACAAATATTGCTAATTGTATAGTAAAATATATGTGAAGAATCAAGTTAAAACATTATGTCACATGATATCTTGTGAGTGTTGTTAAATATCATCATGGAAAAAGTCTATAAATTTATCATGCTCAACGCAGAACTAAAACTACCAATGTGCAGCATATCTAATGTCCAAGGTAAAATACACAAGGAAAGAAATAATACTTAAAAATGTTAATCACCAATTATTTGTAAAAAAACATGATAATGATAGAATAATTATTTATTATATTTATTAATATTTATGAATTTTATAGTAATTATAAATTAAAATGTAAGATATTTTTAATTTCATATATGAAAAATTATGTTTTACACTTAAATTTTTTATTTTTCTAACAAAAAGTTTTATCACATTTTAATGACACCTATTTTAAAACAAAAATTTTAAACTTTTATAAATTTTATTTGAGAAAATAAACTTATTTTTTGAAATAAAAATATCAAAATTTACTTTGGTTTCATTTTTAGTATTTTTCGAATAAGTTTCATTTTTTGATGAATGGTGAAAAAATATTGAATTTTAATTGAAAAATGTTTTTTAATCAAATTTTTTATATAGTTAAATTATATTTTATATTGGTTTCAAAGTAACATTAGATCAATTATATATATATTAATCCAATTTAGGTCGTTGGAATCATTTTTATATTGAACGTGATATGAAAGCATTTCATGCTTTTGAACATTTTCAGTTTAAAAAAATCTTTTTTATCACCCTTCTACAGGATTAATTTTAAATTATTTTTATCCATTTCAATGTATTGAATTTTTAAATGGTTATTCCATAATTGGAATCAGAAGTTAAAAATATATTAAATAGGTCCCTTTTATTTTTTTGACAATATGAATAGTAAATATAGTAATTTTTATTACCATGGTTAGAGGTAAATCAGGTAATTAAGGGGAAAATATTATAAATAATATAAATACCATAACATTTGTAATAATTTTATTAGAAGAGTTATTTTGGACCAAAATTATCCTTGGAATGATTTTAGGACATCTTGGAGCCACTTTGATGACTTTAAACCTCCTATAGCATTTTATTTTAAAGAAAAGTCAAAGATGTCATACTTATGTTTTAATAACTATTACATTTTTAATATGTGTTTATGAAGATGATATGTTGAACTATAAATAGTATTTTGAAATATAAAATATTTATCTTCATCATGGTCTTTTATTTTTAATTTTTGGTAAATAAATATATACCTTAAAGGCATACACAATGATGATGAAATACTTGTTTAAATAATGGAAATATCAATTTAATGATATTAAAAATAGTATAATAAATATAATTTGAGATAGTAAATATCATAACAAAATTTAGATAATTTTTACAGTTTATTGATGTTTTATAAGTCCTTTTTCAAATTTATCTTATTATTTTGATTTTTTTAATAAAAAATAATGAAAAGTGAAAAAATTGACATTAATAATATTATAAAACGAATAATATTTTATTAAATGATATAAAATTTATAAAAATATAAAATTCAGCTAACATATTAGGGTAAAGTTTATAATTTCATCAATGATTCATTTATATTTCTTTTTCCATTTCATAGTAATTATATTAACCATCCAAGTGTAAATAAATATATTTTGATCCATTTTGAAAAGGAAATTAATTTATATTAATTTAAAATTTTTAGGAATTCCAAGATTGCCCCTTTCCTCTCTTATAAATGGACACCACTTCATTTCTTTTCTTAACACTTAAAAACATTGATTTTTTTCATATAATATATACCCAAATACATTCATATATTCCATCCCCACATTTTTGTGGTCTAATTTTATGTAGAACACTATCCTTAGTGGTCTTAAGGTGTTAAGAAACAGAGGATTTCTAAAGAATAGGTATCATTTTTATTTAGTGTTTCTGTAATATTTTTCCTTCCACTTCCTTCAAATATTCATAAACCATGATAAAACAATAATTTATGTATCCTAAATATTATGATATTTTGTTATCTTTTTAAATTACCTATATCTATCTTCACTTCCATAAAATGGGGAAAAAATCAATCGTTCGTGAGTATGACATACTACCACCTCAAAAACCGATATAATTCATTTTTCACCACTATCTTTCAAGACTGGTAATAATGATGTAATTAAAGTTTATATATTATATTCATGACATATTTATCATCATTAGAGGATAATATATCATTAATTTTATTACTTTTCCATGAACATAAAAATGATAACGTCGTTCATGTGTATGTATGGACTGTCACCACCATGAAGTGATGTGACTCTTTTTCCATCACCACATAACATGGATTATATATATGTATATTTAAATGATTATTATTATTATTATTATTATTATTATTATTATTTTTGAAATATAAAATAATTCTTACCAGAAACTCTAGCCAGAAGCTAATATTCTGACCATTTATTAAAAATAACAGAAAAAGTACAAGATAGACGATCAGGGTCAATCAAAGGAACTTGAACTCATCCATCAAGCACAAAATTATAGGTCATAATAAGACATTTCATTCCCATAATCAGAATCATCACCTGTTTTCCATTCAAATTGGGACTTACCCTGGTTGATGATCTTTAAAATATCATAATTGAACTTGCCCGACAACTTCGATGAAGATCTGGTAGACACAATGCAAGGTGTGTTAGAGTAGTCCTTCTATGACCTTCTCTTAAAGAGAGAAGAAGTGTCATATTTCTTCCCTTTTTTGGATAAGAGTGTATCCTTAAAAGAGGTAGGGACACCACTACTTGTTTTCATCCCTTCCATATCAGAGATGTCACCCCACTTCCCATCAATCCTAGAGGAGCTCAATAAATTCTGGATCTCATGATGTCAATAAAAAAGAATCCCAATGTGATCATCCAAAGTAGGATCAGGCACACCAGTCCCATCATGTTTTAGAATTACACAAGGAAAATTAAGCATAATAGGGTTTGAAGTATTAGTGCAAGTAGGAGACCCAACACCAGTGGGGAAAGCATTCTCTCCATTCTCAACTACAATGGATGAAATAACACGACCATCATTGGATGTATTCTCATTAACAAATTCAACCCAAGAAGTAGAGGGGCCCCTCATTAGATACTTATCCACCATAGGGACTTTTCCTTTCAAAAAAGGCACATCATGATCAAGATAATTTGACAAGGCCACATGCGTTCTCTTGGGTTTCCTTCTAAAGAGGTCAGCTGGATGACCCATTATCACACATCTCTCGCAAGAAATCTTCCTCAAACAAAACTCCAATGAATGCCCAACAACCATACATCTGGAATAGAAAAGGGGCTTTATTTCATATTAAACATCAATATGGATATTATCAGAGGGAGAGGGGAGAGTTACCTTATCAATCAATATGGAGCTCAGATCAATCTCTACCAACATTCTAGAAAAGTGTCCAAACCGAGCAACCATAGTTTCCTTATCGAGATGTAGAGGAGTCCCAATTGTCATGCCAATGTCATGAAATATTTTTGGGTTTCCAAAGGACCCGGTTAAGACCATGAAAATGAACCCAAACCTGAGAAAATGCATTCCTTGCATGCGAGGAATTGAAATCCAGGGACCATTCATGTAGGTGAATCCATCCAGGTTTTTGACACAGAGTCCCGATTCTCCACGCCTGTATTTTGAAATGATTCTAAGGGAAAATGCAATGAAAGAAGACACGACCAAGAGAAACACATCTCCAATCAGATGAGCCCCACAAAAATGAGATCTGTCTTACCAGATCCTCAAATCTCCCGGACTTCTTACCTTTCGGTAAAACAAGATCCGCAATCAGAGAACTCTTCCCAATTGAAATCCTTTCAGTAAACACATCAGGATGAGCCTCAACATGAGCTGATAAACCTTTATGGAGAATCCTTCTAGAACCAATGTCAATGAAAGATGAAAAAGGGGGTGTCACCAGTTCTTCCACTGCTCCAGTGGGGAAGTTCAAATTAGAACTTCCATTTGAGGCCTTCAAAACAACCTTCTTTTTCACCATTAGCGGATCAGAAGTCACATGAGCATAGGAAAAATTCATCACTCTCTTTGGCCCCAATGACAGATCAGATGAATCCCGCAGAGTACCATCAATGCAAAGACCACCGGTGGTCTAGGTGTCTAGCACAGATCTGGAAACACAATCCTTAGAAGCATCCTTAAAAGCAATCAACATATCCTTCATAGATAAACCAGTGCCTTCTAAGGGAGCGTCACACAATTCATCATGGTCCATAGCCACTGATGTTTTTGCCACAACATCACACCGAGTGACGCTGCCTCCAGGACATCATAGACTTGAATTCCAAGTTGATCCACATTCACCAGCAATGAGAATAGAACCATGAAAGTGGGGAAGAAGCATCTCGAACCCTAATGTAGAACTAGAGCCCCATGGCGGCGGAGCAGAAAAACCCCCGGAAGCTCCATCTTCATAAAATAATACTTAACTTCTTTCCATAATGATCATTGAAAAATGAAAACGTTACTCATGCGTATGTATGACATACTGTCTCCATTATTGTAATGTAGTTCATTTTTCATAACCATGTTTCATAGTTGGATTTAAAAACATATTTAATATATAAAATTTATAATTATTTCATGATTATTATTTTGGGTATGATGGACTAATGACCACTTTGACTATAGACATTATACCAAAGTGATTTTGGACTCAAGTATTAAATATCATCAAAACTTCCAATGTAAACTTAAATAACTAATCAATTATCATAACATGATAATAATTGATATAAAAGGAATAATAATCTTGAAAAAAAGTTCTCAATCATTTAAATAATTATCCTATGTTTATTATTCATGATGAAAAAGGACATACGTGATGAATTGGACCCAATGTATGAGATTTCATCTCAGTTTCCTATCATTGAGGCAATTCTTGATGTTATGCACATTTATTATCTTATAAGGTGTATATACATAATATTTGACATTATACATATATAATTTATCTATTATCATGATATTTAGTATTTTTAATGTCATTATTTAAGTGGGTTTATGATTTAAGTGTTTCTTAGGTGATAGGGGGATTTCATTTGAAAAAATACTCTTATGGTTTCCCTTAAAACACTATCTCTTACACGCCCATGTTTATAAAATGATATTTGAAATGTTTTATTCATGATATGGTGATTGGAAAATATAAATTATAGATTCACCCATATAGTTCTCTAATGCTTTGAGTAATAGTTATATTCTCCAGATAATATATTTAAAGTTGGTTGTATGTTTATTCCAATCTGTAAGGGTTCAATGTGATGATATCACAAGGTACCTACATGAATTTTCTATGAAGAGAATGAGTTTATAAAGAAATAATTTTTTTAAAACAAAAAATAAATGTTCTTTTAAGAGGAATGACATTTCCCTTTATGAGTAAAATTTTATGTTTTCAAGATAAGTGTTTTTCAAGGGTTTACATGTTTTTTTAAACAAATGATTTCATTTATTTTTATAAACCTTACTAAGATTCTTTGACCTTCCCAAGTTTTAAACTATTTTTCCTCATACTTAATGGAGAATAGATATTAGAAGAGTTCGATGAAAAAATTGTGACGTTTGATCATGAAAAGAGACTAAGCTTTATTTAAAAAAAAATTATTTGTGAAAAAATAAATATTAAGTATAAGTTTATGATTTGTAATATTTGATTTGTTATGTATGAGTTATGGCCTAATTTTCTAAAACCCCAAACCTAAAAATATCCTCAATATGAAAGAAATTAATTTCTGGACTAAAAGTAAATATTATATAATGTTTAAGGTTAGGGCTTTATATTTTTAATCATAATCACAATCTTAAGAAATATCACAATAAAACTAAAAATGTTATGTTCTAAAGAGAACAGAAAGCTACCAAGAATACAAAAAATAGTAAATCAATTTAAAAAGATGATTTTTATTAAAATATATTGTTCTGTATATTCATAAATACATTAAATCAATGGTAATTTGTTCATATATAATTGATTTCAATTTGATTAAATAAACTAATTCTAACTAAATTATTCTTACACTCGATTGAAAAGAACTAAATCAAAATAAGTACATTAAAATTAATCCTTATTAGAAAACATGAATCTAAATTATTTTTCAAAATTTAGTCCTATAAACTATCTTAAATATTATATATTAATTAATATTTTTAAAGAATTATTATTTAATAAGATTTGAATTAAGTGTCAAGGTGATTCTCAGTCAATAAAACTTTATGAATGAATTGGTAGAACAAATTAGACATCCATCCATGGACTCTTGACTTTAAAATTGTTATTATACATTCAATTAATGATTAAATTATCACTAACTATCAATGGGGAAATCATATTAAAAAATTAGAATAATGAAATAATGAATTTAATTTGAAAAAAATTGAACAAAATAACTAAAACTCACTAATCATAAATATTAAAAATGACAGAGAAGTATTTTAGAAGAGACAAAAACAAGAAATAATACAAAATATAACCTCTAATTATCAAAACTTTTTAAAATACATTTATTAAATGTTAGGTAAACTATAGTTTTGTGGAGTAAACCATGATGAAGTGTTCCTATATAAAGACTAAAATGATTATACTTTCACATGACTAGGATAAAACTATGAGATATCCATATTTTTTTCCATTATCTTCATGATGTTATGGATTCATCTGGATTACTCATTATATTTAAATTATTTAGTCTCATTTAAGAAAGAAATAGGGAGATAATTTCATTCTATATATTCTATCATCTTCAAAACATATCCTTCAAGGATTTTTTGTCTAAATAATGATAATTGAAGCCACATTGTGGTTTAGATTGAAAATTCACATGCTTGTGGCATAATAGGTGTTTTCATAGGGTTAAATGGTATTCTTGAACCATAATGTGGTTTTATTCAAGTTACTTCATTATTTTACAATGTTTTTTCTTAAATTCTTCTAATGCTTTAAACTACCTTTAAAACATCAAGAATATTATTATTTATATATATAATGAAATCAATTTCACAATAAAATAATAATGGATGTATAAATATGAAAACTATATATCAAATTCTCTAAAACTTAAACTTCTTCTTGCTCTCAAGAAAAAAAAATGTCATCAATGATCTCCAAGGAAAAATATCTCTAGATAAAAAATTCATAATCAATCATGTCAAAAATACAAATAGTTATAACTAAAAATTATTAAAGCACACACACTTTATTTTCTAGAACATTCTATTATGTTTCATTAATGGAATCAAATACCTATATTTTTCTTCCCTTCCTCTCACATATCCCAACAATTCCTTAATATTAATTATCACTTTTAATTTATCTTGCTAAAAATCATTTGCATCACAGTGAAGATCATTTAGTAGAAGTTATGTGTATTCTTAAGTATATGAATTATATATATAGGATTACAATTTTTTTTTTAAATCCAAATATTATAAATAAAATATCAATAATAATTAGTCTTTTTAAAAAGTTTTTTTTAAGGTTAAGGGTGAGAGGATAATGAGGTGAAAATCAAACATTTAAAAAAAGAATAATTTATAAAATTACAATTCACATTTTCAATTCAAGCTAAATGAAAATTACTCACCCATATTCATTATTTTTAATAGTTACATGCATATCAAATACTTTACTTCGAATCCAATATCTTATTAATAAAAAAATTATAATTTTTATCTATTTTCTACAAGATTTATTTCTCTGTTTTTCAAATAAAATAGAATCTGTGAACGTAAAATACAAGATAATTTGTGAACCATTCTCCTAATAACCATGAAGAAAATTAAACAATTTTCCTTTTTAATGTTTTTTTTTCATAAGAAAAATCATGTGGAAAATCAATTTATTACTTTTAACTCAATTGAAATCCTGAAAAAAATATCAAATAATTGGACATGAATGGAAAAAAGGCTTACGATGTGGTTTCCTTAATCAATAATATATGGTTTCTATAAGATTGAAAGAGAGACAAATTCAATGGAATTTTTAAGGGATTAAGGGTTATAAATCAAACATCCCCTGTTTTATTTTATTGTAACACAATTCTTGAATGTCCCCACACAATTTGATGTTAGTAATTTTTTATATATATCCGTTTAATATGATTTTATAATTCCCCAAATCCATAATTTTATCCTAATGAGTTTTTCTTAAGTGTTTTAGATTATATTTCTTTTGTTTGTTAAAGTATTTATACTATAATATGTAAGAATTTTATCTTGTGCTGGATAATTATCTTACTATCTACTGAAGATATCTTACGTTACAAGGAAGAATCGATTTATCTTATGATAATTTATTCTACTATGAGTTGTGTTTTCATTTTGTATATTATGAAGATTTATCACTTAATAATTCCATGATTAATTTTCCAATATTTTTCTAAGTCACTTCATTTCATTGAAGAACATCAATGGAGTTTATCTATTTAATGAATGATTAGTCTATACAAGACTTTCATGAGTAGGGCATTCCAAATAATGAGAATATTTCTACATCAAAATAAATTACTATATTTGGAAAGTTCAGCTACAGGTCCTTAATAGCTTGTTGTATCAAGGCCCCTATCTAGGTCACTTGACCATTGCAGTTAATCTGCATTCATGTTTAAAAAAATATATAAAAGGATCAGTAAGCTTATACAAATACATATGAAGAGGAGAATAAAAAGAAAGTCAGTGGATTGCTTCTTGAACATCTGAAAATAAAAATGTTGAATTCATATATATATAACAACACAAATCATTTGTGTTGTACTTATCAAGTTATATCAGTTTCCTAGAATATCATCCCAAGAATTTCTTTGAAGTTTATCATTTTATCAGGATGAATCTTCATCTACTATCAGTTGTTTCTTGAAAATGTGTACTGAAAACATCACTATAACATTTATTTTTCTTTCATCATTTTTTCACTCAATGTAAGAGTGTGGTTAAGACTATGGATAGGTCTTGTAAAGGGAAATTCCAATTGAAAGCTCTAAGACCTTTTTACTAAGTGAAAACTGATTATACTCAGTAGGGAGCCCCGGATAAAAGGGTTGATTTAGTGCAAATCACCCAGATTCTAAAGGAGAGTGTTGGTGGAGTGGAATATGGTATTTCTATTCCACCAACCACTATAATTCACTATATTCAATTTACATTCCATGTGATTTCATATTTCCACTGTATAAACTCATAAGTAAAGAATTAAACTGGTGTACTTAGAAGAGGGTGGTATTTTATTCAGGAAATAGTTAAGAACTCAATTCAACCCCTCTTGAGTTATCTAGTAATTCATTATCTGGTATAATACTTTGTATTAGGTCTTGTTTCTCTTGATTTTACACCTTTTAAAGGTTAATGTCCAATGTTGAAGTCCAGTGATCTATCTTCAAAGGGATGGTATGGATGATAACTGAGAAGGTATGTAAATTTTCAAAGCTCCATACTTTAATGGTGAAAATTATTGTTGTTATAAATCTTGTATGATCATCTATCTAAAATATATTGGTATGAAAGTATACCTCAAAGCAGTCAAGCCCTATGAAATTCTTAAGATAGAACATGAAACTTGGGATGTTATAGCAGAAGAAAATTAAAATTTAAAATCTAAAGCTATGAATGCTATTATTTTAGGGTTAGGACCAGATGAGTTCAACATGATCTCTGAATGTAAGATAGAGAATGAAATGTGGAACACTATATTTGTAGAATATGAAGGCACTAACAATGTGAAATCTCTTATATATGATATGGCTAAGCTCAAGTTTGATACATTAAAAATGTATGAAGAAGGTAGAATTAGTCAACTGAATGGAATACTTAATAAGATTGTGAACAACATCTCTTCTCTAGGAATTCATTTCACTCAGCCCAAATCATCTTTAAATGTTATAAGAGTATTAACCACTAAGTGGAGTGAAATCCCAACTACCATCAGACAATATATAGAAGTCAAGTACTATAATATAAAATATATCATTGTAACTATCATGATATATGAAGATGAAATGGAAACTGGAAGTGAAGAGGAAAAAATAAACAAGAAGGAAAATGTGGACTTTAACATTTCTACTTATAAAGGTGATAGATAGAGAAGAAGTAAAAAAATTTATAAAGCATCTATAGAAGCCTACTCAAGAAAAGTTGAATCAAATGATGAAATATCCCAATTTTCTTAAAAGTTAAAAAAATTATATAATAAGAGACAATTTTTCAGAAGATATTTCAATAATCACAGAAAGAAACATGACAAGTCTAAAGAGTTGAGATTCTCTTAATGAAAAAAGATTGGACACATCAAGTCTAAATGTCCAGACATCATAGATGACAAGAAGATAGAAAAAAATACTTCAAAAATACAGAATATAAGAAGTCTAATAAATCTATAAAGTCCATAGAGAGTGATTTTGAAGATTATAGTGAATGAATTTAATCATAATTATAATATAAATCTTAAAATAACCAGGCCAAAATATTCTTTATAACATAATCAAATGATGTACATTCTTATTACCCTGTGCATGAATGTGAATTAGAAAACAAAAAATGCTCATGAATATAATTAAATGAATACTACACCATGTTGGAAATCAAGTATAAAATCCTAAGTAAAAAAATAAAGGTCTTTAAAATTATTATAATAATGTCTTTGTTGAAGAAGAAAATATGAACAATCATAGTTCATATCTGAAAATTTGGGTAGAAAAATCTATTTTATTGACTACAGAATAAGTACAAGAAATTGAAAACCTATAGAAGGAGGTTCAAAATTTCAAATAAGAGTCAAGTGATTTAAAACTAGTAGAATAATTTTTAAATAATATTCTTAGTCAAAATCAACCTAGAAAAGAAAAATTCTGAATTGGGAGGAAAGGTGAAAGATCTATTCTTTACAGAAAATGTTTTTTCCCAGACCAAAAAATAAATATCTTCCCAAAGTTACTTGTTATCATTGTGGTGAAATATGACATTTTTCCAAAATTTGTGAATTATAAAATACTCAAGTTTGTTGAGTTATTTTTTTATTTCAAAGAATTTTTCAAAAAAAACTGCATGGTTTTCTAGAAAACAGAAGCAGGTATAGATTCATACATCTCTTATAGCTAGAATTTATAGACCTAAAATAATTTAGGTACCAAAAAATTCTAATGTTTGATCTATTAGTGTAGGAAACTAACCGTATGAACAAAAATGAAAAATATTTAACAAAAAGTGTCTATTAAATCCATATGAATAGATATTAATACAATTTTCATTCTCTATCCAAATTAGATGGAGGATACCTCATGTATAGAGACAATGAAAAAGGTAATATAGTTGGAATTGGTTTAGTTGTAAATCATCATTTTATCCTTGTCAATGAGGTACGTTATGTTGAAGGATTAATGCACAACTTCATAAACATTTCTCTACTTTTTGATGATGGATATTCTTTTTATTTTTATAATATATTATATTATTTTTTAGAGATAAGTTTCTCAAATTTAAAGCACCCAAAATAGACAATGTTTACACACAAGATCTTAACTCATTGTTGATATAGAATGTAAATCATTTAAATGATGAAATCGATAAATCACAAATTTGCAATAGAAGTCTTAGACATTAAAATGTTCATTCATTGAGAAACTTTTCTAAAAAACATTTTATTTTTGACTTTCTGGATCTTAAATTGCATAGATAGAGACTATATGATCCATACCAAATGGTCATGAAACATAATTCATATTTCCAACCAATTAAACATGTTTCTTCTTCTAGAAATCATGATCTTATCCATATGTTTTTTTCGGACCAACTTGAACTGAATGTATTAATAGTAATTCATTTTTTATGTGTTAGTTGATGATTTTTCCAGATTCACATGGGTTTACTTTTTAAGGATTAAAATTGATGATTGTTCTGTTTTTATTAATTTTTGTAAACTTGTGAAAAATGAAAAAGATGTCCAAATCATGTTTTTGAGAAGTGGTCATGGGGGAAATTTTCAGAATCATGAATTTAATTCTTATTTATCTAAGAAAGTAATTAAACATACATTCTCTTCCCTTGGGAAACCTTAATTGAATGGCATTTTTGAACGTATAAATAGGACTTTGCATGAAATTTCTAGTACTATATTATGTGAATATAATATTCCCACTCATTTCTAGGTTGAATATGTTAACACAATGTGTTATATCATTAAAAAGGTATTAATAAGGCTGATTTTATAGAAAACACCCTATGATTTATGGAATAACAGAAAACCCATGGTATTATACTTAAAAGTATTTGGACGTAAGGTTTACTTCTTGAACACTAATGATAATCTTGGAATGTTTTATCCAAAGGATGATGAAGGTATCATCCTAGGCTATTCTACTACTTACAAAATGACTAAAATTAATGATCAAAATGATACAATAAAAAATAAGTGACCCGAACATCTCTTTAATGATAATAAGGATGATGGCTTGGAACATGATTAAATTAAATACAATCTTATAAGGGTAGAAACTAGTGAAATAGAAAGTGTTCCACCTAGAACACCCTTAAACCATAAAAAGAATCCTTTAGAAACTGTCCTAGGAAACGTAGATGAGGGAGTAAGAACTGGAATAAATGTAATAAATTTAGCAAGATTCCCCACCTTTATATTCGAATTAAATCCTAAATATATTGAAGAATATTTATGTGATGAAATTTGTTTCTTAGAAATGAATGAAAAATAATATAAATTTAAAATAAATAAGGTATGGGAACTAGTTGAAAGGCCCTCAAACTATCCTTTATTTCAATCAAAATGTGTTTTTAGAAAAAAGAAAGATGATCACGGTATAATAACTTGAAATAAGTCTGGACTAGATTCTAAAGGATATTATCAAGAAGAAGGAATATATTATGGAGAAACCTTTAATACAGTAGCTATATTATAAGCTATTATAATCCGTTTATAATATTCATCCTATATGAATATTAAATTATATTAGATGAATATAAAATATACATTTTTAAATGGGTTTTAATGGAGGAAGTTTACATAGTACAACCACATCCTCATTTTCAACATTATGCGTTTAAACTTACCAATGTTCTATATGGACTTAAACAATATCCAAGGTCCTGGTATGGAAGATTAAGTTATTTTCTTTTATGAAATGGGTTTATATATGGAACAAAAGATCCTATGTTATTTAAGAAAACTTATTTTTCTAATATTTTTCTAGTAAAAATATATGTAGATGTTATTATTTTCAGATCAAAAAATCAAAAGTTGTGCAACAAAATTTTGAAACTCAGGAAAAAAGAATTTGAAACGAGTATGACAGGTGAACTAAACTATTTTATAGGATTTCATGTTCATCAAAATGATTTCATAAATTTATTATATCAAAGAAAATAATTACTCGGCTTACATAAGATTTATACTTGAAAACATTAAGACCTACTCAAATCCTATGAGTTTCAATATCAATATAGAATTAGATGAAAGTAGTAATCCAGTTGAATTTTTTTTATAGAGGAATCATTGGAAGTTTTTTGTACCTTAAACCAAGTAGACCAAACATTATGTTTCTAGTATTTATTGGTGAAATATTTTAATCTAATCACAAAAAATTACATTTAGATGTTCTAAAAATAATTAATATATTTAAAAGTAACTATAACACTTTCTCTTATTTTTCTAGAAATATATTATTTTAATTTTATTTCATACTAAAATTTTGATTTTTTAGGATCTATATTAGATAGGAATAGAACCTCATGAACTTGTCAGTTTCTTGGTCAATACCTAGTGACATTGTTAAGTAAGAAGAAACATTGTGTAGTATCATCAACTACTAAAGCTAAATATATTTCTATTTAATGTTTTTGTGCATAGGTTCTATGGATGAACCACAAATTAATGGATTTTGGATTTAACTTTAGTCATATTCCAATCAGATTTGATTACACTAGTGTTATCAATATCTCAAAGAATCCAATAAACCATTCAAGAATGAAACACATTGGTTTAAGATATCATTTCTTGAGAAACCATGCCTAGAAAGATGATATCTCTTTAGAATTTCATTGAACAAAAAATTTGAAAATATGTTCACTAAACCTTTTTATACTAATAGATTTGATATTATAACTTTGGAATTAAAGATGTTTAATTTTACAAAATAATATTTTATGCTATATCTCTCGTATACAAAGAAAAAAAATTATATATTTATTTAAATATTTTATTATGTTTTAGTTTCATGTAATGTTCAAATATAATAGAAAACATCACTTAATTTAGAAAAACTTACCCTACACATTATTGCATGACCCCTCGATTACTGAGAATTAAAAGATTGAGTATCAACTCTATGTGTGAAAGGACCTAAAAAACATCAAACCCCCTCATTATCCTTGTTCAAACTCTCATTACCCTAACCTTCCAACCCCTCCACACCCTTTTCAAATGGAAAACACAAAAAGATATAATGATACCTCAACAATAATATTGAAATGTCAAAGGATCCTAAGAAAAGTCCTAAGTGGGTGAGCTATCAATTTTTGATGGATGGATAGAACATAAATGCTATTAAAGAAATTTGTCAACCATCAAGGATGGGAGTATATTTTTTATGTGTCATATAACATGGAAGTTTTCATGAAATAAGTTCATGAGTTCTATGAGTTAGCTATTTTTCACTTTGGTGATAATGAAGACCTAGTATCTAAAACTTTCAACTAGAAGGATCTGTCACTAAATTCATTCAAACTAGATGAAGTGTTAAAAGTTCCTCATGAAGGATTCCCATTATTCATTAGTTCATTATCTACGATTAATGGTGTTACTCCTCCAGATATCACGAAATTTCTATTAGAAACTGTCTTTACTGAGAAAAAGAAAGTGAAAAACATGGAGCGAGAAATAAATATTTTGATCAAATTCCTCTAGTCAGGGATTACCCAATGAAATGGTGAGTTTGATAAAAGTATTTTTCAAGATATTTCATTAATTTTTTTTATTCTAGATAATCCATTTAAATTAGCATGATATATCTTAAGATATATGTTCCATGAACTAAACAAGTTTATGAACTTCTACCCATATGGACGAATCTTAAACCTATCCTTTTGAAGTTCCAATGTTTTTCATAAAGATAATAAAGCAACATCTTGTATAGGATTGATAATATCAAAATAACATGTTTTAAGAAAATGTGGATTACATTGGGATTTTTTCTTAAACAATTAGATTCTCTTTTCCATTATGCCAGAAGTAGAACCCACTTTATCTCAGGAGGAGTGATCTAGTTTTCCTAAAATTCCAGCAATGAAAGAATATTCATCTCACAATACTAAGACTAGAGAACTACACTAGGATGAATGAAATTTAACTCTAAGGTGAAGATTTTTTATTGGTCTTCAGTCAGACCATCATACTAGCTTCCAGGAAAGAACCCTTCCTATGTCAACAAAAATACCTCTTAAAGTTAAAAAATAAATGATAGCCTTGGATATTACCTAGATTTATTCTTCTGGTCAACAAAATGAAACCTTAGAAAGATCGATAGTGTCACAAAACCTAATCGAGTGCCACTCTCAAGAATTCGAGTGGAAGGATGAATGAATAATTGGAAGGAAAAAATAAAAATAATCTTGCCATTTGGAAAACATACCTAAAACTTCCAAGAAACAATCAATTCAAGGAGATAGTCTTGAATTCAACCAAGAAGAAGTTTCCCTTATTCCTATGGGAGCTAGAAATTAAGAAGCATTGGAAGTCAATAGAAGTATCTATGAATTATATCAACTGAGATTTTCAAAATTAGCATATGATATTGAAACCATGAAATCTCAATTATCTGAATCAAATCAAGAAATGAAATCTTTATGTGATCAAATGGATTCAAAAGATGATATTCATGAAGTGAGAATGTGGGTACAGTATATCTTAGAGAAGTGTTTAGAATGACCCCATGTTGGAAATATGTATAATTTAGATGTTTCATTAAGGATAATGGAGTTATATAAATATGTAGATTTAGTAGTTGTAGATATATATTCTCTTCAATGTGAATTTATATCGAGAGATATGTGCCAAAATCTCCCAATATATGTTATAAATGAAGTCAAGAGACTACCAGTTACAATGAAGAAAGCTATTGGATTTGTGGATAATTCTAAAAAATAATTAAGTTCTAGGCTCAACCAAAAATAGAAAAAAACTGAAGAAAACTCTATTTAAGTGAATAAAGACTTAATTTGAATCATCACACTTCTAGATAAGATATCTGGGTCTTTTTCAAACAACTATATAGAAATAGAAAAGAAAGATTAAGACCTTCATGAATAAGTGGTAAACAATATCAATTATAATTTATCTTATGATGATGAGGGGGAAGTTAACATTTTTGAAGAATCTTTATAGAAAGTTGAGAATTTAATGTAAAAATAAATTGATTCTATCATGGGGATGTAAAAAAATCAGTTCGAATTTTAAGAACCTGATATCTAGTTGTGCTAAGAAAGGAGACCTACAAAACATTTTTGGAAAATTTTCTCAAAGAGTGTGGAATGGGTTTAAAATTATTATAGGCTTTTGAAAGAATGAAATTGTAAAAAGGGTTTATGATTGTGATTATTATATTTCTCAAATGCATGGGACAAGGCTTCCTAGACATCATGTTTCTGAACATTACCTGTATTCCACTGTAGACACTCTGTTTTATTAATGGAAGATGAAAAGATTATGAAGAGAACCTTGGGAATGTTAAAGTGATAAATATAATTAAATGTTGTCAAAAGGACCATTCCATGTGGACCTATTCACACATACCTCTATGTGATACAAAGGTCACACAACTTCCCTATGCAGAACAAAGGGGTAGGGCACCCCTACGCTGAACACCTACATTGTGGGCCTGCAATGTGGACCTGTGAGAAGAACCTCCTTTGACTAAGGACCCGAATTTTACTACAAATATGACCCTTGAGTCCCTCATTTGAGAGACTAAAAAATTTAGAATAACTCCTAAAGCTCTAATTGTGTTGAACCTTCACCTAGTTCCCTAAAAACATCTCAGGTATCTCTCCAAAACCTGATAGAAATGAAAATTAAACGGGATAGGTGAAGATCAAAGTCCCTGAAGGGTTTAAAAAATAAGACACCTGTATGAGTATCATTATTCCATAAAGATAAACACCTACATTAGGCCTATATCCCTAATCATGGACCATTGTTAGACCCTTTCAAGGGAACTAGAGGAGACCCCGAGTACCTAGGATAAAGCATCAACCAAGTGTTGTTGCCTTGGTGGTAAGTGCCTAAGGCATATCTAGCTCGTGCAAGCCTATTCCCTAATGTGCGAATACTTTTCAGTTCCTCCCAGACCCTACGTGTAACTTATTCATGGAACACCTATTCCAAGATCTTTCACCTAGGACTTGCGTGAGTAACCCTTTAGGCATTCTTCAAATAAATTCATGGAAATTCCCCTTTCCTTTGTCTCCCTTTTTTGAGAAGGAAAAAATTGAAACCCCCATAAAAGCCTCTTGAATTAAATATCTAGGGAAAAGTGGCATACCAGTGCATCCCCCATTTGGGTGTGTATTACTGTGGTCAGTGGTTTCCCACATTGGTTTAGTTTTCTAGTCAGGGTCCCCAGGGTTCATGTGAGTATGTATCCCTATGGTCACAAGGACCCCTTACCCAAGGATAGTTTCAGGGAGTTCCCTATCTTGGAAACAGGGGTTAGGACCATGTACCCCCTCATCATCTGTGAAACTCGGAGCCTCTGGTACCAAGAAGGGGGTGATCATTATGCTTTCTTGTCCATTCAACATGGAATGAAATCCTCCACCCTCACTATGCAATCAATTTTATGGAATCCATCATGGAGTAAGCCCATATCCTTTCTTATAGGAGGTTTAAATCTTACTCCTCTCTACCTCTGGATCACTAGGTCAAAGAGGGGATGTGCACCTAATCCCTTTCCCCTCTCTCTTAAGTCCTTCCCTCCATAGTCTATATACCTTGGAACCATTCTAGGGTAAAGTGAAGAGAGGAAAGTTATGTACCCTCAGCCTCTTCCATCATCATCCTGGGATAGAGGATACAATCACACTAAACACCCCATACCTCTCCTTTCGAGCTTTGTTTCCATGTGAACTTGCAGATAGAAGTAGATTGTGTGGTATCTCTGATCTTCTCTTTACCATTATTTTTTAGACCATGCATGAATCACATTCAATTAGAGGTTAATTACTATAAAAAAATACGTATGATCCATGCGACCCATTAAACATAGAGAATCCAAATTCCTATTGTAATCAAGAAACATAGGACACCCACTTAGGGCTTGAGATCAATGGGAATCATCCTCAGGAGTAAGCCCCATTCCTAATTCCCTTAATCTAAGCATCCTCTATAGGAGTAATAATGAAAACAAGCCAACAAATCACCATGAGTTAAAAATCCGTCATGGTTCCTTTAACCAGGCATCCTCCTTAGGAGTATGCCCCAATCATGTCATGAAATAGTCTAGGAACCCCTTTTATGAATATGTCCCAACCTAATCTTCTCAAAGGGTCACACTCCCCTAAAAGAAAAACCTGTAGGGCCTCCATATATAGGTGTCATTGAACAATGAGAACTTTGATTCCTATTATGATTAGGATATATAGAACTCCAACTTAGGGCCCAAGATCAATATAAATCCTCCTCTAGAGTAAGACCCAATACAAATTCCCATTAATCTGGGAATCCTCCTTAATAGTAAGTTATGAAACAAGCCACCAAATGAACATGAGTTAAACATCTTTCATGGTCCCTTTAACCAAGAATCCTCCTTAGGAGTAAGATTCAATCATGTCATCAAATTTTCTAGGAATCCATTTCAAGAATAAGACAGAAAGTATTATTATAAAAGGGTCATAATCCCCTTTAAGAAAAACCTTTAGTGTTACAATAGGCATAGGTCCTCATAATAGAACTACATAGGCTATGATTTCTATCCATATGGGATATGTAGGAAGCTTCAATGAGGTCCAAACCCAACACCCTAAAATCTACCCTATTCTCACTAATCCATATTCCGTGAAGGGTCTAATTCAACTTCGAAATTCATATCCCTTCTAGGTTCCTTGATCTTCTTTGACATAAGTCCCACACTAAACATTGACTAGGCACCTTCTCCCTAGACATCCTTACCTCATGACATTAAACTATACAATTAGGTCCTTATCACGTGACCTTAAAAGATATTTTGTTCCGCATTAGTTGACACCAAACTATGTGGGTTATAATTCCATTCACAAGGATATGTAGGAATCCCAATATTGGGTCTGATCCCAACATTGAAACAAATCTCATTTCCCTGGATGATGATACATTCCAGATTACCACACAATGTGGCTATAAAACCTGCATCATCATAATGACTAAGTAATCTCTAAGAAGTATATAAGAGGATACCATTGATGGAGAACCTTGGATATATACTAAAATATCCATTGATGATGTACCTCAGATACATAAAAATGATTCCAAAATATATAAATAATAATAATTGGTTGTTAATTTAAGGATGACCCACATCATACATGGGAATTAGTAAAGGATTTGAGAATATTTCCTAACTCTATAAGAGAGTCCTAGAGTATTCAATAATTCTCCAAAAAAATGGTGTGATGAGATCGGCCTCCCATCATCTCGACCAATATGATTTCTTAATCATCTTCAACCAAACCTACTGATGAGTTCCTTCCTTTGGAAAGAAGGTCCTCAAGGATATAGAACCATTGGGTGTTTTCAGTTCCATGAACAATCTTGTTGGAAACTGTTTGGAAACAGTGATCCCTAAAATGAAAAAAATTATGAGGGGAACAAAAAATGGTGAACTCGATGTGAATCCTTAACGAATATGATAGTATTATCCATCTATTAGATCCCTTTCTATTGAAAAAAATTGTCCATACAAGACAATAAATCATGCATGTGTTCATTAAAATGAGATGCTTACTTGAAAGAGTTTCTTTCTTTTTCTTGTCATATATTTAGGCACTTATCTTCATAACTCCCATCAAAACAATGGCTTCATTCCATCTTTAATTGATAAATTATATAGTATCCACTCAAGACAAGCCTTCATCCATGTGAAGGACACCATAACCAACCCAACATATTCAAAGTTGGCTCTCAAACACACTGGTCCAACTGTACCATCAACATGGTACGATCCCAACATTGGAGGCTGACCAAAAAAACCTCTAGTTAGAAAATCACCACTGATCATCCGGTCAATGATGACCAATGGTACTGACGTAGACAGAGCCAACAACCATCTTCAACCATTTTAGGCACTTATCTTTGGAATGAGATAACTAGTCCATCCTGTTTCTCAGGGAGGTGGATCAAGAGGCTAAATATGACCTCACCTAGAAGACACAAGGGTACTTCTCAAGGAATCCTGCTAGCAATCACCACTTCCAGTGTCAAGTGATAGTGAACCCTCAACATGATGATGATGTTTTCCTTGATTGTCTGAACTAAGTCCTTTGAACCCAGGCTCACAAGATTTCCCTCCAAGGAAAACAACCGTCCAACTGGGATAAAGTTCACACCTCTTTCCTTCCCATAGAATCCCACCAACCCAATTTTTCAAAAAATCACGAGTGGTCACATACAACCATTTACCTTCATTCAACTGGACAACAGACTCATTTGGTGGCATTCAAAGAATCCCAACAACAAAATATGGTGGCATATTGTGAGAAAGAACATACACCTTCCTACACCCACAAAGCCTGCCAGTAGCCTCATCTTGAAAAACATGAAGAAGTCAGTCAAAAAGTCGCAACAGTGAGTAGGGGTAAGACTCAACTATTTACCCACACACATGAGTACTGTCAGTATCCACCAAAAGGAAATGGATGGTAGGAGCAGACACACACACCTACTAGAGATACAAAATGGGAATATATCCCTATTCTAGTCTCTATATCACCATTCACATCCGAAAAATGGAGAGAGTTCAGACGAAAATTCCTTCCCACATCCTACAAACTTTCCAAGACATCGTAACGATGAAAAAAATAGTTCCTAAGGGATAGACACACAAATCTGTCCCACAAATGGGGGGTATCATTATCATATCACCCTAAAGCATATACACTCCTATTATTCTATCTAGTATGGTTAGGGGAAGAAATCCGCCATATTATACAGACAACCGAATCAGTAACATACACCCACTCCAATCAGAGGTAATCGACCTATCCTAATTTCTAATGCAAGGAATACACAAATACCAACCTGTGAAAACCACTTCTACTAAAAAGTGTCCCTAATCGATCATTAAAAGGCATAAAAGAATAAGCCTCATCAAAGTTGATTGGAAAATTAGGAGCTGATCTATGATCTAGCTCTGCTTGATACTAGATTTCTTGAAGCCCTTAGACATATATTTGTCATAGGTCAAGATCCTGCCCCATGTTTTAAATCACGAGAATAGTAGTAGTAATTACAAACATCCTCATCAGACACTTCACAATGAAGGCTTTCTCCATGCCTAAAATTTGATCAATTTCGAGAGACCATGTCCATAATAGAGTTACATTTTCCCTCTGTGTTTTTATAAGATCAAGGAGTAAGAGGGTCTCCCCTTGATATAATCAACCATGGTGGTCATCCCCATGATGGTGTTTGCTGCAAATGTTCTCTCCACAATAGTGTTTCATATTGTCAAGAGATTTACCTAATTAAAAATATTGTGATGATAAATCTCTCCTATCATGAGGTAGTTATGAAAACAAGGGCAGTCATGTCTGATGCCTTGTCATTAGTTGGTGAAATCATTTCTCAATAGAAAGACATCCCAAGGAAATGATCATTATCCGAACAACCCTTGGGTCATTTACCTTCCAATTCAATAGTGTAAGCCCATACTGATCTTATTGCCTATAAAAAAGGGATAGGAAAGCATCCTCTCTGGTTAGACTAGTTAGAGGAACCTATGGTGAAAGAAGAAGAAGACATGTTAACATGAAGAAACAACTGGCTAAGGATGACATACCCGTCATGTTTTGGCCTTTGGACACCCCTCAATACAGCATTCCAAAGGGATTGTCGGAATATTGTATTCATGAAATATGACTCAACATATGGAAAAATCTTCATCACATAAAATAAAATGTATTACCTTATGATGAGTATCAAAGTCACATCGAGGTAATAAAAGGGTTGTAGTACTAAATGGACTTGGCATCTCTCATGGATTCATGAAACCCAAAGATCAATAAATGTCAAGTTTCCCTTCAATGTGAAAGTCTCATCATATTTATTAGGTTACAAAAACTGATTGCATATACTCCATCTAGTGTTTATATTAGAGGATGGGGTTCACATGGAGAATTTCACTTCACTACACTCCATAACCAGAAAAACCAAATAAAGGTGGTATCATGCAATGTCATAGCCCTAGGTATGAACCATCAAATGGAATCTATTCATAATCAATGACATGATAAAAAAAAATAGTCCCCACACAAATCTCACAGATTTTGGGCCAGAAGAGAGTAGGTCGTTGAGATACATTTGCATCAAACATATGAGAATATCAAGAAAGACTCCCTCTTAGTGGATGTCAGCCATAGATAAATCATATGTTAGAAATAACACAATGATATTCAAAAATGGTTAATCTTAGTATGTACTTAATGACGCACCAAAACCACATTCAAACAAAACTATATAAAATCAGAAGAGATGCCATGGTAATATCATCCATACTAGTTCGGGAGCAACATCCTCCCATAGGACTGGGGGATTTTTTAACCCAACACTCGAGGTTAGATAATCTAGCCCAAAGGGTTGTGAAATCGGAATAGAAACATCCTCATCCCTCAGGGTTGGGGTATTTTTCACCTCAACAACCACCTCTTCAGTGGGAATTAGTTTTCTCCCAATTAGGTAATATACCAAAGAATGAATCCTTCCAGTTCACCCCATCTCGTGATCTGGTATTTTCTCTTCGAACATGAAAAAGTTAACTATCTGGAGATTACCTTTAGGTTACTGTCTTCTAGATAGTTCCCATAGAATCATAAAAGAATAGGAAAATTCATTGTGAAGGGAACAAAAGAAGAAGGTCTCACAAAGATATTGATATAATTCCCACAATAAAATTTTCATCAGTTAATGTCATCAATGCCACCCTAATGAATTCTAAAGAACATGAGTACAATTCAGAGGAGACAAAAGAGGAAGTTCTGGTTCATGAAAAAATCTACACCAAAATAATTGATGGTGGTGTGCACACCCAAAACCAGAGGCTCTCCTAAAATTTTGTAACTCCCTCGAACAACCACCTTTAACTTCAAAAAAAATGGAAAAAGGTAAGGGTAAAATCATTTCTCCCCTCCCCCCAAAGAGGCTAAGTCCCTTTTATTAGAGGAAGTATTTTATATGCAAGATGAAGAGATGAATGAATTGAGGAGACTCAATTCAGAATTACTTAGAGGTATCCTTCCTACTAGATATGTTCTAGAATAATATCCTCAACAAAAACTCAAAGTGGAAGCACCTCAACAAAGAGAGTTTTTCGCAACAACTGAAGAAAATTTGGAACAACCGTTCAATACAGGGTACCAACCACTAATATGTAGGGATCCTGTAGTAATAGGTCATGAATTACCTCCATTATGTTTGAAACCAGACTAGGATTAGGAACACCCTTACAGGCCTTCCCCTATTGGTTACCCAGGATAGGAAGCAGTAGGGCCTCCACCAGTGGTCCTACTAACCGCTGCACCCATTCTGGCACTAGTTTCTGCACCTGTCTAGGATCCATCTAATCCAAATATTTCTCAAATTCTTATGAACACCATTGAGTTAGTAATGAATTGATTGGAAGCCATAGAGGATCAATGTGAACCAATACAGATTGAAAAAAAGCCTTACCCTGAATGGGTAGATCCGACTGTTTCCCCACCAAACTTTGGGAATCCTAAATTTCAAATCTTCAATGGCTTGGGAGACCTGAAGCATAATTTGACACATTTTTTCTCTCAGAAAGATCCCATGATGGGTACCCCTGAATAGTAGGAGGCGCTAAAACTTAGGTTCTTTGTGGAATCTCTACAAGGACCATCCTTTGTGTGGTATAGAAATTTTCAATCTTGGAACATTTTTGGGTGGGAATACCTCCATCATAAATTCCATTTCCAGTTTAGATCAACACTGTAGAAGAAAATAGTTTTTTATCTAACAAAATGAAAACAATGAGAGAATAAAAGGGCCTATGATTTCATTAATCAGTAGAAAGGATTTACATACTTATTAAAACTACCACTCCTTCAAGAAGATTTGTGTTCCATATGTGTTTCAAATATTCATGATGAGTTGCACATGCTGTTGATCCCTGTGAAATAGATAGGAGGGTTTCTAGACCTTTCCTCAATTGTTCAATAAGTGAAAAAATACATCGCAGAGACCAAATAAAAGTCCCAATTAATTCCATTAACTCAGATAAGGAGATCAAAAAAAGTAGAGGCCACTACAATTACACTTAATAAGGTCCCTATACCCGCTCCTACTTCATAACATACACCATATCACATGGCTCCACCTCTCGAGCATCGGAAACAATTCCCACCTTGTTAGGATGATCATAGAGATTAGAGGGAAAACAATTTTAGGATATGAAAAATGTGGTTTCTTCATTTTAAAATGTCCTATTCCATGACTACATCATCTCAGCATTAGAAAAAAACTTGGTCAAGTTTCCAAAGATTAGGAATCCTGGAAAAGGAGGTGATGATTTTATACCAAAATATTGACTGTTCTATCAAATTTTAGGGCCCCACATCAAGGACTGTTTTGTTTTCAAATACCTCACACAAAATATGTTGGACTTTAGAAAGGTGAATTTGGAAAATTAACCTACTCTGGTTGAACATGTTTATGAAACTAATACAGAAGATCAAAATGAATGGAAATAGGTTAATAGAAATAGTTCATAGAATTTTGGTGACTAGAAAGTTTATAAAATGATTAATTAGAGTCATTATATTCTCCAAAAAAATGTTTAAATTGAAAATTGTGTCTCCATCCACTTCCGCTATAGCAAAACCAACTTTATCCGTAGTTTAATACATTGAAGGTCAGTCCCCCCCAAAATGACATGACCAAAAGGGTAAGTGGAAAATGAATGAAGATGATATTATGTAAAATACAAAGCTATCATTAAATTTGGAGGACTTAATACAAATAGTACTGAAAGTATGGGAACCACCCCACTAAATGGAATAATGTGATTCAATCTATCAAATAGATTCTTCATTATATGAGAAGTTGATTTTAGGTTCCATTAACCATATTCACTTAATAGATGCATTCTCACATAAATATTTTGATAAGGAACCCAAATTCCCACACATTATTGGGGAACTAAGGGGGGAGGCCATTAGAACCGAGGGTATATTTGAGGATGAAGTCATTCTAGAAGTCACTAAATCAACCAAACTACTTATCAATCCATTTACAGCGCCAAAACTCATCGAATACCTCTCCAGTGAGCTCAACTAAAATAACATAATTCCTCCACAAAAAGACAGGATCCACCCTAACATGACCCAGGAGATTAGATAAGGGATTGTTTTTCACGTAATTAACCTAGAAATGTTGGTAATCCCATCTAACCTGATCCACCAAGAGAAGAAGTAATTTTAACCCATAATCTAAGGGATGGTCTATCTAAATCAAGAACAGTAGCTCCCAAAACACATGTGAAATAACACATCCATGTTAGGAAGCACTGAACTTTGGACCATAAGTATGATGTTGTGAAGAAACTATACCATGTACCATCTATGTTATAAATCTTGGATGTTTTGATTCTATCAAAAGATCTCTTGGAAGCACTCATTGAGGCCCTATCAAGCCCTTAGGAGTTTAAAGTCATGTTTTTTGCTGCTGAAGTGTATTGTGCAAAGAATGATCCTAAATAATTCCATGTAGTCATATATTTCAAAGATAAAGATGATGATGCTATCATACAAGGAAATGTTAGGCTGTTGTACATATCTGGAAAGATAAATGAAATTGATATCCGATGAATATTTATTGACAATGGCTTAGGATTCAATCACATTCTAGTCCAGACACATCACCAATTTGGTCTCAATGAATATAACCTATCTCCCTCCACTATGATGTTATAGGGTTATGATAAGAATAAGAAAGATCCTCTTATAGAGATCACATTCTGAACTTAGTTCAAGGATCTTTTGTCTGACTCAAAGTTCATGGTTATTTAACAGGATACATATTTCAATGCCCTACTGGGAAGACCTTGTCTATATCAGCTTGTATTTTTTTCTTTTTAATACCACAAATTCCTTAAAAACTATATAAATTGTAAAATTTGGACATTGCACAGTGATAAGGCCCCATTCAAATCCAGAAAGTCCCAATACACTAACACATTCTTCTACTAAAAGGGTGGAAAACAATCCATGACTGATAATTTTTCCTAGATTAATGCCCTAAATAATCTTGTGATGATCCTAACTAACCCAATAAAGGAACTCAATATAGATTAAGTGATTTCCATTAAACAAATCTTAAGGGGTGAATATAAATTCAATCACTCACTTAGTGACTTATGTGATGTAAATCATGAGAGATGAGCCTGATGGAGTCGAAGAAGATATCAACTCTCTGAGTAATAATGAAAACATGTATGAAAATGTATTGATTTTGTACCATGATCTCCAAAAAAGACCGGTTCAACATCTAGGATGGAAGAAGTTATCATGGAAATAAGAGAATGTGAAGAGGCTCATTCCCGGTCCCTCTTTTCCCCTTTAGAGCCCCAAAAAGGCCAATCACCATTGATTATTCTAGAAATGATTAATTCATCTTCTGTATGCCCAAATGGAGACTCCTCTCTTCCCTCCAAGGAACATACTTCATTACCTATAAACCATGTTGATGAAAAAGAAGTAATGTATGAGGAAGAAGAAGAAGAAGAACAAGAAGACCTCAGTGACACGCCTTCATCATTTGAGGAAGGTGTCTCCACTATTGTGGATGAACTAAGAGAGACAAATATGGGTATAGAAGAAGATCCATAACCCACTATGATTAGTGTGTCCATGAATCTTGAAGAATACAAGGTATAAAACTCCTTCATAAAGTAGTATTGGGACAAGTTCTCTTGGAATTACATAAAGAATCCAAGCCTCGAGCCTAAGGTGGCCACCCATCACTTGGGTTTTTTGGAATATCACCAGTGATACAATCATGTAGAAAGAAATACATAACTGATTCACACCTCCAAAATTGTGGCCGAAGTAGACAAGATCATTAAGAACGAATTTATACAAGAGGTAAAATATCATAAACGGCTAGAAAACATTGTCCCAATAAAGAAAAGGAATAGTAAAATAAGTGTTTTCCTCTATTTTATAGATCTCAACTATCATTATCCCAAAGTTGATTTTCCAGTTCCAATCAAAGAACTCTTGATCGATGCAATGACTAGTTATCTATACCTATCATTCATGGATGGATATTCAGGGTATAACCAAATTAGTATAGCCCCGAAATATGAATAATCCATAGCTTTAAGAGAACCTCAAGGAGTATTCTCTTATCAGGTAATTCCCTCTGGGGTAAAGAATGCTGGTGCAACATACCAATGTGCTAGGAACAACATATTCAAACGCATCTTGGGGAAGTTTTTTGAATGCTATGTTTATGATCTAGTGGTCATGTATTGAAAATGGTTTTACCAGTTGGGTGACTTAAAAACCATCTTCAACATGATTTGACAACATATCTTAAAGATGAACCCCTTGAAATGTGATTTTGGGGTATCATCATGAAAAATTCTTTGATTGGTTTTATTCCATTGAATCATCAAAGTTTATCCTGAGAAAAATAAATCTATCCTTGGAATTTCTCCTCCTCAAAACCTGAAATAGTTTATGGTAATTCAAAAAAACATGGCCTATATCTAGAAATTTTTAGCAAACCTTTCAGGAAAGTGTTTTCCCTTAATAAAATTAATGATGAAAGGGGCCATGTATCAGTTGACTAGAGACTATCAAGAAACAATTGAACCCCTCAAGAAATAACTATTAATTCAACTGCTATTCATACCAACTATTTATGGAAATCCACTCATTCAATATGTGAAATTCTTAGAGTGATCACGGGGCACCTTCCTTGTGAAACAATAATGGTGGTGGGAATAAAAAAAACTTTTATTATCTCATTAAAACCTTGCTTGATGTTGGTACATTTTATTCAGACATTGAGAAGAGATGTTTGGAATTAATATTTTCCATTAAAAAGATGATATATTATCTGTAGCACCATGATATCCACTTAGTTTCTCGCAATAACTCACTCAAATTTATCCTCATTCGTCCTATACTGATAGAATGTCTA
Organism: Viscum album; assembly: GCA_963277665.1. NCBI lineage: Eukaryota > Viridiplantae > Streptophyta > Magnoliopsida > Santalales > Viscaceae > Viscum > Viscum album. The sequence continues at coordinate 1,475,763,800 of OY728152.1, read as the reverse complement.
ACTGAGTGGGCAGTTATTCTATAGTAGTTCCACATATAGTTCATGCATCATAAATTATTGAAAGTCCAGACCTTAGTAGATTTCCTCATTGAGAACCCATCTATAAAAGAGATGTCATCATTAAATACTGAATTTCAAGATGAACAGATATTTTTTATTCATAAAACCCCAAACATGGGAAATGTATTTTGATAGCACATCCAAGATTCCATCAGGGAAGTGAATAGAGGACCTTAAGATCAATAATGTTGGGTTAGTGATCATGCTTATCTCCACATAAAAGGAAGTTTTTCCAAAAACCGTTCTATTATTAGAAGGTTTTACTAATTATGAGGTGGAATATAATGCTCTCATTGCAGGCTTGGAATTGGCACTCCAAATACCAGTGAACTCACTAAAGGTTAAAGGTAACTCGAAGTTAATAAATAAAAAAATAGTGGGAAGTACGCCATTCGAAAATATGATCTAATTCCCCCATGTGATTATGTTCTAGGGTCAATAGAAGATTTCCCATCATAACAAACATTGAATCATATCCTGCGATCACAGAAGGTCCAGGAAGATGCATTGGAAAATGCATATAAGACTTTGGAAGATCAAAACCATGTAGAAACCATCATTAGAATTTCCCATAATTAGATGTTATCACCTTTAATTCATGTCATAATAAATGAGATCAATGAAATCAGACCCATCCTTGTGCTATATAGACCTATCACTAGATGGATGATTCTAATAATGGACTACCTTCAGGATGGGGTTATCCCACTAAATAGATATGTGAGAGATAAAATCTGGTAGTGAGTAGCCTATTTAACTATTTATAATGGATCAAATAAAAAGAAATTCCTTTACAAATGAATCCTTGGAGTATTTCTCAGATGTGTTTATGGAGAAGAGATTGTAGCTATTATGGGAGATATACATGTAGGTGCCTGTGGTGCCCACCAATCAGGGTGCATGATTTCTGATCAAATACGGATTCTTGGATAATTTTGGCCTTCAATGACTTATGATTATACAGAATTCACCAATAAATTTCATTCCTATAAAGTTAATTCCAACTTCATCCCAAAACCCCCAGAGTTTTTACATATAGCCAAATTATTTTGGCCATTTTCCCATATGGGGAATTGATATTGTGGGTCCATACCCTCCAGCTATAGCCAAATAGTTCAATTACATTAGTACTGCTACTGATTTATTCTTTTAATGGGATGAGGCAACACCCATAATAGAATTCAGAGCCAAAAAAATTGTTAGTTTCCTTATAGATATCATAATTACTATATTTAGTGACCCTTGTAAAATATTGATGGATAATAGCACCAATTTCTACTCCAATGTGGTGGAAATGTTATATTATAAACACAATATAAAATCCAACCACTCTTATATCTATCATGCAATGACTAATGGATAGATAAATGCTTTCAATAAAAAATTATTGAAAATAATCTAGAAGATAGTGGATAAAGATAAAATGTCTTGGTCTGACAAGCTCTTACATGCCTTAGGGGATTATCAGACTACTACTTGTTCTGCAACATGGGCAACCTCACACTACTTGGTGTACAGAACATAAGCAGTACTACATATTGAGGTTCAATTTCCATCACTCTATATTTCCATCTATGATCTGCTACCTATAAATGAACAATCCCAGAAATGACTGGATGAATAGAAGTGACTAAATGAAAAGCGATTGTATACCTTTCATCACAGGGATGTCTACCAGAATCCGAAAGCATGATACATTAATAAGAATGTCTATCTATGTTCATTCCTCTAAGGATAATTTGTATTTTTCCTTAGGAATCCAATGATACTAGGAAATAATCCTCCAAATAATAAACCAAAGTGGTCGGGACCTTACTTCATACAAAAAATTTAACTCTAACACACCTTATTCCCTGATCTCAATGGAAATAAAATTCATCAAAACTACAAAAAATGAAAGGTTATTGAATAATTATTTTTTGAAATCACATGATGTTCATCCTAAATACAGGATGTTAAACAGTATAATACCATATACATCCCAGCTGCAATATTTTAAATTGTGTATTTAGTCCTAGTCGTATAACCCAAAACTGTAAGATATAATTCGTCTTCACCACATTAAACATCATGATTAACATCTTTATTATTTTATGTTAAAAAACCCCCCAAAATACCATGATTTGACACTCCCCATGGTCCCTCAAATATGAAGAAGAATGGATGGTATGTTACCATTCATAAACCCCACTCACTACACAACCACTCCATAGTGGCAGTTGGGACCCTTTATATTCATAAGCCCCAATGTTATCACGTCCACATCACATGATGCTAAACTTCACGGTTCTTCTATGAACTACGCGTGGCAAGATTATCATTCCAATGAGATACATAGAAATTCCCAGATCTCTAATATTGGTTCCAGATGTGACCCCAACAAAAGAAAAATCCCCTCACTCCCTATGAGTATGGATTAGACCTACACAAGGAACATTTTCCAAAACAATGTGCGTAATGACCTAGAGCTCTATCAATAAAATTTCCATTATTATGTTTATTTAATATAGTATAGATCATATAAAATCACTTTTATAATATAATAAAGACATCATAAATGAAAAATGAATGAAATAATAAGTATTTCTAGAAGTTAAGGAACCTATACCTATGAAATAGAAACATGCCATTAGGAATATTAATGAGATTCTTATGAATAGTAAACTGAAAAATAAAATAATAAGCTCACCAATGAAAATATAAATAAATTTTTTCCATATTTTAAATGATATTTTGATATAATTATATCAAATTGTAAGTAAATGAATATTTTAAAAAATAATATTTATGTTTCGGTATATTGTACGTCATAAATATTTAATTACAAAATTATAATTAATAAAATTATTAAAATAAGATTTATTTTTATAAAAATAATTCATAAATAAATAATTTTTTCTTATTATTTTAAGATAATTTTATGATGACCTTAGTGAAATTTTATATGTGTTCTAAAATCAGTTATAAATTTAAAATTGTATTTTTTGAGTAAGGATTTTAATTAAAAATTAAATTTCTAATATTTGGATAATTATTTTCATAAAATGGATTTCATTTTTTAATTCTCCACATTGAAAAATGGTTGGGGTGATTTTTTTTATTTTTATGAAATAATTAAATTTTTAGTGAACAGTAAAATATAATAATTTATAGTATAAATATATTATAAACTAAATACTCTATTCCTTGAGTCTATTATAATTTAATAAACTTGGGATAGAAATAACATGAAATTATTATTAATTTATTCACAAGAATAAAAAATATTTCTTATCTTGAGAAAAATAATAAAATAATGAGAAATCACCCCTCTCCTCTACTATGAATACCACCCCTCACTAACCCTTATCCACACACATATATGCCTTTAAGATTATAAAAATTCAGCCCAAATCATCATACATTGTCTCTCCACACATATAGGTTCTCTTGTTCTTTCCAAAATACCAAAACCCCTTCTTTGATGGAGGTTCTCAAGGAGGACAATTCATGAGGTAAATCCTCTTTCCTTTTCTTTTAATTTCATTTCAATTTATTTTCTTTATTTATCCCATCCTAACCTCCTCTATCCAAAGGATCATGATAAATATAGTATAATATATATAATGGAACAATATAATTTTAATTTAATACCCGTTATCAATATTCTTACTCTCTATCTCTTTATTTTAAAAATGAAATCACCATCTGGGAGGTGCTAATTTAAAACATTCATTGATGACAAACTTTCATTCTTTAATTTCTCCTTCATGGTTGGTCATGAAACCATTTTTATGGTTGAAAAGGATTATAAAATATTTATTATATCTTATTTCATGTTATGTAACTATTTTAGTTACATAATATTAAATGATAGAACAAAACTAATTCACGGTGATCGAAAAACCACTAAAATTAAGCTAAATGATTATCATCAACATTTTATCTAATGATTCATCCTCATATATGGAAAAAAATAAAAAATAATAATAATTAACCTTTTTTTGTTCATTAATAACATTTAACTCTAATTATGGAGAATTATACCCTTTTTACATGAACTTTATTACTCAAATACAAGTATACCAATAATGAAAACCAAGGAAATGAATGCTCATAAACAATACAATTGTATGTTTTAACTCATCTAAAATGATATAAATGAACTTAATAAAATTATAATAAATAAAATCAATGTATATGAGTTACTAAATTAATTAATTAATGGATCTAATTTGATTATCCAGGATGTTAAGGTCAAGTATAGAACACATTTGGAATTAAGGAAAAGGTGTTCTACCCGAACCACCAATTTAATTTGGGTTACTATTTTCTCTCACATTACCCCAATTATTTTTTAATTATTCTAATTTACTCCTCATAAATTATGTTTGAATTTTCTATATATATGTACCAATAAGAATCATTTTTATCTTATATGGGTAGTTACATGTTTTAAAAGGATCTTTCTCAAACTCTTCCAGATAAACAAGCCTGGTTTAGGGGAACTTCTTGAATACTTACCTATTTTAAAGTGCACTATATAATCTATTTTAAGCCATAATTTTTTTATAAAATCAAAAAATTTATTATGAAAAAACAATATTATATAACTTATGTTTTTATATAATTTTTTTTTCCAAAATAACTATTCTTTGCAAAGTAAAAGAGTATTTATCTCAAGTATTACTTCATGATTTTGTAAGAGTATTTCCATATATTTAAAAACAATTGTTGGTTATTATGTTTAATTGGGATTAATATTTTATGATATCATTTACCATATTTTATTGAGTGGTTTATGATTAGTTTGACTGTGGATGTGCTATCTTGATACCATTCCCCATATTACTCTGAATGGTTGGTGTTTATGATTACTGATTGGGGAAAGTTATTTAAATTTCATATGTTAGTTTCAATATGAATGTACATGTTGATTATGTTTCAAAAATTTCATATGAGGAATGAATTGGACTTAGTAAGTGATGGGTGGGCCCCGCTATAGCCCCTCTATGCATCGGTAGGTCTCATGAGACAAACTAGCCTGGGTTTTTACCAATTATGTATGGTGTCTTGGATGAGGCCTTTATAGTATGATTATGATGTCCAACATTATGAATTCCCTCATTATTAGTCTAGTAATTGTTTTTCCATATGATTATCCAACTATTAGAATATCCAATGTTATGTTTTATTACGGAATAATCAATTTTTAATTCCTTCCATTTTATGCTCAAGATTATTTTTTAATGGCATGTGTACTATTAGTTATTTAAAATGCTTCATATTTTTTCTTCTACTATATTATATACCCTTTCTGAGAATCAAAGCTCGCCTTTTTATTATGTATTATTTTTTTCCAGGATGCGAATATGTATATTATTAATGACTTTTAAGTATAATATATAAATTTATTGGTGTTTCCAATACAGTTAATATATTGTACTTCATTTCAAGCTGTAATGAAACTATTATGTATGTATTTGGTTTTCCAATGCTACTAAAATATTAATTACTTTGGGATACGACTTCCTTGTTTTTATTAATATGTAATAAAAGAAGGCACTAACTCTAGTTAAATTGGGTCAGGTTCTTACAGTTTTTATTAGATGAAGTTTAGTAGAATAATTTGAAACTAGATTTAGAAAAAATAGATTATGGAAAATAACCCTAAGATAGAATTTTAGGATGAAAATATAATAACATAAAAGAATTTTGTTAATGAATAAATTATGTGGATCTTCATAGAAATAAATCCCTATCTAGATACTATAAGTGGGATTGGTTTTGGAACATATGTACTTAGGAGTAACAACTCTAACAAGGTGTTTCGGGCCTGACTTGGGGTAACCTAGTACACGACAACGTGCCTTACTATGCACCTGGTTTGAAAATGCCATGGGATATGCTTAGGATAATTCAAATTTTCTTTAGAAACCATTATGTAGGATTGAAAAGTAAAGATATCCCCAAAGAAACCATATTTATGATTATGAGAATAAATATGCGTATAATTTCAATTCATGTTAAGTATCTTACTAGTATTGAGATTTTATATTATGATTCATAACCTAATCTAGTGTATTCCAATATTTTGGAATAGATCCTAGTAGGTGGAATAGAAACCACATGAATTCTCATATCCCATGTAGGGATTTACCTCCTATGTAAGATAATGATATTGGTTTTAGAGTTGCGACTAGTGTTGAGAATCTTATAACTACACTGGGATAGATGACTTGGGTTATGAACAATAACCTTACCCGTACGGAGAATCCTGGTCCACAACATGGAGGAGAAATGTTAGACCACTTTATGTGACAACAACCGTCAATATTCAAGGGGACTACAAGCCCATTTTTAGCTGAGTATTGGATACGTTCCTTAGAGAATTTCCTTCTCTCTATGGGAAGTAACAAAATGGGGAAGGTTTTCATGGCAGTTTATCATCTATCAGGAGATGTAGATCAATGGTGGTCACTAATCCAAAACCAAAACGAGGAGAACAAAATTACATGAATTGAATAGATGGATTTAAAGGAAATTTTCCTTGAAAAATATTTTCTTCACAAACAATGATCAGATGTGGAATGGAAATTCTGAATCTAACAAAAAATGAGGATAATAATGTTTCAAATCATGAATCCAACTTTACAAGGATAACAAGGCATTCCATAGACTACATACATAATACGAGGACCAAGATTGATTGATTATTTGATGGCTAAAACTATTCCTCTGAAGGGAAATAGTATCCTAAAATTTCTTATCGTACGAATATATAGTCTCATGTTTTATGAATTCATAAAATGAATTCTCTAATTCAAATGAATTCAAAGTAAATAAAGAAAATAAGAGGGTTCTAAACAATCTAGAAAATGAAATAAGATAAAGGGGAAGAAGGGAAGAGTTGATTTTCTATCCTATGATAATTGTGGGAAGAAACACCCTGACACATTTCTAATGGGTATGGGTGTTTGTTAAAAGTGTATAGAAAAAGGCCACCAAGCCTGTGATTTCACAGTAAAGAAAGAATCTGCCAATGTTAAATGCTACAATTTCAAAGATATGGAACATTATGCAAAGGATTGTCCTAAGTTCCATATAAAATTTTCCCAAAGAAGGACATGGGAGAAAGTCCATGCTTATGAGTTCAAAATAGTTGAGGTTGAAGTTACTAATGATGTGGTTGCAGGTACTTTAATCATTTCCTCAAACTTATCCAATGATTTATTTGATTCTGGATCAACACATTCTTTTATATCATCCAAATTTTTCATAAAAATTAAAAATTTCCAATTTGATTTAATAAATGAGTTTCTAGTAAAAACTATTAAGGGAAGTATCATTGCACAAAAGATGTGTCAATAAGTCCCATTTATGTTAAATAAACGTGATTTTTGTCTAACCTTATCATCACACCTATTATTGAATTTGATATAATTATTGTTATGGATTGGATTTCAAATTATGATGTGAAAATATATTGTAAGAAGAGTAAAGTTACAATTTTTTAGAACGATGTAGACTCCCTTATCTTTAGGGAAGAAACCTCTCCATTTAATTCTTATCTAGATCCACCCTAGTAGCTCTTATGAATTAAAATATTGGGGAGGAAGAGAAAAAATATCTAGGGGAAGGAAATAAATATTTAAATCAATAAAGTACCTATAGTGCACGAAACAATTGATGTATTTCCAGAGGATTTACCTAGACATCCTCTAAAAAGGAAAATTGAGTTTTCTAATAATTTAATTAGTGGTGTAAGGCATATATCAAATAGTTCTTATAGGATGGCCATAGAGGAATTAATAGAGATAAATAAAAAACTAGTGTAATTGTGTGATAAATGATTTATTCATCCTAGTGTTTCTCTATGGGGAGTAATTGTTCTCTTTTTCAAGAATAAAGATGTGTCCATGAGTCCATGTATTAAAAATAGGAAAATCAATTCTATTATGATAAGGAACAAATATCCTCTTCCTCGCATTGATGATTTATTTGGTCAACATGATGGAGCCCAATATTTTTTAAAGATTTTACTTTGATATGGATATCATCATTTTCATGTGAGGGGGGTAGATATTATAAAGACCGCATTTCCAACAAGGTATGAGAATTATCAGTTTACAAAAAATTCCTTTTGTACTGATTAATGAACTTTTTATTTTCATGGAACTAATGAATATTGTTTTCAAGGAATATGTTGATGACTTTGTTGAGGTATTTATTAATGATATATTGTTATCCTCAAAAATATATGAAGATTGTGAGAATGAATTGCACATTGTTATGAAGACTATTAGAAGAAACGAGTAATATGGGATGTTTAGAAATTGTGAATTTTTGTTTAAAACACTTTCTTTTCATAGATATATTGTCTCTAAGGATGAAATATTAGTTGATCCTATGAAAAAAAGGTAGTTCAAGAATGTCCTACAACAACCAATATAACCAAGGTACACAGTTTTATTAATTTAGATGGTTATTATCGACTTTAGTTTAGAACCTCACCTGATTAGCTAACCCATTTACCAAGCTTACTCATAAAGGGGTTAAGTTAATATGGACAAAATAATTTGAATAATGTTTTGAAGAATTAAAAAGGATATTTGTGGAAGCTCTGATCCTAAATCTACCCTTAGGAAATGGTGGGTTTGACATTTATAATGATTGATCAATGAAAGGACTTGGTTGTATCCTTATGTAGAATGAAATATTTATTGCCTATGCATTAAGGTAGTTAAAAAATCATCAACATAAATATACAACTCATTATATTTAGTCAGTAGCTATAATTGTTTCTCTAATGGTATAGAGACACTATCTCCATAGAGAAAGATGTGAGAAATATATAGATCACAAGAGCATGAAATATGTTTTCTCCTAGAAATAACTCAACATGATGAAAAGGTCACGAATCAAGATACTCAAGGATTATGATAGTTCAATACGCTACCACCCATGGAGGGAAAATAAGGTAGAAGATGCTTTGAGTAGGAAGGATCATGATGTTCTGAACAAAATGAGGATTGATAAAGATACTGTGTACATGGATCAAGAAAAAATAGATATGGAAATTATCAAGTAAGGTGAAACATCATTACTTTTTCAACTTATTGACCATTTATCATTATTATAATTACTTAAAATTTCTCTGTACGATGATGAGAATCTTCAAAAGAAAAATAATGCTCTGAATGATGGTATGTTTCCAGACTTCATGTGTGGGGATATAATTTTGAAATTTGGGAGGAGGCTATGTGTTACCTCTATACCCGAACTGAAAAGGGAGTTATTAGATGATGCTCATAGCTCAATTTTCTCTATACACCCTGGTATCACTAAGATGTATAGAGATCTGAAGAAACATTTCTGGTGTGATAATATGAAGTAGGAAATTGCAGATTATGTATCAAGTTGTTTAGTTTTTCAATAGAATAAGGCTAAAATACAATATCCTATAGGTTTCATGCAACCCCTAACTATTCCTAGATGGAAATGAGATGAAATCACTATGTATTTTTCCACTAGATTACCAAAAATCCCCAAGAAATAATTATGCAATATGGGTGATTGTTGATCGACTTACCAAATCTACACATTTCCTTGTAATATGGGAGGATTTTCCATAGAAGAACCTTACATGACTCTATATTAATGATGTTATAAGACTTCATAGATCACATATCTCAATTGTTCCTAAACTTGATCCACGATTTATAGTGAAATTCTGGATAATTATTCAGAAAAAAATTGGATTCTTACAATCATTTGAGTACTTTTTATCACCCTCAAACTGATGGGGATTCCGAAAGGATAATCCAAACTTTAGAATACATGTTGAGATCATGCTCAATCAACTTTCATGGTATTTGGGATTATTATTTTCATTTGGTATAATTTTCCTACAATAATAGTTTCCATTCAAGTATTCAAATAGCACCATATAAATCATTGTATGGAAAGTGATGTCATACACCTTCTTGTTGGGATGAAGTTGTTGAAAGGAAGTTTGTAGGCCTAGAGCATGTAGAGGAAATAACAGCGAAGGTAATGAATACCCAAACCCATATAAAAGAATCTCAATGTAGACAAAAGAGCTATGATGACATTCAATGGAAGGATTTAGAATTTCAAGTCGGAGATCATGTTTTCTTGAATGTATCTCCACTGAAGGGTGATATAAGATTTCGGATGAAATGGAAACAGAGCCCCGGGTACATTAGAACTTTTGAAATTCTAGAGAGAACAAGAGTTGTGGATTATAATATAGCAATGTTTCTTATCCTTTCTAAGGTACACAATGTGTTCCACAACTATTTATTAAATAAGTACATGTCATACCCAACACATGTACTCACTTATAATGTAATATAATTGAAAGTTGACTTATTTTACTATGAAGAGCCTATCCAGATTTTAGACACTACAAAACAAGTGTTGTGAAATAAAACAACTCGACTGGTAAAGGCACTTTGGAAAAATCAGAAAATTAAATTGGCGATGTGTGAGCCTAATGAACTTATGATAAATAACTACCCAAATATTTTTATGGGGTGACAATCTAGAAATTTTGAGGACAATTTTTTTAGGAGAGAATGTAATGAACCAAAGCTCTATCAATGAAATTTCCCTTCTTATGTTTATTTCATATATTTTAGATCACATAAAATCACTTATAGAATATAATACGAACAACATAAATGAAAAATGAATGAAATAAGAGGCATTACTAGAAATCAAGGAACCAATACTGATGAAATAGTAACATGACCTTAGGAATAGAAATGTGACCCTTATAAATAGTAAACTAACAAATAGAATAGTAACCTTCTCAGTGAAAGTATAAATAAATTTTTTCCATCTTATAAATGAAATTATGATATAATTATATCATAGTGTGAGTAAATTAATATTTTAAAAATTAATATTTAAGTGTTGGTATTTTTGTAAGACATAAATTTTAATTTAAAATACTATAATTAATAAAATGATTTAAAAAATAATAATTTTCATAAAAAATATACATAAATCAATATTTTTTGGTATTATGATTTTAAGATATGTTTATAATAACCTTAGTTAAATTTTGAAAATGTTATAAAATTAGTTTGAAATTTAAAACTGCATTTTTTCAATAAATAATAATTTTAATTAAAATTTTAAATTTTAATATTTTTAAAATTATTTTCATAAAATGGATTTCATTTTTTAAATCTTCACATCAAAAAAATGTTCTTGTGAATTTTTGGGATTTTTCTAAAATAGTTGAATTTTTAGTGAATAGTAAAATACAATAATTTATAGTATAAATATATTAAAAGATAAATAAAATATTTCTTGAGTCATGTATGATGTAAGGATCCTTGGTTAAAACACACATGAAATTATTACTATATCTAGTCACAAAAATCAACACTATTTCTTTTCTTGGGAAAAATAATAAAATAATGAATAAAATAATGAGAAATCACCCGTCTCCACCACTATAAATGCCACCCCTCACCATCCATTATACTCAATCCTCCAGGTCTTTAATCTTGTCATAATTATTCCCAAATAATCTTCCTTAGTCTCTCTTCACATCTAGGAGCTCTTGGCCTTTCCAAAAGAACAAAACCCCTTCCCTTAAGGAGGTTCTCAGAGAGAATAATTCAAGAGGTAAATCCTCTTCCTTTTTTTTAATTTCATTTTAATTTATTTTCATTCCATACATATCATCACCTAATTTATCCAAATAATCATGATAACTCTAGTATCATTTATATAATAGAATGAAATCATGTTAATGGAATACCCATTATCAATCTACTTACTCACTCTCTCTCTCTCTTTATTTTAAAAATGAAATCATCATCTAGGAGGTGCTGATTTACAACCTTCATGGATAAAAAACTATTATTCATTAATTTCTCCATCAAGGATGGTAATGAAAACATTTTTATTATTATACCAAATTATAAAATATATATTATGTCTTATTTAATGTTCTGGAACCATTTTATATACATAATATCAAACAATTGAACAAAACTAGTTCATTGTGATTGAAAAAACACTAAAATTGAGTTAAACAATTATAATTAACATGTTTTATAATGATTCATCATAATATATGGAAGAAAATAATAAATAATAATAACTTCACTTCTTTTTATTCATTAACAACAATTAATCCAAATTCTAGTTAATTATAACCATTTTACATGAACATCATTACTCATATACCATTATACCAATTGGGAAAACAAAGGAAATGAATTCTCCCAAGCAATAAAATTATATCTTATACCACATCGAAAATTACATAAATAAACTTAATAAAATCAAATTAAATTAGATACATGTAGATGAGGTTCTTAATTAATTAATTAATTAATTAATTAATTTTATTATCTAGGATGTTAAGGTCATGTGTAGAACACATTCAGACATAAGGTAAGGGTTTTCTACCCAAGCCTCCTATTTCATTCGGGTTACTCTTTCATTCTCTATCTACCCTAATGAAAATATTAATTATTATTATTTAATAATCAGAAATTATTTGTTAATGTTATATATATATGTACCAATCAGAATTCTTCTTTATTTTCTATGGAGTTACATGTTTTAAAAGGATCTTTCTCAAACTCTCCCTGATAAACAAGCCCGATTCAAGGGAACTTCTCGAATCCTTACCTATTTTTACGTGTAATATATAATTTGTTTTTAGAGACCATTATTTTTCTAAAATCAGTCATTTTATTATAAAAACTATATTATTTCACTTCTAGTTTTATACAAATATTTTTCCAAAAAAATTATTCTTTACAAAGTAAAAGATTATTTATCTCAAGTATAACTTGATGATTTTATAAGAGTATTTCCATCTATTTTATCATGAAGCATTGTAGTGGTTCATGGGCCATGACTCCCCGAGCCTACGCTCAATATCCATGGAGATGGTGACTAGCACTGAGTAGGGATATCACTAACATGGATGGAATTTCCTAGGTACCTGTACGCACACACACTGGTAATTAGCACCGAGTAGGCACATCACTAACATGGGATGCATTTCCTATGTACTTATACACATAAACACATCTCCAAGACCAGAAATGATGAAATGTAAGAAAAACTAAGAAACAATGCATGCATAACACTATCCTAACCAACAATATACAACAGGAAAGTAAAGTGTAGTAAAGTAAACTATGCCAGAATGCAAGACATCCAAAAAGAAGGAGTCTGTAAACTACAAAGTCCAACATGTAAAAAATATATGTACTAGGACTACTTCTTGAAGCCGTCAGAACACCTCATCTAGCCTGATATCAAAAATCTTCATATAGTCTTGGTCCTCCATAGACTTCTTTAATAGGTCGCTCTTCTGCACAAGACATGACACATGCAGGCAAAGCCCGTGCAAGGGTGAGTATAAAAATACCCAGTAGAACACCCTGAAACCAAAAATAAATACATGAAGAGTGGTATATTTAACTTCAAATTATGTGTCTATATTACATAAAACAAGAACATACAAATATACTCAAACCAAGATGCGATGTCAAGAGGTATTTCACAACAACTATATACCAGCACTAGGGATTCAGCTTGAAGACTCCCTAAAGCACTCATTTGAGAGAACACACTCCTATATTTGATAGCACTGATGCCATCCGTCCTAGAAGTATTGTTCATCAGAAACCATCATGAGAGAGATACAAAAATAGATCGGAAGAGAGATACAATTCCATGGATGAGGATCACAGCCATGGCTATGGGGTGATACTAACAATTCCATATGGATTAACATTCTAAGTATAGGATTGATTCCCTATGAATTTGGACACGTAAAAACCAAGGAATCTACCCAGGTAATGAAGAATTAATAGAGGATCATGCTTTGGGCCTCTCAGAGTGGATTCCAACAACTATATCTATAAAGTCCTGTTGAAGGGATCAGAATCTTATGAGTAGGAAATGATACACATCAACCTTCAGGGAAAGGATCAAGGGAATGAACCCTAATGAATTTTATCCAATATATGGTGGAAAAGAGATTCAATCCATGTAGAAAGGGGAACACGATGTGTAGTAGGGTCACACATCATGTCCCTTGAGCCCGAGTACCGCCCCAAAACAATGACTCATGTCATTTAGAACAAATCATGTAAAAGATGGGTATACACCATGTAGAAGGGACACACACCATGTCCTTCCTCCTAGGGTCAAACCATGTACTCTAGTCATGTTCCAGCACACAATGTCAACCCGTGTCCACCTACCTATGTTCCATTACATGGGGTAACCCTTGTAACTGATTTGGTCCAATCCGTGTGATGGGGTACATTCCAGGTAGAAAACCTATGTAATCCACCTTGTGTCCGTGTATCTTCCAAGATACATTCTAAGTCCCCAGGAAGGGCCTACATGCTATGTAACAGGGTCACACACCCTATGGTGTTTAACAAACTCACAACACCCAAGACGATGTTGAGTGTGGTTCCCATGTCATGTACCCTGAGTTACATTCCCTTTTGATTGAAAATTTTCAGAACTGTTTTTCTTCCTCTGCACACCTTGGAAGATCCTATGGTGTTAAATCTAATGCATAGTTCACCTAAAAACTATAGATCCATGTTCGTATTTCTATTGAAACACCAAATCGATGGGTTTTGGGCTTTCAATCATCTTCAAAAACTAATTCCAATCACCCAAATAAAAATAAATCAAAGAATGATATCTACCAAATCATTTTTATCCATCCATATCCATTGTCATCGTACCTCCACTAGGTCATCCTGATGCCTGATCATCAATTTTAGATAGTTTCAACATTAAATGGAGGCACCATGATCAATCATTCATAACCCATGAAGAATGATGAATGTGTAAAATATATGGGGGATAAGAAACCAAATGGAAACAAACACAAAGAACATACATCAAACATTATTAATTTTGGTCTTGATCCATTCTCATAATAATGATCCAAAAATCTGATAATAAATTAACCCCATAAATCCCCAGTTAAAACCCATCCTACAAGAATGATCGAACTGTAGATCAACCTGTTAATTTGTTGGTCCATGTTCATTGTTGAATATAAGAATGGGGTAAATAAATCAAAGTAAAACACCCTATCTTGGGATTGGATTGTTTGCTAAAGGGGATCGGTCATCATGTCTCCTCCATTATTGAGATCCGTCTAAAACAATGTCTGTCGATCTCCAATCCAAGATCCATAGTCATTTTTAATCAAGAGAGTTCTCCAGGGTCCTATCTAGAGCCTCTAAGTAATTCTAGGGTTATGAGCCTAAACCTGGGTCCTTACTTAAAAGTATAACTTAAAATAAACATTATTACATCACTATGAAATGTTAACAATAAAATAAATTGTTATTTTATTTTATTTATTAAAATGAAAAAAACTACTTTTCATAGATGACCTGCACCAACCCATGTTAGACCATGCCTAGGGTAAACTCATTACTCTAAACCCAATGATTCCATCATATTTTTGATTTAGGAACACTTTTAGAAGTTATTCTACTTTTCTAGGAAATCTGTTTATGCATGATCTGTAATATATTTAATATATGTCAAACTTTTATTTTGAACACTCCAGGCCTCAAAATCGCACTCCATCTTAGCCCCTTGTCTCAAATTAATTAAACATGATATTTAAAAAAATATACAAAAATATGAGACATCACATTCTACCAACCTTATGGCTTTATGTCCACGAAAAGCCCAAAACAAGGTTACATAAAAAGATGTGGGTATTGTGCACGAATCTGAGCCTCTCGCTCCCTTATTCTACCCAAGAGATTATCATGCTACCTCTATACATGAACTAAATGAATTGCTCGCCCATGAAGGATATTCTCCTGGAGATCCTCAATCTCCTCTGGGTACTCAACATAAGTCATGTCATCATCAATGTCTAGCTAGCCCTAGTCGATGATGTGTAAGGGGTTATGCATGCACATCCTCAGCTGTGATACATGGAATACATCATGTACCTATTCCAAATGTATGGGTATATCCACGTAGTATGTCACCACAAAAAATCTTTACAGTATTTGAAAAGGACCAATAAACCTCAGAGATAAATTGTTTCCCCATCCAAATCTCTATAATCCTTGTTGAGGTGAAACTCGATGGAACACAAGGTCTTCTTCATCAATCTCTAAAGGCCTCAACCATAAATCAACATAAGATTTATGATGGATATGTGTAGTATTTATCCACTCCTAGATGATTTTCACCTTCTCAGTAGTATCTCACACTAAATCCTGGCCCATGAGTGCTAACTCTCTAGGGTCAGTCCAGTAAAGGGGTGACTGGTAGGGTCACCTGTAAAAAGCCTCAAATGGTTCCACACCAATAGTTAAATGGTGGATATTGTTGTACATGAACTCCACAATGGGTATGTAATCCTACTGACTACTATTTATGTCTAACATTAAATATCATATATTTCCTCCCAAACAAGAATGGTCGGCTCCATTTGGCAGTCTTTTTGGGGGTGAAACATTGCGCTCAAGCGTAAATGAGTCCCAAATGCTTCATGAAATCTCTTCCACAACCAGGATGTAAAATGAGAAACATAATAAGAAAATATTGTCAATAGGAATCCATGGAGTTAATTTATATCCTACATGTAGAGACATCCCACATTATCTACTAAACTCTGCTCTCAGATAGATTGAAAGTGGGAAGACATTGTGAGTCTATCAAAAATCACATAGATGGAATCATGTCCCTTAGATGTATGTGGTAAAACCATCACAATGTCTATCAATATCCCATCCCACATCCATTCCAAAACCTCAAGGGGTTGAGCTAAACCCACCAGAACCTGGTTCTCATCCTTCACTTATTGGCACATAAGGCATCAATAAATGACCTTTTCAACTGCGTTCTTCATATATGGAAACCAAAACAGATTTTATAGGTCCTATTATGTATTTTACACTCTAGTATATACCTCTAAAAGGTATGTATGAAACTCTCATAGAACCTCCTCCCACAACACCACTGGTATAACTATTCATCCTCTGAAAAGGCCGACATACTGCCCACCTTGTGAATATCTATCAAGCGCATTTCCTGTGGAAATATAATCATGCAGGGTCTCACAGTCAATATCCCCAAGATATTCCTCCCCGAATCAATATAAGAGTGGAGGGGTGAAAACCATCAACTAGAGGTAAGTTACTCTATATCCATCTATAATGGGTTACTTTAACGATTACAACTACTTTGACACCTCATTCATCAATTGTGAACTAGATCTCCAAATAATATAATCTACCACCACATTACTCTTCCCAAGAGTATAGATAATATCAATGTGATAGTCCTATAGAAACTATATCCATTTCCTCTGTCTCAATTTCATATCCTTTCGAGAGAATATATAATTGAGACTCTTGGGATCAGAGAGGACAATAAACCACTCGCCCATTAGGTAGTTTCATCACATCTTCAATGAGAATACTACCACTTCCAACTCAAGATGTTGGGTTGTGTAGTTCTACTCATGTGGTCTCAAGTGGCATGAACCTTATGCAATCACTAAATTCCTCTACATCCGGATACAACTAGGTTTGGTCCCTCATGCATCACAGAACACTACGTACTAGATACCCTCCTCCAGCAACTTCATGATTAGATCAATCATAAAAATATTCCTCAACTACTGGAAGGCCGACTGGAACTTCTATGTCCACATGAAAGGATTCCCCTTTCAAGTCAAATCTATCATAGGTGATGATATCCTAGAGAAATTTGGTATGAATCTCTGGTAATATCAAGTTAGCCCAAGGAAGCTCTACACCTCTGTCATGCTCCTAGGTGGATTTGATGCTAACATTTCCTCCACCTTGTCCAGGTACACAACCACTCCATCCACTGAGATAACATGTCCCAGAAAGTGGACCACATGAATCCCGAACAATCATTTTGAGAGTTTCCCAAACATTTGGTGCTCTCTGAGTACATCCAAAACCATCCTTAGGTGTCTCGCATGCTCATCCTCAAATGTTGAGTACAAAAGGATATCATTGATGAAGACTACCAAGAATCGTTCTAAAAAAGGTTGGAACATCTGGTTCATGAGTCCCAAGAACACTACTGGGGAGATTGTCATACAAAAGGGAATCACCAAGTAGTCAATGATTTTAGCAGAATTTGATATTTGTCTTCATTAAATACTAATCTTGTACTCCCAACTGGCAATATCCTGATCGAAGGTCAACCTTCAAGAACCATCGTGTCCCTCTCCATTGATCGAAGAGTTCATTGATCTTTGGTAGTGGATACTTTTTCTTCATGGTCACCTAATTCAAAAACCTGTAGTCCACACACAATGTCTAGCTCCAATATGCCTTTTTTAAAAACAAAACTGGGGCTGCCCAAGGTGAAACACTGGGTCCCATGAATCCCTTCCTATTTAAGTCCTCCAACTATACCCTCAGATCATGATGCTCTATGGGTGACATCTAATATGATATTGCTAACATCGATTTCATCTTGTGGTGTAAGTCAATGTAGAATTCACTCTTCTGATATGGAGGTAATCCTAGAACATATTTGAATAAGATGTACTCATACTTTGCCCCAACTTATGGGAATTAGAAAATCATAACATCTGCTACATCGAGGGTAAAGATAGACAACTCTTAAGTAATCAACTTCACCCTCATATGAATGAGTCCAACCTGTACTGCCTGGGTTTTCCTTTCTCCAAAATAGGAAAAACTCATTCCATTAGTTCAGACACACCACACCCTTCACCTAAAACAATCAATCAAGGCATGGACTGTGGATAACCAATCTATACCAAGAATGAAATCATAAGGACTCAACATTTCCTCTAATAGGTTTTGACCAAAACTCTCACCTCCAATGGCCATGTCACACTATTGGAATAGATGTGTGATCACAGAGTCTTCTTAGTGCGTTTCTCTAAGTGTAAGGGTCAAGTTAATGGTTCAATCAGAATCTCTAGGTCCTGAACAAGATATGTGGAGAGAAATGAATGACTAAAACCTACATATATCAGTACTGTATCTAAAATATAAAAGTCACATATCGTACCTTGAATCATTACTAAAGCTCCTGGGTCATATGCCTTGACTGGATGCAGGTATCCCAACCCCAATCCTCCATATCCCTAATCCTATCATAGACATCTTGGGGGTGGTGGTAGAAATAATTTGAAATTTTTATCACCTCAAACTTCTCTCCTAACTCCTCTACTACATACGCCGCCCAACAGATCTTCTTTCTCCTATACTTGTCTCTTTCTCGGTGGTCTATCTACTGATTCACTATTAGTAATATGATAAGTTGAATAGTATATAGTGAGATGTCCCCTTCCATAACATAAATAGAACTGCCTCTCCCTAGGATAACAAGACCCACCTTGTGACCCCTAAACTATGGATCCTCTATCCTAGGATCTCCTCTTGAAATTTCTCTTATGTCTGGATCCCAAAGACTGATGTTTTGTCCCTACTATCGAGGTCTCTACACCTTCTCATCCACTACTAACTATCACCAGATGTATCTACTCATCCCAGAATATTTTGACCACTAAATATCACTCAATCACCACATTATACATCTGAATGCATAAAGGGACAACACTAGCTTAGATGTCTCAACATAGACCTCGCTAAAAGGTCTAAGACCTGAAGTACTGATCTATAACCATATCCATAAAGTACTTATAATTGTTGGTGAACCTTGATGAATAATTATCCACATTCAAGAAACCCTACTAGAGCTATAGAATCTCATGTATATGCATATCTCTTAGCATAATTGTTGATAACTCCTCTCTAAATAGATGCTCAAACTTTATATGTGAAAGAGTCACCTCATCATGATTATAGATAGCCAAACTCCACCACTTTCCTATTGATCAATGTAGAAGGATCACCGCCAGGAAAACCATCTGATCTGTTAGTGTTCAGACTAGGAGGAAAACTCAGGTCACCATCTCAAGCCAGTCCTTAGCCACCTGAGGGTCGATATCACCTTAGAAGATGAGGGGTATCTATATCTAAAACTCTTGAGTCACGTATAGCCAACACTTCTTATATTATGGTACTACGGGTACCATTTTATACTCCATAGTTGGAAGTATGGCTAGTGCACAACCTAGAAGTGAAATCTGGGGAATTGGTCCCTCTATCAAAGCCTCATCACTAAGGGGTTCATCCTCATGAACGAGATGTTAAATCCTAGATGGTATGCATCTTAGGGTAGTCTTGAAAGAAAAACGTCTTACCATGGTAAATGAATATATCTAGAGAGTTGAATCAAGAAGGACATGAAACCACATCCCATTCCTATATGATGCATGTACCATTATTTCCCCTACAAATAGTGGTCTCATGTACTGTGTTGAAAAACATGTTATTCAAGTCCTGGTGTATGGATACGTCAGCCGCCCGCACCAACACGGGACTCCCTGGTCTGGAATCCACACTCAAAAAACTTAACACTATTTCCCCAAACCAATCTCATAGACTCTCAGTTTTATGGTAGAACCGAACACCTATGATACTAGTTTTTCACAACCCATCCCAATGGGGCCCATGCTGCGACTCCGCAAACTCACCTCCAATAGGCCAGGGGCTGGTGACTAGCATCGAGTAGGCATATCAATAATCTGGGTGGGATTTACTATGTACTTGTTCCCACACACACACAACACTCCCTACCTCGAGGTTGTTTCATTTTCTGAAGATGATTGATCTTCACTTCACCACTGTTAGTAAGATCCATAAAAAACAATTTTTGTTGATCTCTGATCCAAGATTTGTCATCATTTTCCATCGAGAGAGTTCTCAAGGGTTCTCTCAAGAGCCTCTAGGAAATTCCAGGGTTATGAGCCTAACCCTATGTCCCTACTTGAAAGTATAACATAAAATAAATGTCACTACATCACTAAAAAACATTAAAAATAAAATAAAATATTATATTATTTTAATTATTAAAATTCAAAAAACAACTTTTCATAGCCAACCCATTCCAGCCAATGTTAGGCCCCGCATCGGGTAAACTCACTCCTCTAAATACAATGACGCCCTCAGATTTATGAATTGGGAACCCATTTATAAGTTGTTCCACCTTTTTAATAAAACTATTCACACATGATATTTAATTTATTTCACACATATATTTTGGTCACACCGGGCCTCATAATCACACGTTGTCTCAATGCCTAGTCTCAAATTAATTATATATAATATTTAAAAAAATACACGGAAAATCCAAGACATTACATATTTCAAAACTCTTGTTGATTATTTAATTTAATTGGAATTAATATTTTAGGATACCATCTACCATATTCTATTTAATGGTTTATGATTAGTTTGACTACGAATATTCTATCATGATACCATTCATCATATTACTCTTAATGGTTAGTATTTATGTTTATTGATTAAATAAAGTTATTTATATTTCATATGTTAGTTTCAATATGAATGTATATATTGATTATATTTCTCCCCTTCCATATGAAGAATGAATTGGACCAATTATGTGATGGGTGTGGCCCGCTATAGCCCCTCGATTTATCAGTAGGTCTCATGAAACAAACTAGCATTGATTTTTATCCATTATGTATGGTGTCTTGGATGAGGCTTTGACGGTATGATTATGGTGTCTGTGATTATGCATTCCCTCATTATGAATATAGTTATTGTTTTTCCATGTGATTATTTTACTAGTAGAATGTCAATGTTTATTATTTATTATGAAATTATCAGTTTTTAATTCCTTTCATTTTATGATCAAGATTATCACTACTAGAAAAACAATCTGTAGAAACAATTTAATACCAACGGTTTAATTGTCGCGTGGCTATAGACACGACAAAACCACATTTTAATTTCCCCTGTGCCTACATCTATCTCCAATTTTATTCTCACTCGGGCTTTCCTCACCCACACTCATGCTCGGTCTTTCCTCTCCCACCCTCTTGCTTGGCATTTCCTCTCCCAAAACCCTTATCATCGGCCGATCATCACCCCACTGATTCTCCATCTTCCAATCCTCGCCTGTTTTCCCCTGCAATTCTTATTTCCCTAAAAGGCTTCTTCATTAGTGGTTCCTCCATCCATTGTGCATTCCTTCCCTGCTACATACCCTTCTTCAGGCGTTCCTCATCAATTCGGGGCGTCAGATGGTGCTTCCCTCTTCACGATCGAGCTCCCATATTCATGTCGTAGTTCATCATTTCACTTGAGGTATGTTTCCTTACAGATTTTTTAGCATTTCTAGATATTTTGGGTAACATTAGTGGTCGATTAGGGAATTCACTATTGGGGGTGATGCATTTCATACCATCATATCTCCCCCAATTTATTTGAGGTAGTTATTCTTCGTTATCCCCATACATTTCATGTTATAAATACATTGTAGATTTTTAATTCCTTGTTTAGGAGTTTTAAATTATTTTTTATTCCTATAGTAGAATTCATTCAGTATTTAAATGGATTTCACATTTGGGATGGGCTTAGGCCACATACCAAGTGCTTGTAAATTTCTCAAGTAGTACTATATAAATTATTTAGTTATTTTAAAATTTATCTTTTGATTTTAAATGTAACATGAATTGTTTAATTGGTTTTAATTAGATTTTATGTATTAAATACTTTTCATGAACTAAATATGAAATCATAGTGTTTGTTTAAGTGGTCATTTGACTTTTATAAAGGGATTGAAATGTTTTAAACATTTTTTTTTCTGATACTTTTTTGAAATTAGTGTATAATTTTTAATGGATTTTTATAAAAATAGTGGATTTGGCCCACTTTTGAATGAATTTTGAGATAGTGGGTTTCATGGTGATTTTAAAATGGCCTTAAAATGAAATTTTAGATTTTGTGAAATTATTTCTTAGCACTGTTTTGTTTCATTCAAAATAGGTTGCTTTATTTTTGAAGGGGGATTGTGTAAAATATTTATTTAGAATTTTCATTTAGGAAAATAATTTCATGTGGGCTTTTGAAACTAGTTTTCTTGGGTGTTTTGAAAAGGTTTTTCAAATAGTTTTGAAAATTGATTGGTCTACTGAAAAAATTTGTGAAATTATTTTTGGAATGTTATTTGATATGACTTTATATCTTATTGGAACCCTCATTTCCATATCCATGTATTTACATGGTCATTGTTTCTTATTACCTCATGGGGTATTATATTATTTTTGTTTGGCCTTTTCCTATCTTTAAAGTATTTTAAATCATATTTTATACCTAATGTTCAACATAAAATTTTATAAAATACTTTACATAGATATTTACATAGCCTTTTTTGGTTGTTAGATATTTAGATTCTTTATGCTGACTCCTATATTATCTAAATTTATGGTTCTTAGTATTAATTCATACCACTCTTTGAGAATTGGTTTATCTGAGGTTTGAGGTGACCAGTTATTTTATCACATTTGGATAGTGGTGCCTATTATTTATATTGGTAGGACCTTCTTTTATTTTCAGATAATTCAAAACACTTTTCCAATTACATTGTTTAATTTGGACAATTGGCCTTTCAATAATTTATATAGATAGAGGGTAGTGTAATCCATTACTAGAAGAACAAAAGGCATATAGATGTAGAGTTTTTTCATTGCATATATAGTGGTGGTAGACTAGGGGTGATTAGAGGGATTGATTTTTTACTTTAATATACCACTCTATAGTTTATTTTAACATATTTTATTTGGTATTGATTTCCAATATATGGAATGTTCGTCTCAGTTTTTCATTAGTTTTATGCTAATATTTTTTATCTACTTTTATATATAAACGGCTACCAAAAGTGTTCTTGTGATGTCCAAAAACAATTTTCCATTTCGTGGGGATCATTAATGGAAGGTGTGATGGTTGAAAGCCATGACGAGTTTTTTTTCAAATTGAATCCCATTCCAGTTCATTACAAATGATATCAGGGGTATAAGGATTCCTTTATTAATAGGAACATAGACCCATTTTTTTTAATTTTCCAAAAATATTTTGGTTGTCTTAGTAATATTGATTTATAATTTTATTGGGATTCTAAAGGGTGTTCGTGGGTGGGTTCTTTATCACCACCCTCTATGATTCTGCCTATGTTACCATGGGAAGTGGTTTTTGAATTTTGAATTTGTATTTTTTTGGATTTTAGATTTATTATGTATTGATCCCTATTTTCATATATTTAGTTTTATTGGGGTCTGTATGGGTTTTTAGATGAAAAAAGAGATTGGGACAGATTTTTGAGGTCGGTATATATGACTTGATAAACCAATCTATGACCAAATTCTCAATACAAAAAATTCATAGAAATTATTGTGTGGGTATCCTATCATCTCTCAAACCATGTGATCATGTTAGTAATGGTTAGTCATCCAATTCGAGTCTTTGTTTATATGTATCATGAGAGATCCTTACATTAGAGGGATAAATCAATGTGGGAAATAATGACTGATCTTTTAGATGATCAGGACGTATAATTATTTTATAATAGAATTGGTTGTTTTCAAAATTGGGTGAATGTTTTTTGCAATTAGCTAATGAAATTATGGTTTTAAAAGAAATAAGAAGTCTAAATGCATGCAAGTATTTTAATCCTTGCAGAAGATTTTGATCCCTTGATGAAAGTATTGGTTCTCTTATACGCATCCTTATTCTAATGATGTACTCCAATGACCCACCATTCATGTGCTCCAAAGCTATGCTTCTGTTTCTAGAATCAGGACTATAAACTTACCCATATAATTCAAAAAGTTCTTTATTGTAGGGTTCCTTACAAAGCATCAATATCTCAGTAAGAAGTTGTTGTCTTGTTTTATACCATCTAATTTCATCAATCTTATGAACTATGATTTGTGGTTTCATGTGTTAGCGGTAATTCAAATATTGGTAACCTTTCTAAACTATGTGAATGTTCGTGTGGGTATATCATTAGAAAAAAGTATAGTTCGTCAACTGGCTATGCAGATTTTGGAAGACTGTGTTCTTTACCTACATAGTTGGTTCGACTTTGGAAGTAGCAGTGCAAAGTTATCATTCCATACCATGTATACGAATCCTGAAAATCATTAATGGTTTATAAATTATGGTGTTTCCCATCCCACATATTTATTATTTTCTCCCATTTCATTGGTTATGTTGGATATACCATGGTTATCATGTGATTATTATTCCTTTCCTTCATCAATTATCATTAAATCTCCTATACTATCTTCATCTAATCTAATTCATACTATTTTTAGTTCTTTTGTATTTTTCATTGATTTCACTCAAACTGGATATAATCGAAGATTGATTTTGGGAAATTGAAGATTCCTTTGTATAAGTTAGGTGGTACATGTCTTTTACCTTACTGTATGTATTTTTTAGAACAATATATTTGTGTTTCAAACTATAATTTCTATCTATCAACTTTAAAATTTGAAGTTAATAATGTAGATACTGATGAGTTTGATTAAATAAAACTTTCAATATTAATATGACTATTGGTTTATCTCCTAAACCCAAACCAATAAATGGGTGTGTTTCCTTTATGGTTGTGATCTATGATTCACCTTAAAGATTAATAACCCATTTTGGTTGATAATTTAACTGATTGTAATTATAATTCCTTTCACAATTTTGATTATAATTGGAGGTGTGATGATTAATTCCCCATTCAAGGGATGGCTAAATTGAATTAAGAAACATGAGAATGATAACCAACTTAGACCATTTTATAATTAACAACAATAAAGGTGTGTTGTCTTATTAAATAAAAAGGTGTATCTAAATAATAATATTTGAATGATGAGATTCTAGGACCATCCCATGGGTATATTGTTTTTATAATAAAACAAACATCCCTATTTAAATTATTTAATATATTTATGAAAGCTTATAGGCATATATATTTCTTATGTAATGAATTTAAATGTAGTAGGGATTTTTTCCCACAAGACACTATTTTTTATTAGTATATTAAATTGACTAAAAATAAAAATCATGGAGAATCATTTCTCCCGGGGTACTTTCATGGACTATGATATACCTATGCATGTATGGTGAAAACTGCCTATAAATAGTTCACCTAGACAGTGTTTTATTACCTTATGATACTCAAGCATGGGGTACCATATATATTTTGAATCATTTTTATAGAATCATTTAGGCATGATTTCCCTTATATAACTTTTTATACTTGAAAATGGTGTCCATCGGACATGATATCCTTTATATATTGGATAATCAAGCATGAAATCCCTTTTTCATTTTGATACTCAGACATAGAATCCCCCATGCATGGTACCCCATAAATGTTGTGACATATGGGAATGGTTTCAAATATATGTTGTGATTATTAGGAATGGGTTCCATTATATATTGTGACACTCAGGTATGGCATCCCTCAATGGTAAATTCCCTTACAAATTATGATACCCTTGGCATTGTGTTCCTTATATTGTGATACAAGGGAATTTCACCTTGTACGTAACACCCCTATTTGATATGTGATCATATTTGTGGATTCATTGGATCTAAACCTAAACCCAACTCCAGTTAATCTATATCTAGGAAATATATTATCTTTGAAATGCATATTTATACATGATGGAAGGTATAAAGATATATATAATCTTATGCCAATGAAAAAATGGTTGATCATGTGTCCTGGAGAAAAATGAGACTAAATTGATTACATTTATTTATTTTTTATAACATTTTTGATATACTTTCGCACTGTTATATTTTATAATCATTGAAAAATAGATCTAGAAACCATTGGTGTTTTCCTACTAATTATATCCCACACCCTATTTGGGATGGCTTTCCACTATTGTACCCGAAAAGACCACATGGTTACGTGATTAGGTTCTTTATTTTTCATTCATGATATTCTTCATGAATCTGAGAGTTAGGAGAACAAAGATGTGATGGAAATTAGGATAGTCATGAAGATATAATTTTTTTAACTTTTAATATATATGTAATATATTTTATAGTAACCACATTAGTATGTTTAATAATTCAGATTTTATACCCTTATATGAACATGATTACATTGTTGTATAGTTGGAATTTTCTATTTATTAAGTTATTTTTATCATTTGATTCTATTTCATTCATGTATAATTCTTATTTTTTATGTAGTTATTGTATTGTGATAGGATACTATTTTTATAAGGTTATCGACTCTCTATTGTACCATAATTATACACTCGCTATTTTTCGGCTACCTTTGACATATGTGGTGGCACTCTTGTAGCCATGTAACCAAATCTCTTGTGGGGGTAGAGTGCAGGGGGTATAGGGGGAGGGGGCATGGGGTGTGGGGGTGCAGGGGGGATGTGTCCAGGGGGAAGTGTGTAGGTAGGGTGCAGGGGGTGCAGGGGCTTTGGGGGTCCAGGGGGGAGGGGTGTCCAATAGGGGGGAAGGGTGCAGGGAGTGGGGCAGGGGGTGAAAGGGGAGGGGGGATATCCAGTAGGGGTGATGGGGGTGAAGGGGTTTGGGGGAGCAGGGGGCATGGAGGGGGGCAAGGGGAGTGGGGGTGCAGGGGGAGGGGGCTATTCGGGGGGTGTCCAAGAGGGAGGGGAGGGGTGTCCCTGAGGGGGGGGGGGGTTCCCATCAGATTAATCTATAATGAACATAATAGTTCATTCTTCAAAAATCTTGGTTTTAATGTTGGTGTTGGAGGTACACCAAAATAATCTTATGTGGTCATAGAAAGGTGTGACTATTTAGGATTTTTTATAATTCAAAACATTTATGAATTCCCTTACCCATAATATTTGTTATGATTTTTTATTGACATGTTATTGATGGTTACTTATTATCTTATGAAACAATGCATATAATTTTAAGTCATTTTCTTGATATTTTATTTAATTTATTTTTATATGCCTCCGAATGGATAGATACTGGATGTAAAACATTGATCAGATCACTAATGAATTTCAGAAGGAGTTATGATATTTCTTTGACTTTGCATTCACTAATGATTCAGATGACGGATTGATTCGATGCCCGTGTTTTGATTGTTTTGGAAACCATGGTAAACTCATGAGGAAGTGAGTTATCCTATCATTAAACAAGGTTTCAAAAAAAAATTGTCATGTGTGGTATCACAATGGAGAAAAAGCATAAGTGGAGAATGACATCGATTTAGTGGAAGGATTAGTATTAAAAATATGATTTCCTATCAGTTTCTTTTTGTTTCTGAAGCTAGCTCCTCATGTAGACCTGTGCAAGAGGAAATGAATACTAGAAAATAGTTTTCGTCTATTAATCAGGATGATGACGTTGATAGTGTTAGAAAACTGATGGAAGATTCAAATACCCCAGTATATCAGGCATGTGAAAAAAAGAGAAAACTTGAGTTTTTAATGTGATTATATCATGGGAAAGCAATTTATGGATTTAATAATACTATGTTCAACTATCTTCTTAAATTTATTAAGGATTTATTGCATGATGATGCAAGTATGGTAGAAAATAATTATATTACATCAATGCTGATTGAAAAATTTGGATTTTCATATATTAAGATTCGTTCTTTCCCCAAAGATTATTGTCTGTTCTAGAAGGAAAATGCAGAGTTATGTCAGTGCAAACAATGTGGCACATCAAGGTGGAAGACTAATGAAGACGAAACTCAATCTCGCATACCAGATAAAGTGATGTGGCATATCCCTTTAATTCCCAGGCTTCAAAAACTTTTTATGTCAGAACAAATCAAAAAGAATATGAGATGACATGAAGATAAAAGAAATAAAGATAATAATGAAATAGTGCATCCTGCAGACTGGTTGTCTTGGAATAAATTTGATAGGTTACATCCTGATATTTCCATAGAACCAAGAAATGTCATATTGGGATTATCCTGTGATGGTTTCAACCCATTTCACCAAATGCATACTACACATAGTACTTGGCTTGTTTTCATTCACATTTATAACTTTCCTTCATGGATGTGTATGAAGAAGCCATTTACTATAATGAGTATATTGATATCTGGACCCAGTGATCCTAGAAGTGATATTGATATATACTTGAAGCCACTAATAGAGGTGTTAAAGGAGATTTGGATTGTTGGTGCACAAGCATACGATGCATTCAGGAAGGAGTACTTTATGTTTCGTGTAGCTTTATTATGGATGATAAATGATTTCCCTACCTATGGAATGATGTCTAATTGGAGTAATAAAGGGAAATTATCCTGTACTATTTGTATGAAAAATACATATTTCCAAAGATTAAATATTCAATGAACTTTCAGCTTTATAGGGCATCGATGATTTCTACCAATGGATCATCCACATAAGAAAAATCGAAGACAGTTCGATAATGTCGTCGAGACAGAGGAGAATCCTCAATGAATTTCAGGGAATGACATTGTTAAAGAACTTGATTATTTGAATTATGTTCTTGGTAAAAGTCAATCAAATATCAGAATGTGAAAACATGTTAATTCGAATTCCAATAACAATTCGAGAAAGAAAAGAATATTCTTTGAGTTTTTGTATAGGTCATTGAATTTATTGCATCATTGTTTGGATGTAATAAAAATAAATAAAAACATTTTTGATATGTTACTTTCTACTATATTAAATGTCAAAGGAAAAAAAAGATTATTTGTGGTGTTGTCGTGATTTGATGGATTGAGGTATAAGAGTAAAACTTCATCCTGAGTTAATTGGTCAAAATAAGTGGAATTTCTTGATTTGCTGTTATTAGATGAAAAATGTGGAGAAGAAACAATTTCTTCATGTCTTGGAAAGTTTGAAGGATACATATGGTTATTCATGTAATATTTTGAAAATGGTGAATACACACTTTGTGAAACTAAAATCTCTTAAAACCCATGATTACCATGTCTTGTTACATGAGTTGATTTCTATTTCCATTCGACATTTACTTTCAAATAATTTTAGAGTTTATTTGATTATGTTATGCCATTTTTATCAATACCTTTGTGACAAAAGACCTAGACGGAGTGTTGTTCAGAAAATGTAGAGATATGCACCACTTATTCTCTGCGACTTGGAGAAAATTTTCCCACTGTCATTTTTCACAAGTATATTGCATCGGACTATGCATCTTCCCACAAAAAATCATTTTGGTGGTCTTTTTTTGAGTCAGTGGATGTATACTAACGAATGAATGATGTTTACATTGAAATATTATGTAAGAAATAAATATCACCCAAAGGATCTATTGTGAAATGTTATTTAGCATGATAATGCATGGATTTCAGTTCATCGTACTTGGATAACATCAACATGAGGTATACTTGACTTATGAGAACTGAAGATGAGCAATATGATCCTATTGAGCCTTCATTTTCTTCACTTCCCCAAATTGGGTGGATATTTAGATCATACTCTTTGTGTACTTTAAATAGGGAAGAGTGGGAAATGGTTCATCATATAGTATTATTCAATTGTGGTGTGCTTGATGATTATATCAAGTATGTAAACTAATAAATATGCATTTTTTTCATTATTTTATTTCTTCATATCTCCTGAAATCTTTAAGCTTTTATATTTTTAGTGAACATTTAGAAATTATAAAAAAGAGACATTTCTCTCTATCTATTAAGAGGAAGGAACTACTGCACAACAAAGAATTTACTGCTCGGTTAAAGTTGAAGGTAATAGATTTTTTTCTTCCCATAACATAATCACATGTCTCTTTTTAATATTCACTTTAGGCGTCTGTTAGGTTTTAACTCTACCAATGAATGAAGTATCAAATGAAGTAAATCATTATCCGTTGGTCCCAATGATGTGGTACATGATTGTAAATTAATTATTGTCAATGGATTTAAATTAGTTGTAAATAGTTGTGCAAAAAAAAAATGGAAACACCACATGACGGTGTCACGATAAGAACCACAACAGACTATTATGTGAGTGCCTCAGAGACACAAACTCATTCAAAAAATATATCATATTATGGTGTTTTTTAAAGAATCATTTTATTAGATTACTATGCACATATTCGCATCTAAATGATGAAATTTATGTGGTTTTATTCAATGACATGACAAGGAATGCATATTGATAACTGTGGATTTAGAGTGATTGATATGAATTTCCAACTTCACACCGATGAACCTTATATTATTGCGTCACAGGCTAGACATGTGTTTTATGTAACTGTCCCATTACAACAACAATTTGGTTTTATTGTCAATGTCATTACTAGAAATATTTTTGATGAAGACATGGATGACAATGATGTTGTGGATGAACCTGTCGGTATTTATTCAAATATTGCATTTTATGACACAGATGACTCAATTGCTAGAACAGATTGTGAACCAAAAACTATCACAGACCATATAGAACGTTGATACATTTGTTAGTATTTACCTGAAATTATTGTAATATTTTTTGTGTTTTTTTAAACTTACATAAATGATATCAAATTAACTAGTATATTTTATACAATTTTTGAATATAAAACTATTTATAGTCTAACTAATTTTTGTTTAAGAACATCTATAGTAATTCTTAAACATAGAAAAGTATTGATATTATATCAATATAAATAGAAC
This sequence comes from Viscum album, assembly GCA_963277665.1. Lineage (NCBI taxonomy): Eukaryota > Viridiplantae > Streptophyta > Magnoliopsida > Santalales > Viscaceae > Viscum > Viscum album. Next base: position 1,475,732,192 of record OY728152.1, on the reverse strand, counting down.
ATTGAAAATGTATCTCATCGTTTTATGATAAAATTGTATTATTTATCATTTTTCATTATTTCTATTTATTTGAGAATATTGTTTTAAATTTCCAGGTCAAAATTTCTAAAAATGATGATATTAGAAGAAATAGAAGAATACGAAGAAATGAACAACATATGTCTCATCTGGAAAACACTGTAAGTACAATTTACATTTGAATATTGTGGTCTATCATTTTATTTATCTTATTATCACTTGTTTTATTTTATCATCTATGTTATTTTTGGATACTTTGTCGAGGAGACGGTTGGATTATACTACAGAGGATGATAGTATGGAGGGGGGTATTGATTCTAAAGTTCATCCTAATACTATGCCGCTTGAGTCACCAAAAGGTCATTCTCCCATTTTTCCACCTCCATATTATCCATACCCGCGTTTTCCTTATCCCTTTCTACCCACACCCACATCAGATGTTAGTTCTCAGACTCTCATCCATCCTTATTTTCCATTCCCACCATCCATTGTACAGGGAATTGTGCCCCCATATATCCCACCACCATATATATATCTATATCCACCCTCATATATATAGGGTTATCCATATACTGTACAGAGTACTCCTATTGTAAATATCCCACCTATCATAGAGGCTACTCCACCTCTAGATGCTGCACTTCAGGTGTCAGCAGATCCCCCATCTACTGGTATGTGTTTAAACATTATTGTTAGTGATTAATGATACATTCAGATATATTATTATCCTTTTTTAGTTTTTTTCTTGATTAGCTCCATTCTATACTAGACTACGAGGCTGCACAAAAATGTGATAACATTGGAATCGACACATGAAAATAATAGTTCAATACAATGAGGATAGAGATATAATTAAAAAAATGGTATGGAATGTAAAATATTTATGGGAACAATTGATAGAAAAAACAATATCATTTTGGTTCAACCAATTAGTTGGAGGGAAGTTGGAGAACAAATAAAGGAGGATTCCTAGGTAGATATCAGGGTAAGTAATGTTAATAACCATATATATATATATATTAATTTATAATATTTTATTAAAAAATATTTTGTCCATTGTAGCTTTGATATAATTTTCCTGATGGAAAAAATGCCATGGATGCAAGGTTAATGGGTTTAGGTGAAATGTGGTGAGCTTACAAATATGACTCATATCTTGGTTGGAAAAAGTGAGTTGGCATAGAGGTTGAAGAAGTACCAGTGATTCATGATTTCCCAATATCACAATACAACGAGATGATCAGATATTAGAATAGTCAATATTTTAAGGTATTTGTTAAATTTAAATATATATATATATTCATTTATTTATTTGAAAATGAGTTTTATTTAATTTAATGATATTATATAATTATTTTTTTATAGGAGAAATCAGACAGAAATAAAAGAAATAAGAGTGAAATGAAACATGTTTATACTCATGGACACACTTTACTCCCAGATCATGAGAAAACATAGGTAATTTAATATTTAAAATATTTAGCTTCGTTTAGTGCAAATTTTTTGACTTCCAATTTTGATTTATTTCATTTTTTTTTCAGAAAAAGGAATTGAATATCTAGGGTCATTCTTATCTCTCAACTTTGTTTTATATAAACAGAAAAAAAAGAAAGATACAATTGTGCCAAATACTGACACTGAGAAGGATATTATAAGTATCTTTCAATTTTTTTATTTTGACTGAATTTAATTCCTTATATTATTTTATAATTTTAATTTATGTTATATATCAATCAATATAATGCTTTAGAGACATTGTCGGAAAAAGAACCTGACAATTTGGGCCCAAACGATCATCTACATCTGTTATTAGGAGATGAGCATCAGGGTAGAGTGTGTTGTCGACCTGGGAAGAATATTATACCATCTCGATGTTGGTCTACGGACAATGTTTCTTTGAGTATTGGTTATGGTTTGGTCATAGTGGAAAGATGAATTATGTAATCAAAGAATCAACTCAAAAAGCAGAAAAGGTGATATTTGAAAATATGAAGAAAGTTATGTCTACCATTTCTTGTAAAAATTCACCAGAAGAAGCTGTAGTGGTTGACACATGTTTGATGTCGATGAGTTTTGTTGGCGGAGCTAGAGCTGTATCTGGAGTGAGAGCTGTAGCCAGAGCTGGAGTTGGAGCCAGAGCTGTAGCCGAAGCCAGTCCCAGTGTCAGTGTTGGTACCGATCCAGATGTCGATGATGATGCTGGTGGCATGAGAGGTGCTGATGGAGTTTCTGTATGAGGTGAGGATGATGGTTATCAAGAATCTGATGATACTGATATTGAGACTCACTATTTATGTGAATTGTTTTTTTGGATTGTTAATATGTGTAATTTTATTATGCAATGAGGTTTTATTATTGTAATACTGAATTGTATTGTAGTGTTTCTGACTGTTTCTACATATATTGAATTATTCTATTATGAGATATGTTTGTTTATGTAGTAGTTAAGTTTTATTATTATTATATTGAATTGTATCCTCCTCTGACACGACCATCTTACCTCCTCGATGATGCTTCTCCGAGGCGGCCCCTCTATCTCCTCTGGCACACCCCTAACAGTATGTAGTCTAATTTTACATTTTTTGCTTGATGCCACCACTTAATTAGTTTCACTGATCATATTGTGAGTTTTATGACTTGTATTGGTATGCAAGATAGCGATGCATGCTCTACAGAGAACCAACAAGAAAACATAGCCGATGCAACTGATTTTCTCCCACAACATGCAACTGGGATTGAACTGAATACAAAATTCAGGAGGTAATGATTATTTTATACCATTTTTTGCAAGACAATAGTAACCATTTGTTGTGTTTTTAATCAAATTAACTTGGAATACAAAATTATTGAAAAAGTGTTGATTTCGAGTTTACTCTTGAGTGTGCAATATTCAATGTTATGGACATTGGTCTATATGATGGTTGGATAGTTGATCCCCAGGTATGCACTTTTAAATATTGTACCCTTATATTTTTTTATAAAAAATGATACATTATATGAATACCTTCATCATATATATTTAATGTTTGGTTTCTATATTCATATTTCATTCACTGAGTGGTATTTCTCATCTCACATCAAATGTTCGTGATCGATTATGGCTACCCCACATAGGTAGTGGGAAGACTGATCTCACAGTTATGTTTAAAGGGGCATGATTTCATTGATATTGTATTGATTTCCTTTATGTTTTTGTTCATATAGGAGGAGGATACTTATGAACATACACTAGTTCCATCTCAAAGATTATTTCAAGGAGTTTGATTTTTCTTGGTGACATTAATGCTTTTTTGAGGCCTGATTAAAAAACTAGTAGTAATTTCTATAAAATCTCATCTAGTGAAATTTTTTTATTGATAAATGTGGCTTGGACAATGTTTCCATATTTGGAGTTGATTAAACATAGAGTCAATATACTTAAAAGGGAAGGTTGGAAAGTATATTGGATAGGTGCTTTGTGTAAATGGATTAAAGGAATAGTGCAGTTGAGATATTTGGACTGACCCTTCCAAGATTACATTCTGATCATAGTCCTCTTTTAATTTAATTTTGTATTAATAGATCAAGGTCAACCCCACTTCCTTTCAAGTTTAACAATTCTTGGATTGTTGTGCTAGGCTGTAGATAAATCATTTTGGATTCCTGGATGATTGATTTTGTGGGAAGTCCTCTATATATTTTAACTTGCAAGATAAATATTGTAAAGGCAAAAATAAAAGAATAGAATAAAGCATCCTTTTTTAATCTTGATAGTGTCATTAAGGAGGATTAATCTCATCATATTATTTTACAAAAAAAGGAACATGACTCAGGATGTACCCTCTCAGGAGGAGACAAAATCCACATCCAAAATTGATATTATCCTGACTCTAAAAAAGAACCTTTCTCATAATAAATTTAATATTATATGGATGAAGGAGGGGGATATAAATTCACTTTTCATTCATTGCATGTATATGGAAAAAAATTGAGAAGGAGTCTTACTTATCTATAAATTAATAGTAATATGTTTAGTTCTACGAATGAAATGAAAAATGCTGTGACTTTTTATTTTTAGGAGATTTACTCAGATAATGGAGAAGGAAAAACTGAAAAACTGCTCAAATGAAATGAACTAAGAATTGATGATATTCAGAATAGAAGTCTAGTTGAGTCACCCAGTGAAAAATAAGATTCATTCATCTCTATTATAATTAAATGTGGATGGTGTTGCTGGACCAGATGTCTTGACAAAACTTTTTCCATGTTTAAATGGGACATTCTTCATCTTGATGTAATACATGCTATGAGGGAATTTTTTATTCTTTAATGAATGCCTTTTTGGTTGAACTCCAACATCATTGTATTAATCCCAAATAAATATAATTCTCTATATATAAAAGAATTTAGTACTATTTATATTGGGTTTTTAATACCAAAGGTCATTAGAAAAATCATGACGCACAAGATGGGTGAGATTGCTAAGGGTTTTATTTTGACAAATCAGGTTGGGTTTTCCCTTGGGAGGAACATTCATAATTTACTCTAAAATGCTTCTAAATGTGTGAGTATCATGAAGAGGATGGTAAAGTATGATAATATGTCCTTTAAGATTGATATATCAAAATATTTTTATAAAATAAAATGAAGTTTTAGTTTTTCAATTCTGAAAATGAAAGTATTTTCACAGAGGTTCATTGATTTGATTTGTTCTAACATGCATAGTGCAAGGATATCTATTCTGGTTAATTTGTCCCCAAGTGGGTTCTTCTAGTGTGCAAGAGGAGTTAGGAAGGGAGAACCTTTATTTCAAATTTTATTTCTTATAGCTGAGGATTATCTTAGTTTGTATCTTATTGATCTTGTTAATATTGGGCTTTGCTAGAGGATGGGGTTTGGGAGGGATTTCATTGCACCATCACATTTGTTTTATGCCGATGATATTTTTATCTTTGGTTAGGCTGATATTGTTACTATCTCATACATCAAGAGAATTTTTTCACATTATGAAGATGTTTCAGGTCAGGTTATTAGCTTGAATAAGTATTCTATTCTGTTTGGAAATGGAGTGTCTATTTCTAAGCAGAATTGGGTAGCATGAATATTTGGTGTGAAGAAAGGATCACTTCCATTTATTTACCTATGGGATCCCTTTTTTTAGGGTAGAGTGAAAAGATTCTATATGGAGAATATTACTCTGAAAATTGTTAACAAGTTGGCAACTTGAAAAGAGAAGATCATGTCTTCAGTAGGTAGAATTTTCTTGGTCAATTTTTTTATCACCTAAATGTTTGTATACTCTTTATCATTGTATAGATTTCCCATAATCACTGTTATAGAATTTAATCATAAGAATAAAAATTTTATTTGGACTGGATTGATTAATGGAAGGAATTTGGTAACATTTTCTTGGAAAGATTGTGTCAATCCTTTGAAAATGGGAGGTATGGGAGTTAAAGATACCAGAATATTCATTGATACTATGATAAAAAATATAACATGGATGGTTATTTCCACTTATTACCTCTCTTTGGAAGTTCTTTTCATCATATTTTTCAACAAATTGCACAGTGTATAGACTATGTATGTGGACACATTAGTATGGTCTGCTGTTAAGTTGGCCTATTGTGACATTGTGGGCTATCCTAAATGGGTGGTTTGTAATAATTATCGACTTAATATCTGGAGAACTCATTGGATTTCTAGATCCATAAGTGATGATATTGGCATTCCTATAACTCTTAGGGATGTTAATTTTTATGATTTACAATGTAATCTAGGTATCTGTGACCTACTTCGAAATCATCTTGATGTGGATGTTTCTATATATGATTATTCTGATTGTGACATTTTGGTTTGGATTCCCAATCTAGATGGTAAATTCATGACCTGTGATTTTTATCGACCTCACTGTGGTACCACTATTAGTATTCCGCATTGGTTTAAATGTTTTATAAATCACTTCATTTCCCCTATTGATATGCTGCTAGTTTGGAATGTTTGGAAATAGTTCCTGCATATTCAACACCACATCCAGTGTACAAAAATAGTTACTATTTTCCATTTTTCTTATACTTAAATTAATTGATTGTCTTTTCTTTAGATTACTTCATTTACTTTTCTGTAATCTATTGATAAAAAAATATAAAATGTTACCATGATCCATTGTTGGGTACTTAAATCTCCCACTTTGGATTTTTTCTCCATAAAAAAATCTCACTAATGTTTATTTAAATGGTTATTAATTGTGGCTATAGGGTATATTCTCCATGGTTTTGAAAGTTTTATTAGGGACCAAGATCCATGGTTTAACCATGGAAGCTGGTAGGGGGTGGTGATGGTAGGGGGTGGGGAGGACCATGGGGGACTGGTAGGGGTGGGGATGGAAGGGGGTGGGGGATGGTAGGGGGACTAGTAGGGGGAGGGGCAGGGGGACTGGTAGGGGGATGGTAGGGGGAAGGCTGATGGAGTGTCTAGGGTCTGTCTGGGGGGGGGGGCCTATAGGGCAGTGGGGAGGGTGAATTTGGGGTGAAAGGGGGTCTGTCTGGGGGGGTGTCTGTCTGGGGGTTGTCCAAGGTCTGTCTAGGGGGTCTGTCTAGGGGGGTGTCCAGGGTCTGTGGGGGTCTGTCTGGAGGGTTTTCCAGGGTCTGGGGGGGGGGGTCTGTCCAGGGTTAGAGTCTATCTGGGGGGTTTCCTGGTTCTTGGGGGGGGGGGGGGGTCTGTCTAGGGTGTGTCTAGGGATTGTTTGGGGGGTGTTCAGGGTCTTGGAGGGGGTCTATCCTGGGTCTGGAAGGCGGGTCATCAGGGCAGTGGGGAGGGGGTGTCCAGGGACTGTCTGGGGGTGTTCAGGGTTGGGGGGGGGGGGTCTGTCTTGGGTCTGGTAGGGGGTCAACATGGCAGTGAGGAGGGTGTAGGGGGGGTTTGTAGGGTAGTGGGGACGGTGCTTGTGGGGTGCAAGGGGGGTGGGTTGGGGGGGGGTGAAAGGTGGCGGGGAATCATTAAATAAATATGAGTTAATATTTTAACCATCTCCAAATGTGATTACTCTCTCATTCTTATTTTGTTCTATTTAGACCAGAAGACTCTTACTATTTCTCTATATTCTAGACATCCTTTTTATTTATCTTCAATTTTATGTTCACGAATCATCATACCCAATAATATTTCAATGTTTTCATTAACTATATGTGTTCTCATTTGTATTCATTATGTATATCAGATTATTTTGTTGTAAATATAATGATACTATATGAGTGACCATATAAACATTGAATTTTTTTCATTAATTACATTTGTTCTCATTTGTATGCATTATGTTTATCAATATTATTCACTTCTTCCACTGATTTAGGTGCATAAACCAAGGAATATTTCAATGATCATAATGGTGGTGGTGGTGGTGGTAGTGGTCTGAGAGGAGGTGATAATGATATTGCAATTTCTATAAGAGATGATGAAGGTCATGATGGTTCTTTTGATGTTTATATTCAGGTACATTTCAGATGTAAATTTTATTCTGGGTATATACATTTAATCTTATCAAATTGTTCTTTTTATTATGATGATATTGATATTGAAATTTTATATTGTTTATATTGGAGAGAGTTTTAATTCTTATGATATATATTCTATTATGCTTGAGTTTAGTTTTATTAGGAAGGTGGTGTTTTTTTATCGTAGCTAGAGGATGTGAGTACTTCTATAAGGTGTAGCTATTATGGAAGCATATGGTGATTAAGTATTGCTGGGTAGGAAACAATTTACATAGTTATTAATTGTGGCTATATTGTCAATTTTTCATGGTTTTGATAGTGTAATTAGGGACCAAGATCCATGGTTTAACCATGGGAGGCTGGTAGGGGGTTGGGATGGAAGGGGGGATGGAAGGGGTAGGGGGACTGGCAGGGGGGATGACAGGGGTGATGGTTGGGGGACTGGCTGGGGGAGGGGCATGTCGACTGCTAGGGGGTAGGGTGGGGGGGGGTGGGGGGTCTGTCCAGGGTATGTCCTAGTGGGGGTCTGTCTGGGGGGTGTTCAGGGTCTGGGGGGGTCTGTCTGGGGGTGTCCAGGGTCTGGGGAGAGTGGAGGTCTTGGCTGTCCAGGGGAGTCTGTCCAGGGTCAGGGTCTATCCTTGGGGGGGGGTCTAGGGGGGTCTGTCTGGGGGGGGGGGTGGTTGTCCGGGGACTGGGTGGAGTGGAGGTCTGGTATGTCCAGGGTCTGGGGGTGGGGGGGAGGGGTCTATCCTGGGTCTGTTTAGGGGGTTTCCCGTGTCTGGGGGGGGGGGGGTATCTGGGGGTGTCCAAGGTCTGGGGGGGGGGGGTTCCTGGGTCAGTCTGGGGGGTCCAGCGTCTATGCAGTGGGGGTGTCCAGGTTCTATCCAGGGGAGTGGAGGGGGGATTTTCATTGGATAATGGGTGATGTAGGGGGTGGGGGCTATTTTTTTGGTTTTTCAGGTCTAAAGCCACTATTTCTAACTGTGGCAGAAAATTGTGTCCATTCTCTAGTATAGCCACTGTTCTAAACTATGACTATAGTGATTTTACCATGGTTTGAACCGTGTCTGTATACCTATAGCCATGGGTTGATCATTGGCTATAGACCTATAGCCACAACTCCAAACCGTGGATATAAGTATAGGCCTATTGCCACACAAAACCTAACCATAGTTTCTCAAACCATAGCTATTACCTGTAGCCACAGTTTGAGGACCTATAACCATGATTTTAAATCATGTATATAGCCCGAATTTCTAGTACTGTACGTTTTAATGGAATGTTTACTTTTAGTTATTCACCATGCTTAATATTTTTTATCCTCTATAATACTTACCCTTATCGAGCATCTGAGCTCAACCCTTATGTTTAATTTTTCCCTAGGATGAAAAGATGTATATTATGAATGACTTTCGAGGATAATCTAAATGTTTATTGGTGTTTCCAATATATTTACTATTTTGTAATTCATTTCAAGTTGTAATAAAACTAATATGCATGTATCTAGTTATACAATGCTACTAACTATTTATTTTTCAGGATATAACTTCCTTGTTTATATAAAAATGTAATTAAATAGGGCACCAACTCTAGGAAACTAGGGATTGGTCCTTACAAATTGTGGCTTGATTCTCATGATAATGAGATACGTAGTGACACCCAGATCTCCTATCAGGTGTCTAGCCTTAATTCATGAAAATAACCCCCCCTTATATTCCCTATATACGAATTGGATTTACACAGGGAAACATTCTAGGAGATGAAACTTGAGTTCCATTAGAATGAGATGCATAATTATGCCTAAACCTCATGTTTCAATAACAACCACCATCTTAGAAAATTCTAAGGCCCCTTTCCCTATGTCAAAGCTTGACTGACGTGAGGGATAAATATCAATGAACTACATACAACTTGATTCTCATGTTAATGAGTTACATAGTGATGCCCAAATATCATATCCTAGGTCTAGGCACAACATGTTTTTCCTTCCACATCAGTTCATCTTCATCCTTACCACATGACATTAAACTATATGGGATTTCAAGAACTACATACATCTTGGTTCTCATCTCAATGAGATATATAGTGATTCCCAAATCTCTTATCTTAGGTCTAAATATAACATTTTTATCCTTACACATTGGTTCAACTTCGTCCTTATCGCATGACATTAAAATCCACGTGATTTCCAAAACTATGTATGACTTGATTCTTATCCCAATGAGATACATAGTGATGCATAAATCCTATGTCCTGGTCCAACTAAAACATAATTGAAATTCCCCTATTATTCACTTGTGATACCGTAGAGTAAAATAAACCTTTAACAATCCTTGTTTCTCACATTGAACATAGCTCACATGGGGTTAGGATGTTGATAAAAGAGTTCTCCGCAAAAAAGGTGTATCAATTCCTACTAGGTCTATCTTGCTCCTTTTTTTAAAATCTTAAAAGGCACACCAGATGTCCTTATCACATGATAAGAAACTACATGATATGTTTACGAACTAAATGTGTCTTGATTATTTCCCTAGAAATATACATATAGATTCCTAGGTCTTACACCCTATTTGAGATGTGATATTCCTTTTCCCATCAGAATCACCCACTTCCTTGTCATATGAAAATAAATTGCATTGTTCTTCAATAACTACATGTGGCTTGATTCACACCCATATGAGATACATAGTTACGTCTATATCATCAATCATGGGCCCATCCACAACACAACATAGGAAATTCCTCTACACTCTCATGTACAAGTCATATCTACATGAGGAGATACAATACGGTTTCTCACCCTACACCTAAACTCGTATTCAAACCCCCAATGTCCTCCACACATAAATTCAATTAGTATGGGGGACCATTATTATTAGAACTACATGTGACTTTCTTATCATCTTATTTATATACATAGTGATTCATAAACCTTAATTCTAGTCCAATCCATGAGGAAAATAAAAATGAACCTTCTCCTGTATAGAAACAAAGATATATACATGTTATTTTATTTTTGGTCCCCTCATTAGGGGGGCCACCGAGGTAACAAAGAGGCCCCCTTCTACGTATGAGTCAATCTATATAAGGGAATTCAGAATCATGGCCAATATAAATTCAAAAAAACATCCTTTGTGCTCAGATATATCCCATCCACACATCATACTCCTAATCTTGAACACTTTCATATCTTCATAATATTTCTTAATATTTTGGTAACAAAATCTATGATACTTTAGAGATCTTTTCCTTGACTATGTTGTAATACGTTCTAATTAACTATGCATAAAACAACCGAAAAAATGGGTTAGTCAGCCAAAAGATGACACTATTTTACTACTATAGTATGCACCGTAGTCGGCCATGGATAAAACATCCCACAAAACATGTTTTTCAAATAGCATAAATTTTCCCATTTGAAGAAGCCTCTTCTATACCTAAAAGAGTTGAATACAATATGCTAGAACCTATGATTCAATGTCAACGATTATCCCACACATATTTTTCCCATGTTGTCTCTCTTGATTTGAAAACCACCAATACTGTTGACGTTCCTTTCTGTCACAGAGTCTAATGGAATGTAAAGGGAAATACATTGAACCCAAAGTGATTCATCCTTTGAAGAAACATCAAAAATTGACAAAGGCATGAAGCAATATTCAAACGCAATTGGGTTGCGCAAGTTCTACTAAGGTCACGCAAGTATACTTGCGCACCACCCATTGGTCGGGCAGGTGACTTGCGCGCCTTCTTTGAAATTCTCCCAGGGTCCTCTCTAGCATATAAACACCCCCTGTGGGCCCCCCATTTTGGGACGAAAAATTCTAGAAACTCAGATTTGAGCTCCCGACGCCCTAGTCTCTTCTCAAAGCTTCCAAACACTTGTAAGGTAATTTCTTACCTTGAACGGAAGATCTTAAGAGGGGGGGGGGGGGTAAGGCATAAGTGTTGAATCTCATCAACACTTGCGCGCCTAGGTGGCTAGACCTTAAGGGAAATGGTCACACTTGCGCACCGCCTTACCCCTTCAACAGAACCTGCATGCCACTATTCTGAAAGAATCCAAGGATAGTACTAAGGGCTTAAGCCAAGACTCGCCCAAATTTTACTCTAAGGATTCACCGACATGCAAGTACCCCTATGTCGCATAAGTATACTTGCGCAACCAGGACTTGCATGCCCATGCAAGACTTGCGCGCCACCTTCTTTTTGGGTTCCCATCCTGACTATTTCACCTCCATTATTCCTATCCACCTATCCTTTTTAAGATTAAGACTTTTAAACTCTCTCCAAAGCCATTCATGGAATGATTTCCTTGCTGGATTCCTTATCTGAAAGGAATTCTGTGGAGCATCTCTTAAAACCTAGTGATTTACATATCTTTATGTCACTAAGGTTAAAGATTTCATTCATTCAACCTCATCCTTTAAGATGAGAGAATCCCTAACCTGGAAATCCTCCTTATGAGTAAGCCCCAAGTTCCCAAATCTAGGCATCCTCCTTTGGAGTAAGCCCCAAGATCCCAAATCTAGGCATCCTCCTCAGGAGTAAGCCCCAAGTCCCTTAACCTGGGCCTCCTCCTAAGGAGTAAGCCCCAGTTCTCAAAACCTTTTTAACCTGGGCCTCCTTCTCAGGAGTAAGCCCCAGTCTTAATTTCTCTTAACCAATCTTAATTTACTTTTTATTTGGGCTTCCTTATCAAGAGTAAAACCCAATCACAAGTCCCCTCCTAATTTGGGCATCTTCCTCAGGAGTAATCCCCAAGTTAGAGTATCCAAATCTCCATAAAGCACATATACCATTATGGACCTTGTTCCTGGGTTTCTTCTCGGAAGTAAAACCCAATATTCGTCTATTTTTGGGCAATCACACATACATAAGCTCCAGATCATTGCATCTTTCATGGAAAAATTTTCTGGTTTCACCAATATCTCTTTTTTCTCACATCGAGCATAACTCACTTGAGGTTAGAGTGTAAAAGTAATCATGACATCTTTCTTTGAGCCATCAATCATGCATAAACATCATACTCCCTTACATGAACTACGTGGGTTCAAATTCCTTTTCCAAAACAAAGGATATGTAGGTAGCCCATCAGTGGGTACGGTCCTAACTCTAAAATAATCAATGTCCTTCTGAATGACAGTAAACTTCAAGTGCCCCAGTGAGTGGCTTTAAAACCAATATGGTCATCACAATGACCAAGAGACATTTATGTATTGAAGGATACCATTGACTAAGAATCTATATCAAATATAGATGATTCTCTATCAATGAAGAACCTCAAATACATATAAAAGATTCTCTAAATATCCTACATATCAATCATTGATTGTCAGATCTAAAGGAATGCTCATTTTATACTTGGTAATGTAATAAGGATTCACGAACATAACTTAAATCTATAAAGAGAGTCCTAGAGTAGACAATAATTCCCCTAAAAAAGGTGTGATGAGTCCGACCTCCCATCCTCTCAACCAATTCTAATTCCTATGCCTCATCAGTCCACAACTAATGAGCACATACCTTTGGAGTGTAGGTCCAAATGGATATGGAATCATTGGATGTTTCCTGTTCTACGAACAAACCCGTTAGAAACTGATTGGAATGTTTTAACCTTCAATCAATGAGGTCATTCCCAATTCCAGAGGAAACAAAATATGGTGAACCCGACGTGAATCCTTAACCAAGTTAAAATTATGTTTTACTTGTTTGTTAGGCCCCTAGTTAAAACTCAATGAGAGGTCCAACAAAGTAATCAATAACATATGTGCCCATCCAAAAGATGTAGCAGCCGAAATTATCTTGATTATGTTTGTTATATCAAACAGGAACTCTTTTCCAAGATCTTCTGCATTACAAGAATGGCTTCTCTTAAATTCACACATGTGAATGCTTCTGCTGTGAAAACCTTTTCTGTGAATGCATCTGCTGCTACTCCTGCTGGATCATCGTCCGCTCTGAGGGAGACATCACCAACTCAGCATCTTTAACCCTGGGTATCGAATGAACTGGTTAAGGAGTACTGTCAACACAGTATCATTCCAACTCTAGAGGCTACTCGACAAGACCTCCAGGGGAACAACTCACCCTGGTCATCTGGACAGCGTTGAACAGTGATCAAGAAGCAGGCGGTTCTAACCACCGTCTCCAACCGTTTCAGGTCGTTATCCCCGGAACGCAACAACCATTCCATCCCATATTCTGAGGAGGTGAATGAGAAGGACGCTCAGGGCCATAATTAAAGGAAACATGAGTACTTCTCGAGGGCTCCCACTAACAATCCCTGCCAGACTCGTGTGGTAGTGTGCCCTCAATATGATGAGGGTTCCATATCCAGGCGTTCGACTCAGGTTCCTCTAACCCAAGTAGGAAAAATGAACTAATAGAGGCGACAACCAGTTAAAAGTGAGTAGGTTCTTATCTCTTCCATTTACAGAGAGTTTCACCAACCTAACTTGGTGGTAAGCAATGAGCAGGCACACACACCCGTCCATTTTAATCCCACTGTCTAGCAGACTCATCTGGCAGCAGCACACCAATCCTGCCAGGAAATTCAGGCAGAGTACTATAGATAGGAACATACACCTGTTTATAAATCATTGGCTAATCAGTAGGCTTATCTAACTACATGCGATGGAGCCCGCCAACCCAATGTGTTGAAAACTGGTAAACAAGTACATACACCTGCTTACACTCATCAATCCTGCCAGCAGCCTCGTCTGTCAGTATTGAAGGAAGCTCATCAACCATGTTTGGAGGAGTGCAATCAGTAGGCACATATACCTTCTAGTATTGATCAAGCCTACCAATAGTCTCATTTGGAAGCATTCAGAGAAGTCAGTCAGAAAGCTCTGGCGACAAACAGGAGGCAGACTCAACTCTCTACCCCCACACATGAGTACTGTCAGAATTCACTGACAGGAAAAGGAGGACAGGAGCAGGCACATACACCTACTCCAAGTACGGAATGGACGTATATCCCTGTTCTGGCTGCTGAAGTCACCAAGTACATTATTTCAATGGTGAAAGAGCAGAAGCAAATCCCTGCTTATATTCTGGATGCCTGCCAGGATATTATAACAGCTTCTGCAGCATCTCAGGGAAATACACATAAATCTATCCCTACTAGTGGAGTGACACATCAACAGTTCACTCTAGAGAAAATACACACATCTATTCCAGTCCAAGAGGGTTGTGGGGCGTACTCCCCCATATCATATGAACAACCAAGTCAGGCACATACACCTGATTTGAGTGGAGACAATCAGCCTAACCCGATCATTTCTCCTAAGAAGGCACATAAACCTACCCATAATGATCACTTTCATCCACAACTGGTTCCTAAATTGAGTAAGAAGGCATATAAAAATAATACTTGCCCAACACTGTTAAGAAATCAAGAGACAATCTGTAACAAGGCCTTACTCAATGCTGGAGTTCTTGATTCACTCAGATAATTATTTGTTGCAACTCAAGATTCTGCTCTCTTAGTTCCCAATAGTGGGAACATTAATTCTAAAGGTCTGCATTAGATACTTCCTCTTAAAGGCATGCTTCAGGACAATTCGGTCGATCTCGAAGTTTCATCTTCAGATGAGATCCACAAGAACCCTCTGTGTGGCCAGAAGATAAAGGAGAAAAATGTTTCATCTTTTGAAGTAACCCACCATGGTGGTCCTCCCCATGATGATGAATTTAGCTGCGAAAGTCCTATCCACAGTAGTGATTCACATTGCTTGGAAAATTATCCAATAGACAATATAGTTATGAGAAATCCCTCTTATCTTGAGGCACTTGAAAATGTGAAGCCATTCATGTCTAATGCTTTACCACTATCAGGTGAAACACTTTCTCAATCAGAAGATAGCCTGGGGTGTAGGTCATTCTCTGAACCACCCATGGGTTGTTCATATTCTAGTTTAATCAGTGAATTCTCTACCAATCTTGTTGAATCTGATGAAGCAGCAAGGAAGA
Organism: Viscum album; assembly: GCA_963277665.1. NCBI lineage: Eukaryota > Viridiplantae > Streptophyta > Magnoliopsida > Santalales > Viscaceae > Viscum > Viscum album. Next base: position 1,475,716,725 of record OY728152.1, on the reverse strand, counting down.
ACCAGCTCTGGTCTAATCAGGTAGAAGAATATTCATTTAATGATAAAGATGAATTACTGAATATGAGAAAACAACTGGCGAAAAGTGAAGTACTAATTATGTTTTGACCTTTGGTTGATTCTCAGTATGACATTCCTGAAATGTTGATGGAAGATGGAAATCATGATATTCATCTCAACATATGGAAAATAATTGTCAGTTTAAAAAGAAAATATTATCTTATGACGAATATGAAAATCATGTCAAGATAATAGAAGGGTTACAACTCCCAATTGATTTGGCATCTCTCTCAATTTCTCAATATCTGAAGGCTAAAAAATAGCAGAGATCCCTTCAACGTTCATGCCTTGGCATACTAAGAAGATTGCGCCAGTTAATTTCCAATTCCCCATATAGTATTCATATCGGGGGATGGGGTGTTCAAGGAGGGATACATTTCACTATACTCTCCAGTCAGAAAATCCCGCCGAAAATGGTCTCATGCAATGTTATTGCCCATGGCCAACCACAGTCAATGGGTTTTGTTTGTAATAAAAATATTTCCCAAGAATAGGACAAAACTAGTTCCTCTCAAAATCAAGCATACACAGAACAAGTTGTTGAATTACTCTTGCATCAAGTAAATGAGAATATTGAACATGCCTCTTATTTAGAGAAATCACTACATCAAGTGACAAAGTGTCAGAAATCATCCAACAGTCTTTTGAGCCGAGTGATAAAAGTGGATGTAGGTTGATGCATCCAGCTAATTTCCAGACTAAATTCCACAAGATCAGGATAGATTTCATGAAAGTCTCAGATATAACATGTCAAGAACCACCACAGCTTGCCCGACTGGGGACTCTTTTAACCCAACCCTCAGAATCAACAAATAAGATTCGTGGAGTTGAGCAGGAATAACCCCAGTCCATCAGACTAGGGAATTTTTCAAATCCTCAATCCCTCCCTCATAGAAAGTTAGTCTTCTCTCGATTGGGGAAGAAGCCTCAAGAGGAATGAAGAGCCAAATTATCAGGAGATTCCCTCCAAATTACAGTTCGTCAAGAAGTTCCTGAGGGATCGAATCAACAAAAGGCAATATCTCATCAAGGACATGGAAGAAGACAATATCGCAAAAATTCTGATAGAAGGGATGCAATGCGTTATGAATCAATAAATTTCATCAATTCCATAGTTTCTAATCCACCAGATGAGGCTCACTCGGAGGGATCAGATGAAGAGGTTCCTTCTTCAGAAGTTATACACACAGACACAAATGAAGAAGGTGTGCGTACACGAAATAAAAGGATTAATCAGAACCTAGGAAATCCTTCAAGTAATCCACTTCCCCCTCTTCAAAAGTTGTTCAATAAGGGGAAAGGAAAGAATCAGGTTACATACCCTTCCTCTAGAGAAGGCCAACTGCTCCCACTAGAGCAAATATTTTCACAACAAGAGGAAGAAATGAAGGAATTGTGGAGGATGAATGACGAAATACTTCAGGGTAGTCATCCTCCTAAGAGTGTTGGAGTCAGTCAGCCAAAGTAATTTGTTGTGGCTACTGAGATGGATCAAGAATATCCTCCTTTATCAGTACACCCCCATAGGTCTAATCATATGGGTCAAGTGTAACAACAATCGGCAGTGCTGCCACTGGTTGCAGTACCAGCTGCTACATCTGTCCAAGATCCAGTCATTTCACCTATTCAGGTCCAAGCTCAACCAAATGTTTCTCAAAACATAATAACTACTATTGAGTCATTAACAGCTCGGTTGGAGGCTATAGAGGGAAAATGAGCTCAAATTCAACCAGAAAAGAGATCTTACCCTGGATGGGTTGATGCAATTCCTCCCCCATAAAATTTTTCAAGTACCACATTCCCAATATTTAATGGTTTGGTAGACCTAGAGCAACACATAACACATTTTGTTTCTCGTTGTGATCCTATGATGGGAACCCCTCAGCAACAGGAAGCAGTTAAGCTCAGGTGTTTTGTACAATCATTACAAGGGCCTGCTTTTGTCTGGTACACAAGCTTGCAATCCCGGTCAATTACGGGATGGGAGGACCTCCACCAAATATTTCTTCTTCAATTCAGCTCAACTTTTCCAAAAACCACATTTTTTGATCTTACAAATTGTAAGCAAAGGGAGAATGAAAGGGTTTCATATTTCATTGTTCGCTGGAAGGGATTAACTTATTCCCTGAGCTTAGCACTCCCTCAAGAGGAATTGTTGCCAATATGTGTGGAAAATTGAAGTGATGAGCTATGCACACCGTTGATCCCTATGAAATACACAGGAGGGTTTCAAGACCTTACTTCAAAGTCTCAACAGATTGAAGATTCTCTTATGAAGACTAAGGATAAAGCTCATGTAATTCCATCAGCTCTAGGAAGGAGAATGGGTAAAGCAGAGACTACTATAGTTATGCTTAAACAATCACCTGTACCTGCTTCTACTTAAAAACCTTCATATTCTTGAGGGTATCCACCTCATGAGCGCCAAAAAAAGAGGCCATTTCATCAAGATGATCAAAGAGATCAAAGAAGGAAACAATTTGAGGATCTAAAGAGCAAATCTTACTCTTTCCGAAATGAACAAGTTTCTGGTTACCTCATTTCGGCTCTAGAAAATAATTTGGTTCAATTTCCAAGGCCCTAGAGGCCAAACAGGGAAGGATATAAAGACCTTCCCAACTATTTCTCATTTTATCAGATGTTGGGGCATCCCATTCAGGAGTGTTTTGTCTTCAAGGACCTCCTGTAAAAAATGTTCGACTTGGTAAAAGTCACACTGAAAGGTTCTTTAGATCAGGTATCATGTGTTACTGCTAAATGTCTAGTGGATGAAGGTGAGTGGCAAGAAGTCAAGAACAAAAATGCACCAAAATATGATGATTGGATGGTCAGAAAAAAAAATCAACCAAACTCATGCTATTTTGCGAACACAGTTGAATAAACCAATTGTGTCTTCTACCATGAATGCTGCAGAAAAACCGTCTTCATCAGAGGGAAAATCCTCTAAGAAATGACATAATTCCAAGAAAGAAGAACAATCAGAAGAAGATGAAATCGTGTCAAAGCCTAAGTTGTCTTTTACTCTAGCAGATTTTATGTTATCTACTTGAAAACAACGGCACTGCCCCACCAAACGGCATAGCCTAAATAGGATAATCAGGTAGAGTCTTCATTGTATAAAGAGTTGATCTTCGGTTCTGTTAATATGATTCAATTAACAGATCCATATTCCAGTCACAGTTTTGATTTTGATGAGCCCGAGTTCCCCATATCAAATAGAGGAATCAAAGGAAGTTTCAAAGTCTTAGGATACAGGAGAAGACATGGATCTTTCAGAGGCTACTATTCCAATTCTACCCCATCTAGAACTGTGTATGCGGAAGAAACTCTTGGCAGATCCCTTCAATGGGCTCAACAAGAACAAGAAAGTTCTTCTACACAAGGCATATTCAGTCTTGGCACAGTTATTCTAGAAGATCGATTGGAGGTTCCACCTTCTTCCTCTCAACAAGTAAATAAACCTAATCAATCTATTATTCCATATCCAAGAGTATTACCAACACCTATCCCGGTACAATATGCATCAACATCCAAAGAATCAACTCCCAAGGCACCTTAAAAACAACATGATTCTGTTGGGAAACGCATACCTTTGGATCAAAAGTATGATGTATTGAAAAACTTGGCCCAAATATCGGCCAAGTTATCAATTCTGGATGCTTTGAATTTATCAAAGGATCTTCGAGAGGCACTCATCGAGGCTTTGTCAAGTCCTCAGGAGTTTGAAACTGAAAATGCTACAGCTGAAGTCTACTATGTAGAGAATAATCCTGCAGAATACTATGTAGTGATATCTTTTACTGATGAAGATGAAGATGATGTTGTGCATGGACATATTAGACCTTTGTACTTATCTGGAAAGGTCAATGGTGTAGAAATCCGAAGAGTTTTCATTAATAATGGTTCAAGATTCAACCTCATCTCCATTCTTACACTTCATCGATTGGGCCTCACAGAATCTGATTTATCTCCTTCTACATTGATGTTACAAGGATATGATAAAAATGAACAAGAACCACTGGGCGAGATTACACTCAGAACTCAGTTTGGAGATCTTGTATCCAATTCAGATTTCATTGTTGTTGATCAAGACTCAACCTTCAACATCTTTCTTGGTAGGCCCTGACAATATCAACATGTGGTTATCCCTTCATCATACCATCAATGTCTCAAATATTGTTTCAATGGTCAAATTGGGACATTTTATGGTGATAAATCTCCATTCAAGACATGTGAATCTCAATAAATTGAGGAAGAATTTTATCACATGAAGGGAAGTGAGAAATCCACAACAAGGGAGATTACCAAAGTTAATGCTCCATTTGGTTTGGAAAAGATTCTAGTAAATCCATTTACACATGTGAGTACAGATTATGTGTTTCCTATCAGTCAAATTGAAAGGATAGACTCAAATCAAAATACTCTTACGGAAACTTCCATAATGTCAATTATGGCAATCAATCTAGACAACATGGGAGAATGTGGTGATCCACCAAGCAATGATGAAATCTCAAATGGAGATGTCTTCATTTCATCCGCTGAATTCCAGCAAGTCTATACATCGCCTATCAGGCCATAGCAAGTTATAGAAATGTTAAAGGTAAACGATGATGTCGATTCTAAATCCATCATCTCCTCTTTATTATCCAAATAAGACCCTTCATCATCAATCGGGTCGGAAATGGAAGCTTCTTCTTCAAGATGTGAAAATTTTAACATCTCTTCTGATCATGAAAATTATGATTCATCATCTAATATGCAAGTAGAAATAGAAGAAATAACACATGTTAAATAAGAAGAGGAAGATATCAGGGATGCTCCTCCAGCATTTAAAGAGGGTATCTCTACCACCGTGGATGAACTCAGAGAAATAAATCTGGGTACAAAAGAAGATTCACTCCCCACTTTAATTAGTGTGGCCATGACTCTTGAAGAGAAAGAGATGTATAAATCCTTTCTAAAGCAAAATCGAGATATATTTGCCTAGAACTATACAGAGATTCCATGGATTGATCCTGATGTTGCCACTCATCGTTTGGGTTTTCCAGAAGAACATCAAGGATTCAAACAAGCCGCTAGAAGAACACACCCAAAATATGCTTCCAAAATTGAAGCTGAAGTGGATAAGCTCATCAAAGAAAACTTTGTCAGAGAAGTTCAATATCCCAAGTGGTTGGATAATATTTTCCTAGTGAAAAAGAAGAATGGGAAAATTAGTGTTTGCATTGGTTTCAAGGATCTTAATCGGCATTGTCCTAAAGATGACTTTACACTACCAATTACAGAACTCTTAATTGATGAAACTGCTGGAAATGAAGCACTTTCCTTCATGGATGGATATTCTGGATATAATCAAATCCTAATGGCTCTAGAATATGAAGAATCTATAGCCTTCAGAACCCCTCAGGGTGAGTTTTTCTATCCGATAATTCCCTTTGGCCTGAAGAATATAGGAGCAACATATCAGCGTACCATGCATCGCATCTTCAAACCCCTTTTAGGGAAGTTTGTTTAATATTATGTAGACAATTTGGTGGTTAAATCCAAACAATGTTCTAATCATTTGGCTGATTTGGATATCATATTCCACAAACTTCGGCAAACTAATTTGAAGATGAACCCCTTAAAACGTGCTTTTGGGGTAACCTCAGGAAACTTTCTCAGCTTTTTTGTATGCCATTGTGGTATCGAAGTCGATCCTGAGAAGAAAAAGTCAATCCTTGGTATGTCACCTCCTCGAAATTTAAAATAATTGAGAGGACTTCAAGGAAACTTAGCTTATATTCGGCATTTCATCACCAATTTGGGAGGAAAAAGTTTACCCTTCACCAAATTGACGAAAAAGGGAGTCACTTACCAGTGGACTGAAGAAAGTCTAGAAGAATTCGATATTCTGAAGAAGTATCTCTTGATTCCACCGATGTTAATTCCACCTGTTGAAGGAAGACCACATATCCTCTATGTGACAGCCTTAGAGCGATCATTGGGTGCATTTCTTGCCCAGAAGAATGATACTGGGAATGAAAACAGCCTCTACTATCTCAGTCGGACTATGATTGAAGTAGAAACCCGATATTCAAATATTGAGAATTGCTGCCGTGCATTAATCATTGCAGTTCAAAAATTGAGACACTCCCTGCAACATCACGAGGTTCAATTGGCATCTCACAATAACCCGCTCAAATACATCCTTAGTCGTCCAATGCTTATAGGATGTCTGGCAAGGTGAATAGTTATTTTGCAGCATTTTGATACCCGATATGTGTCTTAAATCGCAATAAAGGGCTAAGATCTGGCGGATTTCCTTGCTGAACATCCTTCAGTAGAAGATACATCTTCAGATATTGAACTTCCGGATGAGGAAGTATTCTTTATTCAATATATTCTTCAAACATGGGAAATGTACTTTGATGGTGCTTCCAGAAGTCTAACAGGGAGGAAAATAGAAGATCCTAAGTTCAACAAAGTTGGGTTAGGAGTTGTACTCATTTCCCCTGAAAAGGAATTGCTAAATTATTACTTCTCATTATTGTGAGGTGGTACAAGTAATGTATCGGAATACCAAGCTCTTATTACAGGATTGGATTTGGCGCTTCAAGCATAAGTGAATCACTTAAAGGTGAAAGGTGATTCAGACTGGTAATCAAACAATTCAATGGGGATTACAAAATCAGAAAAGAAGGACTAATCCATTTGTATGATTACATCAGAGAGTTAATGGTGGAGTTTCCTTCGGAACCGACATTTTCATATGTCCCAAGACCACAAAATTCCGAATCTGATGCACTGGCTAATATAGCCACAGCTCTGGCAGATACAAATCGGGACAAGACAACCATCAATATTTCCCACCGTCATACAATTTCACCTTATGTTCAAATCAGAACAGAATAAATCAATGAAATTAGTCCCATATTTGAACCATATGGTCATACTACAGGATGGATGAAACCTATCATGGAATACCTTCAAAATGGAAAAATTCCTCTAGATACAGCTGGGAAAGAACAAGTCTGAAGTTGTGTAGTCAATTTCATTTTTTTGATAGCCCAGATCACCTAGAGAAAATTATCTACAATCATGGTTTTGATGGAGTTCTCTTGAGATGTATTGATGGTGAATAGACAATGGATGTCATGAAAGAAGTACATGCAGGAGTCTGTGGTGCCCATCAATCTGGACATAGACTATCTGATCAAATTTGAAGGCTTGGATATTTTTGGCCTTCAATGATACAAGATTTTATTGATTTCACAAAGAAGTGTCATTCTTTCCAAGTACATGGAAACTTCATTCTTCAATTCCCAGCGTTTCTTTATATAGCTAAATACTCGTGAACATTTTCTACATGGGGAATGGATGTAGTGGGCCTTATCCTTCGGTAACAGCCAAGCTGTTGAAGTATATTATTACTGCTACTGACTTCTTTTCCAAATGGGTAGAGGCAATACCCCTCAAATAAGTTAGTTCAAAATGCATTGTTAGATTCATCAAGTCTAACATCATTACCAGATTTGGTGTCCCTCATACCATATTGACGGACAATGGCACCAACATCTATTCATCCGAGGTGAGAAAGTTGTATCAAGAATACAACATCAAATCCAACCATTCATCTCAGTATCATGCAGCGGCCAATGGCCAGATAGAAGCTTTCAATAAGACTCTGTCAAATATACTGCAAAATATGGTGGATAAAGATAAGAAGTCATGTCCTGATAAACTCTTTCATGCTTTATGGGCTTATCGGACCACCACCCGCACTGCAACGTGGTCAACTCCATATTCATTGGTATATGGAACGGAAGAAGTCTTGCTAAATGAGGTTCAACTACCCTCGCTCAGAGTATCCATTTGTGATCAGTCATCTACAGATGAACAATCTCAAAAGCGATCGGATGAATTGGAATGGTTATATGAGAAAAGATTGTGCACCCTTCACTACTTGGAAGTCTATCAGAATCGAATAGCATGAGCTTTCAACAAAAAAGTTCATCTTCATTCATTCATTCAGGGAGAATTGGTATTAGTCCTCAGAACTCCAATGATACCAGGAAAGAAACCTCCCATACTTGAGCCAAAATGGGAAGGACCTTATTTAATACATAAGGTCTACTCCAATGGAGCGTATTCTTTAATCTCAATGGATGGAGAGCTCATCACTACTCTAACCAATGCCAGATTTCTGAAGAAATATTTTTTATGAACACAAAATACAGAAAGGGTCCATGCATACAACCTTAAACTATTGGCACATACGTCCAACATGATGTTAAACTATGACGTCCTAACTACATGATTCTAAACTGTATAGAAGTCCCTTATATCCAGTAAGACGTTAAACTGCATAACCAACGATCCATACATATGACCTTAAACTATTGGCATTTCTCTCGTCCAGCAAGATGTTAAACTACATCATCATCTATGGTCCATGCATATGACCTTAAACTATTCGTACTTTCATCCAACATGACATTAAACTATGTACCTTCCATCATCCTATACAACATTAAACTATACAGCAATGGTCCATGCATATGACCTTAAACTATTCGCACCATCGTCCAACATGACGCTAAACTGTATCATCCCTTTTTTGTCAAACATGACGTTAAACTATGAAAAAGTACATAATACGTCCAACATGACGTTAAACTATGTCCTCTTTTGTCCTTACTTCATGACATTAAACTGCACAGTCCCCCTTTCATCCAACATGACATTAAACTGTATTGTCCCTGCTACATGACACAAAACTGTGCAACACCAACAGTCCTCACTGCAAGACTTTAAACTGCATAGTCCCTTCATATGTCCTACATGACTTTAAAATATGCATCATTAAGGTTGTTTCTACCACTTGTTTCTCACACCGAGTATGACTCACATTAGCTTAGAGTAAACTTCAGCCATAACACCCTCTCTGGTCCACTAACCATCTGTAAGTCCCAACCCCATTTTTTAGGTCGTTGTCCCCATGAATAACTTGATCACTAATTCATTCTTTAATTGAACTATGCGGACATTGATCCTTTCCTTCTAGGCTGGGTACGTAGGCAACCTCCTAAGGTTCAAGCCCAAAACCAATCACTTCACATTGGATCACCTTTGTCCATGCTATATAACGTTAAACTGTACATCATTTTTTGTCCTGCATGACAATAAACTACAATATTATTTGATACCCTCACTTGAGAGGGAATCATTATTTACATTTATTTTCAATCATGTTATATTCCAAAGACTACATACATACATGGATATGCCTGATCCTTTTATCATGGGTCAAACCATCATTGCACTAAAGTACCCTTTTTCACCCTTCACTTATACGAACCAAATCTATACAGAGGGTATTTCTAGAACTATGTGGGCTTGATTCCCATCCTTATGGGATACGTAGGAATGTTTGAGTATCCCTCGAATCCAGCCCGAAGTCTTTGGGCCTAACCCCAAATTCCACTTTCAGTCCCCTACATGAAAAGTCCCTATGAAAACACAGACTGCGTATTTCTTATAATGGTCCAAGTTCTATGACCCTAAACTAAGATCTCTTACAATTTCATCCCACACGACATTCAACTATATTTCAAGAACTATGTATGGCTTGATTCCCATCCTTGTGGGATACGTAGTGAAGTCCAACATTTCAATTCAGGACCCATCCACCACATGATTATGGTTAGCATTGATCTATGTATCTCTACATACATTGGACAATACCCATTTTTATGTGTCATAATAATATCCTTAAATATTTTTAGATCTTTATAAACCTTTTCTCGACTTCTAGTCACAAAATCTCCAATTTCTAAGAGTTCTTTTACCTGACTATGTAGCACAAGCCCTTAGGCGACCTTGCATAAGTAGTCTACATAATGGACCTGTCATCCAAAAGATACAATTATTTGACTATGCAGGTAATTCCCTTAGGCAGTCCTTCATAATTCAACCCCTTAACAGGTTTTTTAAATAATGGTAACTTCATTCTTGGAAAGAAAACCTCTTTTATCCTTAGTTGTCTTAACGAAAATATGTAGGGATCTGCAAAAATAACCATCCTTAACATATTTGCCTCATACTATTTTTCATGATCTAAAAGTATTCAATTCTATGGGTTATATTTCCCTTCCCTACGTTTGGGTCAGACCTTCGTAGGAGTGACATTCATCTAGTTCTTAGAAAATCTTGTTTGGAAATATCTTTTCCATATTCAAGTACCTCTTTCCATACAGTAAACTCTATGCTTCGGAAAATTTGAATCCCCATAAACATTCATTGGATTTTTAGCAGTAGAAAAGTAAATTTCTCAAAGTTCTTTTCCCTAACTATACAGCACGTGCCCTTAGGCGGCCTTGCATAAACAGTCTACATAACAGACTTGTCACCTAAAAGATACTATTATTTGACTATGTAGCCAATGCCCTTAGGAGGCCCTGCATAATTCAACCCTCTAACGGGTTTTTTAAATAGTGGTAACTTTATTCTTGGGAACTACCTCTTCTAATGCCTTTTAGCCCTTTTTCATGTCATCCCTCAGATTCGAAATTTCTTAAGTCATAGTTTATAGATTTTCCCTCATACTTGAGTGTGGTAATATATATTCAGATAAATTGTCAAGGAATTGAGTCAATTTCAATCCATTCGGTCAAAGCTATTGCAAACTTAAACATTAGCCTTTTTATGTCCGGCATGCATGACTCTAAACTTCCCAAAAAAGACAAGGGAACTCTGAATAAAAGTCAATTCCCAGGAAACTAAACATACATTTTCGTATGATTTAGGTAATATTGAGCAATTAAAAGATTCAAAGTTTGTAGGGTTATTTATAATAATCCTACAAAAAATCAAACTATGCTTACCAAGCCCATTGACTTAGGTAAGAATTTAATGAAGGTAGCGAAAGAGAATGCATACACAAATGATTGAAGATGAAAGTATTTTTCATTGATGCATAAAAGTTAGAAGGAAATCCACAGAATGGAGTCTCTTCTCTTTTTCAGGAATTAAAAAAGGATTCCAACATAACTCTTCATTTGATTTACGACATCTAGAGCTTCATCAGCAGCCACCTGGATTTCATTTATTCAACTGGATACAATAATAGATGAAATGATGCCAAATCCTCTTGGAACAATTGTAAAAGAATGTTCTTGAGTGCGATTTGAGAAAATTTTCTACTGATCATACAATAACTCTGTTTCTATCCAAGAGACTTGGAAGACGGATACATGGATTTGAGAATGGAGAATTGGATGTAAAGATCCATTTGGAGAGATTAATCTTTTCAGATATTGTTTCTAATGTCATGATAGTCTTCTCTCTATCAACAGGCAGCAGAAAAAATATCATCCCATGGTTTTCCATTTTCATATCTGAAAGGAAAATGCATGATGGAAAAATATGAAAGTTCACACCATTGTTCCTGCTCTTAATGCACATCATAACCAAAGTAGAAGGATATAATTGTGGCTGTATCTTGGGTTTATAGTACTTTGGCTCCGGAACGTTGACTTCTTGCAGATGACCATGACCCTACAAAGGCATATAAATGCTCTGAGGGAAGCCACGATGATACTTCTTCAAATACTTAGCAAAATCTGGGAGAGTGCTATCACAGACGGTATAGTAATCATGGACAATGTTGCTAATCATGTCATCAATTCGCTTTCTAGATAATTCATCAGCCATTACAGTTCTCTTAGGAGCCATTGAATCTGCACAAAGGTTGAATAAATTAACACTTAAATGGGTTGATTTGCATGCCGCAATTTGCGCGCTCAACAGAACTTGCACGCCGCATGTTCCTTGATTTTATTCTTTTCCTCAGAGTCACATCCTTATTTATTTTGGATCCAACTATAAGGGGGACTTTTGTTGACGCTCCTTTCCATCACATAGTCTAAAGGAATGTAAAGGGAAATACCTTGAACCCAAAGTGATTCATCCTTTGAAGAAACATCAAAAATTGACAAAGGCATGAACCAAGATTCAAATGCACTTGGGTCGCGCAAGTTACACTATGGTCACACAAGTATACTTGCGCGCCACCCATTGGTCGCACATGTGACTTGCGTGCCTTCTTTGAAATTCACCTAGGGTCTTCTCCAGCCTATAAATACCCCCTGTGGGCCCCCCATTTCAGGACAAAAAAATCCAGAAACTCAGATTTGAGCTCCTGATTCCCTAGTCTCTTCTCAGAGCATCCAAACACTTCTAAGGTAATTTCTTACCAAGAATGGAATATCTTAAGAGGGGGGAGTCCTATGTGTTGAAACTCATCAACACTTGCGCGCCTAGGTGCACATCCCTTAAGGGAAATGGCCACACTTGCACGCCGCCTTACCCCTTCAACATAACTTGCACGCCACTCTTCTGAAAGCATCCAAGGATAGTACTAAGGGATTGATCCAAGCCTTTCCCAAGTTTTACTCTAAGGATTCACCGGCGCGCAAGTACCCCTGTGTCGTGCAAGTATACTTGCACGACCAGGACTTGCACGCCACCTACTTTTTGGGTGCCCCTTCTGCCTATTTCACCTCTCTTATGCCTATCCACCTATCCTTTTCAAGATTAAGCCTTCAGAACTCTCTCCAAATCCATTCATGACATGATTTCCTTGCTGGATTCCTTATCTGAAAGGAATTCTATGGAACATCTCTTAAAACCTAATGATTTACATATCTTTATGTCACTAAGTTCAGAGATTTCATTCATTCAAACTCATCCTTTAAGATGATAGAATCCCTAACCTGAGGATCCTTTTTATAAGTAAGACCCAAGTTTCCAAATCTGGGCATCGTCCTTAGTAGTAAGCCCCATGTTCCAAAATCTAGGCATCCTCCTTAGGAGTAATCCCCAAGTTCCAAAACCTGGGCATCCTATTCATGAGTAAGCCCCAATTCCCTTAACCTGGGCCCCCTAGGCTTCCTTCTCAAGAGTAAAACCCAATCACAAGTCCCCTCATAATTTGGGCATATTCCTCAGGAGTAATCCCCAAGTTAGAGTATCCAAATCTCCATAAATCACATATACCTTTATGGACCTTCTTCTTGGTTTTCTTCCATGAAGTAAAACCCAATATTAATCTATTTTTGGGAAATCACACATACATAAGCCCCACATCATTGCATTTTTCGTGGCACAATTGTTTGGTTTCACCAATACCTCTTGTTTCTCACATCGATCATGAATCACGTGAGCTTAGAGTGTAAAAGTAATCATGACATCTTTCTTTGAGCCATCAATCATGCATAAAAATCATACTCCCTTACTCAAACTATGTGGGTTCTTATTCCTTTTCCAAAACAAAGGATATGTAGGTAGCCCATCTGCGGGTACGATCCCAACTCTGAAATAATCCATGTCCTTCTGAATGAAAATAAACATCAAGTGCCCCATTGAGTTTCTTTAAAACCAGTATGGTCATCACAATGACCAAGATACTTTTCTGTATTGAAGGATACCATTGAATAAGAATCTCTAACAAATACAAATGATTCTCTATCAATAAAGAACATCAAATACATATAAAATATTTTTCTAAATCTCCTGCATATCAATCATTGATTTTCAGATCTAAAGGAAAGCTCATTTTATACTTGGTTATGTAATAAGGATTCATGAATATAACATAAATCTATAAAGAGAGTCCCGAAGTAGACAATAATTCCCCTAAAAAAGGTGTGATGAGTCCAACCTACCATCCTCTCGACCAATGAAAATTCCTAAGCCTCATCAGTCCACAACTAATTAGAGCCTACCTTTGGAAAGTAGGTCTAAATGGATATGGAATCATTGGATGTTTCCGGTTCTACGAACAAACCCATTACAAACCGATTGGAATGTTTGAACCTTCAATCGATGAGTTCATTACCAATTCCAAAGGAAACAAATACCATGGTTTAAAATTTCATCTCTCATGTCCAATGTATACATGAATGACCTTGGTATGACAAGGACATATATCATCTGACATTTCCATAATATTATGGTCTTAGTCCTATGAACAAAAACTATAGGCACCACATTCCTTATTCCTGGATCATTCCTATAGATAGAACATATTCTCTTGATTCCATGGAAATTCTGAATTGAAATAATCCTTTCATATTTAGGTACTTTCCATTCATAAAACAAGCTATATTCCTGAGGAAATCTGAATATCCTGAAGATTACATCATATTTTTAATGATATAATATTATAATTATTAACGAATTATTTTTTTGAATATGATGAAACATTCCCCAATTTTATTTGCATAATTCATTCACAAATTTCAGGGCCTGTTATCCAAAGGATACCACTATTGACTATGCAGTATGTGCACTAGTTGTTAATTCATAAAGAAACCATCAAAATGGGATTTTCAACCAATGGTAACTTCATACTTAGGAGATAACTCCTCTAATTTCATAATCCTTTTCCCCACACCACTCTTTAGATATGATAATCCACAAATTATAGCTTATGACTTTCTCCCTTCACACTTGTATATGGTAGCACATTTCCAGAAAAATTACCATGAATGGGAGAATCATCAACCTTTAAGTCAAGAGATAAAGTCACTAAATTATAGCCCCCTAATTTCCTCACACCATGAATTTAAAGTACACAATATAATGTCCTCCCCATAAGATGTTTAACTACATAGTCAATTTCATAATCACTTGACATTAAACCGCATGATTCTTTAACCCTTGTCAAAAATGTCTCCCTAATATTGGTTATTTAAAAAAATGTACCCTCCTATGCTTGATATAAATTCATTAAGGAGTAGTTTCCTATTCCCCCCTTTTGTAAAACCACCCAATGTGGTCTTGAGACACTCAAATATAAAACTTTTACAATCAAAAATAGAATTTTGGAATTCTCGAGGACTCCTTCACCTGAACATGTAGTATGTGCCTTAGTTGTCCTTATAAAAAATGACCCTCATAATAGGCCTATCATCAAAATTATTCAAATATTGACTATGAAGTACATGCCCTAGTTGTATTTTTATAAAACGGCCCACAAAATAGGCTTGTTAATTGGTGGTAACATCATCCTCATGAGAGACTTCTATTCCCTAATATCATATTTTAGATCTAGGCACTACGAAATCCTAGATCAAGATTCCCCTTTGGATACCTAAATAATTTTCAAACATTCTCACCTCACAAGCCCCATTTAGTTTATTATTTCAAAATTTATGGACAAAGAAGTTCGACCTTAAACACTAGCCTTATTAGTATGAATTTCATGACTTTTAAACATCTCGTGAAAAGAGATACAATACTCACCATATTGAAAACCCATAATGGGAACTCTAGAAAAAAGTCACGTCTCAGCTCGCCAGACCCATACTCGGTATGGTTTAATAAAAACATTGAGCAATAAAAAGAAAAAAGGAATAAACCATATTTGGATAAAAACCAAAAAAAGGTGGCCTAAGAAAAATACTAGTCTATCCCACTAATTCTCCTTTATATTGATTTTAGGAAAAAATTATGGCGATGGAAAGAAAAAGATAAAATGTTTGCAGGGTTATCCATATGACCCTAGAAATAGTTAATCTACGCTTGACAATCTATATGGCTTAGGAAAATAAATTATAGCATTCTCCACATCCTTGTCATTGTGGGTATGGCTGGTTAACAAAAATATGTTTTGTTACATAAGTCAGTTTCAATGTTATGTTACAATCATATAAATAAAATAGGGATGAAGAAACAAGTGATTTTGAATAATTGAAATCATTTTCATTTATGTTTTAAAATATAGAAGAACTTTCATATGATGGATCCTCTCCACCAAGATTTATAGTTTATCTTCAAAAAAGGATTTAAAAAGATGAACTGTACCCCGATTAATTTCTACATCTTACCGAATTTCATCCATTCATGTAGCGACATCATCCCTAGCTTAATGGAGTCTCTCCTACTCATTAGTAATAGATTCTATCCTTTTTATAGAAGCCTCTTTCAAGTATCGATGAAGTTGAACTACATATTTTATGGAAGAAATAAATTCTTCTTCATGGTGCATTAGTTAACGATTCCTCTCATCGAGGTGATCAGGGTTCTCCTCCACCGTTTTGGAGTGGTTAATTTTAGCTTCAATCATGTTATCTACGTGTTCATGAAATAGGAATTCCCACTGCATCTCGGCCTGTAGATACCTTCGATCCTTTTCCCTTTGATAGATAATTTCCATCACCATATCATGGATATCATGATAATGAAATCCTTCATATCCTAACATAGAAATATTGAATGGGATTCAGGAGAGTCACACCATCATTTCCTCGAGAGGTGTCTCCCAAATGATCTTCCAAATAACCCACCAAACTAGAATGTGTGTCGGGTGGAAAGCCTCTTGTGTCTCTATGTCAGACTATGATCCTCTCTAGGGTAGAGATATATAATCTTGAATTAGTACACTCTGCGAGCCACCTTGTTCTGTTTCCTCCAAAAGGGCCTCAAATCTACCCACATAACTTGGTCGTGGTGGCACAAAACCCCGGATTTAGGCCTAGTTTCCATAGTTGATGACACTGAATATCAACTAACACTCCTCATCAATATCAGAAGGCTGATAAACATAAAAAAATTAAATAACTGAAAATATTTGACAACACTCACTCATTATCAAATCAACCGTCCAGATTGTTACTTCTTCAATGCCCCAAGCATCAAATCTTAGGGAAAGAACCTCTTGATAAGTAATGTGATCTTGAGTTTTATTAGAAACTTGAATAAAAGGCTCATGAGAACTCCCCATTTCAATATTCTCATCTTTTGTTCCCTTAACGACAGATGTAGGGTATATTTGAATTCCTCGTTTCTGAAGTGACTTGGAAATGTTCTATGAGGAAAAAGATTCAATGGTAAAATTTATATTTGATGTGAAACATCAGATGATATAAAATCATATGTATTATAAAAATGCAAGAATTATATAATTACATCCTTCAATTTATATATGGAAATCCTCTAACTCATTGAGGGAAACTGGAATATCAATTCCTAGATTAATTACATCCATCATGTCATGATAAATGGAATTAATTATTCCATCTCCCTTACCAGTAAGGGTATCCGAGGAAGGTTGATTAGAACCCAAACTAGATCCACCAACGACCCCCATTACTAACTACTTAGAAATAACAACACCACCAACCCCTAAAATTTTACTTCCAACATCAACAACTTCATCGAATAGTCTAATATCCCTATCATCCTATTCTGGGGTCATAATGGGATCAGAACTAACTAATGAAGGGTCCTATGGTGCGGGAGACTGATATGAAATATCAGGAAGAGCAGAAATTCAGAACTAGTACGTGGAACTTAAGGGATCACATATGACATCACTATGATCCTCTCCCTTATCTGTAGATGTGGGGATAGATGTAGTCACATATTTTGATGCTTTCTCCGTCATGTTAATGGATTCATCAGGATAAATCTGTACCTCCCCCAAAACACCCCCCCAATCGATGATGGACTAGTACCAAATACCTTAAGAGAGGAAATTGATACATATTCTGCAAAAGATAATCAAAATTATAATGTTATGGCATGAAAGTCATTATATCGTATGACAGAACAAAGAATTACTATGGAACATGCATCATGAAAACTTTAATTCCCTCTTTCACTTCCTCTATTGAGATAAATAAAGGATCATGTCGACCTTATTAGTAACAAAAACTAGAGGTGATGGATAAGGAGTTATCACCTCCATCACATTAACCATTTTCCTCTAGCCTAGGGATAGTTATGGGGACCCTAGAACCTCATCTTGACAAGGGTGCTCGTGGACTTGTACTTTTGTAAGTTAAAAAACTATACTACTGCTCCTTATCCACCTTATCATGTTCCAACCTGAAAAATAAAATCCCCTCAAGATTAATGTTGGTGGAAGAAAGAATAGTAAATGGAATGAATAAGATAGAAATACATCAACAGGTTTAATATAAATATACCATTCCTCCCCCGAATTACCATTTACCCATTCAAGTTCTCCTTGGTCCAAAATGTCGGGAACTCACATTGAGGCTGATACTTGATCATTGGTTGTGTATATAAAAGCCTCCAACTCCTAAAAATACTTTGTTACCTTATCCAAATTATTTTCAAGGTGGAGATTGGAATCTACTTTGATATCACCCAATTCTGGTATGCCAAAACCAGCATGAAGAAACTCTCAGGCATCCTTGAAATTACGAGTCATATTCTAAAAAAATGGTATCACTAAGGGTCGCATGTAGTTTGGCTCTGATAAAGATAGTAGTGAAGAAGATTTGACACCCTTTGACTAGGAAGCCTATTAAGGCTTGTCACGACCCCCTTCCCACAAAGTGTACCCCTCTTGGGCTGGCAATATGAGAAGGGACACACTACTAGAAATAAGATAAATACCAATGGTTTGGGGAAAACCTTTGATATAGTTCACTAATCTGTACCTATACCAACGGTTTGGCCAAAACTGTTGGTATATGTCACTAATTTAGAGCTATACCAACGTTTTTGGGAAAATCATTTTTATAGTTCACTAATTTGGACCTATACCAACAGTTTTGGGAAAATCGCTGGTATAGGTCCATTATAGAGACCTTATACCAATGGTTTGACCTCAAACCACTGGTAAAGGTCCTGAAATCAAAGAATCTATAACAATGGTTATCAAAAGCTTTGGTATAGGTCTATACCAATGGTTTTTTAGAACCATTGGTACAAGTACATGTATTTTTAATGGAATATTCTTACAGAGGACATTAAATAAATAGAAATTTAAAATACATATGATAATACATATATATATATTTATGAAATTATGTTCACAAAAGTAAGTTAGGTTTGTTGTTAAGTCGTTCAATCTAAAATCAGAGGTGCTGGGATCAAAACCAACCAAATGATTCTTTTTTGAATTACATTTACCAATGGTTTTAAGGAACTCTTTATATATATTTTCAAATTACATATACCAACGATTTTCCCAAAATCGTTGGTATAGACCAATCCCCATAGCTTACTAGCCAACGGTACTCTAAACTGTTGGTATCGACTATACCAATGGTTTGGAGGCCTATACCAATGGTTTTGAACCATTAGTATAGGGTATTATTCTAGTAGTGAGATAATGACCACATGTCCCGCCCCCAGTAGGCCCTGGGATGACCACTAGCACCGAGGGTATAGCGAACACACAAATGAGAGGCATTACCCTCTAATAGAACAAATGAAGAAAAGAGAGATAAGATAGACACCAAAAAAATCCAACTGAACCATTTAGATAAAAGAAATCCCATATAAACATATGAAATGTCATTCAAAACTACTACAACTGAAATGGGATAAACTACAAGTACCCAAAAGAAAGTAAAATAGTAGCAACCACAAGCCTGAACAGCTCCTGCAACTGCAAGCTAGTAGTAACCAACCTGATCTCCAACCTGCTCCAAGTGACCTGAAAAGTAGTTTATATATACATAGGGTCAGTATAATAGTATACTTAGTAGGATCCTTCCCAAATCCTCTCGTGCAAAAGTAAACAAAGCATGATAAAGTAGAGTGAACAACAAGTGAAATTAACTCATCACCTAAACATGTATACTATGTTCGCAGCCTCACCATGGATACTCACACCAAGTAACACATACAAGATTATATAATATAATAAAGAATATCAAGGGTACCCCACTACTATTTCCCCACTGGTTTTCCGCTTTTCCCCAACGGCGCACGTCCTAAGCATCTCTCTCCAAAATGGATTGCCCGCAGACACCTGGATGAAGCACCACAAAATGCACCTCATGCAACAAAACCACCCCGTCTACATATGAAAATTAACCAGGTAGCTTCTGGGAGCCACCACATCTCACATAATGTGTATCATACATCGGGTATTATACCTCAAGCCTTTACAGCCCATACACCGAGTTAGGATCCTCAATCCATCACAACCTATACACGTTAAACCTATAGTAGTCCATATAAAACTATATTAAGAATATATGTGTGTGAATAACCATAAGACATTACAACCCTCTACACAAACATATGGGGAAAACTAACCAATCTTCCTGCCATCACAAGTAACTACCAAGAGAAGAGAGCGAGGCCAAAGGGGTAGTCAACAATCATTCCTCTCACTGGAATTTTGGGTAAAACACCCCCAAGGGTCAGAATCCCAAGGGTGTCAGTTACCCTTACTGACATGGTGGAGTAGCATATATAAACACAAAAGGTACAAAATATAATATAGCTCCCAACCACACTATGGGAATAACCTAGTCTTAGACTCAACTGTAGATAACGTCTCTCAGACTCAGGGCTGCTACTTCTAAGACTAGGTATCCTATAAGTGCACAACCATTTAAATAGATTTAATACATTACTTCATTCCCTTTTTATCAGTTGCAATTTACCTTAATTAATTATTTAAACATTAATTAACCAATAACAATTCCACATCAAATTTCATTAGCAGCACACTCAAAGTACACTATTCCTTCAAATCACAACCTCAGCATTATGCCCTAGTAAGATCCAAAACCCATGTGTTAACATCCTTTATTCAATTATTTATTTACATCATTACTTTCCCATATTCCCAGGAATTCTAGAAAAACAACCTATGCTTCTAAACACAAGGGGCTCAACACGGTGAGTAAATGAACTACCCGTTGAGTCTTTGTCGCCTATAACAAGAGTGTGGACCCATCCTCCCTTGAGAAGCTAAACATGGAAATCATGTGGAATACCCCGCACGTCTTCACCCTTCCAAAATAAGGGTATTAAAGAACAGCTTCCTTGAGAAGTGGGGAAAGTAAAGAAGATAAACAACCAAGAAGAATCAGTAGAAAACCAAACATTCACATCCAAACCATTTCATCATCCCTAGTGTCCTCCCTGACACCCACATGCATAAACCGATGCATCTCGCCAATCTAGGCGTCAAATTCTACAATTAGTAGGTCTCCATTCCCCCACATATCACAATAACCATCCGGGATCACATCAAAACACAAGCATCAGGAAAACAACAATCATATCTATAGGGCTCTTGGCCCTTGAAAAAGAAAGAGGGTAACTCAGAACCCTTCAAAGAATTATCAAATAATCATTTATTTAATAAATATTTAATTAACCAATTTATTATTCATAGGTTCCATATTTGGGAATCCTAAATAGTAAGGTATCACAAATAAATTAAACTTTCTTATTGCAACAATTTGACCAACATCAAAAAAATACAACAATTAGAACCATATTCATTTACATGGCTCTTTATCTTTAGCCAAAAAATTATCAATTAAATCTAGTTTACATTCTTTACCAATTTCTATCAAGAAAGAACAACTAAACAAATAAACCAAGATATCACACTATTTAGGAAAAACAAGAGGCAATACCATACTATTGATATCAATTTATTTATTCAGTTCAAATATTTATAATTTCAATTCCATTGTGATCCAATGGATAAAACATACTAACTCTAAAGTTGCACGTAAAAATAAAAGAGAAGCAACGAATCCCCTACCTTAAAAAGGGTCTTATGGGTTTGTATATGAGAATGATCCACACAACAGATCACGATCAACTCCTCCCGTGACAACTTCATCCACCTGAGGATGTCGTGGAATGACCACACCAACAGAAACACAAGAAACTCCATTAGAAGCATAGAGATCACAAGCCGTAATATTTCATGGAGAAATAGGACAAGGTTAACCCAAAATAATGATGATTAATCATAACTTATATCAAATATTGATGGATACTACTTGGTTGCACCAAAACAGGGGGTTCACTTACAGCAAGAAGAACATTGAGGGAAACCAATCCATCGGGATAAGTTTAATCTCAAGATTCCTATAGAAAGGAATGGATAGAGCGTATCACACTATAGAATAAAGATAATGAACAAGGGAGGAAGATATCTTGTCCATTTAGATGATTTAACAGAGCAGTGGTTTAATATACAACAGATTTTCCATTAAAATGGGATCGCATTAAACCACGTGGTTTGACCTAGTAAATGTATCTCAGGCCTTGGGAAAATTAATATCGGTGTTATGGGATTTTATTTGACCTTAAATCCCTTAATAAAATTCCATAAATATGTTTTATGTTAAAGAAAATGTTAAATTGGAGAAACTGGAAAAAAATCTGGAAATTTGGAAAAGGAAATATAAACCAGTTCTAGAAACACTGTTCATGAGCTATCTCACCATTTCTGACACACTGTTTCTGACTCACCATTTCTAACTCACAATTTCTAACTCACCATTTCTAACCCACCATTGTTTACTCACTATTTCTAACTCACCGTTTCTGACTAACCGTGACACTGTTCATGAAACTGGAAACACTGTTCCCAGAATTAGGAATTTTTAAAAGTGTTGGGGATGAGTCACCTTGACCTCGAAGAACACCTCAAACACCAGGTTTCAGCAAAGGGATAGACTAGAGAGGTCCAAGAAATTACATCAAATACCTCTTATAACATTCTCATCCTTGAGAATCCAAAACCAACCCAAAAGGAATCTAAAAGGGGGTTCGAACAACCACTCCTCAAAATACCTCTAAAAGAGAGAAATCCAAAATAAATTCATCTTATAAAAACGAAAGGTATATACCCACAAAGGGGACACTGTTACATGAAAAGTGTTTAAAAGTAAAACAACTATGGGTACTGAGCACATATCTATGACTCACATTTCCAAGTACTCTCCTCCATGCCACCGTGTCACCACAAGACACGAACGAAGGGAATAGAACGCCCACACAACATCTTCTCTTTACGGTCTTGGATCTCCATAGATCGCACCTCGAAGGTCAAATAATCATCAACATCGATCTCTCCCCCAATCAATGATGTGACATTCATCATGAAGATAACGACGGAGTATGGAAACATGAAAAACATTGTGTATCTGACTCCTTTGTGGGGGAAGTGCTATCTTATACACCGCAGCTCCAACATGAGCCAAAAACTCAAAAGAAATAACAAAACGGGGAGAAAGCTTATTCCCATGACCAATCCTTTTCTGCCCATGATGGGGAGTTACCTTCAGAAACACGTGATCCCCAACATCAAACTCCAAAGGTATTTTACTTTGATCAACATATGATTTATGATGATCCTACACTGTCTTCATCCTCTCATGAATCACCTGAACCATCTCTGTTGTATTCTGCACTAGTTCTGGTATGAGAATTGCTGACTCTCCGACCCTAGTCCAGCACAACGGAGAATGGGAAGGCCACCCATACAAGGATTCAAATGGTGCCATACCGATGGTGGAGTGAAAACTATTATTGTAAGAGAACTCAACAAATGGTAAGTGCCTCATCCACATACCTCCAAAATCAAGAACATAAGAGCGTAACATGTATTCAAGTATCTGGATGGTTCGCTATGTCTGAGCATCTGTTTGAGGATGAAAATCAGTTCTAAGGCATAACTGAGCACCAGAAGCATATTGGAGACCCCTCCATACCCTATAATTAAAACGAGGATCTCCATCATAAATGAGCATCCTTGGGACTCCATGAAGTCTCACCACCTCCTCCAGATATTGGATCGACAAAATATCCAATCATCTCGACTCCTTGATCGCTATGAAGTTGGTCGATTTTGTTAAATGATCCACTATAACCCAAATAGCATCATGTCCTCCTGGAGCATGAGGTAGACCAGTAACAAAGTCCATTGAGATGTCCTCCCACTTCCACTGAGGAACATCTAGTGGCTAGAGAAAACCATCGGGGACACAGTGCTCAGCCTTGACCTTCTGGCAGACCAAACATCAAGAAACAAACTCTGAAACCACAAGATTTAGCCTAGGTGACTAAAACTGACTCCTCAAGGCTCGGTACATATTTTTCATGCCAGAATGCACCACTAAAGGTGAACTATTTAACTATCTAAGAACTTTCTCGTGCATCACCAAAGGAACCAAAAGCCTTCCATGATACAACACTTGGTGTTGTTCATCCTCATTCCAACAATCAAGGGCATCACCACAAACAACTTAGTCTCTCCAGACCTCCACCTCAAGATCCCCTAACTGGGACTCCTCCACCTACTACAACAGAGATAACTACACCATCTTCTAGAAAAGACAACCTTTTCCCCCAACTTCTCCCATATCAAGATGTAATGCTGACAGTTATTCCATTAATCTATAGAGATCACCAGATTCATGCACAACATCACTACAGAAATTTAGACTCAATGCATTAGCTACAATATTACCCTTTCCAAGTGTATATGATATTTCAAAGTTGTATTCCTGTAAGAACTCCATCCACCGATGCTGTCATAAGTTCAAGTCACGCTGTGAGAAAACATACCTCAGACACTTTTGATCGATGAAAACCAAAATACCCTCACCAATAAGGTAATGTATCCACAACATCAGAGAAAACACCTTGGCTTCCAACTCAAGATCATGGGTGGCATAGTTACATTCATAAGGACACAACTTCCAAGACCCATAAGAAACAACTGATCTTTGCTGCATCAGAACACAACCTAACCCTAGATGCGAAGCATCACATAAAACATAAAACTGAACTCCCTCTACTGGGATATAAAGTACTAGAGCACTTAATAACTTCTCCTTTAGATACTCGAAAGATGCCAGACACTGATCAGCCCTTTTGGACGCCTGATCCTTCCTGGTCAAAGAAATCAGAGGAGTTGCAACTCGAGGGAAATCGACTATGATCCTCCTGTAGTAGCCTCATTGGCCAAGGAAACTTCACACCTCTGAGACTGTCTTGGGAGATTCCCCAGACAGAAATGCTTCTATCTTCGATAGATCCACAACTACCCCCCACTGAGACAAAACATGCCACAAGAAATGGACTTCTCGTGCCCAAAATTCACACTCCGACAACTTTCTAAATAGATGATGTTGACAGAGAACTACCAAAAAGACGTGTAGATGCTCTGCATGACCCTCCTCATAAGTGGAGTACATGAGGATTTCATTAATGAAAACCACCATAAACTTGTCCCGGAACTTACGAAACATAGCGTTCATCAATCCCTTGAACATAGCACGAGCATTCGTCACACTGAATGGCATTATGACAAACTCATAATGCCCATGATGACAACAGAAAGAATCCTTTAGGATATCTACATCCTGCACACACATTTGATGATATCCTTACTGCAAATAGATCTTTGAGAACCAACGTTCACCTATCAGTTGATTGAATAAATCATCAATCGGTGGAAGAGGATAGTGATTCTTTACTGTCACTTGGTTTAAGCGACTATAATAGATACATGCCCGCAAGCTGCCATCAAACTTCTTTATGAACAAAACTGGTGCACCCCATGGTGACACACTCAGCTAAAAAAAGCACACTGTAACATACCATCTAGCTGAATATGTAACTCTCACAACTCAGAAGGGTCCATACTATATGGGGACATAGATATAGGTGACACTCCTAGTTGTAGCTCGATCCCACACTCAATCTCTTGTTGAGGGGGTAATGATATAGCCTCTTCGGGAAATACATCATGGTACTCTTCTACAACCCTAGAAAATGCCTACTACAGAACCTCTGAAGAACTCAACATCATCTTAGCCATCAAGGATGATAAGGATAGAACACACCTATGACCCATCTGAGGGTCTTGCTTGCCAACGAACACCACTAGATCTCCATCCGCATTGAAGAACACAACCTGCCTCCTAAATAAATCCACAATATCCTACATCAAATACAACCAATCTATTCTGAGGATGACTTCAAAAGGATGTATTCGTAAACATAGGAAATCTACCCAATATCGGTGCTTCCCCAAAACTATCTCATAGTTTCTATATACTTCAAACAGGTCAGCTCAGTCTCCAATTGGCATAGTCATTGCCAAGGGCACTGAAAGCCTCTCTACCCAAGTCCCAAAGCATAGAAAAGGGTAGGTGATATGAAGGTGTGTGTCGCTCCTGAATAAAACAAGGCATACACCAAGGTAAAAACAAGTAAAGGGTACCTCAAACGACTTCTGGCTCACCTAGTGCTGGGAACACTGAAGCCTAAATATGACCACGAACTCCTCCTCGACCTCTCTTCCCCTAATGAAGACCACCAACATGGCCTCACTCTGCTCTATGAGAATGGGGAGAATCATGTGGGTGTCCTCTACCAACCTCATCTACCCTCTGCTGATCTAAAGTTGGTGCAACCTGCTACTGCTGCCTCAGCTGGAACTGCCTCAACGGAGGAACCTGGAGTGGAAAACCTAGTGCAAGATGACTGCTCTAAAAGGTTGGGAACTCTAGCTACTAATGACCTCAACCAACACAAGAAAAACAAGTTCCTGATCCCATGGCATAGGCCTATGAGATGCTGCCCCAGGAGAAACGAGATGCTGAGGGCCATGACCTACCCCCAGCTGAATGAAAACTCTTATACCCTGAAAACCAAAAACCCCAAACCACATCTCTCCTTTGTGAGGAATAATGACGACTCCCCTCTCGTGATGATTTGGTTCAGGACAAAGTCCTCTCGATGACCTCTTCCCTTGCCAGCACCTCATGATATGTCTACAACAAAAATGGGGTGACCTGGCACTGGATCTCTCGATGCAAAGCCTCCTGGAAATGCATCACCCTATCCTACCCATCTGGCAATAGGTCTGAAGAATACCACAAAAGGTTCCTGAAACGGATTCCAAACTATCGCACACTGGAGATCCCTTGTCGAAGGATAAGTAGCTCCTGGCGACTGGACACCTTTTTGGTCAAAGAAAGAAACTCGAAGATAAACTTGACTTGTAACTCCTCCCATGGGATTGTTGATGCCTCACGATCCCCATGGAACAAGAACCACCACTACCTTGCTGCTCCACGTATCATCGTCACAACCATGGAAACCACATGCTTCTTCCAAGCACAGATTGAAATGAATCCTATCGCAACCTCCTACAACCAATATTATGTGACTGCATTTAAAACGGAGCTCTCATACTTCTACAGACTCTAAAGATGAAACACTCAGAGTGTCCTCCTCCATGTGTAATCATCACCGACTTCTACATGATAGCGATCTGCACGAATAGCTTACTGGACATCTTCTATGTGATCCTGATGAGGGCATAAACCTAGTGCCATACCTATAAAATAAAAAATACATAGATCTACTAAACCAAGAATATGGGAGACTCATCATTAATTAATTATTTAATTGTTTTATTTTATTCATTTTAAGTTAACCTATCCCAAGGTCTACCTATTCAAACACAGGAACAAAGAAGAATGATGCATGATCCTTTCATAGGTCACTACCCGAAAACCAGTATCACCTTGTTTAGTATCCATTGTTAACATAAAGGTTCATACATCATATCATAGGTGGCCCTAAATGCCTATGTATCATCCAGTCTCAAGTGTTTACATCACTTGATAAACTTGAATGACATCATTTCCTTACCAACTCATGAAACCTTACCTATTACTAAATCCAAACTCCATCCTATCTCTCAACCTGACATGTCATACCACTCTGTCACGACCCCTCCCCAAAAATTGTACCACTCCCAGGCAGAAAATGTGAGAAGGGGGATAATGACCCATGAGTCCCACCTCCAACAAGCCCTAGGTTAGAGACTAGCACCGAGGGTATAACAAACACACCAATGGGAGGAATTACCCTCTAAGATAACACATGTGGAAGAGAGTGATATGATAGAAACGAACCAACTCCAAATCAACAAATAATATAAAAGAAATACCATGTACACATATGAAATTTCATTCAAAACTACTACAAATGAAAGGGAAAAAACTATAAGTACCCAAAAGAAAGTAAAACACTAGCAACCACAAGCCCGAATAACTCCTGCAACTGCAAGCTAGTAGTATCCATATTGATCTCCAACCTCCTCCAAGTGACCTGAAAAGTAGTTTATATATACATAGGGTGAGTATAACAGTATACTCAGTAGGATCCTCCCCGAATCCTCTTGCACAAAAGTAAAGAAAGCATACTAAAGCATAGTGAACAACAAGTGAAACTAACTAATCACCTAAACAAGTATACTATGTCCCTAGCCTCACCATGGCTACTCTCACAAAGTAATTCATAAAAGAGTATATAATATAATAAAGAATATCAAGGTCACCCCGCTACTACTTCCCCACTTGTTTTTCTCTTTTCCCCAACGTCGCACATCCTAAGCATATCTCTCCAAAAAGTCTTGCCCGCTGACACCTGAGTGAAGCACCACAACATGCACCTCGTTTAACAAAACCACCATGACTCCACTTAATCAAATTAACCAGGTAGTTTCTGGGACCCACCATTTCTTGGAGAACGTGTACCATATATCAGGTATTATACCTCAAGCCATTACAACCCATACACTGAGTAAGGATCCTCAAGCCATCATAGCCTATACATGTTAGACCTATAGTATTCCATAGAAAACTATATCCAAAATATATGTGTGTGAATAACCACAAGCCATTATATCCCTCTAAACACATATATGGGGAAAACTAACCAATGTGGCTGCCAACACAAGTAACTACCAAGAGAAGATAGATGGGCCAAAGGGGGTAGTCATCCATCCATCCTCCCACCAGAATGTTAGGTAAAAAACCCCCAGGGCTCATAATCCTTGGGCCGTCAGTTTCCCTTACTGACAGGGTAGTGTAGCATATAGAAATTCAAAAATTACAAAATATACTTTAGCTCACAACCATGCTATGGTCATAACCTAGTCTTAGACTCAACTGTAGCTAACGTCTCTCGGACTCTGGGCTGCTACTTCTAAGACTAGGTATCCTATAAGCACACAACCTTTTAAAGATCTATAATACATTACTTCATTCCCTTTTTATTAGTTTCACTTTATATTAATTAATTATTTAAAAATTAATTAACCAATAACAATTCCACATTAAATTTCATTAGAATCACACCCAAAGTACACTATTTCTTCAAATCACAACATCAGCATTGCGCCTCAACAAGATCAAAACCCCATGGGTTAACATCATTTATTCAATTATTTATTTACATCATTACATTCCATATTCCCCATCATTCTAGGAAAACAACCTATGCTTCTAAACACAAGGGGATCAACACAGTTAATAGATGAACTACCCATCGAGTCTTTGCCTCCTATAGCAAGATCATAGACCCATAATCCCTTGAGAAGCTAACCACGAAATGTACATGGAATACCTCGTGCGTCTTTTCCCCTTTCGGAAGAAGGGTAAGTAATACTAGCTGCCTTGAGAAGTGGGGAAAGTAAAGCAGATAAACAACCAAGAAGAATCAGCAAAAACCAAACATTAAAATGCAACCCATTTCATCATCCTTGGTGTCCTTTCTAACACCCACATGCTTAAACTAATGTATCTCCCCACTCTAGGCATCAACTGATACAACAAAAAGTAGGCCTCCATGCCCCCACATATCACAATAGCCATTTGGGCTCACATCACAACACTATCAGTAGGAAAACAATAATCATATCGGTTGGGATCTTTGACCTTGAACAAGAAAAAGGGTAACTCATAACCCTTCAAGAAATTATCAAACAATCAGTTCATTAATACATCTTTAATTAACCAATTTATTATTTTTAGGTTCCATATTTGCGAAACCTAAATAGTAAGCTATCACAAATAAATTTAACATGCTTACTGCACCAATTTGACTAACATTAAAAAAATACAACAATAAGAACCAGATTCATTTACATGCCTCTTTATCTTTATCCAAACAATTATCAAGTAATTCCATTTTACGTTCTTTACCAACTTCCATCAAGAATAAACAGCTAAGAAAATCAAGCATAGATATCACACTATCTAGCAAAAAAAGACTCAATACTATATGATTGATATCAATATATTTATCATATTCAAATATTTATTATTTCAATTCCATTGTGATCCAATGGCTAAAACAAGCTAAATCTACAGTTTCACATAAAAATAAAAGAGAAGAAACAAATCCCATTCCTTAAAAAGGTTCCCAAGTATCTTTAAAAGAAAACGATCGACACAACAGATCACGATCACCTACTCTTGTGACAAATGCATCCACCTGAGGATGTCGCGGCACGACCGCACCAAACAAAACCCAAGAAACTCCATTTGAAACATGGAGATCACATGCCATAATATGGTAAGGAGAAACATGGGAAGGTGAACCAAAAATAACTATGATAAATCATACCTTATATCGAAGATTGAAGTATACTTATTGGTTGCACCAAAATAGGGGGTGCACTTTCAGCAAGAAGAACGTCGAGGAAAACCAATCCACCAGGAAAAGTTTAATCTCAAGATTACTACAGGAAGGAAAGGTCCGAGCGTCTCGTACCAGAGAACCATGAGAATGAACATGGGATGAAGGTATCTTTTCCATTTAGAATATTTAACGGTGCAACTATTTAACATACAATGGATTTTCCATTAAAATCAAATCACATTAACCCACGCGGTTTGACCAGGTAAATGTATCTCAGGCCGTATGAAAATTAATATCAGAGTTATGGGATTTAAATCGCCCTTAAATCCCTTAAAACAAGGCCATAAATGCAGTTTACGTGAAAGAAAATGTTAAATTGGACAAACTAGAAAAAATATGGAAATTTGGAAAAGGAAATATGAAACAGTTCTAGAAACACTGTTCATGAGTTGTCTCACAATTTCTGACTCACCATTTATGGATCACTATTTATGACTCACCATTTCTGACTCACCTTTCCTATCTAACCATTTTTGACTCACTGTTTCTCACTCACCATTTCTAACTCACCATTTCTGACTCACCATTTCTGACTGACCATTTCTGACTGACCATTTTTGACTCACTGTTTCTGACTCTCCATTTATGATTCAACGTTTATGACTCACCATTTCTGACTCACCATTTCCGACTCACCATTTCCAACTCACCATATCTTATTCACTTCTTCTAACTCACCATTGCTTACTCACTATTTCTAACTCACCATTTCCGACTCATCATTTCTGACTCACAGTTTCTAACTCACCATTTCTCTCTCACTGTTTCTGAATCACCATTTCTAACTAACCATTTCTGACTCACCATTTCTGACTCACCATTTCTGACTCACCATTTTTGACTCACTATTTCTGACCCACCATTTCTAACTCACGTTTTCTAACTCACCGTTTCTGACTCACTGTGACATTATTCATAAAACTGTATAAACTATTTACAAAACTGGAAATTTGGAAAAGTGTTGGGGATGAGTCACATTGACCTCCCAAAACACTGAAAACACTAGGATTCAACAAAGGGATGGACCAGAGAGGTCTGGGACATTAAAAGGTTTCCTTTCCCTTTCAGAATAATATTATGATGGGATAAGGGCATCCTTCTGATGGTGACAACTATACCTCCTTGGTTCTAGAGGTGTATTCTTCTCAAACCTATCCTACTTTGTGGTATTTGAATGAGAATGCTTTAAAGGCTCCAGAGCCTCCGCATCATCATCAGCTAAAACCTTTTTACCACACATACCATAACTAGCAGTTTTCATGGATTTCAAATAATAAATGCCTTTTGTTAATACCCCTTGATGATATAAATATATCCACAACTTGGTATATCAAACCTATATTCTAATTTATGTGTTTGACAGAGGTTGCGTAAATGAAATTTTGGATACCTCCAGAGCCATCTGAATCTATAACTACTGGGATACCATCAAATGATTCTCATGCCTAACATTCATAAGGGTAATGTTTCTTTACTATTAAAGATATTTAAATAGGAAACAAAATATATAGGGATCATAATCCTTACAAATGATCTCATTATCAATATGGGCTACCAATACGTTGTCTACAAATGATATTATGTACGACCTCAGCTCATAATTCTTCTACTTAACATCATCTGTAAACATTTTGGTCACTAGGATACCAAAAGGAAATAAATTTAACTCTTCAAATACCTTAATCACCATAAACACATCATCATGCTTCAATTTCAAAGGATGAACCCTAGAGGCCTTTTTAATAAATGGGTGGAATCAGTTGTCAGTAATCTCAAATAAACTCAACACTACATATGATTTAAAATGAACTATAATCCACCCACCAAAACAACTAAAACGACCTTATTTCTAAATAGGTCCTTCCCATTGTATGTGTGAAACAAACAATGATAAATCCTTGAAAAAACAAGGGAATCCAACCCTTTGTACATCCCCTTTGATAATTTTTCCACAATAATAAAATTCCATGTCCTCACACCACCACCAGACTTGTAGAATGGGAGTAGGTAAATGCTTAGCCACATTGCAAGGAAGATGAAAAAGTGAATCTTCACATCGATCTTGGGACTAACCTTATAAACTCAATGGGTATGTTGGCGATTCTCTTGTGTGGGCCAGAATGTGCCCGAGATGACCCAATTCTCTTAAGTGGGGAAAATAGTAATTCTCCTATTAGTAGGGCCCTCTCATACTAGTTGTAAGAATATATTCATTCATTTTACCTCATGTGTGTAAGCCCTAAGGTGAGGGTCTTTGTCTCTCTCTAACTTCATCAATATATTAAAAGAGATCATGGGATAATAGTGAAGTCTTATCAACATCATCCTACATTGTATTTGGTGGGATAATCTATTCATAAATTTTATCAATAACAGGGACCAGAAAATTTTTGGTAGACACCCCACAGGTTGATGATAACTTCACTATGAATCAAGTGAAAGGAATTTTTCTTCAGAATCAAATAGATTAGTAATTTCGGGATGATGTATTGTTTCTTATAAACATAGGTATGTCCTACCGAAAAATCCCTCATAAACATGAACATCGAACAACCCCCTTTTGAATTCTATGCATGTTGGGCACACCCAGACACCCAAATCCACTCAGTCTTGACTCCCCATCCATATTGGAAGTCCAAGTATTCCTTCCAAACTTATGTTTGATCTGTCTGTGAATTATGGAAGGTTGATTCATAAAAATGAGGCCTTAAATATTCTATATGTAGATTCATATCTACAGTATAACCACTATAATGCATGATGTAGTAGACATGTACTGGTCCTTCCATAATATAAACACCCTTCTAGGAGATGTTACCATAAGAGAAGTTTATGTGCTTCATGAACCAAGATGTTGGTAAACACTTCTTAAATACTAGGACCTGGGAATCCCTTAGAATTTTGTGCCCATATTTAGGCATGCAATCACTTCACAGGTACTCATGTTGATATGGTATCAGATAATTTTACATATCAAAAATAGTATATTAAACAACGGCATACTAAAAAATCCTGATAGATTTGACCATTTCAGAATAACGTGCAATAGCTTGCTCAGTAGTTGTCATTGAAGAATCCATTGAAAACCTACATGAAATCACCGAGTCCTCTCATTAAGTTAAAATATTTAATTAAGAAATTATAAATTTTAACTTAAAAGAATCCAAAAAAATCAGTAAAGGTAAGAACTCACGTAGGTCCCTCGACAAGGGATCCTACACAACTCTTTCGACCAAGTCATTCGTGTAAGTCCCTCGATGAGATTCCTTGACTAGGATCATCACCAAGGTGTTTTCATGTATCTTAATCACTTAGGTGGATATACCTTGAGATAACCATTGAGAGACCTTTTCGAAAGAACAACATGGTGTGGTTGGATGTACGACCTGTGCGATGAGAGTGGAAATTAGAAACTCAGAATGTGAGGAAAATGAAAAAAGGGGCTAGTAGTATTTATAGACACCAATGGGATATGCCATATGCCTATGCAGATGCCCTATTCCTAAAACCTGCACATTGGGCCACCACCATCGACCCTACATGGTGACCCTATGCATAGACATTTCAAGTTGTATCATTTATCACATTCATAATCTTTTCACCATTTATTTTTTTTCTTATGTACTAGACCCTCCACTATTGTTCAGATCCAATCCTAAGGGGGGGGGGCTTTTTTAGACACTTATTTTTATCAAATGAAGATGAAAAGATTATGAATATAATCTGGGGAATGTGAAAGTTCTATAGATCCTTAAAGGACTACCATGGGACCTACCCAAGTTTAACTACATGAAATTACCCCTAAGTGGTAGAAAGGCCACATATATCCCTATATAGAACTAAGGGGAATAATACCCCTATTTTGAAAACCTACACTACAGTCCTACATGGAAAAATTCCTTCAATCATGACACCCTATTTGACTATAAATAGGACCCTTGGGCCACTCATTTGATAGATTTAAAAATTTGGAAGAACCCATGGAGCTCTGGTTACGTAGCACCTTCACCTAGGCCCCCAGAAACTTTTCAGGTAACTCTCTAAAACTCAAGAGAAAATAGAATTAATTGGGATAGGTGAAAATCAAAGTCCCATTAGGGTGTAAAACATAACACACCTATATGAAGATCATTATTTTATAAATATAAACTACCTATGGGAGGTCCCTATCCCTAATCAAGGACCTATGAAAGACCCTTATAGGGACACTAGAGGAGACCCAAGGGACCCAGTATAATGAATCACCCATATTTTCCCTCGGTGGTCTAGTGCCTAAGGCATATACAACTCACACAACTTTATTCCACCGCACACGAAGCATTTTCAGTCCCCCCCAATCCCAATGCCAAGCACCTATATCTAGGAACTGTGTGAGTAATCATTCATACCTTCTTCAAATGTATTCATGGATAGATCCATTTTACATTGTCTCCATTATCTTAGAAGGAAACAATTGAAACCCCCACCAATGCCTATTGGCTTACAAAACCAGGGAAAAGTTTCACATGAACGTTTACCCCATTTGGGTGTGTATTCATATGGGCAGAGGTTTCCCACACTTGTCTAATTGGCTGCTCAAGGTCCTTAGGGTGCATGTGAGTGTGTATCCCTATGTTCATGAGGACCCCTACCCTAGGGATAGTGTTTGGGAGGTCCCAGTCTCAGAAATAAGGGTTAGGAACGTGTCCTCCACATCTCGTCTATGAGACCCATAGCCTCTGGTTCCATATAGGAGGGGGGGTGAGGATTACTCTTTATTATCTATTCAACATTGAATGAAATCCACCTACCTCACCATGGAACTGATTTTAGGGAATCCCTCCTTGAGTAAGACCCTATATATTCCTACAAGAGGTTTCATGCTTACTCCTCTCTGCCTCTTGGCCATTGGGTCAGAGAGGGGATATGCACCAGATATTTATCCCCTCTCTCTTGCTACATTCCCTCCTCAATCTCTATACCCTAGACCCATTATAGGGTAAAGTGAAGATGGGGATGTTCTGTACCCTTTTCCTCTTCCACCATCATCTTAGGATGCAGTATACGTGCACAATCAATACCCCATCCCACTCACTTTGGTATTTTTCACCATGTCCACCCATGGATAGAAGCAAATTTTGTGGTATCTTGGTTATTTATTTCCCCCTTGTTTTTCACACCAAGAATGACTCATGTTATTTTAGAGGTTAATGAAGATGAAAAAATCCACATGATCCTTGTGACCCAATGAACTATGAGAACTTTGATTCCTATTACAATAATGATTCATTAGGGCCCCACTTAGGGCCTAAGTTCAATGGGAATCCTCCTCAGGAGTAATCCCTAATCCTAATTCCCCTTAATCTAGGAATCCTCTGTAGGAGTAAGTTAGGAAACAAGCCTCAAAACAACCCTGAATTAAACATCCATCATGGTAAATTTAGCAGAGAATCCTCCTTAGGAGTAAGCCCCAATCATGTCATAAAATAGTCCCAGAATCCTTTTTAGGAATAATATTAAACCTAATATTCTCAAAGGATTACACTCCCCTCTGAGAAAAACATGTAGGGTCTCTATAGGAATAATTGAACTATGAAAACTCTGATTCCTATTACAATCAGGATTTGTAGGACTCCCACTTAGGGACTGATCTCAATGTGAATCCTCCATAAGAGTAAGCCCAAATCTTAATTCACCTTAATCTAAAAATCCACCTTAGGAGTAAGCTCCAAAATAAGACTCAAAATCACTATGAGTTAAACATATCCCACTATCCCATTAACTAAGAATCCACATTATTTTTAAGACCCAATAATGTCAACAAATATTCCATAAATCCTATTTAGGAATAATACCAAACCTAATATTCTCAAAGGGTCACACTACCCTATGAGACAAACTGTAGGTCCTCCATAGGCATAGGTCCTCATAATCAAACTTTGTGGGATTTGATTCATATCTATATAAGATATGTAGGTTTCCACCATGAATTCCAAACCCAACACCACAAAATCAACCCTTTTATCCATGGGACATATTCCCAACAAGGTCTAATTCAACATGGAAATCGATATCCCTTCTAGGTTCTTTGGGCTGCTTCAACATAAGTCCCACACAAAACATTGACTAGGAACCTTCCACCTAGATGTCTTTGCCTCATTAATTTAAACAATATGATTATGTAATTATCACATGACCTTAAAAGGAATGATGTGAACCATTAAGTGGAACCAAACTACATGGGTTATTATTCCTTTATAATGATATGTATGAATCCCATTTATGGGTTTGATCCCACCATCATAATGAATTCTATTTCCCTAGATGATGATACATTTCAGAGTTTCCACAATGTGGCTATAAAACTAGTGTCATCATAATGACTAAAGAATATCTAAGTAGTAAATAAGAGGATACCATTGGAAAAGAACTTTAGATGCATAATGATATCTCTATTGATGAAGAACCATAGATTTATACAGATGATTCTAAATTCCATATATGTTAATAATTTTTTGTTAATTCAAGTATGACCAACATCATATATTGGAATTAATATAGGATTCATTAATATGTCTTAAATCTATAAGAGAGTCTCAGTGTTGGAAATAATTCTCCCCCCAAAAAGGGTGTGATGAGCCCGACCACCCATCTTCTCGACTAATGTGAGTTCTTAAAAAGCATCGACCAAACCTCCTGAAGAGTGCCTACCTTTGGAAAGCAGGTCCTCATAGATACATAATGGTAGGGTGTTTCCTATTCCACAAACAAACCCATTGGAAATTGTTCATAAATATTGATTCCTAACATGGAAATTATTTTGAGGGAAAAAAATTCAACTCCTTAAAGAAATATTTGATCCATATGATGATCATAAAAGGCAACATCTATGGTTGTATAAAGAAACATATTTACTAATTCCTAAATTATCCTTTAATTTTTTTACATGTGTTGATAACTTGGATTTGGAAAGGGAATAGAAAATTGCTCAAAAAAATTCAGTCAATACAAGTTAGGTTTTCATGTAGTGATTATGCTGGTCTTGGAACATCCTTACTAATGTTGCGAGATGTTTTTGGAACAACAGATGATTATACCCTACCTCTAGCATTGTTACCTATTGAAAAAACCTTCTATTTCAAGAAACCACCTTCAAAATGGTTTTTCAGCAAAGCAGTCGATACTCATCACTTTAAAGATCATGAAATATATTCCCAGTGGTTAGGAACTCTAAACACATTTGAATTATGAAACCTTTTATTAAATTTGGACATTTAAATCTATTTACTTTAAAATATATTTTGAATGATTGTAATACCTTATCTTTTTTAATACTCATAATACTTTTTATGAGATGTTTATATTTGTTATGCCTTTTATATTTTTTCTTGAAATTTAATACTCTAGTTTTATAATTTCATTTTAATCTTTATCTTTGTTATCATTTTATGCAACAAAATTTCAATGAATCATTATGAACTTTATTTATTTCCAAAATTCTATTTTTCAACTGTATAATTAGTATATTAACTAATATTTGCGTTCACTAAAAATTATATTTCTTATTTTAATTATTCTTTATATCAAAAAGAGGGGGAGAAAAAAAGAAAAATACAAAAAATTTATTTTTATTATAAAAAAATAAATTAATATAAAAAGGGAATAATAACAAAAAATATATTTTTTCAAGAAAATAAAAGGAAACATCTTCCTTTCTGAAAAATTACAACAGAGTATATGAAATGTTTATTTTCCATCACCAAGGTTTTTTGATCAACAAAAGGGGGGATTATTGTGAAGAATATATTGTTCTAATATATCTATGATTTATGTGTTTTTATGATTAAAAAATCCATAATTTTATTCTAATGAGTTTTTCTTAAGTTTCTTAGATTATATTTATCTTACATTGTGTGTTTAAATATTTATTATAGGATACACAAGAATTTTGTCATACAAGATTTGAAGAACATATTTAGATACTCAAAAATAGAAAGTGTAACATAAGACTTTATGTTATGAAGTCTAACTAATATTCTGAGAATAGTCATGAAAATATGAAAGGTCTATAATATCTAAAGTGAAGAGGTTATGAATTAGATTACAATAACTTTTTTATCTTACTATAGATAATTATCTTATGCTCAAATGAAGATATCTTATCTTATTAATAAGAATTTATTTATCTTATGAGAAGTTATTTTACTACGACCTATTTTTTTTCTATTTATATCTTATGAATATTTAGTATTTCAGAATTCCATGATTAATTTTCTAATATTTAGATAAGTCACGTAATTTGTTCAAATAAAATAAAAGGATTTCATCTATTTAAGGAAATATCAGTATGCCCAAGACTTTCCTGAATAGGAAAATATGATGAACAAGAAGATTTATACAACAAAAGAAATTACTATATTTGGAAATTTTAGAAACATGTCCTTAATATCATGTCACATCAAGATCACATTCTATTTCACTCAACCATTGGAGTTTTTATGTGTTCATGTTTATAAAATCATATAAAAGGATTAGTAAGATTATAAAAATACATATGTAGAGGAGAAGAATAAGAACGATAGAGGATTTCATATTGAAAATATAAAAGGAACATTTTTTAATCCATTTACATAGAATAACACAAATCATTATTGTCTCACTTATCATGTTCTGTCAGTTTCACCAAATATCATCCCAAGATACGCTTTGAAGATTATAATTTTCTCAAAATGATTCTTCATATATTGTCAGTTTCTACTTGCAACCATGTGCTGTAAATTTTGTTACAACGTTTCATTTTATTTCATCATGTTTACAATCAATTTAAGTGTGTGGTTAATACTATGGATAGGTATTTTAAAGAAATATCTAGTTTGAAATCTCTTGAACCTTTGTACTAAGTAAAAGCTACTTGTACTCAGGTGGGAGCCCCTGGTAAAAGGGATATTTTGTTAAAAAAACCATGATTGTAGAGAAGAGTGTGGGTGGAGTGGACTGCAGGATTTTTATTCCCTGAACCACTATAATTCTTTGTGTTTAATTTCCTTTCCATATGATTTCATATTTTTGTTGCATACACTATTAAGGAAATAATTGAATAGGCATTCTTTAAAGAGGATGGTCTTATGTTCAAGAAAAATTTATAAACTCAATTCCCCTAATCTTGAGTTATTCTCTTTGTTATTATCTGGGACAACAGGTATATCTAGAGACAAACATGATTCTAATTTGTTTAGAATTGGGGTTGATATGAATTTTCAGTTTTTGATTGAAAATTTATGTTTTTGGACATGTTTGAGTTTAATGGTTCCCAACATGGTGGAATCTGATTGGATCCATTCCCAATGATGAATTTTCATTGAATATATTGACAAAACCATAAGAACCTAACAAATAATTACAATCCACAAGATTATTTCTAAATAACCATAATAAAATCATCCATAAACCATAAAGGATATTTCACATTAAATGTATAATTACTACAATAATATGAAAGTACTTTAGTCTTGGATTCATTCCTCAATGTATACATTGATCGATTAGACCTCATTCGTGTTGTATAATTTTTGTGTTGAAGGATCCAAAATAAAATCCCAATAGAGGTTATCCACACATGAAACATGATCTTCAAACGAATCTAATGGAACACTGGGTGCTAGCTCGAATGATCGATTCATCTTGTGTTATTTATATTGATCATCAATCACTAAAGTTTGAGGATTATATCTATTTCATTCTCTCATTCTTGAAAAGGGTGGAAAAAGGTGGGTGAATTCTCTCAAGCTTGAGAGAAACCCTATAGATGTTCTTTATAAAGATAATTATCTAGGGAGGATAAATGTTATGCATAGTGAAAATGACCCTATCATTAGAAATGATATATGGGGGTATATATAAATCTATATTAGAGATTGGTAATTTCACATTGTACCTTGGATAATATCTTAATCCT
Organism: Viscum album; assembly: GCA_963277665.1. NCBI lineage: Eukaryota > Viridiplantae > Streptophyta > Magnoliopsida > Santalales > Viscaceae > Viscum > Viscum album. The sequence goes on along the minus strand of OY728152.1, from coordinate 1,475,676,435 downwards.
TAGTGAACCCCATGTATAATAATAATAATAATAATAATAATTCATTGACTCATTCATGTCTCAGGGAAAATATAAATATTAATAAATAAATTAATATTTTTTAAAATGATATTTTGTATATTATTTCCATTATCGGGTTCTTAAATAATCCCGACCACCTTCTGGTATTTACTAATACTCATATAATAATAAAATATTATTTAATTATCAAATAAATAAATATTATATGCATGTTCTTCCAAAAAATATTTATTTTTATATTTGTGTAACTAAATAACTATTTATTTAATAAATATTATTTATTACCTTGTGAATAAAACAAGATATAAATAAATATTCTATTCGATGTCTTGTGAATAAATATTTATTTAATAATTAAACTCATATTAGTCAGTGAATAATAGAATTAAAATAAAATATCATGAATAAATATCATTTCTTGGTATTGAAAATAATAATTATTCCAATGGTGAAATTTAAATAGAGTTTAACTAAGATTGATGGACACACTAAGTGTGTGATGCTATTGGATTATTTATCAATAGCAATAGGAGAGCTTACCTGAAGTCCAATATTAGAGTCTAGAAACAAAAAAAGGAACCCATATTATAAAAAGGTAATGTCACAATGATGAAAACTACATACAAATAATCACTGTGCAATATAATCCATTTATCTTAAAATCTCTCTCAATCAAGAAGGTTGCATACATATTCCATAAACCTATGTGATCGATTTCTTTTCCTTTTACTATTTTAAATGAAATCACCAGTACAAAATAACATGGGATTTAGTTTGATATTTCTATTTCAATCAAATGGATAGATATATCAACTTCCTTAAATGGAAGTAAAAAAATCCTATATGGATTTATTCATTAATGGAACATCACTATTGATGCACCCAACATATCCTGATTCACCATGATCATATGTTTTCACAGTTTTGGAAAATACATCAAATTACATGGCTTATAATATGAATTAATAATAATCCCAAGTTTAATAATTATTCCACCCATTTGTAGTTTGGAATATAGAATGGAAAGCATATAATAGGAATTCGTACTAGAAGGTCTATCCTCATAACCCCCCATCTTGGATATTATCAAGTGAAAACTTCATGAGATGAATTCACATCCACTTATAAGTATAAAACACTTGACATTTATTTATAATACATGTCCCTTCATATATTTTTATTTTATCACTGAACATGTATTCACGAATATCATCATATCACTTCAAGTTTCTCATCATTACGAGGAGTTTCTCTAAACATTAAATGTGGGAAATACTCTAATACATTATCATAATAAATTTATGAAAAATAATAATTCCTATGTGATAATACGTTTATTAATATTCAAATATTTGAATATAAGAATAAGAAACATAATGTACAAATTAGTTGGTTCTAGGTAACCAACTCCAACATACTCCCACTTTCACTTGTGTAATGTATATGATGTTCCATGTATTATTTTTGGATATTATATGGATTATTTTCAAGACTAGGTGATAATATGGTGTGCGATTCTGAGGACTGCTCTTCCCAAGATAAATATTTGAAATATATAAAATATTTAAATATCACATGGAAGATGTTTTCTTGAAAAAGTGTAATAGCATATAAACGAGTGCTCAGATCAAAAATACAAGGGCACCATTGAGTTTAATACATGAGGTTTACCCTCAGAATGATATAAAATTATTCTATTAAGTTAAATTGTAGAAAATTATTCACAGGAACTGAAATGAAAAAAATTATTTAAAAAAATTATTTTATTTCATTTGTATTGATGCAAGAACTAATAATATTTAAATAGTTTTTTATAGAGAATTTTTAGGGTTTTCCGTATAACCCTAGGAGCATTGGAGAGTCATTGGAGATAGATTTGCAGAATCCTCTCAGTTTAATGATGATGATATTGTGTATTGAAGATCAATTAACCTCATATTCAATGTATCTTTCCTAAAATGATGATGTTGCATTATTCTTCATCACCAATTTAACCAAATTGAGGTAAGTCATGTGTTTCAAATTGTTTATTCTTCATTATTGATTTGTATGATGAATGTGGGTCAATCAGAAAATAGATTTATCCATGATTCGATCATCCATGGGATGAGTTTATTTAAAGGGTTTTGATGGTAGATTTATCTTTCTAATTTTATTATTCTATTGACATTATAACAGATATGGATCAAGATCAATAGGAATGTCGATTTTGGTTCGTTCCTAAAATATTTTATTGTGATTTATCTCTCCCCCCATAATTCATCATTCATCACATGAATTCTTCATTTGGCCTGTGACTTGAAAAATCTTGATCAATCGATCATTGCATGATAATATCTGGGCATAACGATCTGGTATCATATATATGGAATCCACATGACACGATAGTGGTGCGACAATGGATGTGCCGATGAATTAGATGATAATTGATACCCAATTTTGTATTCTTCAGAGAACAGTGAAAAATGAAAATAATCATATGTTATAAGAAGATTGACGACTTGAATCATTTTTATTTGGTAATGTAATAAATTGAAGAGTCTGGATCTACTATTTTTCATCAAGGTGCCTGTCAAATAAAAGGCAGAAGAAACATCCGTGACACATGGAGGAAGAACTTGGGTTTCTGGAAAATACCGATCCATACGACATGTAATTAAAGATTAAATTTCATGTGGGGACCCTTGAGTATTGCCTAGGGTTTTGGGAGAAGTTTAAGCATCACACAATATGTGACCCTAGTCACACAACATGTGGTTCCTCCCGAGAGAACTCAGTGTGTACTTTAGAAGGTACATGGACACAGGGTGGACTAAACAGGAAACCTACATGCCATGTACTCCCCCACAAAAAAGGACCTAGAAAAGGTACATGAACTAATCCATGTTATAGTACATGGGAAACATATATTTGATTGAGAAATGTACTAATACCTTAGTAGACTACACAAACATGAGATGAAGACGCGTTCCATTTACACGGGCAGGACCAGGGGTCAAGGGACATGATGTGTAACCCTTATACACGTCGTTTACTCTTTTATACATGGATTAAATCCCTTTTCATAAGTTAATTGGTCAGGATTCATTAGGGTTCATTCCCCTTATCCTTTCCCTGAAGGTTGGAACAATATCATTTCCTACTCCTAGGACAATGATCCCTTGAACTGGACTTCCTAGAATGATTCATTGGAATCCTTCTGAGAGGATCATAGTGATATCCTCTATTTATCTTCATGTCCTAAGTTGATTTATTGGTATTTATGTGACCATAACTACACAGGATCCAATCCTCTACTTATTAGGGTTAATCCAAATTGAGTTGTTGGTATCACCCCATGGCCCTAGTTGTGATCCTCATCTGTGTATCGTATTCTCTTCAGATATTTTAGTGTATTCTTTCTCATGAAAAGACCAAAAAGTTGTAGCTGTTAGATGGATATCATCATCTTTATTCATCTCAGGAGTGTGATCTAATGGATGATTGGTTCATGGAATATTCCATTTGAAATCTTAGTATGGTATACTACAATTGTGTCTTACCTCTAGAAAGTGTGTCTTAGTTAAATATATCTGGATTTTCTTGTTATATGTGTTGTAGAAATATACCTATTTAGAGATGGTTGTACTTTACTTTTTTGTATTATTTATGGTTTTGGGGTGTCCTATTTTGTTTTTTCATACTCACCCCTACATGGGCTTTGCCTGCACGCTTCATGTCTTGTGCAGATGATCAACCTTCTGACAGAGTCTTAGGAGGGCGAGGACAAGATGATGCTTATTGAAACTAGACGTACTAAGGTGTGTTCTTATAGCTTTTACTAAGTAGTCCCAATAACTTTACTTTCAAGTTACACTTGTGTTACCAAATCTATATTGTTGGATTTAATTTTGAAATATTTACTTTCCTTTACTTCATATCATACTCTCGTTGTGGGATATAGATGTATTCAAGCATTGGTTGTTCAGTTGTTTTTACAGTTCAATATTTTTTGGGCATAGAGATATGTTCATGTGTATAGGTACATAGTATATTCCTCCAATGTTAGTGATATTACTACTCATTTCTAGTCACCAGCCCCTGGCATATTGGAGGTGGGCTTGGGAAGCTACGACATGGGCCCCACCGGGATGGGTCATGACATAGTGGTATTAGAGGGGTTAGTTCTACTTTAGGACTCAGATTATATGAGATTGTTTTGGGGAAACAATGTAATGTGTATCTAATTCAGAATTCAGGATAGGGACTCCAATATTGGTGCAACAACCAATGTATCCACACACCAGGACTCTGATAACCTATTTTTTGACTTGGTACATGAGAACATTGGTTGAAGGGAAAAAATTGTACATGTATCATATATGAATGGGTTGTGTTTCCATTTACTTCTTGAGTCAGATTTCTAGATATAATCATTGACCTTGGTACATATTGTTTACATTCAGTATGCCTCTATGACATATACCAGCTAGGATTCAGTAGCATGATCATTAGAATGATCCCATAAATGATGAGGCTTCTATATAAGGACCGGTTCCTAAGATGTTACCTCTAGGTGGTACACCAGCCATACCACAACCTGTAAAGAATCACACAATACCTGTAATACAAGAATATGAGGTGTTTAGGATGAGCACGCTTAATTATTTTCAGTGATATAGACCCCTTAGGTTCCAAGGCAAGCTCTACCCATAGGGGGATGAGGACTGGATTGAGCCAGGGAGAAAAGTTTTCTATCTAGTCAAGACACCGACAGAACAGATGGTGGTCCTAGAAGTCAACCATCATCAATGATCAGCAATGCAATAGTGTGATTTAGTTACACTATCTTATGATGAGGTGACTCTTTCATGGAAATAGATCAAGCACCTTTTCAGGGAGGATTTCTCACCAGCTATACTAATGGATGTGTGTATTAAAGAGTTTCTTCATCTCCAGAAGGGCAGCATTATAGTATCTGAGTATTCATCAAGGTTTACCATCCTCTCTAGGTACCCGATGGATATAGTTTGAGATTAGTTATTCAAAACTCTGACCTTCAAGAAAGGTCTATTTGGAGACATCTGATCCAGTGTTATACCTCTATTCATTTCTACCTATGCGAGGGTGCTAGAGAGAGATTTGGTGGTTGAGAGTTTCTTAACTAAGAAGATACAACTGGTGGATGTTAGTAGTGGGTAATAAGGAGTAGAGACCTAAAATTTTGGGATCCAACATTAGTCTTAGAGACCTAGAATAGGGAGAAGATTTAGGAGGAAGTCTTAGGATAGAGGATCTATAGTTCCGGGATCATAGGTCTGGTGTAGTCAGCCCAGAGAAAGGCAGTTCTACTCATGTGACAAAAGGGTACATATTTCCTAAGATTTTTTGCCCCTCCATATAGATGGAAGAGAGACTATGGATGTACCACTAAGGAAAACACTGTGATAGGAGTAGGTAAGTCCATAGAGAGGTGGACATAGTAAAGGATCTAGGAGAGTAGTAGGAGGTGCTCAAATTTTGACCTGTTTCCACCACCACCTCTAGGTAGTCCATTCTAGTCTTAGGGAATTGGAGGATAAGGGTAGAGATATATTCAATTTTTTAGGACTTATGTCCTAGGGAATCAAAGAATTATTTCAGGTATAATTTTTGTCTTTTCCACCTTTGCTAAAGTGTGAATATACATTGGTTCTAGTGATTAATTTCATTTCACATATCTTGTTTGAGACTTAGAGATTCTTATTGAACTCTAGACTCGAGCCTTATGCCTAGATACTCTTAATAGAGAAGACTCTATGATCACACATTTATGATGATAGTGTAACCTGAATCTTGGAAGTGAGGTTTGTGGTTTGAATCTCTTGGCATCAGCGTTGAGGTCTTACAACATCATTATTTATATAGATTGGTTATCTATAATACATGATTAGATTGATTATTTCAGGAGAAGGATGTTGTGTGTCCACATAAAAGGAACAAAGCTTTCCTTTGTTAGATAAAAGGAAACCTAGGATTCATAGGATGGTCTTTTTCATAGGAGGGAGAATCTGATTAATTATTTGTCGGCTATCATAACCCTTGGTGTAGTGGATGTTGCGAGTTTCGAGTTTCTTTCAATGGTGGTGGAGTATGAGGAAGTCTTTCCTGAAGTTATTCCAGGTTTACCTCCTCATCGAGAGGTATAATTACTCATTTATCTACACCCCAAAACAACACTGATATGCTAGCATATCAGATATCTCCCTTAGTCCTTTGTGAGATGAGAGTGAAGTTGGATGGCTTGTAGAGGAAGGGAAACATAAGATCCAATTTTTCACCCTAGGTAGCCCCAGTTTTGTGTTCAAAAAATTAATATGGGAGCTTGATGTTGTATGTGGATTACCAGATCTTGAGCCAAGTGACAGTGAAGAATAGGTATCCACTACCTAGGATCGATGGCCTATTTGATTAGTTGAGAGGGTCACATTGGTTCTGGATGTTTTACCTCTGATCAGGCTATCACTAGTTGTGAGTACTAGATGAGGATATACTGAATATGACATTCATATGTCGCTATGGTCACTACGAGTATTTGGTGATGCCCATTGGTGTAAAGAACACTCCAGAATTGTTCATGAGACTCATGACCTGAATCGCTCAACCTTACATTGACCAGTTTATGGTAGTCTTCAATGATGATATCCTTATGTAATCGAAGACCAAGGAGGAGCATGTGAGACACTTAATGGTAGTTTTTTACATACTCCATGAGCACCATCTCTGTGGACACATTTTTAAAGTTCTATTTTTGGATTTTGGTGGTCCACTTTATATGACACTTTATCTTAGTGGATAGTGTGTAAGTGGAATCATACAAGGTTTAGAGGGTGTTATCTTAAGATCCACATTAGAGTGTGATAGAGCTTTTGAGATTCCTTGGGTTAATAGGATATTACCAGAGGTTCGTACTTTCTTTCTCTAGGATATCAGCATCCATGATAACTTTGACTCAAAAGGGGAAGACTTCTGTGTGGATAGAAAGGTTCCAGCAGACTTTTTAGTAGTTAAGATAGAGTTTGATGAGAACTCCCATCTTGAGATTACCAGAGGAAGGTGTCGAGTACGTAGTGTTTTGCGATGCATCATGAACAAAGATATGATGTGTTATAATGTAGAGTAAAGCGGTGATTTCCTATGGTTCATGTTAGTTGATACCACACATGAAGAACTATGTGACACATGATCTGTGTAACAACCAGAGATTTTATAAGATACATTCTTTTTAATTTCATTCATATCTACTATTGTACGACACACCAAGATTATCTTGCGCTATACGCAACACTGTATTAGCTGTAGTATACGCAACACTTTTCTTGGCTTTTGTTACACACAATTTCAAGTTTGTTTGATAGAAGTTATTCTACACAACATTGAGTGTATATATATATATATATTCAATGTATAAATAAAATATGGTTGGATTCTGTTATATGCAACAACAAAGGAGTTGTGCACTACACGCAACCCTAACTTGGCTTGCATTACACGCAATCACGACCTTCCTCGATAGCGTGTGTTGTACGAAATACCGAGTTTTAATAAACAACAATATATTATTATAATATTGTCATGAACTAGCCGTTATGAATAATATTAACTAAATTTTGAATTTTATAACATTATTATTCATCTTACACATTTTCTAGAACATGGTATAAGAACAAAATAAATTTTTCGGGTAAAATAAGTATTTTTCAAAAAATGCAGTTTTTCCGCCTTTTGATGGTGCACCCACATTAAATCTAGTTTTTGACATGTTTATATGTTCAATTTGACAAAATAAAATTCTTCTTTTGAATCAGGATATAAAAATTTACATTAGATGAATTTTTGATATTTTTCCGATAACTTTCAAATTTTAGTGAATAGTAAAAACACGCTATATTTTAATTAAAAACAACTTTTTCATAGTAATATCTTATGTGGTTAAATTATAATATTGAATGGTTTTAAAGTATAAATAGAATATATTTTTACCATTTAATATAATGTATGTCATTAGCATTGATTTTACCTTGAATTCGTTGGTTAAATCAATTCAATCTTTTGCAATGTTTTAAAGAAAAACCCGTTTTCTTTCAACAACAAGATTAATTTTAATTTAATTTATGAAACTTTTATGTATTGAATTTGGAAAAAATGATTCCATATTTGGAATCAGTGGATCAAAATTATGTTAATAAGCTACTTTTTATTTTTGGGAATTATGAATAGTAACTACGGTAAATTTTATTTACCATAGTTAAAGGTAAATCGGGTAATTAATTGTAAATATAATATTTTAAAATTACCCTAAGAAATGTAAAAAACCTACTGGATGACTAAAAGTCGACCCATATCACCTAAGGGTCTTATTATATTAATTTAATTAAATTTTTTCAATAAAAATAATTTAATTATTATTAAAACCAAAGAATGTGACAACATGTCACTTTCTTAAATCTTATAAGTATAATAATTTTAATTTAGTGATAAACTTCATGAAACTTAGAACATGAATAGTCTCCAGAAATATAATACAATTATCTACATCATAGGAATTTATTTAGAATTTTTAGGGATTAAATAATTATCATTTTTATGACACAAAGATGATGTAGTAATTATCTTATTAATGAAATATTGACATAATTGATGTTATAAATGACCAAATAAATGTAATTTGAGACTTTTTATGACTTAAATTAATTTTCTAGATCAATATGAAATGTTATTGTTGATATAAGTAACTTTTCTTGAACTTATCATTCTGTTATGAATTTCTTAAAAATCATGTACCAAATAGTGTCAACATTGACAGAAATTAGTTTTTAAAACAAATATTATATTATTAATTGTTATTTAATTCATAAAAATCTAAGGTTCGGCCAAATGACTTATATAAGGATAGATATATTAATAATAAACAACTTGGGGTTATTTTGTCTTGTTCTGGTAAGTTTAGTAACCATATAGTGTAAGAAAACAAAAAGTCACGGTAAAAGTTAAATTATTTAACTTAGAGTTAAAACTAATTGATAAGGTTAAAATAATGACCTAAACTTTTCTAAATCATATTTGATGATATGATTTCTACCCATACCCACTTTAGATTCGAAATAAGACCTTTTCGAACCATTATATACTGAATGTGACCTTAATATAAAATAATATTTTGTGATTTTCCTAAGGTGCCCCTCTCCTCCCTTATAAAAGGGCACCTCCTCCCTCTCCTCCTCACACCAATTTGAGAATTCAAGCTTGGCCAAACAATGCCAAAATATCTTCTCCACTTCCCTAGTATCATCCTAGAGGTCCTGGTCTTCTTCAAAGACCATCCTTAGTTCTTTAAGTGGAGGTTAAGTGAAGGCGCGTCAAAAAGAGGTAATATCCATTGCCGATCTTTTTCAATTTCTTTCTTCTTCAACTTATTCTTCTTTAGTTGTTTCATTATAAAGTAATAACATCAGTATTTCTTATATACTTATATGTTATTATAAATATTAAACAACTCTAATTAACCTTCTATCCATCCTACGGAAAAAGGAAATCACCGCGCGTGCGTACGTACCGAATACCATCTCCACACAGTGGTGTAATCTATTTTCCACCACCACCTTACTTGGATGGGTATAATTGTGTAAATAATGACTATATATATGACTATTATAAAGTGATATTGATTCTGAAATAGTATAAATACACTCCAATACAATTCCACGATCATAGGAACGATATCATCACTCGTGCGTACGTACGGAATACCGTCTCCACGATGTGATGCGACTCGTTCTACATGATCTTCATTTCCTAATTATTATATAAATGAATTGAATGAATGAATATGATATATGTTACACTAATACCATTCTGTAAATTAGATATCTATAACCTAAAGAGAAGAATAAGAATTTATTCGACAAACACGCATAAGAACAAAAAGTAATAAACACCCGAATAACAAGTAATAATGAAATATTACTAATAAGAAGCCAAGAATATGACCATATATGATATCATAACAATAAGTATGATTATATAATAAGTCAATAACATTATTTAAATCATTATACAGGAGGTTCAGACACTTACGAAGCATATTGGACCTAAGGTAAGGGAAAATATCACAATCTCATTTTTATCCGAGATTGTTTATACTTTGGTATTTACTGGGGTGTATTTTATCATCCACGTACATGTTTCCTCAATATGTAATATTATTTCCATACACCTACAATTTTTTAAATCCAATATTACCCTTCGGTGAGTTTTTATTAAAATATATGAAAGGAATCTTTTGTCATTTTTCATATGAGGTACTTTTTGACTTTTCCGACAAAAGTATGAGAAGAATGTTTTTTTAACTTATACGGCATGAATGGATTTTTAAAACATTATTTCCATGATGATTCCTTTACAAGTTTTAAAGTTTATTTTTAATAAACTTCTTTTAGTTTAAAATTGTAAGACATGTTAAGAAAGGAAAATGCTTTTGAAGTAGAAAGGATATTTTCCTCAAGAATGGAGTTGAAGTGTTTTATCAAAATTATTTTCCATCTAAGATAATAAAGGGTTCTTTTTTTATCCCTATTATTACATGGATTTGATTATGTTGTTATGGAAATATTTTTATGAATTCCTTTATCTTATATGAATTGTTTGATGATGTCACAATGTTTAAGATTCCCATTTTTATTACATGGGTTATGCAATGATGTATGATTTATGATTTTGTGGCACACATAAGAATGGTATCATTATAAGATGGGTGGGACATATATTTCCCACCAATGCATTGGGTAAAGATTTTATATCTCATGAGATAGACATGGCTTGAACGGCAGGTTAAACCGGTTCAGTGAAACAGGACTGAAACGAGGAGTAAACTCTGTTCAGAAATGGACTTTGTCCACTAAGATAGTCTTGGAAATGTGTCTTGACTAATAAGAAATGATTCTATATGATTATGTGTGTATTCCACAAAGATTCATGTTTTATGTTATGATTATTGGGATTTCATTTCACTACTATGATTTATCCCATGTTATGAAATTATGCTCTCTTTTGCAGGTTAAGATTTCCAAAATGTTATGTTCTTATGAATATTATGTGATTGATATTTCTTTTGTTTACCCTTACTGAGCATTTGAGCTCACCCTTTTATGTTTTCTTTTCCCCAGGATGTAAATAAAGGTTTTAGAAAAAAAAGAGAAGATAATTATGGGAGATGTTGATGATCTTTCACCACGATTAGAAGATTATATTCCGAGTTTCCAAAGACACTAAAGTATTACGATCCTTGTGTGTGTGTTTTTGTTATTTACTAAGTATTCCGCAAAAGTAATGTAATTTCCATGTACGTCAGGCTTAGGGTCACTACATTTGGTATCAGAGGAAAGGTTTAGTCAACCTTTGGAAACTAGGATGCGAAAACGTTAGTGAGATCCTTAGAGATATTTCTAAGGTATGTCTAGGGATGTCCCTAGGGATAAGTATACGTATAGGATATAGTCCTAGAACTAAGGTAACGATCTTAGAATTTAAACTAAGATGTTAGATATTGAAATTACTCCCCCTTTTTTGTGTTGTTTTCCCTAGCATGATTTTTGCCTCTCACACTATTCTTTTTGGGTTTTAGACGATGGCTGGAACCCGAAGGAACCGTGTTGATCAATGTAATGGACAATGCAATGATTGTCCTTCTAAACAAACAAATGTTATGAGAGATGGAGTGAAAAATCTTATTTCTATACTTACACAAGCTATGAATCATTTTGGACTTCCAAAATGAGCAGAGAAGGGAACAATATTCTATTGAGTCCTTCATGAGGCAATGTCCACCTTCTTTCAGTGGGTATTCCGATCCACTTGTTGCTGAACAATGGATCATTACCACAGAAAAGATATTTTCAGTTCTTCAATGTTCTGAATATGATAAATTCATCTTAGTATTATATCGTTTGGAAGGTGAATCTGATCAATGGTGGAATCTTATCAAGAATACGAGGCAAAGAGATGAAATTGCGTCCATGGAATGGGACGAGTTCAAGAACTTATTTTTCAATAAATACTTCCCTCGTATTCTTCGAACAAAGATGGAGAAGGAGTTTCTTGAACTAAAGAAAAAGGATGATAAATTTGTTGGTATATACGAAGAAAATTTTACAAGGCTTGCAAGGTACGCATCTGGATTTATCATCCAACCTGAAAGTAAAGTTGATCGATTCTTCAGTGGCTTAAAACCAAATCTTCGAAGGGAATTAGCTATAAGAGACTTCAGTAGCTATGAAGAAATTGTACGTTGTGCTATCAAGGTAGAAATGGAAGTTGGTGTTACTTATCCATTTCATAGTTTTGACAATAAATGAAAGATGGAGTTCAAGGAGAAATCTCAAAATAATGGTGAAAAGAAGATGAATGTTTCCTTATGCTCAAAGTGTGGAAAGAAGCATGGTGGAGATTGTCTTAAAGGGACGAGAAAATGTTTTAAGTGTGGAAAAGAAGGTCATCGAGAAGCTGAGAGTCGAAGTAATGGAAAAAGGGTTTCTAATGATGGGAATAAAGAAAAGAATGCAGAGAACGCACCACCAACACATCAATTCTTCAAGTGAAAGGAAATGGGGCATTATGCTAATAAATTCCCTAATCCAAGGGTTAGTGATGATCGACATGAGCAACCACATAAGGAAAAGGACAAAGGTAAGTCACATGCGATCACCATTGGCGATGTTGAATATGATAACGATGTGGTGGAATGATTAAGTGTTTATTTAATGGGATTACAAAATAATGTTGTATATAGTATCGTGGAATATTGGAATATTTATTTATTGGTCTACTGTGGTTTTCAAAAATTTTATGGTACCGGTAACCATAGAAGGTGATTGAGATATTTTTGGAAAAAAGATGATATGCGCATAATGAAGGGAAAATGAGAAAATGAAATATTTTCCAGTATTCATGAGCTCATGATTGATATAAGGACTAAGTGATATCATGGTTTGAGTATATAGAATTTTGAGGATTTTGGTATGTGGAAAGTGTTAAATTTTAACTGCATTCATGTTTTCACTAAGGTTCAATGGGTATTCAAGAGAATACATGATTAAGGCCTTTGAATGTTTGGAATGTGACCAACAAGACATATCTTATGATATATGGGGATCAACGATGGTATTAAATCTCTAGTAATCACATTCACTATATTATGAGAGTGGACTGCAGTATTATGGATAAGCCTAAAGATTGGAATAAATTATGTTGGACATGAGTTAGTTTAAGGATAGATTTTTTTTCAATATTATTGATGGGATGTTATAGTAATATAGTTTTATAAAAAGGACAACCTGCAGGACGAGCTACAACCCATCACGTCGGACAAGGCCGTGGGAATCGAACCCTCAACCGAAGTTCGGCTGGCCTTTATCGCCTACCACTAGCCTACAGGAAGTCCCTATTTAGTAGAAACTAGTTTTATTATATTAAGAAGTATGCTATATTAAGTATAAGTCTATTTTAGGAACCATATATCATTAATCTCACTATAGATGGAATTATCTATTTTTTGATAACTTTTCTAACCTTTTGTTTGAGATATATAGAATGGCCCATCATTCTATCACATGATCTTCTAACACGTCACGAATGACAAATTCAACTTCATTTCTTTAAGAGATGAAGTGGAAATTGTCCAAAGAACGACCAACGGTGAGACTATACCGAAATCATGAAAGTATTTCTTCTAATTCCAATTTCATCAAATTTAGGGAAACGATCTTGAAAACCAAAAATGTTATCCTAGTGCTCTTATATCTGATAAATCAGATGGTACCTTAGATCATCACAAATTTATGGCTTTGTGATTGCTGGCTTTTCCATATCCAAGTTCTCTACCACTCTCCATCAGAACATGATGGTAAGATTTCTCTTCCATATCCATATTTTCTCCTATATGGAAACCGAGCGATGAGTTCATTTGGGTAACCGTTATATTTCATACTTTAGTTTTTAAAGTTTAGTTTTGGTATTTCTTTTTACGATATGGGTTTTTATGAATAGTAAATGATTTATAACCCTGACAAATTTCGAGGGCGAAATTCATTTTAAGGGGGGTAGAATGTAACAACCCAAGATTTTATAAGATACATTCTTTTTAATTTCATTCATATCTTCTATTATACGACACACCAATATTATCTTGCGCTATACGCAACACTGTATTAGCTTGTAGTATACGCAACACTTTTCTTGGCTCTTGTTACACACAATTTCAAGTTCGTTTGATAGAAGTTATTCTACGCAACATTGAGTGTATATATATATATTCAATGTATAAATAAAATATGGTTGGATTCTGTACGCAACAACAAAGGAGTTTTTCACTACACGCAACCCTGACTTGGCTTGCATTACACGCAATCACGACCTTCCTCGATAGCGTGTGTTGTACGCAATACCGAGTTTTAATAAACAACGATATATTATTATAATATTGTCATGAACTAGCCGTTATGAATAGTATTAAATAAATTTTGTATTTTATAACATTATTATTCATCTTACGCATTTTATAGAACATGGTATAAGAACAAAATAAATTTTTCTGGTAAAATAAGTATTTTTCAAAAAAAGCAGTTTTGCCGCCTTTTGATGGCGCACCCACTTTAAATATAGTTTTTGACATTTTTATATGTTCCATTTGACAAAATAAAATTCTTATTTTGAATCAGTATATAAAAATTTACATTAGATAAAGTTTTGATATTTTTCCGATAACTTTCATATTTTAGTGAATAGTAAAAACACGCTATATTTTAATTAAAAAAAACTTTTTTCATCGTAATATCTTATGTGGTTAAATTATAATATTTAATGGTTTTAAAGTATAAATAGAATATATTTTTACCATTTAATATAATGTATGTCATTAGCATTGATTTTACCTAGAATTCATAGGTTAAATCAATTCAATCTTTTGCAATGTTTTAAAGAAAAACCCGTTTTCTTTCGACAACGGGATTAATTTTAATTTAACTTCTGCAACTTTTGTGTATTGAATTTGGAAAAATGGATTCCATATTTGGAATCAGTGGATCCAAATTATTTTAATAAGATACTTTTTATTTTTGGGAATTATGAATAGTAAGTACGGTAAATTTTATTTACCATAGTTAAAGGTAAATCGGGTAATTAAGGCTAAATATAATATTTTAAAATTACCCTAAAAAATGTCAAAATCCAATTGGATGACTAAAAGTCGACCCATATCACCTAAGGGTCGGATTAGATTCATTTAATTATATTTTTTCAATGAAAATAATTTAATTATTATTAAAACCAAAGAATGTGACAACATGTCACTTTCTTAAATCTTATAAGTATAATAATTTTTGTTTAGTGATAAATTTCATGAAACTTCGAACCTTAATAGTCTCCAGAAATATAATACAATTATCTATATCATAGAAATGTATTTAGAATTTTTAGGTATTAAATAATTATCATTTATTATGACACAAAGATGATGCAGTAATTGTCTTATTAATGAAATATTGACATAATTGATGTTATAAATTCCGAAATAAATGTAATTTGAGACTTTTTATGACTTAAATTAATTTTTTAGGTTAATATAACATGTTATTGTTGATATAAGTAACTTGTTTCGAACCTATCATTCTGTTATCAATTTCATAAAAATCATGTACCAAATTGTGTCAAAATTGACATAAATTAGTTTTTAAAACAAATATTATATTATTAATTGTTATTTAATTCATAAAAATATAAGGTTCGGCCAAATGACTTAGATAAGGATGGATATATTAATAATAAACAACTTGGGGTTCGTTTGTCTTGTTATGGTAAGTTTATTAACCATATAGTGTAAGAAAACAAAAAGACACGGTAAAAGTTAAATTATTTAACTTAAAGTTAAATCTAATTGATAAGGTTAAAATAATAACCTAAACTTGTCTAAATCCTATTGGATGAGAGGATTTCGACCCATCCCCACTTTAGCTTCGAAATAAGACCCTTTGGAACCATTATAAACCGAATTTGACCTTAATATAAAATAATATTTTGTGATTTTCCTAAGGTGCCCCTCTCCTCCCTTATAAAAGGGCACCTCCTCCCTCTCCTCCTCACACCAATTTGAGCATTAAAGCTCGTCCAAACCCTGCCAAAATCTCTTCTAAACTTCCCTAGTATTATCCTAGAGGTCCTGGTCTTCCTCAAATACCATCCTTTGTTCTTTAAGTGGAGGTTAAGTGAAGGCGCGTCAAAAAGAGGTAATATCCATTACTGATCTTTTTCAATTTCTTTCTTCTTCAACTTCTTCTTCTTTAGTTGTTTAATGATAAAGTAATAACATCAGTATTCATTATATACTGATATGTTATTATAAATATGAAACAACTCTAATTAACATTCTATCCATCCTACGGAAAAAGGAAATCACCGTGCGTGCGTACGTACAGAATACCGTCTCCACACCGTGGTGTAATCTATTTTCCACCACCACCTTACTTGGATGGGTATAATGGTGTAAATAATGACTATATATATGACTATTATAAAGTTATATTGATTATTAAATAGTATACATACACTCCAATACAATTCCATGATTATATGAACGATATCATCACTCGTGCGTACGTACGGAATACCGTCTCCATGATGTGATGCGACTCGTTCTACATGATATTAATTTTATAATGATTATATAAATGAATTGAATGAATTAATATGATATATGTTACACTAATACCATTTTGGAAATGAGTTATCTATAACCTAAAGAGAAGAATACGAATTTATTCGACAAACACGCATAAGAACAAAAATTAATAAACACCCGAATAACAAGTAGTAATGAAATATTATTAATAAGAAGCCAAGAATATGACCATATATGATATCATAAAAATAATTATGATTCTGGAATAAGTCAATAACATTATTTAAATCATTATACAGGGGGTTTAGACACTTACGAAGCATATCAGACCTAAGGTTAGGGAAAATATCACAATCTCATTTTTATCTGAGATTGTTTATACTTTGGTATTTACTGGGGTGTATTTTATCATCCACGTCCATATTTCCTCAATATGTCATATTATTTCCATCCACCTACAATTGTTTAAATCCAATTTTACCCTTCGATTAGTTTTCAGTAAAAGATATGAAAGGAATCTTTTGTCGTTTTTCATACGAGGTACTTTTTGACTTTTCTGACAAAAGTACGAGAAGAATGTTTTTTTAACTTATACGGCATGAATGGATTTTTAAACCATTATTTCCAAGAAGCTTCCTTTAAAAGTTTTCAAGTTTATTTTTAATAAACTTCTTTTTGTTTAAAATTGTAAGACATGTTATGAAAGGAAAATGTTTTTGAAGTTGAAAGGATATTTTCCTCAAGAATGGAGTTCAAGTGTTTTATCAAAATTATTTTCCATCTAAGATAATAAAGGGATCTGTTTCTATCGCTATTATTACATGGATTTGATTATATTGTGATGGAAATATTTTTATGAATTCCTTTATCTTATATGAATTGTTTGATGATGTCACGATGTTTAAGATTCCCATTTTTATTACATGGGTTATGCAATGATGTATGATTTATGATTTTTTTGCACACATAAGAGTGGTATCATTATGAGATGGGTGGGAACTATATCTCCCTCCAATGCATTGGGTAAAGATTTTATATCTCATGAGATAGACATGGCTAGAACGGCAGGTTAAACTGATTTAGTGAAACAGGACTGAAATGAGGAGTAAACTCGGTTCAGAAGTGGACTTTGTCCACTAAGATAGTCTTGGCAATGTGTCTTGACTAATAAGAAATGATTCTATATGATTATGTGTGTATTCCAAAAAGATTCATGTTTTAAGTTATGATTATTGTGATTTCATTTCACTACTATGATTTATCCCATGTTATGGAATTATGCTCTCTTTTGCAGGTTAAGATTTAAAAAATGTTATGTTCTTATGAATATGATGTGATTGATATTTCCTTTGTTTACCCTTACCGAGATTTTTTATAAGGCCCTAGCCTTAAAACTTATTTAATCTTGAGTTATTACAAGATTACACATTGAGGATCTTTTCAGGTTTAGAGTTTTAGAGAATTAGATCATGAAACTTGCATTACATTCTACATATAAACAAAGTGGTTACATAAAGATAGTATTCTTCATTCCCATCAATGGAAACATATTTAAAATAAAACATGGATTCTTTATTGACACATCCTTGACACTATCATCACATCATGTACCTTTCCCTTGACCTGTGAAATTTTTTTCAAAACCTTGGGATGAGCATAAAAAGCTCAGTAAGGGATATAAAAATATGGAAAGGAAACATGGGTACACATATATATAAGAATGAAATCATACTTTACCCATAAAACATAAGCACTTTAACATACCTCATAAAATCATGAATAAATCATAGAAATCATAATACATAAAGGTAACTTGAGGCATTCATAACATTCTTACGTAGGGAGTAACCCTCTTGGTTACGTTTGGAATACCTATCACAGTATATTACCTAAATATCTTCGGAGAAACCTTAACATTTCACTCCTTCGCGTTACCCAATGCATTGGAGAGCTATATCGGGCTCACCCACCCTTAGTTTATCACGAAACCACCCGTCTTCATAACAATGCCCAAGAACCATAACATAATCTTATCACATAAAACATGCATAAAGGAAACATAAAATTTCCACCTTTCAATAAAAAGATATCAATACAACACATAGATACAAAAACATTATGAAAACCATTTTCAATACCAAAATAAATGAAAAGTAAAACATAGTATTTATTTTTCTTTTAAAAAGAAGGTATGGATTGTAGAAGAAGCCGAAACTCAAATAATGGTCATGGAGGTGGAGAAGTCGTTGTCGCCACATACGTACGACAAAAACATTCCCTTTTGTCATTTAGTAAAACTCTTCTTATAAAAAAGACTCCCTTTTGGATAAATGTAAAAGTCAAAGGGATTTATACACCGTATAAAAGAAGGTTGTGTATAAAACAAAATATGCCTCAATGAATGGAGATTGAGACGAAATCCCTTACAAAGACGGTATCCTTGGATTAAGGATAAATCAATTACATAATTATGTGTGACAAAAGAATACACCAAATATAAGTGGATATTAAGTGTAAAATAATAAAAGGTCATTCAAACATATTCAAAGGATGACATATTCAATAACTACATGTTGAACCCAAAGAAATCAAAATTGGGTTAAGAAGTTCCCTTGACAGCCTAACGGTGTCACATCAAAATGAGTTGATGAGAGATTAGAAAAAAGGGTATCTCGTCACTTGGACATAAAATTTACATCAATAAGGATATATGAGAACATATCCCAACATAAAAATATGTAAGTTAAAAGACCGAACAAAATAAGTCTTTTAAAAAGAGGAGGGTGAAAGGTTCCCTTACCGACATGGGTATCTTTCGAAACATACACCTCGTGAAAGAAGGACAATACAACATTGATGTAAATACTAATAAAATAAAGTGTATTACACAATGAGTAAAATAATGGGAAGTACATACACCACTCAAAGTAAATTGTGGCAAATGTAGAATAAATCTCACGGGAATTAAAGTGAGAGGAAAAATCCCTTACGAAAACTCGGAAGCCTAACGGCGCCACATAAAACTTACAAAAAAGGGTTGATGAGATCAAATAGGGTATCTCATCATATTAACATAAATTTTATAGAAAGAGGAATATAAAATAACATCCCACAACATAACAAATATGAGCTTAAAATAAGTGACATAAAGAAGAGTACTTAAAATGAAAGAGAGAGGTTAGATCTCTTACGAAAATTCGGCAGCCTAACGGAACCACTCAAAACTTCCAAAATGGATTGATGAGAGAGAATAGGGTCTCCCATCACATGAACATAAAAATTACAGTAATATTAATATAAAAAAACATCCCAATAACAAGAAAGATGAGCTTTAAAAAGAATGACATAAAAGAGTGTACTTAAAAAGAAAGAGTGGAGTAGGATCCCTTACCTCAGGTCCGACTTGACTCGATCGTTCTTTAACGTCCTGAATAATAAACTTTAGTTAATTTCTACTTTCTTAAGAACCTTTTTCAAGTTCGTTATTCCTTTTATATCACTTATTACCATGTCATGAACACTATGTAATTATTTAAGTTAATAACGGTCATTTTAACGATCATTGGTACTCGAGTCAAAAATAAACCCTTTATAATTACAAGTTGTTCATGTATCCATTATATCCAGAATGGTATTCATGATGTAGATATCATATATGTCATATATATCCAGTATATGCATGCATTTATAATATTACATAATCACTTAGTGGTAAGAAATGAAATGCACCGTTCATGGAGACGGTAAGCCGTACGTACGCATGAACGCTACTTTCATTTATATTTCATATTTTATAGAATGGAATCATAATTATATAAAGGTATATTATAATTCCAGTATAATATCATATATAATATCATAGTTCTATCTTTTATACATCCCACATATGGTATTTAATGAATCAAATCACTTTGAGGGGGCGGTAGTCCGCACTTCCTTAAATGAAGATATCGCGTTTACCCATAATCGAAACCATAATGGTATGCCCAAAAATGAAGAATAAATAAGCTTAAAGAAAACATAAACATATTATATATCATATATAAATATAGTTTCATCTTAATGGACACCTTTGAAGGTGTTAAAAGAATGTTGAACAATCATCGTTTCGGGAGGCAGAAATTCACCATCCACGGAAACAGTATGCTATTTAACCATTAGATGTAGGTGTGTGTAAGTTTAGCTCGAATATTTCTTATAACAAAATCCTAGTATATTGAGAATAATGTAGTTGTTACAAAAGAAATTAATAAAAAGAGTTTATGGGGTTGGAGAAGCAAAATAAATCAAAAGGACTAAAAAGAAGACATTACCTTAAAATCGGGTAAATCCCTTTGGTTTGAGCTCAAAGGCTTCCTTGAGAAGACTTCTGCCCAAAGTGAGGCTTCAAGGAGTAATAGAGGGAAGTGGAGATACAAAATGGGTAGCGTTTGGCCGAGCCAAAGGCTTTGGAAGTTTGGGTAAGGAGGTAGAGGTGGGGGCCTTTTATAAGAGGAGAGGAGGGGCACTTTTGGAAAGTAAAGAAATATTACTTTATTTGAAAATGAGTTTCGGATTTAAAGGGTCCCACATTGTTATAATTCGAGGATAAGGTGATAAGGTTTCGAAATCCACCCATCCAATTGGTTTTTTACATGTGTAGGTCTTAGATTGGACATTATCTTTCCATTTTATTTAAATCTTTAAATAATGAGGTCATCACAACATCATCATGAAGTCATAAATAATTTAATTTATTTAATGTCTAAAAATTATAAAACAAATACTATGATGTAGGAAATCTTTTTATCATTCCAATTAATTTTTATAGTCAAAAATCTGACTTGTTTAACCCCATATAAAAATTGTTTTAGTAACATAACTCATGTTTGTGTCAATTTTTACTTTAACATTAAATAAAATGTTATTTTTGTCATTTCCCAACCAAAGTGGCTCCATGGTGTCCCCAAGTTGACCCATGGCTTGTCTTGGTCGGTAATGACACAAAAAATGTGGGTAGGGCATGTTTCAAGCTCATCTCATTTTATTAATGCATTATTTTTACCTTAAACTACACTAATTACCACTAATCGCGATTAAAAACTTAATAAGTTACTATTCACCAAAAAATTATTTTAATCTCATTGAACCACATTTTACTTCTTAATGACAACCATGTATGTCGGATTTTTGAAATTCAAAACACAAAGATGGCAAAATTTCATTTAAACGGAAAAATTAGTTTTTATAAGTACCACTTAGTGGTTTCACTATTCATCAAAAATTGAAGTTTTTCAGAAAAATCCCAAAAATTCACCCTAAGATATA
This sequence comes from Viscum album, assembly GCA_963277665.1. Classification (NCBI taxonomy): domain Eukaryota; kingdom Viridiplantae; phylum Streptophyta; class Magnoliopsida; order Santalales; family Viscaceae; genus Viscum; species Viscum album. Next base: position 1,475,654,420 of record OY728152.1, on the reverse strand, counting down.
TTTGATATTCCGAATTCAAAAATGAAGTCAATTTTACAAAATTCAAAACATATAAGTCACATTAATTTATTTAATAATTAATTTCCGCTGTCAGAGCAAATAGCGTGTTTTTATGAAATAATAAGTATCAAAAGATTGACACTAGTTTAAGTCTGATTTCAAAGTGAAATTAATTTCAACGACCACTATTGGATTAAATGGTAAAAATATATTCTAATTCCACTTTAAAATCAATTCAAAATATAATCTAATCATATAAATAAATTATATTAAAAAGAGGTTTTGAATTAAAAAACAACATTTTACACTATTCATTAAAAAATGAACTTTATCGGAAAGATACCAAAAATTTGCACAAAGTAAATTTTGATGTCCCAATTCTTAAGAAGAGCTTTATTTGGTCCAAAAGGATGTATAAGAGTGAACAAAACTATATTTAATGACGGTTCTCCATCAAAAGGCGATAAGTGAACCTTTAGTGAAAACTAGGGCATATACGCCTAAAATCGAATTATTCCCGTATTTTATGCCTTTATCTTTTATTGGATAAATGTAAAAACATTAAAAAACATATATAATCATATTTTAGTTATTTATATCCCTTCCCACCAATACAACGGCTACATGTTAACTACCATTTAAAATAATATTATTTTATTATTAGAGTGGAACGTAAGATTCCCAAGAAACTCGTTGTTGCGTGTTGGGTACGCCATCGAGCATAGCTTCCCCTTTAAAGTCATATTAATACTTTATTCACAAATATGGATAAATATGAAAATTTCATATTCTTTATTTACCTGGGGTGTTACATCCTTCCCCCCTTTTTGGAATCATGTCCTCGCAATTTTTAAAATTGAGCTTGGAAACATCCTTGAAAGTCCAACATCGGAACAAGAGTCGGTAAAACAATCACTTTAAAATAAAGAAAGATAAGTACAGAGGTCACCCAAGTTAACCCATACTAGGACTCCATGTAGGAAAACATGGACATGGAGGAGAAAACATAGGGTCATGTTCTGATGGAGAGTGATAGAAAACATGTTTAGGAGAAAGTTAACAATAAGAAAATCACAAACTTGTGATGGGTTAAACGGTGTTGGGTTCCCCAGTAGGAAAAGTTAATAGAAAAACATTTTTGTTTTAAGTTACTTTTTATTGAGGAATTTATTCATAAGGAAACATAATCACTTATCATGTTGACTTTCAACTTTTACTAGATTCCTTAATCAAACTCATATTTTTTCCAGAAGAAGAGTATTTAGGGAGACTTGTTCTCATTAAGAGTACTATAATCAACTTATAGAGAATCACCTAATCCACAAAAGAGAACTATATAAATCCCATGTCTTAGGCTTTAACCAAAACCAAAACTATAAAGGTTAGTACAAGGCCAGATAATCCAAAAAAGGATAACCCTTTATAAAAAGAAAATCTATTGTTAATCTCAAAATTTGTCCAACAAAACCCAAAGTTCAACGAGGACCATCCGATAAACAATTTATCCATAAAATTCTTAAAAGTAAACCAATATAAGATTGAAACCCAAATATTTGAAGGATTTAGTCACATATTCTTCCAAGTTAAATCGTAACATTTATCTCCAAACAATATCAGTTGCTCCTAAAGTCTCATATTGAAAAGTAATTAAACTAATCACATATCCTCCATGATAGGTTAATAATTTTCATAAATAACCCAAAATCAACTTACTCTTAATTCATAAAATCATCTAACTAAAAAGAATCGGTCAAACTAACCAGGGACTTCAAGTAGTCCAGTGGTAGGCGATAAATACCAGTCGCAGTTTGGTTGTGGGTTCGATTCCTGTAGCTTTGTCCGACGCGACGGGTTGTCACACGGTCTGCATGTTGTCCTTTTTCCAAAACTATATAATTCTTAAATCATTCCCCAAAAAGAGATAAAATCATCAAAAATGATCATAACATATTTTAACCTCAAGTTTATCTCATGCCTTTCATTTTCCAGCATATCATAGAGTAACCCATAATTACCTAAAAATTAAGGATCATATAAACTCTAATGGTTTCCTTTATAATTATTACCTGAACTTACACATGGATTGGTCATCTCGTACATGATGAATTAAAGATCATACCAAGGTTCAAGTGGTTGATCATGACTCCTTGATAGTTGGTTTAGAACAACCACGAGTTTCCTCATTGAATCCCCCATTTTATCTAGTATCTTAATCATAGAACCACCACAGTTTCCTTCAAAACTGTTGTCTCTTTGGTGCCTGCTAGATCCATCCATTCACTAAAAACAGAAATGTCAGTGTGAGTATATCAACAAAACCATCATGTACTAATGAGTAAGGTAAACACTAAGATACACTTACTCATTCACTTTATCTAAAACTAGGACTCTTTCTGAAATCCTAACCATTATGGTAATATCACTTATGCTTTAAGAATACCCTAACCTCTAAAGTTATCTAAACCAACCTTTGATACCAACTATAATGCTCCTGCCTTAAACCTTATTTAATCTTGAGTTATTATAAGATTACACATTGAGGATCTTTTCAGGTTTAGAGTTTTAGAGAATTAGATCATGAAACTTGCATTATATTCCACATATAAACAAAGTGGTTACATAAAGATAGTATTCTTCATTCCCATCAATGGAAACATATTTAAAATAAAACATGGATTATTTCTTGACACATCCTTGACACTATCATCACATCATGTACCTTTCCCTTGACCTGTGAATTTTTTTTCAAAAACTTGGGATGAGCATAAAAAGCTCATTAAGGGATATAAAAATATGGAAAGGAAACATGGGTACATATATACATAAGAATGAAATTATACATTACCCATAAAACATAAGAACTTTAACATACCTCTTCAAATCATGAATAAATCATAGAAATCATAAGACATAAAGGTAACTTGAGGCATTCAGAACATTCTTACGTAGGGAGTGACCCTCTTGGTTACGTTTGGAATACCCATCACAGTATATTACCTAAATCTCTTCGGAGAAACCTTAACGTTTCACTCCTTCGCGTTACCCAATGAATTGGAGAGCCATATTAGGCTCACCTGCCCTTAGTTTATCACAAAACCACCTGTCTTCATAACAATTCCCAAGAACCATAACATAATCTTATCACATAAAACATGCATAAAGGAAACATACCATTTCCACCTTTCAATAACAAGATATCTGTAACACCCCAAGATTTCATAGTGTGTTATTTCTTCAAAATAATTCAATAACTTGCACTACACGCAACACTGAGTTCAATTGCACCATGACTTGCCAAAAAAAAAGCCATTAAAAGAGGTCATGAATAGTATTAACTAAATTTTAAACTTTATATAATCCTTATAATTTTAGAATCCATATTATGAGTTTCTTAGTCATAATGCAAGAACAGATTCATTTTCAGTATTGCACTTTTATCAACTTTTGATAGTGAAACCTTTTTAAATACAATATTTTAAACTTTTTGACTAAATGGAGACATCAAAAAAATTTAAAATGAAACATCCCAAGCTTCCACGGTACGCTTTCCTTTGAATAAAACAGTAGCGTGTGTTGTACGCAACTTCGAGTTCTAACACACCGTAACCAATCAAACTAGCTGTTATGAATAGTAATACCTACTTTTTGAAATTATATATATTTTATATTTTAAAATGGACTTAATTTTTGGATTCGGAATATCAAATTTAGCCTAAGGTGAAATTTTGGTACTTTTCTGATAACTTTCATATTTTGATGAATAGTGAAAATTACTAAATTTTAATTAAAAACAACTTTTTTAATCAAAATAATTAATAGTGATAAATTATGAATTTGAGTGGTTTTAAAGTATATTTAGAATATAGTTTTACTATTTAATATAATGTTGGTCATTGGACATAATTTTACAATTAAACCGAACATAAACAAGTGTCAATCTTTTGATAGTTATTATCTCTTAAAAACACGCTTTTTGTTTTGACAGCGGGAATTAATTTTAAATTAATTTCTGCCACTTCTGTGTTTTGAATTTAGAAAAATGGATTCCATATTTGAAATCAGGATGTTCAAATTGTGTAAATAGGTAACTTTTATTTTTATACATTTTGAATAATTACTGCGGTAAATATTTTATTTACCATGGTTAAGGGTAAATCCGGTAAATAAGGGTTAAAAAATAATATTATAATAATACTAAATTACCCTAAAACGTGTCTTAACCCTATTGGTTGATACATGGTCGACCATGTGAATCTTTGGGTCTATTTTGGGACCCCATGGATCCACTTGTAAGTGATAATGACACATTATATTAATAAAGCTTAAATAAAAATAAAAATGGCATAAGCTTACATCTTTTAGAAGAACACTTTTTACATAGGGTTATACATGTTGGATTTTCGATTATAAATATTCATTAGAAAGATAAAAATATTTCCTACATAATGATATTTTATTTATAATTTTTATACATTAAATAAGTTATTTTATTTATGACACAATGATGATGCATTAATTACTATAATAGTGAAAAATTAAAATAATTGATATTATAAATACCAAAATAAATATAATATGAAACTTTTAATGAATTAAACTAATTTTCTAGGATAATATGATATATTAGGATTGATTTAATTTACTTTTTTCGAAGTAATCAATCTTTTATGAGTTTCACAAAAATCAACTATTGAATAGTGCCAAAATTGACATAAAAGAGTTCTTAAAACAAATATTATATTATTAATTGATATTAAATTCCTAAAAATCTAAGGTTCGGCCAAGAGACTTATATCATGATAGGTTCATCATTAATGTACCACTTGGGGGTCTCTTGGATGTATATAGTAAGTTTATTAACCATATTATATAAAAATACAAAGAGACATTGTAAAAGTGAAACTAATTAACTTAGAGTTAATACTTAAAGATAAGGTTAATATAAGTACCCAAACCTGTATAAATTCTATTGGATGAGTTGTTTTCGACCTATCCCCACCTCATCCTTTGAATAGTCAACTTTGGAGCCTTTAGAAACCGAATATGAATTTATTATAAATTAATATTTCTAGCTTTTCCAAAGGTGCCCCTCACCCCTCTTATAAAAGGGCACTCCTCCTTCTCATTTCTTCACACCTCTAAAGCCTTTTGGTTCGGACAAACTCTGCCCAAATACTCTCCCAACATCCCTCAATACAACCTAGAGGCCTTAGTTTGATCAGAAAGCCAACCTACGGAGCCCTTTTGATCAAATCAAAAGGAAGAACCCGAAGAAGAGGTAATGATCTCACCACCCTTTTCTAAGTTCATTTCTTCTTCCACTTCTTCTTCCTTTGTTCTTACCATTCTGAAATAATAACTCCAGTATCTCACATATACTGTGATGTTATTATAAATATGGTACAATCATATTCAGTATTCTATCCACCCTTTGAATAACATGTCACCATACGTGCGTACGTACGGCTTACCGTCTCCACGTCGTGGTGTAATTGTTATTCAATATAATATTATTTGGATGGGTATAATAATGATGTGTAACTCATGTAAATAATAAATATAACATGTTAATGATTCTGTATATATGATATACCATCCATTTATATATTATTTTAATATCAAAAGAATGATATTGTCGCTCGTGCGTACGTACGGACTACCGTCTCCACGAACGCGATGAGATTCATTCTCCATCGTAACCATTAAAGCGTAATTATCATTTTATGATTTAAAAATGATGTTTAAGGACTTGATATCATTCTGGATATGAATAATATACAACCTATCCTTTACAAACATGTCTTACGTAACAAAACATATGAAAGAAAACAAGTAAGTTAACACCCGAAACAACGATAATACTAAGATATTATTATCAAATCAATATTAAAAGATCATATATGATATCATATTAATGTATATGATTCTTGTATAATTTAATAACAATTATTTCACCATTATACAGGAGGTTAACCTACCACAACCAAGGAAAAGTACAAGGTAAGGGTTATTTCACAATCTCTTCATTATCCGAGGTTGTATTATACGTAATAATCTACTGGGATCTCTTTATCATCCACATCCATGTTTCTTCGAAATGTATTTCAAAACATTTTTACTATTTACAAGAATATGGGTTAAAGTCATTTATACCCTTGTTGGACTTTTTATAATAGGTTTATAAAGGAATATTTCCGTCGTTTTCAAAACAAGGTCCTTTTTAACCTTTTCGACAGAATTGAGGTAAGAATGTTTTTTTTAACTTATACGGCGGGTGCGGTTATTTTCCGCCGTTATAAAATCGTCGAAGCTTCCCATACAAGCTTATAAGAATATTTTCAAAGAAAATGTTTTATTTTATATGGATCTTAAATGATTTCAAAATAAAAGGAGATATTTCTTTTAAAAGAATTTTGATTTCATCTATGTCAACATCCTTTGATGGATTTTAAGATTATTTGAAGTTGATTTATTATGATACAAAACTTCTATATTGTATTGAAGGTTTTGTGATATGTTTGACTGTGGATGTGCTATTTTTATACCATTCATAGTTTATTGTGAAAGTATTGACATTTCGTATGCTAGTTTTAATACGAATGTTTATGTTATGTTTAAACCTTTTCATATGGGAATGCATTGGACTTAATTAGTGACGGGTGGAGCCCGCTATAGCTCCTCGATGCATCGGTAGGTCTCATGAGACAAACTAGTGTCTTGGCACAAGGCCTTGACAAAATCTTATTTGTAGTCTTGGCACGAGGCCTTGGCTATGTGGTTATGATAGTCTGGCATTATGCATTCCAATATTATGAAAGTGGTTATTGATTTTTGCATGTGATTATTCGATTTGTAGAATATCCATGTGAATAAGTAAATGGCATTATTTCATTTTACTTTTGCCATACCATGTTGAAGTTCAATTTTAAAAGGCTTTTGTTTTAGTAATGCATTGCCTTAAATGTTTATTCTTATTTATGAAAGTTTCCGCTATATTGTTATCCTTACTGGGCATTTGAGCTCACCCCTTTTCTATGTTTTATTTTTCCCCAGGATGTGAAGAAGTAAATTATGAATGACCTGCAGGGACATTATGAGGGGATAGTAGTGTGGATTATGGAGACATTATGTTGTTGTAGTAGTTTTTCATTTTATGATGTAATGTAAAACTTATGAATATATCTAGTGTTTCCAAGGCTACTAAACCAATCGGTCTTTCGAGATTTGATCTTTCTTGTGATCATGCCAATGTTACGAAGTAATGCACCGACTCTGGGTAGCTGGGGTCGGGGCGTTACAGTTGGTATCAGAGGAAGTTTAGTACAAACCTTGGAAGCTAGATTTAGATAAACTCTGATTAGAGCACGTAGACCTAAGATGAACTTTGAGGATTAGTATAGAAGAACTTCCTAGAATTTTGGTATTGTAGAGATTTTGTGAGTTTTCCGAGCAATACATCCTTGTCTGGATACGAGCAGGTAGAGGCGGCTTTGGCACAGATGTACCTAGGGGTAAAACCCGAAAACACCGCTTTGAGCTAGACTCGAACGGGAACTGGTGCACGACAACGGGCCTTGCTGCACTCTTGGTTACGACACTCCCGGGGGATATGCTTAGGATAACTCTCATTTTCTTTACAAATCATTATGAAGGGTTTATGAGTATATACTTCCTCAAAGAAAACATTTTTATGATTATGGATTATATCCATAAATAGTTCATTTTATGTTAAGTGTTTTATAAGTATGGGATTATGTGTTTTGATTGATAAACTGATCTAGTTTATGCCATGGTATAGAAATGGCACCCAGTAGATGGAATGAGAACTCCAGAAATACACATGATTCAAAGAGAAGGAAGGGTCACATCTTTCATGGTCTTAAGCTAGAATTTATAAGAAAAATAGTCTCCCATGTATTATCATCATATGAAGAAATAATATCATGTGTTGATAAGATAAGTAAAGAGTTTACTGAGTCCTATGGCTTTGAAGGGAAGAAAGAGAAGAAAAGGATGGAAGGGAGAAAGATGGATAAAGGGAAGAGGGAAAAGAAGAATTTTCTCATATGTGGTAACTGTGGAAAGAAACACCCTGGAACTTGCCTGAAAGGAATGGGAGTTTGTTATAAGTGTGGAGGAAAAGGGCACAAAGTACGTGACTGCAAGGGTAAGAAAATGGTTTCAAATGTACAATGCTTCATCTGCAAGGAGTTTGGACACTACGCGAGCCTATGTCCCAGTCATCAGACTATTCCGCAAATGATGTTATTGGATAATAATCAAGTTATGATACTACCACAGATGAAGAGGAATGATTAGAGTTCTTATGTTGATTATGTCAATTGAGTGTTGTATCAACAATGTACTTGTTATAATAATTATGGAGTATATAAGGATTGTACTGCAGTACTATTTCATTAAGGACTTGAGATTATGTGGAACAAAGAAAAGTGACTCAATAACAGGATAAATTTTTGGAAAATATATGGTTGAGAGAATGATAAACCATAATATGGTTCAGATACCGAGGTGGTGATTTTAGAATAATACATGATTGATTTGGATAAATTATATTGGATATTATTGACTACCTTGAAGCTGATTAATGATTTGTATATTCCATCATTGTTGGGTTTTAAAACATTTTTGGATTAATGAAGTATATCCAGCATTCTATATGGAATAGGGGAGCATGAATGTAATCAATAAGAAATATGGTAATTCGGATGTTTCAGTGTATTAAAAGAATACACGATGAAGGTATTCATATGCTATTACGGGTTAAAAAGGATCTACATTATGTTTACCCTCTTTATAAAAGTTGGACTGTGAGTTTGGATAGAATTATTTTGGATAGTTCTTGTTTGGATTATTTTGGATTGCCATAAAAGGACCACCCGGAGGTCGGGCGGCAACCCGTCGCGTCCGGCAAGGCTGCGAGACTTGAACCCGCAACCGAAGGGCGACAAGGGTGTATCACCTACCACTGGCCCACGAGATGTCCTGGATTAAATAATGTAGTTTTTATTAAAAGATCTTTTAGATGAATTATAAATTCTTTTATTTTGGAACCCTATACGAATAGTGTAAATAGAATTTTTTTTTCTATTAGAGTGAAAGATGAGTTTGTGGTAGAAATTTATTAATGGATAAAAAACTAATTATAAAGTAAGTATATCTCCTTATGATCTTAGCCAATCTCATAAATAAATTCCTCAATATTAAGAAAAGAAACTTAGAACAAAAATGTTGTCCTAGATGGTACCTTAAATCATCACTAATTTATGGCTTTGGGATTGTTGGCCTTTTCATAGCCATGTTCTCTACCACTCTCCATCAGATAATTGATGGTTAGATTTCTCTTCCATATCCATATTTTCCTACATGGAACCCTAGTATGTGTTATTTTCGGTAATCTTCATACTTTCCACTCTTTATTTTAAATAGAGGCCTCATTAATTCATTTTTCGATGTGGGATTTCAACTAAGATATTTTGAAACGTCAAAAATGTGTTATCCTAATACCCTATGTTTTGTTGAACCGATGGTACTTCAAATCATCATAGATTGATTAATTTAAGGACCTCAATTATACACTTGTTTGTGATTGATGACCTCAATCACTACCTATAAATATTTACGTTTTTCCTCCGATTATATGTCTCTAATTTCCACCAATGTTCTCTTAATCGAGATCATAATTTGGTGGTGACCCTTTGATTTCTCTTTTCCTCATATTAATACTAAATTTTAGTAACCCAATTTCCGATGTGGGGTTTCCCACAAATATATTTTCTACTTTCAACCTTTTATTTTTGAAGAACAATTTCAAATTGCGAGGACGCAATTTATTGAAGGAGGGGAGAATGTAACACCCCAAGATTTCATAGTGTGTTATTTCTTCAAAATAATTCAATAACTTGCACTACACGCAACACTGAGTTCAATTGCACCATGACTTGCCAAAAAAAAAAGCCATTAAAAGAGGTCATTAATAGTATTAACTAAATTTTAAACTTTATATAATCCTTATAATTTTAGAATCCATATTATGAGTTTCTTAGTCATAATGCAAGAACAGATTCATTTTCAGTATTGCACTTTTATCAACTTTTGATAGTGAAACCTTTTTAAATACAATATTTTAAACTTTTTGACTAAATGGAGACATCAAAAAAATTTAAAATGAAACATCCCAAGCTTCCACGGTACGCTTTCCTTTGAATAAAACAGTAGCGTGTGTTGTACGCAACTTCGAGTTCTAACACACCGTAACCAATCAAACTAGCTGTTATGAATAGTAATACCTACTTTTTGAAATTATATATATTTTATATTTTAAAATGGACTTAATTTTTGGATTCGGAATATCAAATTTAGCCTAAGGTGAAATTTTGGTACTTTTCTGATAACTTTCATATTTTGATGAATAGTGAAAATTACTAAATTTTAATTAAAAACAACTTTTTTAATCAAAATAATTAATAGTGATAAATTATGAATTTGAGTGGTTTTAAAGTATATTTAGAATATAGTTTTACTATTTAATATAATGTTGGTCATTGGACATAATTTTACAATTAAACCGAACATAAACAAGTGTCAATCTTTTGATAGTTATTATCTCTTAAAAACACGCTTTTTGTTTTGACGGCGGGAATTAATTTTAAATTAATTTCTGCCACTTCTGTGTTTTGAATTTAGAAAAATGGATTCCATATTTGAAATCAGGATGTTCAAATTGTGTAAATAGGTAACTTTTATTTTTATACATTTTGAATAATTACTGCGGTAAATATTTTATTTACCATGGTTAAGGGTAAATCCGGTAAATAAGGGTTAAAAAATAATATTATAATAATACTAAATTACCCTAAAACGTGTCTTAACCCTATTGGTTGATACATGGTCGACCATGTGAATCTTTGGGTCTATTTTGGGACCCCATGGATCCACTTGTAAGTGATAATGACACATTATATTAATAAAGCTTAAATAAAAATAAAAATGGCATAAGCTTACATCTTTTAGAAGAACACTTTTTACATAGGGTTATACATGTTGGATTTTCGATTATAAATATTCATTAGAAATATAAAAAGATTTCCTACATAATGATATTTTATTTATAATTTTTATACATTAAATAAGTTATTTTATTTATGACACAATGATGATGCAGTAATTACTATAATAGTGAAAAATTAAAATAATTGATATTATAAATACCAAAATAAATATAATATGAAACTTTTAATGAATTAAACTAATTTTCTAGGATAATATGATATATTAGGATTGATTTAATTTACTTTTTTCGAAGTAATCAATCTGTTATGAGTTTCACAAAAATCAACTATTGAATAGTGCCAAAATTGACATAAAAGAGTTCTTAAAACAAATATTATATTATTAATTGATATTAAATTCCTAAAAATCTAAGGTTCGGCCAAGAGACTTATATCATGATAGGTTCATCATTAATGGACCACTTGGGGGTCTCTTGGATGTATATAGTAAGTTTATTAACCATATTATATAAAAATACAAAGAGACATTGTAAAAGTGAAACTAATTAACTTAGAGTTAATACTTAAAGATAAGGTTAATATAAGTACCCAAACCTGTCTAAATTCTATTGGATGAGTTGTTTTCGACCTATCCCCACCTCATCCTTTGAATAGTCAACTTTGGAGCCTTTAGAAACCGAATATGAATTTATTATAAATTAATATTTCTAGCTTTTCCAAAGGTGCCCCTCACCCCTCTTATAAAAGGGCACTCCTCCTTCTCATTTCTTCACACCTCTAAAGCCTTTTGGTTCGGACAAACTCTGCCCAAATACTCTCCCAACATCCCTCAATACAACCTAGAGGCCTTAGTTTGATCAGAAAGCCAACCTAAGGAGCCCTTTTGATCAAATCAAAAGGAAGAACCCGAAGAAGAGGTAATGATCTCACCACCCTTTTCTAAGTTCATTTCTTCTTCCACTTCTTCTTCCTTTGTTCTTACAATTCTGAAATAATAACTCCAGTATCTCACATATACTGTGATGTTATTATAAATATGGTACAATCATATTCAGTATTCTATCCACCCTTTGAATAACATGTCACCATACGTGCGTACGTACGGCTTACCGTCTCCACGTCGTGGTGTAATTGTTATTCAATATAATATTATTTGGATGGGTATAATAATGATGTGTAACTCATGTAAATAATAAATATAACATGTTAATGATTCTGTATATATGATATACCATCCATTTATATATTATTTTAATATCAAAAGAATGATATTGTCGCTCGTGCGTACGTACGGACTACCGTCTCCACGAACGCGATGAGATTCATTCTCCATCGTAACCATTAAAGCGTAATTATCATTTTATGATTTAAAAATGATGTTTAAGGACTTGATATCCTTCTGGATATGAATAATATACAACCTATCCTTTACAAACATGTCTTACGTAACAAAACATATGAAAGAAAACAAGTAAGTTAACACCCGAAACAACGATAATACTAAGATATTATTATCAAATCAATATTAAAAGATCATATATGATATCATATTAATGTATATGATTCTTGTATAATTTAATAACAATTATTTCACCATTATACAGGAGGTTAACCTACCACAACCAAGGAAAAGTACAAGGTAAGGGTTATTTCACAATCTCTTCATTATCCGAGGTTGTATTATACGTAATAATCTACTGGGATCTCTTTATCATCCACATCCATGTTTCTTCGAAATGTATTTCAAAACATTTTTACTATTTACAAGAATATGGGTTAAAGTCATTTATACCCTTGTTGGACTTTTTATAAGAGGTTTATAAAGGAATATTTCCGTCGTTTTCAAAACAAGGTCCTTTTTAACCTTTTCGACAGAATTGAGGTAAGAATGTTTTTTTTAACTTATACGGCGGGTGCGGTTATTTTCCGCCGTTATAAAATCGTCGAAGCTTCCCATACAAGCTTATAAGAATATTTTCAAAGAAAATGTTTTATTTTATATGGATCTTAAATGATTTCAAAATAAAAGGAGATATTTCTTTTAAAAGAATTTTGATTTCATCTATGTCAACATCCTTTGATGGATTTTAAGATTATTTGAAGTTGATTTATTATGATACAAAACTTCTATATTGTATTGAAGGTTTTGTGATATGTTTGACTGTGGATGTGCTATTTTTATACCATTCATAGTTTATTGTGAAAGTATTGACATTTCGTATGCTAGTTTTAATACGAATGTTTATGTTATGTTTAAACCTTTTCATATGGGAATGCATTGGACTTAATAAGTGACGGGTGGAGCCCGCTATAGCTCCTCGATGCATCGGTAGGTCTCATGAGACAAACTAGTGTCTTGGCACAAGGCCTTGACAAAATCTTATTTGTAGTCTTGGCACGAGGCCTTGGCTATGTGGTTATGATAGTCTGGCATTATGCATTCCAATATTATGAAAGTGGTTATTGATTTTTGCATGTGATTATTCGATTAGTAGAATATCCATGTGAATAAGTAAATGGAATTATTTCATTTTACTTTTGCCATACCATGTTGAAGTTCAATTTTAAAAGGCTTTTGTTTTAGTAATGCATTGCCTTAAATGTTTATTCTTATTTATGAAAGTTTCCGCTATATTGTTATCCTTACTGGGCATTTGAGCTCACCCCTTTTCTATGTTTTATTTTTCCCCAGGATGTGAAGAAGTAAATTATGAATGACCTGCAGGGACATTATGAGGGGATAGTAGTGTGGATTATGGAGACATTATGTTGTTGTAGTAGTTTTTCATTTTATGATGTAATGTAAAACTTATGAATATATCTAGTGTTTCCAAGGCTACTAAACCAATCGGTCTTTCGAGATTTGATCTTTCTTGTGATCATGCCAATGTTACGAAGTAATGCACCGACTCTGGGTAGCTGGGGTCGGGGCGTTACAATATCAATACAAAACATTGATACAAAAACATTATGAAAACCATTTTCAATACCAAAATAAAAGAAAAGTAAAACATGGTATTTATTTTTCTTTTAAAAAGAAGGTATGTCTTGTAGAAGAAGCCGAAACTCAAATAATGGTCATGGAGGCGGAGAATTCGTTGTCGCCACATACGTACGACAAAAACATTCCCTTTTGTCGTTTAGTAAAACTCTTCGTATAAAAAATATTACTTTTTGGATAAATGTAAAAGTCAAAGGGTTTTATACACCGTATAAAAGAAGGTTGTGTATAAAACAAAATATGCCTCAATGAATGGAGATTGAGACGAAATCCCTTACAATGACGGTATCCTTGGTTTAAGGATAAATCAATTACATAATTATGTGTGACAAATGAATACACCAAATATAAGTGGATATTAAGTGTAAAATAATAAAAGGTCATTCACAAATATTCAAAGGATGACATATTCAATAACTACATGTTGAACCCAAAGAAATCAAAATTGGGTTAATAAGTTCCCTTGACAGCCTAACGGCGTCGCATCAAAATGAGTTGATGAGAGATTAAAAAAAAGGGTATCTCATCACTTGGTCATAAAATTTACATCAATAAGGATATATGAGAACATATCCCAACATAACAATATGTAAATTAAAAGACCCAACAAAAGAAGTCTTTTAAAAAGAGGAGGGTGAAAGGTTCCCTTACCGACATGGGTATCCTTCGAAACATACACCTCGTGAAAGAAGGACAATACAACATTGATGTAAATACTCATAAAAGAAAGTATATTACACAATGAGTAAAATAATGGGCAGTACATACACCACTCAAATGAAATTGTGGCAAATGTAGCATAAATCTCACAGGAATAAAAGTGAGATGAAAAATCCCTTACGAAAACTCAGCAGCCTAACGGCGCCACATAAAACTTACAAAAATGGGTTGATGAGTTAAAATAGGGTATCTCATCGTATTAAAATAAAGTTTATAGAAAGAGGAATATAAAAGAACATCCCCCAACATAACAAATAGGATCTTAAAATAAGTGACATAAAGGAGAGTACTTAAAAAGAAAGAGAGGTTAGATCTCTTACGAAAATTCGGCAGCCTAACGGCGCCACTCAAAACTTCCAAAATGTATTGATGAGAGAGAATAGGGTATCTCATCACATGAACATAAAAATTACAGTAATATTAATATAAGAGAAACATCCCAATAACAAGAAAGATGAGCTTTAAAAGGAATGACATAAAAGCGTGTACTTAAAAAGAAAGAGTGGAGTAGGATCCCTTACCTCGGGTCCGACTTGACTCGATCGTTCTTTAACTTCCTGAATATTAATATTGAGTTAATTTCTACTTTCTTAAGAAACTTTTTTAAGTTCATTATTCCTTTTATATCACTTATTACCATGTCATGAACACTATGTAATTATTTAAGTTAATAACGGTCATTTTAACGATCATTGGTACTTGAGTCAAAAATAAACCCTTTATAATTAAAAGTTGTTCATGTATCCATTATATCCAGAATGGTATTCATGATGTAGATATCATATATGTCATATATATCCAGTACATGCATGCATTTATAATATTACATAATCACTTAGTGGTAAGAAATGAAACGCACCGTTCATGGAGACGGTAAGCCGTACGTACGCATGAACGCTACTTTCATTTCTATTCCGTATTTTATAGAATGGAATCATAATGATATAAAGGTATATTATTATTCCAGTATAATATCATATATAATATAATAGTTCTATCCTTTATACGTCCCACATATGGTATTTAACGAATCAAATCACTTTGAGGGGGCGGTAGTCCGCACTTCCTTAAATGAAGATAAAGCGTTTACCCATAATGGAAACCATAAAGGTATGACCAAAAATTAAGAATACAGAAGCTTAAAGAAAACATAAACATATTATATATCATATATAAATATAGTGTCATCTTAATGGCCACCTTTGAAGGTGTTAAAAGAATGTTGAACAATCATCGTTTCTGGAGGCAGAAATTCACCATCCACGGAAACAGTATGTTCTTTAACCATTAGATGTAGGTGTGTGAAAGTTTAGCTCAAATATTTCGTATAACAACATCCTAGTATATTGAGGATACTGTAGTTGTTACAAAATAAATTAATAAAAAGAGTTTAGGGGGTTGGAGAAGCAAAATAAATCAAAATGACTCAAAAGAAGACATTACCTTAAAATCGGGTAAATCTCTTTGGTTTGAGCTCAAAGGCTTCCTTGGGAAGACTTCTGCCCAAAGTGAGGCTTCAAGGAGTAATATAGGGAAGTTTAGATACAAAATGGGTAGGGTTTTGCCGAGCCAAAGGCTTTGGAAGTTTGGGTAAGGAGGTAGAGGTGGGTGCCTTTTATAAGAGGAGAGGAGGGGCACTTTTGGAAAGTAAAGAAATATTACTTTATTTGAAAATGAGTTTCGGATTTAAAGGGTAAAACATTGATATAATTAGAGTATAAGGTGATTAGGGTTATAAATCCACCCATCCAATTGGTTTTGGACATGTGTAGGTCTTAGATTTTACATTATCTTTCCATTCTATTTAAATCGTTAAATAATGAGGTCATCGCTACATCGTCATGATGTCATATATAATTTAATTTATTTAATGTCTAAAAATTATTAAAAAAATACTATGATGTAGGAAATCTTTTTATCTTTCCAATTAATATTTATAGTAAAAAATCTGACTTGTTTAACCCCATATAAATTTTTTTAGTAACATAAATCATGTTTGTGTCATTTTTACATTAACATTAAATAAAAAGTTATTTATGTCATTTCCCAACCAAAGTGGCTCCATGGGGTCCCCAAGTTGACCCATAGCTTGTCTTGGTCGGCCATGACACAACCAATGAGGGTAGGACATGTGTCAAGCTCATCTCATTTTATTAAAGCATTATTTTTACCTTAAACTACACTAATTACCACTAATCGCGATTAAAAACATAATAAGTTACTATTCACCAAAAAATTATTTTAATCTTATTGAACCACATTTTACTTCTTAATGACAACCATGTATGTCGGATTTTTTAAATTCAAAACAAAATGATGGAAAAATTTTCATTTAAACAGAAAAATCAGTTTTTATAAGTACCACTTAGTGGTTTCACTATTCATCAAAAATTGAAGTTTTTCAGAAAAATCAGAAAAATTCACCCTAAGATATATTTGATATTCCGAATTAAAAAATGAAGTCCATTTTACAAAATTCAGAAAATATAAGTCACATTAATTAATTTAATAATTAATTCCCGCTGTTAGAGCAAATAGCGTGTTTTTATGAAACAATAAGTATCAAAATATTGACACTAGTTTAAGTCTGATTTCAAAGTGAAATTAATTCCAACGACCACTATTGGATTAAATGGTAAAAATATATTCTAATTCCACTTTAAAATCAATTCAAAAGATAATCTAATCATATAAATAAATTAGATTAAAAAGAGGTTTTGAATTAAAATACAACATTTTACACTATTCATTAAAAAAATTAACTTTATCGGAAAGATACCAAAAATTTACACAAAGTAAATTTTGATGTCCCAATTCTTAAGAATAGATTTATTTGGTCCAAAAGTATGTATAAGAGTGTAAAAAACTATATTTAATGATGGTTCTCCATCAAAAGGCGATAAGTGAACCTTTAGTGAAAACTAGGGCATATACGCCTAAAATCGAATTATTTCCGTATTTTATGCCTTTATATTTTATTGGATAAATTTAAAAACATTAAAAAACATATATAATCATATTTAAGTTATTTCTATCCATTCCCGCCAATACAATGGCTACATGTTAACTACCATTTAAAATAATATTATTTTATTATTAGAGTGCAATGTAAGATTCCCAAGAAACTCGTTGTTGCGTGTTGGGTACGCCATCGAGCATAGCGTCCCCTTTAAAGTCATATTAATAATTTATTCACAAATATGGATAAATATGAAAATTTCATATTCTTTATTTACCTGGGGTGTTACAATTTGAGCTCACCCTTTTATGTTTTCTTTTCCCCAGGATGTAAAGAAAGGTTTTAGGAAAAAAAGGGAACATATTTATGGGAGATGTTGAAGATCTTTCACCACAATTAGAAGATTATATTCCGAGTTTCCAAAGACACTAAACTATTACGATCTTTTTGTGTGTGTTTTTGTTATGTACTAAGTATTCCGCAAAAGTAATGTAATTTCCATGTACGTCAGGCTTCGGGTCTCTACAATCTGGACTTAGCAGTGGTAGTCTTTTATTTGAAGATGTGGCGACAATACCTGATGGGATAGTGGTTTATCATCTACTCCAATCACAAAAGTCACAAGTATATGTTATCTCATAAGGATCTCAACTTTAGATAGTGGTAATGGATAGAGTTCCTACAAGATTTTGACTTAAAAATTTTCTATACTCCTAGGAAGGGGAATATTGTAGTAGATTCTCTCAATAAAAGATCCTGTTCACAATTTTTGAACAAGGTGTCCAATCAGTTGGCCTCATTTCAATTATCCTTTATGGACGGATATAGATAAGATTACCTCCAATATATGGTTTTCACCCCTCCACTCGTATATCAACTTAGGGAGACACATCTTGGGGATACCGACTATGAGACCCTATGTGCTTAGATATCTATAGGGCATGCTTCTAATGGATTTTATAAAGGTGGGGATCACATTTTTCTTTTCAAAGGGAACACAATGGTACCAATGATGTTTTTAGAGGAGGTTATGAGAGAGATTCATACATACACTTTTGAGATACATGCAAGTGTAGAAAAGATATAACAAGATCTCTGGCATCAGTATTGGTAGATATGGATGAAGAAATAAGTCGTAGAGTTCATCTCTTGTTGCCTTACTTATCAGCTAGTGAAGGCTATGTACGATGTTCCAAAAGGGTTGAATGAAACTGTTGAGGTTCCAAAATGAAAGTGGGATGGGATATCTATGGACTTGGTGATAGGCTTACCATGTATGTCTAGGGGAAAAAATTCCCTTTGGAAGATCATATACTTGCTCACCAAGTTGACCCACTTCCAAGATATCTGAGGATACCGTTTAATAGAGATACTGAGACACCTATACATATAGAAGATATATTTACTACATGGAGTTCCGTAGATGATTGTTTGTAACCGTGATGATCAATTTACATCCGATTTTTGGAAGGGATTACAGGAGGTGTTTGGGGACAAGTTATGCTTGAGCACAACGTTTCACCCCCCAAAATGATGGCTAGACTGAGTAGACCATTCATGTTCTGAAGAACATGATACAAGCATGCATGTTACATTTTGTATGTAGTTAGGAGGATCAACTATCACTGGTGGAGTTTGGGTAAAAAAATAAATACCATTCCTCCATCGGTATGACACCATTGGAGGATTTGTATGAGTGACCTTGTAGGTCACCACTTTACAAGACTGACCTAGGGGAGTCAGCTCTCACGGGCCCAAAGTTAGTGTGAGATAAAATATATAAGGTAAAAATCATCTAAGAGTTGATGAAGACCACATGAAACTACCAAAAGTCTTATGTTGATAAGCGATAGAGGCCTTTGGAGTTCGATGAAGGGGAACATGTGTTTCTACAAGTTTCACGTCGATGTAGATTATAAATATTTGACCAGGGAGGAAAGCTATATTTGAGGTTCATTAGACAATTCCAGATACTGTGTAGAGTTGGAAATGAGGCATACTACTAAGCTCTACCACAAGTGTTAGATCAGGTACCTGATGTTTTCTATATGTCACAACTGAGAAGGAACATATATTACTAATCACACGTTATCGATTGGGGTGAGTTGGACATCGTGGATGGAGTGACATTTGATGAGTACTTAATGGATATTGAGGATCATTAGGAGAGGATCATATTTTGGTGATCAATTCCTTTAGTTTTTCTCTAGTGGAAGCATGAGAATATTTAGTAGCGTAGATGGGAGTGGGAGGCTCAAATTCATGCTCAGTACGCACACCCTTTTGAGTATCCCTTATTTTGGATTTTTGGGGATGTAAAGGCCCAAGGTTTGGAGAATGTAATATATCATATATTTCATGTATTATTTCTGGAGATTATATGGATTATTTTGGAGACTAAGAGATGAGACGACATGCAATTCTGAGGCTCGATCTACTCAAAATATATGTTTTAAATACATTAAATAACACAGGTGCAAAATTATCCTGAAAAGGTTAAATTACATCTAAATGAGTGCTCAAATCATAAATATGAGGGAACATTGAGTTTATCCAGAATGTTTTACCCTAGGTGTGACTTGACATTAGTCGGCACAAGTATCTTATAGAAAAGTTGTCATAGGTGCTGAAATGAATAAAATAATTTAATAAAATAATTTTATTTCATTTTTTGTGGATGAAATGACTGAGAGTATTTAAATAGGTTGTCATGGAGAATTTCTATGGTTTGCTGCATGACCCAGGGAGCATCTAAGAGCTGTTAGATAACTATTTAGAGAATCCTCTCTGAAGAATGATGAAAAGATCATGGATCAATGATCAATTAACCTATATTTTGAAATATCTTTACAATAACGCCACTGCCATATCGTTCTTCATTATTGATCAAACTGAATCGAGGTAGGGCATGTGTTTTGAATTTTTTATTCCATATTATTTATTTCTATGATGAAATAAGTTCAATAAATGATTATATTGAAATTTGGTTTGATTGTATTGTGGGTTGGGCTTATTTTATGGGGTTTTATAGAAGATTTATCTTAATGATTTGATTATTCTATTTCCATTCTGATGGGGATGGACCTATATAGACCCGAACATCGATCGAGGTTCATTAATCAAACATGTTCTTATTCTTTTTCTCCTCCATTCATCGTTCAACATGGGAATTTTTCATTTGTCACATGACAAAACAAGTACCAATAAAATAATTTTTGAAAAATTGTTTCATGGTACAATGATATGATATCATAGATCTGGTATTTTCATGACATGGTGGTGGTTTGACAATGGATTCAACGAAAAATCAGAAGATGATTGATACATGATTTAGTGTTATTTTGAGTGTAGTGAAGAATGAAGAATATATCATTTTTCTAGAGGTTAAAAGGCATGGATATTGTTAATTAGGTGATGACATGACTCTACAAGTTTTGATATATAGTTTTTTGGCAAGGTGACTGCCAGATCAAAGGTCGAAGCATTGACCGAGATTCATGGAGGAAGAACTAGAGATTCTGGAAAATTCTAATCCACATGACATGTAATCAAGGATTACACATCATGTGCCCCCCCTGAGATACATCTAGGGCTTGGGGTGATGGTTAAGCATCAAACATCCTATGACCCCAGTCATACGACATGTGGTTTCTCCCGGGTGAACTCGGTGTGTACTTTAGAAGGTACACAAACATGGGGTGGACTACATAGGCAACCTACAAACATTGTACCCAAAAAAATGACATAGCCTAAAGATGGTACACAAGATAAGAAATGTATAGGTACATGGGAAGACATGCATGGGCTAGATCTATGTACTGATACATGGGTAGACTACACAAAAATCGGATAAAGACATGTTCCATTTACATGGATTGGGACCAGGGTCATGGGAATCTGTGTGAAACCCTTTTAAATGTCATGTACTATTTTATATATGGATTATAGCCATTCTCCTCAGTGAATTTGACATGTTTTATTAGGGATTGTTCCCACTATCTTTTCCCTAAAGGTTAGTATAGAATCATTTACTACTCCTATGAAAACAATCCCTCCAACATGACTTCCAAGATAGAGTCTTTGGAATCACTCTGAGAGTCCCAAAGTGAGATCCTATATTCATCTTCATTCCCTAGGTGGATTTATTGGTATCTATGTGACCAAAACAACCCAGGTGAAGATCCTCTACTTAGTAGGGTTAATCTTGATTGAGTTGTTAGTATCACCTCATGGCCCAGGAAATGATCCTAATCTCTGTATCATATCCTCTTTGAATATTTTAGCATATTAATTCTCATGATGAAACAAAAAAAATAAATAACTATTTTATGGACTTCATCAGAACTATCGGGCTTAGGAGTGTGGTCTCCTAGATGAGTGCATCATGAAATATTCAAGCTGAAATCCTAGACTAATGTATTATCATTGTGGTTTACCTCTAGACTGTGTGTCTTGGTTGAGTATATATTTATATTATTGTTACATGTTTTGTATACAAGTACTTATGTAGATATGATTTTACATTCCATAGTTGTATGATTTTTGGTTTTGGGGTGTCCAATTAAGTGTTATTATACTCACCCCTACAAAAGGTTTTCCCACACACATTGTGTATTGTGCATATGATTGACCTTTTGACCAATTACTAGGAGGACCAAGACCAAAGGGTTCTTAGTGATACTGGAATGACCAAGGTGTGTCCCTGATACTTTCAGGTAGTATTCTTAGTACCTTTACTTTCCTGTTTCACTTGTGTTATAGAAACTTTGTGGTGGGATTTTATTTGGCCCTATTAACTTTTATTTACTTCCTGTCATAATCTGGTTTTGGAATATATATATATATATGTATGTATGTATGTATGCATTGGTTTTTCAATTTTTTTTACATTTCTACATTTTTTGGGCTTGGGGATGAGTGTGTGTGTACAGGTACATAGGAAATGCCTCTAATGCTAGTGATATGCCTACCCAGTGCTAGTCAATAGACCATATCTTATTGGAGGTAGGATTAGGGAGTCATGGGATGGGCCCCACATGGACAATTTGTAACAAATATAGTCAAATGATAATTAATTTTATTCTTATATTTCTCGCTCGATATTCATGATTTTATTGAGCAATGTATTTAGTCAATGAATCCTCCATGTTATCTTATGTGGAAACTCAACTTACCACAACATCACCTCTATATGAAAAATCCAACAAGATATGATTCTTCAAAAGTAGTTTATTTATTCCTTGATATGACATTGGCTTCATGTAATGATTTACTATCATAGTATTATTGCAGTACTGTATGATAAGATCATTACTACTGGGCACCATGCTAATCTCTTATATAAAGATTCATATCCACAGTGATTTTTTGGAGGTATCAAATGTATCGATATACTTAGTATCTAATATAAAATTATGGACCAATGATTTTATCTATTTTAGATCACAACTCCTACATTGATGGTGAAGAGATATCCTGATCATGATTTCAAATAATCTAGATCTTTTTTGAAACTAGAATTAGCAAATCTACTGATGAAAAACACTTTACCTTATCTATATTCCAAGAATATATCCTCAATACACCTAAGGTACTTTAGAATAGTATTGATTACCAACTAATGACGGTTTCCTGGATCAGTTTGATATCTTCCTACCACACTCATGGCATAGGCAACATATAGCATAGTACATAGCTTGACATACATGATTGAACCTATTGATGACACATTTGAGATCATTTTCGTCCTATGTATCTCTTTTTTTTTGTCTTAAGACACATTCACTTAGACAGTTGTATTTTATGTGACATTGGAAAGAATCCCCTCTCATATTTTTTCATACTAATTTTTTTTCAGTATTTTGTAAATGTATGTACAATGAATCGGTACAACTATACTCTTGGATCAATCACGATGCATTTTCATCCCAATAATGTATGATGCGTCACATAAGTCCTTCAAGGGGAATGATGTTTTAAAACTTTCCTTAATAGACTACAAGACTATTATCTCATTTATAATTGGTAATATGTCATCAATAAATACTATGAGGGAAAAAAATTCACTCTCTCTAAACCAATTCTAGAAAAAAGATTCACATTAATTATTCATGAAACAAAAATAACTTATGTGTCCATAAAAGTGATTGTTCTATGACTTGGACTCCAATTTTAATCAATAAATGGATATCTACAATTCTCATACCTTTTTAACAGCTTTTGGAGTCAAAAACCCTTCTGGTTGGGCCATATAGATGTCTTCTACATGGCTCCCATTAAGTAAGGATATTTCGACATCTATTTTCCAAATCCCAATATCAGGGTATGCTATTATGAAAAGTATAATTATGATGGATTTTATTATAATAACTGGTGAAAATGATTCATCATAGTCAGTTCCTTGATGTTTTTTAAAGCATTTTTCAACCAATATAGTTTTATAGGTGTTGAATCTATCTTTAATGTCCATTTTATTCTTAAATATCCTTTTGAAACCAATGGTATTTACAACCACTATAGGTTATAACAAAATCAAAACATGGTATTAATACATGGAATCCATCTCATAATTCATGGATTCTTGTCATATGGTAGATCTTATTCCAATTAATACTTTTTTGAATGTCATTGGTTCATTATTATCAAATAATGATGATTTATCATCCTAGATGATTAGAAAACTATATCATCCTTTCCCTCTAACCTCTCTAGTAGTCCTATTCAGTTATTATGTCTCTATAACATCCTCATCTAGAGGGATTTATGGAATTTATTCAAATACTTTCATATCTTGATCTTGAAATTCATCGATGTCTATCTATCTCCCACTTAATCTTTTGCAGATATGAACCCTCTCAAGAAAGGTGGGATTTATAGTAATCATAAAATTTTTATTCAAGGGGCCATATAAGTTATGTCCTTTATTTCATTATAATTACTTATAATGATACAATAAGTACCTTGAGGATATAGTTTATTAGTAGATATATCCATAAAAAACACTTCACATCCCTATACTCAAATATGGAACAACATGATTTTACTATCTTAATAATTCTCAAATAAAATGTCATGTTATTCTTTAGTTGACACTTGTTTTAGTATGTTCCCCACTATCTAAAATATGTTTCCCCAAAATAATAAAATACTTGTGTGACTCATCATTGACCTTACCCTAACTAGAAAGGTGTAGTTCCTCCTTTGACTTACACCATTCTATTTTGGTGTATAAGGAGTGATTTGAGATAGTATCCCAAATAGTCACGACCCCCCAATAGTACCCCTCTTGTTCTGAAAAAGAATATTGGAAGATGACCCCCAAATCCCACCTCTGATAGGCCAGGAGTTGGTGACTAGTTTTGATGGTATATATTCAAAAATGGATGAAATTTCCACATTTATAAAAATTTAAGGATAAAATAAAAGGGGAGATACACTAAAAATCACCGTCACATAAATATAGAATAAATCCTAGTACATGAATATAATTCCATACATAACCTGAAATAACAAAAAAAATACCAAAATAAATACTAGGAAGTGACTATGAACTTCAACAAGTCTTTAAAAACCACTCCAAACTAGTATCACCTAGCTCAATCACAAACTAACATCTAGGGTGATCATACATATATATATATATACACATGTTGGGTGATCGTTCAAGTATAATCAATAGGATACTCCAAGGATCATATCATATAAATTTTTTAATAAACATACTAAATCCTAGTGAATAAGCAATGAAACCAAATTGATAACTAAGTAGTCAAAACTACATCCCATCGTCACCAATTCTCCCTCCTCAAGTAATGCATGAAACAAGACAATTCATAATATAAACATATCTATCGGAAAGGTACCATATTTCTACTTCATCATTAGTTTGTCCTTATGACACCCAAATGTATCAAATCATGTGCCATCCATAATATGTAATCCTACCCTAACTTGGGGAACCATATCATCAACTAATGTCATGTATAAAACCAAACCACATCAAGCAGTTGGAAACCATAAAAACATTATCTGGAAGACAAACCATTTAAAATCAATCACTAAGAATAAAATAATTATAAAACCCAATTATCAACTCATTCTAACCAGCCTAGTCTAATCCCTAAGACCATTTCACATAACACATTCCACCCCACCACCATCAACATCAAACCCCCACTAGAACCCCATGAAAACCATCCCATTGTTCACCAAGTATTCCAACTACACTGGGTTCACAAGAAATCACATCATGCTTCTACCATCATAGGGAATACATATATTAAAACAAATCATTTTCATCACAACACATTCATATGGAAACTAAGTCCATATCACCAAGAAACTCAAGACTTTATAAAATAGGAATGATATCACTCATCCCAAATCAATTATATTTAAAAAAATAACCATTTCAAAACACATATTGAATTAACTAGTTCATTATGAATTGATTAAAAAACAATTATCTAACTATAATAAAAAACTATCTATAGTTAGGAATCAACAATAAACGTTCTTGGAACATAACTTCCATATTTTATCAATATCAAGGATGAACGGTAATAATATTTAATGAATATTTTATTAATCTTTACATCTTTCTAGATGTATGATGCTTATCCAATTTCAATAATATGAACCATGATAAAAAAACACGATATAAAAATAATGGGAATCACATGAAATCACATTATCCCAATTCATATTTCATTCTTCCTAAATCTATAATTACTATATTTATTCGTGTTGTTTATATAAGAACCAAGTTTTTCACTCAAGTATATATCCTTTAAATTTCAGTCTAATTATTTATTTTGGGACTAATATGGATGCCTAACGGGTTAGTGAAGGTCCCAAGGGTGTCTGGTGCTTGTTTGGAGCCTAGAAACCATCTTTTTGAGAAAACTATATATGTCAACGATTGGAGCATGGTTGGTGCACAATTTACCTAACTATGAAGATTGTCTATTTTCAGGCAGAACCATATCATAAAGTTGGCACATGGTTGTGCAGACTATCGTTGTAGGTTCCCTTTCTTTCCCAGGTACCTATTTATTGTTGGTTCATGGTTTGGAAAACCATGCGACCAAAACACACATAGTCTAATTTAAGGTTAATTTAACTATTTTCTATTAATGATCTAATTAAGCCTCCTACTTCCTCCTAATTCATGATCCATTGGTATTAACCTATTTTGACCACATTTTGGAGATATTTTAATGACTAAGATATGGATTGAAATATATACTTCATCTATGATTGGATCGAGATTCTGTCCATCACATTAGATGCACAATAGTTAGTACTCAAGTTCATTTAGGCCTTTCTTCTTCTCTCTTACTCTTGAACTAGTTATTTAGAAGTTAGTATTTTCCACTTTTTCTCAGATATAATCCATTATATGAAAAATTAGGGGTTGATATTGGAGTGGAAGGATCGTACAAACCTAATGTGGTTGGCCTATAACTCATCCCTCAAGTTTATTGATTTTGGAATTGTCTTATGGGGACCAACGAATTCATCATGTGTCATTCAATGAATTTATATGCAATGATTATCATTATTAGAGTTGTATGGTTATTATCTTTCAATATATGTGATTAGTTGTTGGTGGTTACACCCATACCTCCATCCATCCCATGTAGGATGTTATTCCATAATTGGGTTTTTAGTATTTGACACATTAGATCCACCCTTCGGGTGTAACTTAGCCTCATCCTTCTAATAGTAAGATATTCTATATTAAATGGATTGAATTATATTGAGAATTGCGTAATGGAACTTACCATGTATTCTAACCACTTTACCCACCTAAGGAAAGTGCTTCAAATTGATAATTAAATGTGAAAGGGAAATTGGAAATAATACTAAGTATATGACATGACCATAAAAAATGTGAATGATTAATAGGTTTCTTGTCCATATCACACCTTACCACATTTAAGGAATGTAGTGGAAAGAACCTTAATTATTTAATATGCCTAAATGGTATTAAAAAAGGTAGCATTCTAATTGGGCTTGTCACATTATTGAAAGGAAAGTATTGAACCAAATTGACCTATTGATTAATTATGACATGATTAAATGGTTGCATGCTACATGACCTTATCACGCTAATAGAATTCAAGTATTTAACCAAATGAAATATTACATGACCTTATAATTAAATAGAAATGTCCTTACTCGAAATTGCCTTGTATTCTTATCGGGGAATACCTAGAGAACTCATGAACCCCATTCCAATTCAAGGGTATAACTTTCTTAGGTTGATACCCACCTAGAACCAGATCCTTGTCTATACTTGGATTCCTGATATGAAACCATAGTATCAATCACATAATATTATAAGATGCCTTAGATACACTCCATGGATCCATCATTAACATGTAGGTTCCATGGTTAAATTCCATCAGGCCTAGTCTTTTCTTAGCTCTGTTTTACCCTGGAAGAACTACTTGGACTCAGTAGGAATCTCATTATATAATTCTTTGACTATGATCCTTGGATTTCACTCTCACCCTTTGATAGGCTATAATTATTATGGAGTTAGCGACCCTTGAGGTATATGTTTCCTTGGTTATTACCATGTAAATTCATTATTAAAAGTCATTACATGATTTCTTATCATAAATTGGAACTGTTACTACTGTTAACATGAGACCTTTTTATAAACTCGTAATAATCAATTAATGGATGGGTTATGTCTAGATTCCAGCCAAGGGTTAAAGTAGGTACTTGGGTATTTAGTTCCACTGTAATTCTTTACAGTATATATGCATGCTTTCACACTATTAAATTTCCATTAGACGTCCCAAATGTTATAGACACTATTAGAGGTGGCCCAATGGTATATATATCACACTCTCTCCAGGTGTCGTTTGTTACTCGAGGAAGATTACATTAATTTAGGTGTTGAGAAAAGTCAGAATATGGATTCAAAAACTTGATTGGATGATGGTAAGGATGAAGCATGATTGTAGATGACTGAGCCAGAGCTCGGGAGGCTTGCGATAGTCTTTTTAATTCCTTTATACTATTTTGGAACATGTTATTCCTACTGTCTTGTATCCATGTTTTGTAGTTTTCTAGGTACATGACATATCATCATTAATTTTTGTATGTTATTACTCTTATTTTAGTTATTGCTACTATTATATCTATTTTCTAATGTGCCTTCTGTTTACTTATATTTCATCTACTATTTTCCTATGTTTACATTCATCTGTTATGTTATAATTTGTTAATGAGGGTATAGTCTCCCCACAAACACACCCTAGTCCATTTCATTTAGTTATCAACCTCTAGCATTCAAGGAGATCCACTTGAGGCCATCAGTCCCACTAGGCTCGGGGCACCGATTAAGTGGCATATGTGTTTTAGATGTCACAGTTTCCACTATTGACCCAAAGAATATAAAAATGATAATTATTGACTTGAAAATAAATAATAAGTATTAATGAATCCCATATCTTAATTATAAGTTCAATATTATCTGATAAAAAATGGATAAACCAAGATCAATATCCACTAAACATGAATAAAACACCACTAGAGCCTAATCACAATAAACCCTCATTATGTCTTGCTCAAATATCAACCCAAAATAGTGGAACCTATCCATAGTAAACCTCCAATGAAAAAATAGAACATGGAGAAACTAGAGAAGAGGATAATATAGAGTAAATTAATCCAAAATAATTCGACTCGATGATCCAATGTGTTTATACTCTCAAGGAAGAAACTGGAGGGTGGTGAGAGGTGAATGGATCGACTAGGGTTTGAGAGAAAAGATAAAAAATCAAACCAAGGGTAAGATAATCCTATATCAATATAGGAAGATCAGAAGGAATCGAAAATGATGTAGTAACCCCAATTATGATTGTGGTTTATCTAATCAAATTTGGATCTTGTTTTTCTGAAGTTTGAAACACCACATATCCCTAAATCTCACACACATCTAAAATAAAATTAAAACCCTTCTTACTGAAATAATGACTCACACCACAGTATAGTGAAATAGATTTCAAATTCCCAACATGCCACCATAACCATCATCATAAAATATGGAGAATTACATAGTCGTTTCACATTACTACGTCGAAGACCTTTACATAAGGAGTCTCGACTCATCATTTCTTTCTCCCTTATGTAAATGGCCTCACCACAACCTCACTCACCACGATTCCAAATTCCATGGGTATTTCATTGATGTAAGTTTCATATAGGGAGTCCTATTTGAGAACCATATCTAAAAACACATAGTTTCAAGGGGCTTGTTTTTGATAGAAATAATACCCAAAGTCTATCCACACACCACACCCAAAAAAACCTTCATGAATATTCATGAAATTTATTTCAAAAAAAAGAATACATTAATAACATCCATGAAAACCACACCCACCTCTATGGCATGGTTTCCATCCCTAGTTCCCATAAGGGAATCACCGAGGAAGAAAAACCTTCAAAAATAGATAGTTGAGTCATGCACCAAACACCGCATTACCAACATCAAAATGCCCATGACATCAAAAAAAATGATTCCCAAAATGGAATTCCCCATTATCACATCTCCAAAAATCTAAAAATGGCCAGTTCTATGGACATTGCATGTATTTGAATCTCTCTATCTCAAGTACAATCCTCTAAGCCGTTGTGCGGCCATAATACCTGAAAAAAAGGAATAGCATGCCCACACACAGACTTCACCAAACAGTCCTTTTTATCAATAGGACACTCTTTAACGGTTATATCATTCTCAATATCAATCATTCCATAATTTATGACACATGGTTCATCTTGAAGGTTCAATAAAATATTTGATATTTGAATGAAATCATGAATCTAACTCATATGCAGGGAAGTGAAAAATCATATAAAAAAAATTAAACAGATTCCATCAACTCAAAAGGTTTAATAAATATGTGAGACTAATTACTCCCATAATCAATCCTCAATTTCTTATGATGAGGATATACCTTTAAGAACACATTTCCTCTAATTAGGAACTACAGAGGCCACCTCCAATAATGGACATAAGACTTATGATGATCGTACCCTTCTTTCATTATAAAACAACCTAGATAATGATAGAATAAATTTTTTCAATGATTATTAATATTAATTATATAGTTATATTCATTATAAAAATATTAAGAAAATTTTAAATCAATAAGGAAATAATTATAATTAAACTCTTTTCTTATAATATTTTTATTTAAAATATTTATTTATAAATTTAATAATTTTCACTATAAAAAATTAATTAAATTTTTTAAATCATCATATCAATATTAACATAGTGTGAGGTTTTGTTATTTTTCAAAAAATATTGACTTTTCAGTGAATAGTTGAAAATAATGATTTTTGTAAAAAAAAGTCATTTATTTTCAATAAATTTTGTAATTTAAATGTCTCATTATGTTTTGAATATGATTTAACATAACATAAGTATTAATTATTTATATTTAATACAATTATTTAATTTTTAATCAACTTTATATTATATTTTTGTATAAGTTTATTTTAAGGCTAAAAAACTTGTTTTTTTTCTAAAAACTGTTTTAAAGTGAATATTGTTTCTCCATTTTAATTAATTAAAATAATACAAAATTTTTAAGGTTTGAAATTAAATTTTTATATTATATATCAATAAATTTTAATTATTTTTCATAAATTTTTATTATTAGTCATAGAGTTAATATAAAATCATATTCTTCTTGAAAAACACACTTCTTGAAAAACCGTTTTTTCATTATGTAAGCAGGTTTAATTTTAAATTAAAAATTTTCACATTGGTGAATTTAATTTGGTAAAATATATTTAATAATTTTAATAATAATAATATAATTTATATAATAATTTCAACTTACTTTTTTACTATAATAAAGGTTGAAAGTAGTAAAAATTAATTTACACAAATAAGATAAAAAAGGATTTACCAGGATATTAAACTGATGAGATAAAGGTTAAAATTATTTTATTGTCAAATTTATTTTATGGAAATATTTTACATTTTAATGTATAATTATATTCAATATTCAATTTTTTGAGCCTTTTTTCATGTACAAAATATGGGTTCACTTTTTTATTTTAAAAATTATATGTTTTCACTAATAAAATGCCACCCAATATCCTCTCTTATTCACACATTCAAAGTCATTTGGATCATCTAATAAATTCCCAGATACCATCTTAAATTCTATACCCATGACCTAGATCCCTTATTTTTATCATAAATACATCCTTAAATGGATTTTAGTGATATCCTAAGGAGGTTGTCTAAAGAAGAGGTATCTTGCTTCACTGAGTGTCTTTATTTTATTTATTCTTAAAAATCATTAAAATAAGATTAAATTATTCTTATAAAATAAAATAGTATCTAACATATACTTACATGTTATTATTTTAATGTAATAAACTAAATCTATATCATCTTCCATCATCTGGGATAAAAAATTATCATATTTGTGTACGAAAGAATACCGCCTCATGAATCGATTTCATTCGTTTTCCATCACCACCTCCATAGAAAATTATAATGGTGGATTTAAGGTACATATATATATATATATATATTATTTTTAATATATTTATATTCATATGTTAATTATTTTATATATATCTTCTTACTTTCCCTTCAATGGGGGATATGATAACATCGCTCGTGTGTACGATAGACTACCCCCTCACGAAGCAATGTGATTCGTTTTTCACGAACTCTTTACATAAAAGGTAATATAGATATATTTAATAAAAATATATGATTTAAATGAAATAATTTTGATATTAGTTATATATTTATAATTATTAAAATTCAATATTTTTTTAATCATACACTAAAAAATGATGACATCATTCAAGCGTACGTGTGGATCTCCACCTCCATGAAGCGATTTGATTATTTCTTCACTACCACAACACATGGATAATATAATTGTAGGTATATTGAATTAAATAATAGGGTATTTATGATAATATAATTTTTATAAAAATATAAAATATTTCTTAATTTATTTCTAAAATGATCATTGAAAAATGAAAATGTCACTCATGTGTACGTACGACCTACCATCTCCATGATCGTAATATAAATCATTTTTTATAACAATATTTCATCATTAGTTTTAAAAGTAATATTAATGTATGAAAATTATAAGTATTTTTAATGATTATTATTTTTGAGATGTTCAAATAATGACCTCTTTGACCATAGTCAACCTACCGAAGGCTTTTTTGGACATATAAACCAAATATCCTCAAAACATTCGACATAAACTTAATTGATTAAGTAATTGTATGTAACATGGAAATAACTTAAATAAAAGGAATAAAAACATAAAAAAGTTTATTATTCAGGAATATAAATAATGAATGTGATGAATCATACTCGAGGCAAGGGAATTTATCTCAATTTCTTTTAATTGATGCATATTTTGATTTTATGAAAATATATTATTTTATAAGGCATATATAGAACTACTTAGACATTTTATATCATAAATTTCTAAATTTTCATAGTATTTAATGTTTTTTTATTTTTTTCCTTTCACGGGGATTATGATTCAAATGTGTCAAAAGTGGTAAGAGACTTAAAAAACACATCATTTAATGTTTTATTTCAATCTCTCTTTCTCTTCCACGTATATATTTTTTAAAATAATTTTAAGAATGATAATATATGTGCATGAGAGTTTTGTAAAATTAATTTATTTATTTCATTCAGTGCTTTTGATAAAGGAATATTTGTTTGGATTTTTTTAAATTCATTATAAATGATAAAAGGAATGTTTTATTTTAACGTATACGAAGACAAAAAAAATTATCACTACTATAACAGTTTTCTTTTGAAGTTTGTATTCCATTAAAAGAATTATTTTTTTTATTAAAACCCCATTTTCAAGGTATTTTTTTATTGAAAGGTGTTTTTTAAATGCTATTTTGGTGTTGATGTTGAGTATTTAAAATAAAATGGTATTTTGATATATGGATGACATTTACGTATGAGTAAAAAAGTGTTTTTTCAAAAAAATTATTCTGAAAATATTAAAATATAAATTTATTATTTATAATATAAAACTGTATAATTATATGATAAATATATGATCTTTATATATATAACATTTTGGGTATACCCATATATCACCAGGTGATCATGATATAGCTTACATGATGGGTGTGCCCAGATAGCATCTAGTGAGCCTGATAAAGATTATACGATGTGTAATATTCCTTTTATTAATATTTAAGAAGAATATATTTACTATAGGGGTACTCCCATGGATTTAACTAGGATTCAGTAATATCTAATATAGGTTTAAATTAGATTTTTAATGTAATTTTCTATGTTTCCAAAAATGGGTTTTATTTTCTAGCTATGTGTTTTAAAGGTTTTCTTTCAGAAAAAACATGTGTGTGTTTTTATATGGAAATGTTTTATTTAATATTATCATATAACAGTGAAGATAAAGTTAGAACATAGAATAGTTTTCATGTTTTTCACCAGACTATATGTTTTCTTCTTTTCATATCCCTTATTGAGCTTTTTGTGATCATCCCGCTTTTTTAAAATTATTTTTACAGGATTTAAGGATGGGAAAAGGAAAGGAAGAGTGTAAGATTAATTTCATGAATATTTTTTCAAAAAAAATGTTATTTAAATATTTTATAGGGTGGAAAAATGGATATTGATCAGAAGTTCCCACTTTGTATTATATGGTTTTGTTATGTATGAGTTATGACCTAATTATATAAAACTATATATCTTGAAAGATCCTAAAATGTAAGAGAATGAATTTTTTTCTAAAAACTCAAGAATATATAATGTTTAAGGCCATATATTTATAGTTGGTATCAGAGGAAAATATTAGATAACTTTATATGTTAGGATAATGTTAATATCATTCCCTTAAAAAAATTATTTATGGTTAATTTTAAATGATATAGAATTTGATGATTACTATGTTTCTTTGAATAAAATATGTCTTTTCAAAATGGTTTTCCACAGAAGAAACATGGAAAGTGTAGTGGTAAGGAATTTAGAGGAAAATATCCTTCCAAATCAAAATCTCGAGATGGTTGGAATTGGAATAGACGAGTTTGTCACAATTATGGATTAGTTAACACAATATATTAGTGGTGGTGGTATCCATGCTAGAGTGGAACCTGATCTACCATGAATGACAATGCATATAGAGAGCATTTCATGATGAATCATACTGCATCATTTAGTGGATCATCTAACTCTATTGTAGTTGAAGGAAGGATTAATTCTCTAGAGAAGATATTTGTAGTAACACATTATTAAAAAAATAAAATGAAAACTTTTTCCATTTATCATTTTATAGGTGAAGTTGATCAATGGTGCTACTTCTTAAAAAATACAGGAGAGAAATATTTTCCCTTTTCCCTGGAGTCGGAAAAATTTATGAATATCTTTCTTGAGAAATATTTACCCAAGGTTATTTAACATTTCATTGAGAAAAAATTCATAGAATAGTGTGAAAGGATGAAGAATATGTAGCGGTATATGAAGATAACTTCACAATATTTGGAATTTATGTTCTATTTTTATTCAAGAAACTGATAGTAAAATTTATAAATTTTACTTATGGTTAAAACCATGTTTACGAAGATATTTGGCCACATGATAATTAAATGTTATGAGAAAGTTTTTTTATGATATAAGAAAGTTGAGTTGGAGATGGCCGAGACTTGTCTTCCAAGAGATATGATGTCTAGAATTAAGACCCCAAAACATTCTAAGTATGGAAAATGAAAATTCAAGGAATGTTTGAAATGATCTAGAATATTTTTTAGTGTTTCTAGTTTGGTTATAGGGTTCGTGACTATAAATAAAAGTATCCTAAACAACCAAACAATGGGGTAACTAATATCCATCTAATGATGATGTGTTTTAGTTATAATGTGTTGGGTGATTATGCTAATATTTGTATGAAGTTAGTTTCATAGAAAGGGAATCATCATGATCCGAAATATAGTCATAACAAATTCATTTACTAATACTACATTTGATGTTGGAAAATCAAATGAAATGGTGATAGGTATGATCCTTATTTATTTTAATTATTACAGTTCCCTATTTTAATCTGAATATTCCCATTCTTTCATTTCTATGAAATTTTCAAGTAAAATGGGAATATCAATATATGAATAGAAGATATAAATTTTGGAGCAAACTATGGGTGTAAACATTAAGGAAACTAATGTTTATAGGAACATCCCTATTGTTATCAGTAGGATATTATTTATTATAAATCATGCAGATAAACCCATAGTGGAGTATGAATTTATTTTGGGTATGGATTGGATTTCATTTTATTATTACATAATATATTGAAGATCAAAGAATGTTACATTTAATGATTTCATACACTCGATAACTTACTAAGAAGTTGAGAAATTGATTAAATTTGAATGAAAAAGTTACCTTGCACGTATTATTGAAAAGAATGACTACTTTCAAATTATTTATGTTCCAGTAGTGAATTAATACATAGATTTATCTCATAATGATTTTCCTAATGTTATACATGATCAGGAGTTTGAGTTTATTATTGAATTAGTTAATGATACTAAGCCTATTTCTAAACTCCCATTTAAATGAATCAAGTAGAACTTTTATAATTTAAAATTAAATTATATGAGTTTTTTTAATGGTTTCATTTTACCTAGAACTTAACCATGATTTGATTGTATTTTTTTAAAAGAAATATGATTTAATGAGACTTTTTATTGATTATAGTGCTTTGAATAACATCTTTGTGAATATAAAATATCATTTTCTCATATTGATGAATTGTTTGATCTGATCTAGAGAGCTCAATATTTTTTTAAGTCTGATATAAGGACTGGGTACCATCAGCAGAATATGAAGAAGTATGACTTTATGAAGACTGAGTTCCAAAATAGATATGGATATTTTGAGTTTGTAGTTATACCCTTTGTGTTTTTTAATGAATAATATGTATTTATGGACATTATGAATAGAGTTTTCCATGAGTTCTTGGATAAGTTTATGGTTGTGTTTTTTGATGAAAATTTTGGGTAATATAAAAGACATTAGGAGCATGAAAGAAACCTAAGTATTGTTTTTGGAACCGAAAATAAAATAATATATATGGGAAATTTAGTAAGTGTGAATTTTGGTTTAAAATACTTTCATTACATAGACATAAAGTTTCTAAAGAAGATATTACTATTGACCCTATTAAAACTAAAGTTATTCAATATTGGAAAAACCAATAAAATCATAGAGATTGATAGTTTTATTAGTTCAGTGGATTAATACCAATGATTTTTTTTTGAAAATTCCACTCAGTTGTCTACCCTGTTGAATAAGTTAAATTGAAAAGGAGTTAAATTCATCTAAAAAAAGAATGTAACAATTTTTATAGGAACTAAAAATACTTTTAGTGAAATCTCTATTTTTTTCCCTGCCATCTAAAAATGTTAAAATTTCTATCTACAATGATGCTTCATTGAATGGACTTGTTATGTCCGGATGCAAAGTGATCATCTAATTTATTATGATTCATTCTAGTTGAAACCTCATATATTAAATCACCCTACACATGATATGGAATTAGATACCATGGTTTTTGATTTAAAAATTTCAAGGAATCATTTGTATGGGGTTAAGTGTGAAATATATCATAATCCCAAAATTTTGAAGTGTATATTCACTAAAAAAGAATTAAACCTGAGGAAAAGAAGAGGGAAGGAAATAATCAAGGATTATGATTTCATGATTCATTACTATCATGTAAAAGAAAAAAAACATTCTTATGCTTTGAGTCGGAATAATAGTGATATATTACTGATGTTATGTTTAGAACTTATACCTTTGGTTATTGTTTTTTTGAATTTTAGCATAAAAGTTTTGGATGTTGGGAAATCCATTGTTCTGTTTTAGGTTTCAATGCAGTCAAATCTATCAGAAATAATTAAGTAGGATTAGAAGGAGGATCATTCTTTTCAAGAAATGGAAGAATCCATTTTTAAGGGTATGTTGGATGAGTTTAATCTTGATGAAGATGATGTTATCATAATATAAAAAATTTATATTTTATATGTGATTCCCAGTTGAAGAGAGAGTTATTAAATGAATCTTATAGTTATTCATTTTTTATTCATCAGATCTTAACTAAGATGTACATTGTCCGTCTTGTATATTATTGATGGGATGGAATTAAAAGATATATTTTTAAATTTACTATTAAATATTCTAATTTTAATTAGGTTAAATTAGAATGACAATCAACGAAGGGATTTCTTCATCCTTTTATAGTTACAAAGTGTAAATGTGAGAATATATCAATAGATTTCTTGGTGGGATTGCGAAATACTTCTCAAGGTAATAATGTGATTTTAGTTATTGTTGATTTATTAAATAAATATATAAATTTCATTCAAATCCATGAAACTATGACTTTAGATCCTATTTCCCAACTATAACTAAAGGATATTGTGAGGTTACATGAAATTACACTCTATATTATTTTAGACCATGATCCTAGGTTCACATATAATTTTAAAAAATAATGTCAGAAGTCATTAGGTACTAAATTATAATTTAATAAAACTTTTCATCCTTTATTTAATGGATAGTCCAAGCCTAAAATTCATACCTCGGAATATATACTTCATTATTGTTCAATAGATTACCATGGAAGTGGGGATTAATTTTATTCTTTGGTTGAGTTTTCTTATAATAATAGTTTTCATTTCATTTTCAAAATGTAACTATATGATGCATTATAAAAAAAGTGATATTGGACACCAAATATTTGGGATGAATTTGGATAAATTAAGTTAATAAGACAAGTATTCATAGAGGAAATTATTAAGAATTTGTATTTGATTTAGTAACATATGAGGATAGATCAGAGTAGGAAAAGAAGTTATGTGGATAACCAGAGGAAAAATATTTTGTTCAAGGTTGGTGTTCATATTTTTCTTAAAGTAACTCCCTAGAAAAGGGGGAAGATAAATCCACGGTTCATTAGATCATATGAAATCATTGATAAGGTTGGATAATTTTCCCACTGAGTTCCTTTATCCCAGAGTTTACCCTAGTTACACAAATGATTTTCATATCTTGAAGTTAAGAAAATATGGGCCAAATTCATCCCAGGTTTTGAACCCTGAAGCAGTTTAGTTAGAAGATAACCTTTCTAATTAGTAATATACTGTTCAAACTCTTAAACAAAGAGAGAAAGTGTTACAAAATAAGGTGATTTACAAAGTTAATATTTAAAAAAAATTAGATTGTTGAAGAGGGAACATGGGTATATGAAAATGAAATGAGGGAAATATAGCCCAAATTGTTTAATAAATGAATATAGTTTAAAGGATATAATATTAAAAATAGTGGAAAATGTAAAAAAACATATAATGATATAATAGTGTATTTATATAATTAATAATATTAATTAGATAGTTATATTCTTTATATAAATATTATGTAATTTTTAAATAAAAAAGTAAATAGTTTTTGCTAAACTATTTTCTTATAAGGTTTTTAGTTATAAGAATAATTTGTAAATTTCATTATTTAAATTATAAAAAATAAATTCAAAATTTTAAATCATATTATAAATATTAAATTAGGGTGTGATTTTGGGATTTTTAGAAAATATTGATCTTTCAATGTATAGTGAAAATAATATTTAAAAAAAATCATTTCATTTCAATAAATTAGGAAATTAAAAATTATCATAACGTTTCTAATTAGATTTAAATTAAAATAAGTATTATTTATTTATATTTATTCCACATAATTACTTGTTATAAAATTTATATTGTATTTTGGTATAAGTTTATTTTTAGGTGTAAAAACAGGGGTTTTAAAAAATATTTAAAGTGCATAATGGTTCTCCATGTTAATTAGTTAAAATAATACCTAATGAGGAATGTTTTAAATGAAATTTATATATAATATATCAATAAATATTAATTGGTATTTATAAAATGATTATTATTCATATAGTTAATATAAAATCATCTTTTGGTTGAAAAATACAATTATGGAAATCCAGTTTTTTCATTGCCTCTAGGGGATTAATTTCCAATCAAATTTATAAAATTATATGAATTGAATTTGGAAAATGGATTATATATTTTCAATAATAATAATTTATATTATCTAATAATGTAAAATTAACCTTTTAATATAATTAATAGTGAAAACAATAAAAATTAATTGTCGCAGTTAAGGTAAAAAGAGATTTATTGAGAGGTTAAACTAAAATGAGAAAGGTTACAATGAGCTAAAAACTAGTATAAAATCCATCATATTACCATACTACTAAAATTGGATTTATGAGTAAATGTTTTTTTCCCATTTTGGATCATTTTTTCATGTGAAAAATGTGGGTACACATTATTCTTTTAAAAAATTACATGTATTCCACTCACCTCACTTATAAAAGGCCACCCTCTCTTCTATCCTCTTCACACCATATAATCAACTTGTATCTAGAAATATATACCCAAATACCTTAATAACTACCCTAAACACAAACTATACCACTTAATTCTCCCAAAATTACATCCTATTAATGATTTTGGTGCATACTTAAGGAGGTTGTCTGAAAAAAGAGGTATCATGCTTTACTGAGTGTATTTATTTAATTTCTTCTTCCACCTC
The DNA here is from genome assembly GCA_963277665.1 of Viscum album. Classification (NCBI taxonomy): domain Eukaryota; kingdom Viridiplantae; phylum Streptophyta; class Magnoliopsida; order Santalales; family Viscaceae; genus Viscum; species Viscum album. The sequence continues at coordinate 1,475,614,044 of OY728152.1, read as the reverse complement.
TTTAAAATACTCTTTAGTTGTGATTATATAACAAAAAAAATAATATATATTTAAATGTTATTATGTTAATATAATAACATAAATTCATATATTTTTTTATCAAGTGTGATACGAAATGATCGTTCGTGTGTATGACAGACCATCGCCTCGTGAATTGATGTCATTTATTTTCCATCATCGCCTCTCACAGACTATTATAACGATGTATTTAAAGTTTTTATTTAGGATAAATTTAATATATTTATACTTATGGTTTTATGATATGACATATACCTTCTTACATTACATTCCATGAGAGATATGATAACATCACTCATTTGTATGGAGAACTACCACATTACAAAGCGAAGCGATTTGTTTTTCATTAACGATTTACATGGAATGTAATAAGATTAAATTTAAGGAATATATGTGATATAAATGAAATAATTATGATATTAATTACATATTAATCATTTTGAAAACTTAATATATCATTTTATTTTATGAACTGAAAAATGATAAAGTCATTCATGCGTACGTGTGGACAACCGCCTTCATGAAGTGATGTCATTATTTTTTCATCAACCAAAACATGAATGATATATAAAAGTATGTTTAATAAAGTAATATGGTATTTAAGATATTATTATAATTATATAAAGATAAAATATTACACAACTTCTTTCCAAAATGATTTTTTATAAATGAAAACTTTACTCATGCATAAGTATGGCCTACCGTATCCATGATCATAATTTTGTTCATTTTTCATAACCATATTTCCCAATATTATTTAAAAGTATAATTAATGTATAAAAATGATAAATATTTCATGATTTTTATTCTAATGATATTGAAATAATGAACTCTTTGACCATAGTCAACATACCAAAGTCATTTTTGGACATATAAGCCAAATATCATCAAAACATCCATTGTAAAATTAATTGATTATGTAAATGTGTATAAAATAAAAATAAGTAAAATAAAAGATATAATAAACCTGGAAAGGATCATAATCATGTAAATAATTAAAATATGTTTATTATTCAAGAATATAAAGAATGAATTTGAGTAATCAAACTCAAGGTATAGGACTTCGTTTCAATATCCTTTCATTGAGGCATATTTTGATGTAATGAACCTATATTATTTTATGAGGTACATATATAAACCCTTTGAGATGTTATATAATGAATTAATCTATTATCATATTATTTAATGTTTTTTGTTATTCTTTCATAAGTCATATGATTCAAATGTTTCCAAAGTTGTAATATACTTTTCTTAAAAAATCATCTTTTAATGTTTTCCATCAAACTATAATTATCTTTCATGTTTGTGTTTTTAAAATGATTTTAAGAGTTAAATTATATCTATATGAGAGTTTTCTAAAAGGTAATTTATGTATTTATTCCAATGTTTTTAAAAAATTAATATTTTTAAGGAATATTTTACTTTCTTTACTAATGCTAAAATAAATGTTATATTTTGAAGTATATAATAAAAAAAAATTTCTCACCGCCATAACTATTTTTTGAAGTTTGGATTCCTTTAAAAGATTTTATTTTTTATTCAATTAAAACCCCATTTTCATTCAATTTTTGATTGAAAATGGGTTTTTTAAATAAATGAGTGTTTTAGTATTGAAAATGAATTTTTTAAAAGAAAATGATATTTTTGTATCTGAATAACATTGACATTGGATTAAAAAATAGTTTTTCAACGGTTTTATGATGAAAAAATGAAAAAATAAAATATTTTATTCATTATATTGATCATTATAATTATATTATAAATGATTTATCCTAATATAGCTTATAAAATGGGTGTTCCCAGATAGCACCAAGTGAGCCTGATATAGATTATATGATAGGTACGCCCAGATAGCACCAGGTGAGATCAATATAAAAAATATGATGGCTTCACCTAGATAACACTAAAATTAATTGGGTAATTGTCCTTGTCTTAATAAAAACTAACTAGGGAGTTACTGGAGGGGTTTTCTTATGGATTTAATTGGGATCCAGTTATTTTTGAAATTGGTTTAAAATAGTTTATTAATTTTATTTTCTATGTTTCTAGACAGGGGTTTTATTTGATTTATATGGGTTTTAAAGGTTTTTATTGAGGATAAAGTGTATTTTTTATTCTGGAATTCTTTTATTTCATAATCAAAGGGAACTTTCAATATAAATGTAAACATTATATTGGTTTTCATGTTTTTCACTGAACCAAATGTTTTTTATGTCCCTTAAAACGTTTTTTGTTCTCATCCCATGCTTTTAAAATGTTTTCAGTGGTTTTATGGATGGATAAGGGAAATAAATATGTAAAGTTGAAAGTGATGAATATTTTTCATTAAAATAAAATGTTATTTAATTTTAAATTTTTTATATGGTGTAAAAATGGATACTAATTTAAAAGTGTTCAATTTGTATTATATGGTTTTATATGTATAAGTTATGACATAATCCTCTAAAACTATGAAATTTAATATATCCTAAAATACAATAGAATTAATTCTTGACATAAAACTCAATATTATTTAATTATTAAGGAAAGTTATTTATACTTGGTACCTTAAGAAAATTTTAGATAACTTTATAGGTTATGATTATGTAAATATAATTACCTTGATATATTTTACTTTATGGTTAAGTTGAAATGAAATATAATTTTAAGATCACCATGTTACTTTGAATAAAATAGTTTTTTTCATAGAAATTTTCTATAGATGAAATAGAGAAGTTATAGTTGTAAGGAACCAAGAGGAAAATATCCTTCAAAATCAATATTCTTATATGATTAGAATTAGAATAGAATTGTTTTTTGTGGTGATGGATTAGTTGAAACAAGTTATTAATGGTGGTGGTATCCATTCTAGAGAGGAACCGAATAACTATGAAGGAATATGACTATAGTGGAGCATTTCATGAGGAAACGTACCTCATTGTTCATTGGATCATATATCCCCATGGTAGTCAATTGATGGATCAATGCTATGGATATGATATTTAAATTCATGTGGTGTTTAGAATGTGAAAAGGTAACTCTTATCATTTATCATTTTAAAGGTGATTTTGATAAATGGTTGTATTTGGTTAATAATACCAGAGTGAAAGTTGATCTTAATTCTATGTAATGGGAAAAATTTATTAATATTCTTCTTGAAAAATATTTCTCTATGGTTGTTTGGAATAGGATAGAGAAAACAATCATACAATAGAGACAAAAAATTAATATTATATAGATTCATTTTTTGAAAAATCCACAAGATTGGACATGTATGTGACAAATTTTATTGGGGACATTCATAAACAATTATATATTCTAATCAGGGTTAAAACCATGTTTATGAATAGATTGTCCATATGAAAATTTAAAATTTATAAGAATGTGGTTTATTATGCTGAGAAGGTTAAGACGGAGTTTTCCAACACTTATATTCCTAGAGATGACAATAGTAAGAAAATGTCAAGGTGGAATAAAATAGAGATAAAACCCTTAAAGAAGTCCATAGGTAAGGCCCCAAAATTTTCAAAGTGTGGTAAGATAAGTTTCAAAGAATGATTGACAGGATCTGGAATGTTTTTTTGTTTGATCTGTTTTGATACATTGTTTGTGGATATAATTAAAAGGGTCTTGAATAATTTTAGAATGGGTTAACTTATATTCATCTGAAAAATGAGGTGTTTTAGTTTCAATGAGTTGGTTCATTATGCTAACATGTGTATGAGGTTAGTTTTAGAGGTTGGAAATCATCATGATCTGAAACAAAAAGATGTATCAAAGTCATTTGTAACTATTACAGTTGATGTTGGACCATGAAATGATGTGGTGATAGGCACACTTTTTTTATTTGAATTATTATCTTTATATGTTTGAATTTGGATATTCACAATATTTAATTTCTATGAAATTTTTAAGTAAAATAACAATATCCTCACGTGAAAAGAAGATAGAAATTTTGGTTAAAATTATAGGGGAAAATATTAATGTAACAAATATTTGTAAGAGACATCCTATTGTTATCAGTGGATGGTATTTCCTAAATATCTTGTTGAACTACCCATAGTATAGGTTTATATTGTTATTTTTTGTGGATTAAATTTTAGTTTATCATTCCAATAAATATTATATAGCTACGAAATTTTTATTTAATGATTACATACTTTTGATAACTTATAGGGAAGCATAGAAATTGATTTGAGATGGTAGTTTATTTTATTGAAAAGAAAGAAACTATTCAAATTAGTGATGTTCTAGTAGTGAATGAATACATGGATGTATTTCCTGATGATTTTTCTACTATTATTCCTGATTAGTAGGTTGAGTATACTGTTTAATTAGTTCTTGATAATAATCCTATTTTAAACACCCATATCGAATGAATCAAGTATAAATTCTATAACTGAAAAAGAAATTGTAGGATTTAATAGATAAATGTCTCATTAAACCTAGAACATCACCATGGGGTTTAATAATTTTTTAACAAAAGGAATGATGTTTCAATAAGAGTTTTGAATGATTATAGATATTTTAATAACATCATTGTTAATAAAAATATCATTTTTTTCATATCAATGGTTTATTTGATCAGATCTAGAGAGATCAATAGTTTTCAAAATGTTGATCTATAGTCCAGGTACCATCAGCTGACGGTGAAGGAGGATGACATTCCAAATACAACATTTTAAGTGTGGATATGGGTATTATGAGTTTTTAGTTATTCTCTTTGGGTTTCCTAATGCACAGACTGTAATTATGGAATGTATGAAGAGATCTTTCTATGAGTTCATTGATAAGTCACTATAAGAAAACCATGCTTTAGCGGTGGTTTTCAAAACGACCACTAATTTTTTGATCAAATAATATTTAACAGTTGTTTTGAAAACCACAACGAAAAAACTTCCACTAAATTTTTTAATTTTTTTTATAAATGTTTAAAAATTTCTTGAAAAATATTAACACCTTTTTAGTAGCTATTTTTAAAAAAACACCAAGAAATAGAAGAAAAAAATTTAACAAAAAAAATTATTTATTAATTATTATTTATTATTTGTAATTTAAAATCAAATATATAATATTATTTATAATTTTAATTATTTATACAGTGTGAATTAATAAATATTAATAATAATTAGTTAATAATATTTATAAACCGAAAACAAATCTTTAATAAGTTGAAGAATAGACTTCGCCATCAAATGACCATAAAATTAGATCTATGAGTCCATTTGAGCTCCACAACTAGTCTAATTGAAGATTTTGAAATGATCCAAAGCAAAGTGATATTTCAATCACGTGATAATCAAATAAAAAATATATATTCAATTTTCAAAAGATGAAAATTGAAATCAAACTTCAAACGGTAATAAATTTTAATATGAGTGTCCGTTTAGACTCTACCATATATCAAATAAAAGATTGTAATGATATCTACACTAATCAAGTTTGATACAAAATATTTGAGTATTGTGTCCCTTTCTATCAACGAGAAATGCTCAGATGATCTCTGAAACAAAGGTTTTAGTTGCAGACTTCGATTTCATAAAATTAAAACTGTTAGAACTTTCAATCCAGGCATTTTTTCAACATGTACCACATATAATATTGAAGTTCATTTCATGATATTCAATTTGACTAGTTGTGGCACTGAAAAAGGAGTCCCATATCAGATTTTACGGTCATTTCAGTTTTTAGAGTTTTTAGAGGTTCTTAACGTTTTATAATATATATATATATATATATGTTATTTATTTATTTATTAATATTTATTTATTTATCAATATTATTAATTAATTAATTATTATTTATTTATCTATTAATTATTAATTATTAAGTATTTATTTATCATTTTATATGTATTTATTTTTGATTTTTTTAGATATTATGTAGATATTAATTATTACTTAATTACTTACTTACTTAATTAATTAATTATTATTAGTTTATTATTTATTTATTATTTATTTACATATTATTGATTCATTATTTATTAATTATTTATTTATTATTTTATAAATATTGAATATTGAATATTAATTATTGAATATTAAATATTAAATATTAATTGTTAAATGTCAAATATTAATTATTTGTTATTATTAATTATTAATTATTAATTAATTATTTAATTATTTATTTATCTATCTATTTATTTATTTAGGTATTTAAGTATTTAGGTATTTATTATATATTATATATTATATATTATTTTTTATATATTTTTTATTTATTTATTTTTAATTTACTAAAATTTTATTTATTATTAGTCTATTATTCATTATTTATTTATTTATTCAATAATAATTATTTATTTATTATTTATTAATTATTTATTAAAAATTTCTTAATAATTAATTAATTAACTATATATTTATAAATATTAATTGTAAATTGTGAATTCTTAATTCTTAATGATCAATTATTAATTATTAGTTATTATTAATAATTAATAATTTTTAATTTTTAATTAATAGTTATTTATTTATTATTTACTCTTTATTATTTATTATTCTTTATTCTTTATTCTTTATTCATTATTCATTATTAATTTATTATTTATAAATTTATTATAAATTTGTTATTTATTTATCATATATTAAATTATTTTTAATTAATTTATTATTTATACATTACTTATATATTATATGTTATATAATATATGTTATATACTATATACTATATAACATATATTAAATATTAAATATTAAATATTAAATATTAAATATTAAATATTAACTTTAAATATTATGTATTATATACTATGTATTAGATAATATGAATTACATAATATGTATTATATACAATGTATTATATATTATGTATTATATATTATGCATTATGTATTATGTATTATGTATTATGTATTATGTATTATGTATTATGTATTATGTATTATGTATTATGTATTATGTACTATGTACTATGTAGTATATATTATGTACTATATATTATGTATTATATATTATATATTATATATTAAATGTGGTCACATTAAATATGGTGGATGGAGAGTGAGAGGGCGCTGCATATCACGAGCTAAACGGCGAAAAACCCTAGCTCGGCAGGGATACGTGATGACAGATCTTTCGAAGATGTGGTTGCAGGTCGGTTACCCTATATTGAATCGAAGATTGACGAGCCGATTGCTCAAAAAACGTTCAAACATCGAGGTCTTACTGCTATATCTTTCACAAATGATATGGTAAAATCTCTTTCCTAAGATATTAAATTTTCCCTTGTGGGAAAGTTCTTTAAACATCGCCCTTCGCTCCTGTTCCTCCGAAAGACCCTTGATAATATTGTTTTTCCAAATTTTTATATCAGTTTGTTAAATTCGTGGAATGTTCTATTATGATTCTCCTCGGATACGATTACTATCGTCTTTGGATGCGTGGTTCATGGAGTTTTTCAAAGTCTACTATGAAGGTGTTTAAATGGTCTCCAGATTATGATACTGGTTCAGAACCCCCTATTGTTCCAATTTGGATAGGTTTTCTTGGTCTACCGCTTCATCTTATCAAACGGAAGGCACTCTTTTCAATTTCTAGTCTTTTTGAAACCTCAATTAGATTGGACTCTGCTACAGTGAACCTGTCAAGACCATCTGTTGCTTGGATATGAACTGAAATTGATATCTCGAGGGATCTTCCATATCACTTTTTGATTCAGAACGGCGATAAAGGGTTTACTCTGGGTGTGGTCTTTGAAAATATTTCAAATTATTGAAATAAATGTTTCAGAGTTGGACATCTATTCGATGAATGTGATAAGTAATGGAATCCTCCCCCATCTCGGGTTAAATCTATGTGGCTTGAAAAGGACCCTTCAAAATAAATTGTTAATGCTCATGTAGTTCACTGCCCTAAGGAAAAGTGAGAGCTTAACCAAGATAGTTTGGATGGTCCTTCTAATGTTAATAGTAGTGAAGAAAATCCAAAGGTCATTGATGAAGCAAAAATTAAACAAGTAACTGAAAATCAAATTGATGATTATGTCAATGCTATCATTGATGGTATTGAGCATGTGTCTGCTTGCAAAGTTGTATCTTACATTCAAGAGGAAGATCCCCATTTTGGAGTTTTTGAGGGTAAAGAGAGTGTCGGCCCAACCCCTAATGTATAGGAACAAAATAATTCACTACACTCTTTAGAAGATAGAATCAAAGAGTATGACATGGACTCCAGTGATTCCTCACATGATGAGGCAGATCATCCTATGCAGGTTGAAGAAACTTACTTGAATTCAATGGCCAAAAAAAGTTAAAAAGCCTATGGTGGATGCTGATGGTTTCATCACTCCAAATCTTAAAAAGACTAGAAAGCACACGGATTACTATCAAATGGAAAGGACCGTTGTCACACGTTCTATGGATGTGTCTAAGAAAGATTATTCTCAGAATCCCCACGATATGAATACTATTTTTCAATCAAATTAAGAGTCTGCTCATAACTATACTGAGGAGGTGAAACAACAACTCTCTTATATAGAGGGACAAATGGATATTCCTTTTCATAAATTTCAGCAGGGTGAGATTTCAGCAGAGAGATATCGCAGGGTGAAGCGATATAATTTTAACAAGAAAACAACACTATCCATATACTCTTCCTAAAGCTTTTGTCTTTTCTTCTCTGAATTTTTATTCTGGTATTAAATTAAAGATTCTAGTTGGAGGGATTTCTGACTGATTTCTTTTCAACATGTTGTCTCTTACTGGTGTTGTTTTCCTTGTTTTCTTTTAGTGTTTGCATTGTGGTCTTCTTGGTGCCTGCACTTATGATGCTGTTGAAGTCTTGGATTTGAGGATAGGAATTCCTCGTTACTGTCCTGATGTTGTTGTTCCTTATGATTGGGGTTGAATGGTTGAGGAGTGAGGTCCTTGAATGATCTTCCTATCCTACTGTTAACATTCCATAAGGTCTAGATATTCTAGACCTCCAGGTTGTTCTTTCCTGGACTTTGGTTGATTTTGAAGATTTTTTCTACCTACTTAAAGTGCTGGATTTATGTATTATGATTCTTTAGTTTGACCAGTATATCTTTTATCTGTTTGATGGTCATGGAAAGGAATACATGGAAGAAAAAAGGCTTCATTCTAGCTCTGATTGAAATTTTTTTGACCAGTCATGGATTGCATACTAGAGGATATGGGCTTTAGCTTGCTTTAAAAGTTGGATTTTCTGTGTTAATGTCTGGTTTGATCACTTATCAGGGGAAGGAATTTTATTTTGACCTTCTGTTTTATCATTTTAACCCACTGCCTGATTATTTTTTCCTCTGCTCCTCATGGCTTCTAGCATTTCATGCTAACTGCAGGGGAGGAAGGCTTGGACTGTTCTAATTTCTCCAATAGAATAGCTCTCTGAATTTTTGAATGGACTACATATTTGAAGATCCAGCTTTGAAGGATACAATTGACTAGTGATTCTTCTAGTCTGTCTTCAAGAATAGGTTTATTTTGAGTGAGTTTTTTTTGTAACCACTTTAAATCCTTGCTGGTGTATGTTCTTTACACCTCGAGGTTGTACTGTCCTTTATTTGACTTTAATAAATTCCATAGGTGACATTAATTGGGAAACCAATTCATGTCACCAATTTTCATAAAAAAATATTATATATTATATATTACATATTAAATATTAAATATTATTCTGTATTTTGTATTTATTATTTACAATTTACTATTTACTATTTACTATTCACTATTTATTATTTACTATTTATTGTTTACTATTTATTTCCATATTATCTATTTCTTTATTTATTATTCATTTATATTTTATTTATTAATTTGTAATTTTAATTTTTAATTATTAAATAATAATAAATACTTATTAATTATTAATTAGTTATTATTGATTAATCATTAATGATTATTGATGAATCATTATTGATTAATAATTATTGATTATTAACTATATACTATCTATTTGTTATGTATTATTTATTTTTCCAATAAATATATATATATAAGTATATTAAATTCCATTTATTGACCACATGAAGAGTCTGTTGGAGTGGTAAAGTATTTGGAGAATAAGCAAGAGGTAAGGGGTTCAAATCTCCCCCATCACAGAATTTCTATATATTTCATCGACATGTGCATGTACATGGACTTGTGCATGAATATGGGTATTAGCATGGTAATAAATTAATAATAAATAAATAAATAAATAAATTATTAGAAATAAATAAACAAATAAATAATAAATAATAAATAAAAAAATTGAATAAATTACGTAAAAAATTAAATAATTAAAAAAATTAAAAAAATTAAAAAATAAAATAAAAACAATTTACTGATAGTTTAAAATGTCGCTAAATCTTTCTACGACGGTTTTAAAAAACCACTTCTAATTATTTCTCGACACAAGATTTAGAGACAATTTTTTAAAACCATTGAAGAATGATTTTGCAGCAGTTTAATCCACCGCTAAATGAAAATTTTCGCGTAGTGAGTTTATGGTTGTGTTTATTAATGAAATTTATTATATTCTAAAAGTAATTTAGAACATTAAATTCTCTTATGCATTGTATTAAAAACCATAAAAGAAAATAAATTTTTTGTGAAATTTAGTAAGGGTGAATTTTTGTTGCAATTGATTTCTTTCTTTGGATATATTATATAAAGATGGTATTACCGGCGACCCTACTAAAATTAGAATTATTAAAGACATTCCCAGTAAAATAAATGTCATATATATTCATAGTTTTATTGTTTTCTTGGGATACTACTAATGGTTAAATACATCGCTCGATTATCTATCCCACTTACTATGTTTATTCAAAATGGAGTTAGATTCATTGAGATAAAAGAATGTGATGATATTTTTTTAGGAACTGAAAAGAGGATTAGCAGATTATCTAGTTTGGGACCTGAATTATAGAAATGAAAATTTTTCATCTACAGTGATGCTCCATTATAGGTATTTTGTTTTACCCAAATACATAATGATCAGGTAATTTCTTATACTTCACGTCTGTTGAAAACTCATGAGTTAAATTTTTTTACACAAGATCTAGAATTAGATGTTATTGTTTCTGATTTATAAATTTAGAGGAATCATTTTTAGGGAGTAAGGTGTGAAATATATACTGATAAAAAAATATTTAAGTATATATTCACTCAAAAATAATTAAACATGGGACAAATAAGATGGAAGAAAGTGATTAAGAATTACAATTGGACGTTTTATTACCATCATAAAAAATTAAACAAAGTTGAAAATGATTTGAGTTATAAAAAAATTTCAACATTAACCATTTTGTGTTTGGAACATGACCCTTTGGTTAATCATTTCCTGAATTTTTTCCTAAAAGTTGTGGATGTATTAATGACATCTGTTTTGTTTTAGGTTTTAGTGAAATCGATTATCTTAGAAAGAATTAAACAAGCTTAGAAAAAGGATCATGCTTTACATGGTATAATATGTAAAAAAGGGAATGTTTCATGTGTTTAATATTGATAAAGAGAGTGTTATCATATTTAGATAAAGAATACATGTTCCATGTGATTTCTAATTGAAGAGAGTGATGTTGAATGAAGCTCATATTTCTGTATTTTCTATTCATATGAGTAACACTAAGATGATCAAAGAACTTCATGAGTATTTTTGGTTGGATGTAATTAAAATATATATTCTTGAATTCACCATGAAATATTTATCTTTTTATCAAGTTAAATTAGAATGAAAATCACTTAAGGGAATGCTTCAACCTTTTTTAGTGAAACAGTGGAAATGGGAAAATAGATCAATGGATTTCATGGTGGTACTGCCAAAGACTTCTCAATGTAATAATGAGGTTTGGGTTATTATTTATAGAGTAACTACATATGAAAATTTCATTCCCATTAAAGATACCAGGTATTTAGACCGATTTGTTTTGACAATAACTAAAGGAGATAATGAGGTAACATGTAGTTCGCCTCTCTATTGTATCATATTGTGATCCTAGGTTCAAATCTAATATTTATAAATGACTTCTAAACTTATTAGGTACTAAATTAAATTTTAGTACAGATTTCTATCCTCAATCTGATGGATAATCCAAGTAGAAAATTCAGACCTAGGATAATATGATTTATTCAATTTCAATGTATTACAAGGGATGTTGGGATTGATATCATTCTTTAGTTGAGTTTTCTTTTAATAATGGTTTTAATTGTAGTATATATATGACACAATTTGAGGAATTATATGAAAAATGATATTGGCCACAAACGTTTTGGGATGAATTAGCGGAAAAGTGGTTCATGGGACTAGATTTGGTAGAGGAAATATATAAGAAGGTGCAATTGATTCGGAAACATATAGGGGTGAATCGGTGTATGCTGAATATTTTTGTTTAAAACTGAAGGATATATCATAATTTCACGGTATGGGATCATATTTTTATTAAAGTATCTCCTTGTAAATGTGTTATGAATTTTAGTAAAAATGGTAATCCAAGTCCATGGTTCATAAAAACATATGAAAACCAAGAAAAATTTGGATCTGTTTCCAATCGAGTGGTTTTATCCTAGAGTTTATCCTAGGTATACAAAGTTTTTATGTCTTGATGTTAAGAAAATATGTTCCAAATTCTTCACATGTTTTTAGCGATGAAGTATTACTGTTGGAAGAGAAACTTTTTAATGAGGAAAAACAAATTTATATTCTTAACAATATAGAGAAATTATTGTAGAATAGGGGAATTCACCAGGTTTTTATTTTATTAAAAATCCTATGGTTGAAGAGGAAACATGGGAATTTGAAAATGAAATAAGGGAAATATATCCCCTCTTTTCTAATAAGTGAATAACATTACAAGGATAAAATTTCCAAAAATGGGAATAATTTAGAAATCTAGTTAATGATAGAATAGTTTATTTACATAATTATAAATTTTAATTAGGTTGTTATATTCATTATAAAAATATTACGTAATTTTTAAATAAAAAAGAAAATAGTTTTAACAAAACACATTCCTTATAATGTTTTTATTTAAAATATTAATTAATAAATTTTAGAATTTGATTTAGAAAAAATTAATTTCATTTTCTAAATCATTATATCAATATTAACTAGGGATTAAATTTTATGAATTTTCAGAAAATATTGTTTTTTCAGTGAATAGTGAGAAATACCATTTTTTTGTAAAAAGTCATTTATTTTCAATAAATTAGGTAATTTAAAATCCCTATTATGTTTTTAATATGATTTATAGTAACATATTTATTATTTTTAATATTTAACCGACTTAAATAATTTTGAATAAACTTTATATTTTATTTTAGTAAAAGATTAATTTTGGGTTTCAAAATAGAATTTTTTTTCTGAAAACCGTTTAAATTGAATAATGTTTATAAATTTTAATTAATAAAAATAATACCAAATTATTAATGTTTTTTGTGAAAAATATTTATTATATATAAATAAATACTAATTTCAACTCACAAAATGATTATTATTAGTGATATTGTTAATATAAAATCATATTTTCCATAAAAAATACACCTCTTGAAAAAACACATCTTCATTGAATGTTCTTGTTTAATTTTAAATTAAATCTTACCAATTATGTGAATTTAATTTTATTAATTTTATTCAGTATTTTGAATGAATATAATTTATGTTATCTAATAATTTCAAATTAATTTTTTCTCAAAATGAATATTGGAAAAAAAATAATTCTAGGGTTAACGAAAAAATTAATTTATCGATAGGTTAATCTAAAATGATATAAGATAAAATGAACATAAAATTTATCTAAAATATATTATATGAAAAAATTTCAACCTTATCATTTCTTATTCTTGATAATGTTCTATTTTAGACCATTATTTAATGTGAAAAATGTGGCTACACCTTTTTCTTTTAAAAAATAATAAGTGTGCCACTCACCTCACTTATTAAAAGGAAACCAATATCCTATCCAACTAAAATTTTAAAATTCATTTGTATTAGAAAATACCTACCCATAAACCTTCCAAACTTCCCAACCCATGACCTAGAGTCCTTATTTGGATCAAAATGACATCCTAGGAAGGATTTTGTTTCTTACCTAAGGAGGTTATTCGAAGAAGAGGTATCATGTTTAACATAGAGAATTTATATTATTTCTTCTAATTACACATTAAAAACATTATTAATATATATATATATTAAACTCTTTAGGTTACAATTACATTAAAACACACACAAACACCGCTCACACAGACTAGAAAGGCATGCCATATCCACCCCAAGGGGATAACCCACCCATAAAGCCATATTTATTCAATACATGGACCATAGGCCCAATGGGAAATAATATAATTAAATAGCCCAAAATATTAGTGGAGTTTCATTTCTGCATCATCTGGCCTCTGCCACGTTCTACATAGTACTATAATAGTACCTGCTCTAAACATGGGTTGATCTTAGGACCTCCTAGATGCCAAGTGGGAGCCTTTACCACTCAGGTACATGATCATTTGATTATTTAATTATGATTATATAATAACACTCATATCTACCATATAATAAGATATTATAATGTTAATTTAATAACATAATTCAGTCCCCTCCCACATCAAATGGGATACAAAATCATCATTCATGTGTATGATGAACTACTGCCTCACGAATCGATGTCATTTGTTTTACATCATCACCTCTCATAACCTATTATAATTATGTATTTATTGTATATATAAGATATTTGTAATATATTTATACATATAGTGTATTATATCAGATATACCTTCTTACTTTCCATTCTCTAGGGGATTTAGTAACGTCACTCATGTTTACGTAGACTACTACCTCCCGAAGTGATGTAATTAATTTTCACTATAACTTTACATGTATGGTAATAAGGATAAAATTAATGAATACATATGAAATACATGAGATAAATATGATATTAATGACATATTTATCAATTACTTATTACACTAAAAAATGACAACATCATTCATGCATATGTGTTGATTACCGCCTCCACGAAGCGATGTGATTATTTTTTCATCACCACAAAACATGGATGATATATATATAAGTATATTTAATGAAATAATACGATATTCATGATATTATTATAATTTTTTAAATAAAAAATAATACTCACCTTCTTTCTCTAATGATCATTGAAAAATGAAAACAATACTCATTCGTACGTATGACCTACCATCTCCATGATCATAACATAGTTTATTTTTGACAATTACATTTCATGATTGGTTTTAAAAGTGTAATTTATGTATATAAATTATAATTATTTTTTTAATAATTATTATGGATGTGTTTAAATAATGACCTATTTGGCCATAATCAACCTAAAAAAGTTATTTTTGGACATATAATCCAAATATCATCAAAACATTCACTATAAACTTAATTAATTATGTAATTGTATATAAAATTGAAATAAGTTAAAAAAAGTAATAATAAACTTAAAAATGGTTCTTAATAAAGTAAATAATTAATATAATTTTTTTATTTGATATGATGAAAAACAAACATAACGAATCGAACTCAAATTAAGGTGCTTTGTCTCAATTTCCTTACATCGAGTCATATTTTGATGTTATGAAACTATATTATTTTATATGGTGTATATAAAACCCCTTTGAAATTTTATATCAATAATTTTATTTATTCTCATGGTATTTAATGTTTTTTATTGTTATTATTTCATTGTAATTCTGATTGAACTGTTTCCAAAGTGGTAAGAGACATTTCATAAAAAAAATACAATTTTAAAGATGAGTTCATATTAAGAATTTATCAATAGATTTATATAAGAATTTAATATATAATTTATAAATTTGTTAATACAATTAATACCCAATTATTTAATGTCTAGGTTAAATTATTCACAATTAAATAATAATGTTGTCATATTTTAACACGGTTCCTTTAAACTCAGTGTTTCAGGCTGAATATGCTATCAAAAATAGTGTTTTTTAAATCACAAATTGTTATATAGGGTGTCCATTCCCTGTTTCCCACTGGGGGAACACCCATGAAAAAACAACTTCTAAAATCGTATTTTAATTCATTTCAATTTTCATGGTTCACCAAGCACCACACAACCAAACATAAAATTCCCAAGGCACTAAAAACACCCAACCAAAACAGCCTTTTCTATGATTACAACTTCAAAAAACTAAAAAAATCTATCACCATGCACACTTCCCTGAAGTGGTGACCCTCTAAATAAACAAAAATCATCTTTAGGTTAACATAAACACTTTTTAACATCCCATTAGAACCTCAATTCTCCAAAAAAACAAAGGGGGTGGGTTTTAGAAAATCAACGATTACATAAAGTCCTTTAGATAATTGATGAATTCTTGGTTTATATGTTCACCAACAAAGTCATATTTAAGTTTATTTATCTAATTATCAATTTAATTATCATCTTCATTCTTATGAAACATAAATTTCTCAAATTAATATAACTTACACCTTATAAATTAGATATATCTATATCTATTAAATTCATCAATAAAAGTAATGAAGTATGAGTATCCACTTATTGCTTCAACTAGAAAAAAGTCCACACACATCTATATGAACAAATTTAACAATATTTATATCCTTTTCACCCTTTACACTAAATATGGATTTTTTTTCTTTTTCTAAAAATAATTATGACATATTCCAAGCAGTTTTAGTTTGAATGAATATAAATATCCAACTGGATATTCTTGTTTCATGAATTTTTTTATTTACATGATCTAGCTAGTGATTCCATAGTTTGGTTTAATATAAGTCATGTGAACTAGATTATTTATCAATTTTTAATACCTAGATTTCATATTCTAGCACATACTTACCTCTATTTAGATGTTCCATACCATAACATATGTCATATTTGTAAAAATAGTAATTTTTTTTCTAAATTTAAAAATAATACCATCCATATCCAGGATGGAAATAGAAATAATTTTTTCAGTAAAATTTGGAACAAATTAAAATAATTTAAAACCAAGATCAATCCTATTATAAATGTGATTTTGTAGTATCTAATAACTACTACAGTGAGTCTTACTTAGTTAGTAATTCATAAATCCACCTCACAACATGTAACTCTTCTAAATCTATTTGGTTACCATAATTAGATTTAAATTTTTATATTAAAAGCTATATCTAATACACAATTTATAGAAAAAAATATATTTTACTCAATAATGAATGCACTAGAATATTAAAATTTCTTCTTTTCCATGGTGTAATTATTATTATAGAATCATTTCTATCTATTTTTAAAATAGTTGGTTTCCTTCTCCATTTCTTTCCCCTTGATCTTCATTATCTTCGATAGGTATTTTTGAGAATCTATATATTTATATTCACTCTTAAGGATCTTTACTTTTCTCTTCATCTTGTTTAACATAATTATATAATCATTTTTTCACTTTATGTCCTTATCAACCTAAAAATCAGAGTAAGGAGATGTAGGAGATACCTATCAATGTTGTTGATATTAAAATTTAAAAAAATCTTGAGAATATCTGAGGGAGTGGAGCATGTATGAGTTCAGTGAACAATCCATAAAGAAGGTTAAACCCTATAATGTATATATTCTCAATGTAGCCAACTATTATTTCCACATAAATCCGAACAGATACCTCTCCAAGATTTCATTTAATGAGTTCTTAATAGATCAAAAAATTCTCATCTCTTGCTCACTCATAATAAAGATCATTGAGATTCTTGGACATGTAATATGTATCCATGATCTCATGATACTATGAAGTTTATTATTCATGGATGATATAATTAAAAACTAGATATCTAGTGCATAATCAAAGTGTTTTAAGTAGAGAAAAAGTTCCTCTTCGCTCAGCTCCTTAACTTAATAATTTTAAATTCATACCCCCAACAACTAATGCTTCCTCTACTAACATAGTACATTGTAAAAGAGCCCATATATCTCTTTAATGTCACTACTAAAAAATAAATTATCTTTCTCTAGTATATATTTCAGGGATACTGATGAAAATATCATTTTCTCTAACAAAAAAATAAAATTAAACTTAGTTCTTTACCTTGATTATCAAAATACATGTGATTAAATAATTTAATTATCTTATTAGTCTCCCACTATTTTATCAAATACCAATACCCTCACCACATTACTTTGAATATATGATATCATGATCATTCTAGGGGAATGGTTTTATATTTAACCTCTTATAACCCATACTATGGCCACAAAATATCATAAGAAGGTACTTAGGTGTGCAGTCATTCTAACTACTAGCTTGTAGCTTCTTGATCCACTGAGTGGAATCCTTAATCCAAAATCTATATATTATATTTCATTAACACTTTCTACAAAAATTTTATTGAAACATTTATGGCCATAAATTCAATGTAGGGTTGGGTTATGTTTAACCACCATCTTTATTTATAATCCTCGATAATTAAAAGTTCCCCTGACTATGGACCAGACTGATACATTAACTATGGGTCTATTGCAACTTAGATAATGGAATGATTTTATTAACCATATAATTCCTTGAGGTATTTCAATTATTATGTGTAAACTTATTTATTTTATATTTTACAATCTTTTTAATATCATATGAATTGTACATAATTAATTAACCATATTATGATAAGACAATCAACACATAATCCATTTCTTCAATTCCTTCATGTATGATTTTAATTCATTTATTTTTATGATCATGATAAATTATCCATAAATATTAACCCTGAAATAGATAGAAATAAAATAAATAATGAGTCCCTATAATGATATTTATAATAGGGGATTTAACAAGCATATGATAAATCAACCTATGAGCCTAGAGGAAATAATTCTTAAGCCACACTTGGCTTGAGTTGTAGCATTCCTCCATAAACCTTTGTATCTTATTGGTTAGCTTCACCTCTACTCAGGTTCAAAACCACTTACTTTACTTAGAGATAAATCCTTTATATAATTTACTCACACATAGGAGAGGAGAACTACAGGTATAGGAAACATAAAATGAATTATAGAATTGCATGTCCTATATAATAAAGGTATGAGGAATTACTTTCAGGTAATCATAATTAATTTAATAAAAATTTATCATATATAAAAAACACGAAAGAACAATAAATTAAATATAAATCTTACTCATATATTGGTTGGTCAAACACATGATCAGTCACCTACTTTCAATTAATACACTTTTAAAATAACTAGATATCATTTATTTCAATAATTTTAAGACAAATAACCCATATTATTAAATTATTATCTTATTAATTAATAAATTTATTTACCTTAATATCTATAGAAACAATCCTGGTGATTCCCATCCATTATAATTTTAAAAAAACTGAATAAATTAAGTACACAATGTGAACTCAGAGGAAACACAACATATACTTTTCCAAACTACCAATCATGATCATTGTCATATACTATACACTTACACAACATGTAACATGAATGAAATTTCACATACATACATTGTGTGAAATATCAATTAATACACACACACATCTGTTAATTTAAGAAATTTTATTTGCTTTTAATGCATACAGAGTACATGGAGTGTAATGATGAACATGTATGACATGTAGTTTCGAATTTAACATGGAAGTTAATTATTAATTTAATATTATTAAAAACCTATAACATAATGTGTACTATCAATTTATGAAGTATAGAAACATGTTAATTAGGTTTAATGGCATAATTAATTTTCTATATTTTTAAATTAATTATATAATGTATATCTAGGTTTGGCATGTAATCCATATAAATAGTTATGAATCACAAGATATTTACATCATCTACATGGTGTGTAATCCCCTTTGGCTAGTCCCTCACTACTACATTGTGATTAAACATGTAATCTACATGAGGTAAAACAAGTTAAATGGTGTATATTACATATGCATACTATGTAATTATGTCTAGTATAAGATACATGATTTTTAAACCCTAATGTGTCATATATTCAATAGACCATATGTATTTTACCATTTGGTTTATGTGAATTTCATTAGAAAACCATGTGGGGTTACATGAAATGTATGATATTTACACGCCATGAACCCCATAAAACCATGTGTTCGATGTTCCTAGTCAAAATTAAACATATAATTATGTTGTGACCTTTCTCCACATGGACATAAATTAATTGTGATAATTTTCCTAGTGTGGTTAACATGGGTTAATGAGGTGTATATTTTTGGGTATACACCATATTGTCTGATATTTCCCTTACAAAATCTCCAAAACATTTAGATGAGTTTTTAGATGTTCTTCATGTGTTACTGATATATTCTTAGTCATATGAAGGTGAACTAAGAATATTTAATGACATTAAAATTAATAAAATTAATTAATTAGAGATGGAAAATTAACAACAAATGGGTATAATGATAAAAAATTATAACAATTATAAATTTGGAACTGATTTCTCTAACATGACTTGAATGCTACACGTAAATTAGGAGTAATTTTTCTCGATACCATTGTTTTTCTTTGAATATGATGAATAAACAATAAAAATATGATAAATAAAAAAATTTCCCATGATTATTTCTGAAGAACCACAATGAAACATTCTTAGAACCAGATATATGATATTTCACATTAAATTTATAATTAATTTAAAAATAAGAAATTACCCTAGTCATGGGAGCATTCTTTGAGGTAGAAATTGATTTATTAAACCTCATTATTGTTCTAACATCATTATAATGTGATAATAAAAAATAAAATACTTCTAGTGGTGATCCATACACGCACCATGATTTCAGAATGATGTCGATAGTATGTCAGGTGTCAGAACAGATGATTTATTATACTTGAATTACTCACCTTGATCAAAACAAAATCCCTCTAGTTTAATGATTCTATATCTACCTATCTCATTCTATTATTCTTGATATGATAGGAGTAAGGAGAAGTAATTATCTAGAGGTTCAGAGAAACCCTAGTGAAATTATTCATAGAGAGAATTCACTTGGGAGGAGAAATATTAGGCACAATGAAAAATATTGTCACATAAATCCCCCAAACACTAAAATCGATAAAACCATGTATACATATAGTTTTCATAGAGAACTAGTAATTTCACATAATCCCATGTATAATATATTAATCCTTAGAGAACCGAACATCTAATAGTAATAGTAATAATAATATTATTTTGTTGATGAACCCATGTCTCACATATAAAATTGATACCCATAAATTAATTAATATTTATTTAAATGCTATTTAGTATATCATTTCCATTACAGGGTGATTAACTTAGTACAACCACCTTCATCAATATTTACTGATCTTATAATAATATATAAATAATATTCAATTGATTAAAAAAATATCATACTCACAGACTTGAGTATAATTTTTTTATTTTAATATTCACATAATAAAATAAATATTTTAATTAATAAATAATATTTATTCAAATTTGAATAAAATAATAGATAAATAAATATTTTATTCAATGATCTTACAAATAGATATTTATTTAACTATTCATCTCGCATTAGTGACTGAATTAGAGTTATCAAATAAAATATTCTTAATAAATATTAATATTTGGTAATGATAATAAAATATTTAAAAAAAATTAAATTCAAATAGAATTTAACTCAGATCAATGGATACACATTGTATGTGATCCTCTAGTATTATTCTTCAATGACACTACATAAAATTCTTAAATCCCAATATCAAAATCTACCAGCATGTAAATGAACCCATATATGAAAATGCTAACATTTCAATAATGACAACCACATTGGAACAATCACCATGTAATATAATCCCTCTATCTTGATATCTATCTTAATAAACTACGTTTCATACTTTTTTTATCATCCTATGTTCTTGATTAATCCTTTTTTGACTATCTTAAATGAGTATTTAAGTACACCATGACAATAAATTTTTTTCAATAGATTTATTTCAATCAAAGTGATATGGTTATTAAATTCCTTAAATAAAAGTGAAAAATATAATTCTAACTTATTCATTATTTAAACATCACCTGTGATGCATCCAACATATCCTAATTCATAACAAGAATAAGTTTTCATAGTTATGGAAAATATATCAAAGTACATGAATCATGATATAGAATAATCATAAAATCTATTATAAGGATCATTACACATGTTTGTAGATAGGAATATCTAATGACATGTGTACATGTGTAATTCATACCGGTGGTCCTATCATTTTAATCACTAGTCATAGATATTACCACATGTTAATTTTTAGCGATAATGTCTTTTCATTTTATGAGTATTAAGAACCTGGGAACCATACATACTAAATGTCCCATCATAGAATGTTATCGGGCCATATAACATTTATTTTTGAATACCTCAGGATCCTCAAGGTTCTCATCACATTAGGGAAATGATATGACCTTTCAATGAAAAAAATACTCTAGGACATTATCACAATAATTCTATGAAAATTAAAGATAATTATGTGATAAAAAATCTATTAATATTCAAGTATTTGAATATAAAAATAGAAAATATAAAGTACAAGGTATTTAGTGTTATCAAATCAATTAGAAATTAATGAGATGATTTTTTTGATATGAGTACTCAGGAGGAAAAGGATCCATGTAGAATTTCATGTGTTGGTAGAGGAAATAGGGTATGGGGGTAAAGATAACAATCAACTAGAACCATGATATAGAACACTAAATATTTTGATGTTCAGGATATTGGAAACTATCCATCTGATCATATGGCCAGTAGGGGGGTAGAGAGACCCTATTGGGAAGTTTAAGTCCAGTATAAATCCACTGGAGTCCCATTAGGATAGTTAGTAAGGGCGTTCCACCAACCAAGACACCAAAAACATGATGAAACAAAAATGGGATCCTATCAGCATCTCCAAAAGTATAGTGGGTCTACCAGGATTCTAATAGATGCTAATTCAATTTTCTTAAATGGGGAAAATTGAAAATTTTATACTCAATTTAATTTAGAACCCAATTGAGGGTCCTAGATTTGGGAATGTGCACCGAGAATGGAGGTCAACTACCCCTACCTCTAATCCTCCCACTAGTAGAAAGATAACCTATACCAACAGTTTGAAACCGTCTGTATATGCCTCCAAACCGTTGGTATATCCTATAATAACGGTTTGGAGAACTGTGGCCATGTAAGTTTTGGGGATAAGTCTATACCAACATTTTTCCCAAAACCATTGGCATAGACCTATACCAATGGTTTTCAAAACCATTGGAATAAGTGATATGAGAAATATATACCAACAGTTCCATAAAACCATTGGTATATGTATTTCAAAAAAGAATCATTCAGTCGATTTTTATCCCAGTACCTGCACTTTATGATTGAATGACCTAACCACTAACCTAACATAAATTTTGTGAACATAATTTCATAAATATATATATGTATTATCATAAATATTGTAATTTTTTTTATTTAATGTTCTCTGTATGAAGATTCCATAAAAATATATGTAACTATACCAACGGTTTTGAGAACTGTTGGTATAGATTCATTGATTTCGGGACCTATACCAACGGTTTTGAAAAAACTGTTGGTATATGGGCGACCTATACCAATGGTTTGGGGAAAACTATTGGTATAGGTTCTCTATTATGGACCTATGCTAACAGTTTTCCCCCAAACCGTTGGTATAGGTCCCCCTTATACCAACGGTTTGTCCAAAACCTTTGGTATATGTCCAAATTAGTGACCTATACCAACAGTTTTGTCCAAACCATTGGTATAGGTCCATATAAGTGAAATATAACCACAGTTTTCCCAAGACCATTGGTATAGATCTTATTTCAATTAGTGTCCTATTCTTTCCCTCTTCACCGCAGGAGATATAAAGGATTTTAGTTCACTAATTGAGGTAGGTTTCCTCTCATTTGTCCTCTCATGTCCTTCTCCCTTCCAATATCTAACTCTAGAAACCCAGTTTAGGAATTTTGAAGACTATTACACCATATCATGGCATAATTAGATTATTATGGTTATTATTTCATATGTCTTAGCTAGATGAGACTTGAAAAAGATAATCATATTTGGAAACTCAGTGTTTTGTTACTAGTAATCTATTGACCTAATTTATTTGTTTTCTATTAAATTGGAATATAATTAACTAATTAATTAGTGTCAAGAGTTAGGTATTTTGTTGGTGGTGAATTTATTATTGTTCCAGGTCAGAACTTCACTCCATTGGATAAGGTTCTGGGGTTGTTACAACATTTTATTAGCTATCATTCGATTATTCCTAATGAATTAATTTTGGAATTAACTATAATAATTAATTATAACTATTTTATAATTAGCCAAATAGATTTTTGATGGTGTTATTACATAGTGTTGTTAGATGATGGATTAAAAATCTCGATCAGGTTTGGACATGATTAGGCGAGGGTGATTATGATTTGTGTAATGGGTTAGCTCAATTTTTTGATATGTGGTCCATATATTTTCTCATGGTTTATAAAATTTAATTTATGAATTGTGATATATGGTTCACCGGACCATGTGTAATTGACCTTAAATTAAATCAAATTAATTTTCTTGGAACAAATTTAGTTGGGTAAGGACTTCTAGATACATGATAAACCCCCAATTTATATGCTTGAATTCCTTAACAACCAATGGTCACAGAATTAAATTAATTTTTGTTGAACTTATTACCAGATACCCCTTGGGGACTTCCCTTAAGTTATTATATAATGTGGAGAACCATTTTTAGGGTTTCTACACTCCTTGGAGAAAA
Source organism: Viscum album (assembly GCA_963277665.1). Classification (NCBI taxonomy): domain Eukaryota; kingdom Viridiplantae; phylum Streptophyta; class Magnoliopsida; order Santalales; family Viscaceae; genus Viscum; species Viscum album. The sequence continues at coordinate 1,475,589,327 of OY728152.1, read as the reverse complement.
TAGATACGTGAAATTAAAATAAAAGTAATACTAATTATAGATTTAGAAAAACTACCCATGTATTGATGACTATAATTTCATAGGGAAATTATGCACTCTTATGGAGATTTAATCGAGACATGATTCTTCCTTATATATGATTCCTCAGGGATTCTATACCCACTATTCTTATTTTTTTTTATCAGGAAAACTACAGATATATTGATTCTTGTAATATCTCAGGGATGTTATGACCATATTATGGTTATATTAGAGGTCATATTACCCATGAATTGGTAATGATAACATAATGATATGTTATACCAAATTATTTTGATGGGATTCCCAGTCTATGTCTATATGATATGATCAGAGAAACCCAAAAATTGACCAAAGTAGGTATTTGACACACAAGGTGATTAAGGATAACATGAAGTTGTGATGTATTATATTGTTATTTTTAATGAATATTTACTTTATTTATTAGAATATCACAATGTAAAAGAACTTTCTTAGGTTGGATATGTTAGGAACATCATTGGTGGTGGATTATTTAGTCATACTCACACTGACTCAAGTGGCCCTAACACTTTGGTACTAGATCAGGACTCTTTCTTGTAAGAATAGGTAGGGATATGATCCTAGTTTGGTTAATTGAGTTGTATAGATCTAATGGAGTCATGATATAGGTATAAGAAGAGAATTAGGACCCAGATTGTTATGGAGTAATTTAATTTTGTTCTTTTTTTATAGATTGAGTGTGTTTGACCAATGGGTGATCCCTATTTTTGTATGTCCACATGACATTATTTATACTAATTCTATAATATAATGAGAGTTTTTATCTGTTTATTTGTGTAATGTATTTATGATGAATTATTTTATTAGTTTATCTTATGATGAATATTGGTTATATATTCTTTCTAAATCATTTTATTGTTAAATATACAAGAATGTATAGTTTCCACATGATTACATACTAACAATCACCACTATTCAGATAACTCTAGTGTATGTGGAGGGTGCATGACTGAGGTATGTGGCACTTAGTACAGTCAGGTTATTGGAAAACCAGATCAAGTATGTTGTAATTCTTATGTTTTGTAAAAAAACACCAAGAAAGTTCTAGTAGTTTTACAAATACCTAGAATATTTCAAGTAAGATAGCATTATAATTTTTTTTAGAAAGTTTGGAATAAATATTGGTAATGATAATTTAACATTGGAAAATCACTCCTGAAATTAATGTAGAATAATTGGTCAATTAATGATAATATCAATGAAAAATAAAATTATAAAAAATATAAAAATAAATCAATTCAAAACCCTTGTATGTTTAACTCAAAAAATGGACCAGGAATATGTTTTTTAAAAGATTAAAACCTATATATCTTCAATATATACTATTTATTTTTATATTTTTCTTTATTTAAGACAATATTTAAAAGGAATAAGCCTCTTTGATTACTGTTTTTAAACAAAATATCAATTGTGAATTAAAACGGACCCTCCCCCACACTTAAAACAAACATTTCCTAGATATTTGAATAAAATGAGATTAAGATAACAGTTGGTATGAAATGAAAAAAGGGAATATAAAATTTGTGAAAGTTAAAAAGAACCTCCCTGAGTTCGTGTATTCAATTCCTTTGGACCTTGTTTAAATTTTGGGTTCTTTTTCTTAGTATTTGTAGTACTTTTTCACATAAACTGATTTTTATCCATCGTTTCATATATCAAGAGAAATTTAAAAGAAATTTAATTAAATAAATGAACAATTCCATGTAATAAAATAAACTATCTATTTATTTCTTCATTAGAGATCAAAAAAATTTTAAAATTAATTTTAAATATAAAGAAAATACATTATAGTTTAAAACTACAATATAAAAAATAAATAAAGATAATCCCAAGAATCCTTAGGGTCAAAATGAACTCCCACCCCACCTCAAACACCTCGTATCCTCTATTTGAATTGGAAGGTTTTAATTCATAATTTTCTCATGAAACACCACAAAATACATGTTCAATTTATCTTTATATATCGTATCTGAATGTAACAACTAGACTAGAGAAGGTTGGTCGACAATAGACACCAAAGCTAAGTTGAATGAGTGGTTGAGGCTACCCATTTCAGTTATGATGGAATAACAAGTCTTGATACCCTAGGAGTGGTAGAAAGGATCTTGAAGACTATTATAAGTAACTGAGTCTTTAATGAAATAGTTGGTTCAATCTATAAAACCAAAACTATAGTTTTAGGTGAGATGACTGATAATAAATTCACATTATGAACTAACATGACTAGGGTAAGAAGGTCTTTCATTGATGGTAAAAATTGTTTGGGCTGAGTTTTGGGTGCTTAAATTGATACAATAGTGCTCATTTTTTCTTTTGAGATTAATATATACATCCCCATTTTCATGATTTTATCTAACAGTTACTTTAATTATGTATTTTTCATTATCATTATTTTCCTCATTTTTTTTATTTTTGGCTTCCTCATCCAAAAATTTCCTCTTCACTATTTTTTGGCATTTGTAATCAAAATGTTGAGTTTTGATGCATCCTCATCTATAGGGTGTGTTGTGATATAAGGATATTAAATAAAGGGTTTAAGAGGAGTATCTACCTTTATGACAAGGGTATGAGATGGTGTAGAAGTGGAGGGGGTGAAAAGTGTTGTGGATGTTATTTTTTTTTGGATAGGGTCTAGATAAATCCAATACATCAATAATTTTATTGGAAAAATTTTAATTATGGAAGATCATGATCAGAAGAATAATGAGTCATATTCCTTATGAGAAGCTTGATAAATAACTTTTCTATAAGAAATTCATAGACTCAGTCATATATTCATTTATATCAACCTAATAATTAGAATTATCCACATCTTTTTCTAAATTTGAAGTTATAGAATCATCCCATTGTTATCTTAGTTGGTGTGATGTAAATGTACTAAACAGGGGGTTATGATTTTCAAAATTTAGGGCATGTGATTTCACATCTTATTCTTAATAATATAGTCATCAATTCTTAAAAAAATCACTTCCCAACCTGAATTACCATTTTCTTTTTATGAATTTTTTTCAAATAAATCAACTGTATTTTCCATGAGAATGTAATTGGTTGAGTAGAAAAAAATATTCAATTATTTATACATTCTTGTGATAAAATGGACCCTATAATGGAACCTTTCTAATTATGTTTCATTCCCTAAATGTGGAAGATCATTATACTGACCATGTTCATAGGACAACTTTACAAGATTGAATGGATGATGGAAAATGAAGTAAATATTCCCTAAAGACCATTCCCTAAAGATTTTATATTTTAGTTTGTGATATATGCATGTTGTACAGAACAACACAAATGATCCTAATATATATAGTATGCCTAGTCTTTTGTGTATCATAGGGTGTAATATAGTGATATTAAACCTCTTCCAATACCAAGTCATGTTGTATGACTAGATCATATAAAAAATAACTGTGATTTAAGTTAATATGATTAATTAAGGCTTCTAAATGTCAAGCATAAATATTCAGTTTCTCTACCATATAAGATATCATTATACACATGTATATTCAATGAAAGTAAGAGTTAAGTTCATGGATGAAGGGTTATAATATGTTGTAATAGTATACCATTTACTCATACGTTATGAAATGCACGATTAAATATATGGAACATGAGAAGAATCCATGAGGGATTTATAACATTGGATTCTTTCATTGAGATGGTATTCAAGGAAGCTTAAGCTTCCTAATCAACTATTTATTCCCTATTAAACATATATTTATTCCTCCTTTTCGATGAGAGGAACTATAATTCCATGGAGTGAATGTGAGTCCTACACATAAGATAGGTGATTCACCTCGGCTCATAGATAAAACATGGAGGAGAGTTGTCTTTTGACGATATTTTTTTTTATCTTCTTCAAGTAAAATAGTTGAAGATGGTGAAACAAAAAAATCAGTGTATGGTACACATCACATATGAAATTTTATTCATTTTTATAGTAGAATGGTTTTCTTTATCAATCATGGGGTTCCAGTATTTGGGTTTCTAATTCGTTTTCACTAGCTTTTATAAGTGTTATATGATCCTTTGAAACACCACAATAGAATAAAATTTTTAACATGTGATTGATTCATGAACTAAGGTATATAAAATGAATACATACAACAAAAATTATTTTATGTGATAACATAATATTGACTAAGAGATGAAATTATGTTAGGAGATAACATAATCTGTGTTTGGGTACCTAATATTATGTTAGGTGATAACGTAATCTATGTTGGGGTCCCTGATATTATGTTTTGTGAAAAACTAACCTACTTTGGGATTTTTGACATTATATTATGTGGTTACATAACATAAAATTTCTGGGGTGTATCATAAGTGTTTGGTCCCTTGTATAATAATGGTTGATGTTGGTTTCATCCTTAAATCCTCAAAACTAGATGATAGAAACCCCAAAATATTTTAAGATATAATTTTATAACATATAATTTATAATTAATTTATAAATAAGAATTATCTAACTTGACAATTATTTCATCATTGATGATTATAATGGTTGATGTTCTATTACCATATTTGTTATTAAATATACAAAACAAAATCCCTTTAGAGTATCCACACATGTTCCACAATCTCATAATGTCACTAATGGAACACTGAGTGCTAGTATGGAGTTATCGATCATCAAAAATTATTTTTTGATGATGAAAACAAGAATAAGTTTGGTTTTGAAGGACTATTACTCATTTAATCTGTCTAGAGAAGGATTAAGAGTATAGAAGTCTCTCATTCTTGAGATCATTCTTGAGAGAACTCACCTTATCTTTGATATATTTGTCTTGAGAGGTTATGTTACACAAAGTAATTTTCTTCACCTAATAAATGAAATATGTTGGGTTTTATACATAAATTTAGAGAGTTATTTATTTCAAATAGGCCCTTAAAATAAATAAATATTCTAAGAAAACCCCAATAATAATAATAATAATAATAATAATAAGAACAACAATAACAACAACAATAATAATATATTTCCTAACCCCCATAAACTCACGTACAATTTAAATATCATTTCATAAATAAATTATATCATTTCCATTTGTACCTTTAACTGAGCTTATCAATCCTCCTCAAAATTTATAAAAACTAAAAGAATAAATATTTTTTAAAATAAATTAATATCATTATATTATTCACTAAATAAATAAATAAATATTAATTTCGTAACTGGTCAGAAAATAATTATTAATATTCAAAAAACATATATTCCAAACAAAAACAACTGGTGATTGAATTTATGTGATCAAAATAACCAAAAAAATATTATTCCTCTTTATTGAGAATAATAATTATTATATATTAAATTAGAATACCATTGAATTGATATTATAGATAAACTTAGTGTGTTGCCCTCTAGGCACCATTCATAGTGTCAGGAGGTGGAATTTCTCAAAGTACATCACTAGAGTCTAATAACACATCAAGACACCCATAAATGAAGACATTAATGTTACAAAAAGAACAATCACATATATATGATCACTATTTAATATAATACCATTTTATTGATATCTTGTCAATTAGGTTTCATACTCATGCGATCAACTTATATTCTTGAGTATCTATATATGAATCTCTAAAATGAACTCATTGATAAACCACTATGGCCATAGACTTAATTTGATAGTTCAATTTCAATAAAAAGGTCACGAGATATCATATTTTAGTCATGGAAGGGGAAAATCTTTTCTTTAATTACCTATCAGTTCAATGTCACTAATTACACACACAACGTATCCAAGTTCACCACAGGTATATGTCGTCATGATCTTCCATAATACATCATGGTAAGAAATTCATGATATACATTAATAATAATCTCAATTATAAGAACCCCTAAACACATAAATAGATACTAATATCCAATGAAAAAAATTGGTATCCCTATTGGAGAGTCTCCTTTAACACATCAATATTTTATAATGAATACTATGTTTGATAACATACAAGACACACAACACTAAGCCTAAATAAACCATAAAATATTATTATTTAAATATGATCACTATAACCTAACTGTTAAATTAGAAATATTGAATAATATTGAATGATTTATGAAATATATAAATATATATATATTATGACCTTACCCAATATAAATGTATTAATTAATTATTATTAAATAATCACTCAATTTTTAGAAAAGTCATTTTATTCTTCACAAATACGTTTTATTTTAAAAAAATTATTTTGATTTTTATGAGAAAATAACATAATTAATTGATGAAACTGTTAAAAATTTTATTTTTATAAATAATATGTCAATTTTTTTATTAGAATATCAAAATTTAACTTGGAGTGATTTTTTGAGAATTTTGTAAAAAATAGTTTTTCAATTGAAGAGTGAAAATACTGTTTTTATTGAAAACTATATTTTTGTTTCAAGAACATAAAAGGTTATATTTTTTGAAAATAGTTTAAAATTAAAACAAGTTATATTTTATTATTAACAATCCAATTATTTTTTATGGAATTAAATTTATGGTCAAATTTGGTGTGAAATATTTTTATACTTCAAAACACATTTTTATGAAAAATTGCTTTACATTTCATATTGTTTTTTTATCATAAATTAATTTTTTTCCATTAATATAAATTAAATATTGAAAAATTGATTAAATATTTGGAATTATGAGGTCTAAATTTGGTAAAAAGGTCCCTTTTATTTTTTTCATTATAAATTGTAACTACAGTAAATAATTGTCACCACAATAATAGTAAATCATGAAATTTAGGTTAAATATAATATGATAAGGATATAAATAATCCTCACACTTTCATTTATCATATTTTATGATTTCAGTTCAGCCATTTCAATCAATTTTTTGAAAATTTGAAACTTGTGCCATATTTATTTGAATTTTACCTTTATATAATTTTTTATAAAAAAAGTCAATAATGTCATTCTCTTTGTTTTATTATCTCCACATTTTTTACATAGTGATAAATACAGGATACATTTAGTTATAAGTGTTCATTTGAGATGTAAATGATTTTTTATTATGGAAATTTATTTATATTTGTTATTATATAAATAATTACCTTAAATTATTACACAATGCTGATTGAGAATTTATTCAATTAGTTGAAAAATAAAATAAACGATTCTAATTTTTTTAAAAGTAATAAAATTTGAATTAATTTTGGGTTTTCATGAATTTTATGGATAGTTATAACATTTTGTGGTTTTTTAAAGGATTAGTTTCATTTTTTTGTCATTTAATTTTGAAAATTAAATTAAATTTATAATTCCAAAATTGACATTAATGATATTTTATATTAAATTAAATATTATTTAATGATTAAAAATTTAAAAAAAATATTACCTTCCACCAAGTTATTGGTATATGGCTAAAAAAATATTCCATGGTTCATTTGTGGGCCAATTTTTATTTTATAGTGTCTATATTAACCCCAAAATAGTAAAAAACTATGTCATCATCGTGATGAACAAGAATTTTAATGGGGGTTAAAACAAAAAGATAAGGGTAGTTTTTTTCTAAAATTGTCTAAAATTTATTGGATAAGATAATTTCAACCCATACTCATTATTTATTATAAATATATCATTTTTATCCATTTATTCATGAATAATAATTTAACTTAATTTGATACGTTAATAAATTTCAAAGGTCCCCTCCCCTCACATATAAAATGAAACCTCCTCTCCCCATTTAATTACACTTAAATGAATTTTAGTTTGTCCAATACATATCTAATCCCTTCTTAAAATACCTTTCTTCATTATAGAGGTAATTTTTAGGTATGATAAAAACTTTAGAGGGCTTTTGGTGTAAAACAAAGAAGATTTTTTGAAGAATAGGTGTAACTTTTAACCAAAATTTTTAGTTATATTTATTCTCCAAATCCTTAAAATATTATTAATCCAAGATAAAATAATAAAATATGTATCTCCAATATAATGAGATGTTATTTAATTAATGGAATAACTTATATTCATCTTTACCTCTATAATTTGGTAAATTGTACTATTTTTTGTGTATAGGGAGGACTACCACCTCAAAAATCACTATAATTCATTTTATATCATTTCCCCTCACAGAGGTTTATAATGATGGATTTTTTGTAAATATAGGATATTAATGAAATACTTATCATTATGTAAAAGTAATATATTTTAATAACCTAATTTTTATATGAGGAATGCATCCTTTAAATATTTTTATAAACTCGTGATTTTATCCTTATAAATGTGTCATATAATTTAAGGAAGGGTTTGTGATAATTCTGGTCTTGTTCAAAGAATGAAGCTCTGGTTTTTAGAAGTAACATCAGAGGTGTATGGTTATCAAATTGTAATTTATAACTATTCACCATAAATTTTGGGGTCTAGTAAGGGTTCAAGATGGTTTTTCAAACCTGTGTGAGGGTGGTTTGGACCGTCTGGGGTTGAGATAGAGGGTGCACATGGGCTGCACAGGGTTTGTCTAATCGTGCACTACAGGCCATATGGGGTGTGCTGCCTAAGAATTGGATTTCACATTATTGACACATGGTTTGGAAAAGTATGCATCCAAACCATGAGACAACTTAAAAAGTGGTGAATTTTCATTTCACCCTCTTTTTATTTAACAAACACCTCCATAACTTTCCTCTCTACACATACAACACCTCTTCTCACCCTTTTAAGATTCCTCCATGCCTAAAGCTATGAATTGAAGAAACTTCTTCCTATGAACTCTGAATCTCTAACCATCGATATCATTGGATAAAGATTGGTAATATCTATATTCCTCTTTCTACCTTTTTTCATTTCTCTTCTCCTCAATGGAGTTATTTTGGTATGAGATCATGTGCCCATTTTCAGGGAGTTTTTATATTTGCTTTATTTCTTTGATTCTAGCCCATATTAGGGGGAAACTGGATGAGGAGTTCACTACCAAGCTATGGTAGGTGGTCTCATTAATTTCCCACAAAGTCTTAGTGTTTATATATACATCGTTGCATTGTGTAGCAAATTTTTCAAGCATCGCTTATGAAATTGAATTCTTCTTAAATTAAATGGGTAGACTTGACCAATATAACCCATGATACCCATTTAAAAATAATTGTAGGTTAGGGAACTTGAATTGAAAAACATTGTTAGGTGTGTTTTTAAAATGTATAAAAACACCATGGGTGGCCTATGAATATGATTCATCTTATAGGTGTGTTCATTACCCCTGTATTGGTATGTTAATTTAATAGAATGTAAAAATAATTAAATTAAAGAGGGAATATAAGACCATATCCCAATGGATTTTTTCATTTTATTTCTTTCTTATTCTTTAGATTCTCTAAATATAAAAATTATTAATTAATATGAGTGGGAGTATTCAGGAGATACTAGGACTTCTAAGCCTATGTTAGATTTGAGCCAGCTTATGAGGTGAGAAAATTTCATATATAAATGTAATGAAAAAATGAATTAAAATGTGAAAAAATTGTGTGGTTAGTCTTTGGGCCCATGAACAATCTTATTTCCATTCTCATAGGGAGAGATGGGTCCCAACTCATAATTCTATTAAATCAGGTTTATTTAATTAAATGAAATGTAAATGAATTTATCTTGCACCTTGGGTGATACAGGGATTATCTTTTTAATTATGTGGATAGACTCAATTGGAAGTTGGATTATATATGACTAAGTGATACTTGGACTCCCTATGTGGACTACCAAGGATAGACCCATAGGGCAGACTATTATTATTCAATGAGTGACATTTGGACTCCCTATGTGGACTTCCATGGATGTAATCGGTAATCTGTTCATTATATATTACATGAGTGACGGTTAGAATACTAATGTGGACTTCCATGGATGGACTTAAAGATAATATCATTGTATATTCTATGAGTGATACTTGGTGTATATTTTTTTGTACTTCCAAGGACAGAATCATAGGGTGGTGACTATATACCAAACCTAGGGCAATACTAGGGTTCTTATATGGAATGCTTAGGATGGGATTGTAATGTGATGGGTCAATGTTATGTCTAGAGTGACACCTATATTCCATATTAGTTACTCCATGTATGATCTAAGTCTAATTTTAAATTGAATAATAAAATGTTTATGCGACGCATCTGTCAATATAATACAGAAGCTTATTTTTAGTCAGAGCCTTACATTTCATGATGGACTTATTATAAACATATTTATCATATATGAATCATAGGGGACACTTGGTATATGATCCAGGTCCCAAGAATTTATTATAAATTAAATCATGATAGACTATTTACACATAGATATTATGATATATGCTGAAGCAGGTAGTAGAAGAAATGCTTTCCATGGGTACCCAGACCTATGTGGGTTATTTATTACTATAATTAATTTATATCATTTACTATTATCTATAAATTTTTTATTATATATTCATGGATTAGATAAAGTTAGAGATCGTTGGTGTTGGCCTATTGAGAATATCTCAAACATTTTTTGGGCCACTATTGGGTATGAGAATAGACTTCACGGATTCAGGTGGGGATAAAGTAAAGAGGCCTACTATGTATGCTTGATTACCTTTCTAGGATAGTGTATGGGGCTAGAGGATTTCCCCTATTCTTGATATTCTACTAGCGATAGCAATGGGTCTTTTATTATTTTTTACATAGCATGTTTTATATTCCGGTTCACCTAATTCTATTATATTTACCTTTTTTGTATAACATGACATGATCATCATTTTTGTATATGAGATTATTGGATGTGATTACTTGGTTATTTATATGATGTGTGATTCCTCTTCAACTATTTAGTTTTCTTTTAGACTTCCTCTATTGGTTTAAATGATGATACTATTATTCCACACTCTGATCATGAGGTTATAGTCTCCCCATTGTTCCACCAAAAAACCTCATAGTTAGTCTATAACCTCTAGAATACAGGGAGCACACTTGATGTCATGTGGACAACTGGGATTAGTTACTATTGAGTTGACTATGTCAAGGGAATAAAAATGTTATATCAATGGAGTTTCATTTCTTTTATTTTCTTTCATTAATAATTGGGATGGTATAAAAGAGAAATTAGATGTGTCATGATTTTTTCATGAGCCTATTCTTGACAGTAGTTAACCCACATATAGTGGAAATCCAAATTGCTTGGGATGAGAAATTATGTTATATATTGTGCTTATTATAGTTTTCCTGACTTCACTATTGGGTGACACATTTGATATCTGATTTTCCTTGTGGTTGTGAATTATTACCGTTGGATGATAGGGAAAGGAAGTATTGCATCATGCATCATCATAGGAACTTCATGATTTAAATATCATGCATATTAAATTCCATGTTTAGATAACCATGTTCATTGTTTTCATTATGTTTTGGTGTCTATATTTATATGTCTATGAAATTGTGACAATATTTCGTATAGGGATTGGATAAATAGTTTTTTGTGATTAAATAGAGTCCAAATTTTAATTTATAAAGTGCATCAGAATTTATAAATTAGAAATGGTGATCTATATAATTCAACAATTTGAAAAATTTTATATTCAAATTAGGATTAACTTAAACAAAATCTAATTATGAGACAAAGTCTTCACCATTAAATGGGGTTTCCAATTGAAATTTAAAGAGTATTTTTCTCTATTACAATGAATTGACACTCTATATACTAGGACCATTGACTGGTAGCATAGAACTTGACCCTGACCCAACTTCAATATAGGGTTTCAGGCATTTCCACTTTCATTTCTTTTGATTTTTAAAACACCTTGGCAAGATTTAGGAGTAGTCGTAGGGCTGTGACATTTATATTAGAAGGCATGTACCTATCCTGTTCATACATTTGCATTATTAGTAGTTATTAAATCATTTATTGAGGTCTGTGATCATTATTTTTAGTGAAATTCCCCCATGAAACCCTCATGTCATGCACTATGAGAGTGGAAAAAACTATGTTCCAGAGGTGGTGGGCCCTATTCCACTAGTAGATCCTCTAGTAGTTCCACTTGAGGCACTACCATCTATGCATTATATGGGAACCGATGCCCAATTTTGAGAGGGTTTTATATGCATTATATAGACTGTTCATGGATCCTCATGATCTTCCATGAATATGGAAGAGTTGATTCTCGAGTTTCAGCTACAACATCCACCCACATTTTAAGGGGAAGGAATTCGACATGCTTTGAAATCATCGCTAGAGGCCCTATAAATGATTTTCGAGCATCTTGAGATACCACCCTATTTGAGAGTGGAGCTCACTATATATATAATCAGGATTCATCCAAGATATATAGGAACATTATTAACCATATGGATCTTCATTGGGATATGGATTGGAGCGATTTTGGGATTTCCTTATATGATTATTTCTATCTTGAGGCATTGAGGTGTGATAGAGCTATGGAGTTTATGCACTTATAAAAGGTCGCATTATCATTCATGGACTATTCTTATTGTTTTATAGTGCTCCATTATTTTTAACCTATTTTATATAGTGATGAGCTATCTAAAGCTAGGTGATTTGAGGATGGTCTCAGATGTGACATCTGATCATAGGTGAATGTATTTTTTCATACATCCATATTAAGAATAGTGAACCGAGAACATATCATGGAGCATATCTTGAGAGTGGATGGGTGTGAAAATTAGGTAAATTTGGTAATTATATCTGAAAATCTATCAACTACCAGTAGGAATCATCATTTAAGGATTCCGCATGTTTATATTAGTCTCCAAAGTGCATACTCAAGAATCCATGTCAGTTACCATTATTGTGGAAAATCAGGACATACAAAACCTTAGTGTCTCAAGGATGCAGTCGAGTTCCATTCTTGTGGAAAGACATGACATCTATTGCACTTTGGTAGATATTTTACTCTAATTTACCGTGAGAGAGTGTCTTCACTAACTCCACATTCAATAGTATGGTCAATGGATTCTCATTAGGTAGGGAGTTGGAGTGCGACCTGCTAATTAGGCTAAGGCGGTGTTTGTGGCAAGGGTATCCAAACACCATGCATACAACTCTAGCAGAGTGGAACCGCTTAGGGTAGTCATGCTATATCACATGGTCGCATATTAGGCCATATGTATAAAGTGAAACTGATACTAAAGAGCATATTTCAGGACATTATACTATTAGAGGTACTATTTTATTAGCATCTAATATAGTATCTACTCTTTTCGATACATGCGCTTCTCATCCATTCATATTTATGACCTTTTTAGAGATCCTTAGGCTCAATGTTCTATTTTCTTTTAGTGTGGTGAATCTTGATACCCCAATGGGAATTCAATCAGAGATTGTATGATAATTCTGGGAGTTCCCCCTCAAGATAGATGGATGTTTCTTCATATGTTATCTATATTTCCTCGATATGAAATGGTTTAACATCATCATCGGGATGGATTGGTTGGTTCCCTATCATGATAATGTTTACTAATATTGTAGGAGGGTGAATTTTACATCACTAGAGGGTGGTATTTTTATTCACAAGGGAGAATGAGGTTTCTAGACATGTTAGGCTAGACCCAATCATCATGGTCTAGGTGGGATGACAACCCAAATTTCTATCTTTTATTTGGATGACTATGGAACACATCAAGTTCATTACCCTCCAGTCATAGATCAATTTTGGGAAATTTTCCTTGGTGAATTTTTAGAAATACCTCCTAAGAGAGAGGTGGATTTTTCCATTAATCTATTACCAAGAGCTGCATCGATATCCATTACTCCTCATAGGATGGTTACCACTAATTTATTGGATAGAAATAGGTAGGTATAGGATTTTAATGTTAAGGGTTTTATACCACCTAGTTCTTCACCATGGGGTTTACCGGGCCCTTTCACCATAAAGTTAGATGTACCCTAAAGATTTTAATGGATTACCATCTTTTGAACCTGATTATAGTTAATAACCAGTATCTATTTCCTCATATAGATAATATCTTTCACTAGTTATGAGGAGTTTGTGTTTGATATAATATTGATACGAGATCAGGTTGTCATTCGGTGTGTGTTAAACCATCAAATAGACCATATACAAAATTATGTAATTGATATGTATTGTATGCATATTTTTTAATGCCATTAGATCTCAAGAACATGCCAAAACTTTTCTTATCACTTATGAATTAGTTTTTTCACCCGTTTTTGAATTTGTTTGTAGTAGTCTTCATGGAAAAAATATCGGTGTATTGTAACACTCGACACGAATATTCCAAAAATATTGAGATCACTTTAAAGAAACTTATATAGAATCAGTTATATGATAATATCTAAAAGGTCCAATATTGGATGGATAAATTTTACTTTATTGGTCACGTTATATTTGAGATAGAAGTATTAGTTGACCTAGATATGGTGAGAGTTGTAGTTTCCTAGGATCCAACCTTCAATATATTTGACATAAAGGGTTTCTTGGGGAAATATGGTCATTACATGAACTTCATAGTAGACTTATCATAAAAAACACCTATTAAGATTTTGACTAAGAAGAGTGTGATGTTTATATATACAAAATCACGAGAGACAACCTTTCAGGAGTGGAAAGGGACACCAAATTCAGAAACGATCCTAATTCTACCAAATCTAGGAAGAATATATATATTATATTATGATTCATCAGATATTAGGATAAGAATATTTTTTATATAGGAGGATCTATCCATGACATACGAGTCTCTTAATTTGATTCCACATGATAGGAACTACCCAAAACATGATCTCAAATTAGTCATTGTTGTTCACATCTTACGCTGTTGAAGGAAATACTTACTAAGAGATAATTTTAAGGTGGTTAAGGACCACAAAATCCTTATGTACATATTTAAATAGTGTGAATTGAATCGTAGGTGGAGAATGTGGGTTGAATAACTACTATATTTTGACATTGAGATTGCTAATTTAATAAGGTAAATGTAGTTGCTGATGCTCTGAGCAAGAGGAGTTGGACACAGGTGGTTTAATTGGCCAGTAGGGAGTGGCATCTTATAGACCTGTTTTGAGAGATGAAAATAGAGGATTAGGATAATCATGTACACTCTATATGTGCATCAATATTAGTGACCACATCACTTTTTAAGATATCAAAGCTAAGGCATCTATCAGATCCTGAGGTCTTGTTCTTGCAACATAGAATTATAAGTGATAACCTGCTGACTATTTCGGTCATTGATGAGAATGGGATATTTCACATTCATGTATGTATCTGGGTTCTAATAGACTCTCAATATGAGTTAATGTGAGAGTCTCATGCCTAGATAGGGGTAGTGCATCCTGGTCTTACCAAGATGTATCATGACTTACACCACTAATACTGGTGATCAAGGATGAATAGTGAGATAGCTTGGGTTTGTTACTTGGTGTTTGATCTTTGATTAGGTGAATGTATAATACTAGCAAATAGTGGGGATTTTATAGTTGTTACCTATTCCTCAATGTAAATGGGATGAATTCCCCATGGATTTCATTAGGATATTTTTTAGATCACTTTAAGGAAGTGACTTCATAAGGGTGATCATAGAAAAATTGACAAAGGTCACCCATTTCATGACTATTGAGAAGACCCTCTTAATTGATGGGCACGAGAGGCCATACATTCTTGATATCATACACCTCTATTGGGATCTACATTCTATCTTATTAGAAAGATATTCATACTTTATGTTGAGGTTCTAGAAGGGGTTGTCAAGGGCACCAGGTTAATAAGTATTTTTGAGTAAAACCTCTCACCCATAGACGAATGTTCAGTCTGGACATATGATACAAGTTTTAGTGGACATGATCCAAATAAGCATCCTTGATTTTGAAGGTTATTGGTAGAAACAACTACATATCATAGAGTTTTTTTAATAATTACATATTCTAGGTGACCATTCAGATTACTCCATATGAGAACCTATATAGGAGGCCTTTCCATTCTCCCTTGTTCTAGTTATATATAGGGGAGACAATGCTTTCGTGTCCTTGTCTCATTCAATAAACTTCAAAAAAAATTATCTTATGTGTAATAATATTTATGTTGATCGATATATGAAGAAGTCATACACTGATAGTTTATTTTAAAAAGAATATTTTGAGGTGGGGAGTCAGGTTTTGATACATGTATTTCGTAGAATGGGTAATAAACAATATGAGAAACAATGGAAGATATCACCTCATTATATTGGGAGCTTCGAAATTATGGAGAGAGTAGGGCTAATAGACTACTAGTTGTAGTTTCATCCAAGGTACCAGGCCATACAGGACATATTCCATGTATCCATCTTTATCGATATCCTTCAGATATTTATTATATTATTCAACCTGAAGAGGTTGAGTAAGAGGTTGATGCTACCTTTGAGTATCACACTATCCATATTTTTAATCGAGGTATGAAGGTTCTATAAATATTTTTAGTTCCTTTGGTATGGGTGTTATGGCAGCACAACCATTTATAGAACATGACTTGTGAGTCGGAGGTTTAAGTACATTCCCTAGGGCTTGTTTTATTCCCAGATAATCATTTACCACCTTTGGAAGGGAAACTCGAGGATGATTTTCTTTAAGGGGGGATATTACAAGAACATTGTTTTTATATGTGTTTGGTATCTTTTAAATATTGTTTTAAACACTTTATTTTATCCTTATAAATATTTTATATGGTTTAAGGAAGGTTTTAGGAGCATCCAGAGCTTGTTCAGAGCCCGGAGCTCTGATTTTCATAGGAAATAGTACAGGTGCATAGTTAGTCTATGGTAAGTTCTAATCGTGAACCTCAAACTACATAGCCCAGTTAGTGTGCAACATGGTTTTTAAAAACATTGTGAGTGAGGCATGGAATTTGTGTGGTTGATAAAGAGGGTGTAAGTGGCATGTGCATGCTTTTCTAACCATGTGATAGAGGCCATGCAGAGTATTCTCATTATGGAGTGGGGGTGTGGATGGTTGGATCACAGTTTGGCCAACTGTGTGGCCAAACTCTATGAACACATAAAAATTGGACTTTTATTTATTTTACCCCTTTTTCTATTTATCTCACTCCACTCCTTTTCTTTCCTATCCATGTTTATAACTCATTCCCTCTTCCTTTGTATCTTCCTATACACCTAAATCTAGGAACAGAAGTAACTTATTCCTCCAGGATCATAATCATTTACTATCGTACTCGTTGGATACTCACTAGTAAGAACTCTATTCCTCCTATGCCTTTCTTTATTTCTATTCTCATCAATGGAGTTATTTAATTGAGAGATAATATGCCCTATTTTCAGGGAGTTCCTTTATTTTCTTGATATTTTCCTACTCTAGTATAGACTAGATGCCAAAAATAGATGATGAGTCTTCTAAAAAGCTAAAGTATGTGATCTTATGATTTTCCTTAAAACTCTTGGTGTTTATATACACCCTATTGTGTCGTGCACTAGATTTTCTGAGCATCTCTTATTAAATAGAATTGTTCTTAAATTAAATGTGTATAATTGACCTATATGACATGAGAGACCCATTTATAAATCATTAGAGTTTAATGACCTTGTATTGAACCACCTCGTTGGGTGTATTGTTAAAATGGAAAAAACCACCATGGGTGGACAATGAATTTGATTTAGCTTAGAGGTGTTTTTACCCCTTTTGTGGGATTTCAAATGAATGGAATATAAATATATTTAAATGAAAGAGGGAATAAAAGACTATATACTTATGCCTTTAGCCAGTGTACTTATCTCTTAGGATTGAGATTTTATTTAAATACCAAAGTCTAATTAAGATAATTGGGAGGATTCATGTGATGCTTAGGCGTCTAATACTATGTTTGATTTTAGCCACATTATGTGGTGAGTAAATTTCTTATATAAATGTTCCAGAAAAATGAATTAAAATGTGATCTAAAATGGTATGGTTAGACTTTGGGATGATGAATGTTATTATTACTACTCCAATATTGAGTTATGGGTTCTGAATCAGAACACCATTAATGGACTTATTATTCTTATTAAATCAAATAAACTATAAATAAATTTATCATGCACCTTGGGTGACACATGTTCTCTTATATGAACACCATGGATGGACTCTCTTGGATTCAAGATTATATTTTCCTATGTGATACTTGGACTCCCTATGTGGACTGCCAAGTATGAACATAGAGGGATGACTATTATAATGACACAAGTGACACTTGGACCCCCTATGTGGACTAACAAGGATTAAATCAGAGATATAATCACTATATATTCCATGATTCAAACTTGGAAACATTATTTAGACTACCAAGGATAGAATCAAAGAGCATATTACGGTATACTTTATGAGTCACACATGGGATCCCTTTGTAGACCTCTAAGGGAATACTCAGAGGGAAGTGAATTTATTCCACACATAGCAAGATACTAGGTTTACTATGAAGAATTCCTAGGACCGTTTTGTAAGGTAATGGATTCATGTTATGCTTGGAGCGATACCTAGGTTCCAAATTAAGAACACTAAGGGAAGAATTAGGCTTTTTTAAAATTGAATTATACAAATTTTACGATGCGTCAACCAAGACAAAGCACATTCTTGGATTTGGTCAGAGCCTTACATTTCATGATATCCTTATTATACACAACTTGATTAAATATGATTCAGACGGGAAAATTTGCCTATTATCCATGTACCAATATTTTATTATAAATTAAATCATGAAAGACTATTTACTCAAAGATATTCCAATATATTCTGAAGAAGGCAGTAGAGGATGGAAATTTCATGGGAGACCTAACCTATTTGGGTTATTTATTACCAGACATAATTAAATAATTTTTTTTTGCACACTGTCAATTATATATTAAAAATATGGATGTTATTATACACAGTTTTTGGTGGCCTACTGAGTATATCTCACACCCTGTTCGTGTATCCATTGGGTACTCATATAGACTTTATGGATGTTGGCAGGGATAAGGGAAAGTGACCCACCATGGATTCTTGATCACCTCATTAAGATTCTATATAGGGGTAGAGAACTAATCCTATGATCAAGATTCTACCTGAGATATCCTTGGATCTTTTTGGACCCAAAACTCTACTAGGAATATCATGGTATTCTTAATTAAATTAAAGGTCTCCATTTTGATACCATAGCTAGCCAAAAGATATGGCTATCCCACCAACCAGCTGGCTCGATTCAACCAAGGCACATGTTGGATCAGTTCAACCACACCCAAGGGAGTCATCTTGAGCCAACTGACAGACTGTGGGGGATCATAGCTCCCACTAAGTATGGGTTGGGACCATGTATAGGGACTGAGGTGTGAAAGCCCATGGATGTATGTGCATATAGGTGGGATGAGGCCTATTGGTTAGAGGAAATGTATATGGTATGGGTTCCGACCCCAATTCCTTCTCGAACTAAAGGCTTCCATCGAATGACTTATACACCGGAGGTAAGAAGTTGTAGAAATTCAATGTGGGATGTGGATTTTTTTTGGGATCAAATTAGGGTTTCTTGATCATGCTGCATAGAAATAGGTGCCATATGTTCACATCTTCTTCTGATCATATCCATTCCCTCAATCCTGTATGTCATATGTTTGAATCCAATCATGCCTGCGCTCTACCGGACCTTCATCTTCAACCTCTGGACACCCCAGTTCGATGCACACCCTACACTCTCCCCTTGAGGATTCCACCTCTATAGAACCTTATAGATGGTCCGAAGTAATCATCCAAATCCACCACAAGTGATATTGGTCTCCTGCATGACTCTTTAATAGCATTCAAGGTTGTTGCATGATCATTATATGATCAAGAAACTGAGCTAAGGATGACTGGGAGAAGCCGCCACAAGACCTTCTAGCCTTCCACAAGTGCCTCTTGACAAAATCGAAGTTTTATTTTGATCACACATGATCATTCATCTGAGAAGAAGAAAACCCATGGGTTTTTGTGATTCAATTTTTGACTATGAACCCCTTCCACCTCCACATGTTTTTCATGCAATTTATTTGGGATTTTTCCTAGATCACGCGACAACGTCGCAAGGGGAGGACATGTGATGCAATGCATATGCATCCTTAATCCCATAAAAAGAGTCATTTACCTCTTCCTCACACGAACCATCTAAGACCATTCCCTTCAGAAAAAATAGATTCAATGTTGAGGGAGGAAGAGCTCTGACAAAGGGGGAACACCAGAGAGACAAAGCCATCTGTTTCCACCATTAGGGATCACCTCCATGTAATAAAAGAGGCCCCTCCCGTGAGAATCCACCAAATAATGTATTTGTAAGAACCCATCACATGATCCTCATATGATCAATTGATCCCAAACTAGAACCATATGAATTCTTGTATGGATTCCTATAGGATATCCCCTCAGATCATGCAGTCGCATGAGTGATGGAACCTCATGCGATGTGGTGTTATGGGGAACCTATACTAGTGTCCGAGAATATGCACAAGTGAATGTGTGAATCCCAGTATCATGAATACCGAGATTATCCCTATCTTGAGGAAAATAAATGAGAACTCGGAATATGATTATTAGGGTATTCATGCACTTCTTACAAACCCTTTTCATGATGAAGGAGAGTGTTGAGAGCCCCCCCATCGAAGATATGTGAAGCACCTGGTTGAGGGGGATTCCTGATCTCGTAAGCCTACCATGCTTCCTCATTGATAACCAAGATAGATAGGCCTCAATATGGGTTTTCCAACCAATAACACCCTCATGGACCTTTGGAATCACGGACCTGGTGGCCTCATTTAGTTCTTCATGAACGCCTTCCCCAACGTATGCAAACTCAACAAATAGACTCATTTAGGGTTAGCGGGTCCATCACAAGACCCCTTTGAGGTCACGAAAACTTCTAAGAGGGTCAATAAAAAGTATTCCCTCATCCATGCATCCTCCTTTGTATTCCAGAATGCAGCGCATATACAAGATTATGGTGTCCCTTATGAGATCCTTTGGATACTATGTTCTTGCAAGATTGGTCAAATGACATGCAATAGGATGAAGAGATACCCTCGTTTGGCAGTCTAGAGGAAAACATGATTTCTTCAGGATGTGTACTATATATTCCTTGTTGTGAAAAAATGTCCCCCACCCATATGTGTGGAGGATTTGGGATATATACCCCAGTGTATGACCACATAGCCTATTGCAACACCCCATTAAAAATAATGAGAGAAACCGCTATGGACCAGGATGTCTGCATTTGGCCTTAAATATATATTTCTTGATGTGGAGTATTTTTGTGGACACTCATGGCATGAAGACCAACACCAAGGGTATGTTCCATGAATCCCTCTTTAGCTGGTGCATGCCTTTACCCATGCATGGGGAGGTTCTGATAAGTAACCCTCGTGTATCACCACCAGTCCAACCATAATACTGTGACAGGTGGTATGCAATCTTTTCGGTTTCTAAGCATCACACAAATCCTTTTAACATTATTCCCCTCACATGTGTATGCATCCTTGATACACCCAGTAATCCAGGAAAAACCCCTTTCCCATATGCACAAAGGAACCCCCTTCCATGCTCACGACATTATTAGGAATCCCCTATGCATAAGCATGGAGCCCGTCATGATACCCATTTGAGGTCATGTGATCCAAATTACATCATGAGGGGTGTCATACAAACATCCCCTTTGTACGCACGTGAGACCATGGATAGAACCCACCTTTTCTATGAAAATGATATGATGTATGCCTTCAACGTGATCACTCTAGTACATATTCCTCCCATGAAACCTAAGACATAATCCCTTTGGATATACACTTGTGAATCTTGAATGATTGCAAGACCCAAATCACAATCATGAGAATCTATGATGGTCTCGTGATTTCTATAGGACATTTTGGACATTCCATGTTAATTATAAGACAATCCTTAGATAAGTCAATATGCTCTTGGAACATCCATTATACATGTCCACAGTGGCATGTGATAGCCCAAGGACAAGACAAATTGACTAGGAAACACCCCCTTGGCTCACCTATATTACCATAAGACAAACACTGGACAAGTTAGGATGACATTGTGAAGAGTCGTTGATATGTCAGAATGACCATGTTACTGCTTATAGACATGCCCATATTAGCATGCGATGGACTAAGTACAGAACCCAGAAATGTCTTCTTCACCACTTGGAAGTCCCCAGGTACGCACTGAAAACCCCACGATACTGTAAGGCCAAGTAGACACACATGTAAACAATATGATTATGTACTATCTATGTGACTCATACAGTTCAGGCATATCATTATTGAAAATATTGTGAAAATATTGTTTATTTCTTGTACCAAGTCATGTGATCCATGACCTTCATAAAATAAAGTGAAGGATATCAAAAGGAGGGTGGTGAGTGGTGTTCATAGTTGCTGAAAGACATGTGACGCATCAATTGCTCAACTCTACAAGACCTCCTGAAAAGTCATCCATACATGATCTTTATGGTCATACAAACCCTCTTTTGATCATGAATGATACCCCAGACATGTCCACCTCGACATGTGGAGCACACCTGAGATGTCCACCTGGACTTGTGAGGCACCCCTGAAATGTCCACTAGAACATTATAAGAACCTTGACATGAATGATTCACTCAGAAAAAGACTCCAGATAAAAGTTAGTCGATCATGTGCAATGCCCTAGACACGTCCACCTTGGTCATGTGAAGCTTCTCAGATATGTCTACTTCTCCCATGAAAAGATTCCTGGAGCATGACAGTTGATTTGGAAATCACCCTAAAACATGTTTTCTATGTCAGATTAGTGCCCCAACATATAGGTCAGGCACTCAAAGCCCTTACAACATGAAAAATTTGTATGGAAGGCCTACTTGGACTCATTCCATATGGGCCTTGGATAAGAATCCTCAGCTACATTCCCCTTCAATGAAGGAAGTGTCCTTGAGGAGCTGAGATCATGTATTCATGAAACCCAACTAATGTCATTCTCTTAGATAGACCCTCCTAGTCATAACCACCTCTATTTAATCCTCCATAGGTTAAATAGTGAGTACACCCTATAGGCATCATTAGGGTGTAAGCCCCGACTAATGACATGATGCATGTACACCAATCAGGAAACCTAGAGTGTAGGCCACAACAAGTAGCTTGGCATGAGTGAACCAATCACAGGAAGCCTCAGAGTGTAATCCCTGACAAGTGACATGATATGAGTTCAAAATCACATGAAACCCCAATGTGCATGACATGGTCATTGACATAATATAATTTGTCCCCACTAATTGGAAATCCATTTAGGTATTAGACCCTAAAATTCATAAAATCCTAGGGATGTCCATAAAGTCTCCCAGAAAGATCACATATAATTTCTTGTTAGTGGGTTAAGGTACATATGAACTTGAAGAACTCTAATTCCTACTGAAACTAGGATATGTATTGATCCTTATTAAGGCCTAAGATCCAATGGTCATCCACTTTGGTGTAAGTCTCTTTCTATTTCAATTGTACCAAGCTACATGACTAAATCCTCCTATAGGTATGCAAACCTTTTTTGTCCATCATTGGGTGAGGATAGGACTCATGTAAGGGAAGAATTCTATGTATAGGCCCCAATAATTCTATCAAGTACCTCTAATCGATCAGTGGGTTTGAGATGAACTAAACTATGAGAAATTTTATTCCCACCATACTCGGGGTACATAGGAACCCTTCTTAAGGCCCGAGTTCTGGACCATATCCTCTATAAGGGTGACCCTAATGTGTAAGCCTTGTATGAGTAGGATCTCATGTAATAATTAAAACATCCCACTATCTATTGTTTCTCACACTGAGCATGGATCACGTGGGCATAAATGATAGTTTTTGTTGTACCAATAACATGATGAGAATTTTCCCAATGAGGAATTACCATCAAGGTGTAAGTCTGATTAAATCCCATCGTATCTTGAGGAAAAAATTCATGAAGAAACTATCTAGGGTAGTATCATATGCATAAGTCTTACCTAGGGCCTCTATTTTCATATATATCATGACCTAGATAGAAATTATAATAACTACATGGACTCTGATTCCTATATTATACTGGATACGTAAGACACCTCATCAAGGTTTGAGTCCAATACTCATGTCCTTACCATATGACATTAAACTGAATGGATGGGTCCAGTTATACTAATTTAAACTATGTTGAACAAACTATGTGGGTTTTGATTCCTGTTCTCATAGGATACGTAGGATGCCTCATAGAGGTTCAATCCCATCTTCAACACCAGCCATCTCCCAAAACAATAATAAACTCTAGAGTGCTCGATCAAGGACATAGTCCAAAGAATAATAATTAAATAAGAGAATAATATAAAAACTATGATATACAAATTATATTCCATATTGATACATGTTTGTAATCAAGTCATTAACATAGGGGTAACCAGCCCTATATTGGGGTGTAGGATGGATTTCACAAAAATGTCTTAAATATATAAGAGAGTCTAGGAGTAGGCCAAAATTCCCCCCAAACGGGAGTGATAAGAATGAACTCCCATCCTTTGGACCAATGAGAGTCCCTAAGTGTCACTGGACCTAAAAACCTAGACAACCACTAGCCTTTGGAAAGTAGGTATGCCCCCTTCTATGGATTGGGGAACTGTTGTGAGCTTCAAGAAAAATTGACAATGGTAACATGATTAGAAAAACCCATTCCACTCCACAAAATCGTGAAAAAAATTATAAAAACTAGATGAATACCTTTAATTGTGTCATCCCTTTAACATGTCTAAAAGGATAGATTTATCCAGTTCTCATCAGGCCTGTTTATGTTGTGATCATTGTGCAACAAAACATTGGGCCTAACATGTTCCTTTAACAACACTAAACTCTATGTGAAGTTAAGGGATTTCCTGTTTAACTTTAAACTGTGAAAGTTATTAATCAAACATATACCATTATATATGATGCTGCACTATTAAGGTGTCCTATTTTTCTTCCAGGAATTCTCAAGATACCTTAAAATCTAAATGGCATCATTGAATGTACCAATAGATTCCAAGACCATAGGGTAAGATGCTTTGATCCTGAGGTCCCAACATACAATTTCACCAACATGCCATGTCAGTCATCGATTAGTGAACATATTATGCTAAGAATACCACATCAATAGATTCATCATGACTCTAGAATCACCCCATGAAATCATTCATAGGATGGATTCCCATCGACCATCTTCCCTAAGATTGGCCACAAAAGATGGAATGACCCTCATTACCACCTCCAACCACTTCAAGAACGTATCACTAGAATACATCGACATATACATCCCACATGTTAGGGAGGTGGATGGGAATGGTCAACCTGACAACTCAACCCCCCAGGAGCTACCAAGAAGAACTCCCATCCATTTTGACCATCATCGCCAATATGCTGCTATGTTTCCACATAGAGTTGTAAAAGATTTTGTACCTATTTTATCTATCCATGATGGAAAACCTAGTAGGATGTCCCTCCTAGGGAATCCTAACAATATAATTCGAGAGCGTTCTCATATCTCTACTACCTCCAATCTAGCTGAGGTCCACCAGTGCATCTCAATGGTGTCCTAGGATCAGGAGCCTTCGGTTACCCCTCAACTAGCTACAGTGACTGCAGAATCCTAGGGAACACCCCATCCCACAAGGATAGGTGGATTTTTACCATATTTTACCCATATATCATCTTCATCATGGCCATAAACACCTAAAATAGTATCATGGGAACCAACCCCTCAAACAGTATCATGGTCACTAACCCATCAAATAGTATCCTGGGCACCAACCCCTAAAATGGTATCATGGGCACCGAACCTGCAAATGATATCATGGTAACCGACCGCCCAAATAGTATCATGAGAACTGACCCCCAAACGGTATTATGGGCACCAAACCCCCAAATAGTATATATGTCATTGACCCACCAAATGAGGTACTCTATTGATGGGGAGAACCAACCTACTTGTGTTTCAATAAATATAATATCAGTTGGATCGAGAGACACCCTATCAGATCTGTGAAAGCATGATCCTAAATTGTACATTCACACAACATAAAGTCATCTGGGTCACAATAGTTTTCCTTAGATTCTACAACAAAGGAAATGTTGGAAAGGATTAGTGGTATCCACCAGGTATCTATGGAAGGTGTTACCAATCTTTCTGGTATCCCAAAGGGTTGGGACAATGGATTGTATAGATAGCCGAAGTAGTTAATTCTGTCTTTGGGATCCACATCTGAACCCCCATCACCATCCACTCACCATGCCACCAATAGAGGAAGGTGTATTTTCATGGATCCAGCCGGCCATCACATTGAGGATGACAAGGTCATTTTAGTAGAAGAATAGACCACTCAACTCCAACAAGATAAAAGGGAACATTAGGAGATAATTGTTGGAATATTCCTAAGACCTCTACTCAGGGATTATGAGCATGTGTCCTCTAATTGAATCCCTCCCCATAGTGAAGTTCCCCACCCACATGGTTGGGAGAATTTTAATATTTAACATCCCCACATTGGGCGGAATCCAAAAATCGTTCCACCTCACCTCATCCTATAGGGATGGGGCCATTTCCGTAATTTCCACCTACTCATTACGAATATTTTGGAATCCATCATGCCCAAGGTGTCAACACAAAACCTTAAATAGAGTTAAGATATTTTAATAAATGGGAAGAGTCTATGTCATCTAATACTCCCAAATCTCTATCACCCTCCAGATCAATGGAGACTGGGACTCTATACCCCAGATTCCGGACTCAACTATACACCTGCACTAATGGTGGCACATACGGTATGTAGGAGGAGCGGTTTGGTCTCTCCTTTCTTGAAGATAGGAAGTGAAAATTATTTTCAATCTAAGATGAACATGTTCCCAAGTATTTCAACTATTCCATGGAAAGTGATTTGATAAACATCCCAACTATGAGGAAAATACTTGAGGCATGGTTGTTAGTTCATGAAGATTGTTTCCCTTACCACCGATGTCTCGGGCACACAATCAAAAAGTGATTTGTCTACATGGATCAATTTTAGGAACATGTTTCTATAGGGTTGATAGAGTTGAAGGATCTCAAGAATCATGAAATCAGAATATGGGTTGTCCCAGCTCCTTTTGATGAGATACTCTTCTGATAGGTTACATAGAAATACATCCTTACCATAAGACATTAAACTGCATGACCATCACCCTTACCATAAGTTGTTAAATTGAATGGATCACATCCTTACCAGCAGACGTTAAACATAACATTCAACATCTAAACCACAAGATGATAAACTAAATGACCATTGTCCTTACCACAAGATGTTAAACTACATGAAAAATGTCCTTACCAGAAGATGTTAAAATACATAGCCAAAATCCTTAATGCAAGATATTAAACTATATGGATCACATCCTTACTATAAGACATTAAACTGCATGGTCAATTTCCATAATACAAGATGTTAAACCACATGACCATCATCCTTACTGCAATAAGTTAAACTGCAGAGACATCACCCTTACTGCAAGTCATTAAACTTCTTGTTCATCATCCTTACCACAAGATGTTATAATACATGGATCACATCCTTACTAAAATACATTAAACATCATGTCTATCATCCTTATTATTAGACATTAAAAAATATGGATAACTTCCTTACTGAAAGATGTTAAACTCCATGACCATCATCCTAAGCACATGACGTTACACTATACGAAGATACCATCCTTACCACATGATGTTAAACATCACTGAATTTTAAGAGCTATGTGTATCTTGATTCCTGACTATACATTATACATAATAACGTATGGATCTACAATCCTAGGCCCAGCTACAAAAATTAATAAGAGATATTTCCCACCTCTACGTATGGGCCAAACCTGCGTAGAGTATCTGTTTTCTCAGAAATAAGTGTGTCTTGATTCTCATCCTCATGAGATATGTAGTGACACCTAGACATTTTTTATTTATGTATTGCCACAAGTATAAATGTTTTTGGCCATTTGGACCGAGTTTTCTAGGAAATTTTCCTGGTGTTTCTGAGACCTCTTTGGTCCTCATCCACATCGGGTTGCTTCATGACACCACACCATGTATCTCCACGTTAGGAGCTCCATCATATAATCTAATCCACATGACCCTAAAAAGACTCCATATGTCCCCAAAACATGATGTTAAACTATGATGCAAGGTCCATACAATAATATTTTAAACTTTGTGGCCATTGTCCTTATCACATTATGTTAAATTGCATGGAATGTCTCTCACTTGACAATAATCTATGCAAGAACATCCTCATCACCTGACGTTATACTGCATGACCCCAAAAAACAATGTATGGGTTGATTCTCATTTCTAATGAGATACATTGGGATTCCTTGGTCATACATATTTATCCTACCATCCCATAACATAAAGTACTTCTATACTATCCTCAATTTCCTTTGAATGGTATGATTGACCATTTTTTTTCCTTGTTTCTCGCACTGAGCATAGCTCACGCGGGCTTAGGAATTCTGATAAGGGGTTCCTTAAGAAAAAGAAGTTATGAAGGCTCGTGATGACCTTGAGTCCTCGTCACATGAATTTATACAGCATGGTCAATGTCCCCCACACGACATGAAACTATAGGACTCTATGGACCTCACCTAAGAGGGACACAATCACTGATGTCAACCTCTTATCGCACCATAACGTCTAGAACTACATAAGAATTGGTTCCCCTCCTTATGGGATATGTAGTGACACCCAGACACTTTTTCTCTAGGTACAACCACATGACTTCCCTTGAACTATATGGCACAAAATGGGACTTCATGGTCCTCATTAATGTAATGTTATATCATGTTGTGTCATACATAACCCTCTGATTGTTTTCCCCCCTCACATCTTTATTGCAGGCTGTTAAACAACACGATTATCCAAGAACTACATATGGATTGATTCCAATAATCACATGATACGTATTGAAGCATGAACCCCTACTTTTTGTCCCAACCATAGGATTTTATTCCTTTCAAATCTAGTGATCCAATGTTATAACAGAAAGACATTAAAATGCATGGACAATGTCCATACCTCATGACATAAAATTGTACGGACTTGTGACATCCATCTCCACTCATGCCAGGTGACCCTCATCCTTACCAAATGACATAAAACATCATAGAAATTAATCCTTAACACAAGAAATTAAACATCACATTTCTTCTAGAACTACGTGTGTCCTGATTCCCATCCTTATGGGATATGTAGGAATGCCTGAGCATTTAATCCTCAGGTCCAGCACCAGGTACCGAAAATCCTACCTTCTTTTTGGCTTCTTGACCTGATCCCCTTTTATAGATGTATAGAATGTTATATATCTCTTTGGTACTCATTCACATTGTTTATTATTTATCACACAATGCACATCCCCTTCGAGACCTTTTTCTCCCACCTTTGTCCATACCACATGGCATTAAATTGCATGGAAGTAAGTCCTTACCACATGATGGTAAACTACACACACCATTATGAACTATGTGTGGTTTTATTCCAATTTTCACATTATAAATAGTGACTCCTGAACATTCACTGACCATCAGAACCACAATATCCCCATTAATTTACATTGGTCCGCATTTATCCTTACCACATGACCTTAAACTACGTGGAAATACGTCCTGACTGCATGATGTTAAACTAAATGGAACATTAAGAACTATGTTTGGATTTATTCTTATCCTCATGAGATAAGAAGTTACACCCAAACATTTTTTTAATTAGGCCCATCCAGGGGTATAACCTCAATTGGCTCAATTGGCTTGAGTTTACTCATAAAGATGTGTGGTGTGGCTGAGACCTCTTTGGTCTTCAATCACATCATATCGATTCATGGAACCCAATTGTGCATCTACATTAGGGAATATATTTTATGGTCTAAATAAAATGAACCTAAAATATTCAGATATGTCCCTTCAACAAGACATTAAACTATTCCGCATCATCCTTACAACATGACGTTAAACTGCATGGAAGTAAGTCCTTACCTCATGGCGTTAAACTGCATGGTCCTTCATGAACTATGTGTGGCATGATTCTTACTCCCATGAGAAATGTAATTTTTTGAATGTTCTCATCCTTAGGCCCAAGCACAACATTACCTCATTTCTCATTGGTTCTCACATCCTTACCACACGATTTTAAACTACTGGGAGATAAATTTCTCCATTAATTCACGACGGGTCACCTCCAACCTTACCCCATGACGTTATACTATTTAGAATCCTCCATGAAATATATGTTATTTTATTCACATTCCTATTGGATATGTAGTGATTCCCAAGCCTTCATCTTGGGGAACATATTCAACATTACCACCTTTCACATCAGTTCTCACATCCTTATCGTATGAAATTAAATTGCATGGAAGAGTCCTCCCCACAAGATGTTAAACTGCATGGAAGTTAATCCTAACAACATGATTTTAAATTTTATGGAAGTATGTCCCCACTATATGAAGATAAACTGTGTAGGTCACTATCTATCACCCCACTTTATCAGAGGAACACAAGAGACTTACCCTGTCCAACTACAGAACATAGTGCTTCCATCATCTTTTAATCACCTCAATCCATGTTACACACTTCATGTCTCATGTATACAAGGTCATCACAAACTTTTAACTATCCGTGAAGAAGAAAATAGGTCTCTATTATTTTCCATGATATTGATGAGTGGTCTTAGACCCAACAACTAAAGACATCTTGGCCCAGTGAAAAGGGTTTTCTAATTCTTGTGATCCTCACATCACCAAGTAGGAACCTAGAACCCCATTATGTTATAGGTCATCCATAAAATGATTCTCCCATATCATCACTCAGGACCTGAGAACCTTGGTCTATGATTTATGACATGTCCATTTCCATTTCAATGGGATGTTGGAGTACTCTTGACCCTGGGTATCCTAATAAGGCACTTATCTAACATCCCCATACCATGTCCAAGTGGCATAACCATAAAATTCTCACACCATGGTAAAAGTTGTGTGACAATAACGTCTAGCACATCATGGTCCAAATCAGAAGACCTTAAAATAACAATGAATGAGTCCCAAAACTTGTCAGGTCAAAAACCTACAAAGGAAGGCTTAACAAAAATTCCAGTCTCTGCTTGCTAAACTCCTCACCTTCAGAGTTCAAGAAAAAATTAGGGAACAAGTAAATAATTAATAAATCTCGTAGGGTGTATTATGTAGCCCTAATAAAATCTAAGCTATGCTCGATGACCCCCTGGTCGAAGAAAAAATGATAAAAATGATTCATCACACATCCTCATCGTGATAATATGTTCGATAGGTGGTGACACAAGTTTTAGGGTGCTCGAACCCTTCTTGGATCTTACATTTTCCATATATCCAACTTCATGATCCAAAGAATATCAGGTCATCACAAATATTTCATTACCACTAAAGAGGAAAAGATATATCTCTAATTTCCCATCCTATTTATGCAAGGGATTAGACCCACCAACTAGAGACATCTATGCTAGGTGTAAATATATTTCTAATTATTGTGAGCCTAACGTCACCAAGATGGAACCAAGAACCCCATTGTGCTATAGGTTACCCCAGAACGACTATTTGATACCTTCCTAATGAACCAAGGAATTTGGACTATGTTTTATAGTCTCTATACAAGACTATGCAAATAGATTCGATATCCTCAATGTTTCATCAGCATGTTTTTTATCCATTCTCAAAGTTGGAATGTGACCCTTCATTCTTGAAACTTTTGATGGCTCATACCTTAGGATTTGAAACCATAAGGAATAAGGCTCGTGATTTTCAATTAATAGCTAAGTATCCCAAGTGTTCCATAACCCTTCCTGGATAGCCTTCCTTAGGTACCCAAATTCATCATCTTGATGTTTGAGCCTACATGAATATTTCATATCCCCTAGAAATGAAAAGAGATCTCTCCACTTGGGTATGCTATTAATGAAAGGGAGCAGACCTATTGATCAGAAACTTCTTGACCTAGTATAAAGAGCCTCCTAATCTTTGTGAGCCTCAAAGACATAGAGGTAGAACTTGACACCCCATAATGTCAAGGGAAAAACCATAAATGTCTACCCCATTCCTTATCTCTCGGCTCAAAATTATTTGTTGTGATTTACATCCCCACACCCCAACTATCTAGGTGGGCCTAGATTCCCTATAATTTCACCCTCAAACACATACACCTCATGAATCTTCCATAGACATTGGAAAAGAGTGGATATTATCTTTTCTTGGACATGCTTTCAATTCAAAAGGGATTTACCCCACCAACTAAAGACATCTCATCCTTGCAATAAAGGAACTCCAATCCTCATGATCCCCAACAACACCATGAGATAACTCAGTAACCCATAGTGTTTCGAGTCACCCCTGGGTTTCCAGCCCCATATTCCATAAAATTTCAGGTGGTAAGACTTTAAACTATGTGGCACACGAATGTACTTGCGGTGAGAATTTAAACTATGTGGCACAACAATGTCCTGGTGGTAAGGCTTTAAACTACATGGAACACAAAAATTCCAAATGTTAAGACTTTAAACTACATGGAATCCCAAAAGTCTAAGCTAGAAGACCCTAAAAATTTACACAATGATTATCTAACTTGAAATACCTTAGAATAGAAGGAGACATAAATCTTGTCAAGGAGAAGACTCAATAAAGGAAACTTTGGAAAAAGTTGAGTTCCCACTCCCTGGACATATACCCTATGTGATCCAAGAAATATTGAGAATCTATAAAATGGAAGTGGCCTAAAATATTTTCTAGTAAAACACCATTAAGATGTCGGCCTAAGAAAAATCCAAGTCAATTCTAAATAAGTATTCCCCCAAATGAAGCTTAGGAAAAAGTTAGGGAAAATAAAAATGGAAAATAGAAAAGGATTGTGTGGACCACTATATGTCCTTAGAAAAAATAATGTTATGCATACTATATCCCCTAACATAGAAATCAGTTAGAGGATTTCACCTTTTGGAAGGATACAATGTCTGAATTTCCCTTATAAATCAGAGGATATCAAGACTACTAGAGCAGGATAATCAATGAAGGATTTCATGTCAATGGGCATTCTTGAAATTTCATCGAAAATGAACCTATTAAAAGTTAAGAACTCAAATCCATGAAATTGGATATTTTGGTTTTACACATAAAGGACAGACATAGTGGATGATTTGATCAACATATCTAAGGAAACATGGATCTTTATTCACGATTTCATCACAAAACACTAACATCATCCATTCTTACAAATAACCTAGATCTATGTAATAACATTATTCATAGGGTTCTTTATCCATGAAGCTATGCTCCTTATGCATGAGCTTGATCTTTATAATAGTGTATTTATGAACTTCATGTAGCCCGATTCACATCCTCATGTGATACGTAGATGCATCCTAGTATTTTACTTTGGATCCAGCAACAAGTTTCACTCCACCCTAGCCCTGTTTCATTTGGAATTCATATAAATTCCAATATCGTGATATCTATGCCCCATGACAAAGCAACTTCCCATATTGGATT
Source organism: Viscum album (assembly GCA_963277665.1). NCBI lineage: Eukaryota > Viridiplantae > Streptophyta > Magnoliopsida > Santalales > Viscaceae > Viscum > Viscum album. The sequence continues at coordinate 1,475,555,773 of OY728152.1, read as the reverse complement.
CATTAGAGAAGGTGTTTCCAGATATATCATCAACATAATCACTTGATATCTCCTCATAAATTCCTGGTACAAGGCCTCTCAAGGATTTTAGGGCCATGATCATCAGATATTCATATATTGGGAAATGAGTTCTATGTTTACCTTAGAATCAGGTTCATTCATTATGAAAAATATAACTATAGAGGGGGGGGGGTTGGCACTGGTATTCATGCATGTCCCGCTTTTCCACCAAAGAATGAATAAATGTGCCAAATAATGGATTGATTCATGGAGGAGGACAAACATGAAGTCCTATGGGGTTAAAGGGACATACCTTGGACCCCAAACTCCACTAATAATTTTATTATATTATCAAGTAAATTAAAGGTCTTCATTTGGATACCATCCCTAGACAAAAAAAATTTGGCTAGCCCACCAGCCAACTAAACTGATTCAACCAAGGAACATGTGGGAATAGGTTGAGCATGCTTTAAGGGAGTTAACCCGAGCTAACAAGCGGGCTATGGGAGAGCATAGATCCCACGAAGAGTCGTCTGATCCCATGTATATGGAATGAGGTTTGAAATACCATGGTCCTACACGCATGTCGGTGGGTTAAGGCCTACTGGGAGGAGGTGATGCATATGATACAAGTGATGACCCCATTGCCGGATCAAACTGAAGGCTTCCATAGAATGCCTCATATACCAGAGGAAAGAAGGTGCAAGAATTATATGTGGGATGTTGATTTTACTATGGAATAAAATCAGTGCCATTCGATCATGCTACCCAGTGATCTGAGCCATACAATCGAATGCACTACTAATGCTATCTGTCTACTCAATACAATAGATCATAAGTTCGAATCCAGCTGAGTCTGTGTGCCACCCGACCTTTGTCTTCAACCTCTGGACACCCTGGTTCAGTGGACACCTGACACTCTCCCCTTTTCATTGACACCTCTCTGGAACTTCTTCAAGAGTTCAAATCAATCAACCTAATCCACTAAAACCCCCCCTAGTCTTCTGCGAGACTCCCCAATTGCATTAATGGTTGTCATATGATCATTTGATGATCATGATATTGAGCTGAGGATGACTGGGAGAAGAAATCATAAGCCCTGCCAAACTTATTTCAGTGCCTCTGGGTGAAATCGAATCCATCACATGATCACCCTTGATCATCGACCGAGAAGAAGAAAACCCAAGGGTTGTCATGAGATCTTATATGACTGCGAACCCCTTCCTCCTCCATGTGTTTTTCAAAAGATTTATTCAAGATTTTTACTAGATAACGCAATGAAGTCACAAGGGGAGGAAACTCAATGAAATGCAGATGCATCCTTCATCCCATAAAGAGTGGCACATCCCCCAGCCTCATGCGACCTATATAAACCCTGTTACCTCAAAGTAATATATGAAAGGGAGAGCTAGGAAGAGATCCAAAAAATAGGGAACACATGAGAGACAAAGCCACTAGTTGCTACTGTTAGGGATTGACTCAAGGTAACAAAAGAGGCTCCTCCCATGAGAATCCACCATAGTAATTCATTAGAAGAATCCATTTTGTGATCCTCATTTGATCACTCGATCACATGATAGACCCATGTGAATGCCTGTAGGGATTCCTTCAGGATATCCCCTCGGATCACGTAGTCTCATGAGTGATGGAACCACATGCGATGTGGTGATATGAGGCACCCATACTGGTGTCTACAAATATGCACAAGTTAATGTGTGAATCCCAATCTTGAAAATATTAAAAGTATCCTTGTATTGTAGAGAATACACAGGACCTCCAAACACGATTATCTGAGTATCTGGGAACCTCTCGCAAAGCCTTGGCATGATAAAGTAGGTAATCATGAGGCACCACGTGGAAGATATGTGATGCACCTCGATGAGGGAGATTCATGATCTCACAATCCTATAATGATTTTTTGTTGATAACCAAGACACATAACCCTTATTATGTGTGTTGTGCACTAGTGAATCCCTCATGAACCTCTGCACATGCTGCCATGTCGGCCTCCTTTGGTTCATCATTTATGACTTCCCCAGTGTATGCAGACTCAAAAAAACCCATTAAAGGATAGTGAGTCCCTCATAAGACCCCTTAGAGGTCACATAAACCCCGAGGATGCACAATAAAAAGTGGAACCTTGGCCATGCATCATCCTTTACAGACCAAGACACAACCCTTATACGTGGTTGATGAGTCCCTCACATGATCCTATGGATATTATGATCTTGAATTATTGGTCATACGACATGAAGGAGGATCACACAACACCCCCATTTGACTATGTAGAGACAAACCTGCATGCTTTGAGATGTGTACTCCATGTACCATGCACTGCAAAGCCTCCCCCACCCATATGTGCAGAGGCTTTGGGATATATCCCCAAACACATGACCACATGGCCTATCCCAAGACCTCATTCATGATCACATGAGAAAAACATATGGATCAAAATGACTATATGCATCCTTAAAAATGGAAGCCCTGATATAGAGGATCCCCATGGACACCCTCAACATGAAGAACAACATCGAGAGTAAACACCATACACCCCTCACCAGGCGGTTAATTCCTTTACCCATGCATGGGGAGGTTATGATACGTAACCCTCATGTACCACCACTGGTCCAGCTGTAGGAATGCAACTAGAGGCATGTGATCATGTGGGTGGCCAAGAATCACGCCGATCCTTTAAATAGGGTGCCACTCACATGTGTATGAAGCCTTGATATGCCCGATAATCTAGGGGAAAACCCTTTCCAATATGTACCAAGGATCCCCCTTCCATGCTCACGACATTATTAGGAATCCCCTATGCATAAGCATGGAGCCTGTCACAAGACCCCTTTAATGTCATGAAATCCACATGCCTTCATGAGGGGTGTCATGCAAAAAAACTCCTTTTTCTCATAGGAGCCCATGGATAAGACTTTCCTTGGCCATTCAAACCCTATAGTGTATGAATTTAGCATGAGTACTCCGGTGCGTAAAACTCCCATGAATATTAAGGAATAATACTTTTGGATATACACATACGAAACCTGAATAAGAAGAATACCCTAAGCACACTCGTGATACCCTTTTATGGTTTCACGATGTCCTTAGACACCCTTAGACATGCCATGTTGATCACAATAAAATCCACAAAGAAGTCAATAATTTATTGCGATAACCCTTAGAAATGTCCATGATGACATGTGATAGCCTATGGACAAGGTAGATTGACTAGGGGACACCCCCTAGACACACCCTCATTGCCACAAGACAAAATCTAGAAAAGCTTGGATGGCCACATGAAGAGTAGTTGAACTGTCATTATAATTATGAGACCACCTGTAGATGTGTCCTTATTGACACGTGATAGACCAAGGATAGGACCCCATACATGTCTTCCTTGCCACATGGAATTCCCCAGGTATGCCTGAACAACCCTACCATACCCTAAGGACAAGAAGATAGACATATCCATGTTATTCTTGTGAACTCTCCACACAGCCCATATTGGTCGTGAGAAGAATCGTCAAAAAATTGAGTGAAAATCTTGTTCATTTCTCATACCAAGTTTTGTGATCCTAGGCCTTCATAAAATAAAGGGAAGGAGATCAAAAGGAGGGAGGTGAGTGGTGTTCTCATTTGTTGAATGAAAAGCGGCACACCAATAGTGAATCTCTGTAAGACCTCATGATAAGTCATCCATACATGCTCGTTATGGTCATATGAATCATCTGTGATCATGCATGAGACCCCTAACATTTCCACCTGGACATGTGAAGCACCATGACATGACTTCTTCCCTCAGGCGAAGACACCAAAGAAAAGTCAGTCTATCATGCACAAGACCCAAAAAAATTTCACCATGGTCACGTGAAGCGTCTCATATATGTATTCTTTGCCAATGCAAAGATGCTAAGAGCATGAAATTTGATCAGGAATTCTCCCTCATACATTCTTTATATATTAGATTGGTGCCCCAAAATATAGGTCAGACAATCAAAGCCCTTATGACATGCCCACTTTGTAAGGAATACATACTTGGACTCATGTTGTGTGGGCCTTGACTATGAATCTTTAGCTACATTCCCCTTCTATGAAGGAAGTGTCCTTGAGGAGATGGAATCATGTATTCATGAAACCCAAATAATTTCATGCTCTCAGATATAACATCCTAGTCATCACCACCTCTCATTAACCTGCTAGAGGATAAAGAGTGAGTACACCCCATGAGCAGCCTCAGGGTATAATCCCCAACCAATGACATGATGTGAGTATACCAATCGAGCAACCCCATAGTGTAAGCCCTGAGAAACAACATGGCATGAGTGAACCAATCATAGGTCACCTCAGATTTTAATCCTGAACTAGTGACATGATTTGAGTTCACTAATCATAAGAAACCCCAGAGTTTAAGCCCTAATCTTTGACATAATATAATATGTCCCCACTGATTGGGCATCCAATTGTATATAAGCCCCTAACATTTCTAAAATCCTAGGGAGGTCTATAATTTCTCCAAGAATGATCACCTACCTTATCCAATCAGTTAGTTAAGGTACATATGAGAAATGAGAACACTGATTCCCATTGTAAATGGTATATGTAGGAATCCTTCTTAAGGCCCGAGGTCCAATGGGTATTCACTTCGGTGTTGGCCCCTTTCTGTTTCGATTGTTCCATGATTATATGATTAAATCCTCCCATAAGTCATCCATCCTTGTTCATCCATTACTGGGAAAGAAGATGAATCTTTTAGGGGTATCATTCTATTTATATCGCTCGATCATGCTCCCAAGTACCTCAAATCCATCAGTGGGTTTGGGAGTAACTGAACTACAAGAACTTTGATTCCCACCATATTCGGGGAACATAGGATGCCTTCATAAGGCCTGAGTTCTGGACCATATCCTCCATAAGAGAGACCTTAATGTGTAATCCATGAATGGGGACTATCTCTTGTAATATGTCCATCTTCATGCTATCTCTTGTTTCTCACACCAAGTATGACTCATATGGTCTTAGAGTCTAGCAGTGGTTGTACAAATAACATGATGAGAATTCACCCAATGAAGAATTACCTCCGAGTTATAAATATAATTACATCACATCACATCTCGAAGGGAAACATTCCTGAAGAAGCTATCTAGGGTAGTCTTAAACGCCTATGTCCCACCTAGGGCCTCTATTTTCATATCTCCCATGACACAGATTCCCTTTATAAGAACTATGTGGACTCTAATTCCTGTATTAAATAGGATACACAGGACACCTCATTAAGGTTCGAGCATGATACTCACACCCTTACCATATGACGACGAAATGCATGGATGGGTCTAGTTATATGACTTTAAACAATGTCGAATTAACTATGTGGATTTTGATTCATAGCCTCACATGATACATAAGATTCCTGTAGAGGTACAATCCCATATTCAAGACAACAACCATCTCCTTGGAAAATAACCAACTCCAGATAGCTCTTGCATAGAAATAGTATAAGGAATCATAATTAAATAAGAGAGTGATAGAAAACATATGATGTAAACAAAATAATCCCACTCGATACATGTTCCTAATCAAGTAATAGAAATAGGGGTAACCAACCATGTATTGATGTCTGGGAAGGATTTCATGAACATATCTTAAATCTATAAGAGTCTCAAAGTAGGCCAGAATTCCCCCAAAAAAGGTGAAATGATAACCAATGTGAGTCCCTAAGATCTATTGGGCATGAAAAAACTGATGCCCACTAACCTTTGGAAAATAGGTTTGTACCTATCTACAAATGGGGGAAATATTGGGAGTTTTAGGGAAAAGTGACAACGGTAACATGACGAGCATAACCCATTACACTCTACAAAATCCCAAAAAAATGATGTGATTAATTTTTATTTATATTATTGATGATTTGTATTCCAATTTTTAGTTATGTTTTTTTATCCCACTATTTATTGATATGATTATAACACTATGCCACACTCTGATCATGATGGTATAGTCACCCCATTGTTCCACCATGGATCCCCACTATTAGTCGGAAACCTCTAGCATATGAGGAGGCACACTTGAGATCATGTGTCCAACTGGGTTCAATTACATTTGATTTTATTGGGTCTAGGGAATCACATATAACATATTTTTTTTATCCTTCAATTCATTGAAAAACTATAAGATTGTTTGTTCATACCTATAAACTACCACCTCTATTAAGTGATTTGATTCATTTTTCATCATCAGAACACATAGATGGTATGTATTAGTGTACTTCAAGAAATAATATTATATTTATTAAATAATGATAATTTTATAAATATAATATAATACTTACCTTATTTTCATCATAACCATTGAAAAATGGAAACTTTACTCATGCGTACGTACAAACTACTGTCACCATAATGGTAACATAGTTAATTTCACAAAAATATATTTCATGGTTGGTTTTAAAATGATAAAATAATTATAAATATAATAAATAATATATGATTATTATTCTATGTATGTTTAAACAATTATCTATATAACCTTAGTCAACATACCAATGAGGTTTTTGACATATGATCCAAATATGATCAAAACATCTGACATGATCCTAAAGGATTAAGTAATTTATTATAGATGAAAATAAATAAATTAATAAGGATAATAAATCATAGAATCGTTTTTAATAAATTAAATAAATAATATAAGTTTATTATTTTGTAATATAAAAAATGTATGTTACAATTTGGAATCAAGCTAAGAGACTTTCTTTTAAAAACAACCACATTCTAAAGTTTCCATTACAACTCCTTTTCTTCCATGTCAATTTTCATATAAATGTTTCAATAAAATTATTATTCATTATTTAAGGTATGATAATGGTAAATTTTTAACATATTTTAATTTCTTTACAATTTTTTTAAAAATTAATATTTTTATGATTTTACGTAAGCGACACTTTACTTAAAAACGCATGTTTTAAATGTTTTAATGTTTTATTTTTTAAATATTTATATTTCATTTACACATTCCTAAAAGTCATTTTATTGATGTATTTATATATAAATAAATTAATTTAATAGTTAATTTAATATCTTTATTTCAAAGGTTTTCAAATGGAATATTTTTTATGTATTTGATACAAAACTTTTTGAGTTTCTTTACAAAATACAAAAATAAAGTTATATTTTAACATATATAGTATCAATGGATTTTCCCACCACTGCAATTGGGATTTTATTTTTGTATTAATTTATAATAATCCATGTTTTCTTCCAAAAAAACCCTTGTTTCACATTCTTTATATTCATTTTTTAAATTCATTCTTTATGAAATCTCTGTTTATTATGACATGTGACAAGATTATAAAACTAATTTCTTTGCATGGGAATATCTTATGTTCATTCCTTATTGTTTATTTACATTTGTATCACACATATTCATTTAATTGTTATAATGAGTGAAACTAGATAGTTCTCTAATTAATTGGGTAATGTTTTTTATCATGATATGTTATGTATGGGATTAGGGAGTAAAGCCACTATATTATGTGACATTGTTCACAAAGTGATGATGTCTTGATAGTTATCCATGAATTATTCCTTAGTCATGTTTGGTGTTATTTCCATATTTTCTATGTTTCTAGGTTATTATTATAGTTTTTTATTTATGTTATTCTCTCATGTGATTACCAATGATCCTTCTCTTTTATGATAACATGTTATACCTTTTAATCACAAGTTATTCTTCATTATCATGTTTATTACTTTACAATGATTTTTATGCTAATTCCACATTTAAAAAAATCATAGGGTTAAATTTATGAGTAGAGACAAGGATATGTATAGGATTGAAATTATGAAGATATGTAATGAAAAAAGTTTTTTATATCTAAAAAGTTATGTTTTATTGAAAAATTAGACACTTAGTGGAATTTTACACTGTTATTTTATATTTATTTATGTGAGGGTGGTGGAATGATTATTTAAAACTATAAGCCATAAATATCCTAAGATTCAAAAAAAAATTATCTAATTAAAAAATATGATTATTTAATGTCTAAGAATGGTTCATTATAGTTTATAATAGAGGAAAGGTTTATAAAACATTGGATACTAGTTTTTTATGTGATTTTATATTATGAGTTATGGTTAAAATAATGGGTTTATAAGTTTATGGTTGATAAAAAATTAAAATTACTAGAATTTTTTTTAGTTTTTAGGTGATGGTATTTCAAGGTGATTAATGAAATTTTGGGAGAAATTTTATTAGGTTGAGGTATATGTAACCCTTAGGATTAACATGAATTATTGTTTTAAAAGAAATATATTACATTAGTGGGCTTGTGATCTAAAAGGTATGAGATAAACTATGAGGTTAATTTTTTTTATATTGGGGTTATTGATGATATAAGGTAATTTATTAATGGATTGATATGTTTTGAACCTTTTCTGATTAAGTGGTTAATAATTTTTTGGAAAAAGATCACTATAATTTTTGGGGAACGTTATTTGATTAAGGTAAACCCAATGTTTTTGATATTTTAATTGAGGAATAAAGGTTGAATTATATTTTGGAATAATATTATATTTTAATGTGTATTTATGATGATATATGTTTTTTATGGAGATAATTATCATATTTTAGAGATCATATGATTACAGAATATTCATTTTTTGGTACATGACTTTATAAGTGAGTAATGTTGATTAGAGATAAATTTTAAATTAATATAGGAAGAATATGTGATCAAATCCATTATATTTTGTCATTAAAACTTGGTGAAGAATATTTCGGTGAATTTTTAGGACAGTTATTAATCAAATGATCTTAGTTGAACTTTGGGTGTTATTATTGAGGCTTTAGAGATTAATATTTTATTTATTCATATGAAGGTTTATTATTTTGGGGAATTATCTTAGCTTGTGATAACCATTTTTACTTTTGGTTAATGTATAAATATAATAGGTATAATTTGTTATAATTTTTTGAATTATGTGAATTTTAGGAGTTAATTTTAGTGATCGAGGCATTATAAATTCATCTCAAATACTCATAATTTGATAAAAACTATGATATTGTGGTGGAAATTATTTAAATGATGAAATTATACTTTTTAAATAAGTTTATTTATTTATGTTCTCATTATACATTGTAAATGATATCCTCAACTCTACGAAAAGGATATTTAAGTAAAAATGTAATCTTATTAACTTAATTTACATGGAATCTATAGTATTTTTTCACAGATATTAGGTATATTGTTTTGTGGTCACTATCATTCTCATGATCATTAAAATTGTTATGATCATTGATATTTATCACTCTACACCATTATTTGGACATTATGATTTTATTACATGTATATATTTTCACTTACCACTAATTTTTTCCTATTTGAAAAACTATGTTATACATTAATATAGATGATCATTATATTTCCATTTTCCTATTTTAATAAGGAATTTTTATTAACCCTTTTTATAATTTTTGATTTCAAAAATTATATTTTCAAATTTCAGACCATAAATTACCAAGATCATGTTGAAATTGTAAGAATAAAATTTATTTTGGGGTGTGGGGATGTGACACCCTATGATTTTAAAAATATTATAATGTTTGATAGCATATATGGCATGTAACACAAAGCTAAAAAGAACCATGACATATTATTATTTAAATATGGCCATTATAACATAGCTATTAAATTGGTGGGTATGAATATTATTAACTAATTTATAAAATATATATTGAGGACCTACTAAAAAGTAATGTATTGATAAATTCCTAATAAATAATTCCTCAATTTTTAGATTTTTTTATTCTTAAAAATGTATTTTATTAAAATAATTGTTTTTATTAGTTTTTCCATGAGAAATAATTTATATTAATTATTAATATTAGAAATTGTAAAAGTGAACCTCCCCTCACATATAAAATGGACCATCATATCTTATTTTCAACATAGTTCATATAGTGTTCCAATCATTTAACACGTATTATTATAGTAATTTAAAATATAAAAATATAATAAGAACCCAAATATCATGCGGCCTAGCTTCTTTGGAAGACTAGGTTTATAATACATAAAAAGGAAACTCAAACATTAAATCCATATTTTTGTCTCTATTATTAGATCCTCAATAAATTTTGTATCTAAAAACTACATAGGATATCCTGGGAATTACATAAAAGAAATAGGCGAGCTAAAAATCCTATTAAGTTAATAAACATGGTAAGGAAAAATAATGTGTGAGCCAAAGGTATAATATAATATCATAAAATAGAAGGCACATGATAAATGACACAAAATAATAACATAAATAACATGGTATCGCAAGATCATAAAAACATAGGAAATGTGTCAACAATATATAACATGACATAACCACGAGTCAAGGATTACTGCCAAGATAATATCACATGGCGGAAAGTCTCATAATGGATTAGGATTACTCCCTAATCCCATAAAAAAAACTCCTAAAGAAAAATATTTACCCAATGTAGTGGAGTGATATTTGGGATCACCCATAAAAATGCACATGCTTATGTGTGATATAAAAGTAAATCAATCTTATGTCTTAATCTTAAAAATTACCCATGGAAATAAATGGGTTATAGTTGAGAAAAGAACTTATAGAATGTATTACCGCATTAAAGGAAAGGAGAAAAATATTAGTATATATGAAAGTGAAATATATATATTATTTAGAACATTTTATAACATTAAATATAGAGGAATAAGTTATTTAGAGAGGGAATGGTCATAAACATAAAAAAGAGTGGTTTAGAGAGATCCCTTACCTTGAGTCTGACTTTTCAGAGACGTTATTTATTTTCGTGAATAATAAACTTAGTTTCATTATTTAAATTATTAAGAACCATTTTAATATTTATTATTAATGTTATATTCAATTATAGAATAATTTACTTTCATGTCAGTTGTTTTGATTATATTCACCGCAAATTTCTAAAGTCAATGTTGTATGTAGACTAACATCAAAGAGATTATTAATTTATCATATCCAGAATAAAAATCATGAAATAATTAACATTTTATTCATAAATAATACTGTTAAAACTAACCATGAAATATGGTTTTTCTAAAATGTACTATTACAGAATCATAGAAACGGTAGGTCATACGTACACATGAGAAACGTTTCCATTTTTTAATGATCATGGTAGGAAAAAAATTAAATTTTATTTTTTATATCCAAAATTATAGTTTTATCATAAATATCAAAACATCTCTTTCAAAGAACTAATATAAATCATCCATGTGATATGATAATGAAAAATGAATCAATCACTTTATAGAGGTGGTAATCCATGCATGCCCACGAACGACATTATCATCTTCTAATGAATGATAAGTTAATAAAATATAAGATACATGAATTTTATAGAATAATAAATATTTCATTAATATCATATAATACAAATAAATCTGTAATCATAAATAGTTGTGAAAGGTGATGATGGAAAAAAGTTTCATATGTTCGTGAGGCACTAGTCTGCCGTACACATGAATGGTCGTTTCATTTCCCATTTGATGGAATAGGAGATGAATTTTAATTATGAAATTTAAAAAATAAAATCTAATTATATTAGAGATATTTATGATACTATATCTGAATGGTTGAATATTATTTTAAGGAGGTGGAAGATGTGATAAAAAATGCTCAGTTAAGAACAATATCCCCTTTTAAAACAACCACTTTCTATTTGCACAAAAGTCTTCCTAAGAGGTATTTATAATAAACAATATCCTCTGTGTACATGGTATGAGATGTGAGGAATTGATTTTTGTAGGTATTGGATAATACCAATGGATTTTGAAGTGTGAATAAAAAGGATATGCGATTATCTTTTATAAGTGAGAAGGAGTGACATTTCTGTAAATACCCAAAATAGTTGATTAATGGAAGCTCATTAAAGAAAAGTTCCAATAGAATTAAATAATAAAAAATTAAAGGTAGGATAAGGTTTATACACAAATTTTATATTAAAAAAGAAACATTTTTTAAACATTCTATTCCCATTGCCTTTAAGGTTACTCACTTATCCATTTTAGTTTTCACCAGGGTAACTAGTTTTTACCTAGGTAATTTATACATTATGAAGTAAAATAAAATGTAGAATAATATATAATTCTAACCAATGATTATATATATTAAAAAAATTATCAAATACAAATTATATGTGTGTTGAAAATTAATTTTAACCCAAGCGTATGTAACATGCAAAACACAATTTTAACCTTAACCGTGGTAATTAATTTTTTCTATTTTTACTATTCATTATGAAAAAAAATAATTTCACCGTATTAAATAATTTTAATTATTATGATTCAAAACATGGAATCCATTTTATCAAATTAAATTTATATAATTTTCATAAGTTAATGTAAAATTAAAATTGAAAAATACAATGAAAACTAGTTTGTCAAAAAAAATGCATTTTTAAAGCAATAAATTATCTTATATTAACTATATGAATTGAAATAATTATTAAATAAATATAAATTCCTATAAATAGATATATAATATATAAATTTATTTAAAAAACTTCTTTATCAGTTGTTATTTTAATTAATTAAAATGGATACAATTTACACACCTAAAACCAGTTTAGAGAAAACTGTGTTTTTAAGTATAAAAAACATATAAATAAATAATGAAAAAGTATAAATAAAATCATATTAATTATATTAATATATATAAAATGGTTCATATCTAAATTTGATACCAAATTCAAAATTCAATTATACTTTTCTCCTAATTAAAAAAAAATGTTTTTTTTTGAAAAAATTGAAATTTTCAGTATTCACTGAAAAATAAATCATTTGAGGAAATTCCAAAAATTTCACCCTAAGTTAATTTTAAGATGATTATTTAAAAAATAAATTTAATATTATAAAATATTTTTTTTAGAAGTTCCAAAAATTAATTATAATATTTTCTCATAATAATAAATAAATAACATTTTGAAGAAAACACTTATTTGAAGGATAAAATGGCTTCTTTAGAAAATGAGAGCTTATTTCCATGTAATTTATCAAAAAAAATTATATTTATTATGAAATTTATATATATTGCATAAATTATTTTACCCTATTCATACCCACAAATTTTATGGCTTGGATATAACAATCATATTTCAAAAAATCAGTGGTTGTTTAGGATTGGTGTTGCGTGTCATATACACTCCCGAACATAGTATTAATTTTAGAAACATGAGGGTGTTAAATTTTCCCCCTTAAGTATTTTTTACCTCTAAATTTCATATTACCTACTAAGGTAAGAATTGGTGAGGGTAAATCTACACCATGGCTTCCTTCAGTTCCAAGGTTTCCTCTACATATTTATTGTTCCGCTATACTACTTTGACTAGGTGAGCTTTATTGGATACATAAAATATTATCTATGTGGTCCAAGATCATCACAATTTGATCCTTATAAGAGAGATCATTTTATAGTTATACCACCTCTGAATTAATCACTAGTTAGGGATCTAGTATGTACTTCCTTAAGAGGGATACATGGAATATGTCAGGTTCTTGAAAAATGGTTGGTTGGGGTGCTATTTAATAAGACAAAACTTCAATGTGATTAAGAACATTATAGGAGTCAATGTACCTCGGTCTTAACTTTCCTATATTACCAAATATAATGAATATATTCCCTAATTATATGTGTTGAAAAACTTTGTCCCTGACATCTAACTATAGATCTTGTCAACAATTATCAGCATAGATCTTTTATTGATTAGGAGCAGTTCTGATGTGTTTTTGAATGATCTAGTACTTTTCTATTATTCCCTCATTAATATCATGTCCCAATAACTTACGTTCACCAATATCATCCCAAAAAATTGGTGTTCTACATCTCTTCCCAGAAAGGGCTTCTTAAGGAGCTGTTTGGTTTCTTTAATGAAATCTATTATTATATGATAACTTGACCAGACTAAGGTGTTTATCGCTTCCTCCTTTGAAGCCCATAAAGAATGATCTCAAAAAATCTCCTTGGGTTAAAATACTCCACTCATATGGTTTATTAGTTTTGGGGTGATAATCTATACTAAAGATCAACTCAGTTTTTAGACATATTAGAGGATCTTCTAGAACATATAGGTAAATATCAATTCTTATCCAAATACAATAGATAGTAGTGTTTTATGTATCCTTTCCATCTCTTTGACATATATTTGTATAAGTTTATCGAGTAATAAGCCATGTCTAATTTTAGTAAAGTCAGTAGTATTTATAAGATGACTTAAAACAAAATATATGGAATTATTTACTCTTGATGTCTTTATAAGACATGTGATAAAGTCCATGGTGATGTTTTACTGTTTCTATATAGGTATAATTAATGGTTTTATCATCCCATTATACGTTTTCATTTCATCCTTTACTTTCTAGAATACCAAAAAAATTTAAATATATTATGTGATCCCCTTCTTCATATTTTCCCACCTATAGTGCTCTTAGAGATCTCAAATATAACTTGATGCTCCCTAGGTGGAAGGAAATGATCGGGATATGTGAATCATTTAAAAAAAAAACTTTATTTATCTCAGGAATTTATGGTACACATAGTCATGAACCAAATATTTCGACTCCTACTTCATGAATTTTGAACTCTAATTATTTCCATTTTCATAAATCTTTCGCATTCTTTTAAATTTCAACATCATCTTTTTTAGCATCCTTTATCTTAACTAGAAATGATGATTGAGCAATAAATTTAGAAAGGAATTATTATTTTCTTTCCTTTATTATTCCCAACTATATTTTTTGTAAGTATATGAAGATTGGATACTTATTATTTCACATCATTGATAAGGTTTCCAGATCCTTTCAACATAATCCATCTATCACTTTTATTTATTTCCCATTATTGTAATTCATTGAGTAATAATTGTACTTTATCATTTATAACCATCTTCACTAGTACATATTAAGATCATCCTATGTGAATATATATTTTAATATCTTCTGATCCTTATATATTTCAAAATTACCCCCATAGAGATAATGTCTCCCAATTTTCAAAACAAATATCACTACATCTAACTCTAAATCATGTGTAGGATTTTTCTGTTAAGGAACATTTCACTAACTTGAGGTATAATCTATAAAATTATGATTCTATATATGCACACAACCCAATAATTTTGTTGAATAATATCTATATACCATGAAATGTTCCCCACTTGAGGGCAGTGTGAGGACTGGTGTAGTGATAATCCTCCTTTTAAACTCCTTAATTTTCTCTTCAAATTTGCTGGTGCAAAAAAACTTTATCCCCTTCTATGTTAAATTGGTCAGCATGTTTGAAACTTTTGTTATGTTTCTCAAATATAAGCGATAATATCTAGATAGCCTAATGAAACTATGGATCTATGATATATATGTTGGAATGAGGCACTCCAAAAATTTCTTTATTTGGTAAGAGACCAAAGATATCACTTTTATAGTGATCATATATCCCAATAATGATACTTACTTTATCTAGAACTCACATTTTCTATACTTTTCATATATCTTCTCTTTTAACAGTGTCTTTAACATGATATTCATATGATTCTCATGCACCTTTAATTTGAATAATATCAGAATATAATCTATAAATATGAACAAATATTTTTTGAGGTAATATCTAAATATTTCATTCATTATGTTCATAAATATTTCATGAGAATTATTGATATAACACCCCAAGCTTCCACGGTACATTATCCTTTGAATATTGCAAAAACTATCCTTGTATAAATAGATTATATTTTTACCATTCAATCCAATTTTTGTCATTTGAAGTAATTTCAAATTTAAACTAGAATAAGAAAGCGTTAATCTTTTGAGGGTTATTATTTCTTAAAAACACAGTTTTTGTTTTGACAACAAGAATTTATTTTAAATTAATTTCTTCCATTATGTGTTTTTAATTAAGAAAAATGGATTCCAAATTTAAAATCAAGAGGTATAAATTGTGTAAATAGGTAACTTTTTTTTAGACATTTTGAATAATTATTTCAGTAAATATTTTATTTACCATGGTTAAAGGGTAAATCCGGTAGATAAGGGTAAAAAATAATATTATAATAATATTAAATTTCACTAACACATGTTCTAAAACTATTTTATGATACATTTCTGACCATGGGAATCCTTGGGTCAATTTTGGGACCCCATAGAGACACTTTTAAGTGATAATGACACTTGATACCAATTATGTTAAAGTAAATGCCAAAATGACATAAGCATATATCTTTTAGTAAAACAATTTTTACATAGGGTTATATATTTTATCTATTAGACTATAAATATTCATTATAATTTGAAACAAAATTCCTACATAATGGTATTTTATTTATAATTTTTAGACATTGAATAATCAAATATATTTATGACACAATGAAGATGTAGTATTTTACTTATAAATGAAAGAATCAAATAAATGGTATTATTAATGTTAAAATAAATATAATTTGAATGTTTCTATGCCATCCAAGAATTTTATATTTTAATGTGACTTGTTAGTATTGACTAAATGAATTTTTTTATAAGTAATAATGCTGTTATAAATTAAAAAAAATAAAAAACAAAATATTTTCAAAATTAACATAAAAAGAGTTTTTAAAACAAATATAATATTATTAATTGATATTAAATTCCTAAAAATATAAGGTTCTTACAAAGGTCTAAAATAATATTATATATGTCATTAATGAACCACTTTTGGTTCTCTTTAATGTTTATAGTATGTTTATTAACCATATAATATAAAAATACAAAGAGACATGGTAAATGTCAAACTAATTAACTAAGAGTTAAATATAGAAGATAAGGTTAATATAGTGACCCAAACCTATCAAAAAACTATTGGTTTAGTGGTTTTTGACCCATAACCACCTTATCCTCTAAATAAATCATTTTGGAGCTATTAAAAAACCGAAAATTATTTTATTATAAAATAATATTTCAATCTTTTCCTAAGGTGCCCCTCACCCTCTTATAAAAGGGCACTTCCCATTCTCTCTAATTCACACCGTCAAATCCATTTGGATTGGCCAAACCCTGCCCAAATATCCTTTAAACTATACTCCATTTATCCTAGAGTCCTTACTTTAGCCAAAAATCCAACCTATGGAGCCCTTTGGATCAAATCAAAAGGAAGAACCCAAAGAATAGGTAATATTTCGTCACCTCTTTCAAGATCCTTTATTCATCCACTTCCTCTTTCATGGTAGTTTCCATTCTAAAATAATAAATAAAATATATTATATATACTTTTATGTTATTATAAATATGTTACATACATATCCATTATTCTATCCATCCTTTGAATGACATGTCACTATACGTGCGTACGTGCGCACTACCATCCCCACGTCGTGGTGTAGTTGTTATTCAACACATTATTATTTGGATGGGTATAAAAGTTATGTATAATTGATGTAAATAATATATATAACATGATAATTATTCTGCATATATGATATACCATCCAATTATATATTATTTTAATATCAAAAGAATGATATTTTCACTCGTGCGTACGTAGGGATTAGCATTTCCACGAACGCAATGAGATTCATTCCCCATCGTATCCATTCAAGACTAATTTTCATTTTATGATTAAAAATAATGTTTAAAGACATAATATAATTCTGAATATAAATAAGATACATCATATTCACAACAAACATTACTTACATAACGAAGCATATAAAGGAAAATGAATCTGTAAACACTCGAAACGATGATACTACTGAAATATCATTAACAAAGAAATATTAGAAGATCATATATGATATAATATTAATGTATATGGTTTATGTATAATTTAATAACAACGATTTCTCCATTATACAGAAGTTTAACTGACCCTCATCTAAGGAAAAGAACAAAGTAAGAGTTAATTTGACAATCTCTTCATTATCTGATGTTGTTTATAAGTAATAATCTTCGGGGATCTCTTTATCATCCACATACATGTTTCTTAAAATGTATTTAAAAACATTTTTACTATTTACTAGAAAATGGTTTAAAGTCATTTATACCCTTTTTAGATCTTATATGTTATGAATGGAATCTTTCCGTCATTTTCCAAACAAGGTACTTTATGACCTTTTCGACAAAATTTAGATAAGAATGTTTTTTAAGTTATACGGCGGGTGCGGCTATTTTCCACCTTAATAAAATCATCAAAGCATCCCTTACCAGATTATAAGAATATTTCCAAAATAAATGATTTCTTTTATAATTATATGAATTTTAAATGATTTCAAAATAGAAAGAGATATTTCACTAAAAAATGTTTTGATTTCATCTATGTCAACATCTATTGATGGATTTTAAGCTTATTTGAAGTTGATTTATTATGATACAAAACCTCCATATTTTATGGAAAGTTTTGTGATATATTTGACTATGGATGTGTTATTTTTATACCATTCATGGTTTATGGATAAAGTATTGACATTTCATATGCTAGTTTTAATACGAATGTTTATGTTATGTTTAAACATTTTCATATGAGGAATGCATTGGACTTAGTAAGTGACGGGTGGAGCCCATTATAGCTCCTTGATGCATCGGTAGGTCTCATGAGACAAAATAGTGTCTTGGAACAAGGCCTTGACAGAATATTATTTTTTATCTTGGAACAAGGCCTTGAATATATGGTTATGAAGTCTGGAATTATGCATTCCATCATTATGAAAGTGTCTATTGATATTGCATGTGATTATTCAAAGAGTAGAATATCTGTGTGAATAAGTAAATGGAATTATTTGATTTTAAATTTTCCATATTATTCTGAAGTTCATGTTTAAAAGGATATTTTTTACTCTTATACATTGCCTTAAATGTTTATGCTAATTTAAGAAGGTTTACGCTATATTGTTATCCTTACTGAGAATCTAAACTCACCCCTTTCAATGTTTTATTTTTCCTAGGATGTGAAGATGTATTTTATGATCGACCTAATGGGATAGTATGAGGGGATATGAATTTGATCTATGGAGATAATGTTGTTGCGGTTTTTCATTTTACAATGTAATGTAAAACTTATGATTGTATGTAGTATTTCCAAGGATACTAAACTGATCGGTCTTTCGGGACATGATTTCTTCTATCATGAAAAAGTTATGTAATAATACCCCAACTCTAGGTAAATGGGGTAAAGGAGTTATAGTTGGTATTAGAGGAAGCTTAGTACAAACCTTATAATCTAGATTTAGATAAACTCTGTTTAGAGAACATTACCCTAAGATAGACTTTGAAGATTAGAATAGAATAACTTCAAGATTTTGGTATTTTAGAGATTTTGTGATTTTTCCATGAAATACATCCCTTTTTAGATATTAGAAAGTAGAGACAGCTTTGGCACAGATGTACCTAGGGGTAAAACCCAAAAACACCGCTTTGAGATAGACTCAAACGAGAACTGGTGCTCGACAACGAGCCTTACTGCACTCTTGGTTACGACACTCCTGAGGGATATGCTTAGGAAAATTCTCATTTTCATTAAAAATAATTATTAAGGGTTTATGAGTATATAATTCCTCAAATAGAACATTTTTATGATTATGGATTATATCCATGAACTTTTCAGTTTATGTTTAGTGTTTTTAAGTATGGAATTATGTATTTCAATTCATAAACTAATCATGTTTATGACACTATTTAGAATTGGCGCCCTGTGGAAGGAATGAAAACCGTATCAAAGCATGTAATCCATGTAGGGATTTCCCTTTTACTCAAGATAATTATAGTGGAGATGGTGAACCAACTGGTGCTGAACAGATTATCACCATACTGGGACAACTCACTCAGGTTATGAATAACAACCTTACCCGTATGGAGCACCCCGATCCACAACGTGGAGGATCAATGTAAGATCGCTTAATGAGGAAAAAACTGTAACATACCACTTAAATAAAGAATAAAACATTTTCATATTTATTAATATTTACAAATTAAATATTAATTTTACTTTAAATGGGTTGCTATGTTCGATAGCGTACCCGATACGCAACAAAGAGTTTCTTTGAAATCTTACGTTGCACACTGCTAATAAAATAATATTATTTTAAATGGTAGTTAACACGTAGCTATTGTATTGGAAGGAAAGAATATAAATAACTAAAATATGATTATATATGTTTGTTAAATGTTTTTACATTTATCCAATAAAGGATAAAGGCTTAAAATACGAAAAGAATTCAATTTTAGGCATAGATACTCTAATATTCACTAAAAGGTCGAACTATCGCCTTTTGATGGAGAACCATACTTAAATATATTTTTAGTCCCTATTATACATTCTATTGGACCAAATAAAATTTTTCTTTAGAATCGGGACATCGAAGTTTAATTTGTGTAAATTTTTGGTATTTTTCCGATAAAGTTCATTTTTTTAATGAATAGTGAAAAATGTTGTATTCAAAACCACTTTTTAATCTAATTTATTTATATGATTATATTATCTTTTGAATTGGTTTTAAAGTGAAATTAGAATATATTTTTACCATTTAATCCAATAGTGGTTGTTGGAATTAATTTCACTTTGAAATTGGACTTAAACTAGTGTCAATCTTTTGATATATATTATTTCATAAAAACAGGCTATTTGTTCTAACAGTGGAATTAATTATTAAATTAATTAATGTAACTTATATGTTTTGAATTTTTTAAAATAGGAATCATTTATTAATTTGGAATATCAAATATAGCTTAGGGTGAAGTTTTGGTATTTTTCTGGAAAACATCAATTTTTGATGAATAGTGAAACCACTAAGTGGTACTTAAAAAAACGGATTTTTTGTTTAAATGAAAATTTACCACCTCTGTGTTTTGAATTTCTAAAATATTACCTACATGGTTGTAATTAGGATGTAAAATGTGGTTCAATGGGATTAAAATAATTTTTTGGTGAATAATAACTTTTAAGTTTTTAATCACGATTAGAGGTAATTAGTGTAATTTAAGATAAATATAATATTTTAATAATATTAAATGACCTTGAAACATTTCCTACCCTTATTGGATGTGTCATTTCCGACCAAGAAAATCCATGGGTCAACTTGGGAACCCCATGGATCCACTTTGGTTGGAAAATTACATTAATAACTTTTTATTTAATGTTAAAATGAAAATGTCACAAACATGTGTTGTTTTACTAAAACATTTTTTACATGGGGTTATACAAGTCATAGTTTTGACTATAAATATTAATTAGAAAGATAAAGATATTTCCTACATCATAATATTTTTTTATAATTTTTAGACACTAAAATAATTAAATTATTTATGACACCATGATGATGCAGCGATTACCTCATTATTTAACGATTTAAATAAAATGAAAATATAATGTAAAATATAAGATCTAAACTGGTCAAAAACCTATTGGATTTGTGGATTTAGAACTCTTATCACCTTATCCTTTAAATATATAATTTTTGGACCTTTAAAATCTGAAATGAATTTTATAATAAAGTAACCTTTTATAATATTCCAAGTGTGCCCCTCCTCTCCTCTTATAAAAGGCCCCCACCTCTACCACCTTACCCACACCTATAAAGCCTTTGGATCGGCCAAACCCTGACCATTTTGGCTCTCCACATCCCTCTCGTACTCCTAGAAGCCTCACTTTGGTAATAAGTCTTTCCAAGGAAGCCTTTGATCTCAAATCAAAAAGTGTTACCCGATTTAAAGGTAGTGTCTTCTCTTGTGTTCTTATGTTTTATTTTGCTTCTCCAACCCCCTAAACTCTTTCTATTCCTTTATTTTGTAACAACGCCCATATCTTAAATATACTAGGATGTTGTTATTTGAAGTATAAGAGCTAAAATTACACACACCTTCGTCTAATGGTTAAAGAACATAATGTTTTTGTGGATGGAGAATTTCTGCCTCACTAAACGATGATTGTTCAATATTGTTTTAACACCTTTCATGGTGGAAATTAAGATGTAACTATATTTATATATGATATATATTATGTTTATGTTTTCCATATTATTCTGTATTTTTCATTTGTGGCATACCTTTATGGTTTCCATTGTGGGTAAAAACGATAATTTCATTTTAGGAAGTGCGGACTACCGCCCCCTCAAAGTGATTTGATTCGTTAATGCCATATGTGGGACGTATAAAGGATCGAGTTAATGTTATTATATATTATGTTATACTAGAATTATAATATACCATTATATCATTATTATTTCACTCCATTAAATACGAAATAGAAATGAAAGTAGCGCTCATGCGTACGTACGACTTACCATCTCCATGAACAGTGCATTTCATTTCTTACCTCTAAATGTTATGTACTATTATCAATACATGTATATGCTGGATATATATGAAATATATGATATCCAAATAATGAATATAAATCAGGATATAATGAACATTTGACCACATAAACAACATGTAAATGTAAGAAGTCCATTTTTGACTTAAGTACCAAATATTGACAAAACAAACTTTATTAAATTAAATAATTAAATAACGTTTATAACATGGAAATAAGTTATATAAAAGGAATAATAAACTTAAAAAATGTTCTTAACCAAGTAGAAATTAACTTTAGTTTATTATTCAAGAGATTAAATAGCAATCGAGTCACATCAGACACGAGGTAAGGGAACTTCTTAACCTAATTTCTATTCTTTGGGTTGAACCTATCGTTCTTATTTATGTTGTTATTTGATTATGTGAGAAATGAATTTTTATATCTTATCATGTATTTATACTTTCTTTATGTGAGCTTATAGTGAATACATATGAGCGATCTATTTTATTTACAAAATGAACTTTGTAAGGTACATCGTCTCAATCTCCTTTCATTGAGGCATATTTTGTTTTATACACAACTTTATTTTATAAGGTGTATAAACTCTTTTGACTTTTACATTTATTCAAAAGGAATCCTTTTATATGAAGTGTTTACTAAACGAAAAATGGGAATTTTTTTTGTCGTACATATGCGGCGACAATGACTTCTCCGCCGTCGTGACCATTATTTGAGTTTCGGCTTCCTCTACAAGCCATAACTTTTTTTTAATGAAAAATAAATACCATGTTTTACTTTTATTTTATTTTGGTATTGAAAATGGTTTTCATAATGTTTTTATATCAATGTGTTTTATTGATATCGTTTGATTGAAAAGTGGAAATGTTATGTTTCCTTTATGCATGTTTTATGTGATACTATTATGTTATGGTTCTTGGGAATTATTATGAAGATAAGTGGTTCCATGATAAACTAAGAGTGGGTGAGCCCGATATAGCTCTCCAATGCATTGGGTTACGCGAAAGAGTTAAATGTTAAGGTTTATCTGATGATAGTTAGGGAATATACTATGATGGGTATTCCAAACGTAACCATGAGGGTTACTCCCTACGTAAGAATTTTATTAATGCCTAAAGTTACCTTTATGTATTATGATTTCTATGATGTATTCATGATTTGATGAGGTTTGTGATTATGTTTTATGAGTAATGTATGATTCCATGCATGGACTAATGTTTTCATTTCGTACTTTTATATCCCTTACTGAGATTTTTATACTCATCCCAAGTTTTTGAAATGTTTTTCACAGGTCAAGGGAAAGGTACATGATGTGATGATAGTGTCAGGGAAGTGTCAAGAAAGAATCCATGTTTTATTTTAAATATGATTCCGTTGATGGGAAAAATGAGTACTATCTTTTATGTAACCACTTTGTTTAAATGTGGAGTGTAATGCATGTTTTATGATATAATTCTCTAAAACTCTAATCCGGAAAAGATACTCAATGTGTATTCTTGAATTAACTCAAGATTAAGTAATGTTTAAGGCTGGGGCCTTATAGTTGGTATTAGAGGTCAGTTTAGACAACTTTAGGAGTTATAAAATTGTTAAATTGTAAATTAATTTATGGTATGATTGAAATGATATAGCATTTAATGATTACCATGTTTCTTTGCCTAATATGTTTCTGTGATAAGAATGATTTTCCATAGAGGAAACAGAGAAGCTTTTCAAGGAAGGCATACAGAGTATAATGACCTTTCGAATCAGCAACCAGAGATGGTCGGAATCAGAATTGAGCAGTTTACTGCACTGAGGGCTCAGTTGAATCAGGTTATTGCAGAAGGTTTGTTGAAAATTTTTCATGGTTATCTAGTCCAATGACTAAGCGAACTCGAAAGGGTGTTATGTTTATCTGTACAAAAGAATGCGATGATTGTTTTCAAGAGTTGAAAAGAAGACTGGTGATTGCTCCAGTTTTGGAACTTCTTCCAAGAATGGTGAGTTTGTTATATACAATGAGTTTGTTATATACAGTGATTCTTTGTTGAAGGGACTTGGATGTGTCCTTATGCAAAATGATCAGGTAATTTCATATGCTTCATGTTAGTTGCCAACTCATGATGTAAATCACCCAACACATGACTTGGAATTAGCTGCTGTTGTTTTTGCTCTAAAAATTTGGAGGCATCATTTGTATTGAGTAAAGTGTGAAATATATAATGATCACAAAAGTTTAAAGTATATATTCACTCAGAATGAATTGAACATGAGACAGAGTAGATGGCTAGAATTAATCAAGGATTATTATTGTACAATTGATTACCATCCGGGAAAATAAAATAAACTGGCTGATGCTTTGAGTCGAAAAAGTAATTCATCATTAACCATGCTAAATTTGGAATGAGATCCTTTGGTTTTTGATTTGATGAACTTTGGAATAGAAGTTGTTGGTACAGGAAGTTCTTCTGTTTTGTTTTAGGTATCAATGAGATCATCTCTATCAGACAGAATTAAGCAAGCACAGAAGCAAGACAGCGAGTTGCAGAAAAAGGTAGAGCTGGTTCAGAAGTGTAAGTTGCCTGAATTCAACATTGATAATGATTGTGTTTTGAGATTTGGGAAGAGATTGTGTGTGCCTTGTGATTCACAGTTGTAGAGAGAGTTGTTATGTGAAGCTCATAGTTCTCCATTTTCAGTTCATCCAGGCAGTACTAAAATGTATAGAGATCTTCAGGAGTATTACTGGTGGGACGAAATGAAAAGGGATATTGCTGATTTTACTGTGAAGTGTTTGACTTGTAAATAGGTAAAAGAAGAGTGGCAGTTACCGAAAGGGATGCTTCAGCCTTT
The DNA here is from genome assembly GCA_963277665.1 of Viscum album. NCBI lineage: Eukaryota > Viridiplantae > Streptophyta > Magnoliopsida > Santalales > Viscaceae > Viscum > Viscum album. The sequence continues at coordinate 1,475,530,631 of OY728152.1, read as the reverse complement.
ACTAGTACCAAAGTGGAAATAGGAGAATATATCCACGGACTTCGTTGTGGGATTGCTGAAGACACCTTGAGGTAATAATGCAATCTGGGTTATTGTTGATCTCTTGAATAAATATGATAATTTTCTTTCTATACGAGATAATATTTCCCTAGATCAAATTTCCTGTTTGTATCTTAAAGAGATAGTCAGGTTACATGGAGTTCCTCTCTCCATTGTATCTGATCATGATCCCAGGTTTACTTTTATCTTTTGGATAGGCCTTCAGAAGTCATTGGGCACTAAATTAAATTTTAGTAAAACTTTTCATCCTCAATCAGATGGGCAGTCAGAAAGAATGATTCAGACTTTGGAGGATATGCTACGAGATTGTTCGATTGATTATCAAGGAATTTGGGACCAAAATCATTCTTTGGTTGAGTTTTCTTATAATAACAGTTTTCATTCCAGTATACAGATGGTTCTATTTGAGGCATTATATGGTAAACGGTGTCGAACTCCAGGTTTTTGGGATGAAGTGGGTGAAAGGAAGCTGATGGGACCAGAATTGGTAGAAGAGATGGCAGAAAAAGTACAGTTGATTCAGAAACACATGAGAGCAGCTCAGAGCAGGCAGAAGAGTTATGCAGATAACCTGAGGAAGGATCTATCTTTTGAGGTAGGTGATCATGTTTTTCTCAAAGTTTCACCATGGAAAAGTGTGATGCGATTCGGTAAGAAAGGAAAGATGAGTCCAAGGTTCATTGGACCATATGAAATTTTGGAGAAAGTTAGATCAGTTGCTTACCGAGTGGCTTTACCTCCGAGTTTATCTCAGGTACACAATGTTTTTCATGTTTTGATGTTGGGAAAGCATATGCCAGATCCATCTCATGTTTTGAGCCCAGAGGTAGTTTAGGTGGAAGAGAATCTCACTTATGAAGAACAACCAGTCTAGATTCTTGACCAAAGAGAGAAAGTGTTGTGAAATAAGGTAATTCACTAGGTAAAGGTTTTCTGGAAAAACCATATGGTTGAAGAGGCAACGTGGGAATCTAAAAATGCTATGAGGGACAAATACCCCCACTTATTTTTATAAGTGAAAAAAATTGTGAGGACACAATTCCCAAAAGGCGGGAAGGATGTAACGTCCCACTTAAATAAAGAATAAAACATTTTCATATTTATTAATATTTATGAATTAAATATTAATTTTACTTTAAAGGGGTTTCTATGTTCGATAGCGTACCCGAAACATAACAAAGAGTTTCTTTGAAATCTTACGTTGCACACTAGTAATAATATAGTATTATTTTAAATGGTAGTTAACACATAGTCGTTGTATTGGCGGGAATGAATATAAATAACTAAAATAATATTATATATGTTTGTTAAATTTTTTTACATTTATCCGACAAAGGATAAAGGCTTAAAATACGAAAAGAATTCAATTTTAGGCATAAATACTCTAATATTCACTAAAAGGTAGAACTACCACCTTTTGATGGTGAACCCTCTTTAAATATATTTTTGGTCACTCTTATACATTCTAATGGACCAAATAAAATTTTCTTTAGAATCGGGACATCAAAATTTACTTTGTGTAAATTTTTGGTATTTTTCCGATAAAGTTCATTTTTTTAATGAATAGTGAAAAATGTTGTATTCAAAACCTTGTTTTAATCTAATTTATTATTTATGATTAGATTATCTTTTGAATTGGTCTTAAAGTTAAATTAGAATATATTTTTCCCATTTAATCCAATATTGGTTGTTGGAATTAATTTCACTTTGAAATTGGACTTAAACTAGTGTAAATCTTTTGATATATAATATTTCATAAAAACACGCTATTTGTTCTGACAGCGGAAATTAATTTTTAAATTAATTAATGTAACTTATATGTTTTGAATTTTGTAAAATAGACATCATTTTTGAATTCGGAATATCAAATATAGCTTAGGGTGAAGTTTTGGTATCTTTCTGAAAAACATCAATTTTTGATGAATAGTGAAACCACTAAGTGGTACTTAAAAAAACTGATTTTTCGTTTAAATGAAATTTTACCACCTTTTTGTTTTGAATTTTAAAAATCCAACATAAATGGTTGTCATTAGGAAGTAAAATTTGGTTCAATGGGATTAAAATAATTTTTTTGGTGAATAGTAACTTTTATGTTTTTAATCGTGATTAGAGGTAATTAGTGTAATTTAAGGTAAAAATAATGTTTTAATAATATGAAATGACCTTGACACATATCCTAATATTATTGTATGTGTCATTACTGACCAATAAAATCCATGGGTCAACTTGGGGACCCCATGGAGCCACTTTGGTAGCAAAATGACATTAATAACTTTTTATTTAATGTTAAAATGAAAATGTCACAAACATGTGTTGTTTTACTAAAAAAAATTTTACATGGGGTTATACAGGTCATATTTTTGACTATAAATATTCATTATAAATATAAAAATATTTAATACATCATGATTGTTTTTTTATAATTTTTAGACATTAAATAAACTATATTATTTATACACCATGATGATGATGCGATTACCTCATTATTTAACAATTTAAATAAAATGAAAAGATAATGTAAAATATAAGACCTACACTTGTCAAAAACCTATTGGATGGGTGGATTTCGAACTTTTATCACCATATCCTATAAATATATAATTTTTGGACCTTTAAATTCCGAAAATCATTTGATAATAAAGTAACCTTTTATAACATTCCAAGAGTGCCCCTCCTCTCCTCTTATAAAAGCCCCCCACCTCTACCACCTTACCCACAACTCTAAAGCCTTTGTATCAGCCAAAAATTTCCCATTTTGTCTCTCCACATCCCTATATTACTCCTAGAAGCCTCACTTTGGGCATAATTCTTTCCAAGTAAGCCTTTGAGCTCAAATCAAAAAGAGTTACCCGATTTAAAGGTAGTGTCTTCTCTTGTGCTCTTATGTTTTATTTTGCTTCTCCACCACCTAAACTCTTTATATTCCTTTATTTTGTAACAAAACTAGTATCTTCAATATACTAAGATGTTTTTATGTGAAGGATTCTAGCTACACTTACACACACCTTCGTTTAATGGTTAAAGAACATAATGTTTCTATGGATGGAGAATTTCTGCCTCAGGAAAGGATGATTGTTAAATATTATTTTAACACCTTTAATGGTGGACATTAACATGTAAACATATTTATATATGATATATATTATGATTATGTTTTCCTTATCCTTCTTTATTTTTCATTTGTGTCATACCTTTATGGTTTCCATTGCGGGTAAACACGATAATTGCATTTTAGGAAGTGCGGACTACCGCCCCCTCAAAGTGATTTGATTCGTTAATGCCATATGTGGGACTTATAAAGGATGGAGTTAATGCTATTATATATGATTTTATACTGTAATTATAATATACCCTTATATCATTATGATTTCACTCCATTAAATACGAAATAGAAATGAAAGTAGCGCTCATGCGTATGTACGACTTACTGTCTCCATGAACGGTGCATTTCATTTCTTGCCTCTAAATGTTATGTACTATTATAAATACATCTATATTCTGGATATATATGAAATATATTATATCCAAATCATGAATATAATTCTGGATATAATGAACCTTTGACCACATAAAAATCATGTAATTGTAAGAAGTCCATTTTTGACTTAAGTACCAAATATCGACAAAATGAACTTTATTAAATTAAATGATTACATAACATTTATAACATGGAAATAAGTTATATAAAAGGAATAATAAACTTTAAAAGGGTTCTTAAGCAAGTATAAATTCACTTTAGTTTATTATTCAGGAGATTAAAGAGTAATCGAGTCACGTCGGACAGGAGGTAAGGGAACTTCTTAACCCAATTATTATTCTTTGGGTTGAACCTATCGTTCTAATTTATGTTGTTCTTTAATTATGTGAGAAATGAATTTTTTATCTTATCATGTATTTATAATTTCCTTACGTGAGCTTATAGTGATTACACATGAGCAATATATTTTATTTACAAAATGATCTTTGTAAGGGACATCGTCTCAATATCATTTAATTAAGGCATATTTTGTTTTAGACAAAACTTTATTTTATACGGTGTATAAACGCCTTTGTATTTTAAATTTATTCAAAAGGAATATTTTTATACGTATCGTTTACTAAATGAAAAAAGGGAATGTTTTTTTGTCTTATATATGCGGCGACAACGACTTCTCCGCCGCCATGCCCATTATTTGAGTTTCGGATTCCTCTACAAGCCATAAATTTTTTTGAATGAAAAATAAATACCTTGTTTTACTTTTCTTTTATTTTGGTATTGAAAATGGTTTTCATAATGTTTTTATATCAATGTGTTGTATTGATATCTTGTGATTGAAAAGTGGAAATGTTATGTTTCTTTTACACATGTTTTATGTGATATGATTATGTTATGGTTATTGGGAATTGTTATGAAGATGGGTGGTTCCGTGATAAACAAAGGGCGGGTGAGCCCGATATAGATCTCCAATGCATTAGGTAATGTGAAGGAGTTAAACGTTAAGGTTTCTCTGAAGATATTTAGGGAATATACTGTGATAGGTATTCGAAACGTAACCATGAGGGTTACTCCCTACGTAAGAATGTTATGAATGCCTCAATTTACCTTCATGTCTTATGATTTTTATGATTTATTCATGATTTTATGAGGTTTGTGATTATGTTTTATGAGTAAAGTATGATTCCATTCATGTACTAATGTTTTCATTTCATACTTTTATATCCCTTAATGATCTTTTTATGCTCATCCCATGTTTTTGAAATGTTTTTCACATGTCAAGGGAAAGGTACATGATGTGATGATAGTGTCACAGAAGTGTCAATAAAGAATCCATGTTTTATTTTAAATATGATTCCATTGATGGGAAAAATGAGTACTATCTTTTATGTAACCACATTGTTTAAATGTGGAGTGTAATGCATGTTTTATGGTCTAATTCTCTAAAACTCTAAACCTGAAAAGATCCTCAACGTGTGTTCTTGAAGTAACTCAAGATTAAGTTATGTTTAAGGATGGGGACATATAAAAACCACCAATATTAAATGGGAGTACAAATCCATTGGTATCTAAATAATGGATAAATTCCATAGAGAAAATATTTCACGCCTTGGGGAGTAGTGAAAGGGAAAAAGATGCCATGGCATTTTACCGCCTCAATGGAGATGCTGATCAATGGTGGTCATTGATTTAAAACACAAAGGAAGATGATAAAGTATCAAATATAGAATTAATGGAGTTTAAAGAGATTTTTCTTAGAAAAATACATTCCTCATGACCATCGAGCAGATATGGGAAGGCAATTTCTGAGTGTGAGGCAAAAGGAGGATGAGAATGTCGCAAAGTATGAAGCTAACATTAAAATATTAGAGAGGCATGCAGTAGATTATATACATAACCCAAGAAGTAATATTGATAATTTATTTAATGGGTTAAAACCATTTCTCCATCTAGCATTAGTCTCACAATCCTTATCATCATACGAATATTTTGTTTCACGTTCTATTAAGATAGAAAATGATTTCTCTAAGTGTTACAACATTAAAGAAAAGCAAGAGAAGAAGAGATCTTTTGAACACTCTAGAAATGGAAATAAGGGGAAAACGGGAAAAGTTGAATATCCATCGTATAGTAAATGTGGGAAGAAATACCCCAGTACTTGTCTGAAGGGAATGGGATTCTGTTACAAGTGTGGTGAAAAAGGCCACCAGGCTCGTGATTGCAAGAGGGATAAAGAGTATGTCAATTTTGAATGCTACAATTGTAGAGAAAGGGGGCATTATGCAAATTAATGTCCTAAGAACCAAGGGAACTTAACTCAGAAAAGGACAAGGGATCAAGGCCAAGCTTATCTGATCACTACTGCTGAGGTTGAAGCTCTAAAAGACATGGTGGCAGGTAATTAAATGGTTTCCTCATGTTAATCAAATGATTTATTTGATTCTAGATCATCACATTTTTTCATATCTTCATAGTTTTCTAATATAATTAGATATTTCAAATTTTTTTTAACAAGGGAGTTGTCTGTCAAAACTCCTAAGGGAACTATCATTGCAATAATGTTTTGTGAATCAGTCCACATTAGGGCATTTAAATGTTCTTTATCTGGTGATCTCATCGTCATACCCATGATTGAATTTGATATTATCCTCATTATGGATTGGAATTCGGACCATGATGCAAAAATTTATTTTAAGAAGAAGGAGGTTATTATTTTTGATGATGATAATAAAGAACTCCTTATGTTTAGAACAGAATCATCCCCACCTAATTATTATTTCAATCCAACCCAAGTAGCTCAACTAAATTCAGTTATTGGGGTGGAATAAAATGAAATAACTGTGGGTGAGGAAAGGAATGTTCAAATAGAGGATGTACCTATTGTGCAAGATTATGTTGATGTATTTCTAGATGATTTACCTGGACATCCTCCAGAACGAGAAATTGAGTCTTACAATGATTTAATTCCTAGTTTAAGTCCCATATCGAAGACCCCTTATATAATGGACACTATGGAATTAATGAAACTAATGAAAAAACTTGAGTAATTGAGTCAAAATGGATTTTTCTCCCAAGTGTTTCTCTATGGGGAGCCCATGTCCTTTTTGTTAAGAAGAAAGATGAATCTATGAGGTTGTGGATTGTCTATAGAGAGATCAATGATATAAAAATAAAGAACAAGTATCCCCTAACTCTCATTGATGATTTATTTGACCAACTTCATGGAGCTAAATATTTTCCAAAGATCGACATTCGATCCGGATACCATCAGTTGTGTGTTGAGATGGAAGACATTCCGAAGACATCATTTCAAACCAGGTACATGCATTACGAGTTTACAGTAATGCCTTTTTGGATTAACTAATGCACCCAATTTCTTTATGGATATAATGAATTGGGGTTTCAAGGAATATATTGACGAATTTTTAGTGGTATTTATTGATGATATCTTGGTATTCTCCAAATGCTATGAAGATCATGACAATCACTTGCAGATTATCCTGATGACTCTTAGAAGAAATGAATTATATGGGAAGTTTAGAAAGTGTGAATTATGGCTTCAAGAGATTTATTTCTTGTCCATATTGTCTCTAAGGATAGAATATATGTTGATACTTTAAAGACCATGGAAATCCATGAATGTCCAGCACCGACGAGTATAACTGAGGTACACAGTTTTCTGTGTTTAGCAGGTTATTATAGAAATTTCTTCCAGAATTTTTCACGATTAGAAAACCCATTAACCAAGCTCCCACGTAAAGGGGTTGAATTTGTTTGGACAAAGGAGTCTGAAGAAAGTTTTGAATAATTGAAGATAATATTATTCAATTCTCTTATATTGAATCTACTATCGGAGAATGATAAGTTTATTATTTATAGTGATACTCCAAAGAAAGGACTTGGTTGTGTCCTTATGGCGAATGATACGGTTATTCCCTATGCATCACGATAGCAAAAAATTCATGAAAAAAACTATACTACTCATGATCTTGAGTTTGTAGCTGTAATCTTTGCTTTGAAGACATGGAGAAACTATCTATATGGTGAAAAATGTGAGATTTATACTGATTACAAGAGTTTGAAGTATATTTTCTCACAAAAAGAACTCAACATAAGGAAAAAGCGATGGATGGAAGTACCCAAGGATTATGAATGCACTATACAATACCACCTAGGAAAGGAAAATAAGGTGGAAACTACTTTAAGTAGAAAGAATACTGAATTTTTGAACAAGATGAGAGTTTAAAAGGATCGTATATACATGGATCTAGTAAACATGGATATGGGAATAACCATGGAAGGTGAAACATGAATACTTTTTCAAATATTTTCCAAAAAATATTTATTAGAAAGGATAAAAAGTTCTCTAGAAGATGATGAGGAGTTTCTAAAGAATATTAATGATTTTAATGATGGGATATTAAGTGACTTCGTATATGAAGATGTAATTTTGAAATTTGGGAAGAGACTTTGTGTTCCCGATATACCTAATCTAAAAATATAATTGTTGGATAATGCTCATAGCTCCGATTTCTTTATATACCATTGGAGCACCAAAACTTATAGAGATTTGAAGGAAAATTTTTGGAGGGACAACATGAAGAGGGATATTTCTGATTTTGAGTAAAGATGTATGATTTTTGAACAAGTGAAAGCTGAAAGGCAACATCCTAGAGAAGTCATGCAACCTCTTCCCATACCTGAGTGGAAATGGGATAATATTACAATGGAATTTGTCATGGGACTACCAAAGACTCCTAGAAGGAATGATGCAATACGGGTCATTGTCCATCGTCTTACAAATTCATCACATTTTCTTTCTTTAAGAGAAGATTTACCACTTGAACATTTAGCAAGACAGTATATTAATGATGTTTCAAGACTTCATGGATTACCCCAATCAATTGTTTCTGATTGTGATCCCCATTTTACATCTAAATTTTGGAAAAGTATTCTAGAATCCCTAGACATTGGACTTAATTTTAGCACTACCTACCACCCTCAAACTGATGAACAATCAGAACGGACTATTCAAACCTTAGAAGGCATGTTGAGATATTCCTAACTTGACTTTCAAGGTATGTGGGATCAATAATTACCTATGGTAGAATTTTCCTATAATAATAACTTCCATTCAAGTATTCAGATTGCACCATATGATGCGTTATATAGAAATAGATTTCACACACCAAGCTATTGGGATGATGTTGGTGAAAGAATACTCATAGTCCCATAACTTGTTGAGGAAATAATGGAAAATGAGAAGGTAATCCAAACCCACATCAAAGCAGCTCAAAGTAGGGAGACGAGCTATGCCGATAACCGAAGGAAGGATTTGTAATTTTAGGTAGGAGATCATGTTTTCTTGAAGGTATCTCCATGGAAGGGTGTAATACATTTCAGTAATAAGGGTAAATTGAGTCCCAGGTACATCAGACCTTTCGAAATTCTATAATGAATTGTGGTTGTAGCTTACCATTTGTCAATGCCGCCAAGTCTCTCCAAATTTCATGATGTGTTTCACGTATCACTGTTGAGAAAATATATTATTGACCCAACACATGTACTTACCTATGATGAAATACAATGGGGACCCGATCGGCCTTATTGCGAAGATCCTGTCAAGGTTCTTGATACAATAGAACAAGTGTTGAGAAACCAAATGACACGTCTAGTAAATGTTTTATGGAGAAACTATAAGATAGAAGAGGCAACATGGGAACCCGAAGAACTTATGATGAAGAACCAACAGAATCATTTTATGCAGTAATATTCTAGAAATTTTTAGGATGAAATTATTTGAAGTAGGAGAGAATGTAACACCCAAAGCATCCACGGTACATTTCCCTTTGAACAATGCAATAGCTTGCGTTGAATGCAACTTCGAGATTTTAACATATGACGACCAATCAAACTAGCCGTTATGAATATTAATACCAAATTTTTGAAATTGTATCAATTTTATATTTAAAAATAGACTTTATTTTTGGGTTTATAATATTGAAATTATCTTGGGGTAAATTTTGGGTATTTTTCTGAAAACAATCATTTTTTTATGAACGGTGAAAAATACTAAATTTTAATTAAAAAAAACTTTTTTTTTATAAAAATAATTTATAGTTATAAATTATACTATTGAGTGGTTTTAAGTATAATTAGATTATATTTTTACTATTTATTCCAATTTTGGTCATTGAACGTAATTTCACATATAAACTGGACATAAGGAATTGTCAATATTTTTATTGTTATTATTTTTCAAAACACACTTTTTGTTTTGACAATGAGAATTAATTTTAAAAGAATTTCTGCCACTTCTATTTTTTTGAATTTAGAAAAATGGATTCCAAATTTAGAATCAGGAGGTCTAAATTATTTAAATAGGTAAATTTTGTTTGTAGAAATTTTGAATAATTATTTAGGTAAATATTTTATTTACCATGGTTAAAGGGTAAATTCGTTAAATAAGGGTAAAACAATAATATTATAATAATATTAAATTACCTTAACACATGTAATAATCCTATTGGATGATACATGTCTAACCATGGGAAACCGTGGGTCTATTTTGGGACCCCATGGAGCCACTTGTAAGTGATAATGACACTTTATATTAATTAAGTTAAAGTAAATACAAAAATGACACAAACATATATCTTTTAGTAAAACAATTTTTACATAGGGTTATATATATTATCTCTTAGACTATTAATATTAATTAGAAATATAAAACGATTTTATACATAGTGGTATTTTTTTTATAATTTTTATACATTGAATAATTAAATTTCTTCATGACACAATGATGATGAAATATTTTCCTTATTAATAAAAGAATAAAATAAATAGTATTATAGATGTTAAAATAAATATAATTTGAAAGTTTTGATACCATACACAAATTTTATAGGTTAATGTGACATATTAGTACTGATTAAATGAATTTTTTTTGAATTAATAATTTTGTTAGGAATTTTTCAAAAACAAACTTGCAAATATTGTCAAAATTGACATAAAAGTGTTTTTAAAACAATGATTATATTATTAATTGATATTCTATTCCTAAAAATATAATGTTCGGCCAAAGGTCTTAAATAATATTATATATGTCATTAATTAACCAGTTTAGGTTCTCTTGGAATTTTATATAATGATTATTATCCATATAATATAAAAATACAAAGAGACATGGTAAATGTCATAATAATTAACTAAGAGTTAAATCTAGAAGATAAGGTCAATATAGTGACCCATACCGGTCTAAAACCTACTGGTTGAGTGTTTTTTGACCCATCCCCACCTTATCCTCGAAATAAATCATTTTAGAGCCATTAGAAACGGAAAATAAATTTATTATCAAATAATATTTTAAGCTTTTCCTAAGGTGCCCCTCACCCCTCTAATAAAAGGGAACTTCCCATTATCTCCAATTCACACCTTCAAAGCCATTTGGATCAGCCAAACCCTGCCAAAACTATCCTCTAAAATATCCTCCCTTAATCCTAGAGGCCTTAATTTAGTCAAAAATCCATCCTATGGAGCCCTTTTGATCAAATCAAAAGGAAGACCCCAAAGAAGAGGTAAATATTTCATCACCTTTTTCAAGTTCATTTATTCTTCCACTTCCTCTTTCTTTTTTGTCTCCATTATAAAATAATAACTCCAGTATCTTCTATATTATATGATTTTATTATAAATATGGTACAACCATATTCATTATTATATCCATCCTTTGAATGACATGTCACTATACTTGCGTACGTACGGCTTACCATCTCTACGTCGTGGTGTAGTTGTTACTCAATACATTCTTATTTGGATGGGTATAATAATAATGTATAATTGAGGTAAATAATAAATATAACATGATAATTATTATTTATATATGATATACCATCCAATTATTTATTATTTTAATATGAAAATAATGATATTGTCCCTCGTGCATACATAAGGATTACTATCTCCACGAACGTGATGAAATTCATTTACCATCGTATCCATTCAAGTATAATGTTCATTTGATGATTAAAAATAATGTTTAAAGACTCAATATAATTATGAACAAGAATAATATACAACATATCAAGAACAAACATTACTTATGTAAGAAAGAATTAAAGGTAAAATGAATTAGTTAACACCCAAAACGATGATACTATTGAAATATCAATAACAAAAAAATATTAAAAGATCATATATAATATAATATTAATGTATATGGTTCATTTATAATTTAATAACAACTATTTCACCATTATACAGGATGTTAACCGACCCTCAACCAAGGAAAAGAACAAGGTAAGGGTTATTTTGACAATATCTTCATCATCCGAGGTTGTTTATACGTAATTATCCACTGGGATCTCTTTATCATCCACATCCGTGTTTATTATAATTTATTTCTAAACATTATTATTATTTACTAGAAAATTGGTTAAATTCATTTATACCATTATTTGACATTATATGTACTGAAAGGAATATTTCCGTCGTTTTCCAAACAAGGTACTTTATGAACTTTTCGAAAAAATTAAGGTAAGAATGTTTTTTTAACATACACGGTGGGTGCAGCTATTTTCCGCCGTATAACATCATCAAATCTTCCCTTACATGATTATAATAATATATCCAAAATAAATGTTTTCTCTTATAATTATATTAATTTTAAATAATTTCAAAATAGAAAGAGATATTTCTCTAAAAAAGGTTTTGATTTCATCTATGTCAACATCCTTTGATGGATTTTAAGCTTATTTGATGTTGATTTATTATGATAAAAAATTCCATATTGTATTGAAGGTTTTTTGATATGTTTGACTATATATGTGTTATTTTTACACAATTCATCATTTATGGACAATGAATTGAAATTTTGTATGCTAGTTTTAATATGAATGTTTATGTTATGTTTAAACCTTTTCACACAAGGAATGCATTGGACATAGTTAGTGACAGGTCGAACCCGCTATAGCTCCTAAATGCATTGGTAGGTCTCATTAGAAAAACTGGTGTCTTGGCACAAGGCCTTAAAAAAATCTTATTTTTAGTCTTGGCTCAAGTCCTTGACTAGGTGGTTATAAAGTCTGGAATTATGAAATCCATCATTATGAAAGTGGCTATTGATATTGCATATGATTATTCGACTAGTAGAATATAAATGTGAATAATTAAATGGAATTATTTGATTCTATCTTTTCCATATTATGATAAAGTTCAAGTTTAGAAGGTTTTTTAGTCTTTTACATTTCCTTAAATTTTTATGATTATTTATGAATGTTTTCGCTATATTGTTATCCTTACTGAGCATCTGAGCTCACCCCTTTCTATGTTTTATTTTTCTCAGGATGGGAATAAATATTTCGTGACCGACCTGTAGGGATAGTATGTGGGGATATGAGTGTGATCTATAGAGATAATTTGGTTGTAGTTTTTCATTTTATAATGTAATGTAAAACATATGAGTGCATCTAGTATTTCCAAGGATACTAAACTAATTAGTCTTTCGTGACATAATTTCCTTGTATCATGCCAATGCTATGTAATAATACACCGACTCTAGGTAACTGGGGTTGGGGTATTACAATTCATTTTTAAAGGAATTACTAAAAACTCATACTATCCATGCATTTTTTGGAAGTGAGTTTTGGGAATATATTCCTTCATCATGCTTAATTGATGATATCCTGACAAAAGTTCCACTATAGAGAAATACTAGGCCCCATGTAGTTGATTGAAATATTCGTCTATCCATTAAAGGGGATAATTTTTCTTTATCATGATTTTTTATATTTCATGAAAATTAATATAGATGCACATTGAACCATAATTATTTATGATCAATAGGACTAACACATCCCATGGTGAAACAATCATATGTAAAAACCCATTTTAAAAAAATTCTTGTAATTTCTTTTTCGGGATCTTCTAACTAAATGATGTCTATTCTGTAAGGATATGTCAATATTGGAAAAGTATCCTATATAATATCAATTGAGAACTCAACCTCTTGGTCTATAGGAAGTCCAATAAACTTTCTGGGGGAATAAATTCGTATAATCCCTCACAATGGGAATGTATTCAAGCCTTACTCTCTCATTTTCATTAAACAGTTGAGCTAGATATGGTTTATCAAAAGGTTATAGTATCTATTCAAGGCCGAAATTTTATTTATGATATTAATACTCTTACAGTCACTTGAAAAAAAATATGTGGCTGACATGGGATGTGAAGAGTGATCTCTATCTATCGACAGTTTATTTTGTCTTTATATAAGGATATCAAATCCATTCCAAATATAGCATAAAACACTTCTCAAAAAGAATTAATATGATTTTTTGGAATATTTAGTCCACAAAAATTGATTGTGGAGGAGTTATATACTTGGTATTTAACAATTTCTCCATTTTCTATTCTCACATATATCTCAAACCCCATTTTTAGGTCATATTTGAATAGTTATACTAAACATGAATGATATGAAAGAATTATTATAACTAGAATCAAATATTATTTTCATTATTCATGAACGAATAAATATTTTAACCATCACCACATAATTTTTTGGATACACCACATTAGTAGTGACAACATGTTCCCTTCCTTGTTATCTAGGTGTTAGAGGTACTTTTCATTTATATTATCTAACAACCCCTAGCATTGGGAATTGGATTTCATAATTCCTATGTTCCTTATAGTCGAAACACTTCACCACATGCTGAATGTTAATATGAACCATAATTTCTTCTTCAACATTAGTTGGTTTCTTCATTTCCCATAGGCATAGATTATACTAATGCCCATTTTTCCTATAATTATAACATATTATAGTTTCCTTGAGTGAGTTTATAGGGTGATTATTCCCACACATTTGGCATATAGGATGTTGTATTTTATTTCCTCCATTATATTTATATAATGATACTCTGGAAGAAATATCCATCTTACATTTTTTTGACTCCAATATAATGAGCACTGAGATTCACCAATCTCCATATCAAATTTGAGGTAGAAATATAAAATATATTAATAACACTCAAAGTACTAAATGATTAATGTTTTTATATACTCCACTTTAACCCACTGAATAAATGGGCCACTATAATTTCGATGTTACTGATAAAGCTGGAGGTGTACCATGAAATCCTTCTAGTGTTTTACTTATATTTCCTGATATAACAATCATTATTTTTATTTAGTCTCAGGAAATCCCTCTCTATTTCAAGATGGTGTGTCTAGGGAAAATATTCACTAAAAAATATTTTCTTGATGTCTTCCCATTCCAAGTAATCGATATCATCATTGAAATTTTTCGTTCTTGATTAGTGTCTACTACTAATCATATTTCTTCTCAATGTGATAAATATCCAAAACAAATTTCTCTTTCTCTTAGTATTGAGGGATAAAAAATATCTTTTCAATGGATTTAATCTATTGTTACTTGATGAGGGGATCAAAAGACCCACTAAAGGTTGGAGGCCTTTGTCGTATAAAATACTCAGCTACAATATTCTTCTTCTTAGGTGGAGGAGGGAGTTCCACATGATTCAAGTTATTATTCATAATATGAGAAAGTAGATCCAATAATTCCATGAAGTAATCATCTCTCACTCCTATAAGGTTTGGAATAGAATTGGGGAAATCATTACATTTCATATCATATTGGTTATTAGTAATTTTTCTCCAATTTCCTACTGTTAACTAAAAAAATAAGTTTAGAATAAATTCTCAAAATATAATTAATAACTTTTAAATGAAAATTATATCATGAATTATGAGTCTCTATGTTTCAATATAAGTTATCCATGGTAATTTTTCTTATTAATATTTATAACATAAGAATTTTTTCTAGTCTTTCACAATGGCTTATAAAGAGGTTGTGAATTTCTAAAACATACCCCTTAGAAGTTCCAAATAAGCATTACAATAAGGTATCTTTGTCATGAACCATGTAATGATCGATTAAAATCCTAATTTTCCCTTTTTGGTCTTATTACCACTAAGTACAACTATCCCAGATCCACATCCACTTGTAGTATCCAAAAATTGATTTAATTTTATAAAAACCACTATCTATATAGTTTACAAAACTTAAAGGATATTTTATATTAATTTGAATTATCCCTAAGGTTATAAAAAATTTATTCTAGTCCCAATCCCCCAAAATAATAATAAATTTATTTGACATCAACTATGTTGAAAAAAACCATTTACCCATATTTTTATAAGATTTTCAAACATAAATATCCATTAAGTAAAACCCAATGATCATGATGTGTAGTGTCTTTGTAATAATAGGTTTATAATACATTGAATGAAAAATAAATTATTAAATACTCATTTAATTATCCATAATTAGATTATAACTCTATTTTATCTCATAAACCCACATAGGATAACCTGAGGAATACATAAAAGAAATGGGTGATCTAGAAATGACAATAATGGAATAAACCAGATAATGAAACATAACGTATGAACCAAAGGTATAAAAGATATCATAAAATAAAAGCCCCATGATTAATCAAATGTAAGAATAACTTAAATATCATGGTATCATAATATCATAGCAATATATGAAATGTGGAAGAAACATATAACTTTACATAAGCATGAATCAAGGGTAAATTCACGGATAATACCATATAGGGGAAAAGTCCCAAACATCATTATGTTTATTCACCAATAAACTAAAAAACTTCTCATGTGAAAAAATAATTACTCAATTCATTATATCACCTTTTGGGCTCACCCATCATAATAGGTACATGATTATGTGTGATATAAAAGGAAATCAATCCTAAAAAATAAACATAAAAATTACCCATTGAATTAAATGCATTATATTTGAGAAAAGAAAATGTGGAATCTAATAACCCATAAAAACATGGTTGAATAATCTAGTTATATATACTAGATACATATATACCAAATTTATAATCATTCCACAACATTAACGAGAGAGATAACATGAGTTAGTGAGGGAATGATCATAACATGAAGAAATAGGTGGTTTAGAGAGACCCCTTACCTTGAGTCTGAATCATTACATATGTTATTTATCGTCTTGAATAATAAACTTATGTTAATTATTAACTTTATTAATATATGTTTTCATATTTATTATTTATGTTATAATCAATTACTTAATCTTTTAGGTTCATGTTGTACTTTTTAATGATATTCATCACATATTCCCTAAAGCACTTCAGTATGTTGACTAAAGACAAATACATTATTAATTAATCATATCTAAGATAGAAATCATATAATAATTAATAATTTTAAGCATTTATTATACTTTTAAAACTAACCATGAATTATTGTTAATAAAAATTAAATATATTAAAAAAATGGAAATAGTATCCCCTATCTATGCAAGAATAACATATCCATTTTCCATGATCATGATGGAAAGAAAAAAAGTTTTCTTTTATATGTCCATAATAATAATTATATCATAAATATTTTATAATATATTTAAATAAATATTTATATACCATCTTTGTGATACATTAATGAAAAATGAATCACATTGCTTCATGGAGGTGGTAATCTAAATGCGTGCACTAATGATGTTATCATCTTTTAATGAATGGAAAGGTAAGAAAATATATGATATATTAAATTTCAAGAATTATGAATATTTTATTAAATATATATATATACACACACAATAAATATATCAACATAAATATTTGTGAGAGGCGATGATGGAAAACCTATTTCATCAGTTCGTTAGGTAGTAATCCTCTACACACACAAACAATAATTTTATTTCCGATTTGATATAAATGGATATAGATGAAGATATTAAATAAAAAAATAACATATAATCATATTTATGACACTAATTATGTTATATAAATATGGATAAATAATATTGTAAGTATGTGGAAGAAGAAATGAATCCCAATACATGATTAAGAATTATACCTCTTCTTTGGACAACTTCATTATACTTGCACCAAAATACTTCTTAAGAGGTTTTTAGAATTAAAAACATAAATCTAGGTTATATTAATAGAATTAAGGAATATTTTTTATGTTTATTATTGGATCTAAAAGTATTTTTAATTATTAATAAAATAAGAAATATGGTTCTCTTTTATAAGTGCAAAGGAAAATTTTGTAAGTACCAAAAAAATATTTTATAATGGGACGTCACTCTCAAGAAAATTGACTAAAAAATTTATAAATGATTTAGTATAGGTAATATAAGTTATATAAACACTTATAAAATCGAAAAAGAAATATTTTATTCCCTTTATCATTATAGTTACTCAATTTTACCATTTTATTTTTCAGCACGGTAACTGGTTTTTACATTGGTAATGTATCCTTTAAGACTAAAAAAATTAAATCTTATTAGATTTTTTAGAAAAAATTATTATAGATTTTAAAAAAAATTAAAAATAAAAAAAATATTTTTTTGGAAAATTAATCTTATCATAAGTGCATGTAATGTGCAAAAACCATGTTCAACCTTAAAAGTGGTAATTTTTTACATAATTTACTATTAAATATAACAAAAAAATAAATTGACCTTAATAAATAATATTAATTACTCTATTTAAAAATATGGAAAATATTTTATCAAATTGAATTAATATAAGTGTCACAATTTAATTTCAAATTAAATATGCAAAACATGATAAAAAGCGGTTTTTTGAGAAAATGCATTTTTCAAGGAATAGATGATCTTATATTAACTATATGAATAGAAATAATCATTATATGAATTTAAATTCTTATAAATATAAATATAATCTATAAAATAAATTTTAATATTTCACTAATTGGGATTATTTTTGTTAACTAAAATGGATAAACTATATGCACTTGAATATATTTTGCTGAAAACTATGTTTTATGCATAAAAATAACCTCATACTAACATCATGAGAATTTATAATTCAAAAGAAATTAATTATATTATTCTATATTTAATATTAAATATTTAAATATAAGACCAAATAAGAAATGTACTATGTCTTTTATATTAATTTACTTAATAAATAGAAAGTATAACATTTGAAAAATTGTTAACTTTCACTATTCACAGATAAGTCAATCATTTAAAAAAAATACTATATTTATTGCAAAGTTAATTTCAATATTACTATCTAAAAAATTAATTTATTTTTATGAAATAAATGTTCTAAAATATTTAGAAATTCAATATAATAGTTTCTCAATAATAATAATCAAAATCATTTTTGAAGAAAACAATTTTTTGATGAATAAAATATATTCATTCAAAATTATGTACTTAATTAATAGAAATTTATAAATATATTTATATTTATTAGAAAAAATACATATAATTTAAAAATTATATAATCTTATTCACACTATGAAATTTAATTTCTATGTTATAATAGTCATATTTATATAATCTTGGTTTGTTTTGGCTCGGTGTTCCTTGTCATATATGCTATCAAAGACAGTTTTTTTAAAATATTATATGTTACACTTAAAATACATTTATTTAATCTCATACCTTTCAAAATACCTTCCAAAGACCCCTATCTTCATTCTATAGGTCCTTGTTTAGGTATAATACCAAATTTTTAGGGGTTAAGGTGTAAAGAAAAAGTGATTGTTTGAAGAATATGTATAGATTTTAACAAAACAACTTAATACTATTTCTTCTTCCACCTCATTAAAATATTAAAAAAAATTATGATATAATAAAAATAGTAACTGACAAATTATAAGATATTATTATGTTAATGGAATATCCTATATCAATCTACACTTCCTTTAAAAGGTAAATGAAACCACCATTCGTGTGTACAACAAACAACCACATCACAGACAAAATTAATTCATTTTCAATCACTTCCTCTCAAGGATATTTATAATATAGTAAATATATGATATTTATTATATATTTATCACTATTTAAAATTAATATATAAAATATATTTTTTACCATTCCATTAATTAAAAAATGGCAATTTCGTCCATGCATACATGTCTACTATCACCAAAATGAAGTGAAGTGATTCATTTTTTATCACCATAGTACATGTGTGGTATATATGTGTGTATTTAAAGAAATGATATGATATTTATGATATAATTATTATTATATAAATATAATATAATAATTTCCTTCTTTCTATCATGACAATTGGGAAATGGAAATGTTACTCATGCGTACGTACGACCTACCATCTTAATGTTTGTAATAGAGTTAATTTTTTCTTAACCATATTTCATGTATGGTTTTAAAATTAGAATATATTATTAAAAATTATAATTATTTTATGATAATTATTTTTGAGCTGAGGAAATAATGATCTATTTGACCTAATTCAAATTATCAAAGTCATTTGTACATATGATCCAAATATCAACAAAACATCCAATATGAACCAAAATGAATTGGTAATTTAAGTTAAAATAATAATAAATAAAATAAATGGGATAAAAAACATTAAAATGTTTTAATAATGAAAATAATTAACAAAAATTTATTATTATGTAAGATAAAATATGTATGTGATGAGTCAGACTCCAGTTAAGGGACTTTCATTTAAAAAAATGACCACTTTTTAATGTTTCTCTTCCAAATCTTTTTATTCCATGACCATGTTTTTATAAATGCTTCATGAAATTTATTATTTATGTTCTAATGAATTCTAAAGTCCATTTTTTAGCATATTTTAATTTATTTAATATTATATTAAAAGGGAATATTTTCATGGTTTTCTATAAGGTACACTTCACTATAAAAACTCCATTTTAAATTTTTTAAATATTTATTTTCTAAATATTTATTTTTCATGAATATATTATTAAAAATTATTTTAGTTATTTAATAATATTAACATAAAATAATTATAAAGTAAATTTATGTCTCCCTTTCAATGTTTTTTAAAATGATCATTTTTATAAATTTTATAGAAAATATTTTCACATTATTTACTAAAGAAAAAAAGATTTTATTTTAATGTATAAAACATTTATGGATTTTACTACCACATTAACTATTATTTTATGGTTGTATTCCTTTATAAGAAACCATTTTTACTTCAAATAAAACCCTTTCTTCCTTTTAAGGTATAATACACGCCTTATGTTCATTTCTCAAACTCCTTCTATTATGATATGAGGAAAGATTTTTTGACCAATTTATTTCCATGTGTATCTCTTATTACTATGTCATATGATATATCTTATTTCTTGACAAAAATAATCATGTACATGTTATGATGGGCGATCCAATATAGTGCCCCAATGAATTTGGTATATAGTTTTCTTCATGAGATGTTATGTATGAGATTAGAGAGTAATCCAAATCCATAATAGGACTCTATCTACCATGTGATATTATCTCTATAGTTAACCTTAACTTATTTTTATACCATGTTTTGTGTTTCTACCACATTTCCTTCATTTCCATGTTCTTATAATACCATTTTTTTCATATTATTCACCCATGTGATTACTCAAGAGCATTCTATTTTACAATATCATGCCATACCATTGACTCTCATGTTATAATTTCTAATCATGTTTATTAACATATTGTGAATTTTGTGCCCATCCCACATTTTAAAATGTTTTTAATAGAGTTTTACGGAAGTGTAGGGACAAGTATGAGGTCAATATGAAAATTTCATAGATGTGACATTGAAAAAAAAATTATATCCTAAAAGGATTGTTTTGGGAAAATATGGATACTAAGTGGAAGTGTCCAATTTGTGATGTGTTATTGATTTATGTGATGATGATGGCCTAATTATCTAAAACTCTAATACTTAAAGATTACAAAGTATAATAATATAAAATTTTGACTTAGAAAACAAAAATATATAATGTTTAAGGATGGATCATTACACATATCCTCATAATATCCTATCTTAGGGATTATTAAGTGTTAAAATTCCTGATGAGAAGCCTCATTTACTTATAAGAATCAAGAAGTTGATAATAAAACATCATCAGTGAACCATCAGAAATATGTATTCCGACTATAGTAAATATTTAAGAATATATCACTTTATGGTTTTCATCATATTGGAGAACATCTATGAACATTTTTTCCACAAATACTATATGGTAATTATCACATCAATGTTATATTGTTGAACACTAAACATGTGATAATATATTTATTAATATTCATGTCTTTGAATGTATAAGTAATTAGAAGTTAAAAATATAGTTTGTTCTATGGTACCATCTCCAATAGAATCCAATTTTCACTAAAGATAACTACTAATGATTTTTATTATGAAATATGTAACAAGATATTTATGCATTTAGTGAGATAAGTCTTTAGTCAATAGTGCTACCATAATGTTTTCTTGTGAAAACTATTCTTATTGTCACCTCACCCTTGGAGAAAAACTCATAAAGAGGTGATACTTTTGATGTATGTGCTTTATTCATTGACATGACCTTGGATACTCATTAAGATCACCATTGTAGTATTATCAAAATATTATCCAATAAAATATTTAATGATCAATAAAAAATTATAATTTGGGAAAAGGTTATATATGTAAAATTCTTATTTCTCTATATATAAATATTCAATATACTTAGAATCTACCAAATAATCGATAACCACTAGCTCATTTGAGCACTTCCAAATCACAAATTCAACTTTATGGTAGAAGACGTATCCCAACTATGATTTTAGATCATTTTAACATATTTGGAAACTAGCATTATAAGGACTAGTACTTAATATCCCACTTAAACCAAGAGTATATACTTAATGTGCCTAAGATACTTTTGAATAGTATTTAAAATAGTCTAATGCTAGTATCTATGGACTTATGAAATACTATACCCATAAGGATACAATTAAACTGACATCAGAATGCAGTTTTTGATGAACCATAGTGAGAGAACCCTCCGGTAGACCAGAACCTTATAGAGGTTATAGTGTCTACAGTCTAAGCTATAGGTAAATGGGTTTCACCTATAATCATTTAATATTTAGATGTTGTACCTAAATAGGGATGATAAAAAATATCACTCCCTAGGGATGCTTTGGAGTAAACAACCATATTTTTACGGTAAAAATGATCATCAGAAGGTAACAGTTTTGTTGAAAAAGATTGAGAAACTCTTTGAGTTCTTAAGGATTCTAGATTCTATCATGGAGAATTTCTTCTTCTTCAATCTTGACAGGCATTGGAGTTGGTTATGGGATTTTGATAGTTCTGTCCAAGACTTATGAGGGATTTGAGTTGAAATACTTTAGAACCCTTTTCATGAAGTAATTCTATATATAATCCATAGTTTTGGCTAAGTCTGAAGAGTTTCTTGACATTTATATGGGTGATCAGTCAGTGAATTAGTATGCCAATTTATTTTATGAAATTTATCAGTTTTCACCTAAGGTGGTATCAAATGATAAGATAAAGGTATAAGTATTGTAGATAGGACTTTAATTAGTTATCCAATATCAGGTCCTTATGTTTAAGCTTTCCAATTACAACGATGTTATGGATATAGATATGTGGGATAAAAATGATTTGGATGGTAATTTAGGGTTGATGGTATTTCCTTATACTCATATTGGTAGCTAGAGTGGTGAATTTAAGTGGATGCGAAATATAAATGAATCTCATGGTGGAAAAACAATGGTATTCCTCAACCATAGAATTTATTCAAACCACATGTATTTTATAGTAAATGAAAATCAACTTATTTCCAATGTGTAAAGGTTGGGTACTCACTGTATGCTTGCACAGAGACACCAAATATTTATATCTCTTGTGGATTTTCATTTCATTTTCAATGGTTTTTCTATATTTTAACTATAGCAACCTTGTCTTTATTAGTAATATTTTTTTTCCAGAATAAATGTGTGTTATAATATATCATATAGTATTATACACATATTACACATAGTTAAATCAGAAACAATTTATTTCATTAATATAAATAATTATATCAGTCCGCAACTAGACCCATGAAAATTCGAAACATTAAAATGGGACAAAAAATATAAAATATAATAATTACAATGTGAAAACATATGTCAGCCCAATCTTCTAGAATCATAATTCCCATGAATAGCACTATATTAAAGAGATTTAATGTTTGTAAACCAACACCCATCTTAAAAAAAGGAAATATATAACCTTAGAGTAATTTAAGTGAATGTTTAATAAAATAATTAAGAGATATTTATAATAGGTAATATGATCATTGGAATAGTAACCTCACTATTGAGAATAGTTACCTAACTGATGAGAAGAGTTACAAGACTGTTGGAAGAGTAATTTAACCTCCAAATATAAAATGGGTTATAAATAATATATATCAGGACTAATTTTGGAAAATATAAATATTATAATTTCATAAAATATAAATAAATATAAAAAATATGAGCATTATTTTTAATAAACTATATTATATTGAATTTCTCAAAAAACACAATTTCTATATTAAAAATTAAAATTTTTAATATTCAGAAATTATTTTTATAAAATAAGTTTCATATTTTGAAT
This sequence comes from Viscum album, assembly GCA_963277665.1. Lineage (NCBI taxonomy): Eukaryota > Viridiplantae > Streptophyta > Magnoliopsida > Santalales > Viscaceae > Viscum > Viscum album. Next base: position 1,475,506,613 of record OY728152.1, on the reverse strand, counting down.
CATCAGATTACAATTTTCCAATGGTGATTATTTCATAATTTTCTAAAAGACTTCAATTTTTATGTGAATAGAAAAAATATTGTTTTCGAAATACCACATGTTTTATTCCATAAGGATAACATGATAATAACTTCATAAATGATGAAATCTTTATTTGATCTTGCAATAAATTAAATAAGATAAATGGATCATTTAAAAAAATTAAACTTAATTTCCCAACCAAATTTTCCTTCCAATGTCCAATGTCAAATGCATTTCATAAAATAATTATCCAAAGTCAAATTCATTTCATTAAAATAATAGTATTCCATTTTTTCAACATTCATTTCATTAAAAAATAAATTATGATTATAAAGTGTTTGAAATGATTAAAATTATTTTATTTAATTCATATATATTTATAATGTAAAAAATGTAACTATTCAATGGTTTACCTTAATATTATATTTTATTCGATTTTTTATTCAAAAAATAACCCTATTATCATGTATAAACAACCCTTCTCCCTCACCTTGAAAAAACACTCTTCCCACACTTAAGATAGGAAAAAATATTCCCAAATACCATATCTTAATAAACATAGAATTATTAGGATTTTTCTAGTGAAAACCAACCCCAAGAATCAAGGGAGCTTAATGCCTTATAAGTGAAGATACATCAAGAAAATTGTAAGTTTTAATCAACTCTTCTCTTATTTTCATATTATCTTCCTTATTTTATTTTTCACTTTAAAACAACAGTATTCAAAGGATAATTTATTGTTACAATAAAATTAAATTAACTATTTAAACCAAATATAATTATTTAATTCACAAACAATTAAAATGTCATACTTATATTTTCTCGATTATTGATAATCTCCCATCAATGGTCAGATAGCCACACATGAGGAAATTTCAAAATATCAACATATAAAAACTATTAGTTATGTTAAAGGTATATAAATTATTTTAACCAATTTTAATTATTTAATTTAAAATATATTGAAAATCCATACTTCTCTTTTCCCCATTCATGACAATGTCCCTTCAACGGTCGATTAACCGAACATGAGGACATTTCTATCTCCCTATGTATCAAAAACATTATGCATTTTTGTAATAAATTATTTATAATAAAAATGTATAAATATAAGTATTTTTGGGCTTCTTAAGATAATATTAATAACATTTAAATAGAAATTATGAAAGAACATTAATTTTTTTGAAATGTGGGAACTTATAAATAAAATATCATATGAAAACGTCACACCTTTAAATATGGAAATTAATAATTACTATAAAATGAAAAAAATTGAAAAATAGTGAAAAACATTAACATATTTTACATATAATTTCATGATTAAATAATCCTATGTCTATTATTCGTGAGGTGAAAAAGTGAAAAAATATTGCTGGATTTAAGGTAAGGGAATTCTCCAGACCCTCTTTTCCATTCACGTACCTCTTTGTGTTATGTTCTCTAAGTGCTGAATTACATTATTTTTAAACCCTTTTTACATTACTATTAATTCCAAAATAATTTTATATCAATGGGATACACTTGTTCCCTCCAATTAAAACCTTTCTGTAATCCACATATTGTACCATCATGGTACCAAATTCATGTATTGAATTTCACTCTTTTTTTTGAATATTCTTATATAGTGAATACCAAAACCACTTCTGAGCCCATGGCTATTCACTTAGATGTATAAATAATTTATTTATATATGTAATTAAATGTATAAAACCCAAATTCCATTACTATGGGTTAAAAATGATGCAATGTTGAAGTATTTAATCACTTATGTACAAACAAATTTTATATATAACTTATTTTTAATCTACACAGGTTATTTATTAAATTTTTTATAATATAAAATTTAGATAAAATGAATTAATACATATGAATCGTTTTCCGCGATATAAATCTACTACATTTGGTAAAAAATTATTCTATTTAAATGAAATTTTTTTCAATACCTTGGTGAAAAACCATAGTGAAAAACCTTGGTGAGAAACCTTCACAATTATAATCTATGAAGTCTTACTGATAAAACCTGGTGTTATGCTTATGAATGTAAAAAATATATGTTATAGCCACATTTCCATTTTATGTATCATGTACTTATTTTCATTATCTCATATTATTCCTCATTTGTTATCTATATTGATCAGTCATGTTCCATTGCCTTTGTTTATCCCTTACTTGGATTTATACTCACCCCTTTATTTTAATGTATATCTATATGATATGAGATATAGTGAAAGTAACATATAATAAACCTACTAAGAAGCCTTTAAAGTATATTTTAATATTGTTTATGATATTCATGTATTATGTTTCTAGTTTCTAAGAAATCGAACCTTGAAAGATCATCTGTGTTATTAAGTGTTGAATCATGTAATGAATGTTTTATGTATTAAAATGGAGGGATTCCAAAGTTGTTATTGGAGGATTGTTTAGATATTTTTAGAAATTAGGATTAAAAAACTTTATTAAGAACCATATGGATAATTATAAATATAAGAAAACTTCCTAGATTTTTAGTGATGTAATAAAAAAAAGGGTTTCCCAGAAAGGAAATCATTGTCTAGATAGTACAAGTGGATGTGTCTCTTGCACATTTTACTTAGTGGTAATAAAAAAATGGATAATTTATATTTGAATCCAAAATCAAATGGTGCACCACAATGAGACATACTTTACATATATTTTGACACTCCCTATGGATAGGTTTTGTTAATATCATGATTTTTACAGAACTTTATCAAGGATATATAAAAAATGTAATTTTTCTTTGACATTATTAATGAATATCATCTTTAATCAGGTGGTTTTGGGATTTAAAACCCCTTTAGAATTACATGATTTGTAAAATCAACTCATTTCTCACCAAGTTTTTCTTCTTTTATAAAAATGGTGAGAAATATGAGGAACTACATAAATAATGAGTGAAATAGAACATGCACTGATGACCTTCATAAAAAAATAGAAGATGGAATGGAAAAAATAATTAGGATGATGAATCAACTATATTGGGTTATGTATAACAACCTAAATCATGTTGAGAATCCATATTCACCTCAACGGAAAAAACTATCAGTTGATTCCTTCATTCCTCAATGACCTCTATCCCTTAGTGGATCTGGTGATCTATTAATTTCCAAACAATAGATTGACTTTATAAAAAAGTTAATTTATGTACACCATTGTTCAGAGACAAAGAAAGATTCCATGGTAGTATACCACTTAGAAGGAGAGTCTGATTATTAGTTAACACTGAGTAAGAACACTAATCTAGGAGATGAGTTTGATAATATAGATATGGAAGAGTTTAGAAGAATCTTATTCAAAAAATATTTTCCCCATTCAATGAGAAAAAATGGTGTATAAATTATTATAGGTTAAGAAGAAAGAGAATGAATCAGTGAGAAGCTATAAAATAAAAATTACATGAATTTCTCATCACACCTATCAACTTTTTATGGAACTCAAGGGGATGTTTGATAGGTTTTATGGTGATATGAGATCACATTTATTGAGGATCCTAGAAAATTTGTACTTCGAAAGCTATGAGGAGATAGTGAGGAGTGATTTGATGGTTGAAATATATTTTGGAGAGATGTAGTAGTCTCATAAGAAGAAAAAAAATAATAGATTAATTGATCTAAACTAATGGGAGAATTTGGATCATGGAATATGTGAAAATAAACTAAAACTACCCACCTGAAAAAAAACATGGGATGAAACAGTAGAGTAACTTATTTCTTAGTAGTGGAGAGTGATAAAAGTGTAGAAGATATTGAAACATATCTTGAAACTAACTTAGTGAGGTGAATCCTCAATATAACAATAAAAAAGGGAAGATGGATAAATTACAACCTGAATTTCAATTATTTAAATGTGTAAAACTTATTCACTTTTAAAAGTAATGTCCAATTCATAAGATAATGAAGGGAAACCACTAGAAACGTCATCATTGGCCTAGTGTGCAAGGTCATGCTTTCACAATCAAAAAATATGAAGTACTTTCTCTAATTAATGTGGTGAAAAGTTTAAACATCATTCTATAAAAGCTATAAATAAATGTTTTTGAATATTTTTCTACGAGTTTATTTATATAATGCATGTTTGGAAAGAATATAGAATCAAACCCATCACTTCATGAAGTATAGTTATTAGTTTAAACATATAGGAGGAATTATAAGAGAATAAAAGCTGTGTAGAAACTATAGTATCAACTTTAGCATGTACAATATCATAAAAAAATTTGTAGTAATTATTAAGGTTGAATTTGAATCTATACTATGGATGGACAATCTCTCAAAGTAAATTATAAGATAAACAATATAAGTAAGGTAATTTCAGTGGTCTTGAATGAAAACCCTATAGTTAGTTTCAATGGATATATATCTTAGTCTGAAATATATCTAGAATAAACTCCGAGACAATTATTTGAATAAATTATTTTTGAATAAAAATAAGAATGATAATATATTAAGATAGCAAATGTCCCCATTTTTGGGAATACATTGATTTATTTACTAATGATTTACCTAGATGGACCCCACAAAGAGAGGTAGAGTTATCCATTGAACTCATACCTAGATCTAAAATAAATTTTAAGATATCATATATAATGGAAAATATAAAGTTATAATAATTAAATAATCAACATAAAGATATTTTTGGGAGATATTTTATTCAAACAAGTGTGTATCCAGAGAGAGAATTTGTTCTCTTCTTGAAGAATAAGGATGGATCAATGCGACTATAAATTGATAATAGAGGACATAAAGGGATCGTAGTGAAGAAAAAATATCTTCTTAAAAGTATTGATTATTATTTTAACCCACTTCATGGGGATTAACTCATTTACGAGATTGACCTATGATCATGTTATCACCAGTTAAGGATGAAGAAATAATATATACCAAAGAATAAATTCCAAAAAGATATAGGCATTATGAGTTTGTTTTTATTCACTTCATCTTTTTAATACTCCTTATATATTTATGTATTTTCTGAATGGGTCTATAAATATTTCCTAGAATGTTTTGAAGTATTTATTGATGATGTTCTAATATATTAAAAAATTAGCGCGGAATATGATGATCATCTAAGGTTAATATTAAAAACTCTAAGGAAGGATAATGTTTTTGGTAAATTCAGAAAATATGAGTTTTATTTATAACAAGTTTAATTATTTGGAAACATCATGACCAGTGAATGAATCTCAGTTGATCCAATAATGATAATGGATGTGGATAAGTGGATATATCGTACAACTCTTACTAATATTGAAAGTTTCCTTGGTCTATCAAGATACTATATAAGGTTTTCAAAAAAGTTTCCCAGATTTATAATCCTCCAACCAAGTTAACATGAAATAGAGTCAATTTTATATGTATAAAGGATTATAAAGAAATTTTCCATGAACTAAAGGAGATATTAGTTGTTGCAAATATGATAACTTTACCTTCTAATGGGGAAGGATTTACCATTTGAATTGATGAATCCATAAAAGGACTTGTATTTTTACTCATTAAAAATGGAAGGATGATTGATTATGAATCGCAAACGTTAAAGCCTTATGAAAAGAACTATCTTACTCATGAAGGAGAATTATCTATATTCATCTTTTCTGAAAAGACATGAAGTCAATACATTTATGTGGAAAAAGAGATATATACACAAAACCAAAAATTATGAAGTATATATTACCACAAAAGGAGATTAACATGTACTATTGAAGATGGATATAGCCAATCAAGGATAATGATTTCTATATTACCTACCATCATAGAATGGATAGTAAGGTAGCTAATGCTATTATATAAAAATAACCTACTACTCTACCCATGTTGTAGATCAAGAATTAACCAATATTCTTATATATGAATAGTATGAACTTTGAAATCCTAAAGAAAGGTAATAAATCATACCTTTACTAAATGATTTCCTAACGTTATATCCAATAGTAGATCATGGTGGCATAAAGGGATGATCTGGATCTCCAGAATAATGTGAAAGATGTAAAATAGGAGATTCTTTATTAGTTCCATATCGATTAAGATTGACTCATTTGATTTGGAAGTATAATTTTTGTGCCTCAAACACACGAGATAAATAAGGATATTTTAGTTAATGCACATATATCATATTTTCCCATCCATCATAGAAGTATTAAGATGTACTGAGACCTTATAAAGAACTTATGATGGGACAAAATGAAAAAGTAGTTTTTTGAGTACACCTCAAAGCAATTGCTATCTTAGTAAGAAAAATTACAGTGATATAAGTCTTAGGGGATGATGAAACCATTTAATATACCCACATATAAATTGGATAACATAACCATGAAATTTTACATTGATATCTTGAAGATATCCATAGGAAATAATGCAATATGGGTTGTGGTGGATCGACTCACCAATAGTTCCCACTTCATTTGCTATTCAGGAAGACTTATATCATGAATTTTTTTTAATGATATATGTAAAGAAATTTGTGAGGTTGTATTGGGTAGAGATTTCAATCATTTATAATCATGATATAAGGTTCACCTCTAATTTATATAGAAGTCTTCAACTCTATCTGAATAATGATCTAGATTTTAGTACGAATTATCACCCCCAAACCAATGACCAATTTAAAAGGACCATTCAAAAACTTGAATACATCCTATGATCTTTCACAATGGAATTTAGAGGTAGATGGGATAAACATCACTCATTATTTTAGGTATCATAGAAAAAACACCCACATTATTATTTAAATGGATGCATATTAAGCACTATATGGAAAGAAATGTAGAACTCCTACTTATTAGGATGAAAATGGTGAAAGAAAGCTATTTGAAAAAATATTATATAAGATATGACATAAAATTTTTAACCCATACAATAACATATAAAATCTCCTTAGTATTGGAAGAATAGATATGTGAACAACCATTAAAAGGACTTTGAGTTTGATACGAAAGAAAATGTATTCCTTCAAATAACACCATGTAATAGTGTCATTTAGTTCAGAAAGAAAGGGAATATTAGATCTAGATACAATTACTACATTGAAATCCTTGATCTAATAAGAGTAGTGGCCTATCAGTTATTATTTCCACAAAATATGGATCAAGTTCATGATGTGTTCTGTGCATCACTACTAAGGAAGTGCACCCATGATCCCTCACATATACGGAATCTGGAGGTGGTACAATTAGAGAATGGAAAATCTTATAAGGATAAATCAGTGGAGATCTAGGAACATAGAGACAATTTTCTAATAAACAAGACAACTTTCCTTATCAAAATGTTATGGAAGAACCATATCTATGAAGAAGTGATGTGGGAACTATAGGAAATAAAGAAATATAATTACTCTAAACTATTCAAAATAGAGAATATGAATTTAATGTTTAGATAATAAATTTTTAAAGGTGTAACTAATATAATGACCCATATTTTATTAGTAATTTTTTTCCTAAATAAATATTTGTTATATTATATTATATATTATTATACATATAAAAAACATTGTAAAATAAAAAAAATGTTATTTAATTAGTCAAAATTGTTACATTAGTCCACAACTAGAACCATGAAAATTCCAAACATTAAAATTTGAAAAAAATGGAAAAATATGGATCACCCTAATATACTAGAATCATCCATCCCCTGAACAAAACTATAGGAAAGAAATAGTATACTAATAAAAAAATCACCATCATAGAAAACAAAAATACATAACCTTGAGAGGAATTTTAGTGAATGTTTAATAAAAAATAAATATGAACTTATAGGAGTTTATATGATAATGGGAATAACAATATGATCATTGGAATAGTAACCTGACTATTAGGAATAATCACCCGACCCTTGGGAATAATAACCCCACCATTGGAATAATAATTTATCCTCATATCCAAAAATTAGATACAAATAATATTTATAATGATTATTTTTTAAAAATATAAATATTATAATTCCTTAACATAAATATCAAGATTACAAATATAATAACTCTTTTTAAAAAACTGTATTGTAATAGATTTTGATGAAATAAAAAAACATTATATTAAAAACTAAAATTACTTATCATAAATAATTATTTTGAAACAATTTATTTCATATTTGTAATCATCTCATAAAAATTTTATAAGGGTGTTTTTTTGGTAGTTTTATGAAATACTTAAATTTTCATGTGAATAGTGAAAATGTTGTTTTTGAAATGCTGCATGATTTATGAAATAATGATGATGAAATAATGAATTAATAATATTTTTAATAGTTATTTTGGCCCAAAATAAATTTAATAAGATAAAATGATCATTTAAAATGATTAAACTTAATCTAGAAATATAAAAAAAACTTAGAAAGTCTAAAGTCAAAAGTATTTAATTAAAATAACAATTCCTCATTTTTTCCACTTTCCATATGATTAAAAAATAGTATAAGATTATAACATTTTATAAATTCTTAAAGTAATTTTATTTCATTAATATATGTTTTATAATTTAAAGAATAGTAGTATTAAAATTTTTATCATGATATTGTATTTTATTCAGTTTTTTATTCTAAGAATATCCCTCTCCTCCTGTATAAATTACCCATCCCCCTTGTAATTCCCCTCTTCTTATAATTGGATTAAAAAGGAAGAGAAGTGTTTTATGGCATTAAGAGACATCCCAAAGATGAAAAAGGCTAGAAATAAATGCCAAGGGCTTCATTTACAATTTGGGTTCGATTTTCTATTTGAAAAACAACAATCAATCAACATGCCATAACTAAATAAACCACTACATTATGTATGATATAAATGAAAGATCAGTCAAATAAATTAAATTCATATCAAAACAATCTTCAAAAGAGTAACACAGTAGAAGAATACATAGCCAAAAAAAAATCAAAGACAACTACAACTCCCAGCTCAAACCTGCTCCGTGCTCTACTCCACAAAAAATCCCAAGTATCACTAAGCACTATTATAGTAGTGTGATACTTCCAATTCCCTAATAAATGACATCTTCAAAAGAACCAATGTTCAAAATCATGGGTGTGTAATGAATCTCAATAGATCTTCCCTAGTCACTTTCCTACTCATGCCACATGGATAGAACATGTGACTACCATTATCTAATGTAGTTTATATAAAAAAATTTCTAAATAGTTTATATAAAAATATAATCAAGTTACCTAAACAAGAAATTTTCATGGAATAAATATCGAGTTCCAATCAAGGTTACCAAAAAAATACCTTAAAACCATTTCACATGTTGCATTTTGACATACTCTATTCTGTTCCACTTATCCACACATTCATCCATGCATGTGACCTAGACATCTCTATACTCATGAGTTGTGAGTCATCCTTTCACTAAGAAATCACTTAATTAACCATTTTATGGGGGACATAAATGACCCTTGTTAATCCCACTAAGGACGAGGGAGACTCCTTACCCGTATCTGTCCTGAATGCACATAAACACACATAACCATTATTCCCAAACACTTTTCCAAAAAAACATTTCAACCATTTCAATAAGAAAATGATTATATTGAAAACCATTAGAACACAACATTTAAATAAATTAAATTTATTGAAACCCCTTTTCAGGCATTGAAAACAAAAAATCATTTTAAAATTAGGTTACCAATTTCACTTTCCAAAAATTCCAAATTTCTACAATTCTAAAAAACATCACTAAAGATGGTTTCTATTAAGAAATTAACATCATTTTTATAAAAAATTGGAAGAAAAAATTAATTTTAAAATAATCCTTCATATTCAAAATAGAGAGGTAGATATTGAATCCACCTAGCTTAGATATTTGGTGAAAATGATAAACGATATGAAAAACATCCACAAAACGAAGTCAAATTTTAAAAAACTCACCTTAGACCACTTACCGTAACATCAAAAAGAAAAATATATTCATTTATGGAATATAATACCTTATATCTATCCAAAATGAACATAGATATAAGAAAATTATAGATTGGGAGAAGTGGATCTAAGGAAACCAAGGAAAAGTAACAAAAATGATGACATACCACAAGAATCCAGCTTCAAAGACCCCAAGAGAAGCCTTAAAGTCACATCTGGATTGATGAGATAATCTTTCATAGCCTTTGGGAAGAGAGAATCTCGAGTTAGGGATTAATAGGAGGACTAATGAGGTAATTATAGGTAAGAACATGTGAGATCCACAATTTTAGGATCTAATATTTAGATAGTGCATGGTTAGTCACACAGTTAGGTAAACCATGCAAGAACCATGCACTTGAAACAATCTCAAAGATGAACATCACATGGATAGATCACACATTTTTAAAACTACATTCTAACCATGCCATATATCACTATCTAAAGTTGTATGGTTTCTATTTGGAGGACACATGGTTGGGGAAATCTGTGTGCCACCTGTGCACCTTCCATATATCCACTGTCTCATTGTGAACGGTTTCTTGACGGTGTTTCATGGTTACCAAAAACTATGCATCAACTGAACCCGAATGGTTATATATTTATTATGCAAGAAAAAATACACAAGTTTTGGCCAAGGAAAAGGACATGAGAACATGGACCTATAGAGGCCTAAAGTAATAAATCCCTAGTTGATCCCCTCTTACCAGGTTAGCCCCCTCAGTACCCAGCTGAAGAACAGATGAAACACAAGAAGACACTACAACCCTGGCCTGCCACCGCCATGGATGCCAAATAATCCGCCACTTTATTTCCCTCACGCCACGTGTATAGAACCTGAACATTGTTGCTGCTGAGGATGGTTTTTCATCTCTGGATGACATAAGAAATCGACCATGGAGTGGAAGACGTGCCAGGCAAGGAATCATGAATGATTTTGGAGTCCGTTTCCACTTGCCGAAGTGGGATCCCCTTCTGCCTGTATAACTCTAGACCTGTGAACAGTGCCTTGGCCTCCGCCTGGATGGAACTCCCCACCCCATAGTACTCATTAAAGGCTGTTAAAACACTGCCCCTATGGTCCCGAACCACCCCTCCCCCACGCATGATACCTGTAGAACACGACCCATCACAATTTAATTTACAACCCGTGATAAGCGGCTTCCATGACACCTAGTTTCCCCTTGGTCCAGTGGAGGATTGCTACAACGAGGGTGCATGCCTCTGAAGATCCCTAAGTGAAAGAGCATTGCACCAGTCCTTCCCTCCCCAAACCAGATCAACCAACAGAGATCTCGATCGGGCAATCACTGCTCTGCCAGAGGAAGCAACTCCATCAAACCTGGCTTTATTTAGGGCTTTCCAGATACACCAAAAACCAGCACTGAAGATCAGCGATTGCACCCTACGTTCTGGCCCCGGACCATCCACACCATGATACCATCTGTCCAGAAAAAAATACCCAGAAAAGACAAGATCAAGAATACCGGTGAAACCACCAAAAAAACTCCAGACCACCATAGCCCATTCTCCTTCAAAAAAGAGGCGATCAGGAGACTCCTTCTTATGCGCCTTGCAGCAGTGGCCTCTAGACCGCCATAGCCCATTATTGATCGCCTTGCTTCGATTGTGAAACCTTATAAAATCCCCAAAAACACTCTATAAATTCTCAAAACTCCCAAACTTCACCTATATACATTAAAAAAATAAAAATCATAAATAAATAGTTACTTACTAGAAACTATGGCTACTACATTCTCCCCACAATTATCCTTTCCATCCCAAGAAAGTTTAATACAATCATATCCCTAAAAGCATTCCGTACATTTATTTATAATTTCCATCTCCCATTCTCAAGTCTCTTCCTAAATATGTACTTGTTTCCACAAAACCCACACATGAGAAATGATTTTTCCACACAATATTTATCGTTCATATCCAAAATATGACTAGAATGTGCACCAACAAAGCATTCAGAAATAGGTCAACATGATCTTATCAAATCACATGGTCTGTATCAGGTTGATACTTTTTCAACTGAGATACATAATACACATTATTTACAACACTAAACCAAGTTGGAAATTTCAAATGATATTTCACCTCACAAACTCATTCAATTATTTCAAAAGGGACTATGTATCAAGGAGATAACATTACCTACTTCCCAAAATGTCGATTTTCAAGCCTTGGAAAGATCTTCAAGAATGTGTGATCACTCACTATGAATGACAATGACATTCAATGATATTCTGCATATGATTTATGATAACTCTTATTTATCTCCATCGTTTTATGATCAACTAAATCTTATTATTTTTATCTTGGACAAGGATTATCCCCACTAGTGAAGTATCACCTTTTTCCACCCAACAATGTACATAATGACATGGAATCCCATACACTACTTAAAAATGATCCATTAGTATCATGTCTTGACAGATTCTCTCATATGATAACAACACTAATGGCACATGATCTTCCCATGATCCACCAATATCCATTAAATAATCCTATAAGATGTCTTACAATGTTTGAATCACCCAATTGGATTTGAAATACATATGAGGATGATACAATATACTCATTGTCTACCGAGACCCAAGGGTATTCTGCAAATATTTACAGAAATGAGAAGAAATCCGAGGATCTATATTTTCCAATATTGAAGATTGTATTCCATGAATATTTTCCAATTTTTGGATATATTTTTTTACAAGTCCTTCACGATATAAAATTCACAAATAGGAATGAAATGAGCTGACTTTGTGAGTCGATCTATAATCTCAAATATAAAATTTTGTTTCTGAACCATTCTTCTTAAACCTATCAAAATATCTATAGCTATCTTCTACCATTTACTCATAGGAATTGGTAAATACCACAATATAAATATTGGTCACTGATGCTCTTTCTTCCCTTGCGGAAAAGTTAACCATCATAAAAAAAACTCATCCACCTTACATTTCAGGCTGACCCACAAAAAATGTTCTTTAAAATCCATATAAATCTTATGTATTTTTGGATGAATAGAACATCATGAAATGTGGTAAGCATGAATAAGTTTTTCTTAAAAAGTAATCGGTAAAACCATCAGATTTATGAAACACAACAATAAACTCTCATCCCACTTCCATCCCTCAATGGTCTCTCCACCATTGAGTTTTAACCTCAAATCCACACATTTTTCATCATATTTATGTTCCTATTTAACCATATTCACCAAATAAAAAACAAATGCAACTTAAAAAAATTACAACATCACCTCAGCCTCACCTTCCAAGTGCATTTAGGTTAGGACCGACATCAAGTACCACTCATATGATGCTTCTTTTTCCAAATGAGAATATTACTTTATGCCTAATGAAACTTCTAATGAATTTCCTTTTACCATTTTATATATGAAGTCAATGTTAAACATTTGGACATACGATATCCATATTATTTTTATCATATTCAAATCCCATTGTGAGAAAATATTATTCAATCTCTTATGATCTATAAACATAGTAAATTTCTCACCAAAGAGATAATGAAACCAAGTATTCAATGCATGAACTGCGAAAGTGTTTTATTGTTCCTTGAAACTTGTGTTCTATTTTTAGGAATCATTGCTTCTAGGATGTTTCCATTGGATTTATTCATGGAACCAAAAACACATAATAGTTCTTTATCCAAAAGGGACCTTCTTTCCCAAGACATGTATTTGTTAGGTTTGAACTTTATGATACTTAAGAACATGCATTGGCCGAGATGATGGGATTTCGGACTCATCACACACTTTTGGGGGGGATTATTGTCTACTCTAGGACTATCTTTATACATTTAAGATATTTTTATGAATCCTTATTAATTAAGAAAGAATAATAAATGTTTCCCTTGGAATTTTAAATTAATTATTAAAATGTGTAAAATTTAGAATCATTCGTATATATTCGAGGTTATACATCAATGATATTTTATCATATACTACTTTGAGATTCTTTAAATCATCATTATGATAATTCTGGGTTTTAAGCCACTTAGTGGGGCACTTTGTTATTTATTGCTATCTAGGAAGACAATGGTTTGTTTTGATGTTATAATCGTACCCACAAAATGGGATACCTACGTATCCTTATAAAAGGAATCATAACCCTTGTAGATCATTTCCCCTTAACAGGACACATCATACCTTTTTAGGCCAGGTGATAAGGACCTAGCTTTATAGTTTAATTTCATGTGGTAAAGAAATCTAAGTAAAAGGTGATTTCTAAAAGTTTGGTGTGGGACATATGCTGAAACATCCCAAGGAACTTGGATAGAATATGGGTTTCCAAGTAATGTTAGAACCTATTGGGGGTATGGACCAAGGAGAAAAGGGATGATTTGATGTGTTGGGTTGGAACCTAATGGAGGATTCCTAAGTATCCCATGTAAATGGGAATCAAATTCCACATAGTTCGATAAGTCACATAGGAGAGTATAGTCCCCTAAGAGAAATGAGTTAAGACTTACTTATTGAAAAGTATGCTTTGATTATTTGGGGGTATAATTTGAGGATTATTTTTAAGGAGGATTACCAGATTAAGGGAATTAGGGTCTGATTCATGAAGATGATATACAGTGAGATCAGGCCCTGAGAAGGCTTCCTATGTACCCCAATTGTGGTGGGAATCAGAGTTCTCGTAGTTCATTCCTTCATGAAAATGTTGTGAACATGAAAAATATCTAATCCCGCATAATTTATGAGCAGTGTGAGAAACAATAGGATATAAGAGATTCAAAAAAGGAACCCACACTTTTCCTCCTCCACTGGTGGAATAGGGCACACCTACGATGACTAGGGTGGATGAGGTCGAGGTGACCCGGGAAGAGGGATAGGTGATGAGCCTTCCCTCTATTCACTTTAAATTGGAAAAGGGTCCAATAAAAGGAAGGAGTGATGGTGTTTTGGGGCAAACCCAAGGATGGATGCCCTAAAATTGATCCTGGTAGGGGTGGGAGACTTTTCCTTTGAATGGAAAATCTAGTGAGATCTGTACCTTCCCTACTAGTGACATGAGGTTCCAGATCGTTGAGAAGGGAGAGGTCAAGACCCAAACCCACCTCCAAAACGGGAACATTTTAACACTATTCATGGGAGAAACCGACAAGAATCCTAACCCCATGTAACTGTGCATATATATACCCACATATGTTCCATGAATCCTAACCCCATTGTGAACCAAATGTGTGAAACCTTTGACAGTAGATATACAAACCTGAATCGAAGACACATTGATGTGCCTTTCCCAAAGTTTTGATAAGTCAGGAGGTCTTGGTGGTGGTCTCACCAGAATCCATTTCAGATAAGGGATCCAATGAAGAATAAAACTATCCATAAATGGATTTGGAGAGGCCTTGATGGCTTTTGGATTAAAGAGGGTAGGTGAATCAAAGAAGGGCACCCATGTAGATTCTGGCGTGCAAGTTTGGGCAAGAAGGTAAGATTGGGTGACCTGATGTTCACTTAAGAAATGAATAACCTGTATGTTAATACTTGGGCATGACTTGGCTCAAGACTTCAAAAGTATTCACAGGTGATCCCAGTAGTGGGGCACTCAAGTTCCTGTGAATGGAATTTGTGGCATGCAAGTGTTTCTGATTTAAGGATGTTGGTCTCTTTAAGAGCGCAAGTTTTATGGATTTCAAACACTAAAAGAACATAAGTCCTATGATTCTACTTCATTTCCTCAGCTTTAGGTGTTAAAGAACTAACTTCAATGTTTCATAAGACTTCAATGAAGAACTAGGGAGACTAGAGTAGCAATGAGGCTTCATGAAAATTCTTCCATAAAAATGAAGTCCCGAGGTGTCTATTTATAGGAAAAAACAGGAGCCTGGGCGAAATAAAATTGGGTGCGCAAGTGGCTTGCATGCCGATGGTGTTTTGGCTAGACTAGGGCGCCACTTTTGGGACTTAGAAAAAATAATAACTTCATTCCGCTCCAACATGGTGGCACATAGGTGTTTCCATGTAGGTACCCTGGGCACCTCAACCGGGACTTATCCAATATAATTTTCCCATACCGCGGGGGTGCATCCCCTGCACCCCTGCTTGGGATCAATTCTAGACTTCGGTCTAGGGCCTTCGGGCGGGTTCCTTTGCTACCATCACTGAACCACATGAAAAATGAAATGCCACACTATGAAATTTTCAAGCCCAGTTCAAAACACTTTGTAGAGAAGTGCATGGAACACATATCATGGGGTCTACATACATCTATATACAAATAATGTGTCAGGTAGTTCTTATCATGCACCCACAACTACCTTGATCTATAAGAAACATCATGATCTCCCAACATGAGAATAGATCCCAACCATGATTCTGAATCATTACAATACACCACATACTGTTGTCCTGATTCTGAAAAAACAGAGATTGGTGTGGATTCAAGGTGAACATTAAACTCTTGAAAAGAATTATATAATTCCTCATCCCATTGGAATGTAAAATTCTTCTATTTCAAATCTTTAATTGAAAAATCTAGTCAGGATATGTCAGAAACAAAGCATCAATAATAACCAGATAGACCAAGGAAGCTCTGTATATTTAAGAAATTCTTTGGTGGTTTCAAAGAGATAACAAAATATATCTTTTCTCGATTCACATAAAAAACTCTTTCAGAAATAAAATGACCAAGGAAACTTACTTATTGTATCAAAAAATCACACATTGGTAATTTGGTATACAAACGATGATCCCTCAAGATTCTTAACACTATCGCCAACTGTTTCTCATGCTCATCACTTATCCTTGAATACACCAATATGTTATCCACAAACACCACCACAAAATAATCCAAATACCTCTAAAATATCTGATCCATCAATTCCATAAATATAATTTGTACATTCGTTAAATAAAAAGTAAATACCACATATTTATAATGTACATAACATCTTCTAAAAGCTATCTTCAGAATATCCTCTTTCTTAACCCACAATTGGTTATATCCGAATCGCATGTAAATCTAAGAGAAACATTGAGATCCCCTCAATTGATTGAATATATCAGAAATTCATGGAATTGGATACATGTTCTTTATTGTAACTTAGTTAAGCATATGATAATAGACACACATACACAGAGTTCCATCTTCCTTTTTGACAAAAAAGACTGGTACTACCCACAGAGACATGATCGGTTGAATGAACCATTTTTTTCATCGGATCTTACAACTACACATTCATCTCCCTTAATTTTTTTTGGTTCCATTATTTAATAAAGAAGAGAAATAAGACTGGTCTCTATAAAAAGATCATTCATAAACTCGTCTTCTCTTATAAGTGGAAACCATAACAAATTATGAAAAAACACATCTGGAAACTGATCATCTATTACTAGAAACTATTACTATCATTATCTTCTATAAATACTAAGGTCATATATACTAACTGGTATGAGATCATTCCAACTATTGGTTCCACCATGCTCATCGCACCCATAATTACACTCCAGTCTCCTCGAAAGAGATTCTCAACACCATCTTAAGTTGTGAAACTAACCTTTCTGGTATAACAGTCGATGTGAGCCTTGAACATTGTTTAAAAAATCCATACTGGGGATTTAATCATAGGAATACTTCTCAAGAACATAAAAATTACATTTCATCATGTCTCCATTAATAGTTATAGGACATTATCTATACCCCAAGGGTCAACATTCTACTTGAACAAGAAGAGTTTGATGTTTTTTTAGAAAAGGAATCGTCTCCACATTTAAATATAGTAAATAAATAGTATGAGAAGAAATAAAGGAATAAGATGAACCAATATAATATGAATATTTAATAAGGGTATAATTAAAAAGGATCATACCTCAACTAATATATGTTTTAGACTAATCATCCAAAATAACCTGATCTACCATATATAATTATTTTCTTGCTGCCCTTTGTTCACTATTTAATTGTGGAGATTTACCCTATTGAGGAGTCATGGTATTCACAGAATCATAATGGATAGATCTGTTCTGCTAATGATATTTATTCAATAAAACTTGTCCTATCGAATCATATGATGCTTGTGACACATGAGAAGGGTCCCGAACACCCAAAAACAGTGCACTATGACAATATCACTGAAGACTCCTCATCTGACTACAATTATGAAATGCTATAAGTGGTTTTGGTACACTATTGCTTCAGGAGGGAGAATGAACCATATTTAAAACATCTAGGATAACAGTTTGGTTTTTGGGGAAGATTCACTGGTCCATCTATTTGATTCTGAGGAAAATCCCGACTATGGAAAATGGTGCCCCTCTTCCTCTTGTTCCTAGAATTAGAGTTCATACTATTTCCCATTGGTATCAAGATACATCCTCATCCTGTATCTCCTAATATGTCATGTTTTCCCACCATTGTCTAATTTTCTATCTCTATATAATCAATAATATTGAGCACAACTATCTTTGAAAAAATCTTTTACCTCAGCCTCGATTCAAAGATGACTGTCTTTAAGGATGCACTAGCAGATACATCAGCAGCATAGAGTAATTAATTCATGAATTTAACCACATAATTCATTAAAGAAATATTTTTATAATTCAAGATGAAGATGTCTGTTGTTCTTTGAATTCTAAATGCATGATGATATTATTGTTTGTGGAAAAATTCTAAAAAATGTTCCCATGAAAGGTTGCAATTTAATTTATCCAGAACATCTAAATCCCACCAATGGCATGGAATATCCTCCATAATATACAAAACTAGAAATAATTTCAACTATACTAGTGTTCTAATGCAAGGGACGATTAAATTCATCCGGTTCAACCACACCTCTTCCCTTTCTATTTTTGAATCACCCTAAATGATGGGTGGATTCTACTTCTAGAATTGGATATAATGACCCACATGCCTTATCTCATCCCCCCTGTTCCCACTATCTATATCCCTAAATTCTTGGGAAATATTTTGAGCCATCTTTTGGATCACCTATGGCTTAGCTTCAACCATATTTTCATCAACTTCCTTCAGTTGGTTTCTACGATGCCTACCGGGTTCCGTTTTCTGGAAACACAGAAAACACCATAAGTCTCACTGTCTATTAAATGACGGATTAGCATTTCAAATTCTAACACATAATAGTATCACAATAGTGGATTCAAAAGAAAAACATTTTCCATGTTCAACCAATTTTGAAAAAAATCATTTTCATTTAAAAATCAATCCATTTTCAAAATACCACAACCATACACTTTTCAAAATCTTACATTTGAAAACAAGTTCAATATTTTCAAAAATAAACACATTTCACCAAATCATTAATCTTAATAACATATGCACTCATAGTGGGAATTCAGTTCTATAATGCATTTCATGCTTATCTCATTGGCTAAACCCATGTCAATGAGATTCCAAATCCTATAAGTGTCTCCAAAAAAATATGAACCCAACTCCCTAGTAATTTCAAGTTCATCATAAAAGGTTAGCTATGTATTTTTATGATATAAATTTCATGTCCCAACAATTATACTCCTTTATATGATCCAAACTCATGAATAAAACATAATGAATATTAACTCTGATACCAACAGACCGAGGAATAGTTATTCCAAAAAGATATTTGAAAGGACCTAGATGAATCCACATAAAACATTCATCTTCTTCTCATTGGTCTGAGAAGGTAGAGGAAATTTAATTTACTTAAAAAAATATCCCCAATATTCCAAATGAGGTAAATAAATAACAAGGGATTAATTTAAGATTGGGCGATGGTTTTCACTTTGGAAATAAAATAACCAACCAACATTCCATAACCTAATAAACCACTACATGATGCATGATATAAAAGATAGTCAAAGTAATGAAATGCCATTTATATCAAAATAAACTCTATAATTTTTTCACAAAAGAATACTACAAAGCATCAAGTTAAATAGAAGAATACTAAAAATCCAACAAATCTAAAAGACAACTATAACTACAAGATCTAACCTACTCCATTATCTTGTCCACAACAAATCCCAAGTATCACTAAGAATCTCTAGAGAAGTGTGATACATTACCTTTTCCCATGTACTGATAAAAGACATATGTAAAATCACAAAAGTGTCAAAGTAGGGGTGAGTAATGAAACTTATTAGATTTTTCCCAATGACTAACCTACTCACTCCACTAGGATATAACATTTTAGGTCATTTATATATAGTAGTTTATATAAAACAATTTCTAAACATTTAATATCTAAATATAAAAAAATTATATTACCAAGAAGTTTTAGAAAAACCATATCAAGTTTAAGGGAAAGTAACAAACCAATAATTTAAAACCTTTCCACAAGTTCCATTTTAGCAAAATAAATACCATTATAGTTATCCATGCATCCAATCATGCATGAAACCTATACCTCTTGATACTCATGAGTGATGAGTCATCCTTTCATGAAGACACCACTTAATAAACGATTTGATAGGGGAGATCCCTGGCCCTTATCCATTCCACTAATGATAGGGGATACTCCTTACCCTTATCTTTCTCAAATTCACATGAACACACACAACGAATATGCCAAAAACCAATGATAAAAAACCATTTTGACCATTTCAATAAAACCATGATTTTATTGAAAACATTTCAAAAACACCATTTAAATAAATCAAACCCTTTACTAAAAACCCATTTTCATTTATAGAAACCAAATAATCATTTTAAAATCATCATTTTAAAATAAATTTACCAATATCACTTTCCAAAAAAATGATCAATTCCCACAATTCTAAAAACTATCACTAAAGAGGGTTTCCAAAAATAAATCAAATAAATTTTATAGAAAATTCCATTAAAAAATTTAATTTAAAACTAATATATCATTTAATAAACATAGGAGTTGATAGTGAATCCACCTACCTCATAAATTTGGATAAAATTAATAACAATATAAAAAACATCCCCAAAACCAAGTCGAATCTCTAAAAACTCTCCTTTGATATCTACCTATAACATAAAAAACAAATCTAACAATATTTGGAATCAAATACCTTATATATATCTATATTAGACATATATATAATAAAATGAGAGATTGGTCGATGTATATCTAAGGAAAACTAAGAAAAACTGCAAAGAAAGACGACTTACTATGAGAATCAGGCTTTAAATCCCCAAGAGAAGACTTTAGATCACATATAGATCAATGGAAGAAGCTTCCATAGATTTTGGGAAGATATAATCTAGAGTTAGGGATTCATATGAGGATAAACATAGGCCTTATTGGTCAAAACGTGTGAGATCAACAATTTTAGGATCTAATCATTAAACCTTGCATGGTTATTTACACTATTTGGCGAACCATCCACTAACTGTTATCCAGCCATAACCTCAAGTATTAACCTCACACTGTAGGATAAAAATGTTATAAAATCATTCTCCAACCTTGATAAATATCATTATCTCCAGTTTCATGGTTTCTCCTTGGCAGACGCACGGTTCGGGAAACCTGGTGCCGCCCGTGCGCCTTACCTTTAGCCCATGTCCCATTATGCACTATTTTCGGAAGGTTTTTCACACTTTCCATAAACCGTGAACAAATAATAAAGCCTTATAACCCCCCTAACACTCCATATTTTTGTCAAAACTCTCCCAAACATCACACATATACCTTATAAAATTAATAAATATAAAGAATGGGTTACTAGGTAGAAATTGCGCGTGCTACATCCCTCCCCTTAACAAACCAATCCCCCCACACTTATCATATACATATCTCTACAAAAATCCCATATTTAAACCCCAATTATAATTATTATGGTTTTTCTAAATAAAACCAAATCCAATCATCAAGGTATTTTAGTGTTGTGCAAGGTAAGTAACACTGATAAAAGAGTATGTTTTTATCAACTGTTGTCTCATTTTCATCTTCTCTTCAACATATTTATATATAATTTTAAAACAAAAATATTTCCAGGTTAAAAAATTATATAGAAAAAAAGTAAATTAATATTGTTAAACAACTATAATTATTTAATTTATGAAATAGTTAAATGTAATACTTCTCTTTTCCCCATTTTTTCACACTGTATCGTCAATAGTCAGTGAACAACACATGAGGAAATTTCCATTTCTCTACTGTGACAAATATTGTGGATGTTTATAATTCTCATATAATATAAAATGGATAAATAAAATAATTTATAATATTATTTATTTAATATCAATAATATATTAATAACAAATAATAATGATAATTAAATCGACGAAATATGAGAAATTTTATGGAAAATATAATATCAAAATGTATTACCTTTAATGATGTAAGTTAATAAGTATAATACAATGAATATATTTGCTAAATGGTGAAGAAATTTAACTTAATTAACAACAATTTTAATGGTTTAATAAACATAATTTATTGATCGGGATGAAAAAATGTGACAAAATAAAGCTGAATTCAATGTAAGAGAATAATCCACTTCCTCTTTTCTATTCAATTACTTCTTTTGTGGTATATTCTCTAAGTAATCAATTACTCTTTTTTCATACCATTTTAATTATCCAATTATTTCCGAGAAAATGTTTTATCAATGGGGGACCTTCATTCCCTCACATTAAACATTTTTATTAATCCACATTTTGTATTCTCATGCTACCAAATTAATTTATGGGATTTATCTCTTTTATGTGGAATGATCATATATAGTGAATAGATAAACCCATTATATACCCATTTTTATTGACCTATATGAAAATATTATTTATTTAATTTGGTATTTACAGGTATGAAAACCATATTTCATTTCTATGGGTTAAAAATGATGTAATATTCAAGTATTTAAGCACATATGTACACATTGATTTTATATGAAATCCATTATTTATTATTCATGAGTTATTGATTAAATTTATTATTATAACGAATGTCTATTAAATGTATTAAGACATATGAATGTAGCACCTTTATATTGTTCCAATGAATTGGGTAAATAATTAATCTCTAGAGATGACATGTTTTATGATACCTTGCTGAATAAGCTTGGTAATTATGAATTTCCAAACCATAGTGATAAACCCTGGTGATATGCTTATAAATTTCCAAATTATATGTTTTATAAAAAGTTATATGTTATTTTCCTTGTAATTATGATTATTCTATAATTTTATGGACCATTTAATATCTGTGATGATTGTTTATGTTACATTACCTCTATTTATCCCTTATCGGGCTTTATGCTGAGTCCTTTATTAAGATGTATGTCCCATTGATGCGAGATGTAGTAAGAGTAAAATAAAATAAACATATAAATAATCCTGTCAAGTGTATTTTAAAATTTTTTATTTTATTAATGTGTCACGTTTCTAATTTCCATGAAACTAAATCTTAAATGATCCGGTTTGTTATTAAGTGTTGTATCATGTAATGAAATATTTATGCATTACAAATTTCAGATGAAATATTTTCCAATTCAAATAGTGGTGAGGAGTCATTTGTAATAAGAGGATCTATGACACACGTTTATGATTTAAGAATAATGGGGTTACATCTACAAGAATTAGGAATGAATTATCTTTACATAGTGGATGAGTCTCTAGTGGGGATTAATTTATGTCTAATGACAGTGAGAGTACTATTATTATTTCTTCATATTTAGAGAATAATTTTTTTAATAAATGTACCTCTCATTATTTTTTGTGTACCCACACTATGAACTTGTAAAAACTCCCAACAGATTTTATGCCATATGTGATGGAAATTGTAACACAACTTAGGATGAAGAGATAGAAGGGTCTCTAATGTTGCTCTTATAATTTCTATTTATAGGAAATTTATCTCATTAGGGAATTTTCAGATCATTAAATTAATCTATTATACTATATTAATGGAATTTTATTGTTGGTTTCTCAAAAATTCCATATTTATTGTTATTTTTAGTGGACCTCTTTTACTACCCCTAAGAGGAAGTGTTGCATTTTTCTAATAGAATGTAACCTATGGCCTATCAATGTTAGACCTCATCTTTTGGATATATGTAGGATAATATAAATGTATGATTTTGAAAAGGATAAATAATTTTTGAGTTGTGTTTTTCCTCAAGCAATAGATGAATTTCTAGATGTTTTTTTTGATTTTTTTTAGCTTGCTGTGGGAGAGGGAGGTAGAGTTCTTTATCAGTTCAGTTCTAGGTACTCAACCCATATTCAAAAATTAATACCATGTGGAACTAGTTTAACTAAATGAGATAAAGGATCATTTAGATGACATTATGTCCAAATACTTTATTGGAACCAATGTTTCTCTTTAGGAATCACCAGTGCTTTTCCCCATGAAGGAAAATAAAACCCCAAACATGGGTGTTTATTACTGGAAGCTTAACGAAGATAAGATTAAGAATAAGTATTTGGTTCCCTTCATTAATGATTTGTTTGATCAATAGAAAGTGGTGAAGTGGTTATCCAATATTGATCTATAGTATAGTTACCACCATCTTAGGTTCAAGGAGTCTGATATCCTTAATAGTTTTTTCAGAGGTAGTTTTGGCCACTATTAGTATCTTGTTATTTTATTTGGTTTGACCAATAC
The DNA here is from genome assembly GCA_963277665.1 of Viscum album. Taxonomy (NCBI): domain Eukaryota; kingdom Viridiplantae; phylum Streptophyta; class Magnoliopsida; order Santalales; family Viscaceae; genus Viscum; species Viscum album. Next base: position 1,475,482,160 of record OY728152.1, on the reverse strand, counting down.
TCATGATGTGTTTATAGAATTGATGAACAAGATTTTCCACACGCACTTATATTCTTTCATTACAGTATTGATAGATGACATCTTGGTCTATTCTAAAATAAATGAGGAATATTTATTTATTTCATTATCATATTGGATGTCTTGATGAATCACAAACTTTAATCCAAACTATCAATGTTCCAATTCTAGATTCAATAAGTGAAGTTATTATGAAATTTTTGTCTTAAAACATAGTATCATAGTTAATCATGATAAGGTAAAGGATACTATACGATAAGAATAACTGTGAAATGTCTTTGATATTCAGATATTGTAGAGCATAATAGGGTATTATTGACAGTTTGTAAAATATTTATTTGATTTAATTTCTCTATTGACCACACTCATTTTGAAGGGAGTGAAGTTCATATGGGATTCATAATTTAATGATTCATTTGACATGTTTTACCACCATTTTACTTCATACCTGATGATAACTCTTTCAATGATTGGAAAAGGCTATGCGGTGTATTGTGATGTTTCAGGTTCCAACTTGAGCTGTGTTCTCAGGTAGGTTGATCACATGGGGGATTATGGTGCTCAATAACATCTGCCTTTTATTAAGAACTATCCCACTTATGTTCTCAAACTCAAAAATATCATGTAGGTTCTTAATAATTCGAGGAACTACATTTTTTGATATTTAATTACAATTTAATATTATCATCTAATATTTAGTTATATATTCCCACAAATATATTTGAATCTTCATCAAAGGTGATGGGTCGAGTACCTAAAATCTTTTCACATTGACATTGAATACACCCCAAAGAAGGGAAATAAGGTTTATATTGCTTTGAGTATGAAACTACCATCCTATTCCAGGAAATAATCTTAAAAGGAATTAAATCAAATGGATCTATTTTCTCTCATGCATTTTGGAGTCTCGGAGGATGGGACCAAGGTTGTTTTGGAAAGTGTTCAGTTGAAATCTTCTCCCCCGAAGATAATCCTATAAGAGAAGAAACATGATGATGTTTTTTTAGGAATTAGGTTGTATTTATATGGTGGGGGAAGATTAGAGAATCATCTCTATCTTTAGATGTTATCCATTTATTCAAGAACCATTATGTCATTCCATCACCTATGAAGAAGGATGTGTTGAGGGATTATCATCATTCTCAATAGGATATTCACATAGGAATACCTAAGATGTTTTAGGATATGAGGTGTTGATTCTGGTGTCCAGGTATGAAATGGGACTTCCATAATTTTGTTTCTCATTTTTATACCTATCAAAAGGTGATGTTTGAGTATTTAAAGCCTTCTAATTTTCTTCATCTCCTTTGTATGTTGACTTTGAAGTGTGATGAGATATCATAAGACATTATGGTTGGATTTCCAATACTACTCATGGAAATTATATTATTTGGGTAGTGATTGATTGATTTGATAAATCATCTCACTTTATATAGATTCAAGACACAACAAAATTTTAGGGCCTATGAAATCTATACATGTAGGTTATTTTTATTTTTAATAGAGTTTTTCACCTATTTTTTCACAGGGATCCATAGATTACATTTTTGTGTTAGAGAGGCTTCTAGAATGTGATGGGATGTTACATTAGATTGAGCACAATGTACCATCTTTAGACATATAGTTATATGAAATGGGCTATACAAATTATGGAGGATATATTATGACCTTGTTAACTAGAAATTGGTGGATATTGGGATTTCTATTTGGGTATGGTCGAGTTATCTTAAAATAGAAGCTACCATACATATATTAAGATGGAACCCTTTGAGGCCTTATATGGTTGACCCTGGAAATATTCACTCAGTTTGTTGGATATTGTCAACACATCCATTGTGGGGACTAGTTTGTTCTAGGATATGATGATGAAAATCTAAATGGTGTGATAGTGGTTTATGATAGTGCCGAGGTAATATAAATATTTTTCTGGATTATCACATACAACCTTTTTAATCTTTAGTTATATACTATATGTTTTGATATTCTCAAGTTGTTTGGGTAATCATGGGGTTAGAAATTAGGGTAAGTCAGAACCATGATATGTGGGACCCTTTAAGTTATTGAGAATATTTAGAAATTGGATTACTATTTGGATTTTCCACAATCCATGACATTGATCTATGATGTGTTTTACATTTCAAAAATCAAAAAATGTCATCCAAATCCATCTCATATTTTTAATTGGTAGGACCTTTATTTAGAGCCTAATATTTCCATAACCGAGTAGCTGGTTCAGATTATTGATTATAATATAAACATTTTTCATTGAAATATTATGCCTCTCATTCAGGTATTGTGAAAACATTGTTCTAATTTCTATAATATGTGGAAATGTTAGGTTTTTATAAATTAAATGTGGCCTCATGTCATCATGTACTAATATTGTTGAATGAATTTCTAGGGGAGGAAATCATTTTGAGTAGGGATAATTATAAGATCCCAAAACAAACTTTTAGGTATGTTTCTGAGTTTATTTTTATATTATTGTTTTCTACTTTGATTTTTGTTTGTTCATATTTATTCTTGGTTGTCTTGTACATGATTTATCCATTCAATGGGTCAAGAGTGAATTATTTTTCCTGTTGGAGCAGTTTGGAGGTGTTTTAGAGTTTTACAATAGTGTTGGATAAGGTCATGTATCCAAAAACACTATAGAAAATCCACATAATAGCTGGTGGGACTTGTAAGATCCCAAATATTCTATCTCACACCATAATCTATTTGGGGGAATCTATAATATAACTGGTGATTTTCGATCTATCCCGGTAAGTGAAGAGAAATATAATATTTTATTCTTTATATAACACTCATTTTAAATCTAATTCTTCCTCCCTCATATTTTATTCAACCTCTACTACCATGGAGGATCTCTATAGAGTATTTTGTAAATTAAAATATTTTAAATTCATGGATAGAAGTGCCAATTAGACCATCAAATATCTTTTGATAAGTGGGATCTTGATCATCTTTTGAATTCTTCTTTCCCCATATCTCTCATATTTTGGGTGTGGTTAATCCTTATAATGTCAATGGATCCAAATCTTGATTTTGTGAAATGTGGTTCGAGTAATATTTATTTATTAATATATCTCCTTTAACTCTCAGATTTAGGATCACATGTTTATGTTTGATAATAACTTGAATGAGGTATATGGTTTCATAAGGAAATTACTATCAATTGAAATTATTAATTCTTGTTTATTTTTTATTGTATTTCCAAATTATATCAAAATCCTAATTTGAGTGTCATGATTAATGTTTTCTAAATAGCATGATATGCTTGTGTTAACCGTCTTGGTTATGGATTTTCATATAAAGTGATTATTTTTGGAAAATGTATTTGAATTAAAATGAATGATTTTAAGAATGATTTTTTAATTATTTTGTGAGAAAAGAAAGAATTAAATGATTTATGGTTTGGAATTAAATAATTGTTTTGAAATACATGAGTTTTAATCAATCTGGAATCATTTCAATCAGTCATTTTCAGATAATGTGTTATTAAGTGGGTAGACATGGATATAGTCACCAAGCATTTATTATCTCTAATTACTATATTATCAATGTTGAAAATGATGGATAAACTAATTGATGGCATGGGGTTCATTCCTTGAGATGGATTCTTATTCACTTAGGCTTGAGATCTTTGTATGTGTCTACACTTAGTTCCATGATTCAATATGAATGTGTGGAACCTTGAGGTTTAAAATAACTAACCAAAGGAATTGTTTTCATGGTGCTATAAATGGAATTGATTTATACTTTATGTTTTTGATAAATTGTTTTACTCATTTTTTACTTTTGATAAAAATTCCTATTCAGGACTATTTTGATGGACATTCACCACTGTACTTGTTTTTTTACATTCCATTGAAAATATTTTAAATATTTATTTGTTATAAACAATGAAAATATAACTATGAAATTTTTATTTAAAATTGACCGTATTTGGTTTTTTGATATGGATTTCTTATAAGATGTTTGGTGGGATCCTTCCAGGCTATTGTTTATCACTCCCTAATTTTTCGTTTGGGTGTTTTTAGGATTTCTTATGCTAGGTATAGGAAATGGAAATCCTTACTTGGAGGTACTGGGTTTTATTGATAGTGGTACACTAGGAGTTTTTCTTGAAAGGTGTAGTAAGTGTTCCACATATTTCAAGGAGATATTTGGATGATATTTTCATCGGTTTTGGGACATTAGATTTAATTATTTGTATACCTTGTGGAGTTTTCTACCATTTATTATATTGAAATAATTGTTTTATGTTTTCTTAACACTTTTTATGTATTAATGGTTAAACATATTCCCAAATCATTCCATTGTGCTTTTTTTATTCAATGTCACTATTCACTAGCTCATGGATATTGTGAATTACCTTTGGGTCATGTCAATATTGATTTGGGTACCATTAAGATGGGTATTAAGGTTCTTTAATGACATATAAATGTATTATAATTAAAATAAAACATGGAGTAAAGTATAAAAATATTTACCCTCCATAAAAGGGTATTATTAGAACCACACTTTTAATCCAAAACTGTAAAATATATTTTCAAAATAAATTCAAGTCATTATAATCCCATCTTAGAAATTCCTCAACTCTAAACCCATTAGAAGGCCTTTTATATATTATGCACGAGAATCCCTTAATCTCTTATATCAAAAAATCCTTATCTTTCCTTTGAGAATATCTCGATTATAATGGGTCAATGATAACTTCTTCTTCCTCAACAAAATCCCTTGATCACATTGAAATTTCATCGATCAAGTGTTCAAAAAAACATTTATTATAATAAAATTACTTATATCACTTACAATTAGATCCCCCAAAACATATGATCTATGAAAAAAACTCAGAAATAGAAGCAACTATAATAGCAAGCGTACTCAACAACAAGATGTTGCAAGGTTCAAAATTACCAATGTATCTATCATTAGCATTCTGTGTACTTTTATTCAATGTACTTTTGATTCATAAATAAGTGGTTTTTATTTATATACAATACACCAACATCCATATTCCTCACACCTCAGGTTCAGTTATAATGGAATAAGAAGAATCAAATCCTTCTTATGATGGGTTCAATAATACTCTACATCTTCAAATGAATTAATCCCATTACAATATAGTTCCCTATCATCTGATAAAACAAACTGTTCATGAAACATTAGATCTCATGAATTTCATGAACTTATACTTAAATTAAATTCACCACATTTAAACTTGTTGAGTTTTCATCCTATAGAACACAACTAAATAAAATAGACATTAAGTTAATTATAGTTCATATTTAAGTGTATTGTAATTTTCAAAACACGTACGTAATGGATTCATTGACTTAACAATCATCTTCTTTTTTAAAATGACAATACCTGAGAAATTAAATTTATAATATGACTAAATTTTATAAGTGGTACTTCCTATAAACGAAAATTTATTTCTCCCACTGCTGATGAGGGTATTAAATAACTCATTATTAAAAAAATAAATGTATCAAATCTCTCATTATATCAATACATTTCCCCTATCAAAATATTTTTATTTATCAAATATCAACCCCTTTATATTTTCAAAATGAAAAATAATGAAAAATAATTTTTTTAAAAAACTCATCCCCCTTTAAAATTTTTCCCTATTTAATAAAAATTAAGATATATTCTTCCAATTATATTTTAAAAATAAATTTATCAATAATGAAAATATATTATTGAATAAAAAGTGTCAAAAAAATAAATCTATATATTATAAGGCTACGAATGTCAAACCGTTTAAAATTTATCTCATGACACCTCTATGTGATTTTCTTATTTCAAAGATGGTTTCATAGAATTTTATAAGAGAATTGTATTATATTATAGAGTAGGTAAAATTCCTAATTGAATGAAGTTATATTTCTTGTCAAAAAGGTTGTGAAGAGTAAAATTCAAAGTGTGATGAGAAGATGGTATAATTACAACTACTTGAAGAACTTGGTTGGACAACTTCAATTTATAATCCATTACATTTTAAATATTTATGTAATATTACTCATTTTTAATAAAATTAATATTGATACAAGTGTTTTCTATAACATTTTATGGAAGTTTTATGTTTTCATCCAGCATAGGAGTTGACATTGAATGTGATGCTTGATAACGCAACAATTAAAGAATATAGAAAGACCATCCATGTAAGGAAAATATTTAGATAATGGATTAGAATTTCTAGATAATTCTTTTAGTTGTAGTTTTTTATAATTACTTAGGATTAGTGGAATAGGTCTTTAGATAGTTGATTAAAATTATTGAATTCCATATGAAAAATTTATTTCATATGAAGTTCTATTTTTTCATGTCGTTGGAAATAACGTAAGATAGCTCAATTTATAAGATGTGTAAAACATATATTATAGTCACGTAAGATGTATTTTTTCTATGATATAATATAATTAAGACATATAAATCATAATATATAGAATATATTATAAAACATATCTGTAATTTTAGAATAAATGCAAAGTGAAAATTATGGAGTTTTAGAAGAATACATTATAAGTATGACAAATAAAATATAAAAATGTTGACATAATGATCATGATTGTCTAAATAAAATAATTGAATTAATATTATTAGGATTAAATATATAAATTCATCAAAAAATTGAAGGTGATTCTGATTTATGATGTAGTGTTGAGATGATATCCACACCATAAAAGGAATGTTCCACTTTGTAGAGGCATGTTATCCCACACACATGTGGATATTTCAAAGAAAACAAAAGTGTGGATTTTTTGGAGGATTAAAAGTTGTGATATTCATGTTTTCATGAAGGAGGAAAAATCTAGTGTCTTATATAATACATTGAATAGAATTTAAAAGAGACCGAATGGGAAAACAACTGAGATTTCTTTTGACCAATTTAAAATAGATGAGATCACTTCTATTTCTATAAATAATGGTCCTGACCAAGTTCCATTTTGGAAAATAATATTCAGGATATAATTTGTGAATGTATTTGTATAGAATATAAGATGAATGATTTATTTCAGAATAGTGCGAATGTATTGGGAAATATTGATAACCCGATACATCGTAGTATTGCGGAATATCAAAGTGATGAAAGAGTATGATGTTGGGAGATATTTTGATGGATAAAAAGAAATACATGATCGAGCAATAAAAAGGAAAATAAAGATCCAAATAATTAATTATTGTGAGTGATTTATTAAGAATATTAGAATATAGTGTGACTATTGGATGATGAATTTCAGGAATAATATGTACAAGAGAAGATTATTCTACATATCATTGGACTCGACATGTAACCACAACATAAACCCTTTCACATAAATGATTTTTTATTAAGTCATGAAAACGCCATTATTTATTCCAAATTTAAGTACCACTTTCATGATTCAGGGACCTTAAATACAAAATCACAAGCCCCATAGTTTTTTTTAATCTATAAGGGGCCAAATTTATTAAATTCAATCATTCTCAACACTCATTTCTAAAATGATAATTTCACACATTCAGTTATCTATTACAAATTTAACCGCGTAGAGAGAATTAACTGAGAGATGAAATAAATAACTTACAGTCCCACTTTTCCATCAAAGGAACACCCATAATTAACATTTTTAGTTGCTCAAAATATCCTTCCATTCTACCCAAACCTCAAATTATAAGTAATAGAGGAAACGGTTCTCTATAATTCAAGGTTAAAAGGAAAATCATGATATATTTATCTAATAATTACCAAGGTTTTTCATATTAATATAGAATCTTGTCAATGAAAACATCCCCTCATTCACAAACATTGACCAACCCTTCACATAGAGACATTATCACTCATGTTGCCTCTAAGAAACATAGGGCTTAAAATTTCCAATTTCAAGAGCCGTATTTGTTAAGGATACAAGGGTCCTAAATGTAACCCAAAAAATGGTCTCACTAAGGGCCACAAAATAGAAAATGGAATATAATTATATCTCTAAAAATATGATGTGTGGAAAATTCACCCTTAGACTAACCACATTATGGTCATTGTTTCCTAGTTTGATTCAATAGAATTCCACTAGGTGCTATATGAATTACACCATATAGGATATAGTTGGGACATTAATTAACCAAAAACATCTAAAAACCACTCACACATGGTTCTACAAAAATGAAATTGATGCCTAAAAATGTTGTAACAAGGTATACTACACCGTTTCTGAAAAGTGGGACTGTATCATTATCACTATTGTTGTTGCAATAATCACCACTGTAGTTGCTATCCTTATCATCGTCCAGGTGCACTACACCATAGTATCACATAACCATATATTAGAATTAAAAACACATAGGTATTTGGTAGATCGAGATGTCATTAGGAAGCTATATGTGAAAACACAATACATGTTTTTTTATAACAAAACGCCTGGTCCCTTCATCATCAATGCCATCAAACACAAGAGAAAATTATTTCATGTAAAACCTACATTCCAAAAATGACGAATGTGATGTCTCTTGATGATAAATTCATGATTCAAATTCATATAAAATCATGAACCTCAAAATATATGTGCGTCACACATGGTGAAATCATATAACCACAATAGCATAAACCAAGAACATCAATCCCAAAACATAGTAACATGAAATTCACTCCATAAAGGTATTTATGAAGGTCCAAATCGAATTTCATCACAAGCTTTTACACATTCCAATGCCACCTTTCTACCAAATATCTAAAATAAGAAAAAAAGATAGCTCTAATACCATTTTGTAACATCCCAACTCATATCACCAGATTCAATCTAGAATGCAACATGACATCAAGCACCCATTCTCATATACTAGAGGAGGTCAACAAGAAATTTTGATCTATGTAAAGTATTGGGTAGACTATACTCTCCATCAGAGTTCACAATAATAGATAAATAAAAAACATGTAAATAAAATAGTCTGAGTATACAAATCAAAATCAAAATATCATATATAATGAATGAATGAGGGAATAAAACCAAACAGTAATAATAGAATACATTACATCTCATTTATTTTAAAAAGGGTCAATCATATACATATATATAGTGTATAACTAAAAGTGAACATATAATGGAATCAGTTTAAACTTTATGTTCAGACTAGTACAGCTCTCCACAGACACACCGAGCTACCTCAACTTTTACCACTACTTATCCCTCTGATCATCCTAAAAAAGAGGCTAGAAATTATGCATGCACACTAGGGTTACCCTGAAAGGTTTGGAAATATAAAATTAGTAGGGCCTCCTAAAAAACACATAATCAATACAATCATATAAGTCTGTATATATGAAAATTTAAAGTATAAACTACCCAACATATATTAGGTTATCATGTTATAAACAAGATTCTATAATCCTAGATTGTACCTACTTCAGATCCATGCATGAAGGATAAACAAATTATAATTGACCAAGAACTATCCATAAGGTTGGAGAACATGTTTCTCAGTATCCTCAATGAATTGAGTTAATATGACACTAAACATCCACTAATTATTTGGTGAACATGATGATCGACAAAAATTATTCATCTATTGATCATTCAGATTAGAATCCACTTGTCATCCATCAAATGTGATAATAAAAATCCACTAGTCATCGAGTGGACATGCTATTCAATATCCACTAGTCATTGAGTGAACATACTTCCTAGAATATAATAAGAATCGATTAAATATGCTTCTTAATAGCACACAACATATGATCATGAGAATAGTAGTAACATACAAGTATATGTGATCAACATAAAAAATGGTTTCACATGATATATAAGAAAAATATAGGAAAACAAGAATCATATATGGGCCTCACGAGATACACATGAACCCATATACATAAAACAAAAAAAGTTCTCACATACCACACATGAAATCCAAGAATATATTATCATACGAATCCTATCACAGATGTGCACATATACACCCCAATTCATAAAAAAATGAAATTCACAAAAGAAAAACACACCTAATAATTTATGTCACATACCTTAATGGTATCAAGGGAAACACATGTATATGAGGAAAATCACAATGACATGGTATAAGGGAATATCCCTCGAGGTTTATTGGCATCTCATATATAATAGAGTATAGAACATGTGCCATTGTTTAAGGAAAAATCATCCAAGGTATAAAGGAATTTCATGAACACTTGTTTGTCAAACATCAAACATGTTCTAATGAAAGTTCCTCTAACTACAGAAGAATGTCTCACCGATAATTAGGATGATGCCACACAACATAGTGAGAAACTGACAAACTGCTCAATAATTTACATATTTTAGTCCATCCTTCTTTTAATGACTCTAGACATAACATCACACATATCACCTGATGGAAACTTAAATGGATTCATAGTAAACCTCAGTCCATTATTGTTGTAACTAACAAACATAACCACTATAAGGTGATGCTACAACCCAAAAGTTCACCATGAACATTATCACCCAATGGGAAGAGTCTATTCCCAAAAGACCAACTTATTTCCCAAGGACAAGTTATAAGGGAAAAATTAAGTCCTACCATGATAACTCTCTACGTAAAATGGCTTTTCTCCTCATAGAGACCAGATTTCAAAATGATTCTAGAACTCCCTATAAGCACAAGTTTCCTCGCCATGGGGCTAGAGCCTCACTATCACTACATTGATTAAAACAAGGATCTCTTGTTCTATCCATATAGTACAAATTATTAGAAAATAAAGAAAGAACATAATAGAAAAAAGAGTTATACATGAAATATAGAAAATAATAAGTAATATAGAATCATTTAAGAAATTCATTCAATAGACACATATATGATTGAGTATAAAAGGGGCCACCTACCCCAAATATGGAAACCCAAATCAAGAATCACATGGAAATATTCTCAAATCATTCAAAACTAACACATGCTCATCCTCAAAAAATCTCATTCATACTAATGAGTCCCAATCAGATCCACCATTAGTTCTTGATCTAGAAAAGATCAACATAAAGGATCCAACACAATAGATCTAAGGATTACCTGTCGCCAATTTTAGAATAACTCAACAGATCCAACCATCATAACCCATTATTAAGGCTTAATTCATGGGAAGAATATAAGTTAAGACAATATCATGAATAATGAGAGGGAAAATAAAATGTACATAGAATTTTAGAAATTTAATATCTCTATATTCATAAAAACACACAAGGAAGGGGGTTAAATTCTAATAGAAATCCATTAAAGTTCCAAAGTTAATCAGGATTTGAATATATGAATAAGAATCACTGAAATTAGAGGATTAATGATGAATTAATGTAGTTTTAGATTATTTAAAACACACACACATGGTTTGGTCACATAGTTTTCAAAATCATGTTCCAACTTTTTTAGAATACTATCACTGCTCGGAAAATTGGATGGTTTATCAAATAATGAAACAACCATACTATTGGAACTATATCTTTCCATATGGTTTGATATGGAGGTCACATATTTTTTAAAACTGTGAACTACCCCAAGTTATACTACCTCAATCTTCACAATTGTTTTTGGGATAACTATATGGTTTCTCTAAACTAATCTAAAACCATGCACTCTTCAAAAGGCATATGAAATACTTCAAAACCCCGAAAAAACATGAAACATATCCCAAAACCCTGAGGCTCAAAAAAGGTAAAAACAAAAATTTCCCCATGATTTACCACATGTAACAATGTGTTTTGTGACATACATGATTTACACAATCCCACGAATAATTTCAATACCATTTCTTAAATAAAATATATCATACTCACCCAAGACATTAACTCAGCCCATAAATCCTCCTTGACATTTTTCAAACCTTGATTAATTAATAATTTTTTTAAAATAAATAAGTAATATTATATTATTAAATAACTATATATATATATATATATTATACGCACTAATCAATGAATACATATTTATTAATATTCAACTCATATATATTCCCAATTGGAAGAACTGGTGAATGAATTATGCAATCAATATAACATGAATAATTATTATTCCTTTATCTTGAAAATAAAATTTATTCCATTTTAACTTCTAATATATCTTAATTGAGAATATGGATATGTTTTTTTGTGACCCTATTGGATTATTTCTTAGGGGAATTAGGTTTTCTTTCACAAATTCCATGATTTGTGTCTAGAAAAACATCAAGGCTTCCATAAAGATAGACATTAATGACACAAAAATGAAAACCTCATATGAATACTCACCATGTAATATAATCCCTTGGTCTTTATATCATATGAAGTAGGTTTTAAACATGACTCATTAATTTTTTTTGAATATGTTTCCTTAACTCTCTTAAATGAACTTGGTTAAAAACCATAATTTCCATGGACTTAATCAAATAGTTATATTTCAATAATAATGACCTAAGATTCATATTTTGGTATGGTAAGGGAGAAATTATTTCTCGAATTCTCTACCAATGTCATGTCACTTATAATGCACCCAATGTATCCTACTTTAACATGAGCATATGCCATCGTGGTTTATAAAAATACTTCATAATATATGATTCATGATATATATTAATAATTTTATCAAATTTAAATATAATACACACCACCACTAATTAAAAAATTCAATGACACATAGAATATATAGAAATCATATTATTATTATTTTTGCTCATAATATTCTTTCTTAGAGATTACCAAGTGTGAAAATTAATGAGAAGAAGCCTTTTAATCTTACAAAATTCACGAACTTGATAGTAAATCATCATATTTGTCCCATATAATAAATTTGTTCAGACTATAGGGGGGAATTTAAGAATATAGAACTGCAATTTTATCACCAATAAAAATGAACATGTATGACCTTTCTATGTAATAAATATTTTAAGGACATTATCTCATTAATTTTATTCATTAAACCACTCATTTTGTGATAAGACACTTATTAATAGTCATGTATTTTAATATATAGGTAATTGAAAGTAAAAAATAGTTGGTTCTAGGGAACCAAGTCCAATAGAGTCCCAATTTTACTAGAGATAACTGTAAAAGACTTAGAGTTATCTAGATCTCACTTGATATTTAGGATTTTACTAAGATATTTATTTAGTCAACATGTATTCCATGTTATATTTTTTAGAAACTTTTCTCACTATGACCTCAAACCTTTTAGAAAACCCCTTAATAGGTTATACTTATGAATTATGTGCTTCATCAATTGATGTGACATTTTATCCTTAGATAAGACCACCACTGTTGTATCATCACAATACAATGTGATAAAATATCTTCTATTGGGTAATAAATTAATTTCCTAGATTAATTTTTATATACAAAATACTTCTTCAGCTACATTAGAATTTGTAATATACCCAAACTATTCTATATAATCATAAAGAACTAGTTTCGTTGATCTCTTCCCGCTCACAACTCCTCCATTAATGTAGAAGACATATATTGGATACATTTTCAAATCATTATGGTATTTCTAGAAAGTAGTATATATATATATATATCCCCTAATGAATAGTTCATCATATATTCCATAAACTAATAATATATCTATAGTACACCTCAAATAGTTTAGGATTATCTTCACACTAGTTCAATATCGATCTCCCAGGTGTACTTGATATCTACCTATCTTGCTCAAGGAGTAGGAAACATCAATATTGGTAAATAATGTGGAATACATGATAGGTATTATCGTTGATTTGTAGGGAAAACTATCCATACTCTCTCTACCATTTTGTCTAAAGAAGTATTCTTAGTGATATTTATATCATGTGATACCTTCACCTTTAAACTCAATTATATTTAATTTTACAAATAAGATATATTTCAAATTCAGTTGAGAGGGATCCCATAACTAGCCTTAAATCTCTATAATAAATGACCAAAATCCCTAGAGTGCTTGGACCATAGACCTAGGGGATCCAAGACATTATTTTTAAAAACCCCTTACTCTATCCTGTTATCCACCAACACTATTCCCTATCATCACATTTATAATTAATAATATCCCCAAACTAAGGATTTTGTCATGAAATGATTCTCATATTCCATGTGGCCTGAAATCAATTAATTTATTGAAGACTCTATGGAAGAAATTCCAAATACAAGGCTTGAAATCCCATTTAAAATGAACAGTACTTATCCTATATTACCCTTTATATTACCTACTATTATACCCATACCGCTACAATGCTACAATACTACTATAATAACATAATAATTCTCCACCGATCAATTTAGACCCGAGTCTCATGCCGGATTATGGGGTGTCTTTACCACATTGGTAAGCCCCCCCAGATTCTTTACTAAATGAAACTGGAAATAATCCCCTATTTTATTTTTTCACACAAAATATATTTAGTACCTTATTAATATATGTACCTAGAATTATTCAAAAAACCCTATTAGAACTATCATGAAGGTCCTTGGTCCCAATAATATAGGTTGATTCACCAAGATACTTTATGGAGAATCTTTTATTTAACCATATATTAACAGAATGTAAGGATGATATCTTATTCCCCATAATTAATATATCATAAACATATAACACAAGGAAAATGATTGCACCCACACCAATCCTCTTATTGAAACTAGACTTAGAATCATTCTTTATGAAACCAATTTTTTTTTATGGATTCATTAAATCAAATGATCCATAATATTGGTGGCTACTTCAAATAATAAATATATTTATATATATATATATTTTATATATTGTTTTCATACTTTTAATTCAAAAAACCTTCTAGTTGTGTCATATAAAAACTATCATCATGGTTCCCATTAAGGAAGAGTTTTTTGAAATCCAATTTCGAAATTTCAAATTCTGTGTATAGTTATATTCCAAGAATAATTTTTTTGGATTTCATAAAAACTAGTGAAAATGTTTCTTCATATTATATTCAATGAAATTGTTGAAACCCAATAGCAACAAGAATAGCTTTATACACTATTAGAAATTGTGGCTTTAATGTTGAAAATATAACATACGTTTCTCGTAAACTGACAAAAAACATGTTTGTAGATACTTTTTTCTATAAGTTTTATTTAAAATTCACACAAAAGAGGCTTTAAATTGGTTTTTTGGCATCAGTTTCATACAAAATTGATGTCAAAAATACCAATCGATATCATTTTTTATTTCTGTTTTAAAAGAAATTGACACCCAAGAGTCAAAAAAATATTTTTGGTATCAGTTGTCGAAACCATCGATGCCAATAAAAAATTACTATGTTTTAAATACTTTTATAAGATTATATTTTACTTTTCATGGAGCTAAAATATAGTTACATATAAAAATTTATGATCATCATAATCTGAAAAATATAAGACTTTTAGCATTGGTTTTCTTCAAAAAGTGACACTAAAAGCATTTTTTACATCAGTTGAATAAAACGATTTTATAAATTTTTACCAAGATTTAGATAATTTCATAAGATTTGATTTAAATGGTCATGGAGATAAAATAGAGTTTGGGATCACATGTTATGGCTTCAAAAGTAATACATCTTTAAGACTTATTTTAGAGAAGTTCAACTTCCAACATTCATTACTTTTGATTCGTAACTCCATTTTAGCTCCATGACTAGTCAAATAAAATATTATAAAATGATTTAAATAATAGAAATAATTTCTTTAATTACTGTCATTGAATGTTTTGAAAAAATAATGGAAATAATATTTTCACCTTTTTGGCATTGGTTTCTTTAAAATCAGACAAAAAAATGATACTGATGGGTATTTATGGAGTCCGTTTTGTAAAATAAAAATGCTAAATAACATTTAAATAATTTTTGACAATGGTTTATTTTAAAAAGGATACTAAAAATGATACTGATGGGTATTTTTGGTGTTGATATGGTAAAAAAATAATGCCAAAAGTAATGCTAATACGGGGGATCAACATTTAAATTTTTTCCCAAGGCCTGATTCACTTTTTATAATCATTCCAAAATTTTAATGAAATTAAATTAAAAATATATTTTTTACTATATATATATATATCAATTTCTCTTTCATTCATCATTTTTGACCTCTTCTATTCAATCAATCTTTCAACACAGCTTCTATTGATGATTTGAATACAGTATCTGTTCGAATAAATTATAAACTTTATTATTATTTTCCTTTATTGTTAAAAATCTTGATAATATTTATTATAATGATGATTTATTATTATGTTTGAGTTAAGAATATAAAACATCCAGATAATTTCTACCAACTGAGGTTTAAAATTCAATATTGATCACTATTTTCATTGACACATGATTTCTACCCTAAAACTAAGAGATATAATGATAAACAACATATCATTTTGGTAAAATGTAATAAAATAATTCAAATATATTTGAAGCCTTAAGTTTATTTTATTTTATTTGCTGTTATTAATTTTCATTCATTTTTATCATATTTTATTTGAAATGAGTTGTATCTATTGAAACATTGAGAAGTCCAACTTTTGATGACCATAACTTTTGATCTGTAAATCATTTTTAGATCCACAAAAAGTAAAAGAGAAGATTAAGAAATAAGATGAAACAAAGTAGAAATATTATTGAGTTTTTTTCATTAGTTTTTTTTCAAAACAACAATAAAATTAACTTTTTTTGGGTCAATTTATTTAAAAACTAATTCCAAAAATGATATTGATGTGTATTTTTGGCGTTGGTTTTGTAAAGAATTGATGGCAAAAAACAATATACATTTTATTTCACATTAGTTTAAAAAAAACCGACACTAAAAGGTAAAATTTTAAATTTTTTATGTCATTTTATAAAAATTGATGTCAAAATTCTAATTTTTTACAATGGTGGCTTCATCATCGGTTAAAAACCGAAGTAAAAGAAAAATAAAAATGAATGTTAAAGACCATTTTTCTTCTAGTGATAGGTTCAAAATTTTACATCCATGTGTAGTTTATTCATAAATAACCACTTGAAAACAATAATATTTACATCCAATAGAGGATCTAACAAAACAAAAACATGGGTTTGGTACATGGAATCCATCTCAAAATTGTTACATTCTTTCCAACATATAACTTCCATGTTTCTTATTACTTCCTTGTAGGATGGAAGTTCATAAATATCTTTTAATAACGAGTCACCATCCTTAGTGACTATAAAACCATATCTCTCTAGTTCAATAAACTCTATAATACTTTTATGTTGTATCCTTATCTCTAGAATTACCTCTTCCATGGAGGCTATCAGAAATGTGTTTATATGCCAACTCCTATGTATCTCGAGCCTTGAATTTATCAGAATTTATCTTCCTCCCATTATACATTTTATATATTCACTTGTTATCAAATAACATGATGTGTTTTTCCATTTCTACCATTTTTTTCAACATACCGTGAAACACCCCAATATTTTATGATATTGTTCTCTTCAAAAAAATTGATTTCTTCAATAGCTTGTTTCACACACAAACTCATGTCAAAATGAACTATAATATAGTGCACCATTACAAACTCGTTATTAAATTAGAATAGCAAACACGAATAACAAAAATTAAATATATATATATATATAATGGTCATACTCA
The DNA here is from genome assembly GCA_963277665.1 of Viscum album. NCBI lineage: Eukaryota > Viridiplantae > Streptophyta > Magnoliopsida > Santalales > Viscaceae > Viscum > Viscum album. The sequence goes on along the minus strand of OY728152.1, from coordinate 1,475,464,596 downwards.
ATACAATGTGTTGATTAATTATTAGGAAATTAGCACTTAGTTTTTAGTGAAACCATTTTATTCATCAAAAAATAAATTTTATTCAAAAATAGGTTTTATTGATTATGTGAGTGAATATCATAATTGATTTAGAAAACTATTATAAAATTTATTTGATAAAAATTATATCATTTTTCTAAATCATCATATTAAAATAATATTAGGATGATTTTTTGGACTTTTCTAAAAACATTTATTTTCTAGTGAATCATGAGAAATACTGGTATTTATCAAAAACTATATTTATTTCAAGAAGTTAAAAAGTTATAGTTCGTTTTAAAATGGTTTATAAGTAAAATTAGCTATGTTATATTATTAATAATCCAATTAAGTTTATTGTAATCAATTTTATGGTTGAACTTGGTATTCAAATATTTTTATACATAAAACAACATTTTTCAGAAGAACTATTTTTCATTGCATTTATTATTCTTTTCATAAATTAATTTATAAAACTTCTTGAAATTTAATCTTTTAAAAATATGTTCCATTTTTATAATTATGAGGCACAATTTTTTTTGATTATGTCCCTTTTATTTTTTTATAAACATAAATAGAAAACATAGTAAATTTTTTGTAACCATAATAAATGTAAAATAGGTTAATTAGGGATTAAACTAATGTGATAAGGCTTCAGATTCATCAAAAAATTTCAACTATTTCATTATTTTAGTATATTTTTCTATAATCATCCAAAGTATTAATATATTTCTTTTTTTCTTTATATTGGATTTCGACCTTTATAATATTTATGTAAAAAAAATGAAAAAAATGTCACTTTCTTGCTTTTAATATCTATAAATTTTTTTTACAATGATAAATACCACTTGTTTTTTATTATGAATTATAATTTTAATGATTAATGAATTTTTTCATGGCAATTTTTTTAATTTTTTAGTGATGAAATAATTATATTAAATAATTATGCAACACTGACACCATGCTTGTACAGTGAGTAGAAATATCAAGTAAAATATTTTAAAAACTATAATTTTTTTGAATATGTTATAATGACCCAAAAATTATATAGATAGATATAACATATTTTTTATAATGGTTTATATTATTATTATTTTTGTATCATGTTATTTTCAAATTTTAATTAAACGAATTGTTACAAAAATGTCCTTAATGATATTTTATAACAAATAATAATTTATTAAATGATTTAAAATTCATAAAGATCTTATATTCATACAAGTTAAGGGAATATAGTTTAAAATATCATCCATTGTCCATTTTAGTCACTTTTTTCTCTTATTGTAACATTACTGATTCTTAAATATTAGAAACCTTTTATATTGTTGTAATTATTGAAAGAGTTAACATGGGAGTGAAAACAATGATATTTGGGTAAAAAAATAACCAAAAATATTTAAACATTTATTTTATGATAATATTTATACCCATACATACAATATATTTTAATTAAATCAATTTAGTTCTATTTTTACATAAATATTAATTTATATTTATTTAAAACTTTAATTGATTCCATGAGTGCCCATCCCATCACTTATCAAAGAGAACCACCTACCCTTCATTATTAACAATGTTTGAGCTTTATATGTAATTAAATACAAAAAATAATATCAACTTATATTCATTAAACACATCATAGAGATTATGGTCCTTCCAAAAGACCATCATTTCCAGGCATATGTTGCAAAGCAAAGAAGGTTTCTCAACGAAGAGGTATAAATCTTAACCGATAATTTCAATTTTATTTCTTAATATACCTCCACAAAAAATATGAAATATATTATAAAATAAAAACTTAATTATAATAAGTATACTAAATTATTATTATTATTATTATGGAATAACTATTATCCACCTTCTTTCTATCCATTGGAAATTGATAACATCGCTCATTTATACCTGTCGAATACCATCTATACAAAGAAAGGTGTTTGAATTTTCACATATAATTTAAATGAATTGTAATAATAATATATTTAATGAATATATATAATATATGTAATTTTATAATGATTATTGAAAAGTGAATTATTATTTACCATTCTTTTTTTCCATCCATTAAAAAGTTGCAAGAATTTTCATGTGTACGTAAGACATACCGTCTTCATGAATGATGTAATTCAGTTTTAGGTATCTTCATTTTGGGGATGTATATAGACATATAATGAATATATATATTATTTAAATGATGGTTAAAATTCTGTATATTATTTATCCATGATGAATGTACAAGGACCAATACTACCGAACCAAATCATGCCTGAAAAACGATGCAATTATCACTTAGAACAATTATTTTAATAAATAATTGTTAATACATGGGAGATAAAATATTATAAGTGAATATTATATGGTATAATAAATATGATTATTATTCTACAATACATTAATAATTATTCTATATTTATTATATATGAGTTTCTAATTCATATGAAGGAAGTTGATACTTGAGGTAATTGATTTACGCATCAATATTATTTCATCTGGTATTGTTAATACTTGAAATTATATCAAGGGAATTATGTGATACTTATTTAATAAATTCATTTACTTTTTCTTCCCCACATCTTATTTATAAATAACACAAATTTTCATTTAATTTTCCACAATTTAAGTACTAAAGTGACTGAAAGAATGTTTTTAATGAAAACTGATAATGTTTGACTGTTTAGTCGAGAATATTTTTCTTCCATTTCGATGTTGTCTTTAAAATAATTTAAAATCAAATTATTTTTAAAATTATTTTTTTTACAAATTTTTTACTTTCTATAAAAAAATTTCAATATAATATTCCAATCATTTTTCAAATGAGGCACTTTTTGACATTTTTTAGAAAAGTGTGAAAAAATTATTTCTTTTACTCATATACCATAAATATAATTTCCCTATATTATTAACACACAATTATTTTTAATTTTCCTTTACATTAGTCGATGTTTCTTTTCAAATAAAATAATTTATTTAATATTTTGAATAAATATATATTCCAAAGTTAAAAGGATATTTTTCTCAAGAAATATTCCATGTTATCCTTGAAGGTAATTTTATATCTAAGATGGAATCATTTGAGTTACTGAAGATTTACCAAGGACATGATCTAATGATAAAATCGTTCTTATTTATTTGGATGGTTTATTATTAAGATATTTTTATGAAACCCATTTATTTGACATAGGTTACGGTATTATGAAATGATTATGAAACATGTTTCATTTCCACATGTTATTATATGATAATAAAATGAATATTTTATGATGTTATGGAACACATATATATGAGTTTTATTATGTGAATTATGAAACCAAAATTATATATCCCTACAATCTATTGTGTAATTTCTTGTATCATGAGATAATTATGGGAAACAATATGATGTTCATAATCCACAACGGGAAATAAGTCAACGTGCTTGATCTATTATGGGAAACAAGTCGACATTCTTGATCCAATATAGAAAGCATGTAGGGATTCCTATCCATTATGATATGGGAAACATGTGTTGATAAATAATCCAAATTGTTTTTATGGTATCATTAGTTAACCTTAATATATGAAATGATTTATATACCTATGATATCGACACAATTTTAGGGAATGTTTTCAGGATTTTGATATTTACTTATAGTTTATGATTGTTTAATGATTATTTTTCATTATTTTGATTTATGTATTTTTAAGGGGTAATGTTTTTTTCTATGACTCTTGTTTATGATATATGATATATTGGGTATGAAATTTGTATGTTATGATCATGAAAGTATACATATTTTCTTATTTTATGATTATATATGATCATTGATTGATATCTCACATGTTTACCCTTACTGATAATCTTATCTCACCCTATATTATGATTCCATCCTCAAGGGTATGAAGAAAGGTTTTATGTAGGTTATATATAAGAATAGTTCTATGTGGTAATATTTTTGTTGGCGATGTTAAATATCTTTCATAAAATAATTAGATTGTGTATCTAGGCTCCAGTGACACAAAATCGTTTGTTTGGAATGGATCATAATTTTAGGTATTGAATATTCATCTAATAAAGATGGAACATTTATGTATGAAAAATTTAGAGTTATATAGTTTGTATTAGAGTGAGATTTAGTCAATTATTTTTAATTAGGGTTCTAAATATTTAGATAAAAGCCTAGTAATAAGTATAAGTATAGGATTAAAATATAAATTTATGGTAATGAAAAGGGATAACCATGCTCAATCCTAAGCTTCCATATATTTATAAGAAGTTTTCAGGCTTTAGACATTATATGAATGATATATCATAATTTTATTATATCTCTATTTGATTATTATAGAATTATTCTTACAGTTTTCTTTTTGGTTTTATTCAATGCATAAAAATAGAATACATCTTTCTTATAATGAATGTGATAGATTAGGCACTGATTTTCCACCTGAGAAAGAAAATGACATGGGAGATAGAATATAGAATATTATTTCTATGATCATGAAACTTTCTTTGAGATAGGAATCATGATGAGATTCTAAAATAATAAAATAGATAAAAAAATACAATTGAGTCTTTCATGAGGCCACTTACACATTCGTTTCGTGGGTATTCTGATCCAATAGTGGATGAGTGAAGGATCAACACAATTGAAAAAATAGTTTCTATTGGATATTTCTTAGAACATAAAGATTTTTTCCTAATTTTTATCATTTGTAAGGGGAATTATATCAATGGAAGAATATTATTAATAATATGAGGTAATATGATGAAATTGAATACATTCAATGGGATGATTTTAAGAGGATATTTTTAGTAATTACATACCTCATATTATAAACACAAAAATGGGGAAGGAATTTGTTCATCTTAAGTATAAGGATGATGAATCCATTTGTTACTTATGAGGAAAATATTAAATCTTTCAAGGTATGATTCAATTTTAATCATCATCCATGAAAGAAAAATTTATTGATTCTTTTATGGGTAAAAACCAAGTCTCTAATAGGAATTAACTATAAGATAATTTTGTATCTATTAAGAAATCATAATATGTGAATTCAAGGTATAAATTGAAGCTGTATATTCCCACCATTCCCATATATTTGGTAATAAAATGAAGATGGAGTCTATTGATAACTCCCATAAATCATGTTGTGGAAATAAATTCCAACCATATACATTCTAGAAATGTGGTAAGAAATTTCAAGGGAATTTATTGAATAGAACCATGAGGTTTTTTAAATGCATAATGTTGGGTCCTAATGCTAGTGAATTTTTAAAGATGGCATAGGGTCCATTTTATAAAATGATGGAAATAAAGCTGAAAAAAATCACCACCCATGTTTCAATTTTTCAAATGAAATGTGTTTTGTAATTACACCAACCAATGTACACATATGGATTTTCTTGATAATGTTCGTCATAAAAACATCTTATTCCCAAACACAAAAGTAAATATTATATTATTATGACTTCCAAAGTTGGTTATGAGAATGAAGTAGTGAGATGTATACTTATAATTCACTATATAACAAAAAATTTATTATTTGATTCTATCTCAACCCACTCTTTTATATCTGAGGAATTTTCATAGGGTATTAAATTATCACTTCAAAAATTAGCTGTTAAGTTACCAGTGAAAAATTCTAATAGTATGATGGTCAAATATCAATTATATAGTTACTACAAGATAAAATATTATGGGGATGTTCTTAATAAAAATATTATGATTATTACCATAGTAGAATTTGATTTTATTTAAGGTATGGATTAGATTTCTTTATATAGATCCCATATCAAATTATAACTAAGGAAAGTAAAATTTCAATTTATAAATGATCCTATGATTGTTTATTGGTGTGAGGATGAATAAAAAATTCCAAAGTAAATTACCTATATCACGTCGGTCTTAATTACTATCAAGGATGTTTATTAATCTCATTTTTTTGTGAGAAACTCAACATTCGGGATACATGTATTATATGGGAGTTTGATGATATATTTCTAGAATAAATTCAAACACTTCCTCTAAATCATGAAGATGAATTTTCAATAGAGCTCATACCTAATCCTACAACTATTTCAAAGACTCCTTATATAATGACCACAATTGAGTTCCAAGAATTGAAGAAAAAACTATTAATGAAACCTGATAAGGGATTCAAACACATGATTTCATCAATATAGAGTACACCTATCATTTTTGATAAGAATAAGTATGGGTCAATTCATCTCCGTATTGATGATTAGAAACATAATAATATCACTGTCATGAAAATGCATCATCTACCCTATATCAATGTTTTGTTTGAGAAATTTGAAGGATATCAATAATTTTCTATGATTTTCCTTTGTTCTGGATATCATCAATTGAGGGAGGATATATGTAATGTTCCATATTTTTCCATGTATTATTTTAATATTATATGAGAATTATTTTCGTGACCAGGCTCTAAGACGGTGTGCGATTCTGAGGCCCGGTATGCCCAGAACAAATATTTGAATTTAATTTAATAATTCAATTACGCGCGCATGCGGTTTTTTGGAAAAAGTAGAATAACTCTCGAACAGGTGCTCAGATCAGAAATACGAGGGCACCATTGCATTCATAACAGCGTTTTACCTTAGGTGAGGCCTAACATCGGCCAGCGCATGTCGGTGGTGAAATCTGGTTTTTGGATGTAACTTTAATAAAATATTTTATTAAAATATTTTATTTAAATCCTTGTTGAAATGAAATATTTTATTCTTTTAAATAGTGATTTACCAGGGAGGGTCAGGGTTACAATCCCCCTCACTCTGACTTTTCTCTGCAGAGCTCTGGAGAAGACCTCCCGACGCGGCAACGACGTTCTTGACGATTTTCTCCAGTGACGATGACGCGACAACCAGATCATCGAAAATGAACACCGCGGATCCAGGTGGGATGTTTTCTTTTGATTTTCCTTTTCCTGTTTCTGATTTCAACGATGAATGCAGACTAATCCACGAACAGATTATCCCATGGATCAATCATTCTTGCGGGCTAGGATTTTGCGGGAATCCTGGGGATTTGATTCTTGAAATTATTTTTGGTTTCGGTCATCCTCTTAATGGTGATGGACCAAGATCGGAAAAAACATCGATTGAGGTCCATCCCTCTCGATTTGTTGTGTTCTTCTCCCACAAATTATCGTTTTCTTCATTGCGTTCTACACGTTCTTCGTGGGGATATGAATGATGGATCGTTGCACACCCGTTGTGCGAGGAAACAATCCCAAATTGAATGATCTGGCGTCGGTACAACCCTACGGAGGTGCGCCTACAGTGGCGACAGACGGATCAAAGATGATTGGAAGATATCGTTCTTCGAACGATTTACGCACGGGTGACCAGAATCGGATTTTGGAGCCTATCGAAGGCCCAAAACCCACGGATTCGGCATCGTAACATTGAGGCGAACCTTGATCTTGAGTTTCATAGAAAACGGACCAGAGAAACACGATCTGGAAAATCGGATGAGGCGTGAGGAGGAAGATGAAGCTTCTTGAAAAATCCCCACTACACACCGTGTAGTATGGGCTACACGGCGTGTGTTCATCGGTAGGTTTACATGGCGTATACTCTGAGAGTACACGAACATGGGCACGGTACACTGCCAAGGACATGTAGTGTATACCCGTCCCTGGCCAGACCCGGCCAGATACACGGGATACCCCATGTACTGGTACACGAGCAGGTGACAAGGACACAGACATAGACCGTGTACGAGCACATGGATAGCGTACATGGAGCGAGCCACAGGTGCTCGGACACGGCGTGTGTTTCTTCTACATGCCATGTAGTTACTTTCTATCCAATAAGCCGAATGACACAGGCCATTTACACGGGCAGTACCTAGGGTCAAGAAACACAGCGTGTACTTTTTCTACACACTGTATAGTTTGGTTTTAAACAACCTGAACGAATGACACGGGCCATTTAGACGGGCTGTACTCTGGGTCAAGGAACACGGTGTGTAACCATACTACATGCCATGTAACCTGTCTTAAATGGCTTGAGCCACTTGTCTTCTGTGACTTGGACTAGCTTTTCTTAGGGTCCGTACCCTTGGTCTTTCTTCTGATGGTTTCCAGTATCATTTCCTACTTACAACAGTATGATCCCTTCAGCAGGACATCCTGAATAGAGTTGATGGAATCCCATCTGTGAGAGTTAGAGACGTATCCTCTATTCTTCCCTGGAACCCTAGGTAGAGTTCTTGGTATCGACTTGACCAACTTTACCCGGGCGCCGATCCTCTTCTAAGTGGATTATCTCAGACCGAGTTGTTGGAATCACCCCATGAGATGGTTGTGATCCTCATATGAGCATCATGTTCTCAAATTACTTATGGAGTGTGTTCTACTGGAACGAGTACTTCGTATCTCTCTCTCCTCAGACCTAGGAGTGTGTTCTCCTTGTTACATGCTTAGTGGAATCTTAGAGCTGGATCTTAGTGGTGGTTTCTCAATAGTCGATCGTGTATGAGTATATCTGGATATTCTTATTATGTGTTCAGTAGACATATACTGTGTAGAGATGACTGTATCTTCCTTTGTGGTATTTTTCCCTTGTTGTATTTCCTTTGTGGTTTAGGGGTGTCCAACTAGGTATTGTTATACTCACCCATGCACAACATTTTCCTGCACGTGTCGTGTCTTGTGAAGACAAGCGAACCTTTGATAGGATTCTAGGTGGACCAAGGCTGGATGGTGATCAGTGAGATCAGGCGGGCCAAGGTGTGTTCCTACGACTACAAATTGCAGTCCCAGTACCTTTCCTTACAGTTTGGACTTTGTTATAGACTTTTTTTAGTGGGCTTATACTTTTGGACCAGGGTTTTACTTTCTTATACTTTACATTACTTTCGTACTCTTTTTGTTTGGTTTTAGTGTATGCATGAATATTTTCCTTTTAGTAGTTTTTACTTTTCATCTTTGTGGGATTGGAGATGTGTGTACGTGTGTACAGGTTTATAGGCAATGCCTCCCATGTTAGTAGCATGCCTACTCGGTGCTTGTCACCAGCCCCTAGCCTATTGGAGGCGGGTTTGGGAAGTTGCGGCTCGGGCCACACTGGGACGGGTCGTGACAGTTTAGGATTGCAGCACCCATGACAGATTTGACCCGAAAGGGGTAGCCTTTCATGTGGATTGAGAGATGCCAGCAGGATTTCCAGCAGTTGAGACAGAGTTTGACGAGCGCCCCAATATTGAGATTACCAGAGGAGGGTGTCCAGTACGTAGTATTCTGCGACACATCAGGAACCAGGCTTGGTTGTGTCCTAATGTAGAGGCAAGTGGTGATTGCCTATGGCTCACGTCAGTTGAGGCCACACGAGCAGAACTATGTGACCCATGATCTTGAGTTGGCAGCGGTAGTCTTCGCATTGAAGATGTGGTGGCACTACCTGATGGGCTAGCGGTTTACCATCTACTCAGATCACAAGAGACTCAGATATATCTATTCTCAGAAGGATCTGAATTTGAGACAAAGAAGATGGCTTGAGTTCCTCCAGGATTACGAATTTGAGATCATTTACAGACATGGGAAGGGGAACATTGTGGTAGATTCTCTCAGCAGAAAATCCAGTTCGTAGTTGCTGGATGAGGCGATGGGGCAGTTGGCCTCTTTAAAGTTATCCTTCGTGGATGGGGATAAGGGAGCTTACCTTCAGCCGATGGTTGTTACCCCTCTACTCTTATAGCGAGTCATGGAAGCATAGATTGAGGATGCTAGCTGTGAGACTCAATGTGCTCAGTTATCCACAGGTGTTGCTGTTGATGGATATTCAGAAGGTGGGGAGCACGTTGTTCTTTTTAGAGGGCGTACAGTAGTACCAGTGACATTAAGAGAGGAGGTTTTATGATAGTTCCATACATCTCCTTTGGCGGTGCATCCAGGCGTGAAAAATATATATCAGGACCTCCGACTTCAGTTCTGGTGTCTAGGAATGAAGAAGAGTGTGGCAAAGTTTGTTTCTCGGTGCCTTACTTGTTAGAAAATAATGGCAGAGCACCAGGTGCCAGCAGGTTTGACTCAGCCCCTTGAGGTGCCAGATTGGAAGTTGGACGGGATATCCATGGACATCATGATGGGTTTACCACATACGTCTAGGGGACATGATGCCATCTGGTTGATCGTCGATCGACTCACCAATTCAGCCCACTTCCTAGCCATACGGGAGCAGATTTCGGTAGAGAGCTTCGAACGACTCTAAGTGTAGGAGATAGTTAGACTTCATGGAGTTACATCCATGATCGTCTCGGATTGTGATGCTCGTTTCACATCTCGGTTGTGGAAGGGATTGCAGGAAGCTTTTGGTACTTAGTTACGCTTGAACAAAATGATTCATCCTCAGACTGATGGTTAGATGGAGCAGATCATCTAGGTTCTGGAGGATATGCTTCAAGCTTGCATACTTGACTTTGGTCATAGCTGGGAGGATCACCTACCACTGGTGGAATTTTCTTAACAACATAGTTATCATTCCACTATTGGTATGGAACCATTCGAGGCTCTGTACGGGAGAACATGTAGGTCACCACTTTGCTGGACTGACCCAGGAGAGTCAGCACTCATGGGCCCAAAGATGGTGAGAGCTACTACAGGGAAGGTGCAGGTCATCCAGGATTAGATGAAGACTTCACAGAGTCAGAAAAAGTCTTATGTCTATAGAAGGCAGAGGCCCTTGGAGTTCGAGGAAGGAGACCGTGTGTTCCTTCGGGTCTCACCTCGACGGGGATTGTTGAGATTTGGCCAAGGCGGCAATCTATCTCTGAGGTTCGATGGCCCTTTTCAGATTCTGAGTAGAGTTGGAGAGGTGGCATATCGCTTAGATCTACCTCCTCAGATGGACCAGGTAGACAACGTCTTCAATGTGTCTCAACTATGGTGGTACGTGCATGATCCATCACACGTTATCGACTCGGGTGAGCTGGACATTGATGATGGAGCAACCGTTGCAGAGTACCAAGTGGAGATTGAGGATCGGCAGAAGAAGATCCTTTTTGGGAGAGCTATTCCCTTGGTGCGTGTCCGGTGGCACCACGAGAATCTCCAGGATAGCACGTGGGAGCGGGACGCTCAGATTCGCGTGCAGTACCCACATCTTTTTGAGTGGGCTTTGTTTTGGCTTTTTGGGGACGTAAGATCCCTAAATTGGTGTGATTTAATATCACGGATTTTTTCATGTATTATTTTAATATTATATGGGAATTATTTTTGAGACCAGGCTTTGAGACGGTGTGCGGTTCTGAGGCCCGGTAAGCCCAGAAAAAATGTTTGAATTTAATTTAATAATTCAATTACACACACATGAGGTTTTCCTTAAAAAGTGGAATAACACCCAAATGGGTTCCCAGATTAGAAATCTGAGGGCATCGTTGCATTCGGAACATCGTTTTTACCTTATGAAAGGCCTAAATTCGGCAAGCATAGGTCGGTGGGGAAATCTGGTTTTTGGACGTAACCGTAATAAAATATTTAATTAAAATATTTAATTTAAATCTTTGTTGAAACGAAATATTTTATTCTTTTAAATAGAGATTTCATAGGGAGGGTCAGGGTTACAATCCCCCTAACTCTGATTTTTCTCTAAAGACCTCTAGAGAAGACTTCCAGACATAACGACGACATTCTTGACGATTTTTGTTGGTGACGACGACGCGACAATCAGATCATCACTAATGAACACCACAGATCCAGGTAGGATATTTGCTTTTGATTTTCCTTTCACTATTTTTTGATTTCTACGACGAACACAGACTAATCCACAAACAGATTAGCTCGTGGATCGATCATTATTGCGGGATGGGATTTTGTAGGAATTGTGGGGATTTGATTCTTGAAATTATTTTTGGTTTTGTTCAACCTCCTAATGGTGACAGACCAAGATCGACATGAACATCGATCGAGGTTCGTCCCTCTTTATTTGTTGTGTTCTTCTCCCCCAAATTCTCACGTTCTTCACTGTGTTCTACACGTTATTCGAGTGGACATGAACGACGGATCATTGTACACCCGTTGCGCGATGCAACAATCACAAATTGAAATATCTGGAATCGGTAAAACCCTACGGAGGTGCGGCTGCAGTGGCGACGGACGGATCGAAGTGGATCAGAAGATATCATTCTTCGAACAATTTCTGCACGGGGGACCAGTATCCGATTTCGGAGCCAATTGAAGGCCTGAAACCCACAGATTCGGCATTGTGACATCGTGGAGACCCTTGATCATGATTTGTGTGGCAAATAGACCAAAGAAACGTGATCTGGAAGATCGGTCGAGGCGCGAGTAGGAAGACAACGCTTTTGGAAAATTCCCAACTACACACTGTGTAGTATGGGCTACACAGCGTGTGTTCATCGACATGTTTACATGGCGTAGATTCGGGGAGTACACAGAAACTGGAAGGGTACACGGCCAAGGACACGCTGTGTATACCCCTCCCTGGCCAGACCTGGCCAGATACACGGGATACCCCATGTACTGGTACATGGGAAGGCATCACAAACACGGATAGAGGCCGCGTACAAGCACATGGCCAGCGTACACGGAGTGAGGCCCAGGGGCTCGGACACGACATGTGTTTCCTCTACACGCCATTTAGTTACATTCTATCTAAAAATCCAAATGACACGGGCCATTTACACGGGCAGTACCCGGGGTCAAGGAACACAGCGTGTACTTTTTCTACATGCCGAGTTGTTTGGTTTTACATAGCTTGAATGAATGACACGGGCCGTTTACACATGTAGTACCCAGGGTCAAGGAACACGGCGTGAAACCATACTACACGCCGTGTATGTTTTCTTAAATGGATTGAGCCACTTTTCTTCTGTGACTTGGACTAGCTTTTCTTAGGGTCCGTACCCTTGGACTTTCTTCTGAATGTTTCTGGTATCATTTCCTACTTACAGGTGTATGATCCCTTCAACAGGACCTCCTGAATTGAGTTGTTGGAATCCCCTCTATGAGACTTAGAGCCAGATCCTCTATTCATCCCTAGAACCTTAGGTAGAGTTTTTGGTATCGACGTGACCAACTTTACCCTGACGCCGATCCTCTGCTTAGCGGATTAGCTCAGACCGAGTTGTCAGAATCACCCCATGACATGGTTGTGATCCTCATCTGAGCATCATGTTTTTAAAGTACTTGTGGAGTGTGTTCTCTCAGAATGAGTACTTCGTATCTCTATCTCCTCAAACTTAGGAGTGTGTTATCCTTGTTACGTGATTAGTGGAATCTTTGAGCTGGATCTTAGTGGTGGTTTCACGATAGTCGATCTTGTATGAGTATATCTAGATATTCTTATTATATGTTCAGTAGAATTATACTGTGTAGAGCTGATTGTATCTTCCTTTTTGGTAATTTCCTCTTGTTGTATTTCATTTGTGGTTTCAGGGTGTCCTACTGGGTATTTTTATACTCACCCCTGCATGGGCTTTGCCTGCACATGTCGTTTATTGTGCAGACGAGTGAGCCTTTGACAGGATTCTAGGTGGACCAGGGCCGGACGGTGCTGAGTGAGATCAGGCGGGCCGAGGTGTGTTCCTACAACTATAGATTGAAGTCCCAATACCTTTCATTACAGGTTGGACTTTGTTATAGACTTTCTTTTTGGTGGGCTTGTACTTTTGTCCCAGGGTTTTACTTTCTTGTACTTTACTTTCCTGCCATACTCTGTTGGTTGGGTTTTAGCATATGCATACATAGTTTCCTTTTCATAGTTTTTACTTTTCTGCTTTGTGTGCTTGGATATGTGTGTTCATGTGTATAGGTTTATAGGCAACGCCTCCCATGTTAGTAGCATGCCTACTCGGTGCTAGTCACCAGCCCCTGGCCTATTGGAGGCGGGCTTGGGGAGTTGCGGATTGGGCCCCAGGGGGATGGGTCGTGACAATATACCTAAGATAAAACTCTATATGAGGTATGGTAATTATGAATTTAGAGTGATTTCATTTGGACAAACCAATTCCCATTTAATCATCATCTATTTAATGAATATAGTCTTTATAGATTACCTTAACCAATTTTTTGGTGATCTTTATAGATGATACTCTTATATTTTTAAAGATAAAGTAATGTCATGAAAATCATTTGATAAGTTTTCTAAAGAATCTATATATGGAGATCTTTTGTAAAAAATATACAATTTGTGAATTTGGTCTTTAAATAGTTTCATTCAAGGGTCATATAGTTTCATTTGAGTCTATTTTGATGGATCCATAAAAGATATATGTTATCGAGAAATGGCCCAGAACAACCATGGTTATTTAGATCCATAATTTTTTTCGGTTATCTATATACTAATGAAATTTTGTGATATACTTCTCATACCTATATAATACACTAACTAATTAGAATCAAAGGGTGGTTATGATATTTTGAATAGATAAATGTGAATATAATGTTAGGAAACTGAAGATAAATGTTAGTCTCTGAACCTATACACACACTATCCAATAATGAAGAAGGTTTTTGATCTATAGTGGTGAACCAAAAAAATAATGAGATGTTTCCATATAAATAACTATATGGTATAACATATGTCTCACATCAAGAGAAAATACCTGAAAAAATTACCCAAACTGTGATTTAGAGTTGGAAGAATTAATTTTTTCATTTAAGGTATTGATGCATTATCTCTATGGAGAAAGGTGAGAAATATATATGGATTATAAAATTTTGAAGTATGTATTCACACAGAATGATTTGAAAATGCACAAGATAAGATGGTTATAATTGATTAATGATTGTGATTTCTTAATACATCACCACCTTGGGAAGGTGAACATGGTGGATGATGATTTGAGTTGTAAGTATATTGCTTGTTTGGACATAAGGATGATTTGAAGAGATATAATACATATGTATTTTTAGAATAATGAACTTTAAATCTCATAGAAAGGAGATAGATCCTATCTTTCTCAGAAGAATGTTCAACCATCCATCCATATAATGATTAGTGTCCCATAATGGGAAGATGTAGAAATATAAAATAAAGTAAGGAGTGTTCTTGAGTTTTCCCCTGATATAGTGATAGAGTTATAAGGTCTAGGAATATAGTATGTGTCCCATCAATACTATAATTGAAGAAGAAACTATTACAAAAATATCATTGTTCATCGTTCCTTATAAATCCTAGAATTAAGGAGACATAGAGATATAAAAGAATATTTCTGGAGGTACATCATAAATGGAATTGGAATGTATGTATCTTGATTCCTAATAGGTTAATAAGTTAATGCTTAAATTGAAAAGTCTAAGGGGATGTTACAAGAATTTTCTCTACCTGAATGGAAATGGGAGTCCATTACTAGGGATATCATCATTATTCTCCCCAAATCATCCAAAGGATCAATTCAATTTGGGTTATAGTCAATCGTCTTATATAATAAACACACATCATTTACATCAAATCATATTTCGGTATTCATTATATTTCCTAGTTATACATTAATGAAGTGGAGAAATTAAATGGAGTAACACATTATGTTTTATCTAATCAGGATTTTTGGTTTAACTCAATGTTATGGTGAAGTCATTAGTAACCTATGGGTTCAGAGTTGTGTTTCAGTAATGCTAATTATACTATGAATTAATGGTCTATCTAAGATAACCATTCAAACCCCGAAGGATAGATTGATATTTTTTCTCAAAATTTCAAAAATTTTAGGGATCAAAACCTTCCTCTAGTATATTTTTCTTAAAACCATGGATTTCACTCAATAATTCATATGGATTCTTATAAATATCTGTATGGAAGTAATTCTAAAAATCTAACGTGTTGGGATGAAGTTGGAGAAATAAATCTATTGAGACCTCAGCTAGTTGAGGAGATGGTATAAAAAGTGAGGGACATTTATCAATATATAAGGGAATCTCAAGGTCAACCAAAATTTTTTATTAACAATCATCGATAGGATATGCAATTTGAAGTTAGTGAAATGGAATTACTATGAATATCTCATTTGAAGAAGGTTATGATATTTGTAAATTTGGGAAAATTGATCACTATATATATCTGTCCTTTTGAGATTCTTGATCATGTTGTGATGGTATATATTATCATTTGCAACTTCCACCAATTATCTATCATGTTCTTAACATGTTTTATGTATCTCTCACAAGGAAGTACATACCTAATCCTTCATAAGTACAGAACCATGAGGTCAAACTACTGGGGAGTGATCTCACATATTATGAATAACTGGTGTGAATTATAGATCATGGAGAGAACGTATTATGTAACAAGACCACTCACCCGGTAATTGTTTTTTTGTGAATACATAAATTAGAGGAAGCTACATGGAAATGTATGGATGTGATGAAATAATGATATAATCAATTTTTATATGATAGTGATAGAAATTATATGGATAAATTCATTTTAAGGGGGTATAATGAATCAACCTTGGATTTAATTTAATATTTCTGTAGAAATAAATTTTATTTCTATGATCGCTTGTTTTATATAAAAACTTGAGTTTAAATTAATCATAATATCATATACTATTTTAAACTATAATTTCAATTGGTTTATTTAAAAAAACCTCATTCATAACAATATATATAGAAGTAATTACACAATTCAAATGTAATTATTATTTATTAGGAAATATGTACTCAATTTTTAGTAAAGATATTTTATTCTTCAAAAACACTTATTCTTAAAAAATTTATTTTATTTAATTTAGTTATTAAATATTATATTTAATTTATAAAACATTTATAAATTGTATTTTATAAAAAAAGTTTATCATTTTTGAAATCATCATATAAAAATTATCTTAGGGTTACTTTTTGGGCCTTTTCTAAAATGATTTATTTTCTAGAAAATAGTAAAAAAATATTTATTTAATGAAAAATGTATTTTTTTGTTTCAATTTGTAGAATCCTCGACCCTATTGGCCATAAAAATGGTGCTTTCAACACGATTTACACTGGACATAGGTTCACCTCCCCAAACTCTAAAGGCTTATGACTAGTAGAAAGGGTGTAAAGAGGGAAAATTAAGGAGGTTATACCCTTAAGAGATGATATTATAATGGTCTCAGTGGATGTATATAACATGAAATATAAATAAAGAATCAACATAGTCAAACCTAACCTACAAATAGAGGAAACACATTCAATATCATACAACAGTATAATCAATATAAAAATTACCATTGGAAATAAATAAACAAGTCAAACATTCTTTTAAATATAATAATGAATCCATAATAGGTCATAAAATACAATGTCTTGAAGGGGTATCCAGAGAATAACCATAATATATACAAATATCATAAGTATTATGAAACTGAGAGGGAACTATAATGAAACTCCAACTGAGGAAATAACATCAAGGCCCCTTTCATTTAATCCTTGTTATCTCAACTAGGATCTAGCACTAGAGCTTGATCCCTTAACTAAACACAAAATATTAAAATCTACATGCATCTTGTAGAACCGTGTAGGGTGTGAGAACGAGTCTCAGTAGGGTACCACCCATATGTGGGTACAAAATATATGTGATTACACTAGTGTAACTATAAATAAATAAATAAATAAAACACAATCATATAAACAAAAAACACTTCAATGGTGAACAAATGCCAAAAGGAAGTTGTCACCTACCTTAGTCAACACCAGAAAATTGTAGTGGAGTGGATCCTTAGCCCATGTCCCAAGGCATGTGATGATTCCAAATAGTCCCTAGTGAACACTAAGGTTCCAGCTCCAATGTCACTCAAAACCACATGCCTCAGAACACATCTATTCTATATCAAATCACCAATTTCCCAAAAGAATACCCAATCAAATTGAACCCGGACCCTCAAACCCCAACTCGAAATAACCCGTCAGCTTAAATACCAACATATGGAGGCACAATGATAAATTTACTCAAGTAAAATCATAGTTGTCTCAAAGAACAACATCCTAAGGAATGTCAATTCCCATCCTCCAAAAATGATCCTGGCCCAAAAGCCTCAAACACGAAATGCCTCATCCCCCAATCGATCACCTCAACACTAACATCCAAAGGATCCTCATTCTCCCCATGGATTTATATGTTATGAACCCTCAAAGAAATTATCTAATTCACACTAATAAGGGTCTATACCCACAGGAGTGGTCAAAACTACCACATCACTATGTCAAACTGTGTACAAACGACTCCAATGATGCTTTGGCCAAACAGGGGTGGGTAGAAATCAGCAAAATAGTACCAAGTACATCACCTCATGCTCTTGTGACCTTTTCACTCAAATATGATAATCTTGCAAACCAATATCAAGGGATTTCCGTAAAATTAGAATCCTTTCCACCTCCCCCAATTAACATGTTTTCCAACAGGTGATTTCATCACCCAAGAAACCCAGGCCAGTCCCATCCTAATAATCATATCACCAAAATTCCAAATGGCCATTTCCATTTCAAACCTTGGGCCAAGACTGTCACGATCCCATGGATTTTTGAATTATATCATATGAAATTTATATATATTCAATTCAATTAAATATAAACAAAATAATTCAATATAACTGAATTGAATAACTAAAAATTAATATAAATATTCAATTTAATATAAAGAACACCCCATCCTAACTCCCAATGTTCTGAGCCACTTGAATGGATCAACCAACTTTTATTCTCGATCGAGATTTCATAAAGGCATCTCATAAGGTCTAATTAAATAATAAAATGAAACCAAATAATTAATGGATTCTTTATCATTCAACACCTTAGAACACTAAAATATAAACCCATCAAACACTCAAAAAATATCAAAGAATGGTATACCCCACCTACCTTGGACTCATAGATGTAGGAAGGTATGATGTCAAGCCCTAAATCTGACTAGTTTGTATGAAATTGGAGTTTCCTTTGAACTCCTAGAATATAGAAAAAATTAGTTACCAATATTTAGTTCTCAGTGAGGTGATAGAAAAGAAAATGAGAACCATGGGTGAAGAAAGCCTTACCGATATGGTTCCAAATCACCCAAGATTGATCAAAATGAAGCTTGGATAATTGTTTGGGATCAAAACCCATCCAGAAGAATAAATGGGAGGATATCCATGTGCAGTGCATAACGAAGAAGGAAAAAATACAGAGAAGAAGAAACATGGAGGTTGAGAAATTTTTAATTTCACCCCTTCATTTTGGTGTCAACATTATCCCAGATAGTTTTTTAAACCATGAGTAAACCATGTGAGATACTATGTTGAGGTACTGCATTAGGGGTACTACCTCAAAAAATTGTGAATGATTTTACTCAACCGTTTGCAAGACTAGAGAAATCCATCTACAGAAACTAAAGTGGACCATGAACGACCATGCTCCCCACCCCACACGATTTTCCCAACTGTGTGGCGGTTCAAAAAATGGGTTTCATAGTTCGTTGGTAGTCGCGGCACGACTTACCCAAACCATGCACCTTGACCCATAACTTCCAAAACAGGTCCTTTGGGACTCTAACACACCCAAAAACCTTCCTAAAACCTCATTTACTTGATAAAACTATAAAACCGTCCAAAAAAAAGATATAGTGTTTCCAGAAAACTCGTAATTAGTTTCTGATGAATGAGATGGAAGTTGGCATACCCACACATTCCTTAAAATAAAAAAGGGGGAGTTTTTTGACCTAACTCAAAAACATGGGGCATTAAAATCTATACACCTTAATAGTTATCATCCTTGATCTATGAATCAAAACCCATAGATGGTACCAAGCATACCCATCCTAGTAAAAATAACCCAGATTACCCCAGTAACAAATGGTATGCACCCAAATACCTCAAGGGGGATCCCCACCTTATGAGTGGCCTACCCCTTTCTGAGTCCCACCCAAATCTAAAAAAAATGATGGTCCCTCAACCATATGAGAAGCCAAATGTTCTCTAGTAACACATCATCACTCCTATAGCTAATCAGTTTCTCCAATTTCATCCCTGACAACCATCAGAATTCACCATCACATCGATGGTCGCCTTGTGGCCATGTGAAACAAGAGACAAATGAGGTAATTCATCTCATAAGATGTTAAAATCATTCCTGGAACCTCACACCCAAGTAAAATATTTCATCTAAACGATGCTTAGATGCCTACATGCTTCATGTAACCTGCATCTACACGATGCCCCACTACCAATGTACCTCAATAAACATGCATCCATCAATGATCACATAAAATTCCTGATGCTATACACCTCATCTATATATAATTCACCTGATCTAATTCAAACCTACTAACCAGCATTTGGTTTGTCCATATATATAACTTGTTCACCCCATTCGCCAAATACAGGCATGCATAAAATGGCCATTCCAAATAAAAAAACACGGCTACACCCATGGCGTACCTCTAACCATCATCTACTCACCGAACGTCACTAACCCTAGAATCTCAATGAAACTAACCTGGATAAAATCCTAACTTCAAAAATACTATCCTCCCGGTGGTGATGCACTAGCCACCATCCACTGACCAAATTGACAGGTCTCATTTTCTCTTCTATAATCTCTAAATTTAGTTGAAGCTCAACAACCATCACCTGGTACAACTCCCAATCTGATATCAGAACCTCAATTCTACTGCGGTCCTTAACTTCCATCTATCTAATAAGGATTCCTATAGAACGTCTCGAGATGTTCTACATACCCACATTCCTATCACTCCTTTGAAGGCCACTCACACTGAGTCCAGACATGCCTTGGTTATCCACACTTGAAAAACACCATTAAATATTCACTCTGAGGTGGTGAGCTGAATTCATTGGTCTCACTACCCTTTTAAAACACATCTTATCCTCCCTTCCTTAAATCTAATGATTCACCACTATAATCACCTGAAGCCACTATTATCTGTATCATGTAAGACCTTCCCATCAAATTTCCCGTGGTAATGAGTGTCGGGTTCACTACCCATAAGAACAAGGTCATCCTAAATAGGTTAAACTACACCTAAATGACAGGCCATAAATCATCCTAGAAATTCCCCACCCTCAAGGTTCCATCACTCACCATGATTGGTGGAAGGAAAGAGAATATGGACAACGTAGCTTCATAGTCCATGATGGAAATGTTTCCCTACTGAAGTCTTAAGAACTACCAAGATCTCTCTTCCCTAAGAGGTTTTGGGAGGAAATTCTTGAAGCACCTAACCGTAAATTCCTTCTAAGCTAGTCCCTTATGTATTACTACATGGACCTACATATCGCACAAATGTTTATCTGGTCCTCAGAGAATGTAGGTTTTCAGTTTCAACCTCTACCATATGGGTGTCTCTAGTTGATAAAAAATAATTTTCATGTACTAGAAATAGTTCTCAGCTGGATGTGGAATACTGTCACCCAGAAAATAAGGAAGGTTTTGTTAATGAAACTCCCAAGTTAGATACTCCATCAACGGATTTTCTCCCTGAGAACCCCTTTTGATACCATGGATGACATGTACCCGGCTTGCTATGAGCTTCTCATCCATCCACGACCCAAACAAATTCATATCTAACAGCTACCCTTCCGGAACTGAATCCCTTTTACTGAGCCATAACTAGGTCTACATGGCCCTCAGGGGATTCAACTTGCTCTTTCTCTTTCATTACTGAACCATTTACCACCTAATGCTTTATCCATTCTACTTAGAAGGAAACCCATTGAATATCATCACATGATCCGAAATCCTAGATTATATATATATATATATATATATATATATCACTAATAGGGGAAGTGTTAATTTGAAGATATTTCTCACTACCCTTACCCTTCCACATCTCGACCAAGTCACAGGACATCCTGACCTCATGGCCTCCTTACATTCCCTGAATAGAGTCAGGTATCAAATAAGCCCTAGGCCATGACCGTCCTGATGAACCATGTTGCCTCAAACTGATAACCACATCACCCAACCTAGTGACCAACATCACCCCATGTCATTGTCCCGGCCCACTCCTATAAGAGAAAGGACCATGTATACAATTATCACATATCAAATGAAATTTATGTCACTGAACCTAGGAATATATATTATAGAATCATCTTATTATTCTATCAATATCATACGAATGGATAAAAACACACTTTTCCATACTGATCCATGGTTCTAATACATATTCACATAACTTACCAGGTCAAGGTTCACATTACAAAATTGATATAAAGTCATATTCCAAATACACCACTTGAGGTGGAAATCATATCAATTTTAAAATATGAAAAAAAATAAAAACAATCCCCACCCCTAGTAACTTGTTTCGTCTTCCATGCATGGGGGTGAAGAAACCCAAGAATGAGCTATAATCCTAGTTCCAACCACGTCCTAATGTCTAAAATACCATAACTCAAATAGTAATACCATGAAAAGATGAAAAATCAACACCTCGTATACCATTTTTAGCATCCCTAAACTGGTTTTCCACCAGAATAGTTCTTTCGGGCAAGGTGCCACTATCCTTAGGTGCACCTCCCCAAATTACAAAGTCTACCAACTAGAAGTGTGGATGCGAATATGTAAAAGTGGGGAGTCTATACCCTCAATGGATGATACAATAATGGTTATAGTATAAATATATAACAAGAATCAGAAATAAATACTCAGCCGACTCAAACCAGAACCTCCAATGGTAGAAACACATACAATATTAGAAAATGGGTGAAGAAATATACAACATTAGTAGAGAAATTAAATAAAAATCCAATCATTTATTTAAATCTAAGAATTCACCCATAACAATTCAAAAAATAGAATATAAATATGGGGTCACTAATGGCTGAGTACAATATATACATATATCATAAGCATGTAGAAAATGAAAGGGAACTAAAAAAGAAACTCCCTCAAAGGCAAGAGCCTCTAGGTCCTTTACCTTCCATCCATGAAAACTCTACTAGGATCCCTATCCAAATCCATAACCCTTACATGAACATAAAATCCTAAAATCTACGGGTGACCGGAAGGGCCCGTGTAGTGTGTGAGAATGAGTCTCAATAGGGTACCACTCACGTGTGCGTACCTTACATTTGTGATTCAGCATGTGAAACTATAAAAAAAATTAAAACAAAACATTAACATAAATAATCACACACATCACTAGTGCTAAAACACCACCAGGAAGCTGCCACCAACCTTGGCCAATGCCATAAATCCATAATGGAGAGGATCCATAGCCCATAGACCAAGGCATACCTTGATGTAAAATAGTTCCAATTAAACCCTCAGGTTCTACTTATAATATCACATGGCACCATGTGCCTCATGACTCCACATGGCTCATGACACCTCATGTCCAAATCTTGTCACCAATGTCCTGAAGGCTTGTCCAATCAATTAGAACTTTTACCCTCATACCCTTACTCAAAACCACCAATCGACATGAATCACGATGTATGGAGGAACAATGACATCTATCCTCAAGTAAAATCCTCATTGGCTCAAAGAACAATATACTATGTAATGAAGATTCTTTTCCTCCCAAAATTATCATGTCACAATGGAGTCAAACATGATAGGCTTTAGCCCCAACCAAAAACCTCAATGATTTCATTCAAAGGAGCCTTACCTTCTTAGTGGCTTTCTTTGGTAAGAAACCCCAAACCAATTATCTAAGATGCACTATTGAGGACCTATACCCACATGAGTGGTAAAATAATCTCATCACTGAGTCAACATGTGCGAACATGACTCCAATAGTGCTTTTTCGAAACACGGGTGAGCTTCAATCAACAAAATAATACCTAATATACACAAAATCTGATACCTCGTGCCCATGAGACCTTGTCTCTCAAATCTAATGATGGTGATATCTAATATCACAGGCCATTCCCTAAACCTGACAACCTTTCAGCCTCAACCGAAGATCATGTCACCCAACTGGTGATCACATCACCCAAGAAACCCTGTCATGGCCCATCATTATGATCACATCACATCAATACAAAATATCCATCTTTATTTCAGACCTCATTCAAATCCCATGATGATCCCATGGATTGCATTAGTATATTACATGAAATTTATATATATAAAATTAAATTAAATATAAACAAAACAATTCAATGTAATTTTATTGAATAAATCAAA
The DNA here is from genome assembly GCA_963277665.1 of Viscum album. NCBI lineage: Eukaryota > Viridiplantae > Streptophyta > Magnoliopsida > Santalales > Viscaceae > Viscum > Viscum album. The sequence continues at coordinate 1,475,440,512 of OY728152.1, read as the reverse complement.
AAAAGGATATAATAATTAAATTTAATATAAATAAAACCTTCGGCCTAACTTCACAAGGTTATGAACCTCTCACATGAATCAAACCACTTATAGTCTCGATTGAGCATTCATGAGAGCATCTCATAAGGTCTAATTAATTAGTTAAAATCAAACAATTAATTTACCGGGTTTTGCTCAATCAACACATTAGTGTTATAAAAGACACACCCCCCAAACACAAACAAAATATCAAAGAATGGTTCTTAAAACCTACATTAGAATCATAAAATTAGGTACATCCGACGCCAAGTGCTAACTGTAGACGTTTTAGAAGAAATCAGAATTTCTGATGAATGCCCTAAAAATTGGGGGAAACGACTCATATTTATTTAGCAGTCTATGAGGAAATAGAAAAATAAAATATAACAATGGGTGAGGAAATCCTTACCGATATGGTTTTGACACACCTAATGATGATCAAAATAGTGATTGGATAAGGGATTTGGATCAAACCCTAATTAGAAGAAGAAAAGAAAGGATATCCCAATGCAGCATGTGACTAAGAGGGGAAAAAATATTGAGAAGAATAAAAGGAGAAGATGATAATTTCAGTAATTTCACTCCTTTAATGAGGCTTCATGGTTATCCCTAATAGTTTTCTAAACCGTGTACAAACCATGTGTTATACAGTGTTGAGGTACTACCTAAGTGTCACTACTCCTGCAGCTTGAACATGGTTTTCCATAACTGTACACAAGCCATGTAAAATCCAACTTCCAAAAATTTGTAGGTCCAAAAAAATTTCTTCACCAAAACTCGCATAGTTTTCCAAATCGTGTGGAAGAACAAAATTAGGATTCACCGTTTGCTAGGAAAGGATGCACTATCTCCCTAAACCATGCAACTTGACCTCCAACTTCCAAAACAGGGTCTTCGGGCCATCGATGCATCGAAAACCCTTCCAAAAACCCAAGGTACCTGATAGAACTAAAAAAACCAAAAACAAGATATAGGTTTGATAGAAATCTCAGAATTAGGTTCCTATGAATCAGAAAGACATTGGCATACACACTAATTCCAAAAATTCAATAAGGGAGAAGATTTTAATCCGAGTCAAAAACCCTAGATGTTAAAATAGTTAAAATTTACAATTTTTATTAAAATTGGGTTCCAATTAAAATTAGTTCTTTTATATCATGGTTAATATAATTAATTTAATTTGAATCAATTTTTTGATGGAATGTTGTATAATTTTTTTATACTTCAATTGAATTTTTTCTGAAAAATTATTTTACAAATAATTTTATGTTTTTCTTTTAAAATAATTTATATGACTTATAAAAATGGAATCTTGAGAATATATTCCATATTTGAAATTAGAAGGTATAATTTAGGTAAATATGTCTCTTTTTTTCAATATGAATAATAATCAAAAAATGTTTTTATGACCATAGTAATGGTAAAATGAGTTAATTAAGGATAAAACTAATTTCATATGGATTAAAATTAATTAAAAAACTTTAATTTATTTAATTAGATGATTTTATTTAGTCAATAATTATAAAAAATTCAAAAATATGACATTTTTTATCCATTTATCTTTTATTTTGACCTCTGTAATATTTAAGTAAAAAATAAAGTAAAAAATGTCAGTTTTTTGCTTTTAATATATATAGTACTCTATGTAAGGGTTAAAAAATATTTCCATTTGTAAATATATATTTAAAATATTAATGATTTTGTTTCTATCAGGTAAATTTATTTTTAATTTTTAATGATGAAATAATAACCTTAAATTATTACGCAATACTGAAAAAATGATTTTTCAAGAAGTATAAAAATCAAGTTATAGATATTTAAAAATATAAAAGTATTTTTTTGTGTGAGTTATAATATACTAATAACTTCATAGATAAATATAACTATAAGTTTTGTGTGGAAGTTATAAATTCTAATTATTTTACTGTCATTTTCATCAAATTCAAATTAAATGAATAGTTCCAAAAATTAATTTAATGCTTTTTTATAATAAATAATAAATTTTCTAATGATTTAAAATTAATAAAATCCTATATAATGAAAATATAATAGGATATGTTTTACAATATCTTACATATTCCATTTTTGAGTCACTTGTTTTTCAGGAAACATTATAGACCCTTTAAGGGTAGAAAACATTGATATTGCGGAAATTTTCAAAAGGGTTAACTGGGGGGAGTAAAACTATGAGATAATGGTAAAAAATTTATATATTTTTTAAATTATGTCTTATGATATTATTTCTACCCAAAAACATCTTATATAAAAATTATATCAATTTGGATAAATTTTTCAATGAAAATTATTTTATATTAATTTAATGCTTTTGGTAATCTCAAGAGTACCCCTCTCCTCACTTATAAAAGGGCACCTCCTCTCATTCATTATTCAAAAAGTTTGATCCGTTTAGAGTAGAAAATCCAAACCCTAATATTATACTATCTTCTATCACCACATCCATGATCTTTTGTTGTTTCCAAAATATTATTCTTTCATCGATGAAGGTGCATGTCAAAGAATGTTTCTTAGCAAAGTGGTACAAATATTAAACGAGCATTTTTAATTTTATTTCTTCATATACCTTTGATAAATATGTGGTAACCATTATAAAATAATAAATTTGGTATCATTACTATACTTATTATTATTATTATTATTATGTGACAACAATTATCCACTTTCGTTACATTAGTTTGAAAATGATAATGATTCTCATGCATACATCTGGACTACCACCTCAATGAAATGTTTTTATTCATTTTTCATTTCTACATTAAATGGATGGTAGAATAATTTGAATGAATATATATGATATATATGATAAAATAATTATTCATTGAATGTGAATTATTATTTACCTTTATTTCATTACATCTTTTGAAAAGCGAAAACAACATTCATTTGTATTTATGACCTACCTTCTCCATGAATGGGGTAATTAGTTTTTCCATGTCTACCTTATATGGGTGAATATATATATATAATTAATAAAAATTATATTTATGTCATTACTAAAAAAATTATGATGGAACCATAGAAAATATATAAGGACTTGGATAGAAGAATCAAAACATGCATGAAAAAAGAAGCAGTTATCAACCGGAACAATGATTTTAATAAAAAAATATCAAGGTATGAGGCTTAGGATAAATGGAATATTCATTAAACAATTTTATTTCAACACATGAAAATCAATTTCACAAGATACCATGGATAAAAATTTATTTCATATGGTTCAAGCCACTATTGAGGGAATAAGCAGTAAAGAAATTTGCATAATTATGGAATTACAAACAAGGCACGTGGCATCGACTTGCCTCTTAAAAATATGTCATCAAAGAAATTTCATCCTCTCAATATATCATGCTTGACCAAGTTTTACAATCCATCCAAACCATTTAAAAATTCTCAAGAAAGGATCACCAAAGAAGGCATAAATAGTTCATTAATAGGAAAGGTACTTATGTAACTTGAAATGAGTAATTGTTCATGGAAGGCATAATGAATTATAATAAACCTCAATTACGCCATAGGTAGGAGGAAACACACATGGAATGAAATATTTTGTTCAAGGAAATTCATTTTCTAGAGGGGCCTTATTAATACTTCATTTCTTATTAATTAATTTAAGTAATTACTAGGGTTCCATGCATAACACATGGAAATTTTACACATTTTCAGCAAAGTAAGCTATGCCATTAAGGATGGGAACACCTAAAGGGGTGGATAAGAGGCAAGGTGAACACCCCAAATAGGTTTCTCTATAAGTGAAGGCCACAGAAAACATACTAGGACAAAAAAAATAATTTAATATAAGTCAAAAAATTTATTATAGTTAAACCATTTATTCAAGGAATTCCTTTTAGTATAAGCCATCATATTAATGTCCATTCTCACTCAATTTTCCATAACTTGGAAAATTGATTTTTTAAGGAACTTGTTCCAAAGTGTTTATGTTCATTACCCTTATGGTATTCTACAAACTCGACTAATTCATTCTAAACATTCCTTTAACCTCAACCATTTAATTTAACTCATTGAGACATAGAAACTATATTATAAGAGATAAAGCACCTAAAAATGTCATTCATAAATTATAACTCAAGAATAATGAAAACATTAAGGCAATATGGGAGCCAGCATAATATCATATCTAAAAATTTTTATTTTGAAGGTACTACACCTTTGTTGGAGGGGATTTATTAAAAATCATGATTTTGTTATGAAACAAAACATATATCACTTTTATACATTTCACAAACATTATCGAGGATGTTTTTATACTAAAAATCTGTATTAATTAAAAAATAAGAATGGTGTATTAATTAATTAATTAATTCATTTATAAATTTAAATGGGAAAGGAAAGGGACCCTACCTCAAAATCAGAAACAACCAGAATACTCGGTGCTTGATACTTTTATTGACTACAACGTGAAATCACATTGTAAAGTCCAATGCACTACAGATTAAATGATAGGGACTCAAAAAAACATTAAAGACAATAAATTAACTGGGAGAAACTAAGAAGATGAAAGAAAACCTCACCTTAGAAGGTGGTGGTGGACCATATTTAAGTGAACCGCTTCAACTTTGGTGGTGGTTATTGGAATACATAATAATGGTTCCCAAGAGACCATTCACACAACCCTAATATAGAAGAAAACTGAAATAAGGGTTAACCCACAACCAAGGGTTTTAGCTAAACCTCGCCATATGGAAAATATATAGAAAAATGATTGGAAATCACGAGGATAAGGGTGATTTGGAGTCTCTATGATGTTTATATGGAGAGGCATGATGAAAAATAGTGGACTTGATGAATCATAAAGCTGTCGCAGAAGGGGTGTCACGCCACGGGGTTCAGCGAGGAGGCATGTCACACTAGAGTGAGGTTGTGGCTAAGGTGGCGTACTGCTGGGAGGTCATGTACATGGAGGTTCACTACAAAAAGATTATGACCAAGGAGGAGTGTGTGCTGCATGAGGGTGTTTAGCCATGCTGGGTTCAGCCATGAAGAGTTGTGGCATGAGGAAGGGGAGACCCAGGGAAGGGGCGTGTCACAACTTTGGGGGAGGGGTGTGGGTGTTTTGGTTTTGCTAAAAACCTAAACATAAAATATTAATAATGACAACATAATAATACTAATAATAATAATTATATAAATACTAATAATAATAATTATCATCATCATCACATTTATAAATATATTATTATTATTATTATACAAATGTTTCTTTATCAATATTTCCCTATTTAATTATCTTTTAATTTATTTTCCATTTGAACACTAATTTAACTAAATTAATTTCTTTTAAAAAACACATGCAGTTTTCTAACTCTTAGAAAATAAATTCTGGTACTCATTCCTAAAAATGGATCATCCTGTAACTGCCAAAATTAAAAATTCCCCAAAATTTCACCTCGGCTTTAAACACAGGATGTTACAACATTCCCACCTTATAAATTCTCATCTTTGAGAAGCCTTCAGGAACAAAGGACATGTCACTCAACCATTACCAAAACCCAACACAACTTTTAAAACTCCATAAACACATGACACATATGTTGTCAAAGCCCAAGCAAACACTTATTTTTCAACAGAAACATCGATATGACACTCACTTGAGCCTAGTAAGCTCGAGAAACGATCATGCCTTTGTCTCGTTAATCCTTAGGAAAAAGGTACTTCCCACCCAAGGCTTTAACTTTATAAATGTGAAATTCTATGCCACTACACCACCCCCCATCAAAATTACCATCAAAACACACCCTTAAGTAATATAGTGACACTTCTCATGTGATTTATGAAAAGGTTAAAATGGTTAATTCCCCATCAACCTCAAAGACCAAGTCAATCCATCTCTTCATGAAAATACCTTTCCGACACAAACCGAACTCATATCACCTAACGATGTTCTAAAAAAAGTCCTTCACTAATCATTCCTTTGAACAAGAGAGAAAAATAGTCTAGCTACTCCAGCAAACTATTCAAGATTACGCTCATCTTAGATGGCTAGAATTTTTATAAACTAGACTCTTATGCATTCTTCTAAGGTATCTCATATTCACCATGTTCACATCCCCCTATGTCTATATTCCTGAATTTCAATGAAATTCCTTGATTTAAGGATCATCGATCTTGTAAAAAAGGCTTGGATAACCTCATATTGGAGTGACTGGAGTGAAAGGAACTAAAACAAGGTAGTCCATACTCCATGTTGATGAGTGATACATTGGTACAAATCCAAAACATCCACATTAAAGAATTGACTAAGCACAAAGCGGCTTCATAATAAAGGACAAGTTAGTATAAATTACTGGTGTACGAGAGTTCCTGCAAGGAATTCCTACATGGGAATCCAAGGGTCACTCAAGATTAACCAAGCTTCGATTTTAACCACACATTGAGCATGAAAAACTGAAAGAACCAAGTAGAAAATCACAACATATATAAAACATTAGCGTGGTTTATGATTGACGTTCTCTTAGTGTACTTAGATGATGCCAAGATAGGAGAAATTTCCATCAATAAGCAAAATACACTAAGAGGATTTAAACAAATTCTATTTGAACATAACCATGTTTTGGAATAAAAAATAATTTAATCACAAATAGTCAAATTCAAAGAAGAAACTCGTCTTTGACTGTCGATGAACCATCATTAACTGATCACTAAGACTTCACCACACGAATCATTCTATGATTGTTGATGATTAACCACCGTAGTCTATCCATGACCAAAAATGTTACTAAATGGTTAGATACCCCTCCAACCACATGAACACTGTGTTACTAAGAAAGCACTAACACGATTTAATGTTTAAAATCCTTATGAAATTTAATCCAACCCTACCATTGTCTAATAGTCCTATTTGGCTGTGTTCCTTTTACCCAAAATGACACATATTTAATAGCTCCAACATGACACTACCTACATTAGGAGATCCCAAATCATAAATAAGAACAGATAGTCTAGCCTCTCAAAATCTTGTTAGCTCAGAACCGCCATAAACACAAACATTTAAACAATTAGAATAAATACCAAAACCAAATTCACTAGTGTTTCAAAACACCTGAGTCTCTGGATTTCACCCTGAGCATTGGGAAAACAATAAGTATTTACGTCTAGGTCACTCTACTCTGGAGATGACTCGAGACCACAATCAACAAAACAAAGCTCAATGATTCCACCAAACTCCACTTATTTGTCAAAACATTAAACAATTTAAGGAACCATGTACATGAATTCATACTACCACGAAGTCATAGAGAAGCAATATGACTTTTAACTTGGATGAAAACACACCAATACATTCATTATTGTGGAGAAGAGAGGGTCAAATGAACAACTAAGTAGGTGACTATGCTCGAGGGATGTATAGCCTACTGAGAATGAGTATCACCCAATGAAAAATTCTAAGACAAGGGTTAAGGATACTATAACCAACTATTCAAAAAAGGGGGTCATTTAAAAAGGTAAGTTTCTTATAAGGGACAGCGGTACCTGAATGACACCATACGTCAGAAAATTAATGAAAATAATAATGTATTTAAGTTCAAAGGGTTCTACCTACCGTGAGTTATCCCCTTACAAAGAAAAAGTGTCAATATTAACACTGAGTCACACTAAAATAAGTCACTATGATTAAAATTCAGTCACCCAATCCATTTCTAACAGAACAAGTGCCTACGTAAAATACACATGATTCCATTACAAGGAAACTCAATGAAACATTATCTACCATTACACAGGGTTCTTAATTAGAGGAAGCCACTACAGGTTCCATTTCTAATCCCTTTACATTTAAAAATATTTCACAATACGACTTGCACATGGTCAAATATCTAGTCACATGGGCACCCATCTACCAATCCAAAAAGTGCCCATACAATTTAAAGGTGGAATTTGGATCCCATTTAATTGTAACCAATATATTTATCATAAGCGATCAATTACATCCAAACAAAATGATCATGTAATCACATGAAGCTAACACAATGTATAAATTCAATAGGCAGATAATCATGTAATATTAACACTTAAAGTGGTTATACAAATATACATGTTAATAAACATAACAAGATGGTATGGAATTCAAGGCAGTCAATCACATCACTAGGAAACGTATGAATGCAGCTACATGGAATTGCATAGGCATGAAATATGAGTACCTATGTACCTATTATGATGCATGTAATGCTTCATCACTACCTTAATAGGCCAAGGGTAAAATATCACGAACTCTTTAAAACCATTAGTAGTGAAAATTACATTAATCACTTGAGGTGAAATCATATCAACTCTAATATAAAAAAACATGAACATCAATTCCCACCCTTGTACACTTGGTTATTTCCCATATGTGGGGTGATAAATCCCAAGCATGCATATTAATCAAGAGACAACACATTCCAAGTCTCCTATCTACCAACACAAAATAGTAAGACAATGTAACAAAATACCTAACTTTGACACCACTTTATAACTTCCCAGCACAACCCACCTCTAAGATGTTTGATATACTGGTGGGTCACATGACCTCCAGAATGCCTCCCCATATGCCAATGGCTTCCAGCTGGTAGAGAGGTTCTAAATATGTGATAGTGAGGAGAATATACCATCATATAAGAATTTTTACAATGATTAACAATATATAATAGATAGTGGAAGCATTACAAGAACAAAAAATAGCAGAAATAGTAATAAATAATTGACAAAGTAGTAGAAGACAGATTTGACATAACTGAACAAAAGTGTCCAATGATAGTTTATAAAATAGATGAATTAATGACATGGCAATGATACATAATAAAAAGAATTAAAAATAAAACATGATTTACAACATAGTAAAATAATGAATAAATGATAGAAATTACCCACTTGAGCTCTCCATGAGCACCTCATGCTCTATCTAAATCATTTTATCCTAACTCCTAGGTATAAGAAATATAGAAAACAACCTAGATCCTATAAAAATATGGTCTACTCAGGTACCAAGGGTACCTTAGTATGGAGTGAGATATAAAACTCAGTAGGACATCACCCATAGTGTCAATCCCAATCCAAACAATTCAATATAAATTAAGAAGTGTTCCATATAAAATTAATGCAGAGTGGTAACAATTAATAATAGAAACTTGGTCCGGGTACTTAAGCAGACACTCATCCCAAACCACCTACTTCGGCCAAATTTGGAAGTCTAAAAAGTATATTTGAGAAAGGAATAAAATATTAACAAGGTCCAACAGTAACATGGAAAACTAAGGAAGTCATATCCCCATGTTTTTTCATTAAATTGGGGTCTAAATTTCATGTCAGCACATAAGTAATCTAGTAATGGTAGGGAAATATCTCATGTGAAACAACAATACATACTAATAAAGAGGGATGCATCTCAATCATTTACATTAAAACCCATCAATTTCAAAAGTGGAGTCTAATCCCATCACTAAGGTATCACTATGTTACACCCATTCAAAATATTCAATGACACTAATCCGATCCAAGGAGATCCTTTTGAAAGTCTATGTATCGCTCATGGTATGGTAACTATGAGTTTGTCCTAGGTATCACAGATGAGGGACCAAGTATCAACCAAGGCTTAGCGTAGCTATGTTGATGATGGGTCAATCCCCAGTTTCCCCTCAGGTAACTAGTATCACCCAATAGTATAATAAAAATGTTTGGGGATCCCTTTCCTAGTGAGCCTAAAATATTGCTTCCCAGGCACATTGGGTTGTAACCTATTGAGTGAGGAGAGTCCAATTGTGGGTTCTTAATAAGGGACCCACAGTCACTCCTCAAGCTGATTTAATTTAAAACAACAAGAGAGTCATATATCACAGATTAAGAAAGGAATGAGGCTTATGATACAAGGAATAAGCCTTAAACAATTGTATGTCAACACATTCACCTCAATTTTACAAGCTATAAAGGTTAACAATGCATTTCATATGGTTCAAGACACCATCAATGGAATAAGAAATAAAGAAACTTGCAAGATCATGGAATTATAAACAAGGAATGTGGTATTAATGTGCCTCTTAGAAATATTCCATCAATGAAATTTCATCACCTCAAGATATAAATATTGACCAAGTGTCACAATCCATCCAAACCATTTAAATAAGCTTATGCAAGGAGCACCGAACAAGGATTAAGGAGTTCATTAATAGGCATGGTACTCATGTAACTTGAAATGAGTAATTTTTCATGTATGGCATATTTCATTCAAATAAACCTCATGTATTCCATATGTATGAGACACCACACATGGGAAAAATGATTATGTTCAAGATTTGTAATTTTCAAGAGTGATCCAATTAATAATTCATTTATCATTAATCAATTTAAGGAATTACTAAGGCGCCACTCAAAACCCATGGAAATTTTCCTCATTTTATATAAAGGAAACATAGGCCGTTTAGGAAGGGCACACCCAAAGGAGTTTCCTATAGGCACGATGAACACCACGAATGGGTTTCTCCATAATCAAAGCCCACAACAGACATGTTAGAACAAACCAAAAAATTTAATACAATTCAACCAATTCATTATAGCTAACCCATTTATTCAAGGCATCCCATTCGGTATGATCCATCCTTCTAAAGGTTATTCCCACTAAATTTTCCAAAACACATCAAATTTATTTTAAGGAACATGTTCCCATGGGTTCATGTTTGTAACTATTAATGGATGCTACCCACTTTCCTAATTCATTCTAACCATTTCATTAAACTCTACCATTTTATTTAACTCATTGAGACATATCAAATAAATTTTAAGGGCTCAATCACCTAAACATGTCCTTCATCTATTATAAATCAAGCACAAATAAAATAACAAAGAAATAAGTCTGGAAGAACAAAAGTATATGTCTAGATTTTTATCTTGAAGGCAGCGCATCTATATTGGAGGGGTTTTATTACAAAAATGTGACTTTATTATCAAACAAAACGTATATCACTTTTATGAATTTAAATAAATTCATCAAGAAAACATTTCAACTAGAAAAATTATCATTTATTAAAAGCTAGGAATAGTGTATCAAGAAATTAATTAATGAATTACTAAAATTAAAGGGCTAAAGAAAGGGACCCTACCTCAAAAGAGAAACCAAAACAAACAATCGGTGCTTGGAACTTTTATCATTGACCTCTTGAAATCATATGGTAAATTCCAACACACTTTAAATTCATTGATAGGGACTCAAAAAAATTTAAGACCCTATATTAACAAAACAAAACTAAGTCGAAGAAGGAAAACATCACCATGGAAGACGGCGAAGGACCAAATCAAAGAAAAATTCTTCACCTTCGGTGGAAGTTTCCGCAACACATAAGAATGGGTCCGGGGGTACCGTTAGCACAACCCTAAAATAGAAAAAAACATATTTTTGGATTGAACCTAAATCAAGGGTTGCAGATAAACATCACTGCACAATAAATAGACCAAATAAACGAATAGAAATTGGGAGGAGAATGGAGGAGGGGACTCACCATGATGATTTAAAGGAAAATCACAATGAAAAAAATGGAATTTCTGAATTAGAAGGTGCTATGGAAGGGGTGTTTCACCATATAGTTCGACGAGGAGGAATGTTGTGTTGTAGGGAGGTTGCAACCATTGAGGCATGCTACAGGGAGGTCGTGGACAAGGATGCACACTGTAGGGATGTATTTTCCCATGAGGAGTGCACACTTCATGAAGGGGTTGATCTATGGAGATTTATCACACAAGGAAGAGGAGACCCAGGGAGTGGGCACATCGTGATTTGGGGAGAGGGGTGAGAGTGATTTGGTTAAACTAAAAACATAAACATAAAATATTAATAATGAAAACATAATAATAAAAATATGAATAACAATAATAATAATCATATTTTTAATTAAATTGTTGTTATTATTATTCAAACATTTCATTATTATTATTTTTACCATTTAATTATCTTGTAGTTATTTTCAATTTTAACATTAATTTAATTTTATTAATTTCTTTTAAAAAACATGCAGTGTTCCAACTCTCAGAAAATACATTTTGATACTCGATCATAAAAAGGGCTCATCTCATAACCAAAAAAATTAAAAAATACCTTCGAATTGCACTTTGGATTTAAAGGCCAGACATTACAAATAATAATAATAATAATATTATTATTATTATTATTATATTACTTGAACTAGGAAAAGTCACATATTAGAAATATGTTGTTGCTTAAATATAATATTTCATTTCCATCAGAACACTTAACTGGACTCATCAATAATACCTAATATTTATCAAGACATGAATAATAAATATTTTTTGAATAAATAAATATCATTATATTCTTCATCAAATAATTAAATAAATACTATAGTCACTGACTGAAGAGTAAATATTTATTGACAATCAACCAAAAAATACCCCAAAAAATGGAAATTGGTGATTCAATTTATATGATCAACATATCCTAAATAATATTTATTCTTCGATCTTATAATAATATTTATTTTATATTACATTCAAATAGAATTTATTTGAGACTTCGGATACACTTAAATTGTGACCCTCTAGGCCAATTTCTTAGTAGTATTTTATAGTCTTGACAAAATTCCATGATTAGTGTCCAAATACATACCAAATATCTAAAAGAGAAATGAATAATTTTTTAAAAAACAACAACATCATACAGATGATCACTATGAAATATAATCCCTTTATCTTTATATATCATAAACATGGTCTCATACTCATGTCATCAACCTATATTCGTGAATATCCTCCTTTAACTCTCTAAAATTAACTCATTCATAGATCAACATGTCCATGAAATTAATTAGACGGTTCTATTTCATTAAAATGAGCATGAGATAGCATACTTTTTCTTTGGAATGTAAAAATATATTATTGGCTTATCTACTAATTTTATATCACATAGGATGCACTCAACTTATCCTACTTCATTTCAAGAAAAGTTCATCATGATTTTCAAAAAATCCTAAAATTATGTGACTTATGAAATATATTAATAATAATTTCAATTATAAGGACCCATACACACACCCATAGATTGGAATATCCAATGATACATTGAACAATGTGGAATTTAAATTGAATTTTTTCCTCATAATCTCATATATTAAAGATGACCAAATTTAAAACTTCATGAGAAGAATCCATGTACACTTATGGGAATCAAGAACCAAATAGTCAAAAATCATCCATGTCCCACCCTATAGATGTATTTGTAATAAAATTAATATTTAATAAGGTAAGACTTCAGGGTTCTCAACATAACAAGGAACTGCTATTTCATTTTGATGAAAAAAATATTATAAGGACATTATCACATTAATTTTATGTATAATAACACTCATCATTTTATAAACAATTTATTAATATTAATTTAATTGAATATGAAGGTAATAGAAAGTACAAATATAGTTTTTTCAAGGATAAAACTCCAATAACAACCAATATTAGTGTCTTTGACATTAGGTTATCCAACACTATAACTTGGACTTGGGACCCTAGCATTACATTATGTTATAACGTAATCTATATTGGTGAAACATCGTAAATTATGCAATAATATAATTTAAAGAACAAAAAGTATCACACATAAATATTACATATTAATAGATGAATATTCATTATATAACATAATAATCCATGTCAAAATTTCATAGGTATAGTGCCTTTGGAATCTTACAAATAACTTGTTCATAGTTGAACTACATCTTCTCAAACTAAGTTACTCATATCTAGCACACTTCTTAGAAATTTCATACATAAAACCTATCTTCATAACCTAGGGATGAAGACATTCTAATGGGTGAGATTAGATGATCAGTAAGGGTAACCATGGGAGATATCAATAATCACATAAGAATGACATAATCATAATGGTATGAGAATATGAGCATAACATTTCAAACCCATATCTTACATATCATAGATCATAAACTTGATACATTACATAAACCATGGAATTTTATAAGACACAATTTATAAAGGAATAAAAGTATATAATCCATCAGATAATAAACTTGGAATATGATATATATTTGTGGAATAAACATAAGCTTATAACATTGTGAACATGTATAAATAGAAAGAAGGTCACTCATTTAATTAAGGACATGAAATCATGCCCTCAAATAATCATATAGACAAGAAAGTAGGTCTATGCCTAAACTTGTTCACTGATAATTAGGTTTTCAAAAAATATATCATTACCAAATGCATTAGAAGGTTATATAGAACCCACACTTCCTTTGCTATAATGTGACCTCCATCCTTGGTTATAATGTAACCACCATACTTGGTTATAATGTAACCACCATACTTGGAAATTATGTAACCACCATCACATAATTAAAACTATAAATGTTGGTTCCCAAAGATTATACAACATCCATCATATCAGAATCATTGAAAATAAATTGATTTTAAAAAAAATCTCATCATTGTATAACCCATGGAAAAGGACCAATTTTCATAAGAATCTTGTGATAATAATAATAAACTATATAAAGGAAGAATAAATAAGGTATAATGGGATAATATACTTGATAAATTTTCAGTAACATCAAAGTATGTCATATTTGAAGGAAAATGATTGTGAAATATTACTTGAAACATTTCTTGAGCAAAATAAGATAATTTTTTAAAAGAAAAATTTAAAACTAAAAATTCATACAATATTTACGAAATAATTTTATTTGAAAAGATACTTTTAAACATATAAATTAATCTTTAAAACATTGAGTTTTCATGTTGGTAAGAAATTTCATTCATTTCATACACATTAATAAAAATATTCCTTCCACATTTTTAGTAAAAGAAAAAAATGACTTGTTTGGAAATTTACATAAAAATTACCTTTAAATCGTTTTTTTAACAAAACACAGGTAAAAATGACGTTGAAAAATCATTGGATAATTGTAAAATTTTATTTATATAATTTTTACAAAACTGAGAAATAGAACAAAAAATGTTTTCAATTGAAGAGTAAAATAAATTTGGATTTCATTAAAAACATTAATTTGAAATATTGAGTACATAAAGAGAGAAAAATAAAATTAAACCATGTATTCTCATGAAATAACTAGAGTATAATAAAATTTTTGAAGTTATTGAGAAATATATCATAAAATTTCAGCATAAAATAAATAATCATAATCAATCCAGATAAACAATGAGAATGAAAAACCAAACCCTTACCACTTTGGTAAATTTTTAATCATAAGCCACATGAAAGAATAAAAAAAAATTTGTCTCCCAAAATTTTTTATTAATGATATAACATATCAAAGGGGTAGTATATATACCTCATAAAATAAGATTGGTGCGTAAAATAATAGAAGTATCAAATAAGGAAAATAGAAATGAAAATCCCTTACCAACATGGAACATTAAAATTATAAGAAACATTAAACTATAATATTAAATAAAACATTAAATTTTATTAAAATAAGTAGATTCGTGATATGGATTTTATAATGGGTAGTATATACACCACACAAAAGAAATGAGTGGTGAATATGACATATGTCTTCTGAAAATAAAACAAACTAGAAACCCCTTACATTGAGTATTGAATTACATCGTACACATTTGAACCACATATATTATAAGTGAATATTTATTATACATAAATTATAGAAGAATAATTATATATTTGACAAAATATTTTATTAAAATACAAACTTTTGTTACTAGTTTACTAACAATTCCTTGTTAAAATCACATTTTAGGAAATAACATCTTTGTTTTTCTTGAATATTTTGATTTGGTATTTTTAGTCCTTTTACTTTGACCAGGGTTAAATAATATCAATAATTTAAAAAATTATATAAATATCATATATATTTATTATATATGTATTTATTTTAAGCCATAAAATTTACAGGTTGAAAATAAAATACATCGTTCATGGAGATGGCAGACCATAAGTATGCATGAATTTTATTTCTATTTTCTTGACGGAATAAATGAAATAAAAGTAACTGATATATTGAAATTATATAATAATTTTTATTTCATATTTGTCATGTATATTAATTAAATTTACCCTTATTATCTTCCATAAAAATTGATACAGAATTATAAATCACATTGCTTCACGAGATGGTGGTTAGTTGTACACACGAATGACGTTATCATATCGCCAATGGAATAAAAATTCAGGATTTATATATGATATAATATTTAAATATGTATAATTATGTTACATAAATCCAATATATTCATTTAATTTATCATTATTACCATCAATGAAAAATATAAATTAAAAAAACATCACATCGGATCGTGAGGTGGTGACCAACATACACAAAAGCGATGTTATTTATTTCCTACTTGTTGGATGGTAATAAGGTATATTTAGTATTATAATATTAGAGGTATAATAATATCATAAATATCATATATAAAAATTAATTATATCATTAAATCCTTTCATGATACGTGGTGATTGAAACAAAATAACAATAATTCATGAGATGGCCGTCCGTCGTACACACGATCAACAGTTTCATTTCCCATTTTTTGAAAGAGGATATAGATATAGGTTATAACATTAAAATAATAAAAAATAAGTATATAGTAGATAATGATGTTGTTATATTTTCATTATTTAATTTTATTTGAAGAAGGTAGAGGAAGAAATAAATAAATATTGTATGGCTAAAAATTTTACCACTTATTTGAAGAACCTATTTAGGTTTATACATAAATCCATATCATGAGGGTTTAATAATCAAAAAAATGAATATAATAGGTGTAAAGGAAATTGAGAAAGATATTTGGGAATGTATTTAATGAAATAAGGGTTTTGGAAGTGTGAATAGGATAAGAGAGGAGAGGAGGTGGGATTTTATAAGTGGGGGAGATAACATACCTGGATTTTTTGAAAATAATAAACTGAAATGACCTTTTTCAAATGAAAAAAGTATAAAAGGGGTAATTATTGAATCCTATAAGTTATAAATCCAAAATATGTCCATAAAATGGGTGATAAAAAAATATTTTGTGGAATACATTATTGATAATAAATGACATAATTTCCCCACATTGTGCTAAATATGATCACTTATAAAATATCTAGGATTGGAACCTTCATTAGAAAATTGGATAAAAATTCATGTTTTACCCTTTTAAAATGCACTGTAGTATATCACACATAAATACTTTAATATGAATTATTTGAAAATAAAATTTTGTAACAGTGTTACTCATTTATGTTTCATGAACTTTTATTCAGGACACTAAATCTAAAGAGTGCATTAGGATGGAGTAAATGGTCGATTAAGTTAATGGTGGGCTGGACACACGAGATTGGACATCACTTTAGTGTTTGGTCCATATCCTTTGCATCCAACCGTGGATTGAGCCTAAATTTTTAGGGGGCGATCAAAGACCCAATTTACCACATATTATCCTACGGTGAAGATAGATAATTCAAGCATTTTTGTGGTCAAGAAGGCGGTGAAAGTGGGATTAAAATATTGTGCAGAATATTCTCATTCACACTTGAAACCACTTTTAACCTAGAATCCCCTTCACTATATAAATATGTATTTTTATCATTTTTAAGGTTTGGGACATGAATTATTAAGTCAATGGAGTAGGAGAAGAGGTTCCACTCCAATTATCCAAGTAATTCAATAAGGGTAGATCTTGAAACAAGGATCCCTTCGTTGAAGCCCTCTTTTTCTTCTTCCACATGTTGTAATGTATTTATTTTCATAATAAAATTATTTTTTATTCTTCTATTTATTATCTTTTCTTCTGTTATTTTAAAATTTCTTCTTCTATTAATTTTTTCATTTGGGCTGAAGTTAAAGAGTGGAGATGAGATTATGTTCTATCATTTCAGTCCTTTTCCAATGAAAAATGTCTTCACAATGACCACACCGCTCATGGAAGAGTAGTTATCTTAGTGATTGGCGTATATTAAACCCTCTTCATTTAATTTTTTTGAATCATTGAGCTATATTAATTCACCTAACATGATCCATGAATTGGTTTTTTATATTATAAGAAACTAATCAATTAATTAAACAATTTACACAATACTCGACCTCGCGTTTTGTGTGTGTTAATTGTTGAATTGATTTCTTAGTTTTTTATAATTTAAAAACACAATCCATGGATCATGTTATGTGAATTAAAGTATCTCAATGATTCAAAATAATTAAATGAAGAGGGTATAAGATATATCAATCACATATATAACTACTCTTCCATCGGCGGTGTGGTCATCGTGGAGACGTTTTGTATTAGAAAAAGATTGAAAGGGTAGAACACAATATTGTCTCCACTTGTGAATTTCATCTCAAATAGAAAGATAAAAAAAATCAGAAAATAGAAAATAAAAGAAGAAAATAGAAGAGTTAAAATAATAACAATGAAGTTTATTATGGAAACACAAATATTACAACATGAGGAAGAAGAAAAGGGCTTCGACGAAGGGATCCTTACTTCAAGAGCTACCCTTACTAAATTGTTTGGATAATTAGAGTGGAACCTCTTATCCTCTTCCCTAAAATTACTAATGTATGTCCCAACCATTAAAAATGAGAAAATACATATTTATAGAGTTGAGGGGAGGAATGGATAAAAGTGGTTTCAAGTGTGAATGAGATGATTCTACCAAATATTTTAATCCCACTTGAACCACATTCTTGAACGCCAAAACACATGAATTTTCTGTCCTTATAGGATGATAATAGGTGCTAAATTGGGTTTTATATCCCCTCTATAAATTTTTCTCAATCCATGCATGTAAGTAGACGATATAGCCCAATCACTAAAGTGATGACCAATATCACGTGTCCAGACCACCATATATTTAATGGCTTATTTAATCGATCCAAATGAACTATTTTTCACTAGTGTCCTGAATAACAGTTGTAGAAAATTAAATGTGTAACACTATGAAAAATTATTAAGTTCCAATTTTTCCTATTATAATATTTATGTGAGATATACTATATTGCATTTTAAAAGGGTAAAACATGAATTTTCATCAAATTTTCAAATGAATGATCTAATCCCAAATCATTCATCAATGAACATATTTAGCATAATGTGGGGAAATTATGTCATTTATTATCAATAAAATATTAAAAAAAATAGTGTTTTATCAACTCCCCCACACTTACCCTTTTGCAATCCTTGGCCAAATGTAACGCCCCGACCCTAGTTACCCAGAGTCGGTGCATTACTACATAACATTGGCATGATCACAAGAAAGATCAAATCTCGAAAGACCGATTGGTTTAGTAGCCTTAGAAACACTAGATATATTCATAAGTTTTACATTACATCATAAAATGAAAAACTACTACAACAACATAATGTTTCCACAGTCCACACTATAATCCCCTCATAATATCCCTGCAGGTCATTCATAACTTACATCTTCACTTCCTGGGAAAAATAAAACATAGAAAAGGGGTGAGCTCAAATGCCCAGTAAGGATAACAATATAGCAGAAACTTTCATCAATAAGAATAAACATTTAAGGCAATGTATAACTAAAACAAAATCCTTTTAAAAATGAACTTTCAACATGGTATGGCATAAATAAAATGAAATAATGCCATTTACTTATTCACATGGATATTCTACTAATCGAATAATCACATGCAAAAATCAATAACCACTTTCATAATGTTGGAATGCATAATGCCAGACTATCATAACCACATAGCCAAGGCCTCGTGCCAAGACTACAAATAAGATTTTGTCAAGGCCTTGTGCCAATACACTAGTTTGTCTCATGAGACCTACCGATGCATCGAGGAGCTATAGCGGGCTCCACCCGTCACATATTAAGTCCAATGCATTCCCATATGAAAAGGTTTAAACATAACATAAACATTTGTATTAAAACTAGCATACGAAATGTCAATAATTTCACCATAAACTATGAATGGTATAAAGATAGCACATCCACAGTCAAACATATCACAAAACCTTCAATACAATATAGAAGTTTTGTATCATAATAAATCAACTTCAAATAAGCGTAAAATCAGTCGAAGGATGTTGACATAGATGAAATCAAAACACTTTTTAGAGAAATATCTCTTTCTATTTTTGAAATCATTTAAGAGTCATATAAAATAAAACATTTTCTTGAAAATATTCTTACAATCTTGTAAGGGAAGCTTTGACGATTTTATAACGGCGAAAAATAACCGCACCCGCCGTTTAAGTTAAAAAAACATTCTTATCTTAATTCTGTCGAAAAGGTTAAAAAGCACCTTGTTTGGAAAACGACGGAAAGATTCCCTTATAAACCTCTTATAAAAAGTCAAACAAGGGTATAAATGACTTTAACTCATATTCTTTTAAATATTAAAAATGTTTTGAAATACATTTTGAAGAAACATGGATTTGGATGATAACGAGATCCCAGTAGATTATTACGTATAAACAACCTCGGATAATGAAGAGATTGTGAAATAACCCTTACATTGTACTTTTCCTTTGTTGGGGTCGGTTAACCTCCTGTATAATGGTGAAATAATTGTTATTAAATTATACAACAATCATATACATTAATATGATATCATATATGATCTTTTAACATTGCTTTATTAATAATATCTTAGTATTATCGTCGTTTCAGGTGATAATCGATTCGTTCTTCTTAAATGTTTGGTTACGTAAGACATGTTTGTAATGGATAGATTAAATCTTATTCATAATCAGAATGATATTAACATTATTTTTAACCCTAAAATGAGAATAAGACTTGAATGGATACGATGGAGGATGGATCTCACCGCGTTCGTGGAGACGGTAGTCCGTACGTACGCACGAACGCTACTTCCATTTAATTTTTATTTTAAAAGAATTGAATCCAAATGATACATAGGTATATTACTATTCCAGTATAATATAATATTTTATATATGTTACTTAAGTTCATTAACACCATCCTTTATACGTTCCATGTGTGGTATGAACGAGTCATATCATTTTAAGGGGGCGGTAGTCCGCACTTCCTCAAATGAAATTATCGTATGTATATACAACATGAAACAAATAATGGTATGAAATAAAATGGAATTACAGAAGCTTATATATAAAATATATATCATTAATATCATATTTAATTACAGTGCCATCATAATGGCCACCATGAGAGGCGGTAAGATGTATTTGAACAATCATCGTTTCGTGAGGCGTTAGTTTTCCATCCACAGAAACATTATGTTCATCATCCATTAGATGGAGTTGTGTGTATGTGTAGTTTGAATCCTTCTTATAACAACATCCTAGTATATTGAGGATACTGGTGTTGTTACAAAAGAAAGGAAATAAAAAGAGTTTGGGAGTTGAAGAAGCAAAATAAATGAAAATAATTTAAGATAAATCGTTACCTTTAATTTAGGTAACTCACTTTGGTTGGAACAAAAGGACTTCTTGAAATTCTTTCTGCCTAAGGGGAAGCTTCAAGGAGGAGGAGAGGGATGTGGGGAGCTTAGTTGGGCAGAGTTTGGACGAGCCAAGTGGCTTGAGAGGTGTGAGGAATGAGTAGAAGTGGTCTCCTTTTATAAGGGAGAGGAGGGGCTCTTTAGGAAAGAGTGAAACTATTACATTATAATATAATTATATTCGGTTTATAATGGTCCAAAAATCATTGAGGTCGAAGATAAGATGACTCATATTCTAAATAACATCAACCAATAATAATTGGACAGGTTTTAGATAATATTTTAATCATTATAATCTTATTTATTTAAATTATTTATTAATGAGGTAAACATTTCATCATTATTGTGTCATTAATAATTTAACTTATTTGATGTCTAAAAATTATAAATAAAATATCATCATGTAGGAAATCTTTTTATCTTTCTAATTAATATTTATAATCTAAAATCCAACATGTATAACCCTATGTAAAAATTGTTCTTCTAAAAGATGTAAGCTTATGCCATTTTTATTTTTATTTTAACTTTATTAATATAATGTGTCCCTACCACATACAAGTGGCTCCAAGGGGTCCCCAAATTGACCCAAGGATGCCCATGGTCGGGTATGTGTCCACCAATAAGGTTAGGACACGTTTTAGGGTAATTTTGTATTATGATAATATTATTTTTTAACCCTTATTTACCGGATTTACCCTTTAACCATGGTAAATAAAATATTTACCGCAGTAATTATTCAAAATGTGTAAAAATAAAAGTTACCTATTTACATAATTTGGATATCCTGATTCCAAATATGGAATCCATTTTCCTAAATTCAAAACACAGAAGTGGCAGAAATTAATTTAAAATTAATTCCCGCTGTCAAAACAAAAAGCGTGTTTTTAAGAGATACTAACTATCAAAAGATTGACACTTGTTTATGTTCGGTTTAATTGTAAAATTATGTCCAATGATAATCATTAAATTGAATGGTAAAAATATATTCTAAATATACTTTAAAACAACTCAAATTCATAATTTATCACTATTAATTATTTTGATTAAAAAAGTTGTTTTTAATTAAAATTTAGAAATTTTCACTATTCATCAAAATATGAAAGTTATCCGAAATGTACCAAAATTTCACCCTAGGCTAATTTTGATATTCCGAATCCAAAAATGAAGTCCATTTTGAAATATAGAATATATATGATTTCAAAAAGTAGGTATTACTATTCACAACGGCTAGTTTAATTAGTTGTGGTGTGTGTTAGAACTCGAGGTTGCGTACAACACACGCTATCGCATTATTCGAAGGGAAACGTACCGTAGAAGCTTGGGGTGTTACATTCTCCCCTCCTTCAAATAATTGCGTCCTCGCAATTTCTAGGGTATTACTGCATAAAAAGACTCTGGTGGTTCTTCATCATAAGTTCCTCGGGTTCCCACGTTGCCTCTTCCATCTTATGATTTCTCCACAAAACTTTTACCAGACGCGTCGTCCGGTTTCTCAGTACTTGTTCTCTTGTATCAAGAATCCTGACGGGCTCTTCGCAATAAGACAGATCGGGTTCCAGTTCTAATTCCTCATAGGTGAGTACATGCGTCGGATCAGGCATGTATTTCCTCAATAGAGATACGTGGAACACATCGTGAACTTTGGAGAGACTTGGCGGCATTGCCAATCGGTAAGCTACAACCCCAATTCGTTCTAGAATTTCGAAAGGTCCGATGTACCTGGGACTCAATTTACCTTTCTTACCAAAATGTATGACTCCCTTCCATGGAGATACCTTCAGGAAAACATGATCACCGACTTGAAATTCCAAATCCTTCCTTCTATTATCGGCATAGCTCTTCTGCCTACTTTGAGCTGCTTTGATGTGATTTTGGATTACCTTCACCTTTTCCACCGTTTCCTCCACCAGTTCTGGGCCTACAAGTTTTCTTTCACCAACGTCTTCCCAACAGGTTGGTCTAAGACATCTCTTTCCGTATAACGCTTCATATGGTGCCATCTGAATACTTGAATAGAAGCTATTGTTATAGGAAAATTCTACCAGAGGTAGATATTGATCCCACATACCTTGAAAGTCAAGTGAGAAAGATCTCAACATGTCTTCTAAGGTTTGAATAGTCTGTTCTGATTGTCTGTCTGTCTGAGGGTGGTAAGCAGTGCTCAAATGAAGTTCTGTATCCAGGGATTTCTGAAGACTTTTCCATAATCTTGAAGTAAAACGGGGATCACGATCAGAAACAATTGATAGGGGTAATCCATGAAGTCTCACAACTTCATTAATGTATAGTCTTGCTAGACGTTCCAGGGGTAGATCTTCTCTTATAGCAAGAAAAAGTGCTGACTTGGTAAGACGATCAACAATAACCCATATTGCATCGTTCCTTCTAGGAGTCTTCGGTAGCCCCATGACAAAGTCCATCGTAACATTGTCCCATTTCCACTCTAGTATGAGAAGAGGTTGCATGACTCCTCCAGGCTGTTGCCTTCCAGCTTTCACTTGTTGACAAACCATACATCTTGACACAAAATCAGCAATCTCCCTCTTCATGTTGTCCCACCAAAAATGTTCCTTCAAATCTCTATACATTTTGGTGCTCCCAGGGTGTATAGAGAAATTGGAACTATGAGCATCATCCAGCAATTCCCTTTTTAGATCAGGTATATTGGGGACACAAAGTCTCTTCCCGAATTTCAAAATTCCATCTTCATACACAAAGTCACTCAATCTCCCATCATTCACAGCTTTAATCTTCTTTTGGAATTCGTCATCATCGGTCTGAGAACTCTTAATCCTTTCTAGTAAAGATGGTTTGGCAACCATTTGAAAAAGCATTGATGTTTCACCTTCCCTGGTTATTCCCATGTCCATCTTCACTAGATCCATAAAAATTAGATCCCTTTCAATTCTCATATTGTTCAAAACTCCATGGTCTTTTCTACTCAAAGCATCTGCCACCTTGTTTGCCTTCCCTGGGTGGTAGTGTATCGTACAATCATAATCCTTGAGTAATTCAAGCCATCTCCTTTGCCTCATGTTGAGTTCTTTTTGTGAGAAAATATACTTCAAACTCTTGTGATCAGTATAAATCTCACATTTTCACCATAGAGGTAGTGCCTCCATATCTTCAAAGAAAAGATCACTGCTGCTAACTCGAGATCATGAGTAGGATAGTTTTGTTCATGAATTTTCAACTGTCGTGATGCATAGGCAATAACTCTATCATTCTGCATAAGGACACAGCCAAGTCCTTTCTTCGATGCATCACTATAAATAACGAACCCATCATTCCCCGATGGTAGAGTCAATATAGGAGCATTGACCAATCTTCTCTTCAGTTCTTCAAAACATTCTTCACACTCTTTTGTCCAAACAAATTTAACCCCTTTACGTGTGAGCTTCGTTAATGGGTTAGCCAATCGGGCAAAATTCTGGACGAAACGTCGATAATAACCTTCCAAACCAATAAAACTACGTACCTCAGTTATACTCGTAGGTGCTGGCCATTCTTGGATTGCCTTGGTCTTAGAAGGATAAACAGATATTCCATCTTTAGAGACAATATGTCCAAGAAAAGAAATCTCCTGAAGCCAGAATTCACACTTGCTAAACTTCCCATATAATTCATGCCTCCTCAGAGTCTTCAAGATAATGCGCAAGTGATTTTCATGATCTTCGTAGGTTTTGGAGTATACCAAGATATCATCAATAAATACCACCACAAATTCATCAAGATACTCCTTGAAAACTCTATTCATCAGATCCATGAATACAGAGGGTTCATTAGTCAATCCAAACGGCATTACAGTAAACTCGTAATGCCCGTACCTGGTTCGAAATGCTGTCTTCGGAATGTCTTCCTTCTTCACACACAACTGATGGTATCCAGATCGAAGGTCAATCTTTGAAAAGTATTGAGCTCCATGCAGTTGGTCAAATAAATCATCAATACGAGGTAGGGGATACTTGTTCTTTATCATTATAGCATTGATCTCCCTGTAGTCGATACATAACCTCATAGATCCATCTTTCTTTTTATCAAAAAGAACAGGGGCTCCCCATGGAGAAACACTAGGGTGAATAAATCCCTTATTACTCAATTCCTCTAGTTGTTTCTTTAGTTCGACTAACTCTACAGTGGCCATTCTATAAGGGGTCTTCGATATAGGCCTTGATCCAGGAATCAAATCAATAGAAAACTCAACTTCTCGTTCTGGAGGATGTCCAGGTAAATCTTCTGGAAATACATCTACAAATTCTTTCACAACAGGTACATCCTCTATTTGAACATTCCTTTCCTCACCCGCTGTTATTTCATTCTCTTCCTCCCCAATAATTGAATTTAGTTGAGCTATTGAGGGTGGATCTAAATAAGAATTAGGTGGTGACGATTCTGCTCTAAAAATAAGGTGTTCCTTATCATTATCATCAAGAATCATAACCTCTTTCTTCTTACAATAAATCTTCGCATCATAGTCCGAAAGCCAGTCCATACCGAGGATTATATCAAACTCAATCATAGGTATGACGATGAGATCAGCAGATAAAGAAAATTTATGTGCTCTAATGGGGACTGATTCACAAAACTTTGTTGCAACGATACTTCCCTTAGGAGTTTTAACTGACAACTCCCTTATTAAATCAAATTGGAAATATCTAATTTTCTTAGCAAACTGGGAAGATATGAAACAATGCGATGATCCAGAATCAAATAATGCATTTGCTAAACTTGAGGAAACCATTAAATTACCTGCCACCACGTCTTTCGGAGCTTCTACCTCAGCAGTAGTGATAACATAAGCCTGGCCTTGTTCCCTTGGCCTTTTCTAAGGTAAGTTCTCCTGACGCTTAGGACATGCATTTGCATAATGCCACATCTCCCTGCAATTGTAGCACTGAACGTTGGTAGCTTCCTTCTTCCCCTTGCAATCATGAGCTTGGTGGCCTTTTTCACCACACTTGTAACAGACTCCCATTCCCTTCAATCAAGTACCAGGATGTTTCTTCCTGCATTTACCACAAGATGGATATTCAACCTTTCCCTTCTTCCCCTTATTTCCATTCCCAGATTGATCAGCAGGTCTCTTCTTCTCTTGCTTTGCTTTAAAGTCATAAGACTTAGAGAATTCCTTTTCGGTCTTTATAGCACATGAGACAATGTCTTCGTACGATGAAAAGGATTGTGAGACTAATGCTCGACGGAGAAATGGTTTTAACCCATCAAATAAACGATCAATCTTACTTCTTGGGTTGCGAATATAATCTCCAGCATACCTCGCTAACCTTGTAAAGTTAGCCTCATACTTTGTGACATTATCATCCTCCTTCTGTCTCAGACTCAGAAATTGTCTTTCCATATCCGCTCGATGGTCGCGAGGGAAGTATTTTTCTAAAAACAGATCTTTGAATTCCCTCCATTCCATATTTGATACTTCATCATCTTCCTTCATGTTTTGAATCAATGACCACCATTGATCAGCATCTCCAGTGAGGCGGTAAACTGCCATGATAACTTTTTCCCTTTCACTGCTCCCCAAAGCCTGAAATATTTTCTCTAGGGAATTTATCCATTGCTCAACTACTAAGGGATTTGTACTCCCATTGAACGTTGGTGGTTGTTGCCTCATGAATCGATCTAACATTGATCCTCCACGCTGCGGATCAGGGTGCTCCATACGGGTAAGGTTATTATTCATAACCTGAGTAAGTTGTCCCAGTATGGTGATTAGCTGATCGACACCAGTTGCATCACCAGCCCCACTATAATTATCTTGAGCAGGAGGAAAATCCCTACATGGAGTGCGTGCATTGATACGGTTTCCATTTCTTCCAATAGGCGCCATTTCTAAACAATGGCATAAACTAGATCAGTTTATGAATCAAAATACATAATCCCATACTTATAAAACACTTAACATAAATTGAACTATTTATGGATATAATCCATAATCATAAAAATGTTTTCTTTGAGGAAGTATATACTCATAAACCCTTCATAATGATTTGTAAATATAGTGAGAGTTATCCTATGAATATCCCCCGGGAGTGTCGTAACCAAGAGTGCAGCAAGGCCCGTTGTCGTGCACCAGTTCCCGTTTGAGTCTAGCTCAAAGCGGTGTTTTCGGGTTTTACCCCTAGGTAAATCTGTGCGAGAGCCGCCTCTACCTGCTCGTATCTAGACAGGGATGTATTGTTCAGAAAACTCACAAAATCTCTACAATACCAAAATTCTAGGAAGTTCTTCTATACTAATCCTCAAAGTTCATCTTAGGTCTACGTGCTCTAATCAGAGTTTATCTAAATCTAGTTTCCAAGGTTTTTACTAAACTTCCTCTGATACCAACTGTAACGCCCCGACCCTAGTTACCCAGAGTCGGTGCATTACTACATAACATTGGCATGATCACAAGAAAGATCAAATCTCGAAAGACCGATTGGTTTAGTAGCCTTGGAAACACTAGATATATTCATAAGTTTTACATTACGTCATAAAATGAAAAACTACTACAACAACATAATGTTTCCACAGTCCACACTATAATCCCCTCATAATATCCCTGCAGGTCATTCATAACTTACATCTTCACTTCCTGGGAAAAATAAAACATAGAAAAGGGGTGAGCTCAAATGCCCAGTAAGGATAACAATATAGCAGAAACTTTCATCAATAAGAATAAACATTTAAGGCAATGTATAACTAAAACAAAAGCCTTTTAAACATGAACTTTCAACATGGTATGGCATAAATAAAATGAAATAATACCATTTACTTATTCACATGGATATTCTACTAATCGAATAATCACATGCAAAAATCAATAACCACTTTCATAATGTTGGAATGCATAATGCCAGACTATCATAACCACATAGCCAAGGCCTCGTGCCAAGACTACAAATAAGATTTTGTCAAGGCCTTGTGCCAAGACACTAGTTTGTCTCATGAGACCTACCGATGCATCAAGGAGCTATAGCGGGCTCCACCCGTCACATATTAAGTCCAATGCATTCCCATATGAAAAGGTTTAAACATAACATAAACATTTGTATTAAAACTAGCATACGAAATGTCAATAATTTCACCATAAACTATGAATGGTATAAAGATAGCACATCCACAGTCAAACATATCACAAAACCTTCAATACAATATATAAGTTTTGTATCATAATAAATCAACTTCAAATAAGCGTAAAATCCGTCGAAGGATGTTGACATAGATGAAATCAAAACACTTTTTAGAGAAATATCTCTTTCTATTTTTGAAATCATTTAAGAGTCATATAAAATAAAACATTTTCTTGAAAATATTCTTACAAGATTGTAAGGGAAGCTTTGACGATTTTATAACGGCGAAAAATAACCGCACCCACCGTATAAGTTAAAAAAACATTCTTATCTTAATTCTGTCGAAAAGGTTAAAAAGCACCTTGTTTGGAAAACGATGGAAAGATTCCCTTATAAACCTCTTATAAAAAGTCAAACAAGGGTATAAATGACTTTAACTCATATTCTTTTAAATATTAAAAATGTTTTGAAATACATTTTGAAGAAACATGGATGTGGATGATAACGAGATCCCATTAGATTATTACGTATAAACAACCTCGGATAATGAAGAGATTGTGAAATAACCCTTACCTTGTACTTTTCCTTTGTTGGGGTCGGTTAACCTCCTGTATAATGGTGAAATAATTGTTATTAAATTATACAACAATCATATACATTAATATGATATCATATATGATCTTTTAACATTGCTTTATTAATAATATCTTAGTATTATCGTCGTTTCAGGTGATAATCGATTCGTTCTTCTTAAATGTTTGGTTACGTAAGACATGTTTGTAATGGATAGATTAAATCTTATTCATAATCAGAATGATATTAACATTATTTTTAACCCTAAAATGAGAATAATACTTGAATGGATACGATGGAGGATGGATCTCACCGCGTTCGTGGAGACGGTAGTCCGTACGTACGCACGAACGCTACTTCCATTTAATTTTTATTTTAAAAGAATTGAATCCAAATGATACATAGGTATATTACTATTCCAGTATAATATAATATTTTATATATGTTACTTATGTTCATTAACACCATCCTTTATACGTTCCATTTGTGGTATGAACGAGTCATATCATTTTAAGGGGGCGGTAGTCCGCACTTCCTCAAATGAAATTATCGTATGTATATACAACATGAAACGAATAATGGTATGAAATAAAATGGAATTACAGAAGATTATATATAAAATATATATCATTAATATCATATTTAATTACAGTGCCATCATAATGGCCTCCATGAGAGGCGGTAAGATGTATTTGAACAATCATCGTTTCGTGAGGCGTTAGTTTGCCATCCACAGAAACATTATGTTCATCATCCATTAGATGGAGTTGTGTGTATGTGTAGTTTGAATCCTTATTATAACAACATCCTAGTATATTGAGGATACTGGTGTTGTTACAAAAGAACGGAAATAAAAAGAGTTTGGGAGTTGAAGAAGCAAAATAAATGAAAATAATTTAAGAGAAATCATTACCTTTAATTTAGGTAACTCACTTTGGTTGGAACCAAAGGACTTCTTGAAATGCTTTCTGCCTAAGGGGAAGCTTCAAGGAGGAGGAGAGGGATGTGGTGAGCTTAGTTGGGCAGAGTTTGGACGAGCCAAGTGGCTTGAGAGGTGTGAGGAATGAGTAGAAGTGGTCTCCTTTTATAAGGGAGAGGAGGGGCTCTTTAGGAAAGAGTGAAAGTATTACTTTATAATATAATTATATTCGGTTTATAATGGTCCAAAAATCATTGCGGTCGAAGATAAGATGACTCATATTTTAAATAACATCAACCAATAAGAATTGGACAGGTTTTAGATAATATTTTAATCATTATAATCTTATTTATTTAAATGATTTATTAATGAGGTAAACATTTCATCATTATTGTGTCATTAATAATTTAACTTATTTGATGTCTAAAAATTATAAATAAAATATCATCATGTAGGAAATCTTTTTATCTTTCAAATGAATATTTATAATCGAAACTCCAACATGTATAACCCTATGTAAAAATTTTTCTTCTAAAAGATGTAAGCTTATGCCATTTTTATTTTTATTTTAACTTTATTAATATAATGTGTCCCTACCACATACAAGTGGCTCCATGGGGTCTCCAAATTGACCCAAGGATGCCCAGGGTCGGGTATGTGTCCACCAATAAGGTTAGGACACGTTTTAGGGTAATTTCGTATTATTATAATATTATTTTTTAACCCTTATTTACCGGATTTACCCTTTAACCATGGTAAATAAAATATTTACCGCAGTAATTATTCAAAATGTGTAAAAATAAAAGATACCTATTTACATATTTGGACATCCTGATTCCAAATATGGAATCCATTTTCCTAAATTCAAAACACAGAAGTGGCAGAAATTAATTTAAAATTAATTCCCGCTGTCAAAACAAAAAGCGTGTTTTTAAGAGATACAAACTATCAAAAGATTGACACTTGTTTATGTTCGGTTTAATTGTAAAATTATGTCCAATGATAAACATTAAATTGAATGGTAAAAATATATTCTAAATATACTTTAAAACCACTCAAATTCATAATTTATCACTATTAATTATTTTGATTAAAAAAGTTGTTTTTAATTAAAATTTAGAAATTTTCACTATTCATCAAAATATGAAAGTTATCCGAAATGTACCAAAATTTCACCCTAGGCTAATTTTGATATTCCGAATCCAAAAATGAAGTCCATTTTGAAATATAGAATATATATGATTTCAAAAAGTAGGTATTACTATTCACAACGGCTAGTTTAATTAGTTGTGGTGTGTGTTAGAACTCGAGGTTGCGTACAACACACACTATCACATTATTCGAAGGGAAAAGTACCGTAGAAGCTTGGGGTGTTACACCAAACCTCATATGAAGTAATCATAAATATAAAATCATAAAAAATTTTAAGACACATATACTTGAGATACAATAATTCCACACCAAGAAAAAAAAAGATCTCATGCCTCATAAAAAATCAATATTTCATGTTCTCTATTTATATCATTCAATATATTTCCACTTCATTTATCATCTCTTGCACAAAACCCTTACCTCACTTCAATTTTCTCTTATCACACAAATGTCAATTTTTTAGAAATGTCTTTCTCATCCAAACTCCTATAAGGTACACCGTAGGCTCGATAAATTTTTACATATCCACCAAATGTGATTCAAGGACATATGCTTATCATGTGGACTTTTCAGGGTTGTTCTGTGGCTTTCAGTTGGTAGGATTTAGTTTTGAAAAAGTATGAGGCTGAATGTGGGGGGGGGGCATGACTCTTTTTTATGAAAAATTTCATTAATCTAATTTTCAATTAAATATGTTCTCCTACTGAATCCGTATAGCATTAATTAATCATCATCATCATGAAAAATAAAGGAATTCTCACACCATTCAACATTTCAGCAGAAAAAATGTCAATCTTCTGAAACATGATTTTCTTGATTGGTCCAGATTGGCACAACTTTTTTTCTTTATTAGCAGCTCTTTAAAGGCAAAATTTTACAAATCATGAATGATCCAAAAAAGAAACAACTTTAAAAATAATTATTATTTTTTCTGTAGCAAACAAATCTCATCAGAATTTAATTTTCCACCCTATGTATCAAAGAATGTGGTATAACAACACAAGACAGCTCCCCCTACACTTATGTTTAACTAGATTATGAAAATTTTCATTAAGAGTTGGTTGGATAGGGAAAATTGTCTTCTGATTTGGCTAACCTAACAGGATACTCATGGATTTTAACAGATAAAATTATTTAATGTTCAAGTTAGGACATTATAAAAGGATTATTTGATATAAGGGCTTTAATACCAAACAAATTCCTCAATCATTTAAATATAAGTAACTCAAACCCTCAAGTTTTGACTAAAATAAATATAATTCTAGTTAAATCAAGCATGGTTTGGTTCTCTCAATAAATTACGTAAATGTAAAGAATATTAAAAAAATGATTCCTAACCCTCAAAAGAAAGTTATTTCAAATATAAAGAGAGTGACATGTTACATGGGATTGAAAATTCAGAGTACTTTTAATGAAATTAATAATTATTTGAACATGAAACATAGTTATTTTCAGCATTCATTTAATATTAGTTTCATGGGATAAATTATTTCTCTTATCAATAAGAATTTCAAAATGGTTATGTGAATAATTTCATCTCCAATGTTTAAAAAAAAAATTAAAGGTAAACACACAAAATTTGAAAAACACACAACTTTTTTTGAAAATCATTGAAAAATTGGAAAACAATTGAAATTACTAAACTAAATGGTTCCATCCCCCACACATAAAATATTTAATTTTCTCCAATGTGAATCCATGAGATGATATATGCACATGAAATGTATAGTTTTAAAAAGGAAAAAGAATAAAGAAGTGAAAGGGATTGGAATAGCCTGATATGTTTATGTGATGATGGGGTCATGAAATATGATGAAATCCCCTGCATCAGTAGGAAGACCCTAAATGTATTTCTCCAAAAGTTTCCCATTCACTCTAAAGCTTCTTCCAGTGTCCACTTGTGTGATCTCCACTGCACCATAAAGAAAATATTTTGTCACAACATAAGGACCAAACTATCTGGAATGCTACTTACCAGGAATCAGCTTCAGTCATGAGCTGTAGAGAAGAACTTTATATTCAACATGAAACTCCCTTTGTTGGATAACTTAGTCATGAGATACTTTGGATATTTCTATATAGAGCCTTTAGTTCTCATATGAAGATAATCTAACCTCCTCAAGCTCTTGAATTTGCAGCATCTATTTAATTATAGCTTGGGCCAAATCCATGTTTCATTTATTTATACTCTAAAACGTCCGATGATCTATCTCTATGAGGAGATGACATGCTTTACCAAAAACAATATAAAATGGGGACATACCAATGGGTGTCTTGTATGCTTTCATATAATCCCAAAGTGCCTCATCCAAGCGCTTTCTCTAATCCTTCCTATTTGGCTTCATGGTTTTCTCAAAAATTTATTTCAACCCAAAATTTGAAACCTCAACCTCACCATTTGTTTGTGGGTGGTAAAATGTTGATGTTTTGTATGTCACCCCATACTTCCGAAGGATGGAAGAAAGATTCCAATTGCAGAAGTGTGTTCCTTGGTCACTAATTATGGCCTTCGGTACTCCAAACCTGCAAAAAATCTATGCTTTGAAAAAGTCCACAACAACATGAGAATCATCAGTCCTGGTGACCTTAGCCTCCACCCATTTCTCACATAATCAAAAACAACCAAAATATAAAAAAACCCAAATGAACTAGTAAAAGGAACCATAAAATCAATGCCGCATACATAAAAAATCTCACAAAATAGTATGGGTTGTTGGGAAATCTCATGTATCCTAGAAATGTTCCCTCTGTGTTGTAAATGAGAGAATGATTTACAAAACACATGGGAATCATGGAATGAGCTAGGACAATATAATCCGAAGTCTAAAACATTCCTAGATGTTATTTGGGGGTCCAAAGTGTCCACCACAAGAAAGTTTATGACAAAATTTCAAAACATACTCAAAATCATGATCAGGAACACACCTCCTAACTACTTCATCACTATACATGCACCATAAGAAGGGATCATCCCAGAAAAGAAATCTAACCTCACTCTTTAACATTTGGAATTGATGATTTTTTAAATTTATAGGAATTTCATATACAGCATGGTAGTTAACTAAATAAGCATACCAATGATGCGTATCTGAGATGGAATAAAGATACTTATCAGGGAAAGTGTCCCAAAGTGGTACCTGGTCCAAGGTTTCATCCTCTAGGGTGTGAGTAAGCCTACTCATGTGGTCTGCATCTAGATTTTTTGACCCCGTCTTGTCCTTTATCTCAATGTAAAATTCCCAAAGAAGGAGCATCCATCGGATTAGCCTGGGCTTTGCATCCGGCTTCTTCAATAGTGACCTCAGTGCTACATGGTCAGAAAAAACTACTAATTTTGAGCCCAATACATAGGAATAGAATTTATCTAAAGAGAATATGAGAGCAAGAATCTCCTTTTCCATGGTTGTGTAGTTTTATTCGGATGAATCTAGTGTCCTCAATGCATAGGCAATCACATGTGAACGTCCCTCCACCCTCTGAGATAAAACAGCTCCAACTACAAAGTTGGAGGCCTCAAACATAAGCTCAAAAGGTATCTCCCATCGTGGATGCTGTATGATAGGTGGACTGGTAAGACATTTTTTTAGATCATCAAAGGAATTCTTGCAAGATTCATAAAACACAAAATCAGATTCTTTTGAAGTAATCAAGTCATAGAAAGAGAAACCACTCTTGATTTTTTGATGAAGCATCAATAAAATCCTACATTACGTAAGAAATATATAACATCATGCACACATGAAGGATAAGGTTAGGATGAAATGATATATATCTTAGATCTATCAACCTCTATCATATGTTTTGAAACTACATTCCCTAAGAAAATCCCATGCTCTATCATGAAATGACACTTTTCAATGTTTAAGACCATATTCTTCTCAATAAAATTATTCAAAACCTTCCCAAAACTAGGGATACAATCATCAAATTAAGACCCATACACTGTAAAATCATCCATGAATACCTCATTAAAGGTCTCAATAAAATCAAAAAAAATACTCATCATGCATCTTTTGAAGGTACCTAGGGCATTGCAATGTCCAAATGGCATCCTTCGGTAGGAAAACGTAACGAATATACAAGTGAATGATGTCTTCTCTTGATCCTCTCGAGCAATAGGAACTTGAAAATATCCAGAAAATCCATCCAGAAAATAGTATCATGTTTTCCCAGAAAGTCTCTTAAGCATTTGATCAATAAATGGGAGGGGGAAATGGTCTTTGTGAGTGGACTAATTTAGTTTTCTATAATCAATACACACACACCAACTGTTTTTCACCCTAATTCAAACTAACTCATCATTCTCATTTTTAATAACTCTAACACAAATTTTCTTAGGCACAACCAGAATAGGACTTACCCACTAAGAATCTGAAATGGGATAAATTATACATGCCTTGATCAAATTTTCATCCTCTTTTTTAAAAACTTCTAGAAGGGTTGTATTAAGTATCCTTTGTGGCTAACTCGCTGGTTTAGCCCCATCCTCCCAAGGAATACTATGCATGAAAATCGAAGGGCTAATACCTGAAATGTCATCCAAGGTCCACCTGATTGCCTTAAGGTTCTCCCTCAAAATATTCAATAAAAAATTCATCATGTTCAAAAGGAATATTATTGGAAATTATTACAAGTAATCTATCTCCACTCAATAAGTATGAGTAATTGAGATTTGGTAGCAATGGATTGAGCTCCAATTAATGGGGGTAGTGTATGGATGGAGACATTGAAGGAACTGAAATATGTGCACAAAGAGAATCAGTTTCAAAATAGAAATCATTACAATCAGAGAATAAATACTCAAATCCATCATCATACTTAATAGCCATGTCATAATCAAAGTTCAAATGATCAGAATATGATTCCATTTAAATATTAAATCTAAGAGAGTCTTGTGCATTAGAAATAGGTGATGAAGTAATTTTAGACATCAATCTAGAACCTATAATAATAATAATCTCCTTACACATAGGACAATCAAATTCAAAGGGGTTTTTATTTGGTGGTTTAAAATGGGAGATTAAAAAACATAATAGTCCTATGATGGTTACATCAGGGATTCGATAACATTAAATATCACAACTTCGTCCCAAAACACCCAGGAAAGTGTACCCTCATTAACATTTATGATATTTTTTGGTAGTTTTGATGAAGGGTCTACCTAAGATAATGGGATAATGAGAACTTACCTCATCATTCTCCATGTTAAGCATGTAAAAATATGCCAGAAAGATCATGTCTCTTACCCGGGAAGATACATTATCAAGGAATCCCACTGGATATGTCATCGGTCTACATTCCAACTGAACCAAAACTCTCATTGGTTTCAACTCACCAAACTACAAAGAAGATAATACAGAGTGAGGCATCACATTATAAGAAGCTCCCAAATTACAAAGAGAATATGAAAAGTGAAACTCCCCTATGGAGCATGGGATAGTGAATGTACCTAGATCCTTCCACTTTGTTTTCATTGCAAGAGTTGGTGTAATGAGTTCTGACACATTCCTTCCTTGATTGATCCTCTCATCTCCCTTGAGACCTCTTTGATTGGAACAAAGTTCTTTTAAAAATTTGGCATACCTTGGTATTTTTTTAATAGATTCATATAAAGGTATGTTGATCTCCACATTCTTCAATGTGTCCAAAAAAACTTTTTGCATCGCCACCTCAGCCATATTCTTGGTTTGAACAACTCTATTTGGAAACAGAAGGCGCTTATGAGGAATATCATCAATATTTTTCATACCTTTATCTTTATCGTTGAGTTTCTCATCAGCTGGTTTTGAATGGGGTTTCTCTGGTGTTGAGGTGAATCCTAGTGGAATGATAGGTGTAGATATATCAATTGTTTGATTCCCACTTCACAATGTGATGGCACATACATTCCCCTTCATATTTGGAGTAGGTTGGGAAGGAGGATTTCTGGAGTTCATACTTACCAGTTGATGGAGGGTGGTGGAAATCTGACTCATTTGTGTCATCAACACCCTTAGCTCCAAACCTTGACTCTTTAACTTATTCTGTTGATTAAGAACAATTTTCTTCAAAAAGTTAATTATTGTTAGAATCTACCTTGGGTGGGGGATTCCCTTATTGCTGGACTGTTGATGCTTGAGCTTCAACTATCTTCAAGGGTTGTTTGAAACCCTGTTGGTAAGGTAGAGGCTGTTGTATGTTTTTTTGAAAGGGAAACCATTTTTTTTGTCCACAACTGTATCTCATGCCTAATTGATCCTTCCACCCATGGTTGTATACTCTTTTAAAAGAATCAAACTTCTTTTGGGGATATGATTGCTGCATCTGCTGATATGGTCTCCCAAGAAACACTACGACACTATCTTTTGTTTCTTGTATTTGGGAGAAACAATCAGTTGGGTGGATTTTCTTAGTGAAAATTCCACACAGCCTATAAAGAGTGGGTTGAGAGGTATTTTGAGCCAATGCAATCTGCCTCACCATAGTTTTCTATTCGTCTAGCATGGTATCAATCAAATGACTTTCAATAAAAGATGGACTTACCTGATATACTCCCTGAACATGTGGTGTACCTCGATTGCCAAATTATTTAGAATTTTTTCCATCTGGTCGATCAACGCACGGGTTGATACAAGTGTCTTGTCTACTAATTCCCCTCTAGCTACAGAATCCACCATGATCCTCTCCATAGGTGTGATTCCTTCGTAGAAGTATTGGATGAGTAGTTTCTCATTGATTTGGTGATGTGGGAATCTTGAACACAACTTCTAGAATCACTCCAAGTACTCATACATTGAATCCCCTTGTGATTCATTAATCCCCAATATCTCTATACAAATGTAAGGGGTCCCTAATGCAGGAAAAAATCTCTACATGAAAAGACAT
This sequence comes from Viscum album, assembly GCA_963277665.1. Classification (NCBI taxonomy): domain Eukaryota; kingdom Viridiplantae; phylum Streptophyta; class Magnoliopsida; order Santalales; family Viscaceae; genus Viscum; species Viscum album. Next base: position 1,475,402,479 of record OY728152.1, on the reverse strand, counting down.
TTCAAATCATTCTAAAAAGTTACAACTTCAGGTTTTAAATAATTGGTATTCTATTTTGCAGCTCCATCAGGTGTTAATGGATATGATTTTAATTTTATTTGATCATAAGATACATTTCTTGGTTTTAGGGTTGAGGAAACCATATTAAATTCCTAATCATAATGCATCCTCATTTTCTAGAATGAACATGTGCCTTAATTTACCATTTATTATAAGCATGATTTATAACATTAATCAATGCGGGGTGCTATGATTGCATGTCTCAAAGCTAGCTTAGGGTTTAATTCACTTCATCACTGTGGTAAAGTTAATTCTTGTAGAGTTCGGGGGTTTACAAGTTAGGGGTTCAAAATTAAGTGGATGTTAATTTCGATGATAATGATAAATAATTTATTGAAGATGTAGAGTAATTTCCATTAGGACTTTTATAATATTTTCTAAAAAAACTTCTTTTGATGCATCAAATTTCATTTCAAAATTAAATAAAAAAATGAAACATTCTTCCAAAAAACTTCTTTTAGTTTTATAAATGATAAACAACACCCATCCTTTCATGTAGTGTTTTTATTCTCTTTTACTTTGTTTTTATAATACCATTAAGAAGTTGTTGTAATTTCCTTCCTTCTTTGAGAGTTGACTTTGGTCAGCCAATCTACTGCACCCAAGTACCCAAAAAAACCATTAATAATTTTCGGCCGCACATGAAAACACCTCTTAATGGGTTTTATACTAGTGTTCTGGTCATTTTAACCATTATATTTTTAGTTTAACCCCCTCTAATAATATTTTGACCATAATCATATTTTTTTTATTTTCTCTATTAATTAAGACCAAAACATATGTTAACCTTATTTAATAATATTAATTATAATTATTATAAATATAAAATACATTTTTCCAAATTAATTTCACATAATTGAAAAAATATATGTTAAAATCAAACGGGTAGATAAGATGAAAAAGTGGTTTTCAAAATGAAATATTTTCAAATGTTTAACAAGTTTTTATATCAAAAATAAATATGAAATTGATTTAAATGAAATATATTGGTTTAATTATAATAAAATTATGATAATTTTACATTTTAATCCATTTTAAAACAAAAAAACATAGAAATTATTTCAATTGAAGGGTTGTTTTAAATAAAAACATGTATTTCTCAATATTCATAAAAAGATTAATATTTTTAGAGAAATGAAATAAGTTTACCATAAGATAATGTTGAAGTTTTTATTAAAAAAACGAATTTAGTTTTTTAAAATTAATTTAGTGTCAAAATAAATTATATTATTTGTTTATAAAAAATTAATACAGATCATTTTGTTGGGAAAAAAGTATTTTTCGATGCATATTTATAATTTACAAAAAAAATTATGAACATTTTTGGAATATTATTTATTCTTATAAAACCATTATAATTATTTTTTAAAATTTTTTTATTCGTATTAATTCATACATGTTTAAGTTCTAGGTAATAATGGTAATGTTTAAATAATAATATTAATAGTTTTCTATAGATTGTTAAAACTAATTGTTGTGTATAATAAATGCTATCGAAGAAATAAAATTTATTAAAAAAATATTTCATAAAATATAATGTTGTTAAATTCTATGCCCATTAAAATTAATTTAACCCTTGAAACTATTTCACATTGGTATGAAAAACTGTGGATGATTCTTCCACATTACATCCTTATGTTCCCACATAGCTTCCTCAAGCTGGTGGTTTCAACACAAAATTTTGAGCAGTTGAGTGGTATTGTTTCAAAGAACATTTCTATATGATCTAGAATATACACCAGTTTATACTAATAATAAAAATCATGCTCCAATATTATGAATTTTTATTTCAGTGCATGTGATGGATCATGTATGTACTTCCGAATGAGAGAGACATGGAACACATCACAAACCTTAGATAGATTTGGTGTAAGCATCAAATGATAACATATGGTCCCAATACAATCAAAATTTCAAATGGACCAATATACCTAGGGATAATTTCTACACTATTTAAATGTCTAATTACATACTTATAGAGAGATATTTGAAGAAAAACTTTTTCACTATCTTCATATTCTATATTGTACTGAGGATTGTTGGCATAACGTTTCAATCAACTTTGTGCCACCTTATTAATTGATGAATGAATCGAGCCTTATCTAATTTCTAATTAGTTTTTAATGTCCAAAAATATATATTTCTCTAACTTCATCCCTATATTTTTGGGTTCTATAATTTTGTACATGGATTGATTCATAATGGGCCAACTAAATTCTCAAGTGAAAGTTATTATTGTAAGATATCTCAACCATATGAATATTTTCATAGTAACCACATTTAGAATCTATAAAATATGTTCCCAATATATATTATTGGGTTTGAATTCATATCTCATACTAACCATCCCATATAGCATTGTTCCATTAAAATGTTTTGAGGAGTCTAATGACAAAATACAAGGTGATGTTTTCCCATATACATTCTGGTATGGGTAGTGGTTATAAAAACCCCTTATAATTTTGCCTCTCAACCTTAACTTCCCAATATACCAAGAAATGAGATAAAAACTCTTTAATATTTATCATATTTCCATCCCAATAAAATACTACATCAAATCTCTAAACATTTTATACTTTCTTGAAAGAAAAGATAATTAAGAACTATGAGACTCATATCACAAAACCTTCTTCAAATATGTTATGGATATAACACATTCATTGTTTCTAAAAAATATCATTCCCTCATAATCAAGTTTAAACTTAGGAAAATTTCTCAATTTATTCAATAGATATATATCTTCCTCTTATACTACTTTAATATTCTTTTGTTTGGATATATGTACTCTTATTTGAGATAGGTAATTTTTCTACCCTTCTTCAAGCATTTATAGATCTATCCCTTTCAAATCCAAAAAATATCAGATGTATTATGATCCTCAATAGGTATAATCTAGCAGGATATTTTTGATGTAAAGCACCGACCGCCTAGTTTGTTTTCCCAAGGTGGTAATGAATTGGGATGTCCTAATACTTAATTAGATTTAACAATATTCTCTAGATCATATTCAACTCCTTCTATGTAAAAATTAAATTAATATTTTTTATTGGTATATATTTCACACTTATCACCATATATATGATTCTACCATGTCAATAATGAAAAAATTATAGTAGCTAACTTCAATTCAGAAGTTGGATAATATTTCTCAAGAACCTTTAATTTTCATGAGGAATTAGATATAACCATATCATTTATATGGAAATCATCACAATACATTCTTAGATGCATCACTATATATTACAAACTATTCTATACTATTGGGTATTGTGAGCACACGTGTTCTATATAATATTCTCTTTATTTTATTGTAATTTTCATTTTATTCATTTATATAGAGGAACATAGCTCCCTTACAAGCTATTTTGGTGAGTGTATTAGATAGTCATGACAAATTTTCCAAAAACCATTCATAATTTCCAACCAAACTAAGAAAATATCAGATGTTAATTATAGTGGTTAGTCTGGGAAAACATTCAAAAAATTAATTCTTTGATATATCCAATATTATACAATTTCTTCAGATTATATGACCCAAATATTAAACCTTTTATTGAAAAAATTCACAATTTTTAAATTTTTCATACAATTTTATCTTATTTTGATTCTTCAACATAATCCTTAAATGATCTTCACACTCTTCATTTGTATTTTTATATATATGAATATGATTAATAAATACTTCCACAAACTGATCAAGGTAACCTCTAAATAGAACATTCATTAAATACCCAAAGATAACATGGGCATTAGTAATTCCAAATAGAATCACTATATAATCAGATTTTTCATACTAGGGAAGGAATGTTTTTAACAATGATCATAAAAATTAATGTTTTTATTTTAGGAATGGTTAGTATAATTCCCATACAACTTTAATTTAAAGGATTGTGTCATGGGTGATGCATTAATGGGAGTCTTCTTCTCTTATACTGCATTAACTGAATGATTCATTACCTTTTTAAATTCATGATCTGTATGAGAAACCTTCCAACATTTAATGAACATTCCAGTTCCACTAAATAAATTATAATGTTTTTTATTCCAACATTTATTTAATATAAGAGTCTATAATTTCATTCCACCATGTAACTTCTTTGAGTTCTAATGAGTCATAATTTCCATTTTCTTATCAAAACCATGGGAATAGAGGTAATACTTGATTTTCATTTCTACCTTGAGTGCACATAAAACAATTTATTTGTAGTTACTAAAGTATCTTATAGAGAAGTCCTTTAAAAAACATGATTTTAATCCAAAAAAATAAAAAAATCAATTTTTCTTTCAGGGATAATGACTAAACCAGAAGAATACCATGAACTATTTATAAAATCATTTTGATAGGTACCAATAGATTCATCATCATTATTCTTGGGTTCAATAAATTCATTCTCCATACTTTTTTATATAATATTAGGTAAGTAATTACTAAAAAAATATTATGTTAAACTCATTCCATCCCATGAATTAAATATCTTCCTTTTGAATCACATACTCAATAAGAGTCCATCATCGATCAACTTCTCCTTCCGAATGATTAACATATAAAATGAATTTTTATTCTATAAACACTAGATAATGGAAATTATATTTCAAGTATAACAGATCCATTTAAAAACACTATTTTATTTGAAGAACCACTAATATATGGTGGATTTTTCTTCATGAAGGAATTAATTGACTTTTTTCCCTTCTTTTCTCATTTGTAAGTTCAACCTGATTCATATCCTCAAAAAAATGTGATCATAATATTGATATTTTACATTCTATCTCCCATAAAATTTGGTTACTCTAGAGAAAAATCATTTCCTTTCATGTTAGACTCAACAATAATAAATTTTCTTTAGGTTCCAAACATTAACTAAAACAAAAAATCACAGTGTAAGAAACACTAATCATAATCATGCAAAATCATTTATAATATTTATAAATAATTATACATTTTTTTCAATCTATGACAACATAGTTTTAACATAGGTAATTCATGGTCATCATAAATTTAAATCATTTGTGATAGATTGTAATGAATTTTTGAATTTCTAAATCATATCCTTTGGTATTGTCAAACTAGGTCCACATAAAGGAACATTTTCACAAACTAAAAAAATTCTCATGTAAAGCCAAAAATTCATTTTTCAGAGCTATTACCCCTATTTAAATCCATGATATAACCAAATCCACTTTTAGAATCCATAAAAGATTGTAATTTCTTGGAAACTAGTCTGTTTATCCTTTGAAAATATTCTAATATATTTTCCTACAAATTTAATTATCCTTATACTTAACCCTATAAATATCCCTAGGTATCTCACAATTTTTTTCTAATACATGTTTCCAAGGTTACATAAAACATTATATAATACCAATTGTGAAGACACAAACTTCTCATGCATAAATTTCAAATCATAATAAATCAATATTAATTATATAACATAACAATCCACAAAATAATCATATTGTTATTGTGCCTATAAGTAAAATAAAATAATATGGAAATTTTAGAAAAATACATAGAAAATAAATCTTTAAACTAATTAAAAATGAGGGTTTTAAGGAAAAATTCCCCATACATTTAGTCTGAATATTCACATATGTTATTTATCTTCTTGAATAATTAATTACTATAAATTATTTAATTATTTAAGAATAGTTTTCATGTTTATTATTCTTTTTATTATATTTGTTTTCATGATATATAATATTACTAAATCAATTAAATTCATGTAGTATTATTTAATGATATACAGATTCTATGTCCAAAATGACATTGGCATGTTGACTATTAAAAAACAGGTCAAAATTCTATCATCCCTAGAGTAATTATAATAAAATAGTTATCATTTTTATACATTATTTATAATTTTGAAACCAACCATGATTGGAGGATATGAAAAATAAATTACATTACAATCATCATTAATGGAAAAATTGCATATACCAATGGTTTGGAACCGTTGATATAGGTCCCCAAACCATTTTTATAGCCTATACCAATGGTTTGGGATGTCATTGGGTGATTTGGAATTGGGAAATACCTATCCCAATGGTTTTCCCAAACTGTTGGGACATGTAAATCTAAAAAAAAGTTACAATGGAGGTTTAAAAACACAACCTACACGTTATATATCAATGACTTTACAACTATCATACAATTACCTTTGTGAATGTAATTGGATAAAAATATAAAAATATAAATATATATATATATATATATATATTCATATGTAATTAACATATTCATTTATTTGACGATATTCGAAAAAACAATTCATAAAAAATAAGGATACGTATTCCAATGGTTCTCAAAACCATTGGGAAAAGTGATATCAGAGTACCCTTTCCCAATGGTTTCCTAAAAATATTTGTAAAAGTTGACCCTTTCCCAACATTTTTCTCAAATCATTGGGAAACGTTGTCTCAAAGTACCCTTCCCCAATGGTTTACCAATTTTATTTGGAAAAGTGGACCCTTTCCTAATGGTTTTCCCAAACTGTAGGGAAAATTGGTTTCAATGTACACTTTCCCAATGGTTTTATCAAAAATGTTAGGAAAAGTAGACCCTTAGCCAATGGTTTGGGAAAACCATTGGGAAACATTGTCTCAAAGTACCTTTTACCAATAGTTTACCCAAACTGTTTGGAAAATTGGCGTTAAAGTGGCTTATCCCAATAGTTTTCCAAAACTGTTGGGAAATGGTACCCATACCAATGGTTTGTATAAACCATTGGTTTATTTATGAATTCTAGTAGTGCATAGAGATGGTAGGTCATACATTTAGATAATTAACATTTCCATTTTTCAATAAAAATGATGGAAATAAGGTAAGTATTATTTTCTATTTATATAATTAAAATTATATCATAAATATATTATTATTTCATTAAATATTCTTATATATATAATCCATGTGGTGTGGTTATGAAAACAAATCACATTTCTTCATGGAGGTGGTAATCTATATGACTACCCAAATGATGTTATCAATTTTTAATAGATGACAAGGTAAAAGAATATATTATATAATATCATAAAAAATGATAAATATCTGTTGAATATCATATATAGACATTAAATCCATAATTTTAACCATCCATGATAGGTGGTGATAGAAATTAAGTAAATCAGTTCACGAAGTGGTAGTTCGCCGTATATACGATCCACAGATTCTTTTCCCATTTGATGGAAGAGGATTTTGATATATATTATTTCATTTGTATAATAAAATTTATTTATATTATATATACTAATTTTATTATTTTATCACATATGAAGAAAATTTTATGTAGTTATAAGATGAAATAAAATGAAAATTATTGGTTACGAATACTACCTCTTCTTGAGACAACCTCTTCAGGTTTATACCACAAACCATCTTTGGAATGTTTTATGATCAAAATAATCCACTAGGATGTGGGGAGTGAAGTTGGGGAGATATTTTGGTGTATATTTTTTGAAATAAATTTCTCAAAAGGTGTCCGGTAGGGTAGATATGATATTATCTTTTTATATGTGAGGTATGGGACACTGTTGGGATAACTTAAAATAATAAATTATTATAAATTAATTTTTATGTTCAAGTGAATTAAAATAAAAATAATTAAAATATATGATTATTATGGGTATAAATAACCTAATTCAATAAATTTTGTACATGTTTATATAATTTTTTTACCCTTATCTCTTTGTTTTAACCCTTACTAATCCTTTTAAGTATTATGATAATATTAGTATTTTTACTCTTTAGGAGCAAAGAAAGTGACAATAGAAGTAAAAATAAACCATAAATGGTCCATGATAGATATATTAAACCATATCCCATTCACTTGGATGAATATTTGTTTTTATGAGTTTTAAATCGTTTAAAAAAATATTGCATATTATAAATTAGCATTAATGTCATTATTTGAAATATTCATGTACTTTGAAATTAATGTGATAAATATAACAAGGTCATTAAAATATAAACCCTTGAAAAATATCTAACACATTATATTTATCTAATAAATTCATGGTAAACTAAAAAATAAAAAAATTTATATATTTATTTTATAGTTTTTAAAATTGTTTACTTTCTTTTTATACTAATTTCAAAAGTAGTGTGTCATTATTGCATAAACATTTATGGTAATTATTTAATTATTAAAAATTTTAAATAAATTAAAATCATAAAAATAATTTCATTATGATTAAAATAAACTTCTATAATCATTAAAAACATTTTTTATCCTCATGTGATCATAGAATATAAATTTATAACCAAGAGAGAGGTTGTTAGTGTTTTTCATTAATTAAAATATTATAGAAGTAAAAATAAAATAAATAATTCAATGAGGTCATATATTATAATTTTTCATTATTCAAGATAAAATATAATCATGCATTGAAATAAATTCATGTGATTGAATTAATTTTAATCATTATCACGTTTTTTAACCATAATTAACACATTTAACTTGTACCGTGGTTACAAAATTCTTCAATGATTACAATTTATAATGATAAAAATAAATATAAACTATTTAAAAAATTGGGAACTTTTTATTTAAAATATTGAATTTATTTTTCAAGATTAAATTCATAAAATTAGAATAATTTAATATAAATGTAAACCTGTAAAACGTAATGAAAAATGAGTTTTTATAGAAATTTAATTTTTAGAATAAAAGTGTTTTATACAAAATTGAAGTATAAAACTCATTAAAAATACAATAATTGGATTATTTTTAATTAAAATGAACTTATTAAATTGTATAACTAATCTGAAATATAATTTTACCTTGTAAATAATTGAAAGAAAAAATAGTTTTCAATAAAAATTAGAATTTTTCACTATGAATTACAAAATCAAACATTTCAGAAAATTATCAAAAGTAAATTATAAGCTAATTTTTTCATACTGAAATTTAAATTGATGTTCATTTATTCCAATTAAAATTATATAATTTGGCAATTGAGTTTTCATAAAAATTCATATAATGCATGAAAACCCAATTTTGTTAGAAATAAATCCTTTTCCCTTTTCACTGAAAAATTACCTAATATTGTTATAATGAATATAAAAAATAATAATTATTGAATGTTAATAAGTCCTTGAAATTATTTATCTTCACATTAACATGTGTTTTATAGTAATTTTCCAAATGAAATCATTAGATGTACACATACATGTAAAAAGAATAGAAAAAGATAGGAAAGTGAGACTAAATCTCCATTAAATTATAATAATTGTAAGATCACTTCCAAGGAAAAAATATGTAATGAACTCAACGATTATATATGGTAGATTATTCAAAATCATGGTTGATATGAATCCCTTAGAGTTAGTTAACTAAATACCGTCATGATATTTGTGTCTGAATTAGCTAGGGAACACTTAGGAAGGATACTGGAAGATTGTCATTAATCTTATCTAAATGATGGATTGGAGGATCAGATAAAGATTTTTTTACTCAACCATACAAGATTCATATATGATATTATTAAGATTAAAACCCATCTAAATTCCTATGTGGTGATGGAAATGCGAAATTAAACTCATTTCTTAGTGTAATTTGGATCTTGGACCACTAATGGATATGATGATTTCAAAAAGGGTCATCATTTTAGTATAAGATTATTTAAAAAAAATTGTGAAATATTTTTAAAACATGAAACTCATATGATAAAATATTGTATTTTAGATAAATAATTTCATCACCATCAACATAACATTAAGATTAATCCTTGAAAGGATAATCTTATTATAATAATCTCTTAATATATTTAACAAAATGAAAATTCTTAAGTAAGAGAAATTCAGTGTGTTATTGAAATACCTTCCCCAGTCAACAGCTATTGAAGTTGTTTAAAACATTAATCAAGAATATTATTAGAAACATAGAACGATTCAATTATGGATCAAAGGTACTAGATTCCTGATGACCAAACAGGGCTTATTATAGATATATAATTCATTTTATTTTCATTTATATAAATTTTCTAATAATTTAAATGAGTTCAGTAAATATTTACTCAATATTATTAATGTGTTGATGATTGTATAACTAGGTATATGATTTCAAGATTCCAGTGCTGTTTTGATAGTATAGTTCAGTAAAAGTTAAAATAAGATGATAAGAGTTAGTTAAAAGTTTCAATTGTTTTTCTTATAGTTTCCATTCATGTTTATTGAAAAATAGTGGAATTAGTATGGAGGATTAATGATTCTATATACTAGGATTTTTGGAAATGACTAATGTATTTTGAAAAGGTCCATCAAATTTTCATATGAGGTATCACTATCATTAAAATTAATTATCTAGTTTTAAAATGTAATGTGATATAAAATGAATAATCTATATATGTTGGGATTATAAATGAATTCAAAATCTAAGTAATTATTAACAATATATATATATTTCATTCCAGTGATGAATATATGAGTTTCTACATTAATGAATTCACTAAAAATGAAATATATCAATCATTGGTGGATCTATGTAAATGATATGTATCTTCATCTCATTTTTATTATATCATAATAGATTTTTTTTGCTAAAAAATTGTTGTTATGTACAATATGAGATACTGGATTTAATAAATAGGGTTTATTATTCAATAATATATTTTGAGATGACTATTGAGAGAAATTTAGTTTATCAAGGATAAAATTTATTACCCATATATTGGTCATAGTATGTGGGAATTGAGACTCTTGAACTATCATTACAATTTTTTAAATATTAATATTATTTTTAATGAAAATTATCTAAAAAAATATAATATCATATATTATATGGAAAAAATAATTTTGTTATGAAATATTCATATTAAAAATCTTTAAGTGTTATTTCATAAAATAGAAGAGTTTGTGTAAATTGTTATTATCATATAAATAGAATACAGTTAAAACATATAGTATAATTTTTTATTTATAACACACTATGATTTTAGGGTATTTATATTTTTTTCTGAAATTTTAATCTCTTTCGTAGCTTACATAGCACAAAACACCGAGCTTAAATGAACTCCAAAATATTTTTTTAACACTACTGTTATAACATGGCCTTTAAATTGTTGGGAATGAACAATATTAAACATTTTATTAATTATATAATTATCTGACCCCTTTTTAATATATTAATAAATTCTTATTAAATATGCGTATAATTTTTTTAAAGTCATTTTATTCATCAAATATGTGTTTTTTTTCAAAAAGGATATTTTTTTTATTTTTATTAAAAAATAGACATAATAATATTTTATAAAATTTTTATTATGATATTAGAAAAATTCTAATTAAAATATTCAAAATTATCTTATGAGGATTTTTTGATAAATTTTTGATAATTTTATTTTTTCAGTGAATAATAAAAATACACATCTTTATAAAAACCTTATTTTTATTATATTTAAAATTAATTTTATTATTTTAAATTGATATAAAATTAAATTATGTAATTTTTTGTTATAAATAATTTAATTAATTAAATTTAAATAATATTTATACCTTATTTAGGAAGAAGTACATTTTTGGGCTAAAGAACTCATTTTTCCAAATACCGATTTTTTTGCGTCTTAACAGTTTGATTTTAAAGGTAATTTTGCAACTTATTTGTTTTGAATTATTAAAAACGTATTACCTATTTGGAATAAGGAGTTCCAAAAAAATTTATGTGTAATTTTCATTTTTGGGATAAAATGATATTGTTCTAAAAAAATATTTTCTGGAATATTGGTAAAAAAATGTGGCGAGTCAAAGTTAAAAGGCAAAAGCATAAAAAAACTAATATGACAAAATTAATTTGTTTTTTATTAATATTAATAAAATTAAACATCCTTTACAACATTAATTATCATAAAAAAACTTTGAATTAATTCCACCCAAATGTGGTTGGCTTTAAATATGAAATTATCAATATTTAATCATTTAAAACCACTCATTGTCAAGTATAAATACCATTCCTCGCCACCCCCTTCACCTTCACCCTCAGAAGAAATTATGATTTTAAAATATCTAAAAAACCATTTCATCTCCAATATCACAATTTTGAAGTACTTATGGTCTCACTAAAAGAACAATTCTATATTCCTCAAGGGGTCCTTCAAGGAGGGGATATTCCAGAGGCGACTTTCTCAGAAAACCTGTATAAATTTTTTTTCTACCTTCTCTTCATGTCCCCCATATATAAAAGTATTATAGATCAGTTAAAAAGTATATAATGCAATTTTATATCTATAATAAAATATCTTTTATCCACCCCATTTCTCATATCCTCTTATTCAACGAAACAAAACCATTTCCCAAATTAAGGTGGTTAACCATCTCCATGGATAATGGTTTTTTATTTTCCATTATATCATTAAATTCTAGATGTAAAAGTATTATTATTATTAAATAATATTTTAATAGGCATATTATAACTTATTTCAGGATATGTAACTAATATACATTCCATATATTAAATAAAATGATACTAGTTGGTGATGGTCAGAAAAACAACAAAAACAAACAAAACATTTATTATTAATTTTTTTTAAATAAATCATCCTCATACCAGAAAGAAATATGATATATGATACCATTTAAACTTTTGGATATAAATTAATTCCATTTCATTCCACTTCTAGAGATTTATTTCCATTGGACAAGAAAATTTATAAGTATACACAAATGAACAGACCAAGAATCCATGAAACAAACACACTTGAAACAATAAAAATGATGAAATATTATTAACTAATAGGTGGTAATATGTTATAAAAAAGATCTTATAAGGAATTATAAATATTATTATTATTTTTAAATTAATTTTTAACATTCTTTAAACCTTTATACAAGAGGTTAGTGCAAGAAAAACTAACGTGAAGCCTGAGGTTAGGGTTTCTCGTTTAACTTTTACATCTACGAGATATATGACTTATTCACCACTTTATTTATTTGGTTTTATGTATATACATATCATTGATATATAATATATCAAATCAAATTTTCATCATTGAATTAAATGTTTAATTCTATTATTTTTTCTTTTATGGGTCATACAATTTGACAAATTACAAAATGGTAAGGGAATTCTCAACTCAATATCCTTTCATTGAATTAAATGTATAATTCATTGAAAATTACACATTAATAATATATGTGAGATGTATTTGGATTATATTATGTAGTATTTAAACTTTTCTTATGGATTTTTAGTTGGTAAACAAAATCAATTCATTTGATTAATGCCCACTTTAATGATATGATATTTATAAAGGAATATTTTTTAATTTTTTTATTGTTTCTATAAAAAATAATTTTTCCCATGTCTATGTTATCTAAATTTGTTTAAAAAGTTTTTTACTAGTATATTATGATTTTTTAAATTATTTTTTACTCATTTTTAAATTTTTAAAAAATGGATTGAAATGATGATTTTATTCCTTTTCTAAATGAGTTTTTTTCTGACTTTTTTGAATGTGAAATATGGAAGGAAAGTTTTTTTAAATTATATGACATGGGTGGATTTTACTATGGTCATGAAGCATTAATAAATTTATTATTCCGTTAAAAACATACGAGTTTGTTTTCAAATAAAATTATTTCATTTATAATTTTATGTCTCTATAAAAATAAATTCTTTTAAAATGGAAATTATAATTTTTTAAGAATTATTTCTTGGGGTCTTTCAAAATTATTTTCCAAATAAGATAACATGATTTGATGTTGTTTATGATTTATTAGGGATATTATTAAAAGATAATATAATTATTATTTATATATTTGGTTTATGTTTATGATATGATGATATTTATGAAACCCATTCCTTTCCCATGGGTTATGCTATGATGAAATAGTGAAATTATTGTGGGACTATCTCTTTCCATAGGTTATGATGTGTTGAAATTTTTATAAAACCCATATATTTTTGTGGGTGATGATATGATTTTTTATGATCTTATGGAACCAAATATTATGATTTGTATCATGTGATGGGTGTGACATATATATCCCTCTAATGTATTGGGTAATTCTTTATATCTCATATGATAAAATTTGGAAACAAGACGATGGGATTGATACACTATGGGAAACAAGTCTATGGGGTTGATCTAATATTGGAAACATGTGTGTCTTGATCTAGTATAAGAATTAGGTGTTCCATGATCTAATATATTGATATTATTGGTTCATAACCTTGGCAGATGAAATTATTTTTTCTATATTTGGGATAGTTCCACACTTTTAAAATGTGAGTTTATAGTTCACGAATGATTTAGGTTGATTTATCACTCTTATGGTCCATGTTTTCTGAAATGATAATTTTTATTTCATGAATCATATTTATGATCTATAATAGGTTGGTGATAAAATTTTTATGTTATGTTCATGATCACATAACCTTATTATTATCTTATGATTTCATATGATCATGGATTGAAATATCCTATTTTTAACCTTACTGATCATATGAGCTCGTTATTTCTTATGTTTTATTCCCTATGTGATGAAAAAGGTTTAGGTAGGTTATGCATAAGGGGAGTACTACGAGAGATGATCTTTGTGGGAGATATTGAAGATCCTTCATAATATAATATGATTTTATATCTAATCTACATAGATATTAAACAATAACAATTATGGCATGGAGTTTGGTATGTTATGTAATGAATATTCATATATTTAGATTTTAGATCTATGTATAAAAATAATGGGTCGTTATAGTTGCTATTATAGCAGGGATTGAACAATCTATAAAGTTTATTGTAAGAAAAATTATATAAAAACCCTGGGGATAGGACTATGTATAAGACAAAATCATAATGTTTTGAAAAATTATTATTAATGAACGAGATTAAAACTAATGTTTAATTGATTAAAATCAAGGTGGCATGATTTAGACATCGTTTATCATGATTATGTGGTTTCATACTATGATTATTATTTTGGAAAGTATGTTTTTTGGGTTTTAGAAACTATTTGGTACTAGGAGGATTAATTTTAATGGTTAATGTGATGGAAAATAGAATGATATTCATTGTGAAGAAGAAAATGAAATGATAGTCATAAGGTGAAACCTTGTTATTATGACTAATCTTAAATATCATAATACGATCAATAATCTCAACTTTGGTGATTTTCCTAAACTATCAAACGAGAGAAATATGGAGATTCATAGTGATCAAAAAAGAAATGGAAGTTCAATTTCAACATGTAAAGCATATGGGAAGAGGCATCAAGGAGAATGATTAGATGGAATTAGAAGATTCTTTGTGTGTGTAAAATAAATACACAAAGAATGTAATTTTAAAGGAAAAGTGAATGGTTCAGTTAAAAAATGGATGAGAATAATGGAATTCCTAAGGCATCATCAATAGTTACATTTTTTAAATTTGTAAGGTATGAGAATTATGAAAATTGATTCCCTAGAGGAAATTGTTGTGAAAAAAATCAGTTAGGTTGTATGAGTAAGGTTATATTGATAATGATGAAGAGAGTACGAATGACATATGAGATAAAATATGTGTTATGGAATAAAATGGTGAATCCTGGTTAATAGTTTATGAAGGTAGTGGAAGGATTGAGTGTTTATGTAATGGAATTCAAGAATAATGTTATAGAAGTACATTTATGGTATTATGAAAAATGAAACATCTATGGATTATTCCACTATATTTTTTCCATAAGGTTTTGAAAGCATGTATTGAATGGTGTTGGTCACCATGGAAATTGATTGAGGTTGTAATGTGCTACTTTTAGAGAGTGCACAATTAATTTAAATATAACCATTAATATATGCAAGATGTTGGGATAAAAATGAGAAAAAGAAATGTTTTATTATGATAAAATGAATGGGATTGTATTGATGAACTTAAAATCAATTAGTAATATGTTGAAAAGGTGGTTTATGATATCAAGGATTGAGTTTTTAGATTATTAGGATTTATGGTATGAGGTAAGAGAAATTATTTTAAAGAATGAATTTTTTCACTGAGGTTTTATGGTAATTAAATTTATTACCATGTTTCAAGAGAATGATATTCACATATTTGATGTGTGAAAATTAACAGGTTCATCATGTTTTTAGGGGATTAATGATCAGTTGATTTTTAAAATAAAGTGACCTTCATTTAAATGTTTTGGATTTTATTCTTTTGGAAGGCCATTTATGAAATTGTGTACATTGAGCTTTGGATGTGGTTTTAGAGATTAATTTATTATATAATCATATAAATATTTATTCATATTGGATAACATATGATAAAATTTTTTTATTATGATTACTAGAGATAGAAGGAATAAATTATCATCCCAATATGGATATTATGATCCACTATTTCTTCAGGCATTACAATTTCAAATTCATTTATTGGAGAAACAAATGAAGAAAAAATTTATCAAGGCACAACCAAAGAGTGAGATAACATTTATGAGATGAAATAAATTAATTATGGATTATTAAATTATTTTGAAACAAAATTTTATCCTATTATCATCATTTATTATGATATCAACAACTTTCATCAAACCTGTTTGTTCTATGGTTTTGTGGTCATTAACCTCATCTTGACCATGTTATTTATCACTCTCAATTATTTATTGGGGATTAGTTCTCCCTTATAAATTCATATTTTAATTATCCATCAATGTTTTCTAATGTTTAAAACTAGTTATGTATTATATATAGTAGTCTGAATGTTTCCACATTCCCCTTTTAAGGGAAGTTTTATTATTCATTTGGATTATGGGGGTCTCTATGAATAAATTATTAAATGTTTATCCATTGATGATCGAGGGAAGAATTTAGAGGTTGAAATGAATTTTAATTGGGTATAATGTAACTCCCAATTTTATTATGGTATGTATCTTTTTAAATAAATTTATTCTCCTCGATAACATTCATTGTATATAACACATAGCTTAAACGAACTCCAAAATATTAATATTTTAACCTCACCATTATAACATATCCATTAAATTTTATGGAATTAATAATATTAACCACATTATTAAATATATTATTTTAAACTAATTTTTAAAGTATAAATTATTTATTTGTGAATATGCACAGACTTTTTAGTAGTTATTTTATTCTTAGAATACATATTTTTTTTCAAATAAGGGGGTTTTATTGCTTTCTTTGGAAAATAAATATTATTAATTTTTTAAAATCCTAGAAAATGTTTTTTATAAAATTAAAAAAAGGATTCATCATGTCGATATTATCTTATTATGAATTTTGTTTAATTTTCTGAAAAGTTTAGTTTTTTTCGTGAATAGTATAAAAACCAATTTTTATAAAATCCTCATTTTATTTATATTTATAATTAATATTATCACTTTAAATTGATATCAAATTAACTTAAGAACTTTTTAGTTTGAAATAATATGATTAATTATATTTAAAAATCATTATTTATTATTTTTGTATTAGTATATTTTTTGGCTTAAAAAAATTATTTTCCAAAAAAACTATTTTTCATTTTTTCCCATTTAATTTTAAATATAATTTTTATCTTATTTTGTTATGAATTTTTAAAAATAGATTAAATATTAGTAATCATGATGTACAAATTAGGTTATGAGGACATTTTCACTTCTTAGTCATAAAAACGTTACCGTGGTAAAACAATATTTACCACAATATAGGTAAAACAATGTAATAGGTTAATATTAAAAGGTATAAGCTTAAAATAACTAAAAAATAAACCATTTACTGGGTGTTTGATGTCTTCATTTTCCATAAAATTCTTTTAAAACATTAATTATCATCCAAATTATTTGGATATAATTCAACCCAAATGTGGTTGGATTTAAATATAAAATAATAACTATTTATTCACTTAAAACCACCCCTCCTCAAGTAAAAATACCACTTCTCACAAGCCCATTTCTCTTAAAAATCCTTGAATCATTTGAAATATTGGCCGAACTCTCTCTTCTTCACTCTCCCTGTGTCCTTGTGCTTATAGTATTACCCAAAGAACAATTCAATGTTTCATATTAGATCCTTAAAGGATGTCATATTCAATAGGTAAATATCTCAAACAATATCTATTAATTTCTTTTTAAATTGTACATTCTCTTCACCTATTAATATATAAAATCATGTTATTTCCAGGGTAATGTATATAATGTAATGTATTATTTATAATGTAAAATTTTCAATAAACTGCTTTCACCATATCCTATTATTCATAAATGTATTATTATGTTTAAATTATATTGTATTTCATTCTCTAGAACTAATATATATACATAATACAAATCCAAATGGAACTAGTTCAGGATGGTCACAAAAACCACCCTAATAAACTAAACAGTTAACATTAATTTTTTATCAAATTAATCATCCTAATACTAAAAATAAAAAATGATATGTGAGATCATTTAAACATATGGAAGTGTATGAATTCCATTTCATTTCACTTATGGAGTTTTATTTCCTTTTAAAAAAAATCAATAATTACACAAAAATGAACCGACCATGAATCCATGAAATGAACACACACAGAGTAATAAAAGTAATGAAATATTATTAATGAATGGGAGGTAAGTTCTGATAAAAGGATCATATAAGTTATTATAAATATTATTAGTTCTGGAATGAATTGTTAAAATTATAGAAACTTTTATACATGAGGTTAAAGTATGAAAAACTATATGGAACTGTGAGTTATGGGCTTCTCATCCCACTTTTACTAATATGAGATATAAACCATATTCACCAATTTATTTATCTAGAAAAGTGTATATACTTCCCTTTGATATATCATATAATAAATCTCATTTCCTTTATGTTTTTTAATATTTCATTTGATAATTATTACATTTATGAGTAATAAGATTCAACTAATTACAATGTTGTAAGGGATTTCTTAACTCATTTTCCATTTATTGTGTTAAACTTATACTTTATTGATTATGTCATATTAATATTATGTGTGAGACAAATTTGGATAATCTTATTTTGTATTTACACTTGTTTTTTATGTATTTATAGTACATACAAAAAAAATCACTTCATTTTATTAACACTCACCTTAATGATATGATATTTATAAGGGATTTTATTTCAAATATTTTCTTTTTAAATGTTTCCTATATAAATCTATTTTTCTGAGTTAATGTTTTCTAAAATTCTTTCCAAAAATTATTTTACTATTCTCTTATAATTTTTTAAATTCCATTTTACTCATTTTAACTTTTAAAATAATGGTTCAAAATGATAATTTTAATTAAAATTTTCTAAATGAGGTTATTTGTGAATTTTCTAAAAAAAGTACTGAAGGAATTCTTCTAACATACATGACATGAGCATATTTTCATGCCATTATGAATCCTTTTATGTTTCCTTTAAAAAATGTAAGGATGTTTTATAAATTTTTTTTTATTTTATAATTGCAGGAATCATTAAAAGTAAATTATTTGAAAAAAGAAATTATATTTTTTACGAATTATTTCAAGTGATATTAAGAAAAATCAATCTCAGATAAAATTATTTTATTTTAGTTATGCATTACTAGTGATATTATGCATATATACTATTCTTATTTTTTATGGATGGTTAATTTTTATGATGGAATTATATTTATGAAACTCGTTCCTTTCCCATGGGTTACACTATGATCATATGGTGAAATCATTTTGGACCTATCATTTTCCCATAGGTTATAATATGATGAAATGTTTATTAAACCCATATAATTTTATGGGTTATGATGTGATGAATTTTATTATGATCTTATGGCATACATAAGTATGATTTTTATTATGTGATGTGTGAGATATATATTTTCCTATAACGCATTGGGTATAGCTTTATGCATCAGATATGATAATGGAAAACATGTAAATGTGCTGGATCCACTATGGGAAATAGGTGTGAACTAATGCACTGTGGGAAACAGGTTTATCCGAATATACAATGATTATGGTCTTGGTAGTTAACCATAAAAAATGAGCTATTTTCTATATATTTATGAGGTTTCCACTATTTTATGTCATTAAAGTTTGGTTTGTGATGGATTTATGATTAGATTTAAATCTTATGGTCCTTGTTTTCTGAAATTATAATGTTTATTCCATGAATCATGTTTATGATCTTTGATAACTTTGGTATGAACATCATAATTTATGTTCATGATCACACCACATTATTCTTATCTCATGATTTCATATGAACATGGGTTGATATATCCTATGTTTACCCATACTGAGCATCTTTGATCACCCTTTATTAGGATTCATTCCCCTTGGGATGAAATTTTTTATGTAGGGTATGCCTAAGGGGTGTACTATTAGAGAATACCCTAGTGGTATATATTGGAGATCATTCATAAAATAATATGATTGTATATCTAATCACCAAATAATCTAAACCTTTTAGATTATGGCATAATGTTTTTTATGTTATGTAATTGATATTAATATATTTATATGTAATATATATGTATGAAAAGAATGGTTCATTATATGATTGGTCTTCAATAAGATAGATGTTTACAAATAAATAATTTTACCAATCAAAAATTAAATTGAAATATGAATTTCAAAGGAATAAATTTATTAAAGGGGTTTTAAGAATAACAATGATGATCTTTGAAGGAGTTCCAATTAAAAAAAATCATTAACATCAAAAGATTTAATATTGTAGTATTACGAAGATTGAATATGTTTATGTATTTGTACATTATGAATATAATTACTAAAAACAAAAATTATTAAAAATTACTTTCTTGATAGAAGTTACTCAATTAAAGTGTTTAGTTGGAGTGTTTTATCTGGTGGATACATAAAAATATGGAAGTAATTATATAGATATGTAATGAGTATAAAAAATCCTAGAAGTTTAGAAAACATAAGACTAATATGCTATTTCTTATATGATTTATTTGAAAAGTTCTTATGTGAATCATTTATAAGGGTTCTTAAAAGAGTTTAAAAATATAAAATTTATGAGTTTATATAAAATGAAATATCTATTTTATTATTCTTTTATGTTGGATGAATATATATATACCTATATATTTATTGTGAAGAAAAATGATAATTTACCTATGAAAATATGATTTTGATTTATCCCTAACTAAGGTTTGCAATGGAGTAATATAGTTTATTATGTAATGTTAAGATTAGTGTGAGTAGTATTATTTTATCAGGATATGGATTATATTTATAAGACTAAAAATGAGTTTTGTATAATGGATAACCCACAAGGTATACAAAAAAGAGTATTTTATACTCTGTCTTTTGTATGTTAGGGGTTCATGGTTCATATTTTGAGTACCCACAATTTGAGGTTATAAAGATATGAAGCTTATAAAAATTTATACATTGATTAATGTCTTACATAGGCCTTTAAGATTTCCTAATCAGGGGGTGGTTGGGTATTCTACTTCTAATGTCTTCAGTTTAAGATTAGCTTTTATAGTATTCTTCCTCTCTTATGAAGAGTATGGAATCTTGTTCCCCAATTGAGATAGACCAAGGATGTGGAACAATATACATAGATAATAAATATGATTTTATTATTTATTCAGGTGAGGGGACTTTTATGTGATCATAAATAAAGTGAATGACATTTGATTTATTCATAGAAATGATAAGTATTTACTTAGAGAATTTTTCATTACCTTCACCAATTGTAACCACACTTGGTTCTGAAATGAATATGAGAGTGACCCTTAGAGCCCACCTCTGACAAGAATAAGGTTGGATACTAGATCCTAGAGAATAATACACAAATATGGGAGATATTATCCTTAATAATACCATAAAAAAAATAATGAAACACTACCGACCAATCACCATGAAATGTAAATAAACAAAAATACAATACATGAAAATCCACAATTCATGAATAAAAAATAGATACAAATCTATCAAAAAATACCAAAAGCTTATTTTATTAATAACTATAAAAACTTTCAGATTTTATATTGTACTGTATAGCCTAGTAGAAAAATCCCCCATGGAAACTAGGAAGAATTATATATATTTTGGTGATTAAAACATGTATACTTAATATGATCAAACCCAAGCTCTCTCATGAAAATATGAAAAAGTAATAGTAATTCCTCGGTGAACAAAAAAAATAACTAACAAAAACATAAAAAGGTCTACCAATTTTCCCACTAGCCTCAACAAGGTTGACTCACCGAATAAAACATCAAAAAATAGTCAAGTAATATCAGAAGAATATAGATAAAGTCACCCCAAAACCACTTCTACATTAGTTTTCTTCTCACACCCAATGAGAAGAAATCCTTTTCTCTCATCCCTTTCATGTAAACCAATTATGGAACCAACCATATATCATTCCTATTGACATCAACCACATATCACATATCACACAACCATGGTAATTGGGTGTCATGAATGTTATGGAAATAAACCTCTCACAATCCTCCTACAACACATGATCCCCACTACATATCACCTTATAGACCACCAGGTATATCCCCCAATAAAATATCCTAATATCCTTAATAGTTTATGATAAATAGAGAGAGAGGGAGATGAGATAGATATATATCTATATCCTACCTATCATGGATATTAGGGAAAACACACCCCATGGTCTCTGGGATTCTTTCAGGTTATTCGACCTTGGTGGGGTGCATAAGGAAAACAAAAGAGAATACCAATATACAATAGTCTCACACAAGCCCATCTATGGGTTCAAACACATAACACTACCACAACCATCCTCAAGATACTAATAATATCGTTCCACCAAGTATATACTCAATTATAGAACCACCGACACAAAAATACAACCCAATGTCCCACAAACCAGTTTCCATTTACCATTTAAAATAAAAAAAATTATCCACCCTAATTTATCTATTTTATTGTTAAATTAAATTTCCTCTAAATTATTTTATCATCCATTATGAAATTATTATATATGATAATATTATCCCATTATTGTTGAACCTCTACTAATAAGACATCACATTACACCACCACATCAGAACCAAGGACACAAAGATATAAATAATCAAGGCCATTAAGCTTAAAAAAAGTCCAACAAGATTCACATGACCATGGCCACCAATCTACACTCATCATATCAAGAATAGAGTATGAATATTCTAATTATTCTCTTTTCATTAACATATTTAATTATTTTTCCATTTGAATGGTATTTTAGAACCAATCTAACAATACAAGGAATAATTCTTGAATAAGAATATATTATGAATGAATAATAAAAATATCAATGAAAACTAGTATCCACAATCACGTGATGCCATCACCTTTCAATTTATTTAGTTTGGTTTATTATATTAATTTTTAAAATTCATACCATTCTCCCAAAACAAATAAAAAACATGATAATATAATAGATTCACATAAAAGAGATAGATAAATATAATCCCAAAACTAAATATAATCTTTTTATACTCACTAAATAGAGGCAAAGTAGGATATGATTAACTACTGGGCCATAACCATATAAAGGATCCTCGAACAGATCTAAAATACAGTGACACATAAAGGAAATAAAATTCCAATAAATCCCCAAATCATATCAACATAAACACCATGAATCCTTGGATGAAACAAATATGAACTTGGAGATAAAGAGAGGAAGTAATCATAAGGAATCAAAAATTATAAAAATCGAGAGGCTAATGGTGAACACTAATGATCAGAGGCTGGTAGAGATCCCAAAAACATATAGGAATCACAATTTTTTTCAGAGAAACAAATGGATAATGAGGTTGAATAGAGGAAGTCATGTATTTATACTCTAATTCCCCATGATTTCACCATATATATGTTTCCATAAATAAATCTCATATGTAGATTAACTTTCTCCACATGCATCACTGAATAAAGCTAAAATCCAAAATCCTTTTTTTAAACTGGTTGAGGGTCAATCCCTATAAATTAAAAATAAAATGAGACCCTCTTTTAGAAAAATGAGCAAGAGACCACAAAAAAATTTATTATATTTAATATAGCCATTGTTAATATATTGTTGGATTATTTTATGTAAATAAGGGTAACTATATTATGAACTTTTTATAGAAATAAAAATAATGGTAATTCATTAATAAATTCAATTGGAATAGGTAAATTACTAAAAAATAATTTTGGGCTTAAAATTTGATTTTACTACAAAATTTCCTTTTTATATGATATGTATTTGATTGTATTATGAATAAATAATTATTTTTAATGAGAATTTTTGATAATAAATTCAATAACATACAGTAACATACATTCAATGGGTTTTCTTAATAATTTAATAAATTTAATTCATACATGGATGATTTATTTTTCTTAAAATGTATGTGGTCATATATTTTTATTTCTAAATTTTTTTAAATTTTTAAAAAATAATTTAAATTTGTCTCTTTTTAAAGATGTGAATAATATGATGCCTAAAATTAAATTCAAATAAATTAACACTCATTGGAAATTTTTTTAAAATATTATTAAGAACAATTAATTACTAAAACATCCATTTCCACAAAATAGGTTTTAGACACATTATATGTTTCAATTTAAAAGTAAATTTCCCCGTATTTTGATATTAAATTACTTTAAATTGATGAAAAACAAAGATTTAGCCTGTAAAATTTGGTCAAGAAGTGTCTTCATATTTTTTTAAATGAAAAATTATAAAAATGATTAATAATTAATCAAAATTAATAAGTGTTGAAGATGGTAATTTAATGTGACAAGAATTTCATCAAATAAATTTAACAAAAAGAACTTATAAGATAAATTTGTTTAGTTAGAAATCCATATGTACATGTTTCAATAATATTTTGTCACCAAATTCACTTAAATCACCAAACCCACCTAACCCATATGTGATACAATTCTGACCCATTACCTAACTTTTGTTTCAAGGAGAAATTCCTTTTTTCAACTATAAAATTAGATCACTCACACCCATTATCTCATACCTCTACACATGAAAGTAATTGATCATTCAATTCCCTTACCAATCTCTATATAAATACCTCTTAAGGTGTTCATAATATTCAAAATATTCCTCTCTATCCTTTGAGAAGCTACTTATCAATGTTTGGGTTCTCCACCACCTCTTTTTGGTTCATATACTTATTTTTTGATATTCCATTTGAGTTTCAATTTATTATGGTTTCATATGTTAATAATCAACCATTAAATATGAAAATGATTCACTATTGATGAGAGAATACTCATCTATCTCATGAAACCAATTATATAAATTTTTTTATATAGTTGTTTTTCTTTTAGAACCACTATTTTATTTTCCATGCCATTGTTCCATATTGGGAATACCTAGCCCTATATTATTCATAGATATGAACTTAGATATAACTACCATTAATTATTTCAATAATTCCATGTATAAAATCTAAATTCATTATCATTGGATTTAAATAATGAAATACAATATTATGTTATATTATTGATGTAGCACACATATTGATAGACATATGATGGGCGTGCCTTAAAATTACTCCATTGCACAGGGTAAATAATTAATATCTTGAGATGACATGTTCATGATACATTATAAGCAAGTATTGGTAATTTTTTTGAAACCTTGGTGAATAACCTTGGAAAAATAATTTTATTAAACATTACTAACTAACATTGGTGTTATTCTTATGAATGTATCAGGTTTATCTTGTATCCACATTTCCATGTTATATATCATGTAAATATGATCCCGTTATGCATTATGTTATTATGATCATGTAATAAATATATTTCATATGATCATGTTCATATATTATGTCTTAGGTTTTACCAAATATGTTTATTTATACTCTATTTTCATTGTTTATCCTTGACTAGGATTTATTCTCACCCCTTTCTTTTAAAAAATTACCCTAGGAAATCATTTACAGTTAGTTGATCTATGATTTCGTAATAAAGATGTGTTTTATGAGTGTCAAAATTTTTTTATACTTTCTTATGTGAGAAATTTATGTCATAAATTATGTTTCTAGTTTTAAGACAACAAATATCATAATTTCTTGAGTAAACGAGGAGTGTAATAAATTTTTTATGGAATTATGTTTAAAAATATGTAAGAAATTTTGGGTCATTATAATTGGTATTAGAGTAGGGGTTATAATTTTTTTTGGAAATTAGGGATATAAAACCTTAGTAATAACCCAAGGTAAATTATAAGTATATAAAAACATCCATACATTTTGGTTTAGTATAAAGTATGTGATTTCATAAAAAAATACATCCATGTTTGAATACTGGAAAGTGGATGTTTATGTGTTATAGATAAACCTAGGGTAATCACCCCAAAAATGGTTGGTTGAGTAATGGATTGATCTTCACTCTAGTTTACGATGAGTGGTCCTAAGACTACACACCTGAATAAACACTCTAGGGGGATATGCTATGGTTATCATATTTCTTTTTATGAACCATTATAAAGGCTGTGAAACAAAAATAAATATATATCCTTAAAATAATTAAAATATTAAGTAATATGTTCCTATAAGATCTATATTAGAAAATATTTAAGATTAAACTTCCTTTCCAAATTTATAATGATTCTTCATAGTAGAAATTTTATAATTTACTTTTTCTTCTCTTAAATAAATAGTCGGAAATCAAAGGGCGCATAACAGATAAAATTGGAAATGAAATGATTAACTTATATATATATATATATATATTAGAATATGGAGTTGAAATATTCATTATTATGTTAAATTAGTTGTCTCAAGTTATTAATAATGACAAAAAATTTGTTTAGAATCTATTTTCATCAGAGGGGTAACAAATAGATATTTAATCCTTTATGAATGAATGACCACTTCTCATTATTGGACTCTCATACCCAATAATTTTAGAACAATGGATTAAAGAATAAGAAATGATGTTCTCTATGATATATTGTTTTGAGAAAGAGAAGGGTTCTTCAACCATATATTTCCTAATGGTAGAAGCCAATTAGTGGTGGACATTGATCAGGAGCATTGTTCCCAAGGATGAAGTTGAAGCTATGGAGTGGGAAGTGTTCAATAAGATATTTTTCAGTAAGTATTTTCCCCAAACCCTCCAAAACAATGGAAAGTGAATTCCTATAGATTATGAAAAATGATAATCAATTTGGGGATGTTATGAGATAAAATTTTAAATTATTTCACTATATGATTCAAACTTTTTTATCATTTTTATGGGAATATTGATTAATCTTTTTGAATACCGAGACCCCATCTAGAGAAAAAGTTGGAAATATGATACTTTGAATTTTCTGAGGAGATAGTTTAGACTATTCTCAATTTTAAAAAAGAATTTTTATATATTCATTGGTCTCATGGTAAGAATGATATAAAGAAAAGGATGGTGAAAGATTTTTAAAGAAATTTGATCATGAAAATTAAAAGAACAAAGAACAACATCCCACATGCTATAAGTATAGGAAGAAGAAATTATGGAATTTTCTTCAAGAATTGGGAAATGAAACAAATGTGGAAAGGATCACCATCTTTATTAGATTTACCATGGATATGTATTGAAACAATATATTAACAAAAATGAAAATGGTAATATGGTGGAAGATTATCTTACAGGGAAATGCTTCAAGTGTGGAGATCATGAACACATTTCAATTAGTACACAAATTCGATAATGATATGGGGAAACAAAAATTAGCCCCAATAGATTCTAGGGGATAGTGGTTTTTATTTTTCTATCCTGATGGTTTAATTCAAGGCTCCAATTGATATGGTTGAAGGTACACTCATCTTCGACTCACTTATTTCTAGTACATTATTTTATTCCGGTTTTATGCATTGCTTTACATTATTCATGTTTTTAAAGAACATCAAATAAAACCATGAACTGTTCAAATTATATTTATAAGTTAAAAATCATGGATGGTCTATTTAAGCATAAATGTTATATATAGATTCACCTTGTAGTTTTGGTGCTTACAATCTCATCACTAACATAGTAGTCATTCTAGCGGTGGATTTTGACATAATACTTGTGATTTATGGGTTCTAAAAGTACAATCCCATTATCAATTTTTGAAGTAAGAAAATTTCATTGGTCTTAAAGTAAAAAATTGAAGTTATACTCAAAAATGATATATCCCAACCCGAATTTTGTCAAAAAGTACCTCTTATATACTTCATTATGGAAATGATCGGTGAGGAAGGAGAAAGAAGTTAAAGTAAGAAGATATAATATGTACTCATCGTTTAGAAGTAAGTAGATATTTTTTATTATATTTCACTAGACCTCCCCCCGAAATAGAGGAATAATTATAAATTTATCTCATTACTAGATCCAAAAATATCTCAAATACCCCATATATAATGACATTCATATAGTTAAATTCAATTTAAAATAAAATACAAGTTCTTTTGGAAAAGGGATTCATCTATCCAAGTGTGTCTCCTTGTGGAGCACCTATTCCCATTTTGATGATGAAGGGTGGATCAATGTTGTTTTTCATTGATTATATATAACTCAATGGGATCACAATAAATAAAAAATACCATCATCTTATAATTAATGATTTTTTTGACTAGCTTTGGGGAGATCTATTATTTTCTATTATTGAACTTATATTAGTGAATCATTAGTTTAGAGAAAAGAAAACATATATTACAAAGACAAAATTTTGATCAAGGTATGTACTTAATGAGTATATTTTTATGCGCTTTGGATTGAATAATTATCCAACTATATTTACAGACTTGATAAATAGAGCCATTATAGTATACCATGATAAATATTTTATGGACTTTATTGATGTTGTTTAATATATTCCAAAATTCAATAGGAATATGGGGAACGCCAAAGGGTTATAATAAAATCACTTAGGAAATAAAGGTTTTTTTATAAATTCAGAAAATGTGAATTCTAGTTGCAACAGGTGGCATTATTGGAAAATACTTTTCCATGCAATAGAATCTCTATAGGCCCATCTATTAAAAAGGCAATAGAAGAGTGATCTTGTCCAAATAAATAAATAAATATTTTTAGTTTTTATGGTCTAGTGGGAGAATATATAAGTGTTTTGAATGTTTTTAAAGTATTTATTATATACTAACCCTATAAAATCAGAAGGTATTTAATTTCAATAGAATCATAAATGTGTAGAATTAATCAATGAACTAAAAACAGGATATTTAGTACACCTATACAATAATTACCCTCCAAATGTTAAGGATTTTTCATTTATAGTGATGCTTCATTGAATGTATTTTGATGTGTGCTCATGTAGAATAATAAAATAATTTCTCATATTTCTTGAAAATTGAAGCCTTATTAGCATAATTATCCTACCAAAGACACTTATTTAGCCATAATTGTTTTTTATTATAGATATAGTGACACCATCTTTATGGGGAGAAGTGTGATATATACACGGGCCTCTAAAGTCTAAAGTATATATTCACAAAGAATAAAATGAACAATTGGTAAAGGTGTTGGATAGATATTCTGATGGAATTTGATTGTTGAATTCAATATCACCTTAATTAAAAAACAAGAACATTGGGGGGATCCCTACTTTATCAGAGATATTTTGGGTTTCTAAGGCTTCAGTGGTGTGCCATTAGTAGAGGCGAATGATTCAGATTAAATCTTCATCCAAATATGTTTTAGATCTGATGTTGGCATTGGGAGATGGCTGTGATAAACCTCTAATCGCATTTCATTGGTGTAGTTTAGTGCTTCATCGGATATTAGAGACTATTTTTCAGATCTGGTTTAGATTCACTTGATACATTCTATATCTTATGTGTTTCAGTGATATGTGGGGGCATGAAGCACTATGATCTGGGGAAGATGGTGGCTAGCGGCTCAGAGGGTACAACTGTTGGAGGCTATGGTCATGGCTGGGGCGGCATGGATCTTCATGGATAAACAGTAGTGAAGAGGACTAGAAATGATCATTGAGAGCAGGGGTGTTGGGGAGCATCTCGAGGAGCTGCATCTTTGGTGGTTTTTCTTGAGGTGTGAAGTATTGTTGTAGACCAGTGGAGATGGTGTAGTGAATACCAAGGGTTTGAGTCGAGTATCTTCTATTGGTGGAGGATTTGGGTTTTTTCACTAGCCTTATTTTCCACTTTCAGGTCTTTGGGAATCAACCACAAGGTAAATTCTATTGGATTGGTGTGATTTTGGGTCTCTGTAATTTGGGCGTGTAACGAGTTCTCTCCCTATGGGATTTCAGGACACTATGATGGGTCCCATACTCGGTGTTTTAATGGGTTGATACCTTCGGGCCTACGTGTGTATAATGTGTTTTACCTTCCCCAGTTAAAAGGGGTTCATGTTTTCTTTTTATCTTATTAATAAAGGGGATTTTACCAAATTCATCAGGTAAAACATGATCATTGACTCATTGAGCATAAATCTTCTCAGAGTTTATACAATGATGAGAATTTAATGAAATCCATTGTTCAAGTGCTTGGTAAAGATTAACATAGAAGTTATAAGGGAAAGGAAATCCTTTATACCATATAAAATTATTTCTTAGGCTTAAATATTTAAGAGGATAAAGAAATGAAAAAGTGAAAATCATGTGGTATAAAAAAAGATACATGTGATGAAAAATGGGAAGTTTCCAAATTTATATCTTGATCAAGAGTGACTACTATGGTTAAAAACTAGGACTTTTATCCTATCTATTATGGAATTAAATGAGTAATTATTATATTAATCTCAAAAATATATATTATCTATGCATCCATAAATAATCAAGATTCATAGAGATATGAAAAATGATTATTGATGAGTTAACATGAAAAACAGAATTTCAGATTATATAGAATGATATTTGTTATACTAGAAATTGAATTCAAGGAATAAAATTTTTAATGGAGTGATTCAACCACTACCTATAATTTTATGGAAGTGGTAAAAATCACTATAGACATCTTAACTGGTCTTCCAAAGACATAACGTTTAACAATATTATACGGTTAATCTTTCATTTATTAACCATGTTTTCACATTTCATTTATAAATGAGAGGATTTTTCCACTGTGTTTATTTATCACCTATATATTCAATAGTTAGAGATACTTCATAGTGTATTGTTGTTAATTTTCTTTGAACATCATCCGAAATATACTTCTTTGTTCTAGAGGAGCCTCCAAATGGATATGAATAGAGAATTTAACCTAAGAAAAACAATTTTCCTTAATCTGATGAGAATTATAAGATCGTTATTCAAACATTAGAGGACATGTTAAGGGATATTTAACATTTTTTAAATGGATTTAGGACCTATATCATCCATTTTTTTAATTATACTACAATAAAAATGCACACTCAAGTATTCAAAAAGCTCTATATGAATCACTTTATAGGAAAAGGTGAAGAACTCTGAAAAGTGTGGATGAACCTAGAGAAGGAAAAATAATAGGAATAGACCATATAAAATAATCAATGGAGAAGGCACAAGTAATCTAGTCATATATATAGTTTTCTCAATGTCATCAAAAGAGGTATACTGACAATATAAAGAATAATATAGAATTTCATGATGTGGATCATGTATTTTTTAAATTATCACCATGAAAGAAGTCATATTTTTTTAGAATAGTGGGAAGCTAAGTATATTGTACATTAAACCATTTTGGATTATAGTTTACATTGGATCTATATCATATTGGCTAGAACTACCTCCAAATCATTAAAAAGTCCACAATGTCATCTGTGTGTCTCTAATTCAAAATTATAAGTTATAACTAACACTTATACTTTCAATTAATGGTGTGAAATTGTCACTTGACATTTCCAAGGAATATGAAACAATATAGATTCTCAATTAAATGTAAAATTTATTAAGGAATAAGATAACCCAACATATGAATTTTTTGTAGAGAAATCACATGTTTGTGGAAGAAACATGAGAGCTAAAAGAAGTGATGATGGAAAAATATCTCCATTCATTTCGAATTATTATTCAAATTTAAAGGGAATTTTTTTATGGAATAGAATATAATTCCCCAATATTTTACCATATATATATTTAAGAACTTTAAATAAATATAATTTTTCATTATCGTTCTCCACATACATCACTAAATAAAGATAAACCATAACACCTTTTATTAATATTTATATAATCATTGTAAAGTATTTATAGTATAGGTGGGTGTAAAAATGGGAAAATATATTATGAAAATTTTATAGATATAAAAATAATGGTCTTTCATTAATAAATAAAATTAATATATCCAAATGGCAAATAAATCATTTTATGCCCAAAATATGTTTTCCCTAAAAAATATCATATTTATATGAAACAAATTTTATAATAATATGAATAAATAAATATTTTAATGAAAAATTTTAATATTTATAATTAAATATGTAACATCTATACAATATTTTTTTCTAAAAAAATAATAAATTTAATTTATACTTTAAATATTCATTTTTCTTAACTTTTTGTTGTGCACATATATTATTTCTTTTAAAAAATTGTATACTTTTCATAAATTAATTTAAATATATCTATTTTAAATGATGAAACTGACATGATTTTAAAATTTAAATTTGAATAAATTAACAGACATTGGAATTTTATGTTCAATAATATTAAGTACACTTAATAATTAAAATTTCATTTTCTATAAAAAACTTTTTTTTAAAAATATATATGATTTAATTTTAAAGATAACTTCCTCGCATTTATAAATTGAATTAGGTTAAATGGAGGACAATTTATAATGTCAAAAGTGTGTAAGATATTGAATATTATACTTCTAGGGATAAAATAATTACCGTGATTAATGTTTAATCAGTATCTATAAATTTTAAAGTGGCTAATCTAACATTGATAGATTTTTAAAAAATCAATTTAATATATAGAAATTATAAAATATATTTGTTATGTTAGAAAGTCATACCTACATGTTTTAACAAAACATCCTCACCTAATTCCCCTAAATTTCAAAACCCACCTAACCCCCATGTGATTCCATTCATACATTTTACATTATGTTAGTTTCCAAAAAAATCCCCCTTTTCACCTATAAAAAGTTTCTCACTCCCACCCATTCCCCAATCCCTGTATTTCAAAAAATTATTGATCAATAAGTTACCTTAAATATATATATCTAAATAAATAACAATAAGTTACTTAGGTTATAAGTATTCATCCCCAAAATTTTATAAGATACTTAGCGTGGTGAGGGTTCTTCATCTCATCCTTATGATTCAAATACTTCTTTTGTTATAAGAACTTTTATTTTCAATTGACCATTCTTTTATATTTTCATGATCAACCATTTTTTTTAAAATGATGCACTATTAATGAGAGAATTCCCCATCCCTCTCTCATTAAACTTATTATATAATCCTTTTTGTAAAGTTGTTATGTTTCCTAAATCAGTATTAGATTTTTCTTAGCATTCTCTCTTGTCAATACCCAACTATATTTCATTCAAGTGAATTCACCTAGATATAACTATCCTTCATTTTGTGGGGAATTACAAGTATGAAACCCATATTCCATAATCACTGGACTAAAATTTTAAAATACATTTTTATCTTATATGATCTATGTGGCACACATAATGATAGAAATATAGAAGGTTAGCCCTGACATCACTCCAATGTATTGGGTAAATAATTAATCTATATTGATGAAATGTTCATGATACATTGGAAGCATGACATGGTAATTTTTATGATACCATTATGAATAACTTTCTTAATATTATTTTGTGACATCGTTCTGTTGAACATTGTTCTTTTGATTATGAATGTCTCATGTTATGAATCTTTATTATGCCTCAATTTTTACCAATTATGTACATTTATGCTCTATTTTCATTGTTCATCCCATAATGGGATTTATGGTTAACCCTTTATATTAAATATTTTCCCTAGGAAATCCTATATTTTGAGGTGATATTTAATATAATAAGGATGATGTTTTTCAAAAAATTAAAATTTTTATTCTTTCTTATGTGATCCATATATGTCATTTATTTTGTTCCTTATTTCCATGAAATTAAACCTCAAAAGGTCATGGGGAAATGATCAGTGTAATAATTTGGTTATGGAAGTACGTTTAATGAAATGTATGAAATTTTGGGTCATTATATATAGATATCCTATAAAATAATCCATTCATGGAATAGAGGTATTCTTCACATCATGAACCTTATGTGGTTTATATCCACTAAAAATGTTTCTTGATCTAATAAACTCAAGAGGGATTTCACGTCATGAAAACATCAAAGATTGAACCACTAAAAAAATCAACCTTGAATATTCAAACCATGAACAAAATTTCATTCCATGAATCAAAAATAAATATAAATTATAGAAAATAGCCCTCACAACTCATATATCTAACCTATAAGATATAATTTATACCAAGAACTGTGGATTCACAACATGATTGACCACCTGGAGTTTCATATTCAAATCCATATCCTTTCTCCTTTGGTATTTGAAAAACACAAAGTAATAGGTATTAATAGTCCTAACCATTACATTAGATACCTCTTAAATGATTATTATCCTCCATAATTGGAATTAAATAGAAAATGATTCAGCAACCATTAGAAACTACTAAATACTCGACAGGAAGATACCTCTCAAACTAGGAAAAAACTATTACCTCAAAAAATAAGAGAGAGATTTCAAGAAACCATCACAAAGATATAGAATCAAATCAACTAATATATCAGCGAAATATCATTATGTAAATAGCTCATATTACTGGACAGGCATCCATGACACCCACAACCAATTACTCTCCTCCCGACTACCATACCTCTATAGGAATCTAAATTTTAGGATAATAGAATCTGGTATCATATTCTCCTATCGATCTTGAATCTTGACCAATCATTCACTAAATGTCATATCATCTATATTTTAAACACCCCAGAAAATTCTTTTAGAATCATCATGAATATAATGGTTATTTTTGGACACATAGAATAAATCATGACATTTTTTTAGGATTTTGGGAAGAACAATATGATAAGTCACCTAGCTAACATGCTTCAAAACATATAAGCATCCCAAAAATCAGTGTGATAACATCACAATATAGATAGACATGACCTCCCATAAACTTTTTCAAAGGGGGGGTCTACCAATGAATGATTGATAGATGTTTTTATATGTAAAATAAACAAAAGGTAGGTGTTTCACCCATGATCCATTGAGATATAAGGAGCACACCCATTATATATACTCCAGCGTTTGGATAACCTACCACTTCTTCTCATACATATATGGGTGTAAAGTAGTGATAAGCCATAACAAAGAGACAATTTAATGATTTAATCCCCTCCAGTCTCATGAGATAAAATTAGGTTCTTGGTTATAAATGATGGTCTTTAGAGCTCCATGATGCCACAAAATGTCTTCTACATACCTTATCATCTGAACATATATAATACTTGTCACTTAGATTGAAAGAAAGTGTGATAAATTCATCAATAAATCCATGATCAACCAGATAATATCATAAAAACCCTATGTTTTAAGTAAAATGGCGATGAAGTCCACTGATATGTACTCCCACTTCCATTTTGAGATATCCAATGTCTATAATAAACCACTAGGGATAATATGTTTTTTTGTATTATGTTTTTTGACTAGACATCACTCCATGAAGTCTTCCAATGACCAATTCTTTTCTAAACACAAAAACTACTTATTGAATCCAAGATACATCTAACATACATCAGGGTGAACCACTAGAGGTGACCTATGAAACTCACAAAGTACTTCCTCGCACATCTACAACAGACCAAACATCCTTCCCTTGAACATAACCCTAAACATTCCATCCAATGAATATCTCCTAGGGGAATCATCATGAAAAAAATTGTAACACATCCCATCTACATAGAAGTATCTTTATTGGGACCCCTACACCTAATAAAAAACCAAACATTATTATAATCTAGAAAAAAGATTCACTTCCATCGATCTCATCTACTTTGAGATACAAATCCACTAACTCCTCCATCACCCTCCAAGAATCATCATAATCTTAATCTGGTCCTTGTGAATTTATGTTTAGAACATTTTACATGACATTTAATTTTTCTTGACGTATAGGATATCTCAAATTCATAGTCATGGAGAAAATATATTCACCCCCATTTTTATATATTAATGTTATACTTAGAAAATATATACCTTCGGATTTTACAGTCCATGAGGTCCACAAATCACTCCCTGGTGAGGTAATTTTTCCATATATTTAGGGTAAAACCCACTACCACCATCTATATATTTTGGGTTGTATAGTTAATATTTTTGGGATGAAATTTTTTAGACCCATAGAAGATCAATTTCCACTACTAGATCAAGAAACATACAAAAATCAAGTAGTAAGCATCAAAAAACTCCTCGAACATATCTCCCTCCTTATGAAACTAAATAACTAAGGAACTGAATAACTTCTAATTTAGGTTGTTGAATGTTGCATTAAATTGATCAATACAAATAAAGGTTTGTTACTTATGGTTTAGGGATCTCAAATTAAATGAAATCCAATAGAAGTTATACATAAAACTCTGATAATAACTCATGAGACCAATAAATCTACCTAACTCTTCCATGTTATTTGGTGATTACTAAGAAACATTTACCTCAATCTTCATTGGATCCACCACTACTTCATAAATGGACACCATATTTATAATTAAATAAACCCTTATTATACATAACATACACTTGAACAGTATTACATATGGGTGGTGGTGTTGAAGAGTCTAAAAAATTATCCTCTGGTGCCCAGCTATCTCTCTATATTATCAACACGACCACACACTAGTCCAAGAAGTCAGAAAATAGATTTAAAATGTATTATAGACATAGGTGGTACATTCATGACACCTGATGACATATCTATGTACTCTAAGTTCCATTCCATCTCTAGAAACCAGTCATCGGGATAACTGTCTCCTTCCCCGTTACGTTATTATATCCAGTTCATTGATCAATCTTAGAAAAACAACATAATCTAATTAAATATTCCAATAGATCATTAGTACTTGGAATATGGTAAAAACTATCAACCATCACTTGATCTAGTCTCTGGTTGTCTATACAATACTACATATTATCGTCTTCCTTCTTGGTGGACAAAACTGGAGCTCCCCATAGAGACACACTAGGCCTAATAAAGTATTTCTACCATATATCATCAATATATATCCTCAAATCCCATAAATCCAAGGGTTTCATTAAATAAGGTTCAATCAAAATTAATTTAGAACATGACTACAACTCTATTCTAAACACAATGTTGTATTAATGGGGTAGTGTCATAACCTTCTAAGGAAAACAATATACAAACTCTAAATAAAATATTGGGACATCCACCACTATATCTTTCACTAACTCTACTAATGTCTCAAAAATAATTGAATGAAGTGGATTTACTTATCTACCACCCATATAGAAACCTCAATCACTGGTGAACACCACATTTCATCCATCCAATTTATAAAACCCAACTCTCCCCCATAAATAATCAACCACCACATGAACATGATATAACTAATACATGACATGAATGATATTTCATGGTTGTATCTATTATATAAATAAATATCCCAAATAACATATGATACCCCCATCATCCATCTATATCCCCAACACACCTCAAGAAAATCTATCATTGACTTCTAAAGGAATTGATTACACCAAGGAAACATAAATCCTCACCACATCGAGTTCCAATTATCAGAAGATAGTTAGTGATAAAAGGGAGTTGAAATCCCCAAAATAAAAAATTGAAAACTAAGGGGTATTATAAAAGTATCATACCTCAAAAAAATATGGGCTATCTGGAACTAGTGCCTCTATCAAATATATCAAGCCTCGACTAAATCCACTACCTCTCTACTTATTACCTTTTCTTATACACTCTATCTAGGATCCCAAATTGGAATCTTGAATAACCTGACATCCACCATCCTCCATTCAAATTGATTCTCCTCAAATATTCGTATTTACACTCAATTAGGGGTGTTATAGCATGTTCGTGCATCTTCTCTACCACTTATAACTTCTTCATTACCTCTAAATACATTTGTAATGCAAATGGGGTGACTACAAAATAAATTTTAAGTCACAATACCTCCTCCAAGAATCATTCATGAGATTCCTCATCTATAAATTGGTTTGGTAAAAACTAAAAAGGCCCTTTAACATAATCCATAGAACCCAATTACTCATAATCCATTGATGAAGGGAGATAAACTCTCTCCTCTTTTCATCCTTTTATATTTTCAATAGGCATTCATCTTAGAACTCTTGCCCAAAATTAGCTCATGATACATGTGTCTCCTCCCACTCCCTGAGATACACCATCCAACATTGATGTGTTATTACCCTCAAATGTGTAACTTCCAAGGTAAAAAAATACTAATCTTAGGATTGAATCAAACTAAAAATGATCTACAGATCCTCTAACAAGTTCTTTGTCTCTAGATCAAGCATACATCACTCAAAATGATATTGGAAATGATTTTGAATGGTGGAAAACGTCCATTTCCACTACTCATCCTCTTGATCAGAACTGACCCCCAAAAAATCACGAGGGACAACCTTCTAAAAAACCATTACTTAATCCACATGAATGAAGTGACCAAACTGTATCATTGAAATGAAATGAGAGACAACTATTCCAGGTAATAATGGGTTAATTTATATTCATTTAATTAATTGATTAATTCATTACAAGAACCACCCAATTCAAAATAGAACTCATGAAATTATGATGCATGTACCTCTTCTAGGTCTATACCCTTAAGATATTTAAATTTTATTGTCACATTTGGGGAGCTTATATTCCTTTTTTTGGATCAAATGGGGGTTAAAATCTTATGTAATAGCCTATCTCCCTTATGGTTATCACATAGAAATTTTGGATACCACTGTTTCCTCACCAACTCATGCAGTCCTCACTAGTTCCAAAAATAAAAATCAACCCTGTCTGTTAAATAAACACCTAGTAACACCTTTTAAAGACTATATTCACATGGGAACCCCTCCTAGGATTGTATTGAAGATGAGGGTTACCCCTAGATTCAAAATCCAGTAAGCCTCAGATAGGCAACTAACACTAAGGATATATCATAGAAATATGGAAGGCACTACCCTGAATAATCCTAGTAAAAATATATATTTACCACCTTCCAATCACCATAAATGTTAAATAGAACAAAATCACATAAAAGAAAATCCATAATGAATGGACATAAATATGATACCAAC
This sequence comes from Viscum album, assembly GCA_963277665.1. NCBI lineage: Eukaryota > Viridiplantae > Streptophyta > Magnoliopsida > Santalales > Viscaceae > Viscum > Viscum album. Next base: position 1,475,363,235 of record OY728152.1, on the reverse strand, counting down.
ATCACCGAAATAAAACAATACCAAAAAAATCATGGGAATATATCCATACAAACATCATGATGTATGCTAATACTGAAAATATCGATCACCAAACCCAACCTAAAACCTGGATTATGTGTATTTAGGGGTGATAATAACATAAAAACTCAATAGGATGATATCCAAGGTATCTGATGTTAATGTGAAATGAATATTCTAATTCCCCACTGAACAAACAATAAAACTAACTAGTACCCAGAAAGGTATAAAATTTCCCCGTAGCATCACTAAAGATCATTTACCCAATAATACATCCAATAATTGTATAGTAATATTAGAGAAATGTAGATAAAGTCACACAAAACCACTTCCCCATTGTTTTCCCACTCTCTAGAAATGAGAATACATCCTTTATCTATTTACATTCTTATCCACAAATGAAGACACCAAAAAAATATCATATCTTATAGAACTAAATACATATTAAATATCAAATAACTAAGTAATTAGGATATGATTAACATGATGGAAATAAACATCATGCCATATGATTACCATTCATGACCCCCACCATATATCTCATCGTCCACCACTGAGTAACTCTCCCAACTATGTATCACCGGTATCAGTAGAAGCTACTACAGAAGGGAGAGAGAGGGAGAGGTGACAGTCATCCATCCATATCCTCATCATCCTAGATATTATGAAAAGTACCACCAAGGTATATATGTGTCAGTTAGCTTAACCCAGTATGTTTTGGTGCATAAATAAGAGATGAGAGAATATAGGTATATAATATTGTAACACAATCCACCAAATACGGGTTCACACAAGAAACACCACCACTACCATTGTGAGAACACTATGGATATATCTCCACGATGTGGTACCCCTAATGAAGAAAAAAACCAAAAGTAAAATACAATGGGACAACCAAATTTCCATTTCCCATTTTAAATAATACACTTTGGAAACTAATCATTATTCATTTAATTATTAATTTAAATTCACACCAATTAATTATTTATCCATTATCACATTTTTATATATTACAATATTATTCCATTACCACCAAACCGCTACCATGAAACCATTGCATCAAACCAGTATATCATAACCAAGGACAATAAGTTGAAACCCCAAAAGGCCATGAAACAATTAGTAAACAAGTTCACCAAGCTATAATTACAAAGGCCATCAAGACACACACAAAAAAGTTCACCAAGACACACAGATCCTTTCAGGAAAAGAAAATTCATATTGAAAAAAGTCATTATAATTTCCATCATTAAGTACTTAACCATTTAAATGGTTTTATAAAATTAATAAATTACTATAAGAAATAATTCCGTAACTGTCATATAATATGAAAAAATAATATCAATATCAAAGAAAACTGATTACCACAGGTGCATTACACAAGCCACTTTCAATTTTTACTATCCTATTATTTAACTTCATTATTTTATTTCACACCAATCACTCAATAAAAATAAAAATTATGATAATCAAATATTTGATTACAAAATAGATGGAGTACATGAATCCCCTACCTCAAAAGATTATTTCTGATTTGTTGTACAAATCCAATGTAAGGGAGGATGAATTGGTGGGATACAACCACATAAGGGATCCTCGAAATAATATGATATGTAGTTATGCCTCATTAAATCTTATCCTAATGTATCCACAACTACAATCACTAGAGATATTATAAAAAATAAAAAATAATTATAATCACATAGAGAAAGGGATGAAGTACTCTAATAGAATCATTCATATAAAAACTTTAGAGGCTAATGAATAATTCCAAAGACCAGAGGATGGTAGATCTCCAAAAAATTACTAGGAATATAATACATGTCAAGAGAAAAATAATGAGAATGAGGAACATTAGAGGGAGCCTAGGATTTATCAATATCATATAAATGAATCCATTCATGGTGTGAAGGGATGTCCAGTCCACTAACATTATGCATTTTATAACCACTAAAAAAAATAAATATGATCCATTAAAATCAGGATAGATTTCACACTATGACTGAAACCTTTTACCCCATGAAACCTTTGAAGAAAAAAGTTCCAAGAAACTCCTCCATGAATTTTCATGTTGTGAACTAAATTTCATTCCCAAAACCAAAACCATGTAGAAAATCATGAAAAAAGGAATCCCAAATCAAGAACCCAACAAAAAAACATAATTACCATAATGAAATGGTGATTCGTGTTGTGAATCACCATCTATACATGATTATTCCAAACCATACTCTACAACTCATCTATCTTACATTCAAAAATTAACATTCCATGAAGTTTTATACTATTATAAGGTTAATAAAATCTAAGTTGGTTATATGGGGTTGACATACTCTATTTCCTATGGTATATTGATGTCTTATGTAAATTTATTATTTGAAAATGAATTTTATTATATGATTTCATTGGTGGATGAAAGTATAATGATACATGTTTTGATGGAGATAACCCTAGATCCAGTTGTATTTTGAGTAGTACTGATTCTTTCATAAAATTTATTCTTTTCCTGAACATATAAATTTGGGAATTTATATTTGTTATTAGTGTTCTAATGGAAGTTAGGGTTACAATTTATATTGGAATAAATGGGGATTGATTTTAAATCAGAGAGTTACTCTGAATGTGTTTTAGAGTTTATCCGAAATGATCTTTGGATGGGTATTCACATGGTATTCATTGGGTGTGATATAGGGTAAAATTGATAAAATTATTCCAAAGTGTTTAGAAAGATATAAAAAGGATATTTGGATATAGTTTCACAAGTTATTGTAAATGATACCATATAAGGTGAAATGACACTAAAATTATTAGGATATAGTGAAAGTTGGATATTGAAGGAGATATTACATTGAAACTATTCAATAAAGATCCCATATTATAGTGTATAATATATATATATATATGGTGTAAAATGACATGTATGATATTAAGGAATATTGTATGCCTATGTTTTTTCATATAATAGGGTATAGTATAATAATATTACACCTCTTCCACTATCAAGTAATATTGAATGGGTAGATAATATCATAAAGGCGTTGGATAAGAGTAAATATTATTAATTGTAGTTGGAAAAAATTAAGAATAAATATTTATTTTATATCCAATGTAAGATATCATTAAACAATGGAGATTAAATGAACTTAATAGGTAATTCCTTGGCTGAATGGTTATAAGATGTCGCAATTGAATGACATATACTTAGGAATTATGTAACATATATGTAAATTCATGTCACCCAAGTAGTGTCATGGATGGATTTATAAAGGATGTTACTTCTATTTAGATAGTGTTCATGAAAGTGTTAGCTTCTCGGTTGATTCACTCTTTTATCCCAACAATATCTTTTTCTTTCCTTATTTTCCATTATAAAACATATGGAATTGTTTAAGGTGTGTTTTATTTGTTTTCAAAAATATTTTATAATTGTTGTAATCTATTAATAATACTTTGGATTTTATTAGAGATTCCATTGGGTTATTTGAAGAGGTTTAGATATAATTTGAAAAAGTTAGGGAATTTTGAGTTAGAATAAAAAAATTATAAAGGAATCGACTTCATAATGATATAGCATCATCTGGATGACACCTAGGGAATTTTTATAGTTACACTGTGATACATAATATTTTTTAAATAATATTTAATGTTTTTCTCGATGTTACATTATGCCTACCAGTTCATATGTATAACATTTTTTGAAGTTCATACATAAAATAGGAAAAGGAATGATCTTAATTTGATACATTAGATATGACCAGATCATACATAATATTTTTTTTGAGGATTACACTATATTCCGACAAAGGGAAGAACCATTAGTTTTAATATAACAAACTTCCAATTTATAAATAATAGTTTCTAGAATTGAGAACTTAAAAAAAATTTAAATCCCATTATGATATGAAATATCAATCAAGGAATATAAATGATATATTTTTTGGTTTATACATAAATAGAAAAGGGAAAAATAAAAATTTAATATATACTATCCTTCAATAAATACATAATATCTTAGTTGGTATATAAGATTATGCTGAATTAAAATATTTTCTAATTACTAAAGTCTACCAATGTGATACATTAGATATTTATCAGGTAAGGGGTTTTAGCTTGTGAAAAAATAAAAGTATTCCAGACTTCTAAATATGACTATTCTTACTTATTCTTAAATTAAAAAATATCTTTGGAAGATGATTAAGTGATGATTCAAGATGTGATAATTGGAGAATTAAATTGGAAGAAATTGAGTAGATCACTGCTCTATTATTATAAGATTTTATAATTGGAATATTTGAAAATCATTACTATTGATCAAATATGAAGTATTTCACAAGAATATTATCAACTAGTTGGAATTAGAATATGGGTAATTTTAGAATATTATTTGAGATAATATGTAATTAGGATGATCGCTGTGTTGAATATCATGGAAAATCTATATTTAAAATATGAAAAAATATTCGAGTGATTCTATAAATAAAATAATGTAGATATAGAAAATTAATTTTGAGGCATAAAAATTGATATTTTATTCTATTGTTGGTCATGTGTATCAGAGAAAGAATTTTTAGTAGATTTATGAGAAAATACAAATGTTGTTAATCATTTCTAAATATAAAATTTAACATAGTGTTAATCATTTGAAGGATTACTATCATGAAACCTCCACCATGAATCTAGGTTGACAATGGACCCTCCTAGGATGACAATAGATAAAGGGAGATAATAACCTAGAGTCTCACCTTCAGTAGGCCCCGTGTCGGCGAATAACACCGAATGTATATATAATCTCACAAAGGGATAAAATTAAATTTATTAGAAAATATAGGATTTTGGGATATGAAATAAACCATTAATAAACTTCTTAAGATAATATAAAATAATGGAAACAACACCATCCCATAATTCTTGTATAAAGGAAAAAATAATAAATGAAACTTTAAATTCTATGCCAACTACAAAATACATCCAAGCATCCCAAATAATAGCTTCATCTCTGGTGATATAATTTGTAAACACTGGAAAAATATGGTGGGGTGATAACCTATGAGTACTTATTTGGATCATCCCTATAAATAGGTCAAAATCCATCGTTAATAAATATACATGAATTAGCAGAAGTGGAACCTACCAAGAAAACTATCAAAATATAATCATTTCCAATAATCAAGGACAGAATAAGAATAAACTTAAGGATAATATATATATAAAAATAATTAATCAACCATTTCTACTATTTTGTTTCATTCCACTACCACATCCACAATGAAAAAAAACCATTCATAACCAAACCAAACCACAATTTCCCAATCATCGCCACAAAACATCCTCCTCCGAGCTCTTGATATACTCATATCAGATCCAACATATCACCTAAGGATTTCCCACTCATATTGGTTGTCAGATAGTAGTATCATTCTCTCTTAAAAATAGTGATGTGAGTTTGAGTCTACACTATCCACATATAATTAACCATCATTCCATACATCCTCAACCGCATCACCACAATCACACATATCCACATCTATAACCACATTGGTACTTCCCCCAAAATTTAATCCCATTCCATCCATCCATTAGATGGATAATGTAAACATGATGAAAATCAACCTCATTTCCCTCTTATATCTTGGTACATTCCCCATGAACATCATTACATTATCAATACTAAGAAATCATGAACATGGAGAGCATCAACCTTATTCCCTCCCATTAACAAGCATGAACTGCCACTATGAACCTTGATTCCATCTCATGAAAAGATGCCATAAGTGCCCTAAAATCCCAAATCCATCATATCTCCTTAATATATATCATCCTTGATCCATTATATACCATGATAATATGTATCCACCATGATCCATTTTATCACAAAGAAGGTTTGTAACCACCATGATACATTATATCTAATGAAACATTCCATGACATATTTCCTCCTTCCAAACTACTTCCATAATATCTAGCCACAATATAATACTCACTCATAACAAATGAATAATAAAAAATAACAATAATATAACAACTGATATCCATAACATTGTAGGCCTCACATACAATAATTTCACATGACCATTTCATTTTATTTTTCCATTAATCACCAATTTTCAGCCATGTTCGGTTTACCATTTATCCATACCCAATATATTATCTTTCCATATCAAATCATAGATACCTATATTCATTATACATGATATTTAATCAGTTCATAACCATTTATTACTTTCATTAACCATCCTTCCCCAACTCAGATAACTTTTTGGTTTGTCATTCAGACTTCCAATTGTCCTTTCACAAATTAGTTTGAGCAAATTTAAGGAATTCATAACAAACAAAAAAAATAAAAACACCCCCTTTATCTTTAAGAATCTATAAATAATGAAATTTTATGGAAAAAATAATTTCAAAAATATTGTTTATATTTCCTCTTCTAATTTTTTATCATGGTTTCCTTCTTTATGTGATTATTCATTTTGGGGCTCTAAGATCCATTAGCAATAGATGAAAACCCATAATTAAAAAAAATCAAAAATTAATCTTGAAATTAATCACAACATGAACACCAAATTTTAAGGATCAATTGGTGGAAATAAAATGAAAATGAGAAAGTACCCATAAAAAATAGATTTTACCTTCCAATTTACTTTTAATTGGTTCAATATATTAATTAATTTCTTACTCCACATTAAGGTGTTTTTACAATCCTTCCATTTACAATAAACTAAAACACCCGAAAAAATCAAAAAAATAATTGGAAGGAAACAAAATAAGAATATTCACAAATATTAATTACTGATTTCATGAGACCAGTCTGATGAACCATTACCTAGTATTTTCCCCTTGTAAAATGTTGCAGCTAAGGAATACAGGATATAGAAGGTTTTTCCTTACATGGAAATTGTAAAGGAAGAGTTCCTTTACATTGATGAATATCATGGAATTGAAGAGATAGTTATGGGGTCATCAAAATAAGAGAAAAATAAAGGAACAAAAAAGGATAAGGATTTAGGTATTTTAACATAGTAGCAATGCATAAATTGGAAAAATGGTCTTGAAACTCCCATTAAATTCTCCCAATGATTTGTTTATATATCCCCCAAATAATTTATGAGTGAACCAAACCTTCAAAAATGAGTTTGAAATCATTAAATGAGTAAAAATAATTTATTTAAATCATTTTAGGATTTATAAATCATTGAAAAAAGAGTTCATGAGTTTCTGAGAAAAAAATGATGAAATCCTGAAAAAAGGGTAAAATTTGATACCCATAAATAAGCATGGGGTTCTCTGTAAGGGTTAATTGTTTTACACTTAAAAATTTCTATGAAAGGGCTCACATAAGGGAGTACTAGTATTTACCTTAAGTATGATTTATAAAAAATAACCATTACCTTATTCCTAGAGTATGATGTGTATAAGGTTAACTAGGGTTTACCCTTATTTGTTTGACTACATTTACACGAACTTTATAAAATATAGGCTACCCTTACACGGTGTTTACAAAATAACATATAACATTACACATTGTAGAACTACCCTAATGTAAGTATAAATAATATTCATGTCCCCTGACACATGTTAGATTCTTTCCATTATATGAGTAGGGGTACCCTTATGTAGGTATACCTTTACCATTAATATTATATGGGGAACCCTTACACAATGAAAAACTCTATACTCTTCCCAAAGGAAACTCATAGGTTTCCCTGGAATAAGTGAACTATATCTTTATACAACCTAATTAAAACATGAATTACCTTAATACAACAGTTCCGAAACCATTTTTACCTTTACAAAAAACTTTTAAACCACCACCATAACCATTTGTAGCCTCTTTAAAACCAAGGTACAATTAAAGATCTCCTAGAAAACAACATTATATTTACTCAAGTCATTGAAAACCACAATTAACCTTATGTAACTTCAATTTCATTTATAATAGAAAATATTTCATTGGAAATATTAAATTTTCAATTTAACTAACTTATAATTAATTTTGAAAAAGGTTTATATAATTCCAAAAAATTCAAGTGATCTAAATTTTTTTATATAGAATACTACAAAGAATATAAAAAATGGATCTTCCCATTAATGTGTCCCTTGATTAAAGCTTTTTCCCTTCTTCGAAAATCCCTCCACTCCCTCCTCACTCGACGAAAGATTCTCTGGTGTTGTTTAATAGTTCTACTATTTCTAAAGTTTTTAAATCCTTCATAGTTTCTCTCACGGGTCTGTCGGATCCTTCGACATGGTCTAGCCTACCAACCATTCTAGAAAATTCCATTTCTCCTCAGTGTGCTATGTTGGTTTAAATATGATCTTCGGTTGATATGATGGAATATGATATTTTGAAATCATCAGAATATCATAATTTTTCTCTGGTGGTTTGGTTTTGTAGAGATAAGCCTTTAATTATTTTATTTAAAATTATTGAGAATTCATAGGGGAATGGGTATCATGCGTTGGTCTTAGTTATCTCTAGAACATCTTTCTATATCTATTTGTACTCTTAAGGGGGCTTCGTTAAGGTGTGGTCTCAGACCGATCATCACTACAGTGCCTGGTATTTCTCCCTCATGAGGTGGTCTTGGAATACTTATTATGGGAAATATTTATTCATGGTGATGGTTGGGGTTCGACTTCTAGGACTACCTATCCAACTCCACAACCCCTCAATTCCTCAATCAGTGGGTAATGCGTTGGATTACTTACTACGTGTTCATGGATGATGATACTTAGTGCCTCCAGTCATTGTCTAACCCTCACATCTGTGTGGAGACTAATCTTGCTGCTCTGATCCATTCGATATTCTTGACTCGATCATGAGAAGGTTTTTCATGGTGCCAACGGATCTTCATTCCGGAATTTCCTAGGTTTTGTGTTGAATATTGTCTTCAGATCCATTCTTACAAGCTGTCTAAGAGAACCATACTGGTTTTCAAAGTAATGAATATGGTGGATCCCTTGATTTCTGATGAAGTTTCCACTACTGAAATTGTTATAGATATAGGGTCTTCAGAGACATGCAGTTCAAGGTTACCAGTACTAGTCATGGTGGAAGCTTAATTTTATGATCACGGAATAGTGTTTTAAAAAGAAGTGGGATATTCGAATTTGGGAAAAATAATTCACCTGATAGAATCTAAAGCATCTGAGATACCCGTGTTAACATATGGGACCCCTGAACCCTCAGTGACTGGCATAATATACTAGGAGGCTATTTTTTATCACATTACTGGTTGTCTTGATTTGGTTTTGGTTTGTGATAATCCGGTCTCACAGGCCCTTCACCTTGGTTTCAGTGGTCATCATTTGCGTTCTCCATCAGTCCTGGCGGGTAGTTTTTTGAATTTTTCTAAAATATATACATTCTTTTAGGATACCCATGCCTTCAGAAGGTCAATAGAGAGAAGGTTGTTAGTGTCTTTTTTCCCAGAGAGGATGTCGCCCGAGTATCCTCTCAAGAGTGGCACTTCTAACAGATTATCTCTCTTAGTTGAAGTGGATGAGGTTTTTAATCCTGTCCCTCTAGAGAATAGAGACAGGGGAAAGTTATTGGTAGATTATCCAATTATGGTTTGAAGGTGCATCACTAGGTCCATGAAAAGGGAATCATCCATCCTCATATCTCATTTCAAGAGAGGTTCTAGGAGCTATGTGACCAGATCCCCCCACATATAATGGTTTATTTCATCATATGGAATGCATGGGGATTGGGTGAACATGTGAAATCTTCTTTCACTGCTTCATAATCTCATAACCATAATGATTTTATTTATATGATCTCTAACCCAAACCATATTATCAATTGGATAACTCATCTTTCTAGGAATATGAGTTTCTCATATTATTTTTATGCAAGTCTATAAAACTGTCAAATAAGTAACTTTGGGAAACATGGTATCTTTCTCAAATTTCCTAATGATTTTGAGAAGCAGACTACCACTGAAATCTTCAAGGGGGGTAATGAGTTATTTTTCTCTTTTTTATGAGAAATGTGATGTTACCATTATAATGTATTTTGGGATGAACCTCTCAATGTTCCACCCATGATTTCTCCCTTGGTTTATCAGGGGTGACTTCACTACTATTGCAGAAATTTTAGAGAAACATGGTTGATCAAAATTTTCAACCAAGTCAATGGAGGACTTCAATTATTTCATGGACCATTAGGGACTCATGGATTTGGGATTCACTGACAATAAACTTATGTTATGAAATTACCAAAATGGGAGAAAGATGGTTCAGTGCAAGTTGGATAGGAGTCTCTCAAATCTATATGGTTTGGAATCTAATTCCATGGTCATAGTTTCTCATCTCACTAGATAACTCTTAGACCATATCCCTCTACTGGTGAGTTTGAAAAAGGATAATTGGAGGTATAATAGTTTTTCTGATTCTTCCAATTGTAATTGAATTGATGTCTTTTTGAGGGTTTTTCGAAGGGAGGAATTGTGCTGAAGCCTTTTTCTGGGAGACTAAGTTGTCACTCTGAAAAGGGGTTATAATAAATCCATTTGAAGAATGGGATACAGTCTCCGGTGTGGTTTAATATGGCCACCAACAAGGGTTCGATCCATTCTGTATGTGCTCAACCACCGTTTGAAGATAGGGTTTCTGAGTCTAAGCTGTAAATTCATATTCAAGGAGGACTTTGTGTCTTCAGAGAGTTTATATTGAGGTTAGGATTCGACCATTGTGAGGTTTGAACCTACTCTTTTCCTCTAATCTAGTGTATGGTATTATTTTGTTCTTTGTCTTCACAAATATCATAATCTTTGTTGTTTGAAAAAAAAACTGAATTTATGTCTTTTTAAAGATGGTCAAGAGGTCCTTGGAAAAGCCATTGAGAGGATCCGCTTGGATTGGTTTGATAAATGGGCTGTAACATTTGAAAAAAGAGGATCATTCATGGCCAAATAATAGAAATGATGGGGATAACAAGCTAGTGTGTCTTAGAATAGTCATTGAACATCTAGAGGAGGCTCTTCAACATAGTTGTAATGATGAATTGTTCTTATTTTTAATGAATAGAAAAATATATTTGCTGAAAAATTGGTGGAAATTGAGAGGTTATATAGGGGAAAATCAAGAGCCCTTTGGCTGAAGGAAGGGGATCAGAATAATTTTTATTTTCATTCTTATATAAAATATAGAAAGGTAGTTAAAAGAATGAATATTAGGCTAAATTATGGTTCTTTTACATGTTAGGAAGAGGTGGTTTGGAAGAAGGCTTTGAGACACTTTTAAAACATTCTAGTTAGAAAGGTCAGTATCAGGTCATAGGGTCATGACCAATATGAAGATGAAGAAAAGTTTATGTATTAAATTTCCTTTAGGGTGGAAGATAGAGATAACGGGTTACTAGTTTCCATTACATTGGAGGATAAAATTAAAGATAACATGTCTAGCATGAAGCTAGAAAGCACTCCACGTACTGACAAGTATCTAAGAATTTTTTTATATGGCTTCTTGGGATGTTATTATTTCCATTGAAGGAGAAGATGTGAAGGATTTATTTAGAGGTGGAGCTTTGAATAATGTTGTTTTTTCCTCCAGGGTTGTTGTGATTCCTAAAGTGAAATACATGGTTATCTTAAATCTATACAGAACAATCTGTTTATGCAATTTTGTGAATTTTTTTGGACATTCTGATAAACAAAATACTTAGTATTGTTATTACAGGATTAATATTGAAGGGGAAACATGAATTTGTGTAAGTAAGTACATTATAAGGGGATATTGGTATCACAAATAAGATGGTAGAGGATTTAAATAAAATTATATTCTGGACCAATTTCATGATAAAGTTGGATATGGACAAAAATTATGATAGTATGGAATAATGATTCATCAACAGAGTCATGAGGATGTTTGAATTTCAAGAATGGTTCTGTGATCATTATTTTAGATGATATGCTTCTCTGAGGATACTATCTCAATCATGGGAAGGAACTTTGGCTTCATTAAATCAGTTTTTGGTGTAAGTCAAGGTGATATGTTATCACGTAACTTATTTATATTGGAATAGTAATATCTTACTAAAAACATTATGTGTGGTTTGGAGGAAGTTAGGATCACTCCATTTTAAAATAGGTATTCGGGGGGAAGAATATCACATCTTTTATTTTCTGATGTTATGTTATTTACAATTAATGGAAGACTATGATCAGTTCTAGGATTCGATAAAATAATTAATTCCTATATATTCTTAAGGGTTCAATGTGTCAATGGAAGTAAATTTAGTATTTTTATCTCCAATAAATGATCAAGAAGGAATAGTGACATGATTCAATGAAAACTCAACCTGAAAAGAATGAAACTTCCAATGGAGTATCTTGGTTCACTGATATCAAATGGAAGGATCAAAAGTATTTATTTGATGGAATAATCAAGACGGGTCAATGTAAGAATTTTCAATATTAAAAATTGTGTTCTCTCATTCAGAGAAAGGAATATATTGATAAACAGTTTTCAAACATCAATACCTATTCATATTCTTTCTACTATTAAACTTCTGAAAGGGAAAATCACCAAGCTAGATATTACAATGAATGATTTTTCATTGGAAGGTCATTAGGCTGGGAGATGATACTATGCATCGTGGTTCTTACTTGTAAAAACAATCTATGAAGAAGGGATTAATTTGCAGAGTGTGTCATAAACCATGAACACAATGAAAGCTAAAGGGGAATGAGAGATCGTTGAATATAACTCTCTTTGTGACCTTTTTATGAGGGATAGATACATCGATTACTAGGAGTAATGGTCCATCAGAACTAGAGTTCTTTCATGTTTAGCTCATCGCATGGATAAAAATGTGGAAGATTTGGTGCAAAAGGTAAGATGGGTGGTCGAGAATGGAAATGTGAACTGCTAGAATGAAATATGGGATTGGGAAGTTCTGTTTTTTCTTGGTTTTCCATTCCAAATCACTTGTTTAAGGAATCCAATATGTAACCACTTATTTTTAAATATATTTTTAATAAAGAACAGATGAACTTCCACTAGAACATTTGTTTGGTGGATAAACCAAATAGGCAGGTATTCACCAGTTCATCATTATGCATATTTAGTGGAAAGGAATATAGGAACTTGATGCATATAAGAAATGAGGTTCATGGCTTGGAATTAAGAAATTTTCATAAGGAGCTTCATAGTAAAATGGATTTCATTTTTTGGAAAATAATGAATGTACCTATTTTAATAGATAATAACATGTAGAAAAAGGTTGTGAGGCTGGCATCTAGATGTCATTGATTCATGCTTCCAAAATAAGAATCCTCAAGGAACCTAATTTTAAAGGTATATTGGGTAGTGTAAATATAAATCTTTTTGGGGTACATCAAAAAAATTAATTATAGTAGGGATTACATACAAGAGGTTACTAAAAACTGGTTCAATGGGGCTGGTCTACATGGATTGGAGATGAAGTTTATAGTTTTGATTTTATCTTCACTTGGTTGATCATTCTGGGGGAAAGAAATTAGGAAATAGAGGGTATTAAGGCCTCTCTTATGTTATTCTATGTTAATGTTAAACATTTGGTGGCCGATATGGTATAATTATCCATAGAGGGGATGCTTCTTCTACTTTATGAAGGATGCTTCCAAGGAACTGTCCCATTTTTGTAGACAACTATCTGAATCATGGTCGTTGGATCAAATAAAGATCTCCCATTACGTGGATCAAATTAAATGTGGAAGGATCCTTTCAGGAAGGGGTAATGTGAGGAGGTTTCCTGGTGAGAGATAAAAATATTTTATTTTCCATCAGATTTAGTTCTTTCTATGGGGCATGTTCGTCAATTTTCATGGAGGAAAAGGTCTTGAATACTTCTCCCATGCTATTCAGGTTATATGACATTTAGATCTCTGAGGTTGAATATTAATTTGTGATACTTGTCAGATTTCTGAAAGTAAAAGTTAGTTATCCATGGGATGTCTGTTACATTATTAGAAAAGGTAAAATTATTATCAAATAAGACATTTAGGTTAGACACACTTGGAGAGAAGGTAATTTTACAGCACATGCTCTTGCGAGTAAAGGGATTTCAGAAGAATTCCCATTTTTACACACTGGATTGGGTCTCTTCCGGATGATTGAAAAATTATTGTTAAGAGTGATTCTCTTAGACTTCATCATTTTATACCTCTATGAGTGGTCTATGATATTGAATTTTTGTTTTCTTGTTTTAAAAGTAATAAAACGTCAAATTTCAGTCAGTCATTTTTCAAAATTACAAAACACTTAGAAAATTAATTAAATCATTTTTAGAACTCAAAATACATATAAAATATTTTTATCACATAAAATACTTCCAATTTAATTCTTAAATAAACATGTAAAATTATGGAATTACTTTTACAATTTATAATCTCATTTATCATCAAAATAAATTATAAATAAGTTGTTAAAAAATTAAAATTTACAAAATCATTTGAATATAAATTCTAAATATTTTATAAAACTACTCTTGAAACACAAGACACCAAAAAAATGACAAGGTAGGATACATAATGCTCCATAACCTTACATCATATACCTCTAAAACTATTCTCTTCCTTGAGAGTTAATACAAAAATGAAAATGAAAAGGAAAAAACCATAACAACTATCCCTTGAGATACCTCTCTTGAATCTCATTATTGACAGAACACAACTACAACCATAAAAAATTCTACTAAGATACCTCTCAAATATAAGAAACATAATACAAATGAAATTGGAAAGATCAAAATGATGATCCTCCTAAAAAATGTTACTAGGAAACCCTCATGACACTAGGAGATACCTCCCAAATAGAATGCCAAAGTGGAACAATTTTCCTCACTTCATGAATAAATATTCCCGACTAATCCATCCACATTAAGCAGGTTTTCAAGATATACATACATTAACAATAAATTACCTCATAATGTTTGAAAACATTCCATCATTTTAGAAAAATGGGTGTTCTAGATATTTTCATGAAAATATTTATACATAATTTTTTCAAAATTGTTCAACATAGTTTAAACTTTTTTTAAAAAAATACACCATATGGTATCAGTGAAAGTATTAGGAATAAAAGAATAAATCCATTTTTTTTACTAATTCTCCATTAGATATTTGGAAACATGTTTAATCATGGGACAATCATATTTATGGTTCCCCAATGCATCACAACAAAAATAGATCAAATCTATAGACATAGGACACCTCGAACCACTCAACCCAACCACACCAATCCAAGTTATAGCCTTAGAAAATATCCTCACCCTTTTCCTCCATGAACCCTAAACAAAGAAAATCATAGTATTCAAATCTGCATCCCCAAATACTCATGGGGGGATTCTCACCCAAATCTTTTTTCATATACATACTCTTTTCCATGATCAAAAAATGATCTCTCACTTCTTCCCAATATAAAAACTCGAATGTCTCAATCGATCCATGAATCAATGGAATCATGGAGTATACAAAATGTTATGCCCATACAGTCTCATAGTGTAGAATACAGATTAACCAACTAATCAGGTCTATAAAGTGGACCCCAAAGTAATGTAAACTCTCACCCACTAAAAAATCTCATGAATCTCCTTTAAAAAATCATGAATATACATATGAGAAAGGAAACTTTTCTTGAATATATCAAGGAATTTTCCCAAAGTCATCTCTTCTAGACCACTTAACATCATCTCCTTGGCATAGAAAAAGAGATATAGTCATTCAGAATCTATCTTCGGTATTCACTAACCCAAATGTAACTTCAACCTCCTCCAATGAATCTAAAACATTAGGATTGGTGGGCCCAAAAAATAACTTAAAAACTTCATAACTCTGTAATTTTAATAAGGATTTATCCTAAGAACACTTTTCCACTATTTCACACTAAGAACCATGATGTTGTTTTGATTATATAGCTTTAATATAAGACACAAATAGGTTATAAAAAAAACAGGCATGAAAACCAAGAAAAAAAGATACCAGAATGTCATAGTAAGAACATAAAGCTAGTTTAACTCCCCCACAAATCAACACACATAAACACATCACCATCATCTACCTGTAAAAACAAAACACCATTCAACATCATCCACAATCCACCAATTTTCCACCCAACAATCCACCCCAAAATTTCAATATCCATATAAAACATGCTAATAACCACCACAAATACCACACAACACTAACTCATCCTAAATATACTACTAAACTATTCATGATGCACACATACAAATCACAGGGACCCACTCACCATATTAGGATATTTTCCACATTACATAAGACCAACTCACCAACACAATTTTGAAATGTGTTATAATTATCACATACTGATGGGGAATAAGTTTCCATCCCTTTTCATGAATGAATCCATAATACGCATCACTAGCATAAGAATAATTACATCAAGCCCAAACAATAGATATAAAAATTAATCACTTTTTTATAAAAATTTTGTTGTAGATAGAAAAAAAATGTTGTTAAACATTAATGATTCCCCAAAAAACCTTCCAATTGAAAACATTAAGTGATTAACCCCAGTTTTTTGGAAGGTGGGTGATTCCATCAATACAACCACAACACATAACAGCGCATAGCAAACAAAATTTGTACATGATCACAACAACAAGGATCGATATCTAAAAGATCATATAGTTCCCATGATAAGTGGTATAAAGTGTTTAAGGCTCAAGCATAATTATAGAATATTATATTCATAAAAAATAATTAAAAGATAATTTTATAATTTGGAAGAAAGATTTCAGTATGGAATGAGAATGCTTCAATGAAAAAAAATTTAATAAACATAACAATCACAACAAAAGTCATCATTTTCCAAATAATGTTGGATGTATAGTCAAGCCTTATATTTAAATATTCATAACATGAAGATAAGATAAATACAAAAATCTACACGTATTTGATTATATACATGAATATTAGGAATTGAATTCAAAAATTTGACCTCAAGGGGGACATTCTCATATAAAAAACTAATCAGAATTAATTTCATACATCATGTATTCCAAACACAAATTATACATTTCATAGACATTTTATTATTTAGGAAATATTATTTTATATTTAAAATTAAACAAGATTTTAGGATCCTAATGGTAAAACATTACCTCGGATCATAATATTTAAAAATTCACATGTGGTGTCACTATGTATCATGCTTGACACGACCAAACCAAATTGTCTAAACATTTAATCACACAAAAATATGATTATACCTAAAATAAAGAAAACATGATTATAATTTAATATCTAAAAAAACATAATAAATACCTAACATGATTCCATATTCAAAAAACAATACCTTAAACAAATAACATTTTTTATTATTATATGCTATCAATTTACGTAACAATCCCCACATATGTTCAAAACAGTTGGTATACTTCCCATAATACATTAGACAATATGAATATATATATTTCATCACCTAAACATAGAATGGTACTCATTAATAAACATGAAATAAATAATTATTTAAGTTCCATAGATTTATTCAATCTTATAAGAATTAGTTCATTTAGGTAAAATAGTTTTAAGTATAAATAGTTTACTACAATATATTCTTATCATTTTTGAAGATTCTAAAAAAAATCCATCCTTACAATAAGTCCACAACACATGTAAGAAACAATCATGATTAAAATTATTGCATGGAATAAAAATTACATTTCAGTTTTAATGAGAATAAATAATGTAATGTTACAAATATTTTTACCATTCTAGTGAAAATGATATAGATTTAATAATTTGGAAAACATTGAATTTGTTAAATGTTATCACTGATCATGTTTATTAATTTTATGAAACATGAAAATATGAGACACTAAAATTTCATTCATTGTATGAAAATTATATCACTAGAATGAATTATATAATTTAAATAACATTAAAAAACTATATTCATGCCAAAATATGGAAGGGTAAGTCTATTCATGTTTTGTTCAAAAAATTTAACTGATTATCAAAATTCATGTTACTCATTTATAGGGATTCGAAAATTTAAATTACTAAAACCATGTTTCACAATAAATATTTATCACATGAACATAAAACATCATGAAAGAAAAACATTCATTGAATAAAAAAATGTAGGGAATTTAAAATAATACAAAGAAAAGTTTGAAAACAATTCATTTTAGCATTCTGGTATAAAATATACATAAGGATACATGATTTACAAGTGTTCTCATAATTACGAAACATTTAATAACTAAAAACATTAATTATTCTTGGATAAAAATTATTATGCCTAACAAAAACAGACCGAATTATTAGGCACTTCATCATTAATAAAAATTTCATGGAAAAACATATTATTACAAGCATGGGAAAACCCATTCAATTTCAAGAAAGGTGTTCAATTAAAATTTATATTTCAATTAATTATTATATAAATTTTTTTATTTATGTTTATGAACTTTTTTTAGATATAATAGAAATCCAAAATAACTATTTCATATAATCAATGTCACAGAAGCACAAATATGCTTCAAATTTCGATGAAACTAATTATCCATGTACCACAATAAAGTTTGTACCATAAAACGGTTTCACATTCACCTAAATGTTTTAGTAGGTTTTCAAAGTCTTGGTATTAGATCATATGGGCCCCAAAAATATCTATGACTTATTTAATATCCTTGGTATACATCAGATGTTATGATAATGTTTCACCACTACCCTACCAACCCATGAAATAACACAAATACCTAATTCTAATATCCACCCCATCTCTCAACCATAACATATAATACCACTCTTTATCAACCCCCTCCCACCAAAGGTACCCCTCCTCGAACCAAAATGGATCCTCATGTACCAAAAATGGATAAAGGGATATAATTACCATATAGTACCACCTATAGTAAGCCCCACATTGGTGACTTGCAATGAGGGTATATATAATCTCTCATAAGGAAGTTACAAATCTCTTTATAAATGATAGGTTTTAGAGATAGGGAATAAACCCCAATGTAAATCCGTGTAATAATGTAAAAGCAGGGAAACCAAACCATCCCTTAATGAATGTAAAAAGTTAACAAGATAACAAAACATTCTCCAATCTCCAATCCAATAACCAACTCTATCTAATATGACCGATCAAAAGATTTATCTTCATTGATCTGACTTAAAATGACTAGAAAAATATTATGGTGTGAGAATATGGGGTTAATCAATAAGATCATCCATAAAAAGAGATAGAAATCCATGTGTAATAAATATATAACAATAATAATGAATGAAGCCAACCCAGATAACCATTAATATATAATCATCAGTAACATGTTAGGCTAGAATAAGAATAAACCATAAGCCAAAATATCATAAACAATCAAAAAGAGTAAATAAAATATATAGACATTTATATTCCATTGATTTACCATATACACAACCAAAACAACCTTCCATAACTAAACAAAACCACCAGATTATAATAATCACCACAACACTTCCTCCTCCAAGACCATATGTACTCATCTCAACTCTAACCTATCATCCACGAATTCTCCCACTCAAACCGGTTGAGAGGTGGTAGGATCCTCCTATCATAAGAGTACAGACATGAGTATAACTCAAAACATAAAACATATCATCAACCATCATGACATACATCCATGAAAACAACACCAAAATCCTACATATCCACATCCACAACCACTTTTCCACATTCAGAATAATTTGATAACCTTACCTCCACCCATCAATGGGGTAATGCAAACATAAAGAACATAAATCTTGGTCCCTCCTCCTTATATTTAAATTCATCACCAAATCTAATCCATTTCCAAAAGTAGGGTATTGTGAACATGTAGAGCTTCAAACCCATACCCCCTTACTATATACGACCACCACTATGAGCTGACAAATCATCTCATCAAATACAACCGTGAGTACACTATAATCCACAAACCATAATTTGTTGTCCATATATAATAACATCAATACATTATAAAACATAATAATATATAAACACTACAATCATTATATCCTTTAGAAGGCTTATAACCACTACGATCTATTATAACCCACAAAATATTTTACCACACCTTTCCTCCTATCTCAACAAATCCAAAATTTCCAACTACAACATAATACTCACACATTAAATAACACAAGACATAATAGGGAAATAAAAAAAACATCAAAACCAATATCCATAAAATATTATTCCGCAAAAACAATCAGATAACCAATTAATTATATTTTCCCATTAATCCCCAGTTTCCAACCATGTTTAGTCTACCATTTATTCATTTATCTATACCCAACCATTCATCATTCTATTTTACATTCCAAATTCATATATTCATTATTCACTACGATTATTCAGGCCATAACCATTCATTACGTTGATTAAACATCCACCCATAATACGCTTACCTTATTTTTTATCATTCACAATTCCCGTTTCTTTTTCACAAACCAGTTTTATCTAATTTCAAGGAAGTCATAATAAAGAAAAACAAAACACAACCACATATTTCTTCATAAAACCCCTAATAATGACATGGAAAGGTACCAATAATTTTGGAAACACAGTTTTTTTTCACATTATATAATTTTCCTATCCTGGTTTTTTTCTTTAACTAAATATTCATTTTGGGGTCCCAAGGTCCATTAGAAATATCATCAAACACATAATTAATAATCAATAAATCGTCATGGTAGTAAAAAAAACACTAAAATCAATTGTTAAGTTTGATCATATTTCAATAAAATTAAAAATAAAAATTGCACACAAAATATATTTTCCCTTCTATTTTTATTTATCGATTCATTTTATTCATTAATTTTTAACTTCCCTTTAAGGTGTTATTGTAATATATCACTTTCCCATAAACCAAAACTCCCCAAAGAACTAAATTAGGTTTATTTTAATTAAACACAATAATAATATTGATGAATATTAATTTTATAACATAGGATATATTTCTTGAGAACCCTTACCTGGTATTTCCCTATATAAAATATTGTAAGAAAGGATAATAAGAGCGAAAATTTTATTCCACTCTTGAAAATTATAAACGAAGAGTGAAAAAAATTGATGACTCTTTTGTAATTTATGATAGGGTTCTAGGGGTCATATAGATTTTAGGAAATTGAAATAATGGATTGGGAAAGGGATTCAAGTATTTTAAAATAGCAATAATTCAGAAATTATAAAGCCGACATTGAAACCCCTATTAAGTTTTACAAATGTTTTTTAAGTAAATATTTAATCATGGTGTGAAAGAAACCTTCCAAATGTAATTTTAAATAATTAAATGAGTAAAAATAATTAAAACCCACGATATTATGCATTAAACGTCATTAAAAAAGGAGTTCACATGGTCTGTATATAGAAAAGAAAAAGACAACCTAAAAATAGGTAAAAATATATTCACATATGCATGTCATGGGTTATGTATATGAGTAAATTGTTTTACCATTACACAATTCAATGTATAAGATCACATAAGGGTAACATAGTCTTACCCTTCTACATATGCATTATAAAAATAACCCTACCCTTATGCATGGACTATGCCTTGTTTAAGGGTAACTGGGTTTTATAGTTTCATTGATGACTACCTTCATTTGGGATTCAGAAAACCCAGTTTACCCTTATGTTCATTTTAAAAAATCCTATATAGCCTTATTTAATAGTTAAATTCCTTTACATATGTTTAGAAAATTTAATAGTACCATTATGTAGGAATGAACTTGTCTTTAGGTGAGCATGGGGTACTATTACATAGGTTTGAATTTACCTTTATGTGAGTAGGGAATACCCTTATGTAGTGCAGAAACAAACCACTACCCTTATGAAACTCACAAGTAACCCTTACAGAGGGGATCTCTATATTTACAAAGCCAATACAAACCATGACATACCATTAGGTTGAAGTGTAAAAACTAGTTTTACCATAATGTAATTATTTAAATCCACAACTTTAACATTATATAACCTATTTAAAGCTATGGAAAAATTATTCAACTCATATAAAAACAATATTACCATTATACAATCCACTAAAAACCACTATTACCCTTACAAACCATCCATTTCATGAATAAAAGTAAATAGTTAATTGAAAGAATAAACTTTTAAATTTATCTGACTTATAAATTATTTGGAAAATGGTTTATTGTAATTAAAAAAATCAAAAACACCTCCATAATTATTTAAATCATTTTTATAAATAAAAAATCACTAAAATATTCAAATCACTCAAACAAATATCAAATAAATTATCCAATAAAATTACATAACATTAAAATTAATTTTATAATGCATACAACTAGTTATAAGAAAAATAAATTATATATAAATTGTAAAAAATACATTAACAATAATAAAATCAATTTGAAATAAATCTAATTTTTTTATAAAATCACTCTATAACTCACAAACACTAAGAAATGCAATGGAAGGACTTATTAAAGCATGAACCCTTACACTTACTACTAAGAAGGACTAAGATAAAGTATTCCTTTATGCTCTAATAAATGAATTGATCATTCTAAAATATTCAGAAGCAGTATAAAATTCATGATTTTTCACATATTATATTATTGTATTTGAATAGTTGATATTGAGGAGGTAGATCTTACATTATGATGTGATTATATCCAACAACACACTAAAGACATTTTTTACATATAAGATTCTAAGAAATACCTTTTAAGACTTTATGGATATAGTATAATCTCATCCAAACTTAGAGTATTAGGAGATAATATTGGGTTAAGTATGATACCTTCCCAAGGGTTTAGGATGATACCTTCCCAACCCTTGTAACATTGAGTCAAAGATGATTCCTTTTCACCTATTGTAAATATTGTAATTGATTAGTGATGAAATCTATTTCTTAGAATTAGTCTGAATGTAGAGAAGAGTAGTCACCCATATTTTCTATAGACCTTTTAAGAAATAATATTTACCATAAATTTATTATATTTTAGATAGATGTAGAGAGTGATATTTAAATGGATTTGATCAAGACATCAATTAAATATAGATATTTTTTGGATAAATTATAAAAATATTATAACTAATTTATCCCCCCTTATCTTATTTGTACATCATCATTTACATGGTCACATAATGTATTGATGGATCGTACCAGGTTCCTTAGAGAATATCAAATATTAACTTAATAAAAGATTAAGAATCTACATTCTGTCAACATTAGAAGTGTTCCACCATTTTATTTAAGAAATTATCATGTTCGGATGAATTTGATGATTCCTTATCTTATTTGTATTCTCTAAGAAGTTAATTATAATATTATAGTGGGTTTTATACCAGTTGAGAGTGATAAACCTATGAATTTTAGATAAAAATAACCAGTATGTTGATATAAAAAAAACTGAAATATACATTTATGCATGAATGATACTATCATTCATTAGGGAGTTGAAATGTAAGAATGTAAATGAAATATTTCCTATTAATAATGATATATATTTCATAAATGTAATATATAAAAAATAATTCTATCATTATAACCATTTTTGAGGGGATATGATGGAAAAAATATATTAGTTTGCGATACGGCAGTCGATTGTACACACGAACAATGGTTTCATTACCAATTTGATAGAAGAGGAGATGGATTTATGTATTAAATTTAAATAATGATATATAATTTAATTATAGATATATATTATTTTCTCATAATGGTTGAATAATATTTTAATGAAATAGTTGAATAAATAAAACAAAATTTTCAGTTAAGAATGATACCTCTTCGTCGGATGACCTCTTTAGGATTCCCCCAAAATCCATTATAGAAATGTATTCTAATCAATTCATGTATTATAGTACATGGTTATTATATTTTGGAATTTATTTGGGTAGGGTTTGGATGAATCACATGACTTTGTAAGTTTTAAGTGGGGAGGAGAGGGGTTGCCTTCTATAAGTGGGGAGGAGAAACATTTTTGTAAACACCAAAAACTATTCAATAATACGTAACAACTCAATAAAGATAATCAAAAATAAAAATAAAATGGATATTAGGGAAATAATTTAATTAATAACCTACACCACAAAAAAGAAAAATTCTTTAAACATGAAATTACTTAACCTCTAAGGTTACCCACTTTTACCATTTTCGTTTTCACCTATGATAACTAGTTTTCTATATTTAGGGGTTAAGATAGTTACTATAAAAGAAAAATTGACCCAATATTAGACCTTGGTTTATATTTTAAACCATTTCCAAATATATTTGTGGAATATATTATTTTTATAAACTGAAAATCATTCTATAAAATATTATTTATTTTAAAATATCATAAATAGTAATTTTGACACTATTTATTTAATTTGACTTTAAAATTATTACGATAATGACAAAAATCGAATATATACATTTAAAAATTCCCCAAAATGTTATAATTATATAAAATATTCAGGAAAAATAATAATGTATTCAATAGTTTGTTGACTTTAATATTTTTAAATTCATTAATTTTATTTTTTATTTAATTAAATGTTCATTACATCATTATTACATACACATTTAAAGAAATTATTTAAGCACTAAAATATTAATATAAAAAACCATTATGAATAAAATTTGTTTATATTTATAATGGTTATTTATAAATTAACTTTGGTTTTTTATACCAGACATAAAGTATTATTGAAATTAAATGCAAGAATGTGATCTTTTTGAATTTTCTTTATATAATATAATATAAAGGCCATAATCATTGATACATGACATAAAAAGGTCATAAACTTGAATAATTGAAGAGTATATAAAAAATATACTCATAAAATAAAATTTATTCTTGTATTATGTACATTTTTAATCCATAACATATTATTTTTACCTCAATTAACCAATTTTTCTTTTAATGTGGCAACAACTATTAACTATGGTCACTATTCATAACTACCAAAAAATTAAGATGAAAATATTAATGATTACTAGTAATATGGATTCCAAATATTATATCTATATATAAAATTAAATCCATATATGTGGATGAATTTAAATTAAAATTAAACTCTAAGATGAGATGAAAATGCGGGTTTTCATGAAATGTATTTTTCAAGGATAAGATGACATTATATTAACTATGTGACTATTATTTATCATTATATTAATATCAATTAATATCTATAGATATATAATCTATAAATTTAATTTAAATCATACACTATTATGCTTTTTTTAACTAATTAAAAATGAGAAACATTATGCAATATAAAACAGTTTTTAGAAAAATGTGTTTCTATGCCCAAAAATAAACTTTCACAAAAATATAGTTTAAATATTACTCAAATGTAATTAATATGATTGAATTTAAATAATTATTAATTATTAATTATTTTATTTTGATTAAAATTAAAATCATAATGTTTATTTTAAATTACATAACTTAATGAAAAGAAATGACAGCATTAGAAAAATGTTTATTTTTCTCTATTCACTAAAAATCAATATTTTTGGAAAATTATAAAAAAAACCTACATTAATTTTTCTATGATTATTTAAAAAATGAATTTAATTTTATCCAAAAAAATTATAAAATATCTAGAAATTAATTATAATGTTTTCAAAAATAATAATAAACTTTTTTTAAAGAAAACAAAATTATAAAGAATAAAGTTAATTTACAAAAAAGTAATTGAAAATTTACTTATATTTTAACAATAAATTTATATTGACTTGTAAATTAATATATAAATATTTTATAAAGTAGTTAATACTATTCATAACCTCTAATTTAATGGACATGTTGTGATATTCAAATTTAATTAATAATATTTCTCGGTTCGTTTAAGTTCGATGTTGAGTATCTTGTATTTTATCAAACATAGTTTTAATTTCTATGATATAAAAGTTTTATATGCTTACCCCTTTAATAAATTTTTCATAAAATTTGAACTTTTTCTCAGTAATCAAAAGTTTTACATTTTAAAATACCTTTATTGAAATCACAAATCATAAAAAGGGTTAATGAAACTTACTCTTGGTAAGAGAGAAGAGAAGGTATGAAGGTCACCTTAAAAAATACATATATGATTCCAAGTAGTAAAAGAGTAGTGTTTTGTAAAAATATTGACAAGGATTAAAAGCATAATTACCAAATATTGATAAAGGGTGATAAAAATATTTGATCAAAAGAAAATGAATGATCGTGACAAAGTTAACAACCAAAAAACGATAAACCAAAGTAGTGTGAAATTAGACCATCAATTTCATGAGAAATGATGGTAATAAGACATTTTTTCACGATCATTTTCCTCGAGTTTAGAAATTCTATTACCATTTATTTTGGAATATATAGAAATATACTTACTTGAAAAGTCAAATTGCAGCCTTTAATCAAATTCCACCATAATCTCACATTTTCATTTAAATATTGAGTACTCAATATGAGTTTTCAAAAAAAAATCACTAATATCAAATTATAATAGATCACATAATCTTAAAATGATAACAATATATTCCTTCTATATATATATATATATTAACCAAAACCAAAATGGTTAAAATAAGGTAGACTATTTCCCAAAATGAATAAAACATCTTATCATCAACATCTAAAATTCAACAGTGACACCTAATGTTCGAAATACTTCATTCCATAAATAATTATCCTTATAATTATTCTAAATATTTCTAAATAAGATTAAATATAATAAATTAGAAGTATTTTCTCAAATATTTCTCTGATATTGATTTAACATTTATCTATAAATAAGATAAATCACATTTAATGTATCATTAAAAAAAATATAGATGCAGAAATAATATAATCGCTATGATATGCAAATAATATCCACAAATAACGTAAATCACCATAAATATATAGTAAAATAATATATTATTATAAAAAATATTTCATAATTTATACCTCAAACAAAATCCCATATTGATTTTTTTACCTTAATCCTATAAGGTTTCCAAAATCACACATGTTTTCTTAAATAATATTAATCACCTTATCAAGAAACAAATTTCTTATAACATGGTTACATATATGATCAAATATAAGTTATGAAAATAATATTATCATTATCTTTCAACATGAAAAAATTATTTCATTCTAATTAGGTCATCACATAGGCCAACGGTAAGTGATGCTCTCTTCTCACTCTTCCATTGTGGGTTCAATCTCTATGGACTTACCTGATGTGACATGTTGTCAATTTTTTCTAAAAATATACTAATATAATTATTATGAAATTCCAATAAATATGATTAAAATCATCAAAAATAATCTCAATCCTTGATGATAATATTAAACGAAATTTTTATCAATACCTTTAAACATATGACATCAAAATGAAAAGAGAATTCTACCCCAATTAAAATTTTCACATATTAAAATTAGGGTAACATATTCCTTAAAAATATATCAAAAATCAATAAATTTCTCCATAATTACATCCATCACATTGAAAATAAAAATAGTATTACTACATTTAACTTTATTATCATCCTTAAATCTACCACTACATCATAACTCTTGAATCCCTATATGTATACACCTCAATCAGTCAAGGTTCCTCACAATCTTTTAACCATACTTTTCTATCTTATTCATTAATACTTATTTTCAACAACCAAAAATATGATACATGTCTTATGATTCAAAAATATAAAAACATATGTCCAGATACAATAAATTCATTTCATATGTCAACTGCAGTTTCCTCATCTTCAACTATAATAGAATTATATATTTGTATAGATTTATCAACACACTCTATTTGATCTCGTTTTTGAGATTTACCCCAAGTAAATTGATTATAAAAATTACTATACTCTCCACATCTAAAACATACAATTGATATCATGGGAATATTTCTATTCCTGTTCATTGAATTAGTCGAATAATTTCTTTTTTACATGGAATATTATTTCTTTATACCCTCCGTTAACTCATAAAAAATAACATACCATTCATTTAAGACATTTTTTAGGTGTGTCTTCCTACATTTTTGAAACAGAGGTCATTGAATATTTTTACATTTATGATTATCACCTAAAATTCCTTGGAGCCTCTTTTATCTCTTATTTGATGTGTCAACAAACTCACAAGGTTCATATTGTTTACCATAACACGTGATATACAGTTAAGAATGACTGTAAGAGTTTTCATTATATTTCCCATTCTATTTGGTTTCTTATTCAGACAAACACTTAATTTTCCTTCACATCAACTAATAATTTATTTTTTTTAGATCCAAACTTTTACAAAAACAATAAAGGATAGTGGGAGTATATAAAATAAACATAAAAAATAGTCTTATATAGAGTATATATACTATGATATCCTTAACAGTTCCATTATTTCTATTTATCCTAAATAAACATAATTTTCCCTCTCATACTAACCTTTGGGTTTATGGAATACTTTTACCATAATATTAAATTGCATCCTAACCTCTAGAGTTTTCTAAACTGCCCTCTCATACCAACTCTAAGGGATCGATCTTAAAAATTGCATAATTGTGAGTTTTAAGATAAGAATTTATTTTATTTTATTTGTGGATCTTTTTAGGTTTAAATTTCTAGAGAATTAGTTATTAAATCATAGATAATAATACTATATATTACAACATGGATAGTTATTATCAGTATATATTTTTTCCACAATATAATACATTTAAAAGGAAACAAGTTATATTTTCATGAAAAATAACCATAACTTTCAACTTGACTTCATCCATTCCACTGACCATCCTTAAAAACAATGATTTTTCTAAAATGATGAATGAGCACAAAAATATCAGTAGGGTATATAATAATAATTAAATTAGTATAGTTAAAAACATGAAAACCCATAAAACATACCTTTTTACCTGGAAATGGAATCATTGTTATTTTAAGAAGAATATTTATCTTACGTTTTGAAAAAAAGTTATTTCCCTGAAAAATCATTAGAAAAAACATAAATGTCACGTAGGTGAATCGGGATATTATATTCATGAAGCCTTACATACAACTTACAGATAACTTAAAAGTTTGTAATAACTATACGAACAACATCCAACATAATTTTCCATAGAACATAATAATCACCCAATACATTGGAGCACTATCTGGTATTACCCATTTCATAATATCTATCGGGATCACCAGTGAACTATAATGTGTCTCAACCCTACATATAAACAGTATTCATGGACCTTAACATGAGTAAAAAAATTAACCTTTCCAAATTTCATCAAAAAACCCATGAAAATCACTTTTAAACATACATTCAAAATACTTTCATTATCAAAACACCCTTTTATTTGATAAACCCAATTTCAAAACCAAAATACCTAGAAAAAGTTATTAAATAAAACATAAAACATTTTAAAGTAATCTTAACATAAAATAAAATTTTTGGTGGTGGAAAAAGTTATTTTCTCTTTATATGTTCAAAAATAACTGTACTTTTGTCTTTTGTAACGAAAGTCAAAAAGTCCATAAAAAGATTCATTTTTGAAAACCATTTAAATAAATTTCTAAGATAATCAAAATATATTTTATAAATATTTAATGTCCATATGTAAAAAATCAATGAAATAATTTTTCAAATTTACACAGGGTGGAAAAGGAGTTGAAAAATAATTATTTTTAAAAAGATTTTTTTAAATAAATCCCTTTAATTAAAACATTAAAAGATATCATTTTTAATTTTTTTTAATGAAACTAAAATATGATAAAAATGAAATATATTATCTATTGAATAATAAATAATAATTTTCTTGAAAAATATAGATGAATGTGTATATGTAAGGAAAATATTTAGAAAATAAATATTTATATCACTTAAAATAAGGTTTTAAATTAATGTTTCCCTTAACTTGAGTCCAAGTCATATAATATATTCATTATATAATAGAGTAATTAACATTTTTTTATTATATAATTGATTAATAAATATTTTGAGGTTTCTTATACCTTTTATAATATATCATACCAAGATATTCATAATTAGTTAATCATTTAAGTTCAGTTCATACATTTTAATGATATTCAACTTATATATCAAAAATTAATTCAATACGTTTAATATAGCCAATTAGGTACATATTTAAAAATATAAATAATAATAATCATGAAAAAATTATCATATTTATACATAAATTATACATTAAAATCAATCATGAAATTTGTTTATAAAAATTGTACTACATTAAAATCATGGAGTGGGTAGGTCATACGTACGCATGAATATAGTTAGATTATTTCATCGATCATTATGGAAATAAGGTAAGACTTATTTTATTTTTAAAAATTATAATAATTTTAAAAATAGCATACAATTTCTTTAAATATAGTTATATAAATCAGGAATCTAACGTGGTTTGAAAATAGAATCCCATGGCTTTGTGAAGTCAGCAGGTCACATATATGCATGAACGGCATTATCTTTTTTCAATGAGTGGAAAGGTAACAATATAAATGGTATATTATAGTTTCATAGTGATAAATATGTCATTAATGTCAAATAAAAAAATTAATTTTATCATTAAAAAAAGTAGTGTGATGCAATAATGGAAAATGAATTACATCGGTTCGCGAGGCAGTAGTCTGTCGTACACGTGAATGATGTTTTCATTTCTAATTTGATGGAAAGGTAGATAGATAATGTTATTAAATTGACATAATAATATATTATTATATTGGAGATACTAATATTATTACATCGTCATGGTGTAAGAATATTTTAATGAGGTGGAAGGGAAAAGAAAACAAAATACTCGGTTAAGAACAACACCTCCTTTTCAGACAGCCTCTTTAGGTTTTAACCAAAATCCTTCTTAAGAGGGTTTTATAATCAAAATATGGATTCAATTATGTGGTGAGAGACATGATAAAATTATTCTAGTATGGATTTTTTTTAAACTAAAAATATTATTAAATGTGAAGTGGAGAGGTGGAGGTGTAATTTTTTTAGTGGAGAGGAGTGCATGTTTTGTAAATATCAAAAACTATTCAATAATGGTGAGTCACACTCAAAACAAATGTCTCCAAAAAAGATAAAATATTAGATTTGGGGGGAATAAGTTATATCCAAACTTCTATAAAAAAGGAATCATGTCTTAAAAATGTTATTCTTTATCCACTAAGGTTACTCATGTTTTCAATTGTAGTTTTCAAAAACAACAGCTTGTTTCTTACTCATTATGGTTTAGGATAGTTAAAATAAAATAATTATTGGAATATAATTGTTTTGTGGTTTATATCATAGAAAATATATCAATAAATATTATTAATATAGTATTTTCTAAAATTTTAAATCATTTAATGATTTTCTTTTTCTAAATTATCATTAATGCCAATTTCGACACTATTTATTTAATTCGACTTTCAAAATATCATGATAATGATTGAATTGAAATATATACCTTTCACCCATATAAAACTTATAATAAAAATACGAATAATTAATGTAATAAAATAATAAATTCAATTTATAAGTATCTAATACTTTTTAAAACCATTTATCTGATTTTACATTTAATTAAATAATCACTACGTAGGCATTGCATATGAATTTAATGCAACTATTTAATCACTAAAAATTGTAAATAATTTTCCCTGATGAAAAAACTAATTTATCTTTAAATTTTATATTTATAAACTAACATGGTTATTTTTATACATGTAATAAAATATTATATAAATTAAAATGAAGAAAGTGTCATTTTGTACTTTTATTTATATAAAGTAATATAAAGGTCATAATCATTGGAATATAAAAAAATGTAATATATTTTATTATTGGAAGAATGTGGATGATATATACCCATATAATAATTTTTAGGTAAGGCTTATGGTCATTTTAAGACCTTAGCATATTATTTTTTTACCTTAATTAACCACTTTTACGTTTACTATGGTAACAAATATTAACTGTCTTTAATATTCCTAACAAACAAAAATTAAGTTGGAAATATTATGTAATATTAATTATTCTAATTAAAATATTTAACGCATTTTATCAAATGAAATTAAAAAAATTTGTATAAATTAATTTAAAATTAAACACACTTAAGTGATAAACAAGTGGGTTTTCAAGAAATATATTATTCAAGCATAATATGATTTTATATTAACTCTTTTAAAATTATTTGACATTGTATGAATTTAAATTAATATATATATATATATAATATACATTTACTTTAAATATTTTTTATTTTGTGTTTTTAAAATTAATTAAATTAGAGAAACATTATACACATTAAAATAGTATTCAAAAAGTGTGTTTTTAAGCCCAAAAATAAAATTATACTAAAATATAATATAAAGATTATTCAAATTTAATTGATTTATTTAAATATAAATTAATAATATTCATGTTAATTGAATTCAAATTTAATTCAAAATAGTACTTTTAACATAATTAATTTATTAAAAATAAATGATCATATTTGAAAAATTGGTATTTTCACTATTCACAGAAAACTCAATAGTTTCAGGAAAATCAAAAAACATAATAACCTAATTTGATTTTTATATGATGATTTACGAATCAAAGTTAATTTTATAAAATATATTTTATAAAATTTATATAAATTAATTTTAATATTGTATCACTAAAACCAGTAAAAATCAATTTAAAAAAAACGTTTATAGAATAATAAAATTAATCTATAAAAAATTAGTTGATTATATAATAATAATTTCTCAGTAAATTTATATTTATTAGGATATATATATATATATATATATATTTAATAAATTAGTTAATATTATTTATACCCACCAATTTAATGGCTTGGTTTTAAGGATTATATTTAAATAATAATATTTTATGGTTCTTTTATGTTCATTGTTTCATATCTTTTAAAATATATAAAATAGTTTTCTATTACAGGATCTTGGGGGTGTTACTAAACTAATTTTATACATAAGTTATTTTAATAATATGCATTAAATATTTCCAAAGGATCATTGAAAAATGTGGTAAAGGAAAAAACTTATTGTTGATATGTAATAACATTAATGTTTAGATATACAAGTTTATATAATTGGGAAATCAAAGAAGTGTTAAAGATCCAAATGACACATAATATTCATCAAGAAATAAGTATGATATATTTTGAAGTTCATGAGAAAATTGAAAATGGAAAATTGACACTCTGATTCATAATATCAATTAAGAAATACATAATATCTTGGTTGATACGTAAAATTACATGAAAGTGAAAATTTTGAGTTTTGAATATCACATCTCTAATATGTTAGATATAAATAACATAAGGTTTTCAGCTTCTTAAAAATGTATTTATTCTGGAGTTATAAATGCGATGATTCAATTTTGTTCTTTAATTCAAATATTTCACTTACTGATGATTATGATGTGTTTTAAGATTATGTTACTAGAAAGTTAAATGGAAAGGGATTGAGATTATCACAACTGTATTATTCTAGAATTTTCAAATATGAATATTTAAACATAATTAAATATTTTTAAAGTTGGTGGATTTACAAATAATATTTTCAACCAATTTGAATTAGAAGATAAATATTTATAGAATACCAGTTGATAAAATAATTTCATTGGAAGGTCATGGTGGTTCATATAATGGGATCTCTACATTAAAAATAATAAAATATTATTTATGTGATTTTTTTAATACCATAAAGAAGAAATAGTGAATATAGGAAGTGTAGAAAAATGACATAAAATTATAATGTTGATCCTAAATAATGAAAAAAGAGTGAGTTTGAGAGATTGATGAGAAGCTACTACTTCTGTTCATCATCTACATTGAGGAAAATATTACTTAGTAAAAATAATATAAAGTCCTATTTTTTAAGTGGAATAAGATTAAATGAGATTTCTTGGTCTCATTTATACATTGATAGTTTTTAATCCATGAAAAACAGGTTGGTGTTTATGTATTATTTCTAATTATATTCTGAAATTCAAAGACCTAATATTGAGGAATATTATATATTGTGACATGATGAAATTAATGAGAATAATTAATATTTTATTCACATATAAGTGAAAAAGGAGTACCATTGAAGACTATATGGATTTTGTATAATCTATGTTAAACTAATACTCTTAAAAGAATACATTGGGTCAAAGATAATACCTTCCCAAGTGTTAAGGATGATACCTTCCCACCACATATAAGAGTGACTCAAGGTTGATACCTTCTTAACTTTTATAATCAATATAATTTTTTTAGGGATTAAATATGTTTCTTGGACTCAATACAAATATATAAAGTAGTTTCCATCAAAATTAGGGTTGAACATTATAAAAATTCTTATGTGTCTTAAATTTTTTTTATTTCAATTTCATACAGGTTAGAGTGATATTTAAAGGCAGTGGATAAAGAATTTTACTAATAAATATGGATGATTCCAATTATTTTTTAAAAATCCTAACTAATTCATCTCCCCTTCTCAATAACGTATCACTATTTACCCGAGACCATCACCTATAAGAAGAGAAAGTATGTCATGGACTAAAGGGGACTTTTTCCAATGTGATGGATGATTATCATCCACAAATTGATACAATATAGAGTAGGGATTTATTATGAATACCTATGTTATAATATTCTTTTATCACAATGTGATATGATGGATTTGAAACATCATATGTGTAATATACACGTCGCATAAATTTTATTATTCATTTTTACAATACCATGGTTTTGTTTATCAAGCCTATAATTCCTGGATTTGGGTTTCTAATTCATTTACACATCCTTATTTAAGTGTTATAAAATCCTTTAAATCTAAATAAAATCATTAAATTAGTTAACCACTTCTTGGATACCACCTTTGGGTAGCCAATAAGTGGTAACATATTTGTGAGTCAACCTCAATTTTGGGTAATTAAGATGATATATTTTGGAAACTTTTGGCTCATTCCTTTATTTTGAATCTCCATTTCATTCACTCAATTTTATAAAATTATACTTATTAACTGGATTAATAAAAAAATTATTCCTCTCATAAGAAACTAACAAGATCAAATACCTTCACATATAATGAATCTTTCTATAGTAATATTAAATGTTTTCCACTTAATTAACATTGAACCATACCTTGATCATAACACAATTAATTTATAAATCCCATCATCAAAACTCTATGAATTCCCACTTACACCTTAACTATCTTCTCCAAAAAGATATAATTTAATTTCAACATAAACACTTATTTTAATATAATGTAATCTAAAATTGAATCATTTAATAAATTATCACATTCCTTATTTTTAGTATAATATAACTATAAATATATTGACCTAGGATTTTAATAAAATGATATTACATATTTTTAGATTAAAATTAAATACACTGTATTAAAAAACCTAATCATCATAAAGGTATAGTGTATTTGAAAACATTGAATCAAAAACAACTGTATCATATGTAAACTACACCATCTCCCACTATGTTCTTTATAACTACACGCCTTCTAATATATATCATACATATTCCATTTTTACATAACCTAGAAATGGAAACATAATAATGGGTGGTCTCAGAAGCTCAGTAATCGTAAACAAGGGAGACATCAAAATATCTTGAGCATAATGATATAATAATTGGATAATAACATCAAAAAACCATAACCTGACTATTATAAATCATAAACATAAGTCATGACATAAATCATGGAGGTTGAAAATATAGGAATCATAATGGAATCAAATAAGATGGTCCATGAGAACAATAAATTTTCATAATAAATAGTTTTTATCATACACATAAGCATAAAAATGCATTTATATTATTGTCAAGGATCACTTCCAAGACTATCATAGGGGAATGGGTTCCCTCCCAAAATCAGCATTGAAGTCAAGGTTCATTCTCTCCCCCATCAAAGAGGACAATGTACCTTACTAAACATGGTTCACTCCCCAATCTAGTTCTATCTATCTCATGAGATATAAATCATTACCCATTTAATTTTATGGAGATATAGGTCCCACCCTTCACATAACGAAAATCATACTGTTGTTTTATAAAAGATCATAAAAAATTCATACTATAATAACCCATAAAATGAAATGGGTTTTAAATTTTTTTTATTATATTATGAAATGTGGAAAAAAGATATATTTCATAATCAAATCACCATTTCATCATAGTATAACCCATCAAAATAAGCGGATTTCATAAGTTGTTCCTCATGGAATAACCCATGGAAGAGGAATTAGTTTAGAAAACATATTTCCATCATAAAATGAAAAATCATCCAAATATAAAATAATAATGTTATCCTCATATCATATCATCTATAAATAAAAGGTATCATCAATACTGTCATCCTATATGGAAAATGATTTTGAACGGTCATTTAAAATATTCTATGAAGAAATTATCCTTTCTATATTAATTTTTTTTAAAATTCATTTAACATTTTTCAAATAATTTTTCTTAAAAAAACCATGAAACATATAAATTAATAATTAAATCTAAAATGTTTTAATTATGGAAAACTGTTGTTCATGATGTTAATTTTAAAAAAAATATTTGTTTCTCATTTTCAATAAAATCAAAAAAAGAATTGTTTGGAAAATGACATTGAAATTAAATTAATTTGATTTTATAAATTGTAATAATTGGGTAAAAATTATTTTAATAAATCATCTTTTGTATTAAAAACATTTTTGTAATCATTTTTATAATACATGATTTCTGAATAAAAATGAGTTTTCGACCAAAGAGTGAAATAACGATGATCTTCTTAAAAACATTCTTTTGAAATCATGAGTACATAAAAAGATTAAAAAGAAGGGGAAAAATAAATTAGAATAACATAAATGTATGGGAAGAAAATATATTATTTTATTTATATAATGATCATAATATTTCATTATCAAAAACATAATCACAAACAATATCGATAAATGGTGAGATTGAAAGATAAAATATTTACCACTCTGGTAACATTGAATTGTAATCACCATTCTAGATTAAAATTATTTTTAATATAATATATCATGAGAACAAATATATTCATGATATTAAATATCAATGGGGATGTATATACATCTTATAAAATAAGATAGGCGCATAATATAACATATGTCTAAAGGAAGGAAAATTGGGACAAATATCCCTTACAGATTTGGTAACTTGTGAATTATAAACCCCATTAACAAGAGATACTAAAATGTATATAAACTTACAATTTTTTTCATGAAATAATAATAATATACAACCATCTATATCATATACACTACATAAAAAAATAGGTTGTGAATATGACACGTTTCTAAGATATGTTAAAAGTGAGATGAAAATACCCTAACATAAGTCTCATATACATTCATATAAATTAAATCATACCACAAAATAAATATGTTTTTCTTATAAAAATATTATGGAAAAATAATTAAATATAAAATTCCATATATTATTTTCTTATGAAAATTTATTACATGTTTGTTAATATTTCGAAGTTAAAGTCATGTTTTGGGAAATAACAACTTTATTTTTCATATATGCTTTGATTTAATATTTCTGATCCTAATAATTTGATCAAAATTTCAACATCACAAAACTTTTAAAAATTATATTAATATCATATATATTCAATTTATATGTATTTATTATAATCCATAATATTTTTAGATATAAAATACAATACACTATTCATGGGGATGGTAGGCCATACGTACAGATGAATGTTGTTTTAATATTCTAAAAGGGTTGAACCAAAGGTATATAATATATTACCATCAAATAATAATTTTAATTTTATAAATATTTATCACATATTTTCATTAAACCCATACATAATACTATCCATGTAATGTGTGAACAAATCACATCGCTTCGCGAGGTGGTGGTCCACCATACAGACATGCGATGTTATCATCTTCCCATGGAATGAAATA
Organism: Viscum album; assembly: GCA_963277665.1. Lineage (NCBI taxonomy): Eukaryota > Viridiplantae > Streptophyta > Magnoliopsida > Santalales > Viscaceae > Viscum > Viscum album. The sequence goes on along the minus strand of OY728152.1, from coordinate 1,475,325,382 downwards.
TGTGATCGTATATGTGATAACTAATTACATAATTATAATAATATAATAAATTTACACTAAAAATATTTTATCTATCTTTATATACAACCATTATAGTTGGTGATATAAAACAAATAACATTGGTTCGCAAGGCGGTAGTCCACCGTACACACGAATGACGATTTCATATCCAATTTGATGTAATAGGAGATAGTTGTAGGTAATTAACATAATATAAAAACATATAATTATATATAATATAATTATTTCATTATATTTTTTTGGTATAATAATAATTTATATAGGTGTATGAAGAAATAAAATAAAATACTCAGTTAGGGTTGTTACCTGTTCTTCAGAAATATTCTATTGGTTTGCAGTAAAAAGATTATTTGGATGGATTTATGACCTAGCTAAGGATTATAAGAAGTTATGGGGGAGTTATTAATTTATTAGGGTATATATTTGGAAGAACCAAATGGTTTTTAAGGTGTGAAAAGAAGAGTATAAGGGGTGGCTATTGATAAGTGTTGTGAGTGGAACACTTATAATATTTTTAAAAGAAAAGGTGTACCCATTTTTATGTATGGAAAATGCTAAAAAAATTACCATTATCGATTATAGAAGATTTAATATCTCTATATTTAAATAAAATGGGTGTTGTATAGGTTTTGGGTCACTTTAAACCCCTTTATTTTAGTTTAACACTGGGTAAACCCATTTTTAACTTAACCGTGGTAATTGTTTTTTACTATTTTTACTATTCAATATGATCAAAAAATAAGTTGAATGTATTATATAAAATAAATTACTTTTATTCTAAATATATAATCTATTTTTAAAAATTACATTCATATAAGTGAACACATAACATTTAAAATTAATCCACAAGCGTGATGTGAAATTGGTTTTCCCAAGAGAAAATATTCAAAATCTTAAAAGGTTTTTATATCAAAATTCAATATTAAAATGATTTTAATGTACTAAATTGGATATATTTATATATAATTTTGGTAATTTTTGTAGAGACTCGAATCTTGACGTACATAGACATTAAATTACTTTTAGGGAATACTTAATACATAAAAAAAACCAACAGTCAAGGATCGTAATAGTTTAGTGTCTTTGGAAACTCGGAACCTAATCTTTTAATCATAGTGAATGATCTTCAACATCTCCCATAAAGAACGTCCTCTTTTGTTTTCTTACCTAAAACCTTTCTTTACATCCTTGGGAAAGGAAAACATATAAAGGGTGATCTAAAATGCTCAGCAAGGGTAAGCTTAGAGAAAATAAAACAAACCATATACATTTGAACTTAAAAACATGAACATAATGTTTAAACATCAAAATCTTGAGCAATGACATAAAACATGGCAGTACATAAGGCATATATAATAAAGAACATTAATCATGATAAAATATCATGGGAAAAATACTTGTAATTATGGAAAAACATTAAGTACTTGATATGATTTCCATAGTAGACAAGGCATTGCAACCAAGACCATCATAGTGGACAAAGTCCCTAACTGAACCAGGTTTACTTGTCGTTCCAGCCCTGTATTACTGAAATAGATTTACATTCCATTCCATACATGTCTATATCATGAGATATAAATCTTTACCCAATGCATTGGAGGGAGATATAGGTCCCACCCATCTCATAATGAAATGATTCTTACTTGTGCCACAACATAAACATAAATCATTCATCATAACCCAAAAAATAAAAATGGGTTTGATAAAAATCTTCCTATTATAACATAATCCATATAAAACTAATGGATATAATTTCATCATAAGAAAATTGAAACCATGTAAATCATAGAGATATTATACTTGAAACCATACACATATGAAATAATGTCATCATAGATGGAAAATGGTTTTGATAAAACACTTGAAAAGAATTCTTGAGGAAAAAATACTTTCTTCTTAAAAATAATTTTCTTTTCACAAAATTCCAAAAAAAATTAATAGAAAATTATTATATTGAAAATAACCATGATATATTGTAGAGTAAACATTATGAAAATAATGCGTTATAAAACCGTAAAAATCCGTTCATGCCATATAAGTAAAAAAACATTTTTCTCGTACTTTTGCCGGAAAAGTCAAAAAGTACCTCGTATGATAAACAAAAGAAATATTCCTTTCATACCATGTAGTAAAAGTAAAAAATGGGTAAAAAGGACTTTAAAAATACATGAAAACATTTTTAGAAAACATGGACATGGATGATAAATATAACCCTAGTAAATTCAGAAGTATAAACAATATCGAATAAAAATGAGATTGTGAGATTTTCCCTAAAAAAAATTTTTTGTAAATAGATCACTTATGTGTATTCACTATAAGGTCACATAAATAAAGTATAAACACATGATAAGATATAAAAAATTCATTTCTCACATAATCGAAGAACGACATAAATAAGAAAGAGAAGATCATCCCAAAGAACATAAATTGGGTTATGAAGTTCCCTTACATCGTGTCTGACTTGACTAAATAATTCTTTAATCTCCTAAAAAATAAACCAAATTTAATTTATACTTTCTTAAGAACCTTTTTCAAGTTTATTATACCTTTTATGTAACTTATTACAATTTTATAAACATTATGTAACCATTTAAGTTAATAATGTTCGTTTTGTCCATATTTGGTACTTGAGTAAAAAATGGACTCCTTATAATAACATTTTGTTCATGTGTTCAAATGTTCATTATATCCAGAATAATATTCATGATTTTTATATCATATATATCATATATATCCAGCATATACATGTATTTATAATAGTACATAACATATAGAGGTAAGAAATGAAATGCACCGTTCATGGAGACGGTAAGTCATACGTTTGCATGAACACTACTTTCATTTCTATTTCTTATTTTAATGGAATTAAAAAATAATGATAAATAGTAATATTATAATTCCAGTATAATATTATATATAATATCATTAACTCCATCCTTTATACATCCCACAAAAGTCATTAACGAATCACATCACTTTGAGGGGGCGGTAGTCCGCACTTCCTCAAATGAGATTATCGTATTTACCCACTATGGAAACCATAAGGGCCTGATATAATTGGGAATTAAATAAGAACAAGGAAATAATAAAAATAATATATATCATATATAAATACAGTACCATCATAATGGACACCTTGAGAGGCGGTAGGAGAAAATCGAACAATCATCGTTTTGTGAGGCGTTAGTTTTCCATCTACAGAAACATTATGTTCTTCATCCATTAGATAGAGGTGTGTGTAAGTGTAGTTCGAATCCTTCTCATAAAAAAATCCTAGTATATTTAGGATACTGTTGTTTTTACAAAAGAAAGTATTAAAAAGAGTTTAGGGGTTGGAGATGTAGATTAAATGAAAACAATTTAAGAGAAACTGTTAACTTTAATTTGGGTAACTTCCTTTGGTTTGAACCAAATTGACTTTTTGGAATTTCTTATGCCTATGGTAAGGATTCTGGGGGGAGGATAGGGATGTAGGGAGATTAATTGGGCAGAGGTTGGACGAGAAAAATGGCTTGATAGGTGTGAAGAATTGGATATAAATGGTCTCCATTTATAAGGGGGAGGAGGGGCTCTTTTGGAAAGTGTGGAAATATTATTTTATTATAAACATATCTTCGGTTTAAAAAGGTCAAAAAATCATTAAATATGAAGATAAGATGACTCATGGTCTAAATAAAATCATAAAATCAGAATTGGACTTGGTTTGGATAATATTTTAATCATTATAATTTATTTATTTAAATCATTTATTAATGTGGTAAATACTGCATCATAATTGTGTCATAAATAATTTAATTTATTTGATGTCTAAAAATTATAAAAAAATACCATAATGTAGGAAGTATTTTTGGGTTTCCAATTAATATTTAAAGTTTAAAAGATAATTGATATAACCCCTTATAAAAATTAATTACTAAATGATTTTTTTAATGTCAATTTTGTCTTTACATTAAATTAATTAATCCAAATTGTCATTATCACTACCAAGTGGCTCAATGGGGTCCCAAAATCGACCCATGTATGGCCATGGTCAGCCACTACCAATAAAATAAGGTTAGGACACGTGTTAAGGTAGTTTTTATTATTATAATATTCTTTTAACCTTGAATTACCCTATTTACCTTTAACCGTAGTAAATAAAAGTCAACAGTTACTATTCACCAAAAATTATTTTCATCTTATCGAACCATATTTTAATTCTTGATAACAACCATGTAAGTTGTATTTTTGAAATTCAATTCACAGAAGGGGTAAAATTTCATTTAAATGAATGAGTCAGTTTTTTTAACTACCACTAAGTGGTTTCACTATTCATCAAAATTTGATGTTTTTTTCAGAAAAATACCATAAATTCAGCATAAGATATATTTGATATTATGAATTAAAAAAGGATGTCTATTTTTTCAAATTAAAAACATATAATTGGAATTAAATAATTTTAAAAGTAATTCCCATTTTCAAAACAAATAGCTTGTTTTTAAGAAACAATAACTATCAAAAGATTGACACTTGTTTATATCCAATTTCAAAGTGAAATTAATTCCAATGAAAAAAATTGGATTAAATGAAAAAAATATATTATAATTACACTTTAAACCCAGTTAAAAATATAATCTAACCATATAAATTATTGCGAAGAAAAAAATTTGTTCTTAATTAAAATATAGCGTCTTTTTACTATTCATTAAAATATGAAAGTTATCAGAATAATATGAAATATTTATCCAAATTAAATTTTTATATCCTGATTAAAAGGAAGAATTTTATTATGTCAAATTTAACATATAAACATGTCGAAAACTATATTTAATGTGGGTGCACTATCAAAAGGCGGCAAAATTGTAATATTTGAAAAATACATATTTTACCTGAAAATTTTATTTTTTTCTCATACCATGTTCTATAAAATGTGTAAGATGAATTATAATGTTATAAAATTTAAAATTTAGATACTACTATTCATAACGGCTAGTTTATAATAATATTATAACAATATATCGTCGTTTAGTGAAACTTGGTATTGCGTACAACACACGCTATCGAGGAAGGTTGTGATTGCGTGTAATGCAAGCCAAGTTAGGGATGTGTGTAGTGCAAGATACCTTTGGTGTAGCGTATAACATAAGTCAAAACTTATTTCATTTATACATTAAACAAAATCTATACATAATGTTGTGTAAAATAATTTCTACAAAACAAACTTGAAATTGTGTGTAACACGAGCCAAGAATATTGTTGTGTATACTGCAAGCTAATATGATGTTGCGTATAGAACAAGCTAATTTTGGTGTAGCGTACAACACAAGACATCAATGAAATTATAAAGAATAATACTCATAAAATCTTGATTCGTTACAATTTTACTTTTAAATCCATTTTAAGTCAAAAAATAAACTTATAAATTCTTTAAACGAAAAGAAAGTTTCCAAAAAAAAATAAGTATTTGTCACTATTCACTAAAAGATTAACATTTTTTAAAAAAAATCCAAAAATATCATCGTAAGATAATTTTTACATTATTTTTTGAAAAATTGTGTTTATTTAATCAAATAATTTTCGTATAACTATCAAAAAATTATATTTTTGTTTTTCACAAAAAGAAATAAAACACATTTTTTTGAGAAAATAGTATTTTCAAACCATCTAAAGTCTTTTCTAAAAATTAATTAATTTTTATACCAATATGTTTTTAATATAAAAAATTATAATTCCTATATAAAAGTAGTTATTATAATTCTTATCTCAAATCTTAATGATTATGTTATAACAGTAACATTTAAATTACCATATTAATAATATATCATGTGTTTTAAAAACTCAATGTTTCGTGTAATGAAAGCTATAAAATTAATTTAATTTATTTGAAATAAATAATTAATCATATTAAATAAGGGAGTTAAAATAAATTTTTTGGATCCCCAAACTTTATTAATTTCAAAAAAGGTTGGATAATGGATAATTATAGTTTTAGAAAATTAATGTACTTGACCTTGGAAGATAGTATAGGTGATGGTAAATATATTAGTGTTCAGGTTTGGGATAAGAAGAAGAAGTCAAATGTGGAGTTTTTTTTTGTGTGAAGATATGTGAGACTCCATAGTATTTTATAAATTTAATTGAGAAGTCATTGGTTGGAAAACCTATATATCGTTCCTGGAGGAGTTGGTGGTTTGACTTTTCTCTTTTTAGAGATCTTTTGGGTGCCCATAATTTGATAGTAACCAACTGTTAATTCCATGGATGGTGCGTTTAAGTTACAAAGAAATATAGGTGGAGGGATATAAAAGGAAAAAATGTGCCCAAAAAATAGTTTAGTTCCTCTTTAGGTAAAGGTATGGAATTTAATGGTGTGAAAAGTATAAAGAAGTGGTTAGTGGTGGAAATGTGGGAAGGATTATGATTGGTAGAGTCCGGTTATGGCTATGATGATTATGTAAAGAAAATGATTACTAAGATATTAGGTTTTAAATGGGAAGGGAATTTTGTTTCCAATGATTGAAATTTATATACTCGTATAAAAAATTATATATACGGATAAAACCTAACATGGTTTTTCTGAATTATAATCCATGATTTGAGTTTCAGGAATCTTGCGGGAAGACCAAAACATTGTTTGGTTCACCTCATCATGGAAATACTTATATCTATGGTATATATGTTTTCTCAATGAAACCACTATGTGTTAGTCATACTAGGTCATGGTCAATTTGTTTTCACATTAAAATGGGAAGATGACTATATTAAACTTATTTTCTAGACTTTGGTTATACAAATAAAATTTTAAAATCCCTAGTATCCATAATTTATGGGTGAACATAAATTTTTGTGGTCATAGATTAAATTGTTAAATAAAACTTGATGTTATATGGTTACTAAATCATGTCTAGGTGTTATGGATAAATGAGAAAAACAATTTATTAAAATATTAGTAATTATATTGATTAGTCAAGAAGAAAAAAAAATTAGAAAAGGGGTCGAACATTGGCGTAATGAAAAACATAATGTGGGTAGAAATTTTTAAAATTATTTAATTTATATGGATTAATGTATTATTGATGTAGTTTAGTGGTTTTGGTTTTTATAGGTTGGGTTTATAAAAACAGTGAGAAAAAATGGCGAGGGTCGGTTGGGTATGGTACAAGGGATTGAAGCTATGGGAAAATAGGTAAGGAACAATGATAAATTCATTGTACATGGTGTTAATTTACCTTACTCCAACCATTAAAAATGGATACCAATATTTAATCATATATGGTGAGTCCACTTCATTTGGGATAGGATGGAAAAAGGTGTGAAAAAATAAAATTCTTAATGTGTTCTAGGGGTTGAGTTGAACCAAAACCTTGATGTATTATATTTTTAAAAATGTCATGGTATGCCCATCCTTTTCAATAATTAATTCACTTAGACTATATTAACTACTATTAACAGAAAACTACTATATATATATTTTTATTTCAAATGTTTTTCATAATATTTGGAGTTCCCATGTATTCAACATTATATTATTTAAATAAAATATGGCCCAAACTAAAGAGAAATAGAATTTCATAACAACTTATTAATAACTAAAATGTTTTTTTTAAAATAGTTTTCCCACCTTAATTTCATCATTTTCTTTAAATTCTAGTGTTATATGTACCTTTGGATCTGCATTAAAATTTATGGGAGATAATGAATCATTTTTAGAAGTTCCCTATATAGAGATTCATCCTTTATCATTGAATTTGTATAATGGTTCATGCACTCTTTTAATCTGAATGGATCCATAAGGTTATGATTTTATTTTCATGTAAGGTCTCAATCAACACAACATCAACTTTTTTTGAAACAATTTCAAACAAGAGCTATAAAAAGGTACCTTATCTATGGTAATGAAATCCCTTTATTTGTTCCATAAATTGTGCCATCTCTTTCTATTTTTCTTGTAACCATTAAATCATCACAAGAATCCACTAAAATTTCTTTAATCTCATCCATTTATAAATATATCTTCTTTATAACATGTTTGATATCCGAATTCATCTTCTTTACAACCCAATATGACATGGTCTTGAGTTACAATAGCAAGTGACATGGTTTATAAAAAATTTGTTGGAATGGGGATGCACCAAAGGGTGTTTTATAATACATTGTGTATGACTATAATGAATAAACATGCCTTTGAATTAAATAATTTTGGTTCAAGATCAATAATTTTCTAATAAATTGTTTAATTGATTATTTCAATAATTCCACTTTACTACTTTTTTATCAATGATAACAGATTTTGGTGTTTTATCCTATTCCAAATTATTCATGTAATCCCCACATAAAGTGATTATTGAAGTGATTTCCTCAAACACTAATGACTAATCTAGAAATTAGAAATTGAGAAAATGAATTTATTTTCAAAAACTTTACCATGACACTCACCATGTTCATGGTTTTTCCTAATGTTCCACCCATTTAAAATCATGATTTGTGTGTTACTAAAAGAGTTAGAGATGGGATCCATGGAATTTATTCCACATACACCAAACACTTTGGAATATAGGATTAGGTTTTCTGGTATCTCATTTTACTTTTCAATGTAACCTATTTATTGTCATCTATCACACCATATTATGTATTCCCTTGCATAATTGGGAAGTGTGCCCTAAAATAACTCTTTTTTAATTATTTTTACCTATTTTTATCAAACAAATGGTCTTCATAAGTAGGTGAATAATGGAAAAATTCAATAATAACATTCACCTCAAATTCAGCTGCACGTTGCCAAATGATTCTATCTTAATATTTCTTAAATAATAAATGATCATCCAAAAAATAATGATTTTTGTTAGCAAAAACTCTTTTCATTTATTAACATGTAAATTGAGGATAGATGGATCCATTTTTAAGTACTTCAAAATGCCATACAACCATGGAAGATTTATTAAATCAATGTGAATATGATCATTAATATATAAAAGATATTTTAATAGCGATTTTCAAAACCACATCTAAAATGATATGTTTTATTTTTTTAGCAGAAGTGATTCAAAACAACAAATGGTTAATAATTAGCAATATATTAATTACTATTTAAATATTAACATTTATATGAAATAAAAATAAAAATATATAAATAAAAACATATAAATAAAAACCTAAAAACATATAAAAACATATAAACTTCTAAATAAATGTATATATATATGAAAATACCTAAAATTTCAATAAATATATAAACAGTTGTAAATATATGTGTACATATAAGTATATAAATAAAAATGTAAAAAAATAAATAAAAAAATAAAAAAATATAATTATATACAATTATATATATTTAATTATATATGTAAATATATATATGTGTGTGGATATATGAAAATATAAAAATATAAAAATTGAAAAAAATAAAAATAAAGATATAAATATACATAATTATATCTATATATAACTATATATATACATAAATATAATTAAATAAACAAATATCTTAATAATAACTAATATTTTACAATTAATAATATTTTTTTATCGATTTCGAACAAGTTATTTTTTTTTAATTTTTTTGTATGTAATTATTAATTTTTATTATTTATTAGTAATTTATAATGATTAAAATTATCTTGTAATTAATAATTCATAAATATCTAATATTAATTATTATTTATTAATTTCTAATTAGTAATCCAGTTACTAATTATTGAGATTATTTTGTATGTAGCAATTAATAAATATTTACTGTTCATTATTAATTATTAATTACTAATTAATAAAAATTAAGTGTATTTGTGTGTAAGTAGGTTTTAATAATTACTTATATATATGGGTGTGTTTTAATTTATAATTAAAAGACAATAATTTATAATTAATAACAAATAATTATTACTGTAATAAATAAAATTAATAATATTTAATAATTATTTAGTAGTACTTAAGGTATATTTAATAGTTAATATTAATTAATTATTAATTTATAAATATTAATTAAAATTTAATAATTCATGTTTTTATATTTCATAATAATTAATAATTAATATATAAATATGTATGCATATATATATATTTATATGTATATATATTATAGTCTTTTTAATTAATAGGTAAAAGGCATACTGAGGTGGACATGGTTTTGTGGAATAACTAATAGGTAAGGGATTTTGACCATACCATGTTCATAAATATGATGAATTTTATAGGACAAGTCACAATGAGACAATTCAGGCAATAGTGGGCATAGTAAATACAAAAAAAAAAGAAAAATTATTTAAAAATAAAAAAAATAGTTTCTATAAAATTATATATTAGAAAAAATGTCGTCCAAAAACAATATTGAAATAAAAAAACCATTGTTAATGAATCATTGTTAAATGAGTCATGATACAATTATCCACGATAGTTGTATAAAAGGATACCCATCAATATGGTTTTAACATATTGATTTGGTGGAAGGAATAAGATTCCATACCAATTAATTAAAATCACGAGAAAAAAATTAACTGAATAAAATGATATAACATATAAATATTAAATATCCTTAAAAAACTAAGTGTTAGATTCTTTCCAAAGAAAATATATATCAATACAATGATCATTGAACACGGTGGGTTCTTTTAAGGTAGTGTTCCCATAGACTTTCTTGTATAAATCACTGTGGAAATGGATACACCTAAGAGTTAGGTAACAAAATTACACTATGAGATTTAGGTTAAACATATATAGGAATCATTAAGAGTTAGGATACTAGAGGAATAAATATGGTTTTATCCATTAAATGGGTTGGGTAATGTTTTTTCCTATAAACTATCCACATTCCATATAAGATATAATTGATAGTAATCCTTACGTAAATATTTAAGTGGTTAGAGGAACACTGAAAATGACTCATTTCTAAATGAAATATAGATAAAAGATATGAAATTAATAGGATATGTTTAAAGAGTTTATTTTTTAGTGTGATAACATTTAATAAAATTCATTATTAAATGAATGTAAATCATTATACTAATTATATAAAATATTCCATTACAGATAATAGAATCATCATCATCTTAGATATTGATCTTGATATTTATCTTGGAGGAGGAAAAATGAAATGAAAGTTCTTTCCAAGATTATGTTCAAAACATATGAATAGTTATTAAGCAAGAAGGTAAATTATATTTGTTGGAGAAACCCATTACTGAATATCTCACTCATTAATTTATTTAAACAAATGAATATAAATACTTATTATAATCATATAAAATATTTATGAAAAGTCTATACTCTCATGATTGTATCCATGAAACATATGATTCAAAAATGATATGAAACCATTGATGCATAGAAGATGATATAAAACATGAAAAGGATCAATCCAAAACAATAAATTCATTAGAGTTATGAGTTTTTAAAGGAGATATTTTAGTGAAATATCATAGATGGAATGGTAGACATGACACATGTACTCAATATTATTGGTTTTGTCAATAACTGAATGATTTGGGGTTCAATTCTTATGATTGACCGGACTTTAGTCTTCATTCTACAATCACTACAATAAGGAATTTGATTGTCCATTGTGAACAATAATTTGAACGTGGTAAAAAACATTATTTGATATCCTTAATATGATGAGGTTTTATAAGTAGGATATGGGAGGGTTAGGATCAAGATTTACGATAATGGTGTTGAAGGATAAGGGAAAAATTGTTGGATATATAGATAATAAAGGAGTTTGTAGTGAATATAAACCACAATCTAAACCAAATAAAAATAAAAAAAAGGAAAATTATTTTTATAATTCATTAAAATATACATGTAATTATATAGAGTTTTCATGTTAGGTATTAATATTATAAATTTTTATTATTTTGTTATGATGTGTATATGTTACTGATTATATGTTCTAAAAATGCTGTAAATATATAAGAGTTCAATTTTTCTTAAAGAATTAATAATAAAATATATAAGTAGGAAATAAAATAATTATTTAAGGATTTTATATAGTGAGGAATTGAAGTTTATAATTTTTTCATGCATGGATGAATTTAAAATAAACTTTTAGGACATCGGTCTTCTCATGTTGAAGGCTTATCTTGATTTATAGTTTCAGAGATCTCGGTCATTATAAAGGGTAAAATGGTAAATTTTCCCTATCAAATAACCATCTATAAATTTTCCTATAGTGCCATTGGTTTTGGATTTTTTTTACCCCGGGTATGAGTAGTCATATAAAGGTTGTTACAATAAGTTCATGATAAAAATTTGTCATATATAAAAATTTAACTTTTCCTGTAGAGAGGCATTTTTGATAATTCTGATTTGACTCATAAATGAGTCCTTTTATGGAAAATAGGGGACCTTAGTTGATTCTGGAATGTGGGGTTCACCCTATGAGAACTATAATTTATGTTTGAAATGGGTTAGTGATGTTTTTGGTGAGATTAACCAACAAAATTTTATTCTATTCTATTAATTGTATTTTTATTCACCCCCTTTTAACTTATCTATCAATATTTTCATGAAGTGGAGGAGGATTCCTCCCTCTTGTTGATTCCATGGTGGGAAGAGGTGTGGGAACTCATGTGATGAGGTAATTAGAACTGACCCCAAATCTCAAATGGTTCACCATGGGACAGGGATCATTAATTTTATAGATTATTTTATTTTATTTTGGTTTTCATGGCATGAATATTTATGGTAGAAAATTTTCCCACAAATCACATATGATTATCATCTAAATTTTGGATATTTTTTTAGAGGTTGGTGCCAAAGAATCATTTTTTATAAAAGAAAATAAAATTCCTCTTTAACAGGGTAGAGGGAGACCCATTACATAGCCCGAAGTCCTAGTGGGAAATTAGCCCATTAAATGTCCCATAGGCTCAATTGTTTGTCCAAGGCCCATTCTATGAATAGTACTGATATAGTACCGCACTGCAACAATGCCGCACAATACCCGCTTCTGCTACAGTACCCTGACGCTACTACAATGACCAGCCGCCGCTACAATATCGTCTTTACTATAGTGCCTTGTCGTCGCTATAGTTCCCTAACGAGTAGAGGATGAGGTGTCATGATGACTATGATGGGTCAGGAAAGGTGAATGTATAGCTCAAGGTGGAAATGAAAATAAGTGATTCTGATGCCAGGTAATAAGCTCGTGCATGGTGGATAAGGTGAGATATGGGAGTTGGGTGGTGTTGTATGTCAGTGTGATGAGCGGTAGGTGCTAGATTGGGAAGAGGGTTCCACAATGGCATGGATGTTGTGCTGAGTATTATGAGGTGGGGTGAGAGGGTTGTGACACTATCTATCAGTTATATTAGGATCATATGATTCCATTACATCTTTGTGGTGGTAGGGGGAGTGATAGACTCAGATTACTTCATAGGCTGGGAAATGATGTCGGACCGATTTGAGTCTACGTGGCCTAATGTGGAGAAAAGGAAGGGCATTACCAATGCCTCCCCAATAAACAACATGAGTCATTAAAGGAATTATACATGTTACACTTAAATTTTATTGGATTATATCCATATTTTACTCATCTAGTGACCACATAAGAAATATAAATTGTATATTTAGAGTATGTTTCTATTTAAATTTTTATTTTGTTGTCCATTAATCCATCAGAGTTCATATTTATAATGGTGCAGGGAAATTTTTAAATTAACCTTATATGAGTGATGAACGAGTTTCGTTTAGTACTAAATTGTAACACCAATGTTTAAGGGTAGCTTGAGAAGACCCATAGATGGGTATAGAGCTCGAGGTGGTTTCTATATTTCCCATGCACCCCATGGGAAGATTCAGGGCATGTAGTTTGTGTGATAAGATTAAAAGATGTCTGTTCACTCCCCTTTTTTACTACCCATTCTAGTTAGTCTATATTACAAATGGTTATTTATTTTTCTTAGTCCCATTTTATTTGGGTTATGTCCTTAATAGATGGAGATCGTAAAGTGTAGAATATTTTTCAGGGACAATTCCTAAGACCTATAGTTCGGATGATGATGGGATGAAGGTGGAGTTAATATGGGTTTATTTTCTCCTTTGTATAGTGTATAATAATGAAGAGGCATGCGTTTACTTTTTTGAGTTCATGTGGTGGAAGAATAAAAATATTAATTGATAAACATTCATGTTTTTTATCTTTAGCATTGGTAACCCCTCCACAGTCAGTCGATGTACCCCCTATGAGGAATTATATCCCTTGATGAAGGTATTGGATTAGTGACATGTTAGTGACAGTACACATGTTGTGTGGATAGATTTAGTTCCATAGAGACCATAATGCAAAGGATATCTAGGTCCCCTTTCAGTATGTAATGACTACGAGGATGGGCTGAATAGAAATCTATCCATCTTACCCCATGAGTTTTATTGTCTGTAAGATTTCCTCAGGTCCTATCATAGTTGATTAGGGGTTTTGTCCCTATTATAGGATGGAATCAAGTGAAGTTCACCTCTCTATAGGGTAGGTATCCTCACATATGTTGTATCATTCTTGAGGGTACACATTCCCCACCCTGACCCGGCTATCAGTCTTAAAAATCAAGCACATAGTATCCAAATGGTCCTTGTGGCATATGGTATTATAGGAACTAATATTTTTCCATTAAATCTATCTACTCACCATGTGTGATGGGTGAGTGATGATGTGATAATATGAGTAGTGTCTTAGGGTTTTTAAGACCTTCATATATCAAATTCTTGAATAGTTACTCAAGGTTTGATATGAGTATTTCAACTGAGATCCCCTCATGTAGAATTATGGGGTTTAATATTCATTTTTGTAGAGCTTCATGGAGTTCTTTACTCCTGAGGCCTATGATGTATCATATTTAGATGGATAATTAGGTTTTTACCCCTAGGGTTTATGACCAGGGATATGTTTTCCCCTCAAACATGGGATTTAATCATGGAGTCTTGTTTCCATGGAATGAGTTGAAATTCAGGGTCTACCACAAGTATATCCCAATGAGTTTTTGTTGGGGTCATACTAGGAGATCATGTTGAAGATTATTTCATTAATGGACTCATCCCCATTGATCGAGTTGGGTGACCATATGGTCCGGTCCATATTTTTATGTCGACATACTAACCTATCACATTTTTTTCAGGCAACATATTGGATATTTTTATAATCAACGTTGTATAGGACCTTTTCCCACACCCACTATGTTTTTATAGTCAGTTCATAGGTATTTGGTGATACGTATGGGAATAGACTTGGTGGTGCTTTTGGATAAAAAGTTTAGTATATCCAATAGGATTTGTGGATAACGGTTCTCATAAAGGATTTGGGATGATGTGGTGATGCCATTCTTCCCAATATCTTTAGGTGAGCTATTTTGAGTGAATAAGACCTTGTAATTTCCACTCATTTTTAATTTTTTTATACTTGTTGTGATAGGATGTTTAGATGATTTATTATTGAATATTTTATAATCCAAATAGTTTCATCCTTTGTTTTTGTGGTTATCATGGTTGGATAGTGATGCATGTTTTCATAGGTTTCATATGTCAAGGCCTCCAATATGAGATTTATTCCTTCTTAGTGGTAGTCACTAGCCCCAAACCTATTAAAGTTAGGCTTGAGATGGAAAACATCACACACCATTTACCTTGTTTGGTACTTGGTGTGTCAAGTCATGTTATGTTGGTATTAGAAAAAGAATGGTTCGGGGGAGAGATTTTGGAGTCAAGCCTCTTGATTTTGGTTTAGGACATGTGGGATGACAATTCATGAAGGTTATAAGGTTTGGTTGACTGATATGGAAGGTGACATATTTCTATATAATGATACTAATAACCAACTAAATAAATTGATTCCTTAGATATTTGATTTTAAGGTACTTACACATGTTTATCGTGGGGTGTGAAATTATTTTGTATTACCTAAGTATAGTCTGGTGATTTACCCTAGGTAGTCTCTTGAAGAGGATTTCACATAAAACACTTTGACACATTTAATTGTAGAAAAAATTCAGTGTTTTTGAAATTTAGTTGTTTTTTTAAAAAAATGAAATAAAATAAAAAATTACTAAATTAAGAAAAACAATGAAAAAAAATTGAAAACAAAAGTGATTTAAAAATATATAATATAAGGTTGATCATGTTGGGGTCTATTTTTCAATTTCAATGTTATCCAAGTCCCATTTAATCCAATCTTCCTCTTCTAATTAGATTAAATCGAGATTCCACGGTCTCTTCCTCCCACTCCTTAGGTCAAATCATGATGGAAAGAGAAAAAATTTCCATAATCTTATTTCGGTATACACTCCTTAATTGTGTAATAGTCTTTCATAAAATATCATCAATTGACATAGGAAATACTCGACCGGGTCATGTTTATGCCAAAAATTCAAGAATATCAAATTCCCCTCCCACATATACTAATAATAAACGAGTACTTCACCACTAAGTCTTGGTATATTCCATACAATATTAATTAGAACCAAGAAGAGAATGATATTGATTACTGACCAATTAAAAAATAAATAACAGAATCAAAAACCAATTATGATCATACATGATAATATAAATAGCTATTAGAAATTTAATGCAACTTCACAAAAGAGAGAAATAATTTTTAATTAATAAAGAAAAAGAACATATGAATTAAAAAAATATAAAACCCCCTTACCAAATAACCCATAATTCCACCCGACCAGGTTAAGGGTAAACAAGAATAATGAAGAAGAATGAGGTAATATAAAACTATGATGAATAAAAGAAATAAAAAAGGAAAAAAATTACTCCAGAATATATTCTAAAAATATTTTCATTATTCCATCCACCATATGGATGAATCAGTCAAAAGGTCCTTTTATTGGTTTTGGTAAATTGTGTTTTATATCAAACCTCTAAATTTAAATGATATTTTACATTTATAAAAGTTGTTATGACATAATTAATGATCCACACACGTTTTTATGAATGTTTTCTAAATCCATTTATACTTTGGATCGTCCAATTTCCACATTAATGAGTTAATATTTTAATGATCATTAACGGTAAAACAATACATTGAGTTCTATTTTAATTCTAGCTATATTCATATCAATTAGAGGTTTTTAGGCTGATTTATTCATCATTTACAATGGTGGGGTCCAATTTTTCACCCATAAATATTGTTCAACATGATTTATCTTTTCATGACATCAATTTTTCAAATTGCATATCTATCTTGAAGAAGAAGTTAAATCCAAAAAATAATGTAATACTAAAAATAATCACTATAATTAGATAAATATTTTTAATTATATGCTTGAAATACGAAAGTAATAAAAAATTGTTAAAACTCCAGAATTACACAATTTTCATATTTTATACAAAAACACTCCAACAATTCAAATAAGATGGAAATAAACAAAATGTTAAATTTTAAGGAATAAAATAGTTAAAATTACACTGAAAAATTAGGGAAATTTCAGATCTATAAATTCCAAAATACTTAGATCTTAGACTCTGGTAAGAGAAGCATCAAAATCAAATTAATGAAAATTCAAACCACATACCCATGAGATTGATCAATTTTTTTTAAAAAGAAAAAACATATCATGTCTCCTAAAAAAATGTTTCACATTATCCATTAATATAATTTAATAAATTTAAACTTAATGTATCATCCTATGCACACAAAATACCTTCCTCACATTAATTTCCACTCATCTCACAAATTTCACTTTTTCCAGCAACGATTTTCTATTAAAAACCCATGAAGAGTCACCATAGGCATGATAAATTCCTACATATCCACCTGATGTAATATAGTATAATGTGATTATAATGAGGAAATTTCAGAATTGTTCTATGTATTTTAGTTGGTAGGATTCATATTTAAAAAAAAATTGAGGCAGAACTTGGAGGGATTTGCTCTTTTTGATGAAAAATTGAACGATTCTAATTTTCACTCATGTATGGTCTCCTCCTCACTCCCTATAGAAGAAAATCATATCCAAAATAATACTAAAATTTGTTTCATAGTGATCCCATAAATTATAAAATTCTTTATCTTAATCATAAAAACTTCTTCCCATCATTTCAATTTTAAATTTTAATGTTCTAGATAGGCACAACTTTCTTTATCTTTTGGAAGATATAAATAGACATAACTTATTTTATTTGAAATCCCCTTAAAATAATTTTTTTGATGGAGTTAATTTATCATCATTAATATCAACTCTTAAACATTTTATTTTCCACCCAATGTATCGCCAACTTAGCAAGCACTCACAAGACATCTTCCCCTCACAATTAAGATCAACTATATCATGAAATTTCACATTAAGGGTAGGTTTTATAGAAAAAAATGGCTTGTAATGTGGATAAAATAATATAATTTTAATGTACTCAGTTTTCTACATGGATTAAATATACAAGTAAGGATTTTATAAAAATTATTTTCTTGAAAAGGGGGCTTTAAAACCAAAGAAATTCCTCAATAATTTAATACAAAAGCACCTCAAACCCTCATGTTTTGATTGGAGTATTCAAATTATGGTTAAATAAATCATGTTTTTGTTCTATAAATAAGTGATGTTAATGTAATGAATATGAAAAAGAGGGTTTAGAAGCCCCATGGGAATGTAATTTTATAGAGAATGATGGTGAACTATGACATGCAATTCAAAAAGTAGAGGACTTTTCATGAAATTACAGAGATTTGAACATTAAAAAATATAATTTTGAACACTCATTTGAGTTTGGTTTCACAAAATAAATTACTTCACTCATGGATAAGGGTTTAAAAAGAGGGAAAATGTTTTAATTTAAACTCATAAGTTTCAAAAACACCAACAAATTGAAAAATAAACACATATATATTTGAAAAAAACACATTAAAAAATGAAAATCTTAATATATAAATGTTCCCCCCACACTTAAAATTTTCAGATTCCTCAGTTAATTCCATTAAATATTAACATGTTTGTATATTTTCAATTGAATCACAATAAGAATGAAAGTGTTATAGAGAGTTATGACCAGATAGATTTTATTGATAAACTAGTTGGAGTAATATAATATCCTATATAAGCTCTAATTGAAAGTTCCCATGTAATTTCTTCAACCTATGTCCATTAACAGTTATAGGATCATACTATCTATCCTTCATAATATGAACATCACTAAAAGGATATACATAAGTAACTATTATTGGACCCTCCAATCTGGAATAGAGTTTACCTAGAATCATTTTGAGTCTTCATTTAAATAACATAAATGTGTATCTAGGATGGAATTATTTAGGTTTTATAAAATTTTCATGAGCCAGTCATGTTATCTCCATTTAAATACTGTAATTTTTAAAATCCTCCCTTATTATTTATTCCTCCTCTTATAACTACAATCTTCGATCTTTTCAAGTACATTCAAGATCCAAATTCATCTTTCTCATAGCCCAATATTCATTATTCTCTAATCCCACAAGAAGGAGATTTTTTCCCATAAATAAAACTATATAGAATCATTCCTATTATGGTTTTTTATGAGTTCCTATAAGAATTTAATGTATCCTCTAACATTTGGCTCTAATAATACCTATTCAATTTAATAGTTTTCCAAAATTCCCTTTATTTATATATTAGAAACATTTGATTGACCATTAGTATATGGATGATAGGCCGTTGATCTTTAATGATGAACCCCATACATTTTTAGAAAATAATTCATTATGGTATTGAAAATGCGAGTTCCTTCATCAATGATGATGACCCTAGGCTCACCAAACCTACAAAATACGTTAGCCCCTACAAAATCACAAAAAACTATTTCATCATCCATCATTGTGAATTTTTCCTCCAAAAAAGATGAAATATAATTAATGATAAGGAATATATGAGAATTTACAAATGAAATTGGTAATGGTCGCATAAAAAATATCCTATATAATAAAAAAATATCACAAAAAACATAGTGTATTCTAAGGTATTTGTTGTCTCTTTGAAATATTTCAAAAAAACTGACATTTTCAACCCTTTTTCAAAAATCATTAACATCATTAATAAAGATGAGCCAATAAATTCTTGATTCAAAAAACTTCCTTACTATCCTTTTAGTTCTCAATTGTCCTCCAAAAGATAAATGTGACAAAACATAAAAATAAAGTTAGGTTTACATTTAAAAAACATCTTATTAGCCCATGATCATTGAAAATATTCCAATGAAATTGATCTTAAAAATGTAATATCTAGATTTATATTATAGTTTCTGAATTTTGTGGGAATTTCAATTTTTCGGGCCTAATATATTAACATATAATTGACCATGTCAGCATTTCATGGAACTTCTCCTTCAATAAATTACAACTGCTCTCTAGGAATATGATCATTCAATAGATATTTATTTGTAATATCTGATTCAGTTGTGTTGGGAAGTCTACTTTAATTATTAGTCACTTTGTTCTAAGATCCCTTATTATCATTTCAATATATGATGAACTCATGTAGTAGTAACATCTATTTCATTTTCCTTGGTTAAGCTTCATACTTCTTCATAAAGTACCTAATAGATTCAGGATCAGAAAACATAGTAAAACTAATTCAAATAAAATATGATATAAATATTTCTAAAGATACTACAACAGCTAAAAACTCTTTTAATATGATGGTATAATTGAATTTTTTTACATCTAAGGTTCCTGATTAATATTAAATGACTTGTCGCCTACCTTTAACTTTTTGAGAAATAACAACTCAAACTGCTTGGTTAGAAGCATCACAAAGTAGCTCGAATTATTATTCCCAATTTGGTGATTGAAACACTAGTGGTTTAATGATTCTCCACTTCAACTATTCAATTTCTTTCCCCCACACAACATTTAAATCAAAATCCACATCTTTCAAAATTAATAAAGTGATAGAGAGAGAAATATTACTGTAATCTTTGTTAAACCTCATGTAGAATCTTGTATTTCTTAAAAAAGATCCAACATGTTTCAAAATAGTTGGGTAAGGAAATAAATTTATCACGTCAGTTTTAAATTTATCGACTTCAATGTATTTTTTTGAAATTAAACGTCTAAGTAAAATTCCACTATCTACCATGAAATGAAACTTTTAAAAAATAAAAACAATATTCATTCAATTCAGGTTTCCAAACATTTCTCCATAATTTTCAAACAATGGTCAAAATAATATCCAAAAACAATGAAATCATCTGAGAAAAATATCAGAAAATATACACTGTAATCATAAAATACACTTACCATGAACCTCTAAAATGTACATGGAGTATTACATAATCCAAATTGGATACTTTTATATGAAATAGTGCCAATGGGATAAGTAAACATAGTATTTTCTAGATCCTCAGGAGAAATCGGTACCTAGAAATAACATGAAAATCCATCCAAATATCAATAATGAGTACTCCCTAGTGATATCATTAACATATGGTCAATTAATGGTATGGGGAAATGATATTTACAAGTGACTTAATTAAAATTCCTATGACCATTCTCAAGATATTATGAATTATCATAGGGATTAATTCATTATTTTTTTATTCCTCATAGTGGTTAGGCATATTTTTGGATGTAAATGAATGGGGCTAACCAGAAATGAGTCTGAAATGGGACAGATGATCACAGATTCTAAGATCTTTTCAATATCCTTCTTTTAAAACTCCATCATGGTGGGATTTGGCCTCCTACGGTATAGTCTAACAGGTCTGGAATCTGCCTCAATATAAATTATATTTGAGTATATTTTTGGCTTTATTCTAAGTATATCACCTATGATCCACCCTATCTCTTGAAAATTTTATATACAAATATCAATAAAATATTATACTTTTATTTTAGATTTATTATTAGCTATTCTCACTGGTGATTTATCTCCCTCCATGAGGTACACATATTTCAAATCAATGGGTTGTAGTTTCAATTATAGATCTGGGGAATTTCTAAGGGATGAAATTAAATTAAAATTCTACATTTCCAATGGCTGGACCTCCCACAAAAAATAAATCATATCATCTTATTTATCATTTAAAAAATCAGGAATGAAATTAGATTATCCCTTTTCTTCCCACATGAGACCAGATTCTATATTATTTTGGGAATTCACATGTTCAGTGATATTTTTAATGGAAAAATTCTCTCCAAGTATAAAAATTCTTGTCACATGCATTATTATTCAATTTTTTTAGTACTAAAGTCATGGGTGAGTTAAAATAGAGAGTGATCAACTGATGTGTGCCTCATGGATTAAAAAATATTAAAGGGGATTTATGTTATCTACAAACTCCATAGTGAGTGTCCCTTCATAGATATTGATCATGGTTTTGTCTGTATTTTAGAAATGTCCCCCCAAAATTATGGTTGTGTGTGATGGGATCATATATTCATTTAAATTTATAACATAGAATTCGGATATGAAAAAAATAACTTCATCTTTCCTGAGGACATATTATAGAACTCATACTGAGGAAACTATGGATTTGTTTACAAGATTAACCACCACTCTTGTGGGATTCAAGTCTCCCATATACAAATAACTGTGTAATATGTGGTGAAATTTACTAATTGAAGAACCTATATGATATAATCATTAGAGAAATTTAAATATCCATTGTTCCATGGAATGGAAAACAACCCTTGATCTTGACATTTGGTTGAAAACTATGGTGTGATAAGGGTTGAGAAACTTCTTCCCATGTTGATCCACTCATTCCCATAATGTCTTAATATGATAGTGAAATGGTACATTAAATTATTTTCACATCACATTATATTTTTACTCCTTCAAGTAGGGGGATAATAATTTCTACTATCTAAAAGGTGTTTATAATTTATTTTTGAAGCGATTCTTCATACAATCAATTTGATTCTACAATATTTGATGGAAATGGTGGAGATTAATCTTTCTTATCCATTTGATTCAGTTTCAATGGTGTTTATTGTATATTAATATTCAACATATCATTCTCCTACTCCTCTTTATTTTCTTCTTATTAGGAAATTTTTATATAATATTCAGGATTTCAAAATTCATTCTCCCTGTTCATAGGTGGTCTTGTTTCAAGTTGAGTGGGGGATGGTGGTAGTATTTATTTTCTACTTCTTATTGTTATCAATATGAAATTATACTTTTTATTTAGAATCTTTGGATTTGGTTGTTTTATTGAGATTTTGGATAAGATTTACAAAAGTCATACCATATTGATTTCTAGTTTATAAGATTATTCTCTATACTATCAAACTTAGTCTGTAGCTACTTCTTTTCAGTTATTGGTGAACATGTGTAAGGCTTCTCAAAATCATTTTCATTAAAAATTTATTGGATGGATGGAAGGTTGTTGTTGTAAGGGACTTTTATAAGATTTTTGGAATGGTGGGGGGTTTTAGTAATCCTGTTGAAAAAGTTGTATTTACTTGTATTGTTTGAATCCATGTCCTAGATGGGTTTGGGGTTGAAAAGGCTGGTATGGTTAGAATTTCCTCTTTTTATCGGCTAAATGTTTCCCTTGTACTTTAAGACACTAGTTATTCTAATGATAAATTTAATAGAATAAACCACATACCTACATTGGGATTTATTGTCCCTTTACATGGTTCATAGCCATTTTTCAAACCAACCTCATGAATTCATGATTTTTTTTTGATTAAATATAGTGAATCATATATTCTCACATCATGGATTCCCCTCATTCTTAGACATATAGTGAAGAATTAATTTGATTTTTTAGAAATATTATTAATTATACATTTAACATATATATGTTATTTTTCTATAAGGTCTCCTCCAAATTAGTATTTTAAAAGATTTCAATCATTTTTGTAATGTTCGTGGTATAAGAACACAAGGAATTGGCATACCTCCATTTTTAGATTTTGTTAGTAGGAACCGAGCTTCTTTAAATGATCCAAGTACTCATTAGGGTTATTTCTAGTTGATTGTCATTGGACATAACAATTTTTTTATTATATTTCAGTTAAATATGATAAAGAATCTCTATAAGAATCATCTTTTTAGATTTTATCAATCATTGATGTCCACGAGTTATAGATTTTACAACCTTTTTTAGCTTCTCCTTCAAGTGAGAAGTGGAATTCACTCCATCAAAATCGGTCTTTTGTTTCTCCTCTTATCATGATGCATGAGTAAATGAAGTTGAATTTATGGATAAGCCAATTTGGATCTACTCATGCAAGACCATGAAACTTTAGAAGCACTATAATCATATTAACACATAATTCAAAATAATTTTTTATAGTAGGTGCAATGTGTTGGTTATGTTGAATGGCTAATTGAGCTGCACACATATCATAAAGGGCTTGGTTAGGATTTCCAGCCATGTTTTGAGCTTTATAGTGAACACTAAGAGTGTGATTTTAATATGATAGGTTTATTTATTTAATGTTTCATATTTGGTTTTTTTCTTAGCTGTGTTACATTTTTTTAAATTTTAGGAGAAAATTCAATTAATGGTTCATTTTATTTTCTAGTTTTTTCTAAGTTGGTGCATCGGTAAAAGGATGATACACAATTTATTAATTAAAATAAAGGAGAACTAAATGATTCTGAAAGAAGGAATATTATTACAATCTTTATCATAAATAGGGAGAAGATCAACCATCATGTCATCCCTAAAAGTTATTTCCTGGTTGTGTCCCTTGTTAGAAAGACTATCTGCAACCATGTTCGCTTCACAAAAGGCATGTGTGGAAATGAAGTTGGTCCCCAGAAGAGAAGAAAGGCAGTACAACCAATGGATGGTCAGTGGCCACAAATGTTTCACCACACCCTCCCAAATATCATGGAAAATAGTGTTTGAATCACTTTCAATCCAAATATTCATCCAGCCCTTTTTCTTGGCAATGTTAACGGCATGTATTACACCCATCACTTCTACCTACATAGATGATGCAATACCACAACTTCCAAAGAATCACCCCTGACACTAACCATGGTAGTTTCTGAAGATAGAACCAAAACCTACGGGACCCAGGTTTCCTTTAGAATCACCATCCTCATTCACTCTGATCTATCCTGAGAGCAGGGTTTTCTAGAACTCCTCAAAAGTATGCTATAGCTGTTTGTAAGGCACATAAATCCAAATTTGATGAAGGATTTCAAAGTCTCTAATAGTGTTGTCGCAGTGCACTTTCTGGATCGAAGCAGCATCCTTAATGTCAATGAGAATTTCCTTCCAACATGAATTAATATTGAATGAGTTTTTTTGTGAATGATAGAATTTCTATTATACTAGATCACATGGAGGAGTTTAGAAAAATCAGTTAGGAAGAGGTTATTGATCTATTGAGAGGAATAAAGTACCACACATCATTTTAATTGAGAGCTGATAGAGTCAAGGATTAACCATCTGCATTCAAATATATCGTAAATATAATTCCAATGGGTGGAGGCTGTAGCACAATATAAGAATATATGGTTAGTATCTTCACCATGCCGATGAAAAAAAGTACACCCGGAGAAAATTTGGACTCCAAAATACTGAAGACAAACATCAGTGGGGACACTGTTGTGGGAAAGACTCCAAACTAGAGTAAGCCTAGAAGGTTTAATCCAGGGTTTGTGAAAAGATTTCAAACAACCAAAATTGATATGAGAGTTTGAAAAATTGTGTTTACAGAAACTTTTGGAATCAAGGATAGCTATGTGAGTAGGCTCAAAAATAAGGAAATACTCAAAATTAGAGAATGCATAATTATTAATAACACGAATGATGTTATTAGGAAAGTTGAAGATATGAGGTTTCAAACCAAATTTTATAGAGGGGTTAGTATTTTCTAGAATGTAATTAAGAGATATCATAGAGATAAGGGGGGTCCCGAAACAGTTATCCAGTAAAAAATTCTAGTAATAATCCTTGCTAACCATCAATATAGAATTAGTCATAATAATTGAAAAATATTTACTAATGTAGGGATAGATATAAGTGCTAATGTAGTTAAAATTTCCCTTCTTTAACTTCAAAAAAAGTATTTTTTTTAAAAGAAATAGAGTCATAATTGTTATGGATTAACCTCCAGGTGAGTGTTCATTGATGGACATCATTAAAAAGACTGATATTTTATATGGAATGACCTCATTTCTCTAAAGGTTTGCAGCAAGTGGCCCATGGTATGGTTACCATATTCCTTTAAACACTGATTCTAGTTCAAAATTTTTTTTGATGTAAGCATTAGTTTTCTTTAGAATACCAGCATACCATTTGTAGACCATCAGCGAGTAGAACATTTTAGAAGAAATAGTTGACCTCACCAGACATATCATGCCAGCCATAGAAAGGGACTTAACCTTCCAAGAGGATAGTTGATAAATGACATGATCAATAATGTTAGAAAAGTACATGGATTTGGGCCTTACCCAAAAGATTGCACCTACAAGGAGTGTGAAAGGGAAAGATCCTTATTTGATGCCTATACAATTAATGATACTATTTTTTCTATAAGAATATAATTTTTTTCAAAAGAAAACATAGGACTTGGTCTAGCTTATAGACTAACCAAAGATTTATTCATAACAAGACATGGTATTTTTTATGTTTTGAATTTTTTTATCACCTTTTATGAATATGATGATCTCATCTGAATATAAGAGATGTGTAAGAACATTTTATTTTATAGAATCCTGAATAGGATTGAGCTTGTTTTGATCCACAAGAAGTGTGAGAAATATTATTAGATAAACCTCCATAATAGAAAATAAAATGGCAGATAAGGGATCACGTGGTCCGACTCCATTGGTGCATTTAATGTAAACTTTAGGGGATACATGGACAAGGATAGAGATGTAATCTTATTTGAATAAAGAATTCTTCTATTGATGAAAGCGTCATTAAATCCAAAGGACTGAAGGACTATAAAGATGAATCCCCAATCAATGGTATCAAAGGATTTCTTAATATCAAGCATAATGGGGATATTTCATCCACTGATGTCTTTGATGAGGGTGTTTGTACATTTAGAGTCTAGGAAAATACTTCCTTTTATAAACCATATCTTAATTAAACCAAATTGGATCCATGATTCATTTTTATTTTATAAAGTAGAATTTATTTTGGCAATCAGTTTTGTAATGATTTTTTAAATAGAGTTAATAAGAGAAATGGGTTGGAAAAGATGGATTTCAGAAGAGTTTTCAACTTTTAGAATTAATGTATGAAATTGATCATTTAGGCCTTGAGGAAGATTACCATGTTTTACATATAACTATCATGGGGACAGAAAAAAATTTATATTAGTTAATTATATTTTATTGATTAATCCTAGAGAGTCTCTCAAATAAGAGTTCACACAAAATTTATTTTTCACTTTTAATTATATGAAAATGGTTTGTTTTTTAAAAAAAATTGAATTTGAAAAAAAAAATAAATGAAAAAAAATGAATGAAATTAAGAAAAAGGGTAAATTTTTTGGGAAAAAATGTAATTAAAAACTATTATATGTTAAGGGTGATTGGGTTGGGGTAAATTTTATAATTCCAATTCTATCATAGTTCTATTTTATCACATCTACTTATTCTAAGTAGATTAAATCAATTTTATATAATCACTTCAGCCCATTACCTTGTTAAATGGTGACAGTGAGGAAAAAATTTCCATTATATTTTTAGGTCTACTCTATTTACTTGTGCGAGATAGTTTTAGTGAATATACTAAACTGACTTAGGAAATACCTGATCGGCTCTTGTTTATCCCAAACAACCAAGAATACTCACTAACCCTCCCAACCATACTGAAGATCATCGAGTATTTGACCACTAAGGTCTAGTATGTTCCACATTATATAGACGTGAACCTTGTGGAGTGAGATAATGATCAATGACAAAATCAAAAATCAATAATAAAATAAAAAACTAAATTCAACCATACATGATAATAAAACCAAATTTAGAAATTTTATACAAATTCACAAAATAGATAAATAATTTTTATTTAATTAATTGTAAGGGTATTATAATTAAAAAATATAAATCATAAAATTCTGGAATCAATCAAATTTTTACCCCACCATGTTAAGAATATGTATGAATAATCTAGAATAAGAAGGCATTAATAAACTAATATTAAGAAAAGTGGTAAAATCAAATAATTTTTTTTTCTTTAGAATCTATTTAATAAATGAATTATTTTTTTAGTCCACCTTATGGATGAATCACTCCATTGGTCCTTCTTATATGTTATAGAAAATTGAGATTTATATCGACCTTTGAAATTTCAATGATATGAGATATCTTTAAAATATGTTATGAAAAAATTAATGAGTTACACTATTTCTGGATGAATGTTACCAAAATATTCTTCCAATTTTGAGTTTACAATAGTTTAGTTAATGATAGAATATCTCCTTTATCATTAATAGTAAAATTATCCTTATAGTCATCTTTTAAATCCAACTAGAATCACTTTAACTGGAGTTTTTAATCCTTGGTTATTCATTATTTTCTGAGCTGGGATCCACTATGTCATCCAGAAATATTATTCAATAGGATGGATCTTTTTAGACCGTTGGTTGTATTAATTGGATCCAGGTCCTAAAGATTAATTTGAATCCCAAAATTATAACAAACCTAACAAAAACACTTCAATTGGACACATATTTTTAAATTTATGCTCGAAATACCAAGGTGATAAAAATGTTTTAAAATTATAGAATTGCAGAATTTTTATATTCTATCCCAAAATAAACCATAAATCCAAAAATGATGTAAAGAAAATCTAGTTGTTAAATTTTACGGGATTGAATCCTTGAAATATATATAAAAATATGGAAATATTAGCTCTATCAGTTACATTTGAGTAGATCAATAGATCTTATAACAATCTGTGCATTTTTTTAATACGATGGAGTTTAATATTATTAACACGTCATATTGTAATGATGATATAAATTTCCCCCATTTAAATTTCAAATCTAAAGGGTTGTAATGAACCTTCTATGTATGATGGGAGGGACATGAATATTTGTAGATGTGTGAGATTATACAGTGATTCTCTCTTGATATTCAATTTATTTGGTGCCTAGGGTATTTATCACCATAATATTGATGAAAGGGTTATTCCACGATGACTAAGGTGTCCTAATTTTTTATGTAAGGTTTTTTATTTCCCCTTTTTACCTTGGGAATGAGATTTTTTATCAACATCCAGTTTTATAGTTTGTTTTGGTATATCCCACCAATTTAGTTGGTGTGTGAGGTCATATACCCATGGGAGAGGTATCCCCACCTATAAGATCTTAATTGGGGTGTACAATCATCTATAGCGATGGGTACTACATTTTATGATCGGTATTCTAGTGAGGCATGGGTCACTATATGAAGTAATTATGTTAGGTTCTCCCTAAAAACATAGGGATGAATACTACTATCTATGAGGTGTGGGTACTCAATATTAGAATGGGGTCAACACACCATCATTCAAAATGAGTAATGAGGCCCACAAAATACAAAAGAGTAAGTATTGTACAATAAGATAGGGTAATCCTTTCTTAGATGTTATGTGGTACCAATACACCACTAATGAGGTCGATTACTCTCTTATATGAGGTGTTTTCAAGTGAGAAACTATCCCATATCCAATGTTTAATGATTTATGTGATTTTTATGGTGTATTATGTTGGCTTTGACCACCTTTTTTAGAGTTTATAACCAAGAGGATCCACCAATAGGGGTTGGGATAGCCTAACATGCATGTTCACATAGTGGATATTGAGTGTGATGAGTTGGATTCCAAGATTAAGATACCTGAATGGATAGGATATTCCTACTCATGTATGTGATCCATCCTTTTGGAAGAAATTTTTTCCCATGGGTGGTAGTTTGATGAAAATGGTTGATCACTTGGACGACTACCTCATGTTGTGAGCTATGGATAAATTTGGTTTGATAGAGTATGATATGGCCTAATGTGTGATCTATATCCTATTATCTTGTCACTCATAATTTATTAGAAATTAGTGTTTTATTTCCCTCCTTATTTCATTGATTACCAAGATCTATTGATCCGAATAGAGTCTTTAGAGAAGTGCATTGTGACTGGAGACTCTTTCCGGAGGTTATAATATTCTCTCAATTCTACCACTGATTTGGATGAAAACTGGAAGAGTGGTTTTCCTAGGACATATCTATAGAATAGTGAGGATCACTGATGATGTTTTTGGGGATGTGTGGTTACTCATAGTATGAGATTGAGTCAAAAGACATCCTTTTAGAATCTTTTTTTATCAATAAGATTAATCATGAACCACTTCCCTTTAGAAGTGATATTAAGGTAATGTTTAGGGGAAACCATTAGGAAGTTTCCACTAGCTCATTTTCTTGATTAAAATACTAACTTCATGAATTTTTATTTTTTAGAGGTATAGTCATTCATTTATAGAGGTGGGGATAATAATTTTCCTTAATAGATATCCAAGGTGATCTTAAAGGGTAGGATGTTGAGTTTTTTGGTATGGACTTTTTTAGAGGATTCTAATGATCTGTAGTAGAGGATGGTATGTTATGTTTTATGTTAATTAGAGGATATATCCATAATAATAATTATATGTCGATCAATTAAACATGGTACAAGATATATACCAAGGTAGAGGTGGGATTATTAAAATCATGTTCATCTACTGTAGGTATTTAGAATTCCAATAGTCAGTTGTCGCAACTATATGGACACCTAGTTTAAATAAATAGTATATTGTTGAGATAATATTTGTGTAATATCTGGATGTGTGATGATCTATGGAATTCCACCTACTTTTTTTTCTAGATGATTGAGTTTTAGGAACATGTTTACCACGTATTCCACTGATTACATATTAGGACATCTGTGGTAGAAGAGAACTTGACGGATGTCAGTAGTGCATAAATGTTTCTTAATACCGTTGGAGAAATATGGATGGAAGGATTAGTATTATCTTTATTTACTAATATTAGAAGTATCAAATTTCATTCATGTTAGTCATGGATTCATAATGGAGTGTTAATGGGGTCCAATGATATGGTGTGAATCTATTGTAATTGTTCATTGTGGAAAATTTTGGACTGATAATACTGTTTTTGTATTGTAGTATTTTTTTATCACCCTTCTAAAATTTTGGGAGATTGATGTACCTATTGGAAATACTTTGGTATAATGATTTTATCAGTTCAATATTTATAGTTTATGGAAAACATCAGGTTGGTGTTTATGGGAATCTCATGGAAGGAAGTCAATTATTTGGCTAAAAATCCTTGGTTTAATTCATGATAGGTGAGTCTCTATGGTTTCAAGAGCTTACCAAGTGGTGTGAGAGGATATTTTGCATTATTGGTTTTTTTAGATCCTCATATATGATGCCTCTAAATTAGATAATAGATAACGGATGTGTTCCTGAGTGCAGGTTACAATCTTTGTCCTTATGAGGGTATGGAAAATCATAAGCTTGAGGAGAGAATTTGTGAGTATGTTATCTTCCCACGTGAGTATGGTTTATGGGATTCATAGAGATCCATTTTTTGTTTTTTTCCATTTTTTAGAAACAATATCCATAAGGTTGAAAGGATGTAGTAAATCTCAGTTTCCTGAGTCTACATATTGACTTCTTTTGGAATTTTAGATCCATAGAAACTTAAAAAAATAAATGATAATTTTATTGTAGAAAATAACCCATTTGATGGTTACCTTGATCTTATGTTGTAGTTATTACCCCAAGATTGATATATAACCATGTTTAAGTCATGGAAGGGATGTGATAAATATATATCAAGTAAAAAGTGACATTTTTAGACCCCCTCCATGAATATTTTTGAAGATTATGAATTTACTATTAAACTAGACCTATCATCATAAATATAAGACTATGATTGTGTTTAAAATTGGTGGTTCACCCCAGGAGTTATATAATTTTGATTCATATATTGTTCGTAGGTATTGGTCATCATGGGTGGAATTAAATGTTATTAATTTTATTTTAATTAATTTATATTATTTTAATTCTCCATCCACCTCACCATTTTTTCTTAATTGTCACAAAGGGGTGGAAGATAACTCCACCTTATTGAGAACATGGTGGTATTAGGTGAGGGGTATATTCCAAGAACGTGATCAAAAATGAAATTCAAGAGTGAAATATTAATTATGATTTATGTCTTACTAATTTAATTATTTTTTTAAAAAAAATTGGTTTTTGTTGAATGAGAATTTAGGGTAGAATTTTAACCCATAATCACTTTTTTATTCCCATGGAAACTATGGGTTTCAATGTGTATTTGGAATGATTTTGGTGATGCGTGGAGGTGATGATATGATAGGGGGATGTGTGTGGCTTGAGGTATGCATAACAGTAATACATGCTGATGTTGCGGGTGAAATGTAGCATGTGATTTCTTCAGGTACATGTAGGTGAAAAGTGATGATGGATGATAATATGAGGAACATGGGAGCTGGTAGCTGGTGTAGCTGATGTCCCTATCATCAAACTAAGCATAGGGTGACACAACAATGTGACTAAAATGCTGAGTAAAGAGAGAAAGGGGTGATAGTATTTCACCACTATCAATCAAATCCATTAGTATTAGATAAATCCCTACCCACCATAAGGTGGGAGGGGGTTTGATAGACCCTACCCCCTTCATAGGTATGATGTACAGATGGATTGGTTGATGTCTTCCCATCCCTACTTAGGGTATAGGCGATGCATGCATCACATGTATTGAACCCAAATTGAATTGTTCTAGCATGTGTGGTGTTCCATGTGCATGGCTTGGCATTCCCATTATATCCCATGAGTGTAACATGGTAAAAGTAAGATATTCCATGTGGCCCACATTACCTTTACTTTGGTTTTTATCCTTTATCCATTCAGTGTTTGTTTTAGAAAAATAAGTAGGCTATCCTTAGAATTATTCCATTTAGATCATGATGGTGTAGTCTATTCGGTCATATAAAGTTGTTTGAATGGGTAGATTTTAATATATTATAAATTAAACATGTAGGAATGATAATAAAGTTTGGGTTAGTCTATGGTTGTTCTCCCTATGTATCTGGGTAACTTGACAAGAATTATAGATGAGTATGAAACCTTAGTATGTTTTCCTCATTCATATGAACCCCTAAAATAGAGATGGTACAAGAGGTTTGGTTTAAACAATGGGAAGCTAATTGTTCACTCCCCTTTTCATATTATAATTTTTATTTATTCTATGTTAGTAATAGTTTACAACATTTCTCTATATCATTATCTCATAATATAGGGATAGGTTATTGAGGAATATTCCTAATGGACCATTCATCAAACATCTAGTTTTGATGAAATTTTGACAAGGTAATAATTGATATTGGTTTGTCAGCACCCTCAAATGGTTAATAGGTGCAATGTGTGTGGTGTTTCCTATTTCAATTCCTTTTAGTAAAATTATTATTACATCTATCATGTAGTAGGAGTGTTTTAGAAGTTTGTAGAGTGAAAAAACCCCAGATCAATCGATATCTCCCTGATGAGGACTGAGAGTACCCGAGTGTGGAATAATATTAGTGATATGATGGTGGTGGTTCCTACCATATGTGGATAGTTTTATGTGTATATAAATTGTGGTATGTAAGATATCCAATTTTCCTTTTCTAATATCTCTCATATGGTGTCGGGAGGAGTATATAAGAATGCATATTATGATTGGTTATACTTACCCAC
This sequence comes from Viscum album, assembly GCA_963277665.1. Classification (NCBI taxonomy): domain Eukaryota; kingdom Viridiplantae; phylum Streptophyta; class Magnoliopsida; order Santalales; family Viscaceae; genus Viscum; species Viscum album. The sequence goes on along the minus strand of OY728152.1, from coordinate 1,475,291,766 downwards.
TGATTTATATTAGGCTAAAAGGCTTCCTTAGGTCCCATCATGATTGAATAGGGTTAATTTCTTTATTTTAGGGTGTAATGGGGCGAATGTCACCCATATATGGGGTTATTATTCCCTCATATGTCAAATAACTGTTGATGGTGTGGAGCCCCCACCACAAGTTGACTATCCATCATGAAATTTATGTTTGTGGTGTTTATACGATCCTTATAGAACAAAACATTTTAGTAAATATGATTTCTCCATTGGGTCTATCCATTCACCCTATATTTCAGGTGAGTTGTGATCTGAGTGTATTTATAGTGTCCCATGGTAGATAAAACCACCCACATGGGATCTTTCCTACTATATCATCAATGTTAAATGTGTTGATTTCAAATAACATCCCATTATATAGGTTGATTTTGGTTTATGTTATGTTTTACTAAGGAGTAGGGTGGTTCTAACCCTTGAAAAATATACTGTATATTATATACATGTATTGGTAAAAAAATTTACCCAGGTTTTGTGATTATGGCTGTTTTTTCCCAAATACTTTTATTTTTTCATGGAGTTTTCATTTCATGGTATGAGTTGGTATTTGGGGTCATTCCAAAATATATCCATGTTAGATCATTTCATGGTTATATTGGTATGTAAAGTAAAATATTATCTTTCATCTAGTGTGACAACCATTGATTGAGTTGATAGGATATATGGTTTAAACATTGGTTTCAGGGGGCCAACAACACCTTCACCATTTTTGTTCATGGGAAAACTACTAGGCGATTTTATACTCACCTCACATGGGTCGCATGGCCAAAATTATTGTGTCAATTAACATGATGTAAAGGACTGTGTTGATATTGGTGGGCATGGAGTTTGTAGTATTAGTGGAGGTGGATCGTTGTAGAGATACTATAATTAACAGTTGGCATTTCCTAGAATAGTGTTGTATTGACATGGTGATCTTATTTTTTCTAGTATCTTTAGGTAGGTTATTTTGAGACTGTCATTCCATTTATTTTCCCCCATTTTTTACATGTTTATTTGCTACAATAATTGGGATGTCTATCATATATATGGGTTTAAATTTTTCTTAAGGTAGTTTTATCTAGTGTGTTCATGGACATCATGATTAGATGATGATGTATGTTGTTAGTTTTTTATTAGATGAAGGCCTCTAATTATATGTGATTTATTTCTTCTTAGTTCTATTAACCAACCCTTGACCTATTATGAGTTATATTGGGGTGTCAAACCAGGAAAATTTATAACCTAGATGGGTAATCAATGGGATAGGTTCTATCATAAAATATTAATATTTTGTATATCATTATGTTCTCTCATTTCAGATTATTGTAAAAAAATTACATTTTAATAAATAAAAAAAATGTTTTCAAATACATGTTTATTATTATTTCATCCTTGAATAACATTTGGGGTTAGAATGGATTTTTTTGTATTGGTGGAATGATGTTCTCCTCAGACACATACACCCACATCCGTTTTAGTCAGTTTCCAATGGGTTTTAGGAAGGGAACTTGAAACACCCAATGGTTCTTATATCCAGGACAACTCATGGACCTGAATTCCAAAGGAAAGTGATCATTTTGAGTCCTTCCCAATGATACATAAAACTATATTTGGTGTAGAGGATGGGAGGTCAGACTTATCACACCCTTTTGTGTGGAATTTTTTCCTAATTTAGGACTCTCTTAAACATTTAAGACATATTCAAAATTCCATTTTTAGTTCCCAAGTATAGAATCATCCACTCATTAATAAACTATCAATAATTATAATTTTTTTATAATAGAATTATCTATATGTATATGAGGTTCTTCATAAATGGATTTATCTGTATGTATATGAAGTTCTTCATCAATGGTACCCTTTTATGAAAATACTAGAGATTCTTTGATCATTTATTACAATGATTCTTCTTTTAATCAACACATTAGGGTACTCTAGAGTTTATCACCATCTAGGTACCCATAAGTTATTTTGATGTTGAGATCAGACCCAAGAAATTTTCTTCCTATATATCCTTGTGAGAGGAATCAGAATCCATGTAGTTTAGTTCCACTTAACGGGACACATCATACATTCTAAGGTCATTTGATATTGACCAAACCATGTAGTTTAATGTCATGCATCAAGGATTACCAAATGAAAGGTTCGTGGACAAGGGTGGTATGGGACCTATGTTGAAGCGACCCAAGATACACAGAAGTGATGCAGACTCACAGTTTGAATATGACCCTAATGGGAATGTGGCAATGAAAGAATAGAGTTTATTTTGGGTGACTGGGGTTGGATCTCATGGATTCTTTCTATGTCTCCAATTTGGTTGGGAATCAAAGACGATGTAGTTTGGTTGTGAGGACCCTTGCCTATGGAGGCCCTATAAAGGTTTGTCTAATAGGGGAATGTGGAACTTTTAAAGGATTGAGTTGGGTATCACTATTAAAGAGGATAAAGTAATTAATTTCGGTGGATTGGTTAGTGATTATTTATAAAGATGTTATTATAGAGGTTGGGTTTTTTGGATTATACCATATAAGGGGATTACCTTTTGTGAAATTATGGGGTTTATACTGAGTAGTAGGACCGATTTTTGGTCAATGATCATGAATAAATCATGATCAACACAATCTTCTAAGACCACATGATTCATGCTCAATGTGAGAAACAAGAAAAAGTGGAAGATATAATAATCCCTTAAATTATCTTTTTCCACTTGTGTATGATACCAAAACCCAAAGGGAGGTGGAAAGAGAGTGGGCTCTGGTATCCATTCCCTCCCGTCATTATTCCACGGACCAAAATTTAAAGATAAAAGACATTGAAGTTCCCATATCCTCTCTTATTTTGGTAAGTGGGATAGTCACATATTATGATCTATTCAGAAAAGACACATGGATAAAGGGAAAGAGGAAGGAATGGAGTTGGATGGGTCTTAGAAAAAATACAATGGGATTACTCTAGGAGGGATTCCCTAAAATTGGTTTCTGGGGGAATATAGGTGGATTTCTATTCATGTTAAAGGGAGTGTGATCCTCACTATCCCAAATGGAACTGGATTCCTTAGATCTTAGAGATGTTGAGGGAATGGAGAGTCCCTAGACCTCGCTTTTAAGACAAGGAGAACCCTGACATATCCGCTAAGTTTGGGGTCTTCTTCACTGATGAGATACATATTCACTTTCACTCCAAGGACCCTATCCATTAGAACTGACAAGTATGGGACAACAGTAACTGAAAGAACTCATATCCTAACGGGATCCATGATATTGTGGCTCCTACCATGATTTTCAAGTAAAAAGGCATTGGTTGAGGTTTTAATTTCATCCCACTCAGAAGAGGGATCCAAAATAACTGGATCCCTACCATTGGTGGCTTGGAAGAGGGATCCTAAATAGGATTTTTTTAGTTCATGGATTGGTCAGTAAAGGTGATTCACATAGGTCTTGAGAGGTTCTAGAGGTGATGAACATGCTTTATGTAGGGTCTGGGAGGAGGTGGAAGTGATTCATGTAAGGGGGTAGGTCTGAACAAGAGGGAGATTCCTTGGGTGAGGAAAAACGTGGGAAACAAAACAAGGGAGATACATTAGCCTAGGTACTTCAGGTATCATCAGGTTTCAATAGATTGGTCTCTTGTAGGTCCCAAATTAGGGAAGGGGTCCTCATTCAAGGGATTACCTACTACATGAAAGGGGTGCACACACAGATTTTGTTGTGTTTCAGACATTGTTGGGACATTGATCTCCCTATCCCCTTGTATTTACCAGTTATATCAGGTTTTAGGGAGCTACCTGAGAGATTTTTGAGGAATTGGGTGAAGGGGTTGTGCAACCAAATCATTAGGGATTCTTCTTATTTTCAAATTATTCAAATGAGGATCCCTATAGTCCTATTTATAGGAAATCATAGGATCTTGGGTGAAGGTGTTAGTCTGTGTCTGTACTAAGAACTAGTGTCCAGATTAGGTCCCCCATGCAGGGGTCAAAGATACATTTTTATCGTGTAGGGTTGGTGTGCTATGGGGCCTCATGTAGGGGTGGCCTCACCTTATGGGCTACACTAGCTGGGAAAAATCCATCCTCCTATATCACATGGTCGATGTGCACATGACAAACTAGGTGAACAGTATGGGTGAACTTTCTGATCCATACAACGAGGTTATTCCCCCACACCCTTTATCGGGACCAGTTCTAGGATACGTTTTAGTCCAATTGAACTAATCCCATCGCTATAACCATTAAATCCCATTAAAAATGGAGAGTCATAACATGAGTATTTCATGATGGGTTAAGGATGTTTTGGGTCACAAAACATTGAATTCCAATTCAAAACTTCTTCCATAAAAAAGATGCATTTACATATAAACTCAACATTTTTTATCTTAAGTGAGGATCACATCATTAATTCTACGGATATGTTCATGGAAAAATTTTCACAATGTCAAGAAAATACCCCCATATAATTAGACTCATTTAGAAAGAAAATAGTTTGATTTAAAGGTAAATGTATGGAACATTGATGAATTACAACATCAATTGTTGGGATTTGGAAATATCTTAACTATGGAAGGATTCTCTAACTGTTTCATATTACATGGGGCCTTAGGGGAATAATTGATTATTGCTAGGGTCACATGAAAAACCCTAAAAACATTTTACCATTTTTTTCATTGCCCTGACTTCTTCCTAATCCCAATGAAAAGGACTTAGTAATTGAGACATGGATTTTTATTATGCCTCCATTTTTGGGTTTTTATCCTAACATGATTTATTCCTTTTACTTCATTAGTGGTTTATTATTTCCTAAACTATACACAGCATTGGTCTAGCGAGCTGATAATCTACTTTTATCTAGTGTTCCATTTACAGGTTCTCAAAAATGTGCATATTATGTCAATTTTCTAGGGGGGGGGGGGGGTTTAATTCATTAAAATTGGACTACAAATACTAATGTTTTAGGTTCATAAACATTGACATTGAGTTTTGAAAGGATAATACAAACAAAGAGCGTTAACTAAAAAGGTCCAAACATTATTTAGATATTTTAAGGGGGTTTTGGTGTAATGATTTTATGATTGTAGGATCTAAACCATGATACTGGAAAATTATGTGAGGAATGAACACTGAAAGATTTCGGAAGGATGATTTAAATAAATTATTATTTTTTGATTTTGGGGATACATTAGGTCTCTCTCAGAGATTAATATATTCCTAGTTGACAAAACTATTTTGTGTGTGACTTTATCGAAATCCAACTAGGGCATATTACATCATATACAAATAACGACATCCATTGATTTATAGGCCTGTATGTGGAAGAATTTATGCAAACCCAACTATGTAATGTTACATCATTTTCTAGATAGAGGTATCATCTGGAATTCTGATATTCTACTACCAATTTTCAGGATGTTTTTGAATATTCGTATTTTGACAAGACCATGAACGGTTGTTTTCCATGGGATGTTGTCTAAGAATGAAGATAGTATCTGTAAATGCATTGGAAATGAATGTAAAATATATCCTACATGAATTTTGACATTTTAAATGAGTATAAAATCTATTAAATGACTAGTGTAATGGGGATGACCCCTTTCAAAAAAGGGTTAAGGAATCTAGTAATTCAGTGTTATTGAAAAATGACATGGAAAGTGCAATTTATTATCTTACTTTGAAGAAGTTTTATGTAGTTTAATTTATTTTGATTAATATGTCATGTAATTCATTTTATAGGTGAAAAAAGTACATTAAGGGATAAAATTTATAGCCATTTTAGGTTTGACCAATATATTAGTAGTTAAAATTCCACGGTGATGAGATTGAGAAAGTTCCACCGTCCTCATACACGAAGGGAAAAAGTCATAAACTATAATCTTGGGAATTCATAATATGAGAAAGGATATGTGTGAAGTATGAATGAGAGAATAATTTATTATGGTGTATGGATAATTAAGAGGGTTATCCTAAAGAAAAATGTGATGTTGTCTGAAAAAACCATTTTGAGGGTGAAGTTATGTAAATCCAATTGGTTTGTGTTAGAGAATAGTCAAACACTGACATCCTATAGTTGATGGGCCCGGATATTGTTTCGGATAAATATGAAAATACAACTCAGCAATGTTACAAAATATTCAAACAAAGGTGTCCTTAGGTATTAGATATTCTATTATTGATGGCCAAAAAAACATATAGAGACTTGAAAATCCTTAGGATATAATTTTTGTTTTATATAGAGTTAGTGTCTATGTACGTAAAGATAATTCATTGGAAAAAGCATCTGGGAATGGATGTAAATGTTTTCTCAAGTAGGTATGACTAATATGTAAGGAAGTGATGTTTTTTAGTCAGACACATGAGACCAAGATGTAGGATTCAAGCATCACTATGTATATAAATTAAATTAGTATCATGTAGTGCGTAGTACTTGGGAGATCATTCTATTTAACATCATGTGGTGAAGATGGATCGTTTAGTTTAACGTCATGAAATAAGAATGATATGGTGTCATGATGTTTTGGTTATATCAACTAGGACCACAATACTATGGAAACAAAAGATAATATGATTCTTTCTAGACCAATATTGTTCCCATATATTTCATATATTGGGGATGAAATTGTAAAAGAAGATATTGGGGGTTCCCAGATCGATAGAAGAGAAACAGAAAAAATATATAAGGGATGAACACGGAACATAGACTAATTGTGTGTTTTGGGATAATGTTGTTAAGGATTATATATATTTAAGAAGTTTCACACAACGTTGAATGTACAGTTGGTTGGAAAATATGTTTTATGGGTGATTTTATGAAAAAAATATGGGGAATGTTACAACACTATGAAACAACGGTATAATCTGGATAACATGACATAATTTTTTTGGGAGACTTATAAAAATCCAACTGGGGTTTTCTATATCCTCATCATACAAAAGATTCCATAGAAATCAAACTCTCTTTCACTAGTGGAAGAATAAAAAGGATTAATATCTTACATTTCTACGATTATGAGTTTGACGTGTAGAAGGGTTATGTCCAGACAAAAAAGAATATTTTGGATAGATATTTTTGATGAAGTGAAGATTTCTTTTTATATATCTTACTCATATATATGAGGGTATATATATGTTTCCTCATTGGACCGCTAAATGTGGAGACCCAAATTAAATACATAGAAGAGGGGTAATTTTTTGTTTCCCCTTAGCGATACAAATATATAAAACCTAGATGTCAATATGTATCCTATTTGAAATGAGAATAAATCTGCACATAGTTTTAGAATATATGTGTAGTGGGTGACCAATAACAAATATAGGGGTACCCTCTGGTGAGGTCTACAACTATTTATAATTTTATGTTTTTTAAGGGACAAAAACCAAGTAGTATAATTTAATACAATAATGAAACATGGTTTTCCTTTTAAGGTCTTTCAACCATGGAATTGATAACTCTTTCATGCACTGATATGCCTTGTTCATGGGGGATACTCTAACCAAAGCTCCTTATATCACATGAGCTATGATAGGTGTGAGAAAATAAAAATGGAAAAGGTTATTCTTACCATATATAGGAAATCAAGGTGAGGATATGAGCAAATTGTATCGAGTAGTGGATATAACAAGATATGGGATCAAGGAATCCCAATGTATCTAATTTTAATGAGAATAAATTCAAACATAGTTCTAGAAACCCATTCAATTTAACATCACTTGGTGAGGAAAAGTGACTCAATGAAAAAGAGGGGGGATGTTGTAGTTGGGCCCAAGAATGGAAATATGGGAATTACTATGCATCATATAATGGAAATAATAAATCCGCAAGTAGTTATTGAAATGTAGGTACCTACATCATACATGTTTTGATGAAGGGAAATGGGAATTTTGATTTTCATGAATGATTGATGGACCCAATACACAAGGTTTTGGTGTTACAATATATCTTATTTTAAATTACTATCAATCCACACGTAATTAGGGAAGTTTACCGGTGAATGTTTGACCTATACATAGGGAAAGTGGAATTTTATTTTGAAGTGGGTGGACACATGGTTAGAGATATAGGTGTCACTACATATCACACTTTAATGAGAATCATGTTTTACCTAGTTTTTTAACAAATGAGTTTTGGGGCATGAACCCTAAATGTTTTTATCCAATCAAAAATGGATCAAAATTCTATACATTTTCATGTCTTGAAATAGGGACGCGAACTATGTAGTTTTTCATCATGTGATAAGGACGTTGTTGTATAGTTTAATATATTGTGATTATTTTATTGGCCTATATTGTTTATATTCATATTTCTCACAATATTATATCTTGTAGTTTTGGGTCGTATGACTATGAATATATAGTGTTTCTTTTATGTTCATGCATAAAAGACCATGATGGTATGCAATTTACTATCACAAAGAAATGATATATGTGTCATGAATTTTATCATCATGTCACATGGAAAATATTCCATTATTTTTAATTTCATGCAACAAATACTCACTACAAAATTTAATTCCATACCTATGATATCTGTTACTATTTTGCCCCATCATGAACTTTTTATAGAAACATTGAACTCATTGGGACCAGAATGAGCTCTATATCAATTGATATCAAGGCACAACCTATGGTAGAGTAGAAATTTTGTATGGAATAAGTTCATCCCCACTTTGTTTGGAAATTTGGTGGATTCTTACCTAGTATTGTTTGATTACTAAGGACAATAACATGTTATATTTAGAGGAATGAATGGAGGAAGACCTACTTGTTAAAATCTCACACTACCCAATTTTGATAGACCCCAAGTGTTGAAAGGTGCGAAATCACATCTCATCGAGTTACTTGAGTTCATCCAACCATTTATTTCATTTCACATCTATGGATAACTATTCATATATGTAAATGTGGAGTGATAGAAAATGGACCTCAATGGAAAAGACTAATTTCTTCATGTAAACATGTGAAAACTAGGTTTCCCATGTGGTTATAAGAATTTTGGTTTGGTATTCCCACAATGAAATTGAAGATATCATATTGACATGAATATTTATATTTATCCACCATATTATCAAGTATGTTCGATTGGGTCTTGTTGATGGTCTATATCTGTCCATTATCCACTCCATGATTGTGTCATGAGTGGTTGGATTTGATATTATACTCTTAGTACAACATCTATAGTTAAATAGAATATAAATTTATACATGTTTCCATAAATATTGTATGAGTGACACAATATATGGTAATTATTTTCACCTTAAAAAATATGATGATACTTTTTTCCTCGAATCTATTGAGGGGTATTTCCTCATCCCATTTCGAGAAGAAGTGAGTCGTAGTAAGAATATACGTGAACTTCTTGGACATGGTAGGAGGATATCTTCATATGTAATCCATTCCCTAAATGGATAATGGACATGATTATTTGGTTGTATGTACCAACATTCTAGGTTGATTGATGAATTTGGTATCCACCTGAAAGGAATGAAACTTTTTTTGTTAAAATTTGTGAAATTCTGCATCACAATTGGCCAATAATACCCCAGTCTCATGATCTGATTTGAAAGCTTCACCTTTACTGATCCTACATGAGATTATTTCATTTCATTATTAGTCTCATATCTATAAATAAATATGAGAAGGATTCCCTCACAACCTCATTTATAGTGGAATTTTTTTTGATTTGGTCCATCATAAAGATTTATGTTGGTTTTATGCTATTATATTTTCTTTTTTATTACTCTATCAAATGTGACTAATACATTTTAAATAATGTCTATTATAGGAATAATACACCTAGTGGTAGGAACTTATGGATTAGGAATATGACTAATTTCATCAATAACCTCCTTGATGACATGATGAAAAGGCGAGACCATTCGTTGATATATGATTCTGATGACCATTTCATCCCGGTATAGATATACCACAGTCGTTGCTTCATTTTCAAATTCATCTTACTAGGGTTTTGCAATCCTGGGATAAGAGTCAATTTTTTGGTGGGAATTCTACCATTAACCCTCATACATAGTCATGTAGGGGGATTATCTCATCTTTTTGTATAGAATAATATATATTGATCTATTTGATTACCAACTCTAAATATCCTTTAACCTCTAAATGGAATACTAATATTTGGAGTGCTAGTTCATGGCCTATAATTAAGGCCTGGTATTATACCTCATTATTATTACATCCTTATAACAATAGGATGGATTAAGGAACAATTTTCTTTTACTAGAGAGATGATTATGAATCCCAAAACAACTTTTGTGCGCTTGGGTCTTCCATTCGCTTCCCTATTGGGATTCTAGATGTGACATTGAAATACATTTCCCATTTTTGGGGGCCATACTAAATAAAAAAATCTATTCATCTAGAAATTTAGCATTTAACAAATTTGTTTCTATAAACAAGTGTTCTGAAAGAAAATATTCCAATGTTTGGACTTTAACTACTTTCTCATACACAAACTATACATGAAACTAATGTAGGGTAACATCTTACCATGTAAAACATTCTATCAATGTAGTACATATGATGATATATTTGAGGCGATTATTTTGAGACACCAAATGGGATTTGTGGTGCTATAAGTAGTTCCTCATGTTATGGACTGAAAATATTAACACCATACAACTCTTATCGATATATGAATAACAATTATTAGCATTGATCATGTTTAAACTTAGATAATAAATGATAATTTCATTTCAAAAATCATTATTGTTATGAAGAAATTTCATAGAAATCACTCCTTGGATGTCACATATAGAATGAGTGGAATTCCTTCAAAAAATTGGTATTAGAATCAGTGGTCTCAAGATATTTTTTTATACTTTTGAGTGCTTCTTGATAGTCATTGGTCCACTGATATATGACTCTCTTCATAAAATTGTTAAAGGGAATGAACATTCATTAAAGGATGACAATAATGTTCTAGATGTAGGACTCATTTCCTTGATGTTCTCTCAAATATTTTATGTTTTGAGGATTTTACATTCTATGGATATCCTCTTCCTTCCCAGGGTTCACATTGATTCTACAATGACATAAAAATATGCCAAGATATTTTATCAATGTTTCCAAAATGTCTCATTTCATGGGCTTCATATTCCTGATATGTTATCATATTTGTTGAATATGTTTTTGAGATCATGATGGTGGTCAGAATGGTTTTGAGGCTTAACCAAAAGATCATCAATAGAGAAGTTGAAAAATTTCCTAGGAAGGGTTTGAAGATGTGATACATGTTATGACGGTATATCACACCATAATTATTTAATCTAAAGGGAACTACTCAAGATAAAAATACACCCTAGGGGCTTTGAAGGTGGTCTCTTCCTCATCCTATAGGACCATTTGAATTTGGTTGTACTATGAAAATCCATCCATGAAGTAGAGGGATTGATAACAATCCATTTCATCAATTAGTAGTTTAATGATTAGGTATGGGAAACCATCTTTCAAACAATAATGATTATGATCAATGAAGTCATATAGACAATAATTTACCAATTATTATTCTTTACTAGGATGATGTTGGAAATCCATTTTAGGTACTGAAATTAATGGATGAAGTTGTCCTTGATAATATTTTCACATTATCCTCTATTATTGAGTCATTAGTTGTGTCCGTACTTCTAGGTATTTTTTGTATCCCAAGTGGATTTAAGAAAGTCCACATGATGTGTGGCCACCTAGAGATCAATCCATGTAATTTCATTGTAATTATATGAGAACATGTCATGATGTTTCTTCACGAAGGAGGTGTATACCACCTTACATTAATAATTCATGGCCACACTGATCAATGTTGTTCATGGATCTTCTCTTGTACCCAGATTTATTTCTATGAGTTTTTCAATAGTGTTAGAGTCACCTTTCTAAAATGGTGTAGGGGTATCCATGATATCCTCATACTCTTCCTCCTTCTCTTAATTTTCCTCTTCTAATTCTTCCTTACTCTCAAGGGAAGTATATGATGATAAAAATTTCTCAAAGCCTAAGGAGGATTTAGAATTTTGACACTTGTAAGAAACAACCACTACTTATCACCTGATAATTAGATATTGATTTATTGAAACTCATGGGGTGGAATTTGGAAATCTCACTCATGATCTCTTCCCCATATAAAGAGCCAGTGACTTCTCCAGTAGCACTGAGTTTAGTTTCCATGACTGATACCCTAGAAGTTGTAGAATATTCACTTCAAATTTGACCCATTTATTCAATCTAATTAATTGCAAGCACAAAATATACACTAAGCTACTTTATGAGATTAATTGTGGTCGTCTTCAAACCATTTTAGGCATTTCTTTGATCAAAATTGTTGATCATGGTATGTTTCCCTCAACTCAGATTGAATCCCGAATAAATTTATTTTGTTTCATAGGATTTAATCGTGGATTTTTCACCATGAAATTCCCTAATTTAACCATTATTGAAATATTTTAGTCATTGGTGGTATGATGAGGTAATATCCACTTGGTGATTTAAAAAAGGCCTTATTAAAAAAATATTTGCGATTGTATCTTTCCAAACAACTAAGAATTCTGAGTCAGATACAAGATCCACAAAACTGAGTCTTAATCTTGATCTCACTGAGAGGTCTCTGCTCACTCTTATCATAACCCAAATTCGTTACAGTAAAGGTGGAAAAGTGGGACTCATTGTAACATCATTTATCATCTATTTGGACCAAAATGAGTTTGGAACTACAGTACATTTCAATGAAGACTCATCAAATATCAGTATCATTAATCCTTACAGATACATACAATGGGTTGATGTGTCCTTGTATAATTATATCGTTGTCATATTACATAAAAGAGATGATCGTGTGACATTATAAAGGATTAATATCTACATAGGATACTTCAACAGCAATAACTTCCACCTCATATTATTGAATTCCTTACAAAGAATATTTGAAGGATTCTTGAATGTATTTTGATAGACACAAAATATCCAGGGTTCACAACATGGCTGACACAAGGGATTAATTTTTTAAAATTTTATACTATTAGTTTAAAGTAATGTGCCTCCCTGCATGAGAATTCCTTTTTCTAGGAAATTTAGTAATCGAGATACTTGATTTGTGTGGGTTAGACCTTGGAAAAGGAGTTGAGGGTACTTATTCCCATGGTGGATTATGTTGACTAGGTCCACATATGCACTGAGGCTAGTTTGGATGTGTTGACTGTTCTATTTGATCTTCAAGAATGATGGAGCCTGAAAAAACTCTGGCTTGTGTGGTGGAACATTCTTTTTCTATCTGAGTTCACCAGAGGGCTCCCCAATGAGTTTCAATTTTATAGATGGTCTATGATGGTACGTGAAAAGAGTATTGACTTAGGTAATGACCGTGTATTCCCCTATATATTGGACTCTGTTGGACTCTCTCCCAAATTACCCAATAGGATGTAGGGAATTTAGGTTCATATTTATACTCATCATCAGCATGGAGATCCCTCAATTGGGTCAAATTGATGGAACTAATGATCATATCCTCGTCAAATGCAGACATCACCTAGCGGGTCATATCTGGTGGTACTATTTAGAGGGGTGGCACCTGCACTTTTGAAAATGTAGGTAGGAAGTTATCTAAAATGAAGTAAAACATTGATAATGGAGTAGTATAATTTCATTGTATTTTCTACTTTCTATTAAATCCATTTAATTTATTGGAATACAATATTTCAAAGGATGGTGTCACAATTGGAGTCAGTTTTTCTATAGTATAAGTGAAAGGGGACACAATCAACTATATAAACTTTTATAGAAGGATATCATGGGTCTCTTTGATGATTTTTTTGACCATACTCTCACTGAATTTCTTCTCACCCTTGTTGTAACTTCATTCCATTCATTCTCTTCCCCTGGATTGGTGTAGAGCCCCATTCCACTTGAATAGGTGGCCTTCCAACCTTCACCTTATAAGATTCCTCCATCTTCTATAAGATTTATTTTAAAACAAAACATTACATGATTTTTGACCAAATTATATATGGAATGGGAAATAGTGTAGGATATATTCAGCTCTATCCAATCTATGGTTTTTATTATTTGGAAACTTGATAAAATTGTTCTCTAATGACGATATGAAATATCTAGCGAACTATCCACTTTGAAAAGAAGAGTCTTTGTTCTATCTCACCTAAAACTATTTTCTTCTATGATTCTATTGATAATCCTAATGTGACAGGAATTTATGTTAATGCCTAAGAGGTATAGCTGCACAATAAGGTGTAGGCTTTGAGATGAAGCAGGTGAAGGGGCGTACTTTAGTGTAATAGTGGAAAACTCTACTTTTACCATTATATTTCCTTGAGCATATAGAATTACTAAATACTCTTTATTGGTTTGTGTGATGGAGTATTCCACCCTTTGATTAATCATGAAAAGCTACCTAAACCCTCATATATGTTTCATAGAGGTGAGTGGATTATGAATCTCATGTTTAAGATTATCTATAGAGATGAAAAAGAAGTATTCTTGAGAATGAAATAGATTCAAGGAATATGTCAACCCATTCCAATGAGTGATGAAATCATAGACTCTATCATTTTTCAACTATTTTTATTTTGAGAGGTCACATACTATTATCTTCTACAACATCAAGTTGAACTGGAAGAGAAACATTATACGAAGGTCTTCGTGCCTTGTAATTTATCAGGCCTTTAATTTGGTGTACCATACAATGACTGACCCCTATCGTTATTTCCGGAATAACATGAGTTTCACTACATAATATTGTTTAGGGGGCCCCATAGTAGGGTCCCAATGAGATAAAAATGTGTAAAATATTGTTCCTCACACTCCAAATCATTTAAAATCTGAAATGTAGGGTTCCAAAAGTTTATTGGGGGAAGTGTATGATCTACCCATTCAATGTAAGGATTGTTTTATAGATGTACCTATGATATTAAGTCAACCAATGGATTCTAATCAATCTATTATTGAATCAAAAATGTTCATGAGCCACCGAGGAATGTCTAGTTGAGAAGAAGATTTAACATTAGCAGCAACATGTAGAGATAAATATAGTGACCCTCCTGGTGCCTTTTATGGGTAACCTATAGGGGTAGGCCTATAAGGATACACCTGGACTTTTTCTGGTTTTCACATAATTGAGGGAACAAAAAATATGATACTGTGGGATCCATGTATATTTTTTTTGGTACCCCATATTAAGATGATTCTATTTCTCCACTACTGTTGCTGTAGTGAACCATATTTGTTGTGGTATGTTGGATGAATGTGTGAGTTGAGGATCCATTTGGAAAACATATCCAAGAGTAATTTTTCCTCAGATTAGTTATGAATTGAGTCTTCTCAAACTCCTTCATCTCATCCTCCTGTTGAGAAAAACAATCCTCATGTGTAAGGGTTCCAAATTTTTTGGGGATTCTTTGAGGTAAAATCTACCCTTTTCCCTTTTATTTGTTCGACTCTCTTAGAGGGGGTAAAGGTGGAGTGAATGATGAAATTTACAAATTTAGGGTAAGCCTTTGGTAATAGGCATCTTCTCCTCCTTAATTTTTTATGGTATGTAGTACATTATAAACTATGAATTTCATTTCTAAATGATCTGAGTTAGCCTCATTCTCCATTGCTTTTATAGGGGTGGTTTTATTGAAATTCACGAAAGTGTAACATATTGTAGGAACATCATTAGTATTTGTGTGAAATGATCATTATTGTTTCCTATAATGAGGACTTATTCTCTCTTTAACTGATTCTCTTAGGGAAATTTTATAGAAGGTGATCTGAATGGAATCTACAGACAATTCAATTTTACATTCACCGAATGAGGACACCAAATCATGGAATGGAAAAAACATGTAGGATTTATTTTTTGGTGTTCCTCCTAATAAAGAGAAGACTGATTTTTTTGAGTAGGTGGTTGTTGATATGAGAAATCCCCCATTCTTCTGGGATGCGGTTGTTCTTCCTTTGTTTCCACAACCCTTTGAGATTTCACTAATGGAAATCATACATTTTACAATGCCCTTATCCCAATGGTTTTTATAAATAATTGGGATAGAGAGTTTTCTCCAATGGTTTTAGAAAACCATTGGGATCTAGTGCGTTAATGTATCCTTTTCCAATGTTTTGTGTAAACAGTTGGGGTATTGGGATTTTTCCCAACATTTTTTTAAACTGTTGGGATATAGTTGTAGTATTGTGATGTTTCCCAAAGGTTTTTGTAAAATGTTGTTAAAGGTGATTCTTACCAAAGGTTTTTTTAAATCCATTGGGATATTTGTCCCCAAATACACCCAATCCCCCACTTCCCTTTCCAGATTTGATAGATTTTTTCCCAACCAGAGTGGTGCTCTCTTCCTAGTTGGCGACCACTCCTCTTCCAATGATTCATCCTTGTTTTTTCCACTTCAAATTAATGAGTTGGGGTTATATCTTCTTCCTATATTTATTTTGGATTTTTATACTCCACATTTAGTTTATTTCCTCATCTACTGCAATATCTCATCATTTATGGTGTTTGATTGTTCTTGAATGTGAAATTTTCATGTTCCAAATACATCATCTTAGACATAGATAATGAATTTACCTTCATGAAACACTTCCACCATCACTATGTTTTCTAGTTGTGTAACACAATATTAATATTGTAGGGGTACTATATTTTCTCCCATCAATCATGTTCACATTCATATTTTGAGGAATTTTACCATGGAAACTAATTTCTTGCTTAGAAAAGGGAGTTCCAACATTTAATTTTTGAAATTTTCATCTAATGGTTTGGTTTTTAAGAGAATAATGGAATATAAATTTTTCACCAATACTATTTTATCTATTCCTATATAATGAGGCACATATGACATAAAAATGTGTCAAATTTTGTTATACTAGATGCTTTGGACTAGTGGTGATAGTCTTTAAGTATTTTTGTGATATTATACTATCTATACCCTCCTAAATAAAAATATATAAATAAAATAATCAAAATAAAATAATATAATAAGCATTAGAAATTTTAGTTAAGAGAAAACCAATAATAATTGATAACATTGTCATGATATAACTTGTTATTGTCTCACCAATTTCCCCCAACATACATCATTATATACAATATATACATATATGGGAAAAGAAAACAAGTACCAATATAAAACTTTCAACAATTTCAAATGGTCAATGGGTGGTACCTAGGGAGCCCCAACACCTGACCTCACTTGATTTGTAGAATTTTGAAATACAATTCATCTCAAAAGACAACCCCAAACACATGCCTTGCTACTTAGGGATGGTTGATGCATCTTAGTCTCAACCTCCACCCTCTCACACAAGTTAGATCCTTACACAAATTCTCGATCTCACTCCGGAGGGGGGGGGGGGCTATGCAGGTGGGGGTGGGGGATATACATGGGGGAGGGATGTGCTGGGGGATAGGGTTGTGAAGGGGGGCTGTGTAGGTGGGGGTGGGGTGGGGGGTATGCAAGTCGATGGGGGGGTGCAGGTGGGGGATATGTAGTGTGCAGGAGGGGAGGGGGTGTGTAAGGGGTTGTGCATGGGGAGTCTGCTTGGGGTGTGGTGGGGGGCTATGTAGGAGGGGTTGGGGGGAGGTGGGCTACATAGGTGGGAGGGGGTGGGATGTGCAGGTGGGGGGGGGGGTGAATGTTGGTGGGGGGAGGGGTGTATAGGTGGCGAGGAACATGCATTGTGCAGGTGGGGAGGGGGTTTGTAGGGGGAGGGGGCTTGTGTAGGGGGATTATACTGGTGGTTAGGTGGGGAGGTGGGTCTTTTCATGTAGGGAGGGGGTCTAAATTAAATTAGTGTGGAGGATAGAACCTTTGTATCAATAAATACATTCTTAAATAATTACTCAATAATTTTCCCTCTCACGACTATCACTGATTTTAAAATTGAAATTGGTACCATGTGAAAAATTCTTTCCATTCCCATATTATCTTGTGTAGTTGGTCTAAAATCCTATTCCACCCAATATATCATCCAACTCATGCCTCTAAATTCATACCAAACTAAATTAATGTGAACCTTCCCTATGACATGTCATCATTCCATCCAAGAGAATACTTTGAACTCCTATAAAACATCATGCACTTTACATGTTCCTTGATCTATCACATGATCACCCGCCACAAAGTGTCATTGCTAAATTGAATGCATTTCTCTTTGCACTAAGTTATTCCAATATCAACCACATTATTATCCAAAAAATAACACATCCAAAATAAATAACATATTCCCACATTTCTACTATTCCCTTCTAGCATATAGGGCTATACACTCTTCTTGTCCTTCTTCCCTCTTATTCCTTGGTAATCACTGAATCAAAACAACCCCCATGAAACCAAAAAAAAAGGGAAATCCCAAACATCCATGGAATCCATACCAAGAACATGTATAACATCAGGATCGAACATGAAATCATAGGTATGTGGTATGTATCTCATAATAATTATAATAAAAAAATCACCCAGGAGATCGTTTCTAGATCGTATATTAGATATGAATTCAAGGGACCTATGGAATCATTGACTTACAATATAGAACTAAGGTCAATTCTTGACATCTCGAGTATTCATCTTATAACTCAATGATTACATCCAACAAGAATACTTGATGACATCATAATCCAAGATGCCACTCAATCGTATCATATAATTATTTCATAGCATGTGGTGTAGTTTAGGTGATTGAAGTCACATATGTGTATCACATAAAGAGAATGAGGTAACACGATGGAATGGGTCGTACAAACAAACATAAGGGGTTTCACCTTCACATAATGAGATGAGATCATGTAGTTTCACATAAGTGTTATGGAATTATGAAATGGGTTTCATTGTGAAATAGAAGACTCACTAGTCACATATTATCTGCATAAACATGCTGTGCCTGTCTTCCCAATATTGAATCTCTCTTTATTTGAGATATTTTGTACAAGGATTCTCTCATTGTCAAGAAAAAGAATGATTTGTATAGTATTGTTACAATTCTAATTACAAATACCACATCATGTATATATTCATATACTAGGGACCACTTATATAATCATAGACTTGACTAAAAATTGTTTTTATTATCATTATGAAAACACTTTTGAGGAAAAAGTGAGAAACCAGACATGACTTCACCATTTCACCCCTTCACCACTTTCCCACTTCGCCACTAAAAATGATACAATGATTCACAAAAAACAACATTCAAGCACAATGGATGGAAAATCAATTCAAGGATTCAAACTAACATACATAAAAATTTGGAGATGAAATCATCAAGAGAGGTCCGACGTACCACGAACCAGTGATAATGAACTTCAGAAAAGATATAAAAACTATAGAACCAGTAGCCACAAATTCCCACCGGTGCGACTGTCGACACCAGCCCAAATACACAAACCCATCGGTAGACTCTTGTTGGAGTTCACCCAAACCCTCCAATGACATGAGATGACAAAAAGAGAACATCAACAAACAGTGAAGATGAAACTAGAAAAAGGATGACCAGGCCGTTCGGACGCCACACCCTACTCCACAGACCCCACAACACAACCACAGACCATTAGACACTCAAAAGACCTATAAACAACACCAAAATAGATTCACATAAAAACAAAATTCATAGAAGGAACAGAAATCACCCAATAAAATCATGAAATCAAAGGCTGAAACCAATCACCAAGTTCCCAGATATTAGAGGCGATGCCGAAGGGAGCTTCAACACAAACTCAACTGAAACTAAATGATGCACGTCACCACCATCATGCTCATACGAGGAGGCTATAGAGCTATCCAAAGCACTCGCATGCGGAGAAGAAGACATGAAAACAACCTCAGACCAAAATATCCCAGAACATGACATCAGAACAACACTGCGCTACAATTGACAGTCGATCCCACTAAAGAACATGACCATCAACATCACAGAAGCATGTTGGTTGGCCACTAACCACAACGTCGTAAGAACCCACGAACCATCAAGAAGAAGGGGCCCTATCCTTTGATGCCAATGAAGGTTAGATCCCAAACCGACACCGCCATAGAATGAGGAGAAATACATAAGGCCACCGAGAAGAGTCAAGGAGCATAACTACAATCCCCTGAGGTAGAGGAGATGGCGACGATGGGGAAGCCCTAGCGCTGCAAAGCCCTTTACGGGCACATATGTTCCAATTCAACTTAATCATAGAATTTAATGTATAATGGTTGATACACTCTATGGAGGTTGAATGTAAATATACATTACAATTTTCCTCAATATATAGCTTTAATAGGACCCCCTCAAAGACCCTCTTAATAGTCCTTTATACATCCTTTTTTACTAGGAAATTCTTTTACAATGAATTTTTCCTTCTAACGTTTTTTATGGTTCTTCATCACTTTTATCCACTGATTAGTTATTAAACATGTACTCAAATGTTTCAAATTTCTCATCAGGATGATCATAACAAGGTATGGACATAGTCCACTATGACCACAATGGTGACCAAAATTGAGGGAAGCATCACTTCTGTACCCATTTCCAACCAAAAAAAATCATCTACTAATTTTTTTTAATAAAATTGAATTTTTTTCTATTCAAGCATTTGAGGGAGTAGTGTGGAACATATTTTTGATACAACTAAATTTACTTCTAAACCATTAGGGAATATAACTAGCATGCATAAATTCTTCATCTATTAAGGAAACAAGGAATTCCCCTATTGGGATATAAAATAAGCATTAACTACAAGACTCTCAGTCACATTATTAGTATAATGATATTTTGAGTTATTTTGGTGCATATATAAAGTGGTTTTATTTGTATCTATTTCTCTTCACCCCTCTATAATTTAGAGAAATTTACTTAACCCCACTCATATTCTGAAAATATGTTCTGAACAAGGAAAAAAGAATCACACAAGATTTGATAAATTCATACCCATCAACATGAGCCACCATCAAGCCTTATTCTACATAGAAAGTTAAAATGATTCCTAATAAATATTTCCACATATAAAATTTCAAAGTTACCGATATAATTCACCAACACTTCCACTTCTAAAATAATTCATTTCGAACTTACTGGATAAACATCATTCATAAAGGCCTTTACCCATAGTCTGAGACATGAGACCCTTACAGGTTAGATATATTTATTTAGTTACATATCTTAGAAAGATACCATATTATTAGTCCTTTCTATATTAATGTTAACCACTCACCCCAGTCATCAAATTTTCCTTCATGCATAGTTCACCAATAAAAAATGAGAAGTCACCACTTCTAGAGATTTGGATAGGTCTGAGGGATATTTGGTTTTGGTTATTTTCTGGTCATCTTGATGAGTAAGGAATCACATGATATAAAAGTGACATCACCAACAAGATTGATTCCTTCTCCCACAAATTTTTTTCTAGAAATAATAGATCCTTGGAAGGTGGTCAGATCCTTTCATAATCCTTTAATATAGAGACTAAGGGAGGAAAATACCCATATATATCCACCTATAATAGAGACCTACTAACAAATTCAAATCCTATATTGATAATCCTACCACTCCATTTATTAAAGGAATAGTGATTATATCTAGATTAATCTTCCAATGACATCCTAAATTTAATTCATTTTATTATGAAAAAAATATCGAGGAATCCATACAACATAATATAGGAAAAAACACTTATTCAACATGAAATGATGATAAAAATTATTACAAACTCATCACAATACATCTTATCATTCATAATAACTACCTATTGATATACACTAATCATTATTCCTTCCACTAGAATCCAATTACCCATAATTTTCCCAATTCAAAACTTGACTCCATCATGTTATCAAGTCACCAATCCAACCAAATTGGATTTTCACTAAAAAATATTTCTCTAATATTTAACACACTTTATTTTTTTCATAACATGAATGAAAACCAAATTAAATCTCACTCTTCTAATTCACACTTCAAATTTTCTTTTCAAACCTTCGTTGACCCCTAAAAAACTTGCATGGACTACTCACTAGAGTGCTAGAATAATTATCCCAGTCATGATGTCTCAAAATTAATGACATTTCAATGATACATAACCACCTAAACTAGAGTGGAAAATAATCATCACAACCATGATACATTATGTTTGATTACATTGAATAAACACCCAATTAACTAAATAACATTTTAAAATACTATCCACTTGAAACATGCTAAAACTCTACACATCTACGTAAAACAGTGGATATACTCCCTCCTCTAGTACTCATTATGGCCTGAAGGCCTTAACTTTTTTTTTGATAATACACCTTTCAAGGGGTGAGGTGGAACCCTTACCAGGCCCGAAAGATTAGAGACAATTACATGACCTGTAGGTCTTAGAGGGAATCACCCAGACAAATAAAAATGGAACTGCTCTTCCCAAAAATATGTCATGATATCAGCACTCTGCCTTCACTGGGCTGGTTTCCTAGATGTCCAATGAAAAACTGCACATTCCCAATACCGATGGAAAATCCATACCCTCTCATTCATCCAATTCCAGTTAACTCTTCTCTAGAGAATGTTCCTGCCCTAAATCCTCCTATGAATCCTTATCCCTTGTAGTTTGACTGGTACATATGCATTTCATGTGGCCTGAAGGCCTTGGGGTGGACCAAAGGCTTTATAGTGGTCTGAAGGCCTTGAGAATCAACTGGCCCAAAGGCCTTGGGTGGCCTGAAAGCCTGGCAGGACCCGAGGACCAAACCGGTGGCCCAAAGGCCTAGATGGATGAATAGTTCTAGCTGTTACAGTATGAATATTACCTTCTACAGTGCCTACTATAGTAGTAATATAGTACCTGCTATAATACTTCTATAGTAACTAGAAATGAACCTCTACAATGATTTGATCTCGGGTCTCTTGGATGCACCTAATGAGTCCTCACCAACCAGGTTGAGGCTCATGTTCCCCTCTACTAGTACTAGAATATCAAAAAGTCTTGTCATTATAGGTTTTTTCATTAAATTGGGCACTAATTACATAAACTTATACATATATTATTACAAATAAACACATAGTAATCTTCATATATAATGATAATTTTGAAAAAATAAGACTTATCTGTTCTTCAATCCTTCACCAATAATACATCCCCAAATTCTATCTATTCGGGTTAATGAAAATCACCCAATCCAATCTCCCACCTTCACTCATTGATATGATGGATGTAATATCAACTCTAATATTTTATAATATTCATTATTTTAAATACAACCTGAGTAACCAATACACCTAACCCCAAAATAATTATTTATTATCTTAATATAAAAAACATTAGAACACCCAAATTCCAAAATGTTCATCAATTAGTCATTGAAATCTTAATTTTTTTTGAATTATTTATATTGTATAGTAGTATATTTTTCGGTGCTGTATTATTATTTTAAATTCTATATATGGTATTGGAGTGTTTTTGGTGATGTTTGTGGTATCTGCAATGGAGAGAGGGAAAACTTCTGCATGTAATGCCACTGATAAAATCTTGGGGGTCTACTGCCTACATGATATGGTTTTTATAAATACCAATGGTTTATAAAACATTGGTATAGTGTTGAAAAATATCATTATAAGATACCAACCGTTTATAAACCATTGAAAAAAAATATATAGCAACGATTTACAAACCCTTGGTATAGTGTGGACAAACAATATTTGCCAACAGTTATAAATAATCCATTGGTAAAAATTTATACCAATAGTTTAAGAACTATTGTTATACATTATATATACCAAGAGACAAACACTTTAAAAAATATTTGGAGAAATTTGTACCAAGGGTTATTAATAAACCATTTGTGTTCTCTGACTTTTTATAGCCTATCATAATTTTTGATGAATAAGCATTGGCATACAGCTATCCCCACATCTTAACACCCAATGGATTGGAAAATCATTGGTATATCTCATACCAACAGTTAGAAAAAATTGGTATAGCCTAGGTTTCTAGAATTGTTGATATTCTGATGTCAAAGATTGTCTTAAAAATCACCATGTCTTGTGAGATGGGGATTCTCCTAGAATTCCATGGTTATTACTACCATGTATTCCCTTCTAATTTTATGGAGTCATGTTCAAGCATTGGCTCGGTGCATCATTCAGTTTTAACATGAATACCTTCTTCTGAAGACCCATTAAATATCTCCAACATTTGGGTTTTCTGAAAATTTTCTTATCTTAGGCAGTAATCCTTCTCATTATTTATAGATTCATAATATAAAATACATTCAAAGGATTTATCTCTTCTAGATTGATGTTAGTGAGCATAATTCAAGGAATATTTTTATTGAGAATATTTTTAGTTTTGAATAGATTATAATGGTTAAATTAAACATGAAACTATGAAATTTCATGGAAATGTATATGGAAGGGTTTGATGATTAGGGAGTGTGGTGAAATGAAATACTACACGTTCACCCCATCAGATGATATGAAAACTAGATGGGGTATCTGTGATTAACTAACATAATTCTTATAGCATGTTGAGGAATGTGCACTGAAGGGATACTTATGTTACTGAATCTGGATATCTTGTAGCTAGAAAAATTTCCCATGGAATTTTTCATTGAATCCCTGAGATTACATTAACATAATTCGGAAAAATTTTCATAGGGAAATGCATTCACCCTCAATTATAGAGTAGTATTCCATATAATGAGGAATATGTCATGCACATAATCTTCTGACAACGCTTCTATAATTCTAAGATGAGAATTGACTAAAGGATAGAACATGATTTGTATGCCATCTTTGGAAAAAAAATTCTCACATTCAAAGTAACTTCTTAATATTTGGATTGATTTTCCTAATCCTTTTTAACCAATGTCCATGATTCTCTACTAATTTATTGTAAACTAAAAGATTAATTGGTCCTTCCTCTATTATAGTGGATGGTAGGTGATCTAAAGTCATATTTAAGAATAACCATCACCTTGGTATATCTTCTAGATGATAATGGATTTAACTTAGTAGATATAAGGAATCATGCATGACTAGACCTATTATCCTAAGTGGATCGTGGTAGGAGGAATTTCTTGTGCTAATACGTCTACATGAATGACCCTATTTATGATGTGAAACAATTATATAAAGAGAAATATCATAGTGAATACCATCCTATGGAGGAATAACATGGTGGATTACAATAAGGGGAAGAAACTATTTCCCTTTTATATTTTCATCTCATAGAGTGATACTTTAATAATCATGAGGAGATGGGATATCCAAATTGTAAGAACCGGGACCTTCTTTTCAGGAATGTTTTTCATTTTTTGGATTTTTTGAGAAAAGAGTAGTTTTTAGAAATGTTTGAAGTACATGCCATGTACTTTATGAGTACACGACGTGTACTTCGATGTCGTGCGAGGCCATGTGTTGGCTATGTCTGGGCCACAAAAACGGTCATCTGGGGTGATGCGGAGGCCACTTAAAGTGGAGTAAAAATAATAATTGTACACAATATGTACTTGTTTTCATTAAATGGACTGGGCTCGCATCAGATCGCCATAAATGTCTTCTTCTTGGTCACATTCAACCGAAAGAAGCCGTACGATTCCAGAACTTATCCAAGCCCCTGAACCATTGTCTATTATCCGAATCAATCTCCGTCAATTGCATTAGAACCGCATCAGTATGCTCTTCCTTTTTCTAGAGCATCATTTTCCAATTCCTCCTCATTTTCATTTTATTGTGGGTTGAATGTTTTCTGTATTTTCATAGAACTATGATTTTCTAAGGAGATTGAAGGCTTTTCATTAAAGAATATCGATCTCTTATCATCGAGGTAGGTGGTTTGTGCTTTTCCATTCAATGTATTTGAGTATTATCTACAAATTACACCAATACCCTTGAATGAGGTATTGCTTGTTTACTTGTTGTGACCCTATTGTTTTCATATATTTCTTGTATGCTTTTGTAGAGGTAATTTGGTTTTGTATAAGGATAATTTCTATGCTTGGATGTTTTTCTCATGCATTTTTCTATTTATGACCTTTTGGTTATGTTCAGCCTTTGGTCGTTATACCTGTTTTTCATGCCTTGTGACCATAAGATGGAGTGGAGTTCCCTGACCTTCTTGTTATGCTATAGACTGTTAATCCAAGTAGATTTGTAGGTTTACATTGACCATATATCATTATTATGCACTGACTAGCATGGGGCCGTGTAAACCTGGTGCTATCGACTATAAGGGGATATACCGGGTGAGCTTCCTAAGATAGTCTTGGACATTATAGACTATAAGGGATATAATGAGTGAGCCTCCTAGAGAGTCTTGGATTTTGTAGACTATAAGAGGATAGACTGAGTGAGCTTCCTCAAAGAGTCTTGATCTTTATAGACTATACGGGGTAGACCGAGTGAGCTTCCTCAGAGAGTGTCTGTTTTGTTTGATTTTCCCTAAACCATTCCAGGCTATAGGAAGAATTGGTCGTGTGAGCTTCCTCAGAGAGTATGTGATCGAGCTGAGGCTATAAGAGGAATTGATCGAGCGAGATTCCTCTAAGAGTTTCTAGAACATTGGTCTATAAGGGAAATTGACCGCATGATCTTCCTAAGATAATCCCCGACTACCATAGAGTATAAAGGGAATTGAGTGAGCATGCTTCCATAGATAGTCTTGTAATTTCTTATGACCAAACCATAGAGTTTATGCTGAGTGTACTACCCATAGGGTTGTTGGAACTTCTTGGATAGGACCAGAGGGGAAGGCTGTGAGTACATACCAAAGGGATTCTTGTTTGTGGTTAGCTATTGTTTCACTACTGCTTGTTGATCTGTGGATTGTTTACTGTTGTCTATCATCCTGTTTATAGATTCATGTTACTGCTTACTATACTATTACTTTCCATATACTCACTGACTGTTAGGCACAGATCTTTGTGTAGTTTCCTACTGGGATTTAGTCTCACACCCTGTTTGGGTCATGCTTTTGGGCCCAACAGAATATATTTCAGCATGTATAGATATGGGCAAGCGCCCTTCGACTTTAGGTACTTGACTTTCATTGGAGCAGGAGAGCATGGGACCAAGCCAATGCTTGCGATGATGAGGCATTGCTTATCTGTTTTTTTTTGTACTTTGGTTTAGTATTGTATTCAGCATTGGGACTTTTTTGGATGTTTTCCTAGACATATGTATCATGCCTCATATATATATGTTCTCCTTCAATTTATCATATTTAGTATTCTTTTGTTCGATTTTGCATGTATTTTTTACCTCTTCCATTATTGTATGTGTTGTTTACATCCGTTTTATACTCTTACAAGGAGAGCATAGTTTCCCCACTAACAAGCCCAAGGCCCTCGCTGCAAGTCAGCAGCCTCTGGTGTTCGAGGAAATGATCTTGAGGCCACGTGACCAACCAGGTACGGGGCGCCTCTGGGTGGCTTCCAGACCAGGGGCATTACAAAGGGGTATGAGATGAATTAATTTCTCTTGAATTACTTTTTGTAGCCTATAAACCAGGATAAGAAAGAATAGGTACTTGGTAATAAGTTGTGTCTGGGAGTAGCTTGCCCGTGTATTGGGAAAATCCAATCTACCACGTTTATTGCAATTTCTTCAGGTTTTGAAATTTTGTCAGTTTATATGATTTCATCTTTAGTGAATCACATGATTTGTGATGTTACTATTGATATTATTGAGGTTCTATTTTTGTTGAAACCTGATGAGATGAGGGTATTTCATCGCATGCATCATATAGGCACTTTCCAAAAATCAGATTTCATGCATTTTTTCCATGTCATCTAGGATGCATTAGCGATTTTATGTTGTTGTGATTGATTTTGTGTATAATATGCATGCTGTTGTGATAGATTTATAATAGAATACATACTTTTAATAAGATTTCTATATGTAAGGTCTTGTTTGGATGAATGCCAAATTTCAATTATTGAGGTGTTATTGACCCCCATGAATCGGAACATGGTGAATCATTGACTTTTTTACCTTGTATATGAAATGTATGAGATGCCATGCTTTGATTTTCGGGGAGTATGGGCCCTCAAGGATCGGAACATGGCACTTTAACACTTGTTTTATTTGTTTTTTGGGCTTCAATACAGTTTCTGAGCTATTTCTTGGAAGAAAACAGAATACATAGCGTGTACTTTATGAATACAGGTCGTGTAGATTTTAAACCCTGTCACTAAGTGTGTGGGCAGAAACACAGGGTAGTGAAAACTCTTTCAGAAACACGTCGTGTACGATATGTACATGCGGTGTTGTAGTAACCGTGTGTCTACCCGTGCGACTAATGACACGGATGGATGAAACATGGACTTTACACATCGTGGCCTATTATCACAGGTCGTGCCATGTAACCTAAGTACCCAGCCATGTCACGAAAAACATGTGTCGTGGAAAACCTTCATGTAGACGTTGTGTGCACATGGAGCACATCGTGTTGAGTGAACCGTGTAGCTGGCCGTGTAACTAACCACATGGGTCATTGAAACTTTTCTAGTACACGCCGTGTCCATAGTGAACACACCTTGTAGTCTAGAATTAAGAGGACCATGTGGTTTAGCCATGTAATGAGACACGGGCTGGGGAATAGTGTTCAAGTACATGTCGTGTGTGGGGACAACACCCCATGTGGTTGGCACGTTACACGACCAGTTGTGGTAGAAGTACACGCCCATGTGAATGGCTTAAAAGAACACGTCATGGAGTTCTTATACACGTTGTGTAGTCATGTTTTGTAAAACTTGAATGTTTCTTTCTCCTGTTCCCCTCTTGTAATCTTGTGCTTTCAGTCTTTGATAATCTTGAATCCATGGTGTGCATTTGGCCTTGCAGAGTCATGCCACCGAGACGTCCTCCGGTTGACTGCCAGTTGTAGGGTAGTGATCAGATGCTCGATATGGCTAATCAGGGACATCCTATAGATCCTCCTATTGTTCCAGCCTTGGCACCAGAGGTTATACCAGTTTTAGGAACCAATGCACAATTTATGGAAGATTTTCAAGGATGATGAAGATCTTCCAGGGAGCGCCACCTCCTACACCATCGATGGAAGATTTGACGTAGGTTTTCCAGCAGTAGCATCCTCTGAATTTCTCATGGAATGAAGGACCTCAGGCTATAGAGTCATGGATAGAGGCCATGCTGACAATTTTCGCGCATCTGGAGATACCTCCAGAGAAGAGGGTGAATCTCATGACCTATATACTCTAAGAATCCTCGAAGAGGTTGTGGGAGGTTATCTCCTAGTTAGGATGCCAATAGAGTATGACTTGGGTTGAGTTTCAGCAAATCTTCTATGATTACTTTGACCCGAAGACCCTGAGGGCCGATCGAGCTGAGGAGTTTATGTGTCTTGAGAATGGTACTCTTTTTGTTATGGAGTACTCATCTCGCTTTACTAAGATACAAATTTTCATGCTTATTCTATGAGGCGATGATCTGTTCCTTGCGTGGAAGTTTGAGGATGGTATGAGGCATGACATCCGCTCGCAGGTGAACATCATCAGGTTGACTTCGATGTCATCTATCATCAACTAGGTGCTGATCACTGAGCACAACATGAGGGATTATGACGTAGTGAGCCAGTGTGGTTCAACATCCAGAGTAAGTGTTCCTCCTACTGATAGTAGGAAGCACCATATAGAGTCTTCTCAAGGTGATCAGAGTAGGAGGAATGTATCTTCGGGCATCCTGGTATAGTGCTACCAATTAAGGAGGAACAGGCATACTAGGCCTCAGTTCCAATGAGACTCAATTGAGTGCCGATCATGCGGTAAGATGGGCCA
This sequence comes from Viscum album, assembly GCA_963277665.1. Classification (NCBI taxonomy): domain Eukaryota; kingdom Viridiplantae; phylum Streptophyta; class Magnoliopsida; order Santalales; family Viscaceae; genus Viscum; species Viscum album. The sequence continues at coordinate 1,475,262,006 of OY728152.1, read as the reverse complement.
TATTTAGCATTTTTATCAGATCTTCTCACCTACAGCTGGTGGTAGGGGTTCTTCTATGACCCCTCATTTAGGAGATGCATCACCAGTTTCTCACTAGTCTATGAACTAGAGTCCATCTGGCCATTCGGGCTGAGGTGGAGGTCACGGCCATGCTGGTCAGTCACCAGTTTTCTAGTGATAGAAAAGTGGATCAGCAAAGAGTGGTCAGCCAGGGTAATAGGGATGCGGTACAGGACAGACTTTTTCAGTGGAGCAGACCCATCCGAAGCAGGATCCCGACCCTTCTGCAGTTCGAGGTATGATCTTAGTAGCCTCAGTTTTATCTTCATCTCTTTTTGATACTGGTGCTATGCATAGCATTATCTCTATTACTTTTGTGGATAACCTTAGTCTCTTTATCTTTTACTCTACCAATACTTTGACTCTAGACACACCATTGGGGACTCAAGCGGTTCGTGTACGCCAGTGAAAAGTGTGCCCTCTTGAGGTTGTAGGGTGTCACTTCTTATGGGACCTCTATGTCCTAAAGATGATGAGCTATGATGTCATTCTCATAATGGACTGGTTAGTCCTCGTTCAAGAAGTTGTCGATTACTATCGCCGTAGGGTGAGTTTCGTATCACCAGAGGGTGGATCCATTCTTCATAGAGGTGAGAGGGATGTCTAGGAGAGCAGAGCGGGTCCAGAGAATCATGGTTTAGGAGGAGTTATAGCCCAGATCTCACGTCTTTATCTGGATAACTAGGGAACTTCATAGTTAGACTTTCCTCTAGTGGTGGAACATTTCAGAGATGTCTTTACAGAGGAATTTTTAGGGTTTCCTTTGAAGCGTGAGGTAGACTTCTCAATTGAACTCGTTCCAGGAGCGACACTAGTTTCCATTCCTCCTTATAGGATGGCTACACCTGAGGTGTAAGATCTCAAAAAGTGGTTGGAGGAGTTTCAGGCGAAGGGTTTTATCTGACCAAGTACTTCTCCTTGGCATTCGCATGTCCTGTTTGCAAATAAGGTTGATGGTACCCTCATGCATTGTGTGGACTATCGGAAGTTGAACCAGTTTATGGTCAAGAACCGATAAACCTTGTCAAGGATCGATGATTTCTTCGATTAGCTTCGAGGAGCCCGGGTGTTCTAGATGATTGATTTCAGATCCGATTATCATTAGTTGCATGTTAGACCATCTGATATACCTCTTATAGCCTTCAGGAGTAGTTATTTTCTCTACGAGTATATGGTTATGCGGTTCGGTCTCACGAGCGTGCCTGTAGTTTTCATGGCACTAATGAACCGAGTGTTTCATCCATACATGGATTCCTTTGTGGTTGTTTTCATGGATGATATCTTGGTGTACTCTCACACTTGACATGACCATGTTTCCCATATTAAGATCATTCTGAGTACACTGAGAGAGAATTAGTTAAATTCTATGCTCTCAAAATGCCACTTTTGGATGGATCATATTCCTTTCTTGGGTCATGTTATCTCAGAAGCCAGATTATCAGTAGACCTAGAGAAAGTGAGAGTAGTTGTTTCCTGGGAGAATTCAGATAACCTCTTTGAGGTGATGAGTTTTCTAGGGCTGGATGGATACTACAAATGTTTCATACAAGAATTTTCATGCCTAGAAACACCACTGACATGTCTGACCAAGGTTGGGGCGAAGTTCTTATGGTCATATTCTTGTGAGTCAGTTTTTCAGGAGATGAATGGGAGGTTGACTTCAGCACCAATACTAGTCTTTCCAGAGCCAGGAAAGAGATATACTGCTTATTATTATGCTTTAGGTATCGGACTGGGAGCCGTGCTTATGCAGGGAGATTGAGTCGTTGCGTTCGGGCCCCGGTAGTTGAGGCCACATGAGAGGAATTACCCGACACACAATATGGAGTTTGCAGCTATTGTTCATGCCCTATGATGTGGGAGACATTATCTTTTGGGAGAGCAATTTCTGGTGTTTACCGACCACAGGAGTCTCAAGTACATATTCAATCAGTGTGATCTGAATTTGAGACAGTGTAGGTGGGTTGAGTATCTTTAGTCCATCGACTTTGAGCTTTCCTATATGTTAGGGAAGGGAAATGTAGTGGGTGATGCGTTGAGCCAGAGAACTCGGATACAGGCATTTTAAGAGGCCAAAAGTGAGTGGCAGCTTATGGATCTGTTCTTTGAGATTTATTTGAAGGCACATGATGGATAGGGGAAGACGTTTCTATCTTCTATAGATGATACCTATGAACTTCTAGATCGAGTTCGAATGAGGAAGCTATCAGATTCTGAAGTCCTAGTCTTATAGGAATTCATGTCAGGAGAGGACCGTACTCTTGGTTGAACCATAGGAGAGGATGATATCTTGCGATTCCAGGAACGTGTATGGGTGCCAGCAAACATATGGGAGGAGCTAATGCGGGACTTTCATTCCTCAGTTTGGGCTATTCATCCTGGAATCACCAAGATGTATCGTGATTTACATCACCAGTATTGATGTCCATGTATGAAGAGGGACATTTTTGGTTTAATCAGGAAGTTGTCCACTTGTTAGCAGGTGAAGGTAGAGCATCATCGACCAGTAGGGCTTTTGCAGCAGTTATCCATTCTTGAGTGGAAGTGGAATGATATCACTAAGGATTTCGTGACTGGTTTTCTGAGGACACCTTGAGGGAATGACTACGTATGGGTTGTCATTGAAAGACTCACGATGGTTTCCCACTTCTTTCCGATCAAGGAGACCATCAGGGTTGATGAGCTGGTGTGGTCGTACATCCAAGAGATTGTATGTCTGTATGGAGTTCCAAACTCCATTTTTTCAGATAGGGATGCACGTTTTACTTATCAGTTCTGGAAGGGGCTTCAGAAGGCTTGGGTACACATTTACTTTTGAGTACAACATACCATCCCCAGACAGATGGCTAGTCTGAGCGTATGACTTAGGTGCATGAGGATATTCTCCAAGCATGAATTATGGACTTTGGAGGTTCTTGGGAGAAGCATATACCTCTTGTGTAAATTTCCTACAACAACAGTTTTTAGGCTACTATCTAGATGGGACATTATGAGGCTTTGTACGGTAGGCCATTCCGATCACCTTTATGCTAGCTAGAGATAGGAGAGGCAGCTTTGCAGGACCTTATCTTGTTTAGGAGACCAAAGTGTAGATAGATTTGATTCGAAAGAGGATGGCTACAGCACAGTCTCGACTTAAGTCTTGTGCTAATCAGTAGAGATGGCCTTTGGAGTTTGAGGCTGGGGATCAGGTTTTCTGGCATGTCGCACTGAGGTTAGGACACATGAGGATTCAGAGATAGGGTAACCTTTCACCACAGTACATCGAACCATTTTAGGTGTTGTAGAGAGTTGATCCGGTTGCCTATCGGATTCAGTTATCTTAGTGGTACCAAGCTATGCACAACGTCTTCCATATTTCTCATCTCCAATGTTACTTTTCAGACCCATCCCATGTCCTTCAACTTGAGGAGGTTGAGCTTGAAGCATATGCATTGTTTGAGGAGCATCCTATCCGAATTGTCAATCGCAGTACGAATGTTCTCCATGGCCAGTATGTTCCTCTAGTACATGTGCTATGGTAGCATGGGCAAGTACAGGATGGGACTTGGGAGAGGGACGTCGATGTACGATTGTAGTGGCTGGAGCTATTCAAGGTTTCTTCTTCTATGCCTCGCTAGGGAAATTCGGGGACAAATTTCTTTAAGGGGGGAAGTTTGTACGAACCCGGACCTTATTTTTATGTATGTTTTTCCTTTTTTTGGAGTTTTTGAGAAAAGAGGAGTTTTTGGAAATTTTTGAAGTACACATTGTGTACTTTATGAGTACACGCCCTGTACTTTGATGCCGCAAGAGGCTGTTTGCTGGCCGTGTATGGGTCACACACACAATCGTGTGGGGTGATGCGGTGGCTTCTTAATATGGAGTATGGAAAATCGTAGTACACATCGTGTACTCCGATAGTACATGCCGTGTAATTTTTTTTATTAAACAGACCGGGCTCACGTCTGATCGCCATAAACATCTTCTTCGAGGTACCATTTGACCTAGAGAAGCCATACGGCACTGGAACTTCTCTGAGCCCCTGAACCTCCATCTATTATACGAATCGATCGCCATCGATTGCGTTGGAACTGCAGCGATAAGCTCTTCCTTCTTCTATAGTATTGTTTCCCAATTCCTCCTATTTTCCATGTTATCGTGGGTTGAACGTTTTGTGTGTTTTCATAGATCTACGATGTTTTAAGAAGATTCAAGGATTGTGGTTCAAGCATATCAATCTCCTGGCGTCAATGTAGTTGGTTTGTGCCTTTCCATTCAAAGTCTATGAATATTCTGTGAAAATTCCACCAATACCGTTGAACAGGGTATTTCGTGTTTACTATTTTTCCCCTATTGTTTTCCTGCCTTGCTTTTATGCTTCTGTAAGAGTAATTTGGATATGTATAAGGATAATTGCTATGATTGGATTTTTCCCATGCCTTTTTCTGTTTAGGATCTTTTTTCCTTGTTCAACCTTCAGCCGTTATACATGTTTTCCATGCCTTGTGACCGTAGGATGGAGTGATGTTCCCTAACATGCTTGTTATGCTATAGAATAGTTATCCATGTAGCTCTATAGGTTTACTTTGGCCACATATAATTTTTAGGCATTGAATGGAACAGGGTCGTGAGAACCTAGTGCTATAGACTATAAGGGGATAGACCGAGTAGGCTTCCTCCAAGAGTCTTGGACATTCTAGACTATAGGGGATAGACCGAGTGAGCTTCCCAGAGAGTCTAGGATATTGTAGACCACATGAGGATAGAACAAATGATCTTCCTCAGGGAGTCTTGAGATTTATAGACTATATGGGGGTAGACCGAGTGAGCTTCCTCGTGGAGTCTTTGTTTTGTTTTAATTTCCTTAAACCATTCCCGGATATAGAAGGAGTTGACGGAGTGAGCTTCCTCAGAGAGTCTATAATCGACCTGAGGCTATAAGAGGAACTGATAGAGTGATCTTCCTCAGAGATTCTCTAGACCTTGGAGCTATAAGGGTAATTGACCGCGTGATCTTCCTTAGAGAGTCCCTAACTACCCTAGACTGTAAGGGGAATTGACTGAGCCTGCTTCCTTAATGAGTATTGTAATTTTGTATTACCATACCAGAGGGGATAGGCTAAGTGTACTGTCCAGAGGGTTGTTGGTAATTATTGGATATGACTATAGGGGATGGCATCAAGTACTTACCAGAGGGATTCCTGTTTGTGGTTAGCTGTTGTTTCATTATTTCCTGTTGATCTGTGGATTGTTTACTACTGTGTAACTTCCTATTTACTACTTCCTGTTACTACATACTATACTATTACCTTCTATATACTCACTGACTGTTAGGAACAAATCTTCAGGTGGTTTCCTACTAGGATTTAGTCTCACTCCCTATTTGGGTCATGGTTTTGGGCCCAAATAGATTATATTGTTGCAGGTATAGACAAGGGCAAGAACCCTTCAAATTTAGGTACTTGAATTGCATTGGAGCAGGAGAGAATGGGACTAAGCCAAAGCTTACGATGCTGAGGATTTTCTTATCTTTTTTCTTTTTTACTTTGTTTTAGTATTTTATTCAACATTGTGACTTGTTTGGATGTTTTACTAGACATATGTATCATGCATCATATATATGTGCTCCTACTGTTTATCATATTTAGTCTTCCACTGTTTTCTTGTGTATGGATTATTTACTGCTTATTCTATTGTATGTGTTGTTTAACTCCACTATGTACTCTGAAAATGAGGGAATAGTTTCCCCTAATTCCCTTTCTACTAGTCGGCAGCCTATGGCATTCGGGGAAATGCGCTTGAGGCTATGTGACCATCCTGGTACGGGGTGCCTCTAGGTGGAATCCGGAATAGGGGCGTTATAGAGATTCATCTGGTTATAGACCTAAATGAATCTTTAAGGGTAATGTGTATAGGGGGGACCTTTATAATCATTTATACTACTCCCATAATCTATTTTTGTGAGAGTAGATATTGGTATTGCAAGGAAAATTGTCCAAGGGAATCATAAAATCTTTCATTATGTAGAGTGAGATCATATATCCAATCATCATTTTCCAGTCTTCTCGGATGAGGTTTCTTTTTGAAAACCTTTTTGCAAGCAACTATGGAAACATTCTTTGGAATGTGGGTTTCAAGTATAGAATCTTGTTTGACCAAATCTTGTTTTTATTTCGAAATCTTCCCATTGGAATCTGGATTTTTGAAGGGGTTTATGCCTGCCTCTAAGTGTCTATTGAAAAAGTCTAATTACCTACCTTCAAAATGGGTTTATTTTCTCTATCCAATTTTCTATATATCATGAGAGAGTATCCCTCATTATCCTCAAGGATAGATGTAGAGGTGTGTGTCTACTCTAAGGTGACATGACAGTGAGTCACTCTAATTATAGATATGAAGTTTTGTGTCTTTCCGTTTTACAATACCATTGTCTCCATTATGACATCATAGTAGGTTCGTAGGATGTGGGAAGGAATTTGCATCTTCCAATTCACCATTGGTCGGATATGTTTGGTGACTTCAGTGACTAGAATAAAGATTTATTCTCATTCCATGTTTGGATAAGGGGTATGTGAATGCTCATATCCTCTATTTTCTTATAGTATATACTGACAGCACTGATGTGTAGGGGAGAAAATATGTCTCTACCCTAATCATTTTTTGGACTTTCCGAACAACTTCTTTGGGTTCATCCAAATGATACTACTGATAGGATTTATGAACAGGGGTAACTATGTGCACATTATCGTGGTCTTCAACCAAAATAGCAGATGATATTCTTTGGAAACTACCATAAGAGTATGTTTGAAGGATTTATTGATGTGGGAAGGTGTTTGTGAATGATCACATGTTGCTAGAAAATTTGGCTAGTGGTCTTTCCAAGAGTGGGTTGATGTCTGTGTCTTCTCACTATGTTCTGTCATTTTTGGTTGGAGGACATATATGGGTTCTACCAAAAGAGACTTCTTTCATGCTTGATAAGTATATGAAGGTATGTGTTCCTTCTCACCCTTTACCAAGAAGTTTTATTGGAAGGAGGCTTTGGAAGGGTATAGGTGCATCCTTCCTCCTTGTTGATTAGTTAATATCCCTGATGGATAGTCTTTAATTCTTGGGTTTTAGTGACCTATGCCTTATAGGTAAGGACTAGACCATAATCTTGTTTAGGTTTCACTATCATGTGATGTCGGCTGTGGTGAGTGCTGACGGAATCCCTTTGAAATAACCCATGTGTATTCTGGGTGAGGCCATTAGTGATCTATTGGTCTACCTCCTATGATAAATAATGATTTGATTTTTTGCATTCTTGGAATAAGCTTCTAAAATGATTGGAGATTGAGATCAATGTTGTCTGCTTTTAGAACATTGGCCATTTCTAAGAGGATGACTAATGGGGAATTATGATATGTTGGTCTTGGAGGGAATCCTTCAATGTTGGGATGGTAACATTGTTGTTGTAGTCCCAAATTATTGTATTTGAGACCCAACATTGAAAAACATGGGTCAGTAATGACATCCTCCACTTTAACGACGACCAAACAAAAAACGTAGCAGGGTAATAAATCTATGAGTATTGGTATGATTTCATTTGGAATAAAGGGAATTATTTATTGGAAGTGCCTAAAATATTGATGAAAATAGAAACAAGAAAATCCTATCAAAGAAACATCTCTATAAATGAATAAAAAATGAACAATTGATTGACTTGTATATCCCTCTACCAATGTGATACTGAAATAGGCCAAACAAGAAGGTGAAACCATTATATTGGTTAAGGATTCAGGTCAAGATCCCAATTTTTTTAGCCCCGAATTCCATGTGGGGTTGGGATGAAATTTTATTGTGTAAGTTGAAATACTTTAACATTAGAAACATACAAACACATCCCTTTTGCACAGTTTCCCATGGGTTTTATCTGTTTAAACCAAAAAACCCAATGGTTCCTATATCCCTGATGAATTATGGAACTACATCCCAAAGGTAGGCGATCTTCGAGATGCTCAACCAATGATACTTAAGAACTCATGTTGGTTGAGATTATGGGCGGTCGAGCTCATATCACCCTTTTGGGGGAATTTTTCCTACATTGTGTCTCTCTTATAGATTTAACACATATTCAAAAATGCTTTATTACTTCCCAAGTATAACATAGTCCACACTTGAATTAATAATCGATTATTGGCATGTGTAGAGATTAGAATCATCTATATGGATATATGGTTCTTCATCAATGGATATTTTTTTCTATATGTGGTTCTCCATAAATGGTACCCTGTTATGAGTTAATTATAGATTATTTTTTTATTTATTATGATGATGATGGTTTTAATCCACACAATGGGGTTCTCTAAATTTTATCATCAACCAAGGAAATGGGGTTTGTTTTGATGTTGATATCATACCCATGAGATGAGCTTCCTATGTATCACCACAAGAGGAATAAGAACCCGCATATTTTGGTGCCACTTAACAATACACAAAATACATTTTAAGGTAATGTGGTAAGGATAGAACCATATAGTTTAACGTCATGTGGAAAGGAAGTCCAGATGAGTGGTTCTAATCTAATGATGGTGGGGGAATTAGGAAAATGTTTCCCAAGATACATAAAAGGAATGTAGACTCTCGGTTCAAATATTACCATACAGGGAATGCTTCCCTTAAAGAATAATACTGATTTTTGGTGATTTTTTGGGACATCCTAGAGGATTTTTACATATCACATTTGGAAAGAAATCAAATCCAATATAGTTTGATTATATGAACCACACATATGGGAGAACTTTTAATGTTTTCCTCATAGGTTAATATGGCCATTTTGTAGGAATGAATTAGGGATTACTCCTAAAGAGGATTCTCTTTTTGGTTTGGCTGGTTTGGTTACAACTTATTCCAATAGAGGATTCCCTAGAGGTTAGGTTTTAGGGAGTATACCATATAAGAGGATTACCTTTTATGATTGTATGTGGATTATACTGAGTTGGAGGCCAATTTTTTTGTTAGGGATTGGTTAAATATCATGATCACCACCCACCTATAAACCCACGTGAGTCATGCTCAGTGTAATAAACAAGAGGAAGTAAATGATTCAGGAAAAAAACACAATATTCTTTGTCCTTTGCTGAATGACTATAAAACCTAAAGGGAGAGAAAAAGAGAGTAGTATCCAACACCCATTCCCTCCCATCATCATACCTTATACCAAAATGGAGAGAGAAATGGATTTAAAGTTCCCATATCTCTTTTGTTTTTGGTATCTAGGATAGTCACATCTAATGATATATAGAGCCACAACCCATGAATAGGGATAAGGGGGAAAGAATGAAGTAATATAGGTCCTGAAAAAAGGATAGGAACATATATTGGGAGGGATTCAGTAAAATTGGTTCCTCAAAAATAGATGGAGATCTCATTCCATGTCGAAGGCAGTGTGATCATCACCGTCCCCACAAGGAATTGGAGGCCATGTGTCTTAGAGATGATGAGGAATGGGAAAGGACCTATCCCTTATGTCCAAAACTGGGTGATCCTAGATAATTCCCATAGGGTTAGGGTCTTATTGAATGAAGGGATAAATATTAACATGCACCCTGAGGACCCTAACCATCATGTATGAAAATTGTAAGGCACCTCTGACCAAATGAATTCTTATAAAAATGGGATACACAATGTTGTGCCTCCTATGTTGGTTTTTACATTTGGAGGCATTGAGGTAGGTATCGATTTCCCCCCCTCAAAAATGGTATCTAATGGATGGGGATATCTACTATTAGTGTCTTGGAAGAAGGATCAAAATAAGTCTTGTGTAGGTCTTGGATTAGTGATAAATAGTTTTCACGATGGGATTGGGAGGAGCTAGAACTACCTCACATGGGGGGGGGGGTAGGTCTGTATTAGAAGGATATTTATTTTTCAAGTTACCACCTGGTTAACAAAACCTAGGAGTGGAATTAGACTAGGAGCCATGGGTCTCCTCGAGTGACTCTAGATGGGTATCACATAGGTCCTTGATTAGGGAATATTCCTTCATGAAGTTGTTTTTTACTATGGGAATGACGTCCTCACACAGGTGTCTTGTGTTTAAGAACATATAGGGGCTTTGATCTCCATATCCCCTTTTAATTCCATCTTATTATATGTTTTGGAGAGCTACATGTGGGATTTTTGAGGAAATAGGAGAAGGGATATGCGACTCGAGCTTTTGGTAATCTTCTGATTTTTATGTTTTGGAAATAAAGATCCATAGGGCCATTTTAATAGGAAAAAATGGTACCAAGGGTGAAGGTGTCGGTCCACATAGGTACACGGGGTAGGTGTTCTATTTAGCTACCTCTTGTAGGGGTGGAAGATACATCAATACCATGTTGGGTTGATGTGCATAAGTGCCACGGGCAGAGGTGGAGACACCTTTTCTGCTGTGCTGTCAAGGCTTATGCCAGCCTCTAGGAGCATAGGGTTGATGTGTGTCGGGCCACATGGGTGAACAACCAAGGAGATGCCGCTACTCCATACCATGGGGGATTCACCCCCACACCCTTTCTCTATATAAGTGCTGGTATTTGGTATTATCCCTTTATAATGATCCCTTCACTACTATCACTAACCCCTTTGAAATATAAAGAGTCACACCATGCACTTTTTAGGCCAGGTCAAAGACGATTTGCGCCATCACACTTAGAATTCCAATATACACTTTCTTATGAAATAAATATGTATTTCTACTCAAAATCAACATTGGGAATATATGTATGGATCAAATCATGAATTCAGTTTAATAGTGATAGAAAAACGTTTTACAATGTCGAAAATGATTAATATAAAATAATAAAATATTCGAATTGGTGACAAGGATTAAAGCAGTTTTATGTGTGTTAAATGTTTTATCCAAGAATATGAAAGAATATGATTCCACCACCTTCTATGGAATATTTAATAAATTATAATGTTAAATAATATTATAATAACATTGGATACCATATAATATATACAAATAATGTTTTATTTATGGAATATTTACACTAAATGAAATAAGTGTTATTTTTTGACCATAATGGAGTTTGTATATCATATCAATATGTTCTAAAGATGATGTAGTTTTTAATAGTATAGTGTAAGTATATTTTTCTTAAATTTCATAGTCAAAAAAATAAATATTATACCATTGAAAATATTATTTGAAAGTCAATTAATATATCAAAGGGGTTTTGATGTATTTATAATGATAAATTATAAATATTGACATTTTTACTAGAATATTTCAAGGAAAAAGTCTGATGTAAAAGTTTCCAATGATAATTATTATAAACTTATAAAAAAAATTTAATAGAAAATTGATGTTTCTAACATCATAACGTTTAATATTGTGGAGTTATGGAGTTTAAAAATTTTCAAAGAGTTGAACATTAAGAATATGATTTGTGTTTGACACCATTATTTAAACTAGATTTCTTCATAAATTTTATACATTAAATGGTTCAATGGGATTTATTTTTTTGGAGGTAATATAGATATGTGTATGAAATTACCAAGATATTTAACGATTTTAACAAAACCCTTGAAATAATTAAAAATATAAGGATGATCTTGCAGCCTATCTTATTTGATATGTTAGACATGATATTTTTAAGGGTTTTTAATTATTATTAAAATAATTTAAGAATATAATATGTATCATGTTATACCAAAATCAAGCTGTAATTAATAATTATTTTATGTTGGATACATATGTATATATATCATTAAGTGAAAATATAACTGACCACTCAAAGTAAAAATTTTATTTACACATAAATGATATTCATTATAGAGTATTACATGTCATGATGAAATTTTATGGTTAATGTGTGTGTGATTCATGTATCATGATACAAATTATGATCATGAGACACAAACTAATTTTTTTTGCAATAGATTCCCAACTAAGTATACCATATCAGTTTCATATACTATGTTTTTAGTATATTAAGGTTGAATGGTTCATATTAAATCCATGTACCTGAAGTTGGAGAGATGTTAATCAGGGTAAGGTTCATACATTGAAACTTCTCTTACACAAGAGTAAAGGTTAAGGTAATTATGGGGTGATTGGGTATGTTTCTGATCATTTTATCTGTTAGAGCTCAAACAAGAAGGTATATTTCCTCTTGTAAGACATGTATGAAATCTAGGCACATTATTAAGATATAATAATGAAATTTATGTCCAAAAATTGATAGTGAATATAATATTCTTATCTACCTAGGTGAGGTGAATGGAATGAGCTCATACACTGTCATAAATTCCATGTGATCTATTCACCAACATTACTGATTTATACTCAAAGAGTTGTGAACATATTATGAGGATATATGGGATTGGTATACTCTATTTCCAATGGTTAAAAAATCTATTAGAAAAAGGGATTATATGGCTATTAATATTTTTATATGATACTGATGGTTTTTGTATGACCACATAATGCTCAAAATAGTGAAAGAAACTTATTTAATAAACATATATATTATAATCAAATCATTATGAAGTAGAGAACATGAAATATAATCATGTAAAAATCTATCATAGAACACTCTATATTTTTTAATATGTATGTAGCACATTTTATTGAGATCACCATGTGAAATTCAATGTATTTTCACCCCCAATGAAAGTACAGTGGTGGTAGAATCCTCATACACTATGAGAGGAAAACTCATACTCCAAAGGTGTGCTAGCACACTCTCAACAAGGATTAATGGTGAACAATGAGGAATATAGAGCTTTATATCCAGAAAGGAAATCAACCCCACCCCCATAAGATGATACCTATCCATTATATAGGATCCCTTTATTTAATGAAATAATTTGATGGTCAACATTCAATGATCTACTTTTGAAATGCATTACCCTTAAGGATTACATGTTAGGGTATAGTTATTTGAATGTTTAAAAGGATTATTTTAGGATTTTGAAGCCATAAATCAATCATAATGATGATTAAAAACTATAGGAAGCTATTTTCAAGACATAACATAACCCCATAAACCGGATTTCCTAAATCATAAGTTTCGCATACCATACAAAATGAATTTATATTCCATATATGATATAGTTATATTGTATCTTATGAAATACATCACATGAATATATTTGATTATGATATAATGAATTAAAAAATATGTCTCGTATTGTTTAATTGCATATCTAACAAATTACCTCATAAACTAACATCCCATAAAGAATTTTTAAAAAATATTTATAGACTTTATGAATCCATACAAAATCTTTTAGAAATGTATTATCAAAATATCATAATTATAGAGAAAACTATTTGTATAAAATGTAATCCATATTCAAAGGATTAACTATGATACCATATAGGCCTTCGTACCATTGAAAAAATATGAAATCCAAATTTTCTAGATGTATACAAGGAGTGAGATCTCTATAAAAAGAATTCCACCATGGGATGTATCATATACATCATGTGGAAACTTATACAATCCCTTTTTCCATTTCATCTAATGAAAAATTTACATAGATCATGTCAATATAGTATAGGCCAAATTATATATTACTGATTCTCCAAAATATTCAAACCATTATGGATGAATACATATCACGTCATTCAATGAAATACCTGATCACATCAGTTTTCACTTAAATGAGAATAACCATGAGTTTCCCCAAAATAATTCTATAAAACAACCATATGTAATTTATTGTTATAAAATTGTAAAAATTACATCTTTTTAATCTCAAAATGAATACTTTATAAACAACATAGCATCCACCCTATATAAGTTAAATTATTAATGATTTTATATGTAATGTAAAGAGAATCTAATTTCTTATTCTAGGAATCTCACCAACCTAAAATAATGGGGTTTAATAATAACTATACACCCCTATATATATTAATGATCATATTACATTCCATGTGATACACATTGGATGGTCAGTCCAGATAATAGGTACCAACTTATTATCTCATGAGTTTACTCTTTTTATATCACATACAACTCTTTTTTTTATATACAAGATTTTAATCATGGTAATATTAAAATATCATCATAACCCATAATAGTCTAGGATGATAATATATTAAGAAAATATTAAGTGAATCACTAATGGGATGTTATCATTCCAATATTTAGATAATATAAAGGCAACAATATGATGAAATGATTAATCAGGATTATTGATATTATAAAATAATGGTACACATTATAACCATTAAAACCAATCTCTGATATATACAATACCAAGAGATTCAACATGAATGTCATTTTTTAAATGAACTATTTTTTTCAAAGTATTTGATACATTTTTATATGAATCAACCCAAAATATATTTACATATCCCCTCTCAATGATATCTCAAAATAGATAGTATTTTAATAAAATGTATTTAGTTTCTTGTTGATTCTTTGCATATATGGATTTAAAAATATATCCACTCTTGTAACATCAAAGATTAATTGCTCCCTTAAAACTATGAACCACCAAAAGTTTAATTATGTACTTCTGGATATAAACAACTTCCTTCACAAATAGTCATGTGGTGATGTAAGTTTCCTCTATTTATGAGTTTCCTATGGTGGTTCCTACTGATTTCTCCAATGTTTAGGTAATAAATGAAATGATATTTCAATATCATATCATCTTTTTTATATTAGAATCTTACATTAGTGAACTCCTTAAAATAATCACATTCCCTCTTCCAAATACCTTGAACATATCCGAACTTCTTTTTATGTACTTAAGTATGTTGTTGACTTCAATATCACCACTATCACCATAATTAAATGTTTATTTAATTTTTATTCTCAAATTATAAGTGAAATTTGGTCAGGTAAATTACATGGAATACAAGATAGATTTTGGGGGATATATACATAATCATATATTACCTTTGTAACTCTTTAGAAGGATTTTTTATCTTCATAAGACTCATACCATGCAATAGTGGTATATATATCTTCTTTGGGTTCTCTATGTTAAATAGATTTTTCAATTTACCAATTAATGTTTTTTACTTAGTTTAAAAAAACACTTTAATAAATCTCTATAAATATTCACACCTAGTATATAGGCAACTTAACCTATTCCATTCATTGAGAATCATTTTGCAAACAAAATTTTTAAAGAGTATAATGTTATGATATCATCATCAATAATAAGTTTGTTATCCACATACAATATCATAAATAACAATAAATTCCCATTAATCCACTTGTATAAACAATAGACATCTATGTTTCCGGTGAACCAAAACTCATTCATTGAAAAATCAAACCAGATATTCAAAAATTAAGAAGGTTTAATCAATCAAAAAATGGATCATTGCAACATGAAAACCATATTAGACTTATTTTAAACATCAAAAAATTCATGTTATATCATATAAACATCCTAAAATAAATTTACATTAAGTAAGGTGATTTTAAAATTTATATGATATATCTCATTTTCATATTGAGCTACTATGTTTAGCAATATCTACATGGAATTTATCATCTCAACTGGTGAAATGGTCTCATCATAGTCAATATGATGCACTTTTTGTAACACATTACCACCAATAAATCATTATAGGTTGATACTCTACTATACATGATAGTTTTATTGTGGAAAATACAGTTTCACTCTAATAGTCGTAATCCTTTAGGTGAATATACTAAGATCTATACTTGGTTAGTGTACAAGGAGTGTATTCAAAATATCATGTGATTTATCCTTTTCTTAGATCTAAAATTATAAATTCTATCCTAGTAGGCTATAGCTTCATCATCTATAAACATTACTTCATCATCCGTGGAAATAATAAATCCATATATATAGGTCTCTTGAAAAATCTTACCAAATCGTCATGTTTCTTGTTTGATATGAGTCAGTTTTTCTATTAAATAATCTTTCTAAAACTAGATCAACAACCATATAAAAAAATCAATTTTTTGGTCTTTAAATTCTCCAAGTACAACCTTCCTCCTATTTAATTCTCAAATGATATATTAATTCTTATGGAATATTGAAAATTTCACCATGTAACAATTTTTCTCACTCTGGATATGGATATAATATCTATTTTTTTCCTTTTCCTAACCCAAAAATAAGAATTTACTTGATTTTGGGTCAATTATATCATAAGATTAATGTCCTCAATATTCTTCAATAAAACAATTATTTATAAAATTTATATTGGGTTGTTTCCCAATGTGTATCTCATATTTTATCTTAACGATTTATTTATATTGAAAAATATTTAGTAGTAATATTAACATTTCAAAGGTATATTCATAGAATTAAATAGGAAGGAAATAGTAACCCATCATCAATTGAATAATATCTAACATGATAATATTCCTCCTCTAAGACACACCATTACATTATGATGTTCCAAGAGTAGTGAGATGCGAAAAAATGCTACAATCACTCAGATAATTTATGAATTATTTTCTTAAGTATTCACCACCACAATCTAATTATAGAATCTTTATACATTAACCAATTAAATTCTATACTCTATTTTTAAAGTATTTGAACTCATAAAATTTTTCGAACTTGTGTTTATTTAAAAAAATTACCACACCAAATATCTTAATTGAAAAATGTTACAAAATATATACAACCACTACTTTTCAGTATACGACTACCACTATATACATCACTACGTATAAGATCTAGTATACGACTACCACTTTATCTTTTTCCACTAAAAGGTGATTTATAAATTTCACATAATAAAAAAGATTCATAGTTATCTAATATTTCATCATAAAATGATTCCAATAATTCATATCCATAGATTATTTGAATGTGTTTATAAAATATATTTCCATGAATAAAATTACAAAGGTATGTGGGATTGTATTCATCACTAACTATATTATTCATAATGTTATATATTGGATTATACATGTCTAGAATGTAAAAACCATTCTTCATATTTCTAATTCCATAAATATTTTCATTAATTTTATAGAAAAACTATTTTTATTAACAACGAGTCAAAATAAAATATTTTCCAAGTAATATACCTTCCCACTATATTCTGAGTAAGATAAAGCAATAAAATATTCATTTATGGTAGGTTCATAATTTTTTTTCTAATTCCAGAACTAATCCACCTGGTAGATATATACCATAAGTACCTATATCCAATAAAATAATTTTTTTTTCACATTTCTAACAAATGATTATATATATCACCTTTATTTAATACTCTTCTATTTCTAATACTATATTTATCAAAAAAATGTGTGATACACCCGTGGTATCTAATAACCCCATGTTAGATATGAGGAAATTTATTTTCATAACCATAACATAAATATACATAGTATTTATTTCATTAAGAACACTTTTCAACCATATATACCAATCTAGAATAGTTTTAATGGTCATTCCTATAAGATACTTTAAAATGTTAAACACAATTCATGAGATAATCTAAAATAATGACATATTTATGAGAAAGTATCATGTTTTATATCTTTCCATCAACGCAATTTAAATAATTTATTCCCACTAATATTATGAACTAATATATAATTAGATTAAATAGGAGAAGATCTATATTTCAATTAGAAATGATTTCAATTTGGTTTGAACTTGACCAAATTATCTATTTAGGAATGAAATTTCCTAACTATACCACAAATGATTGTATAATAGTTAGTGGAAAAATCTTTTCCCATATCCATCGCATGGATAATACCCAACTCCACTCCTATGTTGTCCCAATTAATAAGGTTTCCCTGCTAAGTGTCACCTAATCATCATAACATGATTTTGTTTCCCCACTAATTGCGATATCCACATCCATTATGACTTAAAAAATTTAATTCAAGGGCATACCACATTTGTTTGAGCTTACCCAGTTGGATGATTAAGGTCTTGAAATGTGTTTTATTTTAAAGGAGTTTCACACTCAGCATTTGAGGGGTTTTTTTATGTATCACTAATTTAATATATAAGACATTAATTTTTAATCTATAACTATTTCATCCCATAAAATATATATTATCAAATGGTTTATTCCTTTAGATAAGTATTCATTTAAAAAATTTGTTTTGGAATTACTTTTCCATCCTCCAAATTAATATGGTCAAATATTATTAATGGTTAACCCTTTACACAATTCATCGTTTGTGATACTCACCCAAAAATAGAATCTAGAAAAATCAACACATATCCAGAATCCTTATATTCATTTGACACATTAAACTATTTTTCTTCCAAGGTTTGAAATTCTTTTCAAATAATTCTCTCATAATCTTAGAGCCATAGATATCCAAACCAAATTTTTATTGTGAAAATTATAAGCCCCCAATATAGTTGAAATCCCAATCTAAAGTCCCTCTATCAATGTATAATTTACTCATGAGTGATTTAAATTTCATTATTAAAATAAGGACATAATGTATAAATAATATTAAACCTATAAATTTATACTAGTAACTACAATATAATCTGAATACATGGTAGATGAAAACTAATTCTAATGTTGTTATACCTAGAATGTAATAAATGGGAGAGAAATTTTATAATAACCGATATATAAATCAAAGTAAAGAATATACCATATTTACACTTTACAAATAATTGATAAAATTTAATATTTAAATAAATGAATATAAAAATAATCATTTATTTTTTTAACTAACATGGGATATTAATATGGATTTTTCAAAAATTATTTTGGAATGAAAATCATAATTTTTTTTTCTAACACATGAATTTTATAAAAATTTTATAATCTATAAAAATGTTTCAAAAAAGTATTAAATTAGATTCATTTTAGTTTATATGATAATTTTATGATGGATATGGCCCATTATTTTTCATAAGTTGAAATTAAATTAGTGGTGATGATAATAGTTACCGTATGATGCTAATACAATCAACAGTGTCACTATTATGATTTAATTAACTATTTATGTGAATCCTGGGATTTTAATAGAGACCTATAATATCATATTTCATAATTTTAAATGTATAATAAATCTATCGGATTTTGATGTATTATACATTTTGACTAAGGAAAAAATATATTCACACATAATGATATTATATATTGTAAATATAGAAAGAGAGATATGATAGTTTAGGATTGACCATGCCATAATCAATACTATGATGTCTCTATGAGAACCTTATGATATGAATTTTCATCAAAAAATAAGTTAAAAAACATGTTCATGTGATGATGATTTTATCTCTTATTCCACAAATGAGTAAAGTAGGTTTCTCTCATGATTAATGCAGTTAATGAAAACAACATAATATCTTAATGTAACATCATAAAACAAATATGAAGTGAAGAACGTAGAACATAAATTGGTGTACCTTTATAATAGAACAATCCATCATTTTTGATCTCAATAGAGGATGAATTATTGAGATTTATGATAAGAAATAAATGGATTATAACCTCCACAAGAAGTACACAGACTGTTAGAATCATTTTCCATTATGTGAGGATCTATCAAAATCTAAATGTGTGTTATTAACTACTTTTCATTTTGAATAGTGAATAGGTAGGAAGATATAGCTTTGACTATAAAAATAGACACCACCCCAACAGATGGATACCCATCCTTTATAAATGCTCCTTTCACTAAGTGAAAGTAGTTGAAAATTAGATACCAATGATTAAAATATTACATGAATTATCGATGAGAACCAATATTTTAAATGATATATTGTTCAAATAATATAAAATAACCCCATAATTTGACTAAATAATGGAAAATAACAAATTTTTATGTTTTATAATAAATTCCTGTTAAATTTTCTTATTTTTTTCAATATTATGTTTTAATTATTTTGTTATATTAATTAGAACAAAATCCCACATTGATTATAATAGGTTTGATGATCATCAGGTGGGATTTTGATTCCATATATGATTAATCATATATTTCAAAATCTCATATAAGGATTAAATCTATTTTGAAAGTTCACATAGGAGTAAATCAAAAAGTTTTATGTGATTAATGTGGCCCTGGACCCCAGTATAGTGGAAACTCATGGAGGAAAATGATACATGATATTAAATATTTGACTCAAGTTCATATATGAAAAGTCACCGAGCCTCATTAGAATAAAATTACAACATGTTGGAATAAATAGATTTATGTTTAGTGAGAGTCGAGAATGAACACTCCTTATATCAAAATCACTCAATGGTCTGGTTGACTCGAACAAGGAGAAATAGTGGCCATGTAACTTTAAATACCCCTATGTTAGATTAAAATATTATTCCCCTATAATACAATGTAATAATGAATGTTGGACGAATAATATTAATAGAAAAGTATATAAGAATAAAATAAGTGCTTGTATCAAGTGAACTAGAATAAATTAACTTCCTTCAAGGGATTAATTCTAACAGGTTGAGCAATATATATGGTGAAATCCATGGGAATATACACACAATGTCATTATTTTCAATCCATTTAATTATCTAACATGGGATTAAAACCAAAACCATGATGATTTACTGGAATAAAGACTATTAATCATAATGAATAATATAAGGATCAACCAAAAATAAAATTTCACATTCTTATTACATTCCCAAACATGGAAAACACTATATGACCATCCACATGATTTTTATCTCAAAAAATAAATGTAATGTTCCCAACTTATGAGCCACTAATTGATACCCTGAGTCGGGTCTCCACATGACCCCAATTGTTCCACCTGTATACAAAAGGTTATTGACTAGTAGGGAGGGTCTAATAAATCTTGTGGGAAGACTATAACCTCTTTTCAGATTAAGACAGAAAATATAACCTATTAAAGAATGGAAAAAATTCCAACATGAGTTCCATCCAATCCAAATAATTGGATAAAAACATCTATAAAAATATAAATATTCCATGTCAGGCTAACTGTAATGACTATGGGGAAACCCAAAAATAAAGGAAAATAGTTAATCCCAAAAAATTAGACCAATCTCTAAGTCTGAATCCTCACCAATACACATCCCATTCCCAACTCAACTCCCTATAATGTGACCTTTTCCCATGTCCAGACCTACAAAAATGAAATCTGCTCAGGTACCCAATGAAAGCCTGAACAGGGTTGAGTACAACTTAGTTGGCCACCACTAATGGTGTTTACAAAATATCCAGTACAAATAGATAGTTCACACATTCAATAATACAAAACATGTAAAAAGGTGTAATAAAATTCCATTAGTAAATCATTATTTAGCTAATCCATTAACATCATTTATGATCATCGGTTATGATTTCAATTTATTTCTCAATTGCCTATGCTGGTAAAAAACTATTCATATGGAAACAAATAATGTTACCAATCTCAGTAAGGAAAACATCTCACAATAAAATTCACTACACATAACTTGGAGTGTTAGTCCTATAATCTCAACCGATTTCATCACACTTACTATGGAACCTCGGTGAAGTTAATTGTACAAGTCATTAGTTAGGGGCCTAGATCACCAGTCTATCCACCTGACCGATGCATTCTATATGTGTGGTTTAGATCCCAAATCATACCTAACCCATATATGTATAACATTAGTCAATTATCATAACTACCAATCCATTTACACATTCTTCCATTAACCATTTACCACATATACCATAACCCAAAACATACACAATCATTTTAGGCGACATTCCCAATTCACGACCCGTTCAACATATCAATTCATCTTCATTTCTTAATGCAATAACTCATTCACATATAATTATCATATACTATTTAACCCATTTATCTTTCTCATAACTTAACCCAACAAGAATAATCAAAAATTCCCATACATTAATCTACTTAACACATTCAACACTTTCTTTATATTAACCCATTTTACACATTCACCAATTCACTTTCATTATCCCCCTTACAAATTTCAATTAAAAAATCATAAATAATTTTAAACATTAACTTTATATCATTTAACCTTTTCACATTATGACATACAATCCCATATTCCATTTTTAATGGCTAGACACAACTACCATTAGTGCCTATTGATGATTTAAAATAACATGTAAATATATTTATCATGGGATCAAATTCAACACAAATCAAATCCATTATTAACATATCAATTTTCCATGTTCGAGAATGTTAGAACACCCCATGTGGGACCCTAAAATATTATACTCTTTCTCAATGAATCCCATGAGGATCATTAGGAGCTTTATTCATCATTTATCCACCCATTTTTCTAATTAATACTAAAGGCATAAATTTCAAAAAATGAGAGAAACAATAGCTTAACCACATATAGAAAAATATATTTCTAGAATATGGGATATAACTTGTAGACCACCTTCCTCGATTCTGAAGAGGAATGCTCACTTATCCTTTTCCCTTAATTTTGAAACAACCACACACCAATTCACCAACCTTATATCCAATGGAAAAGAAGGTTTTAGGGTTTTAGAATAAGAATAAAACATTCACAATCCCTAATCTAGAAAAGAGATGAAATAAGAGTGTTAGAATCTCATGGAGCATCGATCCAAACCAAAAAACACTCCAAACAGCCTTGAATTGATAGAGATCGATCCTTGGGAATCTTGGGTCATATTAGTTCTTCACTAGGGTTATTGGAGGAGACATGGAGGAGAAAAATGAGTGAGGTTTCATAAATACCAAGGGGGAAATGTGATTTTCAAATTTTTAATGGGCTGAAAGGTTTTTCAGACCTTTCCACAACCATGCACCACCCTCTATCCATGAGGGTGCTAGGAAACATGGTTAACTTGGTAGGATGCATGGTTTAAAAAACCGTGTGCTAGACATATGGGATGGGTCTATCTAAGTTATTATAGTTTGGACTCCCCTCTTGCGTAGTTTCCCCCAAACTATACACCCTTATCTATCCATGAAAATTTTTGGGATATGATTACTACTAACTATGTTCTAGCTGTGAAACATGCACTGTATGACCACTTTACTCCCTTTTCTCATTTCCTAGACTCCCCAAACACCCTTAAGATTCCACATAAACCAGAAAAACATTTAATTACTCATCATTATAGAAATGAATCCAAAATTTAAATAAAATCATATCTTAAGGAATTTTGGGATCTCACAACATTCACACCTTATAATGAATCATCCTCAAACTACTCTCCCAAGATTCAGTGATCTTTCGAGGTAATGAAATTGGGCCATTAAGCCCATATATATGACTATCTCTCCGAATTTTATTCCTAAATGATTCCATGATTCTATAACCCTCAAACCAACATCACAACCATTCCCTGAAGGGCTTCCTCACCATGACCCATAGATAGAACCAAATTCTCCCCAAAAGATGCATCAAATTTAAACCAAACATCAACCAGAAGAACCCCAGATGGAAACCTAGGAAACACTTTCAATTCTGTGATATAGGGATGCATCACACAGAGAGTCATGCCATCAGGGAAGAATCAATAAATAATCCATCAGAACATTCCTTTTTGCAACACATGTCCCAAATCACTTATATCTATCTTACCTATTTTTTGAAACTCTAACAGTGACCCAAAATCGACATTACCTGAAAAAATACATGGTTCTCTCAACCACATTTCCCAATATACATCGGTCTAGAACCTATGGCATAAGCACCCAATTACATAATTGAACATCCATTACACAACTAAATAACCTAGGTCACACAACTCGTCAAATCTGAGCAAATTATCTTTTTCAAGGCCCAAACACTAGAATGATACTTACTTAAGTCCCTCTAACCTAAAATACCGGTCACATCATCAACCAACCCATTTCTTGTTATGGTTCTCCCCCCATGAACACTATAATACCACCACTATCTTTTGATTTGGAACACCCACTATCAAAAAAGACCACCACAATCCCATTTAAAATTTCATAACATACTAGATGGGATTCCCAACTCACCATTCCCAGAGATGCATGAGAACTCTCCACAACACTGGTATCCACCCATGCTATAAAAAATACCTATAAAGGATAGGAATCCACCATCCATTGTAGACCAAGAAAAACATGAACACTCATACATTTTCCCTAATTTCCAAAATTTACTTTTTATAAAACTTCAAACTAGTGGTGGCATATAAATTACAAAATCCAGTCGCTTTTCTTATCATGTCAGACCATTCCTGTCGACATCCTCAAAACACTCATTAATATCCATAATATATTACCTATGTTGGCTTTATATTGATTGAAGAATATTAGGCTCTTCCTCAAATCCAATTCCAATTATTAAAACAAACTTTTCATTCAAAAACTCTTGCTGATGATGGATTACAACTCATAACTTTTGTACCTCTTTATAAATGATTCAGGTCATTCCCTATCGATTCATCTTGGAACACCAATCCTTACTGGTGGTATGAAACTAATTATTATGGAAAAGGTTCCTTCACACATATAGACCTTCAAAGTTCACCCAAAGACTCATAAATGACTAAATTTCTAATGTAAAATGATGTTATATTACCCAACCTCTATTTCCATGAACCATTGTAATGAATTACCAAACCCTTCAACCGTTTTAACACAGACATCTCAAATATCATTTAGAACTACCATGATCCCCAAGACAATGCTTGGATAATTCAACCACCACATCCAATTCCCAACTAAACATTTTATAAGTAACCCAACATGAAACTCAAAGGTTTATCATGGGAATCCCAATGCCACCACATCAACACCACGTTCTACTCTACCCTCGTAGGACTGAATCATCACAACCGACCATATGAGTATTGTTACAAACACTTTTCTAAGAGAATTCCCACCACCATAGCCCACACATTAATCATAAAATGAACTTAAGTCTTGGAAATGGCCATAGTTATTGTATGAAATGAACAAAATAAGTATCACTTGTTGTAACACTCTAAAAATTCATGATACACTTCTCTTTGAATAATATAGTAGTGTGTGTTGTACGCAAATTTGAGTTCTAACACACCACAATCAATCAAACTAGCCATTATGAATATTAATACCCAATTTTTGAAATAATATAAATTTTATCTTTTAAAATGGACTTCATTTTAGGATTCAGAATATCGAAATTAGCTTATGGTGAATTTTTGGTATTTTTTTGAAAACATTCATTTTTTATGAATAGTGAAAAAACACTGAATTATAGTTTAAAACAGAATTTTTATAATTATTTATTTTATTTGATTTTATTTTATGTCAAAATAGATACATAATACCTCTATAATTTCAATGTAATTCATTGGAGTTCGTTTAATAAAATTTTAGATATATAAAAATTTTATTGAACATTTCACCGTCTTTTACCCATCTCCTAGAAGAATTTGAAATTTACATGAAACATAATTTTACAACATCTGTGAGTGGAATTTCAAAAATATGAGAGACACGGTTAGTATCAAGGAGTAAAATGTGGTTCAATAAGATAAAAATAGTTTGTTTTGTGAATAGTAATTTTGTACTTTTATTTACCACGGTTAAATGTGAATATGGTAATTAAGGGTAAAAATAATATTATTATTACCCAAAAACATGTACTAATTATATTGGATAAGTATACTTAGAACCAAAACAACCTTCAGAAAAAAATATGAACCGCTTTGGCCACTTCGATTAGATTAGGACATTTATTATTATTTAATTCAAAGAAGAGTTAAAATAGTTAAAATCAATGTTTAATAAATAAATATTTTTTAATATAGGGATATACAAAAGATAAATTCGATTATAAATATTCATTAAGAAGCTAAAAATATTTCCTACATAATTGTATTTTATTTATAATTTTTATAACTTAAATAATTTAATTTATTTATGACACAATGGTGATGTAGCAATTACCTAATTAATGAAATATTAAAATAAATAATATTATAAATATCTAAATAAATGTAATTTGAGACTTTTTATGAATTAAACTAATTTTATAGGTTAATATGACATGTTAGGATTTATTAAATAAATTTTTTTAGAATTAATAATGTTGTTATAACTTTAATAAAAATCAATTATTAAATAGTGTCAAAATTGACATAAAGGAGTATTTAAAACAAATGTTATATTATTAATTGATATTCTATTTGTAAAAATATAATATTTGGCCAAATGACTTATATAATGATAGATGTATCTTTAATTAACCACTTGGGGTTATCTTGTATGTATATATTATGTTTTTTATCCATATAATATAAAAATAAAAAGAGACATGGTAAATGTAAAACTATAAAACTAAGAGTAAAATATAAATGATAAGGTTAATATAGTGACCCTAACCTGTATAAAATCTATTGGTTGAATAAATATCAACCCATACCCACCTTATACTTGAAATAAGTTAATTTGGAGCCATTATAAAACGAATATGAATTTATTATAAAATAATATTTTATGTTTTTCCTAAGGTTCCCCTCACCCCTCTTATAAAAGGGAACTCCCCCTTCTCTCACATTCATACATTAAAAGCCTTTTGGCTTGGAAAAAACCTGCCCAAATATTCTATAAAATTCCCTCAATTCAACCTATAGGCCATAGTTTGATCAAGAAATCCAACCTAAGTATCCCTTTTGATCAAATCAAAAGGAATAACCCGAAGAAGAGGTAAGGTTTTCACCATCCTTTTTCAAGTTCTTTTTTTCTTCAACTTCTTCTTTAATTGTTATTTACATTACAAAATAATAACTAAAATATCTTCTATATACTATGATGTTATTATAAATATTGTACAACCATATTATGTATTCTATCAATCCTTTGAATGGCATGATACCATACGTGTGTACGTACAGATTACCGTCTCCACATCGTGGTGTAATTGTTATTCAAAACATTATTATTTGGATGGGTATGATAATGATGTGTAATTGATTTAAATAATAAATATAAAATTATAATGTTTTAGTATATAGGATATACCATCCAATTATATTTAATTTTAATATCAAAATAATGATATCGTCGCTCGTGCGTATGTATGGACTACCGTCTCCAAGAACGTGATTCATTCAAGTCTAATTCTCATTTGATGATTAAAAATAATGTTTAAGGACTTGATATCATTCTATATATGAATAAGATACAACCTATCCATAAATAACATGGCTTATGTAACAAAATAGTTAAAATAAAATGTGTAAGTTAACACCCAAAACTATGATAAAACTAAGATATTATTAACAAAGCAATGTTAAAAGATCATATATGATATAATATTAATGTATATGATTTTTGTATAATTTAATAAAAACTATATTACCATTATATCAGATGTTAAACTACCCTCAACCAAGGAAAGGTAAAAGGTATGGGTTTATTTGACAATATCTTCATTATCTGAGGTTTTTTATACGTAATTATCTATTGGGGCCTCTTTATCATCCACATCTATGTTTCTTAAAAATGTATTTCAAACCATTATTACTATTTTAAAGACTATGGTTTAAAGTCATTTATGAAATTTTTGACTTTTTATAAGATTTTTATAAAGGAATCTTTCCTTCATTTTCCAAACAATGTCCTTTTTAACCTTTTCGACAAAATTAAGGTAAGAATGACTTTTTCAACTTATATGGTGGGTGCAGCTATTTTCTGCCATAATAAAATTTTCAAAGAATCCCTTACAAGATTATAAGAATATTTTCAAAGTAAAATTATTATATTATAATTAGGTTACTTTTAAATGAATTCAAAAAAAGATATATTTCTCTCAAATAGTTTTGATTTCATCTATGTCAACATCCTTTGATGGATTTTAAGCTTATTTAAAGTTGATTTATTATGATACAAAACTTCCATATATTATTGAAGGTTTTGTGATTTTTTTGACAATGGTTATGTTATTTTTATACAATTAATGGTTTATGGATAACGTATTGACATTTCATATGCTAGTTTTAATACGAATTTTTATGTTATGTTTAAACCTGTTCATATGAGGAATGAATTGGACTTAATAAGTGACGGGTGGAGCCCGCTATATCTCCTCAATGCATCAGTAGGTCTCATTAGACAAACTAGTGTCTTGGAATAAGGCCTTGACAAAATCTTATTTGTAGTCTGGGCCCAAGGCTTTGACTTTGTGGTTATGATAGTATGAAATTATGCATTCCATCATTATAAAAGTGGTTATTGATATTGCATGTGATTATTCGACAAGTAGAATATCCATGTGAATAAGTAAATTGAATTATTTCATTTCATTTTTTTCCATATTAAGCTAAAGTGAATGTTTAAAATGAATTTGTTTTAATTATACATTGCCTTAAATGTTTATGCTCATTTATGAATGTTTATGCAATATTCTTATCTTTACTGGGCATCTGAGCTCACCCCTTTCTAGTTTTTATTTTTTCCAGGATGTGAAGAAGTATTTTATGAATGACCTGAAGGGATATTATGAGGGGATATGAGTATGGTATATGTAGACAAGATGTTGTTGTACCTTTTCACTTTATGATATAATATAAACATTATGAATGTATCTAGTGATTACAGGGCTACTAAACTAATCAGTCTTTCGAGACATGACCTTTTGTGATCATATTAATGTTATGTAATAATGCATTGACTCTAGGTAACTAGGGTCGGGGTGTTACAGTTGGTATCAGAGGAAGTTTAGTACCAACCCTGTGAGCTAGATTTAGATAAACTCTGATTAGAGTACATAGACCTAAGATAGACTTTCAGAATTAGTACATAAGAACTTCATAGAATTTTGGTGTTGTAGAGATTTTGTGAGTTTTTCAAGAAATACATCCCATTCTGGATATGATTAGGTAGAGGAAGATCTGGGACAAATTTACCTAGGGTTAAAACCTGAAAACACCGCTTTGAGCTAGACTCGAACGGGAACTGGTGCACGACAATGGGCCTTTCTGCACTCTTGGTTACGAAACTAACGAGGGATATTCTTAGGATAATTCTCATTTTATTTAAAAACCATTATTAAGGGTTTATGAGTATATAATTCCTCAAATAAAACATTTGTATTATTATGGATTATATCTATAAAATGTTCAATTTATGTTAAGTGTTTACAAGTTTGGGATTATGTATTTCGATTCATCAATTGATCTAGTTTAGGCAATTGTTTAGAAATGGGGCCTAGTGTAAGGAATGTAAATAATATCAATGCACTCACTCTAGGTAGGTATTTCCCTCCTAGTCAAGATAATTATAGTGAGCTGGTGATACAACTAGTGCAGATTAGCTTATCACCATACTGGGATAACTCACCCAGGTTATGAATAATAACCTTACACGTATGGAGCACCCTGATATGCAGCGTGGAGGATCAATGTTAGATCGCTTCATGAGGAAAAAACCACCAACATTAAATGGGAGTAAAAATACATTAGTGGATGAGTAATGGATAAATTCCATAGAGAAAATATTCTATTCTTTGGGGAGTAGCTAAGGGGAAAAAGTTGTCATGGCAGTTTACCTCCTTACTGGTGATGCTGATCAATGGTGTTCAATGATTCAAAATAGAAAGGATGATGAGGAAGTATCAAATATGGAATGGATGGAGTTCAAATATATTTTCTTATAAAAATACTTTCCTCATCACATCGAGCAGATATGGAAATCCAATTTATGAGTCTGAGACAAAAGGAGGATGAGAATGTCACAATGTATGAGGCTAACTTTACAAGGCCAACAAGGACTTCAATAGATTATATACATAACCCAAGGAGTAAAACTGATCATTTCCTTGATGGGTTAAAACCATTTCTCCATTGATCATTAGTCTCACAATCCTTCTCGTCGTACGAAGATATTTTCTATTGTGATATCAAGATAGAAAAGAAATTCTCTAAGTCTTACGACTTTAAAGGAAATCAAGAGAAGAATAGATTTACTGATCACTCTGAAAATAGAAATAAGGTTAAGAATGGAAAATTTGAATATCCAACCTACAATAAATGTGGGAAGAAACACCCTGGTACTTACTTGAAGGGAATGCGAGTTTGTTACATTTGTGGTGAGAAAGGCCACCAAGCTCGTGATTTCAAGGGGAAGAAAGAAGCTACTGATGTTCAGTGATAAAATTGCTGGGATATGGGACATTTTGCAAATTAATTTCCTATGCGTCCGGGGAACATACCTCAGAATAGGCCAAGGGATCATGGATAAGCTTATTCTATCTCTACTGTGGAGGTAGAAGCTCCGAAAGATGTGGTGGTAGGTAATTTAATGGTTTCCTCATGTTTAAAGAATGTATTATTTGATTCTATATCATCACATTGTTTCATATCATCCCAGTTTTCTAAGAAAATTAGATATTTTCGATTTGTTTTAATAAGGGAGTTTTCAGGTAAAACTCCTAAGGGATTTATCATTGCAACAATGTTTTGTGAATCAGTCCCCATTAGAGCACATAAATGTTCATTATCTTCGGATATCATCATCATACCCATGATTTAATTTGATATAATCCTTTGTATGGTTTGAATTTTGGACCATGATGCAAAAATTTATTGTATGAAGGAGGAGGTTACTATTTTGGATGAAGATGATAAAGAAGACCTTATCTTTAGAGAAGAATCATCACCACCTGATTCTTATCTAGATCTACCCACAGTAGCTCAACTAAATTCAATTATCGGGGAGGAAGAGAATGAAATAACTATGGGTGAGGAATGGAATGTTCAAATAGAGGATGTACCTATTGTGGAAGAATATGTAGATTTGTTTCTAGAAGATTTACCTGGACATCCTATAGAATGATAAATTGAGTTTTCCATTGATTTAATTCCCGGTTCAAGGCCTATATCGAATACCCCTTATAGAATGGAAACTGTGGAATTAGTTGAACTAATGAAGAAACTAGAGGAATTGAGTAATAAAATATTTATTTTCCCTAGTGGTTCTCCATGGGCCCCTGTCCTTTTTGTTATGAAAAAATATGGATCTATGAGGTTATGTATCTACTACATGGAAATTAATGTAATAACAATAAATATCAAGTATCTCATACCTCATATTGATGATTTATTTGACCAAATGCATAGAGATAAATACTTATCAAAGATTGACCTTCGATCCGGATACCATTAGTTGTGTGTGAAGAAGGAAGACATTACAAAGACAGCATTTCAAACCAAGTATGTGCATTACAAGTGTACAATAATTCTTTTTGGGATGACTAATGCAACCTCTATATTCATGGATCTAATGAATAGAGTTCTTAAGGAATATCTTGATGATTTTGTGGTGGTAATTATTGATGATATATTGGTATATTCCAAAAGCTATAAAGATCATGAAAATCACTTTCCCGTTATCCTAAAGACTCTTAGAAGACATGAATTATATGGGAAGTTTAGCAAGTGTGAATTATGGCTTCAGAATCTCTCTTTTCTTGGCCATATTTTCTCTAAGGATGGAATCTATGTTAATCTTTCCAAGACCAAGGAAATAAAATAATGTCCAAAACCAACGAGTATAACCTAGGTATGCAGTTTTATTGGTTTAGCAGGTTATTATTGGCATTTCGTCCAGAGTTTTTCCCGATTGGCTAACCCATTATCGAAGCTCACATGTAAAGGGGTTAAATTTGATTGTAAAAAAGAGTGTGAAGAATGTTTTGAATAACTAATGAAAAGATTATTAAATGCTTCAATATTGAATCTACCATCGGGGAATGATGGGTTAGTTATTTATAGTGACACATGAAATAAAGGACGTGGTTGTGTCCTTATGCAGAATGATAGAGTTATTGAATATGCATCAAGACAGCTGAAAATTCATGATAAAAACTATCCTACTCATGATCATGAGTTAGATACTATAATCATTGCTTTGAAGATATGGAGACATTATCTCTATGGTGAAAAATGTGAGATATATACCGATCACAAGAATTTGAAGTATATTTTCTCACAAAAAGAAATCAACATGAAGAAAAGAAGATGGATTGAAATACTCAAGGATTATGATTTCACAATACACTACCACTCGGGGAAGGAAAATAAGGTGGCAGATGCTTTGAGAAAAAAGGATCATGGAGTTTTGAACTAGATGATAGTTGAAAGGGATTCTATTTTCATGTATCTAGTAAATATGGATATGGGAATCACCATGGAAGGTGAAACATCAATTCTTTTTCAAATGGTTGCCAAACAATATTTTCTCTAAAGGATAAAGAGTTTTTAGAACAATGATGAAGAGTTTAAAAAGAAGATTAATGCTATGAATGATGGGAGATTGAGTGAATTTGTGTATGAAGATAGAATTTTGAAATTTGGGAAGAGACTTTGTGTTCCTGATATACCTGATTTAAAAAGGGAATTGTTAGATGATTCCCATAGTTCTAATTTCTATATACACCCATGGGGCACCAAAATGTATAGAGATTTGAAGGAACATTTTTGGTGGGAGAAAATGAAGAGGAAGATTGCTAATTTTGTGTCTAGATGTATGGTTTTTTAACAAGTGAATGCTGGAAGGAAACAACCTAGAGGAGTCATGCAACCTCTTCCCATACCTGAGTGGAAATGGGATAATATTATGATGTACTTTTACACGGGACTACCAAAGACTCATAGAAATAATGATGCAATATGGGTCATTGTTGATCATCTTACCAAGTCAGAACATTTTCTTACTATAAAAGAAGATCTAAAACTTGAATGTCTAGCAAGACTATATATTAATGAAGTTGTGATAATTCATGGAGTACCCCTATCAATTGTTTCTGATCGTGATCGCAATTTTACTTCATGATCCTTGAAGAGTCATCAGAAGGACTTGGATATTGAACATCATTTCAGCATTGCCTACAACCCTCAAACATATGGACAACAAGAATGGACTATTTAAACCTTAGAAGACATGTTGAGATCAGGCTCTCTTGACTTTCAGGGTATGTGGGATCAATATTTACATCTGGTGCAATTTTCTATAACAATAGCTTCCATTAATGTA
This sequence comes from Viscum album, assembly GCA_963277665.1. Taxonomy (NCBI): domain Eukaryota; kingdom Viridiplantae; phylum Streptophyta; class Magnoliopsida; order Santalales; family Viscaceae; genus Viscum; species Viscum album. Next base: position 1,475,229,075 of record OY728152.1, on the reverse strand, counting down.
TTCAGATAGAACCATATAAAGCATTATACAGAAAGATATGTCGCACACCAACCTGTTGGGATGACGTTGGTGAAAGAAAACTTGAAGGCCCAGAACTGGTGGAGGAAATGATTGAAAAGGTAAAGGTAATCCAAAACCACATCAAAGCAGCTCAAAGTAGGCAGAAGAGCTATGCCGATAATTGAAGTATTAGGAATTTCATGTAGGAGATCATGTTTTCTTAAAGTTATCTCCGTGTAAGGGAGTTATACATTTTGGTAAGAAAGGTAAATTGAGTCCCAGGTACATTGGACCTTTCGAAATTATAGAACGAATTGGGGATGTATCTTACCGTTTGGAAATGCCACCAAATATCTCCCATGTTCACGATGAGTTTCTCGTATCACTGTTGAGAAAATACATGCCTAATCCAATGCATGTACTCACCTATGAGGAAGTAAAACTGGAAGCCGATCTATCTTATTATGAAGATCCTATCAGGATTCTTGATACCAGAGAACAAGTCTTGAGAAACTAGACAATTCGTCTGGTAAAAGTTCTTGGGAGAAACCATAAGATGGAGGAGGCAACGTGGGAACCCTAGAAACTTATGTTGAAGAACCACCTGAGTATTTTCATATAGTAATATTCTAGAAATTTTGAGGATGAAATTATTTAAAGGAAGAGATAATGTAACACCACAAGCTTCCATGGTGTGATTCTCTTTGAATAATACAGTAGCGTGTATTATACGCAACTTCGAGTTCCAACACACGACAACCAATCAAACTAGCCGTTATGAATAGTAATAACCACTTTTTAAAATTATATAAATGTTATCTTTTAAAATGGACATCATTTTTGGATTCGGAATATCGAAATTAGCTTAGGGTGAATTTTTGGTATTTTTCTGAAAACATTCAATTTTTGATGAATAGTGAAAAAACACTGAGTTATAGTTTAAAACCAAATTTTTTTAAAAAAACTTTTATTTAAATTTATTTTGGGTAAAAATAGATACATAATACCTATATAAGTTCAATTTAATTCACTGGATTCAGTTTATAATAATTTTAGATATATAAATATTTTATTGAACTTTTCACCGTCTTTTACCCATCTTCTAGAAGAATTTTCATGTTCACATAAAAATTAATTTTACTGCTTCTGTGAGTGGAATTTCAAAAATCAAGAGACATGGATAATATCAAGGAGTAAAATTTGGTTCAATAAGGTAAATATAATTTTTGGTGAATAATAACTTTTTACTTTTATTTACCATGGTTAAATGTGAATAGGGTAATTTAGGGTAAAAATGTTATTATTATTACTGTAACACATGTCCTAATTATATTGGCTAAGTATAATTCGACCAAAAACAACCATCGGAATAAAATATGAACCTCTTTGGTCCACTTGGATTAGACTAGGACATTTATTATTATTTAATTCAATGAAGAGTTAAAAGAGTTAAAATCAATGTTTAATAACTAAAACATTTTTAATATAGTGTCATACAAAAGATAAATTCGATTATAAATATTAATTAGTAAGCTAAAAATATTTACTACATAATGGTATTTTATTTATTATTTTTATACGTTAAATTATTTAATTTATTTATGAAACAATGATGATGTAGTAAATACCTAATTAATGAAACATTAAATTAATTAATATTATAAATATCCAAATAAATATAATTTGAGAATTTTTATGAATTAAAATAATTTTCAAAGTTAATATGACATGTTCGGATTTATTAAAGAATTTATTTCTAATTAATAATGTTTTTAGAACTTAAAAAAATTATTAAATATTGTTAAAATTGACATAAAAAAGTATTTAAAACAAATATTTTATTATTAATTGATATTATATTCTTAATAATCTAAGGATTGTCTAAAGGACTTATATAATGATAGGTGTATCATTAATGAACCACTTGGAGTTCTCTTAGAAGTATATAGTAAGTTTATTAACCATATAATATAAAAATAAAGAGAGACATGGTAAATGTCAAACTATTTACCTAAGAGTTAAATATAAATGATAAGGTTAATATAGTGATCCAAACCTGTATAAAATATGTTTTTTGAAAGGATTTAGACCTATCCCCACCTTATCCTCGAAATAAGTCACTTTGGAGCCATTATAAACCGGATATGACTTTATTATAAAATAATATTTTATGTTTTTCCTAAGGTGTCCCTCACCCCTCTTATAAAAGGGAACTCCCCCTTCTCTCACATTCATACATTCAAAGACTTTTGGCTCGGCCAACCCCCGCCCAAATATTCTCTCAACTTAACTCACTTCAACCTAGAGGTGTTAGTTTGATTCGAAAGCTAGCCTATGGAGCCCTTTTCATCAAATCAAAAAGAAGAACCCGAAGAAGAGTTTATGTTTTCACCACACTCTTTCAAGTTCCATTCTTCTTCAACATCTTCTTTATTTGTTGTTTCCATTCTAAAATAATTAATATAGTATCTTCTATATACTGTGATGCTATTATAAATATGGTATAACCATTTTCAGTATTCTATCCATCCTTTGAATGACATGTCACAATACCTGCGTACGTATGACTTACCATCTCCCCATCGTGGTGCAACTGTTATTCAAAACTTTATTATTTGGAAGGGTATGATAATGATGTGTAATTGAATTGAATAATAAATATAACATTATATTGATTCTGTATATGTGATATACCATCAAATTATATATTATTTTAATATCAAAAGAATGATATTGTCGCTTGTGCATACGTACAGACAACCGTCTCCACGAACATGATTCATTCAAGTCTAATTCTCATTCGATGAATAAAAATAATGTTTAAGGACTTGATATAATTCGGGATACGAATAAGATACAACCAATCCATAACAAACATGACTTATGTAACAAAACATATAAAATAAAACGAGTAAGTTAACACCTGAAATGATGATAATACTAAGATATTATTAACAAAGAAATGTTAAAAGATCATATATGATATCATATTAATGTATATGATTTTTGTATAATTTAGTAACAACTATTTCACCATTATACAGGAGGTTAAACTACCCTCAACCATGGAATAGTACATGGTAAGGGTTTATTTCACAATCTCTTCATTATCCGAGGCTGTTTATACGTAATTATCTAATGGGACCTCTTTATCATCCACATTCATGTTTCTTAAAAATGTATTTCAAATCATTCTTACTATTTTATAGACTATTGGATAAAGTAATTTATAACCTTTTGGACTTTTTATAAGTTATTTATAATGGAATCTTTCTATCGTTTTCCAAACAAGGTCCTTTTTAGCCTTTTCAACAAAATTAAGGTAAGAATGTCTTTTTTATCTTATACCGTAGGTGCGGCTATTTTTTCCATTATCAAATTGTCGAAGCTTCCCTTAAAAGATTATAATAATTTTTTAAAAGTAAATGTATTATTTTATTATTATGTTACTATTAAATAATTTCAAAAGAAAAGATATGTTTCTCTCGAATAGTTCTGATTTCATCTTTGTCGGTATCCTATGATGGATTTTACGCTTATTTTATGTTGATTTATTGTGATACAAAACATCCATATTGTATTGAAGGTTTTGTGATATGTTTGACCATGGATGTGTTATTTTTAAACCATTCATGGTTTATGAATAATGTATTGACATTTCATATTCTAGTTTTAATACGAATGTTTATTTTATGTTTAAACATGTTCATATGAGGAATGCATTGGACTTAATAAGTGAAGGGTGGAGCCTTCTATAGCTTCTCGATGCATTGGTCGGTCTCATGAGACAATCTGGTCTTGGAACATAGCCTTGAAAAAATATTATTTGTAGTCATGGGACAAGGCCTTGACTATGTGGTTTTGATAGTATGTAATTATGCATTCCATCATTATGAAAGTGGTTATTGATATTTCACGTGATTATTCGACTAGTAGAATATCGAAGTGAATAAGTAAACGACATTATTTCATTTCATTTTTTCCATATTATACTGAAGTTCAAATTTAAAAGGATTTTGTTTTAGTTATACATTGACTTAAATGTTTATGCTAATTTATGAACGTTTCCGCTATATTGTTATCCTTACTGGGCATCTGAGCTCACCCTTTTCTATGTTTTATTTTTCCCTGGATGTGAAGAAGTATTTTATAAATGATCTACAAGGATATTATGATGGGATAAGAGTATGGTCTATGGATACAAGATGTTTTTGTAGTTTATCACTTTATGATGTAATGTAAACATTATGAATGTATCTAGTGATTCCAAGGTTACTAAACTAATCAGTCTTTCGAGACTCGATCATTTGTGATCATGATAATGTTATGTAAGAATGCACCAACTCTTGGTAACTGGTGTCGGGGTGTTACACTTGTTACCCATTCTTAGCTTTTGAGAATGACACCACAAGCATTCATCAACACCCAGCCCATCCACAGGATCTCACCCATAGACGATCGATGGTGTGTGTTCCACTATCATGATCCACATACCTCCCAAAGAGGGTAACCTGCATGATGTTCCATATGCAACCAAATTAATTCAAGTTTCTAAGAATATAGCCCAATATTTTTTATCTTATGTGGGATGATGTCAATATGTTTGGAATGATCTTCATGAGACAAAAGTACACTAAGTTGTCATCGACAAACACGACCATGAATTTTCCATCACTGATGTCACCAACCACTATGGTAAACCTTGAACTGCCATGAGTCTTTGGCTTCCCTACCCACCCACATATCCTCGACACCTAACCACCACATATTAGACATGATCTCTAACCATGACTCACCACCACTCCACAATATTCTACCAATAATCCATGAACCAATGTTTACTTGGAACTATAGACACCACACCACTTCGGCTCTTCTAGAATGAACCTATAAGTTAAAAATTGAGACACAATGGTCCAACACAATAATAAAAAACCAGTGTTCCACATTGTCATACTACCCACTTCAGTTCCACCGAGAATGACATGTGTTTATCCGGATCTACCTCTTCACCCATATTGAATGGACCCATGCCTTACCTCTGTATTCCCACATATAGACCTCATCAATTCCGTCAGTGTCTCATACTATCCTACGACCAAACATTAAAACCACCATCATATTATAAAATACAAATATCACCAGTTGTATCCCACTGCCCACTGACTCACCTTAATATGACTCCTAGTAAGTTAGCCCCATTAGCCCCAAGATATTCTCAACATCTCACCCAACAACCAAACCACTCATAAAAAATCCCAAACATATGACCATCTTCACCTCGGTTGTCACCTTTATAACAAAAAAATATTTAGAAAAATCTGTCACCCTTATTTCATTCTCCTCAAATAATCCTAATGGCCTCCACTAATCAACATAAAAATATATGGGTGTTACATCAAAATGATAAAACCCATCAAAACTAACCTTAAATCCAACTACTATCACTCAGGATTCCTTCTCGATGAACCAGGGAACAACCATAAAATTCATCTAATCTTGATGGAACTCATTATGAATCAATTCCACCTCTGAAGCCTATGACATGCTTCGTATTCTGAGGCACCCGAAACACTATTCTATCCTCTATTGAGGTCACCCTCGATGTTACCAACATTGTCAACTCATTGTCATAACTTGAGTCACATCTCCCAAAACAATTGACCTTCCCACATATCCCTATAGGAAAATCCATCACCACTCTAAAACCAAAACACCCACATGTGCCTCGCACACCCAAGATCTATCGCATAATGACTGACCACTCTCATAGGTAGCTTTTTATGGTTGAATGACACAAACATAAAAAATAGTTTCAGGGGTAAAAAGTCTCTAGAGCCTCCCTCTAGGCCATATACATCATTCTTATTACAAGTCTCCACAAAAGAGTGGATTTCCATCCTCGTTTTGAAACATTGTGTTCCTAACACTAAGGAAGCATTTATTATTGGTTCCAACCCCATAATAAAAGAACCTCCACCAATGAAACCACGAACCAAGAAATCCATTTCAAACCCAACACAACCTACCCAATCAAAACCCAAAAGGCATTCCTAATCCATATTATCAAAAGATACCTATCAACCTCAAGGGCACATCCTAACCAATAGTACACCAAAGGAAACCCCTATACTAAATACCTCAAACATTCCATGTTTTTAATCTAAGGAAGATTCATTGGAAAAACTGCCTCAAATAACATAACATAAAAATACACTATTTATATAAAAAGAAGGCCCACCACTGGCCATAAGCAATCCATTCTGCCTACACTATCCCAACACACATAGTCACATATACCACACTACCCTCAATCGTGACCATAATGGTTCATGATTCCAATTGGTGAAACCAACTTACAAAGTCAGGAGTCTTTCATTAGTCACCCCCTTTTGAAAACCATTTCACCTTTCATAGAAAAGTCTTTCCCTTTTAGAAACATTTCCATTTTTTAACCTATAACAACCACTATTTTAACTCCTCCACAACCTTTATTAAGTAAAATTATTTATACATTCATTAACATTCATTAAATTTACCCATTTTCATCATCTTAATTAAACTCCTCTTTTATCGAATTTTTAAGAAGGTAAAATGCATCCTACCATTCATGTCCCACATTCCCATATCTTGTGTGCCTTTGATGATGTATGCCGCCTATATCCCTAGGTGACTATAATGATGCATGAATTAACAATCTCATATCATTATACCCACAAGAAAAATATCATAAAATAGTCATATCACAGAAAAAGTGCATCATCCAAGGGTGAAATAACATAAAATTGTAAAAACACATATTAAGAACAACAATTCCCACCATGGTTTTTGGGGTTATCCCCCATAAATTGGTTGGATAATCCCAAGAATGAGATGATTTCTATTATATGAAACCTCATTGTCTTATGTCCACCATTCCCAAATAATAAGGTACTAAAATAACCCCTTTGATACACATTTGTAACATACTAAAAATTGGATCCATTAACAGGTTCCTAAAGTCAGTCCCTCAATGACCTAAAGCTCACATCCCCATATGTCAGATGTAGTTGACTTGAAACAAAGGTCCAATAAATTAGCTGGGGAGGATAAAACCTCTTTACTAGTGTAGTCCATAGTAGATAAAAAACGAATTAATGGAAAAAATAAATAATAAACCAAAACATTTATTCCATCCATTCCCAAAAACATTGTGAAATCTAGAATCAAAAAATAAATATTCCATGTCATGCTAACATTGTTGAGTGTGAATAAAACCCAATATAAAGGAAAATAGATTATCCCCAAAAATTGGTAATAAATCATTGTTCGGATCCTCACCCATGCATATAACATGCCTAACTCAAATCCCCAACACATGAACTTTTCTAAAGTTCTGGCCTAAAACCATAAAATATACTTGAGTACCCAATGAAGGCCTGAGCCAGGTGTTAGGTCAACTTAGTAGGCCACCTCTAAATGTGTCTACAAATGATCCAGTATAAACCGGTAGTGAATGTATGTTATAATATATAACAAGTAAATAATTAGTAACAATATTAAATTGGTAAAAAATTGTTTAACATAACCATTAACATCATTTAAGTCCATAGGTTAGGTGTTCCATTTATTGCACAATGGCCTAAGCCTGTCAACCACTATGCATAAGGTAATAACTAATGTTCCCTATATCACTAGGGAATAAATCACACAATTAAATTCCTTATACATCCTTGGAGCATTATTCCAGGTAATATGAACCTATTTAATAACACTTACCTTGGATCCTTAGTCTAGGTAGAAATACAATGCATCCGTTAGGGGCCAAGAGCATCAGTCTGACTCCCTAAACCATGAACTCAGGTGGTGTAGTTTAGAGCCTCAGTCCAACCTGACCCGTGGGTGTAGAGAATCGATCAATACCCACAACTATAATTCCTTTTTCACATTCTTCTGTTAACCATTAACCACATTTACCATATCCCAAAATATAAATAGTCATTTCACAAAAAAATTACAATTCACTACCCGATCAACATATCAATCTGTCTCCATGACTTAACTCATTAAAATATTTCCATTTACTTATCGTAGCCCATTTGACCCATTTAGATTTCTAATATATTAAACTATTAATAATAATAAACAATTCCCATACATAAATCCATTTAAAATATTCAACACTCTCCTAATATTATACCATATCACACATTCACCAATTCACATGGATTATCCCACTTATTCTTGTCAATTAAAAACTCAAAAATCATTTCACACATTAAATGTATATCATTCAACACTTTCAAATTATGAAAAAATATACCCTATTTCATTTTCAAGGGCTATACACAACCACCGTTAGTGCCTCTTGATGATTTATACTAACATGTAACATATTTAACATCACATCATTTTAAACACAAATCTTATCTATTATTAACATTACAATATTACATGTTCATGAATATTTGAACACCCCATGGGTGGCCCTAAACTGGATTAATCAGTCTTACTACATCCCATGAGTATCAATAGGGGTTTAGTTCATCATTTAGAAAACCATTTCACTAAATTGCACTAAAGGAATCATTTTCATAATATTAGATAAAAAATAGTGAAAACACATATTCAAAAAATCAACATCAGGATAATTGTATATAATTTGTGGACCATCTTCCTCGATTATAAAAATGAACTCTTTGATAATAATCTCTCTTGATTTGGAAATATACAATCGTCGAATCCCCAACATAAGTACCACTGAAAAAACAATGTTTTAATGATTAGGTAGAATAATAACACCTTCAAAATACCTAATACAAATAAGATAATAAAGAGGTGTGTTAGACTCACCCAAAGTGTCGAGCCACACCCTACAACACTACAAAAATCTTAGAATCGAAGGAGATTGATTTATAGGAGTTTTGAGTCATCTTGGATGCTCACTAGGGTTTATAGAGGAGAAATGGAGCATAAAATGTATTTTGGTTTCATAAAATCCAAGGTGGAGAAACGATAACTTTAATCCTTTTAATGGGATGCATAGTTTTCCATACCATGCGCCAACTGTGCCCCTCCATTGTCCAAGAAAAGGCCAAACTGCATGGTTATCTATGGAGGCCACATGGTTTGAAAAACTATGAAATTAACATGAAAGATTCATTTTTCACATTCCCACATAGTCTGAACTCCCCCTTTCATGGTTTCCCCCAAACCACACACCCTTCTCTAATCATGCTCAATTTGGGAGCATAGTTACTACTAACCAAGTGTTATCCCTACAACATGCACTGAATGGACACTTCCCTCCCTTTTTTCATTTCTAAAATCCTGAAACACACATGAGATTCTAAATACACACAACAAACATTTCGTTATACAAATTTATGGAATTCAAACCAAAATCTAAGAAATATTGTATCTCAATGATGTATGGAATCTTACAATGGTGTGGATAGTGAAAGTTGGATGATCGACTAAGTGAAAAATAGGGAAGGATCAAGAAGATTCTAACATGGAGGGATCTCACACCTCATTTGATCTATGACGTAAAAATCCAAGAAATGAATGTTTTAATAAATACCTTTGATTTTTCACATTCCAATCCTTTGTAAAAAGGAAAGGTGAACATAATATATAAATTATATAGTATCCCTTAGCGAGAAGGGTTCTCCGTTGGTGGGTTAGTTTTTGTTTTCTGAATTAATGTTTTAAAATAATTTTAAAATAATTTCATTTTTTCATTCTTTATTAATTAATTTTCATTCCCTATGTTTTCAATTTTCATATTTGTTTCCTCTCAGGATCTCAATTATAGAGCAAGGATAACCCAAGGATTACACCCTAGATGAAACTGAATGAATTCATAGTGTCTAAAATTATATCATTCATTATTTTATATTCTCAATTTGGGATATTTAATGGATACATTGGTAGTGGTGGATAATAGTACATGTCGAATGTTCTTTCTTCTATTTTTATTTATTATTTATGGAATAATTTTATCCTCACATTTAATGAGTATATTATGCAACTAAAACCTGTGTAATGATCTAGTGAATTGTGTCTAACTAGTGATGGTTTGGTGAATGTTTCTTACTCAAGTTAAGGTGTTTACCTCCGATAAACCTTAATGATAGTGACATGTTATGCATTATAAGTTTTATAGTTCTCCTCAATGTCCACACATTTCTAACAGAAATGTTTATCACTATATGTTTTTGAATTATCATAGATTTGGAATTGTATATTTTTGGATAGAGAAAATAAATGAACATTTTTGTAGATTATTGGGGTGAATTATTTCTTCTGAATATTTCATTCTATTCAATATTTAATATAAATGTATTTTTCTTTTTTATTTATTTTCTGATCATTTCCATTCTTTTTATTTTGATGTTTTTAATTCATTCAATAAATACAATAAGTATCATAAGATCAATAAATAAACATGAATTATCTTTATGATATAAACTTGAGGTCAATACCCATATGACATTCTTAAATGTTCACAAATTATAAAGTATTATTGATACCATAATTATTGTGTAATGCATCATTTTTTCACCATTTTTAGGTTTGTGCCTCATTTTAATTTTTTTATTATTTTTCATGAAAATTTAAAAGTTCTATATAAAAACTTAACTAGGGATGGATTTTATATACTCTGATTCGTATGCATGGAAAAATCATTTTTTGGTAAACTATCCAATAATATGGGAAACTAATATTTCATAGAAAGATTGTTAATTTTAATTCAATTACTATAATTCCATTGAAATTAAATTCAAAACATAGTGTTCCCTTGATATTAAAACAAATTTATCTAGTAGTTGGATTCCCTTGGATGATCCTTATCTCGATGAAGATGTAGCTATAGAGAGATATATGTAGTTCCTGAAATGAATTGAATATTTTAAAATGGTTCAACTGAAGTGATTTTCCTAGGGGTTATTCGTGAATAAATATTGTTATAGGTTATCCATATTGATGGGGGTAGATTTAGAGCTAAAATGAACATGATTTATTTATATTTAGTTCAAAATCTTCAATTACGTCATATTGGTTGACCATGTATATTCATCATCGTTGGAGAATATACTTGAAGAGGAATCCACATATGTAGTGCAAAAGGATAGACACATATACCTTCTTACACCACCAAAATGAAAGCCATAACTAATTGTTATAGGGGTGTAACAATAATAACATGGTCAAGGGATCTTTGATTAATAATGAAAATGAATGCGATCTAGGTGATGGAGTATATGGTTTTTCAAATCATACAAAAATTATCCTCCATTAGATTTTAGATAAACAACTGTACTTGTTGTCTTGGGGTAGTTAAAAGCTAATACCCTCTTGGGGGTCCAAAATAATATTTACTCTTCCCTTTCATCCATAATATTTCTATTTAAAAAAACATTTAATTTGAGATTTTTTTCTTATAGTTTCCCCAGTGGATATTTTTAGAGATTAAATCCTCTACCATTAGGGACAATAAACTAGGTTATAATTCTCTGGATTATCTTTTTAAACAGTACATATATTTTATTTCACATATTAGATTTAAATAGTGATGTATTGGATGTGTTTGTGTGTGTTGGGGGGGGTGTGGTGGTGACCTCCCTATTTTTCAGACATTAAAGATATCAATTTTATAATTTTAATTATTTGTGTGATTTAGAGAGAAAATTTGAAATATATCATATTTATCGATTCTAAAAACAGCTTACTATTTTTATTGTATTCCATTATTTTTGAAATTATTGAGTTTCGATGATTACTTATGTGTGTTTTTCAACTGGTTATATTGTTAAATATTTTCTAGAATGATAGAAATGATTTTTGAAGCCATGAAATGACTATGTGAATTTTAATTCCCTAACCCATGAGATATTCTAATACATTATAAAATATTCCACATTTTAACCTATTTGTTAAGAGTCTTAGGTCATGAGTGAAACTAGAACATTCCATGAATAGTTTTTATCTATATAGCATTAGACTATTTTATTCATGATGTAATCCATCATTAATTTGAAAAATTCCTTTAATAATATATTTTAATAGACACCTTTGTATTTTATTTCTTGTAATCCTTAGAATCCATGAACTACCTATTAGGATATGAAAATTTTATCCATTTAATATAATCATTCACAACTCATTTTTAGGATTCATGTTATATATTCACTTGACTATGGGGTGGGGGTATGTTCATTGTAAAATTTAGGGAAGAAATTCATAGATTTTTGGGTCGACTCTGATTCTCCTTATATTTTTTCAAGGTATGTTTGGTTATAAGATGAAATCTATAATTAAAATTATTTTTATGTATTTATTTCTAATAAAAAATAATTTATAAAAAATGATTCAATATATATAAAAATAGAGAAAATAAAAAAATGTACACGAAAATTTTAAAAAGGAGGATGATATCTATTGGTGTCAGCTTAAATATATTACTCACACAAAAAAATGGGTTAAAGTGAGAAGAGTGATATAAATTTTGATTGGGTTTGAGTGAGTTATCTTCAACAATTATGAATTGATGAAATTATAACTTAAATAATGTTAAATAAATTAAAAACTCTTCTTATTTCCTAGAATTACATTGCCCTAACTAGATAACAACCTGTTTAATGACCTCTTGAGTAGCACTTTTAAATTTATCAATAGAGATTATAGGATTTTGGAATGAATATAGTCAACCACAAGCACTATGATAAATAATATAGCTCCATTTTAATTGTACCTAGAGTAAGGATAATAAAATTCCATGAGTTTAAGAAATTTAGTTGGTGGGAATTATTTAATGGTTGAAAACCTAAGAGAGATTAAATGCATAGGGATAAGGCCTCTTTGAGGAAGAATGATAATTTATATGATGAATGAATTTTTTGTTTCTCTGTTATTTGTTTTGAGAGTTTTATCATTATAGTACTAACTTATATTCTTGAATTCATTATCATTCCCTAAGATTGTAAGTGTTTTAGTGTGGGGGAGATGATAACTTATAATTTCACATTTTATTTTGTTATTAATTGAAACTAACCCCATAATTTCACTAAATATATGAAATAATGAATTTTTTCAATTTTAAAATAAATTATAAAAATATTTTTAAATGGATTTAAATTTTCTGTTTTAATTGATTTTTTTATTTTGGGAATTATTATAACAAAATATAACATTGATTTAGTTGGATTTGTAATTTTTTTTTGAAATTTTCCAAACACATTTAGTTATTCCCACATTTCAAAAGGAATTAGAAGGTTAAAAGTAATTTTGGAAGGTAATGTATGAAAAAATAAAGGGGTTGTGTGTGATTAAAGTCTCTCAATACACCAACAAAAGAAGATTATAGTAGAGATGAAGGCCTTGTGAGACTAACTCCATGACCCAATCTCTTGTATGAATATTTAAATGATCCAGATAAGAATAAAATTCATCCACATAAAAATAAACTGTTACAAAATTAATTGAAATGGGATTACAACAACCCCTGATTTATAATCACTCTATAGTTTAAATGCCTCGTGGAAGGAGAACTAGGGGATACAACATATTAAATTTACCCCACATAACATTAAAACACAACACCCTTACTAGATCACATTGGAAGGGAATAAATTTGAATATAATTAGTTGAGACATACAGAACATTAAAATAAGTTCTAAAGTTAGGTGAACTAGTCTACACAAACAACACATATGGGTTTAACACCCGCATGTTGAGTGCAATATAAGGTGATATTAAAGGGAATTAATATTCAATGTTGTCCTTTGAAATCTATATGATTACCTCAAGTGTGAATAAAACAAAATACATGATGTATATATGGGATTAAAACCATTAATTGTAATGAATATTCCATAGATTGACATAAAATAAAAATCATTTATTTTATTGACTACCCAAACTATGAAAGCACTTGATTACCTCCCAATCAATGTCCATCCATATAAAAAAGAATATATTGAATTTCAAATGATGTGGGAATTAAAAATTAAGGATGGATAAATATGATTCTCACACTGAGGGATCTAAATCCCTCATAAAATCTATGTGGTATTGATCGATGAAAGGAATGTTTTGATTATGAGATCTGAATTTTCACATGTAGATCCTCAATAAAGGGGAATAAAGAAAATCTTACATAAATTAAAGTGGATCCCTATGTGAAAATATTTCCCCATCAGTTAATTAGAATAGGTTTTTTCATTTTACTTTGATTTAATTTTAATATAATTTCATTATATTTCATTTTTTGTTGGTTCATTTTATTTGAATATTTTTTTTCATTTTTATACCAATTATCTCCCAAATTATCACCTATAGAGAGAATCAAATATGAGGATCCCTACCTAGATAAATCTCAAGATATCTAATGCTTTCAATTCAAGAATTATTTATTTTAATTTATAAAATCTAGTAATTCAAGGTATATTTATACAATAGTGGGTGGCGGTATATGTCATCTCAATATTTTTTAATTTATTTATAGAGGGAAAATTATTTTCTCCTATGTTTTTTTGAGGATGGTTTAAATAATACTTAGTAGAAGAATTGGGGTTTGATGGATAACCAATGATGGAAGGTGAGTGTTTCATACAAAGGATAAGGTGTTTCCCTCTATTAATACTAAAAATTATTGTTGTGTAGTACATTGAATTTTTTCCAAATGAGTTGTGTGTTAAAATATTTTTATTTTCATAGATGATCATGTTTACATTGGAGATTGATTATAGAGTTAAAATTATAGACTTCGGTATAGTTAAAATGAAGAAATAGTTAGGTATATTCTAAATAGTGAATCCTTTCATCCTAAAATATAATTCTATTATTTTAATAACCCATCTATCTTTATTATATTTTAATTTTCCATCCAATTATTTCAAAAAAAATTATAATTATTAATTTAAATATAAAATGGTGAATTGTGATCAATAGATAGGTAGTGGTCCTCTCCATGAGGATACCCTAAGGAAAACATCCATACAACATTCTTAATCGTTTTTAATGTCTAAAGTGGAACTACATCTTTGGATAATCTACACCATATCAGTTACCCATAAGACACACATAATAGTTTATAATAATTAAAATTTTTAAAACTCTTATAATATTATTTTAAATCAATAAATTAATCATGTTAGTGATTCAAAAATGAATAAAACCATTACAAAGATAGAACAGAATCCCACTCACCTTATTTCCTATATCGTAATCTATTTGTACCATATGATATGAATCTATATAACTTATAAAACATGGTTATATAATAGCCTAAAATATGAATCCAATGAACAGATAAGATTATGGTAATAAGGAGTCATTAAAAAATTTTCATGTTATTTTATTTTATATCAACCAGATCATACTATTGGACATATATAAAATTTTACAAGGGTTTGATGGAGATAATGAAAAATATCTTTGTAAATTGAGTAGCGTTGATTTATTTTGAGAGGTTACTCTTTGATTACATTTTTAGAGTAGGAATTGATATTATTTTTCCATGATATAAAGGCATTTGGGGTCACACATTGTGGGTGAACGAATGTGGATTGAGTTTTAAAAAACTTATAGAGTACCTTTTAATATTTTTATCATTTATTTAAATTTTTTTCTAAATCATTTTTCATAAGTAATTTTATATGATGTAATAAATATTAATGTTGATGAAAACATACTGAAAATGTTTTAAAATATATCTAAAATGAATTTTGGATATTGTTTTAAATGGTATCATATATGATAGAATAGAAAGGGAAATGGATAAAATGTATATTTACAATTTCTGTAAGTGGGATATTAAAGGGAATATGTCCTAAATTTATATAATATCATATGGTAAATTTTAGGTCAAACTATACATAAAGAAAAGTTATTATTTCAAGGACTTGGGTATATCATATTATGTGATACATAAATATCATATAATGTCTTCTTGATAAAGTTTATTATATTACAAATAATAGTTGTATTATAACACTACTACGATTCATGTAAGGAAGTGGGAAATTATGAAGATAATATTTTTAATCGTCCAAACATATTTTTTATCTTCAATTAAATTTAATTCATAGGATAATGTATTCATATGTTGAATAAATGAACGGTTGAAGCACTACTCATGAATTTCAAAACACAAGAGTAAATTTTGAGATAATATAGGAAAGTCATAATAGATGTATAAAGGAGGGTTTTCCATGAGTCTTGGGAGTGTATTTATTGAGAAATATTTTTTTAATTCAATATCCCTTCTAAATATCTCATTATCATTATGTATTAATATCCTAAGATACTAGAATATCATGTAAAATAAGGTGGTTCTACTAAAATGGTTGGGGTGATTTTATGGGGACCCAAAATTTTAATATACAGATTTTGCATCTAAGTAGATTAATATTCATTACCTAACATAATGATACTTTACATAATTTTTTAGTTATAATTATTTTGAATCATAGAATAATAGAGAACTGGATCTTAATTATTCTACATCATATCCCACATGTATGTTTATAACTATGACCAATAATAGATATATCATGAAAAAATAATTTATTCATTAAAGGGGAAAGGGAACATTACAATGGGTTAGTTATGATGCTCAATTAGGGAAAATAAGGAGATAACAAGGATCATATAAGCATAAAATGGGAAAAAGGTTATAAAAACCTGAGTTTAAAATTTCAAAACCATACCCTGTATATCATAGATCATAATATTGAGTGACAATATAAATCATGATAGTTTATAAGACATGAATCAAATGAGAATAAAAAAACATGATTGATGAGATCGTTATACAGGAATAATACATAGAATCTTGGAATACAAGAATAGAAAATAATTTCCATATTTTTCAAGGATATTTTCGAAGAATATCATAGTGGAATGAGTTCAATCTTAAAACTATTATAGTTTTCAAGGTTCACTAACAATAAAATAATAGTAGATTATATCTCATACTAAACTAATTTCACTCCAAATTCTATCCCTATTTTTCTCATGATATATCAATCTTTAACCAATGCATTATAGGGATATATAGGTACCACCAATCACATCATTTACATCATACATATGTGGGCCACAAGATCTGAAACCATTAATCATATCAGACCCAATGAAAACAAATGGGTTTCATAAACATTTCCTCGTATCATAACTCATGTAAAAGGATTGGGTTTCATAAACATTATTACATTATAGAAATAAACCATATAGTGAAAGAATATGAATGGTATCCTTGGATTATATTCCTAGAAAAGAATAATTTAAATCAACTGTTGTTGTATTTGATTAATATAAATACTATTAAAATAACATCAAATAATTATTTATCAAAATAACTATTCCATTTGGAAATAAATTATTTAAAATATAAAAATTTTCAAAATATTATAGAAAAACTATTATTTTCAAAAATCATTGAAACATGAAATGTAATATTCAAATCAATTAGTGTGAATGACTATGGGGAATTCCGTTCATGTTGTATAAGTTAAACAAAAACATTACCTTAACACCTTTTTAAAAAATATCAAAAGTACATCATTCAAAAAATGATAATAACATTAATTTTAAACAATATTTTTAAAAGTAAAAAAAAATTAAAAAAAAATTTAAATAATCATAATATATTATTAAAATACTTTTTAAAACATAATTATAAAACATGGACTTGTAGAAAAAAAATATTTTCAACTGAGGAGAGAAATAAATATGATTTTCCTTAAAAATATATTTTCAATCTTGTAAGTAATTATGGTGTGAAAAATGAAAGGAAAAAATGTATTATAAATATTTAACCTGATTAGAATAAAATTAATAATTATCCTAAGAAGTTGATAAACAATCCTGATAAACAATGATAGTATAACATGATTCCCCTTACATCAGGTGCAACAACCATCATACATTTTTAAAAATAATATATAATAGAAATAGTTTTATTATAGATCTTATTTTATAACCATAAAAATATATATATATCCATATAAAATTTAATTTTTACCATTTTATCACATGTTTTTTACAATTAATTATTAAAATCACTATTCCTTGTGATACTTTCTTTTATTTTCATGTATGGTTTGGTTTTGTACTTTTGATCCTTTTACATTGATCATAGTTTAATAATATGAGGAATGTTATAAAAAATTAGAATCATATATTTGTATTGATTATATATTTATTTTTATACATCCAAAAATATTTTGAATAAAAAATAAATTACAATGTTCATGGAAATAGTAATTCGTATATACCCATGAACACTATTTTCATTTTTATGAGATTGAATTGAAAAAAATAAAGGTAAATATTAATTACCATCAAAAAATCATTATGAAATAATATATTTCGTATATACTAATCAAATTAATTTTCATTTCCATATAATTAAAATATTTATGAAAAACCAATCACATTGCATCGTTAAAGTGGTAGTCCACACGTAAGCACAAGCGATGTTATCATTGCCCAAAGGATTGGATGTTAAGAAAGAAGACATGATATTATAATTACATAAGATGAATTTTTTTTAATAAATTTAATAAATAAATATTTAATGCATCAGAATAACCATCCAAAAAATACAGTGATTGAAAATGAGTTGTATCATTATGTGGAGATGATAATGCATACACACACAAAAGCGATACATTAACTTCCTATTTCATGGTAAAGTTTGTATAAAACGGGGTTTCCATAATCATAATAAAATTTAATTATATTTAGAATACTAAATTTAATTTTTTATGAATAATATAACTTATTTAGATGAGTTAAATGAAAAATTTAAAATAAAGTGACCGGTAAGAGAAATTACCTCTTAGTTGAAACAGCTCATTTAGATCTCCTCTAAAGGGCACTAGGGACAATGTTTTGGGAAGAAAAAATCTCTAGAATGTTGATAAGAAATAATAGAGGTTAAATTGGTGTATTTGTTTCAATATGTAAGGCTTAATGTGTTGTGAAGAAAAGAAAGGATGTTCCTTTTTAATTTTGGGGAGGGTCGCACCTAGAATTTCTAAACATATTAAATTAATATAGTTTATTTTTATTTAAAATTGACTAAAATTTGATAAAATTAAACTACATTAAGTGTATTAGTATAAATCCAAATTTAAAATGAAATTTGGACTTATTTGGATCACATTTTTACTATTATCTCTTAGTTTTAATCCATTTTAACCCTTTTGACAATTATCCTAATTTTGAAGTTTAACACATTTTAAGGGTTAATTATGTGAGTAGAAAATTAAAAATACTTATAAAGGGGCCAAGTTTTATGTTTAAAATCAAATCATAATTATTTTTTCAAATATAATTTTTTTATTTATTTTATATAATATAATTTTATATAATTTATTATAAAATATCATTAATGTCATCATTTACACTGTTTATTTAATTTAAATTTAAATAAATCAAGACAATAGGTGAATTAGAATATAATTATTTTAAACCTCACTAATATTTCAAATATATCTATAAAATTACATATACACATAAAATCAATCATATTATATCCCTATTTATATTTTTAATTCCTTCATTATATTTTATTAAAAAGAGAAATAAAACAAAGATTATGCCTAAGAAAATAAGTTCATTATATAATTACTAAAAATTAGAAATAATTTAATAACAAAATAAATAAATTCATTAAGATCAAATATGACACATATATTCACCAATATTTTGGTTTTATACTTCTATGGACACATAAGAGATATTAAAAACAACGAGACTAACATTTTCCAACATTCATTGATTAAAATATTATATAGGTCATTTAATGGTAAATTTTCCATTAAACTAATCAATTTTTTTTAATATGGTGATATGGTTATAATAAAATATATTTAATAAGAACCATGATAAAAAAATTTTGTCTTTAACATTTTGTTTTAACCTATATTAACCTTATTTACCATTTAAAAATATAATAAATTTTACCATAGTTACCATTTATATTAATAAAAATAATTAAAGGGTTATATTTACCAAATTTGAACCTCATGATTATAAATATGTGTTTAATTATATATAATTATATACCTAAAAATATAATTAATTAATTTTAAAATAATTTTTCAATATGCGATAGAAACTATTTTTAGAATATTTTTTAAGCATATAATTGGATTTATTATTATATTATGCACAATAAAAAATATTAGATGATAATTACATTTTTTAATTAAAATCATTCACCAATAGTGATATACTTAACTTATTCAGATAAAAATAAATTGCGCACATGAAAATAGTTTTTCATAAAAAATCCCCTTTATTATCAAATTTTTTCCTATTTATAATTAATTGATAACTAATGAATTAATTTTATTCATGTGTAAACTAGAAATTATATTAATTTATTTAGTACTATTCATACCCAACAATCCAATGTTTTGGTGATAATAATATTTTAATATTATATCGTGATTAATCTTAACTCTCCATTACATGAAACAGATGCAATCTAACAAATTATATTTATTTAAGAAGGAAAATTATTAAAATATTAAAGTGTTACATTCCACTTCCCACAAAATAACATCTCCTTGATATAAAATTAGTCTAATACAAACAATATAGGATAATTTTTCATCATCATGTCCTTAGGTTCCTGTACAGCTTCCTCAAATTAGTGGCTTCACCACAAACAATGTCTTGGTGAGTGATCATGTTTCAAAGTACATTCTCTATATAATTTAGAATCTAAAATGGTTATCCTCATATAAAATATCATTATATAGTATTATAACCTATGAGTAATATATTTTTGAAGGATCAGATATGTACTTCCTCAAGAGAGATAAATGGAAGATATTGTTAACATGAGAGAGATACGGAGGGTGTGCCAATATATGATATTCCATCCTGATACAATCAATAATTTCAGAAGAACTAATATACCTAGTTTTTTTTATTTCTATTCATTATAAATAAAATCACAAACTTTTAGGGCAGTTTTCATAAGAATACCTTGTCACCAACATCAATCTCTATATCACTGTAAATATTGTCATTATAACTTTTGTGTCATCCCTAAGATGCTTTTATGTGATTTTGAGTGGATCTAACCATCTCTTCCCTTTCCTTAGCTATATTACTTCCCAATATGTCTATCTCCATAAACTAATTATGTTATATTAGAGTTTAACAAATCCTACAAATTAGTCCATCATAAAGTACCATCTAAATTCTAGAGAGAAAGGTATGTATGAAAATTCCAAAAAAGTATCGTGTCAATCCGAAAAATGGAAATATAGAGAGAAAGGAATCGACATTTATTATAGATTTTGAATGTTCCTCTTAGTCAAACCATATTTTTGGGGATTATCATTAGTGATAAAACATAACATTGTATCGAGATCATGATGAATACTTCTTCAAAACTTATAGGAAAACCTTAGATCCTGAATAGATACAATTGATAGTGATACACCCAAAAATCATACCAATTCCTCAAGTTAAGACTGAGTATGTTGATGAAGAGAGAAATTTTATCTAATGGAAATAATGTGTGATGACTATACAAGGATACTAACTAAAAACCATATAGTATTATCCACATTAGATGTTTTGGAAAGTCCAAAAATAAAATCCATGTTGATGTTTTTCCATTTCCTATATGGTATGGGAAATGGTTGTAACATCCCCAATGACTTCTTTCTCTCACCCTTAACTTTTTGATATACCATGAACTATGAATCAAAATATGAAATATATCTCTTAATTCAATCCCACCAGAAATAATATTTCAAATTTCAATACATATTCATATTTAATAGACAAATAAGGAATAAAGAACTAGGTGCTTTATCCAATAGCTTCTTCAAATCTGGTAACAAAGTGACATATATATAATTCATGAACGTTATTATTCCATCAAAAACAATTTTTAAATTGGGAACATTTTTCATATTCTTTTACACCTCTACATATTACCTCCAAACCTATTTAATATTTACTTATATAGATGGTTGAAATCTTATTCTAGAAAGTGATGATTTATCCCATTCTTTCAAGATTTCAAGATCTATTCGATTCAATTCCATAAATATAGTATATTTTTTGATCCCCACAATAGATAATATATCATGATCTTTTGGAATCAGATCATTTAAAACCTTGTTCACTTTCATAGTGTGGTAATAGATTGATTAGTCATAATCATTAATCATATCAGACCATCTTCATCAGTGCTTGTTCAACTTTTTTTGAGTGAGAATATACAACAAATCTTTACAATCAATATAAATGTCTCTAATTTCTCCAAATAGATATTTACTCTTTATATTTAATCTAAAAACTATCTTGTATACCTCAAAATCTTGTGTCAGGTAGTTTTTCTCATGGAAATTCAATTATATTAAGGCTTAAGGTATAAAAATATTATTCTACATGAGGACATGTCCTAGTCCTTTCTTTGATGCATCGCTATAGATTACAAACCCATAACAACTACAAGGTAGTGTAAGAATAAGTACATTGACCTTCCTTTTATTTGTTTCCTTAAAATGTTCCTCAGCTTTATCATTCTAAAGGAACATGACCCTCTTATGAGTTAACATGGTGAGGGGATTTGATAGACATGATAAATTCCCCACATTGCATTGATAATATCTTTACAAACTGAGAAAACTCTGTATCTCAACAACAATGGTTAGTCTGGACCTATTTTTAATAATATATGTGTAGAAACGATCTGCTAATATAACTTCACATGAGATTATATGACCCAAGAATGATGCTTTCAAAATCCAAAATTCAAACTTGACAATTTTTTCATAAAGGATATCATTACATAGTTTCTTTAGTACAATCCATAAGTGATATTGATGATCTTAATTTCTCATTGAATATATAATAATTTCATCTATAAGGACTTCCACAAACTGACAAAGGTATTCTCTAAAGTCTCTATTCATTAATTATATAATGAAAATATGATAATTTGAAAGACCAAATGGCATCACTATAAATTCATTATGTCCATAACATTAACAAAATATAACATTGGGTATATCCTCTTTCTTGACCTTTGATTTATGATATCCATTAGAATCTTATTGAGCATAGTGTAGGTAACCAATTAAGTCATCAATAATGATAAGATGATAATTTTTATTTATAGTGATCTTGTTATGTTCTCAATAATCAATTCTGAGTCACATTTATCCATATTTCTTCTTAACAAACAAAATTGGTGAACTATAAGGTGATTCACATGGTTGAATAAATCCATTTTCATGATTCTCCTAGTCCATCTTCTTCAATTTTGGAAACTCAACCATGTCCATTATATTTGGAGTCCTGGAATTATTGTATTACCAGTTATGAGTTCTATTGATAACTCAAAATCAAGAATTAATGAAATAAAAATAAATTATTCCTAAAAGAAAATAAATAAACTCTCACACAATATGAATATATAAGTTGTTTATTTTCTTCCCAACCATATGAGATAAAATCACCTTAAGAAATGGAATCACAAAAAATTTGATGCATGTAACTTCCATCATAAGTTCAATTTTTAAATTATAACGATATACGATCATAGGTTGGATTATAATATCAAATGTATATTCCCTTCCTCAGTAATTGATGTGGGAATTAGGGAATGGAATCCACCCAGCTGAGGATATTTAATGAAATTTGTATGGATGGAACCCTATATGTTTATATCTTCACAAGTAATGCTTTGGGTATATTCACAACAAAATCCTATATGAATGTGACGTCTGTGCATCAGGATAATGACATGTGGGGTGAAGTTATTTGGTGCAGGTAAAACCCAAAAAAATTAATCTTTCTTTTTGGTATAGTAAAAAATTTTGTTGTCCACACTTAAATGGGAATTAAAGGAGAATAAACCAATTTATCTTCCAAATTCTCATACTTTATATCCTAGAAGGAAGAAACCACAAACCAAAAGTTCTTTCAAAGCGATTGGGTGAGCCAAGTGTGGAGGCTACATAGTGAATTTGTTTACTACAAATTTTTGGTGGAATCTATCATGGAGTACCTTTAGGAGTGGATCAGATTTTATAATAATAGTAAAGAATATGTGGAATGAATTTGTGATATTATATACACTAGAGAATGGTAAATATCATTTTATTGGTACTAATAGATTTATAAGAAACTGTGGGATTACTGGAACCATAAATTGAAGGTGGGAAATTCTTCATAAATGTTTAAATAGATAATTGTTCACTCTTTTTATATTTTTCATGATCAAAATGATTTATATATTCAAAATTTCGGGTCAATATAGAAAAAATATTTTTCATTCCAATTACCATATCATTGGGTTCCTCGTGAGGACAACCATTCCACTATCTGTTTTATTCATCATTAACATGATTAATTTTGGTTCCAACAATTTAATAAAATAAAAAGATTAGTTTTGAATCAATAATCATAGTTTTAAATTATATAATAATGAAAAATAATTTATAGGATGTCTAAATTTTGACACATTTTCTAGAAAAACATAGGTTTAACATAGTTCATTTATGTTCATTTCACAATCATTTTGATTTCATCCTATACATAGAGTTATCCCTAGGATTCGTACTAAATTTTTCTCATTTTAGTTTCCAAATGTTAAATAATCATTAATATGATACCAACTATAGAGGACATAAATTTTCAAAGATAGATATTATATCTAGGTATCTGAATACTCATTAGAAAAACATAATTACCAACACTATAATCATATAGGTCTACTATATTTGGAAACATGGAAGCATAAAAAACTGGTACATAATAGTTATAAATCATCTCCCACTTAGATCTTTAGAACTATCAGCCTATATAGAAATATAATATTTAAAAAATTTATTTATTATATAGAGATTAAAACATAGAAATGGCGAGCTCTGATGCTCAGTAAGGGTAAACAAGGGAGATAAAAATGATCACGTAAACATAACATGAGAAACTAGGTATGAGAACTTGAACCTAAAATTTTAAAACCATACCTCATATATAAAGGAACATAATCTTGAGTCGTTTATTAAATATTATTAGTTAATAAGACATTAATTAAAAAGGAATCATAGACTATGAGCCATGAGATCATCATATTGATATAAGACATGAATTTTTAGTATACACTTAATAATAAAAACTATTTTCCCTACTATCCCAGTCACTTTTCCAAGACCATCATAGTGGAATGAGTTCCCTCCCCAAACCATTATAGTAGTCATGGTTCACCCCCAAGGCTATCATAGAGAACAAATTCCCTTACTAAATAGGGTTCACTACCCATTCCAGCCTTGTTTATCTAATTAGATACCAATAATTTCCCAATGAATTATATGGATATATGTGTCCCACTAATAAAAAAATTAAAATCAAATATATTCATGCCACAATACAATAATCTTCTGATCATATCATAACCAATGAAAAGAAATGTGTTTAATAAACATATCATCATATCATAACATGATGAAATGGAACAATTTTTATAAATATCGTGCCATCAAAAACATAAAACATCCATATAAGGAATAAGGATTTTATATTTGGATCATATACACAGTAAATCATAAAAAATATGGTTTTGTTGTGTTCAATAAATAAAAATACCTTTAAAATATCATTGAAATTTTATTGAAAAAAATATCCGTTACATTTTCAAATTACTTATTTTAAATCTAAATTTTTAGAAAATATTATAGAAAACATTTTATTTGAAAAATAACATTGGAAAATTTTAATTGAATCTTAAAATCATTGGTAAATAATTATTTAAGGAAATTTTGTTCATACTGTATAAGTTAAAAGAGAACATTCTTCTTACACTTTTTTAAATTTAAAAAGTAACTCACTTGGAAAAAACAAGAAGAATCACTTTAACCCATTTGGTAAAATTGAAAATAATGTTTGAAATAAATTGAAACAATCATATTAGAAGAGTAAAAACCTTATTCAATTTTCATTTAGAAAACATGGATATTGAAGAATAAGGCATTTTGACTAGAGGAAGGAAAACAAACCATTTACCATAAAATAAATTTTTTGTATCTTCAGTACTTATGAAAATTGAAATGAATGGAAATAATTTATTCTCAATAAATAAAAATCATAAAATACATTTCCTAATTATCATGGGAGGATGATCATAATCTTTCATCATCAAAAATTAATCTTAAACAATCACAATAACCATTGATATTGTATCATGACACCCCTTACCTTATGCCCAACATCGATTTTAAATTTTTAATCCCAATGTGTAATAAATATATTTTTATTATAAATATTTTTTAAAACTATAATAATAGATATAAAAAATAATATTCTATTTAATTTTCACTATTCTATGACCTTTATATTAACTATTATTTATTAAAATAATTAATCTATTAGATAATTGCTTTGTTTTTCATGTATGTTTTGGTTTGGTATTTTCAGTCATCATAGTTTGATCATAGTTTCATAATATCTTGAATATTTATCACTGTATTATTATTATATATACTCAATTTAATAGTATTTATAGTCATAAATAATATTTATGGATAGAAAAAATTAATTACTCCATTCCTCGAAACAGTAAGTCTTACATAAACATGAACATTGTTTTATTAATGGATGAAATGAATAAAAGATTCTAAAGAGCCATAAAATTCAAGGGAAATTTTTTCTTAATTTTCTTTGGGATTTTACAAGAACGCAGTTTCTGACGGCGCCTGATTCTGAGGCCCGGTGTGCCCGGAATTAATTTCTGAAGTTTAGCTCGGGTACCTTTAGTGGACGAACGAGCGGGATTTCATAACTTTTGAACCGATGCTCGGAATCGAAATCCTAGGGCACCGATGAAACCACATCACCGGTAATTTCTTAAGAGGACCATTAGCGAAGAAACGTTTTCTCGGGAGGAGTTGTTAAAAATTTGTGGATTAGTAATGAATTGAATAAAAAAATTGTGGAACAATTTTTTTATTAATTCTTTATCCAAGTGGTTATATGCAACATGGGGTAGTTAGTGTGGGACCCACAAGCCCCTAACTACCCATGAGAGGATTAAAGGTGAGGTGGGGCCCTCACGATCCCCCACCTATTCACTTTCCCCAAAACTCCTTAAAACTACCCTCTTTAATTTTTTAACTCATCTTAAATTGAGTAACCTTCCTTTTCCTCTCTCTCTCCTCTCATTAATGTGCCAACACCTTAAATTAATGATTTAATCTCCCTAATTGATTGATTCATTTGAATTAATTTGAAAGGAATGACTTTTTTTGTAATATTGGGGAGCCTAATGTTTTATTTACCTTGGTAAATATTGGTTGGGAGACTTTGGGAGAATTAGGAAGAACGACATTCTCTCGTCAATGAACGCCGACTCCACCGAAGATAGATGATGTGTTTACCTTGTTCCATCATCTGAGGCAAGAGCGTGAGGTGACTCCCACGAGGAATGCCGATTTTCTTCCTCTTCCTTCGTGTCAAGGGAGAAGACGCCGCCTGCGTAGAACATCGTCAACGTCTTTCCTTCCAACGTTGACAAAGCGACACTACGAACGACGAATGACACGAGGTAGGGGAATTTATTTGGTATTCTCTTTATCTTTTGAGAAAAGAACGACGAGCATGGACCAACCATTTCTAGGTTGATCCGTGTATCATTTGTTCATGCGGGTTTATGTTGATGTTTATTGTTTTTTCCCATGAATTATTTCTTTGATGTACGTCGACTTCTATTTGATGGCCCCTTTCTATCATTATAACGATAGGAGGTCGGACCACACAAACACGGCCGACCCTCATCCCCCTTGTTGTTGATTATGTTGCGGCTCGAAGGAAGGCAGCGCGGTGCAATGGCACCGCGCAGAAACATGGAGAATTACGGCATGGATGTGTGGCACCTTCGTGCTGCGCCGTTGAGGCCGAACGAAACCGCAACCGGAGTCGGGGCCGTGGAGGCGATTCAAAGACTCTTCTGGTTGAACGTTTTCCACAGATTGATGGGTGATGATTAACGGGGCCGCAAAGTCTTTTTTTGAAGCCTCCGCAGTGAAGGTCGGGTCCCTGGAGGACCGTTGGCGAAGGCAGCGAGAAAAACGGACCACCGGAGCGCGTCCGATGATCCGCGGAAGGCGGTGGCGGCGCGCCATCAGAACAGAAACCGCCATGGCTGAGCGGCAGCGGTGGTCCGAACCGGAACGGCTTAGCCGTTCCGGAGGCCGAGCGGCGCGGCTTAAAGCCGCGCCGGTTCGTCGTTGACGGGTGGTTGTAACCCCCCTCGCACCCACTGGCCACGCGGGCGCGCCAGCGCCAGCGCCAGGCCGGGCCGGGCCGGGCCGCACCAGCCGGGCTGGCCCGTGCCCAATCGGGCCGGACCCAGACCCGGGTCGGTTGACCCGGTTCTGGGCGACGCAGGGGGTCTCGGGCCGGGTCGGACCGGGCCCGAACCCCCTATTTTCAGGTAGTTTCTGTTCAAACGCCCATATCTTGGGCTATGGACCCCCGATCGACGCATCGTTAGTTGCGATGTGATCCTTGGATCGAGATGGTCGTTTTAGTATATTAAAATCAAGGTTTAGGTGAACTTAGAGTATGGCTGGGTTGGTTCGGATACGAAACCAACCGGGCCCTCGGAGCGGAAACGCTTATATCTCGAGTTCCGGACGTCCGATCGACGTGCCATCAACTTTGTTGGATTCCTCTTGATGAGACGAAACTTTTGGAATGTTTCGCCTGAGTTTTGGATGCAGTTGGATAATGGCCGGGTTGGATTGTACCCGAAATCCAACCGGGACCCTAGAACGGAAAGGCTGATAAATTTCAGGCTGGACGTCCGTTTGACGTACCGTCAGCGGGGTTGGTGATCACGTTGAGAAACAGTCCCTATGAGTACCCTATGAGAGTTCGGGGTATAGTTTAAATGCGGTCGGGTAGGTTTGTACACGAAACCAACCGGGCCCCTGGAACGAAAAGTATAATAACTCACAGACTGGGCATCCGATTGACGCGCCGTATGTTACGTTGAGACCCCTATGATGAGGAGGTCCTTTGAGAAACTTATTCATGGGACTTTGTGATAATTGGAGTATCGAACAGTAGATCGTGGAGCGGGCCCTCTCGATGACGAGATATCAGAGTGTAGAGACCTAGTAACTGGCTGAGACTTGAAGACTGATGATCTATCAACTCGGTGTGTTTCAGAAAACCCAGTGGGGAGCACTTGGTTGTAGCGGCAGACCCACGGTAGAGGAGCGCTTGGTAGTAGCGGCAGACCCACAGAAATCAACATAAGGAGTACCTCTGGAGGCTCTGAGGGGGAGAACTTTGTTGTAGCGGCAGACCCACGGCGGAGGAGCACTTGGTTGTAGCGGCAGACCCGTAGTACTCAACAGAATGTGTACCTCTGGAGCCTATGAGGTGGAGCACTTGGTTGTAGCAGCAGACCCATGGTGGGAAGCGCTTGGTTGTAGTAGCCGGCCCACAGTACTCGATAGGTGGAGTACTACAGCCGTCCATGGTTAGTTCAGCGTGCTTGGTTGTAACGGCAGGCCCACTATACTCGATAGAGGAAGAGTTCAGCGCGCTTGGTTATAGCGGCAGGCCCACTGTACTTGACAGAGGAGGAGTTCTCCAGCAGCCGTGGCTTTGACATCATGAATAAAATCCTGGTTGAGCTGTGTCTATGACCTTTGTTTTTACCTCATGATTGAGATGGGTCCCTTGATAACTTAGGTATATGTATGTGCATATACCTGGGTAGTGGTTATACGTTGATTTCATAACCTTTGTGTTTCCTCATGATTGAGATGGGTTACTTGATAAATTAGGTATATGTATGGGAATATACCTAAGTAGAGGTTATCTATTGAGATCTTTTTTGTGGTTACCTTGTTAGATTTAGTGAGACCTTGAGGGTCTCGGGGTCCCTACTGAGTATTGTTATACTCACCCCTGCACGGGCTATGCCCGCACTTCGTTGTGTTGGTTGCAGACGATGGTCAGCGTTGACAGAGGATGAGTGTTCGAGGGCTGGACGGTACCCGGAGGTGGACCTCACGATGAGTCAGTATCCGGAGGTGGAATTCACGGCTAGGTGATACTCAGAGGAGGTCGATGGGTGAGAGCGTTGTGGGGGAAATCTGTACCTACCCTTCATGTAGGATCCGTGATGGACGATCCAGGAGCTGCGCTATCTGTACCTACACTTCAGGTAGGATCCAGGGTGGATGATCCAGAAGATGCGCTTTCTGTACCTACCCTTCAGGTAGGATCCTTGGTGGACGATCCAGGAGCTGCTTATCACCTTCCAGCTATTTTATCTTTTTCCTTGTACCTTACAGTTGGGCTTGTATTTCCGGCCCCTTTACTTTCAACACAACTTGTTTCATTTTTACTTAGTTTTTTACTTCCGCTTGTACTCTGTGGTGTTTTTTTACTTTTATAAAGGCAATTACTTCCCATTTATCGGGATTTACGCCTTTGGTGCTAGTCACCAACCCCTCGCCTATGGAAGGCGTGCTTGGGGTAGTCACGACATGGGCCCCGAGGATGGGTCGTGAAAAATTGGTATCAGAGGAGTCGGTTCTACCACATAACTTATAACTCTGATATTTTATTTCTGTGGAGAAATAGTGTTAAGTGTACTGAGTGTGGTTTTCAGTTCAGGGAGTCCAGTGTGAGTGCGGCGGCCGACATATCCGTACACCAGGACCCTGACTTCGGATTTCCGACATTGTGCATGAAAACAATGATTGCGTGTGTGTTTCCAAAAGTTTTAAAGTCATCTCAAACCATGTCAGCTCACTAGGTATAAATCGTTTGACCGTGTCGTATCTGTTCAGGATGACTTCATGTAGACAGTCAGTTGGAGTTCTGAGATAGTACACGATGACGGCCCACCGAGCGACGACTTTCTCGTGTGGGGACCTTTTTACTATGTTGGCACCCTCGGGTGGTGTACCAGCAGCACCACCACCTGTTGGGCAGCAGATGCCACCAGCCATACTAGAAAATTGTGCACGCTGGCAGAGCATGTTGCACGAGTTCCAGTAGTAGAGGCCTCCGAGGTTATGAAGCGAGGTAGATTCCCATACAGTAGAGCACTGGCTGGAGGTGATTGCTAGAGTATTCCTCCTAGCTGAGACATCAGTGGAGTGGATGGTGGACTTGGATACTAGTTTTTTCCATTGAATGACCATGAAGATGGTCCGCATAGTGATGAGGCTTAGGTACGTGAACCGATGCCTGAGATAGTGCCTTCGGGTAGTGTGTCAGCTATACATCACTACCTGTTGGTCAGCAGTTACAACCGGCGGTACCGGTAGGTGACACGTGTAGGCTTACTGCCTTATATGTGTTCCAACATCAGATACCCTCATGTTTCGAGGCAAACCTGACTCACAGGCGGCTGAGGACTGGATTGAGGAGGTGGCAGAGAGTTTCCTAGATCTTGGACCTCTGAGCGTGGTGTGTTTATGGATATTCGATCCAACACTTTTTCATCTATTCATTCCTACTCACATTAGCGTGCTAGAGAGAACCTTGAGGTTGAATGTTCTTTGGCTCAACAAATACAGCTACAGAATGTTAGAATTTGGAACTCTGTGAGATGGCGCCTGTCTCAAAGACTTGGGCGTGCGAATGTTTCAAGAAGAGGAAATGTTATTGATAGGTAAATCTGAAGAGCAACAGACGTGGAGGCAGAGCTAGGAGAGCAGCATGAGGTGGTGTACATTTCAACACGTTACAACCACCCACCATTGTTGTCCCCTCCAGGATTAGGGAGCTAGAGGGCAGGGGAAAGGAGTAGCTGCATGCGGTCAAGGAGTGTGACCGAAAGGGGATCTAAGGATGATTTGAAGTGTGGACTTTGTCTTCTACTAGATTCCGTAGCCACAGACATCGATACGAATCATCCCTTCCTTCCATTAATCTAGTCCCAGACCTAGAGTTCCCGGTTAATCCGTTGACTTGACCCTCACATATAGAGATACCTTTGGGAGGAGACTCGATAGTCACACTTACACTGACGGTGTGATCTGACCCTTGAGGTGAGAGTCTCGGTTGGGACCTCTTGGTGGCAGCGTCGAGGCCTTACGATGTTAGTTTGAGTATGGATTGGGCAATCAGTGTTCATACTCAAATTTACGGTATTAGGAAAACGTCGGTATGGGTTTTACTTGGTCGGAAAAAAGGAAACCCTAGGTAGCACATGATAAACTCGTGCATAGGAAGGTGTATCCGATCAATCTTGAGTCGGCCAACTTCACCCACGTGGCAGCATGAGTTTTGAGTTTCAGTTCTAATCATGAAAGGGAGACCTCTAGAGTTCGAGGATGGTGACCACGTTCTTATACGGGTCTCACCTCGACGAGGATTATAGAGATGTAGCCGAGACGGTTAGATATCTCCAAGGTTCAATAGACATTTCTCGGTCCTCAGCTGGGTAAGTGAGGTGGTTTACCACTTGAACTTTCCACCTTAGTTGCATCGGGTGCACGATGTCTTCCATGAATCTCAACTGGGGAGATACGTGCTTGAACCGACGCATATCATGAACCATGGGGAGGTGGACGTTGGCAATGGGGTGACTTTTTCGGGGTTCCAGTAGAGGTTGAGGATTGACCGGAGTGGATCCTACGAGGAAGATTGATTCCTTGGGTGCGCTTGCACTGGCAGTATAGGAACATCCTGGTGAGCACATGGGAGTGGAAGGCTCAGGCGCGTGCTCAGTACCGCTTTTGTATCCCTAGTTTGTGTTAAATCTTTACGACGACGTAAAGCCCTGATTTTGGAGTAATACAAAGACCCGTAAAATTAAAGGGATATATTTTTTTTAATTTTTTTTGAGAATTTTACAAGAACACAGTTTCTGACGGCGCCTAATTCTGAGGCCCGGTGTGCCCGGAATTAATTTCCAAAGTTTAGCTCGGTTACGTTCAGTGGATGAACGAGCAGGATTTCCTAACTTTTGAACCGATGCTCAGAATCGAAATCCAAGGGCACCGATGAAACCACACCACTGATAATTTCTTAAGAGGACCATTAGCGAAGATGCGTTTTCTCGGGAGGAGTTGTTAAAAATTTGTGGATTAATAATGAATTGAATAAAAAAAATTGTGGAACAATTTTTTTATTAATTCTTTATCCTAGTGGTTATATCCAACTTGGGGTAGTTAGGGTGGGAACCACAAGCCCCTAACTATCCATGAGAGGATTAAATGTGAGTTGGGGCCCTCACGAGCCCCCACCTATTCACTTTCCCCAAAACTCCTTAAAACCCCCCTCTTTAATTTTGTAACTCATCTTAAATTGAGTAACCATCCTTTTCCTCTCTCTCTCTCCTCTCATTAATGTGTCTACACCTTAAATTAATGCGTTAAGCTCCCTAATTAATTGATTCATTTGAATTAATTTTAAAGGAATGAATTTTTTTTTATAATATTGGGTAGCCTAATGTTTTATTTTCCTTGGAAAATATTGGTTGGGAGACTTTGGGAGAATTAGGAAGAATGACATTCTCCTGTCGACGAATGCCAACACCACCGAAGATCGATGACGTGTTTACCTTCTTCCTTCATTCGAGGCAAGAG
Source organism: Viscum album (assembly GCA_963277665.1). Lineage (NCBI taxonomy): Eukaryota > Viridiplantae > Streptophyta > Magnoliopsida > Santalales > Viscaceae > Viscum > Viscum album. The sequence goes on along the minus strand of OY728152.1, from coordinate 1,475,195,484 downwards.
CATGAGGTGACACCCACGAGGAACGCCGATTTTATTTCTCATCCATCATGTCAAGGGAGAAGACGCTGCCCGCGTAGAACATCGTCAACGTCTTTCCTTCCAACGTTGAGGAAGCGACACTACAAATGACGAACGACACGAGGTATGGGAATTTATTTTGTATTCACTTTATATTTTGAGAAAATAACGACGAGCGTGGACCTAACATTTCCAGGTTGATCCGCGGATCGTTCGTTCATGCGGGTTGATGTTGAGGTTTATTGTTTTTTCCCGTGAATTATTTCTTTGCCGTACGTCGACTTATATTTGTTGGCTGCTTGCGATCATTATAACGGGAGGAGGTCGGACCGCACAAACATGGCCGAACCTACTCCCCCTTGTTGTTGATTGTGTTGTGGCTCGAATGAAGGCAGTGTGGTGCAATGGCACTGCACGAAAACATGGATAATTACGGCAAGGATGTGCGGCACCGTCGCGCCGCGCCGTTGAGGCTGAACGAAACCGTGACCGGAGTCAGGGCCGCGAAGGCGATTCGAAGACTCCGCTGGTTGAAAATTGTTTGCGGATTGATGGTTGATGATGAACGGGGCCGCAAAGTCTTTTTTTTGAAGTCTACCCAGTGAAGGTCGGGTCTTGGGAGGACCGTTGGCGAAGGCGGCGAGAAAAACGGACCACCAGAGCGCGTCCGGTGGTCCGTGGAAGGCGGCGGCGGCGCGCCGCCGGAACAGGAACCGCTGTGGCTGAGCGGCAATGGCGGGCCGAACCAGAACGGCTTAGCCATTATAGAGGCCGAGTGGTGCGACATTAGGCCATGCCAGTTCATCATCTATGGGGGGTTGTAACCCCCCCCCCCCCCCACTACCACAAAACTGGGCAAGGCATGCGCTTTCCTTTATCAGCGCTAACAGAAAAGCGCTGATAAAGGGCCGGACCTTTATCAGCGCTAACAAAAGCGCTGAAAAAGGTCCTCCCCTTTATCAGCGCTAAAAAAAACGCTGATAAAGGGTACCCCTTTATCAGTGTTTTGTTAGCCCTGATAAAGGTTGTATTTATCAGCGCTTTTCATTTTAGCGCTGATAAATACACCCTTTATCAGCGCTTTTTACTAGCGCTGATAAAGGGTCCCGCGGATTTGTTAAAAACCAGCGGGTCCTCTTCCTCCTCCCCACACACAATCAAGCTCTCGCAGAAGCCCTCGTTTGCGCCGCTGCTGCCGTCTCCTCCTCCTCCGCCACGGCCTCCACCTCCTCCTCTGCTTCTGCTCCTCCTCCTCCTCCTCCTCCACCGGCCTCATTGTCCTCCTCCTCCGGTGCCTCCGCCCTGCCTCATCCCTGCCTCCGATCCCGCTGCCGCCGGTGCCTCCTCCTCCACCGCGGCCTCCTCCTCCTCCGTCGGTGCCTCCTCCTCCTCCGCCGGTGCTTCCTCCTCCACCGCGGCCTCCTCCTCCACCGGGGCCTCCTCCTCCTCCGCCGGTGCCTCCGCGGCCTCATCCTCCTCCATTGTGCGGTATGCTATGCCAAATAATTGTAATTTGGTTTGTTTTTTGTTTTTGTTCTATATTTAAACTATCATGATTTGTGTGAATCAATTTTATTTGAAGTGGGGGGGATGCAGGTGTTGCGGGGGTGTAGTGGGTGGGGGGGTGTGCAGGTGGGGGTGTTTAGGTGGGGGAGATGTGCAGTGGGTGAACATGTGTAGGTGGGGCGTATAATGGGGGGTCTATTGGGAGTGAGTTGGGGGTGTGTACAGGTTGGGGGTGGGGGTGGGGGTGGGCTGTGTAGGTGGGGGTGGGTGGGATATGCAAGTGGGAGGGGGGGGGGGGGTTGTTCAAAGGGGAGGTGGGGAAGAGAGTGTTCTAGTTGGGGGGGGGGGGGGGTCTATGTAGGTGGGAGTCTGTTGGTGGGTGAGGTTGGGGGGGTGTACAAGTGGGGGGTGTGAAGGAGGGGGTGGGGGAGGGGGGTTGTGCAAGTGGGGGGGGGGGTGTAGTGGGTGGATGGGAGGGGGGATGTGCAGGAGTCTGCTGGGGGAGATATGGGGAGGGGGGATGTGCATGTGGGAAGTCGGACACTTCCATAGTTTTCCAATAAGCACTGGGAAGTCATCACTTCTAGAGATTTGGATAGGCCTGAAGCCTCTTAGGTTTTGGTTCTTGTCTATTTATCTTGATGAGTAAGGAATCATATGATCTAAAAGTGACATCAACTATATATGATTAATTCTTTCTCCGAAAAAACAATTTTCTAGAAATAATATATCTTTGGAAGGTGAGGGAGCCTTTTAGAATTCTTTCATATAGAGACCAGTCAAGGAAAGTATCCATATATATCCACCTAGAGTAGGGATCTATGCGGCCGCCGCCTCCTCCTCCTCCGCTGCGGCCGCCGCCTCCTCCTCTGCTCCTGATCCTCCTCCTCCTCCTCCACCGGCCTCATCCTCCTCCTCCTCCGCTGCCTCCGCCGATGCCTCCGCCTCCTCCGCCGGTGCCGTCAGTGCCTCCGCGGCCTCCTCCTCCTCCGCAGGTGCCTCCGCAGCCTCCTCCTCCTCTGCCGTCACGCCGCGGTCAAGCCGCGGTCACGCCGCGGTCACGCCGGTGCCTCCGCAACCGCCACCTCTTCCTCCTCCGCTACCTCCGCTACCTCCGCTGCCTCCGCCCTGCCTCCGCCCTGCCACTGCGCTGCCGCCGGTGACTCCTCCTCCATCGCGGCCTCCTCCTCCTCCACTGCGGCCTCCTCATCCTCCTCCGCTGCCTCCGCTGCCTCCTCCTCCTCCGTCGCGGCTTCCTCCTCCTCCTCTGCTCCTGCTCGTCCTCCCCTCCACCGGCCTCATCCTCCTCATCCTCCGCTGCCTCCGCACTGCCTCCACGCTGCCGCCGGTGCCTTCGGTGCCTCCTCCTCCACCACGTCCTCCTCCTCCTCAGCCAATGCTTCCTCCTCCTCCGCCGGTGCCGTCAGTGCCTCCACGTCTCCTCCTCCTCCGCGGTCACGCCGCGGTCATGCTGCGGTCACGCTGCGGTCACGCCGCGGTCACGCCGCGGTCACGCTGCGGTCACGCCGCGGTCACGCCGCGGTCACGCCGGTGCCTCTGCGGCTGCCACCTCCTCCTCCTTCGCCACGGCCGCTGCCTCCTCCTCTGCTCCTGCTCATCCTCCTCCTCCTCCACCGGCCTCATCCCCCTCCTCCTCCGCTGCCTCCGCCCTGCCTCTGCCCTGACTCTGCGCTGCCGCCAGCGCCTCCTCCTCCATCGCAGCCTCCTCCTCCTCCGCCGAGGCCTCCTCCTCCTCCGCCGGTGCCGCCGGTGCCTCCGCGACCGCCTCCTTCTCCGTGGTCACGCCGCGGTAATGCCGCGGTCACGCCGTGGTCACGTCGGTGCCTCTGCGGCCGCCGCCTCCTCCTCCTCCGCCATGGCCGCCGCCTCCTTTTCTGCTTCTGCTCCTCCTCCTCCTCCTCCACCGGCCTCATCCTCCCCCTCCTCCGCTGCCTCCACTGCCTCCGCCCTACCTCCGCCCTACCTCCGCCCAGCCTCTACGCTGCCGACGGTGCCTCCTCCTCCACCGCGGCCTCCTCCTCCTCCGCCGATGCCTCCTCCTCCTCTGCTGGTGCCGCCGGTGCCTCCACGGCCGCCTCCTCCTCCACGGTCGCGCCGCGGTCACGCCGGTGCCTCTGCAGTTGCCGCCTCCTCCTCCTCCGCCGCGGCCGCCTCCTCCCCCTCTGCTCCTGCTCCTACTCCTCCTCCTCCACTGGCCTCATCATCCTCCACCTCCGCTGCCTCTGCTGCCTCCGCCCTGCCTCCGCCCTGCATCTGCGCTGCCGCCGGTGCCTCCTCCTCCACCGCGGCCTCCTCCTCCTCCTCCGCTGCCTCCGCTGCCTCCTCCACCTCTTCCGCGGCCGCCGCCTCCTCCTCTGCTCCTGCTCCTCCTCCCCTCCACCGGCCTCATCCTCCTCCTCCTCCGCTGCCTTCGCTGCCTCCGCCCTGCCTCCTCCCTTCGTCTGCGCTGCCGCTGGTGCCTCCGGTGCCTCCTCCTCCACTGCGGCCTCCTCCTCCTCTCCCGATGCCTCCTCATCCTCCGCTGGTGCCGCCCGTACCTCCACGTCTCCTCCTCCTCTGCGGTCATGCCGCGGTCATGCTGCGTTCATGCCGCGGTCACGCCGCGGTCATGCCGCGGTCACACCGCGGTCACGCCGTGGTCACGCCGGTGCCTCTGCGGCCGCCTCCTCCTCCTCCTCCGCCGCGGCCGCCTCCTCCACCTCCTCCTCCGCGGCCGCCTCCTCCTCCTCTCCTCCCGCTCCTCCTCCTCCTCCTCCACTGGCCTCATCCTCCTCCCCCTCCGCTGCCTCCATTGCCTCCGTTGCCTCTGCTACCTCCGCCCTGCCTCCGCCCTGCCTATGCGCTGCCGCCGGTGCCTCCTCCACCACCACGGCCTCCTCCTCCTCTGCCGATGCATCCTCCTCCTCCATCGGTGCCACAGGTGCCTCCGTGGCCGCCTCCTCCTCCACGGTCATGCCGCGGTCATGCCGCGGTCACGCCGCGGTCACGCCGGTGCCTCTGCGGCCGCCGCCTCCTCCTCCTCCGCCGCGGCCGCCACCGCCTCCTCTGCTCCTTCTCCGGCTCCTCCTCCTCCACCGGCCTCATCCCCCTCCTCCTCCGCTGCATATGCTGCCTCCACTGCCTCCGCCCTGCCTCCGCCCTGCCTCTACGCTGCCGCCGGTGCCTCCTCCTCCACCGCGGCCTCCGCCTCCTCCACCGCTGCCTCCTCCTCCTCCTCTGTTGCCTCCGCTGCCTCCTCCTCCTCCGACGCGGCCGCCGCCTCCTCCTCTGCTCCTTCTCCTCCTCCCCTCCACCGGCCGCATCCTCCTCCTCCTCCGCTGCCTTCGCTGCCTTCGCTGCCTCCGCCTCCTCCTCCTCCTCTGCTCCTCCTCCTCCTCCTTCTCCTCCACCGCAGCCTCGTCCTCCTCCTCCCCCACCGGCGCTTCCTCCTCCTCCTCCTAGTCCGCTGCCTCATCCTACTCCTCCATCGGCGCCTCCTCCTCCTCCTCCACTGCCTACTCTGCTGCCTCCTCCTCCACCGCAGTTTGAGAGGTGCCTCAATTACTCAGGTGAGTCTAACAAGCTTTATTTTAGTTTTATAAGATGTTTTTTTGGAGATTTTTCAAATGAAACATGGTTTTTTGTTCATATTTTTTGAGAAACAATATAGAACCTTGAGCATGAAGAGGTGTTCAGTCCTCTTTCTAAATCACATAGTTGACTTGCATGGTTAGTGAAGGTTAACCATGGGATATCTTAGAGGAAACCATGTTATGTGGATTTTAGTTAGGGATTAACATACCATTTTTTCACGATTTCATACAAAACATGTGAAATTTTATAGACTTAGGTAGTTCCAATTTACATAATTAATGCATAGTTTGGTAAACTATGTTGACCAAATATTTGAAGGGGGTTTCTTGTACAATTCCACCATTTTAATAGCTTATTGATCCAATCCTTTAATGGTTTTCCTTTCTAAACATTGGTTCCCAATATATTTTTTGTTTTGGTATTTATTTATTCCTTTATTTCCTTGAAGTATCTTGTTTTTTTATCTAAATTATACTCATATTCCTTCTCCTTTAACCTATATACTTATCCTATGGATTTTAAATAGGATGAATATAAATAAATAATGGATGAATGCCAATCGGTTGACAAAAGAGTATGAAGAAGGCGTGAAAGAATTTATCAAGTTTGCAATAGATCATGCATGTGACTCTTCTCAAATCCTTTGTCCGTGTTTACACTGTTGTTATTCAAAACAAATTAGTCCAGATGAGTTGGAAGAACACTTGATCTGTCATGGAATAGGTCAAAGTTATACATGTTGGAATAAACACGGGGAAACAACGAATGTAGGTAGTGACTGGGGTGACACTGCGTTTTATGGATCATCTGATATGATTACAAACATGAACAATGAAGATGACCGTATGGAGGATGTGATTACAGATGTGAATGATGATGAAAATCGTATTGATAAAATGAAAAGGACCTTCGAAGATGAACTTCGTGATTGCCCAAAATTGTTTGAGAAGCTAAAAAGTTGTGCAAAGACGCCATTGTATGCTGTTTGCACTAAATATACAGCATTGTTAGCCGTACTGAAGATGTATAATTTGAAAGCAGATAACGGGTGGAGTGATGACAATTTTACGAAACTACTTGCCCTCTTGAATAACATGCTTCTAGAAGACAATGAGCTCCCGAGCCGAACATACGATGCCAAACGAATGCTACGCTCTATGGGTATGATCTCTGAAAGAATACACGCCTGCCCGAATGATTGTATACTGTTTTGCAAGGACCACAAATCACATTAAGAATGCCCAAAGTGTGGTGCTTCTTGATACAAGAAAGATGAATCCAGTCCTACTAAAGTTGTATGGTACTTTCCAATCATTCCAAGGTTTAGACGCCTATATGGAAGGGAGGAGACTGCAGAAGAATTAACATGGCATGCAGATACAAGAATTAAAGATGGGATACAACATCACCCGGAAGACTCTCCTCAGTGGAAGAGAATCGATCATGAGTATCCTAAATTTGGAAACGAGTCGAGAAACCTTCGTCTTGCGTTATCTACAGATGGAGTGAATCCTTTTGGTTTTCAAAGTAGCAGTCACAGTACATGGCCAGTTATGTTGATAAATTATAACTTACCACCGTGGTTATGCATGAAATGAAAATACATCATGTTATCTATGCTTATATCAGGAACAAAACAACCGGGTAATGATATTGATGTTTATTTAGCTCCATTGATTGAATATTTGAAATTATTGTGGGATTCAGGTGTTACATTGTATGATGCTTACAGAAAGGAAGATTTCACTTTGAGTGTAATGTTGTATGGGACGATAAATGACTTCCCAGCTTATGGAAATTTTTCAGGATATAGAATTAAAGGAACTCATGGTTGTCCCATTTGCAAAGAAGGTACACAATCAATTAGGTTGAAACATTCACCAAAAACCATGTTTCTAGGACATCGCAGATTTTTACCGCGACGACATAAGTACCGTTCTTGGAAGACATCATTCGATGGAAGTTCAGAAGAACGTACAACACCATCTCCACTAACAGGCGATCAATTGTTTGAGAAAGTTAAAAATTTGGACACTACTTTTGGTAAACCAGCTTCAAAAAACCTTACGAAAATCGGTTGGAAAAAGAGATCAATTTTTTTTGAATTACAATACTAGAATTGTCTGTATGTAAGAAATTTTATTGATGTTATGCATGTAGAAAAAAATGTATTTGACAGTGTTATCGGCACGTTGCTAAATACATCTGGCAAAACAAAAGATGGAATTAAGGCTAGGTTGGACATGGTTGAGATGGGAATACGAGAAGAGTTGGCACCAGTAAAGGGTGAAAAACGAACATTTCTTCCTCCTGCTGCTTACACTCTTTCCAGCCAGGAGAGATATCAGTTTTGCAACTTCCTGAATGACGTAAAGGTTCCAGAGGGGTATTCGTCAAATATCAGTAACCTTGTGTCAAGGAGCGACTTGAAGTTAAAAGGTCTGAAATCACATGACTGTCATGTTTTGATGCAAAATCTCATTCCAATTTCTTTACGTTGCATTTTTCCCAAGAATGTCTGCCATACATTAACGAAACTATGTTTCTTCTTCAAAGCTATATGCAGCAAAGTTATAGACCCGGCGAAATTTCCAGCTATGGAAAAAGAAATTGCCGTCATATTATGTGAATTAAAAATGTTCTTCCCGACTTCATTTTTTGATATGATGGTTCATTTGATGGTCCACTTGGTGAGAGAGATTCGACTATCTGGTCCTGTACATTACAGATGGATGTACCCCATTGAACGGTATATGAAGATTTTGAAAGGGTATGTCAAAAATCGAAGTCGGCCAGAGGGTTGTATTGTAGAGCGATATATTGTTGAGGAAGCCATTGAATTCTGTACCGAATACTTGTCTGGTGTGGAAAGCATTGGCTTACCGAAATCTCGTCACACTGGGCGGTTAGAGGGTGAAGGAATTTCTGGAAGAAAGGTTGTCATAATCAATATTACAGATCGGGAGCAGGACCACCTTTATGTTTTTCATAACAGTTTGGACGTTGACCCATATGTTGAAATCCACAAAGAAATTCTTTGGCAATTGAATCCATCAAGGGCTGAAAAATGGATATCAAATACACATATTCGACAATTTATAGGATGGTTTCGAGATCATATTTTTAAGAAGTCAGATGAAAATCCAAAGTCTATTTTGGAACGGCTTCGATGGCTAGCTGGAGGACCAAGTGTGTATGCATTATCTTACAATGCTTATGTAGTTAATGGTTATACATTTTATACTAATGAACATGATGAAGACAGTACCAAGCAGAATAGTGGGGTTACACTTGTGGCTGAAGCGATGCATGTTTCCAGTGCTAAGGACAGAAATCCAATTTATGCGAATATTTCATACTTTGGCATCATCAAACAAATATGGGAGTTGGATTATACAGAATTTCAAGTTCCGATATTTCAATGCAAGTGGGTTGATAACAGGAGTGCTGTTAAAATAGATGATTTGGGATTTGTGAAAGTTGATTTCAGTAAGGAAGGGGAGAAAGACGAACCATTTATAATGGAATCACAGGCAGTGCAAGTATTTTATGTTCCCAATCCCACAAACTGAAACTGGTCAATTGTTCTGTTATCGACCAAAACAGCTGAAGGGTCAGATGAAAATTCAACGGAAGATGATCCTTTCATTGGGATTTCTCAATCATTTCGCAGTGGTCCCAATGTAGACGACGTTTTGTATGTCAGAGGAGACCACAATGAAGGGATATTGATAGTTGATAGAGGGGTCAAATCCCTTCAGCCTTTTTAAAAAAAGGGAGTTCAATAATCAGGTTATTGATTTTTATTGTAATATAGATTGTGTCACATTAGGTTATTATCTATTCGCTGCTGATTTTATGTGATCTAACTTAAATTTTAAACCAGTTCTACAGATAATGACTTCTTCACCTGCTGATGCACCCAATCCCGAGACACAACACGTCTCTCAACCTGTTGCAGCTGGTCCCACTACTGAGAGACAACAGGTCTCTCAACCTGTTGCAGCTGGTCCCACTGATGACTTACAACAGGTCTCCCAACCTGTTGCAGCTGGTCCCACTGCTGAGAGACAACAGGTCTCTCAACCTATTGCAGTTGGTCCCACTGCTGACGTACAACAGGTCTCTCAACCTGTTGCAGCTGGTGTCAGTGCCGAAGCTAGTGCTTCGGAGAAACATAATGATGATGTAGAAACTGAGGAAATGGTAGGCGATGAAACCCCAGTGACACAAAATAAATAGGTGCGCCGTAGTTTGACAGTTTTAGCAAAAATCCTTAAGGAAAAAGCAAAAGGCATCAAATATGAGGTGGGATGGAATAATCTAGGCCAGCATGTAAACCCCAACAAATCCATGTTTAGTAGCTACATTGGAATCGTCACTCGACAACGTGTGCCGATTGACGTAGAGTCATGGCACCATGTTGTAAGCGGGTTGAAAACATTAATGTGGGAAGAGATTATGGTAACATTATGATATCATCTATTTAATTTATTAAAATAAAATAAAATATTGAAATATTGACTAACCCTTCATCATCTCTTTCAGAGTGCATTTATAGTAGATGTTTCGCACAAAGAATATGTTTTCAGACTGGCAGGAAGGATTCATAGAGCCTTTCGCACCATTTTAACAAAAAATCATCTGAAAGATGCCGAAGGGAAAATCAATCCGCACCTGCCTCCTCTTTATGCACACTTGATATCCCAAGGAACGTGGGATGCGTTTTGCAACCATCGTGCGGACAAGAATTTTCAGGTACATTGTGTTTGGTTACACGTTGTGTAACATTGCTTGTATTCATCACATTGATTGATAGGTTTTTATTTATGAAACAACAACTGAGTGTTGAAAATAAAGAACGGGCAGTAAAACCAGCATACCCCTACCGTAAAGCATGGTTGGGGTACGCTTCAATTGAAAAACAATTGGTATGTATTTTAAAAGTACTGTAATAATTTTATGTGACATAAAACAACACTGTAACCATTTTTCTCTGTTTATAAGCAGATTGATGAAGCAAAATCTCAAGCCACTTCCATTCCACGCCATGTGCTATGGAAGGAGGTTCGTGTTAATAAAGAGGGGAAACTGATAGATGAAAACACACAAAAAGTGTGGGAAACATGTGTAAGTATGACATAATATAAACTTGTTTTGCTTTAAATCACTATTACATAACTATGCTTACTTATTTTTTCATATTTTCTATTTGACATAGTCACAGGAAACATCAACACCCGCACCGGATGCAGACATACTTTCAACAGCCTTGAAACAGCCAGAACAGTCTGGCCACGTCAGAGGTGTGGGTTTTGGGGTGTCACCCAAGACATATTTTATGAAAAAAAAAACAAGAGGATGAACAAACTAAAGAATTGCATGTAATGAGAGATATAGTAGCTACCCTTAAAGAACTAATCCAAACTCAGGGAGAGATGTTAAATAGTTTGATGGAGGAGAGGCGAAGAGAAAAAACAATTCAAGAACAACCCCCGCGAGAAGATCCACCCCTCACCGGCTTTGAGGCGAGCCATTCCCCTCAAAGACCTGACTTAACCGAGGTAATCAATGTTATAATATTCGTTTTTGTGAGATATGAATCACATAGACACTAATACCTTTCAATTAATGATATTCTGCAGGGTGAAAATGACTGTGATTTATATCTGTCAACTCCCACCCATCGCCTTGTAGCGAGGGCTACGATGTTCAATATGCAAAATGACACGCTACACTCCAGAACACTTCCAACCGGTCATTTCAAAGTGTCGATTAACGTAGCTCATGAGCCGAGCGTTGAGCTACCCATGCCAAATGACGATGACGACATTCATACGGTGGAAAAGGCTATTAGAACATTCATTGCATGGCCGTCGAATCTTGTAAAAAAACACGTCGAGCAGGAGGTATTCATTTCCAGTTCATTTTTCAAGCAGAACCTTTAACATTAAATTTGAAAATGGCTGAACCAATGAATGTTATTACAGAAGGATAAAATGGAGAAGCTACAACGAAAGAGCGACTCCAAGATTGGATCATCCAACCGATCAAAACGATCTACTGAGAGCACGTTCACCCCGCCCGCTCTATATCCACATTTAATATCATTGCAAGCTCATGTGGATAAGAAAATGAAAGACGGAAAGAATCATACAATTGTTTGTGGAAAAGATATGTACGGAGAGGAAACAATGGATTTCGTTAGTGCAGACACTGTTTCTGAGATCATCACATACGACTGGCTAGGCCCCTCATTTATAAATGTATACATGAGGTATGTTTTCATGATTTGATTTTACAGAAGCTGATATACTTTGATAATTATGGATAAATACATCTCATATTTTTCACAGGAGTATATATGAAAAACAATTGAAGGGATTTTCCCATGAATACAAATTTGGACTCGTTAGTCCTCACACCATTTCTACACAACGAACAGAAATAGATTCTAATTTTCAGGCTGAATTGATGTCAAATCTGCTCAGAACGTTTCAAAGAAGAATTACGACTGAAAGGATCTTTTTAATACCAACGATGCAAGGGTAAAACTCTAAATTTTAATCATATCAATTATATTTTAATTTCTATCAGTACTTATTTCTTTTTGTGTTTTTAGGGAACATTGGATGCTCATTGCAGTCAATTTGGATACTCCAAAGATTTATTTTTTGGATTCACTGCATGGATATCCAACTAACCGACCACACATGATGGCGATTTTCAATTTTTAATACACTAGATCCAACATTTTAGAACTAAATATCTAGTTATATAATTTATGTTATCTTTTAATGAGGATTTTGTTATGATAGGGTGGTGTATGAATATCGTCTAAAGGCTGGAATGAATCCAGGTCGTAAGGACGACAATGCCCACAAGATCTACAAATGGAGAAGTATCTGGGTATATATAATTATATTTCACTATCCAAATACATATCAAAAAAATTACTTATTTTTCTTGATGTTTTTGCAGTGTCCGAAACAAACAAATGACAAGGACTGCGGTTATTATGTTTGTAAATTTATGAAAGAGATCGTATTTCATGGACAAACTAGCATCCCTGAAGAGGTATTTTGAAAATAATTACTAATTTATTTAAAATAATTATTAATCCTTTGTGTATTTATATATTTTCAGTACTACAATGACTGTCGCAAAAACTCCTATTAAGAAGATGATATAAATGTCTTTAGAAATGAATGGGCAACATACCTGATCGAAGAATGTAAACAAATAGGACAATGAAGGTGAATTCCTAATACTTATGTTATCTTTATATGGTCATTGATATCTCCCTTTACACTTATTGAGCATCTATGATCTCCCTTTCTTATGTTTCATATCCTTAGATTAGTGAATTCCTACTACTTAGTTTGAAAATGACATAAACTTTGGAAAACAACACCAATGACACATGTAAAACCGAGCATACGCCTTAGTATTGTTTTGATACTTTAGGACAATGATCCACGAGTCATTTGTGACGTGTACGAATCGACCGCACCTCAATCCGACCCACGGTGTGACCGGTATGGCTAATTTGTCTGATATCAGTTTGAAAATGACATAAACTTTGGAAAACAACACCAATGACATACGCCAAACTGAGCAAACACCTTCGGATTGTTTTGATACTTTAGGAAAACGATCCACGAGTCATTTGTGATGTGTACGAATTGACCGCACCTCAATCCGACGCACGGTGTGATTGGTATGGCTAAAATTGTCTAATATCATTTTGAAAATGACATAAACTTTGGAAAACAACACCAATGACATACGCCAAACCGAGAAAAAGACTTCGGATTGTTTTCATACTTTAGGAAAACAATCCACGAGTCATTTTCGATGCGTACGAAACGATCACACCTCAATCCGACACACAGTGTGACCGGTATGGCTAAAAGTGTTTGATATCAGTTTGAAAATGACATAAACATTGGAAAACAACACCAATGACATACGCCAAACCAAGCAAACGCCTTCGGATTGTTTTGATACGTTAGGAAAATGATCCATGAGTCATTAGTGACATGTACGAATCGACCGCACCTAAATCCGACGCACGGTGTGACCGGTATGGCTAAAATTGTCTGATATCAGTTTGAAAATGACATAACCTTTGGAAAACAACACCAATGACATACGCCAAACCGAGAAAACACCTTCGGATTGTTTTGATACTTTAGGACAACGATCCACGAGTCATTTGTGACGTGTACGAATTGACCGCACCTCAATCCGTCGCACAGTGTGACTGGTATGGCTAAAATTGTCTGATATCAGTTTGAAAATGACATAAACATTGGAAAACAACACCAATGACATACGCCAAACTGGGCAAACGCCTTCGGATTGTTTTTATACTTTAGGAAAACGATCCACAAGTCATTTGTGACACGTAAAAATCGACCGCACCTCAATCCGACGCACGGTGTGACCGGTATGCCTAAAAGTGTCTGATATCAGTTTGAAAATGACATAAACTTTGGAAAACAACACCAATGACATACGCCAAACCGAGAAAACCCCTTCGGATTGTTTTGATACTTTAGGAAAACGATCCACGAGTCATTTTTGACGTGTACGAATCGACCGCACCACAATTCGACGCACGGTGTGACCGGTATGACTAAAATTGTCTGATATCAGTTTGAAAATGACATAAACTTTGGAAAACAACACCAATGACATACGCCAAACCGAGAAAACGGCTTTGGATTGTTTTGATACTTTAGGACAACGATCCACGAGTCATTTGTGACGTGTATGAATCGACCGCACCTCAATCTGAAGCACGGTGTGACCGGTATGGATAAAATTGTCTGATATCAGATTGAAAATGACATAAACATTGGAAAACAACACCAATGACATACGCCAAACCGAGAAAACGCCTTCGGATTGTTTTGATACTTTATGAAAACGATCCACGAGTCATTTTTGACACGTACGAATCGACCGCACCTCAATCTGACGCACAGTGTGACCGGTATGGCTAAAAGTGTCTGATATCAGTTTCAAATTGAGATAAACTTTGGAAAACAACACCAATGACATACGCCAAACCGAGCAAACGCCTTCGGATTGTTTTGATTCATTAGGAAAACGATCCACGAGTCATTTGTGACATGTAAGAATTGACCGCACCTCAATCCGACACACGGTGTGACCGGTATGGCTAAAAGTGTCTGATATCAGTTTCAAATTGAGATAAAATTTGGAAAACAACACCAATGGCATACGCCAAACCGAGCAAACGCCTTCGGATTGTTTTGATACTTTAGTACAATGATACACAAGTCATTTTTGACGTGTAAAAATTGACCGCACCTCAATCCGATGAACGGTGTGACCGTTATGGCTAAAAGTTTCTGATATCAGTTTGAAAATGACATAAACTTTGGAAAACAACACCAATGACATACACCAAACCGAGCAAATGCCTTCGGATTGTTTTGATACTTTAGTACAACGATCCACAAGTCATTTTTGATGTGTAAGAATCGACCGCACCTCAATCCGACGCACGGTGTGACCGGTATGGATAAAAGTGTCTGATATTAGATTCAAATTGAGATAAAATTTGGAAAACAACACCAATGACATACGCCAAACCGAGCAAACGCCTACGGATTGTTTTGATACTTTAGGAAAACGATCCACGAGTCATTTTTGACGTGTACGAATCGACGACACCTCAATCCGACGCACGGTGTGACCGGTATGGCTAAAATTGTCTGATATCAGTTTGAAAATGAGATAAACTTTGGAAAACAACACCAATGACATATGCCAAACCGAGCAAATGCCTTCGGATTGTTTTGATACATTAGGACAACGATCCACGAGTCATTTTTGATGTGTACGAATCGACCGCACCTCAATCCGACGCATGGTGTGACCGGTATGGCTAAAATTGTCTGATATTAGTTTGAAAATGACATAAACTTTAGAAAACAACACCAATGACATATGACAAAATGAGCAAACGCCTTCTGATTGTTTTTATACTTTAGGACAACGATCTATGATTCATTTTTGACGTGTAAAAATTGACCACATCTCAATCTGACGCACGATGTGACCGGTATGTCTAAAATTGTCTGATATCAGTTTGAAAATGACATAAACATTGGAAAACAACACCAATAACATACGCCAAACCAAGCAAACGCCTTCGGATTGTTTTGATACTTTAGGAAAACGATCCACGAGTCATTTTTGATGCGTACAAATCGACCGCACCTCAATCTGACGCACGGTGTGACCGGTATGGCTAAAAGTGTCTGATATTAGTTTCAAATTGAGATAAACATTGGAAAACAACACCAATGACATACGCCAAACCTAGAAAACGCCTTCGGATTGTTTTGATACATTAGGAAAACAATCCACGAGTCATTTGTGACGTTTACGAATCGGCCTCACCTCAATCCGACGCATGGTGTGACCGGTATGGCTAAAATTGTCTGATATCCGTTTGAAAATGACATAAACTTTGGAAAACAACATCAATGACACATGGAAAACCGTGACCGGTAAAGCTTTTCATTAGATAATGAATCAGTATTTATTAAATGAGATAAGTCAATCAAAAACATATTGATTTTACATTATTCTCTTTCATTGTTATGAAAATGAAAACTTTTGAGTTTAAAATTTAATATTTTAGTTTCACATTTCCATATTAATGTATTCTTTCATATTACTGTTTTAATTTCTTTCATTATTGAATTACTAACATAATACTTGTTTTCTTATATAGGTGAATTTTTTTCCTTGAGTTCGGATGCTTTGTTCGGCAATAAATACCATCGAGAGCGGATCACGGATATCAAAGGATGAAACATGAATGTTTATAACTGTTGTTGAATAATTGTAAATGTAACCATGTAAAACAATATTTGAAATGTATATAGCAATGCGTTTTTTTGTATTCATGATGTTAAGTAAATGTATATACCGTTGTCAGTCAAAATATTGGGTGCGGGTGCTATGGTGTGCAGGTGTGCAGGTACTGTTTTTTAGGTGCAGGCGCTAGGGCCTTTATCGGCGCTTTTTTAGCGCTGATAAAGGACACCTTTAACAGCGCTAGAGGAGCGCTGATAAAGGGACCATGTATCAGCGCTCCGAGAAGCACTGATATAGTTGACCTTTATCATCTCTCCACAAAGCGCTGATAAAGGGGACCCCCCCTCCTTATCTACGCCGGAATTAATAGCGCTTTTCTAGCGCTGTTAATGCTGGTTTTTAGCGCTGATAAAGGGGCAGGTTGTAGTAGTGCCCCCCCCCCCCCGCAGCCGCTAGCCACGCGGGTACCGCACCGCGCCAGCGCCAGCGCCAGGTCGGGCCGGGCCGCGCAGGCCGGGCCGCGGCGCGCCGCACCCAATCGGGCCAGACTCGGACCCGGGTCGGGTCGACCCAGTGGGGGCGTCCCAGGGGGTCTCGGGCCGGGTCAGACCGGTCTCGAACCCCCGATTTTCGGGCAGTTTCGGTTCAAATTCCCATATCATGGGCTATAGACCCCTAATCGATGTACCGTCAATTGAGATGCGATCCTTGGATCTAGATGGTCGTTTCAGTATATTAAACTCAAGGTTTCGGAGAAATTTGTGTACGGCCGGGTTGGTTCGGATATGAAACCAACTAGGCCCTCGGAGTGGAAACAGTTATATCTCGAGTTCCGGACATCTGATTGACATTCTGTCAACTTTGTTGGATTCCTATTGATGAGGTGAAACTTTTGGCATGATTCGCCTGAGTTTTAGATGCAGTTGGATAAGGGCCAGGTTGGATTGTACCTGAAATCCAATCGGACCCCTGGAACAGAAAGGATGATAACTTTCAGACCAGACGTCTGTTTGACGTACCGTCAGCGGCGTTGGTGATCACGTTGAGAAAGGGTCCCTATGAGTACCCTATGAGAGTTCGGAGTACAGTTGAAATGCGGTAGGGTTGGTTGATACCCGAAACCAACCGGGCCCCTGGAACGAAAAGGATAATAACTCACAGACCGGGCGTCCGATTGACGCGCCGTTTGTTACGTTGAGACCCCTATGACGAGGCGGTCCTTTTAGAAACCTCTTCATGGAAATTTTTTATACATGAAGTATCGACCAATAGCTCGTGGAGCAGACTCTCTCGGTGACGAGCTAGCAGAATGCAGAGACCTAGTAACTGTCTGAGACTTGACAACTATTGATCTATCCACTCGGAGTGTCTCGGATAGCCCTGTGGGGAGCACATGGTTGTAGCGGCAGACCCACGGCGGAGGAGCGCTGGGTAGTATCGGCAGACCTGCAGTACTCAACAGAAGGAGTACCTCTGAAGGCTATGAGGGGGAGCGCTTGGTTGTAGCGGCAGACCCACGGCGGAGGAGCACTTGGTTGTAGGGGCCGACCCGCGGTACTCAACAGAAGGAGTACCTCTAGAGCCTATGAGGGGGAGCACTTGGTTGTAGCGACAGACCCATGGTGGGAAGTGCATGGTTGTAGCAGCGGGCTCACAGTACTCTACAGGTGGAGTACTACAGCAGTCCAAGGTTAGTTCGACATGCTTGGTTGTAGCGGCATTCCCACTGTACTCGACAGAGGAGGAGTTCAGCGCGCTGGGTTGTAGCTGTAGGCCCACTGTACGTGACAGAGGAGGAGTTCTCCAGCAGCCGTGGCTTTGACATCATGAATAAAATCCTGGTGGAGCTGTGTCTATGACATTTGTTTTTACCTCATTATTGAGACGGGTCCGTTGATAACTTAGGTATATGTATGGGCATATACCTGGGTAGTTGTTATCCGTTGATTTCGTAACCTTTGTGTTTCCACAACATTAAGATGGGTTACTTGATAACATAGGTATATGTATGGGAATATACCTAAGTAGAGGTTATCTGTTGAGATATTTCTTTGTGGTTACCCTTGTTGGATTTAGTGAGACCTTGAGGGTCTCATGGTCCCTACTGAGTATCGTTATACTCACCCATTCACGGGCTATGCCCGCACTTCGTTGTGTTGGTTGCAGACGACAGGCAACATTGACAGAAGCCGAGTGTTCGAGGGTTGGACGGTACCCAGAGGTGGACCTCATGATGAGTCAGTATCCGGAGGTGGACTTCACGGCGAGGTGATACTCGGAGGAGGTCGAAGGGCGAAAGTGTTGTGGTGGCTATCTGTACTTACCCTTCAGGTAGGATCTGTGGTGGATGATCCAGGAGCTGCGCTATCTGTACCTACCCTTCAAGTAGGATCCGTGGTGGACGATCCAGGAGCTCCGCTTTCTGTACCTACCCTTCAGGTAGGATCCTTGGTGGATGATCCAAGAGCGGCTTGTCACCTTCTGATTGTTTTATCTTTTTCCTTGTACTTTACAGTTGGGCTTGTATTTCCGGCCCCTTTACTTTCAGCATAGCTTATTTCAGTTTTACTTAGTGTTTTACTTCCGCTTGTACACTGTGGTGTTTGTTTACTTTTATAAAGGCAATTCCTTCCCATTTATCGGGATTTACACCTTTGGTGCTAGTCACCAGCCCCTGGCCTATGGAAGGCAGGCTTGGGGTAGTCACGAAACGGGCCCCGAGGACGGGTCGTGAAAAAGTTAAATATAAAATCACCTTTAAAATATAATTATTATATCCTATAAATTTATAAAATTCATCATTATCATCATCCATGTAAAAAATAAATATAAAATTAATCAAATGACATTGCGGAGGTGTTAGTCAACACATATACATGAGAGACTTTATCATTTACCCAAGGATTGTATGGTAATAAATTAGACATGATATTATTGTTATATAATTATAATTTCTTAAAAAATATCATATAAAATATTAAACCTATCATAATACATATCCAAAAAATATGGGGATGAAAAATGACTTGTATCACTACATGAAGATAGTGAGACATATATAGGCACAAATGATGCTTCCACTTCCTATTTGATGGGAAACATAGTGTATAATAGTGTTCTAATAATCATAATAACATTTTAGAACATTTATGATACATAATGTAGTATTTTATGAATAATATAATAGATTTATATTAGATAATATAAATATAAAATTAAATTGATTGGTTAAGGTTATTATTTATTCATTGAAATGACTCCTTCAGATATATTCTAATGGGTTTTAGCGATGGTATTTTGGGAATAAAAAAACCTATAAGAAATGTGTAGGGATGTTTATAAGATAAAATGATATATTTTGGTCAAAGAATAATGCTTAATGTTGGGTGATGATGAGAAAGAAGGGTTCCATTTAATAATTTAGGGGTGGGAAACTCTTGGAATTTCATAAAATATTAAATTAATATAATCTAATTATGATGTCAAAATTGAAAAATAATTAATAATATTAAAATATAAGATATGTATGAGTTGAAATCCTATCATCGAATAATACATTAACAAGTTTTGATTTCCTTAATATCCTTATCCTTTTGATTTTACCCAACATTAACCCTTTTGAAAGTTACCTTAATATTAATGTTTCATACCTTTTAAGGGATAATAATTCTTCAATAAAACGTTAGAAAACTAATAAATGTATTTTTTATTCATAATAATATATAAAATTTATATTTTCTTAATATAATTTTTTTTATGAATTTCATATCATTCAATAAAATATTTTTATTTATGGAATAATTTTAATGTCAATTTTAGTACAGTTCATTTAATTTTACATTACATATGTAATAAAAAATAGGTATTTAAAATATAATTCTTATGAACTCCATAATATATCATATAAGTATATACAATTACTCGGACACATTAACACATTAAAATTATACAACTTTTGATATTTTTGACATCATTTATTATTTTAATTATTATATTGATAAATACAACATCAGTATTTCATAATAAAATAATGTCACTATATAACTACTAAAAATATAAAATAAATTTCTATAAGGATAATAATTCCATTAATCTATAAAATATACACTTATATTTATTCATAAAATGATTTTTCCTTATGTGGACCCATAATAGTTATTAAAATCTAGAAGAGTGACATTTTGTTACATTATTTGATTAAATATTATATTACAAATTTTCATTGAAAAGTATACATTAAAACAATAAATCTGAAGAAAAAGGAAATAATGGTATAATTAATTTCATAACATAATAATTAAGCTAAAAAATTATGGCCTTACAACTTTTTTTGCACTATATTATCCTAATTTACTTATTACTAAGGTTATAAATTTTACAACGATTACTAACCATATTGATGAATAAATAAAGGGGAATGTCTAAAAAATTACAACCTAATAATCTTAAAAAAATCATTCAGTTTTGATAATTAAATACCTATAAATGCAAGAAATTATTTTTAATGTAAGTGTACAAAATGTGAGAAAAATAGTTTTTTAGAAAAAATGATTTTAATCACAAAACTGGATTTATTAATATCCTATGCATAATAAGAAAAATAAAAGAATTTTATTTTTGTAACGAATTTATAATTTATAAATTTCATTAAAATGATTCATAAATAGGGATAAATAAAATTTATTTGGACAAAAAACATTGCACACATAATAATAGTTTCTCTATAAAACCATATCCTTTATTTCCTTATGATTTTTATTTTTAATTATTATTAATTGATAACTAATGAATCAATTCTATTCATTTTAAAAAAATAAATTTTAATAATTTAATTATTTTTATTAATACCTACCAATACAATGGTAATATTATAATGATAGTTTAATAGTGTATAACATTTCATGTAAACTCATTGTTACGTGTAATGCAAGCAATAAATGAAATTAAATTTAATTAAAAAAATTATTTCATAAATTATATTGGTGTTATAAATTTAATATATTCCATTGTTAAATCATGGAGGTATCAATCTTAAGGATGTTCCTTACTCTCTTAATCATTAATAGTTTGAAGGAAACATTAGTTGCAAACTCCAGTGTAAGGTATGGGTTCTTCATTTCAAATTTAATTATTATCAATTTCAAAGGCACAATGATCCTATGATTTATGTTTTATAACCACATTGATTACAATGATTAAATTTTAATAGAAAATAAGAAACCTAACATGTATTTTATTGAAAAATAAATTAGTTAATGTATTGATGACATTGATTAGTGTTTATCAAATATTAGATTTTCAAATACTCTTAGTGACATAATGTTTACACTTTATACCATGCAAAAAAGTACTAGCCAAAAAATTCATAGTCCAATTATTCATAGGATGAAGAATATTATAATATATTTTTTATTTAGAGGTTTATTTCTAGGATCCATATTGGAGCACTCCTCACTAGGGGATATTAGCATGATATCCACTAATTATCATTTTTGTAGACAATAGTTATTTTATAACATTTTTATATATTGATATTTGAGAGATTTAATAAATCAAGGGTATATTAATGTGGAGAATCTTAAATATACAAATGAAATTCTCAAGTTTAATTTCAATCCAACCTTGAATTGTCTTCCAGGGTAATATAAAAGTGGTATTGTATGGATTTAGATTTATTTATTTCTCTAGAACTTCTTCTTGTTTTTAAAATGTTATTCTCCTTTATTTTTTTCTTTCTCACCCTAATTATCCTTATGATGTTCCCCTTATATCCAAATTTTATCATCTTATTAATTATCCTATATTTTCATTATTTTTACCAGCTTTCACCTATTATGAAGTTGCATCTCATTTACTTTGTCCCTCAGATTTTTCTTTATGTGACCTGATAGTGTATTGGGTAATGACTGTGACATAGTTGGGTAAATTTCCCTCTGCTTTATAGTGTAGATTATAGAGGGTGTGTTGATGATTTATAAGAATATTATATTTTTTTTCGTATAAAGATCCATATTTTGGTCATAATTTATTATTATATCCTTATGATAGGATTTTATAATTTTCTGTTATGGGGAGAGTTTATATAAAAGAAGATTCAATTGAGGTAATTTTTTTAAAAAAAAATTACTTAAATAGTCTTAGTTATTATGGTTGAGGGGTTTATTTGGGAGAAAATTGATTGTGGATAATGGTTTGATTCATTTATTTATTTTAGTATGGATTTGAAATTAATAGATTTATTATTTTAATTTTAAAAAATTATAAAGTTAAGTAACACTTCACATAATTTAAATTCAAATGTTTATTGTCATTAGAATCAGATTAATACTCTTTATACGAATATATCCCTCTACACATTTTAAAATATTGTGAACCATACATCAAAATTAGAGTTGTAGGTCAAGACTTATTATCAAGATTCATTGAAAATACATCGAGTTGTATATAAAAGATATTGGCCTCCTCCACTCATTGAAATCCTCCCCTTAGTGGTCTTATAAAAATTTTCAATTGATATTATTGTGTGAGATTTCATCAAATAAGTCTCATTAATCTTCCATAGTTTTCAAAATCAAACATTCATTCATGGAGGAATAAATCATATCTTTGGATATAGAATATAAAACAAAGTTAAATGTTATCATTTGATGAAAAACATATGATCCATGATGTGGGGATTTCATTAACATATCTTTGAATCCATCACATGCCTGAAAATATAAATCCAAATCTTATTGACAAAAATGGATTTCGTTTCACAAAATTAAAATATTTTATGGTGGAATTTACTTATCCAAAAAATTATTTTCTATCATATACCATGTGGTGATAGAACTGGCGAGTTGATCTTATAACTAATATTTCACTCTATCCTTCAATGATAATCATAATTCCCTTGATCAGATAGAATCTTTAAAGGAACTATTATATTTAAATGTATCACATATATATATATATATTAAATTATAAAAGTATTCATGGGGGTCCACATGTTTCATTCTTATATATTTTCTAATGATTGGAATCATTTTGGGTACATTATGCTTGATTTTAATTTCTTTTCTTGAATGAGAGGTCAAACAATTCTGGTGATAACCCCATATATGGATGCTATAATATATTCCATGATGATTGTGTCATGTGATAATTAATTAACTTTTTCTTGGTTATCCTCACAGTAGAAATTTACAAGAACATCCATTCATGCTTGGAGATTCTGTTTTACCAAGATATCTCATTAGTAAATAATAGTGTACCTCTCAATTTTGGAATTTTAATAAGGGGTTCACTCAAATAAATTCTTTTATATCAAGTGATAAGTACTTTGATCATATATCTATTTATATATAAAGATAAAAATAACGCACTTATAAGGATTAAAAATAAAATCTAATAATAGATTATAAAAAAAGATTGGTTGATCAACTTATAATTTAATAAATTTAATTTTATAAATATCTAGGAAAATAAAATAAAAAACAAGAGTATTAATGAGAATTATTAGGTCTCACGGTGTAAAATTATTATATATTAATTATTCATAACTCATATGAATATTTTAAATTACTAATTAATAACCCCTAATCATTTTTAAAATGATCATAATAAAACTAGTAATACTAAATTATTAAGGGAATGTAAAATTATCAAGAAGTCAAGAAATAATAAATAAATTCAAATGCATGATTTATATTAAGATATCTTGTATTTTTTATTTATAAATATATTAGATTAGTTAGATGTATTGTTGGCCAAATGTAATTTATTTCAATTGGATCAAATCCACCAATTTTATTAAAATTAATCTAAATCTATTGTCAATGAATTGAATCAAAATAATTACATTAAAGTTCATCCTTTTTTTCACTTGATGAATCTAAATTATTTTTTAGAATCTAATTTTCTAAACTAAATTATATATCCCACTTTAATAATACTTTTTCAAAGAATTATTATATAATAAAATTGAGATAAGGCTCAATAAAAATAACTTATGTATGAATGATTTGGATAGAATATATTAGCCTCCCATATTTCTATCATTGAATTAAAAATTATTAAGAGACTAGTCAGTCATTATTAAATGATCTTTAATTATCAATTTTTTAATCATCCCATTAAAAAATAATTAAGAATAATATAATGAAAAAAATTTGGGAAAAATGAAATAATGATTTAAAATAATTGAAAATCACTAAGCATTAATGTTAAAGACATATAATAAGTATTATAGATGAAAAAAATTCTCTGAAACACAAAATCCAATTCTTAATAAGTAAAAGTATATAAAACAAAATTATTTTAATGTCTAGAAAAATAATGATGTGGTAGAATAAACCATGATGTTTTTTTCATAGATAAAGAATAAGAAGACTATTTTTTCAATAAATAGTGCCAAATGGTTGGATCTTCTCTATATATTTGTGAATGATGTTCGCCACACAATAATTTAATCTGAAATATCTGTTTTGTTTTAATTATTTAGTCTTTATTGAGTGAAACATGGGGAGCTAGATTAATTAATTATATATATACATATCTCATTTTATCTTATAACCATGAGGTAAGAAAAAATTCTTGTGTTTCTAAACCAAGATGTGGTTTTAGTGGTCACAGTTTCTCTTTTATTCATAGTTACCTTGGGTATGTTATCATGAGAATTTTATTTAGGATACATGGTATTCATGATATGTGGAATGGTTTCTTAAATACAATAATGTCATTTTATTCAAGTTATTTTAATCCATTCTAAAGTAATCAAAATTATTCTAATGTTTTAAAATATCTTCAAAACATCAACAATATTATAATATTTGTATAATAAATCAATTTCAAAAAAAATATATTTCATATTTAAATATTATAACAATGTATCATCACTCTGGATGGTATTTCTATATTTTTTAATGCATTATTCTTATTTATTCTTTCAATGCCATAACCTTCTTCTAGTCACTCCAGTGTCAAATTTAATAAATCTTTAATATATAAATATGTATTTTCTATGATACACATAAAAATAATGTAATTTTAGATTCAATGATTTGAATTTATTTAAACAAGTATAATGTACCATTAAATCAATATAAAATAATATTGAGACTAATAATTTATTAGTACTTAATGGTCACTAGAAATATCCATGACTCAAAATACTAACAAACACTTTGGAATGTAAAATGATGAAAAAAATCATAAGTCACTAGTTTTACCCCTATAATGATCAATGATTTTGGATCCTGTTAATTAATACTGTCTTTGATAGCTTATGTCACACAGAGCACCAATTTAAGAAATTTTTTGACTATGAAAAACCAAGACATAAATAATTTATAGGAAAAGATATTATTTTTAAAATTAAAAGGTAATAAAAAAACTTCATATTATTATTTTCCATTGATTAATGTTTTAAAAAGTATTACTTTTGAAGAACCATTTAAAAATGTGTTTCATTTTATCTTAGTAAATTTTATTAATTATATTTAAAATTATATTATAATAAATAATATTTATATTTATAAATTAAGATAAAAATATAAAATATTTTATAAATTTAAATGAAATAACATGAAATACACATGATGCTTAAAAAGTTCATTTTTCTTCAAAGGGTGTTTATATATATATATATTATTTTTATTTAAAAGATAATTTTATTAATTTTAGGATTTTAATTGGTTCTAATAATGAACATTTATATATTAATTTTCTCAATATTATCTTAAGATTAAATTTAGGTATTTTTATAAAATATTTTATATTTAGGCGAATAGTAAAAAATATTATTTTTATCTAATTGTATATTTTATGGAATTAAAATTATATAATAAATACCTAAATGTTTATATTACCACTAAATTATAATACAATGTAATGAAATTATTAATTTTAAATATTATTCTATGCTTAGAAAAACTAATTTTGTGATTTTAGAGATTAAATAACATTTTATTCGAATTTAAAAAAAATTGGTATTTTATTTTAATTATTATTTTTAAAAGGTGAAATTAATTTCATGTTTTTTTTAAATACAACCTATATTTTTGGTAAAAGTAAAAGTCTTAAAAATATTTTTAAGAATTATAAAAGAAAAAAAAATTAAATAAAATATGCCTCCAATTATTTTTATGAGAGGTGGATTATCCATCCCTCCTTTTGTGCATTATTTTAATCTTTTCGATACTTTGAACCTTGAATAGTGACATTCCATTATTAAAATGTAATAGGTACTTCAAAAATTACCCTTCACCTCACTTGTGAAAGAGAACTACTCACACCGCTTCATGATACCCTTATTCCAAAGAATATATTAATAAAACATAGAAATTTTACTCCTCTTAGAGTTATTCCACATATTCATAGTCCTTTGATTTAAAAAAGTTATCTTAAGGCCTCTATTTTAAAGGGAAAATTTTATGTTCTTAACTTAATCAGTTATTACACCATAGTATTTTCATTGTCACACCCCGACATGCGCGTTTATTTTATTTTATGATTTCTTTGACTTTAAATTATTTTTCCGTGGTTCGTGTTCAGTATTGGACTAGGTTTTTGAGTTTTTGTTAAAAAGTGCACTTTTTGACGCGACGTCGTTTGGCGCGCGAGCGGAACACGTTTCGGAAACTCTGCATGGCTCCACTCGGGTAACTGTGCATCCCATTGCACATTCCGTTGTCTTTGGAAAGTTGATATAAAATGTTTTGTATTTAAAAATGTGCATTTATTAGAGTTTCGTTTAAATTTTTATTGTGTTAAGAATTTTATTTCTATATTATGACTACTTTTATTATCTTGAAATTTTATCTTCATGTTGTCATTATTATCATTATAATTTTCATTCTAATTATTATAATTAAATTGATGTTAATTAATGCAATTGCTAGGAACTATTTTATCGTTGAATTATAAAGATTACTAGTTGATTCATTATTATTTATTTAGTAGGAGTTTAAGTATATGAATACACCTATATATGGATATATAATATTTTAGTTGTTTCTATTTATTTATTTTATTTATTTTATTGACATTATTATTTTTATTGATTTGTTTTTTTTCCCCTAACCCTAGCGTGGATCCTTTTATTTTTTTCTTCCCCTCTTCTCATGCTGCAGCCGCCGCCCCCGCTTGGCCCTCCGATCCTCCTTCCAAAATCAGCCAGCCGCATCTCCTCTCCACTGGACCGCCGGACTCTCCGCACCCTCCTTCCCAGCGCCGTAGCCCTCGCCCTCCTGTTTTCCATCTCAGCGCACCCCTGCGCCTCAGCCCACTCCAAACCGGCTTCTCCCGGTCCGCACCCCGCACCCCTGCAGCACCCGGCCAGCCGCTTAAACCTCCTCTCCTCCTTGCCGCACAACAGCCGAACAACAACTCCGCTTCAGTTTCCCTCCTCCTGACCGCCTCCTTCCCCTCACACCCGACCCCCTGCAGTTCGGCGCGCAACCACCCTCCCACTGGCTTCCTGTGCGAAGCGCCTGACCACCCCACTCCAATTCCGTCGCCACTGTGCTGCTCGCCGCCCTCCCCCTGCGCCGGCAGCCCCTCTAGCCCACCATCCACACTCGCCCTGCCTTTGTCTAGCAGCCGCATTCCATCCCCCCTGTGTTACGACCCCTGCCCCCCGTGCTCTGCCTTGGCCCTTCGCCCTCGAACCCCAGCGCCGCCCAGCAATAGCACCTCTTTGTGGCTCCGCCTCCAGCACGGCTCCCTTCCTCCGGGCTTCTTGAAGCAAACCCCCCCAGGTCTCTTTTTATTTTATTTGATTTTTACTTTTATGATTACTATTAATATTGCTGTTATTATAGTTATTATTATTATTTTTATTCTTATTATTATTATTTTGTTGTTATTATTATTATTATCATTAATTTTATTATTAATATTATTATTATTATTATTATTATTATTACTATTATCACTATTAACATTGTTATTACTATTGTTATTTTTTTCTTTCTATCATTATTATTAATCTTTATATTGTTATTATTATTATTATTATTATTATTATTATTATAATTATCTTCATCATCGTACTCTGTTTGGTTCATGAGTTTTAATTGATGGTGGATTTTTATTTGTTGGTTTATGATTTTTGGGACCCGCGCAGGGCGTTTCTGAGGGAGCGCCATCGCCGCGCCTTGTTTCTAAGGTTCCGTCGTCGTCGTGTTTCAGTTCCGAGGTGAGCGTTTCTTTCCGATGCTTGGTTTGGCATGCTCTGGTGTGTTTTTGGATGTGTCTGAGTCCTTGGTACTGACTGTGCAGAGTGTTAGACCTTGTCACGTGGTTTCGGACACACGTCGTGTCATCGCGCCTTGGATCTGAGGTTGTTTTGTCATCGCGCTTTGATTTTGAGGTAGGTTCCCTTTGCACTGCTTTTAAAATTTAAGCTATATTATTTCATGCCGTTTGCGCACCCTAATTGTTCAAAATCAACATTTTATTAATTGTAATAAATTTGAGATAATATACGATAATTAATTTTTAATATAAGATGGTTAATTTTTAAATGGTTATTTAATGTCAAAAGGAGCCGTTTATTTTATACACGACACATGAAACATCCTTTTGACGAGCAGACACCCAAAAATGAAAGAATGCCCGTTTGGCTTTTAAACATAATTCACGGAATATAAAATAGAGTTCTGGTTTAATGAGAAATGATTTCTTTTGAAGCGTGAACAAATACACTGGTTCGTTTGAGAAATTGCCCGGTTGGCAATTAAAGTTTATTTGGAAAAGAAAATGGTTTGGTTTGGTTTATAAAAATACTGTCAACCTGTGAAGTAGTGTTTTGTGGATTCTTCAAATAGTTTTAAACTGGTTTTGGTAGTAATTGTGAACTGTATTAAATGCCCGTTTGGCACTTTATGGAAAACGATGGAAATGTTTTTATAAAAACCCTCTTAGGACGACTCTCATGCCTTGGTTGCGATTGATTGTTTGGGAGGCCGCGCGTAGAGGCTCCCGGGTACTTGAGTGGAAAAAAGGCATGAGGTTGTCCCATGGAGTGGCTCGGGGAATGCCTGTTGTTCTTTATATATAGATATATCTGATTGGATGCTCGGTTGGCATCGGTTGGCTCACCCCCTTTTTCTTAAACACTTGAGACATGGGAATCTGGCATATTGAGAGAATATTCTAAGAACGATTGCT
This sequence comes from Viscum album, assembly GCA_963277665.1. NCBI lineage: Eukaryota > Viridiplantae > Streptophyta > Magnoliopsida > Santalales > Viscaceae > Viscum > Viscum album. The sequence goes on along the minus strand of OY728152.1, from coordinate 1,475,166,348 downwards.
GCACTGGTAGGTTATGGTACTGACCAGTGGCCCATAGTAGGTGGATATATTGGGTTTATTGCTATGGGATTTGCCCTCGACCTGCCTGTGAGTGGATGGTCGAGCGTGTTGTGCGTTTTGATTTCATCGTGACATGTCAATAAGGATGATTTCTCATGTATTGGTGTCTTCTGGTTTATTCTCGATCTCCTAGGTTCACCCATGTCTATTCAGCTTTTGTAGCTTGCAGTAATGATTATGATGCTCACATGTATACTTACATTGCCCTTGCTGTGTGTTTTACTTTGTGCATTCTAGTGTATTGTTTCCTTTGGAAAATGGTAAATTGCTTTTGATTAGGTTTCTAAAAATTGTTTTCAAATAAAAGTGTTTAACCCCCTTTGTTCAAATTTGAAAATTTAAACATCACTTTCCCCTTTTCCTGAAATGTCATTGGCACTAATGAAATGAACCTGAATTTTTAAATGGCTAAGGGCAATGGTTCGTACTTTGTTTTGAGTAGAATATTATTAAAAACATACTTTTATAGATTGTAGTTCAAACATGAAATGATGTTTCTTTTATTTTAAAGGTAGTGCATTGGGAATAGATATCGGGCTAGCCTACTGAGTTTTAATACTCACGCCTATAGTTGTTTTCTGTTTTTAGTGTTTGTGCAGGCTATAGCTTGAGTGCGCTCGCCTAGGGCGACGCTTGATCGTTGAGTCGGAGAGCGACCCACGAGGTCGCACGGAGTTTGTTCGCACGTCGTGTTTGGTTAGTTTGTTTCCTGTTTGTTTCTGTTTAGTCACTTTGTTTAGTTTACCTTTTCCTGCGCTTCTCTGTTTTATCTTTGCATTCTTATTTATTTATATTGGGAGAAATCGTTTCCACAGTCTCTAAATGATGCCCTGGCGCTTGTCGCCAGCCCGGGAGGATTGGGAACGCCTCTCGGGCCATGCTGCGGACCGGCTCGGGTGACCGGTTCAGGGTCGACCCGGGTTGGTTCGTGACAAAATGGTATCAGAGGAGGTTTGCTCTTAGCAGACCTCACTTTTCAGAGCACCCTTTGTTATTTGGGATGTCAAGGTAGATGGAGTAGGATTGTCGGGACTTGAGGGGTAGGTGCGAGAAGAGCGTCGCGAACTCTTGCCCGTACTGATCCTCAGGTTCCCATGGGAAGTCCGGTTTAATTGGTTTGTTTGGGTTTTTATGGAAATGTTTTGTGATTGGGGTACGACAAATGGAGTTGGGCCATTATTCCTCCTAACCCGCACGGCCTGGCAAGCCATGCAGAGCTAGGGGCATGGTCCAAGAAGGCTCCCTGTGTCAATGACGTGTTTGGCATGTGGCCGCCAACCATATGGTCAAGTCACCCACTGACACTGGTCCCCCGTTTGAGTTGTTCTGTGTTTTCCTGGATTTTTGAAAGTGGTTTGAATCAGAAAAGTTGGTTTTTGAAAAAAAAGGGGGTTGTTTGAAATGACATGTTTGATTTGTAGATTGTTTTAAAAGAAGTGGTATGAATAAATTGTTTTTGGAAAATGAAGTTGCTCTGTTTTGGCCTTGGCATTCCGATGAGTACTCACATGAATTTTGGTATGTTGGAAATGTGGATGGATGTCTGGTATGGTGGATGGATGCCCTGCGTGGCACAGATACATGCATGTGAGTGAGACTCTAAGGGATACCAATGGCGAGGGTTTAACTTACCAAGACTGTTTTAAATTAAAGATGTTTTCGAAGAGAAAAGTTTTGATGTTATGATAACTTGTTTTCTCGGATTTCGAGCTTGTCACCTATGCAGTGTTTGAATTTGAGGTTGTTATTCATTCATTGAGTTGGCCTTGATTGGGGTTTTTTTGACCTTTCCTTGTCCAGCGGTTATCCTTTTGAAACTTCGATGGGTGATCGTAGTGCGGTTGATCAACCTAAGGATTTTATGATTGAGTTTCGGAAGTTGGATCCACCTCTCTTTTATGGTCAAGAAGAAATTTCTTGTGGAAGAGGAGTGGATGCGGAAGATTGAAAGGGACTTTAACCTCATTGAGTTGCCCGAGTCGTTGATGGTCAAGTTTGCGACCTTCATGCTTGAAGGTTCACCGTGGATGTGGTGGAAGTCAGTGTCTCGGAACAAGCCTCGTCAAGAGATTACTTGGGAGTTCTTCAAGTCTTTGTTCATTCGTCAGTTTTTCTCTGAGGAAGAAAGGGTGAGAAAGGGGATGGAGATGTGTTGTCTACAGCAGGGCGACGGATCCGTGTTAGAATATTTCCAGCGCTTTGTAGATTTAGTACCTTATGATTCAGAGTATGCCACAAATGACCCCGTGAAGGCTCGACGCTTCGAGGCGGGTCTCCGCCCTGATTTACAGTCGAAGGTTTCAGAGTCCAACCTGACTTCTTTTGTTGATGTGGCGAGACAAGCCTTTCATGTCGAAGCTGCAATGGCAGGAGTGCTCGAAGTAGTTCTCCCTCCTTCGATCCCTATGAGCACTGGTGAAGATTCTGGAAAGGAGATGAGTAAGAAAATGGAAGTGGATGGATCAGGTCATGGAATCAAGAGGCCTCGAGATCTTTCATCAACCTCTTCGGAGCGAGAGATTATTGTGTGTTATCAGTGTGGCAAGCGGGGTCACAAGAAGTCATCGTGCCCAAGCGCTCCGAAGCCCTGCCAGGCGTGTGGACGTCTGGGTCACTTGCGACGATTTTGTCGGGGCGTTGCAAGGAAGCGTCGCAGAGGAAGTTCTCAGAAGTAATGTGTTGTAGGGTCTTTGTTCAAATTTTCTAGTGTTAGTTTCCTTTTAGAGTAAGTGATCTATTATCGTGGCCTTTGTATGAGTGTTGTTTTGAGTTTGAAATGTATGGGAACTTCATGGGTCTTTTGACGAACCTCGGCTTTCAATGCTGGTGTGTTTTTAATTTTAAAATCTTGTCCTTCAATCTGTCAGATCAAAAGATGTATGTATCTCATTGGGATTATCAGAACCTAACTGCGAGGCAGGAGATGCTTCATCCATCAGAGCTCCAACCAAAAGGTCTCGGAGTGAATCCAGCGCGTAGTCAGGAACCCCGGGGGAAAATTTTAAAGAGTCCGGTTAAAGTCGTGCCTCTATCGTCGTGGTGAGATAGTTTTATGGTTGTTGCTCTGGTTCCTCTGTTGTTGTAGTTTTCCTCTTGTCGCAAAGCGCGTGATGGACTTATCCCTCACGTAGTGTCGGGAATCGTGCCTCTGGAATGTAAGTTGCTGACCAGTGACTTTTCATGGGCCACTGATGTAAATCAGTTGCGGCCCTGGTTTGGGTCCATCCCGAAGTGATGGGTTGTGAGTAGTCGTACGTCGTAGTTTCAGTGATATGATCCTTGGGGCCACCCTCCCCGCCCATGGGGTTAGGGTTTTTAGTTGTGCTAAGTATCCATTTAAGCTTCTATCCCTTTTGGGACGGGAGTGAGTGGTTTAAATGTTTTTTCTGTGCTTTTATAGCTTGAGTAAGGCCCGATTTTGACCAAAGTTGGATTTCGGGTTGGTCACTAGTAGGTTAGTTTTTTATGGTGGGGAGACACACCATGAGTCTCGTTGGGTCTTCTCTTAAATATTTATTGAATTCTAGTGGAGTTCTTATGGTGGGGAGCCCGTTCGGGCCTCCCTCTGTTGGTGATTTACTTTGGGCAATGAGGTTCAGTCCCGCTGGTAGTCGGCATGATGTCCTTGAGATAAGAGGTTGGATCGTGTTCTGTGAAATCCTTAGGTGTTGATCAATCGACTGGTTGGTGTTGTGGCTTTCCGGGGGCGGAAAGCGTTATGGTGGGGAGAATTGTCACACCTCGACATGCGCGTTTATTTTATTTTATGATTTCTTTGACTTTAAATTATTTTTCCGTGGTTCGTGTTCAGTATTGGACTAGGTTTTTGAGTTTTTGTTAAAAAGTGCACTTTTTGACGCGACGTCGTTTGGCGCGCGAGCGGAACACGTTTTGGAAACTCTGCATGGCTCCAATCGGGTAACTGCGCATCCCATTGCACATTCCGTTGTCTTTGGAAAGTTGATATAAAATGTTTTGTATTTAAAAATGTGCATTTATTAGAGTTTCGTTTAAATTTTTATTGTGTTAAGAATTTTATTTCTATATTATGACTACTTTTATTATCTTGAAATTTTTTCTTCATGTTGTCATTATTATCATTCTAATTGTCATTCTAATTATTATAATTAAATTGATGTTAATTAATGCAATTGCTAGGAACTATTTTATCGTTGAATTATAAAGATTACTAGTTGATTCATTATAATTTATTTAGTAGGAGTTTAAGTATATGAATACACCTATATATGGATATATAATATTTTAGTTGTTTCTATTTATTTATTTTATTTATTTTATTGACATTATTATTTTTATTGATTTGTTTTTTCCCCTAACCCTAGCGTGGATCCTTTTATTTTTTTCTTCCCCTCTTCTCATGCTGCAGCCGCCGCCCCCGCTTGGCCCTCCGCTCCTCCTTCCAAAATCAGCCAGCCGCATCTCCTCTCCACTGGACCGCCGGACTCTCCGCACCCTCCTTCCCAGCGCCGTAGCCCTCGCCCTCCTGTTTTCCATCTCAGCGCACCCCTGCGCCTCGGCCCACTCCTAACCGGCTTCTCCCCGTCCGCACCCCGCACCCCTGCAGCGCCCGGCCAGCCGATGCACCCTCCTCTCCTCCTTGCCGCACAACAGCCGAATAGCAACTCCGCTTCAGTTTCCCTCCTCCTGACCGCCTCCTTCCCCTCACACCCGACCCCCTGCAGTTCGGCGCGCAACCACCCTCCCCCTGGCTTCCTGTGCGAAGCGCCCGACCACCCCACTCCAATTCCATCGCCACTGTGCTGCTCGCCGCCCTCCCCCTGCGCCGGCAGCCCCTCTAGCCCACCATCCACACTCGCCCTGCCTTTGTCTAGCAGCCGCATTCCATCCCCCCTGTGTTACGACCCCTGCCCCCCGTGCTCTGCCTTGGCCCTTCGCCCTCGAACCCCAGCGCCGCCCAGCAATAGCACCTCTTTGCGGCTCCGCCTCCAGCACGGCTCCCTTCCGCCGGGCTTCTTGAAGCAAACCCCCCAGGTCTCTTTTTATTTTATTTGATTTTTACTTTTATGATTACTATTAATATTGCTGTTATTATAGTTATTATTATTATTTTTATTCTTATTATTATTATTTTGTTGTTATTATTATTATTATTATTATCATTAATTTTATTATTAATATTAATATTATTATTATTATTATTATTACTATTATCACTATTAACATTGTTATTATTATTGTTATTTTTTTTTTCTTTCTATCATTATTATTAATCTTTATATTGTTATTATTATTATTATTATTATTATTATTATTATAATTATCTTCATCATCGTACTCTGTTTGGTTCATGAGTTTTAATTGATGGTGGATTTTTATTTGTTGGTTTATGATTTTTGGGACCCGCGCAGGGCGTTTCTGAGGGAGCGCCATCGCCGCGCCTTGTTTCTAAGGTTCCGTCGTCGTCGCGTTTCAGTTCCGAGGTGAGCGTTTCTTTCCGACGCTTGGTTTGGCATGCTCTGGTGAGTTTTTGGATGTGTCTGAGTCCTTGGTACTGACTATGCAGAGTGTTAGACCTTGTCACGTGGTTTCGGACACACGTCGTGTCATCGCGCCTTGGATCCGAGGTTGTTTTGTCGTCGCGCTTTGATTTTGAGGTAGGTTCCCTTTGCACTGCTTTTAAAATTTAAGCTATATTATTTCATGTCGTTTGCGCGCCCTAATTGTTCAAAATCAACATTTTATTAATTGTAATAAATTTGAGATAATATACGATAATTAATTTTTAATATAAGATGGTTAATTTTTAAATGGTTATTTAATGTCAAAAGGAGCCGTTTATTTTATACACGACACATGAAACATCCTTTTGACGAGCAGACACCAAAAAATGAAAGAATGCCCGTTTGGCTTTTAAACATAATTCACGGAATATAAAATAGAGTTCTGGTTTAATGAGAAATGATTTCTTTTGAAGCGTGAACAAATACACTGGTTCGTTTGAGAAATTGCCCGGTTGGCTCTTAAAGTTTATTTGGAAAAGAAAATGGTTTGGTTTGGTTTATAAAAATACTTTCAACCTGTGAAGTAGTGTTTTGTGGATTCTTCAAATAGTTTTAAACTGGTTTTGGTAGTAATTGTGAACTGTATTAAATGCCCGTTTGGCACTTTATGGAAAGCGATAGAAATGTTTTTATAAAGACCCTCTTAGGATGACTCTCATGCCTTGGTTGCGATTGATTGTTTGGGAGGCCGCGCGTAGAGGCTCCCGGGTACTTGAGTGGAAAAAATGCATGAGGTTGTCCCATGGAGTGGCTCGGGGAATGCCTGTTGTTCTTTATATATAGATATATCTGATTGGATGCTCAGTTGGCATCGGTTGGCTCACCCCCTTTTTCTTAAACACTTGAGACCTGGGAATCTGGCATATTGAGAGAATATTCTAAGAACGATTGCTGCACTGGTAGGTTATGGTACTGACCAGTGGCCCATAGTAGGTGGATATATTGGGTTTATTGCTATGGGATTTGCCCTCGACCTGCCTGTGAGTGGATGGTCGAGCGTGTTGTGCGTTTTGATTTCATCGTGACATGTCAATAAGGATGATTTCTCATGTATTGGTGTCTTCTGGTTTATTCTCGATCTCCTAGGTTCACTCATGTCTATTCAGCTTTTGTAGCTTGCAGTAATGATTATGATGCTCACATGTATACTTACATTTCCCTTGCTGTGTGTTTTACTTTGTGCATTCTAGTGTATTGTTTCCTTTGGAAAATGGTAAATTGCTTTTGATTAGGTTTATAAAAATTGTTTTCAAATAAAAGTGTTTAACCCCCTTTGTTCAAATTTGAAAATTTAAACATCACTTTCCCCTTTTCCTGAAATGTCATTGGCACTAATGAAATGAACCTGAATTTTTAAATGGCTAAGGGCAATGGTTCGTACTTTGTTTTGAGTAGAATATTATTCAAAACATACTTTTATAGATTGTAGTTCAAACTTGAAATGATGTTTCTTTTATTTTAAAGGTAGTGCATTGGGAATAGATATCGGGCTAGCCTACTGAGTTTTAATACTCACGCCTATAGTTGTTTTCTGTTTTTAGTGTTTGTGCAGGTTATAGCTTGAGTGCGCTCGCCTAGGGCGACGCTTGATCGTTGAGTCGGAGAGCGACCCACGAGGTCGCACGGAGTTTGTTCGCACGTCGTGTTTGGTTAGTTTGTTTCCTATTTGTTTCTGTTTAGTCACTTTGTTTAGTTTACCTTTTCCTGCGCTGCTCTGTTTTATCTTTGCATTCTTATTTATTTATATTGGGCGAAATTGTTCCCACAGTCTCTAAATGATGCCCTGGCACTTGTCGCCAGCCCGGGAGGATTGGGAACGCCTCTCGGGCCATGTCGCGGACCGGCTCGGGTGACCGGTTCAGGGTCGACCCGGGTTGGTTCGTGACATTCATCATAACATTTAGCATTAAATTTTTTTATAGCCACCATAATATAATTAAATAAATATTATTAATATAATATAATGCTATTATATAAATGAATCGACTATTATCCAGTACGTTACTTCCACTAAGAAAAACAAAACAACATTGATCATGCGTATATATAGACTACCTCCTCAATGAAGTGATGGGATTCATTTTTTGTCACTAATTTTCAATACTATTTACAAGAATGTCATTTATGAATAAATATATTTAATATTTAAAAACTATAAAAATTAAATTGAAATTTATCATATACTATCCTTCCATCTCATTCATTGAGAAACAGAATCATTAATTGTTTATACGTGTAGACAACCATCTCCTTGAATGAAAAATTTTATTTTTCAACACCATTTTACATGTATGCTACTAGGAATGAATTTCAGGAAGATAATATATATATATATATATAATATTTTTATTAATATGATAAAATTATAGTAACATTATATGAAAAAACTTCCTTACACATTAAATAATTATAATATGATTTTGTTAGGTTCAGTTTAACAACCTACACGAATGATGATATAATCATTATATCATAAATAATTAATAAAGGTCATATAATTTTAATTTCATGTATTCATAATATATTTAATATGTTTTAATGATTTTTGATATGTTTTATTAATATTTATCAATTTTATGGATATACAATCCTTTGATCATTAAACATGTTAAAACTTGTTCCCCGCAATTTTCATTTTTAAAAATCATATCAATTACTTTCATCTAATGAAATGGGAATTAATGAATTATTTAGAAAATTATTATTATATATTTATTAATATATGAATGGTTAAATCTGATCATATATGTTTGAATCACCCCCATCATTGCAAATCTTGTATGAAACAAACAATTGAAAAATCCTTACATTCAATGATGATAATAAACAATAATTGGGTAACATATTTTAAATATATGGTTATAAATTATTTTTATAAAAGGTAATATATTTGAGTAGGTCCTTGAAATTATTGACTATGACATTTATATTAATTATACTGAAGGTTAGATAATACTCATCTAAGTGGTATTTAATGTGAGGAGTTATTTGTCTAATATTTAATTTTTTGAGACATAATTCATATTGTGCACCATGATATAGGTGATATGGTGTGAATAATACCTATGAATTTATTTTAACACACTCATGTAATTTATGGGATTCTAGGATCCATATCATATTATTTCTTTTAAATGGATTTCAATACAATGCATACTAATGTTGTATGGGTTAATTTTATCTATTTATGAATTCCATGAGGCATGTTTGACATTGAATTATAATTTATTTTATATAGTGTATTCATGGAATAATTTCCTTCATATATAATAAAAATATCTCATTTCATGATATTTTATTTCCCATTTTATTCCAAATCTCTAAGGTTCATTTGATTATTATTAAACCACTACCATAATTTTCATTTCTAACTTCATTTTTATTTATTGAGTTATGACTTTTATTCTTGAACTTATTTCATATAGGTTATTTATATTATGATAATTTATTTTATTAGGTAGTATTTTATTTCTTTTTTTCTAGGTATTTACATTTCTACTACATAAAAAAATTGCAAATATCTTTTTATTTTTGAATTATGTAATTAATAAAGGATTTGGATAACTCACATTCCCTTTCATTGAGTTAAAATGTTATTTATTGATCTGAAATCTTCTATGTTTAATATATTTTTTGATTTTATATTTCATAATATATTACCACTTTTTAATTTGATAAAATAACTTTTTATATGTCATGAATTCTTTCTTAAATAATTTATTTCTCCAAGTGAATCATTTTTAAAAAAAATTATCATTCCCTTTAAAGACTATTTCCCTCTATCTCCATTTTCATTGTTCCCCAAAAAAATCCTCACTTATTTAGAAACAAAATTATATGTTATCTCATGTGACATAGAAAATTAAATACTTATGATTTAAAAAATTAGGTTTGTTTCTCTTTTTTGTTGTGGATTTTAAATAATTGTCCTTCAAAATGCTAAAATGTGTTCTATCATTTCATAATCAAATGTTTTATCTTCCTCAACAAATTTACTTTTGATAACATTTATGTAATTTTGAGGATAAATTTTGAAAGATTATTTTCAAAATTAAATAGTTTTTAATTTTTTAACTTCACATTTTAAAAAATAACCACTGAATGTGATTTGTAAGTTCCTCATTTTCTATAATATTTTTTTTTCTGAAAACATTATTATTTCATCACTACAATTTTCCTTTTTTATCTACAAATCCTTTATTTCCTTGTAAATTATTCTATACATGTTATCTTTTAATATTTATTATTAAATAATATTTTTGGTTGATTGATTTTTTGGTATCAACTATTTATATTATTGATGTCAATTTTTGTGACACCATCTAAAAATTTTATTAGTTTTCATCATATATTGAATGATTTAAATTTTATAGATTACGTTTTTATTATTAAAAATGGATGTGGTCCTATAGCTCAATCCATCATTGGTTATGGTTTAATATCTCTTGAGATAATGAAACTTGGATATGATTTGATTTGTTCAAAACATAAATTGAATACATTCATGGATTTGTTCAAAAAATAAATCATGGACATTCCTGAATTGTTCCAAAAAAGAGTTAGATGCTTGTATTTTTAATCAATATAATGGGTGGATAAACATGTATTTTACCATGGTAATGTTTAGTCCATAATTTTTTGTTATGGAATGATTCAATTAAAATACATGTTCATATGTTAGATTCTCATGATTATGATCTATATCTGATGTTTATTATCTCTTGACCTTGTTAAATGATACATGTTTGTTTATTTGAGATTACATTCACTTTTATCATGTCTTATTGAGAAATATTAATTGTTCATGTTCCTTTTAATAAGATATTTCTAAAGTTCCCATATCTTGGTAGATCACTAAAAGGGGGAGGGGTGAATCCATGATATTATTGTTTATTTTATTAGTTACTTCCTTTTATCCAAACTTATTATAATTTTTAATGTTATCAAACCATTCACTAATATCCCATTTCCACAACTCATGTAAAATAATAGAAGATAAAAATATCCATATTGTGTTTATATGAATAATCATAAAATATCACTATGTTTCATTAAAATTTAAAACCCACATGCCGATTCATTAAAAAATACAAAATTTGATACCACTAGTTAAACATCCTAGTTACAATTATTCATTAATTCTTTTGACACCTCAATTATACTCCTTTTGTGATTTGTTAAAAACCCCAATAAAAAGAATCCAATGGCTGGTTAGACACCTTAATCACAATATTATTCCATTGAGTGTATCTAATTATAAAAGGATATTATTCTCCAAATAATCTTCCTCTATATATAAATTGGACCACCTTCACTTGTATAACATTATTTTTGAACATAAATAGTGAAATAGGGTTACTGGTCTTGAGAATCACAATATATCATATCTGATCGGTGTTATCTTTTTTCCATTGAATACTCTGGTGAAACTCATATCATTTTGAAAACCTCAGGGATTTATAATCTTATCTCCCTCCACTAATGGAAATTCTTATACTCTTAGAATTAAAAAAATTCTAAAGTCTCAATCCTTAATTCTTTATCACATTCAATCGGAATATATTGTTCTCCTCTATATACAACTACTTAAATCTTTGAGAACCATAATAAAAATGCTATAATTATTTGGATTAAATCCTAGAATATTTATCTCAGAAATCCCATGATGTCATCATAATAACTACAAGTAACAAACACATATTTATTTATCTATTAATTCGATCTAATGAATTATGAGTTATTTACATCTTAAATGTCATCTTAATAAACCAAACAGATCGACTATTCTACCATTTATTTCTTTACATGGTTTTCAATAACCATAGCCCTAGTTAACTCCAAAAACACTCAGGTTTCTTATTATTAATATCATATCAATCAAATCACATGATGAATTATCCTTAATATTCATTCATGGTTTGTATTAGATGCATTGATCAATCCTGTATCATCCTCAATGATGTAATGGAAAAATGAATAGAACAAGATTTAGTAGGAACATGTGAATATCAAATTTATTATTTTCAAGGATTTGAATACTTCCAAGTGGAACTACAAGTATATATTGATATTCTTAGACCACCTATTCATTTATCATAATTTAATATCATCCAGATTCACTTTGAACATAGACTGTCATTCACCTATAAATGTGAATATAAATATGTATTCATGATCATCACATTAATAACTTTATCACACATAATCATCTTCAATCGTTAATTCAAAAATGAAATGATTATTCGATGTGGCTAGATTAGTTTAATGAGAAATACATACACAAAACATCTATGTCTTTATATTTTCTTCAATGCTAATGAAAATTTTCCTTGGAGCTCTCTTCTTTCTTATTCATTCAATTTTTAAAAGATAAATTAATTTTAATGAATCCTTATAATATTTATCATTATATTTAAAAATTAAAAAACACCATACATTTTATCATTAAAATTAGTTTGTGGTATCTCCATTTATTGTGAAACTCTAGGTCATTCAATTTTATTAATGCAGAGGCTCATGAAATCATATAGTTGATCTATACCAGTGTACAGTCTATCATCTGATTAACAGAGAAAACCATTTTAAAAGACACTTTCACTCAACCCATTAATGAATTTACATGACCATTCATGGAAGTGATCTCACTGGGCATGTTCGATCAATGGTATCCATGGATTTGATCAAACATTTTCAGACAATCAATCTCACTAATAATGATCAATCCAACATATGTTCTTTGGTTGATCACTACATTTATTGTTGATTCATGATAAGACATATGGTCAATTAATCAAAATTTGATTCTTTAGTAAATTTATCTCAAAATCATATAAGGCCTTATCAAACAATTCTCAAACACCTCACGTTAAAACCCATGTCATTATAACTTCAATAACATGATGTAAAAAATTTTACTTCATCCACCAACACTTGTTATGTATTTGTTAAATGATTATCATAACAATCACAATTTATGAATGGTGAATTTATTGACAATTATATCTAATTATATTTTATGAATCCATAATAATCCTCTAAAAATCAGAATCAACTCATCTTTACTCACAAAATAAATATTGACTCAATGTAAATAGAAGAAACCATTATTTGGGATCAATAGTCTCCACTTTTTATTTTAGTGAATATAATAACACATATATTTAAGTTAAATTTGTGTTATAATGTATTTCTCAATCTTATTAACATATAAATTCAATGTATAATTTTGGGGTCTTCTCACATATTATTTTACCTTTTTTGTAACTTGTACCCTTATACACTTTCTTCAGTTGAGAGAAAGATGATACCAAATGGTTGTTTATGCAATGAGCCTTTGATAACTCCACCCTAATTATATGTGGGATAGCCCATTGAAAAAATTATATAGATACAATTAGGGTTTTCTATGATTTTATTAAACTACTATTCTTGTGAGATAATGCTAAACAAATTATCATTCCTCAAATAGTGGTTAAAAAAAGAAAAATTTATCAAATAAACATGTAATCCTATATACTTTAATAAGCACATTAGAATAAAAATGTTTAATATTTCTAAATAATTTTCATCAATAAATGACCCCCTTAATAAATATGATTTATAAACTAAATAATGTGTTTCAAGTGATATTTTGTACCTCATTCATTAGGTTTTCCAAGATATCTAGAAATTCATGATTTACAATAAATAATAGAATGGAATATTCCTTCTCAATAGTTTCTTCCCATATTAGTAAAAACATATTTCCTTCCATTTCATGGAAGTTATTAAACTCTATGAAAAACAATCTCTTCATGATATGTCTTCATTTTAGTGATAGTCTTATTTTCCCTATAATTTATGGTGAACTCATTTTATTTTTTTCAATATAAATTTCATTAATTACATTTGAGCAAGAAGAATACTCGTGAAATTCTTCTTATCATGAACATGCTTCTGACACCATTCACTATTATTATATATTATTAAGTCACCTCTTGTGGATGATGCCCCATGAAATTTTACCTCATCTACTAAATACACATTCAATCAATTATCCTTAATAATATTCATCATATTAGACATATCTTAATAAAATATTAATATTATATATCTTTCTTTATTAATAGTTTTCTTGTGATTCCCATTTTTATCCATGACATCATCATATTGGCATAAATTTTATTTAACTCCATTTTATTTGGATAATCTTTACCTTTTTCGCCATAGGGAATCATTCCTTTTAGTTAAGTCTTGAATACCACATCTTGTCGACCCTTCAACCCAATTATTCCACATACCTAATCTATAATTTTAAATCTATTTTGAGTGGACTATTTTCTATATTTCGAGGAAGTAATCTAGTTCCTTGATATTTGATCACATGTTTCTTATAAAATATCCCCTTTGGTTGTTTCCACTTTCTTGATAATGAAATGTTATACTTATAAGAAGAGGATTAATATATATACATTCAAAACATTAGAAAAATTATTTAAAATCATATATTATATGTTGATTCTAGATCATTCTATGTTCATATTAATTTTGTAGTGCTAAGATATTTTCTTTTCTTCCAAAGGGTTATCGGTTTTTTGGCATACCCAATTCTTTGGATGTGGAAGAATGTTTTCAACAACTTTACTGGTACAACCTTTTATAGTTTTGTTTTTAGACACCCATTATAAGTTATAATATATCTATATTGAATATTAAAGGTGTAATATTTTACCTGATAGTTGGAATCCATCATCTCAAAAAATGAGAATGTTCTCCATTAACTTTCACTTATTTATTTGACTCTTTATTCCCACGTTCATCTCTTGTTAAAATGTGACACATATGGTCTATGTTTTAAAAAAATCGTATTCTATTTCGTCTATCATTTTTTTAAGATAACTCAAAATCTCCTATGGAAGAACATACAAAAAATTATATTACATTATCTCATCAATAAAGGATTATTCATTTTAAAAAACCACTTCATTTTCATAAAAACCCTTATTTTTCATCTCAAGAAAATTTTTCTTTTAATTCCACATGTTTGTAATCTTCTCAATACATAAATCCAATTAATGTTTCTTTTTCATTCCATTTTTGTTCCTTCTTCACAATTATCATGACTTCTTGATGAATCAAATCACTTTTACCTTAATAGATAAATTAACATCATCATTTAAAGAGATAGTTGATGATGAATCATATTTATTAGGCATAAAAAAACTCATTTTCTTAAAACTAGAATGTTTATTTGTATTTTATTCATTTTCCTATTTTTTAAGCTTCTTATCATTATCTTCCCCATCATATTATTCTGAATTATTTTAAAAAAACCCAAAAAAGTGTCTAAGGATATCTTAATTACAAACATTGGAATTTTCTTGATTTTCAATTACCATTTTTATTTTATAAACATCTATGAAATAAGAGAAACAATATCGTTGAAGTCATATTCACTTTATTCATCTTTAGAAACTCATTATTTAATAATAACATTTTCTTAAAATTTCTATTTTATCATTACATAAAATGCAATTCAATACATTTCCTTTATTTAATTATTGACTTCTTATAATTTTATAGGGAATGTGTATGTTTGGTAACTCATCTAGTTTCAAATACCTTCTTTCTACCTAGGATTTTTTTTTAAATTAATTTTTTTAGGAAAATTCCACACAAACATTGTTCACAAGTATGGAATCTTCGAGCATCTCACTAAAACCCATAGATGTTTCTTACATTCTCAATGACACTTGTAAATAATTTTTCAATGTTCTCACAGTCAACCATATTTATATCTTCAAATTGGAAACTAAAAACTTGCATCCTGTATTCCCTAAAATTTTAATTACCTTTATAAATGATTTTTATTATTTCACATATTCTATATATAGTTTGAAGACCCATTACCATGTTATATACCCTCTATAATGGATAAATATAGTTGAAATTTCATGATTTATGATTTAATTCTATATATCTCTTATCATTTTGAGTCAATATAAAACCTTAAGTAATTTGAGAAAACCCAATGTGACTAAATCTCTTACATCCAATTGGAGTTATAAGAAATAAGGTACATCCTTTTATTTTATATATGATACTTTTTTCCATAAAATGTGGGAAAAACAAGACTATTTATTGAGTTAAGATTCTATATATCATATAAATATTCATGGATATTTAGAGGCCTCATCCATTTGGAACTAAAGAAAGTTCCCAGATCTGGGTGGATCAGTAAGAGGGGGAGGGGTGAATCAATTATCCCCCTTTTCTTGTATGAGTTATTTACTTGTAACAAAACCTCCTGAATTTCATAAAGTTCTCAATCCACTCACTGTTATCTCCTAACCTCATCTCATGTGTAATAATAGAAGGAAATGGTAGTACACTATGTTTAAATTTTTTTTCAAAAAATTAAACTCTTTTATAAGTCTATTATCCACCCAAACATAGATTCAATCCTATAAATACAATTAGTTTCAATTATTAGTATAAATTCTACCTGAATTAGTTATAAACCCAAATTAAGCTCTTTTGGAAATTAGTTAGGTTCCCAAATTAAAATCCATCATTGATTGGTAAGACACTCAAGCCATAATCTCTGTCATTTGATTCAATCCAATGATAGATTATTATTTTGATAATCTTCCCAAATAAGAAAATTGGATCACCTTCACTCATGTACACCACTTCAATATCCTCAATGGATTAAAAAATACTACTGTTCTAGAAACTCAAAAAAGATAATATGTGATTTGTGTCTTCTTATTATCTTTTTAATACTCAGGTGAATTTGGTCTCCTTTTGGAAACCTCCCATATTTAGACTATTATCTCTATTTGATAATAGAAACTATCAAAGTCTCAGAATTTTTAGAAAGTTCTCATTTATTGAACCTTAATTTTTCATCATACCCTAAATGAATACACAGTTCTCTTATATATGTTATAAGAACTCGGTTCTTCTTATAAGGTATCATTTCTACATTTTTCTTTTCCTTTGAGTTTTTTTTGAGAAAAAAAGGAAAACTAAAAAAATGTTATGTTTTAGTAGAACACACCCTGTAATCTTATGTACACATAATGTAGTTTGGATATGTAGGATGGGGATACATGGTGTGTGAGTAAGTTGGCTTGGAAAACAAGAAAATTCCACTACACACCATGTACTTCCAAGTACATGATGTGTAGTCATATCGGCATGGTCGGTGTAGGACGCGTAAAGTATGTCGACAAATTTATGAATAGTAAAATGACATAAATATCATCTATAATAACTTACATACCATGTACTACTAAATTTTTTCTTAAAATGGGTTTTATCCTCATTTTCTCTTCTTTTGGATAGAGGAGCTGCCAGGTGAAGAAGGAGGAGCCGTGAGGACAATTTCTCCTCCCGTTTCATCATTTGGAACTGAATTCTAGTGTCATCATTCTCTTTGGATTCTTCTCAGTAATGGATTTCTTATCCATGATCCATTCTTGTTGATTCTTTTCTTGAAGAATGTATTCAAGGTTGAATGATTTACCTTTTTTCTATGATCTACATCATTCTAGGTCGATTCAATGTCCGATATTGGTATATATCGCTTGTGTGACATTGAGGTAGGTGGTCTTGTTCCTTTCATTAAATGGATAGTTGATTATATGTTCCAAAATGGAATGAAACCATTTTGGGCATTATATTCCTCTATAATTGAAACCCGTTGATGTTTAGGAATCTTAGGTATTTGATTATGTAGAATTGAATCATGTGATTGCAGTTTATCTGATTTAGGGACCCCCCATGGGTGCGTTCCCCATTGTTAGTCATTTGAAAAGAATGCCTTTGAGGAGTGTTACTCTTCCCCCTTATGTATTTGATTAGAATAATATGTTTTTTTTTGAACTTACCACATGATTTTTTATGATTAAAATCATGTAATAGTTTAATTTTCATTTGTTTGATTATATGTGAATTTCCCATGTGAGTTGTTATGTTTAAAACCATGTGATAGTTTAATTCACATGTTATTTTTTAAATGAAATGATAAATGATTAAAAGAGTTAGGTAGCCATGGAAGATCCATTATCTCGATTAAAAGACATGTTCTAGCTCATGTGACTAATTACACCTTGCTTACCTTGGGTGAAGCATTGTGTCGGTAAAACGGTAATGTATGGACTCCAGAGGATAATTACTTTGAGGATGTGAGCGAACCACATTTTTAGTGGTTGGGATCACTTAGTCTTCTCATTAAATGCTGATCGAATCTATGATCCATTGAGGGATAGTTAGAAAATGCTCTATTGGAAACTGAACAAATGTTAAAATGATGAAATGTTGATATGCCTAAATGAAAAATGGTTATGTCTCAATTTGATGATTACTTATCTATGGGTGGTTGACTGGCGTAGTATGGACATTGGGAACTTTTTAAAGTTCATCGAACTTGTAAAATGAAATTAAATGACTCATGAAGCATCTACTAAGACAATGCAGAAGTTTGGATTCAATCTTCACTTTTCATCTAGATGATCTTCTGAAACATCTTTTTTGTTGCTTTTAAAATGGGTATTGGAAGGATAAGGCCAAATATCAAAAGAGTTTCACTTAAATGAAATTTAACTACTAAAGAAAATACATAGAATAAATGGATAGTTTACTTGATTACTACATAGTTACAGTTTTTTTACTTATAGCTATTGCATATATTCACTGACTGTTAGGCATGAATCTTTGGTGGTTTCCTACGGGGATTAGTCCCACACCCTATTTGGGTCATGCTTTTTGGACCAAATTGATTATTTGATTGTAGGTGTAGACAAGGGAAAGTTACCTTATACATGTTCTTGATTGCTGCATAGAAGTTGGAGGGCATGGGACCAAGACGAGGCTTGTGATGCTTTCATGTTTTATTTATGTATTGTACTTTTATTGTATATGTATCTAATTGAAGTGTATCATGTTTTGGGTTCTTTTTTAGAACATATAACTAGCCACATTACTAGTTTCATGGTTGGAGACATTGATATTTTTCTATCATACTTATTTTATTTTGTTTCATTTTCATGATGTTCACTACTTCTGCTATTTATTAATATTTATTCAGCTATGTTACACTCTTCCATTGAGGGATAATTTCCCCACTATCACACCATAGTCCCTTGCTACTGATCGACAACCTCTGGCATTTTGGGAAATGTATTTGAGGCCATGTTTCCAACCAGTCCAGCTATAGGTTTAGTGGTAAGTCGGGTCGAGACATTACAATTATGTATTAGAGGTTTTTCTTTCTTCGTTGACTTACTATTTGGTGCTAATAGACTATATAGGAAGGAAAAATGGATTTGGTAATAAACTATTCCCAAGCGTAGCTAACCTGTTTGTAGGGAAAAGCTGAATCACCTTGAATGAATCGTGATTTGTTTCTGGTTTTACGGTTACGTGGATTTCAACATTGGTTGACACACTTGATTTTTGAAATTACTATTGATGTAGTTGTGGGTTTTATTTTAATTAGAACCCGATGATATGAGGGTATTCCATCTAATTCATCATATAGGCACTTGTTAGAATCAAATTCCATGCATTATGCCAGGACATCTAGAATGCATTATTTATTGCATATTGTAGTGATAGATGATATGATAGCTATGCCTACTATTATGATAGGTGTATTGGTATGTGCTATGGTATGGATTTGATTGATGGAAAACATTGGATCCATAGGTGTATGGTCCCTCTTGGACTAGAATTTGGTGGATCATGATTCACCTTTTATCTATATTAGTACTATGATATGTTTTTCTTTTGTATCCAAGTTTGACTCGTGGGGAGTACGTGCCCTCATAGATAAGCATCGGGTTTCCCACTGGTTGTTTTTTTCAGTGCAGGAGTTTTCTGGGAAATATCGTGATTCTGTCCTGAAAAACCCAGAAACCATTGCGTGTACTCTACCCTAACATGTCGTGTGATCTTCCTATTTGGGGAAGGATGTGTTATATGTTTTAAGAAGAACGTACCATGTACCCTAAGTACATGCCGTGTAATCCTTGACTGTGTAACCTGTCCTGTGAGTAGGGAACACTGGTTATTGAGCTTTGAGTAGGAAACACTGTGTAATGTGAGTAAATGATATGTATAATTCTATCATGTATCCAATCATATGAATATCAAAACAAGTTGATAAAAACATAGTTGTACACACTATGTCAAGGGTGGACATTCCATGTAGTATTAAACCAGCAGAACCATGTAGTTTTGGCCGTGTAGTGGTACCTGGGAAGGAAGGAAAGTCATGTACACATCGTGTCTCTTGGGGAACCTTCTTTGTACCTGGGGTGTTAGACGACCGTGTCAGGAAGAAGTACACGCCCATATAGAGGTCTAGGAGAATACGACGTGTAAGGAGTTATACATGTCATGTACTCATATTTAAAAAAAATGATCATTTTCCCTTCACTTTCCCACATTTCACTTCTGAGTTAGAGGTTTACCTTCACTAAACATGTGATGAGGTGCATGTTATAGACATTACAAAGAAATTCCACAATAATTACCTCATGAAGTGTGCCCAGAGAGTGGCGGTGATTATACAGAAGATGGTGGTCGGCCATGGGCTACCGATGGAACCTATGGTTGTGCCAACTACGACACCTACTATTATACCAGACGCCAGTGCAGAGACAGAATTCCAAGAATTTTGTGTGTGGTTCATACAGACCTTCCAGGGAGCACCTCAGGCTACCACAACTATGGAAAAGCTGACATGCATATTCCAGCAGCAACATTCACATAATTTTTCAGGGGATGGCGGACCATGGTTTGAGAAATCATGGATGAAATCAGTGCTAAAAATATTTTAGAATCTTGATATGCCTCTTGAGAGGAGGTTCAAGCTTTAGACTTATATGCTATGTGATTCTGCCAAGAGGTGGTGGGATGTTATCACACAGACAAACCATCATTAGGACATTTCATGGGAAGACTTCAAAATAGTCTACTACGACTACTTTTTTCCTGATACCCTTAGGGCTGATGAATCCAAGAAGTTTATGAATCTAGATCATGGTACTATGTCAGTGATGAACTATTATTCTTGCTTTACATAGCATTAGAGATTCACGTATGTCTGGGTGGGTGATGAGGTGTTGAGATCTAGGAGCTTTGAGGATGGTCTTTGGTAGGACATTTAATATTAGGTGAATGTCTTTTAGGTTTCTTTCTATGCATTCCATTGTAAATTAGGCATTTATTATAGAGTGTAAGCTATGGGAATCTGGGGGTGTGATCCAGGACAGTTCGACACCGAGATCTAGAACTACCTCGACCGGAAGAAAGAACCATCTTATTGAGTTTTCTCACGTGAATTTGACTAGTCAAGATGTATCTTTTGGTATCCAGGTGAGGTGGTATTAGTGTGGTAGAGTTAGACACCTGAGGCCCGAGTGCCTAAATGAACAAGTTGAGTACTGATATTGTAGAAAGATAGGACATCTACAACACTTCTTTAGGACGTTTCCTCTAGTGGATAGCGAGATATGTTATGTACAGACTCTGTGTGAAAGAGCAGGAACAGTAGCTTCTCACATGTCTAGAAATTGGAATACGTTGGGGCTTGCAGGCCAAGTTGGTGGGAATGACTGTGGTAGCCAGACTATAGGATCTCAGTGATAGTAGGGTGGGTCACATCACGGTAGCGAGGCCGTGTCTTAGGTCCATGGTACATTTCAGACATATGTAGTGCAACAGACTCAACAGGAGTAGGATACCGGACCATCTACTACAAGAGGTACGGTTACAGTTGCCTCTATTTTATCTACTTCACTATTTGATATTGGATCAATGCATAGTTTTTTATCTATTCATGTTGTGGAGAGACTTGGTCTCTATGTTTATTCCCCTATGAACATTATGATTCTAGACACCCCGCTACGGATCATAATGATAGCTGTGCATTAGTGCAAGGAGTTACCCCTTAAGATTTGTGGGTTTAGATTTTTATGGTTCATATATGTCTTTCAAATGAAGGGGTCTGATGAAATCCTCAGAATGGATTGGATGGTATCCTATCAGTCCGTCGTTGACTGCTATCACCATAGGGTGTGTTTTACGTCAAAATATGGGGGGGAGGTCCTTTCTATATAGGGGAAAATGGGATGTCCAGGCGAGTCGGGTTAGACCTGTGCATCAAGGGTTGGGCTAGATGATAGCCTGGATTTCTATTTTATATCTGGAAGATGACGGAAAATGTTGAGAATATTTTACTCTAGTGTTTGATCATTTCATATAAGTCTTCCCAGAAGTCTTCTTAGGCTTACCTCCCATTATTGAGGTGGATTTCACTATCGATGTAGTTCTAAGAAATGGATTAGTATTCATTACCCATTACAGAATGGCTATTATGGAGTTGTAAGAGCTAAATAGGTAGTTTGAAGATCTAAAATCTTAGGTTTTTATACGACCTTGTACTTGAACATGGGGTTCACTAGTTATTTTAGCGAAAAAATAGGATGGAACCCTTAGTTTATGCGTGGAATATCGAATAATGGACCAGTTTACAGTTAAAAATATATGTCCCTTACCACGGATTGATGACATGTTTGATATGATTTGAGAAGCAAGAGTGTTCTCCAAGATTGAATTGAGGTTAGGATATCACCAGGTACATGTTCATCCAGCATACATACATCGTGCATCCTTTTGTAGCAGGTATGGTCTCTTTTAGTACATGGTTATGTTGTTTGTTCTCACAAACGCACTTAAAGTTTTCATGGCGCTAAGGAAACAAGTGTTCCATTATTACCTATATTACATTATGGTGGTTTCCATAAACGATATCTTGGTGTATTCTCATAATTGACACAACCATGAGAAACAACATGAGATCGTTTTTAATACACTTAGAGAGACTTAGATATATACTAAGCTCACAAAATGCCAATTCTGGATGGATTAGATTCACTTTTTGGGTCACATCATCTCAGAGACTAGAGTATTAGTGGACCCAGAGAAGTTATGAGTAATAGTTACCTGAGGGTAGCCCAAAAACATTTTTGATGTGCGGAGTTTCTTGGGGATAGATGGTTACCAGAAGAGTTTTATCTAGGGCGTCTCACACATAGAAGTGCTAATGTTGAGCTTGACTAAGAAAGGTTTGAAGTTTTAAGGGACAAATTCTGGTAACACAGCCTTTCATGAGTGAAGGTATGTTTAACTTCATCACCGATACTGATATTACCTGACCTAGGAAAGAGTTACACTGTGTACTGTGATGCATCGGGTATCAGGCTAGGAGAAGTTCCTATGTAGGGAGATCAAGTAGTTTCTTGTATGTATCAGTAGTTGTGGCCACATGGGAGAAGTTACCAGACACATGATCTTGATCTGGATGTATTTGTTCATAACATTCAATGTTGGAGACATTATTTAATGGGGGTAGAATTTTTTGGTGTACACGGACCACAAAAATCTCAAATACAACATCACTCATCCTGACTTGAATTTGAGATAGTGAAGGTTGGTGGAATAACGTCATTATTTTGACTTTGAGCTTACCTATACTCCAAGAAAAGGTAATCCAGTGGCTGATAGACTGAGAAGGATGACTCACATACATGAATTGTAGGAGGCCAGTGGTGAGTGGTAGCTAATGGATTTGTTCTCTGAGATGCATTTAGAGGTGCACAAAAGTTAGGGACAAACTTATCTTCCATATTGGGGTATTACCTGTACCCTACTAGACGGAGTGAGGATGAGGCATCTATCATATTCTGAAGGCCTAGTTCTTCCAAAGTGTGTGTAAGGTGAGGACCCTCCACCTGGATGGACGATAGGTGAGGATGAAGTTCTATGTGTCCATGGACATGTATGGGTTCCTGAGGATATAAAGAAGGAGATGATGAGGGATTTTCATGCTTCAGCTTGGGCTATGCATCCTGGAGTCACCAATATGTACCATGACTTGCATCATCAGTATTGGTGGTCAGGTATGAAGAGTGAAGTAGATATCTTTGTTACGAGGCGTTCTACCAGTCAGAAAGTGAACGCAGAACATCGGCAGCCGACTGGACTTTTACCATGGCTACCCATTCCTATGTGGAAATGGGATGAGGTCATGATGGATTTCATAAAAGGGTTACCAAGGTCGCCTAGAGGAAATGATTCTGTGTGGGTTTTCATCGATATGCTTATGAAGGTAACTCACTTCTTTCCGATCAAGGAGACTGTTGGTGTTGATAAGCTCAAGAATCTGTATATTCAATAGGTTGTTTGACATTATGGGGTTCCTCGTTCTATAATTTCAGATAGCATTTCCTGATTTACATCTCATTTCTAGCAGAGCTTTCAGATGGCACAGGTACACAAGTGCTTCTGAGCAAAACTTACCACCCTCAGACAGATGGACAATCAGAGCACACGATTCAGATGCGGGAGGACATGTTGTGTGGATGTGTCCTAGACGTTGGGGTATCTTGGGAGAAACATATACCCCTGGTTGAGTTCACCGATAATAATTACTTTTAGGCTAATATTCAAATGGTTATATATGAGGCTCTGTACAGTAGGCCATGCCGATCACCCCTGTGTTGGGTGGAGGCAGGAGAGGCATCTATGCAGGGACCTCGTCTTGTCGAGGTGACTACTGAGCATGTTCACATGATTCAAAGGAGGATGGAAAATGAATAATCTCTTCAGAAAGACTATGATGATCGAAAGATATGACCTCTTGAGTTCGAGGTTTGGGATCAAGTTTTCCTATGAGTTTCACCAAGGTTGGGAAAAAGAGGACCAGGAGACAAGGTATGCTCTCACCACATTATGTCAGAACATTTGAGATTCTCGGATAAGTCGGGTCAGTTGTCTATCAGTTACAGTGGCCTTAGAGGTATTGATCCATGAACTATGTCTTCCATATATCTCATCAGTACCACTATCACTCATACCCATCTCACATTTTTTAGACTGGAGAGATTGAACTTCATGTTGATGCATCCTTTTAAGAGCATCTGATTCATATAGTTGAGAAGATCACGAAGTTTCTCTGAGGCCGGTCAATTCCTCTTGTATGGGTGCTACGACAGCACAACTATGTACATAAAAATACTTGGGAGAGGGAGGATGAAGTTTGTGATCAATGGCCGGAGTTATTATCAGATATTTATTCACCACCATAGGAAGGGAAATTCGATGGCGAATTGCTTTATGGGGAGAAGTATTTAAGAACCCGATTCTTCTTACGAGGTACTATTTCTTCATTTTTCATTTCCTTTGCGTATTTTATGAGAAAACAAGGAAAACTGAAAACATGTTATGTTTTAGTAGAAAACAACTTGTACTTCTATGTACATACCATGTAGTTTGGCCGTGTAGGAAGTGGATACAGGATCTGTGAATCAGTTGTCTAGGAAGATAAGAATAGGCCACTACTTGCCATGTACTTCCTAGTACATGTCGTACATTCATGTCAGCATGGCCGGTGCAGGACTTGTAAAGTAGGTTGGTGAATTGATGAATAGTAAAATCACATACCCACCTTGTATACTAACTTAAACACAATGTAATACTAAATTTACGCATAAAACAAGATGTAGCCTTTTTTTCTTTTCTTCTGGACAGAGGAGCTGCCAGGTGAAGAAGAAGTAACATCGAGAACATTTTCTCCTCTTGTTTTTTCATACATATCCCAATTCAAGAGTTTTCGATCTCATCAGATTCCTCTCGGAAAGGCATTTCTTTACCTTGATCCTCTCCTGTTGATTTTTGTTCATGAGGAAGTTATTCAAGGATGAATGATTTACCTCTCTTCATTTTCTCTGCCATTCTATGTTGATTTAGGGACCGATGTCAGTTTATATCGCTTGTGAAACATTGAGGTAGGTGGTCTTGTGACTTTCGTTAAAATTCGAGTTTTTTATATGTGCCAAAATGGTATGAAACCATTTTTGGGCATTATTTTGCTCTATAATTGAAACTTGTTGATGCCTAAGTTGCTTAGATATTTGATTATATGAAATTTAAGTATGTGATTGTAGTTTGTTTGATTTAGTGACACCCCATTGGTGCGTTCCCCAATGTTTTCCTTTTGGAAAGAATGCCTTTGAGGCATGTGACTATTCCCCCTTATGGATTTGATTAGAATGATATGTTCTTTTGTGAAATTCCCATGTGAGATTTTATGATTAAAACCGTGTAATAGTTTAATTTTCACGTGTTTTCTTAGATGTGAATTTCCCACATGAGTTTTTATGTTTAAAACCATGTGGTAGTTTTATACACATGTGTTTCTTTTGAAATGAAATGATAAATGATTGAAAGAGTTAATTTGACATGGGCGAGTCATAGTCTCAGTTAAAAGACAAGTTCTGGCTCATATGACTAATTACTCCTTGCTTACCATGGGTGAACCACTCTCTCAATAAAAAGGAAATAGTCAGACTCAAGAGGATAATTACTTTAAGGTCGTGAGTGGGTCACATATTTGATGGTTGGTATCATTGAGTCTTCTTTTTAATTGTTGAGCGATTATATGATCCACTAAGGGATACATAGAATGAGCTCCATTGGAAACTTAAGAAATGGTTAAATGCCAATATTCTTAAATTTGAAATAGTTATGTCATGTGTTCAAGGTTACTTTGGTATGGTGGGTTGATGGGACTAGGGTAGACTTCGAGACCTTTGTAATGTTCACGGAACTTGTTAAATGAAATGCAATGACTCATGATGCATCTTCCAAGCCAAAGCACAATCTTGGAGTCATCCTTCACTTTTTATCTAGATGGTCTTTTGAGACATCTGTTGTGTTGCTTCTATATTGGGGATTGGCAGGCTAAGGATGAAACTTGAGATTGTTTAATTTTAACTAAAATTTAACTTGTAAATAAAATAAACAAAATAAAGGTATAGTTTATAAGATAACTACCTAGTTACTGATTTTACTAACAACTGTTGCATATATTCACTGAATTTAGGCACATATGTTTGGTGGTTACCTACTAGGATTAGTATCACACCCTGTTTGGGTCATTATTTTGGTCCAAAACAGCCTATATGATTGCAGATGTATACAAGGGAAAGCGTTCTTATATAGATACTTGATTGCTACTTAGGAGAAGGAGATCAAGGGACCAAGGCGAGGCTTGTGATACTTCTGAGTTTTACTTCTGTTCTACACTTGTATTGTATTTTTATATAATGGAAGTGTATCTTATTTTGGATTGTTTGTTAGAACATACTACATGATGCATTACCATATCTACGGTTTAATACATGGATAGTTATCTATCAGACATCCACTATTTCGTTTCAGTTGAATAGTGTTTACTACTTCTGCTATTTTTTTATATTTATTCTACCATGTTACACTCTTCCAATAGGGGGAATAGTTTCCCACTATCACACCCTAGTTCCTCGTTTCATGTCGGTAGCCTCTGGTGTTTTGGGAAATTCACATAAGGCCTTGTGGGAAGCCGGTCCGACTATCGATTTAGTGGTAAGCTTGGTCGGGACGTTACAAAGTGGTATCAGATGATTTATTTCTTCTTTTACTTAATATTTGAATCAAATATATTGGATAAGAAGGAAAAATGGATTTGGTAATAAACTGTGCCTTAGAGTAGCTATCCTGCGTACATGAAACATCTGAATTACCCCAAATGAATTGTAATTTTTTCTAGTTTTACAATTTCACGAATTTCACCATTGGGTGACACACTAGATTTTTACTATTACTATTGATGCAGTTGTGGGTTCTATTTTAGTTACAACATGATGAGATGAGGGTATTCCATCTCATTCGTCATATAGGTACATGTTAGAAGGACATTCCATGGATTATGCCATGCCATCCAGAATGCATTTGTTATCACATGTTGTAGTGATAGATGATGTGATAACTATGTCTTCTGTTGTGATATGTGTATTGGTATGTGCAATGGTTTGGATTGAATTGACATGAAACATTAGTTCTAGAGGTGTATGGTCCCTCATAGACCAGAATTTGGTGGATCATGATTCAAATTTTATCTATATTGGTACTATGATATGTTCTATTTGGGTACCAAACATTAACTCGTGGGGAGTATGGGCCCTCACAGATCAGAACATGGCATCCCCCTAGTTGGTTTTTTCTGTAGTGTACGGGTTTTCTGGGAAATATGGAGTTTCTATCCTAAAAAACCTAGTACACATGCCATGTATTCTAGCCTAACACAATGTGTGTTATTCCTATTTGGGGAAGAATGGGTTCTATGATTTAAGAAGAACATGCTGTGTACCAAAAGTATACTCCATGTAATCCACGACTGTGTAACCATCCGTGTGAGGAGGGAACACGGGTTGTCGAGTATTTAGTAGGACATACCATGTAATGTGAGTACATTCCGTGTATAGGTTGACCGTGTATCTATATTTGTGACTAATGAAACTAGTAGATGAAAATATTGTTGTACAAACTGTGTCAAGGGTGAACACACTTTGTTGTCTTATACTAGTAGAACCATTTAGTTCTTCCTGTGTAGAGGTACCTATGTAGGAAAGAACCTCACGTACATGTTGTGTCTCTTGGGGAACACGTTGTGTACATGGGATGTTACATGGACATGTTGGGAAGAAGTACATGCCCATGTAGAGGCCTGGAAGAACACGCAGTGTAAGGAGTTATACACACCGTGTGCTCCTATTTTGAAAAAAGTGAGCATTTTTCCCTCTCTTTCCCACTTTTCACTTCTGAGTTTCAGTTTTCCCTTCATTAAACTTGTACTGAGGTGCGTGTGCTAGACTATAGAGAGCAATTCCACCATGAAAACCTCGAGTAGTGCACTAGGAGAGTGGTGGTGAGTATACACTGGAGATGGTAGGTCATGGGCTACCGATGAATCCTCTAGTTGTGCCAACTATGACACCAGCCATTATTCCAGATGTGGGTGTAGACTCATTGTTCTGAAAGGTTTTTTGAGGTTCATGTAGACCATCATGGGAGCACCTTAGGCTGCCACAACTATGGAAGAGCTGACACTTATATTCCAGTAGCAACATCTAACTACTTCTTCAGGGGATAACTGACCATAGGCTGTGGAATTAGGGTTGTAGTTAGTAGTGAAAATCATTGAGAATATTGAGACACCGCTTGAGAGGGGGGTCAAGCTCATGGCTTATATTCCACGTGATTCTACCAAGAGGTGGTGGGATGTTATCACACAGATAGAGAAATATCATAACATGACATGGAGAGACATCGAGATAGTATTCTACAGCTACTTATTTACTTATTCCCTCAAGACTGTTCAAGCCTAGGAGTTCATGAATCTAGAGTAGGGTACTATATCATTGATGGACTACCTACCCACTTTACATAGCTTCAGCAATTTCCACCTGTTCTATTGGGAGATGAGGTGTTGAGAGACATGTTATTTGAGGATGGACATCAGTATGACAACCAAGCTCAGTTTAACATTTTTAGGTTTTCTTTTGTGAATTCCATTGTAAATCAGGTCTTGATTACTTAGTTCAACCTATGAGAATCTGTGGGTGCGAGCAAGGGAAGGACATCACTAGGATCTGGCACTGTCTTGACCATAAGGAAGAAGTGTCTTATAGAGTTTCCTTGTAGGAATCCGAGTAGTCAAAATGTATCTTCTGGTAGCTAGGTAAGGTGATATCAGTGTAGTAGAGTTTGACACATGAGGACATAGTGCTCTAAGGAAACCGTTGAGTGATGAGATTCCTACAATATGGGCTATCTATAGTGGTTCTATAGGATGTTTCCACCAGTGTCTAGTTGGAGAGGTTCTGTACAGACTCCATGTGCAGGAGTAGGGTCAATAGCTTCCCACTAGTCTAGAAACTGGAATACGTCGGGGCGTGCGGGCCAAGGCGGTGGGTGTGGCAACGGAACCCAGACCTCAGGATTTCAGCGACAGTAGGGCAGGCCATCTCATGGTTTCTAGGATGTGTCTCAGAGCCGCGGTATAGGTCCAAAATATGAAGTGCAATAGACCCAATATGATCAGGATCCTAGCCATTCTACTATCAGCGGTACTATTCTGGTTTCTTCTATTTTATCCTCTGCACTTTTTGATACTAGTGCAATGCATATTTATATATATGTTCTTTTTGTGGAGAGAATATGGATCTATTTTTATACCTCTGAGAACGTTATGATGCTAGACACCCAGTAAGGGATCAGAACATCATGCGTTCATCAATGCAAGGAGTGCCCCCTAGAGATTGGTAGGTGTCACTTTCTATGGAATCTCTATATCTTTGAGATGTAGGGGTTTCATGTCATACTTCAAATGGATTGGCTGGTATACTATCTATCATTAGTTGTCTACTATCGACATGGGGGGAGCTTTACATCATGATATGGAAGGTTATTTCTATACAAGGTCGAATGAGATGTCCAATCAAGTCGAGCTAGACCTGAGCATCGTGGGTTGGGAGAGATGACACCCCAGATTGCATGATTATTTTTGGATTATCAGGGAACACATGTCGAATATTTTCCTCCAGTGGTAGATCATTTTCGGAACATCTAACCAAAAAACTTCACAGGCTTACCTCTAGTCATAGGGGTGGAGTTCACTATCAAGATAGTTCCAAGAGCTGCACCGACATCTATTCCTCCTTACAGGATGACTAAAATAGAGTTGCAAGAGCACAAGAGGTAGTTGGATGTTCTAAAAGCTAAGGGTTTTATCTAACCTAGTACTTCACCTTGGGGTTCACCATTTTTTTTTGCAAAAAAGGAGGATGTTACCCTTAGGTTATGCGTGGAATATCAGAAACTGAACCAATTGATGTTTAAAAATTGATATCTCATTCCATGTATTTATGAAATATTTGATCTCCGTAGAAGAGCATTAGTGTTCTCCAAGATTTAATTTAGGTCAGGATATCACCAGGTATGTGTTAGACCAACAGACATACCTCGTACAACCTTTCGTAGCTGGTACGGTCTCTATGAGTACATGGTTATGCCATTTGGTCTCACAAATGCACCAATAGTTTTCATGGTGCTGGTTAACTGAGTTTTCCATCCTTACCTATATTCCATTGTGGTGGTTTTCATGGACGATATCTTGGTTTATTCTCATAATCAACACAACCATACCAAACACCTTGATATCATTTTGAATACACTGATATAGTATCAATTATATGATAAGCTTGTAGAATTACACTTACAAATGGATCATATTCACTTCCTGGGTAATATCATCTCATAGACTGGAGTATTAGTGGAGCTAGAGAAAGATAGAGAAGTAGTTACCTGGGAGCATACCAAGATCGTTTATGAGGTTTAGTGTTTTGTGGGGATATATGGTAACTAAATGTGTTTTATACAGGACTTATCATGCTTATCAGCACTGATGAAGTTCTTGAAAAAGAAAGGTGTGAAGTTTGAATGGTCAGATTCTTGTAACACAACCTTTCAATAGTTTAAGGGAAGTTTGAAATCAGTGATGATACTGATATTTACATAGTTGGGAAACCGTTCCACTATGTACTATGATGCATCAGGTATTAGTTCAGATGTAGTTCTTATGTAGGGAGATCGTATAGTTGCTAACAAGTACCAGCAGTTGAGGCCACATGATTGAAATCACCCGACACATGATCTCGAGTTGGCAGCAGTTGATCATGCCTTGCGTTTCTAGAGACATTATTTAATGGGGGAGCATTTCTTGGTGTACACAGACTACAAAAGTCTCAAATAAATCTTCACTCATAGTGATTTTAATTTGAGACAGTGATGGTGGGGGGAATACCTTGTGTCATGTGACTTTGAGCTTGCCTATAGCCATAGAAAAGGTAATGTAGTGGCTAATGCACTGATCAGGGGACTCATATACAGGCAGTGTAGGAGGCCAATAATGAGTGTAAGCTAATGGATTTTTTTATGAGATTCATTTTGAGGTGCTCAATAGTCAGGGATAAACTTATATTTCATCTTTTACAGTTACCTTTACCCTACTGGAAATAGTGTGGATGAGACAGCTATCAGATTCTGAAGGCTTAGTTCTACAAAAGAGTGTGGAAGGAGAGGACCCTCCTCCTGGATGGCCAATAGGTGATGATGAAGTTCTGCGTGTCCATGGACGTGTGTGGATTTTAAGGGATATACGCGAGGAGATGATGTGGGAGTTTCATGCTTCATCTCAGGGAATGCATCCTGGAGTAACCATGATGTATTGGGACTAGCGCTGTCAGTACTGGTGGTCGGGTATGAAGTCAAATGTAAAGGGATTTGTTACTAGGTGTTCCACCTGTCAGCAGGTGAAGGTGGAACATCAGTGGCCTACTTGAATTTATAGTAGAAACCCATTCATAAGTGGAAATGGGATGACATCGCAATGAATATTGTGACAAGGTTACCGGTTTTACCTAGAGGGAATGATGTTGTGTAAATTTTAGTCAACAGTCTTACGACGGTCTCTTAATTCATTCCAATCAAGGAGACTTTTGGTATTGATAAGCTTGGGATGATGTAAATTCGAGAGGTGGTACAACTTAATGGGGTTCCTCGTTATATCATTTCAGATAGGGATGCTTGCTTTACGTCTCATTTCTAGCAGAGCTTTCAGAAGGCGCTGGGTGCAGATGGGCTTCAGAGCATAGATTACCACCCTCCGACAGATGGCATGCCAGAGTGCACAATTCCAGTGCTGGATGACATGTGGTGTGAATGTTCCCTAGACATTGGGGGATCATGGGAGAAACATATACCCCTATTTGTGTTCACCTATAATAATAGTTTCCATGATTGTATTTAGATGGCTCCATATGAGGCTCTATATGATAGGCCATGCCGATCACCCCTATGCTAGATGGAGGCTGGAGAGGTAGCTATGTTGGGTCCTCGTCTTGTCCAGGAGACTACTAAGTTGCTTCACTTGATTCAAATATAGATGGATACTATATAGTCTCATCAGAAATATTATGCTGATCGACTGAGATGACCTCCTGAGGTCATGGTTGGGGATCATGTTTTCCTACGTGTTGCACTGAGGCAGGGACAAAGAGGCTCATGAGACACGGTGATATCTCACTATGATATGTCAGACCATTTGGGATAATGGGATGAGTTGTGTTAGTTTCTTATCTGTTACAGTTTCCTTAGAGGTACTGAGTCGTGAACAACGTCTTCCATGTGTCTTAGTTGTGCCGCTATCACTCAGACCCATCTCACGATTTTCAGCCTAAGGAATTTGAGCATCAAGTTGATGTATCCTTTGGGGAGCATCTCATTGTTATAGTTTATAGGAGAATGAAGGTTCTCTAAGGCCAGTTAGTTCCTCTCGTGTGAGTGCTATGGTAGCATGACTGTGTACAAGAAAAGAGTTGGGAGAGGGAGGCCAACGTACGTGCTCAGTTTCCAAATTTCTTCTCAAATATTTATTCACCTCCCTTGGAATGGGAAATTTATGGACAAATTGATTTTAGGGGGGATGTTTTTTAGAACCCAGTTCTTCTTATGAGGTACAATTTATTTGTTTTTCTTTTCCTTTGTGTTATATTTGAGAAAAAAAGAAAAACTAGAAAAATGATAAGATTTATTAGAACACGTCATGTACTTCTATGTACACGTTGTGAAGTTTGGCCTTGTAGGATGAGGATACATGGTGTGTCAATCAGTTGGCTAGGAAGAGGAGAAAAGGACCCTACACACCGTGTACTTCCTTATACACGTCGCATAGTCATGTCAGCAATTTTGGTGTAGGACCTATAAAGTGAATCGGTGAATTTATGAATAGTAAAATGATATACACACCATGTATACTAACTTACACGCCGTGTACTAAAAAATTTCACATTAAAACAAGCATTATCCTCATTTTATATTCTTCTGGACAGAGGATCTGTTATGTGAAGAAGGAGTAACAAGATCATTTTCTCCTCTCTTTTTGTCATCCAGAACCCGATTCAAGTGTCGTTGGTCTCGTTGGATTTCTCTCAGTAAGGGATTTATTCTCCCTGAGCCATTCTTTTTAATTTTTGTTCTAGATGAAGTTATTCACAATTGAATGATCTATATATTTTACTAGATCTATGCCATTCTAGGTTGATTGAAGTGCCGATGATGGTATATATCACTCGTGGGACATCAAGGTAGGTGGTCATGTTCCTTTTTTAATAGTTAATTTGATTACATGTCCCAAAATGATATGAAATATTTTTGGATATTTTTTACTCTATAATTGAAACCTATTTATGTTTAATATTCTTTGGAATTTGATTATATGAAATTGAAGCATGTTATTGCTATTTTTTTTATTTACAGACCCCCCGAGGGTGTGTTCCCTATTGTTATCCATTTGGAAAGAACACATTTGAGGCATGTGACTATTCCCCCTTATGGATTTGATTAGAATGATATGTTGTTTTTTGAAACTCCCACATGATATGTTATGATTAAAACCATTTAATCCATTAATTTTCATGTGTTTTCTTCTATGTGAATTTCCCACATGAGTTGTTATGTGTAAAACAATGTGATAGTTTAATTCACTTGTGTTGTTTTTGAAATGAAATGATACATGATTAAAAGAGGTATTTAGCCATGGGTGAGCCATATTCTCAGTAAAAAGACAAGGTCAGGATCATGTGACTAATTACACCTTACTTACATTAGGTGAAACATTGTATTTGTTAAAAGGAAATGGATAGACTCAAGGGGATAATTACATTAAGGCCATAAGGGATACATCATTTTGGTGGTCACACTAACTGAGTATTATCTATAAATGTTGAGAGAATCTATGATCCATTGAGAGATACTTAGAATGGGCTCTACTAGAAACTGAACAAATGGTTAAATGCTAAAATGCCTGTATGCATAAGTGAAAAATGGTTATTCCCCGAGTTGACAGTTACTTTGGTTTGGGGGTATATGGGCCTAGTCTGGACATCAAGACCTTTTTAAGTTAGCAAAACTTGTTAAATGAAATGCAATGACTCATGACACATTTTCCAAGACAACGAACAAGCTTGGAGTCGGTCTTTACTTTTTATCTAGATGATTATTTGAGACATCTTCTATGTTGTTTCTATACAGGGGATAGGCAGGCTAAGGCCGAATCTTGAGATAGTTTCCCTTAAATGAAATTGAAATACTAAAGAACACAAACAAAATAAATTTATAGTTTACTAGAGTACTACCTAGTTACCATTTTTACATATAGTTATTGCATATATTCACTAACTATTAGGCATAGATATTTGGTGGTTGCCTATTGGGATTACTCTCATACAAAGATTGGGTCCGGATTTTGGGCCCAAATAGATTATATGATTGACGGTGTAGACAAGGGAAAGTGCCATTATATAGGTAATTGATTTCTGCTTAGGATAAGGAGAGCATGGGACCAATCCGAGGGTTGTGCTGCTTCTATGTTTTATTTCCATTCTTCAATTGTATTGAATTAGTATCTGATTGTAGTGTATCATGTTTTGGCTTCTTTCATAGAACATATGTCATCCTGTATTACCATTTTAAGGGTTTGAGACATGGATATTTATATTACAGACTTCCACTATTTTATTTCAGTTGAATGCTATTTAATGATTCCTATATTTGTAAATATTTATTCTATTGTGTCACACTCTGCTAATGAAGGAATAATTTCCCCACTATCAAACCATTGGCCCTAACTTCTAGTCACTAGCCTCTAAAATTTGGGGAAATTTGCTTGAGGCCTTATGGCCAACTGGTCTGACTATTAGTTTAGTTGTAATCCAGGTCGAGACATTACACATGTAGTTATTGAATTCTTCAAAAATCATAATAATTTTTTTTAAAAATATGAATTATATCAAAAAATATTTTGATCAAGTCTCCAAATATTTATTTAGGATAACTAATTTTAGATATAAATAATTATTTTTCTTTTAATTTTTGACATTGAACACTAAATTATTTATTCCTTAAATATCATCTAAAACATAAAAAGGATCAATCATTCTCCCTTATGTTTCTTGATGTGTTTTTCACTTTACAAAACCTCATTTACCTCTTGAAGCACTATAGTTTATTATTACTTCAATAATATCACTCTGATCATGATATCCATTCATAGTTTCAATGTAATTCATGAATCAAACTGGTAGCATCCAAAAATATTTCACGGATGAGTGAACATCTTGTGATATTCTTTGAACGTTTGAATATATCATTTATTCATTTCAAAGAAAATTATATACCAAAAAATGGAAGAACAAGTATATATTTATAATATTATTTTCCCATGAATTTATCTATTTTAAATATCATCTAGATGCTATTTAGGCATAGTTTTTCAATAACCTATAAAACTATATAGAAGTACATGTACATGATCATTAAACACCTAGATTTGTGACAAAAAACATTGAACATATATTTGATAATGGAATGATCTTTGGATGTGGCATGATTAGTGGAATGTTGAATTATTGTAGAATATATATTTCTCTTTATATTTTTATTTGTGAACATGAATAGATGAAAAAAATCTCTCTTCTTTCTTCTTCTTTCTATCATCATACAAGAGAATTATTTTGTAGAATAGTTATTGTATTTATTTTCATACTTATTCTATAGAAAATTATTCCATTTTAATTACCAGAATTAGTATATAATAGCTCTATATATCATGAATCCATGGTTATTAAATTTTATTCATATAGAAGATCATTATAATTTACAATCGATATTTTCCAATGTGTGTCCACTTGACCCCTTCATACAGTTACACAGTTTCAATTTTTGGTCACTTAGAACTTCATGTGGTAAATATACCCTTCATGTGGTCAATAAATTTACAATATACAATTTATCTAACCCTTCATATGGTCACTAGACCCATCATGTGGTTTATCTCACATTGAATGGTTGAACTAAGATAATCACGATGTCATTCAATGATAGTCATACATGCGATCTTGCAGAGTATGGTCGATCGAATGTGTATTGTTTAGTTGATCATTAAATACATAGTCAATCAAAAATAATTCAAAGGGGAAATGAAACTACCATCAACTAGGTAGAAAATTTATATCAAAATCACCAATTTCATCTGCAATCTCTTCTAAACACCCACATCAAATCCAATGTTTTTCTGATATCAATCATATTAACGAGACATGTTTTGTTCATTCACCAATTTTTTTTTAATTTTTAATTGAAGATAATCACATCAATAATTAGATATTTAGGGATAATTTCTCAAGAATTATTTGAAATTAATGTTTATAAATCAATAACAATAATCTAAGTATCATCATCACCTCATTTTAACTAACCCAATTCATATTCTGCAATGGTAAAAAGAATCAACACTTAGGGTCAATAATTTCTCACTTACTCGTGTTTTCTTAAATTTTTTAAGATATAACCCTAGATGTCAGGTTGATGAAATTTTTCCATTAATAAAAATTTTAGATCACCAATTTCTTTTATTTCAATTCCATATTTTTTATGGATAATTATATCATATGATTAGTCTATAAGGGAGTTAAATGTGGCACAATTACGGAGATATTTTCATAAGTGTTTTAAAATAATTTGAATATGTAGTGAGTCCCCAAGATAATAAACCTTAAATTCGGAAGATTGAGAGATTATTATGATATGTAGTGTCTATCATTTGGAAATGATATAAAATAATGGTATGTTCAGCTAGGATCTCTTTAATACCCCTTATCTCTTAATGCGATATTTTCATTAAAGAGTTAAAAAAACTATTTTTTCACTTGTTGTGTTGTAAAAAATAATGATATCATCATATGTAAAATATGTCACTCTCATTGATAATATTGTCTCAATATCAAATCATTTTTTTCTTTATAACTCTAAAAACACCTTTAGTGATAAGTATTTGTTTCTTCAGGTTATTTATATATTATTTTCAATGGTATGGATATATTTCCATTTTTGATATTCCGAAAATAGTTCCCCAATCCTATCAGCTTTTGTGACACCCTTCCACTATATAAAATTTCCCCATGTTACCACCAAAAAAATATTTCATGAACTAGAATTTTTTTGAACACCTACAATGTTTCTTGTACTAACACCAAATCTCTACATATGATATATATGCATAATATTCATAGACTAACACAATCGATCCAAAAATTACCAAATCATAACATTTATTTATTAACACATAAAAAATAATCAATCCTATGGGTACAATAATAACAAATAACCTTGATCCATAACAATAGAAATTTTTATTACAGA
Source organism: Viscum album (assembly GCA_963277665.1). NCBI lineage: Eukaryota > Viridiplantae > Streptophyta > Magnoliopsida > Santalales > Viscaceae > Viscum > Viscum album. The sequence goes on along the minus strand of OY728152.1, from coordinate 1,475,128,555 downwards.
ATTATAATGATTAATTTATTTGTTTAATAATAATTTTTTTGGAGATGATATCTGTGTTAATTTTTTTTAATGAATTATATATAATGATTTTGGAAAATTTGAAGATATTATAATAGTATGGATTAATGATTTTAAATTTGAGACTAAATAATAAGACTAGTTATTATAATCTATTGTCTCTGTGTTTGTGATCATGAACACATGATGAAATGTAATGATTTGATAATTCTCATTATAAATAATAAATTTCATAATAGTAACATTAACATAAATAAGTTATGGAATTAGTAAACTTAATAATCCTTGATGATATTTTAGGTTTTGAATATAAACACTGTTCTAGTGGATTAAAAATATTTGTATCATTTTTAGAGTTTTTTATACGAATATTCCTATAACTTTTTAAATTTCCTAAAAAATATATTCACATTCTTGTCAGACTAAATCAATTTAGGTAATATCTTTGATGTGTGTGTATGTATACTGATGACGAGAAGGTTCATTTTTTATTTTTAATAAATCATGTGATGATGAATCCCGATGGTTCATGTTATTGAAGAAATCAATTGTGACACCTCAAACTCCCCCTCCCAGATCTAGTGATTAAATATATTCATTATTAACTAGTTTTGATACTCAACTAAGTGAACCAAATATAAATATCCATTATTACTAGATCAATATTAAATATTTCGGCACTTATATATATATATATATATATATATTACCTTTTAGGTTTTACGTTTCAGAGAATTAAGAAATAACTTATAAATAATTAACCCATATCTTTCTATCAAATGGATACATTTCCAATAAACCAAGAAATATCATATTTTTATAAGTAGTCTTACTCATCTCCCAAAAAATTTATCCACACATGGAATCCATATATAAATTTCACACATAACACTATTCATTATAGTATGGTGAAATGGAGACTTAAGATTGGTGGCATCAAATGGAAAATAAAGGTATCATAAAATAAAAGCTATCAGGAAATGAAAAAGGATAAAATAATTTGGAAAAAATTATATAAAAAATAAATTGAGAATGTATTATATTTCTAGATAAAAAAATGAAAATAATCAAATGGAAAAAAATAAGTGATTACATTGTGATGGAATTAATAATAATTGTAACCATAAACATATTATTAAGGCCTTTTTTAATAAATCATATACTAAAAGGTACTTTTTACCCCAATTATCCAAGGTTGTTTATCTTAGGAAACGAACCCATGCTTCATACAGATATATAATTGTAGACCCAACCCATTAGTAAATAATTCCAATGTAATAATCATACAAATGGAATGAATAAATAGTATAATACATAATCAAAATTCCTTTATAGTTAATTAAAATATATATTGAAATAAATGTATATGAAATTTAAATATTTCCTTAGTAAATAAATAGAATAAATTTCGTAATAGGAACCCTTCAAACAGACACCACATATAGTATTGAGAATATTTTTTTGGTAGATATTAGAAAATGAAATATAATAATATAGTAAATGTATAAGATATATACCAAAGATTAAATAACAAGGATATAAAGGATAAAAATAATGTCAAGAGGGAGATGAATAGTGATGGGGAACATAACCATTGTGAACAAGGTGAGGTATGAAATATTAATTCAAAAAGTAATTTATAAGGTAGTACATGAAACATAACATTAAAAATATATATATCAAGAGTTTTATGGGATATTGGAATAGAATTATAAAAATATTTTTCATAAATATTTGGTAATTAAAAAAAACAATCTTATAAGATTTTTTCAAAAATCCATTGAAAGTGGAATAAAAGGTGAAAATAGAAAACATAATATTAAGAGAATTGTAAATATTGAAACCTTGAAAAATATTATATTAATGGTACGAATCATAGAGTAGAGGATAAAAATATACATAGGGTGAATGAAATCACAATATTTATTCCTCTAAAAAATTAAGTTTTTTTAAAATGAAAAATTAAAAAAATAATGATAATATTATTTAAAATGAAAACATAATGAGGAAGACTAATTAAGAATAATAGTTATAAAATAGGGAATAATTTTTCATGCATTAAATTTTAAAAATGATATCCATTTCACACATTTGTGAATAAAATAAAAAAATAACCCGTATTGAAAATGTTTATAATATTTATTTTTAGCCCATTTAAATAATTTCAAAGATATAAAAAAAAAAAATAAAATAATAATTTAAGTATACATAAGAAAATATTTGATACCATATAAATAATATAGAAATATAATAGAATGATTCCTGGACATTATGAAGTGATAAGACCAAGTCTACATACGGAAACCTTCTAGATGAATTGTGAATCAAAGGGAGGTGAAATGTCAAAAAAAATTAAACAACTGAAAATAAATAGGTAATGAAATTTAATACCATTACATGATTAAAGAAACCACATATATATGTATTAAATTTATCAATAATGGTTATAATTGACTGAAAGTAATTATGTTATTAACCCTTATGACTTAGGTGATGTGTGTATCGAAGGGAAAATAAAATGTAGAGATTAATGAAAAGTCAAAATACCAAGAGAATCAAAATATTTAAGATATACTATGTCAATAATGTAGTATTATAACCATATAAAAGTAAATTGGTTAATAATAAGAAGCATGTATCAAAGAATTAAATTTGAGACCAATAACCAATTCCTTAGCTCCATTTTTATTTTATCATGGTTACACATCCTTTATAATAAAATTTTGTTTATTAAAAATAGAATATACATGTGAATAATATACATTTTTTTCATTATTTACTATTTATAATCATTTTAATTAATTTATTTCTATTTCAATCGAATAGGTATTGGGTGTAAGTCATGTTTTCAATTTAATTATACAAATTTGTTTTGACTGCATGATTTTGATTATTTGTAATTTATAATTTTGAAAGATTATTTATTTATGCCTATTTTAAATTAAAATAATATTATATTATATAATATAATCTATCCATATATTTATAAGATGATATGTAAAGCATTAAAAAAGTCCTCATAGAATGATGAAACTAGCCATTATAAAGGCATTTCAAAAGTGGGGGATAGATTGTATATAACATAAATAGATTAAAATAGTTATACCCTATCATATTAATATTAATTTGAATTTATAATTATATATGAAATAATTTTGGAATATTTAAAATGGTAAATTTAGTGGGAGAATATAATGTAGAAATTAGAATATAATGGAATGAGAATCAGAGTTACCTCTTAATTATAGTTTTTTATGTTTCCAAATCCTCAAAGGATTGGGATTTCATAAATCTAGAACATTATAAGGTTATTAAGATAAATAGTATAGGTAGTTAGGGAATATATTGGTATTTTATATTTTAATTGGAAGTGGATTTCAATGGGAATGGAGTAAGAGTTCTTAAATATAAGGAGAGGGTTATTGTTGTGTAAACATTTTAATTATTTTATCATTTAATCCAACTAATATTTAATGTAAATTATTAACAAGATATTAATCAGTTAATTATTAAAAATATGAGGTCTATTTTACATTTATATCACCCCTAGAAAAAATATAACATTACAATAACTCAATTAATTTCAAAGAACAATAAAATAAATTTTTATTAGGATAATATATAGGATTGGTTCTAAAATATTAAATATAAGTTTCTAAATTCAAATTAATAATTTTTGATTCATTATTTTACTCATTAAATAAATTATTGGACATCAAAATGTCACTAAAATTTTAAATTCATGCTTGTGTCCTAATTATTTCATAAAAGTTGTGATATTCCTAAACATAATATATGTTACCTCTCATTAAAAAATAAAATTATTCAGTAATGTCCTAAAAATTATTCCTAAGATAAATTTGAAATGAATATTGTAAAAAAAATATTTTATCAAATACAAATTAAAAAACATTAGACTATAAATTTTAATGAAAATCATATGATTCATGGAAAAACAATGTTTCCAAATAAAAACTATTTATTTTGTTATCAATGATAAAATATTTATTTTTTATTATCTATTATATATCATATTAATGATAATTAATTAGTTATATTTCTTAAAAATATATATGTTATAAAATTATTCTTATAATTAATAGGAATTTATCATTTAAATACATAATCACGAAAAAAATTTTATTGTCACAAACCTTATACACCCTGAGAAATATTAAATGTCAATGGCAATTTTAAATTTCTAGAAACAATGTTATCAAAATTTTATAACAATTTTATAATAATAAGAGAATATATATTATATTAATTACATTTCATGAAAAAAATAATAAATATTCATAATTTTATATTATTATAAAACTTGTTAACATTTTAATGGAAATTTATTTACTAATAAGATATATAAATAGAATATAATAAAAGAAATTATAAATTATATTATCAATATTTTTATCAAAAATTTATGATAAAATGTTGATTTATTTTGAAAAATTATATCTAACCATTCATCAAATGTTTCACATTAAATATTATATGACATTAATTTAAATGATTTTATGTTAAAGATTTATTACTATGAATACCTGAATCATACTTTGTTGTGAATTATTTCGTAGAGAATTAATTACCAATAAAAATATTAATAAATTTAATTTATTTATAAAACTATATATATATATAATTAATAATGTAAAATAAGTTTTAAAAAATAACATTAATAAATAAAATATCATTGTTCCTGAATTAATTTGTTTATGAAAAGTATGAAAATAATGAAAAATAGGTGATAAAGATGTGAATAATTGTTTGTTTCGTGTTATTAAAAATAAAGAAATTCATTTAGAATTTACATTAAAATTTTTATAATGAGTTTTTAAAAAATTATTCATTATAAATCTATGTTGTAAAAACTAAAACTTGTAATAACAAGGGGTATTAGAAAGTTGTTTAATAGTTTATTGTTTATCGTAGTGGGTACTAATACTAATGTATTTTGTTGAAAAATTTTAGAACAAAAATTTACATTTTCAAAATATATTAAATAATGTGTAAGATTTTTATCTGTTAGAGGAGTTTTTCTAATGAAAAAAGAAAATTAATAAATAAAAATGTTCATTTACATTGTTTTCAGCTATAGAGAATTTATGAGAGAATTAATAGTATAGAGAGTTTAATTGAATTCCACTAACATTAAATATATTTTTTCATATAGAAAATATAAATAATACTTATGGAAATCATTAATGATAATAAATAAAATAATTTATTGATAGAAAAAAAAATTATGATAGAAAATTTTATTAACCATTGTAATGATCATAATAAATACATGTTTTTGAAATGATAGTGAACAAAAATATATTATAAAGGAATTACTAAAGAAATTATTTATTGAGATGTTTAGGTACATATTTTTTGATGAAATGGACACCACTAATGATATAAAGCAATCAAATAAAATTTTTAATACTATAAATTAATAGGAAATTATTATTATTGTTATTCATTATATATTATTATTACATTTTTGTCAAAATAATTTTCTCATAATTATGAGATCATAATTTTTATGAGCAACTATGATTAACTGGTTTTAAAAATAATCGAGTCATCAATTATTGCAAAAATTATTATTATTATTATTCCTTATATTTTGGGGGCACTTTAGCAACATTGTAGAAGGTACTGTTTGGCACTGTAGCAGTCTGGAAAATTCCCCAATTTGGGCTTTTAGGCCACCGATTTGGTCCTCAAGTCCTTTATGGACTTCGGGTCACCCATTCCTTTGGGTCAGTAAGGCCTTCGGGCCACCTCAAGGCCTTCGGTCTACCTTAAGTGAAGATGCAAAACAAAAAAACTATAAGGAACAAGCTATAGAAGGAGGATGATAAAGGATATTTCACCATAATAGATGCTAAATAGATTGCAAGAATGAGAGGGTATGACACCTTCCATGAGTACAATCTTGTGGATGCATAAGAAATCCTAGACGAACAGCCATGCGAAGGTGGGGAGCGGATTTCACGATGAAGATGCTAGGGAGGAGCAGTTCTACGTAGTTAGTCTAGTTTTTTTTTAATGTTTGAAGCCTAGGGGAAATAAATTTCACTATTCCCTATGTGCCATAAAATAATTATGCCTGCGGGGCTTGTAAGGGTTCCACATCGCCCCTTGAAAGGTGGGTTATCAAATATAAATAAAAAAGAATAGCCTTAGGGACTTTGGAGGGTGATAATATGGGGATATTTAATATGGGTGGATTACATACCATTATTGGGAATCTAAAAAAACCCCTGAAGAGATTGAAGAATCATTTTATAATGTTATAATTATTATTTACAAAAATAGAATTATATTTCTCACAATCACTAAATTATCTCCTAATTTTGTGTTTAAGTTATCTCTTTGAGAGTTTAAAATTGATTTATTTATTAATTTGACTTTTTGGGATCTGTAATATTTTTTTATTTTATATTTATTATCAATATTATCATGAAATATTTTGAGGTTGATATATGAATATGAAGTAATTGAAGTAATTTTGAATTCAAGTGTTGGGAAAAACCATGTCATGGTGAGAATGCACAACACTATGGTGAAATATATGAAAAAGTAATAAAAACATTATTGTTCAGAATTTTTTTTGAAATTTAATTTATAAAATTAAATCATAAGGTAAAACATGAAATTTTACATTCCCTTTGAGAACATGAAATTGGTGACGTTATTATAAAAAACAGGTATAAGAAAATTTTACATTATAAATCATGCTATGGTTGAAAGAAGATCATGGAAATCATTATCCTTAATGGATTAGATAAATAGATAACAATATAGATGATATTTGTGTTGTATAAATACATCTCATGAGGAAATTTTGGAAATTGTAATAATGGGTGTAAATCACTATGGTTGAAGGCTTCATAAAGATGTTATTTTATAGTGACCTTATACAAAACAAGTCCGAGGAGGCAAAGACTATGGTAATGAATCCATTTACTAATAGAATTTAGATCAATATATGGAGAAAATAAAAATAAATTCTTTTGGAATAAATACCATAATGTGGTGATATTTTGGAAACTAAGTGTTTTTTATAAAATTATATGTAGATTTTATGGATTTTGTTGATTTTTAACTATGATTTTTGGAATTTATTTTACATATGGTTTCCAATTTATGGCGATAGTATATATGCCATGGTTTGACACTACCCTATTATAATACTTATTTTTTCAAAATGAATTCCTAAGAAAGCCACCTAGTTTTTATAAGAATAATTCTTGTGAATAAAAAGTGGTAGATTTGATTTAGAATATGTATGTACTTCATTATTCCATGAAAATAATTTATGAACTACTGAAAAAGATAATTATTTTTGTGTTTTATGATTTTTTATATACATCATGATGAATTAAACTTTCAACTCATTGAAACTATGAGATTGTTGTTTTGATTTCTAGGAGAATAATATTATAAATTTCCCAAGGTTGTCCCCATGAAAAATGGTTTCTTTTTTATTGAAAGATAAATATGAGATATGATATACAATATAATCATCACTAAGGGATAGGTACTCATAAGATTCAATGAAACTAGTAAATATCATGTTGTGTATGTGTTTATTCTCAATTCATTTTCATTCACTCTGAATCTACATGTTAAGAGAAGATCTTATACACTAAACATAAAGGAAAAAACCCTAGGTTTGAAATTTGTACAATTATTAGTTTAAAAACTTGAGTTAATATGAATTTTTTTAAATAATTTAATTTCAGTTATATATTACGCAATAATGAGTTTTAACAAAATAAATATTTTAATATTATTATTATTTAACAAAAGATGTTATAACATAGCCTCAAATTTATGTGGTATGAATACGAAAAACATTATTTTAAAAATTTAGTATAATGGTTTTAGATAAATAACATAAATTTATAAGTAAGCACTTAATTTTTGGTAATGTCATTTTATGCATTGAAATTTATTTTTCTCTCAAAAAATTATTTCAATTGATTGTTGTGAACAAATAGTTAAAATAATTTTTGACTATTTTAGAAAACTTATTTGAAAAAAAATATCATAATTTTTTGAATTAAATTTTCTAAATTACGATAGGTTGATTTATTTGTGAATTTATTGAAAATATTTATTTCTCGATGACTAGTTAAAATTACTAATTTTTATAAAATCTAGATTTTATATTAAATTATTTAAATTGATAAATATTTTTTAATTTTTTTTTACAACTAATACTATTTTAATTTTGTTATTATATAACCACATTATGTAATTGGAATCAATTCTATATTTTCTTTTGGTATTAAATCATTCACAATGTATTAAAAGTTTCTCCTTAGAACAAAATTTTTCTATCAAGTCTTCACGTTTAATTTTAAATTTAACATTTACAATTCTATACATTATATTTTTAAAAAAGTGTATTAAATATTTTAAATAATAATATTTAATATTATATAATAATGTAAATAAAATTTGGGGTCAAAATTATTACTAAAAATAGGAAAATATAATTATTGTGGTTATGGTTAAGACGAGTTTACTAAGGGTCATAATAAAAATAAAAGTGTTAAAATAAAATATAAACTTGTAAAATTATTATTTATAGTTATATTCCCACCTTATCATATATAATTATATATAATGAACAATTTTGGATACTTTTTTAAGGTTTAAAACGTGGGTAAAATATTTGATTTTCAAAAGATCCATGTATTTTATCTCCCCACTTATAAAAGGAACCCCCTCTCATCCCCAATTAAAAATTGAAAAACAAATTGTATAATCTAATACCTAACCAAATATATTTCATAATTCCATCCGCACAACATAGAGGAATTATTTTGATTATGAAACCCTCCTAATACGACATCATATGTAAACCAAAATGGGTTTTTCGAAGTAGAGGTATAATATTTAACTATGCATTTTCAATTAAATTATTCCTCTAACCACTTTAAATATGATATAACCAAGATGATATAAAATAATCTGTATCTAAGATATAATTATATGTCATTATTTTATTTTCCGGACCTACATCTATATCTTTTTCCATGATGTTGTAAAAGAAACGTTCGCTTGTGTGTATGGAGGACAATCGCCTCACAGACTAATGTAAATAGTTTTCAAAAACCACCTCTCATGAATAGAAATAATGGTGTATTAAAAATATATATATAATAATTATGACATAATTACACTATTGGAATTATAATATCACATTTATCCTCTTAAATTCCATTCTATTGCAATACGATAATGTTGCTCATATATATGATGAATTACAGCCTCATGAAGAGATGTGATTCATTTTTTAGTTACACATTACATGGATTATAATAAACGAATATTTAATAAATATATGTTATATATATGAAATAATAATTTTTATTTTTATGTTTATATATTATTTTCATTACTTTCATCCCATCCACTATGAAAATGGAATCTATGTTCATGTGTACGTAGACCTACTATCTCAATAAACATTGTATTTTAGTTTATAACTAAAAATTTTATGGACTAATTGAAACAAATATAAAATGAATATATATTATAATTATATCATGGTTATAATTATTCATATTATGAAACAAGCATCAATGTAAAAGGACCAAAAATACCAAACCAAATCATACAAGAAAAGTGAAGCAGTTTTTACCAGAAATGTGATTTTAATATTTAATTGTTAGTAAAAAGGTAATAAAAGGTTATAGGTAAATAATATTTGGTTTGATAATACTGATTATTTTTATGTAATATATATATAATAAAACATTATTTTTTATATGTGAGGTTTGAATTCTTATGAAGGAAATGGAGACTTGAGGTAAGGGATTTTTGGATCACTTTTATTTTCAGAGGAAAAATTCCATATTCACTACTTGTTTTTTATGTGGTTTATATAATAGAAATGAAAGACATTTATTATTATTCTCGTGATTTGTTTTTCAATCTGGATATATATATATTTTTCGTTATTTCATGGGGATTAAGACTCAAAATATATCAATGTAGTAAATGTTTTATGTTACAAGATCATTTTTTATCCGGGTAGTTTAGGATTATGTTTTTTATTTTGAAATATTATGAACTATCTCTCAATAAAATCATGAAATTTATTGTTGTATGATTATTTTATGAAAAATATGTCTATGATTTTTATTTTTCACTCTTTATTTACTAATGTTTTCAAAAAAATATTTTTAATAATAATCATCTTTATTTCTCTCTTTAGTCAAAAATTACTTTTCTTCAATGTCTATATTTTATAAAACTATTTAAAAGAATAATTTTATTATAATATAATTAATTTTTATTGAAAAATTTTCCCATGTTTGAATTTTTAAAAAATATTTTTAGAGAAATATTCTTCTTCCCATCTGAGTAAGGTTCTGTTGAGATTTATCAAAAATGATAATGGAACATCTATTACAATATATATGATAAGAACAAAATTTTATATCTTCCTGACTAATAAATTCTTTCAAGTTTCATTAAATTTTTCAATGGTTATTTTCAAAGAAAATGTTTTATTTAAAATTTCATAATTTTTATGATTTTAAATAAGTGATTTCAAAATGGAAAGGATATTTTCCACAATAAATGTTCCAAGTGATCTTTCAAAATAATTTTCCATGAAATATAACACAATTTTATATTAAAAATTCTTTACAAGGGATATAATATAATAATATATAACTTAACCTTTCATGGTATAGTTTATGTTTATGTAAATTTTTTTTTGAAACCCATTTCTTTTCTAGAAGTTATGTTATAATGAATTGAAGAAATGATTATAAAACCCATTCCTTTTACATTGGATATTCTATGATGAAATACTAATGAACCCCATTTATTTTCAAGGGCTACGATATGATGAAAATTTTATGATATTATTGAATAATGATGTATATATTATGTAATAGTGGGACATATATATACCTCTAATAAATTGGGAAAATATTGATATATCATCAGATAAAAAAGGATGAAATGGGGAGTTAGAAAAATTCTATAAATGAGTTTTTCCACTATAATATTCATGAGAGTGAATAATGACTACTATAATGGTTTAGTGAGTGAAACCAATCCAATATCATTGCCTAGGGAGTGATCCTTAGATGCTAAAATGTTTTTCGGTGTGAATAAAATCTACAGTGATAATTATGGAAATGAGCATTGGAAACTCAAAAAATAATATTCTATACATTGTGTAAGCTAAAATTCCATGTGCTATATGAATGTTGTGCTTCAATGGATTATATTCACTGATTCTGTCGTGATTCACAAATTTTTAACTCCTAATATAAATTTCATGACTCTATTTTATGATATATAAAATGCAGGGCATGTTTTTCAAATTTTATTCTCATGTTCTCATACAATTATTCTCAATTCATGTTGAAATATCCCTTTTTTACCCTTTTTAAGAATCGGAGCTCACCCTTTCTTATGATTCCTTTAACTAAGTTGTAAATAATGGTATTTTATATGATAAATATATGAATGGTGATAGTTATGAATAACTAAGAGGGAAATTATATACATCACTTATGATCAAGTTTTTTATTTATAGAAGTTTCCAAAGTTACTAGACCTATACGATTATAGTGCAGATCGTTATGAAATATAATGAATATTAATATATTGAGATGTAATTTGTATGGATGGGATGTTAAGTTATTTAAAATTGGATAATTAATCTACCTCCTCATACTATTTATTATAGTACATATGTGAACATAATAAGAGCATAGGTTTTATCCCTAGGATCTGGAGTTCATTGTAATTATAATTATTTCATCAATTTGTATTCGTCAATATATATCATATGAATTATATCAACAAAAAATGTATCTTGATGTTTCATAGAAATAAATTTCATTTATTTAATATGAGGACGATCCTTATATTTCATTCTCATTCATTTGGTTTAATGTATATTTGTCTTAAAGGGTTTACTCGACAAAAGGAAAATATATGTTTTTTATTTATTAATCAGAAGAATATTGAATTGGAAGTGCTCTTGATGTGCCACTATAATCTTAATCGAAAACAGAACTAACTAATTCCATATTCTCAAAAATTATCCATAGTAGAATTATGAAAATTCATATTCTCAAAAACTATCAAATTTATATAGGATAACTTTCATTGTATCCATGAAAGTGATAAGAATATAAAATAATATCACTTTTAGTTATTCCATTATAAATTTTAAGGTATTTAAATATATTATATGGATATGATTATTATCAAAATTCATGGATATGGATACAATATTAAATACTAAAATTTTTGGAATAAATTGATATAAATTCTTTCGCACATGTTTGTTATAATAATATCCACCTCAGAAGACTATGATATACATAAATTATAAAATCATAAATTTTATTGAATATTAATTAAATTTTATCGAGGAATTACTTTAGAATAAAAAGATAATGATAAATCATATAGAGAGATTACATATAATACATTCAAATGACTGATAATTAAGGAGAAGAAGAAACAATGGAGATTATGATAAAGATAAATATGAAATAAATTTCAATGACCCAATGGAACTTATCTAAACAGTATTTTCAAAAGTAAATAGAAAACATTTTCATATAAGAATTAAATGTTTAAATTATTGAATGGTAGGATATTTTTACTTAATTTCCATAACAAGAGTCTTGAGATAGATCATAATGAACCGTCTAAGAGATAATTAAAAAATTAAACCAACATAATGGAAAATGTTAGTAAAGGTATAATTTTATCTAAAATCAATGAAAATAAATTCACATAATTTAAATTGATAAATAATATTTATTAGAAAGATAAATCATGTTATTAATTATATGAATGAACATCTAATGGTGAAATTTTGCATCCATACATGATTAAATAAAAAAAACTAGTTATTCATTTTATTATGAAAATAATAATAATGATGAAAGAAGAAGAGACTAAAATGGAATATGATTACAGAATAGATATTGTGGGGTGTAATAAAAATATTTCTAATCTTCAAAAAGATAATTCATAATTGAAGAAATTAATTGATTCAAATATTGAATCAATGAATACTTAAAATGAAGTAGAGTACCTGGAAAAGAATTATTGATCATAATTACATTATTTTAGAAATAAATAAAAAAATGGACCAACCTAAAAAATAATTTATTAGGACAAAATAAGACACTCACTCACTTAAATTCAGGTCACTTTAATATTTAAATTCAATAATGAAATTATATTTTAATTTTATGGAATCAATTAATTAATTGTGAGAAAATGTTTAATCATTTTAAAATATTTTCATTGATGCAATTAATATTTATTATTTTTGAAATTATAAAAAATAATTTCAGTGGTACGCAATGAAATGGATATGTTGAATTTAAAAACACGAGATCATCAGGTGAAAGGAAGATTGTGTTTCTTTCCCTATATAGTTATAAATCACTTGTTTTCTTATATAGTAGCAATATTAAAAATTATATAAATAGTGTAGTGAGAATAAATAATGTATTGAATACTTATTTTAAGGGAAAATTTGATTAAAAATAAATTTTATTTAATAATTATATTGTGATATAAAATTAATTAAAATAAAAAAAATGAAAATTTAATATGATAAACTTGTTAAATTTTTTAATAATTAGATTAGAAAATTTTAATTTGAATATAGATTATATAGTTTATTTATTTATAGTTAAAATTCATATACTTGTTTTTATAACATTTTTTTACTATAAAAATTGAGGTGTTGATCCATGTGGGAGACAAACTCAAATAAAAATAATGAAACAAATTCTTATAAGCATGTACTCAATGTAAAATGTTTTTTAACCAATTTTAAAATCATATGGATTTTGTGAGAAAAAACCAAAAAATACTAATGAGGGTCTTAATATTCAACTAGAGTAGATTATACAAAGTAATATATATAAATATTTTTTTTATAGAAGAGAATTAATTATTAAAATGATATGGTAGTTAAGGTTGCATATAATGACTCAAAGCATAAAACATTTCTAAATTTAGATAATGTATGTTCCTCACAAGGATAATTAATTTAAAATTTTAAAAGTAATTTATAAGTATTATGGAGGATACATAAAGTTTTTCAATGATCAAAATTTCAATATAAAATGAATTTACACCACTAAAAATATTTAATATAATTTTACATAATACGTTTTCTAATTGTTGATGGATTAAGACCAAATTTATTATGTATTTATTAATTGCATGATAATGGTAACGAATTAATATTATGTAATAAAATATGATTCATTCGAACACTGAAATATTTAATACTATTCATGAGAGGGTGAAGAAAATATGAAAACATATTCTTGAAAATCGATGAGAAAAATTTTCCTTACTTGACCGTGAAAGTAAAAAAATGTGTTACAGAATTGAGGACTAGCCAAATTGGGTCAAAATAACATTTTAATTATTTTTTAATTATATTTTATTTTAAAATACACATCATATAAAAATATATAGATCCACTTTATTAAAATAATTTCACAAATGAAATATGGCGAATCATTTGCATAAGTATGTGGATATCGATATAAAGAGGACAATTGAAATTTTATTTCAAATGATTATGGGACTACTTAAATGAAATAAAACCACAATCATAATTATAATATTAATTTTATTATTTTTTAATTTTATACTTGTTTTATTTTTATTTTTTCTAAATCACATTAAATTGAAATGTTTTAAATCTATTTCAATCTGACTAAGAACTGAACATGACATGGTATTACTATATTTCAATTTAATAATCTATCCGAATACAAAAAATAATGAGCTTTAATCATATCTTGAAAATCATAAATTAAGGTATCAATATAGATATCTATAAATGATATAATAAAATAGAGTTTTTGAGAGAAAGAATCTAATTCTGTTTGATATTATAAAAATTTTATATGATGATGATAGTTAAAAAATTCTTTTAGTGACATCTTACAACCATGATGATGTATATTAAAAATAAATTTATTTTTCAATATATTTTTTAAAATAAAAATTTTGAGTTATGATATATCAAAAATTCAACTATGAATAATTTTGAGGTTTTAGGTATCAAAGGATTAATTACTATTCAATGATGATATTTGAAAAAATTAGATCTAGGATAAAATGGTTGAATTTTCACACGGTATACCCATAATTGAAGAATTCATAAATGTCATAATAATTTTTGGAGTAAAAATATTGACAAAATTAATGTGATTATATTATATGTTGATTCTTCTCAAAGGACATTAATTCAGTTTGATGAAGAGGTCGAAAATATCAAAATAAAACTCATGAGAATAATGTATAAAAATATAAATACTAGAAATGAATATGAATATCTGTATTAAAATATTAAATACAATGAAAAAGATATTAAAAATATGAAATGATGTATTTTAGGGTTATAAAACATGTTGAGTGTGCAGATATCATAATGAATAATAATAATGGAGGTTAAATAAGGTCTTTGAGAACTATAATGAATACAATATTACTCACTCAAATTGAACAATTTTTTATTGAATAATATTTATAATATAAATATATTGTTGTTAAAATGTTTGATTATTTGAATAAAATAGATAAAAACAAAAGATGATTGATGGGGTCATATCATAAATAAAAGTCTGTGGTTGGGAAAACATTTGTTTTTATAAATAAACACAACGAGGAAGGTTATGTATAAAATAGAAAAACCCATATGATTTGAAAAGGATTTTTAAAAATTTATTGAGTATATTTTGAGGAAACATTTTATCCAATTTCAGAACGTGTTAAGACACAACCATTTCTTTCAAATTATTCTCAAAGAAATTATGATAATTTTTAAATGGAAAATATGTCAACTTTTTAAAATGGTGATATATATGAGGACGTTTCCATAGAATAACATGAATGATTTATTCCTAAATTTTTTTGAAACCACAGTATATAATCTAAAATGAAACTATATATGATAAAATAATCTCTAGATGACTGGATTTAATGATTTATAATTTCTTAAATGGTATAAAATTCATGTTTAATTGTGGAAAGAAATTTATATGTCAAAGATATCATCACAAATTCACTCATTTTGATAGTGTACATTGATGAAATAATATTTATCATGAATAATGTAATATATTATATGGTTTTTTAGTTCAATTGAATTAAAAATATGATATTTATATAACTGGTGATATAATGTTTTCTGTTATTATTCGTGAATCATTTAGAATATTAAATATATTTGTGATAAGAGAAATATTACGAAAAAGTTATCATTTATATTTGGATGATAGAATAAAAGAAGGGGTTCATTATTATCATAGTTGGAACATAATTATAAAGATTTTATGATGTAATGGTTTTATATTAAATGATGTTTGGGAGAGTGATTTTAATTCTATTATACTTAATGATGTCTTTAGCCAACATTGATTTTGTTATGAATTTGTTAGTTAGGTTCCAAAAAAATACTATTTAACTCCATATTGTTGCAACAAAAAGTATTTTATAACAGATAAAAATATATTCTTGAATATGGAATTAGGTTCAATTAATATAAATCACATAGTTATATGGTTATATAGATTTTAATTTGGGCAGGTGATATTAGAGATAGAAAATATACATCAACTGTATTAATGTGGATGAATATATAACAACATCTTAAGTAAATATGTAGATAGTAAGTATAAATGTTTTGTTTTAACAAATAAAAGAATATTTTTTATACCCTTTAGTGATTTATAAACCACATTTCTATTAAATTATGTAAATATAACAAGTTTTGCTAACAAGGAGGCCCCCAACCCACTTCCCATAGCCATGTAAATCCCAAAAAGATCATGCCATAATAATATTAACAAACCAAACCCACAAAATTAGAACATGACACACGTACCCTTCCAATAATTAGTTACATAAATCCCTGATATACCTCAATACCCATGGATTATGTTCACTAATCAAGAATACAATACAAAACCCACCACTAGATACCCACACTTTGCTGGACCCCATTATCTCTAGGAATTTTGGGAGCACTCTCACTGTGATCATGATCCATGAAATCCAAATTAGATCATTTGGCACCACTACCATTTATAAATATGGACCTCTAACACTAATAATAGCACAAAAGTATATAGTAAGACCACCTAAAACCATTAGTGAATAGATATTAAAATCCAATAGTTTTAAATATTTCAAATAAGTTTAATGGGTTAAACTCTTGAGATTATATAATTTGGATAATAACTATCATTCATCATGTACTAGAACATAATAATTTATTGTCTTCTATGTGAGATCATGGATTTTTTTGATGAATTTACATAACTTTATGAGTTAGATTACATGATAGAGCCAAAAAATAAAAACATGATAATTGGTAGATAAAATAATTTCAATATTATCATGTGAAATAGTTTATTAATTTTAATACATTTATTGATAATTGAATACCCTTACTATTTTTTACCCCCACCGATTTTTTAGTATGTGGAGGCCAATATCATGTAGGAAAGAATTTACAGAGGATAACTCAATACCTAAGAAGCCACATTCCCAAGTGGATTTTTCGTGGATGTCTATTATGTGATATATGAATCAACTTATATACCATGGATTTCAGTGTTTTTATACTCATTAATTTTTACAATCCAAATGGATACCTGCTAGTTATGAAATTTTGAATATATGAAAAATCATTTTTTTAAATGATTGGGAAATTAAAAGATAGTGTAAAATATGATCATAACATTAGAAGATTATAAATTTCAAGTTGATGGTTACTTTGATTTCTATAAGAATGAAATGAATGTCCTAAAAAAATTCTAATGTGTTACTCATATTATCTATAATAAATAATATTTTTTATCCTAAAATATCATTAAATACTAATAAATTATGTTAATAATTTAGTTGGTTTATGTAATTGCTGGGTGATTGAGATTCATGTTTTGGTAAGATTGTGATTGATGTCATTGATTATTATAGCACTACTATATTTTTGGATTCATCTAATGATTTTGAAAGTGATCTGTATTTATTTATTTATTTATGATTGACATAGATTTGTGATCAAATTTAACTAATGAATTATATGATATTTATTTAGTTTTCATATGATTGATGGTTGCTTGGACATTAATATATCTTAGCGAAATAATTTTTGAAAATTAACTACGAGATCTTGGTTTTTTTGTGGTTGAATTTTATATTATCTTACTAAATAATATGTATTTAAAGGAGTTGATAAATGTTAACTGGTGGTGTTTCACCATAAATTTTATTATTAGGAATTATAATTTTGACCATGAATTCTGGTTGTATGGAAAGATTATTACTACGAAATTATAGAAATGGAGGTTGATATTGGAAATTTTTATAATTATCTGGCATATTATAGAAATTTTAATGGATAATATTAACTCATTAAGTGGGAATTTTCAAAGGAGTATTTATGATGGAATTAGAGAGGATGGTTTAGAAATAGTATGAAGAGATTATTCTATCCTCTTTTTTTGAGACCCTTATTATGCATTTGGTAGAGGTGAAATTTTGATCAATGTTTTGACCAAAATGTGATAAAAGGTTAGAGTTGTGTCATATTTTATTTTTGTGTAGAACATTTTAATAAAAATATTTTATTATAATGTTCAAACATTTTTTTATGAGAAAATTCTTAAAAAACCCTGAATTTTTATTTCAAATTATTTGAGATTTTAAAGCCATGTTTTAAAATATTTAGCACTTGGGTAACTCCCCCATGTTTTTAATTTCTCTCCTCTAAATATTATTCTCCTATAATAAAAATCCATTTATTTAGCTAGGGTAATTCCAATCCTTATAGGTCTCCAATATTTTAGATAGAATTACATGTGGTTGTGTGAAAAAAACATAGGGTCATGCTAAATACACATATCCCATTCAATATTTTTATAAATGGATGATTATGTTATTTTTTAGTAATTGTGATTTCAAATTAATTGTGATGACATGTTTGGTTGTTTACCTTGAAAGTATCATCCATTCGAGAATTTGTGAATAATTCAGGATATCTCACTAAAGTAAATCGATTTGATAATTTTTATGGGATTAACTAACCAGTTTGGGATTTTTATTTATTTATTATGATAATATATTTAATCCATTATCATTGTTTTATAATAAAATGAAATATTATTCATGTATGTAATTCAGGGAAAATAACCTTTTTAAAAATCTAATGGGATAGAATTAGTTTCATATATTGATTTAAATATGATTTAAAGGATTTTATTGCAAAATTTTTGTGAATGCATGTGAAATTATTTTTTGGTGAGAAATTTTATAAAACCTATAAGATTTATATATGTTAGATCAATGACTTAGAGATCATTTTTATGTAATGAAATGGCGGGGATGATTGGGGTTTAATTTAGAAACCCCACTCCATATCATAGTAAAGAAGATGTTTTGAGGTTTGTGTGAAGGGGAGATGACTTAACATACACACATGGACATCTTTTATAGTGATTCAATTTTTTATATAAAGTGATTGATTTAGTAATATATATATCTATGATTTATTTAATTTTTTTGATCTATAAATTCCTTATAATGAGTGGGTATTTAAAATATAATGATTTTCTAGAGGTATTTGAGGAGATATGGGGTTTCTTCTGAGATCAATGAAATCAAGATATTTTTCAATTATAATTTCTTAAAAAAAAATTTGTCCTTTATATCATAGGTAAAAAACTTAATTTTTTATTGGGATATTTTTTTGGGAGAAAATGTAAATTATAAATTTTAGTAATCAAATTTAATTTAAAATTATGTTTTTAGAAAAATTTAGTTTTTATGAAAAAATATATATATACATGTTTTGATATATTTGATTTACAATAATTTTACTAAATATTTATTCTAGAGTAAATGTTTTTTATTTATATTTTTTTATTAGTATTTAATTTTCTATTCCTCATGCATAGATATTTAAATGAAATATTTTGTAAATTTTATTGAATTTATACACTCCATTACATGTGTCCTTAAATTGTCTTGTACATATAATCATTCATGACATGGGGAAAGTGATGGTGTTTAAATTCATTAATGAGAAACCATATATCCATGTTTAAGATATAGAAGGAGAAGATAATGGATTGAACCAAGTGAATATATATATATATATATTTGTATACTTTTCAACAGACTTATGTTCTTGCATTTATTTTAAATGAAATAAATATGGTATTTCCAACTAAAATGGTCCTTTTGAACTTCC
Source organism: Viscum album (assembly GCA_963277665.1). Taxonomy (NCBI): domain Eukaryota; kingdom Viridiplantae; phylum Streptophyta; class Magnoliopsida; order Santalales; family Viscaceae; genus Viscum; species Viscum album. The sequence continues at coordinate 1,475,108,250 of OY728152.1, read as the reverse complement.
CCATCATATATTGGAATTCCATTTTTCTTATTCATAATTATTGGATGGAACATGATCATCTTCAACACTTCCCCCATAGTGTAGGAAGAGACTCTATGAAAGGTCATATACCCCATGAATTCAACATCAATGAGGGATTCCTCAAGGGTTTTATCCTTACCTAGGGGATGGAATGGACATCCATATAATTTTTAATTTCACCCTTTTTTTAAATCACTTTTCTCACTTAATTTAATAAAAATATTCATTGAGTGAATTTAAAAATTTTCAATTGATATGTTAAGAAATCATCTAAGACAACTGATCATATGCTTAATCTAAGAAATAATATTTTTCAAAGATAACCACATGGGTTTCCATGTCAATCTCAAATACTAATCAAACACTCATAAAAAGTAAACTATGTTCAATACCATATTTGATCTCAAAAACTAGACATAAATGACATGTGAAATATATTTCTTTAAATTTAATCTCTTTGATAGCTTATGGTATACACAACTATGAGTGTAAATGAACCATAATATAATATACAGTTATAACCAATCCATTAAATTGGATTAAATGAAAAAGACTAACCAAATTATGGGAATTATATGATTTTCAAATGTAAAAAATAAATTCCATGGATATTTATTATAATGACCCAAATCTTATGAATAAAGTTACATTTATTTTAATTAAATGTCTTATGGATATAAAAAACATGTGAACACATTTTGTTTTATTAAATACAATTGGATTTAAAAGACCATCAAGTATCCTTACCTTTGATAATATAGTCGTTGAATAGCGATCACATGTAGAGTATAAATAAAGGGTTTTAACTAATCCTTTTGACACAGCCAAATGAAGTGATGGCCTAAACTAGTATGATTATACCCTATGAAGCCTATTTATCATAGATTCCAAGGAAGATAGAAATTTTGGTATTTTCCGTGGACCAAGCCCAAGTCTATATCCAACAACATAAGCATGACAGAAACCATTTACAGGAAAAGTTCAGGCTCATCGAGATCATGGCTTAAACCTTGTTTACTGAATGACCCCATGAATGACCCACCATTGCAGACCATAAACTTAGGTTTTATGATGGTGTAACAAAGGGATAATTAACAGGAAAATTTAATTTTGATTATGTGCATTATTTTTGTATAGAACAATGAATATACTTTCATTCTGTTATTGGTACTCTGTAAATTTTTTCTAAAGAACAAATAATATTTTTTTGGTTAATATTAAAATTTATTTAGGAAATATATTTTTATGAATTAATGTAATTTTTAATTAGTTAATCTTTCAATAAAATAATATAATTATATTTATTTTATTATATATAAACGATCATATAATTTTTATGATGTTAGTTTTAATTTTTTTTACGGTTTGAAAACTATTTTTATAAAAACTCATTAATTTTCAGTAAATGTTGTTTTTTATTTTAATTGTGAAAATTAAAATATTTTAAAAATTATTTATATAAAATTAATATTATTTTTGGAATGATAAAATAAAAATTATCTGATGGTTAATTTTTCATAATTTTCCAAGACTACCGAATTTTGGGGTAAAAATTAAATACTATATAAATATGTAATGTATTTTATGAAATAATAATGATCCAAAAGTGGTTTAATAATATACTATAAAGGGTTTCATCGGTCTAATATATTATTTACTCTTTAATAATATAATTTTAGGATTATTGTATTTATTTTAGAACTCCTTAGTAAATCCTCTGAGATGTATAAAATATTTTTTGATTTTGAAATCATTTCCTTAAGAGTGTGACTCACCACCATAGAAGAAAAGGGAAATATTTTAATTTATTAATCCCTTATCCTTTTTAAATAATTTATACTACTCCCATTTCCTAGAAAACATGGGAAAAACCATGGTATGTTTTTTTGTTTTGAATACTTTAATGTGTAGTGTCCGAACAAAAATAATAACGAATTCCCCCACCATTCCTATATAATCCCACCCAATCACCCATCCCTTTTCACTCAAGCTCTTTGAATCTAGAACAAACTCTTCCCCTTAATCCCTATAGTCCTCTCATGTAATCCCTAAGCTCACAAGAAGACTCTCTCAAGCCTTTGGGATCACACATCCAAGTAAGGGATCCTGACCTTTCTCTCTTCCTTTCAATTCACAAAGCTTTTTTGAAATTAATCATTTTAATATCATTTTGTTAAATAATAAAAAATTTTAATCAATTAAATAATTTAAATTTTATGTAATTGCAATGAGGTATCATTTATCTTTTACCAATTTATACCCTTACCTACGCCATTACTATACCAAAATTACGTAAGAGATTTCTCTCTTCACATTTTCATTTCAAGAATTTATTTTATATTATGAATGTAAATATCATTTAAATTTTTGAGATATTATTTTCCATGATCCCATTAATTTCCATACAATAGATAAATAATTATATTCCTCTTTTTCTATCATCATCCCAATTTATTAATTTCCATATGATTTCGTTACACTGCCAAAATTGCACCATAATTTTCCATGCCAAAATCGTCATGTAGTGAATACCATATCCATTCCCCTATGAAGGGTATTCACCTTTATTCACACATACGTGTCATATGGTTAATTAAATATATGAATTCCACATTTCTTTATTATTGAATAAATGATTATGTCGAATGAATCTATGTTATATGGTCTCTGTGGCACACTTAAGTATGTGATTGAAATGAATATGAAGGATGAATCCTGATAGAGATTCAATGCATTAGGTAATTTTTAGTATCATGATACGTCATGTTGAGATAGGGGTTTACTTGATTCCATTAAATTATGTCTTTCCATCATTTGGGAATTGGGTTTACCTGATTTATTTATGTTAATCATGAAGCATTTTAAGTTGTTGCCACAATTCCATGTTATGATAACCAAGCTATATCATGGATTTAGGTTCGTGTTTTTCTCATGCTCCATTTATATGACAATTTACTAACATGTATTGTAATCTTCATGTTTTTCCTTTTTTACTCCCTTATCGGGATTTATAGCTCAACCTTTTCTTAGGCATGTCATCAGGTTAACCCATGAAATTCTAAGTACAAAGGAATCTTGTGGTAATGAAAAAGAAGTTTTTAGTAAAGATGCTTATTTCACGTTTTAAATTATTATGTAATGTTCCTAAACCCCAAAGATACTATACCTCTCTATATTTTGAGTTGAATTAATTGCAATTTTAGTTAATAAATAATTTTTAAATGTTTAATAAAGAGTTGTGTTGTTATAGATGGCATCAAAGGATAGATATAGTTATTGTTTTGGATTAGGATTAAAAAAATCTAGTGAAATCCTTAGTGATAAGACTACGTTTAAGAGAAGAGTCCCTAAATTTTTCTAATTATAGAGTAAGTGGTTTATCAAGAAAATATATCTCTATCTATATATGAACAAGTAGTGGTGTATCTATGATAGATATCTCTTGGGGTAAAACCCAAAAACCCCGATTTGATCTAGATGCAAACGTGAACTAGTGCACGACAATGAGCCTTGAGGTACTATTGGTTTGATGATCTTAAGGAATATTCCTCAGTAAATTCATAAGATTAGAATGAACCATTATTAATGGAAAAAAATCCCCTAAGAATATATGTTAGGAAGTAGATCATGGATAACATAGATTGAAGCTATGAAATTCATATGTTAAGGAGATATATGTAATTCATAAGTTATCACTTTTTGTCATTGGACTACACTTTATGTGTTTAATAGTTTAAAATATTTACCCATAAATTTCCTTTTATTCTATCCAATGGAGGGTAATATAAGGAATCAAGCTAACAACCAATGCAAAAATCAATGTGATGACTGTTCTAATGAGTTTCATAATCCAATGGGAGAAAGAATGACAAATATTTCATGATAATCTGTTTGTTAACTAATGTTTTTAATAGAAACCTGGGTTAATATTAACATTCTACCCTCCCTAAAAACATCAAGTTTCAATCAATAGCTTCATGTGAAAAAAGCCTCCTAATTTTAATAGATCATATGATTCGTTAATCACCGAACAATTGATCAACCCTATTGAGAAGATCTTCTCCGTCCTTCAATGTTCCAAACAAGATTATTTTCTTTTGGATTCTTATTTTACGGTGGGTGAATCTAATCAGTGGTGTATATTGATAAAAAAATCCATAGGAAGAGTTCTAGGTGATAATATGAAAGAATTTAAGGAAATTTTTATTGACAAATATTTACCCCACACCCTACTTCTTAAGAAATAAATATATTTCCTCGATCTCAAGAAAAAGGAGAAAGAATATTTTTGGAAATACAAGGAAAACATCACTAGAATTGTATGATACACCTCTGGTTTTTACGTTAAAATTAAATGAAAGGTTTACTGCTTATTTAGTGGGAAAAATAGTCTAAAAATCACTCGTGATAAACTATTGTGACAACTATGAGGTGATTGTCTTATGTTCCCATAAATTTGATATGGTGATTGGTGAATATCAAGGGTATCATGGTGAAAAGAAATGGAAAGTGGACTTTAATTATGGAAGCTCAATGGATAAATCCAATGGTTCTAAAAAATTCATTCACCATGATTGTCCAAAGTGTAGAAATAAGAACCTCAGAAATTTCCTAAATTGGATGAGAAAATGATTTAGGTGTGGAATAGAAGGGAACCTAGCCAGTGATTGCATGTAATATAAACCCATTACTGTGATAGTGGTAAGGAACACTCCGTTCAATCATCAATGCATTGTTCATTTCTACAACTACAAAGAACTAGAGTACTTTGCTAACATGTATTATAAGCAAAGGGTTTTTTGAGAAAACCAATAACCTCTAAGGTTGCGATGGTGATATTCTTATATAACTACCACCGAAGTGAATCCCAACAATGAATTTATGACATGTACGTGTGTTATTAATTCAAGAATATGGAATATACTTATTTATTATAGTTTTAAACATTATATAAAATCCCAAAATATTTGAAGAACAATCCAAACATCTTAAAAAAATAATGGGCATAGATATTTCAGTAAAAATAACAAACAATGAAATTATTTTATCCCACAAATACAACTACTCCCATGTCACAATTTTTGGATTGAGCATCCTGGTGAACCACATCATACATCCCTCATAGGGATTTAATACGATTCTTGGCAAGGATTAGAATTCCCTATATAGATCCAATCTAAATTTTTGTGAGTGGGAAATCACTTTTTATATGGAGAATTGACCCCAGATTCCATACAACATCAAGGAGGATGGTGAATCTTCTTTGAAACCATCATCTCAAGTATGGATATTACATAACTATGATCACACATATATTTATCATATTATTGAGTCTAAGTAAGGAACCATCCTAGAAATACATCTTACTATGAGGGAATTCACTAATGTGTTTCCTGAGAAATTTGTAGGTCTTTCTCCTAGAAGAGATGTGGAATTCTCAATTGATCTTATACCTTGAGTGTTTACAATATCGAAGACTCCATATAGAATGGATTTTGTGGATATTGGAGAGATAAAAAAACTACTATAGAAGAATCTGGATAAAGGGTTTATACACCCAAGTGATTGAACATGGGGTGAACCAGTCCTCTTCATCAAGATGAAGGATGGGTCAATGCACCTTTACATTAATTATCACAAGCTCATAAAAATTGAGATAAAGAACAAGAATCCCCGGAAACTAATTGATAACTTTCTCAATTATCTACATGGAGAAAAATACTTCTTCAAGATGGATCTATGGTCAAGATATTACCAATTAAGGGTGAATAAGGAGGATATCCCCAACACTACTTTACACACAATGTATATGCACTATGAATTCATAGTAATGCCTTTCAAAATCACAAATTATCTAGAAATCATTATGGAATTAAGGAATAGAGTCATTAGATATTACATCAAAAAATGTGTGGTAGTATTTATAGATGATATTCTAATATAATCTAAAACTATGGTGGAGCATGGAGAACATCTTAGCATAACACTAGAGATATTGAGAAAGGAGTAACTCTATGAAAAATACAATAAATGTGAGTTTTGGTTGAAGGATGACTCCTTCTTGGGGCATATCATCATAATAAATTAGACATTTATGTATCCTTCCCAAAAAAATCAATTGATGGATTTTTGATGCCGACATCTATGATGGAAATCCATATATTCCTGGGGTTATCTAGATATAATCACCGATTTTTCAGGAATTTATCATGACATTGAAACCCTCATACCAAGATTACTAAGAAAAGAGTCATGTTTTCTTGTAATGATGGATGTGAGGAAATATTCATAGAGTTGATGAAGAGGATTATCAATTCCCATATATTCACACTACCCACAAGTGGTGAGATTTTCATAACATGCAGTGATGATTCCAAGTGGGTATTGGGTTGTGTGTTGATGAATAATGAAAATGTTAATGACTATGCCTCAGGGAATTTGAAAATTCATGAGAAAAAATATCCCCCACATGATCTAGAGTTGAAAATGGTGCTCATTGTGTAGATGATCTGGCAGAATTATCTCATTGGGGAGAATTTTTAAATATATATGGATCACAAAATACTCAAATATGTATTCACACAAAAAGATATGATTATTTTACAATGAAGGTGGTTATATCTCATTAATGATTACAAATGCTCAATCCATTACAACCATTTTAAAGTTAACAAGGTTGAAGATTCTCTATGTAGAAATGACCTTCTGATTATATCATTTATGATAATTAAAAAGGATATAATCATCAAGATTTGACAAAGATGAACATGGGAATCATAAATAAGGGAACATAATCAATCCATTCTCAAATCATCTCTCAAATGTCTCTTTTGGAAGGATTAATGTATTATCAAAATGTTGACGTTGGAATTCAAAAGAAAGTGGAAACTATCAGAAAAGGGAAAACCTCAAAGTTCAATGTTAGCAAAGAAGGAATTTTGAGATTTGGATAAAGACTTTGTGTTCCATCAAATACATAGTTAAAGAAATAACTTTTGGATGATGCACATAGTTTGAATTTCTACATTCACCCTAGAAACCCAAAGATGTATCAAGATCTCTGGGAGCACTATTGGTGGGATAATAAGAAGAAAAGGATAACTAAATATACATAAAATATCCTAGTATATTAGAAATTGAAGGACGATATGTAGAATTCTAAGGGGAAGATGCAACCATTACCCATAAAAATAAGGAAATGTGAAAATATAACTATAGGGTATTTAATCATACTTCCAAAGACATATATATATTAAACAATTCTATTTTGGGTTTTTTGGATTTTCATAGAAAGAATATACACATCATTATATTTGAGAGGATTTCTCATTAGATAAATTAGAAAATATACAAATTATAGTATTCTGAATGAACTATCCAAACACATGAGGGCAAGTTAAGGGCTTGTATAATGTACCTCAATGGTGGAGGGGACCAACATATTCATTTGGTGGAGTTCTCATATAGTAAAAGATTCCACTCAAACATCCAAATGGTTCCTTATGAAGCCCACTTTGAGAAGAGGTACAGAACACCAACATTCTGGGATGGAGTAGTGGAACTAAAAATTATATATATGGAAATGGTTGAATAAATGGTGGATAAGGTTAAGACCTTCCAGAAGTGCAAAAATGCTGCCTAGATTCGAAAAAAGAGCTATGATGACAGTCATCCACAAGATCCAAAGATTGATGTTTGAGACATGGTATTCCGCCGCATATCTCTATGGAAGAGAGTTATGAGATTTGGGAAGAAAGAGAAGCTTAGTCCAAGGTACATCGGCCCTTTCGAGATCCTTGATCGAATCTAACTAGTGGAATATCAACTAGAACTCCCATCAAACCTATCTCTATTCCATGATGTATTACATGTATCACTCTTAATGAAGAACATACAAGACCTTTAACATGTACTCAATCCGAAGGTGGTACCATTGGAGAATTAACTCTCATATGGATATAATCTGGTGAAGATATTATATCATATAGAAAAAGTTCTATGAAATAAGACAATTTCCCCATCAATGTTCTGTGGAGAAAACTTATGTTTGAAGAAGTGACAAGGGAACTGGATGAAGTGATGTGTAAGAGCTACCTTCATCTATTTTAGTTATTAAAAAAGTAAATTTTGAGGGGGGAAATTTCATAATGGGGGAAGATTGTAATGACCCAAATTTTTATGAATAAAATTCAATTTATTTTAATTAAATGTCTTATGGATTTAGAAAACACATGAAATCCTTTGGTTTTATTATATCAAATAGGATTTAAATGATTGTTAAGTATCCTTACCATTGATAATATAGTCATTGAATAGTGATCAAGTGACTCATATAAATATAGGTTTTAAAAATCCTTTTGACAAAAGAAGTGATGGACTCAAAATGTAAGATCATACCCTATGAAGCCCATTTATTGGAGCATCCATGGGAGATATAATTTCTAGGATTTTCCTAAGACCATGTCCAAGATGAGATCCACCAAATTAAACATGAGAGAAACTGTTTACGGGAGATGTTCAAGTTCATGTAGATGGCAACCCAAACCATGTTCACCAACGACCCCATTAAATCCCCACCATCACACACCTTACTCATATGGTGTATACTGGTGTAATAAAGTGACATGTAACAAGACCATATCATTAGGATTATGTGCATTATTTTTTGAATAGAATAACTAATATACTTTCATTCTATTATTGTTACTTTGTACAATATTTTTAAAGCACAAATAATATTTTTCATGTTAGTATTTAAATTTATTTAGGAAATATAATTTGAAGAATTAATGTATCTATTAATTAAATATTATTTTAAAAAAATATTATAAATAAATTAATTTTATTAAATATAAATGGTCATATAAAATTTTGGAATTCAATTGAATTTTTTTTTATCGTTTGAAATCGGTTTTTATCGAAACCCGTCAATTTCCAATTTATAACTATTTTAATTCTAAAAGAGAAAATAAATATATTTAGAAAATTAACTATATAAAATGAATATTTTTTTGGAATTAGGATGTAAAAATTATATAAAATTTTGATTTTCATAATTTTCTGAAACAATCAAATTTTTGGGTACAAATTAAATACCGTATAAATATATAATCTGTTTCATGACACCATAATGACCAAATAATGTTGTAACAAAATAATTTAAAGGGTATAATTAGAGGAATATATCTTACCCTTTAAAATAATAAAATTTTAGGTTCAGTTGGTTAATTTTATAAATCCTTGGTGAATCCTTAAAGAAATATAAAATATTTTAAAATTTTAAAATCATTTCTTTAAAATTGTGGCTCACCTCCACATAAGAAAGGGAAATATTTTAATATTGTAGCCCCTTATCCTTTAAAAATAATTTATACGACTCACATTTTCTAGAAAACATAGGCAAAACCCATGTGATGTTTTGTGGTTTTCAATGTTTTATTATTTAGAGTCCAAAACCAAAATAATAAAGAATTATCCCCCTTTCCAATATAAACCAACAGAACCACCCATTAATATTCACTCAATCTCTATGAATATCGGCCATAATATTCCCACTACTCCCTAGAGTACTCACAAGGTTCCCCTAAGCTCTCATTAATCGTCTCCCAAGCCTTTGGGATCACACATCCAAGTAAGGGATACTCACCTTTCTCTCTTCCTTTCAATTCAAGAACATTGTTTGAAATTAGTAACTTTAATATAAATTGGTTATATTTTAATCCATTTATAATAAATTATATAAAGTTTATTTGATGTTCTTTCAATGGGGTATCATTTATACTTTCCCAATTTGTACCCTTACCAACATCGTTACTATGCCGAAATTCTGTAAGGGATTTCTCTCCTCTCATTTCCTTTTCAAGAATTTCTTTTATATTATACATCTAAATTCCATTTCACATGTTGGGATATTATGTTCCATTATACACATACTTTACATCAAATTTATAAATAATTATAGACATATTTTTATCTCTTCAACAAAATTTATGAATATCCAAATGACGTCGTTATGCTACCAAAATTACACTCTGATTTTCCATTAAAAAATCTTCATGTAGTGAATACCATACCCATTTCTCTATCAAGGTTATTCACATTTATGCACAAAAACATATCTAATTGTGACTATCATTTATGAATTCCACATTCCTTGATCATTGAATAAATGATTATTTTTAATGAATCTATGTAATATGATCTATGTGGAACACTTTAGATAGAGATGGAAATGATTGTGAAGGGTGCACCTTGATAGATCTCTAATGTATTTGGTAATGTTTTGTGTCATTATATGTGATGTTGGGATAGGGGTTTATTCGATTACTTTAGGGGTAGTTTTTACATCATGTTGGGACAGGTGTTTACCAAATTACTTTATGTTAATGATGTAGTGTTTTAAGTTGTTTCCACAATTCCATCTTATGATAATCTTGTTATATCATGACTTTATGTTCAGGTTTATCTTATAATCTATTGATATGACTATTTACTAACATGTATTGTATCCTTAATATTATGACTTGTTTAATTAATTAATGGGATTTATATCTCACCATTTTCTTATGTAATTCCTTCGGTTACCCCATATTCTGCTAGGTATGATAGAATATTGTTGTAATGGGAAATACATTTTCAATGAAGATATGTATTTCATGTTTTATATTTTTTTGTAATGTTCTTAAGCACCAAAAAACATACACCTATTGATGTTTGGAGTTGTATTATGTTCCATTTTATGTAATAAATCATGTTTAAATGTTTAATAAAGATATGGTTTGTTATATCAATTTATTATGAAAGAAAATAATTATTATTTGAAATAAAAGTCATTAGAAAAAACTGAATTGTTCTAGATGTGGTTTCATTTATATTTTATGACAAAAATTAAAAATATCTAATAAAATTTTATAAAATTATTTTTCAAAAATGGAATTAATTTTTTAATTCATCATATAGAAATTATCATAGGTTAATATTTTTTAGGTTTTTTTGAAACATATTGTCTTTTAGTAAATAGTATAAAATAATAAGTTCAGTAAATATATCATTTATTTCTATTAATTTAGATTATTTAAACATCCCATAATGTTTTAAAATTTATTTAATTTATCATATGTGATATTTTTTTAATATTCAATCTACTTATTTAATTTTGAATCAACTTTATAATCTATTTTTGTGTATTTTTTTTTGGATTTTAAAAATTTGTATTTAGGAAAATTATTTTAAAGTGCACAATGTTTCTATATTTTAAATAATTAAAAAACAACTAATGATAATTTATTTAAAAAAAATTATATATAATATATTTATAAAAACTAATTTCAATACATATAATGATTCTTACTAGTCATAGAGTAAAAATAATATCATCATTTTCATGATAAACAAAATTGTTAGAAAACTACTTTTTTATCACATCTGTGAATTTATTTTATTTCAAATTATGTCTCTTCATTGAATTGAATTTTTTAAAATTAAATAAATCATTTTAATAATCATATTTAATATTATATAATATGTTTATATTCCTTTTGGGTCATACTGAATAGTGGAAAATGTAAAAAACGTTTATCATAGTTAAGATAAAAATGAATTTTCTCTAGGGATAAACCAAAAAAGAAAGGATTAAAATGAACTAAAAACTACTATAAAATTAATTTTATTGAAATAATTTCATTATATTATTTAATTAATGATAATTATATATTTTTGATCAAATTAGCATGTAAAAAATTTGGTTGAACTTTTCATTTTAAAAAATACCAAGTGTTCTACTCACCTCAATTATAAAGGCCTCCCATATACTCTCCTATTACCACATTCAAATACATTTAACTAGGAAAATAAATATGAAAATATCTTTCTTAATTAACCTCAATGGTCTATATCACCTGTATTGATTACAGTTGTTATTACGAATGATTTTTTTGCTAACATAAGGGGTTTTTCCAAAGAAGACATATCATGCATATCTGAGGGATTTTATTTTATTTCCTAATCCATGTACTTAAAATCATCTTAAATTGTTATTATATAATAAAAAAATTATTTTAAATATATTTATAATTATCATATTAATTTAATAACCTGAATCCATATTTTTATCCTTTAAATGGGAGACAAACCCATCATTCATGTATACAACAGACTACTATTTAATGAACCGATGCAATTCATTTTTCATCATCACCTCTCAAGAATGGTTATAATGATGGATTAAAATCACACATATATATATATATGAAATTTGTAGAATAATTATACTTATGTAATTATTATTGCACATCTATCTTCTTTTACATTAATTCTTTGGGGGATATGATAATGTCGATTGTGTGTACGACAGACTACTACCTCGTAAAGTGATGTGATTCGTTTTTACTAACAATTTTCATTTATGTTAATACGTATAATGTTATGAAATATATGTTATATGTTTTTATATCAATTATATATTTTTAAGTCACCAAATATAATATACCATTTACTCTTACCTTTCTCAATGCTCAGAAACGATAACATCACCCATGCGTATTTGTGGACTACCACCTCCACAATGTGATGTAATCATTTTCACATCACCACATCACATAGATGATATGTATATGTATATTTAATAAAAAAATATAATATTTATTATATTATTATAATTCATTATAGATAAAATATTATGTACCTTTTCTCTATAATGATCGTTGAAAATGGAAATGTCAGTTATGCATGCGTATGACATACCGTCTAAATGATTATAATGAAGTTAATTTTTCATAAATATCATTAATTATTATTTTGAAAAGTATAATTGATGTACAAAAGATTTAAATATTTCCTTATTACAGTTTTTAAAATGTTTATGTAGTGACCACTTTGTCCATAGTCATCATACAAAACTATTTTTTGACATATAACCTGAATACCGTCAAAACATTTGAAGTGAACATAAATTATTTAATAATTTATTCTATAAAGGTAAGAGGTTAAAAATGGACTATTAAGATTCCAAAATGTTTTTATGAAATTAAATAATCATAATAATTTTAATATTTAGTATGATAAATTATTTTTTTGATGAGTCAAACTCACGGTAAGAGACTTTATCTCACTCTTCCTTCATTGAAATATATTTTTTTTTGTGTAGCTAATTTAATTTTTATTTTGTATATAATTACAATTTTATATGTAATACAATGAATCATTCATAAATTATGTTATTATATGTTTCAATTTGAATTATTTCATCCAATGTGATTTTACTTGATATTTACAGTGTAGTAAATAGTTTATTAAATCCAGTTCCTTTCATTAGGTTATAAATATTATTAATTGACTCCATTATGATATGATTATATGTGATTACTATAAAAATTATTTTATTCTATATTTAGAGTTTTTAGTTTCATTTTTTATTTTTTTCATATAATAACTCCATTGATTATCTCATAATTAAGTGATTTGGTCTTTGAAATGGTCAATTATACCAAATTATTTTCATTGGGACACTTGTTTATGATATTCACCTATCCTACTTTATGATGTGTATATTCTTTCCATTTGAAAATTTTTGTCATTAATTTCCTTATTTTTTTGATATTTATATTATCACATTAAATAATTCTTCGATGATGATTATAATTACAGTGTTACCAAATTTGTAAAGTCTTTATGTTACAATCTACTTTCTTTTAGGATTTTTTATGATCATGTTTACAAGGAAGGAAATAATATGATCATATTTTCATAAACAACATAAAATTATTATCTACTAGTTAAGAATGTGTTTAAAATGTTTTATTTCCATTTCATTCATTTTTTATAAAAAAAATCAAGAAAGTCATTTGTAAGTGATATTCATCTTGTATACTCCTTTGGATCTGTAATATTTATCTTCTATATTCATATTTTGAAAAAAAATCAATAGTGATCATTTATAATAATAAATTATTTCCTAAATCTATTTTATATTATTTTAAATGGTTTTAAACTTATATTTAGAAAGGTTGTTTTTCATGTTACTAAATTTTAAACCACCTTTCTATTTTTTTGGGAAGAATTTTTTTTTTCAACATTAACATCATGAATGGATATTCCCACTAGCAAGAAAAATATATTCATTGGTGCTTCCTTTATAATGAAACAATTTAAAATTCAAAAAAAATTATTTTCAAAATTATTTTTAGATTTTTTATAATTTTTAGTAGTTCTTTTCATGTGAAGAGGTTATTTCCTCAAGAATGTTTTTAATGATCTTGTATTGTTATTTATATTCATCAAAATCAGAAATCCTTGTCATTAATTATTCTCCATTGGTGATATTTTGTAATGATTCCATACTCATTCTTATTTAGTAGGAAAGTGATTATTTCTAAGAGATTATCATAGAACCCATTTGCTTTCCCCATTGTAATCATGTTATGTAATTGATAATGGTTGTTACATGAGTTTTATGATTAAATACAAGTTTCCACGTTTTATGATTATATTATGGTTCTTGGGAATTGATTATAAAATGGTTCGTTCCTTAATAAACTAAGGATTAGTGGTTCCATTATAAACTAATGATGGTTGGTTACATTATTAACCATGGATGAGTGGTTATACTATAAACCAATGATGATTTTGTTATGTTATTTACCAAGGAAATGTGGTTCTAGGATAAACCAAGGATGTATGTCTCCATGGTAAACCAAATATGGGTGGGACCATAATTTCCCTCCAATTAATTTTACATAGAATCTGATTTCATTATTAATCAATTTGTATGTGTAGTATGGATATGACATCCTAAGTTACACACATATATTATTTATGATTAATCTAGGTTTTTAATGATAGATATTACTTCGATCAGGATTAATGATCATTATAAATCATTAAATATAAAAAAAATTATTCCAAGATTTGTGATTGAGAATCCATGAATTAATGATAATGAATTTCCTTATGTTATGATCATGAATTTTTTTATGTTGCATTACCCATAACCTCATCATACTCAAACTAATTATATTCAAATATTAATGATTATGTTTACCCTTATAGAGAATTTGATCTCACCATTATTCTGTTTCAATTTCTATATCTAATCATGATTTATGGTTAACGAATTATGTATTTAAGTGTTTCATATTGATAATGGTGATAACATGATACAAAATAAGATAATATAAGTTTAGTCAGAGGATAACTCAGTTAAAGACACAGTTATTGTTTATGTAAGAGTTTTTCGTAATTCTATAAAACTATAAACCTAAAATTCACTTTGGTATTTAAGTGATCTATTATGTCCTCTTGATGTTGTATTTTGTTGGAACCATGGTCTTCTATGCGTGATTTGGAGTATAGTTTGTGTTTGTTGTCAATCCTCAATGGATGTTCGGAACATGTACCAGCAAAGAGATCATACCGTTCAAGCAGACAACAGTATTGAAGGTGGTGTCGTTTCCCAGTGTTTGCCAAATTTTTGGGGTCCAAAATTTGGATGTTGGTGAGCATCGCGAAAATAGGATTTCCATGAAGAGAATAATTTAATATGGAAATGGAATGAATTTCGCAAAGAGTGGCTTAATGGTTTGGAATTCGCGAAGAATATAATTATGGAGGCGGTGATTCTTCACGATTACGTCAATGTTTCGTGAACGACAGAGGATGAAGAGAATCGCGGCGATGAAGATCTTTGCGAGGGAGCTTCGCGGAGAAGGCATGAATGAAATGACGGAACACTCCGTGATTACGACGAGCTCTGCGAATGGAAAATTTCCGTTCTGCTTTGCGTTTTTGAGAGAATTTCAGCAGGAACTTCGGAGCATCGTGATATGAGCAGACATGGTGCTGAATTCGCGCGGAAGGGTCGAGGGTCGGTGGAATCGCCTATAAATATAGGTAGACCCCCTCGAGAGAAGGAGAGAGATCTCTCAATGAAAATCCTTTACTCTCGGTTCGCAAAGGTCACTCGTGAAGGCAGTGTGATTCGCGAAAGAGGAGCTTCACGGAGGCTTTTCTTGCTCCGTAGAAGTCATGTGCCCCGCGTGGGTTTGGTGAGCTTTGAGAAGAGGTTGGAGCTCCGCGACAACCAAGCATTACGAAGGATTGTGCATCGTAGGAGTGCTTCGCGATTGAGCTTTGCGAAAAGGCAGGGTCTCCGTGAAGGCTTTTTTGAGCTTTGCAAAATTGGGTGCCTTGCGAAGTGGGGTACTTTGCGAAGGCCCTTTCCAAAGGTTGTTTGTCCAGTGGACAATGGAAAAAGAGATATTCATCAGTGGATAAAAGTTGGACTTTAACAGAGCATCAACTCAGGACTCTGATGCAAGGAAAGTCTCATGGTGAACAGGAGACAAAGAAGATCATGTCTATATATTAAAGAGACCTTCACATCTATAAACTGAGTGGAACTTCACCAACGGCAGTGAGCCAGGGGGAGTCAATGGGAGTGACCCGAGGGAAGCAGTAAGTTATCCCTGAACATTTCTAAAGGTAGTGATCCTGGGATAGAGTGACTGTGCCCCAACCTTTGTAATCCACAACAAGTGAATATTAGTGGAATTAGGTACAACCGACAACTTGTCGGTGTATGCTCCTTGGACGTATCCCTTAGTGGTGAACCAAGTAAAAAGTGTTGTGTCTTCTCTGTGCATGTGAATGTTTGCATTCTGATCATATTCATCTTAAGGGTTCAACAAGTTCCTACCAATGTGGGAACAAGATCCATAACATTAAAAGAAGAAGTTTTCACCCTGATTCACCCCTCCCCTCTCAGGGTGTCCCGGGGTCCTTCAAGTGGTATCAGAGCGAGGTTGCTGGTGTTGAATCTGTCCTTTATCGTCATGGAGAATGCAGTCAATGTCAGGGGAGTCCCTCACTTCGATGGAAGTAATTTCTAGATCTGGAAGAACAGAATGAGATCTCATCTAAGATCTCTTGGAATGGAAGTTCTCTTTTCTACTCTGCAAGGAATACAAGTCACTGACCTGACAAGCCCGGCTATGACTGAAACAGACATGAAAATTCATAATGCAGATGCTAAAACACAAAATGCACTTACTGCAGCCCTTTCTGATCAGATCTACCTAAAGGTGATGAATTGAACCCCCTTAAAATCCATTTGTGATAAACTAGAGAATATTTTTGAAGGAGATAGAAAAGTGAACGAGGCGAAACTACAAGTGCTGTACAATCGGTTTGATGATCTGAAGATGCATCCAGATGAGAATGCAGACTCTTTCTTCAATCGAATTACTAAAGTGGCTGGAGCAGTTCGGGGTCTAGGTGAAGAAATCAAAGACATTGATATTGTAAAGAAAATATTAAGAAGACTTCCACCTCTGTACAATGCAAAGGTGTCTGCCCTTGAAGAAAGTGATCTTTCAAAATTTTCTCTGGATGATCTACTTAGCAGCTTGGTAGTATATGAAATGAGAGTCAAACCAGAAGATGTTATGACTCATGTGAGTAATGAAATTTCATTCAAGTTCATGAATAAACTGAAAATCTCAAAAGGTAGTAGTGGTGAAGATGAAGAATAAAAATAAATTCTTTCTCTCATTGCAAAGAAGTTCTAGAAGGGGAAATGGAAATTCAAAGGGAATTTACCTCTCGCATGTTTTAGTTATGGAAAAGTTGGGCACATTTCCTATCAGTGCTTATGAAAGATCAATGATTAAGATAATTAATATGGAAGCTTCGAGAATCCATAGAGAAGGTTCTTCGAAAAGGGAGACTTAAAATATAGAAAGAAAATGAAAAGGAAGAGTTTTGTCTGTGAAGAGGAACCAGATGATAGTGAATTCTGTGATGAAGAATAACTAGAATTCAAAACTGGGAACCGTGCTTCCATGATGGCCACTGTTGAAAAGTCAGAAGATACTGGTGGAGAAGAAAAACTGAGAACTTGTGTAGTTCCCGAGATGCAACTTAAGGATGTCGTTAGTAAGCTTAAGATTAAATGTAAGAGTTGAAATAAGTGGAAATCAACTGTAGAAGAATCAACCGAATACGTTGATCAACATGAAGATGAAATTGCACGACTGGAAGAATTTGTGAAGGTACAGTCTGAAATAATTGAAAGCAATGATGATGTAGTGGATCTGAAACTGAGAATTGAAGATCAGGAAAAGGTTATCAATGAACTCACCTCCAGACATGATGAAAAATCCAAGACTACTGAGGGTCGTGAAGAAGAATTTGTTACTCTAAGGAGTAAACATGAGACTGAATCAATTCCAAAAGAATCGAGGAAGAAAATACAGTTTGGAAGATTCTCAGATGCAAAATTACCTGCTAGAGCTAAGTGTGGTTCAGATGGGGTTGGGAAAATCTTGAGTGATCAAAGACCCGCTTTCATGGGAAAGAGTGGAATTTGTTGTGAGACCGAGACATCAATTTCTGGAAGTGAAAAGATCAAAATGAAATATAAGATGAAAGTTGACCATGTTGAAACGTTACCTAAAGTGCCTAAAAAGGAACCCTCAATCCAAACTAAAAGGAGAACTAAAAATTTTCCTCAAACATTCAGAAAAGATAGACAGTCTTACTTTTCTCCCAAGGAAGAAGGTATGAGGAGAAATTCAAGTGAGAAGAAATTTACTCTGATGAAGTGTTAGTTCTGTGGCTATCTGGGCCATACCATGTCTTATTGTGAAGAGGAAAGAAGCTATCTGAATGGAGAAGATATAGAAGTTCAACAAAGGAGAAAAAATTCATATCCTAATTCGTATAGAAGAAACAATTTCTATGGATATTGATATTGTTGTTCTAACTTTGGTAATATGGGTACTAATTGCAAGCAGAGAAGGGACATGGACACCTCCTTCCGAAGTTCAAGACAATTTAAGTCTCGTCAGCAAGACAATGTTTCTCTTTCAAACAGGTTTTCTCCTCTCAAATTAGATTTTTTCTATGAAGAACCTGGGTATGTGGAAGAGATAATTAAAAGGCCATGAGTACTTTATACTCAATCCAATGTCTCATGGAAGGAAAGGAAGAAGATTGAGAAATCCAACCTTGTAGAGGTGGGCCTCAATGCTACAAAGAACAACAGTACATGGATTCTGGATAGCGTTTATTCATCTCATATGATAGGTAATGCGGGCCTGATAACAGATACCAAAAGGATGGTTGATGGTATAGTACGATTTGGTAATGACGGGGCTCTGAAAATTAAAGGGAGTGAAAGTACAAAATTAGCTAATAGGGAACTAAAGAAGACTGATGTCCTTTACGTAGATGGCCTACGTCATAATCTCCTCAGCATGAGTCAACTCTGTGACTCAGGACATATAGTTAATTTTAATCAGAAAGGCTGTACTATCAAGGGAAAGACAATAAATTCCCTTATGAAGGGATACAGAATAGAAGGCAACTTATATTAGGTTGATATTGAAGAAAATATATGTTACATGACTGTTGAAGAAGAAAACAATTTGTGGCATCGGATACTGGAACACATCAATCAACAAGACATAGATAAAATCTCAAAATTGAGAATTGTCATGGTTATTCCCAACCTGAATTGTGAGCGTGAAAAATCTTGTGATGCTTGCATTCGTGGGAAGCTTGTCTGCAGTTCATATCGGCCAAAGAAGAAAAGGGAATATCACCTTCTTGATCTGATTCATACAGATATATGTGGGCCGATAAATGTTGCTAGAACTCATTGAGAAAGGTAATTTGTCCTTTTCATAGATGATTATAGTAGAATGGCATGTGTGATGGTCATTCACAGGAAACGAAAAGTCTTTGACTGCATGAAAACATATCGGCGAATCACTGAGAATGATACTGGACGAACAATCAAAGTGTTGCGATCTGACAATAGAGAAGAATACACGTCCATTTAATTTGAAAATTATCAGGAAAAGCATGGGATACAGCATGAGGTAGTTGCTGTGAGAGCTCCACAACAAAATAGAGTTGATGAATATAGGAATCGACAGGTGAACAACATGGCACGAACTATGCTGATTGAGAGTCATATTCCACGACATTACTGGAAAGAGGTTGTTCAAGATGCAGTGTACATCTAGAATCAAACAGGACTATATATGGGTGAGACAAAGACACCATATGAATTGTTGCATGGATGGAATCCTTCTTTAAAATACTTTCGTGTCTTTGGAAGTAAATGCGTCATCAGGAACAAAGAAGGAAATCAAGGGAAATATGGAGACAACGCAGATGAAAGAATTTTCCTCGGTTAATCAATGAACAGCAAAGCCTACAAATGTTTCAACAAGCTTCTAGGAAGGATTGTGGAAAGCAGTGATGTTAAGATAATAGAAGAGAAAATCACAAATGCTTCAAGGAAGTCATATGCTGATGTGATAGAAAGTCAAGAAGAACGTGAGCATGAAGAAAATAAAAATGTAGAAATAGAGGAAGTTGTTCAAAACACTCAGCAGTAACATCATGATATTGACTTAGAAGAAGAATCTGAAGAAGAAATTGTGGCTGAAGAGAATGCTACTGAACCTCGCATGAGAAATCGAAGAGCTGAGATTGATCCATCCAACATAATTAGGGACAGGAGTGCACCCACTCAAACAAGAAGGATGAGGAATAACACGCAATCTGCATTTCTATCAGTTATAGAGCCATCCTCATTCGAAGAAGCTGCAAATGATGAATCATGGGTGAAAACCATGAATGATGAATTAGATCAGATTGATAAGAATCAGACATGGGATCTTGTCCAGAGACCCGAATGTCACAATGTGATTGGTACCAAGTGGATCTTCAAAAATAAGTTTGATGAGCATGGAAGTGTCATCAGAAACAAGGCATGACTGGTATGTAAAGGATACTCCCAGATTGACGGCATTGATGTTGAAGAAACCTTTGCTCCACTAGCTAGACTGGAGTAAATCAGGCTTTTCCTTTCCACGGAACTCCAAAGAGGATATAAAGTATATCAAATGGATGTCAAGATAGCATTCTTGAATGGTTTACTCGAAGAAGAAGTCTACATTGAACAACCAGTGGGCTTTGTTTTGGGTACTGATGAATGAAAATTATGCAAACTGAAGAATTCTCTATATGGTTTGAAGCAGGCACCACGGGTGTGGTACTCACGGGTGGATTCATATATCAAGAAGCTGGAATTCAAAAGAGGAGGAGTTTATCACAATCTCTATGTGAAGAATTCTCCAAAATATCAATTCATGGTTCTAGTCTACGTTGATGATATCATATTTGGTGTCAGCAGGT
Organism: Viscum album; assembly: GCA_963277665.1. Lineage (NCBI taxonomy): Eukaryota > Viridiplantae > Streptophyta > Magnoliopsida > Santalales > Viscaceae > Viscum > Viscum album. The sequence continues at coordinate 1,475,087,025 of OY728152.1, read as the reverse complement.
AGAAATCAGTGAACGGATTTGCCAACCACATGAAATCAGAATTTGAAATGTCTATGATTGGGGAGCTCATATATTTCTTGGGGCTGTAGGTGATTCAATAGAAGTAATACACTTTCATTTCTTAGGAAAAATATGCAAGAGAGCTGCTGAAGAAGTTTAATATGCAAGACTCCAAACCAATATCAACTCCGATTGCAGTTGGAACTAAACATGGAAAGCATGAGGATGGGGACTCTGTTGATCCCACCATGTACAGGAGGATCGTTGGGAGCCTACTGTACCTGACAGCGACACGACCAGATATTGTCTTTGCCACATGCCTTACGGCCTACTTTCAAAGTAATCCAATGGAGGAATATATGGCGGCAGTAAAAAGAATCATGAGTTATATTCAAGGTACACATAACTTCGGGTTATTTTTTGATGCAGGCAGGGAAAATGAATTATCAGCATTTTCTGATGCTGACTGGACTGGTGATGTAGTTGACAGAATTTCCACTAATGGTGGAGCTTTCTATATTGGGCATAAATTTGTTGGCTGGTTGAGTAAGAAACAAGAAAGTACTTCTCTTAGTACTGCTAAAGCTGAGTATTTCTCTATGACAAAGGCATGCACTCAACTGCTATGGATGAGGCAATAGTTAAAAGATATTGGTGATGAGGTAAAGAAACCAATGGTGATTTAATGTGATAACAAGAGCGCAATTGATCTTACGAAGAATCCTATTCAGCATTCCCGTACGAAACATATTGAAATTAGGTATCACATTATCAAAGAAAAAGTTGAACAAGGGGTGATTAGAATGGATCATGTGGGAACTGATGAGCAAGTGGCTGATATCCTAACCAAGACACTGTCCGCGGCTGTGTTTGAGAAGCATCGGTTGAACCTTGGTGTTCAGCCACCTCCCAGTACATAAAGAGGTTAGACATTACCCCTCTCCCCGTTTGTGATAACTATTTTTATCTGTTTATGGATATGATGCCGGTTTATGGGGGAGATACTATCCAGGGGGAGTATGGTTTGAGCTGAATGTTGAAAAAATTACTGGTCTTTGGATTTATTGTCAATGGGGGAGAAAGGAGAAAGGAATAAATTCAGGCAACTTCTGTGATGAGAAGAATGAGAAGGAAAACAGTGGAATCCAATTCAAGCCTCCTCTCTTGTTTTCTACACTGAGCATTGCTCACGTAGACTTAGAGTGTTGGATGAGTTGATTCCTGGTTTTTTGGTTTTCACATGGTTGGAGAACTATTGAATTTATTTTCTGATTTCCATCAAACCCAAATGGGGAGATTGTTGGAACTCTAGTCTTCTATGAATGATTTGGATTATGGGTTGTGTTTGTTTTCAATCCCCAATGGAAGTTCGGAAGGTGTACCAGCAAAGAGATCATACCGTTCAAGAAGACAACAGTATTGAAGGTGGCATCGTTTCCCAGTGCTTGCCAAATTTTTGGGGTCTAAAATTTGGAAGTTGGTGAGCATCGCGAAAATAGTATTTCCATGAAGAGCATAATTAAATATGGAAATGGCATGAATTTCGTGAAGAGTGGCTTAATGGTTTGGAATTCGCGAAGACCAGAATTATGGAGGCGGTGATTCTTCGCAGTTACGTCAAAGCTTCACGAACGACAGAGGATGAAGAGAATCACGGCGATGAAGATATTATTGAGGGAGCTTCGCGGCGAAGGTGCGAATGAAATGACAGAACACTCCTCGATTACGACGAGCTCCGCGAAAGGAAAATTTCCGTTGTGCATTGCATTTTTGAGAGAATTTCAGTGGGAACTTGAGCTTCACGATTTGAACTAACATGGCACTGACTTCGTGCGGAAGGGTCGAGGGTTGGTGGAATCTCCTATAAATACAGGTCGACCCCCTCAAGAGAAGGAGAGAGAGCTCTCAACGAAAATTCTTTTCTCTCGGTTCGCAAAGGTCACTCGCAAAGGCAGTGTGATTCGCGAAAGAGGAGATTTGCGGCGGATTTTCTTGCTCCACGAATGGCATGAACCCTGCGTTGGTTCGGGGAGCTTTGCGAAGAGGCTGGAGCTCCGTGACATCCAAGCATTGCGAAGGATTGTGCATCGCGGAAGTGATTAGCCATTGAGCTTCGTGAAAAAGTGGGGACTCTGCAAAGGCTTGTTTGAGATTTGAAAAATTGGGAGCCTTGTGAAGTAGGGTACTTTGAAAAGGCCATTTCCAAAGGTTGTTTGCCCAGTGCACAAGGGAAAAGGAGGTATTCATCAGTGGATGAAATTTGGACTTTAACAGAGCCTCAACTCAAGACTCTGATGCAAGAAAAGTCTCATGATGAACAGGAGATAAAGAACATCATGTCTATCTATTGAAGAGACCTTCACGTCTATAAACTGAGCGGAACTTCACCAATGGCAGTGAGCCAGGGGGAGTCAATGGGAGTGACCTGAGGGAAGCAGTAAGCTATCCATGAACCTTTGTAAAGGCATTGAGCCTGGGACAGAGTGACTGTTCCCCAACCTCTATAATCCACAGCTAGTGAATATTAGTGGAATTAGGTACGACCGACAACTTGTCGGCGTATGTTCCTTGGACGTAGGCCTTAGTGGTGAACCAAGTAAAAAGTGTTGTGTCTTATCTGTGCAGGTGAATGTTTTCTTTCTGATCATATTCATCTTACAGGTTCAACAAGTTCCTACCAACATGGGGACAAAATCCATAACATTAAAAGAAAAAGTTGTCACCCTGATTCACCTCTCCCCTCTTAGGGTGTCCCGGGGTCCTTCATATGTTTCATATCGAAAAAATTTGTTCATGTTTATTGGTATCAATCTTAAAATATAATGAATATGTTTTTAGAACTAGATCCCAGAGTGTGGGGGTTAGGATATTATAGTTTGTGTCAAAGAAAGGTTTTGATATATTTGGTGATTTGGATGTTTCAATTTGAGGTTATCTTAAGGGTTATAGATACCAACATAGTTTTATTAGTTTACTGTTGATCATAAGTTTAGTGGTATTGATAAACATTATAGTTTATATGATATTAGATGATTAAGGTAATTTTCTAAAAAATCGTCATATTTTTGGGAATTTTATAAGGATTTAATTTTAGGGAAAATTAAAACATTATGGCTGGGTGAAAACTCATCACATTCAGCAATGTTGTTGGGATTGAACCCCCAATAGAATGGGAATAAGGGTTCAATGCCTACTACTATCATATGTAATTACTTGGTTAGTATGAAATCATTTTTAAATGGTCTAAAATTTATTGATTATGTTTTTTAGAATATATTTTTTATCATATATGTAACTATGGGATTGAAAAGAGATTTGGTGATTAGGTTATTGACTTTATATGAGAATAAGATAAATACATTTTTTGGTCATATATAATGAAATGTATTATATTAAATTTGAGGATAAAGAAATATTTAATATTGAGGTTATTGAGGTTATATTTGATATAGGGTCTTGAAATGATTTAGTTTTAAGACTAGGTATTACTAATTAATTTTGGTAATTAATGTATTGTTTCATCATATGGCTAATTATTATTTTTGGTAATTATCATACCATGTGCTAATAATTTTGAAATTTCATAATGTTTAAAGTTAGGTGGAATATCTTGTTATCCCTTTTATAGAAATGTGGTACTTTAAAAGTTGATTTTAGTGCATCTAGAAGGAAAAAATCATCCCGAATAATCATTATATAGATAAAAATATGAGATTATGGTAGAAATTGATTAATGTAATGAAATTCAACTCATCAAGTAACTATAATTCCTTTTTTTCTTAGACAATATTTTATGGAATTTCTAAACCCTTGAAAAGGATCAATGAAAATGTTATCCTATTACTTAAATATATATTAAATCAATGGTCTTTTAATTCATTATAGATTTATGGTTTTTGGGGGTTTTTTATTTATCTTGATCATTAAATTTCTTGTGTTCAATTATCTCTATTACTCTACATCATTATTTCGACATTACACTTTTTTCCATATCCAACTGTTCACTTACAACTGATTTTATCTTATTTGGAATGATATTATGTGTTATTATAGATGAAATTAAAAATTCATTTTATCTCATATCAACAGCATGTATTTGCAACACATTTTTTATGATGTGGGTTTCCAAAAAATGTATTTTCAAAATTTTAGTATCAAATTATTGAGACAATGTTTAAATTATGAGGAAATAATTTATTAGGGGGGAGAGAATGTAAAAACCTGATATTTCTTTTTAAAGGAAGCTAAATTTGATATAATTATTGACATGAAATAATGAGCTTAAATTTCTCCTGATATTTATTTATTTAAATTTAATGTCTTCGATAGCTTGTGGTATATAAAACCCCGAGTACAAATGAATCATAATGTAGTATACCATTATAACCTAGTCATTAAATTAGTTGGGAATGAATATGAATAAATAGATTATTAATATTTTATTGATTATATCAGTATAAAATAAATTCAATTGTTATTAATTGATTATTAAATAAAATAAGAATCAATTGAAACGAGAAGAAATGTTTTCAGAAAACAATTGTATTTTTCTAAAAAGAGTTTTCTTCATGCTTTGTGCACATAAGTTAAAAAATTATTTTTACTCAATGAAAATTTTATTTTAAAATTGTAATTAATTTCTAAATTCATCAGATTAAATTTTTTTTAGGGTGAAATATTAGGATTTTTTGTAAAACATTTTTTAGTGAAAAATGAATTATATTGATGTTTGTAAAAATATCATTTCTCTTTATTAAGTTAGGTAGATTAAAAATACAACTAGGTTATTAATATGATTTGAAGTAATAGAAGTGTTATTTATTTTTATTTAATATACTTCGTAATTTTCTAATCAAATTTATATTAGGTTCTAGAATAAGTTTATTTTTAGGTTTAAAAAATGGGGTTTTTCTAAAAATAGATTAAATTGTTCAATGGTTATTTATTTTAATTAATTAAAAAAACAAATAATTAGGAGTTATTTATATTAAAATTATTTATTATATATATAAATTTTATATTTAAATTCATATAATTATTATTATTGGCCATAGAGTTATTATAAAATCATTATTTCCTTGAAAAATACTTTTCTTCAAAAACTACTTTTTTCAACGCGTCTATATGTTTTATTTTATATTAAAATTTTCAAATTATATGAATTGAAATTTATAAAATGGAATCAATATTTTTAATCATCCTATTTTATATTATTCAATAATATTAATTTAATTTTGGTCATAACAAATAGTGGAAATAGTAAATTGTTTTTTTGTGTGGTTAAGTTAAAAACCGATTTATGGAGATGTTATACTTAACAGATAAAGGTTAAAATGAAATAAAAAATGTATTAAATACATTATATGGAAATATTTATATCTTATATTATATAATTATATATAATAGTCTATTTTTTATCCTTTTGTAATGTGAAAAATATGGGAACACCATTTTCTTTTAAAAAATTACAAGTGTGCCACTAACCTCACTTATAATAGGACACCCACTCACATATCCCCTTCAAAAATTAAAATACATGTTTATTAGACAATAAATTACAACATATTTTCCGTAGATATCTAAAAATTACTTATATCCCCCCAGTAAAATCATAAATTCATCATATAATGGATTTTTGTGCCATCCTAAGGAGGGTGTCTAAAGAATTGATATAATACTTAAATGAGAATTTTTATTTTATTTATTTTTTCACATCCATAAAATAATTATAAAATGTTATGATATAATAACTAATATATTTAAATTATTATTATATTTTATTATGTTTATTGAATAACCTATATAAATATCTTATTCCATTAAATGAGATACAAAATCATCATTCAGCAGACTGCCACCTCATTAATCGTTCTAAATAATTTCTCATCGTCGCTAAACACATATGGGAATAATTATGGATTAAAATTATATATATATATATATATATTATATTTGAAACATAATTAAAACTTTTATATTATTATATGATTTATACCATCATAAATTCTATTTTTTGGGGGATATGGTATAATGACTCGTGTCTACGACGAACTACCACCTCATGAAGTGATGCGTTTTTTTCGCTAAATTTTTTAATGGAAGGAGATAAGAATAAACTTAATGAATATTATTTAAATAATAATGATATTAATTAAATATTTTTTATCATTAAATGATAATGTACATTCAAATTTTACCTTTTCACTAATTGATAAATATAACATGAACTATGAGTACATGTGGACTACCGACTCCATGAAGAAATGTGTTCCTTTTCTCATCACCACATATCAGGGATGATATATATAAGTAGAGCTATTTAAAACATATGAAATTTATGATATTATTATTATTACTAAATGTTAAAATATAACTCAACATTTTTCCATATTTATTGTTAAAAAATGGAAATATTACTCATGTGTATGTTGGACTAACACTCTCCAAGATTGTAACATAGATCATTTTTTATAACCATAATTCATGATTGCTTTTAAAATTATAATTTATCCATAAATATGATAAATATTGCATTATAAGTATTCAAGAAATGTTTTAGTGATGAAATCTTTAACCATTTTCATCCTACAAGATCCTTTTTTGATATAAAAGATTAATACCATCAAAAAATCATAAGTGAACTTAAATTATAAACCAAGTATGTATATAATGGAAATAAATAAAATAAAATGAAAAATGAAATTCAACATTTTTATTAATAAGGTAAATAGACAATGTATTTTTATTATTTAGTATGTTAATGAACATATATGACGATTCAGAGTCAATGTAATAGGATTCATCTTAATTTTTCTTCATAGAGGCATATTTTAATATTATAAACCTAATTTTTTTATATAGTACATATATACCAATTTTAAATGTAATAATATTATTCCTTAATAAAAAATTATATTTTATGTTTCAATTTTAATTACATTATACAAGGGTATTTGACTTGACTTTTATCGAGTGGTAAATAGTTTTTTAAATCAATTTCTTTTGGTTCGGTTATAACTCTTTTTTTTTGACTAAATTATGATATTATTATGTGTGAATTTTTATCTAAATTAATTTATTATGATTATCAACATTTTTTTTTGTTTTTTTAAATTGAACACAAAATATATCCATTAATTAACTCTTAATTCAACTATACATTCTTTATAATTGTTAATCATCCCAAATTCCTTTCTTTGAGACTAATGGTTATGATATGAACAAATATTATTTTATATGATTTATATAATACCATTTTTACATGCTATATCATCAATATTCATATTTTAACGATATAAAAATTATCATTTTACATTATTCATTCATGGGGATTGCGATTGAGTAGTTACCACTGTCAAAGGCATTATGCTGTAATCTCTTTTCTTTTGGGATTGTTTATGGTCAATGATTCATCTAAGGAAATCATATGATCATATGTTATAGAAAAAAAAATTTTTCTTTACCACTATTTATGAATCTGGATAATATTTTTGATTTCCATTTTCTCTATTATTGTTTAAAAACCATCAATAATGTAGTTTGTATGGGATACAGATTTGGTATCATCTTTTTAATCAAGAATCTTTTTATTTCATATCATGTTTCCTATGATGTTTTAAAATATATTCTTTTCCAAAAATATATGATTTAATAAGTTTATTTTACATGATCTTTGACCTTATTCTAATTTTTTATGTAAATTTATTAATGTTTTCCAAATTAGCCAAATTTGACTCGCTTGAAAAAATGCTTGAAATGATTGTTTATTTTTAACATTTACATCATGAATGGATTTTGAGGATTTCAAGAACAATATATAATTTGAATCATACTTTATATGTTTCCATCATTATTTTAAAATAAAATTATTTCAAAATTTATATTTATATTTTTATGTTTTTAAAATGGATTTTCATGTGAATGTTTATTTTCCTCTAGAAATTATTATAGATACTTGAATGCTATTTATATTCATAAAAATAAAAAAAAATTTATGTTACATATTCTCCAATATATATATTTTTTACTAATACCATCACTATTTTTTCTTTGGATAATTTATGATTATTTCAATGATATTTTCATGAAACCCATTCCTTTTTCCACGGGTTAATATGTTATGAAAGAGATGATGGTTCTTTTTTGAGTTTTTTGGTGAAATGAGAGTTTCCATGTTTTAAGATTGTGTTATGATTCATGGGAATTTATTTTTTTTGACATGTGGTCCCATTATAGAACAAGTATGGGTGGTTCCATTATAAACCAAAGGATGGTTGGTTACATTATTAATCAAGGATGGGTGGTTCGGTGATAAATATAGAATGGATGGTTATTTTATTAACTAATAGGGGATTGTTCCATGATATACCAAGGATAGTTTGTTATATAATATATCATGTATGGGTTGGTCTATGCTATACCTATAATTCAATGGGTATGGAAATTTAATGAAGGTAAATTTTATTTATAAGAGTGATTTTCAAGGTGATAAGGAAATGATGTATCAAGTAAACTAAATGTTATATCCATACTTATTATGGATTTTTTTATTATTGACATCACTTGGATCATGATTATTGGTTCTTATAACTATTAATTTTTTTAATTATTATGCCATGCTCAAAAATTGATGATATAGTAATTGATGGGTATGTATTATCTTATGTTTTGGTAATTTAATTTGATTGTTTCATAATACACTTATTCTCATTTTATAATCATTGATGGAATTAAACTATTAATGATTGTACATAACCTAACTGAGAAATTGAGACCACTCTTCTAATGTTCCATTTTACCTTGGTTATCAAGAATTATGTTAAATTATTTATGTATATAAGGGTTCCATATGAATGTTGATGAAGTCTAATAAAAAAATATGAAAAGATTGGTTTAGTGGGTGAAACACTAACTTGATGACATGGGTATTTTTTATGTAGTAGTTTTTCATAATTATTTATAACTCAAAATCAATAATTAAATTGGGTGAGTAACTGACTGACTGAAAATTGAATTTTTATTTTATTAATGATCAAATATGGGAGAAGAACCCTCTCCAAAGAGATCAGGGAGGTCTAGAGTGGTGTAGTCCAAGGGCATCCCCTAGAACAAAATTCTTACAGATCTGTGGTAGAGAACCCTCATTCAAGAACACCCTTCGAGGTTCCTCCGGACCGCTTTCTCTAGAGAGGGCATCCGCTGCCGTGTTACCTTATCTTGGAATATGACGTATGGATAAATCATTACGGATCATAGAAGAACATCTATAAACAATGTATGTAAAGGCCCATGGAACCTTCACATTCCCATGAAAGGCCCAATTCAAGATCTCAGAATCTGATTCCACATCAGAACACACCAAGGATAAACTACAACAAAGATCCATGCCTGTGTGCAACACATTTAATTATGCCCATAATGAGTTGCATGGTCCATAGAAGTTGTTGAAGGCCATAATGACGAAACCATTACCATCACACACCAAGCCACCCTCATTAATTAGACCATCCACCAACAATCCATCAACATTAAGTTTGAATCCCATTGCTGGAGGAACCCACTTTACCCAGCAACCCTGTGACTAAGAGCATACCATCAGCCTGTTCAGAAAATTGAAATGATTTGGAGAATGATGACCTCCTTTTATCAGAGAGCCTAATTCAAGCACCATTCCTTTCATCATAACTAACATTAATGAAGGAGACCAGCAGCTTTCAACACGCACCTTATTTCGCGCCTCTGAGAGCATCCAGAAAACTACTGTAAGCACATTGCAACATATTTTAGACTCCATCTCATTCTATCTCTTACCTGTAAAATGTAATGTGGGTAACTCTACAAGGAGGAGCATGTCTCATTGAACCTACTCCTTAACTCCAAATTGGTCCCCAAAAAAACAACAATTTCACTCTAAATAAATAAGTGAAACACCGACTCCGTCTGTGGGTGTGAGCAACAGAAACATCTTGATGCCATATTGGTTCTATTCTTCTGAATGTTGTCATTCATTGACAGAGCTTGTTTTTTTGACTTCCAAACCAGAAAGGAAAACTTGGTGGGGAATTCACTACACCATAGTTGTGTTCCCCACACATCAAGGACGCCCCCTGATGGATCAGACGCTGGTAATCCTACTCGTTGAAGATCCCCGAGCTAGCTTCTATAAAACATAGTCGATCGACTTCCTCCAAGAACATTACCTCTTTACAAACATCAATCTACTGTGAGCTAATAATTTCTCCAAGAAATATGGGATGATGGATAGATTCTTCTACAGTGAAATCCAGAACTGGGAAGTGATGGAAGAAGAGCTTCTCCCCAGTCCAATTATCTCACCACTGGTTAATATCCCCATAACCCACAACTCATCGTGAAGCCTCCTGGAGGATTTCCAAATGATGTCAAATGATATCCCCAATCTGGACATCTTCCTAACCTCCCAATCCTCCTAATTCAAACCATAATTAGTCCTCAGAGATTTGTCCCACAACGAATGGCCCTCTAGAAAATCCCATGCTAACCGAGCTTGAAAGGACTGTATTGAAACAGAAATATCCCTGAGACCGACCCCCCATTCCTCCACCGGTATTTCAAAACGAGACCAGGAGGCCCTGTGGGATCTTCTTGAAAGGTTTTTTTCCAAGAGAAATTTTTTAATAAGCTTCTCCATAGCGTTAATAATTCCTTTAGGCGGGGTGATGACCGATAAGACATGCATCGAAATAGAGGAGGCCACACTATTGATCAAAGTCACCCTACCTCCAAAGGAAAAGAACCTGGTTTTCCAATTTATCCCCCTCCACAACATTTTGTTTAAAATGTCTTCATAGAATACCTTTTTCACCCTGCCATTCGAAATAGGAGCCCAAAGATAGATCATAGGTAACAATTACATTTGAATACCCAAGATGTCTTGAATGCTCCAGGCTCTCCGTCTTGAACATTTGTTAGAGGTAAACACACTACTCTTACAAGAATGGATTTGTTTTCCACTGAGGCATCAATAAACCAACATCAATGATACAAAATTATTCAAGCATGTCCTCCTGCCATTCCTAAAGATGATAATATCATTAGAAAAAATAATATGAGAGTAGGTACCATCTGAGGCTTGGGACTGATATGGACAGATCTTTCTCTCCCTCATGCATCTACGTAGATTACATGAAAGATCCTCTTGTGCAATATGAAATAAAGAAGGATAAAGGGGGTCCCCTTGGTGTAATCCACAAAAACTCTTGAAAAATCCAAATACCTTTCCCAACAATGATATAGTAAGCCACGGGGAAGAGAAGCATAGGGAGAATAAGTCACAAACCCATTCATGGGAACCCATTCTTCTCATCACCCAGATTAAAAAACTCCATTAATGTTTATCATAAGCCTTATCCATATCAACATGGATAACCTTGTTGGAACCAACCACCTTCTTATTCAAATCCACCGTCATCTCTTGGGAAACCCCCAATACCCTTTGTATTCCTCCACCATAGATAAAGCCATGCTGCTCTTGGGAAATTATTTTTGGAATCACCTTATTCAATCTCTTAGGGAGAAGACTACCAAGGATATTATGTGAAACATTGTAGAGAAAAAAAGGTCTAAAATGGTTAACAGATGATGGAACTTTATCTTTTGGAACCAGAACCACCCTCGAGGCATATGAACCCTTGTTGATGGATCCCCCCTGAAAAAGTCTTGAATCAACTTAGTGAGATATGGCCTCACAAAATCCCATGCTTCCACATAGAAGGAGCCCGAAAACCCATCCAGACTAGGTGAAATCTCCAACAACATTGAGCTGACTGTCTCTAAGATATTGTCCCCTAATGGAAAAGTCTTTAGGGAATAATTATCCATCATGTTAATACTCTGACGAATACGTCCCACAAAAAACTCTTGATCACGCTGTAAATTATCTCCTTCTAAAGACTCCGAGCGATCTCCCCCCAGCTGATGCTCAATGTGTTCCAAGGCTGGACTTCTAGCCACATTCACATCAGTGGAAAAAGACCCATCCTCTATCCTTATGTTCAATTTTGTACATTTGCGCTCCTTCAAGAAAGAATGAAAAAATCCACTATTTCGGTCTCCTTCCTTATGCCACCTGACCCTCGATCTCTGCCTTAGACTTTTCTCCACTTCATGTAGCCTCTACACTAGGATCACTTATCACATAAAAGAATGAAGGAGGATTCATTCCACCTGTGCTCAAGAATCTCTTCCAGGATGTCAATCTCCATCCAAAGCAACTCCACTAAGTTATTCAATATTTGATTAGATGCAAACCACCAGCCAATATCATATTTCCAAGCTCTTCCCTCCACCTCTTGTACCCAGGATTCCTTCATCATTTTCATGAATCCCACCTTTCAATTCCAATCCGTTGAATATAAGAAGCCTTTACTCTCCTGATTATCCTACATAAGGTCAATAAGGAGGGGTGTATGATCCGAGAGGGTACAATACCTCACATCCAATAATTCATCAGTGATTGAAACCATAACTGAAGGGCGATAAGGGTACAATACCTACCACTAGACTTTGTAATACATTGGTTAGCGTGACATATTTTTTTTTAAAATGTTTTGAATGATAAAATTTATGTACAGTTTTAAAACATATGTTTCATCATATATATATCCATGAGATTGAAAATTTATTTATTGATTAATGTTATTACATAAAAATATCACAACATCTTATTGATCTTTTAAGATTAAAGGTATGATATAACCTTTGAGGATAAACCACTATTTAACAATGATTTCATTGATGTACTTTTTGATTTAGGGTCATAGAATGATTTAGTTTAAAATTTGGGCAGTACTATTGAATTTTCATTATTAATTAATTATTTCATAATTTGTAGGATTATTCATTTTGGGTATTATCATATAATTTTATAACCATTTTGGTTTTGGTTAATGTCCAAATACTAGTGGAATAATTGATTATCACTTTTTTGGTTATATGGTCCAATAATAGTTGAATTTAGTTATTTGGGGATGAAAAATTAATCTTTAATACTCATCAATTGGAGAAAAATATGAGATTATGGTGGAAATTGATTGATAGTATGAAATTAAACTTATCAAATTATTATATTTTCTTAGGTTCTTAGTCCTTATTTTAATGAATTCTAAAAAATAACGAAAAGGATCTTGAAAATGAAACTTTTATCCCATAACCATTATATATAATGAATCAATGGTCTTTTAAATCATCATAGATGTATGGTTTTGTGGTTTTCACTTTTAAATGATCATTCCCTTTCTTGTGATCAATGATCTCTGTCAATCTCCATTATTATTTGGACATTACACTTTTCTTCCATGTACAAATACTCACTTCCAAACTATGTTATTATATTTGGAAACTGAGTATGTATTATTTCAAATTTCGTTCATACATATATTTCTCTCTTATCAATAGGTTATTTAGTTAACCCTTTTTACAAAGTGATTTTCATCGAAGGTATTTTCAAATACACATACTTTGATTGCTATGTTAAAATTCAAATTATGAGGAATAACATTATTAAGGGGGGGGATGTTGTAACCTGAGTTTTTTTTACAAAATGAACCATTTAATTATTTAATATTCACCGTGATAAACTTAGCGAAATGGCGAAAATAAAATTTTTCTTTATATGTATTCTCTTCACTAGATTGTGTTACACGCAACACCGATTTGAAATGACTTGAAATATAGTACACCATTATAACATAACCATTAAATTGGAAGGAATGAATATGACTAAATAAATTATGAAAATTATATTTTTTAAACTTATGTAAAACAAATTTAATGGTTATATATTTACTATAAATTTAAATAATTATAATACTAAAGTAAAATAATAGTTTTCTAAAAAATCTATATATTTTTTAAAGAATGTCACATCATGATATGCCCACATATATGAAAATTAGTTTTTATCACATTTAAAAAAATTTATTTTTAAATATTTTCTTCATTTTTAATTAATAAAAAAAATTATGTTATTTTGAATGATTGGTATTTTTTGGAAAATATTGAATTTTCTATTAATAGGGTAAATTATCGATTTTTCTTAAATGTAATTTATTTTCAATAAATAATTTATTTTTAAAGTACCATTATATTTTTAAAACAATTGAAATAAAAAAATACTTTTTTATTTAAATATAATCCATTTAATCAGATTTTTATCATTTTTATATTGGATGTTAGAATAATTTTATTTTTTGGGATTAAAAAAGGGTTTTTTATTAAAACATTATTAAAGTGAATTATGTTTCTCAATTTAAATGAATTAAAAAAACAACTGATGAGGAATTATTTGAATTAAATTTATATGTTATATATAATTATATATTAAATTAAATTAGTATAACTATTATTACGTGACATATTGTTAATATAAAATCAATAATTTCTTAAAAAATACATTTATCGAAAAAATTCCATTTTCCTCATGTTAACATGTTTTATTTTAAAATAAATTATTCCCCTCTAGTGAATTAAATATCCTAAAATGGATTCCAGATTTTTAATCGTCATTACTTATAATATATAATATGGAAAACATAATTTTTGGTCATAATGATGAGTAAAAATTGTAATTTGTTTTCAATATTAAAGGTAAAAAGAGATCTACAAGGGGTTAGACTAAAAATGAAATGAATAGAATGACCTAAAAAATATATAAAAAAAATTTTATTTTCTTATTTTGACTTTAAATTATCTATGTATCAATAAATTTCCATTTTGGATCATTGTATCATTTTCAAAATGTTGGTATTCCTTTTCATAAAAAATATTACATGTGTGCCACTCACCTAACATATAAAAGGTCACCCACTCTCCTCTCCTATTCACAATGTAAATTCCATTTGGATGTGAAATACCAAAAAATATATAATCCATAATTCCTTCCCCATGACCGAAATAATATTTTTTGATCATAAACCCATCATATGTATGGTTCTGATCCTAACCTAAGGAAGTTGTCTAAAGAAGACGCATGATGCTTAACTATGTATTTTTATTTTATATCTTTATACCCATACTTCAATTAGACATTAATTTTGATTATATAATAACCAAATTATCTTTCATATACATTCAGTTTATAAATTTAATGTAATAACCAAAATAAACATTATCTTCTATCAAATGTGAAATAAAACCATCGTTTGTGTGTACAGCAGATGACCTCCTCCAGAACTGATGTAATGCAATATTCATCATCTTCACCCAAGGATGATTAAAATTATGGGTTTACAGTAACTATATGATATTAGAATAATATTTATACATTTATAATTATGACTTCTCATATAAGTTCATATTTTATATTTTGTGGGGGACATGATAAGTTAGCTCGTGTATACGGTGGACTACCACCTCACAAAGCGATGTGACTCATTTTTACTAAACACTTTTACAGAAGGAAATAAAGATAAAGTTAATGAATATTTATAAAATAATTATTATATTAATTAAATAATTTATTATTACAAAAATATAATATATTATTTACTTTTACCTTTCCAATCACTGAGCAATTATATGCCATTCATGCGTACAAGTGAACTACTACCTCCATTAAGTGATGTGATTATTTTATCATAACTATATCACATGAATGATATATAAAATGATTTTTAATGAAAAATATTATTTTAATGATGTTATTATAATTTTGTAAAGATAAAATATTACTTATCTTTTTCCATAATGATCATTGAAAAATTTAAATGTTACTCAAGCATACGTATGACCTACCTTCTCCAAGACTGTTACTTTGTTCATTTATCATAACCATCATTCATTATTTTTTAAAGAATAATTTTTTTATAAATATAATAAATATGTAATTATTATTATTTTTAGATGTTTTATTAATGACCCCTTTGACCATAGTCAACTTACCAAAGTCTTTTTTAGACATATAAGTTGAATGTTGTAAAAACTTCTAAAATAAACATAAATGATTAAAGAATTATTTATAGATTGATTAGTGATAAAATTAAAGTAATAATAAACATGGAATTGGTTTTTATAAAAGTAAATATTTGTCATTATTTTATTATTTAGGAATATAGAGTTCTTGTCTGATGAGTCAAACTCAATGTAAGGGACTTCGTCTAAATTTTGACGCACCAAGAAAAATTTTAATGTTACGCACATAATATACATTATCTGGTTTATATAATTATATTTTAAATGTAATATCATGAATATTTAATACATCATTGTAATTTATGTTTCAATTTGAATTATTTCATCCAAGTGGGTTTGACTTTAATTTTAACATGTAGTTATTGGTTTCTTAACTCAATTTCCTTTTATTGGGCTATAACACTTATTCATTGAATATATTATGATATTATTATGTGTGAAATGATTTATATGTATTAGTATATATTTAGACTTATTTTTTATTGACATAATCTATTACACATAATATATCATTTCATTAAATCTCAATTTAGTTACATGAACTTTTTAAGTGTTAATGGTAAAAAATTATTTTCTTTAGACCATATGTTATTGATATGAACCTATCTTATTTTTTGAGATGTAAATACTTCCATTTTCACATTTTATATCAGGAATATCCTTATTTCCATGAAATTTAATGTACCAATAGATGTTATTATTTCATGGTGATTATTATTTAATAGTTACAAATGTGGAGAAGGATTTACGTTACATTTCATTTCTTTCAAGACAGATTATGTTCAGGGTTCCATTGGAAGAAATCATATGATCTTATTTTATTGAACACAAAACATTTGTTATAAATTTTTATAAATGTTATTTTGATTTTTAATTTCCATTTCCTCTATTTTTTTATTAATGTAACATTAAGAAACTTGTTTGTAAGTGATCCATGTCTTATATCATTATTTAAATCAGGAATATTTGTCATCCATATTCATGTATTCTAAAATTTAATAATATAATATATTTTCTAAAAAATTATTCTTTAATGATATTTTACATGATCATTTATGATATTTTGAAAGGTTTTCATATTAATTTTTTTTAACATTTTCCAAATTTTTTAGTTTTGACATGTTTTACAATTTTTTTGGAAAGATTGATTATTTTTAATATTTACACCATGAATATATTTTCCATCCATCATAATCACAATTTTATTTGATGATTAATTTATAATTTTCAATCATTATTTTCAAATAAAAGGGTTTTCAATTTTTTTTAAAAAAATTATGTTTTCAGGTTTTATTTTCATGTAAAAAGGTTATTTTACTCAATAATATCTTTAATGATCTTATAATGGTATTTACATTCCAGAAAACAAAAAACTATTGATTTATATTATGATCGACATGGGATATTTTTTAATGATACCATCATAATTCTTTCTATGTAGGGATTATGATTGTTTCAAATAGATTTTCTAGGAACATGTTCTCTTTCGATGGGTTAATAATGTAATAAAAGGGGTAATTTTTATTTTATGAGTTTTATACTGAGATAAAAGTTTTCATTTTTATGATTAAGTTTTAGTTCATGGACATTGATTATGTTGATTAATGAATTTTCTAAAAAATAACTATTTATGGTTCCATTATAAACCATAGATGAGTGGATACATTATTAACCAAGGATATATGGTTCCCTGATTGACCATAGATGTGTGGTTACATTATTAAAAAATGATGATCCATGATAAACCATGGATGGGTGGGTCCATAAGATCCATCAAATACATTGGGTATGTTAGTTAACCATATTAGTCATTCCAATTATTAAATGGATTGTATGAGTGATATGGAAATGATTCCCAACGTTATGAACATGTTTTACATACACTTGTAATGTGATTTTTAATGACTGAGACCACGTGAATCATGATTATTGATTCTTATGAATGTTTCCTTTATTAATTATTTATTATATATTTCATTATTGATGATCTAGGTATTGATGGGTATGAATTCCCATATGTTAAACTCATGAAAATTGTTTATGTCATCATAACCTTATGCTCCTATTACTCTCACTGAAGTTATTCAGCTTTTAATTCTTATGTTTACCCTTATTGAAAAATTTATATATACCTTCCTATTCTTTCCAAGATTATAAAAAAGGATGTTAAACGAATTATTTCTATAAGGGTTTCATATGGATGATAATGATATTTTAATGTAAAATAAGAAAATATGGATTTATTGAAAAGAACACACAATTGAAGTCACATGTATTTTTTATGTTACAGTTTTTCCTAATTATTTAATAGCATAATCATAAAAGGTTATTGGATTTAAAAGTGATCAAATATATAATCTTGATGTTGTATGTTTTTTATGGAAAATTTTTTTTTTCATGTTTATCGGTAACATGTTATAAATGAAATGTTTATGTTTTTAAAACTAGATCTATGATTTTGTGTTCAAGGATATTATAAATATAGTAAAGTACTTGGTTGAGAGGATCATTCCACCTGATGGAGTTATTTAAACCACATGTTATAAGAGTGGTTAATTTTTAACTAATGATATCACTTTAAATCATTTTCATTTAGTTCTTTAAAAGGATTACAAAATTATGATATGGTTTAGTAGCCTTTAATTTTCATCACAACATTCTCAGGGTATTTTTTTCAAGTCACCAATTATTATAGATCAAATTAGGGATACCACTTCTTTGAAACCATAATTTAATACACAAACTATTTTATGTCCTAATAACATGACATGATACTAAAAAAATAAATTTTTAGATAAAAAATAATGTACCAATTTCATTATTATGTATGTTACTATTTCCTTTTTGATCATCTTCATTTATCCATAAACCACTCAAGATAGTGGAAAAAATATATAATCTTTACATCCCCTATCACAAGTGATTTCAAATCACAATCACCCCATAGATCATATATCTACATTGATTATAAAACCCATAATAACAAATTATAAATAATAAAATATATATGGAGATTAATACCTAGATTTTCCTCGAGATAATGAATAGGGTAGGTCCAAATGAACTAACCCATCACCTTTCATTTTTCCTTCTCCCCTTCTCAGATTTTAGTAAGGCAATGTAATGATCTCTTGAATATCATCATCATTGTTTTTAATCATAAAACATGAACTCTTTCGAAAGTATCTCCATTTTGTGATATAACATACAAAAATATCATTATAGAGTCGATCGTTCAAATAATTAGTTAACTTGTTATTTTCCACAATTTTGGAAATGATTATACTTAAACGATTAACATCATCTGTTTCAACACAACATGATATAACCTACCTCTTTATTTTACATATCACATAAAAATTTTACCTTTTAGTGGTTTTTGTGGAACCAAATTGGTAAACATATTACTTGGTGTCTAATAGTTCCATATTTGAATACATCTTCATCATTAGAGGAATATGAACTTCTCTTTCTACCACCTTTGTCCTAGTTGTAAAAACCTATTAATTGTTCCCTAAAATTTGATTTCCGTGCTTCCAAGGGAGTTATTCTGAATATCCAAATCTTTTCTATTGATATATACTTTTATAAGGATCATTTTCATTGTCCATAACATTGAACCAAATTTCCTTCATAAAACAAATTATTCCAGATTAATAAATATCCTTGTATGTCATAGGAGTGTACTCTCTTTATGGATTCATTACCCTTCCACAGTTTCATCCAATTTAAATACATTTTTATGTGACTATGGTTTTAATAGATAAATCATTCACAATAATAACCATACATCTTTTTTCCCTCCATGATTAAGATATTGGAATAGTTGGAGTTGTTCTCAATTGTTTGGGATTGTTGGATTCCAAACACCTACTCATGGTGTGCACAATTTTCCCATAAAATTATCACTTTGGTGCATCCCTATTTCATGTAACCATAATTGTAGATTTTACATGGATTAACCCTTTTCATCTAAATTTTAGTTATTATTATTATTTATTTTTTACATAGGTTGAGGTAGCTTTCACAGTGATATTCATCTACTCTTTGGAGGTGTCTATCCACTCTTAAAGGTATCTTATATTAATATAATTTCTGCCAATATTATAGACATATTTTTAAAATTTTAGTTAGTATCACCCAAACCCCATTTTCCTTCATCAATATTCTTTCTTATTGAAACAATAGTTTCCTTTAATTCCTTCTCAATGGAATTTTTTTTCAAAATATATTAGGATATCTCTTCAATCATGTCACCTTTTTCTTTCATTTTTTCTATATTCCATGTATTAAGATTCATAGATACATAACACACTTTTTGTCTCTTGATTTAATGGAAAAAATCTTCAATAATTATATATCACACTCAGTGAATGACTTCCCATTTCACTTCCTTTTCATTCTAGGAGAACCTTTAGTAATATAAATGTTATATAGTTTTTTACTCAACATATATTCATTTCAGTTCCACAACAGTGTTTGAAATACCACATAATTATTCCATTCAAATGTTATTATAAGTTATTACCACAAGTAAAGAAATTTCATACGTCTTTTGAGATGATATCTTCTTGTTTTTATTATCCTTTCCTTTTTTACTAAGTAATTTTACACTTGGCCTTTATTATTTGACAAAAACTATTCCCACTACCTTAACATGTATTCGGAGAACATAAAATCATTTATCTTTTTTATAAGTAATCCTCAAGAGATTCCCTTAAATACACATTGTTCAAAGCATCAATCGATATGTTTGTTTGTTTCCCCCAAGGATAAATTCATGTAAAATTAAAAAAATTCCAATTAAAACACATATCAAGGAACTACAAGAAAACATTCTATGTAGGGAATGAAATAATATTTATATTCTTGAAATTATTAAAATTACATATATGAGCCTTAGATTTTGGTTCAATTTTACTTCTCAAAATTTTTGACAATGTAAGATCAAAGAAATATAATGTAAATAATAATCATTCCATTTGACATCACTTATTAGATTTTACAAGGGATGTGCTCCAAATTAACCGGGTAGGGTGGTTCAATAAATCAGGGTATGAAGTGATTAAAAATTTAAAAACCCTTATTCTATAAATGAATCACGTTCCCAATATGTTCTTGAATTATCAACCTTCAGGGTCACATGATATTCAATTTAACAAGATATGAATTACATTTCATGGTCAATATTATTTTTGATGTATAAATTAAATAGGTAAATGAGGATTTACATGATTAAACCCAATTAGGATACTCAAAGGTGAGGTGTTATGATCCTTAATCCACTATATGCACTAAAAAATGGTTGGTTATGAGATATGTATCTTCCTTTCCCAGGCTTGCTGAACTATATTGTTTCGGGTCGACTAACTACTACAAAAGGATCGCTACCCTAAATTTGGATCATTTAGGTCTTCTTATTCACTTTTTTACTACTTTGGGGTAGGATCTCCTCATAGTTTATAGACATGTAAGTCCCCTCTTTAGAATCACATGCATGGAATGATTCCAATTATGTAGATAAATTCTATAATTCCCCCATTTTTATAACCATCAAAATCTGTGAAAAAACCTTTGATACAATACATGTTTTTAAAAAAAATCATTAATAACCTCCACTTTTTTTTGGAACATCAATAAAAATTATCTTGGAAGAATATTCAATGGATAATAAATCTTCAATCATCTAGCCCCTCACTTGGAATAAACCACATTCACCATTTAAAATTGATCTTCCATTTATTATTATGTCCTATATTTTCACTATGTTTTGAGAATGTGAGAATATATATATAGAGAATCCCTCTCTTATATTTTATCTTATAATTTACAATATAATTTATAATAATATGGATAGTTTAATAAATTTACACTTTTTATTATCTTATAGAGACCTATAAAATTCACATTAACTTCCTCACAAACCAACTCCATGAACCATAAATATTATTTATTAAAATGATAACATCAATGAATTTTCACTCCTCTTGTAGAATGAATTTATTGTACAATTAATCTAGTAGATTATAAGCTTAAATATCCTTCTATTTTAGTGAATATCATGAACTAAACTGAGACTCATAACATATATATCATTAATAAAAAATACATGCATCAACTAAGGGAATTATAATGAGATTATAATCCTATGCGTTTCCATGACCGACCACATATATTAGTGAAAGATCCTAGGTCATTTTTCCACCAAAACCCTAACCATCATGGGAGTGGTGTCCTGGACCTATTAGTTTGTCTTGAAACTAAACTTATAAATATTAACCAAAAATCCAATAATGTCTGTTCTTACACATGTTTTCCATATAGAACTACACACTCAACCACAAATTCATTACCATGATATAGTGTCATGACTTCCATCTCCAAGTTGAGGGAAGAGGCATCAGATTACCAGTCCCTTCCTTTATCAAGTTAAAGGAGAGATAATTACCCCTGAGACTATCCTTCAATAGGTCATAGAGTGGAGACTAGCACCAAGGGTTTGGAATTATGCACAAAATGGAAAGCATTACCCTTTTTATTTATTAGGACCCAGAGATAAGATAGTAATTCCTAATCACCAACAAAACTAGAAGTAAAATTAATTCCCAAACACTCAATTCCCATATGCATGTTACAATACGATGTGCTACAATAAAAGAAAACTCCACTGGTAAATACCAATGAATGGAAAAACTGCAACAGAAACTGTCCCAACATCCAAACTAGTACTGTCCCGCACGGTCCTTGATGTTCTCTTGGAATCCTAAAAGAAATTTTATATGTGTAGGATGAGTATAGAAGTTTACTTATTAGGGAAAACTAAACTCGTGCACAAGTGGGGAGGCATTCTAATTCCCTATGAGAAAAAGGAGAAAACTGAAGCACCTAGAAAGAGAACTATCCACCCAACCACACCAAGTCACACTCCCAAAAAACCTCAAGTCATGTAATGTAATTGTAATAGAACATCGTTATTTGGGTACCCAGCAGCACTTTGCCACTTGTTATTGAAGTCATCGTACATGTCTGACATTCCCTACCATTCTCACCATAGTTCCACTACCATAAATCGCCCGCACACACCTGGGATACCACAACCTCTCACCCCGCCCACAAACAGCTCGTCCAAAACCACACGTAACAATTCCCACAAACAGCTGGGCAAGAAAAATTAATGCCACGCCTGAAGACACCTAGGCCCAAAAAAATACTGCCACACCCGATGACACTTGGGCCTCATCCCAAAGACACTTGAGAAACCACCAACCTGCACACACCTATGCTACCCACCACTATGTTTTCTACATGAAGTATCATTGGGATATCATAGACCATAAGCCATCACAACCTACCCAGAGAGGCTTGGGCTACTCAAGAAAGGGAGAAGAAAAGGAGCTAATTACCTGCCACTCATAGGAGTGTTGGGAAAAACACCATCCCCATTGAAATAGGGTATTCTTCATGAAGTTCTTAACTGGGGTGGTGCGCAAATAAGAAAAATACGAACTAAATTATACATATAGGTAAACAAGAACTCATCCCAACCTAGGGGTTCCAAAACCACCCTATAAACAAACACCCTCATTATTATTCATTGATAAAAAACACATCACCTTGAGCCTTGTCACCACTCATTCCCAAGAAACAAATTACCATTGAACTCGTCCTTGTTTTCAAATTAGAGGGGTTATATTTTAAATAATTCTTCCGTATTGAGAAAATAACCAGCATAAACACAATCCATTGAAGGAAAAACAACCAAGTAGCCAAATAAGTATTCACATCCACTTCTCTTGTAATATCACAATAAAAAAAGGGATTCGTGGGATCCCTCAATGTACTAGAACCAAACCAAGCCCCAACATACAGCCCCACATGGCCTTAGATACATGAACTAACAACCGCACCACAATAGGTGATCCCATCACTATCCATGTCAGCCAACAAAAATCAAGAAGAACAACCACACTTCACACCAAGGCAGAGAAAGGGAGTTTCCATGTTCTATCACCCCATTCATTGAGTTTCTTCTTTTCATTTTATTATCTGGGGTGATTACCCAAGGATTCTTGTTCACTGGAAATTCATTTAATCAACCGAGTTTTTGTGTTAAACCAATTTCTGTGCTACAACCATTCAATCATTATTGAAGACATGGGTTTGATAGTTCACAAGGAAAGACCACCAACGACCATGATTTTCAGTGGACATAATACCATATAATTCACAACATATAAGCAAGGGTAAAAGAGTACATCAATATTATGAAACACACCCCTTCATTATTTAATAGTCTGTGTATTATCTTTATTAATGTTTGGTTTTATACATCCCTAATGAAACATTATCATACCCACCCTGCATGGTACACAATAAGGATAGAGGAAGGAAGAACCATACATGGATGATCAATGATCTATTTTTCTCTCCATGTGCCAAGAATTGGGGTTGCTCGACCTGCAGGGGAGGAACTACGAGGACTCCAATAGTGAGCATAAAAGCTCAAAAACAGGCACACCATGTTAGGAAAAAAAGAGACATGCCGAGAAGAATAAATAATTCCCGTGTGATAAAAGGGTGAGACCCTGGAGTAATGGGATATCAAACTCTTTAACAGCTTTTATAGAGGATCATGGATTCACCATGCGGTTGGGTACTTACACATGATGGAATTAATTTTCATTTAATAATTCTCCTCAGAGGGAATGCCACACATTTTGGCAAGTCAATGGTTGCCAGACTCTTGGGAAAATTTAGATTTCATTCATGGGCTTTAAATGGATTTGAAATTGGTACTAAAATAATTTTATGTCAAAAGTTACATTGTGGGAGAGGAACTGGGAAAACTCAGGAAACTGGAAAAAGAGTAAAGTTCAAAAAAGTAAAGACACGGTGCCACCATAATAGTGCCACAGTCACGGTGCCATCATCATGGTACCACCATAACCAGTTCCACCATTTCGGTCTGTGATTGTGATGGTGCCACCGTAACGGAACTACTAGGTCTATGAGAAACCATAAGTCGGGGCCATCATTTATGTCTGCGACCATGACGGTGTTACCGTTTCAGTGTGGGATCATGACGGTGCAATCGTTTTGGTGTGCGACCATGACGGTGTGACCATTTTGGGGTGTGACTATGATGGTGTCACTTGTTTGGTGAGCCACCGCAAGCAGTTCAATCGTAATGGTGTGACCGTGATGGTGTCACTGAATTGGGGCCACCATGACCAGTGCCACCTTAATGGTGGAACCGTTTGGTGGAACCAAGATTTTGTCAATGTACAGGACCATGAGGGTCTGAACCATTACATATAGTGAAAAAACATTTTCCATTATTTACATGATACACTAAACACCATGAAATGTACAATGATCAACCTAACCATTTTTCTTTTCACATACACCTGCAGACCATAGTCACATCCACAATGGGCATGGTATCATTCCTATTAATGTTTTGGATAGTTGTTTTGAAATGCCACTATGGGGACCACCATAACAATAATCCCATTTCTTTTGTCAATTTTTTTCATCTTCCTCCCAACAATCCCTCCACCATGGTCGTGGTATTCCTAGATGGCCTTTTTGGAAATCCTTTTATTAAACATTATCTCTATCATAGGTGTGACTTTGGGTTGTACTCTATGTAACACTTATGTAAGAAAAATCATGGTTTGTTTCTACAAGATTTATTCCTATCTTCTTCCACATGACCAATTATTTATTTTTTAATAATTCCAATAGGAATATAAACTATGCTTGATCTAAAAAACTCCTCTTGTCAATCACTTTTTGAATCAACCAATATCTGAAGCAGCACTTAAATATTTTTTTCCATCGTCAACATGTGTTTTCAACAATGCTATTGATAAAAAATCATTATTGATTCATTTAGATACAAACACACTTTTTATCATAAAACCTTTTATTCAAAAAAATATATACCACAATACCATGAGATTTATAACTATTTAGTCTCAAATACTAGCTTGAATGTTTCTCTAATATTTGTTTTTATCAAATGTATTTTTCCACTATTAATTTAATGGTTTTTAAAAAAAATTATATCCGTAGTTATTTTCTATCCTTTTCTGTTTATGCATTTTAAGGGGAAATTATTCCTCAATGATTTATTTTATCCGTCAAAACTAGTTTTTTACCCAGAGTAATACATGTTGAGACCCAAAACCATTACATTAATTCTTCGTTATTAACAAAAAAGAAAATTTATTATTGAAAATTTATAATTTTATTCACATTCGAGGCTATTTTGGTTATCAAAAACAAAAAATACATCTCACACCTTCAAAGTTTATCATTATAGTCTAATCATTAGTGTTAAATTCATTTACCATGTTAAAAAAATAATTCATGTAACCAATTTTGTGAACATTTTAAATTAAAATTATATAATTTTAAGTGCATGTTACATGGTTCCCAAACATTGGAATCTCTTATTCGTTCATGGACTAATCATGGCCATGATAATAATATTGCTATTTGTAAAAGGAAAATATATATATTTATTAATGTTTTAGTTAATCCCATAATAGGTTGGCATGAAAATACACCAAAAACACATGAAAAATATATTATTATTTAATATAATTGCTTAGGAACCACCTAAATTAATTTGAAGGAATAAAACATTCAAAAATACACTTCTATAATAATACCTAAACCCTTTGAACTGTTAAATTACACCCAACCCTTTCAATTAAGGGTTTTAGAATAGAAAATAATAAAAATAAGTTAGGTGAATGTATATTGGGATTATATGGCCTTATACTTTTTGAAGGATGATAGTTATAATGAATGGAATCTTTGATGGACTAGATAGGAAGAAGAAATGCCTATTAATTCCAATGAAAAGATCCAAATTCATTCAATGTCATATAGATATTGGGGGGAGATTAAATATGTTAAAAAGGAAAATTAAAACACTTCCCCTCCAAAACAAATCTCCCATGAAAGGGTTCTGGCATGACCTTAAGAGTCACGACATGAACTTGAAGGTTATAGTTCGGCCTTGAGGTCCATGGTGTGACCAAGCCTAAGATGATGGCATTCCCTTTCGTAGATACCATCCTTTCTTGTCTCTTATGGGTCATGATGTTACCTAATATAGATTTAGGTCCTCCCTTCAACCCAAATACTATCATGGAATAGCCTATTTGGGTGTGGGTGTGATTTTATCTCGCCATAGGTCCCATCCTATACCAAGGATCCATCATGGTGTGCCCTATTTTCATTATGTCATGAGCCTCCATTCTATTAGTAATTTCAACATGGTTATCAGTGTGAATGTAGTTATCATCTTCCTATAGCCACATATTATAAATATAACCCCTAAAACATATTTAAACATACTCCCAATCCATAATAAACACACTGTAAAAAAGTAGAAAAATAGTCAAGGTTCATCGAAATTAAAACGGTTTCTGACTTCAAAAATTATGAGTTTGTACAACCACTCAACCTTATAGTAGTTATTCATAAATATTTATACATTAAAATAAAAGGCTTCATTGAGTAATGTATCTTTCATCTAAGGAAACATATATGACACATGCTCCCATGTCTCATCATGGATTCACCCACGTTGTTACTGAACTTGTAAAAGAGGAAATGTATTCCTAAGAAGAGTATTATTGACACGACCCAACTTCACCAAAAGGAGGGAAGGGATAGCAGATTGCTAGGACCTTCCTTTTTTATGTTGAAGGAGAGATAATGACCCCCGAAACCCGCCTTCAATAGGTTCCGTAGTGGTGACCATCACCAAGGGTATAGAATCTCACAAAAAATGGAAGGAATTACACTTTTTTTATTTTTATAGGATCGAGAGATAAGATAGAAACCCCAAAAATACCAAAGATTAAAGTAAAGGTAAGCCAAAAGTAACCCATTCCCATATTCATGTTCTACAGTAAATGATACAAGACACAAAAACTCCAAAGTTAAAGTACCAAAAAAAGGGAAAACGGCAACAGAAACTGCCCCAATGTCCGAGCTAGTATGGTCCCGCACGATCCATGAAGTCCTCCTAGAAACCTGAAAGAAGTTTTTATATATTTAGGGTGATCATTAAAGTATACTAAGTAGGGAAAACCAAAAGCTCTTTTGCACAAGTGTAGGGGCATTCTAATGCCCTATGAGAAAAGAGATAACCAAAACATCTAGCAGGGTAAACTATCAACCCAAGCCTCACCAAGGCAAAATCCCCAAATAACGCAAGTCAAGTAAAGTATAGTAATAGAACATCGATGTTTGGGTACCCTGAGCCACTTTCTCACTTGTTATTGAAGACATCCTATGCATCAAACCAATCCTGTAATTCTCACTGCAGTCCCACTACCAAACCACACCCGCACACACCTGGGCCATAACCTCATTGCAGTACCAATTCCAAACCCCACCCACACACACCTAGGCCATAACAACCACGCGTAACCACACCCGCAAACACCTAGGTCAAAACAACTACTACCACGCCTGAAGACACCTGGGCCACATCCCAAAGATACATGGGAAAGAACCTGCCCGCAAACACCTGGGCCAACCACTACAACTACCCTGCCCGAAGAATCCCGGGCTAATAATAGACATCAGGACATTACATCCTGGATAAAGAGTCTTGGGCTATTTGGGAAAGGGGGAATAAAGGATCTAATAACCAGACACCCATAAGAGTGTTGGGAAAAAACACCCCCCATGGAATGGGGGTGTTCGGCACTAAAGTGCTAAACTTGGGTGGGGCATGAACAAGAAACGTAAAAGCAACAAATATATATAATGGTATAAATAACTCATCCCATCCTAGGGTTTCCAAAGCCAAACCAAGCACAAACATCCTTGTCACTATTCATTCATAAAATAACCACAACACTCACGGCCAAGTCACAAATCATTCCCTTAACCAACTTCTCATTTAAATATTTATAGTTTCATATTCAATCAAACACATTTAAATGAATCCTACACTACTGGAAAACTAGAAGGCGTAACCAACAGCCAGAAGAAAAGAGAAACAACCAACATCAACTTAAGCATTCACACCCGGTTCTCTTGTAAAGTTACAACAACAAAAGGGGATTAGTGAGATCTCTCGAATTATTGGAACCAAAGAAAACCTCACGAAAGGGATAAGTGAGATCCCTCAAAGTACTGGAAACAAAGCATACCATGTGACATAACCCCATGTCCCCAAAACCAGGAACCAACTATTTCTCAACAATTGAATATCCCACCCGAGTTCGTCTCACAATAGAGCAACCACACAACTTCAGATTCAAAACCAAAAACTGTGACACAATAGATGATCCCATCCCCATCCACATCCTCCCAAAATCACCAAGCAGAAAATCACACCCACTACCAAATAGAGTGGGAAACTTCCAGGTTCACGCACATCGTTCATTAGGTTCTTCTTTCTATTTGTTAACCGTTGTTTTCACACAAGGATTCTTGTTTTACTGAACATAAATTTGATCCAACTGAGTTTAGGTTACCAAACAATATCCATGTTACATTTATTTAGTCATCACAAAGGACAGGGGTTTATTAGGATGCAAGGAAAGTCCACCAACAGTCATGATTTTCAGTGGCCACAAGCCCATACAGTTCACAACACATATAAATATAAAAGAGTACAACAGAACATCAATCACACCCCCTTCATATTTTAAGGTCCATTCATTATCATCGTTATGTTTGGTTTCATCAATCCATATAGAAACAAAATCATACCCACCCCGCATGATGCACAATAAGGAGAGATGAAGGAAAAAAACCTACTTGGTTGATCAAGGATCAGATTTCACCACGCTCCAAGAACTGGGGATGCACGACTTGTAGGGAAAGAACATCGGGGACTCCAAGGGTGAGCGGAAAGGTTGAGGCACAGGTGCACCACTTGCCTCAGGAAGGGAAACATCAAATGCACTAAGAAGAAAAGGAATCCAACCAAGAGGAAGAAGAAGGAAGAGGAAATTCCAGTGTTATATATAGATAAGATCCTGTTGTTATGAGATATGGGGATTTGAACAACTTTAAATTCAGATCATGGTTCCCCACATGGTTTGGTGGTTACACATGGTGGGATTAATTGTCATTTAAAGATTTCCATTGGAATAAAAGGTGGTAACAGCTGTGATTTCAATGGATTTTATATAAATGGAGGGGCACGATACGCAGACACACAACTAGGTCCATTAAGTGTCACCCCGCCCTTAAGAATTTAATCATTTAGTAAGGGATTAAAAACGGTCTTGAACCACTTCCAAAAGGATAAAAATGCCTAAAATAGGCGTTATGGAAAAAACTATAGAAGAGAAACCAGATAAGGCTGGTTGACGCTGATCGGTCGCACTGATCGGTTGCACGCTGATCGGTCGCACACCGGTCGGTCGCACACCAAAATGACGTCCTACCAATGAGACTTCAACCTTAGGATCTAGAAATTGGAAAAGGGATGGACGGTGAGGGTCTGGGTCATCACATGAGATACCTATCAAATCATTCTCGCCCTCAATAATTTAAAACCAGACCTGAAGAAAAGAGGGGGGGTATGAAAAACCACCCCAGAAGATACCTCTCAGGAGTGAACCTCTCCGACACATGGGAACACCTTCTCTCCTTAAGCAACCATGAAACATTTAAGGGTTAAGATGTCCAGTCATATGGGTTAGGGAGTTTTTTTTCTCCATGTCAAAATACTATCTGCTTTGGGCAGCACTAACTCGCCCGCACAGGTTTAATCGCATCAACCTTAATGTGTCTTGATTAGGGAACGGGTCCTCCCCTCCCCACAATCAGGAATATTAACATGCATCTAGAGAATAATGAAACCCACAGATTTCATAGCCAACAAGGTAAGGCATTCCATCACAAAAAAGTAAAAATATTACAGCATAAAACTCAAAACAACTCTTGGTACTAGGCACACATCTGTGATTCCCATTCCCACGTACTCTCCTCGAGCGAACCGTTCCTCCACAACACACGAACCAAATGAATGGTTCATCCATAAATCACCTTCTCTTCGCGACCTTTGATCATCACTGGTCGCTCTATGAATGTTGCATCATCCCTGATATCTAGATCTCCCCAGCCGAGGACGTGTGAATCATCATGCACATACCGATGAAGCTGGGATACATGGAATACATTGTGTACCATTTTTAGCTATGGTGGAAATGTAAGCTGGGAATTCACCTCATAGACCCGCTGTAACACGTCGAAGGGTCTGACGAACCTTGGAGAGAGCTTACTTCCCCTGCCGAACCTCCGCTGCCCACGCCAAGGGGAGACCATCAAGAACACGTGGTTCCCAACCTCAAACTCCAAGGGTCTTCTCCTATCGTCTACATATGACTTCTTCCGATCCTAAGCCGCCTTCATCCTCTCATATATAAGCTGCACCTTCTTCATCGTGCTCTACACCACCTCCGGGCCAAGGATGCCTGCCTCTCCAACTTCTGTCCAGCACATGGGTGAGCGACATGGCCTCCTAAACAAAGCTTCCAATAGAGCCACACCAATGTTAGAGTGGTAGATGTTACTGTAGGAAAACTCTACCAGAGGAAAGTGTCGCACCCACGATCCCCCAAAATCCATAACGCATACTTGTAGCATATCTTCCAAGTTCTGGATGGTGCACTTTGTCTATCCATCTGTCTGGGGGTGGAAATCAGTGCTAAGACATAGCCGGGTACCAAAAGCATGCTGGAATCCTATCCAGACTTGTGAGGCAATATTTGCATCTCTATCTGAGACTATAGACCTCAGAACTCCGTGAAACCACACCTCCTCATCCACATAACTCTGTGCTAAGGCATCTACTACCCCCGACTTCTTAATCTCCAGAAAGTGAGAATATTTCGTCAACCGGTCAACCACTACCTAGATAGCGTCGCAGAATTCTTGAACCCTGGGTAGCCCCGTGATGAAATCCATTGATATTTCATCCCACTTCCACTAGGGATTGTCTAATGGTTTCAACAACCCTCCTAGAACACAGTGTTCATCCACCACCTGCCGACACACAAGGAACATTGCTACGACCTCTGCCACTGCCCGTTTTACCCTGGGTCACCAAAACTGTCTCTTCAGGCCCTGGTACATCTTGGAAATTCCCAGTTGCACCACTATGGGTGAGATGTGGAACTCACTAAGAACTCTCTTGTGCATCGCCTCTAGAACAAACAACTTTCCTCAGAAAGGAACCCTATTTTGACCATCCTCCGTCCACCCTTCCGGAGCATCACCTTGGTTATCCTGGTCAGGCACCACTTCGATTTCTAAGTCTCCCCAATAAGATTTTTCCACCTGCCAAAGTAGAGAATACATCACTGTCATCTGATACAGGCAACATCTTCCACCTTCCACCCTTGTGTCCAAGTGCAGGGCAACCAACTCGTCCATTATCTTCCAAGCATCTGCTGACTCTCGAACCACATCCGTCTGTGACTTCTTGCTCAAGGCATCATCCACCACATTCCCCTTTCCAGAGTTGTAGGAAATCTTGAAGTTGTAGTCTAGAAGGAATTCCATCCACCTTCTCTACCACAAGTTCAGGTCCTGCTGGGAGAATACATACTTCAAGATCTTGTGATCGGTGAAGACCACGATGCGGTCCCCGACGAGGTAGTGCCACCAAAACTTTAGTATGAACACATCCACCACAAGCTCCAGATCATGGGTGTCATATTTATTCTCATGGTTACGTAAGTACCTAGACCCATAAGAGATCACCCCTTTCCACTACATGAACACACATCCTAGGCCTTGCCCTAAAGCATCACAGAACACCTCCAACATTTCCCCTTATTCTAGAAAACTCATCACTGGGGAACTAACCAACTTCTCCTTCAGATGGATGAAGTCTGCCTCACATTTCCCATCCCATACGAAAGCTCAATCCTTCTTCGTCAAAGATGTCAATGGTGCTGCAACTCAGGTGAAGTTGGGAATGAATCTCTGGTACTAACCTGCCCGCTCGAGGAAACTATCAACCTCCACCACGTTCTTGGGTGCTTCCCAAGAAACAAATTCCTCGACCTTTGATGGGTCCAATTTTATCCCCTTCTCAGACACCACGTGCCGAAGGAAGTGCACTTCTCGTGTCCAGAACTTGCACTTGGACCACTTCCCATAGAGTTGGTGCCGTCGGAGGACCTCTAA
The DNA here is from genome assembly GCA_963277665.1 of Viscum album. NCBI lineage: Eukaryota > Viridiplantae > Streptophyta > Magnoliopsida > Santalales > Viscaceae > Viscum > Viscum album. The sequence continues at coordinate 1,475,053,890 of OY728152.1, read as the reverse complement.
AACCGTTCTCAAGTTCTCAGTGTGATACTCCTCTGATCCTGAGTAGATCAAGATGTCGACAATAAGTATGACTATGAACCGATCAAGGTACTCCCGGAAGACGGAGTTTATGATCCTCATGAACACAGCTGGAGTGTTCGTGATGCCGAACGACATGACTACAAACTCAACGTGCCCATATCTGTATCTAGATGCAGTATTCAAGATTTCACCCTCATTCACCCTCGGCTGGTGATATTCCGACCGCAGGTCAGTCTTCGAGAACCAACCTGCTCCCCTCAGCTGGTCAGAGAGACTGTCTATCCTCGAGAGAGGGTGCGATTCTTGACCGTCACCTGATTCAGCCTCCGGTAGTCTATGCAAAGCCTGGGACCACCATTTTCCTTCTTCACGAACAAGAAAGGAGCACCCCACAGTTATGCACTTGGTCGAACAAAATCTTTCTTCATCAGATCATCAATCTGAATACGCAACTCCCGTATCTCGGAAGGTGCCATCCGGTATGGAGCCATCAAAATTGGACGAGAACCAGTTTTCCAGTCTCTCCCAAACTTGATGTCACATCGAGGGGGTAGAGTCATCATATCCTCAAGGAAGACGTCCATAAAATCACTGAATACCCAAGGAACTTCAACCATCTCTGTATCCACCGACTCCACTGATAGGTCAGCTAACAAGGAGAGGAGGGGTTCCCCTCGCTTGCTGCTCCCCTGGAAACTCTTATCGTCGATGAAAGTCACCTGTCGGCCACCCAAGTCTGAAAAGACAAACCTTCCTCAGAAGAAGTCAATGATGTCACATATAGTGAAAAACAAGTAAATTCCTATGATGACATCGTATGGCTGTATCTGCAACAGTAGAAGATCTTTGACTGACTGATGTGGCCCTACCATCAATCTGCATCCTCGACAAATGTACAACAAGTAAGTCTGACCTATGATTGGTGTGCTCAGCACCAGGGGCACTAAAAGTATCTCAGCATCTAAACCCAGAGCATGGGACAGACTGGGTGTAATAAAGGAGTGCAAATCTCTTGTATCAAACAAGGCATATACAAGGGTACTAAACAAGCTGATCATACCTCGAACAACATTTCGCCCTGCTGGAACTACTGCCTCCGCGGCATGAAACTGCCCATGCCCAGCTCCTCTTCCTCTTGGCTATTGTCCACCTCCCCGACCATGCCCGGGTCAAGGTACCTAAGGAACACCATGAGGTCAGCCTCCTCTTGCAACATCTGCCCTCGGCAGAGCGGGAGCCCGCTGCCCCTGCTGCTTCTACTGAAAGGGCCTAGATCGGAACTGATGCTGCTGAGATGGGTGCTGGATCTGCGCACCCACACCGTACTGTACTCTTTCCAGGTACGGATTCTGAAGGTGCCCATGGTTTCCACAGATAAAGAATCTCGACCATAGGCATTGAAGAAAAGGGCGAGGGCAAGAAGGTCTGAACAGGAACTGGTGAGGCCTACTCCCTGCTGGTCGAAACCTAGAGGGTCCTGATGCGGGAGGCCTGCTGCTGACATCCTTCCTCTTTAACAAGCCCAACTAAATCCCCTCTTGTGACACACCTCCCAGAGTGTGCATCCTCTCCACTACATCAGCCTTATTCTGCGCCTCTAAGTATGTCAGTAGGGTGAAGGGAGTAACAACATACTGAAGAGATGGTCAGAGTGCCTCCTCTAAACGTCTTGTACGAGAATCCTCATCTGGAAAGAGGTCTGGAGTTAAGTGAAGGAGATCCTTGAACATGGTCCCAAACTCTCTCACTGACATAATCCCCTGCTAGAGGGAGAGTATATCTTGACTCTTCTCACCCTTCATCGTGGAAGAGAAGAATTCTGCATGAACTACTTCTCAAAGTCCAACCACGTCACCTCAAACTCCCTCTTCTCCCCAAGATAAAGCGTCCACCACTAATGCGCTACTCCACACAACTGGCTTATATCCAGAGGAACCCAGTACTTTGTCAGAGCCCAAATCAAGATGAAGGCTATCACCATTTCCTTTAGCCAGCTCTCCATCTCCATTTCTGAGATGTTGCCCTCGTACTTCCTGAGGGTCTATTGCTGAAAGGCTTGTAGTGTCTTCTTCCAATAATCATCATCCTCCTCTCAGTCGGTCCTCTGCTGATCTGCCAACTCAACCTTAAGGGCTTCGATCACCCGAAATACTCATGGTCTCCTCCCAGGTGCCATAGCAGCAAGGTAAACATAGAATGCCTAAGCCCGAGTAGTGTAGAATATTGTTCTTAAATTTTCTTAGACTTTTTTATCTATTTTGAAACCCCATGAAACCCATGAAACATAAGAACACAAGTCATTATGATTCATGTACCATTCCTAGGGTCTCTACCCTGAAATTAGTGTATCCTCACTTGGTCGTTTGGTAGGTCGAGAGTCCTTACATCGGATCACGGGGGGCCCTAAAATCCCGTGTCCTAGTCAGTCTTCCCTGGCCCAATTCATGATCCAAGGTCACCCAACACTATTGCCCTACGACCCCATGAAATTCTCACTGTTCCTAAATCTACACTCTATCCTACCTCTCAACCTCACTCCTCTGATACCATTCTTTCATGACCCGCCTTCAGCAAAATGAGGGAAGGGACAGTAGATTGCTAGGGACTTCCTTCTTCAAGTTGAAGGAGAGATAATGACCCCCGAAACCCACCTTCAATAGGTCCCGGAGTGGAAACCAGCACCAGGGGTATATAATCTCACACAAAATGGAAGGCATTACACATTTTTTATTTTTATAGGATCAAGAGATAAGATAGAAACCCCAACAATAACAAAGCGGAATGTAATGGTAAGCCAAAAGTAACACATTCCCATATGCATGTTCAATAGTAAATGATACAAGCAACAAAAACTCCAAAGGTAAAGTACCAAAAAACAGAAAACGACAACATAAACAACCTCAAGGTCTGAGCTATTACAGTCCTACACGATCCCTGAAGTCCTCCTGGAATCTTAAAAGAAATTTTTATATATGTAGGTTGAGCATACAAGTATACTTAGTAGGGAAAACCAAAAGCTCTCATGCACAAGTGGAGGGGAATTCTAATGCCATGTGAGAAAAGAGATAACCAAAACATCGTGCAATGTAAACTATCCACAAAATCCTCACCATGGCACACTCCCTAAATAACACAAGTCAAGTAAATTATAGTAATATCACATCGATGTTTGGGTACCCCGTGCCACTTTCCCACTGGTTATTGAAGACATCCTACACATCGAACCCATCCCGCCATTCTCACTGCGGTCCCACTGCCAAACCCAACCCATACACACCTGGGCCACAACCTCATCGCAGTCCCACTACCAATCCCCGCTCACACACACCTGGGCTATAACCACCCCACATAACCACACCCGGAAACACCTGTGTAAGAACAACTACTGCCACGCCCGAAGACACCTGGGCGTCATCCTGAAGATACTTGGGAAACAAACTGTCCGCAAACACCTGGGCCAACTGCTACAACTACCCTGCCCGAAGATTCTTGGGCTAATAATGGACTTCAGGCCATCACAGCCTATCCAAAGAGTCTTGGTATATTTAGGAAAGGGAGTAGAAAAGATTCTAACTACCAGCCACTAATAGGAGTGTTGGGAAAAAACACCCTCCCCCATGGAATGGGGGTGTTCAGCACTAAAGTTCTCAACATGGGTGGGGTGTAAACAAGAAATATAAAAGCAAAAGATATTTGTATTGGTAACAAGAACTCATCCCAACCTAGGGTTTCCAAATGCAACCCATGAACAAACATCCTTGTTACTATTCATTCATAAAAAAACCACAACACTCACAACCAAGTCACAACACATTCCCATAACCAACTTCTCATTTAAATCATTCTTGTTTCATATTAAATAAAACCCATTTCAATGAGTCCTACACTACAGGGCAACTAGTAGGTGCAACCACAAGCCAGAGGAAAAGAGAAACAACCAACATCAACTTAAGCATTCACACCCGGTTCACTTATAATGTTATAACAACAAAAGGGATTAGTGATATCTCTCAAAGTACTTAAACCAAAGAAAACCTCATGAAAGGAATAAGTGAGATCCCTTGAAGTACTGGAAACAAAGCATACCCCAAGATGCAGCCCCATGTCCCCAAAACCAGGAACCAACGATTTCTCAACAATAGAGAATCCCACCCAAGTTCGTGTCACATCATACGAACCACAAAACTTTAGATTCACAACCAACAACCATGCCACAACAAAGGATCCCATCCCTGTCCACATCTTCCCATAAGCACCAATAATAAAAACACACCCACTACCAAACAGAGTGGGAAACTTCCAGTTTCAACCACATTATTCATTAGGTTCTTCCTTCTATTTGTTAACTGGGGTGGTCAAACATCGATTCTTGTTTTACTGAACATACATTTGATTCAACTGAGTTTAGGTGACTAACCAATTCCCATGTAATAGTTATTTTGTCATCACAAAATACAAGGGTTTATTAGGATGCATAGAAATACCGGCAATGACCAGGATTTTCAATGGGCACATGCCCATACAGTTCACAACACATATAAATATAAAAGAGTACAGGAGAACATCGATCACACCCCACCTTCATACTTTAAGGTCAATTCATTGTCTTTGTTATGTTTGGTTTCATCAATCCCCACATAAACAAAAGCATACCTACCCCAAATGATGCACACTAAGGAGAGAATAAGGAAAAAACCTACATGGTTGATCTAGGATCAGAGTTCTCCAAGCGTTAAGAATTGGGGATGCACGACTTGTAGGGAAAGAACGTCGAGGACTCCAAGGGTGAGCGGAAAGGTTCCGACAGAGGCACACCACTTGCCTCAGGAAGGGAAACTCCAAACGCACTAGGAAGAAAAGGAATCCATCCAAGAGGAAGAAGAAGGAAGAGTGAATTCACGTGCGATATATAGATAAGATCCTGTTGTTATGGGATATGGGGATTTGAGCAGCATTAAATTCAGATCGTGGTTCCCCACGCAGTTGGGTGGTTACACACGATGGGATTAATTTTCATTTAAAGATTTCCATCAGAAAAAGGAGGCAACAACTGTGATTTCAAGGGATTTTATATAAACAGAGGGGCACGATACATGGACAGACAACTGGGTCCATAGAGGGTCGACCCACCCTTAGGAATTTAAACATTGATTATGGGTTTAGAAAGGGACTTGAAACACTTCCAAAAGGCTAAAAAGGCCTAAAAGATGCGTTATGGAAAAAACTGTAGAAGTGAAACCCGACAAGGCTGGGTGACACTGATCATTCGTGCCGATCGGTCGCGTCGATCAGTCGCCCCGATCGGTCGCGCCGATCGGTCGCACCGATGGGTCGCACCGATCGTTCGCACGCCGATCGGTCGCACAACGGTCGATCGCACACCGAATTGGCATCCTACCACTGAGACATCACCCTTAGGATCTAGAAATTTGAAATGGGATGGACCATGAGGGTCTGGGTCACACACTTATCACATCAATAAACTATTTAAAATAAACACACTTTAAAATGAAGAGTTATATATGAGTTAAACACAATTGGTATTTATAACATTAGAATGTAACACAATCGTTTTCTAAAACAATTTAATGTTTGACAGGGTATGGGACACAAAAACACAATGTTTTAACAAACCTCAATAGAGTCTTAATTTTATTATTTAAAAATGAAAATTATAAACTAGAAATTAAATTTTGTAGTATTATTATAAATTTACAAATTCTAAAAATTATTTTTCATGGATATATAATATAACCTGATAAATCGGTTCTTACTTTTTTCTAAATCCTTTATAATTTAGGAAAGTACTTATTTTCTCAAAAAAGTTATTTCTTATTGTGAATAAAATTAAATTAAGTAATCTACACTTTCGGAAAATACATCGGACCAAATGAACTATATTTTTTCAATCAAAATGTCAAAATTATCTTAGGATGGATTTATCATAATTTTAAAAAAAATTCTAGATATTTTAATGAATAGTAAAAACCTTGGTTTTTATTTAAAACATCCTTTCTGTTTCAATAATTTCTAACTTTATTTTTTAAAAATTGATTTTAATTATACATAGGTGAATCATTTCATGATTACTTCAATTTTTTTAATTTTAATTAATTTCATGATGAATTTTGATATTAAAACTTTAAAAAATACAAATAAAATTATTGGAATTTTTTTTTATCATTTCTGTAAGATTAACATTAAATTTAATTACTCTTCTTTGGTGAGTTTATTTAGGGAAAAATTGATTACATATTTATAATCATAAATATAAATATTATATATTAATTTCAACATAATTTTTTTTAATGAATTGTAAAAAATGTAAAACTAATTACCACATTTAAGATTAAAACACATTTACTATGGGTTAAAAAAATATATATGCTAAAATGACCAAATAATTTGTACAAATCCAAATGTTCCACTATACTTATAGCTTATATCATATTTTTTTTTAATTATCAATTTTTTAGCCTTGTGGAATATGAAAAACAAAGTGTATAATTTATTCTTCTCAAAAATTCCAAGTGCCTCCTCTTCCCCACTTATAAATGTGCACACACTCTTTGTTCTTACATAAACATAGAAGCCTTGAATTTTATCCAATAATTACCCAAATACCTTTATTTATTATGTACACATTTCCAATAAAACTTCTTTTTATCATAAATACAATCTATGGATGGCTTAAGTATAATCTTTAAGAGGTTTCTAGATGAAGAGTTATCATTATTAACCAAGAATATTTTTTCTATTTCTTTTTCCACCTACGAAAAAGAAATATGAATCATTATGATATAATATAATAAATATATCCAATATACTAAAATATTATTATTTAAATAGAATAACATAATTCCATCTCCATTTCCAATAAATGTGAAATAAAACTATCATTTGTTTGTACGAAAAACTACTACCTTACAAACTAATATAATTTGTTTTCTATCCTCAAATATCAAAGATATTAATAATGAAATGTTTAATTTTAAAAAAATCAATAAATATTAATAAATCCTGAAAATACACACATCATATAAGTTTTTACATTACCATCCATCAGATTACTAAAATTTCATTCATTTGTATGGAGGACTACATTCACATGAGGCGATGTGTTTCATTTTTATTACCACGTCATGTGGATTGAATATTTAATTAAAATTAGAGGAATTAATTTATATTTAATATATAATTATCCATATTAAAATCAAAAATAAAACTTACCTCATTTAAATTATGATTGTTCAAAAATGGGAGCCTTACTAGTACGTACGTATGGCCGATCGTCTCCCTAATTGAAACATAGTTCATTATTCATAATCATAAGTCATTGTTATTTTTAAAAGAATAATTTATGTATAAAAATTATAATTATGAAACTAATATTAATATACATGTGATAAAATAATAATATTTTTGACCATATTCCACTTTCCAAGGTGGATTTGGACATATGAGATGAAAATCATCAAAACAACCATCTTGAACCTGACTAATTATCTAATTGAGTATGACATGTTAATTAATTAAATAAAATTAATCATAATCATTAAAAATATTACTAATAATTTAAATAATTAACATAAGTTTATTATTTAGTAAGATAATTAATGCACATAATGAATCAGGCTCAAGGTAATAAATCTCTCTAAACAACTGTTTTCTTCTTATTATGACAAATCTCTCTTTATATCACTTTATCACTATATTTAGAATTATTGAATTCTTCTAAATTTAGTGTATATTTACCTCACATATATAACTATATTATTCCCCCTTACTCTGATGGGATAATACATACCTTATTCTCATTTCTTAAATTACATCGTTATGAAATTTCATTAGATTATGATACGAGGTAAGATTATGTTACTCATTTTCCTTCCATGGATAATTATTATGTAACACCATATGATTTACATCGTTTATGTGGAAAAAATTTATCATGAACATTTTATTATCAGTTCACCCAGATATAGAATCCATTCATTGGGTAATGTTTTAGTATCATGAGACATCATGTATGGGATTAGGGAGTAAACCTAATACATTATGGGACTTTGACAAATTTGTGATAATGTCTAGGAAATTACCCCTGCTTCATGTTTATTTCAAGTTATATGTTTCTACCACATTTCCTTTGTTACCCAAAAATTGTGATACCATGTTCTATATATTATTTTCCTAGGCGATTACTCATGAATGATCACTTTTATGAAATCATGTTATACCTTTGGCACACATTTTATGTTTCTTTATCATGTTTATTCCCTTATTGGGTTTTAGGAAACCCATTTATTTTATCTATACTCCATGTTATTCTATGTAGTTTTAGGAACTCAAATGGATTTAGGAGCTCAAATTAGATAATTAAGTATGTATTTCATGTTTTAGTTTCATTTTGATATAATATTAACCTTGTATTCAAAACACACTATGCCTCTTGAAATTTGGGATGTACTTATTAGATACTAATGTAAAAACAATATTGACTAATTTTTGTAAAAGGGTTTGGTAACTATAGTTAGTATCTGGGAAAGGTCTATATATTTTTTAGGATCAATACTAGAGTATGTTAGTGAGAACCATAAGGATAATTATAATGATAATACTATTTTTACAAAAAATATCATATAATTCTTATAAAGTATAAATATAGTAGGTTCCATAAAATTACATCCCTCTATAAATACTAAATTTATCAGTTTGTCAAGAATATCTGTGCCTAGAGTTAATAACTCTAAAAGGTTATCATTTTTATAGACATTATCATCACTTGGTTGAGGATAATGTTCATTTATACACACATGGTTTGACACTCCTATGGTATATGTTTTAAAAATTAGAAAACTATTTATGAATCATTATGAAGGACTTGAAAAAATTATTAGGATAGAAAACATAAAATGGAATTTAATATATATTACTTATATTTAAATCTAGAGACTCATATGTTAGGATATACTTACCATTTATATATTATTACTTCCATTTTCTGTAACATTTCCATTTGTATATTTATTAGTTAATGTATTCTCATATTCTATTTTTTCATTTACATAATAGTGGGATATATGAGAAATATTTCAAACAATGAACATGAAAGGTAAAGTGATTATTTTAACAATGATATTCCTAATATTATTGGAGGTGGATATTATAAAATCATAGTTGTACAGGCTCGAACATATAAAGGTATGAATAATAATATTAATTATATGGAGTTACCTACTCTCCATAAGAAAGATAAAGTTGTAGATGTGTCTTTTATATGACAATTATCTCATACCATTAGTGGATATTTTATTACCCTCATAAAAAAATGGATTAAATCTATTGATAATATCTTATTTATCCTCCAATTATTATAGAATGTGATGTTTGTGCTAGACATTTATCACATTGAGGGTGAAGTCAATCAGTGGTAGACAGTGATCAAGAACAAAATATCCAATGAGAATGTTGATTCCATTGAACGGGAAGACATTATGAAAATATCTTTCAGCAAATATTTTCCATGAAAACTCTATATTAAAATAAAGATAGACTTCCTCTATCTAGAAACAAATTAATATGAGTTTATCGAGGAGTATGAGAAATTTTTCACAAGGTTTTCTATGTACACCTTTGGTTTTCTCATCAATACCAAATGTTAGGTGGACCACATATTTAGTGAATTAGTGGAATGTTTCGGAAAAAATTTAGAATTTAGAGAATTTTATATTTTTGAATAAATTTTTTATTGTTCCATGAAACATGAGATAGAGATTATTGACTCTCAGTGGTATCATGGGACATGGAGAAAAATGTTAATTTTTTTTGAGAATCATGTTATAATACAATAGAGAAAAAACCCAAAATCTCACTTTTTGGAATTATAGTGATAAGATTCATGGAAATTTTCTATTGGGTCGGGTATATTTTTCTAATGTGGAAATGTCAAGCATCATGATAACCTATGATAGTGGATAATGATGGTTTCCACTAGTGTGGAAGATGAAAATAATACATTGATAGACATTCAACTTACATTCTAATGTTTAAATTTCAAGGAACGTAGGAATTATTGAATCGAATTTCCTAAGCCAATGGTTTTCATAGTCAATCAAGGAAAAAACCTCCAATGCCTATAGATAATGGAAGAGAATATTACATCCCTATTACTGAGATGGATCCTGAAAATGATGTGGTGATATGCATGTTAGTTATTCATTTTAGAATATTGATAATTACAATTTGATTGTGGTTCCATGAATTCTTTCACAACATTAATGTATAGTATAACTAGTCAAGAACCACATCAAAACAAGTGGTTGAGATATCTATCAGAATATAAACGAGGTAAATTTTATCAAAAAATTTATATAATACCTCCCCAACCAATGTTAGTGGACTAAATCTTCCAAAAATTATTTTCTTACATTGATATAGGATTTTTAAGCTCTATTGTGAATTTATTAGATATCTTTATATAGTGAAAAAATCAACAACCAAGAGATGGAGAAGAATCTTCACATCTCAAGGAACCCTTCTATATTATAAAAATGTGTGTAGGAGGATGTATAAACCTTGAAATATTATATTTAATTATGGATATAATTTTCTTTTAATAATTTATTTCTATCTAAAATGATGGATTCGAAGGAGAGAATCATGCATAAAGACATGATCATTATTTGGGGGATATATTGGGGTACTCCCCAAACATTTTATTATTTTTACACTTAATTGATAGGTTAATGTATCAATTAAAAATATACCTAGATCTCATTTCATATCAATGACACCATACACAATAGACAATGTTGAGTTGGATTATTTGAATAAGAAGTTAGAAGAGAATCCGAGAAAAGGATTTATATGCCTGAGTTATTCATCGTGTGGTGTGATAATCCCCTCCATCAGGAATAAGGATGATTCATTAAAAAATTTCATTGATTACTATGAATTTAATAAAAAAATAATGATAAAGAAAAAGTATACCTTTCTATATATAGATGAATATTTGAAAACATATTTTGTTTTCTATATTTCTCTATGGTGGGACTTTGGTCAAGATACCTCTAATTAATTGTGAATAAGGAAAATACCCTCAAAATTTCATTTCAAACATTCCATAGGACCTATAAGTTCACAGTGATTTATTTCAAAATCACTAATAATCAATAAATATTATGAACAGAAAGACTAATAATTAGATATTACCTCAAAAAATGTATCCTTTATAGATGTTATTTTTATTTACTCCAAAATCATGGAAGATCATGAAGATAATTATAATAATATAGTAAATTTGAGATCTTGATGCATTTATTACCAATATTATGTCATATGAAAACTAATAAAGCTAAATATATGGACCCCTCTATGTTAAAAGGAATTTAACACTTTCCTAGAGCTATATCTGTAGTAGAGATAAACAGTTTCCTTTGAATAACTGAGTATTAGTGATAATTTTTGAGAAAGATATCATGAATTTCAAACCAACTTACAAAGAAAACATGATTGTGAGTAATGTTTTTCTGAACCAGTGAATGAAAATAGAGATATAAGTATTTGAAAAAGTGTATTTTCATTGCCCCAATCATTACACTTCCCACAGGTGGGGAAATTCTGGAAGTATACAACATTGCTTTACAAATTGAATTAGTTAGTCTATTGATGGAAAATAAAATTTTTATGACCTATACTTTAATTAAGTTTAATGGTAATGAGTAGAACTATACCACCCATGATATAGAGTTTGTTTTAGTGATATTTTCATTGAAAAAAGGGTGACATTATCTATATGGGGAGAATTTTGTAATTTATATAGACTATAAAAGCCTAAATTATACATTCAAATATAACGATCTTAATATATTCCATTGAGTATGGTTAGAGATGATAATGGAATATCTATTATCAATCCCTTACCATTCGAAGAAAGCTAACAATGTGACTAATTCTCTATGTAGAGTTATATCATCAATTTTATCAATGATGATAATTTGGAATGATCTAATACTTTTAATTATTAAAAGGATAGACATTGGAATCATAAAGGAAGGGACATCATTATTCAATTCTGAAATTATTTTTCAACTATTCATTCTATATAAGTTAAAGGATTCTCGGAGAGATGATTTGGGAATTTAGAGGAAGGTTGAAGCTATAAGAAAATTAGGAATCCTCAGGTTCGAAGATGATGAAAAAGTATTTTTAATGTGTAGTTCATGACTATATGTATCATAAAATACTGATATAAATAATAATCTATTAAATGATTCACATAACTTGTCCTTCTCCATCCAACTAGTGAGTAGAAAGATGTAACGAGAACTTAGAGACCATAATTTGTGGGCAATATAGAGAAAGATATAAACTAATATGTAAAAATGTCTATGGTATGTGAACAAGTGAAGGATGAAAGAAATAAATTATAAGGTGGTGATATAACCATTAACAAATAACTTTATAAAAAATAAAATATCACAATGGACATTTCCCATGGTTCTCACAAGAGATAACATGAAAACAATGTCATATGGGTGGTGGTGGATCATCTTAAAAATAATTCTAACATAATTTAGAATAGAGAGGACTTATATATTGTTATATTTTAGATATATATGTCATATATGTGGTGAGAATACATTTAAATCCACTATATATTCTAAATTAATGAGATTTTAGATTTAACTCCACATTTTAGAAATACCTCTGACATGCAATCTATATTGAGTTGAACATTTTTATGGTTGACCACCCCCAAATTAATATCCAATCTAAGCAGATTATTCATAATGTGGAAGACATATTGATAATATTTGATATGCACTAGAAATGGGCATGAGATCAATATTTTATTTTTCTTGATTTCTCATATAATAATAAATTCCACTCTAAAGGTTCTGTGAGTAGTGGAAGTGTCAGATGGGGCTTGCCCAATTTTCTTTTTTTCATGATCGATGAGTAATATGATATTTATGTGAAGATAAATAATGTGATTAAAATAATTGAATAAAATAACATAGAAAATAGATTATCCATAGAACCAATGCATAGGATCATCACATATTATTTATAAGTTATTTTAGAAATTAAACAACCACCATACTTGAATTTATTTACTCATTTATGAATATAATAAAAAATAAATGTTTTTACATAATTATTTTATAGGAAACATGTTTGGATTCATTCTAGTAGTGATTTAAATGACTTCCAAAATTATATATTCATTTCAATAGGAATCTCTACGAGCTAGCCTAACAGATCCTATCACTTATATCATTCACCTCTGATCACCTTAAGAATATATTCTAAAGGATATGCTTTGATCACTATTTAATAGAGAGTGGAAGTAGAGGTAGATAACTCTAAATTCACAATATCACAATTTGATAATGGAGATATCTTGGCATTTGAGTTTATTTTTTTGATTCACTTATACACAATCTAAATGAATAGGATCTCTTAAGAAATAATATAATTCATTTTATATACTTCTATGGTAATAAATAAATAATTTCACATGTTCCCTTATTTATTTATTTAATCCATATAGAACCCATTTTTAACAATAATAATTTTATTATTATTTATTGACATTAACTATACTCCATAATTAAATAGAATATTTTTTATTAACATAATTTAAAATATATATTATTTGTCACCATACCATTAAACATGGGGTTCCATTCCCCCATAATATTTATCATTCCATGGATAATGACTATTTATTTAAAAAATAAATATAACTCTATTATTTTACAATAAATAGATAAATATTAAATCCACCGAAAAAATACTTTTTAAATATTCGTCTAATATAATATTCTCTCAATTAAATGGTGATAGAATATATTTGATCAAGAAAATAGGAAAACCATTTAAACTGCATGTGGGAATATTATTTAATCAACTCGTTATATATTAAATAATAATATATTACATTACTATGATTATAGTTAGAAAGTTTCCATGGATTTAATTACGATATATAATTTCCATTAAAGGGAAATAGTTGTCATCTTCTGTTGAAGAATAGAAGGGATAAATCCTTTCTCTCTTTATTCATTAATGAAACATTACACATGAAACAACCAAAAAATACTACCTAGCCAGAAAAAATGTGCATCACATATTTTGCTAATAGATTTATTTATGTGACGTACCACACATATTAATAAAAATAATAAATTTTATGGATCAATACACACAAACAATTATATAAACATCCAATGACACATTTAGTTGCTGATTTCCTATTAGCAGGTCAAATTCATAGAATATCACACACTGAATATTACCACCGGTGTTCCCCATGAGAATCTGCACCAATGTTTTATGAGTCTCCCTCATAATATTATATTTTATTTTCATCCCTTTAATGTAATCATCATATTATATAAGATACCTTGAAGAATACTTTCATGTATCTTCTGGGTTCTTATAATATCAAAATACTTCTATAACCTTTTATTGTGATAGCTACTCTTAAGGCATTATCACATACTATGTTACACTTGAGAAAAATCATTATGTGATAAGAATTTTATTAATATTTAAAAGTATTAATAACGATATTATAAAGTAAAGAGGACAAGGTTATAGGGAACCAAATAAAAAAGAATCTTACATGAACCAAATCCAACTCCTTACATCTTTCAGTTTGCTAGCTCTCACATGATACCCATGCTTCATATGAGTAATATTTTAGCCAAGGGGTCCACCAATTTTTCTATTGTGGGAAATATGCTTACAATAGATTCACCACTTTTATAAAAATCCCTCATGATGTGACACTTCTGTAGTATGTTTTTTGTCTATTGGTTTGACTTTGGTTCTTTTCCAAGATCCACTACTAAAGTATTATAACAATATAATTTGATAGGATCTTTATTGAAAAGAACCAAAAAAATATCCAAGATCATTTTTTTCATCCAAATGGATTCCATGGATAAATCATAATGTACTATATACTCAAAATCCACTTTAGAATCGGTGACAACATGCATCATTTAACTCTTCTAATCGCAACTCCTCCATTGAGAGAAAAAACATATCCTGACTTTGAATTTATATCATCCTGATGTGTTTCAAAACTACAATTTGTATAAACCATGACGACTAACTCCTTGTCTCTTCTATACACTTTCAATATAATCTTATTTCTTCTCATACACTTGGGAATAACTTTAACAACCAACCAATGTTTCTCTCTGGGATCTTTAGGACATATTCCTACCATGTTAAATGACCAGGCCACATAAAGTCTAGTAAATAACATTTAATCATGATTGATCATATCACTGAATCATATTTGTAGCATCCTATGATTTTCTAAATAGGTCGCTGAATTAATTTTTTTTGAACCTTGGTTACTGAGTCTTATTCAGATATAGAGAGACATTTTTAGGGAAAATGACCTAATGTTTAGGGATGTTTTATAGTTTAAATTAATAGAGTATGGTTATAAACATGTTAAATGTATTTTTGAGGGGTACCTTACTATTGAAGGATATAAATGTGTTTTGGGACATTTTTTTTAGAAAATGGGTTGAAATCTATTTGTTGAGAGATTACAAACCATGTACATGTTACAAAACATGTAAGTACCTCTATATGTAGGTCATGAACCAATATGTGTCATGACGTGGAAACACATTCTACAAAGCATTCACAACATGTAATGGTCAATTGGGATTAATATTAACCCAAGTTGACATGTTTTTTGGTTTATCATCTAAAAATAAATAAAAAATGCATAAAAGAGTTTCACATTATGTAATATCCTAAAAAAAGCCTTATGTTATTTCATGCATGATTTTATTCTAATTAAATCTGTGAAAATTCATCATCTATACCTAGGATGGATTTCTAGGACATTTTGGAATCCCTCCCTCTATTAAAAATATCTCTTTTTTTCAATCATTCTTTTTAATGTCATTATCTTTGGTTTTCCCTCCACTTATATTATTATGAATTAGAATAAATGAATATTTGGTCCTCTCTAGGTTTTCATATTTACCTATTTCTTATGGTTCTTCTTTTATCTTTAGAACATTCTTCCTCATTAGTTTTTCCCATATCACGTGTTGTCTAAATATACAAAGAAAGGTTGGGAGTCTGAACCTAACCCTAAGTTATGTTTAATATAATGTATTTGATATATCATGATTTCCCCAACCTAATGTGTGATCTAATAAATTCATTCATTGATAAATGGTGAATGAAATAATTTAACATTTGTTGGATCCCTTCAAATTTAATTATTTATGTGACTTGGCTTTTGGGATACACATTGGGTAAGAAAACTCTTGACTAAAATTGAATTGGCAAATAGATTGAAGCGTGTTTAACATGAAATGAGTCCTTAAGTGCTTTATTGATGTAGAATCACTAGGTGTTGGTTTTTATTGAGATTTCAATTGATAAATTGAGATATAAATGAAGTGAAATTTATAGATAAATGATAATTTTCTTAATTAACTATTATAGATTATGATGTGATATTGTGATATCATTTCTATTATGACTTGTTTTCTCCACCATGATTAAAAGATTATAATTCAAAATATACCCTGATACATGCTAAAATTCTTCTTTATTGATCTATTCCCTAACAGATGATGAAATTATTATACAATGGGTTATGCCAAGAAACATTCTAAAATTATTATATAGAATTTTATTCCTTAATACATACTGAAATGATTATGTAACGGGGTATTCCCAGTGAAAGATGCATAAATTATTATCTAGAATTTTTACCTAGACTTTTATTAATGTTCCATATATATATGGTAATGGTTTCTATTGTTGTGATAAATTCTCACAGACAAACTCAGATATCACCGAAGATGGTTTATTATTATATTATATTAATTGATTCATTAATACACCAATTAATGGCTCATTGCATACACTTTTTATAATATTGGTTACTTGTAGACATATTGGTGTTGAACATGTGGTTTTTACGAACACCCTATTATATCTGTCATTTAGTAGTCATGTATATTTCTTGGACAATAGATTGGATAAGGGAAAGATACCATACATTTGATTGTTTTCATGAATGGTGGGATAGAGTTTTAAAAAAGTAATGACCTGGGGCTTGGGACATGGGACTTTTGAGTATTTATTTATCTCTTCAAATATTTTATTTTGTCTTACATATAGAATAAAATTAAGTTACGTCTCATTAAATCATTACAATATTCATTACTATTGGTTTATTTTTTTATCCTTTTATTTTTGAGAGGTATGAGATATTGTTTCCTCTTGTCTATTACTCTGATTATTTTATTTATAATTTTTATTTTCTCTACTATGTATGTTCATTACAGGGATTATAGTCTTACCACTATAATGATCACACTCTCACTACTAGTTAGTATCCATTGGCATATATGGAGTTTTACATGAGGTTTTATAAGAAACCCTCTATATCCATGTGAAAGAGTGCCAGATCTGGGTACATTGTAGTCTTGTGTCAAAAGATAAGTATTTTCTTTTATATTAATTTTCTATTTGGGAAAGGTAGAAATAAGACTACTATGTATCGAGACATGGTTACGATCTTTTGCATGTGAGTAGATAACCCATGTATGGGGTAAATCTAAGTGATAGGGATGGGATTATTGTTTATACAATTCACTTGTTACAATTGATGTTATTTCACCCAGGGTGATTCACATATCGTGAGATATTATGATGTTGAATTTTTCTTATTTCTTAATATTTATACTCATATCTTGGAATTTCATGATATGATAATTCATGCATCATGATTGGAACATTGGGATATATATTGTTATGTATTGTTCAAAAAAGGGACATATTATTACGAATGTTATATACATTACTATATGAACTATTGTTTGAGTTACCTATTATATGTGAGAAATGATATAATTTAACTAATATGTAATTGTAACAAACAAGAAATCCATATTTAATTCGACCAAGAGTTAGTGGTTCTCTGTGGTTGTCACTAATTGAGGTTTTCCTTGTTATTGTAGCCTAGGTTTTAAAGAGTGTGTTTTTCTTATAGAGAATTTCCTACTAATTTTCTTTGAGTTGAGTGTATGTATAGTGGAAGTTTTCATGTTCCTAATGCAACTAAATTGGAACTTCTTATATCTCTTATAGATCATATGGATGCTAAAATTTGTGACAGTTTCCTGAGGGTCATGTGATCCGTGGATATGGATACTTCTCATGATGTTCCTTCGATGTAGTAGATAATTAGCCAGATATAGATATAATATTTTCCTATGTTCACTGGGGATGGATGCCCCAGATAGAGTGCTTCTTGATCATGTTAGTCTATATGATATTTAAACATATTGAGACCCCACAGATATGAGGTTGAAGATTATTGCATATATTATTTGTAGACTAGAAATGAATTAGTAGAATATTCTGGAGTAGGATGGGAATCAATTGTATTCTCCTTGTAATGACTTGGAGATGATGTACATGGTCTATTTTTGTCATGATACATTGAAGTTGGTGAATTATATTGAGTTCAAACCCTGGATAGAGGGAGTCATGCCAGTGATGGACCACAACAGACACCTCACCGACCTATAGTGCTTTGTACTATATTTAGTAGCAGATGACATATCTAGGGATAAATGATTTATGGATGGTATTCACTATAGTATCAGTTCATAGTTTAATGTTTCCCATCTAATTTTTTTGAAGATTTGAAAATCATATACTAATCATGGAAGGGAATTTGAGAGTTTCCCCAAACAATGAATCCATGAAAATTGGGAGCTCTACTTATATAGGAAATAAGTGGCACTATAATAGTTTTCTATGAGTAAATAGTAGGTAAATTTTCCATGTTGGGGGATAACCATCTCAGGATCATGTTCCTCTGTAGTTTTATCAATATGGAATGATGGTCCATAAGTGTCCTCGGTGAATGTTCCCCAATTTGGTGTGTCTTTATTGTGACATGTTGGGACTCCTATAGAGGTTATGTATGGGAACACCACATTGTAGGAGTGGAAAGGAATCAAAAAAGGTAACATATTATAGGAATGACTTCTCTACTCATCCATAATTAGGTAGTTATAGTTTCATAGGATGATCTTCTGGAGGTAGTAGACATGATACCCTAGTAAAGGAATAGAAGTACTAGGTAGAGTGAACATCATAGGGGTTTCCTATTGGAGCACAAGGTTAAGAGGATAGTCTAAATAATTCTATGCAGACCCCTCTGTCTAGTGTGGAGGTAGGACCATCTATTGTCAGACATATGATTTTTATATAATCTACTCTTTCTTGAATTATATTTGAAAATCTTGAATCACATTCATTTTAACAGGCCAATTTATAAATGATTTGGTATTGGTTGTCGATATCGTAGATAGTGTTTCAATCATCGACAAACCCTTGACTGTTCAGTCAGGGAATATCAATATTCAGTAGGAGCCTTCATTAGATATTAGTGGTTATTATTTCTTTTTTGAACCATTTGCGTGGGAAATTAAAGGATTCAATTTTATTCTTTTCATTTATTGAGTAGTATTATATCAGGAACATATCAAATATTACTAGAAGATGGTTACCTTTTTGTTCTAAAAGGAGGTAGCTAATCCCATAAGGGTGAGTAGGATCTTATAGTTGGTCATTTTAGACCAATTCAGTGTAGATTGGACTTCATCATATCTTAGGTAGCCATTATTTATCTAGATGACTATTTAATTAAGAATGATTATTTTCCTCCAGAGGTTGACCATTTTTAGGATTTCTTTACTAACACATTCTATCGATTACCACCCAAGAGAGAGGTCATTTTATTGATCGAGTTAGTGCTGGGAGTAGAGCTAGTTCATATCCCACCATACAAGATGACACCAGAAGAGATTAAAAAGTTGAATGTTATGCTTGAATATAAATAAAATATGGGTTTTTAAGTACTGGTAAGTCTCTAGGGGATTTTCAGTTACTTTCACCAAGAAGGGTGATGGTTCTTTGCACTTATGTGTGGATTATCATGGATTGGACTATATTATGTTCCAGAACCTGTATCCCATGATTTATTTGATCAGTTGTGAAGATAAATAATATTAGCCAAGATAGATTTGTGATCAGGGCACCTTCCCTTGCGGGTTAGACTATTGGACATACCTTAGGCTACTTTTAGGAGTTTGTATGGATTGTACGAGTCTGTATTTTTGTCATTTGGTTTGATCAATGCAATGATGACATTCGTGGGGTTTTGGAATCAGATCAATCATTATTTTTGATCATTTGGTGGTGTTTTTTGATTATGAAATATTAGAGTACTCTCATTCAGTAGACCGTCATGCTAAACATATTGACATCATCTAGAGTTCATTGAGAGATATTTTTTCATACACCAAAATAACCAAATGCAATACCTTAACTGATAATGTTAAATTCTATAGCAATGTAATCTCAACGGTAGGAGTATCTATGGACTCAGCGAAGATTGCATTCATGGTACATTAGGAGTTACACAAGAATGTATTTGAGAGTTATATTATTCTAGTGTTATTAGTTTATTATTGGTTTTTTATCTATAACATCTCCCATTTGACATCACTAATGTATGGGATGACGAAGAATATAGTTAATTTTTTTTCAGATGCTTGTGAGAATGTTTTTCAAGATTCAAAAGGCTGACTAACCTTACCTTATATCATCACATTACCTAAGGAAGGTAAAAATATACATTGTACAACGATTCTTTTATAGATGGAATCAGATTAATTTTGATGTAGGAGGATCTAGTGGTTGCTTATAGAAAAAGAAAGTTGGTACTAGTTAGGAGAATTACCCTACTCATTATTTGGATTTGGGTTTGGTGGTACATGTCTTGAGGTGTTGGAGACACTATCATTTGGGTGAGAGTTTTTGGTGTACACATACCACCAGAGACACTGGAACATCTTCTCCCTGTTGGACCTGATCATTCGGTAGAGGATCTGGATCGATTATATATTGTCTTTTGAATTTTAGTTATCATATACACTAGAAAAGTGAAATGTTTTTACTGATTATTTGAGTCATAAGACAAAGGTAGAAGAAGTATATGAGTCTTGTGATGAGTGGAAGATGATGGAAATATTCTTCGACATACATCTAGTTGTTCATGAGACTTAGGGATGTGTATCTATTCAATTGAAATCTTTTATACCCATGATTTTGGGATGAATCGAGATTGATCATTTATCTAATATGAATGTCATAGTTCTGAGATAAAACATATATGATGTGAAGACACCATCATGAAGGAATCATGATGGTGGAAATTATCTTCCTTTCCAGGGATGAGTATGGGTTCCTATGAGCTTGTGGGAGGATATGAAGAGAGCGTTTCATGTTTCAATATGGAAAATACATTATAGTTTTATAAACTTGTATCTTTGTATTCTTATATAGTACTATTGGTTACGAATGAAGAAAAAGGTGGAATGATTTTTGGAAGGATGTGTCTACTATTAGTAGGAGAAAGGCCAGTATTAGAGGCCATCCAGGATTTTGCATCATTTTCCCATTATTGAGTATAATTAGGATGATATCCCCATGGAGTTTTTGATTGGATTACTAAGGATAAGATGTAATAACAATGCAATATGGGTGATCATTGATCAACTAACAATGGTATCCAAATTCTTTTCTATTTGGGGTACCTTCAACATCGATGATATGTGTAGTCTTTATATTCACAAGATAGTTCTACTATACAACTTTATAAGGAGTATAATTTTTGATAGAGTTATTTATTTTACATCATGGTTCAATAAGGGTATTTATAAGGATCTTTGATCATATGTTATTTTGAGCACAACCAATCATCCTCTGACATATGGTCAACTTGAGTAGGCTATTTAGGTTCTGGAGGATATGTTACAAGCCCGTGTTTTGGATTTTGGTGGTTCATAGGAGAATAAAATGAATTTTGGGGAGTTTTTCTATAATAATATATTCCAATAATCAATAAAAATGGATCGTTTTTAGTATTTTTATGAAATTCCATTTCTTTTTACCCTTTGTTGGTTGGGGGTATGTGAATCATGCTTGTTAGGCCTATTTTCATGTTGGGGAGGTTTGTGAAGGTTCAGTTGATCAGGATGTGTTTAGAAACCATGTAAAGAAGGAAAAACACTATGTTGGACATTAGAGATGACGTATAGAGTTTAAGGTTTGTCATCATATTTTTCCTTTGGGTCTCTCCTTGGATAAGACAACATCATATCAGGAATTTGTGAAAGCTAGTACACATATTGGTTGTGCCATTTGAGATATTGGTTAGAGTTTTTCATGTTTAAAACAAATTATATGTTCCACTATTCAATATTACCATTCATTATGTGTTTCATGTGTTGCAAATTAAAATATAATATCCCGAATCTTCTCATGAAATGGAAATTGAGGGAAAAGATCATTGAGTTGATGCATCCTTCGAGGAGTAATCAATATAGATTGTAGAATATAGTAAGAAGTATATTCATGTTAGGACTATAAATATGGTTATAGTGTAGTGGAAATATAGAATTTCTTAGGAGGATACCTGGGGGAGGGATTATGAAATGTGAGAATAGTGGGCATGATTGTTTGATGAGACCCCATAATGATTCTGGGAGCATCTTTGGAAACATAAATTATGCAGTAGAGAGGTTGTAAGATCTCATTTTTTTACAATATCATACCTCTTTTAGTTATTCAATTTTCTATGGAGGCTATGTCTTATTTGTATATAGAGATCCTTTTTGGGGGGAAATGAACTAATATTCAAGAATTTATGTTTTTTGGAATTAATAGAGTCTAGTTATGAAAGCATTAAATGGGTTTAGGAGGGTTTTACATGGACTGTAAAGATAAGGAGGTTGCTCAGGTCCTTTTTGTGGTAAATGGATGAAAATATCTAATAATAGATTACATGACCTATACATGTTACATGAATTGTAACTAACACCAGATACAGTCCATGAACCAGTACATGGGATGAATCATTTACACTTCAGGTAAATTATTCATATCTTGTAATGGTTGATCTGGATTAATATTAACATGAGGCAATGGGTTTTTTATTGTATCCATTTAAAAATAAATACATGACATGTAAAAGAGTTACACACCATGTAATATCCCAACTAGTAGTTTTAATCAATTCCATGAATAATTTTACTCTCATTTGTTATGTGAAGCTTCCCCCTCTAAACATAGGACAATTCTCTTGGTGATTTTGGATTCCCTTCCTCGATTTAAAATGTATCCTTTTTATAATTGATCCAAAGTAATACTTGGATTTGGGTTTCCCTCATCTTACATTGTTCTACATTATGTCTATTTAATCATTGAAAACCTTTTTTTAATCTCGACATATATGGTTTTAGGCTATTCTTATGATATTCAAAACCTTTTTTTTCATTGGAATTCCCCTTTAGAAGTCTTCTGTTAATCATTGGTTAAAGGTATGGAGTCATAACCTAAGCCTATGACATGTTTAGTTTCATTTATAAGAAATATTGTGATTTTGATGACCTACTGTTTTATATTATTAATTTATTCATTCATAAATGGGGAATCATGGAATTTAATATTGGTTAGACCCCATTTCATTAAATTGTTGATGCGACTCAGCTTCTAGGATAACCATTTGGTGAGTGGAACCTTGATTAAAATTGAATAGGATAATGTATTAAAGAGTTTTTAGCATGAAATTATACTTTATATGATTTATTGATATTGAACCTTAGAGTGTTTCTTTTCCTTTTTGATAGATGCTGATAAATGGAGATATAAATGATACTTTAATAGAAGTCTAAATGGTAATTTAAATGATTTTGAATTTTATCTTATGATGTGATATTGTGATACTGTTACCCACAATGACTCTTATATTCTCCTTTTTTATAAATTATTTGGGAAAATTCCATGAAAAGGCACTGAGACAGCATGTGATTTCGAGGCCTAGTGTGCCCGGAATAGTTTGTTGAAAAATGGTAATTTTTTAATTTCACACACGTACTGTTTTACGAAAAATGTGGAATAACTATTAAATGGGTTCCTAGATCAGAAATATAAGGTCACTATTGTGTTCAAAGAGGTGACTTTACAATAGGCGCGCACAAACCACAACTATTGTGGGCCTGCTGTGAAAGATTGTTTTTGGACATAATTATAAATAAAATAAGTAAATAAAAATTATTTTATTTTAAAATACTAATAACTAATGAATGAAGACTATTATTGGAAATAGAAGACAAACATTTAGTTTGTAATGTGGTTTTTTATAGGTGCAATAGAACTTTAGTCAGCATGAGTCTTCTTTGGAAAAACCCTAAAATGATATAATCATCAATAAATAATTTAAAGATAAATTATTTTGTTGATAGAGAAATTATTTACTATAATTGAATCCTTATGATGAAATCCAAGGGTTAGCCTCAAAACCATAAGAATTCTAGAGAATTTTTAGGGAGTGATTGGATGATTTTCCCTTAGAAAATGATGACTAGATCTTATATTGACGATCAGCACGTGAATAAATCAAAGGACATCGCCAATGATCTTGGTGTAAATTCATTATTAATTGGTGTCTAAACCCAATGCAGTTGGGAATTATTTTCTTTCATGATATTTTACTATTTTTTGAATTCAATGATGAAAGTGGGCGGACACACAAATAGGTTGATCAATGGTTTGATCATTCTTCTGGGATGGATAATTTATATAGGTTTATTATTTGGGATGAATTTTTTAGAAATCCATTTTGTTTCCTCCATGTTCCTAATTTTTTCATTAATGGATCGAGTCCAACACCAATAGGGAAAATAATCATTATTTTAAAATTTATGTGCATTTATATATTTCAAAAAATAAATTTTCCCAATTCTATGTGAAATAAGAACAAAGGATCATTGCAAATTCGATCAATGGTGCTACGATCTAAGACCAGGGATCCAACACCACAACGACATTGTGGTGGTGCGACGGTGAAGGTGTGGGATAAATCACATGAGGTAGAGGTTTACAATGATGTATGGAAGAGCATAGAGTAGTGGCTTCAGTCAGGTTCAGGTGGAGCGTGAGGCGAACAGCAGGTCCCTGACATAGCAGTGGTGGAAGAGGTGGCACACTACCCAGAAGGGGGCTGGTCCTTGTGAAGTGAGACGAAAATAGGCTACCAGTGGGTTTACTGGCATAGAAGCATGAGCATGAGGTCCATGAAGCACTACATGGGTGCCTGTGGTGGTGGAGATCGTTGTCGGTCACTACGAATGTGATTGCGAGGGGTCGTGTACACTGCTGTGACCACATTGAGCTCATAGTGTAGGAGGCTGTAGGGGAGGCCAAGGATGTGATTGTTATTTGAATTGAATACGAAAGCAGCATATTGATTAGGAACAAGTGGATGGGTCAGTCGTGTCCAAGAGAAGCGGGCCAACCCGCATGTAGCAGGTCGAGATGGACAGACCAGGTCACTAAAGTGTCCCGGTGGGTTAGGTCCAGCAGCCTAGTAGTTCTGACTGGACGAAGACCAATAGTCTAGGCTAGACTAGGCCTAGTGGGATGGGTGGGGTTAGTCGACCAGATTGGGCTGGGTTAGTGGTTTGGGCTGGGGCAGACTCAGACCGGACCAGGTCTTACTTTTTCACTAAAATCGACGTAAAATTCTAATGAAAGTTCTGTTTGATGAGACTTTTATGAAATTAAGAGAATTGCGATGAGGTGGTCCTTTTGAGATGTTGTGGTGGGTTTTATGTATTGTATAGTTTAGTTATAGAGTTTCCCATGATTGTTTTTCAATGGTTTTTACGACATTACATCCACATCAACGGATAGTTGTCCCCTCTTGTTGACAAGTCCTGGAAAGTTTCTTAGTATCCTTCCATCGGACTGGAGTGATCTTATATAACCCCTAGTACTCTTTTATGGGAATTGACCTGACCTCTGAGCACTTTTCTTTATTTAACTATAGGTTTGTTAGTATTATATGAGAAGGATCCCTTACGTTATGAGCCGTATCAGTAGGGTTGTCAGTATTCTCAGAGAAAGATCCCCTTTATTGAGGGATAATATAGACTGAGTTTTTTGTTATTATATCGGAAGGATCCCCTCTATATATTCCATGATGTTGGACCCCTATATTGTCTTTGGGTGGGGCCCAAAATAAGGTATCCGCTTTGATAGAGTCTATGATGACATCATTTATCGAGGAGAGAGTTCTCTGGGTATGAGTGTGCCTCAAGAAGAATCATGTGGCTGATGATTGGTTGTGACTTATCTATTTACATTTTGGCTGGTTAATGGTATAAATGGACATCCTTGATATATGTACTAAAAAATATACATGTTTAGAGATGAATGTACTTAATTTATTTATATTTGGAATTATTTTGTGGTTTTATGGTGTCCTATTGAGTATTTGTTTCTCACTACTATATGGGCTTTTCCCGCACATGTCGTGTCGTGTGAAGACGTTCAACACATTAAGGGAGCATGAGGTGTATCCAAAAAGGGGTCTTCTAAGAGATATCAAACAAAAGATGTGTGCTTCTATGGATTTAGATAGCTATCCTACACCTATCCTTCAGGTATGGTTTTCTGCGGACGAGTTTTAGGAACTTGTGTGTTCAATTTTATAGACTCTTCTTTTAGAGGGATTGTATTTGTCCTTGTTTTCTTTCCTATTTTATATTTTTTTACTATGTGTTTGGGATTTTAGTATACACATGCATTTTTCTTGGTGTTTTTACATTTTATCATTTTGGGGATGGAGATGTGAGCGTGTGTACATGTACATTGAAAAAAATCCTCTCCTTTGATGGAAATTTCTACTTGGTGCTAGTCACCAGCCCCTAGCCAATCGAAGGTGGCCTTAGGGTAGTCCCAGAACAGGCCCCTCAAGGATGGGTCATTATAGAGTGGTATCACATGGGGTTGGTTCTACTTATGTATCAAGAGTCTATGAGGTTGGTTTTGGGAAACACTATTATGTGTTTCGAGTTTTGATTTCAAGCTAGGGAATCTTGTGTTTGTACGGCAACCAACGTATCCATACAACATGACATTGGACACATAAATTGTGACTCATTAAATAAAAACACTATTTTCAATGGGTAAATGGTACAAGCAGGATATATGATTGTTAGTGTTTTCTCATTTCCTTTTTGAGTCGTCTCATTAGGTATACTCTATTGACCGTGGTACATCATGTTTCATTTCAGGGTGCCTCCACACAGACAACCATTTAGGGTTCCATTTTGGGATCACGGGGATGATCTTCCTTGAGATGAGGTGTTAGTACATGGAACTATATAGATGATACTCCATGTATTGGAGACAGAGCCTCTGGGTGGTTTACTAGATATACAACCACCCGTTGAGTAGTAGTTACTCCCAATGCTACTGGTTGAGGATTTATGCAGGTTGAGTGTGTTTCATAAGTTCTAGAGGTATCGACCTCCCAAGATTCAGGGTTAGATAGACCCCAAGGAATCTAAGGATTGGTTAGAGGAAGTTACACATGTATTCTACCATCTAACGATGCCTTCCGACCAAATGATAGTCCTAGATGTGAGTCTTTTTCAGGGGTCAACATGGCGATAATTGAGCTCAGTGACCTAGAAATATGATAAGGTGACTATATATTAGGGAGAATTTCAGTGTCTTTTTAGGGAGGAGTTTTTTTGGATCTATATTATGGCCAATTCACATCTATGAACTTCTACCTCAGTAGTAGGTAAGTTAGACTGTGGAAGATTACTCAGATATGTATTCTGATCATTCTCGGAATCCACGAAAAATGGTGAAAGAACCATTCGCAAGGTCTCAGACATTCATGTAGGGTATACACATGGATATCATGACATTAATTTTTTCTCTTATCATTAATATATATGTTGGGGTAATGGAGTGATCTCGACTAGTGGAGAGATTTCTAGAGGAGAAGACACCAGCTGTGGGAGCAACTAGCAGGCACCAGGTGGCCGAGACATCAAAAAGTGTTAACCAAAGGTAGTCATAGGGACCCAAGTGTGACATTCACTTTAGGAGAAAACCCAAGGATACCGACTCAGTGCTGTTAGTCTCCAAGGGATCCTTGAGTCATCCAAGAGATAGGTAGTGTTACACCTGAAGCTTTCAGGGGAATCTAGCTCATGATTTCCTTACTCTATGTACGAATGATCAAAGGATGGTCAAGGTATTGCCAAGGTAGAGTCAGAGACATTAGAGGGGTGTCCCACAGGGCATTGGATGTGTAAGAGGAGCAGGTAGAGCATCAGTAGGTGGGTGGAGGTTCAACATGTTACCACTACCACCCCTAGGTGGTACACACCAGGCTTAGGGACATGGTGGACATGGACAAGGACAACTGTAGGTGATGGAGGCCTATGACCCCGATGCTCTAAGGATTATTAGCGGTATGATCTGTGTATTTTCCACTATATATATATAGTATGGATATAGATAGGTTCTAGTCATTATTTATTTTTTCATAGACCTTATTCGGGTCTCAGAGATTATTGTGTTTTCGTTGAATCTACCCATACATTTATTTACTCCTGTGGGAGGTGATTTAAAGATAACACACTAGTGCCAACAGTGTGAACTAGCTCTTGGAGGTGTTATTTTTTAGTCGGCATATATTGGAAGTGGTGTCGTGGCCTTACGATTTCATTCTTAGTATGGACTGGCAAACCATAGTCCATGCTCAGATTCACTATTTGTGGCATAGTGTGTGGTGTGTCTGCACGAATGGGACCAGGTTTTCCATTGTAAGTGAAAATGAAAGACATGATGTAAAGGATGAAATTACTCAAAGGAGGGTGTAGCTGATTACTCACCAGCTGGCTGGCCTCACCTTCAGTGAAGTGGATTCTATGAGTCCATAGTTTCCAGCAGTGGTGGAGGAATATGAGGAAATATTACATGACGATATTCCTAGATTACCTCTTAGTAGGGAGGTAGAATTGAGAATTCATCTATACCCCTCAATGACACTTATATCTACACCTGATTATCAGACGAATACTATAGAGCTTTGTGATTTGTGGGTACATTTGGAAGAATTACAGATGAAGGTGTTTATGAGACCCAGTGTTTCACCCTGGGCAGCCCCAATTTTGTTTTTCAAGTAGGAGGACAAGAGCTTGTGGTTATGTGTACACCTCCGATTCCAAAATTAAGGGACCATGATGAACAACTATCCTCTACAGAGGATTGAAGACCTACTCAATTAGATGAAAGGAGATAGGTGGTTCTCAAATATTGACCTCATATCTAGCTATAACCAACATCATGTACGAGATGAGGATGTAACGAAAACACGCTTCAGATGTTAGTAAAAACACTATGTGTACTTAGTGATATAGTTTGGAACAAATATCTCCCCAAAAATGATCATGAGACTCATGAATAGGGTCTTATAGCCTTAGACCATTTCATGGTGGACATCATTGATGAAATCATTGTGTACTTGGAATCCGAGGAGGATAACTCGATAAAATTGTGGATGGTCCAAGCCACTCTCGGAGAGAATAATCTTTATGATAAGCTCTAAAAGTTTTAGTTCTATATTCAAGAGGTCCACCTTCTAGGAAACAACATTTTAAAGGCTAGTGTTGTGGTGTATATGGTAATCATTGTGGGAGTGCTTTCTTGGGATCCACTAAAGAGCATTACCATGGTGCCAAATTTAATGGTATTGGATTGGTAGTATTAGAGGGGGGTACATGAATTTTATGTAGTAGTAGCTTCCTTGAGAACTTTGAAATGAAATGGAATCCCTTTTTATAGACAAAGAAGTTATAGGAGAGTTTGTAGTAGTTGGTGTAAGGATTGAAGAGTGATCTTATCTTGAGATTTCTAGAGGATGGGTTTGATAATGTGGTGTTCAATGATGTATCATGAACCAGGCTAGGTTTCTTCAAGTTTCATGTGAAATCAATGATTTCTTATTTTTCACAACATTTGAGACCACATGAGCAGCACTATGTGACCCTAGATATTGAGTTAGGAATGTTAGTATTCACATTAAATATGTGGAGACACAACCTAATGGATGAGTAGTTTATTATCAATTATTATCAAACGAGTGTCAAGTATATCTTCTCTTAGAAGGATTTAAACTTGAAACATAGGTGACAGATATAGTTCATCTAGGACTATGACTTTGATATTGTCTATACTACTGGGAAATGGAATATTGAGGTAGAGACTATTAGTTGATGATCCATCTTGCAGTTTTTGTGAGAGGTGTAAAACTAGTTGGCCTCATTATAGATATCCTTTGTGGATGGATATGGAGGAACCTACCTCCAGTCAATGATTTTTACCCCTCATATCTTATAGTGTGTTAGGGAGGCACAACTTGGGGATACTGACTATGAGAACCAACATTCTAATTTTTCCATAGGGTGTGCCCCTAATTTATATTTTATAGTATTGGATAAAATAATTATTTTTAGAGGGTGAACTGTTATACTAGTGGAGTTGTAGGAGGAGAATCTGAGAGTGTTCCACAAAACCCCTTTGGTGGTATATCAGGTGTGGTGATGATATATGAGGACCTCATATGTCATTTATGGTCATCAGGGATGAATAAGGTAGTGGGAGAGTTCATTTCTTAGTGCCTCACCTGTCTACAAGTGAAGGCTGAGCATTAGGTTCTAGCGGGATTGAACAAACCCCTTGAGGTGTCATAGTGGAAGTGGGATGAGATATTTATAGTATTCGTGATGGGTTTAAGATGCATGTCCAGGAGACACGATTCCATCTGGGAGATTTTTTACCAACTCACCAAGTCGTCCCACTTCCTACCTATTCAGAAGAAGGGTTTAGTAGATTTCTTGGGACACCTCTATATGTAGGAAATAGTTCGGATACATATACTTCAATCGATGATCGTTTCCGATTGTGATTCTCATTTCACATCTAGGATGTGGAAGGGATTACAAAAGGTGTCTGGGACTCAGTTATTATTGATCATAGTGTTCCATCCCCAGATAGATGGATAGATGAATGGGACTATTTAGGTTACAGAGGATATGTGGTAAGCCTGTATCATAGAATTCACTCTTAGCTGGGTGGATCACCTACCACTAGTAATGTTTTTGTTCAAAAACAACTACCACACCACCATTGGTATGGAGCCATTCGAGTCTGTGTAAAGATTACAATCTAGGTCACTAGTTAGCTGGATTGATCCATAAGAGTCAGCAGTGATGGGTCTAGAGTTGGTGTGGGATACTACTGAGAAGGTGATTATCATCATGGAATGTATTAGGACTACACAGATCCAAAATAATTCATATGCTAATAGGAGATGAAGGGCCTTGGAGTTCAAGGACGGAGACTATGTCTTCCTTTGGGCCTCACCTTGAAAGGGATTTCAGAGGTTTGGATGGGTAATAAAGTTATCTATGATATACATCAAACCTTTTAAGATTATATATAGTGTTGTTGAGGTGGCATAACACCAATCACAACCCTCATAGTTGCACTGGGTGCGTGATGTCTTCCAAGTGTCACTGCTAAGGAGGTACATGCATGATACATTGCACGCCATCGACTAGGGAGAGCTGGTAGTTGATGATTGGACGAAATTTGCAGATTAAGCAGTGGTGATCATGTTTAAAGGAGATGACCTTTTGTTTGTTTTCGATTCCCTTGGTGTGTGTTTCGTGGTAGCACGAGAATCTCAAAGAGAGCACTTGAGAGTGGGAGGCTCTGATTCATGCTCAGTACCATCATCTTTTTATTTAGTAGCCCTTGTTTTGGATTTCAAGGATTTAATGACCTAAGGTGGGGAGAATTTAATGGCTCATATTTTCTATTGTTTTATTTGTAAAATTATTTTTTAAAATTATATGTCCAGGTGGTGATATGGAAAGAACTTCTTGAGGCTCGGTGTGCCTAAAACAGTTAGTTGAAAAATGTTAAGTTTTTAATAGAAAACATGCACGGTTTTCCATAATAAATGTAATGACTCTTTAATGTGTTCTCAAATAAGAAATCTATGGGAACCATTGAATATATAGAATTGAATTTACCTAAGGCGGCCCCTAATATCAGTTGGCACGGGCCAACTAAGAAAGATTGTTTTTGGAAGTAAACATATATAAAATAAATAAATAAAAATTATTTTATTTTAAAATCCTATTAACTCATGAACATAGAATCATATTAGCAACAAAAGGACCCATTTGAGTTTATAATGTGGTTTTTTACCTAGGTGTAACATAACTTTAGTCGGCGAGGGTATTATATGGGAAAACCCAAAAATGATGTAATCATCCTTTAATAATTTAAAGATAAAATATTTTGTTGACGCATTGATTATTTCCTTTAAAATAGTCCTTATCAAAAAACCCCAAGGGTTCGACCTAGATCCTTGGGACTGCTGTATTATATCTTGGGAGGGCTCAGAGGATTTTCCCATGTCAGATGATGACTGGATCATGGATCGATGATCGACACGCAACAGAATCAATGGATCTCATCAACGATCATGGTGCAACTTCATTTGTCTTCGGTGTTTGAACCAAATGAGGTAGGGAATTGTTCTCCATCATGATATTCTCCCCAATTTTTTAAAATTAAATGAATAACATGGACCACCCACTAATAGGTTGATCTGTGGTTTAATCATTCTTGCGGGATGGATAATTTATGCGGGTTGATTATCTAGGATAAATCTGTTTAGAGATCCATTTTATCTCCTCTATGTTCTTCATTATAACCTGAATAGATCAAAGATGACATGAAAAAGGACAAGATATGTTATTTAGGAATTCCTATACCTTTATCTCTTTCCCGTGATATTTCTGTGTTCTTTATTCATTGAAATATATGAACAGAGTATTGTTGCACCTGCAATCTGTGGTGTAACAATCCGAGACCGGGGATCCGACACCACAAAAAAATCTTGGAGGTGTGATGGTGAAGGTGCATTGAAAATCACCTGAGGATGTTTTTTACAGTGGAAAATGTAAATACCCAAAGTAGTGGCAAAAACTATGTTTAGGCAGAGTGTGTGGTAGAGAGTGGACCACTGGCTAGGTGGAAGAGGCAGCACACAACCCGATGAGGGGATATGCTAGGTGGACCATGATGTGGATGAGCTACTAGTAGGATTTCTGGAAGACGAGCATGAGGTCACAGTCCTAGAAGGACTATGTGGGTGATGCAGTGGTAGAGGCCACAGGGGAGGACATAGACTCAATGGACTTCTACATTAACTATTGTGGTTCCATATTGACATGGCGCACATAGCTGGGTTGGTTGTATGTGAGTGAAGTGGTCTGGACTGCATGCAGAGGGCCATGACGGATAGACCGGTGAGCTAGGTTTGGTGGTCCAGTGGCCCAGTGGCCCAGGCTACATCATTCAACTTAAGAGGTTTGGGTTGGTGGGTCAGACACGGACTGGACTTTGGTAAGAAGTTTTTCACAAAAATGGTAGTAACTTTCAAATTAAAGGTATGTTTGACAAACCATTTATGGAACCAAGACCATTGCGAGGAGGTGGTCCTTTTGAGATGATTTTGTGGGTTTTTAGGGTGGACCATTATATGTAGATACATTCCCTTGGAACGTTCCATGATAGTTTAGTATAAATTACATCCACGTCACTCAATAGTAGTCTTCTCCAGAGGTCATTTCATAGATAGAGTTGTAATATTCTTCCTTGGTAATTGGGAGATCCTCTATCACCCATGGTGGATTTTTTTTGGAATTGAAATGAACTCTATGAATTGGGAGTAAATACACCATCCAGTGGAAATTATATATACAGTTTTTTGTAATCTCTATGAAGGATCCCCTATGTTCTGATCAACATTTGTAGGGTTGTCCGAATTATCTAAAAATAACCCCCTACATTGCGTGCTAATATAGACTGGGTTATCAGTATTCATTGGGAAGGATCCACTCTCTATATACCATGATAGTTTACTAGTATATTCTCTTTGGGAGGGGGCCAAAATAGTGGGGCCTCTTTAAAGGATTCTCTAATAACAACATGAATCGATGAGTGATTTATCCATAAATGATCATACCTCAAGAATAATCTTGCGGAAAATTATTCGTTCTGACATATGTATTTACTTTGTGGCTTGTTAGGAGTACACCAGAACTTCCTTGATATATGTGATATAGACAGATAGTTGTGTAGAGATGAATAGACTTCTTGTATTTCATTGTGGTATTTCTATGTGTTTTCGAGATTTCCTACTAAGTATTGTTTTACACACCCCTACATGATATTTTCCCACACAAGTCATGTCTTTTGAAAACAATAGAGTCTTTGATGAACCTCCGGGTGTTCTAGGACCAGGGGGTTCTTAGAGAGATAATACAGACGAGGTGTGCCCCTACAGCTTTAGAAAGCTATCGTACACCTACCGTTCTGGTAGGGTTTTCTATGGATGAGTTTTAGGAACATATGTGTTCACTTTTAAACACTCCTTTTCCTAGGAATGTAATTTTACTTGTTTACTTTCCATTTTTTACTATTGTACTCTATGGTTAGGATATTTGTTTATGAATGCATTGTATACTTGTTGTTTTCACATTTTAGCATTTGGGGCCTTGAGATGTGTGCATATGCATAGGAACATAAGAAAAATACATCCCAGTTGTGGGATTTTCCAACCCTGTGATAGTCCCAAACCCTTGGCCTATCAAATGTGGTCATAGGGTAGTCCCGAGACATGTCCACTAACAAAGGTCAGGACATTATCGTTATGACATATTATGTCATCATGTAGAAAATTTTATATAATTGGATGTGACTTGATACAGGATAAAATGAATATATATTGGGATATTTCGTAACACATGATGAAATGATTACGTGTCAAGCTATTCCCTAACATATACTGGAATAATTAAATAGACTGTTGCGTAATGATGCATGTTCAAATGCCTTTATAGTGGATTATTCTTACTGACACGTGCTAAAATTATTATATAGATTTCTTTGTCGTAATATTTTTTGTCATTTCCATGGATATATGGAAATTTTTGGCATGGTTATGAAACATATTCAAAGACATACAAGAATGGTGTTGAAGCTGGTTGATTTTTATGTTGTGTTAATTAATTATTTAATACACCTATTTAGTTCTTATTTTATAAATTTTTTTATCTAATTGGTTATGTTTGGACATGATGGTGTCGAACTAGTGAGTTTTACTCAAACCGTATTCAGGATTTCATTTGGTACCTAAGTAGAATTCATGGATGTAGGATTGGATAATGGTAAGGGACCTTTCAATATATTGTCTTCTTACTGAATGGGAAAGAGTGTAGAAACAAGACTAAAATGGGGATCGAGGCTATGGAATTTTCAGTCCTTATTTTATTCTTTTACACTTCTATTTTGTGTTAATTACAACATGATATTTAGTTACATCTCATCATGTTATTACAAGATTAAATAATATTATTTTATTTTTTCGAATTTTATTTCCTAGTGTTATGGTATATTTTTTCTAATTGTCTATTATTGTTATTATATTATTTTTATTGTTTTTTTCTTCTTATATGTTACTCTATACCAAGTGGAATAGTCACCCCACTATACAGATCACACATCTACTTCTATTTAGAATCATGTGGCATACGGGGATGAATTCTTAAGGGCTCATAATCAAACCATTTTAGCCACATGAGAGAGTGCCGGATCAGAGGAATTTATCACACCCCCACTACTAGTCAATAGCCTCTGGAATAAGTGGAGGCATGATTATGGTATCATTATTAACCATTCCTTTCTTTGTGAGAGAGTTCCAATTTAGGGACATTACTATATGAGATCTTACTCATTCTCTCATTCTCATGATTTTTCTGAATACACATTTTCATAGAATGATATGTACAATGTGAAAATAGAACCAATACCCTCTTAGATTGTTTCATACTAAATATAATTAGTATTTGGTCATTGTATGCACTTCGACATAGTCCAATCAACCTCTTTGATCTATCAAGAATTATATTGATCCCTAAAATATATTAATATTCACCTATGTTATACATGGATGAAAAATTGTTCAACTAGTCCTTAACAGAATTCAATGTTGTTATTTCATTTCAAATACATAATATTTCTTCTATGCATAGTACTAGGATAATAACCACATTCCCTCTAAATCACTTGTAATGACATGGATCACATTCATTCATAATGAAACATAATTATTTAATAGATCCATTAAATTGAATGTTCCTACCCTAGATGCTTGCTTCAGCCCAAAAATAGATCTCTATAACATTAAAATATTTTATAAATTATTTGGAGTCGTAAAACCTTTCAGTTTTTTCATGTAGACATATTCATGATAGTTTCCATTAATGAAATATTTTTTTATATCCATCTAATAATTTTTATTATCATGGTAATTTGTTGCAAATGTAGATTTTTGATATATTTAAACATGGAAATAGGTAAAATTTCGTTATCATAGTCAATTCCTTGATTCAATTTAAACCCTTTAGCCACTATCCTTACATTATTGGTATTTACCTCACCTTCCATGACTAGTTTTTTTAATGAATACCCATTTTCAACTTATAGTAATTACATCAAATGGAACAAAGACTAGATCCCAATCATGTTTCTAATACATGGAATCCATTTTATAATTTTTATCTCCTTGCAACATTTAAGCTTCAGAGCTCTTTACCACATCTTTATAGGAGAGAGGTTAATCATTATCAACCAATAATGAGCCACCATCATTAGTGAAACGAAAACCATATCTCAATGGTACTCTTACTTATCTAGAGTTTTTATGTGGTATTTTTTAATCAAGAAATACGTTTTATATAGAGACCTATGGAATTTTTTCTAGTACTGACTATTGTGTATCTTCAGCATCAGCTTCATTGATGTCAATATTTCTCCAACTATCCTTTTTTCGTATTTTCTACCTCAATTAAAGCATGAGTTATCTAGAAATAGTCACATTATTGTTTTATCTATTTTATAGATAGTTTCACTTTGTTTCCTTACAATAACCTATAGAGAAACACTTTGTTCCCTAGGGTGCTATATGTTTTTCTGATAAGGACATAACAATAACCTCACAACCCAATACACCTATATATGATAGAAAATTATTTTTTCCACTTAATTACCTAATGAAATTTTTTGTTTGATGCTTTAGTTTGGTACAATAATATGTGTTAATGCCTTAGATTGTAATGAACTCCCAAGAATATAATGGAATATATTCATGCCACATCATGTAACATAACTTTTCCAACAACTCACATTTCCTCCTTTCACAAATATCATTCCACTATGGTAAATAATGGGGAGTGAGTTGAGATAGATTCCCAAAAATCATTAAAAAGTCAATGAACTATTTCTTAAGATATTATTCACCTCAATCCTATTTAATATTCTTTATCTTCTATTCATTTTGATTGTCTACTTCAATCATGAATTATTTGACTTTATCAAATAACTCACACTTATACCTCATTAAGTTGAAATCGACATATTTAATCAAGTCATCAGTAAATGTTATGAATTAAGTACAAGTCCTCTAGATTCCACTAGAAATGGTCCATACAACTTAGTGTGTACCAATCCTTGAACCTCTTTGAACCATTCACCATATCCACTGAATTTCAGTTTGGTTATTTTTACTATAATCAAGAATGAAATCTCTCAATTGGTTTTATCATTGAATAGTCTAAATAAACATATTTACTGAGCTTTTTCGAGCACTTCTCATTCACATCACTAAGACAGTGATACGATAGATAAGTGTTCTATGATTCATGTAATCACTCATATTTCCCATGTATTATTTTAGGAAATCATATGGCTAATTTTCAAGAACTGTTCTAAGAAGTCATGTGATTTTTGAGGACAGGTGTACCAAAAATAAATTTTATAATATATTAAATCTATTAAATATCACAAACACACATTTTTCACTAAAAAGATGAATAAATATAATGTGAGGAGAATGGATCAGAAATTTGATGTCACTGTTTTTTTAGAATACGAGTTTCATCATAGTCAGTACATAACTTTTTGCATTTTAGGGAGCCTATGAAAAAAATCATATTAGGTGTAAAAAAATTAAATAATTAATTAAATTATTTCATTTTATTTTTTGATGCAGTGACCTAACCTCTTATATAAGGGTAAGGTTAAATTGGATTACTATGTTTATCCATAAAAACATAGTGATCCCTAGTACAATTGGAGAGCCATTAGAGGAGATCTTTTGTGTAATTAGATGATGAATTAGATAAAGATTTCATATCATTATTCCAATAGAGATCGTGAGTCTCATCGATGATGAAAACACAGAACCAATTTCCATCGAAGATCAATCCAAACTCTTGGTAGGATTTTCATTTGTATTTTCCATCCAGTTATTTAATCCTAATTGAATATACATCAATTCAATGAATAGAATTTATTTGATAATTGATAGTAGATTTAATTTGATGGATCTATTTTATTTTTTCATTTTTTTATTCCGAATTTATTTTCTAAATCAATGAAAATGTATTGAGTCCAAATGAAAACAGTTTGATTTTTATTCTTCACTTTTCATGGCTTATTGATTTCTCCCTTATTTCTTCATTCGATTATTATTGGTATTTTATTTGGCCTATATTCTAACCATTATCCTGTATATGGACATTGTGTGACCGTTATTTAACCAAATAGATCAATAATGAATATATAAATCATGATGAGAATGAAATTTGAGAATGGATAATAGCAGTGGATAATCAAAGGTGGATTAGATAGATTTACGATACCTATTCTTCCCAGTTTTTATGGATAATGTGGAACAACACAGATGGTGGTTTTCTGATAATATTGAGGACATTGATCCCAACTAGTGATGATGGAATGGGTTATCCGACTTGAGATCTATGATTTAATATATTTTCGGTGGTTCTAGTGTTGTGCATGATGACGCAGATGAAGATCCTGACAGATCATGAAATTCATAATCCCCAAGACATTAATTTTGGGAATACACACAATGTGGGACACCCTGATTGTGGAGTTAGGTATTTGGGTAGAGTTAAATATCACACTACATGTTACATGGTCACACTCAATGTGAATCTTCCATAGAATCTCATCTTTTACCTTATAGGGTATATATATGTGGATAGAAGTACAAGGGCTTAGACACACCCGTTATTGGGAACCCCATGAACTCATTCAAAATAAGAGATATGTGATAATAGATAGATAGAATGGGTAGGGTGTTAGTCAACCTATAGATTCCCTATATTTCACTCACATTTCTTATATGTTACGGTTT
Source organism: Viscum album (assembly GCA_963277665.1). Classification (NCBI taxonomy): domain Eukaryota; kingdom Viridiplantae; phylum Streptophyta; class Magnoliopsida; order Santalales; family Viscaceae; genus Viscum; species Viscum album. The sequence continues at coordinate 1,475,014,562 of OY728152.1, read as the reverse complement.
ACATGTCTTGTGAGGAGTTTCCACTTGTGTAGACCTAGGTATAGAAAACCACACTGTGAACCCTCAGTATACATAGTATACCCCCCATCAAGGGTGTTTCTATCCCTTTATTTAATTAGTTAGGAGTAATATTGGTTGAGTGTGTTCCATTTTCTCATTACATAGAGGATAAATTTCATAATTATATCATTAGATATGAATTATGATAATTTATAGAGGATGATTATCATATAGAGTTCATGGTGTCCTTTCGTGATAGTAAACTATGATCTTGTATCAAATTTTTACCATGGGTTGGGTTTTTTTTGAATCGGTATATCCTCCTGCAGCAGGGATATAATCCTAAATAAATAATTCCATCTATGTAGGGTTCACAGAATCATTGGTGTATGATCTAATAAGTTTAAGGTTGATCTTTATTGGGTTTTTTGTGTCACCCAACTATTTTGGTTGTGACCCTTATCAGAGTATTATAGTATTATAAGATTAGTGATCTTTCATTGGAAGTTAATATTGATCATCACATATTAGAAAAGTTTCTCCAGTGATAGCATGGCTCATAAGGTAGATTTTCCCAAAATAATTGTTTCATTTATCAAAATCCATTAGTTAATATTTGGTTGTGACCACCTAGTGGTTTGGTGTCCTTGATGAGTATATCGTGGTGATTTATATTATAAATTGGCTTTTATCCTTTTACTGATATGAGTATACTATATTATTTTTTTTAGTGTTTTCATGGTGTCTTACTGGGTATTGAAATACTCACCCCTTCACTGGATCTACCCACATGTGTCATGTAATATGCTAAAGAGAAACTATTTGATGGTGCCCTAGGAGGATGAAACGATGATGGAGATTTCCTTGATCTAGATAGGCAATGGTTTTTTATGAGAGCTTTAATTTGATTGTATTTCTATACCTTGAAATAGCTGGGACTCTTTATAGTTTAGGTTATGATTTTATTTGGACCATTTTCCACTGCCATCACTTTATTTTCATACTCTAGTGTTGAATAATATATGTATTCAAGTATTGGTTTATGTGGTTTTATATTTTATCTTTTTTTGGGATTGGAGATGTGTGTGTATATAGGTTCATTATGTTAATTTCTCTCATTTTATGGATTATCCTACATGGAACTGTTAGGAAGCCCCTGACATATTAGAGGCGGGCTTGGGGTAGTCACTTATCGAACCCAGGATGGTTGGCTCTTGATAAAGTGATATTAGAGATTTATGTTCTACACTAGGACCATATTTGGTGATATTCAATTTATTAAATAATTTTTAGTGTTTTGAGTTCATATTTCCATCCATGGAATCTAGTGTTGGTGCGACTGTTGACGTACCCATACACTAGGAATCTAATCGCCTACCTTTCAACTCCGTACATATATACCTTAGTTGGAATAAAAAATTTGGTATATTCATCATATTGGAATGAATTTTTTTCCATTTCCTTCTAGAGTCAGCAACGCCAGTATAATATTCTGACTGTGGTATAATTGTTTTTATTTTAGTATTCTTTAGAGAAGAAAGCCTACCAGAATTCCACTATGAGAGTGTGTGGATGATATGTCGAGTGATGAGGAATTAGTAATGGGGATTGAACCCTTAATGGAACCACTGGGTGGTTTTTCAGCTATACAAGAACCCATTGAGTAGTATTAAGCACTAGTAGTGCTAAAAATGTATGAAAACATGATGAGTGCATCAAATGAGTTTTAGAGGAAGGTACATTTTGGGTTTTGGGGTGAGCCAGACCCCCATGTGACTAATGACTATATAGGGGAATTTATTAGAGTATTTTTTACTATGAGGATGCCTAAATATCATATTGTAAACATGGAAGCTAGTAATTTTTTTAGGATTCTACTTTGTGGCGGTGGAGCTTAGTGACTCAGTCAAATGATGATACAACCCTGTCCTGGTCAGAATTTGACCATATCCTTAAAGACAACTTTTATCCATCCATGTTGTGATCAATGTGCATACATGAGATTCTTGATATATAGTAGGGATGATTGACTATGATGGAGTACTAAGTGAGTTATAATGTTCTCCCATGTCACACCTCATATATGGTGTGAGATAAATTCTCTATAGCTTGGAACATTGAGTAGGAATTATACCATGACATCAGGGATTAAGTAGTACCCCTCTGTACTCCCACCTATTCTGGGGGTGAATGAGTAGACTGTAGTGTTAGAGAGCTTCCTGACGGACCATGATCAGGAATAGGGTACTATTAGTGGTCACCTAGGTGGAGATACCTTGGAAGTAGGTAGAAAAAGGATGTTATAGGTATCCAATCATATAACATTATTCAGGAAGTGATATCAGGACACAAGGTCAGCAGTGTAGGGATATCAAGATGGCTCAAATACTCCAATGGAAAGGTAGTGATTCTCTAATGATGGTTGAGGAATTATTTCTGAGGATTTACTGACCAGTCATATAGTTTACTGAGAGAATGCATAGGGGCCAATGATGTAGAAATAAATGTAGAAGTAGGGTAGTACACTAGGTGAATGATGTGGAAGAGGGGACTGTAGAGTAGCCGGAGGGGGCCAATGTTTTGACCTATTACCATTTCCACCACAAGGTGGTCCACACCAGGCCTAGTTATTTGAATGTTAGGGATGATTATTATTGATGTATATATAGGCCTATAAACCCAATGCTCTATAGATGATACAAGAAATGATATATGTATTTTACACCTAATCTACAGTATTGGTAAACCTATGTTAGAGTCATTCATTTCATTCCACTTTTTTTGATTGATACCTAGATATTCTAGTTGAGTATTCGTTATGACCATTTCAGTTAGGTTCTTCTATAGGGGTGACTTGGAAATTTCAAACATCTACAGATAGTGTGATCTGATGCTTGTTGGTGATTTTTTAGTATGGGATCATTATGTAGTAGTGATGAGGACTTATGAGGTCATCTTAGGGATGGATTGGCTATCCCAAGTTATTTATCATATCAACTATTTTAGGTGGAATATTTTGTATGGACATTTTATTTGGAAAATATTTCCCTTTATTTGGGAAAAGGAAACCTTGGTAGATAAGCATAGGCTCTTGCATGGGAGAGTGTAACTGATTACTCACTAGATTGCTAGAATGAAAATTATATAAGTTGATACTATGTGATACTAGATTACTATAGTGGTGGTCGAGTATGAGGATGCCTTTCCAGTGAATTTACCAGTGTTACCTCACCACTGCGATCTAGACTTCTTCTTGACCTTCATAACTAGATAACCTAAATATATTCATTGGAATATAAATGGATCCCAGATAGCTTCATGAGAAGATTGTGCAGTTTGTTGTAGAGCATGATAAGGGAGTTGTGAGACATAATGTTTCCTATTGGGTGGCCCAAGTATTGTTTTCCAAAAAGGAGAATAACATATTGAGGTTATCTTTGGACTATCAATTCTTAATCCAAGTGATTGTGAATAATAAGTATCCACTACAAAGTATTTAATAACTCTTCAATCAGTTGAGAGTGGTGTTATGTTTCTTGAAGATTATCCTCATATCATGCTATCATGAGTTGTGAGTACCGGACAATTATTTACCAATGATGACATTAAAATGTTAATACAATCCAAATGATTAATTTTTATGTCTTTCGGAATGATAAAATCTCTAGCAGGGTTCACCAAACTAATGAATTGGATCTTCTACCCTTTCATAGACTGGTTGTATTTGTCTTCATTAATTATATCCAAGTGCACTTGGAATCTATGGAGGAGCACCTGAGACAATTGAGGATGATCCTCTACGCACTTTGAGAGAACCAGATGTATAATAAGCACTCGAAGGGAAATATTTGGATTCTCGAGGTCCACATAGGAGGACACATTATCAAAGAGGTAGAAGTAACAATGGACCATGAAAAAGTTGCAGTAGTTCTTTGTAAGGATCCACCTTATAGTTTTAAATATGTGAAGAGTCACCATGGGTGGTTTGTGGACTATTAGAGTTTTGTACACAATTTCTCTATATTAGCATCACCCTTGACAGCATTGACCCATAAGGGGAATCATTTCTTATTGATTGAATATTTCCAATCATTCTTTTAAGAGATGAGGAAGAGGATGACTAGTAATCTCATATTGAGAATTCCAAATGAGGGTGTCGAGTATGTTATGTTTTTTGATGTATCAAGGGATAGGATGGATTGTGTTTTGATGAAATCTTATGAAGTTATTTCCAATGGTTAATATCAGTTGAGACCACATGAGTAGAAATATGCAACCCACAATATTGACTTAGCAGTGGATGTCTTTGAATTGAAGAAATGGTGACAATAAAGGATGTGACAGAGTTTTATCGGTTACTCTAGCCATAATATTTTCATGTATATATTCTCCAATAAGATTCATAACTTGAGAGAGAGGTGATTTCTAGAGTTCCTCATGTACTATGACTTCAAAATTTTATATTCTCTTGGGAAGGGAACATGGTGGAATTTGATATTAGTAGGATATTTTTGTTCTTAGTTTTTAGATGAGTAATGGAGGCCATTAGCTTCATTTAATTATTCCTTTTTGGACAAGTATTGTGCTTTATATCATCAGTTGATGTTTGTTACCCGATCTATTTTATAGTGGGTCAAGTATGCGCATCAAGGTGACTCAAAATGCAAAACATTATATTCTAAAATATACACTGAACATGTTCCTAATGTTTATTCTGAAGGTGGGGAACATGGTATAATTTTCAAAACAAATATTATGGTACAATCGATGATATAATATGAGAATATGTGGGTGTTTCATACATCGCCATTGGTGGTACATCTTATATTAAAAATGATATACCAAGACCTCTGACATATGTTTTTGTGACCATGAGTGAAGTGTTGTGTTAGAGATTTTGTCTTTTTATGCCTCACTAGTCAGTAGGTGAAGGTTGAGATCCAAGTTCTAGAATGTTTAGCTCATCCAATTGAGGTTCTAGAGTAGAAGTGGCATGAGATATCCATGGAATTATTAATGGGGTCACCATGTACATCCAGGGGATATGATACAATTTGTGTGATCATAGAATGACTCACCATGTCATCCTACATCATAGATATTTGAAATGAGTGTTCCATAAATTGTTTATGATGTCTCTATGTGAAGGATATAGTTCAAATCCATGGAGATACCTTGATAATAAATTCATACCATGACACTCGGTTCAAATCAAAATCATGGAGACGAATGTTGGAGGCCTTGGGAACTTAGTTATGCTTGAGCATAGTGTTTGACACCCCCAGAATAATGGCTCGGCTGAGTATACTATTCAAGTATTGGGCGAAATGTTGCTGGAATTCATATATGAATTTGGTCATATTTGGGAAGACCATCTATCATTGGTGTTGTATGAATACAACAACACCAACCATTCCACCATTGGTGTGGAACTATTTGAGGATTTTTACAAACAACCCATTAGGTCACCACATTTTTGAATTAATATAGTTGTGTCTGAACTCTTGGTATTGACGTTGGTTTGGGTTAATATAGAAAACATAAAGATCATTCAAGAGTGGATGAGGGCTGCACAAAGCCATCAGAAGTCTTATACAGACCATCGATATAGACCTATGGAGTTTGAGGAGGGAGACTATGTGTTCAAGAGGTTTCAACTCGAGGTGGATTCTGAATATTTTGCTAGGGTTGCATGTTATCTTTGAGATTCATTAGTACATTATAGATTTTGTATAGATTTTGAATGCTACCATACCTTTTATATCTACCTTAAATGTTGTACTGGGTAAACGCCATCTTCCATGTGTCGTAACTGAGGATGTGCATGGGAGAACCATCGCATGTTATCGACTTGGGTGAGATGGAAATTGATGATGGATCTACCTTTTCACATTACCAAATTGAGATAGAGGATCAACATGAGAATATCCTTCATGGGATACTGATTCCCCTTGTGCATGTCTGATAAAATGAAGAGAATATTTAGGAGAGCACATTGGAGCAGGAAACCAATATAGGAGATAATTACCCTCATCATTTTGTGTAAAATTTTCTATGTTTTTGGAATAAATGATATATGTTGGGGAGAATTTTATGTCTAATATTTCCATGTATGACTTTATTATATTTTATGGATTACTTATATGACCAAAAACTAAGGCGACATGTGATTCCAAGGCTCGATGTGGTCAGAATAAACATTGGAAATATATTAAATAACATGTGTGCACAATTTTCCCTAAAAAGTGTAATAAATCCTACAAGAGGGATTGGATTAGAAACATAAGGGAATCATTTAATTTAGAATTCAGGGTATACCTTAGGTGGAATATAACCATTATTGGAACAAGGTGATCTTGAAAAAGTCATCATTGGATCAAAATGAATAAAATAACAATATAAATTATAATATTTTATTCATTTAAATTGAGACCAAACCTATTATACAATTATAAAATTGTTTTGGATTCTTATGCTTGGCTGTTAAAACCTAGATATCAAGAGAATTTTTGGAGATCCCTTAGAGGAGAGAGTTCATGGAGAGTAATGATGAAACATATAAATATCTTGGATTGTTGTGCTAATGGAGTTCATAGATCTCGTCAACAATGGTAATGGAGAATCATTCTTAATCAACGATCAATCCAAACTCTATGTAGGGTGTTTATTTTATTTTCTGTACCATTCTGTAATATTGATCGAATGTTGATCAATTCAATTCATGGAATTTATTCATGAATCAAAGGTAGTTTTAATTTTTTTGATCAATTTTATTTGGTTATTGGGTTTTATTATTTTTAGTTTATCTAAATATTTGTTAATGGATCAAGACCAAAAAAATATAAGAAAATTCCATTCATCACAATTAATGGAATATGGATTTCTCCCTTATTTCATTATTCAATCATCATTGTTATTTTCTTGGGCCAATTGTTTGATCATTACCTGATTTTGGGTTGTTGCGTGATCATTATTTGTTGAAATTGATTGATAAAACAATTATAGATCACAATGGAGGATGAAATTTTTGAAAAAATGAATGTAATAGATGATTGAAGGTGCATTAGAATGATTTTTGGTTCTTGTTAGTCATAAAATTGAAACACAATAAAAAATATATTGATGGATGGTTTTTTGAGAAGATCAAGGACCTGGATCCCAACTAGCGACGATGTCATGGGTTGTATAGCCCTGAATATATGATTTCAGGTGAAGGTGGTGGTTCCAGTGGCATGATATACCACTAAGAGGTTTATCTCGATGGATGTAGAAAATACTGATTTATATGGAATGTGTTATAGGATTAAACATTAAGTGGGACACCCTAGCTGTGATGATAGGGTGTCCAATGGAGTTCAATATCACAAAATGGATGTCATAGTCACACACTATGTGAATATTCCATGGAACAGTAGCATTTAACTCAAAGGGTAAAAGAGAGAAAATTCATACGTAAATGAGGTTGAACACACCATATACTAGTAATTCCTTGTACACATATATAGAAACCACTAGAGATACAAGATCATGATCAGACAACACGATCAGGGTCTCGAGAGAACCCTACACTCCATTTTTCTAACTCAGATGATGTGAATTTTGATTATTTTATTTCATGTGAGCTGATACCATATGGTGATACATGGGGACAACTGGACATGCCATGTATGCTCGGTACACACTATATTCCCCTCATCAAGGTTGTATATAGCCCTTAGATTATTTTCTCTATACTAGTCTTGGTTAAGTGTGTTATGATGGTCCATTTCCTCAATGATACAATTCAAAATTACATCATTAGTTATGGATTACGATCCCCTCTAGAGGATGAGTCTTATATAGAGTTCATGGTGTCCATCTATGAGTTTGGAGTGTGATCAACTATCATCTTTTTTATCCTATGAGAGGTTTATGGAATCAACATACCCTTTTTGAGTAGGGTATTTATCCTCATTTTAGAATGTCATATCTGTTTTTTTGTTGTATCATTGGTGTACAATCCACCATATAGTGGTTTGATCTAGGTTAGGTTCATGGAATGGCATAGGGATTATGGGAAAGACCCTTTATCTTGGTATTTGGGTCTTTTGAGGCTACTAGTATTTCTTTGGCAGGGCCCCATGATGTTGACCTCTTGGAAGAGTGTGTTTATTGATAGAATAGATCATGGAGTGGATTATCCATTAATGAGTGTTGGTTTGACAAAAATATTTTTCTTGGTAGCTTTTTGTGACCTTATGGTGGTGCTGGGTCCTTCCTGAGTATATTTGGGTGTTTTATTTATTATAATAATTATTATATACTTATATTGAGTTGACTATACATGATGCTTCATTTATACAATTTTCTAGTTTCCCAAATATGTTTTATTACACTCACTCTTTCATGGGAATTACCTATATGTGTTGTGTCATATGAATTTGATGACTATTTTGGTGGTCACCTGAGTGGATGGGGAGCTGGTGGAGCATAGCATGAGCTAGAAATATAGGGTTATTTTTGGGATATTTTATTACATCATTTTCCTCACACAAGGCATTTGTTGTACACTCTAGTGTTTTTTAGGAATGTATTTGGTCCCATTTCTTCTTTTTGTACATTACTTTCATAATTTGTTGTGGGATTATAGATGTATTTATGCATTTATTTAATTTTTTTCCATTTCATTATTGTGTGGTATTTGAGATGTGTCTGAGTGTATGGGTAAATTATGAAAATGCCTCCAATTTATGGGATATGAATACTTGGTGTTGGTTACGAGCCCCTATCCTATTGGAAGTGGGTGTGGGTTAGTCATGGGTCAGACCCTAGTGGTCTAGGTCATACAAAGTCATGTCAACATGATTGGTTTTTATCAATTTCTGACACTTGGATTTCATAACGTAATATATAAAGTCAATTTTTTAAATGATCAATTAAATAACATATTCATTCCCTATATTATAAACAAATTTTATTTCCAAATCTAAAAATAGAACCATCAATATCGATGTGTGATACAAAAATTATGTTCTTTTAAACAATTTGTATATAACAAAAATTCCTTAAAACCAAAATCATTACTATTAGAAATGAATGTTGGTAGTCACCAATGGCTAGAGTAGGCAGTCTTACTCCATTTTCATATCACAAATCCACTTATCCATTTGAAATATTTCAGAATCTACTAGGTTCTAGAAATTGGACACATTTGTGAGAACTAAACACTATATCTAATACCCCACGTGTGGATATTGAAATATTAAATATGATAACGAAAACACCATAGTTTCCCCTTACATATGGGTATAGTTATTCTTCTATAATCCTTTCTATGCATGTTAGAAAAACTACCTCCTTTTCCTTTCCATACCTCTAGATCCTCATCTTTTTGAGATGATGGTGCTCAGGATCCGTATACTTCTTATGATTCTTGGGCCTCTTCTCCTCGTTATGCATTTTATTATTCACCACCAGGATTTTGGGTTTGTCCCACATCATTTCGTTATGCACATTGAGAATTAGATTAATAAGTTCCAAAATAATTTTCTCATTGTTTCTATTGTTATAATTAATAGAAAAACTAGATATGGTCTTGGGTAGTTGGGATATGATAATATCTATCCAAAAACCATCTAGGAATTAATCCATAATATGTATAATAATTTAATGTGTCCAATAATCATGAAAATAGGAGGGTGAGCTAGCACATATCCTCCATGAATAGTTTAAAATAGAGAATTGGAGAACTTTTATCATTCGTATATTTCCCAATCATGATAGTGTTCTTGATGTTGAGACATCATTCTATACAAATCCTTGTCCTCATGTTGCTAAAAAATCATAGTGATCATAGATGATTTCATGAGACTGTAAATATATATATTATCATTCAAATGTATCTCCAGGAGAGAAAATTCATCCTCACTAGCCTCATCACCAGGAATATCAAGAATAGGTTCTTCTAACACATAAAAGGTTCTTTCACAGTGTAAGAAAACACATAAGACCCTCTACAACTATTGGAATTTTTTTGAGGTGATATAGTCATCCATATCCATTATAGATAACAGTGATATGTGTGATTTAATTTTATGGATGTTTTTATAAACAATATTTTTATAGTTTTAGTTATATTTATAATAAAATTTAGAAAAATAAATAAATAATATATTTATTAATCTCCCACTATTTTATCTAAACCAAGTATCCCTCATAATTGGATTTGAAATATAATGTTTCCTATAAAATCTATTAACAAGGATCTATATTCCCCTTATCATTACCCCAAATTTAACTATTCTTGAAATTTGATGGGTTTTAGGTAAGAATTGTAAAAGTAAACTATAACCTCGTGTTACCCACTTTCTAGTATTGTTCACCACTTTTCTTGTCTTCATCTATAATTGGTTGTATCTTACGAGTACATAATATAGAGGCATTTGTGGAGAAAAATGAACTAATGTTTTGCGATGCATGTTTTTTTAATTAATAGAGTTTTGGTATAAATGTTACCATACATTTACAATGTTCTCAACTAGTTTGGAGAAATCTTGAGTTTATTTGTGGTTTTTATAAATAATATATAGTTTTTGCACTATGTGGGAGAAATACGTGCCACAAAATGTGAGAACATGATGTGTCTGTCCTACAAGGATGATTACATGTTCATGGTACATGACATGAAGGGATTACACATCATGTTAAGGTTACACATCATGTAATGTTGAATGATATATTTTTACAAATAATTTATTGGTTTTCTCAATGTACATGTGCCCTGTGGGTTACACTATGTGTAAAGGGGTTACACACTATGTAAATATTAAGAGAAAATATTTTAGGGTGGTTCATCAACTAATTTCTCATTCATTCTACCGTATCCCTCAATAATCTCAACCTAGAGTCCTTATAATGTGATTCTAGGAGACATTATTCAATACATATTAATTCATTTTTCTTTGGATCATCAAGGATGTTGTGTTTCTTCACTCTGGGTAAGTAAAATTTTACTCTTCATTACTACCTTTGATTGTAGTAGCACTGTGGAATTATTATATTTGTTTTGTTAAACCATTGTGATTTTTTTATTGTTTCTCTCTAGCTCCATTGTCTGATCTTGTAATGGGGGCCAATCCTTGCTGGTTGTAGAGTGGCATATGTGAATTATTGAGGTATGTGTTGTTTCCTGTTCCCTATTAACCATTTTTTTGATTGGATCAATTATAAGATGTGTAGATTGATACTAGGGAAAATTTTTAATTTTTAATTTATTCATATTGGTGGATCCCTTTTAGTGAATGTGTAAGGCCTAGTTTGAGGAAAGTTGTTTCATCTTTAGCCAGTGTTGGTGAACTAAATTTCTCTTATTTTTTTATAAATTGTTTTATTTAATGAAATAGAATGATATGAATGATTAGTTTTGTGTGTGTGAAACAAGGATTTTATAAAATATGGTTTTTCTTATGTTTTTGTGAATGGAAAATGGATTTCAAATCATTTGGAAATAGTTTGTGTGAAATGGTTTTCAATAAATGGTTTGATCTAAATGTTTTGATAAAGAAATTTGGAATATAGAGCACATGGGATGTTTTATGTAAAAAAATGGAAGTTAGAGTAACAGGTCTCATCCATATTGTGGGGTTCTTCTCATGGGGATTCCATCTTCTCCCATGGTCGGTTATTCTTGGGGGTGGTATACTTGATAAGGTTTTCCTCTACACTCTAAAATTGCTACATATTTCTAGTGGATTGATGTGTACATGTTTTTATTTGTTTTGTATGATTGTCCTAGATATCTGGACCTAGTGTGATCCCAAACACGATGTAACATGTGCTTATGCTTTTGGATTGTACTTTTTTGTTATATTGACACATATTTTATATGATATGTGATGAATCCATTGTTTTCTTAAAGATATATATATGATTTTATATATGGTAATGAATTTTTTGAAGTTGATGTATTTATTTTATTTGAAAATTTATAAAATTGAAAATTAATTTTTTTTCATGATTTTGAAATAAAAACTATTAGTATATTATCCTTACTATTTGTCTTTTAAATTTTTGCATTAATGGATAATTATTTAGAGTCATTTTACGAAACACCTATGTGGAACCCTATAGATTCTGTTACCTCTAAGAATTCATACTCCTTATATGGTGTGGAGACCTAATTATGTATTTTGATGTGGGAAAGGGAAAGCTTATATGGTGAGGTTGTGTGGTTTTCTGTCAATTAATTTGGGTAGATAGTGGTGAGACGGTTGGATTCTTCCCATACGATCACATAGAATAGTTGGTCTTAAGTTTTTTGTAGATTTTTTTGTAGGAAATATACATGTATATTGTTTATTATTTAGAGTTTTTACAATATTTTTTTATTTATGGAATATATATTCATATACATGGTTTTCCCTATTGTATATATGTTCCATGTTGTTGCTCAGGTTGGGAGAAATCATTTCCTATACTTTTTGTTTCATGCATGGGTGCTTGTCACCTGCCCTTGGGGATTGGTAATGCCTGTATGGAAAGAGATGGATTGGGAAAAGTACTAGTTTGAGAAATAATTAGGGTCGGTTTGTTATAGTTTGGTATCCATGGTGGGTTTTCTTCAAGAGTCCCAATCTTGGGAAATTTGGTAGACTGAAGAGATGTTTGCTGAGACATGAGAGGTATATTACATTGAGTACTTGGAAATCTCTTTCCATGATGAGACTTAATTAACCAAGTTATGTTGGGATGTGTCTCTAATATTTTAGTTGTTTAAGTTAATTCTAGTATTTTATTTTGGGATTTGTAGGTCGAACTATGATTTTTCAATTTTATAATAATTTATTCTGTCTCAGTGTGCATCAGTATATATCCAAAAAGTTCTCTGTGTGTTCCTCATGAGGGTTAAACTAATGCTCCAAAAATGAATCCTCATATGGTTTGTTACTTTTTAATTCTATCATTCAGGTATTTCACACCACATATTTGAATGTTTCACAAGATAAGAATGTAGTTGGTGATTTACATATAGGAGATTTTGGAGAAAGAGATCAATCATGAAAGTTATTATATGAGAATCCACCATCAATTAATGGTATAAATGAACCAAAAGTGTTATAGAACTATTTTTAAAAATATTGATCAATTCATTGACTTTAAAGATATAAATAATAGAATCAAGGTGAAATGTGTGGTGTTTAGACATTAGGATCCCAATAATCATTGGAGTTTTTCTATGGTCAAGGTGGATTGGCACACAATCATGGACATGAAGGGTTTGAAGAATATCTTCTTCAATTAGTTTTTCTAGAGTCACTAATAATGAGGAAGTATTTGGTGTTTTGGTCTTTGTATAAGGGATAGTTTTTTTATTAGTGTACACCAATCAGTTTTATGAGCTAGTTAATTTTCCCCTAAATTTGGTGAAGAATGTTAAACTGAAATCATGTAAGCACCTATAGTATTTGTAAATAGATATCAAATTGTAGGTAATGATGATGAATATTAATACATATACTAAGAATTTGGATAATGACATTATGGAAGAATTTAATATTATATGAATGTTTGGATATTTACCCATTCTCATCCACCTAATAGTGGACTCTGTGGTGAACTAGGAAAAATGTTAATGTGGAAGGATCATCGCAGTAGTTGTAAAGGTGGTTCTTAGATGTAGTCCTCTTTGGAACACAAAATGAAACTTGTGGTGTTAAAATAACATGATTTTAGTGTGCTAAGGTTGTAAGCACAAGATGTTCATGTCCCTCACCTACAAGGATTTGTAAAAGTTTTATATGATACTGCCATCTGCAACGTTTCTATCATGCTATGTCTACACCTCGATATGGTAATGGATTATTGGCTCCAAAGGCTATTATGGAATAATTATATTATATAAATATAATAGGGCTCCAACCACATGCGTCAAGAGTGTAGTACCTTAATACAGTAGATGAGATTCCATTTTAGGAAGATGTGAGTCTTACGGTAGTTACAGGTTCCATCCTTATTATATCTACATTAGAAGATGATTTATTAGATACTTGTTCTTCCCAGTAGTTTATATTTGGACATTTTGTTGATATGATTAACTTTGAAATGGTTCTCATATCCATTGTATGGATTTAGAAACACCTCATGAGAAGAGGAAATAGCAGGGGTTTCAATTTCATTCTAACGAACTCTTGATAGCTGATGCAAATTTTGTCGGGGATTTTCTTATTCCCAATATAGATGTATTTGAGGTCATTATAAGGATGGATTATCTTATTTCTCATCATGATATGTTTTATTGTTATCCTTAGTGCGTCTTTATTATTTAGAATGATGGGATATCAATAGTGTTTCAAGAAGAGTGGGATTCAAGGTATGATAATGCTGGATCATACCGCCCAGAGTTCATGAGTTTGTTTTCTATAATAGAGGTTTTGATCGATGATGTCTCTTATGTTGTTGATTATCCGTTTAATATTTTTACATTCCAGGTGTTTTCATAGATGATTTATTATGATTCCTTAAAAGTGGTAGGTTGAGTTTTCGATTGACCTAGTAACATGCCTGAAATCAATATTAATACTTTCTTTTCATATGTCACCAGAAAAGAAGGAAGAGATAAAGAACCAGTTGGACTTTATTTGGAGAAGGGGTTTGTTCACCCTAGTGTTTCAATATGGACAACCACAACACTCTTTTCCAAGAAAGAATATGGTTCATTTTGAGTTTGTGAGGACAATACGAAGTTGAACTGGGTAAAAATTAGGAAAAGTTATCATTTTCCCCATGTTAATGGTTTTTTTGATCAGTTAATGTGGGAAAATTAGTTTTGGAAGATTGACCTTCAATTGGGTTATAAACAACTTCAGGATTCGGAGTCTAATAAATTGATGATGAATTTAAAGGGAAGGTATGACCATTGTAATATCTTGTGATATCGTCTGTTTTTTACTAACACTTCTACAATTTTCATGGATTTGAGGAATCTGATATTCCATAAGTATCTTTACACTTTTATGGAAGTGTTCTTGGATGATATTTTATTTTATTCAAGATCCAATCTTGAAAAATAACACCATTTGAGATTGGTTTTAGATATCCCAAGGAGTGTCTATCTGTATTGATATACTTATAAATGAATTTTATAGATCCTAGAAGTGATGTTATTATGATATATGTTTTTTGCTCATAGATTATTAGTTGATACTGAGAAAGTGATGATTGTAATTCCATGTTAAGAGCCAAAAAATTTCCTTGATATTCATATTTTCCTTGGTCTAGTTGGAATCTATCAATATTCTAGAATGTATTTGTCTATGTTGGAATCACATTTGACTTCAATTATAGTAAAATGGGTGAAATTGACATGGGTTTCAACGGGTCATGTTTCTTTCTACAAACTGAAATGAATTCGAATATCATCTCCTATTCTTATCATATAAAATCCCGGTAAGGGAATGTGGTTTTCAATTATGCTTATGGAGCTATTTTGGGTTGTGTTATCAGGTAGTATCATAATGTGGTGGGTCTTGGCTCTCTTCAGCTTTGAAATCTTGAGAATTATTACCCCACTCAGGATTTAGAGCTTCTTACACTATGAATTCACCCAAGTGTTGGAAACATTTTCATTTTGGGGAAATGATCACAGTCTTTTATAACCATAAATTTTTGAGCTATATATTTTATTAGAAGAAACTAAATCATAATTGGAGGTGGTGTTTTGAATAACTTCATACATTTGTCATCGATATCGCCTACACCCTATGTAAGGGGAATGTTGTTTCAGCTTCTCTTAGTAAGAAAGTTCCATCTCTAGCTGTTTTGGAATCAAAGTAAGAATATAACCCTATGGGGACATTTTGATCATTTGTATCTAGATTCTCAAGTTTATATTTTAGGAATACTTTTGACTAGTGTTTAATTTCCAAAATCTATCTTTGATTCTATCTTATAGATTCATTAATATGTTGTAATGTTTATGGAATTAAAGAAACTCTATATGATGGGGAGACTATTTCATGTTTGTATATCTCTTCAAATGGTATTAAAAACTTTAGAGATTAGTTTTTCATCCTCAAATTTATCAGGAGATCCATATTATTATATTCATTGTTATCTATGGGAAATTGTTTTATAAAATACAAAAATGTATTATTAAAGGATATAGTGATTTTCATGTTTCATTATAAAGAATGGAATTTTTAATTATGTATCCCTTTATTAAACTTACAAATGGATAAAGGTAGATTATTTGAGACCTTCTCTCATTATTCAGAGTATTCTCATGTCGTTCTTGAAATGAGATGAGGTTCTCATGGATTTTTTTGTTGGATTACCGTGGAATCGTAGAGGGAGGAATAATATCTATTTGGTGATTGATCAGTTGAGAAATTCACCTCATTTCATTCTGATCCCAGACACCATGAAAGTTGGCGATTTGGGAAAGTTGTTTGTGGATGAAATTCTGAAGTTACTAGAATTTCATTTACCATTATGTCTTATAATGATCCTTGGTTTTCTTCATGGTTATTTAGTAGTCACCAGGAGGGGATGAGGACTCAGGTAATATTGATTACAACATATAATCCACCGATAAATGGTTAGATTGAGCATGCTATTCCAATTCAGAAGGATATTCTGCAAGAGTGTGTCTTGGAATTTGGTGGATTTTGGGATATCCATATGAGTCTGGTTGTGTTTTCTTACATCAAGAGTTATTATTAACCAATCATAACTGATCATTTTGAGGGGCATTATGGTTTCCTGTGAAGATCACATCTTTGTGGGATAGCGGTGGGTGAAACTTATTTGATGGGACCATGTTAGGATTAAGAGAAAACTAGGAGGATTCAAGAAATTCATTAGATTCTGGTTACAACACAAAGTCAGTATAAATCATATATATATCAATGACATCATCCTTGGTATTTTTCAGTAGGTAACATAGTTTTATTGATTTTTTCTCCTCGTTTCTATCATCATTGGCTTAAAAAAGAAGGGAAGTTGGCTATAAGATATGATCGACCAATTGAGGATATTGAGGGTATTGGGTGGGTTTCTTATTAGTTTCCATTTCATGATCATTTTATAGGAATTCATGATGATTATCACATATCAATGATTGGAAATTATCATCGTGACCCCTCCCATGTTTTGAGTTGGAAAGAGATTGAGTTTGAGCTATACAATTCTGTTGTTAAGATACTAGTTGAGATCAATGAATACCATGTTATAGTATTTTGTGGTAAGTTAATTCAATTATTCAAAATGTTGGGGCAAGACATATCAGATTCCCATGAGAATTTAGAGCATGGGTTGTTGACTAGGGAGCAGTGTCCTCACCTCTTTACCGAACATCATTCATCTCCCTAACATCGGAGTAATGGAATGTATTATTGTGTAATGTATGTAACATATTTTTAGATGATTTCATGTATGTTTTACCTTTTTACTTGTTTTACTCTTTAAGTGGGTGCATCTTGGGACTCCTCAAATGGAGAATAATTTTTTAACAAAAATGACCAAATGTTTGGGGATATATTTTTGTTTGAATTAATGGAGTCTGGGTATAATTGTTATAATGGATTTGAGTGGTCCTCTTTGTGTTTGGATAATTTCCAAGATGGTTTGAGTTTTTTTTAATATAATATTTAGTTTTTGTAGTCTTCAAGATAAATACACATCATGTAATGGGAGTACATGTTGTGTATGATCTGTAGGGATGATTTCAGGATCATGGTACCAAAAATGAAGGGATTACATCTCACATAAAGAATAAAAGTGTGTAATGTTAGAAGATTAGGATTTAATAAACAAGAATTGGGGATTTCAGTGTACTTGAGCCACATGGATGAGAAGTTGTGTAAATGGGTTATATACCATGTAACTATCAAGATTTCAGCTTCTACGCTACTACATCAAAAAAAATTTCTTTTATTCTCCCACAAACCTCCTTACTCTTAACCTAGATCCCTTCTCTACCAATTTTTAGATCCTCTATCTGATCCAGATTGATTATTTCATTTTTGGATCATTAGGGAAGTTTCATTTCATCTCTTTGGGTAAGAGGTCATTTCTTCTTCTTTTCTTCCTCTCATAATGGTAGATCCATTCTATTTAATTAATTGTTTTTTATCTATTCTGTGGTTTCTTATTATTTCTCTCTAGAAATTATGTGTGATCCAATTTTGGGGGGCTAATCCCTATTGGTTGTGGTGGGGTGGGTGTGTATTATTGAGGTATGTGTTATTTACACTTCTCTACTAACCCTTTTATTGAATTGGATAAATTATAAGATGTGTATATTGATTATAAGTCCTCCTTCACCATTTTTTATTTACTCATTTTATTGGTTACTTTTTTAGTGATTTTGTGACCCCAAGATTGAGGTTGGTGATTCTGTCCTTATCTTGTGTTTTTGAACTGAATTTCACATGTTTTGATAGTTTTTTATTAAATTAAATGGAATTATATGACTGATTTTATTCTATTGAATTGGGTTTTTATTAATGATTTTTCCCCTTGTTCTAGTAAATGGAAAAGTGTATCCCAAACATTTTTAAATGGTTCTGTGAATTTTTTTAAATAATGGTTTCAAGGAAATGGTTTGATAAATTAGTTTAGAAAATAGAGCACATGGGAATCCTAGGTTACTTAGTTTAATGGTATAATAATAGGACTCATCTACCATTGGGGTTTTTTCCCAAGTTGAATTCCTTTTTTGTTTAAGCCTTTTATTCTAGGGAATTGATATACTTTTTGTAGGTTATCTTTTATGGGTTTTACTATGCTCTATCGACTTTATGAATACTTATAATGGTTTTATGTGTACATGATTATCTATGTTATGTATGAGCTTCATAGCTATATTTACCTACTGCTATCTCTAACATGATGTTACCTATTCTTTTTCATTTTTTTTGTTACTATTTTGTTTTAATGCCTTGGATTTGATATGATATGTTATGCATGCTTTGTTTTTACAAGATATATCTTCTGCGATATATTCTTATACAATTATTTGATACTAATTTATCAGCTTTTGGAGAAATGTGTGAAAATGTTAAATTAAATTTTGTTTCTATTCTTTTTATAAAAAAAATATTCAATTCATATAATTAATTATTTTATTTAATGTTGATTATTCTATGTTTATTTTTCAGATGATCTGTATAGAACACATAGGTGGTACAATACTAATCCTATTATATCACACAATGTTTACCCCTTATGTGGTGCATTGTCCTGTATTTTTCATTCAGTGGAGGGAAAGGAAAGGCACCACAGTGAGGAGGTGATGCTTTCTCTCAGCTGAGTTGGGTAGATAGTGGTGAAATGGTGGGAGTCTTCCCTTTCTATTAAATGTAGTAGTTTATTTTCCTATTCTGGTAGTCCTTTATGGTTGGACATGTACTTGAAGATTGTTTATTATGTAGTGTTTCTTGGTTTCTGATGTTTGTTTTCAGTTATGAAATGTATTTATCCTTTCCACTATTGTCTCTAATATATATATATATATTCCATTTTGATTCTTCATGTAGGAAGAAATTGTTCTCATGGATTTTTTTTTCATTCATGGGTGCTAGTCTTCATCCTATGGGGATTAGTAATGCCAATTTGGTATGTGATATATTTGATCAGGTACTAGCTCGAGAGGGTATTCAGGTCATTTAGTTACACATTTTACATTAACTAATAGTTCCACAATCAATTCAGTGGAATCTTGAATCCAGAAATCATGAAATTGGATTTCCTCAAAACATGAATTTTATTTTTCTTTTTCATTCGTTAGAAATCCACAATTGATGTAAACAAAGTTGATTCCACACAAAAATTCATGTTAAAATTCCACAATAATTCGATGTACCACAAAATTGAATCTCCACACACTTAAAACTATGAATTGATTTTAAATTAAGTAGTAAAATTCTATACCAACATAAAATATAAAATTAAAATATTGTATCTTTTATGCTTAAATTTATAATTATTATATTTATTATATTAGTGTTATAATTATATGGATTTACTTAATTGTTTAACCATGTCTTGATTAAAATTAACACATAAGCTAATTAATTTTAGTTCTATCATTAATGTATTTTAATATAATAATTCATGTGATTGTGAAAAAAATACATAGAGAAATAACCATGAAAGTTGAAATAAATAAAATAATAGTAGAATGTTCATGATATTTTACATATTTTCATTTTATGTAGTGGGTAAAAATATAACCATCAGCCTATGGTAAAAACACCGTGAAACATTTAAGGTTTTGGTTGAAACATTACAACTCTCCACCTTTGTATCTCTCCTAGATTAGGTTTTCCTCTGATCCAAACATAAACAACCTCCACTATCTTGGGAGATCAATCAATTACATATTATTTTACATACAAGTAGGTGAGAGGAACCAAAGGATTGGTTATGGGTTTTACCAAAAAGAAACCATTGGCATGAATTCCCTCATATAATGGTAAGAGAGATAAAAAACATGCAAATATTTTAATTTAATAATAAATTAAATGAAACCAATCACATATAATGGTCTAGCCTAGGTTCATGAGAATATACATTAATGTAACTAATAACACATTATATAAAATTACCATTCTATTCTAATTGATCATATTTAAGATAAATAACACCAGAATAAATTCATTAACTTATTTAATTAATGAATTATTTTATAATAATTATCATTAGAATTTCCATAAAATTCACACCCGTCATATTTTTTAACAAATTAAATAAGATTTTTTATAAATTCACTATGAAAAAATGTACCTTGTAGGCAACACAATGAGTCCCGTCCCAAATACACAACATGTATTATACTCTTATATTATTTACCCTTTTGATATGTGAAATACGTTACATATTACATAATCTCATAACATATAATATCAACTAAATGATCACATTATTTATATGTTTTTTATTTTATTACATAGTATGTAATGATACAATGCATGTAGAGTAATAATTATAATAAACCTTATACATGATATGTAGATTTAAAAATAGCAGATAATTTAATTAATCTTTTATATTAAAAAAAACTATCACATGAGGTGTCCAAAATACATAATGACCACACACAAGTACATGTTCATAAGCTTTGGAAAATATAACAAATTAAATTTAATTCCATGTAATTTTGAAAAAGTACTATGTCTGTACAGTTACGATACATGGCTTGTATTATTCCCACTATCCATCTATGACACAAGCCTATGGACTTAGTGTGTAAATATTGCACCTAAAATTATGGAGTACATGACATATAAAAGGGATAAAGGGTGTGCAATATCCTAGCTATATGAATATCATCCATTTAGGCCTTGTATGAAGATACAAAACATAAAAATCAGCTGAACATTCTCTAGGGTAGCCCTGTAATCACATGGTGTATACCTAATTTCACCATGTGTAAAAAATGGAGAAAACTTGAATTAGTTATGATTTAATTAATTTTTTAATTAAACAACAGTACATGGAATTTATGTCAAGGTTACTTGGTGTTTTCTATTATGTTATCCAATAGGATTTCTTAACACCTCCAAATGCGATTTTTGAATTTGATTCATTCATAATATTAATATATCTAATTATATTTTTGAAAATTGTAGATGAGGAAAATAGATATCAAAATTCAGATTAAAGAAAAATTAAAGTGGAATTGAACAAAATATATTAATCAAAAAAAAAATTTAAATAATTATAAATAATAATGCGACTCCCTTTGATACCACTTTATGGTTTTTAGTGCAGTGATTGAATTAGATGGTTCATTCCCAATTTTTTATATTTTTCATGATTGATGATTAATATGTTATTTAAATGAAGATAAATGTTGTGATAAATATAATTGAATCAATGAATAAATAATATGGATAAACGTCCAAGCCAAAGAACGAGATCATCACATATTGTTTAGAATTATTTTAAGAAATTAATGAAATACCATACATGAAATTCACTCTTCTTTGATAGATCTAACGAAGGATCAACATTGCAACATCATTGTGCATTATTACTCAAGAATAGATTCCCCCTTGTGGTGTTCCACACATGTACCAAAAATCTCTAAATTTTTTCATAGTGATATATTAGTGTTATCATGATAGATCCTATGTCTTGCATCATTAACATTTAAATGCCTTGAGAATACCTTCTAATGTATTTTCATTGATCTCTCTTGACTTGAGAGTGGATGGGGGAGGAAGATATCTCACTATTAATTAGAGAATTCTTGGATATGGGATATCTTTAGTGATTTTAAAGGAATCTCTATATTTCATTATGCACAACAAAAATGATGTGGATCTTTTAAAAAATAATAAAAATGGGTTTATACACCGCTATGTTTAGAAATAAATAATTTCACAAGTGACTATTATTATTTATTTAATATATTTGGAAACCCATGTTAATAAAAATAATAATTTTAATAATATTTCGTGATATGTGCTAAAAATAGGAAAAATATTAATTATTATTTACTCAAATAGAATTCAATAAATTTTGTTTATCACTAGAACACTAAACTCTATCCTCTATTCCCTCATAATTTTTGACGATCCTCTAATAATTACTATTGGTTTATAAATTAATATAACTTCTTTATTATCTAATAAATAAATAAATATCATATCCACTAAATGATGAAATAAATATTTATTTAATATCCCACTCAGATAATATTTTATCAAATAACTGGTGATATAAGATATAAGATCAAGAAAACATGTATAATTATTATACCATATATGGGACTAAAATTTATTCAACTTATTAAATATTAAATAATTATATATTATTTATCTAAGATTCTAGATACCCTTAGTGTGTGACCAGCTTGGTCTATTTCTCAGTGACATTAGGGTATGAAGCCTAAAAAATATGATCAGTATCTAGAAAAACTCCAAGGAAACCATATATAAAAAATATTTCTCCACATTTAAAAAATACTCCATATTAATGCTTAATGTGTAATATAATCCCCTTATTGTGATTTCTATAATAAATTAGGTTGTATGCTAGTTCCATTATCCTCTGTTCTCAATTTCTATTTCTTCTAATTTTCAAAAATCGTAGTATCCCATAGTACACTAAGCATATGGATTTATTTATGCTATATCATTTCCAAAAACTAGCGTGATATATCTACTTCTATTTAAAGACTAAAGGGATTAATACTTTATTTCATTATTCATTAATAAGATATTACTTATGATGCACCCAACAAATCATACCTCCTAATAAACATGATTCATCATATTTTTCATAAACACATCAATGCACGTGACTTATAACACATATTAACATTAATCATTAACGGTAAAGGATAAATCGACACATCTTTAGATAGGAACATCCAATGACACATATAAATATTTGTTTCTAACTAGATGGTCTCATTATCATAATATCCTAAATTTAATATTAGTAATGGTGTACACCATAAGAAGGTGCCTCAAAGTCATATGAGTTTCCACACCTGATAGCCTATATCATTTTTATCCCTAAAATGATATCATCCAACTATATAGCATATATTTAATAATAAATTCATGTAACTTCTATTTTCTCCCCATAGCCAAGAACTACTATTAACTTTTACTATGGAAAATACTTTTTGGACATTATAAAATACCATGTTAAGAAGAAGAACAATCAAGATGTGATAAGAAGATTGTTAATATTAAAAACTATGAATTATATCTATCATAAAGTTAAAAATAAATTGGATCTAGGGAACCAACTCCAACACCCTAAAACATAGAGAGAGATATTTATAAATCCCTTTGTGGGATGAGATATATAAAAATGTATTTTGGGAAGATGTTGGGGAATGGAAGCTGTTGGGCCCTGATATGAATGAGAAAATGGTATAAAAATTCAAGACCATTCAATATCACATCTGGACTACTCATAGTTGAAATAATATTGATGATGAAAATAAAAAATATTACATGGAGTTTCATGTTAGGGATAATATCTTTCTCCAAATTTTGTAAGGAAGAGATTCATGGGACTTTGGAAGAAGTGAAATCTATTCCTCAGGTAGATCAACCCCATTGAGATTATCAATCACATTGTAGTTGTGGCTTATTGACTGGAACACCCACCAACTCTTTCTCAAGTAAATGATGTATTCCATGTATAACCATTTAAGAAATACATGCCAAATATGTCACATGTACTGAATTAAGTGGTCGTAGAGTTGGAAAATGATCTCTCTTACGAGTCGCATCAAGTGAAGTTCTTGGACTATAGAGATAAAGTTATATGTTACATGATGACTCTCCTGGTCAATGTGAAATGGAAGAACCATAAATATTAATATTTATCTCGGGAAATTGAGAGATAAATGAAGTAGAAGTACCCTCATCTATTTTCTCTTTGATCTATAACATGAAATCTCAAGGATAAAATTCTTTAAGGAGAATGAATTTGACAACCTATGTCTTTTTAAAAAAAATTATTTTTGATAGTGTAAGAGATACACAACAAAACGTTATAACATAACTCAATACACTGTTAATGTTTTCATTTAAAAAGGTCTGTTAGAATATAAAAAAAAATTAGTGGTAGAAATTGGAATAATTTTTTTAAATAATGTTCTTAGGGTAATGAAAGTATATAGATAAATAATACTTATTTAATGGTAGTCTTTTATGTCTTCAAATATAAATTATTTCTCTAAAAAAATTTAATTATAATTTTTAAACACATAATAAAATATTCCTTTCTAACTTTATAAAATTTAATTGAAAATATAAAAGAAAATTAACAAATATTTAAAAATTATATTAGAATGAATTTTTTATATTTTTATGAAAATCATAAATTTTTTAATGAATCGTGAAATTTAAAGGTTTTTATAGAAAACAAAATTCCTTGTAATAATTTAAAACGTTATATTTTTATTAAAAATAGTTTAAAACTAACCTTAGTTAAATTATTTCATTATTAATATGTTGTAGCTTTCTAGAATCAATTCCCAGTTTATGTTTGACAAAAAAATATTTTTATACTTAAGAAAACATTTTCATTCAAAAATCATTTTATCATCACATCTATTGGATAAATTTGAAATTATATAATTATTTTTATTCAATTGAAATTATATAAATGGATTCCATATTTTGAATAATTATAATTAAAATTACATAATTATTCAAACTTAATTTTTTCATAATCTATAGTAAATTAAGTTAGAATAAAATAATATGGTTAAGGTTAAAATGAGTTTATTATTTGTTAAACTTAAAAATGATTTAAATGACCTAAATAATAATCCCAAATAATTGTTAGGGTAATATTTTTACCTTATATCATATAATGTTAGTGAATCATTTATTTCGGGGTCTTGTGGCATGTGAAAAATATCAGTGTAATTTATTCTTTTCAAATCTTCCTTGTGATTTCTCTCCCCCAATTATAAAATAGAACCCCATATCATCTACAATTTAAAAATAAAAATCCTTTTTTTCTTCCAATATCTACCCATATTCGTTAATTAATTCTCTCCCCACAGCCCACACTCATTTTTTAATCGTAAATCCAATCTTAAGAGAAATGCCTCCTCATGAACTTATGTAATTAATTTTTCATCATTACCTCTCATTATTAATCAAAATTATGGATTTAATTTTTATATATTATATTCATGAAATATTAAACATTTTGGAAAATTAAAAAATCATATACCTTTGTACCATACCATATATTGAAGAATAATACCATTGTGCATGTGTATTGTGAACTACCACCACACGAAGTGATAAGATACATTTTTTATTATTTAATCACACAGATGATATATGTAAGTGTATAAAAATAAATTATATTATATATATGATATAAAGATAATTATTGAAATATAAAATAACACATACCTCATCTACATTATTATATTTGAAAAATAGAAATTTTACACATGTGTGAATATGGCCTTCTATCTCCATGATTGTAACATAGTTCATTTTTCAGGACAACAACTCATTCATTTTTTAATGGTATAATTTTATATAAAATATATAATAATATAAATTTTATTATTCTATATATGATTAAGTGATAATCTATTTTAACATAATCATATTTCTATGTTGATTTGGGACTTGTGATCCGAACATCGTCAAAAAGACTGATTTGAACTAAATGATTAAATAAATGAATATAATATGGTAATGAATAAAATATAATGAATAATAAACATTATAATGATTTTTATTAATTTAATAATTAAAACATTTTTATTGTTAATTAATATTAATAATTCATGTGATGAATTGGGTTCGGGGTATGGGATCCCTCTAAACCACCATTTTCATTAAGTTATGACCAGTCTCTATATAAATGATGTTATCAATCTATTTAAGTTTTGAAATGATTATAAATTTGTTATAAATTTCTCTCATGTATATACATATACTATAATTTATTCATTTTATGGGGAAATATGTTTCTAACATTCATTTCTCAAATTCCATTTTTATGAAATTTCTTTTCGATTACAATATGAGGCTTGATTATGCAACCCATTTTTATTCCTTCTGTAAGTCTAATCAAATTTGTTTAATTTACTTCCTTTATGTGGAAAAAATATATCATGATCTTTTTATGATGGGTTCACCCAAATAACACTCCAATTCATTTAGTAATGTTTCAGTCTAATGAGATTTCATGTATCAGATTAAAGAGTAAACCTAATCCATTATGGGAAATTTTCCACCATGTGATATTGCCTATGTATTTAGCCTTAAATCATGTCACAGGTTGTTTAAAATTTTACAATGTAACCAAAATCATGTGTTAACATTTTCCATATGTTATTCTCCCATGTGATTACTCATAAACCATCCCTTTTATCTTATGATGTTATACCATTGACTCACTTGTTATGTTTCCTTACCACATTTCATCCCTTATAGGGTATTGTAGAAAACCCATTTCCTTTATGAATAACATATGTTATATAGGGATATTTTACGAAATCAAAAGTATTTAGGAGCATATTATGGATAATAAAATAGGTATTTTATGTTTTAGTTTGATTTTGAAGTAATATGAACATAGTATTATAAATACAATTGGCCTCATGATATTTTGGATGTACTTATTTGAAACATATGTTTAAAAATACTATCCTAATTTGTGTAAAAGGATTGAGTTTCTATAAAGAGGGATCATGATAATACCATAAAATATAATATATGTGGGCATCATGTATGCGAAGGGAGATCTGATCAATTTTCTAATTATACTAATCCTCACTATGATTACTAATGTACCCACATACCTGGATTCCAAATTCCCATTCCTCCATATATGAGGTTCTATTTATTAAGGTGACACCATTAAGACTACCTAATTACCAACCTAAAACTCTATAGGTTAGTATTATTAGTAAACATTGGATCTCTTAAAACTCTCACTAGTCTCAAACTACTTCATAATTAACCAGATATAAGATGATATCTCATGTACAAGACTCAGTATAATTGTAAAAAATCTCTATAATATAGATAAAATAATGTAAAATTATAGGTATTACTATATATATCCTAGATAAGATGTATCTGTATCAAATCATGATAAATTTCATTATAAGATAAATCTATATGTTATATATGGCACTCCCAATAACCTTTTAAATCTTGGGAAAATTATTTTAGAATATCCACTGATGTAAGAATGGTTTTCTGTATTTCTTATTCATGTATTAATGATAGGGAATGCTAAAATTTAACTATATACCAAGAAACAACTATAAACCGTTCGATAAATGCAATTTGAAACTGGGTTCCCTAGTTGAAAATATACAACATGGTGCCCCATGAAATCACATGATATCTTAGTCATAGTGCTCACCCATATCATTAATTTTGAGGTTCTACTAGATTGGTAATAATTGGGACAAATTATTCAATATAACCAATGTGACCTATATCACATATCAACCCTAGTGAGTCCTCAGTAACTGAAGTCAAATATCTATAGTCACATTAATTACCCCACTTCACACAATAATAGGTAGTGGATATTGACACACACCTATCGAGGGTTTTGGAAAAACAATATTTAAGTTACCTAAGTATTTTATAGAAGTTAACTCGATGTAGTCTCCTAAACTTGAGTTCATACAAAATAAGGTTGTCACTTTTTGTTGGTTTTCTAAAAAAATCAGTTTTAATTGATTTTTAGAAAAGTGGGGAAAAGAAAAAAAATATTATTAGTTATGGTTTTAATATAATTTGGAAAGGTGATGATCAAACCCAGTTTGGCTAGAACTAGTGTCGTCTAATCAAGGTTTCTAAAATTTACCTAATAATATTATATTGAATTTAAAGAGAGAGACTCATATAATAATTCCTCTCTTCCCCATTGTCAAATGGATATGATGAGAATATTCCTATATGGAACCTCGGGTTAGTCTACCTTCCATTATCTCTGTATACAATTGAGACGTTTTTTATTGATTACTTAGTGAAATTCCAAACCAAGACTTTTTGTTTCTTAGTAAATCAATACTCCAACATATAATCTGACACATGTGCTGACGACCATCAAGCACTCACAACCCAACCCAAATCTATTCCCGCATATACTGAAAAATTTATGTTGATGAAGATATGGATCATTGGACAATGAAACAAAAATTAATAGAATTTAGTCCTAATGAAACTGCATTCAGAATTTAAAACTGAATTAAGAATTCAGATCAAATATATAAAAAAGATAGGAACTTATTAAATTAAACAAAAAAACTCAAACAAATCACATAGTTCCATCCTCCCCATTTCTTGAGCAGTAAATAAAACTACACATCCATGGATTGAGAAGTCATGTTAACATAGGATAGGGGATATATCATAGGAAATAAAGGAGACAAAATAAAAGAACCATAATTATAAGTTCATCACAACAGTATGGAATTATCCAAATCATACCTCACAAATCGATTCTATTAAATCCATCCATATCCCCTTATTTATATTAACGGAATATTCCTTAGGGTGTCATAATTGTTCCTTAATGTGTCTGCCACCATAATGCATCATCATGGGGAATTTTTTTTTGAAAATTACATCAAAATTCCATTAAAAATTAAACTTTTTCATTCTGAAAAAATCCAATCATAAAGTAGTGTTTTGGGAATCTATATGAGAACTTAAACATTGTGTAACACATTTATATGATGTGTAATGTGCTGGGATAGGATATTTCTCCACACTATTAAAATCCTCACATCCTAAAAAGATATCTAGTAAAACACCATGTAAATGACATACACAACATTTAATTTTGATTTCTAGTTGGTTTCTCTTAATTTTTGTCTAGTTCCTCAATTTTTATCTATGGGTTTTGTCCTTGACTATATTTTAACGTTAAAAAATCTTCAAAATTCCTGTTTCACCGGTTTGAGATCGACTATACTCGTCTCTTTTTTTTCAATTTCTCATAAAACTCATTTTAATACCAGAAAAAATACTAGATATACTGTTCTTTTTATATAAAAAACATAGTGATTTATATCAAAAAATACTAGAAAAATATTACTATGTCAACAAACGAACAACAGAGAGACACTATTGCTTATCCATGAAATGTTTATAGGTGGGGATCCATCTAACCAAAACTTAAATATCTATTTTCATCACATTACACTTATACTTCTTATATATCTATATCTATATATCTCAGTACATCTTTGAAAAACATGGATTTACATCTCACTTTGAGGATTTTGAATACGACATCAGTTCCTTGTGTATTATCAATGAAACCATAAGATGTCATATGACCTAAAGAACCTTATGTATATCAGGAGACCAATCTGTTGGTGGCTCCCTAAAATATACACTAACCCTCATGGCCCAATAATCTGAAGCTGGGGTCTCAATCATCACCACTATATAATGTATGGAAGAGGTGATAGATAAATATTTAAGGGATACTCAACCTTTGTACTCTGAAAGATATAGTCTAATTTCAATAAAATTTTTCATTACATACCACTCACTACTAGATTCCAATACCACCCAAGTCAGAGTGTTTCTACCGAAAGAATAAAAAATGATGTTACACTTATTTGGGTAAAATTATAGATTGAATTACAATGATTAAATTTACCTAGACCAACTAATCCCACATTAATGTATCATATGGATTTCATAATAATTGATATGCCCTAAAATCATCTATTTTGGCATGTTTCCCTCGACTACAACTTCTTTTATAAAAAGCTCACAATATTAAAAATTATAGAAAATATTATAGGTTGGTTTTTGTGATTTTATAGTATTACCGAATCCATACGTCACTCTATCAGATCATGAATTTTTGCGGATGTTTATGTTTTGATGCCATTAGTTGAAACCTTCTAGATTGAAATTAATGTGAAATATTTGTGTTTTTAGTTGTTTCAATTTTATTATTGGATTGATTATTGTGTCTCTGTCAATCATGTTGGTCACCTAAACAAACATTGTCATCAAACTCTCATTTCTCTCTTAGATCAATCCCATGTTTTCTATAATAGACTGACTGGTTATATCTCAATGGAAACCAGAAAATAATCATGTTCTTGTCTTATGACGTCCTCTTCTCACCTGGATTTGAATGAGAACCATCTGTGTAGTATTGTTGGTTCTCTCGTGATTGGTAGACAGTTCATGGAGGTATAAATTAAAGGGGATATTTGGTGGATTATTCCCCAAATCAACTTAGGTAACATTGGGATTAGGTCTTCCTATGCTACAATAGTTAAACCAGGGTTGATCTGGGAGACATGCATGAGTAGTGGGTAATTCTTATCAAGAGGTGAACTTAATATGGGGCCTACATGATTCAAGTTGTTTTATCAAATTGAGTATGATCATCTAAAAGAGCCTATATAGGATGAACCGTTATTTTTTATTGATAATATATTTGTCTACGACATCCAACCAAATATATTATAGGAGAGATTTTATCAGTCTTCACACTCTTCCTCTAAGAAGGAGGGTAGATATTCCTTATTGAAGGTGGTTGGTGTGACAGAATTTTATCCTTATATCCTCAAGAATAAGAACCATTTAAAGGTACATGACTAGGATATTTTAGGAAATGATAAGTAAGAATGTAAAATATAAGAATATTAAAGGAAGAATATGAAGATGGATGGTAGGGTAGTATGCTCAATTAATTATCACGATTGGGTGGGGATCTTGGAGATGGTAGTTAATAACTCTTCAGAACATTTATTGGGTGATTAATAAACGTTGTTTATGTCCTGTAATTAATAATAATAAATGTAGGTATAATAATTATATCATTTATGGAGGGGAAAATGGATGAATACAAGGAACAAGTGTGAAAAGAATAAAGATTACTCAAACATTCCAAAACCCATAGTGCAGTGATCTATAGAAAAATTATTGGGATGTAAGGGAATGGATCAAAATCCCGTGATCTGGAACACCCTATTCTAAATAAAATTCCTAATACGGTTTCTATATTATCATAAGATATAAAATATATTGAGAATGGAGGGAGCAAATAGATGTAGGATAAGGACGATTCTGATGCAACATATGTGTTATATTTCTTTCTGACACTCCAATGATGAGAAGGTAGAAATGGATTTCAACATTAATGAATTAGGGGAAGATGATAATATGATGTATGGAAGAAATATTTATGTGGATGAAAATAAATACTATAAGTAATGGATTTGCAATGTAGATAAAATTCAACACTATTGTTTTAATGAATGAATGATTAATATAGAGGAGTAAACTATATATTTGATAAGATTTATTTTTTATTTTAGGATCACATCCAAAATGATCTATAATGAAATAATTTTTTATTTAAAAGACCCTATAAAGAGATAACAACTCTAAAAAGTTAATGTTTTTAGGTAATATCACAGTTTTAAATTATTATGTTATCTATTTTAAGTTGATCATGTTTTTTTGGGTTCCCATTTAACTATTAAAAATTGATTTTATTGAATATGAAAATATTTAATTTTTAGGGAGAGTATACCAAAAATATCTCAACCAAATGTTAATATATCCAAAATATTAGGTCATGTAACAGAACTTCTAGTTCCAGTTCATCTATTGTGTAGTTCTACTCATGTGTCCAATAATTCCAGGACTGAAAAACCCCCAATACCATTTTGTATCAAAAACCAACCTCATGATTCATAAAAATACAAGGTCAACTCCTTTCATGACGCAGGTATGCTTTGAATTATTTTTTTAGTAAATAATTGTTTTAACTGTTGAAATGATCTCTCAAAAGTTTTTGAGTAAACAAACTCCACCCCATTCTTGTTTAGGCTTTTTATTGGTGTTGTCAATTGGGAGAAGTCATAAATAAATATATGGGAATATTGTATTAATCCAAGAAAACCATGAAACTCAAAAATCGTCTTATGTATCTCCCATGAAACCTCTATTATAACATTCTAATAATCTATAGATAAACCATCGTCAAATATTACAATAACCAATAATTTCACATAGTTCATCCTAAAATGGAACTTTGAGAGTATTAAATATAACCAATTCCCCCAAAGTGTGATTAATAATTACTCAAAAATCGATATGTTCTTATCGTATAACATAGATTACATAAGGATATCATTAATGAAAATAAATAAAAACTATCTAGATATGGATATATGTCTTAATTTATCATGGACAGAAACACCACAAGTGTTTTCTTCAAAATGAATAAAATATTAGAATACTCATAGAGAATATACTTGACTCTAAATGTGGTGAAATTTATATCAAAAGGACTCACCATTAGCCAATGACAAACTAATCTCAATTCAATATTTTATAACACATCTAAACCAATAATATGATCAAATAAGTTTTCAATATTTGAGAGTGGATATAAATTATTAATTATAAAATAGTTCAATCTATGATAGTCAACACTTATCCTTAATGAGACATCTAACTTCTTAGTGAATAGGGATGGATCACCCCATGGGAACATTAAAATTCATATGATCCCCTTTACCAGAATTTTCATAAATGTGTTTGTATATATCACAGATCTAGAGGAACCATCCTATATAGAGGGATATAAATAGGAACCCCACCTAGAATGAGCTCAATCATAAACAAAACCATTAGATTAAGTGGTAACCTAGATAAATCCTTAGGAATAAAATTCTGAACCTAGAGAATGATATGTGGAAAAAAATTATACTGCATCTCCAATCATCTAAACCCATACTAGATACATGAGTTGTGATCTCACCCAATTACTGTATATTAGTTCTTATAAGACATGATTACACATCCCACAATATAATATAGGCATATCTTTTCCCTAAAAAATAAAAATGACCCTCATCAAATATCATAACCTATATGCTCTCGGTACTGCACTACCTAGTTCATCCTGATGATCATGTGGATTCTAGTCATCTATAACCTAAGGAAGTCACAATGTTACTTTTATCCACCTATCAGTTTGAAGAAACTAAAGAAATTATGGATTAACATAGAAAACACCATAAAAATCATGTCGATCAACATAATTCCATATAAATAATGCATAGATATACCCAATCTATTCATAAAATAATAAGAATATATAAATGAAATTGATGAAAATATATTGAACAATGAAAATACTAAATTAGATATCCATAAATTCATACCTCATATTGATGTCGGTCAAACATCCTTGTTAGTAAGAATAATATTAATGACATGATACTAGGAATAACCCTAAACCTATGCTCTAAACAATCTCACCATGACTATACCACCATCTAGTCACTAATAACCCAACCCATTTACATATACTCCTCCATCATAATCAAAATTTATTATGGAACTCTATCAACCTTGTTTAATTAGTATACTGGATCTTTATCCAAAGGTCTTGACTGATCTAGACCCTTGACAACTAACTACCCATTGATCATCCTTTCAAAATCACTATATGTGACCTATCTTGTAATAAAAAAGAAAACTCCAAGGGTTTTCAGGTATTATAGGGATATATATTACATCATAAATTAAATTAATATCACACCTCAAAACTATTAACATGATGATAAGAAACATCCCACTACCTTGATAATTCTAATCAATGTCACCATGACACGTACTATTAAAATAAAAGAATTATACAACATGAAAATCTGATATTGTTCCTTCAACTAGAAACCACCTTCCTTATTCCCCTATCCTCACATTTGTACATCATGGTAATCAGGGTTTGACATATAATATCTAATGAATGATGAAATGAAAAATATATTATTCTAAATTAGAATCTCATATAACAGAAAATACTTGAAACACTTTTCTCATCCAATCTCATCAGCCACTAGCATTAGAGAAATAATTTTAAAATTAGTAAAATGATTATTGTAGTACGAGACCAACAACCCTAATTTCCTCAAAATCATAAATTTATGGGACCTATATAACTTCAAAGTCTTTAGATAGATGTTTTGAAATTTTCACGTTGGGAAATAACTCTATGATAACTTGAAATGAGGGTAGGCCTGGATCATGATATTCCACTTGTACTTTACCGTTCCGTATATAATGTAAAAAAATAACTCTAACCTCCAATATCAGGGTGTCTCATAATGATAAAATTTGACCTTCATAGACTATACAAAAAATCAACTACCGGTTGTCCACCCCATCTTCAGAAAAGGGCAGGTACTACATCTGAAACTATGTAGTCATTTTACATATAACATGCATAAAATCCAACTATTCTACATTCCCCACAAGATAGAAACTCAAAAACCGAAAAATATCTCCATCACAACAAACCTATAACCAAGTTATCCATCATATTAACATATATGGGTTAAACCCTGATTTCAATTTATATTATTTCCATTCATATTTTAACGAGGACATTACATTTCGTTCAGTTAATTAAAATAAAATTGATAAGATATAGAGTAAAATACATTTTATGGTCAAATTGGAATTTTATTTAACTAATACCATCTATAATATTCCACCATTATGTGTTATGAAAAAATAATATATAAATTGATGCTGACACTTCAAATAACTGACTTAGATATCGTAACTAATGTAATCAACCACAACCAATCCTAAAATTTGAATGTTAATCCTCAGTGTGTAATATAATTCATATACTCACACCCTCCATCAATTCCATGCCATTAGTTGAAATACCATAAAAAATATATTCAAAACTAAATTTACCAATATAGGTGATGTAACATGACTGTAAAAATGGAATCGAAGAATAACAATACCATCCCTCAAAAATTGGTGTTCCATCACACATGGGTTAGTTACTCCAATGTATATGATCCACCGCAATTTATGACACACCTATAATCTATCTAACTTTCCCAAAGAGTAAATAAAATTAAATATATTCTCTAATAACACTTTCTGATTATTAACCCGGGTAACTCATTTATAGACTAATTAGAGTTCAATGGGACCTTGGGTATGCCTCCTCATATGCCAGAGGCTTCATACTATCAATGTGGGGTTTTGATGATCCCATGTGGAGACTATATCCTCATATCAATTTGATGAATTATAGTAAAAAAAATTATTATAGCATACATATATAAACAAAAATATAACCAACATCAGTGTAATAGCCTAAGAAGATAATGTGTTAAAAATGAAAAATGTTATGACCCCTTCCAAAAGGTTCCACCTTTAATTTTTTGATCTTACCTAATCATAATTCCATATTTATAAATTTTTGGTTGGGTGTAGTGATTAAGATGGCTGAACTCAAGGGATGTTTCCCCCAGGGTGTGTGAGTGAGGAAAAAATAGACAAAAAGAATATCTGTTGGACAAATGGTGGGAGTCATTAGTTTGATGACCCATTCAGGCATGTGGGTAGACCTAAGGGAGAGTAAAAACATGTATTTAGGGAAATTGGGGTGCTTTTAGGGCCCATTTGGTACATTGGTATAAGAGTAGAACCCAACTAGATGTTTGGAATCATTACCTTATTTGAGATGTAGGATCCATAATAAGGATCCTGTGCAATAAATGGGGATAATTTTACATAAAAAATAAAGGGATAAATAGTAAAAAATTTATTACCCATCACAATTAGGTTAACCTTTATTTTTGGGATCCTACATAATTAGAACTCAACATTTAACTATATTTTTCATTGAGTAATGATACTGATGGGTGAGAACATAGGATTTTTTCGAGTGTGTGTAAGAGTGATTTCGAAATTGACTCAAATAACATATGTTGGCCTATAAGGATAGTCATTAGATTTATGAGTCATTAGGGCAAGTGGGTGGGCTTAGATATGTAAAAATAAATGTTTGTGAGAAATTAGGTTGTTCATGGGGCTCAATTTAAACAATCATGACATGGTCTGAATAATAGCATAATTAAAATTTTCTATATCAAAATGAAGGATATAAAAATATCAAACAATCCATATAGATATTTTTGATCCACCAGAATTTTATTGTATAAATAAAAATCCAAAAAGTAATAATAGTAACATGAAATAGAAGTCCCTAAATCTAGTCCCAATACATAGCCTTGTCTCGTCCTCCATAATCCATCATATTCGTACTATATTGACCATATATCATGAGTCCCTTTACGTTATCCTATCTTGTGATAATTGTTCCTTCTAGGGAACCCATGGAAAAACAAATGGGTGTTTTTATAATTCAGTAATACACAACTAATTTCATCCCTAAATATAACCATTTTGAATTTAATGTGTGTAATGAAGTTCCATAATAAAATCACATGAGGTATAATAAAAGGTTACACTGAATCATTTGGTTTTAAATAGACACATAAGATCATCCATTACTACATTGAAAATTTACATATATCTCCAAACCATATGTGTAACCAACTAGGGGGAACCACACCAAACCCTTTAATGATGAGAGTAACGCACTGGGTGATTTACATTATACCATGGAAATAATATAAATACTTTATGGGGGATACACATCTAACCGCAATAACATAAGAATCCTTCTATTAGGGGTCTATTTCCATCCCATTGGCAAAGAAAATCCAAATTATTGGAATGTAAATCCATCTATTGACCCATGAAATACATACCATAGAAGATAAATGTCCATTCCAAAAGGGATTAGATTAATAATTCATCATTTAACAAAAATTATTTTTTATTATTCATAATTTTTTAATTTATTCACTTTCTATTTTCTTTTTTTATCACCTACTAATAAGAGGTCTCACACCTACCCAGGATGTATCACCCAAGATCAGATTATAATAAGAGAACATTTTATTCTCACGAATCTATATTAAAATTCAGATCATGAAATTTCATGTTATTAAAATTATAATTTTATAGAATGAGTATCAATTTTAAACATTGTATTTCAAAATAATTCTAAAATGAATTTTGGAATTTTTCTTCTTGAAATAGGCATTTAAGAAAATTGAAAATATTGAAGTTAAATAATCATAATTTTTTCTATAATTATCTATTTTAATATTTTTTATGGATAATATATTTATTATAATATTTCAAGTATACGTAAAATTTCTTTTTGGGGTTTCTAAGGTATACTTTTCAAAAAACATTTTATAAGTGTGTAATAATATTCACTTTTAATTAATTGAAATAACGATTAAAGATTAATGATTTAAATAAAAAAGTTATATTATATATCTATCTATATGAATTTAAATTCATATAATTATTATTAACAGTCATAGTGTTCATTTATTATCACCTTATGCTTGAAAAACATGTTTTGATATGAAACTATTTTTCATCACGTTTTGCGGGATGATTTTTAAATTAATTTATTTCACTTATAGAAATTGAAGTTTTAAAAGAAGATTCCATATTTTTGTTTATAATATTCAAAATTATTAGTTATTCCAATTTCATTTTGGGAAATTTTGAATAGGAAAAAATGGTAAAAAAATGGTTACCGTGGTTATGGATAAAATTGGTTTAAAGTTTCAAAAATAAAGTGATAAGACTTCAAGATAACAAAAAATATTTTACAAAACATCATATTATATTTTTATTTCAAAAATTTCAATATCATATTTTAATATGTGCCATTTTTCTCCATTTTTCTTGAGTAAGGCATTAGTATATTTTAATCTTTTGAAAAATTCCGGGTGTGTCCTCTCCTACACCTAAAAAAGGAGACCTCCTTCCCTACTTGTTCAAAAGTACCGAAATAATTATCTTGGTAATAACCTACCAAATTATTTCATAAAAAACACTATTAATGTTATATTGGTTATTTTTTTCTTTAAATTCCAACCTAATGTTCCTTAAGAAGATATCTGATGGATCATTTTCAAAGGAGAGGCAATCTTCTTAATATAATGCTTTCAATTTGTTTCTTATTTTACATCCTTGATTTACGTATTATATGTTAATATTTAATAAAAAAATAATATACCATATAATTAGATATTATTATTTTCAAAGAAGAATATTTATCTATCTCATTCACTATCAAATGGTAAATAAAACCATCACTTGTGTGAGCAGAAGACTACTGCCTTCTGAATGGATGTGATTTTTTTTCCATCAGAGCCTCACCTCAATGGTCGTAATTATGGAAATAATGAACATTTTTATGAAACTAATTACCAAATTATGATTTTTGTTTTTAAATTTCATATATCATCAACTTCTACACCATTCCACTCATTTGGAAAATTATAACGTCACTCATGCATATGTGTAACATACCACCATCATGAAGTGTTCTGATTCATTTTTCATGATCTCTTCACATTGAAAATTAAAAATATGGTTATAATAAAAATATAAAAATATATATTGTATATTTATATAATTAATATAATTCATTGGATGAGGAAACTATAATTTCACTTCAATAACTATAAATTCCATGATGAAACAAATATTCGAAAACTAAACAGTTTACACTCGATACAATGATAATAATGAACAAATGTTAGTGAAAAGATGATACAATTTTATAAGTAGATAATATTTGATATTATATATATTTATACAATGACATTATGTAATTATAATTCAACTAAATTTATTATTCATGAGTTGAAATAATTTTTTACTATGTGGTTATTTTAAGAAAGGGATTTCACCTCAATTCCCACAACATAGAGATATATTTGTTAATATACACCTATTTTATTTTATAAGGTGTATATACATAAAATTATATTTATATAACATAAATATATGTTTAATAATGATTATTAATTTTTAATTCATGTTTACTCTTTCAGGGTATTATAATTTAAATGTTACCGCAGAGATAAGAATTTATTTTTTAATATCATTTTTTGGGATTGATTGTATTTTCATTAAAGGAATATTATAATATATCCTTTAGATATTCAATATATTTTCCTATCCTGTGCATATTTAATTATTTTTTATGTTTTATTAAATATTTTCTTCAATATTTCACATAAATTAATCATCTAAATTTTTTTAAAAAAAATTCGTACTTATTTCCCTTTTTGATCGTGTTTATTTTTCATTAAAGTACAAATTTTTTTAAAATTGTCTTAAAAACCCATTTTTATTTACTAAAGTTATTTATTATGGAAATATTATGTATTCATTGACTTATTAAAAGCTTTTATGGAAATATTTCTACATTTTTCTAAAATAGAAATTTTCAATATCCTTTACAAAAAGTCAAAATAAATATTTTTTAATATAGAAATCATTAACAGATCCTCCCAGAGCCATAAAATTTTTATAAGATTTATATTTTCCTATATGTTTTACATGGATCAGATGGAAAAACATTAGATAAAAATTTATTTGAAATATTTTGGTTCCATTTCTCTATATTCTCTCAAATACATGATTTTATTACCAAACCTATATTTCTAATGAATTGATGGTCATATTTTTTCTATTATTAATTTCATGGAAATGATAATTCTATTGAAACATTCAATATTTTTTCTGATCACATTTCCTTAGACATTACATTTATATAATATACCTATATATATATATATATATTATTTGAGTCACCGATATTCTTATTCCAAAAATTGCATACCATTTCTACTTATGCTATTTTACTATGATAGAGATTTCATTGATTGAGGAAATCATTATATTCTGTATTCTAAACATAATATAGAGATTCATTGGCAAGGGGAACTTTAATGTATTAAATTTATCATTAAATATATAAGTAATTCATTATAAAATCAAATATGGGTGTCGAATAGCTATAGGTATCCACTTGATTCACCAACACGTCTCATGTGAAAAACCAGCAGGCTATCCTTATTAAATTGGTTTTGGTGTATACCTATAAATATTTGAAAATACATTGAAAACGGCCCTGATAAATATGTATGACATTATAAATTTCCATCATTGAGTAGTTAGTTATTACTATCCATGATGTAACACCCTGTGATTTTTTATAATTACATTGATGTCCTGTGTTCTATAAAATTCTAATATGAGTTAGTGCAATAAGAAAGAACGGATTAGATTGCGGTTTGGGAAACATTATTCTTGTATTGTGTTACAAAAAATCTTACAGAATACTGAGAATAATTGAACAAATAAATATTATTTTTTTTACCTTAAAATCTAGTCATTATAATGGTTGATATGAAGATTATTTACTTTCTTCTGGAAAACTATTTTGATGGAAATAAGTGAGTTTATAAAATAATAAAATCACTCTTAATGGATTTTATTAATTAAAAATACGTTCATTATATTCAATATAATGTTTAAAATTTATCTTAAATTTTTCTAGACATGATATAACAAAAAATTCATTTTTTTGGATAAAAGAAGAAATTTTAAAAAAATACTATTTTCCACATAATAATGGTGAACCCATTTGAGAAAAAGTTTTTAAATCTTTTATATATTATATCTAACAACATTAAAATGTTATTCAAAAGTTGTATATAAAATGTTACTTTGGATGAATTTTTGATATTTTTCTCATAAATTTCATGTTTTGACGAATAGTATAAAGAAACTAAATTTCAATTGGAAACAACTTTTTTTTCATCAAAATAATTTATATTGTAAAATTATATTATTTAATGGTGTTAAAGTATAAAAAAATATATTTTATCATTAAATATAATTAATTTCCTTAGAATTAGTTTTACAATAAAGTATTCTGTAAAAACATTTCAATATCTTGCAATATTTTAACATTTAAAACTCGTTTTTTTCTCCGAAAACACAATGAATTTTAAATTAACTACAAAAAATTATATGTTTTAAATTTTTAAAAATTAAATCCTTATTTTTAATCATTAGGTACAAATTATTTAAATAACATTATTTTATTTTTACACATTATGAATAGTAACTTCACACATTTTTATTAATATGGTAAAAAGGTAAATCATATAATTAGGGGTAAATATAATATTATAAGATTGACTTAAAATGTATAATCATGTGATTTGATTATTTATTTTCATCCTAAAACGTCATATGGTCTAAATTATAACCCTTTGAAGCCACATGGATGACATTCAAACATTTAATATATTTTATTTAATGAAAAGTTAAACATTTCTTACTCAAAATATAATAAATAATCATTTCTAATTTAAGATTATACAAGAGATAAATTGAATTATAAATAATAATTTGAAAGATAAATTTTTTTTCTTGATCACAATGGTTTATTTTAATTTTTTAATAAATAAATAGTTACCTTAAATTTTTATATATTGATGATGTAGAAATTATTTGATCGATGAATAAATCACTAAACTAATTTTTATTAAAATTATAATAATCATTAAAATACACAAAAACATGAAAAAATAATATCGTTCCATCATATATGGACGATAATCATCCAAGATTCTAGTTATTGATCATTTTGAGACTTCTAGAAGAGATTATGAGACTTATAATTTTTTAATTTCAAGTGATGCTAAAGTTGTAACATTCATGTTTTAATAAGTACAACATTTTTAAAGATGTATTTTAAAGAATTTATATTTTAATTAAAATAATTACAATAGAATTTGTATTTATCTTCATCTTGGTATTTTATTTTTAATTTTTACTCAACAAATAAGGGTATTAATTAATTACACAAAACTGATGTTGTAATTATTTTATTAAGGAAAATATAAAATAAATTATATTAAAAATATTAAAATAAATATAATTTTAGATATTAATATGTCAACTGAATTTTCTAGATTACATTGACCCTTTATGGGTATAATAATATAATTTTTCTATGATAAAATCATATGATGATATTATTAAAAATCAATAATTTGAATAGTTTTAAAATTGAAACAATTGATTGTTTATCAAAATTAGAAATTATTAAACTATTCATAAATCGTAAATCTTTTT
The DNA here is from genome assembly GCA_963277665.1 of Viscum album. Lineage (NCBI taxonomy): Eukaryota > Viridiplantae > Streptophyta > Magnoliopsida > Santalales > Viscaceae > Viscum > Viscum album. The sequence goes on along the minus strand of OY728152.1, from coordinate 1,474,972,215 downwards.
TAAAAATAAATAATTATTATTATATTTAGAAAAATGTTCTATATTATTTATTTATGGTCAATTTGACATCATATAAGTTTAAATTACACTATTTAAATATTGAACAATTTATTACCTTAGTAAAAATTAAAATAGAATAACAATGGTTAAATTGAATTGATAATGTTTAAAATGAAATAAAAACATTTGTAAAAATTATTGTATGATGATATTAAAACCTTATATCATGTCAGCCTCTAAACTAATAATTTTTTGGGTTTTTTATGTAGTTTTATTTTATTAAAAATTAATATTTTTGGACATTCTGAAGGTTCCCCTCAACTCAATTATAAAAGGGAACCTCCTCACACATTTATTCACATCACACCAAGCCTTCAATTTCAGAAATACCCTACCAATTTAACTTCTCAACTTCCCTAATCACATTTTAGAGGTTCTGGCATTATCAAAATACCAACTCTAGTGCCTTTAAGAGGATATCAAGAGGGAGCTTGTCAAAGAAGAGGTAATCTCCTCTACATATTCATTCAAATTCATTATTATTATAATTCCTCTTAATGAATTTTTTACATAATAATGTAATAAAAAAATTATAAATTATATGATGACATTTTATTTGGTTTATGGAAATTCCTTATTCTATCTTTTATACATCCTATGAAAAATGAAATTGTTAAGTGTGAATACTTACAGCTTACTGTCTCCACGTCATGGTGTAATCTATTTTCCACAACCCCCATACTTAGATGGGTATAATGATGAAATAATAACTATATATAATTCTTATAACATGATACTGATTCTTATATATTATGCACCATCCACTTGCATACCATTCAACAATTATTGGAATGATATCATCGCTCTTGCGTACGTCTGACCAACCCTCTCCACGATGTGATTTGTTTAATTCTTCCTAATATTCATTAAACTATTGTTATATAAATTAATTGAATGAATAAATATGTCATATATTATACTAATATTATTATTCAAATGATATAAATATATCATAAGAATAGGATCTTGTCTGGAAATACATGTGTAACAAAATAAATAAGTTTCTACACAATGGATGAGTAATAATGTTACTATTAAACAGATTATCATATGATCATATATGATGACTGCAATTCTATAATAAGTCAATTACGTGATTTAAATTATTATACAGTATTTTTAGATGCATTCAAAGGATATTATACCTAAGGTATGGGATAATCTTGTAATCTCATTATTATCCACGTTTGTTAATACATAATTATTTATTGTGGTATATAATCATCCATGTCCATGTTTTCTTTAAACATTTTAATAAAATGTTTACTATTTTCATATGGATGTTTAATGTCACTTTTACCCATTTTTAATTTCACATCAATGTTTGTATGTAATATTTATTTCATTTTCCATATGATGTACTTCTTTACTTTTCCAGCAAAGTATGACAGAAATGTTTTTTTAACTTAAACGACATGAATGATTTTTTAAAATTTCATAAAATCTTATTTCCATGAATATTATATTTCCAGTTTTCAATGTTATTTTCAAATAAATTATTTTATTTAAAATTAATTTGGAGTTTTATGTAATGAAAATGTTTTTCAAGATGAAATGATATTTTCCTCAAAAATAAATTTCAAGTGTCTTATCAAAATTATTTTCTATCTAAGATTAAGGATATTTTTGAAGTATACTATCCCTATTATTCTTATGGTTGATTATGTTTATGATGGAATTATATTTATGAAATATATTTGTTTTTAATATATTATGTTGGGATATAATTATGTTTAAGAAACCCGTTTTATTCCTTGGTTTATGTTATGATGACTGATTTATGTTTTTGGGGAACACATATATATGGTATTCATTATGTAACAGGTGTGACCAATATACCCATCCAATGAATGGGGTAAAAATTTATATGTCATGAGATAGGCATGAATGGAATGTAATGTAAATCTAGTTTATCAATACAAGGATGAGATGACTAGTATATGTGGTTAAATAATATAGGGCTGGAACGAAAAGTAAACTTGGTTCAGTGATGGACTCTATCCACTATGATGGTCTTAGAAATGAGACTTGTCTAATATGGAAATTATTTTCTATTTTTATGTGTCTTACGCAATTACATGTTTTATACCAATGTTATTTTCTCATGGATCATGTTTCATTATGATTTAAGCATTATAAATTACGAAGATTTATTCAATGACCCAATATATTGAAATATGTTATACATGGTGTGATTTTAAAAATTTATGTTCATGTTTTTACATTCTTGTCTTCATGTTTTGATTATTTACCCTTTATATTAATTTGAGCTCACAATTTCTTATGTTTCCATTTGTCAAGTTATAAATAATTCTTCTAAGTAAGAGTACTAAATGGGGAGATCTTTATCAGATATGTTGGAGATATTTTACAGGTCAGAAAAATGTATTTAAAGCTTCAAATCTAACTAAACTATTATAGACTTTGGGAGTCTGTTTTTTATGTATTAATTACTCTTGAAATTTAATTTAAAGTCTAGATACATCAATCTTTGGGTCTTTATAGTTTTTATCGGTGGAATGGTTTAGATAAACATTGGAAACTAGGATAAAAAAACATTAGTGAGATCCCTGGAGATATTTATATGGTATGTCTAGGTCTGTTACTAATAATATGTATAACTATTGGTTAAAATCTATGAATTTTGGTAATGCTCACTATTAACCTTGGATTAAAATTAATATGTTATATATTGAATCTACTTCGTCTTAAATATGATATTTTTCAAGCATTTTTTCCCTCTAATTTTTTTAGTTTTAGAAAATGGATGGAAACCAAAGAAACTATGTTAATAATGAATTCAATGGGAAATACAATGATTTTAATTATAATAAACCAAATGTTATCGGATCTAGAACATAGAATATTGATTCTATGACCACAAATCCCGATCATGCCCAGAGTCTTGCTAGGCTACCAAATGACCAAAATAGGGAACAACATTCTCTAAAATCTTTATTACGGAAATATCTACCATATTAATTTGGAAATAATGATCCACTTGTTTATATGAAATGGATTTGTACCTTTTAAAAGATATTTTTAATTATTTGATATTCAGAATGTTAAAAGGTTTTTTGGGTACTTATAAATTGGAAGGTGAAGAGAATATACGATGAAACATTATCAAGAATATGAGGAAGAAAGATAATATTGAATCCATGGATTGTGATGATTTCAATAAATTTATTTTCATTATATACCTTCCATGTAATGTTCATTAAAAATGGGAGATTGTAGATTCCCTTATATCTCATGGTTATGATAAGAAAAGAAGGATATAATTAAATAGAAATTCTAAATGTTATGAATAATAGAAGAAAAGATTTTCATTATTCTCAATGTGTGGAAGGATACATGGAGGGAGTTGTATTAAGGATACTGATAAACGTTTTTTGTTTGGGAGAGAAGGTCATTGGGAATTTTTCTTCTGATTTAATGTGAATAAATAAAAATCCAAAATGTGTAGACCTCCCACAAATAAATTTTTCATGAGAAAGGAATTTGGGAATTATACTAACTAATGCCTTAATGCAAGCATTATTAACGATGATCGACATCAACAATCTCTTAAGGCCAAATAAAAATGTAAATCACATGTGATCACTATTGGAAATGATGGGTATGTAAATGTAGTTGTGGATTGATTTAGTGATTATGTAATGAGATCCCAAAATAATGTTATTGAATCTCTCTTATATTATTGTGGAATATTGGAATATCTATGTTGTGGTCCACTATGGTTTTCCATATGTATTTAAAAGTATATGTTGAGTGGTAATTATAACCATGAAAATTTATTGAGATAATAAGGTGATGTTTCTGAAAAACACATGAATAGGGGAAGGCTAACCCTTAATATGAACATGAAGATGAGATAATTGTATTTGGATAAGGATATCTTGGATATGAATAATTAAATTGGATGATTTTAGTTAACTTGGAACTGGTTAATGATTTATTGACATGTGGGTTATTATATCTTGGAGAAAGTATACAACTTTTTGGACTTATGAATAAGGAAACATGCATGTTTTTTTATAATTACATATGATAATTCAGGATATTATCATTACTCAAGAGAATACATGATGAAGTTTTTCACATTTTTTGGATTGTGACCTACAAGAGAAACCTTATGATATACAAGGGATAAATGTTAAGCTGATTTACTGAAACTTTTTCTATAGTTTTTGAAATTCATCTTTCCAATGGATTTCAAGGTTATCAATTTAGGTAGAGATTATGTTAAGCATGGGATGATGTTTGTAAGAATAAATTAAATCTCACCATAGGTGGAATTCTGGAGAATTTATTACTTTTCTTATACTTTTTGTGGTGATAAAGACAGATGGAATGACCTATCATTTTATTTATGGATATCATGATTGGATAACAAATCAGGAATGAAAAAATTCAACTTAATTTCATTGAATAAGAGATGAATTATAAATTGTTCAAGGAATGAACAATGGTGGGATTTTACAAAAATAAAGTAAGTATATCTTCTCATAAAAGTATTTCAACATTACGAAAATGGATTGGCATGTTAATAGTTGTCCAATTATCATCATTTTCTGATGATACTAATGATCTATTTCATGCTTCTTTAGTTTACGATACTGTGACTGTTAACATTCACTACATCACAAGCATCCTTGTGATTAGTGGTATTTATCATTATCTATGATTATTTACACTTTTTCTACATGCCCAAATCTTCACCAGTGTTCTCCTATGTAGAGATCTAGTCATGTTTTAATTTTAAAAACTCTAATTTTACAAATATTGTTTTTTAAAATAAAGTTTCATAATTATCATTTATGATGTTGGTTTCAATATTTTTATAACCCTAATGAATTTCAATGGTGAAATTCATTTTAAGGTGGAAGAATGTAACACCCCGACATTTTTTCTAATTTCTATGATGTCTTGTGTTGTACGCTACACCAAGATAAGCTTGCAAAATTTGAAACACCATCTTAGATTATGGTATAAAAAACAGTATTATTGGATTGTATTATACACAATTTCATGTAATACCACATATAATTGAACTACATTATATTATTATTTTACCATAAATCCTATTAATTATAATGGAAGGTACAAATAGTATTTATGTTCTTCTAAATAACTATTTGAATAAAAATAAGTGAATTTATAAAATAATAAAATCACTCTTGATGGTTTTTTTTAATTAATTATAAATTTAATATTTTTGATCTATTGTTCAAAATTCATCTTATTTTTTTATTGTCATGGTATAATAAAAAATTCATTTTTTTAGAAGTAATTTTCAAAAAATACAGTTTTTGTGCCTTTTGACGGTAGACACATTTAAAATATAGTTTTTGAATACTTTGATATTTTATAATTAAAAAAATAATCAATTTATTTGGAAGTGGTATATAAAAATTTAATTTGTATGATTTTTTGATATTTTCTGATAACTTTCAAGTTTTTATTAATAGTAAAAATACATTATATTTTAATTGGAAACAAATTTTTTCCATGGAAAAAAATTATATTGTTAAATTATATTATTTAATTATTTTAATGTATATATATAATTTATGTTTATAAATAAATATAATTTTTTCTTTTACATTAATTTTAAATTGAATTTTGTTGTAAAAAAATGTCACTATTTTTCAATGTTTTAACTTTAAAACCCATTTTTCATTGAGAAAATGGGATATATTTTAAATTTATTACTGGAAATTTTGTTTTTTTAATATTTAAAAATTTATTCTATAATTGGAATAATTATGCCCAAATTATGTAAATAACATTCTTTTATTTTTAGTCAGTATGTATAGTAACATCAGTAACATTTATTAATATGGTGAAAAGGTAAATCATTTAATTATGGGAAAATATAATGTAAAAAAATTACCTTAATTCTTGTCCTTATGTGATTTGATGAGTTATATTTGACCTAAAACATCCTTGGTTTTACATTATACCCTTTGGAATCCACTTGGATGGGATTTGGACATTTAATATATCTTATTTAAATAAAAGATAAATATTCCCTACTCAAATTTTAATAATTAAATCATTTTTAATATAATATTATAGAGAAGATATAATAGATTATATATATTCATTTTAAATAGAATTTTTTTTTATTTATCATGTATTTTTTTTTAATTTTTAATAAATAAATAATTACCTTAAAAGTTTATATGTTGATTACAAATAAATTATTTAATTGAAGAAAAAATCAATAAAATAATTTTTATTATAATTATAATAACCATTAAAATACAAAACAACTTGTCAAAACATTATTTTTTGCGTATGTCTCGACCATAAGCACCCCGGTGTTGAGATGCAAACTATCTAGGGCCTCATATAATAGATTATGGTACTTATATTATTTTATTTAATGTGATGATAAAGATTTCACATTCATGTTTTATAAATTTTATCATTTCTAATGATGCATTTTCCAAACGATATATTTAAATAAAATATTTTTTTCGTAAATCTAGTATATTTATCTCCATCATATTAATTTTTTCTCAAAATATTTGTCTATTAAATAATTACACAAAGAAGAAGTTGTAAATTTTTTATTAAGGGAAATATAAAATAAATCATATTTAAAATAAAAACTGAAAATAATTTGAGATAAATAATATATGAAATGCAATTTATAGATTAAAATGACCCCTTAGGGATATAATAATTAAATATTTAGAGAATAACATCTTATCTTGATTTTTAAAAAAAATCTATGAATTCAATAGTGTAAAAATTGAATCTATTCATTGTTTATCAAAATTATGTATTAATAAATTATTTAAAAATAAAATTAAAATTCAAACATTTATAATAATTATTATATGGTCTAAAATGTTATAAATTAATAATTTATGGTCAAATTGACATAAAATAAGTAAAATTTTCACTTTTCTAACAATGAAGAATTTTCTTACCTATGTTAAAATTAAAATATAATTTCTAAGAGTGAATTGAAATGATAATGAATAAAATGATATAAAAACATTTCTAAAAATTATTGTTTGATAATATTACTACCTTATATTATCTTATAATCTAAACTAAGACATCTTTGAGGTTTTGGGATGTTTTTTTATTATATTATAAATTAATATATTTGGAGATTCTATAGGTTCCCCTTAGCTGAATTATAAAAGACAACCTCCTACCTCATTTATTCACTTCACATTGAGCCTTAAATTTTTGCCATAACCTAACCATTTCCCTTATAAAAATCACTTGTAAAATTCTAGTGGTTATGGACTTCTCAAAAGATAATATTTAGTGCCTTTTAGAGGATATCTAGAGGTATATCATCGAAGAAGACGTAATATCCTATACCGATTCTTTCAAATTATTTCTTTTTCTACGTCCCCTTCCAGAGTTGTTTCTATTCAAACATTATAAATCTAGTATCAATTATATTCTAAGATGTTATTATGGTTATTTAACAACCATATTACACCTTATATCCATCCTATGAGTAATGAATCCACCATGCATGTGTACGTATTGCTAACCATCTCCATGTCGTGGTGTAATCGATTTTTCACCAATACATAACTTCGATGGGAATAATGATGGAAATAATTACTATATATTATTATTATTATAAAATTATATTTATTATGAAATATTATATTCTATCCAATTAATACCATTAAACAATTATGAGAATCATATTGTTTCTTATGCATATGTATGACCTACCGTATCAAAGATACGAAGTGAATCATTCTACATGATCTTCATTAAGGAATAATTATATAAATTAATTGAAAGAATAATTATGATATATATTATACTATTATCTTTCTATAAATGATATAACTATATCCTAATAATATTAACTTATTTGAAAAAAACATGTGTAAGAATATAAGGAAGTTAGTACATGATGGATGAGTAACAATGTTACTAACAAACATATGACAATATGATCATGTATGATGACTATGATTCTAGAATAAGTCTGTGAAATATTTTAAATCACTATATAGTATGTTCAGATACATATAATGGATAGTATACCTATGTGATGAGATAATTTCCCACTCTCATTATTGTCCAAGATTTCTTATATGTAATTATTTACTGGGGTATATTATCATCCATAAAAAAGTTTCTAAATACAATCTCATAAATTTTTTAATTTTAACCAATAGTTGTTTAAAGACACTTTTAACCATTGTTTTATTTTATAACATGGTATATAAGGAATATTTACTTTTATATGAGGTGCTTTTTAACTTTTTTTTTAAAAAAAGTACATGAATTTTTTTAGCATATACAACATGAATGAATTTTTACGAATTCATAACACCTTATGTTAATGAAGTTTATCATATATGTATTTAATGTGATTTTTAAATAAATTATTTGATTTTATAATTTTGTGGTGATTTAATAAAAGAAAATCTTTTTTGAAGATGAAATGATATTTTTTCCAAGAATTAATTTTATGTGTTATATCAAAATTATTTTCCATCTAAGATTAATGATATTTTTCAAGTATTTTAACCCTATTATTATTATGGTTGATTATGTTTATGATGGGATGATATTTATGAAATAAATTTATATTAAATGGATTATTTTATTATGGAATGATGTCTAAGAAACCCATTTTACTTCTTGGGTTATGTTATGATGAGTGATTTATGTATTTGTGGAACACATATGTATAGTTTTCATTATGTGATGGGTGGGACAAATATATCCCTCCATTGAATTAGGTAATTATTTAAATCTCATGATATCTACATTAATAGAATGGTAATTAACTCCAGTTCAGTAATAGAGGGTTGGAATGACAGGAAACTTTTGTTCAGTAATATAGTGTTGGAACAACAAGTAAACCTAGTTTAGTAATGGAATTTATTCACTATGATGGTCTTGGAAATGAGACCTTTCTAATAGAGAAATTATTTTCTATGCTTATATGTATTCCATAATTCCATTATTTATACCAAATTTATTTTCTAATTTCTCATGTTCCATTATGATTTATTCTTTATGATTTACCAAGATTTATTCGATGACTCGTAATTTTGATATATGTTATAAATGGTATGATTTTAAAAATCTATGTTCATGTTTTTAAATTCTTATATTCATTTTTTTGTTTAACTTAACTAATCATCATAGCTAATCATTTATTATGTTTCCATTCCTTAGGTTATAAATAAATATTTTATGTTAGATTACTAAAGGGGAAGATCTTTATGGGAGATGTTTAATATATTTTACATGGTAGAATAATGTATTCCATGTTTTCAAAGGCACTAAACTATTATGGACCTTGGGATTGCATTAGTATAATGTAATGAATATTCATCAAAAATAGGAAATATTCATGTACACCATTCTTGGGTCGTTATACATGACATAGTTACAATCATATTATGAATGGATGAATTTTGTACTCATGTTATTGATTAAATGGGGTATGTTTTCAATTAAATACATTTTCATATTGGGTATTACTTATTTACTCATGATATATTTAGCTATACGAAAGATGTTTTGAGCATCTGATATCACTCGTTCTTTTTTTTCCATTTTTAATTGTATGAATATGGAATATTTTAATGAGTTTAAAATATTTAGAATCTTATAGATTTTTAAATTTAAATTCTTTTATTCAATGTAAAATGAGAATCATTTTTTGAATGTATATATTAAATACTACAACACTAATCATTCCATTTGGTTGATATCCCATATATATTATTCCATTATAATAAATTATACACCAACAATGGTTTATGGTTGTTAGTTTATTGTAGTTGGTATCATTGGAGGTTTAGTATAAACCATTGGAACTGGATTTAGGAAAACATAGATTTAAAAACATGAAAATTTGAATGTTTGCAGGGATAAGTGTAAATATAGAGTAATATTATAAATATTTGGTAAAGTGGATATTTTTTTATGTTCCTAGAAAATATATGCCGATTTGGATAACGGAAATAGGATACAACTATGGAATATATTCCCCTATAGGTAATAACTATGAAAGGGGTGAATTGGGTATAACTCGATCAACACCATTGAAAGATAGGTGAGACAAATATTTCATACCATGATAGAAACTCCCTAGGGATATTATTTGGCTGATTCACAATTGTTTCTAAAATAATTATTAAATATTATAAAATATTTTTACAATTTTAAGATATTCCCAAAGAAACCATGTTTATGATATTGATATTATCTATGTATAAATTTTGAATTTATTTTAATTTTTACACCATATAAAAAATAATATAATAAGATTTAAAAATAATAATATTATAGTCAAATTAAATATATTAATGTTTTTAGAAATGACATATTGTGGATGGAATGGTATCAATACTCTGGCCAATGTTTTGATTTCCCTTCCATAAAATCCAATACAACTAGTGTTGGAGTTGATAATATAATGGATGTAATAGGGAATATAGACAATATTATGACTAATAACCGAGAACATATGGGGGAAAAAGATTTTCCATTCCATGATACATATATATTGGATCATTTCATTTGAAAAAAAATCCTCTTTCTTGTAGTGTAACTATAAATCCTCTGGTAGTTGGCCATTGGATTAAGTCCCTTGAAATGATATTTTTATTCCTTGGATGTAGTTAAAGGGAAGAATTAAGATGGAATTGTATTTTAAAAAATATGTCACATATCAATGATTTTCAATTATCTAAAACACTATAGAAGAAAAAATAAATTGAAAATAATGAATAGAGTGATTTTAATGTAACATTATTTGATAAATATTTCCCCCATGAGAAATGAACTAAAATGAGGAGAACTTTATCTATATTAATTATAAAGGAAGATAATGTTTTTGAAAAGTATGCATATTTAGTAGAGGACTATCTACATGTGTTATTGATTATATAGAAGATCTAGAAATTCAATAATGGGGGTTTCCCCTTTACCTTTAAAAAACATACATAATCTAGGAAGAGGAATTAACAATTTATTTTAAAAGCATAAGACAAGCGACATAATGGGTATGATTTCTAAATATTTATCATCATGTAATAAAATAGTATTATGTTTGATAAAAAAGAGAATAATTTTTATAAATTTATATCTTAAATGGAAAACAAGAGTTTAGGAGGATGGCTGAAAACCATGAAAATGGGAATGAGTCCAAGAAGAAGAATGGAATGAAGCAATTTCAATCATGTAAAATTTATAGAATGAATCATCCAAGAAAATGGGTTTAGGGGATAATATTTTGTTATAAATTTGATAATAAGGTCAAATTGGATAATTTATATAAGGGGATTAAATAAATCACTATTATGTAATTCTCTATTTGAAAATAAATCGATCATTATTAAATCAAATTTCACATGCATGATGGGATCCAATTGAAAGATAGGCCTTGAGGAGAAGGATATTCTTATTCAATAACTCCTGATGAGGTTGATGTTCTTAAATATTTAGTGGAAACAAAATTAATCATAGCCTTAATTGTTTAATATTTATTACTCAATTTTGGATATTCATACTCTTGTATATCCACCATTCCCTCCAAGAAAATTAAATATTTCACTTCTACATTAAGAAGGGATTCATAAATAATGAAAAAAAGTGGAAGTGTTATCACAATACTGATCTCTTATTCGATTCCAATTATGAAACATAGAAATACCATATTTGAAGGATTGATCATTATACATGTGTTTAATTTTTATAAAACCCTCAATATGTAGTGTCTATAATATAAGGCTGAATTTTTTTCCATTATAAAGTGAATAAAATTCTTGTTGCAGATGTTTCATATCATAAATATAGAAGTGAGACTTTATAATTTGAGATATTTATATATGTACCGTCAGTATCTCTTTGAAATGAGATTATTTGGGATGAAGGAAGACAAAATATGAGGATGTGAATTATAACGTTAAAATTGAAGATGTAACTATTGTACTATAATATATTTATATTTATACAATGTAATCACCTATATATACACTAGATAATCATGTTGAGTTTTATGATGATTTAATCCTGGATGAAATAATGATTCAAAATACTCCCTATAGAATGGATATAGTTGAATTCATGAAACTAAAAAAACTAAAGGATTCGCATGATAAGTTATTTTTACACCCTAGCATTCCACCTTAGGTATCCCTTGTTCTTTTAGTTATAAATAAATATTGATCAATGATTCTATGCATGTATTTTAGGAGAATAGATAATATAATTCTATTATAAAATTATGATCTATATCATATTTATGACTTGTTCGATCAACATTATGGGGAACAATATTTTCCAGATATTGAACATCATATTGGGTATCATAAATTGGATGTCAAGAATGAATATATTCCTCAAAAAAACATTTCCTCTAAGGTATGAACATTTTAGGTTTATAGTAATTCCATGTTGATTAACAAATGTGCCTTCTATTTTTATGAATCTGATGGACATTGTATTCAAGGAAAATATGAATATATTTGTTGGTATTTATTAATGATATTTGGAGAAATAAAAAATCATAGAGGACAATGGATATTAATTTTGAATCTTACATGAGACTATTAGAGAAAAAAATTATATGGTAAATTTATCATATGTGGATTATGGCTTCAAATAGATTCTATAATGGGATATATAATATACATCTATAGAATCGTAGCTAATCATGTGATGAATAAGGAAGTAAATGAATTACCTAAATTTTGGGAAAACCTGGGGTACATAGTTCTCTTGGATTGTCTTGTTACTATCAATGATTTTTTTAAAGACATTTCAATTTTTATAAAAAATTAATAAATATTACATGTAAAGTGTTTAAATTTATATAGACAATGGAATGTGTATAATGTTTTGAAGAATATAAGAGGAGATCAGTAAATTCTCTGATATTGTCTCTAATAATAGAAAGGGATAAATTTTGGATATATAGATAATAATTAAATAAAGGACATGTGTATGCACTTATATGAGATGATAATGTTATTTTCTATGCCTTGGGGTAGTCAAAAACACATTAACATAACTATACAACCCATGATCTTGAGATGAAATCCATAATGTTTTATTATAATATATGGATACATTATCTATATCGAATAATATTTGAGATATAATAATATTTTATGTTTCTAAAATAAATATTTTCATAGAAAGATGAAAACATACGTAAAAGTATATGGATAGTTCTCCACATAGAATTTGATTTCTTAATACACTACCATAAAATTATTTAAAAATATGTTTCAAACGTATTGGTCATGAATGTTCATGGAGACATGACCAAAATGAGGACTAACAATGATCCTATGTTTATGGATTAAGTAAACATTGACATGGGAATTAGTTTGGAAAGAGTTACATTAAGACTTTTTAAAATGATTATCACACCATATTTATTTGAAAAGTCAAAAATTTCATAGACTGATAACGAGAATTTTTAAAAGAATACTAAAATCAAGAAGGATGAGATGTTGGAAAAAATAATTTATGTAGATGGTGTTATGAAATATGGAAAGAGGTTATATGTCCCGAATATACATGAGTTGAAAAGGTAATTATCAGATCATGGTTGTAAATCAAATTCCCCTATACACCATGTTCGATCCAAATATGAATTGGGGTATATAGGAATATTTTTGGTGGGATTATATGAAATGGGAAATTTATGATTATATACAAATATGCATCATTTTTCAATAGGTAAAAGATGATAGAAAACATCCTATGTGTAAGAACCTAGATCATCATTTCAGCTACGAATATTAATTTCGGGTTTTTTAGGAAAAATAGAAATGGTAATTTTATAAGTACACACCATGTACTTTGAATACACATTGTGCACCTGGTTGTGACGTGTAATTGTGTACTGGCCATGTAATGGCAGATTACTTGGTCATGTAGGTGACATGTAAGACAACCTAATGTGGGGGTTGATTAAGGATAGTACACGATGTTTACATTAAATGGAAATTCCACGTAATTTTCCTTTTTATTTGATAAATTGGTGTGGGGACACGTATCACATACAGAAATACCTTCTTCTCTGCTCAGTTCATACAAGAGAGTGACAGAATTCCAAAGAACCTTGAACTCCTCCCGTTTCTTCTTCCAACCTCTGATTGATACGCTGTCAGTTGCATTGGATTCCCACTAAAGATTTCTCTCTTTCCCCCGATCCTTTCTTCCCAATTCCTCATCTATAATGGGTATTTCAAGATTCATACCTTTAACCTTTTTTACATATCTATGTCGTTCTCGACCTATTCAATGGACTATGTTCATGATTTTTCATTGTAAAAAATCAAGGTATGTGGTTTGTTACTTTTGTGATTGTATTTGGATTATATATGCTTAATGTGCGAAATACCCCTACTGGGGTATTATGTTTTTTGGGAATTTAAACCTGTTTAATACATGATATGGTTTGTTTGATTGAAAAAGTGTAATTGCTTATGTATAAGTATTTATACCTTATTATGGGACACCCCATGGGTGTGTTCTCCAGATTGACTATTTATAGAAGTTTGACCTATCCTATAAGGCGTACATTGTATCTATAACTTAAATTTTTTAGTATAGAGTTTAAATGATTTTATGATATTCATTCACTTCACATTGTGAAAGTTTGACCAAGGGGAATTTATTGCGAGAGCTTCCATAAGTGGGGTCATTTATGTACGAATTTTAAATATGTTGACAATAAGGCATTGACTATGAGAGCTGTTGGGTGGTCATAGGCTAGGGGGTTAGACCGTGAGAGCTACCTAGAGGGTCATTTTTAAATGAATTTTGGACGCTAGGGAATTGAATTTGAGATCTTCATGGTGTTCATTATAATTTATTATTACTATGTAGACTAGGGGGTATTGACTATGACAGATGCCTCGGTGGTCATTTGATAATGATTAGTGCTATGTGGGACAAAGGGGTCCGACTGTGAGAATATTAATAGATGGTTTCTTATTATTGACTGAATAATTTTGACAATTATGCCAAGCCAAATCACATTCGTGGACTCAGTCTAACTTTATTGGTTACATCGTCTTTTGAGATATCTGTTGTAATTATTATACAGGGGATACATAAATTAGGGTAGATCGTGAGGTTACATTATTGAATGGAATGAATAACTAATAAATTTAAAATAATGTAATTAGAAACTGTAGGATTGTTTACATTTGATTAATTCCTAGTTTATTTCTTCATTTTTCATAGTGCCAGCTATATATATTCAATGAATGTTAGGCATAAATCTTCTGGTGGTTTACTACTAGGATTCATCTCATACCCTATATGGTTCATGATCTTGGTTTCAAATAGAATATATGGTTTCTTGTATAGATAACGTCAATCTCCCTTCTTCATCAGGTACTTGCTTTCTATTGGAGTTGGAGAGTATGGGACCAAGATGAGGCTTTCAATGCTCATGGAGTTTACTAATTTTCTATGCATTGGTTTTAGTATTGTATTTCGATCATGGTGACTTGTTTGGATGCATTCCCAGAAACATGTGAAATGCATTATCTATATATATGCTCCAATTTCTTGTTTTCTTTCAATATTCCTTTGTTTACTTCTGTTGTATGGTTTTACTACTTCTGTTACAGTTTAAATTTTTCTATTATGCTATGAATACTTTGAAAATGAGGGCATAGTTTCCCCATTATTAGACCTTTTCCCTCACTGCTAGTCAGCAGCCTATGGTGTTTGGCTTAATGCGCTAGAGGTCATGTGACCAAATGGGTACATGGAACCTATAGGAGGCACCCGAAACCGGGACACTACGAAGTGGTAACAAAGGATTTTCTTTTCTACTTTGTCTTACAATTTGGAGCTGATATATTTTTATATAACGGAATAGGTAGTTGTTAATAATATGTTATAGGGAGTAGCTATCCTTTGTATAGGTAAAATCCGAATAACCTTGAATATTACAATTATTCTGGTTTTTCAACTGTTACAGTTTATATGATTTCAACTTTGGGAGACACACATGTTTTGTGCTGTTATTATTGATATCATTGTTGTTCTATTTCTGTTGCAACCCGATGAGATGAGGGTATTCCATACCATGAATCATATAGGAACATTCTATAGATCAAATGTCATGAATTGTGGTCATGTCATTTATGGTGAATTATATATTTTATGTTTTTGTGATTGATATTTTGCTAGATATGCAAGATACTGTGATATATTCTGTGAAATAATACCTGCAATTTTTATAGGGTATTGTTATATGTAATACTTCATTTGGATGGATGCCAAACATTAGTCCCTATGGTGTTATAATCCTTCTTGGAATGGAATTTTGTGGATCATGTTTGAATATATTTTTTTCAAGTTAGGATGTGAAAAGATACCAAACTATGATTCATAGGGAGTATGGTCTTTCACGGGTCGGAAGTTTTCCTAATTGGGAAAATAATTTACCTTTCTATAGTATCCAAAGAAGATTTAGAGGTCTACTATCCAGAAACAGGGAAAACATTGCATGTGATGTTATGAACATGTGCCATGTGTTCTTCTATTTTGAAAGAAACAACTTTTCTTAAGTAATCGCAGTGTACCATATGTACACACTGTGTAGTCTTTAACCATGAGACTAATTGTGTGAGCAGAGACATAGGGTTGAAAAAATCATGGTAGAACACATTATGTATTGGTAGTACACATCATTCTGTAAGGAACTATTTATTCCACCGTGTGACCAACGACTCGGGTTGATGAAATGTTGGTTGTACAAGCTGTGTCAAGAAAATACACATCATGTAGTTATAAAATGTGTATTCGACCATGTGGCCAATGAAACGGGTGGATGGGACATAAGTAGTATACACCAAGTCTAGGCTTAACCTACCTTTAGTGTTACCTAAGAGGGAAACATGTAGTTCTAGCTGTTTATAAGTACTTAGGAAGGAGGGAAAATTCAAGTACACACCATGTCTTTGGAGGAACACACGTTGTGTAATGATGTTACAAGACTAGGATTGGAGGAGGAACACACCATTTTAAAATCATAATGGAACACACCATATAAATTTTATATAGGTCATGCAATCCTGTTTGTAAAACTTGAATACATTCCTTCTCATGTTTTGCACATACAATGCTATGTTGCTTTCCTTTATAATCATGAACTAAGGTGTGTACTTTACCTTACAGAGTTGATCCACCAAGACATACTCCGGTTGTATTCCATGTACATGGCAGTGATCAGACATCGAAAATGGTATATCAGGGACTGCCAGCAGATCCTTCCATTATTCCTATCTTAGCACCAGCTATTATACTGTGCACTAGTGCTGATGCACTATTCCATGATGGCTTTTTGAGGATGTTGCAGATGTTTCAAGGAGCACCGCATCTTGTCCTGAATATGGATGAGTTGACGAGGGTGTTCCAGAATTAGCATCCTCCCATTTTTTAGGGGATAGAGGATCATAGGCTGTAGAGTCATGGTTGGAGGCCATGATTGTAATATTTTAGCTTCTGGAGATGCCTTTAGAGAGGAGGGGATATATTGATACGTATATTCTACATGATTCCTCCAAGAGATTGTGAGATGTTATCTCAAAGGTGGATGTCATCATGATATGTCTTGGGAAGAGTTTTTGAAGTCCTTCAATGATTACATCAACCCCGAGACATTGAGGGCTGTTCAAGACTGAGTGTTCATTAATTCAGATCCGGGCACACTTTCAGTGATGGATTTCTCTTTTCACTTCATCGAGCATCCGTTTTTTCACCTATTTTGGGATTTTTTGAGTTATCCATGACTAGAAAATTTTAGGATGGTCTCCGGTATGACATTTGATCAAAGATGGATGTTTCATGCTGGCCTTGGAGACAGATATAGTAAATTAGGTGTAGATTACTGATCACAATCTGATGTATTTGGGAGCTATGTTCTATAGTGGTTCAACAACTAGGGAATGTACTCTTTTGAAACATAGTAAGAAGTACTATAGATATATTTCACATGATGTTTATTCTGGTAGCTAGGTGGTATGGTAACAGTGCGGGAATAGTGGGATTATAATACCACATTGCCCGAACGACCCAGTAGAGTACCTATCCTACAACAATAATGGCCATCTTTAGGATTTTTTTTCAAATGTCATCGTCTGCAGCAAGTACCGATCCTATAGAATTGTGGGTCATCTTCAGTGTTTTTTAGATCTACTTTTTTCATGACACTAAAAACTCTTTTAAGTATTTTTATGGAAAGTGCACGTCAATGAAGGGAGTAACCTCTTGATGTTGGTGGGTGTAACTTCTTTTGGGACCTCTATGTCTTAAAGATTCCATGATTTTTTTTTATTCTCAAAATGAACTGGTTGTTCTCCTTCTAGGCCTTTGTTGACTACTATCGCTGCAGGGTGAATTTCACATCACTATAGGGTGGGACATTTCTACAAATGGGTTAATGGGATGTCTAGGAGAGCATAGCAGGACCAAGACATCATGGGTATGGAGGAATTATAGACCAGATTTCTAGTTTATATGTAGATGGAATGAAGAATATAATTAATGTTGGACATGTTTCAAATCTTTCATTTAGAATCAAGGCTTTATAATTTGTGTTATTTCTACGTCCACCATCTTTAGCTCTTTTAATTGAGATTAGTTATGAGGAAAGAAGACATAATATGTGGATTTGAATTATGACATTATAATATATGATGTAACTATTGTACTAGAATCCATTTATATTTATAACATGTAATCACGTAGATATACACTAGACTATCAAGTTTAGTTTTATGATGATTTAATCCATGATGAAATATTGATACAAAATAATCCCTATATAATGGATATAGTGGAATTCATGGAACTAAAAAAAACTACATGTGTTGTGTGATAAGAGATTTTTACACCATGGTGTTCCACCTTGGGTATTCCTTGTTATTTTAGTGATGAATAAATACGGATCAGTGATTCTATGAATTGATTCTAGGAGATTTAAAACAATAACTATATTATAAAATGTATAATATATATCATATTTATGATTTTTTTGATCAACTTCACGGAAAAAAATATTTTTCAAATATTGTACTTTAATCTGGGTACCATCAATTTTAAGTAAATAATGAATATATTCCGTAGATTACATTTCTTATTGAAGTTCCCAGTACGGATCCATCTATCACAGAAAGGGGGAGGAGTGAATCAGTGATATCATTTTCTTTTTATGTTTCCCCTTTTTGAAACAATCTTCACCTCATGTTAAAGAGTTTCTTCCCTGCTGAACACACACAACCACAAGAACATAAGATTTACAAAGTTCACTACTCAACAAGAGTAGCTATAACCTTGGTATGGTACGAAAACAATCCAGTACCACATAATCAACTAGAAAACAATCCTTTGATGTGGAATACATTTATTAGGATATACCCTTACACTCGTGTAGCACTTTGAAATCAATCCAATAGTGAGTGTTCTCCCTCTTAGCAGAAATAGGGTAATACAATTTATCAATGCTTCTTAATGTGCTTACACAAATATTATCATTCAAAACAATTCTTCACTTTCCAACCCACAAGCTTGTAGGAACCCCTGGCACAAAACAACTTGTGCGCCCACTTCCACTTGCGCGACCTATACTTGCGTACCTACAACTTGTGTGCCTCTTCTTGTGCACTTCCTACGTGCGCCATGCCCTTCAGATGCACTGCCTGCTTGCATCCTGCACGCCAACTATCACTTGTGAACCTCTAACATGTGCATCCTCAACTTGCATGCCTTCTAACAACCCTCACCTTGCAAGACCAACTCTCTACTTGCATGCCCATAGCTCAAATATAATTCTCAAGTATTGAGCCTTGAAAAATGAGGAGGCTAGTCATCTATTTATAGGCATTTTGGTGACTTTCACGGCCTATACTTGTGCGCCAATACTTGTTCGCCACTTCAACACTTGCGCACTGCTTCATCACATTAGCACCCTTCCATCACTAGCATGACACTTTCGTTCCTTTGTAATATTTTGATATGATAATGTTGGAATATGAATAGCCAGAAACATACACTTGTGCGCCTCAGATACTTGTGTGCCATTCATGCGCGCTGCTTATACTTGCATGACACACTTTCACACCACTTCTTGACTAGCTCCCCAGTCATGAACTTGTGTTCCACTTTATTTTCTTTGTCATATTTTGATGGAATGATCTTGAAATATGACTTCCGGTCCACATACACCTGCGCGTTTATACTTTCCCACCACCACTTGCACGCCACAACTTGTGCGCCAATACTTGCGCACCACATTCTTTCATTTTCAATATTTCTTAAAAAAGGATATTTGAAATATGACTTGCACGCCTCTAAAACACTTGCATGCCGCCACTTGCGTGCCACCACTTATGCGACACCACTTGTGCACCACCACTTGCGCGCCATCTTCTCTCCTTTTTCATTTTTGGATAGTATGATATTGAAATTTGTTTTTCCAAAAACACTTCATTACTTTCTCTATCCTTCATAATTCTTGAACAACAAGTTCTCCAAACATGTGATGATTGTAAAATATAAATCAGCAAAGAATTGTCTAATTTACAAGTCCTTTACAATGTGAATTGATTTAGCTTTTTGACAAAAATAGACAACACTATGTAAAATCAAACATTTCTTACTTCCTTATCCATCCAACTTGGTCCCAACAATCACCCCCTTTGGATTTTGTTGTAAACCATGATTCCTAAATCACAGAACTTTGTAACCTTAAGAAATGGATTAATTATTAACAATTCTATGCATATATGAGCTAACTCATTGTAGGAAACAAGAATTATTAACAGCCAAAACGATGCTGTCCAAAAGTAGTGACTATGAAATCTCATGAGTGTACCTCCTCAACCTTATTCATACTGTGTTTCAAGCTTCTACCTCAGCATTATCCACTTCTTTCACATTCTAGGAATACAACATTGTTTCCTACAACCACTCCAAAAAAACTATTAGAATAGTTCACACACATACATTATAATGACCTAGCCATAATCATTACTTAATCTTGAGTTACATCAAGAATACACATTGAGGATATTTTCAGGTTTAGAGTTTTATAGAATTAGATCATAAATCATGCATTACATTCCACATTTAAACAAAGTGGTTACATAAAAGATACTACTCATTTTTCCCATCACTGGAAACATATTTAAAATAAAACATGGATTCTTTCTTGACACATCCTTGACACTATCATCACATCATGTACCTTTCCCTTGACCTATGAAAAAACATTTCAAAAACATGGGATGAGCATAAAAAGCTCAGTAAAGGATATAAAAGTATGAAATGAAAACATTAGTCCTTGTATGAAATCATAATTTACTCATAAAATATAATAATTTTAACATACCTCATCAAATCATGAATAAATCATAGAAATAATAAGACATAAAGGAAACTTGAGGCATTTATAACATTCTAATGTAGGGAGTAACCCTCAAGGTTACGTTTGGAATACCCATCACATTATATTTCCTAAATCTCTTCAGAGAATCCTTAACTTTTAACCCCTTCATGTTACCCAATGCATTGGAGAGCTATATTGGGCTCACCCGCACTTATTTTATCATGGAACCACCCGTCTTCATAACAATTCCCAAAAACCAAAACATAATCATATCACATAAAACATGCCTAAAGGAAACATAACATTTCCAATTTTCAATCACAAGATATCAATACAACACATTGATATAAAAACATTATGAAAACCATTTTCAATACCAAAATAAATGTAAAGTAAAACTTGGTATTTATTTTTCATTTTTTTAAAGAAAGTTATGGCTTGTAGAGGAAGACGAAGCTCAAATAATGGTCACGGCGGCGGAGAAGTCTTTGTCTCTGCATACGTACGGAAAAAAATTCCACTTTGTCGTTTAGTAAACACTACATATAATAAATATTCCTTTTGAATAAAATAATATTCAAATGGGTTTATACACCATATAAAAGAGAGTTGTGTATAAAACAAAATATTCCTCAATGAAAGGATATTGAGACAAAGTCCCATACCTCGGGTCCGACTTGAATCGATCATTCTTTAATGTCCTGAATAATAAACATGATTTAATTTATACGTTCTTAAGAACATTTTTCAAGTTCATTATTCCTTTTATATCACTTATTACCATGTTAAGAACACTATGTAATTATTTATGTTAATAATGGTCGTTTTGTCGATCATTGGTACTTGAGTCAAAAATAAACTCTTTATAATTACAAGTTGTTCTTGTGGTAAAATATCCATTATATCTAGAATTATATTCATGATGTAGATATCATGTATATCATATATATCCAGTATATACATGCATTTATAATATTACATAACATTTAGAGGTAAGAAATGAAATGCACAATTCATGGAGATGGTAAGTCGTACGTACGCATGAACACTACTTTCATTTTTATTTCCTATTTAATGGAATTGAATCTTAATGATATAAAGGTATATTATAATTCCAGTATAATATACTATATAATATCATTAACTCCATACTTTATATGTCCCACATATGGCATTAACGAATCAAATCACTTTGAGGGGGTGATAGTCCGCATTTCCTAAAATGAAGATATCGCATTTACCAATAATGGATGCCAAAAAGGTATGCCATAAATGAAAAATACAGAAGCTTAAGGAAAACATAAACATATTTTATATCATATATAAATATATTGACATCTTAATTACCACCTTTTAAGGTGTTATAAGAATATTGAACAATCATCATTTCGTGAGGTAGAAATTTTCCATCCACGGATACATTATATTCTTTAACCATAAATGTAGGTGTGTGTAAGTGTAGCTCGAATAATTCTAATAAAAACATCCTAGTATATTGAAGATACTGGTTTTGTTACAAAAAATTAATAAAATGAGTTTAGTGGGTCAGAGAAGCAAAATAAAACGAAAGAACATTAGAGAAGAATTTATCTTTAAAACGGGTAAATCCTCTTGGTTTGTACCAAAATGGTTTCTTGAGGAGATTTCTGCCTAAGGTAAGGCTTCTAGGATGAATAGAGGGATGTGGAGAGATGAAATGAGTAGCTTTTGGCCGATCCAATGGCTTGAGAAGTGTGTGTGAATAGTTAGAGGTGGGGGCCTTTTATAAGATGACAGGAGGGGCACTCTTGGAATGTTATAAAATGTTACTTTATATTGAAATGTTTTTCGGATTTAAAAGGTCCCAAATTGATATATTTCAGGGATAAGGTGATAAGGGTTCGAAATATACTCATATAATAGGTCGTTGACAAGTGTATGTCTTATATTGTACATTATCTTTTCATTTTATTTAAATCATTCATTAATGAGGTAATCGCTACATCATCATGATGTCATAAAAAATTTAATTTATTTAATGTATAAAAATTATATAAAAAATACTATGATGTAGGAAATCTTTTTATATTTCCATTTACTATTTATAGTCAAATATAGTATTTATGTAGACAAAATTAAAAATGTTTTACTCAGGTGATACATTCTTTGTTATATTTAACTTTCTTTAAAAATAAAAAGATAAAAAGTCATTATCACACAAAAGTGATTCCATGGGGTCCAAAAGTTTGGAAAAAAGCATTAAATGTTCTTCCATGACCCAACCAGTAGAAGTAGGACACATTTTGGGGTCATTTTTTATTATTATGATATTATTTTATTATCCTTAACTACCCGATTACTAATTAATCAAGATAATTAAAGATAATTACCGTTGTTACTATTCATAATGTCCAAAAAAAGAGAGACTTGATTACATAATTTGGACCTTATGATTCCAAATATGTAATCCATTTTACCAAATTCCAAACACATAAATTGCAATAATTAATTTAAAAATAATTCCCGTTGTCAAAACAAATAGGGGGTTTTTTAGAAACAATATCTATGAAAAGATTGTCACTTGTTTATGCCAAATTACAAAGTGAAATCAATCCCAATGACCACCATTGGACTAAATGTTAAAAATACATTCTATTTAAACTTTAAAACCAATTAAAAATAATAATCTATCCATATAATTAAAGATGATGAAAATGCAGTTTTGATGTAAAATGCCGTATTTTTTACTATTCATTAAAAAGTGAGCATTGTCAGAAAAATACCAAAAATTTATCCAAAGTAAATTTAAATGTCCCAATCATAAAGAATAAGTTTATTTTGAAAAATAGAGCTTATAAAATAGAAAAAATTTTGATTTAAAAATGCTTTTCCATCAAAAGGTAGTAAAACAATCTTTTAAAAATATTAGTGTATTTCATGCTTAAGATTGGATTTATTCTCATTATAAGCCTCTAAAACACTATATAATTCATAAATAGACATAGATAAGAATATATATTATTCATTACTTACTTAGGATGTTACATCCATCCCCCCTTTAGAAAATTGCGTCCCTACAATTTATTTACTTTTCGAATAAGTGGGGGTATTTATCCCTCATTGCATTTTGAGATTCCCATGTTGCCTCTTCACTCATGTGGTTTTTCCACAAAACCATTACTTGATGAAACAACTTATTCCGCAATTATTGCTCCCTGTGATCAAGAATATAGACTGGTTGTTCCTCAAAAGATATATTCTCTTCTAGCTGAACTACTTTTGTACTCAAAACATGAGATGGATCTGTCATATAATTCCTTAACATTGAAACATGAAAAAAAATTTGTACCTGAGATAAACACGGAGTTAAAGCCAATCGGTATGCAACTGATCCAACTCTCCCTATAATTTAATATGTTCCAACTAACCTTGGACTCAACTTTCCTTTCTTACCAAATTGCATCACACTTTTCCAAGGTGAAACTTTGAGAAAAACATGACCACCTACCTCAAAAGAGAGATCCTTCCTCCTATTGTCTGTATAACTCTTCTGCCTGCTCTGAGCTGTTCTCATGTTTTTTTGTATCAGCTGAACTTTTTCTATCAACTCTTCTACAAATTCTGGTCCCATCAACTTCCTTTCACCCACTTCATCCCAGAAAGCTGGAGTTCGACACCGCTTCCCATATAATGCCTCAAATGGTGCCATTTGTATACTGGAATGAAAACTGTTATTATAAGAAAATCAAACAAAAAAGATGTCTGCCCCAACTTCCATGATAATCCACCGAACAAGTACGTAGTATTTCCTCCAATGTCTAAATTGTTAATTTTTACTGCCCATATGATTGAGGATGAAAATCTGTACTAAAATTTAATTCAGTACCCAACGACTTCTGAAGGCCTTTCCAAAAGATAGAAGTGAACCTGGGATCACGGTCAGATACAATGGAGAGAGGAACTCCTTGTAAACTGACTTTCTTTTTAAGATACAAATGGGAAAGTTGATATAGGGAAAAGGTATCTATTATAACTTGGAAATGAGAAAATTTAGTCAAGCGATCAACTATAACCCAGATTGCATTATTACCTTGAGGTGTCTTCGGAAATCCCACAACAAAGTCCATGGATATATTCTCTCATTTCCACTCTAGAACTAGTAAAGGTTGAAGCATCCCTTTTGGTAAATTCCACTCTACATTAACTTGTTGACTAGTCAAACACTTCACAGTAAAATTAGCAATATCCTTTTTCATTCCGTCCCACAAGTAATACTCCCGAAGATCTCTATACA
Organism: Viscum album; assembly: GCA_963277665.1. Taxonomy (NCBI): domain Eukaryota; kingdom Viridiplantae; phylum Streptophyta; class Magnoliopsida; order Santalales; family Viscaceae; genus Viscum; species Viscum album. The sequence continues at coordinate 1,474,946,494 of OY728152.1, read as the reverse complement.
TCTTAGTACTGCCTTGATGAACTGAAAACGGAGAACTATGAGATTCACATAACAACTCTCTCTTCAACTATGAATCACAAGGTACACACAATCTCTTCCCAAATCTCAAAACACAATCATTATAAATGTTGAATTCAGGCAATATAGCTTTCTGATCCAGCTCTACCTTTTTCTTCATCTCGCTGTCTTACTTCTATGCTTTCTTAATTCTGTCTGATAGAGAAGATTTCACTGATACCTGAAACAAAACAGAAGGACATCCTGCACCAACAACTTTTATGCCAAATTTCATCAAATCCTTAACCAAAGGATCACTTTCCAAAAGCATCATTGTTAATGAAGAATTAATTTTTCGACTCAAAGCATCAACCACTTTATTTGCTTTTCCCGGATGGTAATGAATTGTACAATCATAATCCTTGATTAATTCTAGCCATATCCTCTGTCTCATGTTCAATTCTTTCTGAGTGAATATATACTTTAAAATTTTGTGATCGGTATATATTTCACACTTTACTCCATACATATGATGCCTCCAAACTTTTAAAGCGAATACAACAGTTGCTAATTCCAAATCATGTGTAGGGTAATTTACCTCATGAGTTTTCAACTGAAATAAATCATAAGCAATTACCTGATCATTCTGCATTAGGACACAACTAAGTCCTTTCAATGAAGCATCATTGTAGATAACAAACTCCCCATTCCTGGAAGGTAGTTCCAAAACTGGAGCATTCACCATTCTTCATTTAAATTCCTGAAAACAATCATCACATAATTTTGTCTAGAAAAGTTTAACACCCTTCAGAGTTACCTTAGTCATTGGACTAGAAAACTGTGAAAAATTTCTAAAAAATCATCGATAATATCCTTCCAAACCAAGGAAACTACGAATCTCGGTTACATTTGTGGGTCTTGGCCATTCTTCAACAAACATTGTTTATGAACGATCAATAATTACCCAATCTTTAGAAACAATGTGACCAATGAAAGAAATTTGTTGCAACCAAAACTCACACATTCTGAATTTCCCATACAATTTATTTTCCTTTAAAGTTTGATAAATAACCCTCAAATGTCTTTCATGATCCTCTTTAATTTTAGAAAACACCAAAATATAATCAATGAAAACAACCACAGACTTATCCAAGAACTCATGGAAAATTATATTCATAAGGTCCATGAATACAACATGTGCATTTTTTAGCCCAAAAGGCATTATTACAAATTCATAATCGCCGTATCTTGTACGAAACAAGGTCTTTGGAATATCTTCTTCCTTTACCTTCAACTGAGGGTACCCCGATCTCAGGTCAATCTTTGAAAAATACTGAGCTCCTTGGAGCTGATAAAAAAAATCAATATGAGGAAAAGGATATTTGTTCTTAAAAGTGATGTTATTCAAGGATCTATAATCAATGCAAAGTCTCATTGAACCATCTTTATTTTTAACAAATAAAACAGGATCACCCCATGGTGAAGTGTTGGGTCAAATGAAACCTTTCTCTAATAAATCTTTCAATTACTCCTTCAACTATAAAAGATCAATTTGAGCCATTCTATACGGGGGTTTAGAAATTGGCTTAGCATCAGGAACTAGGTCAATAATAATCTCAAATTCCCGATCTGGTATTATTCCAGGGAACTCATCAGGAAAAACATCAGGATACTCATTTACCACTGGCACATCATTAATCTGAACAGTTCCCTTGTTTTCAACAATACGTGCAAGGTAACATTTATTTCCATCTTTTACAAGTTTCTCGACCTCTTGATATGTTATCAACAGCAAGGGTTCATTCTTGTACACAAACTAGGTTTTTTTCTGAAATGAAATTTCTTTAGCTATACAGTCAATCTTATCATTGTAAATAGAGAGCCAATCCATACCCAGGATAACATCAAACTCTACTAGAGGTAAAATAATAAGGTTTTCAAGTAGGTTATTTCCACAGATAAGGATATGAAGATTCCTATAAATTATTTTTGCCTCAACATTTCCCCCGATGTTTTTACCACAATTTCAGGAGTCATTTCTTGATATGGAATTCCAATTTTTCTAGAAACGTTTTCAGAGATGAATGAATTTGTAGACAATAAATCAAACAACACACTGGCATAATCTAAAAAAACAAACAAAGTACCTGATACAACTTCATTTGATGGACCAACATCTGCTGAAGTAGTTGTAAAGGATTTCAACAGCCCTTTCTGCTTGTAGTATAACTACTTCCCATCACTCGAGCTCTTTGTCGGACACTCATTTTCATAGTGACCCATCTCAATGCACTTGAAACAGTTCACTAACTGTAAATCAAATTTGGTCTTACCATCACCTTGATCTTTTTCAGTGCAATCACGAGCCTTATGTCCCATATTACCACATCGGTAGCACTTTCCAGAATTCAAAAGACATTCCCCAGAATGCCTTTTAACCCATTTATCACAAACTAGAAACTTAGTTTTCTTACCATTAGACGTTTTTGAAGAATTATTCCCTTTCTCCTGCCACCTCAGCCTCTTCTTCTACGGGTTGTTATAGAACACTTGATCATTGAAAAACTCCATTTCCACCTTCTCAGAACATAAAACAAGCTTTTCATAACTTTTTAACTCACGAGAAGACAATGACCTTCGATATTTTGGCTTTAATCCTGAGTAAAAATGATTGATTTTACTATCAAGGTCTTAGATAAAATTTGGAGCCTACCTTGCCAATCGAGTGAACCTCTCTTCATAAGTAGCCACTGAGTCGTCCTCTTTCCTCAATTCCATGAATTGTTTTTCCATCCTAAGTCAAACAGCCTTATAAAAATACTTCTCCAGAAACATACCTTTGAATTCATCCCAATCGAGAGCATCAATCTCATCATTGTCCCTGATATTTTTAACCATCGACCACCACTGATATACTTCACCCTCCAAATGGTAAATTACAAGAATATCCTTTTGATTTTATGAACACCCCATGACATCTAAAATCTTCTCCAGTGCTTTAATCCACCCTTCCGCTAGAACATAGCCAGATGATCTTCTGAATGATGGGGGATGTAGCCTCATGAAATGTTCCACCACTGACATGTTCCTCTGCAAATAATCTGGATGATCTCATGCATGGATACCACCACCATTTATCGCTTGAGTCAACTGCGCCATTACTGCAAAAAACTGTTTAGTTCCAATTCTGACCTTCTCAGGATGCTGATTCGGAAGTTCATTTCCTTTTGTATGCCTTCCTAGCACTGCTTCCCTGTTTTCTCTGCAGAAAACCATTCTGAACAAACATGTCTTAGATGAATCAACATGGTAATCTTCAAATTATATATCATTTCAATTTTACCACAAAAAAAATATTTTTGGATAATCATTTAATAGAATTATAACTCCTAAATTTATCTAAACCTCCCTTTGATACCATCTATAAGTCCCCATCCTTAAACATTACTTAATCTTGAGTTACATGAAGAATACATGTTGATGATATTTTAAGGTTTAGAGTTTTAGAGAATTAGATCATAAATCATGCATTACATTCCACATTTAAACAAAGTGATTACATAAAAGATAGTACTCATTTCCCCCATCAACAGAAACATATTTAAAATAAAACATTGACTTTTTTCTGACACATCCTTGATACTATCATCACATCATGTACCTTTCCCTTGACCAGTGAAAAAACATTTAAAAAACATGGGATGAGGATAAAAATCAGAGTAAGGGATATAAAAGTACGAAATGAAAACATTAGTCCATGTATAAAATCATACTTTACTCATAAAACATATGAATTTTAACATACCTCATCAAATCATGAATAAATCATAGAAATCATAAGACATAAATGCATCTTGAGGCATTCATAACAATCTTATGTAGAGAGTAACCCTCATGGTTACGTTTGGAATACCCATCACAGTATATTACCTAAATCTATTCGGAGAAACCTTAACATTTAACCCATTCACGTTACTCAAGGAATTGGAGAGCTATATCGGGCTCACCCACCATTAGTTTATTACTAAACCACCCATCTTCATAACAATTCCCAAGAAACATAACATAATCGTATCTCATAAAACATGCATAAAGGAAACATAACATTTCCACTTTTCAATAAAAATATATCAATACAACACATTGATATAAAAATATTATGAAAATCATTTTCAATACCATAACAAAAGAGAAGTAAAAATTGGTATTTATTTTTCATTTTTTTAAAAACATTATGGCTTATAGAGGAAGCTGATGCTAAAAAAATGGTCACGGCGGCGGAGAAGTCGTTTTCGCCGCATACATACAACAAAAAAAACATTCCCTATTATTGTTTAGTAAACAGTTCATATAAAAAAGATTTCTTTTGAATAAATGTAAAATTAAAAGGGGTTTATACACTGTATAAAATAAAGTTGTGTATAAATCAAAATATGCCTCAATGAAAGGAGATTGAGATGAAGTCCCATACCTCGGGTCCGACTTGACTCGATCATTCTTTAACATACTGAATAATAAACATGAGTTAATTTCTACTTTCTTAAGAACCTTTTTCAAGTTCATTATTTCTTTTATATCACTTATTACAATGTTATGAACACTATGTAATTATTTATGTTAATAATGGTCGTTTTGTCGACCGTAGGTACTTGAGTCAAAAATAAACTCTTTACAATTACAAGTTGTTCATGTGGTAAAATATCCATTATATAAAGAACTATATTAATTATGTATATATGATATATATAATATATATCCAATATAAAAAAGAATTTATAATATTACATAACATTTAGAGGTATGAAATAAAATGCACCGTTCATGGAGACGGTAAGACGTACGTACGCAAGAACGCTACTTTCATTTCTATTTCCTATTTAATGGAATTGAATCATAATTATATAAAGGTATATTATAATTACAGTATAATATCATATATAATATCATTAACTCCATCCCTTATATGTCCCACATATGGCATTAACGAATCAAATCACTTCGATGGGGCGGTAGTCCACACTTCCTAAAATAAAGATATCGCGTTTACCCATAATGGAAGCCGTAAAGGTATGCCATAAATGAAAAATACAGAATCTTAAGGAAAACATAAACATATTATATATCATATATAAATATAGTGACATCTTAATGGACACCTTTTAAGGTGTTATAATAATATTGAACAATCATCGTTTCGTGAGTCAGAAATTCACCATCCACGGAAACATTATGTTCATTAACCATTAGATGTAGGTGTGAGTATGTTTAGCTCGAATACTTTTTATAAAAACATCCTAGTATATTGAAAATACTGGTTTTGTTACAAAATAAATGAATAAAAATAGTCTAGGTGGTTGGAGAATCAAAATAAAAGAAAAGAATATTACAGAAGACTTTACCTTTAAATCAGCTAACTCCTCTTGGTTTGTACCAAAAGGGTTTCTTGAATATCATTATGCATAAGGTGAGGCTTCTAGGATGAAGAGAGGGATGTGGAGAGATGAAATCAGAAGATATTGGCCAAGAAAAAAGCTTGAGAAGTGTGTGTAGAGAGGTAGAGTTTGGGGCCTTTTATAAGAGGAGAGGAGGGGCACTCTTGGAATGTTATAAAATGATACTTTATATTGAAATGTGTTTCGGATTTAAAAGGTCCCAAATTGACATATTTCTAGGATAAGGTGATAAGGGTTCTAAATATACTCATACAATAGGTCTTCGACATATTTATGTCATAGATTTTATATTATCTTTTCATTTTATTTAAATCATTCATTAGTGAGGTAATCACTGCATCATTATGATGTCATAAAGAATTTAATTTATTTAATGCCTAAAAATTATACAAAAAATACTAAGATGTAAGAAATATTTTTAGATTTCCAATGAGTATATATAGTCTAATATATCATTTATGTAGACAAAATTAAATTTTTTTTACTCAGGTGATACATTCTTTAATATATTTATCTTTCTTCAAAAATAAAAAGATAAAAAGTCATTATCACACAAAAGTGATTCCATGGGTCCCCAAGTTTGGCACAAAACATTCCATGATCTCCCATGAACCAACCAGTAGCATTAGGACACATTTCGGGGTTATTTTTTAATTATGATATTATTTTATTATCATTAACTACCCGATTACTAATTAATCAAGATAATTAAAGATAATTACCGTCGTTACTATTCATAATGTCCAGAAACATAAGAGTCTTGATTACATAATTTGGAACTTCTAATTCCAAATATGTTATCCATTTTAAAAAATCCCAAAAACAGATATTGCAATAATTAATTTAAAAATAATTCCCATTGTCAAAACAAATAGAGGGTATTTTAGAAATAATATCTATGAAATGTTTGGCACTTGTTTATGGCCAATTCCATAGTGAAATTAATCCCAAAGACCACCATTGGATTATATGGTAAACATATATTTTTTTAAACTTAAAAACCATTAAAATTATAATCTAACCATATTATTAAATTAGATGAAAATGCAGTTTTGATGTGAAATACAGTATTTTTCACAATTCATTAAAAAATGAACATTGTCAGAAAAATACCAAAAATTTATCCAAATTAAATTTCAATGTCCCAATCACAAAGAATAAGATTATTTTGACAAATATATGTTATAAAATTGTCAAAATATTTATTTAAAAATGGTTTTCAATCAAAAGGCAGTAAAACAATCTTTTAAAAATATTAGAGTATTCCATGATTAATATTAGATATATTCTCGTTTTAAGCCTCTAAAACACTATCTAATTCATAAATAGACATAGATAAGAATATATATTATTAATTACTTACTTGGGATGTTATATGCATGTTGGATTCACAACTTACCCATAACTCCCCCTTTATGTATCCTTCCATAAGGATAGATTTATGAATCAATTATCCCCCTTGACAACACTATCCAAAGTTAAGATGAGAGAGGGGAGAGAAACACTTACCTTAACCTTGATGAATAGGAGGTTGGACACCCATGTTCAACATCAATTTTGAAAATGGTTCCTTCGATAATGGATTTTTGAATATATCAGCAACTTGTTCCGATGCTGGAACATACTCTAGCCTCAATTCATTCTTCTCCACCTGCTCTTTGATGAAGTGGTACTTTATATCAATTTGTTTTGAATGAGAATGTTGTACTGGATTTCTTGTAAGAGTTACTGCACTCTAATTATAAAAACCAAAGAAAAATGGTATCTTTACTTCAACAAGTATATCATCTAATCAACCCTTCATCCACGTTAGTAGAGTTGCAACTTGAGTAGCAACAACATACTCAGTTTCAGTTGTGCTAAGTGTCACTGAATTCTATTTTTGGTATGCCAACTAACACAACATTTTCCTTGAAAGAAAAATCCACAAGATTTGGATATTCGATCATCAACAATTCATACCCAATCAATATCAGAATACCCAAATTGATCAATATTTCTTGAGCCATCATTCTTGATTCCAAAATTTTTTGTGCCATTGATGTATCTAAGATTTCATTTTCCTGAAATAAAATGTGATTCTTTAGGGGCACTCTGAAATCTTGCACATAATGTGATAGCATAGACTATGTCGGGTCTTGAGGTAGTCAAATACAACAGACTTCCAATCAGCTTTATAAACTCTTTTTGATCAACTTCTTTGCCTTCTCCATCTTTAGTCAACTTGGATCCAACTAAAATTGGTGTGGAAACTGGTTTCGAATTTTCCATGCCATGCTTTATCATATGTTCCTTAGCATACTTTTCTTAGGGAAAAAAGTGATTCTTCTTCAGTGAAATTTGTAGCCCAAGAAAATACTTCATTTCTCCCAGCATAGAAATCTCAAATAACTTCTTCATCTCATCCAAAAATTTTTCACAAGATCTGTCATAATTTCTAGAAAATATAATATCATAGACATAAACAATAACGATCAGTGAAAAATCCTGAAATTATTTGATGTAGAGATTGCTATCAACTCTCCCTTTCATAAATATTATCGTCTTTAATCAAGTATCTAATTTAGAATACCATGCTCTCGGAGCCTGTTTTAGCCCATATAAAGCCTTATTCAACCTTCACACATAACTTTCATCATTTCCAATAAAAAATCCACATGGTTGATCTATGTAAACTTCCTCGTCAAGTTCACCATTCAAGAATGCGGATTTTAGTTTCATTTGAATGAATTTGTAACCTCGTTGTGCTGCAATTTCAAGAAAGATTCTGATTGTGTCAAATATTGCAACCGAAACAAAGGATTCATCAAAATAAATGACATAAATTTGTGAAAACCTTTTGAAAACCAATATTTCTTTTTTTCTTATTACTTTACCTTCTTTATTTAGCTTGTTCCAGAAAACCCACTTTGTACCAATAAGGTTCTTGTAGTCTGGCATGGGTACACGTTCCCAAGTATCATTATTCTTTATCTGATCATGCTCTTCATTCGTTTCATGAACCCATTATGGATGCTCACAAGCTTTATTTACATCATTTGGTTCAAATTTCGAATAAAGAGAAGTATGTGATATAGAATTCGTTGTTCTTCTTGTCTGAACCCTCTGATGTTTGTTTCTAATAATATTCTGAGCGTCCACTTGTTTTCACAACCTAGGATGAGTTGTTTGAACTTCTTCCTCATCACTCGAGATTTCTAGGTCAGATTCCCCTTCAAGGGTAGGATTAACACAGTCTGTAGCATTATCAGAATCATTAACAAAATCTTCTCTATCCTGCACAACTTCCACATCAACACATGACTGCTTTTCTTTCCCAACATTTTCAACCAATTTTACATATGAAGAATCAAAAATTATTCTTGTTTATTTGTTGAGACATATATATCCTCTTCCTTCTATAGCATATCCAATATAAATTCCATCATCTCCCATTTGCTCAAGCATTCCATGTTTTCCACCTTTCTTCTTTATAATGAATGGACTCCCAAATACTCTTAAATGTTTTAGAGTTAGAGTTTTCCCATAGAAGATTTCATATGGAGTCATATCTGAGTTTGGATTATAGAAGCATCAGTTCTAAATATAAATAGCAATGTTCATGGCCTGCTTCCAATAATAATGAGAAAGACTATGTTCAAGTAACATAGTTCTCCCCATTTCCACCAGACTTCAATTATTTCTTTTAGTAACCCCATTTTGTTGAGGTGTGTATGGTGAACTGAACTCATGCAGAATTCCATGTTTCTCAAGGTAACATTCAAACTCTACATTCTTATACTCACCACCATTATTAGTTCTCAACATCTTCATTGAATACTCACATTCCTTTTCTGCTTTCCTCCTGAAACTCTTAAAAATTTTCTGAGCATCTGACTTATGTCTCATATACATAACAAAAGTAATGCGAGTAATGTCAAAAATGAAAGTAATGAAGTAATTATCTCCATTTTTTGATTTCATGATCATTTGTCCACATATATCAGAATCTATAAGTTCCAAGGGTTGTTTTGAACGAATTTCAACTCTATTATGAAAAGAGTTTGTAATCATCCCGTTTTTCACAAATAGTGCATCACCAATCTCTTCTTCTTGATAAATTAGGAATATCTCAGACACTGTATCATGTCAATAACTTGCATATATTTCTCTGACACATATTTCCCAACATTTTATACCATAACTGATTTTCATCCAGTACACCCATGTAACAATAGTTCTGCACTTCACCAACTTGGGACAAATTCCCTCTTGTGCGTTGATCCCTTGTAACTATATCTCCATCATTTTTAATTTTCACGACAAATCAATATTTTCAGAATAGAACATTGTTTCTCTCATGAAAAATTTGTGAAACCCATAGAAGATTATGTTTCATCCCCTCAAAATATAATGTTTTCTTAGATTTTATTTTTTCTTTTCCGATGATGGCTAATCCAACACCTTTTATTCTCAGAGAATCATCATTTCCAAATGTAACGGTTCCTTTTTTGAAGTCCTTCGCATTCTTCAGAAACATTAAGTCTCCTATCATATAATAAGAACACCCAATATCATGAATCCCTGGATGTTCTCCTTTTGTAGATTTAAAAGATGTTTCGACAACAAGATCTTTTTTTTCTTCCTTTTCCTTCACTTTCTGTTTTGTTTCCTCCAATTTCCTAGCCAGGACAATGTGTTCTGGCCAGACAACCATGCACTCTTTCTTTTCAGACGTATCAGACCTATCCCTTTTATCTTTTAAAAACTCAAGCTTTTAAGAATTATTAAGAATCCTTTGTTGCTCTGGTAACACACTAAGGAAGCTCATGGCTAGATGTCCAGGTCAATCACATCATTCACCAATAGTTTCCAGTTTTTGGAACCTATTCTCAAATTTCACATCAGTCTTCTCAGATATGTACTGAAATTTATTTGGAGACTTTTTATTTTGAAAGGATTGACTCCCCCTCAATCCTTGTATTTCTAAACTTGTGTAATAGTTGTAGTGTTTTTGGTTGAACCAACACATATTTTCCATGTGTCTGAATCCACCACAATACCAATAATAACCATAGAATGAATATTTCCCTATGAAAATTCTATACTAACCAGATTTGTGAAAATGCTTCTCAACAACATTCTTAATAGAACTATTCTGACCATCAACCTTCATGATTTCATTTGTTACTCCCTTTCTCATTTTAGATTTAATAGCCCCATATGTATTTGAAGCCTTTCTTGACTCGTTATTTTTATCCACTTCTGATTTTTCATCATTGTTGACTTTGACCACATACATGGTCTTTCCATCCTTGTTCTCATCAGAACCAATTCCGTCTTTCATTTCAACCTTTGAAGGTAACTTATTAGGATCCTTGTTTGGTTCATTATTACTAGAACATTCACCAACTTCTGAGATATAATTTTTGAAACTGATATTCATTTCTTTAGCTTTATAAAGTTTCTACTGGAAAAGTTCTAACTCTTCTTCTATTGCCTTCAGCTTTACTTCAAGATGATCATTACGATTCTTTTTATTCTCAAGAGAATTTATCAGATCATCAATCTGCTTTTCCATCTTGATTTTCTCATGAGTAAAAACTTCTTGATTGTTTAATGTGCAATTTCTATTTATCTACTTGTTGTTTTCCTTCTCAAGCCTTCTGATCTTACTCGAGCATTCTTTCAACTCTTCTTTCAGAAGATTTTCATGTTGAGTTTCTTCTTCTTCTTCTAAATTGTTGATCTCGTACTCTTCATTATTAAATTCATTAATAAAGTTATTCTCTCTAGTTTCCTTAGAAAATAATTTCTCATATTCATCTTTGCTATCTTCTTCATCTTCATCTTTAGATAAAAAGCTTCGTCATTTTTATTTGAAGAACTTTTTATCCTTCCCATTTGAAAAATAATTATCTTTTTCAGCTTGTTTCTTACCCAACCTTCTTGGCCATCTGTTATCATCATCATTGTTTTCTTTTTTATTCTTTTGAGGAAAGTTAGCCACAAAGTGACCAACCGATCTACACTCAAAAAAATTCAAGGGAATTTTACCCTGGTATTTCCCAATACCTCTTTTCACATTCATAGAAAACAAGGATACAATTTCATCAAAATTTTTACATACCTCATCTTCAGAATCGGATTCACCAACATCATCTTCTATAAGTGTCTTATTTGACTTATCTCTCTTTGTAGCCTTGAATGATATTTCTATACCAGGTTTTGTTTTTCCCTTCATAATCTTCTCTCTTCTCATCTCATAAATAATGAGAGTTCTATGAAAATCATCCAAAGATAATATTTCAGGTTCTCTATCTTCTAATGAAGAAACTTTAGCATCAAACTTGTCAGGAAGAGTTGTCAATATCTTTTCAACCACTGTTGAATCCTCTAACATTTCACCACAACATATAATTGTACTTACAATATCATTTATCTTGGTAAAGAAATACCCAACATATTTAGATTCTACCATTTTCAAATCTTCATAGTTTATTCTCCAGATTTGTAGATTATCCTTCTTCACTTTTGTATTTCCTTCATAGATGTTCTTCAGTTTGTCCTAGATTTCTTTGGCTGTATCAAAACCTTTTACTCTTAAAAATTCACTCTTAGAAAGAGATGATAGTAATGCATTTTTATCTCTTCCACCATTCTCAAGGTTCTTCTTATCGATAGGATTAAGAGGACCTTGTCGTCAATAGAAGGAAATCCATTCATTGTAGTTTCATTAACATCATATCTAAGAGACATAAGATAAGGAATCATTCTATTCTTCCAGATGTGATAGTTCATTCCATCAAAAATTGGAATCCCCTTACTGTTCGCGCAATTTTGATTCTCCATCATAACTTCTCTTCAACCACTTCAGAAAAGAATAATGAAGGGAACTTGTGCCTTTGATACTAATTGACGTTCCCAGTCAGTATCCAAGTATCACTGAGAGGGGGAGGGGTGAATCCGTGATATCTTTTTCTTTTTATATTGCCCATTTTTGAAACAAACTTGGCCTCTTGTTAAAGAGTTTATTCCCTCTTGAACACACACAACCACAGGAACACAAGATTTACAAGGTTCACTACTCAACAAGAGTAGCTAAATCCTTGGTATGGTACAAAAATAATCTAGTACCACACAATCCACTAGAAAAAAATCATTTGATGTGGAATACAATGAGTAGGATATACCCTTACACTCGTGTAGCACTTTGAAACCAATACAATAGTGTGTGTACTAGTTATTATCACAAATAGGGTAATACAATGTATCATTTATTTTTAATGAAATTACCCAAATAAAATCTTTCAAAGAAATTATTCACTTTCCTCCCAAGAAGCTGGCAGGAAACCCTGGTTAAAACAGCTTGCGCGCCCACTTCCCCTTGCGTGACCTATACTTGCATGCCTAAAACATGAGTTCCTCTTCTTGTACATGGCCTACGTGCACACTACCCTTCAGATGCGTTGCCTACTTGTAGCCTACACGCCAACTAACACTTGAGAACCTCCAACTCGCGCGTCCCTATATTGCGTGCCTTCTAACAACCCTCAATATGCACACACAACTCTCTACATGCACAACCATAGCTCAAAAATAATTCTCAAGTATTGAGCCTTGAAAAATGAGGAGGCCAGTCGTCTATTTATAGTCATTTTGGTGACTTGAGCAAACTATACTTATGCGCTGATACTTCCACGCCGCTTTATTTGTTTCACACCCTTCCAGCACTAGCGCGAAACTTTCTTTCTATTGTCATATTATGATATGATAATGTTGGAATATGTCTTTCCGAAAACATACACTTGCATGCCTCAGATACTTGCATGCCATACGTGCACGTTGATTATACTTGCACGCCACACTTTCATGCCACTTCTGGACTTGCGCACCAATAATTAACTTGTGCAACACTTTTTTTCCTTTGAATTATTTTGATGGAATGATCATGAAATATGACTTGGGAGCCACTTACACTTATGCATCAATACTTGCGTGCCACCACTTGCATGCCACCACTTGCGGGCCAATACTTGTGCACCACTTTCTTTCCTTTTCCACATTTCTGAAATACTTCTATTTGAAATATGACTTGTGCGCCTCTACAGCACTTTCACACCGGCACTTACGCGCCACCACTTGTGCGCTTCCACATGTGTGCCGCCACTTGCGTTCCGCCACTGGCGTGCCGCCACTTGTGTGCTGACATTTTGTCGCCTTCTTCTTGTCTTTATCATTTTTTGATAGTATGATATTGAGATGTGTTTTGGTGAAACACTTCTTTACACTTTCTATCCTTCATACGACTTGCACCACAAGTTATCCAAACTCTTGATGATTTCAAGATACAAATCAGGAAAGCATCGTCTGATTTACAATCCTTTACAAAGTGAATTGATTTATTTTTTGACAACAAAAGACAACACTCTGTAATAGCAAACTTTTCTTACATCCTTATCCATCCAACTTGGTCCCAACACTTATAAGGTACAAATATTATAGGTTTACAATAATTATTTTTGGATTAAAAAATGCACCTTTTATTTTTAAGAATATGATGAACATGGTATTCAAAGAATATATGGATATTTTTTTGGTACCTGTTGATGATATTTAGGGTAATAAAAAATCTACAGGGACCAAGGGAATTAATTTCAAATATTACCTAATACTTATAGATGAAATAATTTATATGTTAAATTTAGGATGTGTGAATTATGGCTTCCAAAATATTTATTTTGGGGCTATATTGTTTCCATGTATATAACCCTAGTTGATCATGTGATGAAAATAGAAGTCAAAGAATTGACTAAATTTGAAAATACTAGGGTACATAGTTCCCTTGTATTTTCATGTTACTATCAGTGATTTTTTTTAAAAAGATTTAAAATTTTATAACCCATTAATAAATATTACTTGTAAAGTGTTTAAATTTATATTGACAAAGGAATGTGATGAATGTTTTGAAGAGTAGAAGTGGAGATTTTTCAATGTTATGATATTGAAAATACAAATTGGATGGGATCAAATTGTGATATATTGATAATAATTTAAAAATGACATTTATATGAAATTATATGAAATGATAGTTTCTTTTTCTATACATCAGGGTAGTCAAATAATCAGGAACATAACTATACAACCCTTGATCCTAAGATGGAATCCACAATATATTCTTTTATGATATGGATTCATTATCTATATTGAAAAATATGTGAGATATAAAAATGTTATATTAGTCTAAAATAAAAAATTTTCATATAAATATGGAAACATGAGTAAAAGGATATGGATTGAGCTCCACATGGATTATGATTTCTCAACACACTACCATAAGAGTATGGAAAAATATGTATCAGATGTATCGGTTAAGAAAGATCATGAAGACAAGACCAAAATAAGGATTATCAATGAACCTATGTTTAAGTATTATGTAATCATTGATATGAGAATTATTATGGAAGGAGTTAAATTAAGCCTTTTTAATTTGATTATATAACTGTATTTATTTGAAATGTCAAAAATTTCTTAGCCTACTAACGAGAATTTTTAAATGAAAATTAAAATAAAGAAGGATGAGATGCTAGGAAAATTCATTTATGTAGATGGTGTGTTGAAATATGGAAATAGGTTAAATGTTCCATATTTACCTGAGTGGAAAATGGAATTATTATATGATGGTTATAATTCACATTTCTCTATACACCGTGGTAGTGATAAAGAGAAATATGGGTCTGAAGGAATATTTTTGTTGGGATAACATGAAGCAGGAAATTTATGATTATATATAAAGATACATAATTTTTCAATAGGTGAATGATGATAGAAAACATCTTAGGTGTAGGAACCTAGATATTTATTTCTGATATGGATCTTGAATTCGGAAGTTTTTGATGAAAAATAATGAAATGGAAATTTTTTAGGTAAACACCATGAACTTTTTAGTATAGACCGTGTACCCGATTGTTGCATGTAGCCGTGAACTGTCCATTTAATGGATGAGTACATGGCTGTGTAGGTGACCTAAAAGACCGCCTAAAGCAAGGGCCGATTGAGGCTAGTACATGGAGTGTATATTAAATGAACACACTATGTACATTTTTTTGATAAAATGGATATGGGTTCCATCTAACGTCCAGAAATACCTTCTTCTCCCCTCGGTTAGTATAGGAGAGTGATGGAATGCCGATGAACTTCAAGATCCTCCTAGTTCATCATCCGACCACCGATTGACACATTTTTAGTTGCGTTGGATTCCCAAAGACGAGTTATATCTTTTATAAGATCCTTTATTCATGATTACTCTTCTCTTCTGGGTATTTCATGATTGATCATTTTTACCTTTTTCATATATCGATGTATTTATTAGCCAATTCAAGGGCCGATGTTCAAGATTATTCCTCGTACATCATCAAGGTAGGTTGTTTCGTCCATTATTTGATTGTCTTTTCATTATATATACTCAATGTGCCAAATACCCAAGTTGGGGTATTGTGTGTTTTGGAAATTTTACCTTGTTTAATACCTAATATGGTTTGTTAGATTGGGAATGTGTAATTGCTTATGGATAAGGTTTAGTAACTTATTATGGGACACCCCATGTGTGTGTTCTTGGGATTGACTTTTTATGGTTGTTTGGCCTAGCCTATAAGGCATACCCTATTTCTCGTAATTATGTTGTTTAGGATGGAGTTTAACTTATTATATGAGATGCATGATCTTCGCATTATGAATGTTTGAAAAAGGGTAATTGACTGTGAGATCTTCCTGATGTAGGGTTATTTATGTATGAAATGTAGTTATGTTGACACTGAGGTATTGACTATGAGGGCTGTCAGGTGGTCATAGACTAGAGGGGTTAGACCATGAGAGCTACCCATAAGGTCATTATTAATTGAATGTTGGACCCAAGGGCATTAACTATGACAACTGCTAGTCGGTAATTATAATTTATTGTTTCTATGTAGACCAGAGGGTATTGACTGTGAGAGATTCCTTGGTGGTCATTTGTAAAATATTAGTGCTATGTGGGACGAAGGGGGTTAGATTGCATGAGCTTTCCGAAATGGTTGTAATTTTATTTGAATTGATGATATGTTGAACCATAGGGGTCAGAATGTGAGAACCTTCCTAGAGGGTTGCCTATGAATGATTGAATGATTCTGATGATTATGCTATGGCAAAGCACATGCTTGGAATCAATCATACATTATTGATTAGATGGTATTTTGAGAGATCTGATGTTATTATTATACAAGGGGATACATATATTAGGCTAGATATTGAGGTTACATTATTCATTAGTTTGAATAACTAATAAATATATGTGAATGTAATTAGAAACTATAGGATTGTTTACTTTTCAGTGCTTCCAAGTTTGTTGTTTCATTTTCATAGTGCCTGCTATATATATTCACCAATAGTTAGGCATAGATCTTTTGGTGGTTGCCTACTGGGATTCATCACATACCCTATTTGGGTCATTATTTTTTGCCAAAAATCATTATATGGTTGCATGTATATATAAGGGAAAGTTCCCTTCTTCACTAGGTACTAGATTTTTGTTAGAGCTAGAGAGCATGTGACCAAGTTGAGGATAATAATGTTGTTGTAGTTTACTTCTTTTATATACTTTGGTAGTATTGTATTTCCATCATAGTGACTTGTTTGGATGATTTATTATAAACAAGTTACATAGATCATTCATAAATATGCTTCAGTGTCATATTTCCTATCATAGATCCATTTTTTACTTTTGTTGTATGGTTTTACTACTATTGCTATTGTTTACTTTTTTTATTCCACAATATATACTCTACCAATAAGTGTATAGTTTCCCCATTATCACACCATGGTCCTCGCTACTAGTTAAATTCCTCTAGCATTTTGGAAAATGCGCTTGAGTTCATTTGACCAACTGGTTATGGGGCCCCATTTGGCGGGACCTGAAACCAGGACATTATAAAGGGGTGTCAATGGTTTTTCTTTTCTGTTGTGTCTTACTTTTTCGAGCCTATAAACATGGATATGAAGTTATAAGTAGTTTTTAATAACATGTTCGATGGTTTATCTATCCTATGTACACGGGAAAGCTGATTTACCTTGAATATTGAAATTTTTACGGTTTTTCAATTTTTACAGTTGATATGATTTCACCATTGAGCGAAATACTTTTTTTTGCTGTTATAATTGATATCATTATGGTTATATTTTTGTTACAACCTGATGAGATGAGGGTATTCCATCTCATGCATCATTTAGGGACTTTTTAGAGATCACATGTTATAAATTATTTTCATGCCATTTAGGGTGAATTAATAATTTTATGTTGTTGGGATATATGTTTTTCTAGATAAGCATGTTGTTGGGATATATTCCATGAAATAATACCTGCTATTTTGATTGTGTTTCTATCTATATAATGATTCATTTGGTTGTATTCCAAACATTGGTACTTGATGTGTTATGGGCCCTCTTCGAAGAGAATTTAGTGGATAATGTTTGAACATTAATTGATTTTTTTTCAAGTTATGATGTGAAAAAATAACAAACATTGATTCGTAGGGAGTATGGGCTCCCCCAGGTTGAAAATTTTCATAATTTGGAAAAAACAATTACATTTTTAAGGGTTCTAGAAATTTTTTAGAGGCCTATAATCCAAAATCCTAGACAACACAACATTCTATGTATTGAACACACACCACTAGTTATTCTATTCTGTAAGAGACAACATTTATTACGTACATGCCATGTACAATTTTAACATTCCATGTAGTCTTTATCTCTGTGACTGACTGTGTGAGTAGAGACATGGGGTTGATAAAAACATGGTAGAACACACCGTGTTTTTGGATTACAAGCCACACCATAAATTACTATGAATCTAATCATGTGACCAATGAATCGGGTGGATGAAACTTAGGATGAACAAGTCGTGTATATATTATACATGTCGGGTAGTTATAAATTGTGTATCCGGCCGTGTAATCAATGAAATGGGTGGATTAGAATTAATTAGTACACGAGCGAGTCTAGGGTGAACATTCCATGTAGTGTTACCTAGAAGAGAACCCTGTTGTTCTATATATGTAGATGTACTTGGGCATGGGGGAAAATTCCAGTACACACCATTTCTTGGGAGGAACACTCCATGTGTAAGGGTGTTACAAACCTAGGATTTGAAGAGGAAAAAACCATTTTAAAAGATTAAGGAACACTCCATGTAGTGTTTATACAGGTTGTGTAATCCTGTTTTGTAAAAAATGAATGTTTCTCTTCTCATTTTATGTTCTTACACTTCTATGTTGCTATTCTTGGTAACATTAAACTATGGTGTGTGCTTGAACTTACAGATTCATTCCATTAAGAAATCATCTGGCTGTATTCCATGTACAAGGGAACGATCAGAAAATGGAAATGGTATATCAGGGACTACCAGCAGATCCTCCCATTGTGCATGTCTTAGGACCAGCTGTTATACTGGATGCAGGTGTTGATTTTGTATTCCATGATGGATTTTTGAGAATGTTGTAGGAATTTCTGAGAGCACTACATCCTTCCCTACAATGGAGGAGTTGACGAGGGTGTTCCAATAGTTTCATCCTCCAACTTTTTTAGGGTATATAGGACCACAGGATGTAGAGTCATGGTAGGAGGCCATGTTAGCTAGATTTGAGCATTTGGAGATGCCTTTGGATAGGAGGGTGAATCATTCTATGTACATGCTACATGATCCTACCATGGGATGGTCTGCTGTTATCTCACAGGTGGAATGTCATCGGGATATGGCTTGAGAATAGTTTCATAGGACCTTCTATGATAACTTTTACCATGAGACATTGAGGGATAATTGATCATGAGAGTTCATTCATAAAGATTAGTGTGCTCATTCAGTGATGGACTATTGTTCTCATTTCATAGATCATTAGTGAGTCACACATGTTTTGAAAGGTGATGATTTATCCTTGGTTAGGAGATTTGAGGATGGTCTCAGGTATGACAACCAATCATATATGAATGTTTTTAGGATTACTTTGGTGACTACTATAGTAAATTAGGTTCTAATTACTTATCGCAATCTAAGGAAATTATGTGGTATGAGCTAGGGTGGTTCAACATCTAGGGAAGGTACTCCTTCGACAGATAGGAGGAAGAACCATATGGTGATTTCACATGATGTTTATTTATGTATCTAGGTGGTTTGTTACCCATCCAGGATGAGTGGTAATACGAGAACACATTACCCAATGGACCCGTCGAGTGTTAGTCCTATATAAATATGGGTTGTCTTCATCATTTTTTAGATCTGGTGTGGTTATCACGCTAGACACTCCATTGGGGATTATGATGACAAGTGTATGTCAGCGAATGAAGTTCCCTCTTGAGGTTGGTAGGTTTCACTTCTTGTGGGACCTCTATGTCTTAAAGATTATATGATATTATTTCATTCTCGAAATGGACTGGTTGGTCTCCTTCCAGGTCTTGGTTGACTGCTATCACTACTAGGTGATTTTCATGTCACCATAGGGCATGCCTTTTCTACAAAAGGGTGAATGAGATATCTAGGTTAGTATACTGGGACTTGAGCATCATGGGTTGCAAAGAATTATTGCTCAAAATGCTAGTTCAAATTTGTAAGATCTTGGGAATTCAAAGATAGACATTCCACCAGTGGAGGATCACTTCAGGCATGTGTTTCCTGATGGATTTTTTGTTTTATATCTAGAGTGAAAGGTATATTTCTCTAATGATCTTGTTACAAGAGTGAAAAAAATGTCCATTGGTATTTATAGGATGACTACACTAGAGGTAATGGAGCTCAAGAAGTAGTTAGAGGAGTTTCAAGAAAAGGGTTTCATTTGAACTAGTACTTCTCCTTGAGATTAAACCATTCATTTTTGCAAATATGGAAGATAGTACCCTCAGAAATTGTGTGGATTATTAGAAGATGAACAGGTTGATAGTAAAGAGATGACATCCCTTTCCAAGGATTTATGATCTTTTAGATCAGCCTCAAGGATCTCTCGTGTTCTCAAAGATTGAGTTGAGATCCAATTGTCATCAGTTGTGCGTTAGACCATCAGATATACCACTTGTAGGCTTTCTGAGAAGGTATAATCTATATGAGTATTCGATTATGATGTTCGGTCTCACAAATGCACCGATAGTTTTCATGGAACTGATGAACAGAGTGATCTATCCTTACTTTGATTGTTTTGTGGTAGACTTCATGAACTATATCTAGGTATACTCTCACACTTGACATGACCATGCAACCCATCTTGAGATCATAATGAGTACAGTAAGGGAGCATCAATTATATGAAAAGCTCTCAAATTTCCTCTTTTTGATAGACCAGATTTATTTCTTGGGTCATGTTATCTCAGTGACAAGAGTATCAGCAGAACTAGGGAAAGCTAGAGCAGTAGTTTCCTTGGAGTATCCAAAGAACGTCTTTGAGGTATATATTTTCCTAGGGTTGTTTTCTTACTACATTCTCTTTATACAGGACTTTTCACACGTAACAGTTCCACTAACATTCCTGACTAAGAAGGGTGAAAAGTACTTGTGAAAAAATTCCAATGATTCATCCATTTAGGGGATAAAAGGGAGATTGACTTCAACATTGATACTTGTATTTCCAAAGCTGGGTAGGAGTTACATCATTTACGATGATACATCAGGGATTGGGATTAGTTAAGTTTATATGTAGTGGAAGGAGTCATTGTGTACATGTATCCATAGTTGAGGCCACGTGAGAGGAACTACATGACACATGATCTCAAGTTAGCTGTAGTGGTGCATGAATTAAATTATTGGAGACATTATCTTTTGGGAGAGCATTTTATGGTATACCCTGACCACAAAAGTCTCAAGTATATCTTTACTCAGCATGATTTGAATATGAGATAGCAAAGGTGGGTTGAGTATCTTTAGTCCTTTAACCTTGTGCTTGACTACAAACCTAGGAAATACAATGTAGTGGATGATGCATTGAGTTGGAGGACTCAGATACAGTTAGTTTCGGAGGCCATTAGTGAGTGGTATCTTATGGATATGTTCTTAAAGATTCATTTAGAGGAGCATAATAGAAAAGGGAATACATTTCATTCTTCAATAAATTTTACGTCTACTCTACTGGATCATGTGTGAATGAGGCAGCTATCAGATTTCAAAGGCCTAGTCCAACGGGAGAGTCTTTCTGGTGAGGACCCTACTCTTGGGTGGACCATAGTTGAGGATGAAGTTTTGCGTTTTCATGGACACATATGGGTGTCATCATACATACGTGAGGATTAGATTTAATATTTACATTCCTCATCATGGGTATTTTATCATCGTGTCACCATGATGTATCAAGATCTACACCAGTAGTATTGGTGGCTTGGAATGGAGTGGTATGTAGCGGGTTTTGTTATGAGATGTTCATCCTTTCAATAGGTGAAGATGGAGCTTCTGTGACCAGTAGAGATTTTACATCAATTACACATTTTCGAGCTGAAGTGGAATGATGTTGCGATGGATTTTGTGATGGGTTTACCGAGGACCCCAAGAGGGAATGATGCAGTTGTAGTTGTTGTTGACAGACTCACGATGGTGGAACATTTCTTGAAAATCAAGGAAACCTTCTGTGTTTATGAGCATGGATGGTTTCAAATTTTAGACCTGTTATGTTTGAATGGGGTTATACACTCTATCATTTTTGACAGGGGTTCCCGGTTTAATTCTCCTATCTGTCCTGGACTACAAAGGGATTTGGGTACACAAGTACATCTTTGTAAAACATACCATACCTAGATAGATGACTAGTCCTAGCATATGATTCAGGTTTTTAAGGACATGCTATGAGCCTACCTTCTATATTGTGTGGGCTCTTTGTAGTGACATATAGAACCAGGGGAGTTTTCTTACAATAACAGATTCAAAGTGACGATTCAGATGGGACCTTACAAGTATTTTTACGCTAGGCAATGATGATCACACATATATTGGATATAAGAAGTCGAGGAAGCTATGTTGGGACCTTGTCTTATCTAAAAGATCATAGTAGGTGGATTGTATTGGTAAGAGGATGACTACTGAATATTCTTAGTAGAAATATTATACTGATCGACAAAGACAACCTCTCAGGTACGAGGTCAAAGATTAGGTTCTCTTATGGGTCACATCGTGTTTGGGACATAGGAGGATTAGGATACATGGTAATCTTTCACCAAGATACATCGGGCTATTTGTGGTTTTGGAGAGAGTCAAGACAATTACTTATCAGTTTCAATTATTGTAGAAGTATTAGGCTATGTAGGATGGCTTTCATGTTTCATAGATACAATGTGACTTTTCAAGACCGTCATACATTTTTCTAGCTGAGGAGATTGAGTTTGTGGTGGATGCATCCTTCGAGAAGAACCTTATTCAGATTGTGGATAATAGAATGAAGGTTCCCCATGGCTGGTCTATTCCCCTGGTATGAGTGTTATAGCGGCACAGGAAAGTACTAGACAAGACATGGGAGAGGGTGGCTGATGTACGATCCTAGTGGCTAGATTTGTTGGAAGCTTCTTATTCACCACCCATGGAAGGGAAATTTGTGAATGAATTTCGTTATGTATAGAAGTTTTTATGAACCCAGTTCTTCATTTCTAGTATGAATCTTTATTTTATGTGTTTTTATGGAAAAAAGAATAAATTAAAATTTTCTAAGTTCATGCGGTGTACTATTGAGTACAATTTATGTATTCGGTTGCCGTGTGTTGCGTGTTCTGGTCATGTAACAGCTGAGTACATGGCCATATAGGTGAGCAAGAAGACTGCAAAAGGTTGGCCTGGTTGAGGCTAGTACATGGCATGTACAATAAATGAACACGCCATGTACTTTTCTTTTTTATTTGATAAATCAGTGCAGGGTGGAATCTCACATCTAGAAATAACTTCTTCTCCCCTCTGTTCGTATATGAGAGTGACAGAATTCCAAATAACTTCGAGCCCCTCCCGGTTTACTGTCTGACCTCCATTTTAGACTCTTTCGGTTGCGTTAGATTCCCACCGGTGAGTTCCATCTTTACATAGATCCATTCTTCTTGATTCCTCCTATCTTTTTGGTATTTCAATGTTGACCATTTTTACCCTTTTCGTATATCTACTTTGTTCTAGGACGATACATGGGATGACGTTTACGAGTGTTCATCATAGAACATCATGGTATGTTTTTTGTGCCTTTCATTGATTGTCTTTGGATTATATATGCATAATGTGCTGAATACCCATGTTGGGGTATTTTGTGTTTTGGGAATTTGAGCATTTTGAATACATGCTAGTGTTTGTTTTATTGGGAAAGGGTAATTTATTATGCATATGGTTTTATACCTTTTTATGGGACACAACATGGGCATGCTCCCCTGATTGAAATTTAATGGTCATTTGGGCTAGGTTTTCTATAAGGCACACCTTGTTTAAATGCCTTAAATTGTTTAGGATGGGGGTTCCCTGATTATATGAGATGCATGTGTTTAACATTGTGAATGTTTAACTGAGGGGAATTAATTGTAAGGGATTCCCTAAGTATGGTAATTTATGTATGAATTGTTGTTATGTTGACCCTGAGGTATTGACTGTGAGAGCTGTCGAGTGGTCAAAGGAAAAAGTGGTTAGACCATGAGAGCTACCCAGAGGGTTGTTATTAAATGAATGTTGGACCATGGGGCATTGACTATTATAGTTTCGAGGTGGTCATCATAATTTATTGTTACAATGAAGACTATGGGGTATTGACCATGAGAGCTACCCATGTCGTCGTTTATAAATGATCAGGGCTATGTGGGACCAAAGGGGTTAGACCGTGTAAGCTTTCCCATAGAGTCTATATTTTATTTGAATTGATGATATGTTGAACCAAAGGGGTCAGACTATGATAACTTTTTTAGAGGGTTTTATATGAATGATTGATTGATTGTAATGTGTCTACCAAGCCAAAGTACACACTTGGGATTGATCTTACATGATTTTTTAGATGATAATTTGAGATGTCTGTAGTTATTATTATAAAAAGGGATATAGATCTTAGGGTAGATCCTTAGGTTACATTATTAAATGGCTTGAATAATAATTGAATGTAAATGAATTTAATTGGGAACTATAGGATTGTTTAATTTTGTGTACTTTCTTGTTTATTGCTTCATTTTCCATAGTGAATTATATATATATATATAGATAGTAATAGTTATGAACATATCTTTTGAAGGATTCCTAATGGGATTCATCTCAAACACTATTTGGGTCATGCTTTTGGGCCCAAATAGATTATATGGTAGTAGGTATATATAAGGGAAAGTTCCCTTCTTCATCAGGTTCTTGAGTGCTGTTGGAACTAGATAACATTGGACCAAGGTAAGTCTTGTGATGCTATTGGAGTTTATATATTTTATATAATTTTGTTTTAGTATTGTATTTACATAATTTTGACTTATTTATATTCATTAATAGACATATGTGACTTACATAATTTATATATATGCTCCAGTTTCTTATTAGCTATCAGTCTTCCGTTGTTTACTTCTATATTATGGTTTTACTACTTCTGATACTATTTACTTTTTGTTATTCCACTATGTATACTTTCACAAGGGGGTATTAAATTTCCCATTATTAGACCTTGTTCTTCACTATTGGAAGATAGCCTCTGGAGTTTGGGGAAAAGCGCTTGAGGGAATGTTACCTACCAGGTACGAGGCAGCATTGGGCGACACCCATAACTGGGATGTAACACTATAGGAGTCATGACACGTATAG
Source organism: Viscum album (assembly GCA_963277665.1). Lineage (NCBI taxonomy): Eukaryota > Viridiplantae > Streptophyta > Magnoliopsida > Santalales > Viscaceae > Viscum > Viscum album. The sequence continues at coordinate 1,474,921,277 of OY728152.1, read as the reverse complement.
ATATTCCTACGATGATTTTGGATGATATCATTATGTTATTTTTCATCATATTGCTTTAAATTAGTATAAATTTTGATCATATATGGGTTATTATTGATCACCTTAACAAATATGCACATTTCCTTACCATAAGAGAATATTTTCCCCTTGATCATATTTCACAACTCTATATTACTAATTTTAAAGACTTCATAGTGAACATATTTCAATTTTATCTACTCATAATATATTATTTACTTCAAAATTTTAAAAAATTCAATGAATGTTCTTGATACCAGGATTCATTTGAGCACATCTTATCATCCAAAAACTAATTGAAATCTTGAAAGGACTGTTAAAACATAATAAAACATGTTTTGGTCATTCTCAATCAACTTTCAATGTATATGGTATCGTTATTTACCATTTGGGGTGATTTTCTATAATAATAACATCATTTCAGATATTAAAATGATGTTTTATGACAAATTATTTGGATGAATTTGTCATATTATAACCTATTGAAAAGAAGTTTGTAAATGGAATTTTATAACCGAAGAAATTTTTATGGAGACAATGATAAAGGTAAAAACTATTCAGAACAACATTAATTAATATTAAAGAAGGTACGAAATCTATTATGATAACCAAAGGAATGATTTGGAATTTCACGGGGAGATCTTTTTTTCTTGAATGTATCTCAATGGAAGGGTGTTATAAGGTTTGGTAAGAATGGGAAACTAATCCTCAGGTCTATCATACATTTTCAAATTCAGGAATGAAATGGTTCTATGACTTACCATAGAGTAATGATAATGTCTATACGGTAATTATATGATGTGTTCCACATATCATTATTAAGTAATTACATTCCAGACCCAAAGCGTGCTCTCACCTATAAAAAACTGGATTAGATCCTAATATATCTTACTATAAAGAGAATTTACTAATTCTTGAGACAAGTTAAAAGTATTATGGAATTAGAATAGATCACTAGTAAAGGTACTTAGAAGAAAACATAAAGCATATTAATCAATATAAAAACCATAGGATGTTATTATGAAGATCCACCCTTAATTTTTTTATAAATTACTATCTATGAGAATTTTTATGAGGGATCTTTTGACAGAGAGAAGAATGAAATACCCAATCTATAATTATAGTAAGTAAATTTTTTTTTTCATGAATGTATAATAAAAGTTACTTTTTAAAAATTCATGTATTGGGAATTATTATTTTGTCGGATGAATATTTATTTTGAACTAAATATAACGAAAGTACTATAGAATGCATTTTGGAAAAATTCCCATAGAAATAATATTTTCAGAATAATTGACAATGTAGAATTTAAATAATAATAATTTAATTTATAATAACGTTTTATAATAAGTATAATTAATCCTATATTTATTATAAATTTCATATAAATGAATATGTGATCAATTTTATTTAAAAAATTCATAAAAATAATTTCAAACGATGAATGATTTTAATGAAATATAGGGATTTTATATATAAGTATATATTAATTAAAATTTATATAATTTTTATTAATAGAACTATATTTAATGTAACACCATCTTATTCTTGAAGAATGAATTTTCATGAAAAAAAATTTTTCTCCACATTTTGGGGGTTTATTTTTAATTTTTTCCACTTATTGAAATTGTAATAACCCCAAACCAGTAACCCAATTCTAATGTCTGGTTTATTAAACTTAAATAGATACTTGGGAATAAATCCAAAATGAATGGTCATTTAAGTAGTCTTGATGAACCAGATACATATGTCATTCCGATTTATACATTGGAAATAAAACATAAAACATAGTAATAGAAAAAACTCACCATCCTTGAACCAATTCAATGAATTTTACTTCTTACCATGTTGAAAGGGAAACAATAATGATGTGATAAAATTATTATTAAGGTTTTTGTACAAAAGAATCTATCATGAATAAATAAAAAAGAACCAATATGCAAGATAAATTACAGAAAACACATTCCATTTAATGTATAATTTGAGAAAAATATCAATCAATGGATAAAATAAATTAAATAATCTCATGGATAAAAATAAATAAATTATCCATAATGTAAATTAATAATATCTAACATCATGATCTCTAAAATAATGATTCTTATAGTGTGAAGACCATGCACCAAAATAGTTCAATCAATTGTTAGGTATACATGAAAAAATATTTAATATGGCCAATGAAATTGTCTCCTGGGACATTTTGATGCATCAAGAGGATATATAATTATAGGTCCCACCCCCTGGAAATTTTCTAATTAATTTATCCAATTCTTATTGAACAATCTAATTCATTAATAATATTCCTTATCCCATTATTTTCTTATTGAATAAAGAATATCAAATGTTAATATTTCCCCAGACAATAAAATAAATTTCATAGTAAAACACCATATTTTGAAATAGTATATAGTTTAAGAATTAATCATAATCCTAAAAAAAATTAAATCAATTTTAAATTGTAATTTAATGCCTAATGTCTGAAATAAAGTAAATATTTTATGAGAAATATAATGAATAACAAATTAACAAGAGATAAGAGATTGTAATCGATTCATCGGAAATATATGGTTCACAATAAAATAATATACTTCAAACAAATAAATAAAATACATATTATATATTAAAATAACTATTGAATAAATATTTATCATTTTAAAAACATTGAAAATCTTTAGATGAAAACAAATATAAAAAAAATACAGTGATGGGAAAGTCTGTAAATTTAGTAGATGTTAAAAAATTCCATTCGTCCAGTTGTAATGAAAGTTGAAAAATAATATTTCAGAAAACAAAATAAATATTAATTTAAAACCTTTTAAACATTCAAAGATAACTCATAATATCCTTTTATTAAATATAAATTACTTTTTTAAATTAATTTTGAAAAATATATAAAAAATATACCTAATCAAAAATTAACATAAAATCGATTTTTATTTTAATCGATTCATTGATTGATATAAGGGACTGAGTGTGAATTTTATTTAAGAAAATATGGAGAATACTTAGATATAAAATTAGTATAAAAATATGGGTATTTTATGAAGAATATATTTCAGTATTCTATCAATGAAAATAAAATCATCCTGAAAAAATGATATTTTAAAATAAATACTTACCACTTTAGTAAACATAAAATTCTAACCATTTGAATGAGTAAAATTGAATTAAAACTTTAATAATAATGAATAACTATTTTTTCAGGTTAAATATATAAAAGGGGTAGTATATACACAAAATAAATGTAAACAGGTTCATAATACCCAATTTGTTCTAATAGAGTGGAAATTAAGATGAAATTCCATTACATCATGCTTCTCTTTCATTAAAGTCGATTTAACATCATGTATAATGGTTTAAAAAAGGTATATATTTCAAACAAAACAATATTCATATTTATAATATCATTTTTTTATCATCTTATAACATCTTAATACCCATTTACTAATAATATATCATTAATACCATTATTTTAGGTGTCTAATGCTTAGTTTTTGCATGCCTATTTTGTCATGGATGTTCCAATTATTGTGAAATGGATATAGTTTCATCATATAAATAATTATATTAACGTTATAAATATAATATTTATTCATTAGGTATGCTTTTAGAATCATACTTTAAATTTAGACTACAAAATTTAATCACTTCATTTTGAAGAGATGGTATGTCATACATATGCACGAGAAAAGTTATTATTTACTTAACCAGAAAAATAGAAAGGAATTTGATTACATATTAATTATAAAAAAATAATATTAAGTAATTATCATATATATTCATTATTTATATTATTATTTATACATTTGTGAGTTAGTGATGGAAAACAATGTACAATAGATCATGGGGCGGGAATCTATCACACACATGAGTGACAATTTTGTTTTCTGTTTGATAGAGAATGAGATTGGTAAATAGTATGAAATAAAAAAATCATAATATATAATATAATGGTGTTATTATATTGGAATTATTAATACATAATTGAATGTTGTAAAAGAAGAAGTAAAAAAAGAAAGAGCTTGGTGAAGATGATTAATTTTGCATTGAAAAACCACCTTTGGATCACTTGTTAAGAGCCCAATGGTTAGCATTTTGGAAGATAGGTAGCTCTGGAGTGTGGATATGTATTTATTTGGAGGGATTTTGGTATGTTATAGATAATATATATGGATTAAGGGGAATGAATTAGTGATGTAATGAAGCAACCTTTTATAATTCAGGTGATTGACATACTTGTAATTTCCCAAAGTTTTAAAATAATAATTAATAAATTTCATGGAAAATTGGATCAAAATGGATCATATAAGAAATTCATAAGGTTAATTTTGAAGTAAAATAAACCAATGAGTTTTCAGAATGTATTAAGGTCATTTTAACACTTATATATTTCGGTTATCCCTTGATAAACCCATTTTAATAATAAATATGGTGATTTATTTTAATTTTTTCCTATTAATTAGAAAAAAAAATAATGTTTCCTCACTAAAAATTTCATAAATTCATATTATAAAAATGGACATAATTTTATAAAATTAAATTCACATAATTGGCAAGAATTGTTTTAAAAAAATAACCAACCCAATGTGTTGATGAACGGTTAAGAAAAAACTAATTTTTCAAGTATAAGATGAATTAATTGTTCTATATTACGTGCAATAATATTTATATGTATTTAAATTAATATATGTATATATAATCCATATATTTCAATTAAATTATTCACCATTAAATATTATTTTAATTAATTAATATGTAAATACATTAAAATTTTAAAATTTATATTCTGAAAAATAACCCCTTTCATCTCTAAATGTTAATATATTTATTTCAATACAATTGATTGAAAATAAAGGGTAAATTATAAATATTATAAACTATTATTAAGAATAAAATGAGTAATTGTTCTATAATGTATTTGTAATTATTCATAAAAACTTATTTAAGAGGGAATGTTTTAAAAACACATTCTATGATTATTTTGGCCTACTATCATCAAATCAAATTAGATTTTTTTTGACATGAAATATTAAAATGTGAATTGTGTAATAGTTTTCTTAAAATAAATTCTTTCTATACTAATTTTTTTGTTTCATTATTTCCTCCCATAAAAATTTCATCCTTGATATATTCATGGATATTACATTCGAGTCAATCAAGGGTGGTTTTTCATCACAACATCCTGAGGTCCCCACATTTTTTAACCCATTTTATTATTTATGGAAATAATATTTAATACATGAGTCACATGATTCCAAAAAAAATCACTCTTGGGTCATGAATATTTATATACTATTCAAAAAAAGTCAAACTAGGCTGTAGTACAATTTCATCAGAGGTGAGCATATGTGTTGTTTCTATCATGTACTTCCATAAAAATAATATAGTGGAAACATCATGCACTTTGGATAAACATAGAATAATTTCCAATAATTATGGGAAAAAACTAATTCATTCAAAAATTTCAAAGGGTTTTATGTAATTATAGAAAATTTTTTTCCTTTTAATAAACCTTATAACACCATTCCAAGGAGATAATTTAAGGAAAACATGATCTCCCAAATGAAATTAAAAAGTGTTCCTTCATTTATCTACACAGCTATTTTTTCTTCTATGAGAATCCTTAATATGAATCTATATATAATTTACCTTTATTGTTTTATCCATAATAGGTTATAGGCCTACTATTTTTCTTTTCACCATCTTCATCCCAAAATGTAATAGTATGACATATGTTTTCATATAATGCATCATATGAAGCGATTTGAATACCTGAATGGAAGTTGTTATTATTGGAAAAAATTATAAAAGGTAAATAATGACCCCAAATACCTATAATGTAATGTATTAATGATTTAATATGTATTATAATTCTTTAATTTTCCTTTTGACTCTCTATATGTATGTGGATGACATGCAGTTCTCAAAGGAATCTTAGTATCAAGAGCAATCTAAAAGTACATGAGCCTTAGTGCAGTTGGTGAGGTATCCTTAAGTGAATCCAAAAGACCCAGGTTCAAAACCAAGTAAGGGAATATTTCTGGGGCTACTATAGCAGACACTGTAGAAGTACTATACACTGTTCGGGTATTGTAGCAGAACTGTACACTGTACGGTACTATAGAAGAACTGTACACTGTGTTGGTACTGTAGCAAGCACTGTTGCCGTTACTGTAGTAGGTAATGGTTGATACTATATCAGTTGGAAATATTCACCTTAGGCCACTAGTTTAGGCTTGGAATCTTTAAGACTTTTGTCTGCCCTAGGCCTTTGGTTTAGTATGGCTTTTGGGAAACCATTAAGGCCTTCGAGAAACCTCAAGGCCTTTGGGCCACATGTAGTTGCCCCAAACACACAACAAAAAATTGACCAGCCCTAGAAGAAGATTTAGAGTAGGTTCCCTCACCAGAGCAGAGTGAAATGGATTTTTCAGAATGAGAGGGTATGTATATGCCATTGGGACTAGCCTGTGCTTGCACGAGAAGCCTAACCTGACAACCATGTGAAGGTGGAGACCTACTATCAGGATGCATATACTAGGGAGGGAAGTTCCTTGTAGATAGTCTGGTTGAATACATAAGACCTTTGGGTCATGTAATATCCTAAGCCTACAGGTCATGTAATCTCTTAGCCTACTGGACTTGTAAGGGTTCACCCTCATCCCTTGAAAGGGGGGTTATCAAAAATCAATAAAAATGAAGGCCTTAAGAGACTTCTAAAGACTATTCAAGATTTTTTATGTAAATCCTGGATCATGATCAGACATAATTGAATGAGATTCACCCTAAAGTGTAAAAACATCACTAAAATGTAACCATTAAAGGAAATAAAATTGTTAAGCTTATCTTATAATATGGAAATATGTATATTTTTCCGAAATAACCCATACAGGATCATTATTTCTATGATTAATTGTAAATATTTTTTCAAATTATAAAGGTATGTCATCCCATTTCAAGATAAGAATAGTTATAGGATTAATGACTCCTCAAGGATGATTCCTCTTATCCTTAACCTATTGGAAATCCAATCATTTTGATGCATAATCAGCAATTTCCCACTTCACATTACCCCACCAAAAATTTTCATTCAAACCCCTTTACATTTTTTATACTATGGAATATAAAGAAATTTTATCTAAGAGATTCATCCAATTATTCCCCCTTTTAGCTTATGTATTTATGGGACACATTTCCTCTTTCCAAATTTCATACATCTATATTGGTATATCAAGTATTCCAATTTCCCATCATTCCTTGATTTAATTTTCTTTTGAAAATTATCACCCTTTCTATGAGATTTTTTATCTTTAATAATAATTATGTTGTGGTAATCATTTTAAAAAGATGTGATATTTCCCCTTAATAATTTCTATAGATATTATTACAAAATCTACGAACACAGGATCTTTCTCAATCCTCATTTTTTAGGACACTATAATATTTCATACTCAACACATCAACTACATCATTAACCATCCATGGGTTTTAGTGTTTTGAGAAATGATAATCTTTGAGATGTTCAATCCATCTCCTTTCCCACATATTGGGATCATTCTATAAAAATATGTATTATAGTATCTTATTGTCTATTTATATCTCACATATCTCACCATTGAGAGAATGTATCCATATATTCAATGAAAATATTATAGAATTTTTCTGAAGATAATTTCTTTTTGTAGTTTAATTCACGAGTCTTTATCTTCCTTAATGTATAGGTAACAAAATTATCAGTTTACATAATGAATGAACTGAGTAAATTATTTTATGTATCATTATATAAAATAAATCAATCATTTTTTATAGTAGAGTCAAAATTAGATCACTGAATAATATACCCATTAATTTCTTGAAATCATTCTTCACATTCATTTTTAAATACAATCTTAACACCATTACTTGAATCCTTGGTTAACAGGATAGTCAATTCAGAAATGTTTTAAAAAATTGTGATACTAAACTTCCAAACCAATTAAACTATGTACCTCAATTATTTTCAACGGTGACTTAAATTATTTGACAGCTGTTTTCTTTAGAGGATGAACTGATATTCCTTACATAGAGATAATATCAACTAGAAGTGAATCTTTCTGAAGCTATAATCCACACTTTATAAACATACTAACTTACTCTTTTCTTCAACATGTCTCAAGAATGATACAGTAGTAATTCCCAAGGTCTTCATTTCTTTTATAATAAACCATCATATCATAAATAAATACAAATAGTTAATTAAAATATATCTTGAATTCTCTGTTTGTTAGACCCATAAATTAAGAGGGTGAATTAGTCAATCAAAATGGAATTAATGTAAACTCATAATATTTATATATAATTTGAAATTTTATCACTGGAATATTTTTTTTTCTTTACTCATAATTGATTATACCCATAATGAAGGCTGATCATTGAGAAACTTTAGTTCTATGAAGCCGATCGAATAAGTCATCAATGTGAGGAAGATAATACTTATTATTTTTCTTAATAGAATTAATTTAATTATAATCATTGAACAACCACAGAGACCTATATTTATTCATAATGATATAAATTGGTGCTCCCAAAGGTGGAACACTAGGGTATATAAATACCTTTTATCAAAAGTAATATAGTTGTTTTATCAATTACACTAATTATTAAATGGAAATTATATAGGGAGTATTTAATATAGATCTTCCATTATTGAATAATTTAATATAAAACATAACATCACACTCTAGTGGATGGAAATTACTCTGGATATACATTAATGAATTATTTTACAATTTGTACATCTTCAATTGGATGATTAACTTTTACATCTATTGAAAGTGTATATTCATCTTACCCACCAATCTCATTGAGAAGAGATAATCGGGGTTGATATATAATTTAATTAAATGATGATGTTTCCTCTATAAAGATCATAAATTATATACATTCTTTATGAATCATAATTTTATCCTCTTTGTAATAAAAGTTTTTCATCTTGTTTTCAAATAAAGTATATACCATTGATTATATCAATGCCAATGATATGAATAATAGTTAAGTATGGAAATATGTAATGATTATATGTCATAATGGAAAAGGAATAATTCATAGTTACTGTACGGGATTTCTATTTGTAGTTTTTACTAACAACACCCTTCTTAACAACACTACATAACGAACCTGCAAACACCATTCTATAGCCATTGTTTTAAAAACAATTCCCACAGGGGATCTATTGCCCCATTTATTTTTAAACCATGGATGTAGGCCTATTTGAGATAACTATATTCATAGTTTAACCAAACCAGGGATTGATTTGGAACTTTAGAAATATTTATCTAAAATCTTGGTAATTGGGTAATGATGGAAAAAGGTAGGAATAACCATTTTGTGTAGGAAATTAGAGAGTATCCTATTTAAATGGTTTTAATTTTTTTAGAAATAAATGATTCTAGAATAACCCATTACCATGGTCTTAAATAATTGGGTTGATAGATGTAGAAATAGACATAGTTTTAAAATGTGTAGAGGTTAGTGTAAATATATCCACTATTATCAAAATTATGTCAATTGTCCAAATGTGGCATCACTAATAACTATTATTTTTAAGGATTTTTCCATAGCCATCCCCTTTAAATATTATTTTTATTTATTAAAAATGAAATATTGCAATTAATAATGCTTATATATATATATATATATAAATAAATATATTCATATATCTTCATGCAGGGTAGTTGTAAAGTGTTAGTTATAATATGGTAAAAGTACCATTGTTAAATCATGGGGGTATTTTATAAATATTCAATGCCTATTTCCATGGTTTAAACCATGGAAATTGGGTAACTATTGCAATGGTTTAGACTCTAAATATAGGTAAGAAATTTTGGCTTATCCTATAGCCCCATTTTTTTGAAATTGTGGAAATATTAGCCATATTACCATGGTTTAAACCACTGTATTACGTAATACTAGTTGGCATATCCAATTGTCAATATATTAAAAATAATGAAAATACGTACCATATGGTCATGTTTAAAACTATGTCCATAGAAAATAAATCTACACCAATGGATCTTACTAACATTTTTTCCAAAACTATTTTTTACCTTATAACCATGTTGTAGAACATATTCCCATAGTTTTAAATTTTAGAAATAGGTGAAATTTCTACTTGTGTAAATTGATCAGGAAATATCTAATCTTTATAAAAAGGGAAGCAATAATAGAGTGAGAGGATCCATAATCATATAATTAATTAGTTTAATTTTGAGATATGATTAATGTACATACACCACATATTTTGGAACATCAAACTCAGATGTAGTGATCTTGTAACCATAGCCTTCTCATGTTACCCTCTTCTACGTTATGTTCCATGAACTATTGCGACTTTTTTTTGAGTAATTCCCAATTTATTTACAATTGATAAACTAGAATGTGGTGGGCTCTTTGTTTTCCGTATATTAATTATCTAGATAAACCTTGTATTCATAATTTTAATAATCTCCCATTTCATTCAGTAATTTTCCTTTTTTTACATTCCATACTTTCCACATGATGTAAATTGATTCATGTTATTTTTTTATTTGATGTCTTCCATTTTTCTCAATATTAATATAACATATTACACTCATGATTTATATTGATTATATATGATCTATAAAATTTATTCTCAATATTTTTGGTGTAAAAGACAATATCATCTAGTGATTAAAATGTGTGAGAAACCATTAACCATTATTGAATTGTATTAATTCATATAAATAAATGGTCAATATTTATTTCATTATAATTTATGAAATATAGATATTGCATGGATTTTGTTTTAAAGTAATCCTAGTACACCATAATAATTTCATCTTCCCTTTTCTATAATATGAGTAACATTCTCATCAAATCATTTTTTCCCACAAGGGAAATATTTATTGAGGAATGTTACATTAGAAGTGCTAAATTCCGTGTACTCTAAGTATTTTTCCACCATAATAATGAAGACCAATGAACATCAGTGATGTGAATTTCCTTTCAGATAATATAAAACAAGTTTAACCTCTTACATTTCATCACATCTTAAGGAAAAAATATATATTTTCATGTGATTTATACAATCTACCATTTACTACTGGATTTTTAGTTCCACTAATTAATCAGTGATCTATTCTCTTTAAAGGATAAAATATAGGTGTATCACTCCATATAATATTATTTTTCATCAAATATGAACGGATGTTAGAAATAATGTGTTTTTTAATCTCTAATATGACTATAATCTGCTCAACTTGAACACTAGTTATATTGTCTTTCTCAACTGGTAAATTTCAATATTGGCCACAAGTATTGACACCATTCATTCTTCCAAACCATATTTATAAACAATAGAGTAAAATAGAATGGATTATGAAATCATGAATTTTAATTAATAATATAAATTTAAAAATATGAGGTAATATTTTACAAAAATTTATTATCTATTAATTGTTAATATTCAAATCATAAACATGGTTTATCTTGAGATATCTTTAAATAATAAAAATATTTTCAAAAATTTCATAATGGTTTGTAAGGAAAATGTGAAATAACCTAAGAATATCCAGAAGGATTTTCGAACTCGGTGTATAGTAAGGAGACATAATCTATACCCTGAATGATGGTTAAGATATAATTAACCAACATTTTTCAAGATAAGAACCCCTATATCAAACTATCAAAAAACAACATTTTCATATATTATCTATACATGGATTTAATTCTATGAAAAATACATAATCTATTACTTAGAATTTTTTTTGATATAATCCTAAAATTATACATATTATCGAATACTTTCACATGGTTATATTCCCAGATTAATGTTTCCTAAAATCTAGTTGACAATTTTTCGACAAAACATTCTTTGAAACCAACTATAAGTACCAAACTCTAGTAACAGTGATCCAGTTTCTAATTTATTACATTAGAGTAGATATAAGATATATAATCCTAATGGACCAATCAATTTTTCATTATTTAACAAATAGATACATACATGCTTCCCATTTTTATATTAGTAATAAAATATAAAACATAGTAATATAAAACATTTGACATCCTTATACTCATTAAAATTATTTTTCATCACATCATTGGGAAATGATCTAAAAAATTGGTGTGATAAAATACACATTAAGGGTTATATACAATGAAATATATAATGAAAAAATAATTTATAATCAATATATAATCATAAGTATCTAAAAAGACAAATAATTTATTAATAACTTGAAATCAAAATGCATCCACAGATATTATAAATGGAATAATATCATAGATAATAATAACTGAATGCCCAATGAAATAAATGATTAATAATGAAATTAATGATCTAATACATTATGATATCTATATCATCATGACCCTTTTCAAATATTGTTAAATTGATAGGTCAGTATGCAACAATAAACCATTTAATTTGGCCAATGGTTTTGTCCCCTGATACATTTTGATGCATGGAAGAGCTGTATAATTTTGAGCCACATTCACCACTACATTCCCAATTAATTTCTCATATATTGAATGTTAAATTTAATTAATTATTAATATTATTTAGCAATAAAAATTTATGTAGAATATTTAATAAAAAAATACCATTTTTATACATTTTAAACAAATAACAGTCAATGTAAAAGACATATATAGAAATGGTATACATTTTATGAAATAAAAATATTAATAAAAATATTATAATGTATATATAATAGAAATTTAATTTCCAATGATCTAAATAATGTTAATATTTTAAGGTAAATTCGATGAATAAAATGTTAATAATACATACTAGATAACCAACGATTCATCTTAAACATGTGATTTATAATAAAATAATGTCCTTTGGAGAAATAAATAAAATGTAGGAGAAATGTTAAAATAATATTTTATTATATATGTATCTTTTTAAAATAATTTATAATATGTGAAACATGTAAAATCTAGTGAAATAGTTATGATGATATGAAAGTCTAATAACAACATATATGTTAAAACACATTCCTTTTGATATTTTTATAAAGAATGTAAAAAAAAGACCCTTTAAGAAAACATTATAATGGTTTATTTTAAACCATTTATAAATTCAATGATTACAAAAATGTTACTTTGAGTGAATTAAAATTATCCTCTCAAAAAATTTTACAAAATATAGAATACAAATGTACCAGATCAAATTTTCATTTAAAAATTTCAATTATTGATTAAATATAGAAAGAGTCAAAAATTTGGATTAATATATGGAAACTCCTTGAGTATTGAGATTATAAAAAAATAGATACATTTTTTGAATAATATATTATAATATTCCTTCAATGAAAATTAAATCAATCCCAAAAAATGAGAATGTAAAATAAGTCATTACATATTTGGTAACTTTTAAATATTAACCCCTTGAATAAATAAACAATAACAGAAACATTAATTATCAATAATAAATATGTTTTCAGGTAAAATATATCAAATGGTAAGTATATACACCACATAAAAGTAAATAATTATATAGTTTCAAATATGTCTTATCTAAGTGAAAATTTAGCAGAAATTATTTTACCACAAACTTCTCTTTAGTCAAACGTGATTTAAAATCCCATATAATGGCGTTATACATTTTATTAATTTATAACATAACCATGTTAATATTAATAATATCATGTATTGTCCTCTTATAAAATATTATCACTCTGATGCATTTAATATATCATTATAACCATTATTTTGGGTGTTAACTGCTCTTTTTTTATCAAGATTGTTTTTTCATAAAAGTATTGATTATTATAAATATGATATAGTTATATCATATATCAAATTATATTAATTTTATATATATTATGTTTTTTCATTAGACACATATTTATAATCATTATTGATGTTTGGATATATAAAATGAACCACATCACATTATGGAGATGTTTAACAAAAAGTATTCCTGAGAAACATTATCATTTCCATAATTGTTGAAATAGAATGAAATTGGATGATATATTGATTCTAAAGAAACAATATTATGTATTATGTATCATATAAATTAATTATTTACATTATTATGAATATCCATGGGATTCAGTGATGAAAAAAAAATTATACTGGTTTGCGAGCTGATATTCTGTCAAACACATGATTAATGGTCTTGTTCCCATTTTATAGAGGTGTATATGAATACATATTATTCCATAAACCTAATAAAATAATATTATATTTTGGATAATGGTGTTATTATATTATAATTATTAATATATAATTTATTTTTTTTAAAATATATGTAAAAAAATAAATATTTTCATGATGATGATTACCTTCACATAGAAAATCATCCTTAAGATATCTTATTAAGAACAAAAGAGATGGAATTTTTTGGAATACCATCAACTATATAACATGTATAATAATATTAATGGAATATTTTATCAAGTTATATTGTAGCTAAATTTCTTTTGAGGTTTGAATAAGTGAGGCGAGGATATTCCCTTTTATAATTCAGATGAATGGCACACCTTTGATATTTTAATGTTTTCCAATATTATTAATTCAATGTCTTAGAAAAATGCACCTAAAATGGATCGAATTATATGGTGATAAGAGTAAGGTATAAATAAAACCAACAAGTTTTGGATTATCATGTTTTTATAACATTTTAACAATGATCTATTTAGTATAACACTAGGTAAACCAATTTAACCCTAATCATGGTGATTTCTTACTATTTTTACTATTCATCATTATAAGAAAAATTAAAATCATTACCAATTTTCGGAATTATTAATCTAAAATTTAAATCCATTTTATGAAATTAAATTCATATAATTGGAAGAATTAAATTTAAAAATAAACCCATAAAACATGTCGAAAATAAGTTTAAAAAAACCAATTTTCAAGAATTAAATGATCTTATATAAACAATATGAAAATTAATAATAATATTATGTATTTTAATTCATATATTTAGGTTAATAAAATATAAATTTAATTTAAATCATTAATTAATAAATATTATTTTAATTATTAAAATAGGAAATACATCTTACATTTAATTTTTTTTTGAAAAATATCTTTTTACCACCAAATGATGTTAAATATATTTCTAGAAAAATTTATAGTAAATACATAGTTTATCTATATATTATAAAAAAATATTAAAAAGAAAATTCATTATAGTTAAATACTATGTTTTAAATTATTCATAAAATCACTTATCTTGGTGAAAATTTTAAAATCCCATTATAGGGTTATTTTAAAACAGTCTTATCATATTCAATTAGAATATTATGTTGCATGAAATATTAAAATTTCCATTGTATAATATTTTTAGTAAAATAAAATGTTCACATACTATAATTGAATATCTGGTATTATAAAAATTTAATTTTATAAAATGGATTCAATATTCTCAATCTAGATGTTGAACATGGTAATGTGGTCACCTTAATTTTTTGTCATTTTAAATAGTAAAAACAATAAAAATTGGATATCATGGTTAAGGGTAAAATGGGTAAAATGATTTTAATATACATGTATAACGAATTATAATACCAATAAACACCATATTAGTCCTTATTGGTCTATTTAATAATGAATATACCCTTATCAGATTTGATTATGTGTTATTTTAAAGACATTTTTTTTGAGTAGGACAATAATATATTTTTATCCTTCGAAGAATTCCAAGTCTGTCCTCTATCTCACTTATACAAGGGACCCTCCTCCCCTCATTTATTCAAACCTCTTGAGACATTTTTCTTCACTACCCCCTAAAAAATATATCCCTTATATACTTATCCATGTTCTTTAGGTGATGGTGTTCCCAAAATATGAACTGTAGGGTCCTTAAGAAAAGATATACAAGAGATCATTCAATGAAGAGGTAATCATACAAACCGAACACTTTTCTATTTCATTTTTTTTGAATTTTAAAATTATTGTTGAGCCATTAAAATATATTTATATAATTATATCCAATATAATTAGATATTATTATGTTTATTTGATAATATTTATCCATATCCATCTCTATAAAATGGGAAACCAAACCATATCTCCTGAGGATGACATACTACTGCCTCGCGATTCTATGTAATTTTTTCGATCACCACCTCACATGAATAATAATAATGATGGAACATGTGAATATATAAGATAAATAAAACAAAATTATTAATCATGAAATTTAATATATCATTTAATTCATTTACCTTCCACCAATTTAAAAAAATTGACGTCGCACATGAGTATGTGTGGAGAACCACCTCTACAAAGTGATGTGATTGATTTTTAATGTCCACATTTCATGAATGATTATAAATATGTATATATTCAATATATATATATATATATATACATATATATGAAATTTATATCATTAATATCATTCATTAGATGACGAAACTGTAACTAATGCACAAGCAACAAAACATCGGTGATGAAACAAGTGTGAGGAAATTGAATAGTTAACACCTGAAATGAAGATAGAAATGAATTATTATTAACAAAAAGGTGATAAGTTGTTATAATTTTATCATATATGATATTTTAGAAATTTATATTTTTCTGAAATTTAATTAAAATAACTATTAATTGAATATATTTGAGGTTAAATAAAATTAATCTAAGATTAAGTGTGTGGGAAGGGAGGTCATCTCAATTTCAACTCTATTTTAGAAATTTTTTTTTAAAATGAACATATTTTCATTAATTTTATTTATAAAATTTCTCTTTTAAAAAATACCATGATTTTATATTTATTAATTATAATGAAAGTTTCAATTCAATTTTACTATTTTAAGGATTTACAATTTAAAAGATAATAAGAAATAATTTAATTTACAATATAATTTTTTTGTGATCTCTTATATTTAATCGAAGGTTTCCTATAATATGTCCATTATAAAATCCATATATTTTATTATATTATTAATATTTAATGAGTTGCATGTTTTCTATCAAATTTTACAATGGTTTTCACTTTAATTAAGAAAATAAATTTCGAAAATAAAAAAAATCTTTTTTCAATTTTTGATCAAGTATATTTTTGTTCAATGACTATATTTAAAAAAATAGAAAATTCCATTTTTATTTACTAAAATTATTTATTAAGGACCTTGTTTTATCCTTGAATTTTTTTACAATGTTTTAATAGAATCATTATAATGTTTCGTAAAATGTACATTTTGACTTTATTTATAAAAATTCAAATGAAATGTCTATTTAATATGTAAGACATTAAAATATTTTTCCACTGACATTGATATTATATTATATTTAAATTAATATACACTTTTCCCATTGTTTTACAATGAAAATACATTATGGAAAATATATTTTATATATTTTTATTGCATTTACCACTATTATATAAATTTATTTATTTTATTATAAAAAATATATTTATAATGAATTGATGACAACATTTTTCCTATTGTTAATTTTATGGCCATTACCATTCTCTTGATACATTCATTTTTTATAATAATATTTCACATGAAAAAAAATTATCTTCCATTTACATATTCAATATATCATGGATATTATTATTTACTAAACCTTATACAATTTTTTTATACATGGTTTTACAATGAAATATAGTTGATTGAATGGGGGAATCTTGATATTAGATGTTATTTACTCAATAATGATATGTATTGATAAAGAATATTGACTATGAATTAAATTTATCATTATATATAAGTGGAATTTATTCAACATTCAGTTAATGGTAGAGAAAAAATAGTGATATCCCCTCATTACTTCGATAGGTCTCATGAGACAAACCAGTGGGCTAGTAGTATGAAAGGGGTTTTGGTGTATTCCTATACATATTGAAAATTTAATGTCAAAGGGACTTGATCAAGATGATTGAAATTAAAAATTTCCTTCATTAAGATTTAATTTATTATTATATTTAATATTAATATATTGAATTTACCCATATATGCATTTAATTCTTAAGTTATTGAATAAATGAAACCTGTTTTCAGTTATTTACATTTCCATATTTTTTATTCATTTTTTACACATGATCGGTTAAACTATACTCAACCCTTACTGTGAATTTTAGCTCATCGTTATTTTTTTCCTTTACCAATAATATAATAAGGAATATTTGAATGAGTTTTAAGGACGCATAATATTATTTTTATGTTCTATATTTTATTTCTAACATAAAATGGGAATCATGTATATATATGGTTTTTTAAGAAAAATAAACTAATTGTTCCTTAGGGATGAGATCCCATGTATATTTTCTACTTTATTTAAATATACACAAACTTTTGTTTAATAGAGTCAGGGTTAGTACACAGTTTATCATTATCGGTTTATCCTAAGAAAATACATTCACCTACCAGGTAACTTTGTAATTTATGTAAACCTTTTTTTCACTACTTTAAATTACAGTTACAATAAGTGGGGGACCATATTCATTAGGGAAACAAATTTGGGATATACTATTTTTTAATGACCTAATCACTTCTTGACTAAAATAATCACCTCCCATAATGGAAACATATATATTTTTTATTTTATTACTGGTCAATGACACAATTGGTAGGTGAAAGAAAAAATTATATAAATAAGAAAAATAGAGCACACATTACTGGAATAGCTATGGAACCACAGGATTTAAGTGTTAGAAAGCAGAAATTCGATTCCACACTCCTCAAATAACACCTAATCCCTTAAAACCTGAAATGGTACCTAAACCTCTCAATTTAGGTTTATATAATGGAAATAAAAGATAATGAGGAATGTGAAGTTATCTAAGGAATAAATAGGCATAGAGTTACAAAAGGACGATCATCATAATGAATGGAACGATCCCCAAACAAGAGAATTGGAATAAAGGGTTTAGGGTGAAAAATAGGAGGTCTAAATTATTATAGTATTGAGTGGACATAAAAAGAGTGTGATTGGAGATGAAATAGAGTCCATGGAAGAAATTAAAACTCTATCCCTTAAAAAATTCCATGATCAAGGATCATGTCGTGATCTTTTGTGTTGTGACACGATGTATCCTAGATCATGGGACTTACCTCTACGTATATATCCACATGGCATAAACCCTATGGGTCACATGAGAATTAAAAAACATATAAAGGCCTCCCCAATACCCAAATATTATCATAGTTTCACCCAATTAGGTCATTATGTGACTTCATCAACGATGAGGACCTCTCATATGAATAATATCCATTGTTACATGAAAATTTTTACCATACCAAGAGTATCCCTTGATCTAGGAATCATGTCATAACTATTTTCCTCTATTCTGCAACCACTTACCAAGAGAAGCATTTCACTTGCATGGACCCCTTTTGTTTCTACAATCCTTCAACCGAGCAATCTTCAATACTATATCCATTTAAACAAAATAATACATGAGGTTCAACCTAATTCATGTTAATTAATACATCTATAAGAGTAATGTTTTACAAATAATTAAACATAAATAATAAAAATTTACTCTAATAAATAGTCAACATGAATTATATGAAGTAAAAAATAACTCTTATGTAAATTCAACTATTGTGGGGCATATTTTATTCTTACATGAGAGATATCCTTTCTTAGATATACATATGTTTGACTCCCTAAAGATTATTATTATTACATATATTGCTTAGTGTCTTGGTTTACCTAATGTTTCACTACGAAGTTAAAATTTTATCTAAAATTCTGGCTATTTAATCATACTTGAGAATGATTTGAGATTATTTTGATATAAGGATGACCATTTTATTTATTCATATTCAAATTATTTTACCCTGAATTATTCTCACACATTACATATAAAATACATTTCAATTAAATGTAGCTATGGGAAGCACACATTTATTCTATATCTGCCTGGGAAAATTCATTCTTAAATATATATATATTCTTATTTCCTCATAGAGTAGAATGAGTCATATGCACTTCATGACTTATCCAAATATTTAGTGTATATTCAATAAAGGACACTTTAAAATATCATTTCTCTATATGAATTTATATTTATAATGACAAGGATGACTATTACACATTCAATGTATTATCTAAATTATTCTATTAGCTAATAAATAAATATAATAATAAAAATAAATTCATGGATTTACTAAGTAATTCCAAATCATGAATTGAATAAATTATTAATAACTAATAAATATATTATTATAAAAGGCCAATATACCCCTATAAACTAAATATGTGATAATTATTCTAAAAAGGATAAAATTTGGGTGTTTGAGTTATTAAAATATAAAGTGAAAAATTGAAAATATTATTTCAATCATGGATTTTTCATCCAACCTATTGAAATTAATGACTTATTATTTTTTGAAGATGGTGATAGAAGATAGAATTCATAATTATCTTAAATTGAATATTCTAAAAATATATTAATGAATTAGTATTAACATTAGGAATTTATGTCTGAAAAGGATCATGATATTTTAGATTTGTGCTATGTAATATATCTATGAAGAAGCATGAATCAATGATTGAAAATATTTTTTTTTGCATGAACTCTAGTTTGAGATTATTAATATCCTCTTTGATAGATGGTATATTTTGTGATTGGAACTATACATATGGTTAAAATTATTTTTTTAAGGATACCAACTTTGATAGAGTAGTCAATATAATAATTATTATGTAGTTTTATATAGTGGATGAATGGTGTGAAAAAACATTTAGTACATGGATATGTGTATGGTATAATTCCATTAGTTTTTAGAAATGTTTTACGATGAAATTTTATGTTAATTTTATAAATTCATATTCTCACTTATCTCAGGGGAAGATTACACTAATGTTTTTTCAGTGTAGTGATGTTGGCGACCCAAAATCTAAGTGTCCAATTCAACCTCATCAGTATTAAAAGTGTGGGAATGTGGTTCATCTGAAGAATTACTATATGATATTACCATGTATGAGTGATAATTGATAAAAAACAAGTTTTTGGATCAAGTATGATAGTTGATAGACCATGAAAAACTATGTTTGGGGCCTATTGTAGAGTGGAGAGACATCATCAAGGGGATAGGTCAATTCTTTAAAAGATTCATGAGAATATCTTTTAAAGTTTGAATACAGTTGATGATGGTTATACTACTGCATATCCATTTATGGAGTGAGATACCATTCCAAATAGTTATATAATTATTTTAATATTATTTAATAATCAGATAATAATTCATTTAAATCTATATGATTAGAAAATTATTTAGGGTTTTTTTGTGGATTTGATATTATATACTAAGAAAATTTATACTCCATTGGGTGAAATGAATTAACAATTTTTTATGTTTCAATGTCACTCTATTATGTTATTCAATATTGAAATTTCATGGTACTCCATAGTCCATGAGTTAAAATTAGGTGAAGTGATTATTCATTTTGATTGGTTATGTATGTTAGTGATTAAACAAACTATTATAGTTTAATATTTATAATAGTATTACCATAGGCCATTTCATTCTCTCTATAGAGAGAGGGGAATTCATCTGTGTTTGGTGGGTCTAATGAAAACATGACAGGTTGTCTTTTTTGTATCCTAGTATATTAGAGTTATCGTAACCCTAGAGAGGACTTATAGGTGAATTTGGTGTTATGTAATAGTTAAGGTGGTAACATGAATGTTTTATGTGTGTTCTAATTAGAATATGTTTTGGTGATTGTCTAAATTCCCTAGCTATGGGATGTGGTTAATGTGTGATATCATCATTCATTAGACCCTATGAACAAGGGTTTTTTTTGGTATATTAATGCTGTGATTTGAGAAAATGAATTAAAAATCACGTGGATGAAATTTTTTAGATTTTTATCCATTAGTCTTAGAGTATTGAACTATATGACCTATTATTAAAATAATATCATAGACGTGGTGGAAGATTTAGAGGCCCTTAGTTTTGACTCAAACCCCCAGGAGTCGGTTCTTGGTTTGATCCTGGGTGACACACTAGAGTGGATATCCTAGGGGTTGTATCCCATAGATATGTGAACCAAATGTATGTTCATTGGTGAATGAGAGCATTAAATGGGTGGTGGATGGGTTTTATTGCATATAAATGATGATTCCATTGGTTTCTAGGAAATAACATTATGTTCTTGGGTATTGAGACTGGTTATAATAAGAATAAATATATGGGTTACTACCCCTAGTGACATGTGGTTTTCCCATTAGCGATGTTGTTTGAGTGTCTATGGATGCTCATGATTGAGATTGAATTAGATGGCGACTAAACATGTGGAAAAGGTTGAAACTATTAAAAATTAGGATATAAAACTATAATTCAAAAATGAAATTATGATATAGGATGTCATTCTATAAATTCTGTCACATGAAAGATGCAATTTGTTGGAGACATTTATGGGGATCTCCAGCCATGTCGATACTAGAATTACATAGAGAAACATTAAAATATAATTTGTAACAGGTCACTCTTGGTAGTCTGAGTTAGGGGGTGGATAATGTGGTACATTATTTGATACAAAATATCTACTGTGACTTTACTTCCTATTTTTTGTGCATTAAAACTATATGTAATATAATGATTGTTAGTTTTTGGTACAATCCATGGATTGATGGTTCGGAATGTGATGTCTGGGGGAGTGATGAAATAATTATTTGGGTTAATTAATGGTTGTTCCATATGATGAGGTATATCATGGAAATAAGTTGGGTTCCATGAGATATTCTACCCTAGGGGGGAACTTGACATGAAATGTCTAGCGATTTCATGATAGGGGTTAATTAAAAGAAATATAATCCTAGATTGACATGAGTATGGATGAGAAAAAGAGGAACACATTTAACTATCAAGTAATATAATGACAAAATTGAGTTTGTTGACCCATTTACCAGTTTAAACACATTGAATGTCATGTATATTGTTTATGTTGGTTAGAAATGGGTGATAGATGATGTTTGTGTTGTTTATTAGGAATGATAAATTTTCTATCCATGTCATTATTCTATTTCAAAATGGAATTGGCATGGGCTATGGTGATCAGAAACTCATTTAAATAGTTTGATGAAAAAGATTATCCAAATGTGTGGATATTAGCATGGTATTCATGTGAAAAGGTTAAATCATGATTATAAATAGTCCTTCGATGGTTGTTTTTTCTTTCAAATGTCATTGGATATATAAAACATGGTACATCTATTTTTCTTAGTGATTGTAATTTATAGTTTTGGATACATGATTGGGAGGAGTTATAACATGGTAATATGTCCCAAGATTTATTTTGATGATCCATAGGTATTGGATTCAGAGGGAATCAATATTTGTGTCATGGTTCGGTAATGGAAGTGGATAGTTGGTGGTTCATCCATGAAATGTCACCGCAAATGAGATGCAGTATTCATTGTTAATATATCTAAATGACCTCAGAATGCCTCTTGGGATAAAGGAATTAATATCTATTATTATTTACATGTCAGTGATATAATCCTGTTATTTTAAGAATAATATTCCAGAGGATGTTCAACATGTATTCTCTTGAATAGTTGTATGCGGTCTATGTTGAACAACATAATGAACACCATTGGAATGGTATTGGTTCAATAAAAATATAAGGAGAGTAATTTGAATTAAAATCCTATGCCTATAGGATAAAAATGGTCAATTGGAATTAAACTATTTAGATCAACTAAAGGACCAAGAACAATGTCCTCTTCTGTAATCCAATTCAACGAGTTAACAATAATACCATAAGTATCGCTAAGATGCTTGGGCAATGTTTTTTAAGGAAATTCTGATGGTGGAGTAACTATAATCGGTCATTAATGATAATAACCTATGGGGGGACTACCATATGCCTATTTTTGGATGATACGAGAAAATATTAACATCTCAGGTGAGATTGGTAAGTTTTGCGCGCAACTAATGTATCGATGGTGGATATGATCACTAGATAGGGTTCTAGAAATTGGATTTTTGTATGATCAATGTGTATCTTGGAAGAAAATTAGGTATTCATAAATTACATGTGGAAACTTCTAAAGGATTTCAGGACCAAATTAGCTTTGGATTTTCATTTCGATTCCCATCAAGACATCACATTGATGATAGAGTAAATGTTTGAATATTGTGAGATCCTACTTCTGTAAGAGTTATAAATTAGAATATGAATTTCAATATTCAGTAGTAAATTGATTCTAATTTTTACTGAGTATCCATAATTGGAATCAGGATGTTGGAACCTCTCAAAATAAGGTTTATAGATGCATTTTGAGGATATGAAAGTGGATTAGAAGTTCTTGCAGTGCCCTGGGGGTTTAGGGCCTGAGGTAAAAGTTTTGAAAACTTGTATCCTAGTGAACTTGGTTAGTGTAAACTATGTTTCCTAACCATGAATCCCATATTACAAAGGTATATGACTTGTAAAAATACATGGGAGTCCATAGAAGTTCATGGAAGCTCATATAGTTGACTTCATACATGCCATATGATTGGCACATGATCTATTAATCTATGTACCACAACCATGAATGGTGGTTTTTACATCGAAATTGAGGGTTCATGTTTCATGAAAATATTATCCAACTATATAGATCATTAATAGAGGATAAAATTATATTTTTCACTCATCAAATTTTAAGAGGGAATCCACATTTTCTACCCTTTTCCTACATTCCTCAATATGGACTACTCCACCATCCCTCCCTTCTTCACTCCACTTTAAGTGAATGTTCTTGTTGGACTTTCATGAAATTTTAATATATGATTTATGCTATGAAATTCAACCTAAATCATATCCTATTTTAAATTAAAATTTATTTTCCCAAGTTCAGGATTTTATTATAATTCTAGTAGAGAAACTAGGAATCAACTTCTACTGATGTGTAATTTTATCTAAGAATTATTATTGAAATATGGGAGGACATATTAACTTCTCAGCCTTCCATTTCATTGAGGTATATATTCATGGTGATTTTTTACCTGATCACTAAATCATAAAAATAACTTTTTGGGCCATATTTTATGACTTTTTTTTCATATAGATTATTCTTAGTTTGAGTTTGCTGATGTGTTATGGATTTTTGGTGAGAATTTGGTCACGGTTATGGTGAAATAGGTTCAACTGGTGAGTTTTTTAGATTTATGTATTTATAAAAATAATTATAAGTTTTCATAATATGCAATGACTAATTAATAATCAGAAGGGTCAAGAGACATGTAAGGGAAAGGGACACTTCGGTTTCTTTGGTACATGATAAACTCACCAAATACCAAATTTTATGACCTCACTATTTATTGTTACATAGATGGAATATGAACTTTAATTGGTTAAATTTATTGGGAACATTAAAGGGACTAATAAATGATTCCGACCTAGATAGCTTTAGGGCCTTCTTTGATAATTTTATGTACAATGGGATTCAACTGTTGGATTTTATTTTATTGAACCCCATGTAGCATTGACCAATTACATATTGAACTTATTAAGGGAGAATTGAGTATAGGTATTGATGACCTAGGTTTTTTCCTTCAATCATTAGTTACCAAGATTGGCTATTAATGATAGCTTCAGAATAATATGGGTTCAAACATTTGGCTAACCCTTTGGTTTCACATTATGTGTTAATTCATTTAATAGGAAATTTTTAAAATGATTGGTTTTGGATTAAAAAAATACATGAATTTATATTACATGAGATACATTATTCCCTCATCCTCTTATTTGATCTAGTGTATAGGAACTCATTAGGATAGAATACAATAATTACAATAGAATACATGTGTTCCTGATTCCTAGTTGTAATTTAAATTGTTATATGTATATGTTATATCCAAATAGATAATTAAAAATGTGTATTATGAAATTTAAATATGTATGTATATATCAAATTGGATGCCCGATATACCAGGATCCAACTCAAAATTGACTAAGGTAATTACTTCACTTTAATCAAAAGATGGGAGTAAAAGAAGTTTGTTCATTCAATAAATTGGATTCTTAGTGTGATGATGATCTAAGATTCAATGATAGAGAGACTGAAATTTTATATTTCTTTGGTATTCCTCCATACATAAAAAATAGTTATTTGATGAGGGAATCATGAAAACCTTACGTAGTTAGTGTCTCACATAGGATGCCTAGCTTACGGATATCTAGGTGATGCAAGAAGTTTTTGCATGGATGAATTTACCTCAAAAATAGGATTCATGATAAATCCCAATGGTTAATGATGATCACCACAATAGATGCCTATTATACACATTAAGATATATTGGATGCTGATTGATTGAATTTCTTTGAGTAGTCATGTAATAGAGTGTTGAGCCCATGATTGGCGATGGTGAGTTATGATCTCAGACCAAAAGACTATTCCTTATATATTTTCAATGTTTTATACACTTATAAAATCATTGCATTTTATAATTTATTTATTTTATACTGAATAAAACAATGGAATCCAACATCAAACTAGAATAGGAAAAGTCGAGACATTGTCTAGGTTCCCCCGTATACTCACATCTTGATTGGTATTCCTAGGAACTATATGATCTATTTTTGGTCCATATATATAGAATTTAAACACAATATATATAATTGTATTAAATATTTATAAGAAGTGAGTATCAATGATTCCGTGGGCTTGGAAATTATCCCTCTCTATTGATGTAGATTACTCCGAGATATTTCAGTACTAGAAAAATCTGCCATGTTTGAATCAGTGTATCCATCGGGCCCATGTTTTGATCTCCCAAACTATATTTACCCAATTGCACTTTGGCACGAAATAATACATTTACCTGATTGTAGGAACAATATAAGTTTATGTCCATGGAATGTTTACATGGATTAATTAGTGGTTCATAATTATCTTGGTATGTGTTATAACTCGATGTGGGAAATAAATCCTAATAAAATTATTGTCTGTTTATTTCTATCCATTATTTGTAAATGGTCTAGTGGGTGATAAATATTTTATGTATATTATTGTTTTTTTATTAAGTAAATTTAATCTTTTATTTCATCTTTATTATATTCATTATATGACTATATGTTAAAAATGATATATAATTATTAGTTATTTCTGTTGTTTTTTTACTCTGATTTGAGGGTATAGTCTCCCCAAAGAAACACCCTAGTCCTGAATTGAATGTTGGAAGTCTTTGGTGTATAGGGAGGTGTTCATGGGTCCATTTATAGACATAAAATGGTAACTACTTTCTCTAAAACGGGTAGGGAATGACATTGTATCTCCATTAAATGTGTCATGTAAGAAGAAAGCAACAACATCCCCAAATAAAGCTCTCTGAACTTATGTTATTAGTCTATATTCATAATACCCATGAAAATATATCATTAGAGAAATGGAATATGAATTTTTCCCACATGAGTTATAATAAAATTCCATCCCAAAGTATAACGTCCAACAAGTATCTAGCAATTCTCTAAAGTATAAAGGTCGCAAGATTCACCTTCTAATCCTACGTGGTCTCTACCATGTCTAATATCCTCTTGAAAATTTATACCATATCCTCTGAATTATGAGGACCTCTAGTTCCCATAAAACCTAGAAAATTTTGGACATGGAATGATCATGTGTAATATACCATAATCTAGGTAACTTCTTCTCTATAGATGAAAATGTAGGGTAAAAATTTTCATTGGAGTGGGGCTTAGCATAAACAACTAGGGTGGGTGATGGATCATTCTCCATCATGATTGGTTTTAGAAATTGAACTTCATCCCTCACTGAAGAATTATAGCATACTCCACAATGTGGTCTCATCATGTGTCATAGAGGTATAATTTTTAGAGAATTGAAAGAAAAATTTCGAACATATATACCATTAATTTATGGTAGATCCAAACCAATCTATTGGATCACACTAATGGTTTCATTGGATTATACCATTTTCCCGAGGTATATCACTCATAACACTAATAACGATATCAATACATATAATTATAATCATTAATATATATTCAAACCTAACATCTTGTTTAGGTTATACTAATTAATTCTAGTATAGATATATCACAATTGAAATGAAAAATAGATATATCACACAATAGAGTACAAGTTTATTTTGAATAGATAACATAGATTAATTAAAATAATTAAAGAGATAACATGCATCAGAAAACAAAATTAGAGATATATATATATATATCATCTAAATTTAATTTCCAAGTCATGATTCATGAAGTCACCCATAAAGTCAAGAATTTTTTTAAAATATCATCAATAATAACATATAGGGTTGTTACACATGAGTTGTCCAAGAACATGGAAACTATTGTACTATATTCTTACAAACATATATCTTTTATTATATGTCACATGTTAGTCTACAAATAAAATAAGAAAACTATTATCAAATACAATTTTGTAAAACCTCTACAAAACCCTAAGGACCTAGTAAAGAAATTACCTCTTGCACAACTCATCATATACAAACGAATTCAAACTAGAAGAAATAGTCTATACACCATTATTGGGGGTACAATACACAGAGAATCATATAAATTAAATTATAGTAGGAATATTAATTAATAAACATAGAGTAAAAAAGTGTAATATTTTACATCATAACATAATTTCAAATGGAACACAATGTGTACTTGATAATCACATGCTATCAGTGTGTCATTAGAAACTAGAGTATATGAATGTTAGTAAATAGAAAATATAACAACATAATCATCTAGTGTATGTTCCAACACAACTCCCAGTACCATGCCCCTTTTTTCTATCATCTTCCACAAACCCATTTCTCATTACTAGATCCCTATACATTATGTTTTAACATGCGTTGATATTTCCATGCAGGGTGTGAGTTAAAAACACATGATTACTTGTTCAATTCATCATTAAGATGAGTTCAAATGTATAAGATTGTTAGACATGGTAATAAATAAAATCACACCCATGAAAAAGAACCATATAGAAGACTCATACATCGAACAAGTCTCTAAAATCCATGGTAAAACCTACATCAACTCCATGTTGTAAAAACATTATAGTGGTTGTGGAAAATTCATAATGAAGGATTCACCGTTGAAGATTCTCCAGAGTCATACAGTTATTAAGCTTACAAGTCATACCACAATCAGACTTCATTTCATGTTATTTTCTGTTAGTTCAGGTCATATATACCATCATTCCCCATTGGGTCCTCATAGGTAAGATGATATAAATAATCATTCCCTTGTGTCAAGACACATAGGCCATTATTCCCCATAGTTTATATGGTTCATTTCATCATATCACATGAAATGCTTAAACACGCCCCCTCTAGGGATACAAAGCCATGTTGAGTCCACATATAACTTTTGTACATGTCAATGAATAATATTAAAGAATATACTAAGTAAAAGAATCCAGAATAAGGAATAACATATTGAGGAACCCTTATCAAACCATCAGTGTGAATCAATATTCCAAACATAAACATGGGATCAAGTTCAATATGTTCTAAGAATATCAACATAGAACCTCAAATAAAGATAAAGATAATATACATGTCCAATATGTGGAAAGTAAAATCCTTCTTAGTGGGCTTTAACATAAACATCGTTATTTTTAAGAGAATAATCTTTTGAACGAAATTTTAAAACAAACCTAAACAAGTTCTCATGTTATTGAATCCAAGAACAAGTTCGAATCCAACAAAAAATGGTGCTCGATTAAGGAGGAGAAGAATAATAGTACAACATTAAAAATGAATCATAACAAATTTACAATTACTATCAATAGAAATCATTAAGTTCAGTTGAATGAATAAGAAACCTTCTCTCAAGGATATAGAAATGAGGAGATGTGACCAAGGGAACACCACTGTCCAAAAAGAATATTTTTTATACCCCATTGATGAAATTTACTCAGTGGACATAAAAATGAATCATAGTTAAATATAGAAAAATATCATTTATTCATTGAATATTGTTGGGAAGAGAAAAATATTCCATGCAAGTAAACTCATCAAATCTTTTTACCGAAATCACATAGGTCCAAAAACAATAGCGATAAAGAATGAAGGGATATACAAGATCAACCAATGGTAAAAAAGAATAGAATAATGGGATAAATAAATGATAATAAAAAACAATTCTAAACCTTTTAATCATTTAAATGTTCATACAAGGCATCAAGAAATGAAAATACCCAAAGTTTGGGTGTCAATGTTTTTACTATTGGGTTAGAATAAATGAAGAAACACATTAGAAACCCCTAATTAAAACCCATGATTTTACACATTTAATTTTGGTTAAGATAAAAATTTGGTGGCATTAGGTAATCAATTTGAAAGACTCATTGAAGCCAAAATTATGTCACCCTTACCTGTCCTTGTACATGGTGGATTCTGAATGCATTGAGAATGAAATGGAATTTCTTATGGCGTGGTGTCTACTTCCAATCCATTCTAAAATCATTATGGCATCCACTACATCATCGAGAGGGTTTATAATATTTTTTCACTATTCATGTCAGTCCATTCACCATGGTCATGGACATTGGCTAGATGAGATATTTACTTACCCATTTAACACTATATATAATCTTGGGACAAACACAACCATAATTAGGGTCTTGATGTTGGATATTTTGACCAGAAAAGGTCACTAAAGAAACATTAAATCTTATAAAAGTTCCTAAAATAAAAAAAATACCCAACATGGATAACATAAAAAATGAATGGGAAAAATATAAATCAAAGTTTTTCATATAAGGAAAAAAAATATCATACATTAAACTTCTCACACGATGATGGTGCGGCTATTATTTCTTTGGTGGTACTGAGGTGAAATTCTACAATTTATCCTTCATGTAAGTAAAAATTTGTATCTTGGATAGGCTTTAAAATAACTATATCCTCAAAATGGTTTATAGAGTTTGTACTCCCCTAATTATAATTCCTTGAATCATCAAGGTAGGGGTCCCCTATTTATGGTGTTAGGTAGTTCCTTGTTTGATGAAAATATAAAACAAGGAGCTAGTCCATCCTTTGGAGTCAAGGATTCCCAAAACTGATTCTTACATTGGTAAGGTGTAATACCCCCATAAAACATTAGAAGATATTTCACTCTAAATTTTCATTTCATTACCATGGAATATATTTATTTATATAAATTTGTACAACTTTAATATAATATTAATAATTTTTTTTCATATAATAAAATTCGAAAAATAATCCATGGGAAATTTTTCATAAATAATAGTAAAATTTTATTATTAATATATGTCATGAAATATAAAAAACAATGTCACATATCTTCTTAAATAATAATAAAAGAATTATTATTATTTTAATGTGGCATTCACAATTTAAATATCGATGCTTCAACAAATAAATTAGTTTTTAAAATATAGTAAATTACAGTACAGATGTAACCACAGTTAAATAATTATAATTATCAATATGTGAAAAAATGATCTAATATAAATTCATTAAATAAATAAATATATATTTAAAGGAAATTAAAATATATCTATTATATCATTAACTAGAAATATATTTTCTTTAAAAATATTGATCCTTGATGAATTAAATACAAGTTTATTATACTTTAAAAAATATTACATGAACATATCTTGTGGAAAAATATTAATTTCTATTTCTTCAATTAAAATATATAGTTTACATTTTTCAATAAACATGTGTATAAATTTATTTTATCTTTGTAATTTTTTGAAGAGATAAAGAAGATATTAAATTCAATTCACATACTCTAAACTCGATAATCACATAACTTAATTTTATGATCAATTTTAATTGAATAAATTTTATTCATGTATGAGTAAATAAATGTATTAATAGACCTAAATTAAGTATAATTTAATTATTTTTTGGATATAATAAGTGTGTGACCCTATATGATATTTTCTGAATGTAAGTATTTAGATATTACCTAATGTTTATAATTTCCATGTAGCAAATTATCAAGGAATACTTTGAGAATGAATTGATTTTGAATCTATAAAATATTCCAATTAATGAAATTTTTTAACATAGTTCCTTTTTCAATAAACATATCATCAAATAGTATTCATAAATATTCCATCATCATGTTTTTTGGACCTATATTTCTTTTTTATTTGGAAATGATCTTTTATTAGGCAAACAAAATCATGGATTTTTTTCTAATAGTTTCATTTAATCAATGAGTTATAGATTTGTTCTTCAATTAAACCAAAATGAAAAATTCTTTCTTGAGTATTCAATTAGTTCAACATCACTTATTACTTACCCAACAAAATATACCTCACAAAAATAATTTTTTATCAATTTAATGAATTAAATATACATGATTCTTTATAAACATTATTATTTATTTCAAGTTAGAGGAACAATAAAAAATTTTATAAGTAGGAATATATAAAGATATGAAAAAAGTTAACTTCCAATTGGAGGGTATATCCTCATAAACTCCCTTCTTGAAGTTATCTATGTGATAACTTCATGATATGAAATATAAATTCTCATGATCCCCTAGAATCTGATAGTCAGATATCATATCTGTGCCATCATATTAATTTATCTAGAAAATAGTCAATATTATTTGATTAATGGTTCATAAAATGTCTAGATTCTCATTATATGGGGGAACATTTATGACCCTTTGATTTAAATAATTATCTAAGGACATTATATGATTATTGATATTCTAGAGAAAATTGATTATGCGATAAGAATGAATGTGTCATGGTATTTTAAATTTCGAAATCAATTTTTTTCTAGGGAACCAATAGTAATATCCATTATCTATTTCATAATAATATTTATTTACTAATGGAAATATATATAAATTTTTTTAATTGGTCACCCATATTTGGATACATAGAAGGAGAATAAAATATTGATGTACTAAAGTACGATATTCACTAAGGACACTATAATTCATGAAAATAATTCATCATATTCTATTCATAATGATTTCATCTTATTCCCTTATACATGCTTGTCATATGAATTTTGTGATGTTTTATTTATAAGAAATTATCTTAGTGTATTTGATGGATATTGATTTAATTGGCCAAATTGTTAAAATTATTTATCATTTATGATTTGGGAAACATTTGATGACAAAATATGTGCAATATTTTAGTGTATTAATGTTAAAAAAGAGGATAGATCAAGATAGGTAATGGAAAAATAAATAAGCTATAAATCTGATGAGAATATTCAAAATTTCTTAATTTATGAACATTTCATTTTCAAAAAAATGTGGGATGAAACATTGTATACAAATATGTAAGGAGGAAAATTTAGTCTTGTGATTTCACACCAAGTGATTACATTTTTACCAATATATTATAATGCTTCTTCATATGAATATTCTAGAACTACAAAGGATCCTTTATCAAATTTTCAACACTACATCCTACATTAATATGGTCTTTTATTTCTTCTTAAAGATTTGAAATAGAAAAAAGAATCCCAAATCGGATAAAAAAGGAATGATGGCCTTCCATAATTGTCATATATTCTCCATCACAAAACAATATCCTCTCCTCAATTGATCTGTTTCCAACATACCAATTATAAGATAGCTTCAATAAAATGTTGGTAAAACACCTAGGAGGCCATCCTCACTAACGCTATCTCAGAAATACCAATGTGGAACACATTCATAACCAAATGGATTGTTGATATCAAATGAAAATTATGATATTTATGTAAATATCTCAGTATTTGATCCAGTATTTTTTGGAAACTATAGAGTCAAACCAATGAGAATACATTGACAATAAAATGTGATCTATCCCATATATTACCGCTATTCTTGGAATAAAATGTCCCATGTCACCTTAAGAGAATAAACCCATTCTAAAATATAGTACATGGTTATAAAACATGTATTATAAAAGCTCTTAAATCATTTATAGGAGGTTATAATGAGACTATGTTTCCCTACCGATGACATGTCAAGAGACTACATTGGCTAGGCCATAACTAATAGATTCTTATGTCCCATCTGAAAGAAATAATTTAAATTAACAATATTGATAAAAAATTTGATTCTGAGGTTTTTTAGTATCAACACACATTTAAAGGGTATTTTATGGACAATTTAAAACAAATAAACTATTGGGTAGAGAATATGTGAATTGAGATGAGACCAAGGGAATATTTCATACATTAAATTTGTCTATATTGGGAAGTTAGGAAACGAACAAGTCAAGTGGCACATGATACTTGGCTATGAGAAATTATGTTGAGATCAAGGGAGTGAAGATTTCAATCATTCATTCATCTAAGGACCATGATTTCCACATGGAAAAAATATATAAATCTTGATGACACATGGGAATATATATAATGGTGGAGGATCATAGAGATTAATATTATCCATCATCATAGAGGGAGTTGGTTTTACTATGTTTTCTATTATTTTTCATAGTTCAATTATAATTTTATCAATGTACATGGTTTTGACCAATCACATTGAGTGTTAAACCACCTTATAAATGTCTGATCCCATAGGAATATCATTTTAATTATTGAGTATAAAATCATTGTTCATATTTATATTCTTCAACTGATTGATCTTGACTTATAGTGAGATTATAATTTTTCAGTGGGATCATATTAATTAGAAATTACATAGATATTTTCATTAAATTAATTGTAAATTAATTATATCCAACCACTCAATCACCATTGAATGTGATGGAATATGAGTGATTTTTTTCACACTGCTAAAAATTGAATCCTCATGTGAGGTATTTTTGAACCCTATACACAAGATATCCTTACACCCCCCCCAATGGAGAGGGAACTCAAGATAGAGACCCATTAGTTAAGGATATATTTCTGTCCAAGACGATTAAGCGCCCAGAAGAGTGACATCCTGCTCGAAGATGGTTCGACAACGCAATACCTTATTATAGGTGGTGATGAGTGATTTTGTGGTGATATGTTGGTGATTACATGTATGTTAAAGGGAACACATGAAGTATTACATAGTTTGTCTTGATCAAAATTTTCTAATTAAGATATTCTATTGTAACTAAAAGGTATCCTTCTATTTTAGGCATTATAAAATTTCTCAAAACTCTTACATTAGAACATGATGGAGTATATCTTATAGTAATATTCTTAATAATAGAGGTCACATTTAATATAACCAAATGTTGGAGATTTGTGATCATGGAATTATATTGTCCGATCAATGATTGATATTTAATTATTTTAAAATGTTGTTGCATTATAATGGAATTAATTTACTCATATCACTACTAAAAAAAATGGGCTTTATCAGTGCTAAAAATAGGCTTTAATAGTGCTACAAAAGTGTTGTGATGCTTAGCGCTGATTGGGGATCCCCATTAATAGTGCTTAAAAATCTCAGATAAAGGTCTACTTTATCATCTCTAAAAAGTAGTAATAAAGGTAGCCTTTATCAGTGATAAATGGGAGCTGATAAAGGTATTCTTTTTCAGTTCTAAAAAGCAATAATAAAGGGATCATTCATCATCGCTTCTTTAGCGCTCTTAAAGGAGCCCATTATCAGCGCTAAAAAAGTGCAGATAAATGCCCGGCCTGCTGTAACATAAAATTCTAT
This sequence comes from Viscum album, assembly GCA_963277665.1. Lineage (NCBI taxonomy): Eukaryota > Viridiplantae > Streptophyta > Magnoliopsida > Santalales > Viscaceae > Viscum > Viscum album. Next base: position 1,474,885,754 of record OY728152.1, on the reverse strand, counting down.
AGTAGCACACACAAACAAGACCTACAAAAAATTAGCATATCTACATGTATACCCATACAAAATTAACACATAATTCATAATGTAATTACAACAAGAATACCCATACAAAAAGTATACCCATACAACACATATACCCATACACCATTAACTAATAATTCATAAGTTAATTAAATACATAATGAATTCAATTTAGAATTCTGTGGGTTGGGGGGTTGTTTTGGGGTTTGGGTGGCTGTCTAAGGGGAGTAAGGGTGTCCGGTGGGTGGGGTTTTCCGTGGGGTGTCTGGGGGGTTGTGGGTGTCTGGGGGGGGGGGGGGGCTGTTTGGGGTGGTGGGGTTGGGGTGGGGGTGGGACTATCCATGGTGGTGTCTAGGGGGTGGTGTGGTGTCCAGAGTGTGGGGGGGGGGGTCTTTCTAGGGTTGGGTGAGTCCTTGGGTGGGGTGTCCATTAGGTGGGGTGGTGTCAAGGGGGGGTGGGTGATCCAGGAGGTTAGAGGGATGTCCTAGGGGGTGGGGTGGTGTCCAGGGGGGGTGGGGGTGGCTTTCCATGGGGGTGGGGCTGTCCAGGTGGTGGGGTGTTGCCTACGAGAGGTGGAGGGGTTTTCCATGGGGTTGTGGCGTCCAAGGGGTGATGTGGTGTCTAGGGGGTTTGGGGGGGGATTTCTAGGTGTGAGGGTGTCCATGTGGTGGCAGTGTCCAAGGGTTGGGTGGTGTCTAGGGGGGTGGGGCGATCCTAGAGGTTGGGGGGCTATCCAATGGGGGGTGGTGTGGTGGCCAGTGGTTGTGGGTGGCAGTCCATGGGGGTGGGTGTGTCCTTGGGGTGGGGTGTCCAGGTGGTGGGGTGGTGTCTAGAAGGGGTGGGGAGTGGTCCAGGGGGTGTGGGTCGTCTAGGGGGTTGGGGGTGTCTAGGGGTGGGGAGTCTAGGGGGTTGTGGGGCTATCTTGGGGGTGGGGGTGTCCAGGGGGTGGGCGGTGTCCGGGGGGTGTCCAGGGGATGGGTTGGTGTCCAAAGGGGAATGGTGGGTTGAGGGGAGGGGGGATAGGAGGTTTGGGGGCTATCCAAGGGGGTGGGGTGGTTTCCGGGGGGGGGTAGTTTTCCATGGCGGTGGGGGTATCCAGGGTGTGTCCAGGTGGTGGGGTGGTGTTTAGGAGGGGTGAGGGCGTTCTGGGGGGTGTCCTGGGGGGGGGGGGGGGTTGTACATGGGGGTGTCATGGGAATGGGGTGGTGTCCAGGGGGGTTCAGGGGGTTGTGGGTGTCCGTGGGGTGGGGTGGTTTCTAGGGGGTGGGGCTGTCCATGGGGGGAGGGGGTGACTAGGTGGTGGGGTGGTGTCTAGGAGGGTTGGGGCCGTCTAGGGGGTGAGGGTTTCCAGAGGTGGTGGTGGGGGGGTGCCCATGGAGAATTCCAGGGGGAGGGTGGTGTCCAGGGGGGTGGGGTGGTGTCCAGGGGGGCTGGGGTGGTGTCCCAAGGGTGGGGGATTTAATGGTTTTAATGGAAAGAATTTCATGGATTTTTAGATAATTGGTATTTTTAAAATGGTTTTGGAATATTTTTTATTTAAATACTATGTGTTTTTTAGGAAAAAATGAATGTTTTTGTTATGTATGGTAGGTAGGGGGATTTCCGTACGTTAGTTGTTGTTTTCACTTGAAATCTTGTCCATTTTTTTAAAAAAAATAGACACTTTGAATGATACCAGCCACACTGTACCTCAGATTGAAGAGGGGTTGACATGTACACATCAAACATGACCCAAGGATCCTTATCCTATGGTATCATCACAATCTGAATGCATTTGGATGGTTTTTCGTATGTCAGTTGTAGTTTTTACTTAAAATCCATTCCATTTTAAAAAAATAGTTACACATTGAGTGATACTGGCCACACCGTGAATCGGATTGAGTTGGAGTAGACTTGTAAATATCAAAAATGACCCATGGATCCTACTCCTAAATTATCAACACAATCCGAATGCATTTGGTCGGTTTTATGAATGTCAATTTTTTTTTCACTTAAAATTCTGTCCATTTTAAACAAAAGAGAGATAGTTTGAGTGATACCGGACACATTGTGCCTCAAATTGAATTTTTGTTGACTCTTTTATGTCAAAAATAACCCATGGATCGTTCTCCTAAAGTATAAACACAATACAAGTGCATTTGGTTAGTTTTCTGTATGTCAGATGTTGTTTTTACTTAAAATTCTACCCATTTTAAAGAAAATTGAGACACTTTGAGTGATACCAGCCACACCATGACTCTGATTTATGAGGGGTTGACTCTTACATGTCACAAATGACCCATGCATCATTCTTATAATGTATGAACTCAATCTGTATGTGTTTGGTTTGTATTCCATATGTCAGTTATTGTTTTCACTTAAAATTCTATCCATTTTAAATAAAAGAGAGACACTTTGAATGATAGAGGTCACACCATGACTTGGATTTAGGAGGGTTTGACACATACATGCCAAAAATGACCCATGGATCGTTCTCCTAAAGTATCAACACAATCCTAAGGATTATTTTGGGTTTTCTTACGTCTGTTATTGTTTTTACTTAATATTCAATCTATTTTAAACAAAAGTGTGACAATTTGAGTGATAATGGCCACACCATTCCTTTTATTAAGGTGGGGTTGGCTCTTAAATGTCAAAAATTACCCATGTATAATTCTACTAAAGTATTAACAATATCCAAATATGTTTTCTTAGTTTTCTGTACGTCAGTTTTTTTTTCACTTAACATTCTATCAATTTTAAACAAAAGAGTGACACTTTGAGTGATACCATACACACCATGCCTTATATTGAGGCAGTTTTGACTCGTAATCATCAAATATTACCCATGTATTGTTTTTCCAATGTATCAACATAATCTATATGTGTTTGGTTAGTTTTCCGTACGTCATTTGTTGTTTTCACTTAAAATTATGTCCATTTTAAACAAAAGAGTGACACTTTGAGTGATACCGGCCACACCGTTCCTCATATTGAGGCAAGTATAAAACTTACAAGTCCAAAATGACGCATGGAACGTTCTCCTAAAGTATAAAAAAATTAATTTGTTTGGTCAGTTTTCTGTACGTAAGTTGTTGTTTTCACTTAAAATTCTGTCCATTTTAATCTAAAGTGTGAAACTTTGAGTGATACCGGCCACACCGTGCCTCGAACTGAGACAAGGTTGACTCATACATGTCACAAATGACCCATGGATCATTCTCCTAATGTATCAACATAATAAGAATGCGTTTAGTTGGTTTTTCGTACATCGGTTGTTGTTTTAACTAAAAATTATGTTCTTTTTAAACAAAAGAGTGACACTTTGAGTGATACCCGAAACACTATGCCTTAGATTGAAGCGGATTTGACTCTTACACATAAAAAATGACCCATGAATCATTCTCTCAATGTATCAATACAATATGAATGTGTTTTTTGGATTTTCGTATGTCAGTTGTTGTTTTCAATTAAAATTATGTCTATTTTAAACAAAAGAGTGACTCTTAGAGTGATACCAGCCACAAAATGCCTTGGATTGAGGTAGGGTTGAGTCATACATGTCAAAAATGACTCATGGATCGTTCTCATAAATTATCAACCCAATCTGAATGCGTTTGTTATTTTTTCTGTATGTCAGTTGTTGTTTTCATTTAAAATTCTATCCATTTTAAACAAAATAGAGACACTTTGTGTGATACCAGCCACACCGTGCCTCAGATTGAGGCGGGGTTGACTCGTACACATAATAAAATACACATGGATCGTTCTCCTAAAGTATCAACACAATATAAATGTGTTTGGTCTATTTTTTGTACATCAGTTTTTGTTTTCACTTAAAATTCATTCCATTTTAAACAAAAGAATGACAAATTGAGTGATACTAGCCACACCATGCCTCGTATTGAGGCAGGGTTGACTCATACACACCAAACATGACCCATGTATCGTTTCCCTAATTTATCAACACATTTCGACAGCATTTGGTCTATTTTCTATAAGTTAGTTGTTTCTTTCACTTAAAATTTGGTCCATTTTAAACAAAAGAGTGACACTTTGAGTGATACTTGCCACACCGTGCATCATATTGAGGCATGTTTGACTCGTACACATCAAAAATTACACGTGGATCATTATCCTAGTGTATCAGCACAACCTGAAAGCATTTGGTTGGTTTTCAGTATGTTTGTTGTTGTTTTCACTTAAAATTCTATCAATTTTAATCAAAAGAGAGACACTTTGAGAGATACTGGACACACCGTGCCTCATATTGATGAGGGGTTGACTCTTACACTTCAAAAATGACCCATGTATCTTTATCCTTAAGTATCAACACAATCCTAATGCATTTGGTTAGTTTCCCCAATGTTACATGTTGTTTTCACTTAAAATTCGGTCCATTTTAAACAAAAGAGTTACACTTTTAGTGATACCAGCCACACCATGACTTTAATAGAGGTGGGGTAGACTCGTAAATTCCAGAAATTATCCATGTATCATTATCCTAAAGTATCAATGCAATCCAAATGTTTTTGGTCATATATGATGGTATTTTGGAGATTTTACTGTTTTTTCTTATCAAAAGCCCAAAGAAAAATGGTTCATCATTGATTCATGTTGCTGGTACATTTCATCTGTTAGAATGGAAAAATGAAGCAATGGATAAAAATTGTTTTTTAATAACAATTAAAATTTTCCTACGAACATTTAGATACAATAATGTTTCATCTTTTGATATCCTTAACCCCTCTCAAAAATGGTTGCCAATTGTACACATGCCCAAGTCAGATCTTCATGCAATTTGTGTACAATATTCCATCTGTTATGCGACCTACTTGTTTATGAACAAATATATATAATCTTGTGAATATGAGGATTTTCTATCATCAGAGTATTACGGAAAAATATATAAATTAGTTATTAATAAACAATTTAAATGAAATTGTAGCTATTTTTAAAATTACCTCTTTGGGGATGGTAGTTTGTTGAAGAAAAATGATCTCTCCCTAAATTTACAATCATAATAACCTCAATAATTATAGTTTTTTTTGTTTTGGACACTTCAAAAAAATTTACCTTTAAGAGAATAAGTAACTTGTTTTGATTTGTGTTTGGATGGTGAAATTTTATTATATATACCCTGATACCAATCCAGACATATTATTTTCTCACCTCCTTATGCTTAGCCCTTCTCCTCATACCTTGTTTTAGATGATATTTATACACCACCCTATCATATAAAAATCCTCAATAAAAGATAATATTAATTATATAACTTGATGTTTAGACTACAAACTTAGGATGTAGTGTCTTATAGATTCACAAACTCCACCATGTATGTTCGGTTTATGGGATATCCTTGCATTGAATACAGAAAATAATTCTTTGGATTATCCCTTATCACCTCAATTAGCATCCAATGTTTCCAAAAAACACAAAAAGTAATAATTAATAAAAGAGGTGAAATTATAATTGATATTCATTAATCGTAGAGTTTAACCCCTGCATGGTTGTTATTTGGAAGAGTTTAACATCCATAATATTTCATTGAAATTTTTTCAACAATCCTTTCACTATTTCATCCTATTTTTGATGGCTCTAATTTAATTAGTTGTGTTGATGTGGTATGAGGACTAACAAGTCTGAATTTTGGTTCATGGGAAAATCCATTCAATTGTTTTTCATATATATGTCTGCCAATAATATAAAATTAATTTAGTCACAATTTGCACATTATATCAACTTTTATATAATCAATTCATGAAAACATAACTTGTATATAAATTTACAATCATGATGCCTAGACAACCATATTCAAGGATCTCATTTACATTTTCAGTATAAAAAAAATCATGAATTTCCTCTCCATATATATTAATTTCAAAAAATAATATATGACTAATACCATTTTTAGCCTCATATCGACATGAGTCTTCAATGATAATAAATGTGGATAGAGAAAAAGTGGTGTTACTGTGCTTTCAGTTTCTCTTTGGGGTCGGTTGGCTGATCCTTTAGATTCTTTTGAGACCACATTTCTTGTGACCCCCTTCCCATTGTCCATCTATAATAACATTCAATGGTTCAGACCTTTTTTCATTAATTGTTAATGGTTTAACTTGAAAAAATTTGAAATAAATACCATTTCATCCACATGTACTATTAGAAGTTTTGATGGACATGAAACGAATGTCCCAATAGCCTTTTTGAATGTATAAATATCATAATCATCAAGTGGAATAGGTAGCTCTGAATTTGGATCATGATTTACAGTAATCATCACTTTCAAATGATTTTTTGAAAGTGTTCTGTTATGAAGCTTGTCCTATGGGATGCTAAACACCATAGCCCTTGCTACAAGGTGATAAGTGGGTGTTGATAGATATAAATCATATTCATTATTACCATATATAAGATCTTTACATGAAAAGTATCAGTGTTTGTCTGATTCACATTTCATGGGAACAATTATTAGAATATTTATTACCACGGCTAAGATAGCTCTTTGACGGGAATGTCTTGCCTCAAAGATGGTGGGGTGGGGCGGGATCTTCAGGCATTAGTTGTTCCTGATTTGTGTCTTATCCTTGCTTCCCAATCATAAAAGTAGCTACAACCACTCCCTACCATTAAAATCGTTCTTCAAGTGTTTCTAGTCTTTTTCTCATTCGTTTGATTTCATCATCTCAATCATCAGTTTGTTTTATTCTCAAAATATACATGGGGTTTCACCCCAAACCCCACACCTCTAACATGACTGTATTGTTATGGATGCTTCAAAGCTATCGAAAATAGGTCTACATCCCCAGTAGGAGTAGCTGATTCCTATGACTGTCGGATATAGGATAATAAGTAACTATTAATATATAATAGCAATTTAAAACAAGACTTTTTATCATGTCATACTTACACCTATTTCCCACACTTTTTGTGTGTTTTCATATACTTGCTTCACTTCCTTATTCCCACGTGCCTCCTTCCATAGAACATGATGTGGGATGGAAGTGTATTTAGCTTTATACTCATAAATCGGCATATAAACATAGAAAGATAAATATGATGTTGTTTCCTGGCACATAAAAATATTACTGTAAATTTATAATACGTACAATTTTCTTTTTTAGTGAAGCGTACCCCATATTTTCTTTATGATTGTGGTATGTTGGTTTTGATGAACGTTCCATATTTTGAGTTCTGAGTTGATATTTCATAAATAAAATATTGACAATCAATGTGATGAATACACATATCCTCAAACAATGTATTATCAGCCACAATGTATATAAAACATCTCATCCCTACGAAAGCCAATAAATTCATCCCATGATACATGGGATATCAAGTGAGCATAGATTATGTGTGGGTGCGAGTTTATTTTACCTTTGGAATATTTAATTTAAAATTTTGTTAGAATAGTGTGATAACCTCGATGAATCCTTCTTGAAAGAATTAGTACATAATTCTTGTGTGAATTATCTACTATAAATGTACACTAGAAGAGATTTAGAAGTGTATGACACTGTTTCATTATTTTATTTAGTAGTAAATTAAATAAATAATATCATAATGTTACTGTAATTTCTTCCCAGATCACATCCTTTATCCTAGACACACCATGGTTCGATGAATCTATGTCAATCGGTACATGTTGCTGAGTGACATTTCCAATGTAACTACTAAACATAGCCCTGTTGGGATTCACAAGTTGAACTCATGCATTGGATCCAACATCAAATTTTATGCCTTTGCTTTTTGCCTTATGAACATTGGATAACACCATCAAACTATGACGCACCTGTGTTTTATGCAATGTCAGTCCTTTATCCCTGACTATATCATCAATATCAACATCATCACTATGTTCATTTGAAATGGTAGCAACAATATGTGCTGATGATTCTTTAACCTCAACACTAGGAGAGTCAACAGGTTCAAAAACATTTTTTTGCTCTACACTATGAGAAGCTGCTACTACTGTTTCTTGAGAGACTTCTTCAGCATCAAGGTTAGAAGCACTAGAATGTAAATAATTCATTATATGCCAAAGTGGATGAATAGTAAATTCTGATTACATAACCTAGGATTATCCAAAATTACAATGTAATATCATAGGTTTTGTTTCCCAGATTAATATAAGAAATTGAAAATTATTTTTATTGAACATAAATTATATCATGAACACTTAAAGGATATGCAATAACTCGCCCTCACCTTCCCCAAAATCATTCTTAGAACCGCACTGAAAGCCTCTATGAGATCTTATTGCATGGAACAAACCCTTTTAATTTCATACTAGTTCACTAAAAAAAGGTATTTCTATGACACCTTAGCACATAAAAAGGTCCTTAAACTCAAAATTGAAAGGAATACATCTACAACACCTATATAGAAAACACTTTATGAGTCACTGACTTGGCCTCATGTGTTTGGATCGCCTCTCAAGAACAAACCTCAATGGGGGAATTTTTTATCTTACTTTCAAGTCCAAATTAATACCAATCATCACTAACACAGAGCTCTACCAACTCCTATCATATACATAGAAAATAATTGAAAAAATAAAGAAAATATATTCCTCATACCTATTTTTAATAGTACTACAAGAAAATTATAACGATCATAGATCATACCACCAAACACTCTTAGAGCCTCATGGTAAAAAGACACTAGTGACTATAACTATCCAAGACTCTAACCTCTAACTTCCCAATATTGGAGTGGTCTACTTTGGGGTAGTATTAGAAAAATAAAACCAATGTTCCATCCACCTCATGATGCTACCCGATCTCCTCCATCACATTTGTGTTGTACAGACCTCATTTCACTTGTTCTTTCCTCTCTCTAGGCTATTCGTTGACTACCTCTCTGAATGTAGCATGAATCTTATGAAAATTCAATGTGATATGTATATTACCATCCTAATCATATTAAATTCCTTGGAGTAGTGGTGGTATCTGTGAGGTACCTATGAATGAGCGCGCCTCCTGATATGAGACTTTCCACACACACCTACTGTGGGTGGGTGTTTCTAACCCTACATCCCAAGAGATCACTACATTAAAAGATTATGATATGAACTCAAACCAAATTTATAATCATAGAACCATAATATAGCCATCAAAATCATGGTATTACATGTTTAATTCACCCAAACCACTAGAGGTCATTTTATGAATTGAACAACTTAAATTAATGTATTTAATAAAAATAGTTGAAATAAAATCCAACCAAAAAAATGGAAAATAATTTATGACGTATATAGAATGAGGGGACATATATTAATTCACCATTGGTATAAACCTCAGTATGTGTATCCAAAAATAATATCTACCTTATCTTAGTCCACCACAGACTCTATGAAATTTTCCATCATCTGTATAAGACTTGACATGTATGGTAAGATCCCTTATAGCGATGAGTATTACAACACCCAATAGGACACCCCAAAAACACCATACCTAAAGCATCGATAGTATTCATGTCACTAAAAAAAGGTATTCCAAACAGGATATGAGACATAATGATAACCAAGGATATCCCAAATATACTCATAAAAGACAATAAGTCGAAAATTGTCTCAACCACATTATGTTGTAGATCTACTCAGGGTTTCAAGGTAACAATCATCTGAGAAGAAATGCTACCCAACATATAATTCCAATGATGACACTCATCCTAATGGTCACACTCATCCGATCTATCCAAGAAGAATCACATAGAAATTTGAATGTGTTCACTCAAGATATACACCCCATAATACTAATACACTATTATAAATATCAGTTCAAGATATAAATATAGGGGTTCAATGCCCATGGATTGATGGGGGGATACTAGACTCTACTACAATAATACTCCAAGATAGGGGATAGACACTTATAAATGTGTTGGTCAGGCCAATTCAACAAACCCAACATAGGGAAAGCATGTTGGAAACAAGGTTTTCTTCAGGCCTCTCAGAGGGGTACCAGCTCCATGTCATTAAGTGACCTATGGTCCATTCCTTAAGATCATATTCCATTCTAACACCCATTAAATTTAACCGATACCACTAACTATAGAATAAGTATATTGAAAACTGAGAGGGTTCATCTAAGATACACTATCCATTGGACTAATACCCAATCTGAAATATCATGTCTCTATACAAAGAGATGGGGTTAATTCCTATGGTTTGTACGGGGACAGTAGACCCTAGTTGAAACATCCTCCAAAATAGGGGATCATTTCCCTAGTAACTGTTTGTGGTTAAAATTCGATAAACCCAATATAGGGACAACGTGAATTAAATGAGGATCACTCTGTGTCCCTTGAATTGATACATGTTCCAAGTTGCTGAGGGGTATGAGTTCCAATGAACGGGACATAATTCCATAATAACCCTCATATAAGTGAATAAAAGAAAAATCCATCAAGAATAAAAGAACTCACCAACACTAACCTGATCATTAAAAAGATATAAAGTGGCCAAAATCCTTGGAAGAGGTCATAAAGCTGCATCAATCCCTCATAATAATAGACCAAGGGAACACAATACACCAACACTATTCCATGGAAGCTCAAATATCTCACAACAAAATTGAAAAAAATGAAATAGAGCTCAAAAATATCCACAAAGGGGGATATGATGTGTCCCTATGGGTATATGGTGTGTCTTAACAACGACAAGCACTACCCTTGTCACATTTTCAGATAGAGTGATCCGTGATTCCAACTATGGAATCTGCAATGAACATTAACCAATTATTCATTGAATCATTAGCCAAATTAGAATTAAAATTATTAACAAATGTAATTCATGGAGAGAAGTTACCAAAAGTAAACCTAAAAGGAAAAGTGGGAGACATAGATCGAGTAGATAACACCCGTGATGGAGGGGAGAAGAAGCGTCGAGCGGTCATGGAGCATTCTGAGCTACGCCAGGAGGGGAAGGCGTGACTGCCAGAGGGGGAGGTGCATAGGAGGAGCCACCAACCATTAAAAAATGGAGGATTAGGGGTGATAGGGAGTAGGATCCAGCGGGGAGGAGAAGAAGAAGGGTTTGCAGGGAAGAGGATCAGTGGAGGTGGTTCGATGGGGAGGATAATGAGTAGAGCTAGCGATAGTGTAAGTCTAGGGGAAGAGGTCTAACAAAGAGAATATTGGGAGGGGGAGTTTTCACAGGGGTATAGTACCATGAGATCTTGAGGGAATGATATATAGAAGATACTGTGCACCTGATTTTGTAAAATATGGGACTATTGTTTTATCAGCACTAAAAGAGCACTCATAAAGAGAGCCATTTTCAGCACAAAAATTTTAGCACTCCTAAAGGGCTTCTATATTAGCTCTTTTCTATCACTTATAATGAAGCCCTTTATTTGCCCTAAAATTTTAGCACTGATAAAGAGCGTCTTTATCAGCACTTCATTAGTGCTGATAAAGAGTACCCTTTATCAGCGGTAAACTTTTATCATTGATAAAGGATCCATTTTTTAGTGCTAAAAACATGTGGATAAGGAAGCCATTTAAAAGCACAGAAAAGGTCCTGATAAAGAAGCCCTTTATCAGCACTAAAATTTTAGCACTTTTAAAGGGTTTCTTTATTAGTTCCTTTGAGCGCAGATAAAGGACTACCTTATCAGTGCTTGGATCGCACTGATAAAGGGAGCCTTTATCAGTGCTTTTAATTAGAGTTGATAATAATTTACCTTTATTAGTGCTTTTTTCATGGCGCTGATAAAATGTGGCACTTCCCTTTCATATTTTTGTTGTAATTTCTCAATAAAAAATATATATTTTAAAAGATAATTTATTAGATTATGTATATATTGTACATCATTCAAATATAATCCCCTCTTAAAAACATAACACTCTTATAAATGAAATGAAAATATTTGATGGAGTCAATTGAAATTTCAGTGAAACTATATTTATAGGTTTTATGTTTTTTTACACATATAAAAACGTTTAAGAGTAAAATACTATCAAATCACCATGTGTTATCACTAGAACAAAGGTTCCAATTCAATATCACCAAACTACCCATTCTTTTCCTAAATAGATATCACATTGATCAGTTGGTCCCTATTGATCTAGTGATTGAGAGGACCTTATTTTATATATGTTTAAAATTAATAAACCAATATAATGAGAAAAGTTAATTAGAGAATATTCTATTTATAGAAATAAGGGAAAGTAAAAGTGTTTAATATAAATATAATTATCCTTAAAAAACATTGAGTGACTCAGATACACCCCTATTTTTAAATCCAATCCATCAAAATTTCTACAATACCTTTAATATTTCTATTTAATTGAAAAAACGACTAATAAAGGGAATTCAGACATGAAATTTCATAGTGAGAAACCCTCCTTCATCCTGTGAATGTGTCAGAAGGGAACATTTGACTTCTGTTTTTTAGAAAATAACGAACAAATTCCATATTACACACAAAGGAGATACAATTATTTACTTGTAAACATAAATGGAAGAATTTATGGAATTTAATAAACCCATGGGTAACATTTAATCCCACAAATATAAGTCTATGCTACTTCTATAATTTTTTTAGAGATAGAAGCCTTGAGAATGTGAGAAAGTGTTTCATTGTTGTAGAGTCCATTATCATGCAATATTCACCAATTTCATTAATTTAATTATATCATTTTCATTTTCACCCTATATTATCTAGAATTAGAAGGTTATTTCTTTTGTGCTAATTACACAACATGAATGGTAGTTGAAATTAGTAAAATTTTGGTTGAAGTTTATTATAAATTTGAGTTTAATTTTTTATCAATTCCAAAAATTTTATCCTTTATTTTTTTTATTCATGAATATTTATGCAGAAGTGTGGGATATTTAATGTAAAATAGATTACTATAACTATTCCTTCGCTATGAAAATTGGGTGGTCTAAATTATAAATTTAAAAATTGTTTTAGTTTACACCATTTACTAATTAACCTAGTCTCATGACCATTAGGAAAATTGGATGACTGGTGAGAGAGAGGGAGAGGTATATAAATTTTCAAGACCAAGGGTAATACCTAAACATGATTTCGATAAAAATTTAAGGAGTCATGGAATTTAAAATATATTAATTACATGAACTATGATCTTACTTAGTTGGTGTGTTTTTTTATTTTATCTTATGAGAATCATCAAAATCCAAGATCGGTTGCTTAGATTTTGTTTTCTTCAATTGTTCTTAAATTTAGGTCATTATTAACAAATTAATTAGAATTCCCCAACATTTCTTCTTGGTATTAACCTCGAGGTTTGAAACTCCTATAATATATAATTTTTCATTTAATTATTATTTTTATATGATTTAATAAATTTAAAATTTTGACATCCCCATGGGAATTAATAACACATATTGGTGATACCAATGTACCATTAATATTTTTCCCCAGTAGACATGACTCTCCATATTTTTTAATATTAATATTGAATTGATCTCTGTGAGAGTAAAAAATTGTTGGAGGGTGTGAATTACCTTTTTTAAATTATATAAAGTGAACATGAAAGACAATTTTTTGTACTCTTTTTATACCAAAGATTACAAATAATTATTGAAAAGTAACATTTCAATTTCGTGGATGTTTTAAAGGACCATCCAAGAACCTATTACTCTTGATGACCAAGAGAAGACAAATATCACCTATATTTGTATAACCATTTTGTATATGATTTTGTTATTCAAATTATCTAATATCCCAATTAAATTTAAATGATATATTTTTTGAAACATTTAGGAATTAACTAATTAATATATTAATATATTTAAGGATGAATTAACTATATTTTTAAATTCATTTAATCATTTATTATTTAATTTAGAAAAATTATTGAGAAAATTCATTGATTATGAACATGTACAAAATATTAAATAATTAAAATTCATGGTTGAAAAGAAAAATGTTTGAGGATTTTTTTTCAATTATTTGCATTGACATTCGTAAAAAAGAAATAATAATAATTATTCCCTGAACATGTTAATTAATTTTTATTTAATTTATGATTTTATATTTGGTTCATATATTATTTTAGTATGAAAGAAATAAAACTATGTAATTTGATTGAAAAATGAAATGATTACATTTTTATGATTCATGATAAAATTTTTCTTGTAGAATAAAGTGAAAAATAAAATCACCACTAATTATACAATAGCCCAATTGAGATCACCTTTTTAGATAACTATGTGATGCTCCAAACATTGTTGTTAGAGAATTTGATACATAAATAATTTAGGGAAAAATTCATGTGATAATATATCCCTCAAAATAAATAAAATCAAAAAAGATGACTACATATCACTAAAAAGATGTATCATACAATTATTCTATAGATAAATTTAGAGCATTCCCATTAGGATCCAAAGTTACTCTCTTTTTATATCATGAATCGAAATAATACATAATAAAGAATGTATCATCTATGAAAGGGATTGTGAAACGGGTGTTTCTATTGAAATAAATTTATGTGGAAAATAAATATAGAATATAAATTGAATAATAAGTGGAAAACCATATGAGAAGACCCACACACTATTAAAGTATGAATATCATACAAGGAACCCATCAATGATCATATTCTAGGTGAGAAACTCCTTTTTATTGAAGGAGAAGAATGACAGTATGCTAACATGGTTAACAATATTATTACTAAAAAATCCATTTAAATATTAACTCACATTAACATATAGGAAATATGCCTATATCGATGTTTTATGTATGGGATGATCTCTATCATTAGATAATCTTCTATGAATACTTTATTTTTATATTCCATTTTTGGAATAAGGTTCCCATTGTATTCAGATTTTTCAATAAAACATACCAATGAATGTCACATTTGATACCAATGAACAACTTTTAATGTTTTTCAGTTAAGACTACACTATCTAATAGGTTTTAAAGATTCCAATGAATTATGTAAAAATTTAAAACAAGGTCAAGTCACTAGAGATATCATAAAAAATGAAATGAAATACATAAAATACTGAAGAGTTATTTAAAAAAATTGAATATGGAATTATATTTTTGGAATATTCTACATTCTATAATAGGTATTCTTAAATTTTCAAAATGTTTTTTTATTATTATATGATTATGGAATCCAAATACATAAACAAATTATGACTCATATGTTGTTTATTCCTATATCAAAACATACAAAATATTTTTTAGAATTTTGGAATACCTAGGGATATTATTAGTGACCAAGGTAAAACATTTGTAATAGAAATGTGGTACCCTTGATAAGGGATATGGATTTAACCACATAACAACAAAAAAATATAACCACTAGACTAATGAGTTTATTTAGGTGACTAAAATAGAACAAAAAGGGATTCAAAAGGGGGAATTCAACCCCTATATAATTTATTCAATTCAAAGGGAGGACCGTATCTTATGGGATTATAGAATAACTTATTTTTCACACTTTGGAATAGGTTTATATAGACCAGTTTATGGGAAAATACATCATATCTAAATGGAAGTGGGGAACAATTGTTATTGGGTAGTTAAAAGGATGAACCCTGAATTGGAATAATTAGATTATAGAGGAAGATGATGATAAATGAGTTAAATGAATTTTGAAGAGTTAAATTTGATAATAATAGAATTATATTTTTGAAATCATAGATAACACATGAAGACCTTATATTTAATAGAGAAATCCATCATATACACAATGTCAGTCTTTAAAATTAAAGACGAAATTGAATATTAGGTGATATTAATTCCATATGGTAATGATCATTTATTATTACTAATAGTATAATGTTTCCGAAGTCGAGATAACTAGAGGTGGAACAGGGAAACCCTTCACTATAAAAGCATATGGAGTAGTGAAGTACTACGAGAGATGTCCAAATGAGCCGATGGATGATATTGAACTCTCTTATATATTATATATATTGTCAAATGAGCCCATCCTTATCATTTACTTACTTTAAACATACCTAATAAAATTTTCTATTAATAATTTGTACTCACTCTGGATTTTAATTATGTTATTTCATGAAATTAGTATAGGGTGGTTGAAAATTATGTAGTTTGGGAATTCTATAAATTTATTTATCATTTTTTTATTTTAGTTTTTTAGCATGTTTTAATTTTTTTCCTATGTTTAGAAACATTCTATGAACTATGAATTTGATACATTTTGAGAAATTGAATCAATTTTTTAAAAACAAGAAAATATAGTTTAATGATAAAAGGATTTTGGTTCATGATATTTTGACTTGAACTCTCTAAAAATTTGATCCCAATATTGGGTAACTTATAAAAAATATAAAATTAACGCCTCAAGGAGACTACCAAAAAAGAATATTATTACATTATATGAGATGGAGTAAAATAGAAAAAATGGGATCTGGTATTGAAATAATCCTATGATAACATGGAATTATATGTGAGAGTAACAGTTATGGATAAGAGAAGAGTAATTTATGTTCTAACTTCAAACCCTATATAAATGGATAAATTTTGAAAAATCTCATGAGGGGATTCCATATATTATGAAATTATTTTTATGGATTTGTTTCACACATTCAATAATTGTTATATACATTCATGGTTAATGAAAATTTAATAATTAACTATTTTTCAATGGGTATAGATAGATTTGGATAATTATAATATCTAATGAGTTAGGGTAATATGATGTATAAGAATTTTATATTTTTGGCGTGAAATACATGCTAAATTTACATTATGTGGGGATATTGAGAAATATTATTTTTTAAAATTATTGATTACATAAAATTTGACTAAATTTATATCATTATTTTCAGCCTAAATTAGTTAGGGACTCTGACATATTCTATTGTTGAACATATGATAGGTTTTTTAAAATTTATAACTCAGGGACAATTAAAAATTCAAATTTGAAAAGAATAATTCATGATAATTATTTATATAATTATTTTTATAATACATTGAATTTACCCAATCATTAACATTTTTGGTAACATTTTTATGATGTTTTTTGGTGTAACAAATTATTTAATTAATATTAGTGAATATTGATTTAATTGGAAAAAAATCAACATTATTTATAAATGAAAATTTAGTAATAATGTGACTGGAGATATATATAATCCTTTTATTTATTAATATTTTGAAAGAGTCTGAATCTGGGGATGAAATAGAAGGTGAAAGAAATTTCAGATATAATGTGAATCTGGATAATGTTTTAAAAAACATACATTTTTTTTCAAGACAATATAGGCCATATTATGGTTTTATGGTGTGTCAAGAGGCTAAAATAAACTCTCACATTAATCCTTTAAACTATGTTTTATGCCAATGGATCCTTATAATACATTATGGGAAAATAAGAGAACTACAATAGATTATATGTTAACATTGTAGTTCTATGTCCTACGCTGACATTGTAACACATTTATCTATGATGACATTATAAGGCTAACAAATCTCCACATCAGATACTGAAAATATTTTTTCAATACCTCATATATTGGTGGTATTTATTTATAGAATATCACTAATCCTTAATAGATGGGTTTTCAACATACCGGGATTACACTATCTTCAATGTAATAAGTTGAAAGTTCTCAAGATGACATCCTCCCAAATTTGAAAAAAAATCCAATATGATCTGGAATCATTACCTTGTGGAAAACAGAGAGACTACACAAATTAAAAAATAATGTAATTCTCTTTTCATTATGATCCACTTATTAAACAATTCCAAATAGTAGGGAAAATGATACTACATTCCAAATCCATAATAATCCATGTCACATGGGAAATCATCATCCCAAACAATGTGACCCACATCACATATCAATAATAAATTCACACTACAACATATTATGGGGCCACAATTCATGATACATAAACATTGTAACATCACCCATAGGAATATAGAATGAAATCATTTTTTCATTGTAATGTTATGTTTGGAGACAACTCAAGATATTTCATGGCCAATATATAATAGTGATAAATTTAAAAAAAAATCTCATATCAACTATAATGAAAGAGAATTCACATTAATGGGTTTCATGAATCCTCATGAAACACCTAAATGGTAATTTATTATCATTTAAGGAAGAATTAATTTTTCGGATCCTTTGATTGATATAGGTATGAAGTGCAGCTCAGGAACTTGTTGTGGGGACCAAGGGACCATTCCATTCATTTTGTATAACTAAATTGGGAAATGAGGAAATGAATATGATTTGTGGAATATGACCCTTGTGATATTGAACATTTATTTTGAAAAAAGGACAGTTTCCTTAACTCATACAATCATGTAAAAACCATACATTCCACATCAAGATAATATAGAGCTTCTTGGTGACATCTTGGAATATCTAGTAGAGGGGGGATATTAATAATTGGGATTGTTCATCATTACCTAGGGAGTTCATTTCATTGATAGTTATATTAATTTTTATAAAAATATTGTAAATTTATTGATCTCCTTTGTTTGGATCATTTACATGGAGCTTTAAAAACATCATCATTTATTGATATAGGGGAAGAGATCATTATAATTATTGAGTTTTATGTCATATAAGTTATATCTATTCTTATTATTCGTTATTTATATTTATAATGAGATTTATTTTTGGTGTTTTCAATCATATTATTTATAAATTTCATATATCTATTAATTGATTGGGTTGTAAATTCATCCTCCCCATCAACTCAATCATCATTTTATATGATGGTAGAACATTTATTGTATAGTCAAGTATACGAAATTTCTAGAATATTAATGGGATTATTTTAAATCATTATAAACTAAAAAGGATAAAAATCATTTGATTGGGATATACCATAGAGTTATTGGATTCATTTTCATATCACCTCCATTCACATTAAAAGGGGATACAACATACAATGATATTTGTAATGTTAAAGATCACATTTCTCAAAAATTGGATGTGAAAAATTAAAGATCATGGTATTCCATTAAATAAAATATTTAGGGGTGTTAAAAATTTAAAACTAAGTAAACATTATATTATCACTCATATACATAGATCAATATCCAACCCATATTTTAAGAGCTAATAAATCCCAAGGTCTTAATATAGCACAAAATTTTAACATAAACACCTCCATTTGAAAACATAACATTGTTATAATTGTATTTGAACACTTCCAGGGAGAAAATATGTTTCTCTATAACATTAAATTTTAATGGATTTAAATTCTTTTTCAAAACAAAGAAATTCGGAAAAGATAATAATTCAATAAATTCACAGTTATTATATATTTACAATTTAGGGTAGCAATAATGACCATCCATGTTCACCGCATATACAAAGGAATATTGGTATCAAATATCCTCATTGTAAATTTATTAGATCTTTTTTTAAATAAGATAAAATTACACATTGATTTTGTATAAATATACTCATTTATTATTTTATAGAAGTATAAATAACCTTCACTTTTTGTTATATCTCTATCATTTATTAATCCTCATAAATAGTGAAAGACATATCTTAAGGTAATTATAGAATCAAAAAATATCCCCTCCAAAACACTTCAATAAAAAATTATTTTTATGCGTTAAATTCATCCACAAAATCACCTAATTTCAATCCATAATGTCCCATTATAAATAAAAAATAATGCTGGAATAGATAGAAAATAAAACAGAAAAAATTTATTTTAATACAAACCCCTATAGTTTAGAGACTAACTAAATTGGCCAATTATAATTCCAAATAATCTTCCAACCACATATCTCTTGAATATTCTTAGTTTAAGAAAACTTATTACCTCGTAAGAGTCATCACATTTGGGAAATATGTCATTTTTTTGAAACATGCTCTATAGAATTTTAAAAAAATGGCATTATAGTGTACATAAAAGCCTGGACCATGTTAAAAAATATCATTACTTTTTTATAATCACATTGATATCAAAATACCTTTTTAAACATCATGTGTATTAGATTCAAGAAATTTCAACGCATCTCTTGAAAACCTTAAAAAGAAAAATTGCATTCCACTGCCCAGGACCTATCTATCCATGTCAATTTGACTATTCAAGCTTGAATAATAAAATTTTACATTCCACAAACATCATAATATATCTATATTGAATATGAATCCATTCTCAAAAAAATTGGTGTTCTATCTATTTAAAACCTTCCATGTCATTCTCCATAATTCAACCATTTTTTCATTTTACCTATAACCATTAATAGAGGTGTTTCTCTACACCATTTCACATAGAATAAATCCCCACCTAAAATTTTATCATACATAGAAGTCTATGCCTAGTGAATCCAAATTTAAAAAACCCCCATTAAAAAATTTACTTGATGTTACTACCATATTCCTCCAAATATACCATCACTTGATTTAATAAAACACATAAAAACTCTTAACTATTTTTAAGGACATCCATTATATAATGTAAATATTAATAGCCTAAAAACTATTCAATATATGTTTTTGTATTATTTTCCAATGTATTTGTATCTTATATAATCCATTCAAATAATGATGTATATTTTAAAAATATATTTTATTTTTAGTTTATTAGAATGGATAATTTATTATATATGTTCATTTTTACTATTAATAACATTCAATGAATTTTTTCATGATATAATAACATTATAAAAAATGATAAATATTAGAATATTTTAATAAATTATATACAATTTTGTATGAATATGTGACAATGTTTTAGTTTTAGATCGTGTATTTGAAGTATTATAATAGTATAGTATACAGAAAATGTTTTCAATTAAATTTATTAATGATATCTAAAATAGTTATACAATTTATTAAACATTGTTATTATTAATATTTTAAATATAAAAATAATTTTCAATCATGAAATTATGGATGTATGTATATCCAGGAATCAAATTTTTCAAATGATATTATCGGTGTACTTATTTTTTAACATGGTTATTTTTTGATTCATAATAATGATATTATTAAATAATTCACTGAGAAATTTGAAAATTGTGTATCATACAATGTTTTTTAGATCGTTTTAAAATAAATATAATAATACTTTATTTAAGGATAAAATGATAGAAATGACAAAATATATTGAATTTTTCTATAAAATATCTCAAATTTCATCACATATATTAAATAAAAACCTAAAAAGTGATTCTAGTCATCATATTAACTACCTAAAATTTATTCATCTCTGATATTAAATTGTCAAAAATTTATATGAGTGCATATATATCAATTAGAACATCAATTTTATAACCTATTTGTGTAATGCTTCAAATCATAAATGTAATAACCTGATAATGGGATGCTATGATTTCTGAGTTAGAAATTCATCTGGACAAGGGTATTCTTTTCATATCTCAATAATGTAATGAAAAAAATTCAATGATAAATCTATTAATCATTCAGAAAAAATTTCCCATTGAAAATATATTTCTATATTTAAACCAAATTTTATTAAAATTCAACATTAAGTGTGCATAAATTATACATTCCCATACCCAGTGGAAAATATATATTTTTATTATTTGGATATATGAATTATTTATATTAAAATAAAGATAAATATAATGGACCACATAATGGAGAACATAGATGAATGAGACCACATGTATGAATTTATTGTTGATAATGTAAATAAAAAAGATAATCAGTAAATAAATTTTTCATGGTGAACAAACCACAACCAAATATATGGGTAGAAAACATTAACATACCCTTACGTAGTCTCTATTAATGTGTATGTAAAATTTTTTTCCAATGAAACCAAATTTATATCATATTACACCTATAATTAATGAATTATTCATGAGTATATAGTGTTCATTTATAGGCGGAATATATAAAACCCTATAAAAATTATTCAATATCCTTGATTATATATCATGATATAATTAACTTGGATATAGGTGTGAATGATTTTGGATATGAATTTAATAATAATAACTAAATTACCACTCATATTAAATACATAAAAAATTATAGTCAATATAAATCATACAATGAATCTAGACACATTTTGATGTGGGATAAAATAATAAATATGTCACTAAATCTAATATAAGTATATAAAACACTGAATATATGAATTTTAATAAAAAATTTAAGATCCCAAATAGATTATGATAATGAATATTGTAGTTTATATCAATTTCAAATAAATCAAATATGTGTTTAAGATAGATAAGAATACTGAATACGAAGATGGTTTTTCTTAAGGATGTTTGGGACATTAACAATATAGATTTTAGTAGACTGGTAGATAAAATACAAGAATGTATCTTTTCTTATATGAAAATATGAAATTGAAATTGAATATATGGTTTACGTATGTGATATAGGAAATGGTGTCTATAATAAATATTGTGAGTCATTATATCAAATGATTGTTAAGATTACCTTAATAGTGAATATATAACAAGTTTTAAATAATTTTGAGATAATTGTTTTATCAAATGTTTCTAAAGGATGAATCTATCATCAAAGGTAATATGTCTGAATCACTAAATATAAAAATTTATACAAAATACAAAATATTGGTTGTTATAGGATGAACATCAGAAGATGTGTTGTGGATGAAAGTTGTTCTACATCCAAAACATATGATATGTAACAGAGTTCAGATGATTAGAAGCATATATTTTTGTAATTCATAGGAAAATTGGTGAATAATAGTTAAAATGAGTTTGTGACAAATATTTCATAAGTATTGAAATAAATAGTCTAGATGATAATGTAGCTGAAGATATTGGAAAACTCTATGACTTATTATATCATTTTTTAATACATAAAATTTCATTAAACACTATGTGATTAGATTAGTAGTCTATGAAATTGTAAGACTTTTTTTCTATAAGTGTAAGAGTCATAAAATAAGTATAAATTTAAAAATTTAAGAGGCCAATTATAATAATAATGCTATTGTTTCTATGGGTATTCATGAAAAAATTTTAAGAGTAGTTTTTAAAATTGTAAGAGTCATTTACTCTTTTTGAATGTATTGTTTATTTAAAAATTGGATAGGGGGATA
This sequence comes from Viscum album, assembly GCA_963277665.1. Lineage (NCBI taxonomy): Eukaryota > Viridiplantae > Streptophyta > Magnoliopsida > Santalales > Viscaceae > Viscum > Viscum album. The sequence goes on along the minus strand of OY728152.1, from coordinate 1,474,862,760 downwards.
AGACTAATGATTGTTCATAAGAGTAATACACTCTGTTCAAGAGTGTAAAACATTATATATAAGAATTTATTACTTTATTTATTAAGAAGTGATAGAGATTATATTAGATAAAACATTGTATTTTTTGTTGTGAATACTACGGTCAAATATAATAATAAGATAATGTATCATTGGGAACTATGACGGCCAATCTATATGAAGTACATGAAAATTCGTTCAAAATTTGATATTATATTTTTAATGTAATAAAAAATATAATGATTAGATATGATAATATAATTAAATATGAGTTGATTTTGATAAGTAGCAATAAAATGGGAGATACAAAGGTTAAAGTTGAGCATCATAAGTTTTTCATTGAAATAAAATTTAGGAATATTCATTATAGAGCTTAAGGTTGATATTTGAAAAAATATCAAAAATACGTTTCCAGTATTATACTTTTTGTTTTAATGTTAAAGAAATTCAATTAATGAAAAAATAATAGATGAAAAATAATTAAAAAAGGCATATGTATCATATTTCTCAACATGTGATATGTCTGTAAGATGATTTTATAGACTTATATAATAGTAATTAAAGATTCCTAAGTGAATCGTGTATAAAATGTGAGTCTAGTATAAGAATTTGAGCATGATTCATCCACTAATTTCGATAGAATTGAAATTATTGAAATAAAATATGTCAAATGTAATTAATGTACAATTTTATGATATAGAAGATGTGGAGAAGGACGAGATAAGGAATTGAATAGATTTAGTGGTTGAAACAATGAATTGATAAATACAAGTGTAATATTTACTGATCTAAATGTTGAAAACATTTATTTCATAACATTTATTTCAAACAACATGTTAGATAAATGTAAGGAAAAGTTAGTATCTTGGGGTATAAGTTGTAGAATGTTCAAATAATAGCAGGTCATTAAACAAAAGTAAAAAACAAGTAATTAAATAGTACGATGATATAAGATCATGAGGCTCTAAAAATATTTTTTATATAATTTATTTTAATTCAAAATCATTGCTACCAAAGTAATTTATATTTCTTATGAAAAATATCATGAGTTGGATGTAATGATTTACATAGAACATTGAGGAAGAGATGAAGTTATTTTATCTGTGATTCAAAATCAAATAAATCCTAGTCAAATTGAAAATATCGGGTGAAAGACTGTATGACTAATTAAAAAAAACAGTTTATAGATATTTCATTTATTAATGAAGTATATAAATTAAGGAGAGTTGGTGATGATGTGTAGTAATTGATCTAATAATAAATTGACGATAGGGGTATTCAACAAACAATATCTATGAGATTAGATGAGTTAAGGAAATGGAAGAACAATAGCTAAAAGTTTCCGATATCAATAATGTTTTTTTTAATAATTTGAAACCATTAATTGTTATAAATATTTAGGTAGATATGTTTCATGTATAAAATCAAAAAAAATATGTTATTGGTAAGAAAAATGTATACCATCCAAAAGATAGAGTACATTATTAAATCATATACAGTTGGAGTGGTTTATTCAGTGGAAGTTGAAGACTGGTGAAGATGAAAAAGATCTTAATGTTTATACTGGGTCATCTTAGTGATGAAAGAATATATTTTTGTGAGTTTTTTTGGAATATCATTTATAAATGGTGGTTCTAATAAAACTACAACTATTATAGTCAATAGTCTAACTACAATTCTAAATTAGTATAAAGAAATATTTACCTACACGATATATTAATGATTTAGGTTTGGTTAAAAACTACCCAAGGGATATGGGTGATTTATTCCCCAAATAGTGTGTGGGTTACACTTGGATCTATGGTGATTCAATACAATTTTTATTCACTAGAGTAATGTATTGGATATCTATGTCTCTATATAAGAACCAAACATAACAGGGAGTTCACACATTAGGACCAAACCGCGTAAAAATATAGCATGCTTCTCTCATTTAATTTTTTCACTATATGTTATGTGAAATTTTTTAGATATATCTAAGATACATTCAACCTAATAGGTGATATAGTTTGAAATAATAAAAATGGGTAAATGGCTAATTAAAAATAATTTGGAAAAACTGGTAAAAAATTATTCAACCAAATCCATCTAATATTGACTACATGATTCACTGGTCAATTCATTTGGAATCAGATCTTAAGGTTTTGTTTGATTGAAAATAAATTAATTCCTAGTTTTTTTAATACTTTACATAGATTTCATATTTTAATAAGATACAATGACTCCTCGTCTAAAGAAGTATAAATTTAATACTGTTAATCCCACTATCGATGTTTTTAAAGAACATTGGAAAACATGAATGAAGGGAAGAATAAGAATTTAAAGAAGATAACAATATAGAAGCTATTAGAGTATTATAAACCATTATTTAGAGGTAATAAATATATAAATTATTCATTTAAAAAATCCTTTGATATTGTTCAAATGGAACAATTTGGTTTGAGTTGTAACGAATATGGGATAATGGAGACCATGAAATCTATTAATAATGTATACTATATAGTTAAGATGTATATAATTAAATTTAATTCATAACTAATTATATATTTATTTGAGTTTATCAACAACTTATGATGTATTACCCTGAGATTATAATTGAACACTATGTTTGATAACATACACGACACCCGACACATTTCTTTAATAATTGCAAAACATTATTATTTAAATATTACTATTAAATTAATTTCATTGAATTAGAGTGAATGAATCTCAGTAAAATAATTTTTAAAATATATATATAAGGATCATATTTAATAAATATATACTGATGAAATTTCAGAAAATAAGAAATCAATTTTTAGTAATTTCATTTTTTGTTTCAAATAAATGTTATCCTTGAAAATGGTCGTTATTGATTTTTTACGAGTGATTGATATTATTATTTTTATAAAAAATTCTAAATTTAAAATGGTAATAAAGATATAATTTATGAAATGAACGTATCAAAATCAGTTTAAGGTGAAATTGTTTATTTTTTACAAAAAACATAAAATTTTCATTGAATAATGAAAAACCTATTTTATAGAAATTTGTGTTTTCTATTCAGGTATTTACAAGGTCACAATTTTTATAATTTATTTTGAAATTTAATTAATTATATATTATTAAAAATAATCTAATTTTATTTTTTGGGTCAAATTTATTCTTCATTTTGGAATACAAACAATTTTTATACATAAAAATTCATTTTTCTGGAATGTTTTTGGTGTTTTTAGGTTAATATAAATGTTAATTTATAATAAATATTGGGATTTAATTTTATAAAATTTATTCCATATATATAATCATTATTTTCATATTTTGAATATATTTTATCTTTATTTTGGTCAAGATGAATAATAACTCTGTAAAAAAGTGTCACATTGGTAAGGTAAAATCACATAATTAAGGTTAAAAATAAATGATAAGGCTTTAAAAATATATATAATTCCAACCATATTGGAAGGGTTATTTTTTTACAACCCCCATACAATATTTTTTAATTTGACATTTTTGTGCCATTTTCCCTTGACAAAGAACAATATATTATTTTAAGTAAACAAAAATTCAAAAATATCACTATCTTTATTTTAATTAGAATTATAAGTTAAAAAACGGATAAGAAGATGTTAAAAAATAATATAAAATTTTACATTGATCATATTATATATATTGTTATAATGTTAATTTTTTCTAATTTCAGGTACAATTACATTAAATACTTACACAACATTGATACTGTGTTGATGGAAAAAGTACAAAATTCAATGTTAAAGATTTAAAAAACATTAAATTTTATATTATTTGGATGAATTATTCTTTCAAATAATTTTTATGATTAATAATAATTTATAATTTCTCATAAAATATTTTATATTTTAATTTCATACATGTCTTGATGTATTTAATGTTAAAATATGTAATTGGTTCTTAGAATGACTTCAATTCAATTTTATAACAAAATATTATATTATTAATTTTTTGAAAAATAATAAAAATATTTAAATAGGAAAAAAGAATTTTATGTGGTCTAAAATATAATTTTTTACCTTTTTAATCCAATTTTAACTTTATATTTAAATTTATAACCCTCATCATGTTGAAATTTTTTCAGCATAGTTATGTTTAAAATTTTTTTGAAAATGGGTTAAACAAAACGATAAGGTTTGAAATTCCACATAAAACTATAAAATTATTATTGGTTGAATGAATTTAAATTATATACTATCTTATCTTATACTTTTTTACCCTTTGTGAAACTTTCACATGAAACATTATTTATAATATTTAAATTTTTCAAGTAACTACAAGTGTTTCATTTTCTACACTATAAAAGCACACCACCTCTAATCTATTCTTCACACCATCTAGATCGAGTTAGATTGAAAAAATCCTAAAATAACTCATTTTATCATACTTATATACTTTATATAGGCCATGTTTTTCTTCAAAGTCCATCCACATGGTCATTAAGGAGAGATCCAAAGGAGGTTCTTCAAAGAGGGGTAATTTTCACTATCGAGCATTTTCATTTTGATTCTTATTATTCCTCAATAAATTACATACTAGAAATTAAAATATAATTAAATAATAATATAATATATAATGAGAAGTTATTATATTAATTTAATAACATTACATATCTATATCTTACTCATATGTATAATGGAAACAACATTCATGTCTACGTGGAGATTACTATCTCCACAAATTATGTGTTCTTTTTATCACCATCACACACAAATGGTTATTTATATGGAATTAATAAATATATATTATATTCAATAATTTATTTTCAATATTTAAATATAATATATTACATACCTTCATAAAATGTTATCCATTAAAAAATGATTGTATCACTCATGCTTACGTGTGGACTACCAGATCCATGAAGCGATGTGATTCATTATTCATATATCCATCTCATTGGTGATTATAAAAAAATGATTTTTATTATTGTAATTATTTCTGGATTTTATTTTTTATTATATGGAACAATGAAATATTTATCGACATTCAACATAATGAAATCATTTCGAAAATTTGAACTGAATGTCTTTAAAACACCCATTGTGGACTTACCCAACTAAATAACTAAATATGTTTCTAGAAAAATGAAATAAAATACTTAATGATATGTTATTACACATATATTGTTTTATTAGGAAATTAAATAATTACCATATTTTCATTATACATGATTAAATAATGTGCAGGGTAGGCTGGGAGACGAGGTAATGGATTTATAGTCGTTGTTCCATTTTTTTGAGACTTATGTTAATTTAACCAGATGATTTTTTTGTGGTGTATAAACTATTTTATGGATATATTTTATCATTACATAATTAAATTAATGTTTTTAAAAATCCATTCCCATTTCTTTCCATTAATTCGTCATTATTTCAATTCTTATCGCGTTATTGGAACTATTAACAATAAAACCTCATTTTCTTAGAATTATTTTCTAAATATTTATGATCTATAAAAAAATTCTTCAGAATTATTTATGGATTTATTTATATGAAAATGAATTAAAATTATGGGAATTTTTTGGGACATTATGTCAAAAGGTTTCAAAATGACTTATTTTGAATTTTACATGCAATATTTTTTACTCTCCTTACCAGATGAAAAAGATATGTTAAATTTTGAAATATAATTCATGAATGAAATTTAATTTAATCTTGACCATTAGTAATTATGAATAAAAATCGTTATTTTTTCATGTTTTTACAAAGAATATAATATTTCACATTCTTCTATGATTTTTTGCGTAAAATGATTCCTAAGAGAATGTATTTTGATCCTTATTTTTATGTAAAGCCCAAAAGTGCTTATGTATATATATAAATATATTATTATAACATGTATTATGATTAAAATTAAATTATATATATTTTTTATTCAATGTATTTTCTTATTGGATTGTTTATGATTATGGTTGATCCTAATATAACTCTCCAATACATTGGTTAATAATTATGTTCTCCAGATAATTATATTTGAATTAACAAAATATGTTATTCCGTTTTTAAGGGTTATTGTATTTTTTCAATAAATATGATGTCCTAATCAACCTACATGACTTTTATATTCTCTAAAAATAGTTTTCAGGGTAATATTTTTATTTCATATTTTAATTTAATGATCTTTACGGAATGATTATTCCCTATAAGGTTAAAAAGTATGTTTTCAAGAAAATTTTTTATGGGTCCTCATGTATTATAAAAATCCACATGATTATGGTTTTAAATTTATATCATATTTTATGTTTTCCTATGAAATTTTTTTTACTAAAATTTTATTTCATGTGTAAGTAATTGAATATTTGGGCTCAAAGATGATTATGTTAAAGGGTAACTCCATTATACGATCTCATGGTTTTGAAATGGGTATTGAGTTTTATTTCATATTTTTATATTTCCCTTAAGAATAATTTTTTTTCTCATAACACAATTAAAAATGTTTTTATAGGGTTTGCGGATAAGTTGGAAGAATATAAAAAACATAATATGGTAAAAAGCTGGTAATATGGGAAAAATGCCATGTTAATGGAATGAGAATTATTATGTATGTTTTTTTCTGAGTTATTTGAAACTATAAAACAAAAATATCATTGGGTAGGTACGTGATAATATATTTATAGTTGATGTTTTTATGTTCAAAATTGATAAACATGAACAAACATTATAGGTATCAAAACCAAAAATGTAAATACTTTCATTTTATCAATAAATCTATGAGTGTGCCTTCAGGGATGTTATAGATGGTACACGTGTGGGGTTTATATAATGATAGAGTTTATTATATTTTCATGTGAGATAACATAATATTTATGGATACTATCTTGGGTTATTTTTTTTATGTCTGATCATATGTTCAGATTGATAGAAACCCATTTTGGGGTTTTAAGTGTTGGGATTTCAAGGTGATTAATGATATTGTGGGAGACGTTTATAGATATATTACTATTTAGTTTAGTATTTTTTTAGATAAAATATTATTTTTTTCATAATTTTTTTATATTATATGGATATATGCTTAATGATATTAATAACCATTAGGGTTATGATTATTTTCAATGTGGAGGTAATAATCAATAATTGGAATAAATTGTTTATTACATGTTGGGATCATACTTTGTATCATATAAATAACCATGGGATTGAAAAGTTATTAACTTAATATTAGATTAATTATATTTTTGATGAATTATATTTTTAGAACATTATATAACTATGTTAAATGGAAATACTTTTGGTCTATATAGGATATCATGTCCTAAATTGTAAAGACCCGAAAATTTCTGGTAAATTTTTTTAAAATTATTCGTGATTTTTACAAGTCTGCAAAAATTGAAGGCGTGTGATTTCAAGGCTCAATGTCCCTAAATTGAATTTATGAATATTTTTAGCTATGTTAAGTAAATGCTCGGGTAGAGTTTTCTCTCTTTTGAACTGGTGCCCGGATTAAAAATATGAGGGCACTATTGAATCCAGAACACTTCTATTCACCGTGAAATGACTTAACTTCATCCAGCGAGGGTAGGGTGGAAAAGTTAATTTTTGGACTTTTCGAGAAAAATAATAAAATAATTTAGCTGAATTATATTATTCTATTATCTCCATTGCGTGGTAGACAGTGACACTAATGATAAGTAGTGATGTTAAGATGGGGAACTTTAATGGAACATAAGGATGACCCGTATTTCACAACGTAATAGTGAATTTAATGGTGCAAAACAATGATGGTGTTTCATTAATGAAACAACATAACGACATGATGCCACATCAATATGTAAATCACGCATTGTGGTTCTATAAATAGTTTTACATGTCAGGAATAACAAGGAGGAAGGATTTGGGGGATTCTCGGGTGAAGATCTGGTGCACTTCCACCCCACTGAATAACAATGAACGACGAAGAACGCATTTTGAAGGTCAGAACTAGGAAGCATCGTCGATGCTATAGAACACTCGAGGACGAACGTACAACCACCAATGACATAATTTTTAGGGGGTTTATTTTCTTTGACGTTACTTCTCATCCCATTCTGGAAAAATATATCGAACGTGGACCAAACCACTAATGGGTTGATTTGTGACTTGTCTAATAATGAAGATGGTTGTTGCAGGATCTTAAACTCCGAGATTATTCTTCCATTTTTTATTATTAATTTTTCTCCATGTTTGAAATGATAATGGAAAGGGTGTGAGCTAAAACCAACAAGGCTTGGACCCTCCACAATACTTGTTCATGGTGTATTATTTGTGGAGGAGCAACGAACGCAGTGACATGGCGTTTGAGGGCCGCGAAACGACAGTGGAATTCCGGTGGCCTGTAGAAACAACCACCGGCACGCCATATCAGCAGTGGCTAGAGGGGACCTGCAACAACCGACCACAGGCAGTGGAAGTCGGAACAACGTCACGCGCCATGGTGGCTAGAGGTAGCCGACTAGAGCTGGCTGCCCGGGAGATGGGCATCTCCCGCAGGCATCGCTGGTGGTTGTAGCCACGAACATCAGTCCATGATAGGAGTGGGTGGGGGTGGGACCCTGCACTACACCACCTGATTCTAGAAAAATTGGCCCCACATCCATGTGGCTAGATAGGGGAAGAGGTCCACCTTCAGGGGGACTGAGCCGAACGCGGGCCGGACGCAAGCCAGCCGAACGGGCCAGACCCACCCAGCAGGCCATCACAGGTGGGTCGAGCCCTGCCCAGTGGGCAGGGCCAACCATGGATTAGGTTGACACCAACAGGCTGGACCTAGTGAACTGGGTCAACACATAACGGTCTGGACCTGGGTGGGATCAGGTAAACCATGGGAACCATTGCATCGGGCCGGCCTGACCAAGTCTGACTGTGCCCTGACCCAACCGGCCCCCGTTAATGAAATTCCCGTAACTAAGAAACAGGGTGTCCATTGGACATGTCTTCAGTGGAGTTGGTTCCTCTTTTGGGATGTTTTCTCTATGGAATATTCTAGCAGGCCTGATATAGCTGGGCCCGAACGAGGTGCGATCACCCCCATTTCACGGAAAGGGGTGTAACTAATAGACCATGAATCTGATTGATGCACCGTCTATGGAATAAAGAACTTTTTGGTAAGGCTATAAAATTGGAGATACTCTGAGTGAGTTTTGATGGACTTTGATGTGCGACCTGGGTTTGATCATACATGAATCCAACTGTGCCCTTTTTACAAAAGTGCACATATATCAGATACCTAGGGTCTCATCGATGCGTCGTCTGTCACATTGGGACCCATATGACGGGGAGGTCCATTGGTTATGATTTTTTCTGGACTTCCTACCAGCTGAAAAAGGACTAACTTCTTGGGGTGCAGAGTCATCCGGAGATCAGACATGCTTTCTGTGGGAATCCAATGGCTGGTTGTGATATTATGAAGAAGATAATCCAATGTAGGTCAGAACTAGAAAATCCAAAGTGGGATGATCATGATTTACAACTAATCATATCTACCTCTGCAATAGTGTCCAAGATGGGTCAACACCAGTGACTAATATAGTTCAGTACCCGCGACCAATGCAGGTCAACACTAGCAACCAATACAGGTCAATATCTAATGACCAATACGGGTGAACACCAGCGACTAATACGGGTCAGCATCTAGCGACCAATATGGGTATGCATTCATTGATCTATATGGTTCATTAGTATAGTTACTATGGATATGATGATCTTACTTTATGACTAGTCATCCCTATCCATGTAATCATGAAGTTATACCATTTGAGTGAGTTATCTCTTTTTCTTTATTGTTCGCGATCTAGATCATTCCTGTGATATTACCTTTTTGGTATTTCTTGTGTTTTTTTCCTTTTTGGATTACTAAGATACCTTCAGGGGTCTTGGGGTCCCTAATGGGTGTTTTTATACTCAACCTTGCATGGGCATCACACACACCTTATTGTATTTGGTGCAGACTACTGATGCTTCGACGAAGACTTTGGAGGTTCGGGTCCTTGTGGAGCTTAGTGCAATAGGGCTAGTCGAGATCCTCTTCTTCAAATTCATACTTAAATATAATACCCTCTAGGTAGTAATCCATGGAAGATGCAACAAATGTTTACTTTCCTCCAATTTCTAGGACTTATATTACAACACACTGTTTTCAGTTTACTGTTGTACTCATGGTGGTACATTACTTTTGTAGGTTGTTTACTTTAGTTTCCCTTTTTGAGTGTGTACAAATATCTAAGGTAATTCCTTCCTGGTTTGGGAAAATACTTTAGGTTCTAGGCACCAACCCCTACCCAATGGATGGAAGGTTCAATTTTCATTTCGAAGAGTCCAATGTTGGTGTGGCGGTCGACGTATCCATGCACCAGGACAATGAATTCGGTTTTCTGACTCGGTACATGAAATCCCCAGTTTCTAGTGCATGGAAAGGTTTCAAGATATTTCTTGAGTCATCTAAACATGTATAACTTACAAAACATGGAACATATATTTCTTACAGGAGCCCTCCACTATGATTTCTAGCTAGGATTCCAATTAGATATCGTTATAGTGGTCAACTGAGTGACAAGACATTAGTGCAGCGACCACTCACAATGATGGCTCCTTTGGGTGGTGTACCAGCAGCACCACCACCTGTTAAGTAGCAGATGCTGCCAGTGGATCATGCATGCCAGCTAAGTGCATTCAATGAGTTCCAAATATAGATGCCTTTAGGATTTCTAGGGGAGACATAACCCAAATGCAGTTGAGGACTATCTTGAGGCGGTGTCACTAGTATTTCACTTAGTGGAGACACCCTCTGAGATGATGGTGATGTTGGCCGCTATCTTTCCTCAGGGTTGGAAAAAACATTGGTGGATCTCGACGCTCCAAGTGCATGAGGACACAAACCTCACATGGCCAGAAATTATAGAATTTTTAGGGTAGAGTTCATGCCAGTGACACAACTCTCTGTGAGTATTCAAGAGCCACTGCATCTGCCGTAGGGTAGCCTGACTATAGCTAAGTACTCCATGAGATTTACTGTCCTCTCTTGAAACTCCACTTACATGGTACATGACCCTTACATTAGGTCCTGAACCTTTTAGTAGGGGATCCGACAAGAGATCAGAGCTACGACCATTCCCCGCAGCATCTAGACGCAGGCTAGGGTGCTAGAGAGAGATTTGCTGATGGAGTGATTCCATTCTGAGTAGGAACCAATATTGAGATCCCCTACTTGAAGATAAGTAGCAGAGTCATCTTCAGCTGGTAGTAGACAGACCACATTGATGCTCAGGTGGGCTAAACCTTCCATAGGGTGACCCTAGGATGCATGGTCAGTGGTATGATGATTGAGAGGTCAAGGGATCCACCAGTGAGGCATGATCTCTTTTCCCTATGGGGGACATGGTCATAGAGCTCGTGACTATCGGAATCCCTGCGTGGATGATCGATAGTCAGTGGAGGGTCCACCATGATAGTAGCATAGGTAGGAGCATGAGTTTCAACCAAACGGTAGACGAGGCCCAAGAATAGGATGTGTAGAGGGAGGTGGTCAGTGTCACTAGGCACTACCACCACCACCCCCAGGAGGTCCACTACGAGCTTATGGAATAGGTGGACATGGACAAGACGAGGATCAGCCTGTAGAGTCTCACGATCTTGATGTCCCTAAGATGATATGAGCTACGATCTATATCTTCTCTACTTTAAATATAGTGGTTATCGACATAGGTGCTATAACTTAATTCCTGGATGTAGACTTAGTTCAGGACTCTGAGATTATGACTGATATTTTAGCACGACCATTTTATTTGGATACTCTTATGGAAGGACATTCAACAGTCACACACTGGTGCCAAAAATGAGATCATACTCTTGGGGAGAGAGTTTCATATGAGATCTTCTAGTAGCGGCATTGAAGCCCTATGACCTCATTCTAGGCATGAAATCTCTATCCGGAGTACTTTCACAAATTGACTGCTTGAGCTATACAGTGCGATGTACACATATATATGGAGGACAATTTTCCTTTATTGGTGAGAAGGAAAAAATAACAGCATGATATGGACTTGCGCTCTGGAGGGTGCATCCGATTACATTTTAGCTGGCTCGCATGACCTTCGACACAGTGGATGAGGTGAGTCCAAAGTTCCCAGAAGTGGTGGACGAGTATGAGGATGACTTTTTGAAAGAAGTCCCAGTACTTCCTCCACATAGAGAGGTAGAATTCCACATTCATTTGTACCTAGGGAAAACACCAATATCTACACTAGCATATTGGATTTCCCCTACAGAGCTCCAGGAGGTAAGGGTACAGTTGGAGGACTTAAAGAGTATGGAATTCGGAAGGCCCAAAGATTCCCCATGGGTATCCCCAATGTTGTTCTCCAAGAAGGAAGAGAGATGTTTGTGGCTATGCGTGGACTTCCGGTACCTAAACCAGGTGACCGTGAAGAATATGTATCCTCATCCGAGGATTGATGATCTATTTGATCTATTAAAAGGAGTTAATTGGTTCTCAAAGAAAGACCTCAGAAACAACTATCATCGGCTTAGGGTACATGATGATGACATGTTGAATATAGCCCTCAGATGTCAGTATGGACATTATGAGTTCTTGGTGATGTCTTTAGGTGTGACCAACAATCCATTACTGTTAATGGGGCTCATGAACATGGTCTTTTAGCTATAAATCGATCAAATTGGGGTGGTCTTCATCAACGAAATCTTGGAATACTCAGCATCAGAGGAAGAGCATGTTGTACACATGATGACAGTTTTGGATACCCTCCAGAAGAACCAGTCATAGGGAAGGCTCTCGAAGTGTGTGTTCTGGATACAAATGGTCCAGTTCAAGGAAACATCATTTGGGTGGCTGGAGTTGCAGTGGATCTAGTAAAGATCTGGGAAATGATTTCTTGATAGCCAACCAGAAGTGTTACTGAGGTGAAGTGATTCCTTGGATTTTCAAGCTAATATGGGAGGTTCATAGCCGATTTATCCAGTGAAGCAGAACCTATGACTCCCTTGATGAAGAATGGGAAAACCTTCCTGTGGTCAGAGACGTGCCATCAGATCTTTCAACAGCAGAGGTAGATCTTGACCAACACTCACATCCTGATGTTTCTGGTGGAGGGCACTAACTACTTGGTTTTATGTGATGCATCAGGGATCAGACTTAGTTTTATCCTAATGCAGGACGATGTTGTGATTGCTAATGGATCACGATAGTTGACGCCTCATGAGAAGAATTATGCGACTCACGACTTGGAGTTGGTAGCAGCATTCTTCACACAGAAGATGTGTTGACACTACTTGATGGGAGTGCATTTCATTTTTTACATAGACCCAAATAGTCATAGATATAACTTTACAAAGAAATATTTGAATCTGATATAGAAATTTTTAATAGAGTTCCTCCAGGTCTATGAAATTGAGATATTCTATACTCCTATGAAGGGGATTGTAGTGGAAGATGTAATTTTCCAGAGATCGAGTTCGATGCTACTAAACGAGGCTTCAAAATGGTTATCCTAACATCAAATATCCTACTTAGATAGATATGATTTACTCTACCACCAATTGATGGTACTTTCCACTACACTCCTTCAGCGAGTTTGGGTGGGTCAACTCAGAGGTAGTAGCTGTGAGACAGCACATGATCCGATATCATCAGGCCATTCACATGATGGATATTCTAAAGATGGGTAGCATGCTATTTTTTTGGAGAACATATAGGTGTACCAATGTCACTAAAAGAGGAGAAGCTATGAGAGTTTCATACATCTTCCATGGAAGTACATCTAGTCATGATGAAGATGTATAAGGACATTCGGTGTCAGTACTAGTGGCCAGGGATGAAGAAAGCTATGACAGTGTTTTTCTCTAGATGCCTCACATGCCAGCAAGTGAAGGCCTAGCAATAGGTACCATCAGGCCTGACCCAACCTCTTGATATACCAAAGTGAAATTGGGAAGGGATATCGATGGAATCCATGACGGGGTTACCACGTGCGTCTAGAGAGCACGATACCATCTGGGTGACTGTTGGTTGACTCATCAAGTCGGTCCACATCGTTTCTATTCGAGATAAGGGTTCGGTAGAGAGATTGGGATGTCTCCACATTGACGAGATCATGCGGCTTCACAGGGTGCCTTCGATGATAGTCTTAGACTGTGACACATGCTTCACATCTCAGTTGTGGAAAGGATTGCAAGAGGCTTTTAGGACTTGGCTTCACTTAAGTACATATTTTCAACCATAGACAGATGGAGGACATGCTTCATGAATGTGTCCTAGATTTTGGTCATAGTTGGTAGGACCACCCACCCCTGGTGGAGTTCTCATACATCAAAATATATCACTCCACCATTGGTATGGACCCTTTTGAGGCATTTTACGGACAACCATGCAGACCGCCCTTGTACTGGACAGATCGAGGATAGCCATCACTCCTGGGACCAGAGATGGTACATGCTACCACTGAGAAGGTTCAGGTCATCCGAGAGTGGATGAAGACTACACAATCTAGATAGAAGTCCTATGTTGATAGGTGATAGAGACCACTGGATTTCCAGGAGCGGGACCACTTATTCTTGCAAGTCTTCCCTCAATAGGGACTACGTAGATTTTTTCGAGGCTGGAAACTCTCACTGAGGATTATCGAACCATTATTGATACTTTAGAGGATTGGAAATGTCCTGTATAGCTTGGCACTGCCACCAGAGTTGGTGAGGGTTCACAAAATCTTCCACATATCCCATCTGAGGAGATATGTGCAAGACCCATCTCATTTTATCAACCACGATAAGATGGAGATTGATGACGAGATGTCTTTTGCGGAGTTCTCAGTGGAGATAGAGGATCAACAAGAGTAGGTTCTTAGTGGGTGGTTAATTCCTCTGGTGCGAGTTCGTTTGCAGCATGGGAGTCTCCCAGAGTACACATGGGAGCGAGAGGCTCATATGTATTCCCAGTACCCCTCTTTATTTCTATAGCCTTGTTGGGCTTTCAGGGATATAAAGTCTTAAGGTGGGGAGAATGTAAAGACAAGAAAATTACATATAATTTTTTTAAAATAATACTGGATTTTTAAGTGTTGAAGAAAATTGACAGCACATTATTCCGAGACTAGGTGTGCCTAGAATGAGTTTCTGAACTTTTTTTGGTACGTTCAGTAATCATGCAGGCGGTATTTTCTATCTTTTGAACTGTTGGTCGGATTAAAAATATGAGGGCACCGTCGAATCCAGAACCATGAGATTCACTTAGAAATGAATTAACATTAGCCTGTGAGGGCCAAGCAGAAAAGATAATTTTTGGACTTTTTGAGAAAAATAATAACAGAATTTAAAAGAATTTTTTTATTATTTTATCTCCATTGTGTGGCGGACATAGATGGTGTGGGGATGAAATGATGTGTCAATGGGGAACATTAATGAAACACATGTATGATTATTATTCTACAATTTAACAATGAATTTAATGGTGCAAAACAGCGATGTTGTTTCATAAATGAAACAACGTAACGATGCAATGTCGCATAATTATGGAAAAGCTACAACGTGGTATTATAAAGAGTTCTATGTTTTGGGGAAAATAAGGAGGACGGATTTCTGGGATTCTCAAGCGAATTTATGATGCACTTCCAGCACAGTGAAGAATGATGAACGACAAATAACATCTTTTGAAGGTCAGAATCTGGAAGCATCATCGACATTGTTAAGCCCTTGAGGAGGAATGTGTAATAACAAAAATCATAAAAGGTATGGGGGATTCTGTGATTTGACATTTCCCCTCTTCCCATTCTTGAATAAATATAATGAATGTGGTCCAACCGAAAAATGGGTTTATTTGTGTCTCATATAATCATGTGGATGGTTTTTGCGAGATCTTAAACTCGTGGATTATTATTTCTGTTGTTATTATTAATTTTTTCCTCATGTCTAAAACACTAACGCAGAGGGTGCGGGATGAAACCAACAAGACCCTAACCTAATACAAAACATTTCCTTTGTGAGTTCTTCATGGTGGAGAATTGAACTCGACGACAAGGCTTTTGAGGGACGAAAAATTACAACAGCTTTTTGGTGGCCCATGAAAAAACCACTAGTGCGCCTTGTTGGTAGTGGTCGGGGGAGACCCGCGACAACCATCCACTAGTGGTGGAAAGAGGCACATCGTTGCGTGCTGCGGTGGCCAGAGGGGGCCGGCCTGAGCCAGCTTTGCTAGAGATAGGCGGTGCCTGAAGGCCCCACTGGTGGAAGCAGCTGCGGCCCGTGGGCTGCAGCAGGAGGGGGCGCTGTGGACCCTGTGTTGCACCGTGTTACTCCAGATGAATTGACTATAATTTCAAGGTGCCCGTTGGGTGAAGTGGTTTACCTTCAAGAAGACCTTGTAGGATGCAAGCCGACTGTATGGGCTGGACGTGGGGCATCCAAACCCGAGGCTCAGTGGGCCAATGCGGGTTGGCGACGCCCCACCTGGCGAGGCGAGCTAACCACGGCCTCAGCCAGCCCACCAGTCAGGCCGACCCCGATGGGCTTAACCCAGTGAATTGGGCCGATCCTAAACAGGCCGGACCTGGGCGACATCAGGAAGACCCTAAGACCTGTTGCTTCGGGTCGGTCTGACTGAGTCTGAATGTGCACAGACCCCCCCCCCCCCCCCCCGAGTGAAGAAACGCCCATTAGTGACGAACCAAATTTCCGTTTGATACAATTTAAATCGCATTGGGTCCCCTTTTTAGAAGAGGTCCCTTTTCTATATTCTACCAGACCCGACCGAGTCGGGCCGGACCGAGGTTCGATCACCCCTGATTCATGGAAATGGGTGTAACAAACAGACCGGGCATCAGATCAACATGGCGTCTATGGCTTGAAGTCCCTTGTGACACTTCAGTCCAATTGGGGATATTCTATGTGAATATTGATAGGGTTTTACATGTGAACCGGGTTGGATCAGACTTGAATCCTACTGGGCCCTTTTTACAAAAGGGCCCATATCTAACAGACCAAGCATTCGATCGATATGCTGTGTAATATGTTGGTACCCCTATGAAGAGGTGGTCCCTTGGGGTTGCTTTTTGTGAGACTTTGTACTAGTTTAAAAAGGGTCCATGGATTGAGGAGCGGTGTCTTTCAGAGATCAAGAATGCTTCGTACGGTAATCCAGTGGTGAGGAATGACAAGAGAAAAAAATGAAATCAATGCGGGTCAGCGTTAGAAACTCCATGGTTGGATGATCTAGAAGTATGGCTAATCATCCCTACTTCAGCATCAACAACAAAGATGGGTCAGCACCAGTGACAAATATGGTTCAACACCAGCAACCAATGCAGGTCCGCACTAGTGACTAATATGGGTCAGTATCGAGCTATAAATACAGTTTAACACCAGTGACCAAAAAGGGTCATCATCTGGCGACCAATACGTCTCAGCATATATTGACCTATACAGGTCATTAGTAGGGTTTTTATGGATAGGATGATCTGGATTTACAAGTAGTCTTCCCTATCACAATAACCATGATGTTATACCATTAGAGAGGCTATTCTCCTTTTATTTGTGATTCATGATCTAGATCATGCTTGTGATATTAATTTTGTGCTATTTATTGTGATGTTATCCTTTTTGGATTATAGAGAGAACTTCAGGGGCCTCGGGGTCCCTAATGGGTATTGTTATACTCACCCCTACACAAGCATCGCCCACACCTTGTTGTGTCTGGTGTAGAATACTGATACTTCGTGGAAGGCTTTAGAGGTTCGGGACCTGGTTGGGCTTTGTGTGATGGGTGCAGTCAAGATCTTCTTCATTGAATTCAGACATACATTTACTACCCTTCTGGTAGTGCTCTAGGGTAGATGCAACAACTGTTTACTTTCTTTCAGTTTCTAGGGTTTGTATTCAAGACAACTGTTTTCATTTTACATTTGTACTTGTGGTTATACATAACTCTCAGGGTTGTACCTTACTTCTGTTGGTTGATTACTTTAGTTTCCTTTTTCAGTGTGTACAGATCTCTTAGAAATTTTTTCCTAGTTCTGGAAAATCATTCAGCTGCCAGTCAACAAACCCTAGACAATGGAAGGCGGGCTTAGGGTCTTCACGTCCGGGCCCCATGGGATGGGTCTTGACATCAATAATGTTTTAGTTCGTTTGGGTAAAATTATATACAATTTTATCTTGGATTTTCATAATTTATCTTATTTAATGAAAATATTAATATATATGTGATATTATTTTATTATAGAATATATCATTATTGTATGAGGCTTTATTAGTGATTTATGTGACTTGGTGATAAATGTTTTGTTTTTTGTGGAATGTTATGTGATAAATTTTTTTAGTCTTTGGGTATTGAACTTGTTACATAATGTTATGGGGAATTTTAATTTCAGTTATTTATTGATTGTTTTAATATAAAATTTGGGATTATCATTGATGAATTGGATTTTAATGTTTTTTTATTTATAGAATGGTTTATTCAAACTAGATATTATCATACCTGATGATAAAAATTTTGGTTTTGGTTAACTATTAAAGATAAGACGAATAACTTGATATCCTTTTTTAGGTATTGTAAATCATTACATATTTATTTTAGTTATTTACTAAGGAAAAATGAATTTTTAATAACTCATAATCAGGGTATGAAATAAGATATAATTGAAAATTGATTAAAGAACAAAAAAAGAATATTTTTCGCTTGGTAAATGAATGAAAAGAAAATCTATATATTTTCCCATGTTCTATATTTTATTTTAAAAGAGTCAGTGAACTCTAAGAAATGGATATGGAAACAAGAATATAATTATTTTACCTTCATTATTGATGAATATATTTCCTCCTTTATCATGTATATACTTCTGGTGTTATATTCATTATCTCTATCATGATATTATTCTCTATCCATCCCTATCATTATTTGTTCATTTTTTTATCCTCTATGTATATATTTTTCCTTCCCACTAATGATCTCTTTTTTGGGAACCCTATTATGTCTTATTTTAGGTTCCCTATAACTTTTACAGTTCTATTTTTAGAATAATTTTTCTCATTATTTTTATAGTGTGGTTTTTAATAGTGTATATGAATATATATATATATATAT
The DNA here is from genome assembly GCA_963277665.1 of Viscum album. Lineage (NCBI taxonomy): Eukaryota > Viridiplantae > Streptophyta > Magnoliopsida > Santalales > Viscaceae > Viscum > Viscum album. The sequence continues at coordinate 1,474,843,668 of OY728152.1, read as the reverse complement.
GAAATGTTTTCCTTTCATGGTCATATGTTTTTTTCTCGAACTCTATCAAATTAATGTTAACAAATATTTTAAATCACAATTCTCTTGAACAAGATAAAATTGGGAGGATGATATTTCTTTAAGGGGGTATAATGTAATACCCTATGATTTTAATTGATAAATATGTTTGATAACATATATAAGTTATAAAACAGAGGTTTAGCGACCGTGACCTGTTATTATTTAAACATAATTGTTTTAACAAAGACATTGAATTATAATGTAAGAATTCGAATAACCTCATTATTATTAAATATGTGTGTGTCTTATTAAATAAATATTTGATGATAAATGTATATGGAATAAGTAGTTAATTTTTATTAAATTCATTTTTTTATTCAAATATATGTTTTATTCAAAAATTGGTGTTTATTGATTTCTGTTAGTGAATAATATAATTACTCTCTAAAGCATTAAGAATTTATATTTTGTAAAATGGATATGATTTTTTAAATCAATATATCAAAATAATATTTGGGTGAGATTTTTTTATTTTTTTGAAAATAAGAATTCTTCAGTGAAAAGTGAAAAAATAATGATTTAATAGAAAGTTGTATTTTCTATTAAAGTATTTACAATGTCAAATTCCTTTAATTGAATTTAAAATTTCATTATATCATATGGATTAAAAATAACCCAATTAACATTATTGGAATAGATATTATGTGTCATATCCCAAGCATCAAAAAGGTTTGTTTTTGTTCTATCTATCATTATTTCCCCATTATATTTGGTAATGAAATGATTCCCTAGTATATGGGATGTATCAAGAGTTTCATTGATATTTTTGAAATGAAAATGGTGGGAAATAGGCCATCCATTTTATAGTGCATGACTGATGAACAATGAGTACTAATCAATCCAAATAACAGTGGAACCTAGAGTAGGAATGATCATAGTTAAAAAATCATGCATGGAGGCCCAAAAAACTATTCAGGTTAATCCACCCGGATATAGGTAAATACCTTGATACCACTTGGTTTGAAAAATTGTGAGTGCGGTTTCCTCTTGGATAGAGGGAACAAAAAAAATTGTCTATAGTTTGGGAAACCACGAGCCTATTTAAAATTTAGGTCTTTAAATTTTTTACCTCTCAATCAAAAAAAATATTACCATATTTTCTTCTCCATTCAACCTCCACTATCAAGGGGTTTTGGAACAATTGGATAAAACAGGTTTTGTAAATAGTAAGGAAATAATGGTAAACAGAAAAATGGATTTGAATACATTGAAAAATGGTATTAAATAACTATTATTGATTATTTCATATAAACAAATGGATAAAATTTTAAAGCATTGAATTAGGTTTAATATGAATAATATGTTAGATTATATGAATAATGGGGAATGGTATGATGTATACAATTGATATAATAACTTTTTGAAAAGGAAATATGTGTTAGACCTGGTGAAATTGGAATTGAATAACTGGTTTTAGAGGAGGGAAATTTTGGATCTCACACAAGGGAAAGGTTGTTGGACATATTGTTCCTTATCCATTATTTAGGATTTCTAGTTATCAATATCATCATCCCAGACTTGATATAATGGACATAAATTTTCCTATTTTTTCATTGGGTGTGGGAATATCAGTTTGGTAACTAATTACTATTTGTGTAAAATGTGTTAATGGATTGTTCCACCTCAGTATGTGAAATTGAAATGATTAGTGAATTACCTTTATTTCATAAAGATAAATTCACATCCTTCTTATTACTGGAATACACATCTGACAATTTCAATGTAGGCAAATGGGGTCTGGGTGTCACAATATAACCAAAGGGCCCATGTGGATAATTGATAAATCATTTAATTATAAACATGTTTCATTATTTCATTATAGCTACTTATTTATATTAAATATGAAAATTAATTAGACTTTATATAACATTAGTCACCATTGGTGGTGGTCTAATGATTAGTAATAATACCCTTCAAGGTCCATCATTGGTATCCCAGTAGATTTCATATAAATAACCCAACCCTAGTAGACCAGATTCAATGATCACTTTGTTACAATGGTGACTGATAAAATATATCACGTCTATAATGATTAAATAGTTTCATAATATTGTAAAACAAGATGAATAAATGAATATCACATTACATTTGAAACCATAAAATAAAATAGCGTATTTTCATTTAGAATACCACTATTCACTACAAAATATCCTTGAGTACCAATCGTAATGCATTTCATGGCTCTTTTGGGAAAGGAAACATTCGAAATGTGTGATACCAGGTAGTGAGTGAGTCTATGTTTATAGAGGATTAAATTAATAATACATATGAAATAAGAAATATGGTAAGGTAAATATCTAAAAATGAATTCCATTAAATCAATAACTTGATATTTAATAACAATTTTCCTGAATAAATTATGATCAAATAATTCTATATAAATAATCACATGAGCCTGTAACATATCAATGGATATACTAAATAATAAAATAATCACATGGATATCAATAACTAATATCATAAAGTGTGAATTCATAATTTTTTTGATCATAAACATACCATCATGACCTCGTTCAAGGATGTCATACATAAATGGGTTATCCCTCATCATAATACCCAAGATAGTTTGCCTCACAAGACCTTAAAATTCATCAAGTATCTTTAAAGGGCCCCAACAACCAAATTCAATGTCTAATTCATTACTCAATTAAAAATGATGAAGCATATTCATTATAAACATTCTTATTTCAAAACTAGCATATGAAATCTTAATACATTCCATAATGAGTTAACATAGTAATAAACCATCTAGAGTAATATGGAGAACATTATCAAAGTAGTACACCCCAAGCCACAATGATCATAAACCATCCAAATAAATAAAAATTATGGTATCATTAAAAAAAATAACGTTGTATAATAATCAAAATAATGGTTGTTTTCTTTGATTATTAGAAATTCCTTAAAAAATTTAATGAAATCATTCATGATTAAAATACCCATTACACATTGAAATTGACTTTTTAAAACAAAAAATTTATAGAATATCACAAATTTTTTTCAAGAATGGAATCATGGAATATTGAAAATGAATATTAAATTAAATTAGTGTCTGTCATGGTAGTTAATTTCAAACATGTTCTATATGTTAAAAATCACTCATTTCATACTTTTGTAAAATGTTAAAAAAGAACCTTATTTAGAAAAAGGTAATAATATTCTTTTAAAACCATTATCTAAATAGTAAAATATGGGTAAAAATATACTTAGTAAATAATTTTTATATTTTTGGAATAATTAAATTTTTTTTAGAAAACTTTGATATGGAAGAAAATTTATTTTTGACGGAATAGAGAAAAAAATCAAATTTTCTTTAAAAACAATTGTTTATAATTTTAAGTAACTACTAGTAGAAAATGTTACCATTACTTTAAAATATCACTTATAACCACATAATAATAAAATAAATTGGTTTTAAGATTTAATTATGAAACAATTACCCCCAAGAGATACTTAAATAACAATATTCCCAAATAATGATGATATTCTAAAATAAACCCTTACCTAAGGTCCAATTTCATCAATAAATGTTCAAAACACCATTATAATAAATATATATTTATTATAAATTTATATTAAAACTATATTAATAAAAAATACCATATATTATTAAATTATCATCTATTATAACTTGATTATAAACAATATTTGATTATTATCATTATTTTAGGTGCTAATTACATCATTTTTCAGGTATATTTTGATTTTTTAGTACCAATCCGTGTACAATAATTATTGTAAAATAAGATAAATAATGTTATTAAAGTTATAAACTTTATATATTTTTAATATATATATATGGAGTCATCCATAAAATATGGATATAGATAAATGAGTAATATCATTCATCCAGATGGTTGGTTGTACGTCTAGATGAACGATGAATTCACTTTTCAACAGATGGGAAAAATAATAAAATAAAAATAAATATTTCATGAATCATTATTATATCATATATTTCATATATTTTCTCAAAAAAACACTTATTAGCATCTATTTAATGTGTAAATGAAAGACGTATCACAATGCTGCCATTTTCCAATGAAATGGATTATAAGAAGTTATATGTAATTTTATAATTAAAAATAATATATATTTAATGTATGTCATATATAGACATTAGTTAGATGTCTATAACCATCCATGTATAGTGGGGATGATAAAATAATTACAATGTTATTTGGACATAGTAAGTCATACGTACGCACGAGTGATGTTTTTTTATAGGATAGAACGAAGGTGGAATATGACTGTATCATAATCATAATTAATTATATATATATTTATAATACTTCAGTTATTATTTTAGGATGGGTGCAATGCATTAATGGGGAATTATAGGGAGAAATAAACATTAATGTTTTGGTAAAAACAATTACCCCTTACTAGGTAAAATTCCTCTTTATCTATTCATAAACTATGAAGAGTTGGTATTTCAGAAGTGAAAGAACCTCTAGAATGTTGATAAGGATATTTAGAAGATTAATGGTCTTATTTTTTTCGACAAAGACGGGAAAAAAGGTGGTAATAAGTTAGGGGAGGATATGACCTATTATAATTGATGTGAGGGGAATTTTTATATTTCTTAAAAGAATAAATTATAATAATTTCATTATTTTTATCAATTGCCACTAAACTTATATGGATAAAACATAATATATTATATGGTTAGAATAACATAAAACAATAAAATTTGGATATGTTTATGTTTTTCTTTAATCCTTATATTTTTTCACAAAACTTTAGATAACCTATTTAAATTTTAACCATGTTATCATATTTATCACTCTTGAAGGGTTTTAAATTTACATATAAGGGAAATAATGACTCATAAATAAAAATATGAAGATAGTTTAGACCATATCTTATCACAATTATCAAATATAATGATTTTAATTTTTTTAGATAACAAAATAAATTATTATTTTGATACATTATCATTAATTTCAATTTTGACACAATTCGTTTAATTTGACATAATAGACCCATGGAAAAAGTTGGAATTCATATATAATAATCATTTAAAAAACTAATATGTAATATTAATTTATGAAATTGGTGTATCATAATAAATCACTAAAAACATATTACATTAAATATTTTTAAATTCACTTAATTTTTAATTCTTATTAAATAAATATTGTTTTAAAATTGTGGGGGAATTTTATATAATTAAATAATACAAAATATTAAAAATAAACTAACATTATAAATATATTTTTATTATAATAAAAATATATATTTATATTCTTTAACAACATGATTTTTTATTTTTTTTAAACATAAAAGATATGTAAAAGTAAGAGATTGAATTTTTTTAATTTTAATTGTTTTAAATACTATATACATCATTTTCATGGAAAATTTCACCTTATAAAAAATCTAATTTTAGAATATGGTGATAAGGTAATAATTCACCTAATCCAATATGAATTTTTATCGAAAATGGTGACCTTTACACATAGTTTTAACATACATTAACCTGATTTACCCTTTAACAAGGCGATAAATTATACCACCATTACTATTCATAATTTCTAAAAAAAAATGGAATGTATTAACCAAATTAGAAAAATACAATTAAAAATAGTGAATCCATTTTTTCAAAATCAATTCATATATGTGGATTAAAATAATTTTAATATAATGCATAAAATGTGATGAAATATATTTATATAAAAATAAATTTTTATCTTAATAATATATTTACTCTTATCCCATGAATCATAAAAAATATTATCTATTTGTTAAAACGTTTTATTGAATTTATAATATATGGATTTAATTATAATCATTCAAAAATAGTAAATAATTTAATTTATTAAGACCAAAAAAAATTTGGTCATAGAACATATTTTTCAATAATTTTTTACATTAAAATGATATTTAATTTAATTTCTAATTGATTGAAAACCAATGAATTTATTTGAAACATGTGTAAAATACATTTCATAATTGACTTATTATTATTCATACCATAAAACTTAATGTTTACATTATAATTTCATACCATATTATGGTTCATTTAGACCCAAGGTAGCATGTATCAGAATCTATTGAATAGAATACATTTATATAAAACGAAATATATCATAAATTATAGGGGTGTTACATTCTTCAGTAAACAAAAATTTTTCATCCTTGAAATTTCTGTAATTTTACCTCATGAAAATATTCTATTTTTTCATCATCATAATTTCTTCATGTTCCAATGTCACCTCTTTTATCTTATGCTTTCATTAAGGTAACTTTACCAATTGAGTCATCTTAATCCTCCACACTTATTCAATAGTGTCCAAAATTTAAACGGGATCTTTATTAAAATATAGATCAGGTTTTAATTATTTTTTTTTTCAGAGTTTATTACAAGCATTGTTTCTAGTATGCACTTTGGTAAAATTGATATAATGATCAAATCATGTAATTTAAAGATAATTAGGGTAATTTATAAATGGTATTCCATAGCTCCAATTCCTTTGGATATATCAAAATTTAATTTGTATGAGGGGATTAGTTACCTTTATTACTAAACCACATATCACCCTTACAAGGAGATACATTCAAGAAAATGTGGTATCCCACTTGAAATTCTAGATCATTCCTTGGTTATCTAGATTGCTCTTTTAACTAACTTGAGATGAATTAATATGATTTAGAATAGTTATTACCTTTGATGTTGTCTCCTCCCTATTTTCATGGCCTACAAACATCCTTTCACAAACATTATTCCAAAAAAGTGTGATTACGACAACTCTTAAAGTATAATACTTCATATAGTACCATTTCATTACATTAATTTGAACTATTTTTGTTGGTTGATTCCACCTAAGGTATATACTGATCCTAAATAACATTACTGTGAAGTGAGAAGGACCTCAACATGTCTTCTAACAGTTTAATAATCATTTGAGATTGTCCATCAGTTTTCGGTGATAAGTGGTGCTCAAATAAATCTCAAAATCATGATCCTTCTAAACACTATTACAAATTATTTATTTAAACAGTTGATCATGATCTAGCATAATTGAAAGAGGTAAGCCTTGTTTTCTAATGGAATTATTATTATAGATATGTGTGTGTAAAAAAAGTGATAAATCTTACCTTATAATGAGATAATGTTAATATTTTGTGAGGTGGTAAAAAATAACTCAAATTTAATCATTATTTTCAAGACATTTAAGCAAACCATTATCAATGTAAATAGAAATAACTTTCCAATTTCAAATAGGAATAGGAAAAGGGTGCATGTTTTCTCTTGGATGTTGTCTCACAACCTTCATTAGTACAAAAACCAAACATCATTGCACATAATCATAGATTTACCACTTTATATTACCCCACATAATATTTTCCTTCAAATATTTATACATATTGGTGCTACCAAGGTGTATAGTTAAATTCCATATATTAGTATCATTCAATAATTACCTCTTCATCTTTGGTATAAATGGAGCCATAACATCTTTTGAAATTTCAAAATGACATATTTACAAATAAATTCATCCAATTTCCCATTACTCATAGCTTAAATTTTCTTTTTAAGGATTCTATTATCAAGTGGACAAAAATTTATCATTTACAATAAACATTGTTGGGAAATATTTTTAAATAGAAGTGATGTTTCCACATCTTTATAAATTCCTTGATTGTTCTTCATTAAACCAATGATCATAAGATCCCTTTTGAAAAAAAATTTGGTCATAAGTCAACGATATTTCCATCACAATGCCTATAATACCTTCTTTCCTTCCATCCATTATAGTGTATTGAGAAATAATAGTCCTTTTTTAGCTTAAATTATTATCATTTTCCCTTTTTGATCTCTTTTTGGGAAAATGTTAATTTGAAACTTTTGTGACCCATATATATATGTCACATTTTTCAACAAAGAGATAATGTCTCCATATAATCAATGAAAAAAGTTTTTATATCAAATCATGATCATGGGTTGGAAATTGTTTTCAGGAATCTTAAACTACAATGATTCATAATAAATATTTTTAAGAATCCTCCTAGGGAAAAAACCATTCCACATAGTCAAATCACTAATTTATAACCCCAATCCATCATTTTCAAATGGTAGAGTAAAAAATAATAGAATTCATAAATATTATCTTAAATTATATGAAATCATCTTCACATTCATGTATCCATATTAACTTAACCCTTTCATGAGTAATCTCCGTAAACATGATATCCATATATGAGTTTTTATGATAAAAGTTTTGATAATAACCTTCAACCCTATTGAACTATATACCTCATTTATGTTTTTTTGGTGTAGGTCATTCTTGTACCACCTTTATCATCATAAATCCAACTAATATTATCTCCATAGAGAAAATATGGCCATGAAAAGAATCATTTAATGTTATAATTCACACATTCTAAATTTATAATATAACTCTTTTCTTTTAATGGTATTAATATTTATATTCAGGTGATTATAATTATCCATATAATTTTTAGAGTAAATCAATATCACATAAATAAATAATATAAAAATTTGTCAAGATATTCTATTAATACTATATTATTAGATCCATAAAAATGATAGTTTATTACACAATACAAATGGAATTAATGTAAAATATTAATCCACATATATCATTTGAAATATTGTCTTTAGAACATATTCATTCTTTATTCTTAATAGATGATAGTCATAACTAAGGTAAATCATTGAGAAATATTTAGATCCATTAATTTTATAGTATAAGTCATTAGTTCAAAGAAATTGATACTTTCTCTTTATTGTAATTACTTTCATTTCTTTGTAATCAAATAATAGCCATATAGATACATATTTCCTCTAAAGGAAATAAAAATGGGATCCCTAATGTGAAAGACTTTGTAATCTAAATACCTTATAATAAATCTCATATAGTAGTTTCATTAATTAAATTAGTTCGAAAACGGTTATTCTATTTGAAATTTTTTATATTTTTCTTTAATCAGGGACTAAATCATTGAAAAACCAAAGCTCATCCTCTATTTTGTGTCTATCTAATTCTATAACAAATACATCAATGCATTTTTGCATAATAAGAACACCCTAAATTATATGATTAACTTTAACATCCATATATTTTTCTTAATTTCTTCCCTAGGTATTTTATACAAAATATCTATTGCTGGTCGATCTAGACATGACTCAGATGTTGAATTCTCCCTTCTAAAAATAATGAATTCCACATATTCATTGTGAATAATAACTTCTTTATTTTTTTAATAACTATACAAATAATATTTTAAAATTAAATCCATATTGGGGAATATGTTAAAATAAACAATTGGTATAAAAATGAAGTTAAAAAATATGGTATTATTATGTGTAATATTAGGAATTTTCTAACACATACTTGTTATAGTGAGATTTCAACTTAGATTTTTGAAATACAACTCTCTTATTCAGGAGATAGTGTAACATCTAATTTTCTATGAAAAAATGGAAGATAAATAATAGTTTTCAGTTCAACTATTATGTAAATATTTCTCTAAATTTGTGTTTGTTATTAAAGATACATCCAACACATAATTAGGAACATAAAACGTAGCTATTGTGATAACATAAGATCCTCTTTTCTCACTTATATTTTATCGAGTAATTTCTCTTGATAGATGGGAAAACAATTTCCATTGTTACCGATTTCATTATAATTGAAGCCTTGTACATTGGAAGATTACTTCTTTTACTTTTAATAAAAAAAATATGGGTGCCATTTTCACTACCCTTGTAATAGAATCACATTCATAGAAATCATGATCCATAATATTTCATTCCACATTTATGATAAGATGGAAATTCTACCCATCCATTCTTTCACTTTTTTATATTTAATTTTCTAATTTTCTCAATATCCACATAATTTTTCTTTATTTTTTTTGAATCAATAATGATAGTGTAATTATTTTTCTACCTTCATAGCACATGATGTTATATACACATATGATGATAATGATTTGGACACTAGTTCCCTTTGAAGGATTTTCTTAATCCCATCAATAAAATGGTCCATCTTACTCTTTGGATTATGTATGTATTCTGTAGTATTTATTTCCATCCTTTTATATTTGGCTTCATACATAAAAAAAATTTATATTCCATCATTCCTAGACTCATGAATTGTCTATACATATCTTCCAATTCCTCATGAAAATAATATTTTTCCAAGAAGAGTACCCTAAAATCCTCTCACTCTATTTTTGATATTTCTTTATTATCAATTGTTTTTTGAATCAATTACCATTATTGATCCACAATACTAAGAGATGATAAAATTCCCTGAAAACCTTATCCCTTTCATTACTTCCCAAATAATGAACTACTTCCCCTAAGGAACTTATCATGATTGGTTTTCCTGTTGAATAATAGAGGAAGATGATCCATGATGTAGTCTAACATTGTTACATTTCATTTTAAAGTAGTAGGATACTCTATATGGTCAAGGTTATTGGTCACAACCTAAGTCAGATTCCCTAATATAGTAATAATTTTTCAATATCTAGATTTATATTCATCTCCAGCTTCATTATCTTATATAGGTGGGAAATACCTATATGGATTATGTACATTGATACAACATATAATCCTTACACTATGATTGTTTTCTAAATAATTCTATACACTAAATTAGATCATAAAATTTTGAATCATGATGTATAATTTTATGACTTTATAAACACTTAACATTAATTAAAATTAAATTTTTAACAAATCTTTTAATGATAAATTTATCTATTTAGGAATATTTTAAAATTAATTTATAGAGTTAAATTATATAATATTGTTTCAAAATATTTCTCCAATGTTTTCTAAAAACATTATCTGATACCAACTGTAAATACTTCAACCCATATAGCCCAAATTTAGTGGTCACTTTATTAAATTGGTTCTAGATACAAGTGATTGCATACCAAAATACCAAATATTTTAGTATAACATGAAAAGTAGATTCATTCATGAATTTAAAATTAAATATGAAAACAAAAAATATAACATAGCATTTTCATTGAGAGTACTATTATACCCATTAGCATATCCATATATGTCAATTATAATATATTTTATATATTCTTTTGAAAAAACATAACAAATGGGTGAGATCTATTACTCTGTAAGGGAATGTGTATAGTGCAAGATATCGTGAATAAATATGACATATTAAATATGGAAATTTAAATATATATATATATATATAATTCTATTTAATCCAAACCATGATCGTGAAGAATAATTTTTTCAATATAAATTATGATCAAATAATTCCATATAAATAGTCGGACGAGTTTTGAATTTATCCATTGATATCATAATTAGTAAAATAATATCATTTAAATCATTAACTTATATCATACATAGGGAATTAATAATGTAATAATCATAAACATATCATCAAGGCATAGTTCTGAGACAACGTAAATTAATGGGTAAGGCAAATTCCCTATACCTAATATAGTTTTTCTCATGAGATATACCAAAGCATAGATGGTATATAATGGGATTATTTCATCACATAATAAGTCCAATAAATTCAATATATGGAAGGGGTGAAGAATAATAAAAATAAAATTCATATTTCAAAATAAGAATACGAAATGTTGACACTTTCCTCAATTAGTAAACACAATAATAAAAAATCCATAGTAATATGGAAAATGGTATCTATGTATTAGAACCACAGTCAAACTGATCATAAACAATATTTATAAATAATAAGGATAGTATCATTAAAACATGTCCACTAGTGATAATATGTAGAATAATGGTTTCTTACATTGATAAATAAAAATACAGTAAGAATTTTATTAAATTTTTTTTTTAGGAAAGTACCCTTTATGCATTCAAAATCACTTTTAGAAATCTATAAGTCTCCATAATATTATGAGAAACATTTACTTTTATATGTAATGTAATATTTAAATAAATGAATGTTAATTGTGGTGAGTAATTCTATACATTTCATAAAAGTTAAAAAAACATTCATTTTACACTTTAATAAAATGGTTAAAAAGAACCCCTTTCAATAAGAGACAAAAATATACATTTCAAAAAAACTATCAAAACTAAAATATTGGTAAAAAATTATTTATTAAATAAATTATAGAATTTTGTAAACATTTTTGAAAAAATAACATAAAAACATGGATATATAATTAAAAATATTTCGTGTCGAATAGAGAATTAAATTCATCTTTTCTTAAAAACATGCTCTCTATAGTTTTAATTACCAATGAGAGGAAAGTGATATTTTTTTTGAAATGTTCATGAAAAAACATAAAAAAAATAAAATATTATAGTTTATGGATATAATTAAAAAAAATTCCCCCATATGAGACTTAAACATAAAGAATTTTGAATTTTGATGAGAGTGTGAAATAAACTCTTACCTAAAGTCAAATTTTAATCATATCTGAACAAAAATCCTGTATAATTTATTTGATATATTATAAATATATTATACAATTATTTTCACAAATATAATACCATATGTAATTTAATTATAACATTATCTCGTATGTTTTTAACAATATATTATTATTATCATTATTTCTAAGGTTAAGTACTTATTTTTCAGGAATATTTTTGATATTTATGGTTCCAATCCTTATAATTTATTATGGAACCATATTATCAGTAAATGTATTAATGGAATGAATATATGAAAATATATATTTATATATATTTTAATTCATCCATTAAAAATATATATTTAAAATTTAGTTTCATAGTTCATGGAGAAATTAGATCATACATGCTCATGAATGTATTTTTCACTTTTAGACAGATGGAATGAAGTGAATTTGAATAATAATTAATACTTATAGAATAATTATTATTCAATACATATCATTTATGGCCATTTGTTTCATCATTATTACCCTACACATAATATGTAAATGAGAAACTGATCGTAACTCTTCATGGTGGTGGTAGTCCACTCGTACGCTTATTTGACATTATAATTTTTGAAAAATTAGAAGATAAAATGTAGTAGATTATATTATAGTTAAGACATAAAATTTATGTAATAATTATAATATATAATTAATAATTCCTTCTTTATATCAATATAATTATAGTTGTGATGAAAAAGGACATACATTTCTATATAGAGACGGTAAGCCAAATTTTTACATGAGTGATGTTTTCACTTTTTATAGGATGGAAAATAAACTAAATTTGGTTGTCACATTATAATAATGACATAAGAATATATTTATGATACAATAATTATTATTTTAGTAGGGTTACAACACATTGTTGAGGAATTATAATAACAAGTAAACTTGAAATTTTTGGTAATGATGATTACATAATCTTCTGTAGAATTCCTTTAGATAACTTCTTAAGGGACAAAGTATTAGTATTTCATATGTTAATAAACCTCTATAAAATGGATGAGTATATTTATAATAATATATATAAGGTTTTTCTTAATCCATATGGAATTTTTTTTGATTTACTGAAGGGAGTTGGTGGCCTTTTGTAGTTAAATTAAGGGGAATTTATAGAATTTCATAAATGATAAAATTATTTAGTTATTATTATATGGAAAACAGAATAAAAAGATACATATTCAATTATAAGTTAGTATGTGGTTAAAATACCTTCAACAAATATAATTTTGATTAGTTTATGTGGTGTTTTGGACTTCATCTTTTGGCTTTATCATTTGGTTAACCTATTTTATCATTAATCACAGTAACATATTTCTCATAATGAATAAGTAATAGTTTTAAATAAAAGGTTAATATTGAAAAATAAATATATAAGGGATCAAATTTAAGATCATTTATTATCACCTTGTTCTTATTTTAATAATTTCAAGAATTATAAATTATTTAAAAAAAATTATTTTGATAAAATATCATTATTATGAAATTTTACACATTTCATTAAAATTAACATAATGTAAATAAATAAAAAACTATAATTATAATATATTCCCTTAAAAAACATTAATATGTCATATTAATGAATAAAATTCTTTTATCACATAATACACTCAAATTATATTACTTTTAATATTTATAAAATCATTTATTTTATTTTTATATTAATTAAAAGACAATTGTGTTAGAATTCATAAGAACTTAATGTAATTATTTTGTTGATAAAAATTAGAGATAAATTTTTATCCAGAAAATAATTTCATTTGGATCAAAAAATATTTTTATATTCATTCATAATATGAATTTTCCATATATCAACACATAATTTATATTTAGAGGTATGTGAGTGACATTTTGTATTTCTCTTTGATTTAAAAATTATATAAGTCATTTTCATGGACATGTGTCCCTTGAACAATTGAAATTATATAATAATGTGATAAAATTATAATTATCATCATCTATTAGGAATTAGGATCGAATATGGTTACCATGAAACTTAGTATTATTCAATATTAACATTATTTACACATTACTATGGGGATAAATTTTACGATAGTTGCTATTCATAATTCCAAAAAATAAAAGGGTACTATTAAACAATTTTTAACTTCTTAATTAAAAATAAGAAATATATTTTATCAAATATAAATTCCAAAAATTTTCAATAATGAATACTAAGAATATTTTTTCAAAACACAATGAGAAATGTTTATGGAAAAAGACTGTTTTTAAGTATAAGAATTGATTTATTATTTTCTCGTTCATAATAAAAATTATAGATAAATGTTATTTTTTTTACTGAATATATAATATATTTATTTCTATAAATTATTATCCAATAGTGATTAAATTTATTTATTAAAAAAATATTTTTCACACATAGAAATATTTTATCAGAAAATATTCCTTTAATGTTGAATTTTTTTTATTTCTAATAAATTGATAACTAATGAATTTTTTTATGCATTTCAAAAATAAATTATTTTCATAATTAATTAATTAATATTCACACACCACAATTTAATGTCTTAGTTATAACTATATAATATTTTACAGTTCATTTAGAATTGGGATATCCAGTATCACAATCTCACAAAGAGATTAAATTTATTTAAAAATAAATATATCCCAAAATCCTAGAGTGCTAAATTTCATGGATATAGGTTATGATGATGGAAAGGGACCTATGATGTGTGGATGATTTGGGATATGGGATGGAGCATGGATGAGGTTACGATACTAATGCCAGGACCCGTTTTGGGGATTTTTTGTGTGTCTTTTATTTTGGGGCTTCCTTGACAATTTTCACTCACAATACATGCCTTATTTACTATATTTGGATGGGTTCATTTAACCAATCATTTCAATTGATTTCATGATGAATGTTTATTTAATTTTATTTCATTGGTTATTTATAATATTTATTTCCATTGTTGTTTTACAATGATATATAGTGTATTATTCCATTCATTTACCACACCAAATAAAGAAAACTAATTGGTTGCATATGGAATATAAGAGGGTGAACCCGAGGTCATGTGGTGAAATATCATAGGAAAATAGATTAGTGGAACTTATACATGGATGCTACATTTTTTATTTATTTTGAAATAAAAAAAAAATTGACATAAAAACCATTTTTCGATAAAACTGGTCTACCACTTTTTGTCAGTTTATTTAAAAATTAATTTTTTTAACTTATAAGGATTGATATTTTCAAAATGAATTCTATATTTTGAATAATAATTTGTTAATTAATAAAATAATTCAATTTTTTCATTATTAATAGTAATCATGGTAGATATTTGTGGCTTTAATAAGGGATAATCAAGTGATTAATGATAATAATAATGTGATAAGGGTTTAAAAATTTATATAAAATATTCTTCACTAGATAATATTGGATTGAAAATCCCCATACACTATTAAAAAATGTGAAATTTTGGTGAAATTATTCCTTGATACAGACCATTATATAATTTTATGTAATAATAAATTCCAAAATTTAATTCTCATGATTTTAAATTAACTAATAGGTAAACATATTTATAATAATATTTTATGAATGTATATAAAATATTATTTTTATCATTATTTATTAATTTTTATATAGTTTTTATTATTTTTTTATTGATGTTATGATTACTTTAAATACTCTCATAATGTCAACATAATTCATTAAAAAATAGTAGAGAAATCAATTATTTTAAAAATATCAAAATTAATATTTTTTGGATTAATTTTAATTCTAAATGAATTATAATATTAATATTTATGTGTAATTTAATGTCAAATTGTTTATATTCTGATTAAATAAATTAATCTAATCCTTTAATGTCAAAATAAGAAAATAGTTCTTAATATTAATTGAATGGTATTTTATTACAAATAATATATTATGAAATGATATAAAAATAAAACAAAATATTTTAAGAGAACAAGGTGTATGGTGTATTTTCTAAAACATCATCCCCTGTCCATTTTGGAGAAAATTTTTACATTATAATTAAATTTATAGATGTAAAGTAGTGAATTTCTTTCCATGGTTATGGTTAAAATTGATTGATGAATTGGTTAAAAGAACATAAGGTTCAAAATTACACATTAACTTATCCACATTTTATTAGAAGAATGGATTTTAACCTTAAAATATATTATCTTTCAAATTTGGGATGTTTGGTTCCACTAGAACATGGAAAATGAATTTATTATATTTAAATATTATCTAATTTTATGTAGATTATTTCCTTCTCTATAAAATGAAACCACATATCCCCAATAAATAACATTACCTAAAGCCAATTAGATGAGAGAAACCACTAAAAAATATTCATAACATAATTATCTACATTTAATAGGTTATTGTATTCTTAAAATACCATCCTTAGGGTATTTATGGAGACATCATAAGGAAGTTATTCAAAGAGTTTGTTATCTTATCAATAATGCATTTTTATTTTACATATTCTTCTAGATCCTTAAATTTCATCGTAAAAATTAATATATAATAAAATAAGTATATGAAATATATTTATATTTTATTAAATTAATTTAATAAAAATTTCATATCATTTCCATCCATAGGTTATTGAAAGCATTTTTCATGCATACGTGTGGATTTCTACCTTAATGAAGTGATGTGTTTTGTTTCCCATCACCATCCCCTAATGATTTTTATTATTATAGGGTTCATAAATATATATAATATTTATTAAATGTTTATTAATCCTTAAATATAATATATTACTTTCCATATTACCCTTCAAACCATTAAAAATTTTTAATGCTTCTCATATTTACGCATGGAAATCCACATTTGTGATGCAATATGATTTTTTTTTCATGTCTGATTTTCATCGGTGATTATAAAATTTTATTTGATGTCTATAAATGATAACTATAAAAGGTTCGCAGGTTATGACTATAATTTCCTCAACCACACCCACTATATAATTATCTGATTATGTAATTAAATATGTATTTCAAATAAATGAAATAAATAACGTAAGGATAAGATATTAAACCTGTAAAAGATTCTTATTTATAAGGGTTACTGTAAGGGTTTTATGAAGATGATCTCCTAAGGAACCTACATTGAATTTCTATTTTTTAATAATTATTTTTCATGGAAATATATTTATTTCATGAAGTAATATGTTGATATTTTTTTAATGGAAGGATTATTCTCTTTATGTGTAAAAATGTATGTTTTGAAGGAATGGTTTTTCATAGGTTCTCATTTTCTCTAATAAATATTCATGATTATGATTTAACCATTATATTATACATAAACTTTTTAAGAGAAAACTTATGTCAGTAATGTTTATTTCATGTTTATTTAAAAGATTATTTAAGGCGAATGTTTATTATGTTAGAGGACAACCCCCTTACAAGGTCTCATGGTTATTAAGTGGGATAATGGGTTTATTTTTATCTTTATATATAACACTTAATAATAAATTTTTTTCCAATATCGTGTTTTCAAATTTTTATCGTATGGTTTAAGGATGAGTTTAAATAATTTTCTTGACATAATATTGAAAAATACAATATGTGAATAGTTTAAAAAATGGTCACATAAAGACATTGGTATTATTATGAATGTGTTTTTACTAATTGTCAAAAACTGTAAACCTGACTGGTCTTTGGGTATATAGGTGATAAAATATTTTATCATTATGATTTATGATTTAAATTTATAAACATGGGGAGATTTTATTGGTATCAAATCCCTAAATGTAATGATTTTGTTTTTTACAACAGATCTAGGAGTTCTAGTTCAGGGTTTTTGTATAAATGATAAGAATGTTATGCAGGAAAATAAAGATGACTAAAATGAAAATCCACTGGAAAAGATGTTTCATGAGTGTAACATTCTCACTAAACTAATTTATTTTATTTAATAATTAGTATCTATTGTCAAATAAATGTTCAATACCATGGTGGAAGCATTGAAAAGGGAATATAGAGTGTAATCTGTGATTAGGAAAATTTCTGAAGATAAGATCCATTCATTGAAACCTATGATTTTTTTCAATATCTCTCAGTTGGAGGTTAATGGAAATAGAATAAAATATATTGGAAAATTTTACTAGAAAATATGATGTTTTATGAATAAATGTTTCAATATATTAAATTTAAATGTTAATATAAATTAAAATTTAATAAAAATATAATGAATACTTCCAACATAAAATCTTAGTGAGTTGGAAGTGAAATTAGGAAACAATGAAGTTACTCATGTTGAATCATCACATTATAATGAGAGAAGATCCCCTACCATGAAATTTCTTTATAAGATTCTTTCCCCTAGAATGACTCACTCAAGAAATAGAGAGATATTGAATTCTCCCAAATATATATTCATCATGTTCCCAAAAAAGGTCACCGTCAATTTTAGACATTCATATTTAAATATTTCTAATTAATTTAAAAGTAAAGGATAAAAATTATTTTACACGTCTAATTTGGATGAAAATAATGTTTAGATACCCACCATTTTCGAAAAGGTCGATGTAAGAACATTGAACAAAAGGAGATCCCCACATAGTGTTCCAATAAAATGAATTAATGCTTTAGAAATAAAAAGGGTCAAATATATATCAATTAAAACAAAAACTAAGAAATTAATATGTGTTAACTATTGTTTTTTTTGTAAAATTTCTAATAATTGGGTCATTCTCTATTGGAATAACATGTCAATTACCAGAAATTAGAGAAGTCCTACATTAAGGGGGAGAAAAATAAAAGTTAGGAGAAATTTCCCCATTTTAAATGAAACTTCAAATAAGAAGTATATTTTTAACTCAAATAGTCATCAACAAGTTTATACCAATGAAATAATTCCAAAAAAATTATTGTAAAAAATTAATATAGAAGATAATATAATCTTGTTGTGTAAAAAAGGAACGTTTGAAAAATAATGATCCTAAAAAGAAATTAAATTAATATATCATTAATAAAAAGGGTATATATAGAAATAATTCTTTTGAATTATTACTAATATTTATGAATAATATATTGATTTTAATTTAAAGGGGATTCTTTTAATGAAAGTGTACTCAACACGCAACAATGATCTTCTCTTAAATCTAACATTGCACACAACATTGAGTTATACTAAAAAATATTACAAAAATATTATTATTTTTTTAAAATGTAGTTAACACCTGGAAATTATAATAGGATAATTAATATTATCAAAATATTTTTAAGTAAGGTTTACAAATGATTAAATGACAATTCATTGGATACCAAATTCTTTAGGAATGAAAATAAAAACCAACTGAATATAATAGATGTGTTTTATGAAAGCCTATTTAAAAGAGAATAATTGTGTTTTCATATCACCCTTTATTGATATTTATTTAATGAAAAATATATGATATATATACAATGTAATGTTTTAAATTCTTATTTTTTTTCAAGATATGATATAAGAATAAATTCCATTTTTTAGGTAAAAAGTGTATTTTTTAAAAAATAACGTTTTACCACCTTTTGATGGAGAACCATTTTTAAATATTATTTTTGAAACCTTTATATGTTTTATTTTACAGAATAAACGTAATATTTAGATGCATAACAAAATAATTTACTTTGAATGACAATTTTTTATTTTTCTGTTAAAGTTCATTTTTAATGAATAGTGAAAAATACTGCATTTTAATTTAAAACTACCTTTTAATATAATTTATTTATATAGATATATTATATTTTTAATTGGTTTTAAAGTATAATTGGATTATATTTTAATAATTTAATACAATTTTTATCATTTGATGTAATTTAATTTTGAAATTGGACATAAACAAATGTTAATATTTTGGTAGTTTTTATTTCACTAAAACTTGCTTTTTAGTTTTAACAACGGGAATTAATTTGAAATTAATTTCTGGAACTTCTGTGTTTTGAATTTCGAAAAATGGATTACATATTTTGAATTCATAGTTCTAAATTTTGTATATAGGCCAATTAAATTTTTAGATACTATGAATAGTAACTTCAGTAAATATTTTAGTAATCATGATTAAAGTGTAAATCCAGTAAATAAGGGTATAAAATAATAAAATAATAATAATAATAAATTACCCTAAAATATGTTATAACCCTATTTTATGACATACCTTAGACCATTGGATTCCTTGGGTTGATTTTAGGACCCCATGAAGCCACTTTTGTGTGAAAAGGACATTTAATTACTTTTAATTTTATGTTAATGAATATATAACATAGACATAAATCTTTTACTAAAACATTATTTATATGGGGTTATATAAGTGACAGATTTGACTATAAATTGTCATTATAAATATAAAAAGATTTCCAGTATCATGTTACTTTATTTATAATTTTTATAGATCAAATAAATAAATTTATTTATGACACAATAATGATATAGTGATTACTTTATTAATGAATATTTTAAATAAATGAGATTATAAAAAATAAAATAAAATTATTTTGAAACTTTTTATTCCATCCCCGATGTTTAGGGATAAGTATTATTTTTAATATTTTAATTAATAATTGTTTTTATAAATAATAAAGTTGTTACGTATTTTTTAAAGTCATGAAATGAATAGTATATAAATTGACAGAAAATAGGTTTTTTGAATGAAATACTATATTATTAAATGATATAATAGTAAAAAAATCTATGATTCTAAAATATTACTTAGATAATGTTATAAATTTCATTAATTAACCACTTGAGGTTTTATTATCATGTTATGGTAAATATATTAACAGTATAGTATTACAATACAAGAAGACAAGGTAATAGTTAAATTAGTTCTCTAATGGTCAAAGATAAATGATAAGGTAAAATATGACCAAAACTTATATAAAACCAATTGGATGAGAGAATTTAGAAAAATCCTCATCTTATATTATAATTAAATGAGTTTTAGAAATTTTAAAAATTGAAATTTAGTTTATAATAAAATAATATTTCAATATATTTCTAATGTTCCCCTCCTCCCTCTTATAAAAGTCCACCACCTATAACCCTCACACACACCTCTCAAGCCCCCTTGTATCATCAAAACACTATCCAAATAAGCTCCCAATATCTCTCTATTTCTCCTAGAAGCCTTAACTTGGTCATAATGAAATTCAAAAATGCCTTTTAACATAAATCAAAAAGAGTTAACTGGTTTGAGGTAATGTCTTCCCTCAAGCTTCTTCCATTTATTTACCTTTTACAACCCCATAAACACTTCTTATTCAATTATTTGATACAAAAAATGTATTTTAATTATACTAATATGTTTCTATGAGAATTATAGTACCTACACTCACACAAAACTCTATCTAATGGATTTAGAACATTCTGTTTATATAGATGGTGAACTACTCCTTCAAGAAACTATGAATGCCCAGTTATATCTTACCACCTCTAATGGTGGCCATTATGATGGAAGTGTATTTATATATAAAATATATTATGTTTATAGCATATTTATACTTTTTTAATTTTTATTTACAACATACCTTTATCCTTTTCATGATGTGTAAACATGATAACTTCATATGAGGAAGTGTGAACTACTGCCTACTCAATGTGATATGACTCGTTAATTCCATACATGCAGAATATAAATAATGGAGTCAATGAACCTATATAACATATATAAAATATGCTATTATACTTGAATTATAACACAACTTTTTATAATTATTTTTTCATTCCTTAAAATATGAAATTTTAATGAAAGTATCGTTAATGCATAGGTACAACTTACCGTCTCCATGAACAGTGCATTTCATTTATTATATCCAAATGTTATATAATATTATAAATAAATATATATTGGATATATATGAAATTTATGAATAATATTCTGGAGATAATATACTTTTGACCACATGGGAAAATTGTTATTATAACAAGTTCATTTTTGACTCAAGTACCTAATATTGACAAAATGACTCATATTAACTTAAATAATTAAACGTGGTAATATCTGATATAAATGGAGTAATAAATATGAAAAAGTTTTGAAGAAAGTTTAAATTAACCTGATCATATTATCCATGGAATTAAGGAACTAATGGGTGATGTCAAACATGACGTAAGGGACTTCATCTCAATCTCCTTTAATTATGGCATAATTTATAATATACACCTCCTTCTTTTACACAATTTTTAAGAAACCTCATATACATTTTATTTAATTAAAACGGAATATTTTTATTCACAAATCATTTTACTAAATGTCAAAAGAAAAGTTTCTATCATTTTTAGCGAAAATGACTTATCCACCTCCTTAATCATTGTTTGGATTCCCCTATAAACCTTAATCTTCTTAAAAGGAAAGAAAATCCATTATTCCATTTTTTTTAAATTGAAAATGGTTTTGGAATGGATGGATTATTTCAATATCTTGAAATTATTTCTTGGGATTTAAAATTAAATGTAATTAGTGAAATATTCATATTTTTAATATTTTAGGTTTTTTGATTATATAATGGTACATAGAAATTTTATGGTTGGTTATGTGATAAAAAAATGATGGGTGGTTATGTGATAAACCAAATTATATGTGGTTCCATGAAAAACCAAGGATAATTGGTTACTTTATAAACTTTAATGCATTTCATATGGAAGTTGGCTGTATGGCTAATCCATTTAGTGATATGTGTGGAAGTCAAGCATATAGTTAGTCTATTTTGGTATGTTTATTTCCAAATATTCCATTTTATGCTATACATTGTTTTCTATGGGATTTGTGGTAATATTTTGGTTACAAAAATGGTATGTAATGAGATTATATTCAGGGAAGTGTTTTTGTTTCTTCATTATGGGGAAAAGTATTACATTGTGATAATGTGTTCATGGTTTACATGTTGTTTTAAAAAACTAACAGTTTTCCTTCTTTAGGTATCCCTTACTAATCATTTTTATGCTCATCACATGTTTTGAAATGTTTTTCATAGGAATTAAATATGAATTGTGTCATATATGGGATCAAGGAAAATTCATGTTATGTAAAACATGGAAGGAGACATGTTTCTTTTTTTAAGGGTTTTTGTTTTATGAAAAAATTGATATTGAGTAGAAATGTCTTCTGGTAATATTCAAGTAGATTTGTATAAGTTATGACCTAGTTATCTAAATCACTAAAATTGAATACATTATCAATTTCAATTATTAAATTATTTCTAGATTATGTAATTTTTAATAGATGGGCCTTATATTCGGTATTAGAGGTCCACTAAGATAACTTTAGAGGTTATGGTGTTTTTTAAACATAAGTGACATTGCCATAATGGTTAGAGTATTAGAAAGTGTAATTGTTATGTTAAATAAATTAAATGACTTTAAGATAACATGAATAAGTATATCACTATATTTACCTTCCTCATAAGACATTATATGATGATTTTAGGGATATACTCACACTGAAAATTTTGTTTTTTTGTAAATGGATGGATCTAGCAGGCACCAAAGCAACAATGGACGTGAAGAAAATTAGGAGAGTTTTCTGAATATGCAACCAAATGAATTTGGAGATACAATAAAAACTCTTATGGTTATTATCTACCAACTATCAAGAGGCATGATTGATCTCATGAACATTGGTGATTTCTCTAAGGCAACATATATACAAGAAACGAATTCCTATGGAAATTCAGTTAATAATCATAAAGGTAACTATATTAAAAAACCTATATATCAAGGATGTGGAATGAAACACATAAGAAAATTATTCATTGGGTTGGGAAGATGTTATAGATGTGGTAATGATTGTCATAAATAAATAATCTATCGTAGAAAAAGGAAGAGTTTATTTTCCTCCTAGAATGGGAAAGATATTCTTTCTAAGGGATCAATTGAATTTTTTAAATGTGGTGTTAATGGTCATTATGAAAATATATTTTCTACATGGAGGTTTGTGAATGTGATCAGCATGACCATATATATATATGTCTACCAAGTACCAATGCAATTCCATTTGAAGATGAGGAAACTAGCAATGTCCTTTGAAAAGTATAGATTATTTATCAAATGATTTTTTTTATATTTTTTGAATCTTAGGATATGAATTGTAATTTAATTTATAAAAAATAAGTATTATAAAATAATTTTAATAATTTTTTTTTGAGATCATGGAGAATTATGGATGATTAAGATGTCTAAATTTTAAAAATTTGAGAGTTATGTTAGATATCTGGGTGATGAAATGCTTAAAAGTATTAATGTTGTTTGTTGATGGGATTACTTTGGAATACTTTTTCTCAAGTATGTGTAACCCTAAATTTTGATATGTGAAAATTTTATTCGTCAAAGAATTTTATTTTCTTGTGTATACATAATGGATAACTTTAGGGGTTCATATGATATTTTGTTTTTTAGGTGATAAAGGGTTTTTAAATTTTGGGATTTAAAATGAAAGGTATTAGATAATCATTGAGGATAAAATATGTTATGGTTGTTTTTGAGTAAATTATATTATTTTTTAGAATTTTATAATAATTATATGGATTTAGAAAAAGGAAATATCACAGGATGGGTGGCAACCCATATCATCAATCAAGGCCATGGGAATTTAACCCACAACCAAATTGAAACAAGGGTGCATCGCCAACCACTGGACTACGTGATGTCCCTAGTTAGTATGACTAATTCTTTTTAGTTAAATGATTTTTTTGGATCAATAATATGATTTTTTTTGGAACTTATGATTTATCAAATGGATATCCTTATTGTTGGGCAATGATTTTGTGATTAAGTGATGAATGTTATTTTAGAAGTCTTTCTCTCTTTTGGGAACACTATATTATTAATGAAAATAGAATACCATGGTATTTTATTTAAGGAGTAATGGTGGAATTTTATTTTTGAACAATCTGTTTTTTTTATTGTGGACTTATAGTGATTTGTGTTATTTATGGAAATGATGACCCTATCATAGAGAATATGTGATTAGGTTAATTAATTTTAGGTATGTGACTTTAAGAGTATCTTATGTTATTTGGAGATAAATGTTATAATTTTTTTGGAAGACGATGTGATTAAATCCTTCTAAATTTTGGGTTTCAAACATAGTTTGGATTATTTTAAATAATTTTTAGGACAATTGTGCATTGAATGGTCTTTTTTGATCTTTGGTTATTTTTTGTTCAATTTTGGATATTAATAGTAGTATTTCATTTTATAAAAGATTATCCTTTTTAGCAATTATCTGATCTTGTATTAACTATTTTGGTTTTGGCTAATATCTAATGACAAGGGAAATATATAGTGAATCTTTTATGGAATATTTGATTCTCTTGATGTTGATTCCAGTACTTCAGGTGTGACCAAGTCATCTTAAATACTCATCGTTTAGAGAAAAATGAGTTTTTAGTTGTAACATATTATGGGATGAAACTCTACTAGAAAATTAAGCATATTTAATTATGTTCTTTGTCAATATAATAAATAAATTCTGAAAATTTATAAAAAGGATCTTAAAACAAAAAAAAATCTTTATAAAATTTTATTACTGGGTAATAAAAAACCATTTAACCAATTACATGTTTGTAATTTTCTCGAGGTTAACTTTCTCCTGATCATGATTTCTATCACTCTCCATCAGAACTCGATGGTTAGTTTTCCCTTCCATATCCTTGTTTTTATGGAATCATAGTATGTGTTATCTATGGTGACCTTTATATATCTCTGAATTTATTTTATAGTGATATTTATATTTAATGTTTTTTCTATATGGTACATTCAATGAAGTTTCTTTGACTAATTTTAAAATTACGAGGAGGTAATTTCGAAAAGGGGGAAAGGATGTAATTAAATAGGTATTTATAGAATAATACTTTTTAATTTCTACACAAACTTATGAAAATGTTTTTAATTTTCTGTTATAGAGGATGATTTTTTAATAGCGTACTAGACACACAACAACGGGCTTCTCCAAAATTGTACATTGCATACAACATTGAGTTATACTGAAAAATAATACAGTTATATAATTATTATTTTAAATGATTGTTCATTCATAGCTGTTTTAATTGGGTGAATGCATAGTATCAACTAAATTTTAAAATATGGTTTACATGTGTTTAAATGACAATTCATTGGTTATCAAATTTATTAGAAATAGAAATAATAACCAATTGAATATAATGGTTGTTTTTTAAGAAAATCTATTTAAAGTAGAATAATTGTATTTTCATATCACTCATTTTGGATTTTTATATAATGAAAACTATATTATATATAATCAATGTAATTTTTTAAATTCATCATATATGTATTGTAGATATGATATAAGAATAAATAATTTTTTTTCAGATATGTGATGTATTTTTCAAAAAATGATGTTTTACTTCCTTCTGTTGCAAAACCTTTTTAAATCTAGTTTTTGAGACAATTATATGTTTTATTAGAAAGAATAAAATTTTTCATTATAAAAAGAAAATAATAATTTACATTGGATTAAATAGTGGTATTTTTATGCTAAAGTTCATTTTTTAATTAATAGTGAAAAATTCATTATTTTAAATACAAATTATCTTTAAATACAATTTATTTATATAGTCATATTGTACATTTAATTGGTTCTAAAATTTAATTTGATCATATTTTTATCATATAATCCAATTTTGGTCATTCTATGTAATTTTACTTTGAAATTGGATATAAACACATGTCAATCTTTGGGTAGTTTTTAGGTCTTAAAAAATGTTTTTTGGTTTTCACAACAAGAATTAATATTAAATTAATTTCTAAATCTTCTATATTTTGAATTGGGAAAAATGGATTCCATGTTTGTAATCAGGAGGTCCAAAATTTGTAAACAGGTATATTTTAATTTTTGACATTATGAATAGTAACTTTAGTTAATATTTTATTTAACATGGTTAAATTGTAAATCCAGTAAATAAGGGAAAAATAATATTATAATAATATTAAATTACACTAAAACATGTCTTAACCCAAATTAATTATATATTTCCAACCTTGTACATCCTTGGGTTTATTTAAGGACCTCATAGAGCCACTTATCTCAGAAAATGATTTATGAATACTTTGAATTTAATGTAATGAAATATATAACATTAACATATATTTTAATAAAACACTTTTTATATGGGGTTATATAACTGATCTTTTAGACTATAAAAATTCAATTTAAAGCTAATAATATTTACTAAATCAATGTATTTTAATTATAATTTTTATATATCAAATAAATAAATTTATTTGTCACCCAATGATTATATAATGATTATATTATTAATGAATGTTTTAAATAAATGAGATTATAAAAATTAAAATAAATTTATTTTGAAAAATTTTATGTCATAAAATAATTTTAGGGAAAATAATGAGTTTTTATCTTTATATTAATTTAGGATTTTAGAATGAGTGAAGATGTTATGGATTTTTTAAAATTCATGATATGAATAATATAGAAATTGAAAAAAATGAGTTTTTAAACAAATACTATTTTATTAAATGATATAATAGACCAATAAATCTATTATTTTTTCAAAAGACTTATATAATGTTTTAAATTTCATTAATAAACCACATGAAGTTCCATTTTCATTTTACTGTATCTATATTAACCATATAGTATGAATATAAAAAAAGACATGGTAATAGTTAAATTAGTAAACTAAGGATTAAAGCTAAATGATAAGGTTAAATTTGAAACCCAAACTTGTCTAAAACCAATTGGATGAGATGATTTCAAAAAATAATCATCTTATATTCTAATTAAATGAGTTTTGGACCTTTTTAAAATAGAAATTAAGTTTATAATAAAATAATATTTCAAGATATTCCTAAAGTGCTGCTCCTCCCTCTTATAAAAGGCCACCACATCTGAACCTTACTCACACCTCTAGAGCCCCCTGGATCATCCAAAAAATTCCAAAATAAGCTCCCAAAATCACTATATTCCTCCTAGAAGCCTTACCTTGGGAAGAAGGCAATCCAGAAAGGCCTTTTAGCTTAAATCAAAAGGAGTTACCCAATTTTAGGTTGTGTCTTCTCTCAAGTTTCATCCATTTATTTTCCTACTACAACCCCCTAAACACTCTTCATTATATTATTTTATAAAAAAATATTATATTCAGTATTCTAGGACGTTTTTATGGGTAGGATTATACCTACATAACAAACACCTACATCTAATGGATTTTTAATGTTCTATTTATGTGGACGACGAACTACTTCCCCACGAAATGATGATTGTTCAATTATCTCCTACCAGCTATCATGGTAGAAATATTATGGAACTATATAAATATATATTATATATATTATGTTTATATATTATTTATAATTATATTATTTTTATTTACAACATACCTTTATCCTTTTCTTGATTTGTAGACAGGATAATTTCATTTGAGGATGTGTGATCTACCGCCCCCTCGAACTGATATGACTTATTCATGACATACATTGAACATATAAAGAACAGAGTTAATGAAATTATGTAACATATATAAAATATTTTATTATACTATAATTATAATATACATATGTATCATTATGGTTTCATTTCATTAAATATGAAAGAGAAAATAATGCAGTGGTCATGTGTACGTACAACTTACCGTCTCCATGAACGGTGCATTTAATTTTTTATCTCTAAATGTTATGGAATATTATAAATACATATTTACTGGATATATATTTAATATTTGAATAATATTCATGATATAATAGACTTATGACCAAATGGAAAAATTGTAATTATAAAAAGTTAATTTTTGACTCAAGTACCCAGTATCGACAAAATCACTAATATTATCATAAATAATTTTGTAGTTTTCATAACATGGTAATAAGTGATATAAAGGGAATAATAAACATGAAAATGGTTCTGATGTAAGTACAAATTAACTTATTTTTATTATCTATGAAATCAATGAACTTATGAGTCGTGTCGGAAATGAGGTAAGGGACTTCGTCCCAATATCCTTTCATTGAGGTGAATTTTCATAATATACACCTTCTTCTATTACACAGTGTATTTTAAAACCCTTTTACTTTTAATTTTAATCAAATGGAATTTTTTTTCTATGAATAATTTTATTATACAGTAAAAGGAATTTTTTAACGTTTGATGTGACAATTACGTCTCCACTTCTAGAATCGTTATTGGGATTTAGCTATAATCCATAATGTTTTTAAAAGGAAAATAAACCCCTTATTACCTTTTTGGGTTTCTTTGTATTGAAAATTGTTTTTGAAGTGGTTTGATTATTTCAATATCATGAAATGATTCAATGGGATTCAAAATGAAATGTTATTAGTGAAATATTCATATTTTAAATATTTTATGTTTTATGATTATATAATGTTACTTGGAATTTTGATGGGTGTTTACGTGATAAAGAAATGACGGGTGGTTACGTGATAATGCAAATGATGGGTGGTTCTATGATAATCCATGGATGGGTGGTTACGTTTTAACCTCTAATTCATTGAGTTTGAAAATTGGCCCTAAGGCTATTTAATTTAGGGATATGTGTGGAAGTCAACCATATGGTTATTCCATTTTAGTATGTTTATGTCCCATGTTACCATTATATGTTATACATTGTTTTCTATGGGATTTATGGTAATCTTTTGGTTACCAACATGGTATGAAATGAGCCTATATTGAGTAAAGTGTTTATGCTACTTCTTTAAGGTGAAAATTATTACTTTTTGATAAAGTAATCATGGTAAATATGTTTTTTTAAAAAAATAATAGTTTTCCTTCCTTATGTATAAATTAACGATCTTTTAATGCTCATAAGAAGCTTTGAAATGTTTTTCACAATACTTAAATATGATTAGGTTCAAGGATCAGATCATGGAAAAGTCATGTTGTTTAAAACATTAAATCAGACATATTTCTTATTTTAAGAGTTTTTTATTTATGAAAAAAATGGATAGTGAGTAGAAGTGTCTACTTTTAATATTCAAGTTTTTATGTATAAGTTATGTCCTAATTCTCAAAAGATATAAACCTAAAAAAGATACTCAATGTGAATTATTAACATAATTCAAAATTATGTAATGTTTACGTTTGGGGATTGATAATGTTACACCAAATAAAAGACTCATATTTTATAAATTTAAAGGAAACATCATATATTGGTGTATAAAACCAAGGGATATTAATGTTAGTGGAGTGAATATGTAAATATAATGTGAATATAATAGATAAATAAACAACATGATTGCTTTGGAGTAATATTTCTCAAATGAGTTAGTAATGATTTGAAATAGGTTTCCAAAGCTTGAAAAAATAATAATTTTGAAAAAATAAGTTAAATAAACATGAAAGTCAACCATACTTATGAAATAATTATAATATTACCACCATTACATGAGAAAGTACTATAAAAATTGAATATAACATACATGAAAACATGTGTTGTAAAAGATGGTGTGGATAATAAATCTTCCCCGAATAAATTTTTTTAAAACATTCCTAATGTTTGAATAACTATTTTTCCCAAGCATTTAGTGGTTGTAAGTTAGATTGAAGAATCATTGAAGAATTCAAATTCCAGGAATAAAGAAGTATAAAATAATGTTCTACCCAATGTGAAAGTTGACAGAATGATAAACAAGACCATGTGGCCCATGGATGTTCAATAATAAAGGATTCAAAATGAGACATGAATGAAGATTTTTCATTGATGTAGAGTTTTACTAAAAATATATTCTGGGTTGAGAAATATATCTCAACCTTATTTCTCTAATTAAGGAGGAAATTTGGCACCAACTTATGACCCAAAATGATTTTTTGAATTCATTCTGCATAGAATTAATGGTGAAGAAAATTTATAAGGAGTCCAAAATGGAAACTTCATTGAAATCCAAAAAAAAATAATGATTTACACCATGGAATACTTTACATCAATTGGTATAGTGATTTCTCCTAAAAAATATCAATTTGAATAAATAACGATGATGAGGTGGGAGATTACCCCTTTTTGGGGTTAAACATTAATGTTATTATTTATGAATATTATATTTGTTGAGATAGGAAAGCTAAATTCTGAGAAATGAAGGGATAAAGGTAAAAATGCTAAAATTTAAACTGATAGGTCTCCAGAGGAAAAATTAATGAATTATTTAGAATTTTTAATGGGTAAAATGCCATTAATTATACAACCTGTCATTGTTTAGGAACATTGAGAATTAATATTATCCTTATAAAACGATCATTTTATTATTTCAATGGGGGAGTATTATCATGAGATGATAAGGTCGAAGAATCATTAGATAGGTAAGAAACATTATTTTTAATTCGAAATTTTTTAAAAAATTCATATAGATGGATGTAGATAATAAGTTAAATGAAAAAATAATGGGAAAAATTTAGAACGATGACTTTTGAATGGGTATCACCTAGTGAATATTTTATACAAATAATTGAGGTATAAGTTAGTAACTCTATTTTTCAAATTACTCATGGGCCATATTGAAAGATATTTGATTAATTTATTTCAAATTTCTTAATAAAATTTATTCCTTCCTTATCATGAGTAACTGAAGTTATAATTTTAGTACAAAGGAAAACATGAGGAAAATTTGAAAATTTATAGTGTTCCAGATGATTCATTCCTTACCATAGAAATAAAACATAGATCTTATTATATATGGGGGTTAGAAATAATATTTAATTAATAATTGTAATGGTTATTTAAGAAACATAAATATAGAGATAATGAAGTTCCCAAATGGATTTTGATGATTAATTTTATACATATTACCAATAAGAAGTAATTCAATATTTGTTGGAGATTAAGAAGAAGAGTAAAGAAGAAAATTGGAACTCTTAAGAAGGTTTTTTACATTAACTACGTTAAATTTAATGCAATTTAATATGTAATATCAATAAATTTTAGTAATACTTACATAATTAAATACTAATAGATACCATATTGTTTACCCGGATGATAGTAGATTTGGTTTTTGGGGGTAATGAAGTGAATCATTATATGTAACAACTGGTTAGATAATATTAATTGTTAAACATTGATAAGGGATTAATATTTCTGATAGTACTTTCAACTACACATGAATGAACAATGATTCTATTTTTAATGTTTTTGAAGTGTTTTTATGCTATATTGAAGTAATCAAGATGAATCACGCATGAATGATATAGAATGGATTCCATAACAAGTGGTGATTATATAATGTATTTTTAATTGAATGTTATGAGATATAGTAGATTTTAGGTTCATATAAGAATGTATTTTGGAAGAAATAAAAAAAACAAGGAGAATATTTATTCTAATTCATGATATAAATTTCTTAATTCCAAATGGTTTCTGTCTGGAAGATAGAGTGGATGACGATTTTTTAAAATTATATAAATTCTTATTATTTTTTTTGTGAGTAATCTGGTGATTTATATTTCTAGTAATTACTATAATTAGGATCTAATTTTTTTTGAAATGTTGATATCATCTTATGTGTCATCAGAAATACAGAAATTGAAAAATTCAATAGACCATTTTTATAATCATTTGTTTTTTTCTCACGAGTTATACACTATCACATCCATGAATTTAATTTTATCGTTTTAATACGTTACTCAACAGTTTAAATGGATTATTAAAAGTATAGAGTAAATATGGACCTATACCTACACCAATTGAAGCTATAGGTGGTCAACTGATCTCTAGTGAGAGGCAAAGACAACTAATAAAAGTTGGAAGTGGAAAATTTTTTTTTATAAAAAATGGCCACTTGGTGTGAGGGTTAGAGTTCATGTATTCTTCCTATATCAACAAGCCAATCAAAGGAATTGATATAAATGATTTTTTAGTGATTGTTATGTTTTATTCTCAGAACCTATGTTTTATTATTTCTACCACATAACATTTCCTTGTCTCAACTTATGTGAAGAAATGGATGTCCATCGATGAGTTTGGATTCCCCAGCCACACTTATTTATAGATCTATGTGCTAATCATCATGGTGATTCTTGGTTGGCATGTCTATCTCTCTATTGGTCTTGGATCCTCATCTCCTTTATGTATTCTTTCCCACATGATTTTAAATCCATAGGGGTCAATTAGATCTGATTTTTATAACTGATAATTGTGCATCTATGGATATCCTTCTCCCTTATTTCAGCTTCTACACTATTCATATTGAGAATTTATTCTAATGATTGATATTTACATGTATTCTGAGGTTGGCTTCCCAACCAACTCATGTAAAAACAGAATTTAAAATTTCAATCGATTTTATCAGTATTTTTTTGATGAATTTTATTAATTTATACTTATATCTAATATTTATCAAATAATTGTGATTTATCAAGATTTTGATAAAAGTTAAAAATGGTGGGTTTTAATACAATTTTATGTGAAATCTATTTTAAAGGTATATTCACTAGTTCTAGAAAATTCAAATTACTTATTAGATATTTTGTAATGTTCATCATATTTTTCATTATAATTATTTTCAATATAATTGGAAAATATTTTAATTCTATTATTTGGGGTGTTCTCCCCTATTTTTCATGAAAATGATTTGAATGCTAGTTTTGATTATTTGAAATGTTTTGTATATATTTTAATGGAAATGATTTTTTTAAAAGTGTGGTAATTCCTTATTGTGACTTTAAAATATTTTTTGGAAAATGGAAACCCATATGACATAACTCTATATGTTTAATTAAAATTTTATATGTTTAAATGCTTGAAATAAAATGTTCCATTTGAAGGATACCAGATTGAAATGTATTGATACTCCTAAAAAAGGTGATATTATTTATTTTTTGTTCAATGGTGTGTGTAAGTCTTATGGATTTTATTTAAAAAATAATGATGTCATATGATTTATGGTATGATACTAATTTGAATTATCAAGTCCATTTTAATGTCTTAGGATAACCAAGGTGGCTAAGTTGGATGTCTAGGTAGAATCATAATCCTACTAGTGGACCTAGTTAGGAAATAGGTAATCCTAGGGGTTTTTAACTCGATTATACAATGTTTGGGTATGATTTTGTGTCTAGGATAAGATCAATTGATGTGTTGATTTATTTCTGGTGCATGATATTTTCATCATTAACATCCATTATTTCATTGTTCTAGAATGTTTCTCTTTTTGATCCTTTGTATTAAATGACAAAGATATATGTCCATTTTATAAGGTATGGTAACTTCTAAACTTGTGAAATGGAATCCCATTTTCCATAAATGTGGCACTTAAACAGATTATAACATCAATTTAATAATTTATTGTTGTGATACAAACACTTATGGTTTTATGTTGAAATTTTTTTAGATTTGTGTAAATGGGCATTTTTATGAAATATTTTTTTAATATTTTTTAAAATAATAACCTGGAAACACTATACAGTATCCTTATTTTCCTAAATACATGATATGGATTATCCTTTAATGATTTAGGCTTTGGGTCAATGGGTATAGGTCTAATAGGATTTTGTATGACACATATAGATATTACTATTTTAGAAGGCTTCCCTGTATTGTGGATATTTTTGTA
The DNA here is from genome assembly GCA_963277665.1 of Viscum album. NCBI lineage: Eukaryota > Viridiplantae > Streptophyta > Magnoliopsida > Santalales > Viscaceae > Viscum > Viscum album. Next base: position 1,474,808,714 of record OY728152.1, on the reverse strand, counting down.
TCTCTTTGTTTGAGTTATAGTGATGATGTGTGCGGTGTTTCCTCACTCACATATGGAGGTGTTAGTGTCTTGTAGTTTCTTTTACATTGTTTTCATATGAATCTTTCATTAATATATTGGTGTTCAATTTTATACAAATTGTATCTTTTATCATGGATGAATTAGCATGTTCCTCATTTTGATTTTCTTTCAACTACTTATCCTTATTATGATTTACTTATCCAGTGAAATTATTCCGATTTCTTACATATAGATGCTCATGAACGTTTTTATACACAATATGGATTAGGACCATACATCAGGATAGTGGAAGATATTTTTAAATATCAGTTTTGATGGTATTATGGGTGGGTTCATTATAATTTTTATCCAAGGTTGGTTTATTGTTATTTTGTGGATATATCGATTATTTTAGTGTTGGAATATATGAATTCATGTATCCATTCAAAGGAGGGTGCTTATTCATCACCTAGTCAATGAAACTCTCGGGTACTGAATGTTTTCTGTGATGAGTATTTCTAGATTTGGATCCCTAACATTTACTTTTTTGATACTTTTGTTTTGAGCGATTCATAATGAAATTGAGAATTATTGGTCAATTTTTTAAAAACTCCACTTTTTAGTGTGTTTTTTATTGAATTAAATTGTCAAAAACATACTATGAATGATTTAGAAAACTGTGTGTAGACCATTCAACTATATTTGATTAACTTCCAATGGAATTTACATGATTGGCACATTGTCTTCCATACCATGTGTTCAAACAATGTGCAATTAGTATTTATTTGAATCATTTTATATTTTCATTCTTCTTGGGTTAGTTTTTGATTCCTTTTTATTTATATTGGTTCATTATAATTTAGCGTGTTTTATCTGGAAAATTTATTATAGTCTTCATTTGTTGAAGATGTTAATTAGAATAAATAGTATTTCATTTTTCAAGAAAAAAAGAATTCCATTGAGTTGTAAAAATTTTAGTAACAACTTTTCGTCCTTTAAGAAAGGAGTATTGATTTTTTAAATATTGGATTAACTATCAAAATGTTTTATGGTCAAAGTGGTGCTTAGTTACTCGTGATCCTAAAATATTTTGGAATTTATAAATGATAATAGGTTTTGCATTGATTGCTCATGAATTTGAAGAAGTGTCAGAGGGATAAATACTTTCAATTATTTTTTTTGTGTTAAGAAATATAAAATTTAATATTTTTAAGAGTTTAAGTATTATATTTTTTAATTCATGGTTCAAAATACTTCAATTATAATTCAGTTTTCATTAATCGTTTTCAAATATATGTAAAAACTAGTTTAAAAAAGCTGAATTATTTGGGAAATGTGTTTTAATAATACCCACTTTGTTAAAAGTGGGTAATTTAATTTTGTTAGGTAAATAAAAAAAATTTTGGTTTATTGGTTTGAAATGTTTTAGTGTTAGATTTAGTTTTTTTAAATTATGTGTTAAATATATTTTTCTATCTTGCGAGTCATTAATTTTGATATTTCTTATAATTGGTTTGTTTAACGTAATTTTTATTGTCCCCTACTAAAAATTAATGGAATATTGGGTTGATAAAGATTCTCTTAGGGTGGTTGTTTTGATAGATCCAATCAAAGGTCACACTGTTCATCATCTTCTTCCACAGTGTGATGATTTTGTTCATGGTTTCTAAAGCCTGAATCCACCTGATATATTTATAAGAAAAATTTATGAGTAAGTATTGGAATAGATACTAATGATTGAGGATATATTAATTCAGAATGAGAATTGAAATATACTAAAGTAAATGTTTTTTACATTTATGCTAGAATTTATGTGTTAGAATTATGTGAATATTTTTATTTGGTTAAATCCATAAAAGAACCATTCTTGTAAAGCTATCAAGGTGTAGATTATTCAAGAATTAATTTTGAAGGTAGTGAAGGTAAATTTTTTTTTGGAATATTATGGCCTCCATCAAGGAGATATAATGGTTTTTGAGTATGATTTTAATTTTATCCAGATATTTTATTATCCACCTCATCTGTACATTGATTAATCTCTTATGACATAGTTTTTCAGGAAGGTATTTGACCAAATCATTCATGGGTTTTTTATTCTCTCATTCGTGACACATTTGAAGAAATGGTGAAACATTCTATCAGGGTTGGAGATGGTTTGGTGGGAGAACAATAGGAATTGGAATATTATCCTATCCATTAGTTAAGTAGAGAAATATCTAACAAATTTAATGGAAGTGTTCCAAGTTAGACATTAAATGTAGAAGCCTCAAGAGAACAACTTGTTTATTCTCATTGGATTCCTATAAAAATGATAATATGATTTGATATTAGTGTAGAAGGTAGATTTATTTGATGCATACCATAATGATGTATCCGAAATATTGTCATGCATGTGTTCGTAAAGATCATCTATAATGATTATATTGAGGAACTGTTTGAAGGATAGGTGATGTGATGTCTAAAATTTATGATGGCCCTCTGGTTTATCTCTTCAATCCCAATAATATCATGATGTTTCACACCTATTAATTATATTTGTGGTATTTTTCTATTTATTTTCGATATTCCTTTTTCCCTTTGGTATTCCCATTATTTTTTTAGAGAAAAGTGAGAAACGTTGGGTGCACAGAATGTGGCTCACTGTTAGTAGAAACTATACACCCCTTCCTAGGAAACTATTCGGTAGCTAGATAGTTTGAGGGAGTTGATATTGCACAACTTTCACATGTGAAGTCATTTTAGGTAGTATAACTATGTTTTAGGTACTTTTTAGATAGTAATGGGAGCACGATTTTCAAACTGTTTGGGAAACCGTGTAGACTTACTGTACAACCCATCTGGGTCATTAAATATTGGATTTAAATGTTTCTATGTACCCTATTTTTAACACCAAATCACTCATAATCTAACCCAATCATGATTTTCTACCCTAGTTACACGTCCCTGGTCTTTCATCTTTCCTTGGGATCCATATTGGTGGGATATTTGGCTTGGATTATTCAATAAACCCTCAAGTAAGTCCATTATCTCTTGGTTTCTGTCCCTTTTCAAGTGTTTTCATCCTCTTTATTTGGGGTTTCATTTCTCTTGTAGGATGGGTGTCATTTTTATGGTAAGATATTACTTTTTAGGGTGTGATCCTGAAATTTATGGTTTAATATTTCTATTATATAGTTTGAATGATGTGTGGTTGTGGTTTAGCCAGTATTTTATGGCTATTCCTCCCTCAGGGTAGGTGGATGCATGCTTAAACATTATTTGATGAATTTGAGATTCTTTCCTGTGTGTCCAAATATGTTTAATTCCTTGTTTGTGAGATTAAAAATGTTCATTTTATGTGATTCAAGGTACATTGTTGTTGAAAAATGGGGTTTTAATAGAAATATGTTATGTTCCATATGTATTTCATATTGTAATCCTTATTTTATTCCATTAATGTGTTTATTAATTTTTTTGAATGGTGTGAATCATAATCTAAAATGATTTTAGGGTGTGTTTGGTTTCATCAAAGAATTTGGGTATCGAGTTGGTGGATTATCCTATGTGATTCTTTTTTTTTCTTGAGTATATTTAAAAGGTGTGATCTATGTGATATATAGAATGTCAAATAAGAACAAAGAGAATCCTAGGTGACTAAGTGGGTGGATTAGGACTAGTATGCTAGTTATTCGGAAGTGGATTCATCCCAAAATCACTAAGTGGGATTAGCGATGACAACACTCAATTAATATTGATCATGGTTTGAGACTACTAGAAATTTCTTATGTTTATCCTCTCTAGTGACTCGTGCATGATTAAATAGACGGCTGTGATTTCTATTCCAATTTTTTCTTATATAGAATGTCTCTAGGGTCCTACATATATCTAGTGCTTATTGGGATCTCATATAACGTAGTTATAACTTATGATAACTTAGAAACTGCTAGCATAAAATTTAACATGATAGTTATTTAAAAAGAAGGCATGTTTTCCTTTGAAGATATTTTCTATAAAAATTGTTTCTATCCTTTTTTTTAAACTAGAATATTTTTTTTTCTATTAATATTTATAGCATGGAATCTCTTTGGTGGACTGATTCATATTGGGATTTAGGTCACGCACAACAGACACCTTGGGGTGTAAGTAGACTTGGTTATGTTTGACATATGTCACGAAAAGGTGTTTGGAGATTTTAGTTATAGATGCTAGGGGCCTTACCTTGAAATTTTTATGGTGGTGGTGGCTGGATGATGAGGCAAATTTCATCATATGGTGGTTTTCGAGATAGTTTGGTCAGTACCCTTTTCTTGAATCCCATATTTGATTTTGATTAAGTGTTATAAATAGAAAATAAGAAAATTGTTATTCCATGTTTGGTAATGATTTTCTTTTTTGGGTTTGTTTACTATTGTTAGTTGTTTATATTCATATAGATAGGTAAAATGATTTACAATGTGTTCTATTGATAACTAAGTATTATTTTCCAACCCATGAGGATCAGGAACACCCTTTAGGCCATACCAAAGTCCGATTCGGGTGCTGGTTTGGATGGAACTCTAGATCGATTCATTGAAAAATGGTATCATAGGAGGTAATTTCTATTTTGGGTGGAGTTATTTGGGACGATTCTGGATAGAATGGTTGTTGGATTTTTTTTCGAGGTTCTAGTTTTGAGTTGGGTGCTAGGATAGAACCCCTCATGAAAGATCTTGAGTCACCATGGAATGTTGTGATTTTGGATTTCACATCTCCTTCTAGTGAGACGTGTAGCTTTCAGACTGCATACAAACATAGAGTGTGTGGGACGAGTATTTTGTTTTGGGATTCATGATATTCTGATGATTTTTTTGTTTGAATTTATGGGATGTTGTTATTTGATGTGATTTCCAAAAAAAATATAGATTGGTTGTATTGACAGTTTTTCTATGGCTATTTCTTTATATAGAAAATTTCATCCCTAATGAATTCTTCTTAAACTTTGGGAAGTGGTTGAAGAGAGTTATCAATGAAAAATTAATCATAGGATAGTAGAATCTATGGTCAGGTATGTTATGTCTTTGAGAGAGGGATATTTTTTAGGTCTTACTATGGTTAGAGAATTTGAACTCGGTCCTCTAAAAGAAAATGATTAAGAGTATTTTTTAGAAAAAGCCTCCTTATTTTTGGGGAAATTCTAAACCATAAGAAGAAGAGTAGTGGATTGAAAAGATATAGAGGATATTTGAGTTCAACTATACTCTTGAGATAGTTAGAGTAAAGTGTGTTTTTTTTCTAAAAAGTTTCAAACAGAGATAGCAGGACTCAGTGGTCGCAGTTGGGAAGACCGAGCATATGAGTTGGAAATATTTAAAGATCATATTCAATAAGAAATATTGTTTTATGGTATTGACTTATGATAGATCCTAGGATTTTATGGATCATTCATCAGGTGGTTGGTCCATGATGGAGTACTCTAACCATTTTTTTGAACTAGTGTTGTACACAGCTAATATTTTGTAAATGTTCATATGAAATATTGAAGGATTTGGAAAGGGCTACGAATAGAGATTTATTCATTTGTGTTTTTATCAATATGATGACCCTCAATGAGGTGGTTGACCATTATTTCATGATCAATTTGATCAAATAAGAAATTATTGTTTCTCTTGAGTAGTTTCATATATGTGAAGTGGTTTCTCATTAGAGAAAAATAGGAAGCATGATGAGTTGGAGAAGAAGGGAGGTGGTAGTTCAGGCCATCCTTCCCAGCTATATTTGTCTTTGGCCTTTGATGTGGGGTATATTGTGTGCCACTAGTGTAAAAACGTATGGAACAAATGACATTTCAAGACATATACTTTCAAATATTTTTCTTGATGTTGGGATATAGGGATCTTACCATGATTTTATAGGGCTAAAAGTTCGTATCAGAGTGGAGAAGTATCTGTAGCTTCTAGGGTGTACCAGCCCAGTCAAAAACATCTAGGTCAATAGGATTTTAGTTTGGATGTCATGGAAGTATGGTAGGGTCATTAGTTGTGAAGATCTAGTTTAGGGTATAGCCGTAGGCTAGTGGATGTTATTAGGATCAGGTTTAGATGAAACACATCAATGTTGTGCCCTATGAAACATTAGGATTGGTTGAAGGGATTGAAATAGTATGAGGTACCATTCTTATTACATCATCTCTAGCTTCTATTTTTTTAAAACTAGTGTTCCTATTTCCTTTATCTCTTAAAATATTCTGAACAGGTTTAATTTTACGACAATTATTATGTTGTATGTGATGAAGTTAGTGGTGTCTCTTGGAAAAAAGTAATAGAAGGGTATTAGATGTCCCTCTTGTTAACTCACCATGTCAGGGGTCTATATGGAGTTGGACATTCATGTCTTTAAGAAGGAACACTTTGAGTTAATCGTCAACATGGAATGGAGGGCGCCTTTCTGAATGAAAATTTATTTCTATAGGTGGTGAGTGGGATTCATGGAACCTAAAGGAATCACCGATGTTTTTCATAGTTAATGGGATCCTCGGTCGAGTCACAATAAAACTCTACTCTCAGTGTTGGGTAATATTTTCCTACAGCTATCTTTGCTCACAATAGAGGATGATGAAAGTGTTCTTGATGGTGGATTACCCCAAGTGGTGGATGAGTTCCAATTGGTATCTCCAGATGACTTTTCAGGCTAGCTTCCAAAGTTGGATGTGGATTTATCTATTGATTTGGAATAAAGAACACAACCTATATCTCTTCCCTCATGTTGTATCCCCCCATATATTAAAGTATTTATTTAAAAATTTGATGACTTCAAATTTAGAGGATTCATTCACCTGAGCATCTCTCCTTGGGCCACCCCAATCATGTTTGTGGATAAAAGAAAAAATGTGTCTATGATTATGCATTGATTACTATATGATGAACACGGTAACTATTGGTCAGAAAATGTGCCTCAATCTGGTGGGGGGATTAAGTCCCTAAATAAAATTTCTATTTAAAATTAATTTAAATAATATTACCCAAATTAAAATAATGACATCCCAGTTGACTAAAGTAGAATATTTATAAATGTTTTTATCCTTTAAATGATTTCTCAAATTATGATTAGTTCTCAGTTGATATAATAATAAATACTATTTTAACTTTTGAAATATATTTACAAAATCAAATTATAATATAATCACTATCAAATATTAAATATCAAAGTGAAAAAATGTTTTCAGTTTTAAAATTCTGAAATAGGGAAAAAATAGTTTAAAGGTCACAAAAAATTAACAGGATGTTCAGTCTCAAGATAAGACTTTTTCCTATTCACTTGGTGATCGCATACCACTAAGTAGTTTATATGAACATAAATTTGATCCACAACCTTGATTAAGGTATAATATATCACATATATTGTTTTCCAGGTCATAGAGATATCTTCCATAGTTTTCTTGGAAGTGCAACTAGTGATAGGAAATGTAGGGACCAATTTCACTCTTATTCATGGGAATATAAGGTGTAAAAATATAATTTTTGAAGATATTGTGGTATCTTCCAATTATGAACAATATTCAGAGTGTGTTAAAAAAAATATAAACACACACTAATCATAATGTAAATAATGTACATAAACAGAGAAGATAGAAGAGTATAAGGAAGAGTGTAAATTTTTATGATAAAAATTATAGCTTCGTGACTCCTTGATGGTAGCTTAGTATGTTTCTATATTTGTTTTCAGATTTTTTTGTGAAATATAATATCTTATATGCTTCGTTATTATGATTTATGAGTTATCCAAGTGTACAATAATAATATTCTTTATGTGTTCTTCGAATGCTTGATGTCGAAACGTCCATACATGAAAACTACTCTATTCAGCTTGGAACACTGATTGAGTCATTTCTTTCTAGTATATTAACAAGATCATGTCTTTCATTTTGATTTATTGTTTTCTTTAGACACTGTGGACAACATACATCATTTTCTCAATCACTTTCTGGAACCTCGTACCACATACTATAGTCTGACATTGATTTTAATGTTTTCTGCAAAAGGTTATTAATTTAATCAGTATAATTATATTTCACCAATATTACCGTTAGGAATATTCAATTTAAAATTAAAATGGAAAGGCTTCTTTGAATATTTTTAATGTTGAATATATGGAGGTCTCTATGGTGTTAGGATTATTCAAAGGAGACTTATTCCTGGTGGTGTGTGGCTGGCGGTGTCTTTGGAAAGGTGAATCAGAATTAGCGGTAACTCTATAGTGGTGAGTTAAGAACAATGACTCATACATAGCACAATCTATTAGTATGTCTTATAATGCTTACTACATAGAGTGGTGACTCAATATAAGGGTGAGTTGTGAATGCTGAGTTAGGAATTTTGAGTTAGGAACGACGACTCATACTGAAAGTATGCTTCCAATATTCCTTATAATTCCAAATGCTAACATAATATAGTAAACTCAATAGAAACATAATTAAAAATGATATTTTAATATTGAAACAATGAGAGGTCAATATTCTACCTCTTTTTGATGATAAAAAATCATGTAATTAAGCATATCAAATTAATATATAATATATGAGAACAAATTAAAATTATAATTGTATTATATTACATAAAAAATTAATTTTTTTCAAAGACAACAAATTGTAGAGATGAAATAAAAATTTATATTTATATTCAATAATTCTTTTCTTCTTATTTTGGGATTATAAAAAAGGAATAAATAGATAATCATCATAAGAATTTCGAGAAAAGGAATATGAATAGTGGTAAAATTTTCAACATACACCCCCATAAAAAATAGTGAGTCTAATTTCAGGGCATCTTAATGGTAGGATCTGGAGGTTCTTCCCCTTTGGAAGAATTGTTGGGAGGAGAGGCGGAAGGAATGGGGACAACTTATGGTAATTAAGGAGAAAATGATGTGTTGGGGGAAGGTAATTATAATTAAATAAATGGACCCAAATGCCTCATTAGATCAGTAGGATTCATGGAAATATATTGATTTCTAGGAGGTAAAGGGTAAAATAGATTGGTTACAAGGATAGAACAATATTATGGTTTAGAAGAAAGGTGCACATGTCCAGTAGTGAGTCTAGTAAATTTTATGGAATGGGAAAGGAATGAGGAGATACAATTTTAGTGGTATGAACATGTATATAGTGATTCATTATATTGAAAAAATCTAAAATAATATTTCCTCCATTTCCCATATCCTTACTTAAATCATCCATATTTTCCATAAATGATTAAAGAGAAAGAGTGAGTTCATTGAGTTTCATAACATGCTCCCTAAAGGCTTTTGTGACTGGATGAATCCCTATATTTTCATCCAAATACTTATAAAATAGTAAATTAATACTTTGTGTAAATAATTTTAATGTATAAATATAAATTATTGGTGATATCGTCTTGAGAAATAGGGGCCCCATTTGGAAAATTCCTAACTATGGTGTACAGGATCATCGTTTTTCCAATTATTTCTCAAAATATGTTAATATAAACCACCCATAACCATTTGTAATTATTCTAAAAAAATGTTCTTATTGTCTCAACATTCAAAGACATAGGGGTAGGGGCAACATAAGTTGATGCACATTTAAACTAATATCTAATAACTGATCTCACTTTTCAGCATCAAGCATTAGAGGAGGAGGTGAAGCATCTAGAGAAGACTCTGAAGAGGTATCTCAAAGAGATTTCACAATACCATCATTACATTTTCTATAATTATATGTCATTATTTTTAAAAAATGTATAAGGGATTATAGTTCTTCACTTATCCTATTATATTCCATTCCACCATCTTCAATTACATAAACCACCATTGGTTGAGTTTTCCCAAATATTTTCTCCAAAAGAAGTGAAGAATCCTTATCACTAAGATTTATTTTATGTGTAGCTGACATATCAATAGATCTCCAAATCTAGATAATAACTGATCTTAGAAAGATTTACAGTCATCCTAACTTATATTGTTTGAATGAATCTGAGTAGTGGTTGGGTAATATTCTTTAACATATTCTTCCATGATATCAATCTCTTTCGAAAAGTCCATGTCCATAATTAGGGATCCATTAGGGTCATTGGATGCTTTATAATCAAACCCAAAAAATATCTAGTCTATGCATTCCATTTATCCAAGGAAACTATATCAAAATGGTTGGTTACTTCAAGACTTAACAAAATTAAAATTTTCTCCTCCTCAACTGATGCTACCTTTTTTTATCAACTAATTATATTTGTTGAAAATTATTATCTTCATAAAATGTGTTATCTATCTTTGGAGGTTTATAAGTTTCAACCACATCTTTATTTTTCTATTAAAGAGGTTCATCATTATCTTTGGTAGGTAGATAAAGATCCATTCCATCAACTCCATCATGATCTAAATGATCTAAGCTATTACCATCACTATTATTTTCATCCTTATCTCCTCCATTTTTATTTTATTATTAATCATCTCCATCTTCCTTGTTTTACTTTTCTTGTTCATTTTTATGATCCTCATTTTCTTCATCATTATCAATTTCTTCTCTATCTTCATCGATATCCTTTTCCCTTTCATCATCATATTTTTCTACATGATATTCTAGGTTTTCAAATGCACATTTATAATCAATAATATATTCCTCAGTCTCAATATCATCATTATTATATATATTATTTTATCTAGATGGGAGAGCCTATAATGGTCCAAGAGATTCATGTGATGGTTCTTCATGCTATTTTAAAATATCAGGATCACTTACTTCTTCATTAGATAGATTTTCCCTTTCATTTATAGAGAAAGAAGCATCTACTTCTTCATATGAGAATTCCATTAATTCATATAGTTCCAAACCAGGATTAGAAATGTACTTTGGTCTTGCAGGATAATTAACATTGTTGAAATTTTAATAAATCTTTTCATTATCATCTTCATATTATTTCATCCCAAGATTCCAACTTATTTTCATTTTATCGAATATAACTTCGGTAATGCAAAAACTTCAACATTCTACCAATGAATCTTCACTTTATCCCACTAAACCTCTGTCTTTCAACATTTCAAAAATGAAAATTTAATAAAATAGAGAACTGGATATGGAAGTGGGTTTAATTAAATCACAAGTATAAAGAATACGTTATTTTTCACATATTGATTTTATATCTTTTCACTATAAGATACAAATAGTAGAAATCCAGATACTTCAATGTGGAAATGTCAACTTCTAACCAACAATGAAGTTGTTGGATAAATATAAATAGCATTCTAGTTTGACTATCTATCTCATAAGCAATAGTTCTTCTATGATATCAATTTCTAATTAGATCTATTAGAGCCTCATAAAATTAGAAATTGTCACTGGTGGTAGGGGCACTTTAATGATGATCAGAAAAAATACCCTTATGAGGTACTCCTAAACATGCTACCCATAGACTCAGGGAGAAGGCACATCTATGTCCATTTATTCTGGTTCATATCACAAAATCATCTTTCTTAGTCAAAGAAAACACAACATATTGATAGAATTGAGATACTAACTTCAGATACACGTTTTTCTTATTATTTTAAAACCATTCCACCCGACCATTATCTTGTATTACTCATAACACATGGGAATTACATGAGAGAAGATATTTTGTGTATATACCCTTTTACAGTATAACAACACGGTTTGCAAGTTTGGGATTCAAAGTCACCTTATTCATTCATCTCAAAACACTTTTATTTTTATTTTATGGTTGACATTTGTCAGGATCTTATATAAACGGTCACTTCATTCTAACCATTCTGAACATCTCGGGAGAATTTGAAGGTCAATGAGGGAAAAAGAAAAGGTAGGGAAAGAGGTTCTAAATGGGTTTAAAGGCCGGGAGGCACAATGATTTTAGGATAATTACAAATGTATCATTTAGGGATTCAAAAATAGAACATCCAAAATATATCGAATAAATAAAATAATAAAAAGAATTTGTAACTTCGTCAGATATTAAAAATTAATGACAAAAAAATGGTGACTTGAATTGAAGATGATACACTCACTGGTGATACTTAAACTATGAGACATCAATGGTGAGTCATTAAAAAAGTTTCATTAACTATGAGATATCAGTAGAGTTTATATTGAAAAAAATTAATCATTTATAACTCTTGTTTTATTTTAATCCTTACCTCATAATTATAATGCTTATTAAAAATATTAGTAATCTTATGTTCATTAACAATGTATCTATGAGTTATATCACCAGTTTGACAGTGAACTCTCAAGAAGTGGTGTCTTACATCAATATGTTTTGTTCTATAATGAGATACTGGGTTTTAAAAAAGTTAATAGCACTTGTGTTGAAATTATTATAGGGATATTTCAAAATTGATTTCCGTAATCTTGTAATGTATGTTTCATCAAAAAAAATTAGAAGAACAACTACCTGAAACTATATATTTAGCATCATAGGTAGATAATGATTCATAATACTTCTTCTTGTAGAACCATGATACTAGTGGCTTTTCCAAAAAGTGAAATGTTCTAGATGTTCTCTTTCTATATACCTTCCTTACACCAACACCAGCCTCAAAATAACTAACCAAATCATGTACTTTCTCTATGGGATAGAATAGTCCTAAATTTTTAGTATATTTGAGGTATTTAAAAAATATTTTAGAATAAAGTATGTGTGACTCTTTTTTGGTTTCCTTCTAAATGAGAACACATAGACACACAAAACAACATATCATATCGTTAAGGAGTCTAGTATAGAATACATATAATCATAACTCTGTAATGGGTTTGATCCACTTGTTTAATATCCTCATCAATATGTAGCATACATGCGGTATTCATGGGATTATCACTATGTTTATTGTTATCAAGTCAAAAACCTTAGTAAAGAGCTATAGTATATTTAAATTGAATAAAAATAATTCCATCTTGGTCACAAAATATTTGAAATCCTATAATGAATTTATGTTTTACCATTAAACTAATTTAAATTTAAATTTTCAATATTTTTGATAAATCATAACATAGGAAGTTTTTAGAATATTAAAAAATAATATCATCTATATAAATTTTCACAAATAAAACATATTTTGAAATTATTTGGCAAAAATGATAGGGTAAACTATACCTTTTTAAAAAACTTTAAGAGTCTAATTTTTTCATACATTTGATATATGTTTTAAATTTAGATGCGCTGAAAAACATAGAAGGTTTCTAATAGATTTACGTCAGGCTATATGTGCAAAGTTCTATTCATATTCAATCATTTCTTCTAGAATACAACCTTGTGAAACTAATCTAGCCTTATTTATTACTATAGTACTATCTTAAATTTTTTTTTTCTAAACACACATTTAGTTCCTATTGTTATTGTAACCATGGGTATTTCAATAAACATACATACTCAATTTATTTCAAACTAATTTGGATCTTTTTTCCAATATATTTCTAAAATTGATCACTAAATGCATCATTGATATTATTAGGTTTAAAATGTAAAAAATGGCTTGATGTTCAACCCAATTTCCAAGAGAAGATCTAGTTTGGGTAACATTATATATATCTACTACAAAAATATCTAAATTGTGATTTTTAATATATCTAATCTATATATAGAAATATAGACTCATTCAATATAGTTATTCTAATGATTTAGGTTCTACAGGTTTATAATCTAGAAATTTTCCAAAACTTGATGATTTTTCTACATTTCTTATTAGAAAAATGAGATGGTTTGGAATTCATATCAATATTTGATAGACCATAATCAATATTTTCTGGAGATATTGTGGGATCATGTGTATCAGTTTCATCAAATTTTACATGTACATATTCATCCACACATTTTGTTCTCTTATTAAATACTCTATATAATTTGTTAAAATTTAAATATCCTAGGAAAATTCCTTCATCAATTTTGGAGTAATTTTTTTAAATAATATCCTTAGTATTAGGAATATTGACTTTAAATCCAAAACATATAAAGTAGTTATCCTTAGGATTCCAATTATTCCATTGTTCATAATGGTTTTTCTTCAAAATAGGTCCAATTATGACTCTATTAATTTCACAATATACTGCATTTACAGCCTCTACCTAGAAATAGATAGGTTAGTAATATTCATTGAGCATAGTCTAAGAAATCTATTGAAGGATTATGTTTCTTCATTCTACAACTCCATTATAATAATGTTTCATAGGAGCATAGAATTTGTGACTGTTGCCATTATTTTAGAAAAATGATTCAAAATATTCATTTTAAAGGTCACATCCATGGTCACTTATTAAATTCACAATTTTAGGTGCACATAGAATTTAGACTAATCTAGAATACCTGATAAAATATTAACTAGCTTCCCTCTTGTAAGCTAAAAAGAAAACTCAACTATACATAGAGGAGTCATATACAAGTAAATAAATTCAGTGCTTCTAATTTGAACCTGAAATGCAAGATGGTCTAAGATATTCCATGTGAACCTACTTGAGGGGTTAAGAAGATGGGACTTATTTAATTGGTTTGATATATATGTTGTAAAATTTCCATTTTAATAAGGATTATATACTTTATTTTTTGGAAAACCATGTTCAGGTAGATCCTTGAATAATTATTTTCTAGAAAGCATTATAAGGGAGTAAATATTAAAATAGACTAGTATCTTATTCCAAATTAAATATTCTATATAAAAGGCACTAAAACATCAATTTATTTGTGAATATAAACAATTATGATTAAAATTATTTACATTTTCATTTCCACAGTTAGTAAAAACTATATTACTTTTAGCGTCAAAAAAATTATAAGAATTATTATCATATTTTACATGAAAACCATCTCACATAATTTTAAAATTATATGTAGATTATACATTAAACCATAAAAAATTTACTTTATAAATTAAAAAAGAATTTTTAGTACCAATTTGGCCAAAACCAATGATCTTTACTCTAGGATTGTTACCAAAGGTGACATGTCCGCCATCAACCATCATTAGATTCCTGAGGATTGAGTAGGTTCTTATCATATTCCATGAACACCAAATATCCATGTATAATAATTTCTTATAGGAACACTTAAAGAAAATTTCCAATAAAATATATTATATAAGAAATTATTTGGGTACCCAAACATTCTTGGGTCTATAAATGTCCACAATCAATGCTTCTGAAATCCAAACATTCTCAATGGGTTCCCTGTAAGTTGTTTTTAAATTTTAAGAGACATAAAATATATTTTGTCCTCTAATAAAATGTGTTATATGATGGAATTTATAACTAGATGTTTAAAAATTTTCAGAATTGGAACGAGAATAATATTATCCAACTTTAGGAAAAAACTGTTTTTAAATTATTATCCTATGTCTAGGTTAATATCCTATACTTGTAGTGTATTTTAGAGTAAAATTTTCATCAAGAATTTGTGTTAAAATATTTTTCCCATTAGAAATGTTTTCTAGAACATTCATTAATTGTTCATTATATGTCTTACGTTTAGTGTTTTATTTAAAAACGTAACATTTTTTCCTTTTCTAAAGAATGTATAGTTTTAATAGAAATAGAAAGTGCGCGTTTTTTTGGGTGACTTTTTTCTTTTACCTCATTAAAAGTATCCTCAGGCATGTTGCAATAATCATAAAACTATTCATTAATCATGTCTCATCAACGTCATTTTCATATTCATCTCTAGTGTAATGATAATTATGTTCATGATATATATAAGTTAAATCAGATAGATTTATCATAAATAACATGTTGGATTTATCAACTTTTTCACCATGAGATGAATTAGAGTCACAAGAGGAATCCATAGAAGAACTCCAAGTATATTTTATAGATTTATTGTACTTTTTACTCCTATTATTATATTTCATCTTGTACATCATTTTTTGATAGTCAACCTTCACATGACCTTTTATCTTGCATTCTAAACATATGGTGTCATTTGAATTATAATCTTCTAAAAATTTTTCCACTTCCCGTGGTTGTTATATTTTCCTATGAAGTTATATTTCCAAAATAATTTCCTCTTTATATAGAATTTATCGAATATTATAGATATTTTAGACATTTCCTCATCACTATAAGTCAATGAATAATCATCACTGGAACATTCATCTTGAACATAAAATTTTCCCTTTTATTTTTTCTTATATGATCTACTGTTGAAAGAAACACATTTTATTTTTGGTTTATCATAATTTTATAGGTTGACCTTATCTCTTACTCTTACATCATATATATTCATATAAACCCCTTTACAATAATTTCAATGATGTCCCAAGATTCTCTAATTGGCATTGATGTCCCTATCCATCTTTCTGGAAGACATCTGAAAAGTCGTTTGATCTATTCTTTTACAGTGAATACATTTCCTAGTGATTTTGTTATATTCGTGATCTCATTGAACCTGAGATACATATAAGAGATAGGATTATCAGGATTCATCTTAAAATTATCATATTTAATAGAGTAAGTGTAAAGCCTCATTTATTTAGATTTTTTAGTTCCTTCATGTGAAACGGCTAGAGTATCACATATCTCATTTGCAGTTTTACATGTAAAACTTATATTGAACTCTTAATCTCCAAAGGTATAGTATAAATAATTCATAGATTTGAAATTATCTTTATAATAAGATTTATTTGGATCATCCCATGTATTTCTATCGATATTATGAATCTTATATGCATCTACTATGGAAGACCGTCTTACAAAACCCATAATATAAATATGAATTTTCATTTTTATTTTTCTTTGGGCATAATTTTTCCCATTGCAATATGGAGGTATATTAGTATAAGAACCTTTATATATATTATGCATATTAAAAGATGAATAGATTAATATAAATAAAAAAATTATAATTAATAGAAATTTTATAATATTTAACATACATCTATAACCATAATTAAAATGGATTTGAAAATCGTTTCCCACATCTGATATGTAATGTTGGTTGGAGTTTGAGTCTCAAGAGAGGGGGAAGGGTTGGTTAATTGAGTCCCTAAATAAATTTTTTATTAGAATAGTTTAAATAAAATAACCCAATTTAAAATAAATATTTCTTAATTGAAAAATGTAGCTGATTTATAAATTTTTTGATCTTTTAAACGATTTCTCAATGAGAGATTAGTTATCTGTTAGAATAATTAAAAATACTATTTTAACATATGATATAAATTTAACAAATAATATTTTAATATAAACACTATATAAGACTAACTGTCAAAGTGAAATATAAATTTTCAATTTTAAAATAATAATATAGTGAAGACTTAACATTAAAGGCACAATAGAAATAAAAAATAGTGGTTCAGTCTCATGATGAGACTTAGTTCTCCATACATGGTGATCACTTGACACCATGAAGGATATATAAACGAAAATCTGATCCACACCCTATATCGAGGTATACAACAACACATAAAGTGTTTTTAAGAACATAGTGACATCTTACATAGTATTTATGGTAGTGCAAGGAGTGACATGCCACCCATGGAAGTATTTTACTATTATCTGTGGGAATATAACGTGTAGAAAGATATTTTATAAATATATTTATGTATCTTTTAGTTATGAGAATGATTTAGTGTGTGACCAGAAATAGAGATAAGAACACACTGATCATAATATAAATTAAGACCAAAAATAGTGGAAATAAATGAGTTGAAGGGATAATGTTTCTCTATGTGATATGTGTCATATCATTGTGACTCCTTGATGGTATCATTGAATTAAGCTCAATTCATGTTTTTAGTTTTTTTGTAAACTAGTGTATTATAAAAGATTCTGTCTTGTGGTGTATGAGTGATACAAGTGTACAACAATCATATTCTTCTAATGTTCTTCAAATACATGATGTTAAAACTTGGAGACATAAAAAATTATCTTTTTGGTTAATCAAACTTGTTGAGTCATGTTGTTTCCTATTTATAACCTTGAACATGTCTCTATTTCTGAATTATAGTTTCCTTTATACACTACAACTGACATACAACATGTTTTTGAACATGTTATGGTAATTCGTACCTCATACTGCGGTTTGAAATCAATTTAAATGTTGTCTTAAAAAAGTTATTAATTAAATTAGTAGAATTAAATTTCACAAATATGAATATTAGCAATATTTAATTTCAAATAAAAATGGATTGGTGGATGAGATTATTTTTAATGGTGAATCTCTTATTGTATCTATAATGGTAGTTTGATTCCATAGTGACTTATTCTGGGCAGTTTCAGCCTAGAGATGTCCTCATAATGGTCACATAGACATAACGGTAAGTAATGGGTAGTGACTAGAGAAGGGTGACTCATACTTAGTGAATTATGTTAATCTATCACGTAATAATGACTCCTTGGAGTGGTGACTCTTGCTAATAGTGAGTCAGGAATGGTGAGTTAGGAATGGTGACCAATACAAATAGTATTATTCTAATTTGTTTTGTAATTCCAAATTCTAAGATAACATAATAATACTTTAATAAAAATAATCAATCAGGATTTATGATTATTTAAACTTGGAGAGGTCAATAGTAACCATCATGAACAAATATCATTTTCCATAAATTAGAGAATTGTTTTATTTGTTAAAATGGGAAAGGTGGTTTCCCAATATAGACTTGTGTTCCGGTAACCACCATGTTAGGTTGTAAGTGAAAGAGGTCCTGAAAATGGTATTCTAGGGTAGGTATGACCGTTTTAAGTAATTGGTTATGCCTTTCGGGTTAAAAAATTCTTTAGTGGGTTTTAAAGAACATATGAACTAAGTGTTCCACCAGTCTCTTGATTCCATTATCATGATATTTTTGGATGACATCCTAGTCTATTCTAGATATGATGTGGAACATGAGCGTGATATAATAATTGTTTTTGGAACTCTTTAGGACCATCACCATTATTCCATGTTTTCGAAGTACTCTTTCTGGATTAGAGAGGTTGTGTTTATTGGTCATATTATCTTAGAATTACATGTTTCAGTAAACCCTAAGAAGATCATTGCAGTGATGTAATGGGAGTAAACAAATATGTGTATGAGATCAGAATATTTCTAGGTATGGATAAATAATATAGGAGGTTTTTTTTAGACTTCTATCGGCTTGCTTCACCCATGAAAACACTCACTCGGAAATGGTTGAAGATTAAATGGGGCCCATAATTTCAGGTGTCCATTGAGGAGCTAAATCTATAGTTGACTGCCACTCATGTGTTGATCTTTTAAGAATCAAGATGGGGATATGTGGTTCATTATGATGCATCTTCTATGGGTCTCATCTGTGTTCTTAGGAAAGATTATCATGTGGTGGCATATGGTTTCCCTAACTCTGACCACATGAAATGAATTATCCAACACATGAATTTGATCTTGAAGTTGTAATGCATTCTCTAAAGGCATGGAATAATTATCTTCAAAGGGAGAAATTTTATGTTTATTATAATCATAAGGGATTAGGTTACATTTACCATATAATCATTTAAGTTTTAGGTATTGTAGATGGGTTGAATATCTATAGGGGTTTGATTTTGATATCATCTATACCCTAGGAAATGGTAATGTTGTGGTTGAAACATTAGGGAGAAAAGTGTTAGTGCAGGTATAGAAAGATTCCTATGATGAGTGGATTTTGATGGTGCTCTTTTCACATATGCACATGGAGACCATGTATCATAGTGGAGGTTCATTCTTGGATAGTATTCTGAAGGATACTACTCCTATGTATCTAATTCAGTGGGAGAAGCCTGGTGATGAGTTGTGTTAGTTGTCTATTCAATTTCTCTTTGGTGGGGAGCCATCTTTTGATTGGTCATTTTCCCCTGATGGAGTTTTATGATTCAAGGGTTGTTTCATTGTGTTTTTATCTTGGAGGATGGTGGTGTTTCTGGATATCCACCTGTCTTAGTGGTTTGTTCATCCATGTGCTACGGAGTTGTAGTATGATGTTCATCAGTAGTTTTGGATTCTTTTTATGAGGTGAGATATAACTGACATCTTCTCATGGTGTTATATGTGTTATCAAGAAAAATTAGATCATGAAAGGCCCTCTAGTTTTTCTCACCCACTAACTATTCTTACCTAGAAATGGGATGAGATAGCCAAGTATTTTTTATTGGATTACCTTATACATCTTGGAGATGGAATTCCATTTGTGTGGTAATCGATCATATGAGCATGTAATCCCATTTTATTCCAATCAATGATTTACTTAAGGTGGAAGAAATGTTATTGTTATATTTTTGGTAAATAGTAATGCTTTATGGTGTTATATTAAAAATCATTTCTGATAGGTACCCCCATTTTACCTCTTGGTTTTGTAAAGGCCTTCATAAGGAAATGGGTTCACATGTAATGTTGAGAACAACAAACCATCCTCAAATAGATGGACATATAGAGTGATCAAATTTGATTATGAAGGACATGATCAAAGAATGTGTCCTAGATTTGGGAGGTTAATCAGATATCCATTTGGGGTTGGTTGAGTTATCATATAATAATAGCTACCAATCCATTAGTTTAATGGACCATTTGAATAAATTTATGGTCATATGTGTCGGCCTCCCTTTTGTTGGGATGAAGTGGGTGAAACCTCATTATTGGAACCAAACATAGTGAAAGATTAATATGATAAGGTCAAGCTGACGAGAAAGTTATTATTGAAACCATAGAGTCATCACAAATATTTTTCCTATCAAAGACATCGATATCTTATGTTTTATATTAGTGAAAAAGTTTTTTTTGAAAGTGGAACCTCTCCTGGGGTGATGTCATTTTGGTAAGAAAGGGAAGATAGCAAGAAGTTATGTCAACACTTTTAAAATTACCTTGCAGGTTGGTAAATTCAAATAAAAGATAGATTTTCCATTGTATTTGACCTCAATCCACAATGTATTTAGTGTTCATTAATTAGAGAAATATAACCCTGACCCATCTCATGTGTTATATTGGGATGAGATGGAAATAGAACCCGACTAATCTATGTATAAAAGGAGAATTCATATTATATATTCCCAATAGAAGGTGATTCAT
Organism: Viscum album; assembly: GCA_963277665.1. Taxonomy (NCBI): domain Eukaryota; kingdom Viridiplantae; phylum Streptophyta; class Magnoliopsida; order Santalales; family Viscaceae; genus Viscum; species Viscum album. The sequence goes on along the minus strand of OY728152.1, from coordinate 1,474,787,754 downwards.
GGGATATAGATTCCATTTTTCAATGTTCTTTCGAAGAATACTAAAAACATGCATGAGACATCAAAGTATAAGTCATGGGTTGATGAAGGGTATTCTTTTTTATTATCTGATTAATCTTAGGGATGAATTTCCTAAGATAGAATGTTTTCATGATGGGGAGAATTTTCACACCAATTCATTATTTTTGAGGTATTTTTCTTTCATATTCAATCCACCTTTATCCCATTTGACTTCATTTGAGATTGTGGAGAAAATTATGAAAATTTGTCCTGACTGAATGTAGTTCATAGTTGGCACATGATTAGTAGGGACTATGTTCCCCTACCAAGATAAACATGTGGGAGGTGGTAAGTTCGAGGTTGTTGTGACAACAAGGCTTGCATATGGTAAGTTATACAATGTGGGATAACAGTTTGATTGGTCATTCATGGATAGAAATGGGAGCACAATTTCTGTATGGTTTGGAAAATCGTGCGGACTAACCATTCAGGCTCTCCAAATCATTAAAAATTAGACTTTTATGTTTCTATCACCCCAACTTCTAACCCTAAATCACTCTTCCTCTTCCCCACCTGGGATTTCCTACACTATGCGCACCTCCCAATCCTCTTTCCTCACTTAGGCTCCATTTTGGTTGTAGATTTAACTTGGAATCTTCATGAAACCCTCATGTAAGTCCCTTCACTCTTGGTTTCTCTCGCTTTTCTAGTATTTTCTTCCACATTCTTTGGGTTTTCACTTCTCTAGTGGGTTGGGTGTCACTTTTAGGGTTATATATTAATTTTTAGGGGTTTACCTCAATGTTTATTGTTTAATATTTTACTTACAAGATTCGATTGTGGTACAATTGTGGTTTATCATTGATATCGTGGTGGTTTTACCCTCATGGTCATTAGTTCCATGATTAAACATTATTTGATGAATTTAATGTTCTTTCTTGAGTGTCTAAATATGTTTTATGCATTTTTTGTCGGTTGAAAATATAATTTTCAAATTATTCAGGATACTTTGGGGTTGAATTTTTTTTAAAAAAATCATTGTTTGGTTCCATGTGTATTTCATATATTATTCCTTATTTTATGCCTTCATGTTGTTTGATAAAAATTTTTATTGGTGAAAATAATTCTATAAAATGGTTTTCGTGAGTGTTTGGTTTCAAAATAGATTTTGGGTATAGAAATGGTTGTTTATCAAGGGAAATTCTTTGTTTAGAATGAGTACATGTGAAGGATATGATCTATGTGATATTAGAAATTTGAAACGAGCATAAAAGGAATCCTAGGTGACTTGGTGGGTATACTAGGACTTGTATTCTAGTGATTCAGAAGTGGCCTAGGCTCAGATTCACATAGCATGGTTAATGAAGGAAAAACATACATAATATTGATGAGGATTGTAGACTAGTATAATTTTGTATGATTCCCCTATAGAGTGGCTCATTCATGAGGACACATATGGTTGTGGTTTTAAAACAACTTTTCATTGTTATAAAATGTCGACAAGGTCCCACTTATAGGGAGTTCCTATAGGCATATCATGTGACTTCGTTTTAAAACCCTTAGATTTAGTGAATTATTTTTGAATTAATTAATCTTTTGATATTTTTCATTAAAATAAAAATTGAATTTTTTTTACATATATTTAGTCACTAATTAAAACATTATATTCACACTAAACTATCCTTGTGTTATAAGAAACATCAATATGGAATATGTTACACACAACACCCTGTGTATTTGAAGGATCATTTTTTATACTAATTATTTAAATGGGAAAATTGTAATGAATTGATAAAGATAATATTTTAATATTTATAAATATTATTCTCATCTATTTAATACCAAAAAATTAATCAATTTGATATTATTTTCATTATTTTATTATTTTTTGTTGATTTTGGTATCTAATGTGAAAATTTGTAAAATCTGGACATTTAGCAGTTTTATAATACACCAAATTTTCAATCATAACATCTCTAATAAAGATTCAATTCATGTTATTCCTTTTTTCATTTAGTGTTATTTGGGTAAAAATTCTTTATCTGGTACTCGAGCCTATTGGAACTCCCACATTCCAAAAAAATTTCAAATAAGAATAGTTATTCCGGTCGTGATAATAGACACTACCTCATTAAATGAGGCATATCAGGGTAAAAATACCACCAAATGGGATTATTTGAACTGGTTTCAAATGATGGCTCGAATGGAGGGATTCACATTAAATTTCAAGGATAATGTATTTAATTAATACTAACCATGAAACTGTAAAAGTGTGGTTGCCGGAATAGTGTTCGGCGGCCAAAAAATGTATGTTATATTAAGTTGGACATAAATACTTTTACATGAATAAACATTCTCTAAATTTTGTTGGTTGTTGTCCAAATCCGTATAGAACATCTTTTAAGAAGGTATATCATCTTTTTTCAGCCATCTGGTGGGTAGAACCAAAGTAATCTTCTGTTCGACATATTCTAGAGGAGAAAATTTAGGTTCTCTTATTTCTCTCTTTTGTTATTGCTAATATTGTAATGTAATATTCTTCCCCCATATTACCAATTACCCTTACATTGGTGGGGTAGTACTCTATGTGATTTGTGAAGGAGAGGTTTTCCATTTGGTAGTTCATGAGTTCTTGCATTAATGTTTTAAGATCATTTTCTCTTTTTTATGAAGTTGGATTAAAATTATGATAAATGAATTTATTATATTATGCGATTGAATTCGATTTTATATTTTATTGTTATTATTTATTTGGTTAATTATAAAAATATATCCACTAGGTGACATTTTATATAAAATGGAATAAAATAGTTCTTGGTGGTGAAGTACTTGGTGATCGTTAGTATATGTAAGATAGGTAATAGTAATTCTTGATTTTTTGGGATAAACAATATCTCTTTGAGAATTTCCCAAGTCAATTGTGGGTATTCAATACAACTATATCACACATTAGAAGAAGTGTAGGAGAGTTAAATATTTTGATAATAATTTTTCTTATCATTTCTATTTGAACAATGGAGTGAGATGAAAATAATTTGGAGTATCTCATTTATCAACATGAATGAAAAGAATTTGATAAATTAGAACTAGGATAGAATTACAATCAAAGAACCAACCCTGACCAACTCATCATTTTAATATATTTTTAAATAATATTTTTAATAAAAATCTTCTCAATGTTATTCTTAAAATAATTTCTTTTTTTTAGATTATTTTTTTAAAAAATGAATCATTTAAAAAAAAGTCACAACTTTATTCTCTAAATTGAATGTGAGAAATATTATTGTTGTGACCTCCTCTCCGAAGACAACCTAGGTTGACCACTATACTTTATCTTAACCTAGGAAATAATTTTTTCCCCAGACCCATTGATTGGAATGTTTCAAAACATGTGGCGTTTTCGAGGAGGTGGTTCCTAAAAACCAAAAAACTAATTAAAAAATACTTTAATTACCCATAGATAAAATAACAATTTAACGAAATTTGATCATAAAATTGAACAAATAAAATCCCAATTGAGAAAAAAAATTATCAAATATAGTTTTAGGAAATACCCTTCACATATTCAAATTGATACATTCCGTGATCACTCTGAACCTACAATAATGTCTTGAAATCTCAACCAATCATTGTGAGATATTTCTGCCCTGCAATTCTCTAACCATCAAAATCAACTAGCTTTTACCTCCATAGATAATGATTTTTAATTTCTCATTAATGTGATAAAAATTTGAACTAAATTTCATTTTCTTATAAGAGAATACAAAAATAGGACTATTTAGTAATTTAAAAATATGTGCTCCAGTTTTAGAACCTGAGGATTTGTGGAAGAACAAGTAAAGTGGAGGATATTCCCCTTCTCACCTAAGGGAGAAGTAAAGGAATGGTTATATAGTAGACAAAAAGGATATTTCCATAACTGGGATTATCTAAAAAATGCTTCATGAAAAGGTTTTCTGATACATCTATAAGAACAACTATTTTAAATGATATTTATGCTATTTTCCAATCTAATAGAGAGAAACATTATCATTTATGGGATCGATGGAAGATGATTTGTGCCAGATGCCTACTTTAGACTATAGAGGAACAAAAAATACTTTTTTATTCTATCAAGGACTTTTCGATAATGACTTTAATTTTCTAGATTCTTTATCTTGAGGATCCTTGATCAACAAGTCACCAGTATATACTAGTGGTCTAATTGAAATGATTATACAAATATCACTGCAATTCGGAACTAGATGTATTGGCACTAGAGGCATCCATGCTGTAAGAACATTTGATTCATCAACAACCTTATATGAAGAAAAACATAAGCAGGTGACTAGTGTGATAAGAAAACATGCATTGAACAATATTAAGGAACAGCAAAATCCAAAATAGGTATGTGATTTATTCTATTCTACTCATAATTAAACTAATCAATGTCCAGATGTGTAGGGGACCGAAGCTTGTGCTGTAGCCTATTAAGAATCTAATTACATTCAAATCAACCATGTAAAACCTAGAAAAAAAGGATATTGTTTCATAAATAACTAGTATAGACCTCATTTTGAGAAGAAACAAAAAAATCAACTTCTATTCTAGTAGCAGTAACACCAGAGCCACCGCCAGTCCAACAACCCTATAAATAGTAATACAAGAAGTAAAAATATGAAAATACATCAACATGTTCTCAAATATATCACTAATATATAGATATTTATGAGATAAAGAGGAAAATTAAAAATTGGTATAATAAATTTGACTGCCTTATAGATATTCTGAATAAAAAATTAGGCAAACTCCCAACATCAATAATTCTAAATCCCAAGGAGAGCATGAGAGTCATTGCAAGACGAAGTGTAAAATATTTCACACCACCTAAAAAGGGAGGATGATGATTCTAAGAAACCTTTTGATGCTCAATGCATCCATCCAAAATAAGTATACTAGAACAATAAAGTAGAATGAACCATGTTTTTTAAGTAAATTAAAGAAAAACCATTCGAAAAACAATAAAGGAAGAAAATGGATATCCAACCACCATTACCCTTTATATTAGTTCAGTTGAAAAAGTTGAATAAAATTTTATTTAATATGAAATTCCTAAAACCATTTATAATGTTGATATCAACATCCCACTACTAGATGAAATCCGACAAAGCCTTATGTATGCATAAATTTTGAAGGGTTTTGAATGAGAAGAAGGTGGCTAGATGGAATTGGGAGAATCAACTTTGGGAGAAGTGTCTCAACACAGATCACACCAATGATTCCAAAAAAATGTCATGATCTTGGGACATTCTCTACTCCCTTAACAATTGGGTCTTTAAATTTTATTGATCCACTATGTGATCTAAGAGATTTAAAAAATGTTATTCCTCACTCTATATTTTCATCCTTGTAGATAGGAGAACAAAAAACAACATGATTGGTGGTCCCATTAGACAATAGATCCACAATTTTCCCATCTATATTTATAGAAGATGTACTCATCGGGTGAGAGTATTGATCTTTCTAGTAGAATTTTATGTCTTTACCATGGAAAAAGATAGAGAACCGGGATACTCTCCCATCCTCATGGGGAGACCCTTTTGGAAAACATTTATGAATATCATAAATTTTTATTTAAGAACACTCCTAATGAAACATAGAGTTAGTATTTTACACTTCATCATTCCCGATATGATGAAACATCCTTCCAGTAATCACTCACTTTATGTGATCTCCAATAAAGAAGTTATAAAACTAATTGAAGATTTAGTTATTCTTTATGACATCTTATATTTAGTATAACATAATTTATTTGAAAATTAAATTCCCAAAAACCTAAAAATCCACTTATCATGTTTTTGGAAGAACTAAAATCTTAATTTTTCAATTATTTATTAAAAGAAAATGAGATGATACGAGAGATTCTAACCATAGAAGCTGGAAACCTAAATTCAATATCAACCCTTGAATAACCCCCAATGTCTGTAAATTAAGCCATTGCTAGGGCATTTGAAGTATGATTTCCTAATGGAAAGAGAGAAATTATTGTCAATCATTTCCAATAACCTATCCCATTCAAAATAAAAAACTAATATTGACATACTCAAAAGAAATTTACAAGTAGTGGGATGGAGTTTAAGTGATATACCCTAATTCAATACCAAGGTATGCTCTAAGATAATATTTTTAGAATGTGATGCCCAACAAGTTAGACAACCTTTGGGAATCATAAATCCTACCATCGTGGAGTTTTTTAAGAAATAGATAGAGAAATTTCTAGTATATGGGATTATTTACCCATCTTATGGTTCTTGGTGGGTCAACCACCTTCATTTAGTACCAATGAAAACTGGGATGACCACTATTAAAAATGAATGAAATGAACAATTCGTGATGAGAGTACCCAATATATGGAGTGTATTTATATATTATCAGATGCAAAATCATGTAACCCAAAAAGACCCATTTCACATTCCTTTCGTCAATCTAATCCTAGATCGGTTAGCTAGAATAAATGATGACTAATTTTTAGATAGATTCTTAGGATACATCCTAGTACCAATCACACTAGTAGACTAGGAGAGGATGACCTTCACCTATATTTTTGGAAAATTCACATACAAAAGGATGAATTTCAGGCTATGAAAAACCCTAGTTACATTTTAATGGTGTATGGTGAGTATTTTCTCTTGTCATATTAAGGACTACATTGAGGTATTTCTCGATGATTTCATAGTTTTTGGTCATTCATTTGATCTTTGATTAGGAAATTTAAAAAATCTTTTCAAAACATGCATTGAAAGAAATATTTACTAAAATTTTGAAAAAGGTAATTTTAGGTTTGAAAATGGAATAGTTTTGGGGAACATAATTTCAAAAAAGGGATTCAAAATTTTAAATTAATAGTCAATTTAATAGATTCCTTACCAAATCCAACTTTTTTAAAACATTTCAGATCCTTTTTAGGACATTTAGGATTTTACAAAACATTAATCAAGTATTTTAGTAATATTTCACTCCCCATCTCAAGATTACTAATAAATTATGTTTAAATTAATATTCATTATGCTTATATAATGACATTTCATAAACTGAATAAAAGTTTAATCACACCTCCAATAGTTTAACTACCAAACTGAAAGTACCCTTTTGAGTTTCTTTGTGATGCATCAAACCATGGGACGGGAGCCTCTCTGTAAATAATAATAGATAATAAGACACACATCATATCATTTTCATCAAGGCCCCTAGAATCCACACCACTAAATTACGCAACCATCGAGAAGGAGATCATTGCAGTCATATTTTCATAAGATTTATTCTGATCATATCTTTATGGCACTATAGTTTTTTTCATATCATGAAACACTTAGGTATTTAATGAAAAATGTGGATTAAAATTAAATTCTTGTGGGATGTGTGCTACAATTATGAGATTTAATTTTTTAAATTAAAGATAATAGGAGAACTATAAATCTGGTGGAAGATAATCTATGTTGTCTAACCAAAAGTACAAAAGAAAAATTCCAAACTAGAACCCACTTAATGAATAGAATCCTAGGGAACAACTCTACATCATAAATGATGATGTTCCATGGTATTATAATATGGTCAATTATCTATTAACATATTAGGTACTATATATTTTAAATTCCCACCAAACTACAAAGATGAAATTCAAATCTAAATATTATATCTGGGATGATCCATTTATTTGGATGATTTTTAATAATAAAGTAATAATTAGATGTTTTCTTAAAGGTGAAATGTATTCTTTCTTTGAGTTTTGTCTCACTTTATCTTATAGAGGAAACTTTGGACCTCAAATGATAATAACGATGGTTTTAGAATCTAGACTTTTTTGTCCCACCCTTTTTAAAGATGCTCATGAATTTTGAAAAAGGGCTAAAAAATCTCATTTTTGGGGAAATATTTCAAAAAGGAAAGAAATTATGAAAAAACAACTTTATTTTTGTGAAATTATTTCTGTTTTTGGGATAGATTTTATGCGGACCTTCCAAATGTCATTAGAAAATTATTATCTCTTTCTAATAGATGATTATGTTTCCAAATTGTTGGAAGAAAAATCCACCTGGACTAATGATCCTATAGTTTTCTGTGATTTTTTTAGGGCTAAAATATTTTTTAGTTTTGGAGTCCATAAACCCATCATTAGTGATCATGGGACATATTTTTACAATAGTACAATGGAGGATATTTTGAAGAAGTATGTGGTGCATTATAAAACATAAATTCCTTATCATCTATAGACTAAAGGTCAATATAATATGTCAAATAGTGAAATACAAGGAAATTTACAAAATACTGATAATCCAAATAGTAAGGATTGGAAATAAAGGTTGGAAGACTCATTATGGGATTATAGGACAACCTACAATTCCTTGATTGGAATGAGTCCATATACATTAATTTATGGGAATCATTTTCACCTACTAGTTGAATTGGATCATAAGGAATACTGGGCTATGAGAAAGACAAATTTAGATCACGAAAGTGCTAGGAAGGAGATAAGATTATAGTTACATGAGATGGAAGAAATTAAAAGGGATGTTTTTGAAAATAATAGGATTTATAAATATAGAACAAGAGTGGATCGTTACAAGTTAATACAACCTAAAAACATCATTCATAGAGACATGATATTGTTTTTCATCTCAAGACTCATGCTGATGCTAGGAAAACAATTCTAGCTGAGAAGGTACATATACAATTATTCATTTCTATCATTTTGGTATTGTGTAGATTTTAAATGATGGATTATAAGATCTATTAAATATTAATGGATATTGGATAAAGAAATTCTATGAGACCAATATATCAAATCCAATGGAGGAGATAACAATCCTCCATCCTATATATCAATAAAATCTCATTGGTCATATATCTCCTTTACACTTTCTTGCTCGTGGTGATTAATTTTTCAAATCATATAACATGTTAAATACATTTTTATACATTGTATAAACTTCATCATTTATGCGTGGGAAAGGGAAAATTTTAGTTTAAGATTTATATTTTCTCATTTTATTATTTTAGAAAAAAACATTATTTATTTTTCAATGTTTTTGTGTTTCTTTTACAATTTGATTGTGTTTTTTGAAACTTTTGAGCAGAAATAATTATCTTTTATATTTTCTTAAATCCTTATCAAATAGTAAAACAATTTAACACGTGAAACTAAGATTAAATGAATTATGAAAATGAATTTCTTTCAAGTTGAAATACATGAGAATTTCATGAAAAGTACTCTTATTGTGGAATATAATGGAACATCTCACTGTCTTTATCATTAAAATTACATTTCTGTCTGGCTTTTGAACCATTTTGGTAATATAATTTTTTTCACCTCACTTATTGATAGAACCAAACCATAGTCGATTTGACTATAGTTTTATTTATTCCTGAAAAAACTTGGGGGTTTGATATACACGTGTTTTAAATGATTGGGGTGTTTATTTGTGTTTAAATCCCACTTTTCTAAGAATATTTTTTTTAATGGAGTAACATGAACACTTAATCCTTATATACCTTAGAATACATGAATAACATATCAGGTGAGCCACATTACATGATATTTTCCCTATCTAACATATAATTGAAGTTAAATTTCATAATCAAGTTGAAATTAAGTGTGAGGGAAGCTATCTTGTATTATGATACCTCACATGGTGATACGTTTGGTGGAAAATAAAATGTTGAAGATATGATTTTTCTACTGAAAAAAATTCATTCTTTCCAAATCTATTACTTTTTAGAGTTTTCATGATAAAAGATTTTATGCCTTTATGGAGCATCCAATGGAGAAAGAAAGCTTCGTCTATCTAGTGATTTTAAGAAAAATCAATTTTTGGATGATTTACATTATTTATTGTAAAATGTAAAATTGAAAAAAACATTCCTTGAATTTAGAAATATATTTTGGATCTTATTTTCTACTTATTGGAGTGAGTTGTATACCATACTTGATTGAGAAATAAAATCTATCAAATTTTCTTTAAAAAAGACCCAAACCCTATATATTCAGCCTTAGAACCATTCACATAAAAATACATCAAAATGAAATACACATAACAACCCTTAAAAGTCATCATGATTGAAATATGTCCTTGACTCACTTTTGGGGGAGAAAAAAGAATTTATCAAGCCTATGGTTACCCCTGTATGAGTTTTGATGATAAAAACAATAATAAAAAATTGTCATTCATATGATAAGAGAAAATGATAGTGAGATAAGTGTTTTGTTTGAATGGGAGGATAAATGGTGTATAAATATATTGAATGATATGAATGAATAAGATGAAATATTTTTTATGAGGCATTATATCTTTTTTCTTGGCCTTAAATTGTGGGATCTCAAGGATATATGTTCAATTATTTTATTTGATATTGATCTTTTATTATACATGATTACAAGTGATAAGTGTGGGGGAATTGATAAAGATAATATTTTAATATTTCTTCCAATGTTTTTATTGATTTAGTCTCAAATAGTTAATAAATTTTTACTAATTTGCTTCATTTCTTGTTTTTAGGTGAAGTTTGGGATTAAATGTGAAAATATGTTAAATCATAACATTTAGCAGTTTTATATTTCATTTATAATTCCCACGTAACTTATATAATTGGGATTCAATTAAATTGAATATTTTCTTTTAGACATAAAATACTATTTGGATACAAATTCTTCTTCTAAAACCATAGACCATTATAACTAACATATGTCCAACAAAATCGAATATGTTTTAGAGTTATTCTAGAAAATAGTATGGACCATACCTCATGAAATAATGAATATCTTAGGCTACATGCCTCCAAATGGGATAATTATCGCTAGTTTCAAAATATGACTCCCATGGGAATTGTAAAATTAAATTTCTAGGAGAAATTATATCCTTAAGGACACCTTGGAACTGATAAAAGTGGGATTTCTGGAGTACTGTTCACCTTCCAGATAAAAGATAGTTATATTAAAGAGGTAATAAATTATTTTACACGACTAAACCTTCTTTGAAATATTGGGGTAATATTTCTAACTCCATTGATAATATCTTACACGAAGGGGCCATGGAATTTTTCATCCATCTGGTGGGTAGAACGAAAGAAATCCGTTAGTGGATAGATTTTGGAGGAGAAAATTTCTATTATTTCTTTTCTCTCTTTGGTTCTTTCCAATATTTCATTGTCATCATCTTCCACATTATTCAAAATCACTGTTAGAATAGTGGGTAATACTGTGTGTGATTCGGGAATGATAGGTTTTCCCTTTTGTAGTTATTGAGTTCATTAATTAATGTTTTAAGATCCTTTCCTCTTTTCTGGGATGTTGGTTTAAAATTCTAATTGGAAATTTTATTATTTTATGTGAACATATTTGATTTTATATTAATTTGTTATTATTGATTTGGTCAATGATAAATATCTCTCTGCAATAATTAATAGTTTAAATATAATGGAATAGACTAGTGCTCGGGGGTGAAGTACTCAATGATCAATAGTACATGTAGATGGGGTATGTCCATTCTTGATTGTTTGGGATAAACAATACCCAATTCAGAATTTCCCAAGTCAATTGAGGGTATTTAATACAACTCTATCACACATTGGAAGGAGGGCACACATAGATAATATTTTGTTAAGGTTTACTCTTATCATTTCCATATGACCAAAGGAGTGATATGAAGTGATTGCAGAATCTCTATTTTATAAAAAAAGTAATTTTTTTTTGGTAAATTAGAACTATGATATAATTGTAATTGGATAACTGACACTTACCAGATCATCATTCTCATAGAGTTTTATATCACTTGGTTAACCAAATTGTTCTCAATATTATTCTAAAATTCCCTTTATTTGTTTATATTTATTTTTTTCCAAATAAATCAATATCAAAAAAATCACAACATCATTCTCTAAATTTAATGAGACAAAATTTATTTTCATGCACTTCTTATAGAGACAAAATAAGTATACCACTATAATACATTTTAACATAGGAAATAATTTTTCATTCCAGATCCCATAATAGGAACATGTCACAAAGCCATTACAATAAATAATTTTAATGGTAATTACTACTTTTCAAATATTATTTATAATGGTTTTATATAAATAAATGATATTAATGATGAATGATATAGTTTTTGGTAAAGTCCTTATATGATTAAAAATATATTTTTTAAATGAGTTTCTTTTAATGTATTAATGTGAAAAATAATAAAAATATTTTTAGAAAATTTAGGAATTTAATTTGACAAAATAAAATCATTTTTTAATTTATAAAGTCGAAATTATATTTTGGGGAATTTTTTGTATTTTTCTGATAAACATCATTTGAGTATTAATTGGGAAATTAAAGAATTTTAAATCAAAACTAAATTTTCAATAATTTATTTATATGGTTAAATTATTTTTTAATTCGGTTTCAAATTTTAATTATATTATATTTTCATTAATTAATCTAATATATGTCATTGGAATCCATTTCACTTTGAAATTGGGAATAAAAACATAAGAAATGTTTGGAAATTAACACTTTAAAAACCTATAGTGTTGTCTCGTAGGGGGATTAATTTTAATTTAATTTCTACAACATATGTTATTTGAATTTGGATAATACTGTTACAATATTTTTAATCATCAAAATTTATAATATCTAATATGTTCAACTTTTTTTGACAAAAATGTTATTGAATTTTACTAAATTTATTTACTAAGGTAAAGAGGAAAAATAGGTCAATAAAGTAATAAAACATAAATTTAAAACCCAAAATGACTTAGAAACATATCCACACCAATTTTATTGAAATTATTTGACCATTCACCGTTTATTATTGATTTTTTTTTGTTTGTTTTTACTTTTTTTATGTAAAAATATGGGTACACCTAACTATTTTTTTAAAATTCCAAGCGTGTCCCCACCATTCCCTATAAAGGACACCACCTCTCTCTCTTATTCACACATCTCTAACAACTTATGGATATCCAATATATACACAATTCACTTCCCAAAATCCCTATCTTACTTCTTGAATATTCCATTTGGGCAGTAATAAATCCAAATACGCTTTTTCAGAAAAACCAAAAGATGTTACCTCATAAAGAGGCATCGTCTTCTCTCAAGGTCGTTTATTTAATTTTTATTATAAACCGCCAATATATATTTATAAAATTATTGAATAATAATAATATAATCCACAATATATTATGATTTTTTTATGCTATGTTTTTGAATGGAACTTACACATACCTCCATCTAGTGGGTAACAAACATACTGTTTACCTGTGTGGAGAACTGCCACCTCACAAAACAATGATTGTTCATTTTAACGTTGCAACCTATCATGGAGGAAATTTTGATGGATACTCTATTTATATATTTTATATATTTTTTTAATATTTTTTTAATTCTTTTAAAACAAATATCTTTATACATTACACGTTTTGTAAATACATTAATTTTGATTGAGGAAGTGTGGACTACCTCCCACTCAAAGCAACTTGATTTGTTCATACACTACAGGGAACATATTATTGTTGAATTTAGTTAAATAATTTAATATATATTACATAATAATCGTAATATAATAACAATGTATATATTATTCTATTTATTTCAATCAATGTGACTATAGAAACTGAAACCATGTTCTTGCGTATATAAGTTTTACCGTCTCTCTAGACTATGTATTCTATATCAAAATTATATATTATATATATTATTATAATAAAAATAAAATTAATATAAATTTTATTTATATCATGATTTATAATCTAGAAAGAATCATATAAGTATAAGGACCAATGATATGACAAATTAAGACCAATGTGATGAATAAAGCCAATATTACCCTAAGTGAAACTGTAACATTGAGTGTTTAACAAGCATGTAATATAAGTTCATAATCAAACCATAAACATTATTATATATAATAATATGGTTTATTAAAATATGTATGATATATTCATATTTATTATACTGGTGTTTTTTATAAGCTTGAATATACACAATAAACAAGGTATGGGGATATCATCTCACTTTTTATTTCTACAAGATACATGGTTTATTCCCCACCCATTCATTTTGTGTGGTTTATATACTACACATGAATGTATTATATGATTATTATTCTTAAATTTATGGTTAATTACATATAAATTATATGATCTTCCTTTCATTGGGTTTATGTTTCAAAAGTAACCAAATCGGTAAGATGGTTTTGTCTCAATTTACTTTCTTTAATGAAAATGCCATGTTATGCCCTTATATTTTAATATGAGGTTCCCATACTACCTTTGACATGTTATATCATGTATCTACTTAATTTCTCTATATTTGATTATTCATGAAATTTAAAAGTCTTACATGGGGAGTATGGTTCCAAGTTACAAATTGAATAGAGTTTATTGAAAATATATCATCACTTTTCAAGATTGTTTATGATTATTCTTCCATTGTGAAAATATTATAATACAACTCTCAAGAACATTCATTAATTTTAAAATACATTTTTTCTTTTTGATATATTCTTTTATCGGTCCCATTTTTCTACTCTTTTGTTGATAATATATTCAAGAATGTAATTTTATGAAAGCCAGACTTTACCCTATATTTAGTTAGAAATCTATATTCGTTCAAACCATGTTTCAAAATTGGGAAAATTTTAAAAAAATACTCAATTATTATCCAATTATATTTAAAATAAATTTATATCCATGATTTACCTTAAAATTTTTCTGAAAATGGAATATTCTTGTAATTTTCTGATCAATTCAGTTTTTTATCCTTTTTATGATGCCAAAGGAATGTTTTGTGTGTATGGATTTTAACAGACACCATGAATGAAATTTTTGTTGAATCCAACTATTCATGATTAAAAATGTATTCTTTTTAAAATAAAATCTATTCATAATATACGGGAAAATCATTATTTTTTATAGTGGTTTTTGTTAATTGTTTTTCAAGAATGTTTTATGGTTATCAATGGTTCTTTTAAAAGTGTTCAGTGATTTTTTTAAGGAAAATGGTTTGAAAAGTGATTTATGTTTTCAAATTAATTTTAAACATTTTGAAGCTTTAGTTAATATGTTTTCAAGGAAAATTATTTTCAAAATGTTTTGTAGCTCCTTTTCATTGTTTTCAAGGAACATTTTTTCCAAAAAAAATTCTAGCATAATTTTAATTTTCTTTGGAAAGTGGTTTTCAAAATGGTTTTATGATTATTTTATATGTTTTATAATGAAATGGATTTAAAATGGTATAATTTTTTAAAGATAAATTTTCTATTAAAAATGGATACATTCCCTATGAAATGTTCTTGAAATATCCTTCACACTTATTTTACCTGTATAAAGTCAAATATTTATGTTACTCATGCCCTTCTAGAAAATAATCAAAAGATTCATTTAATATTATTTATTTAATGGTTTATGTTTTTGATGGAATGATTTTTATGATACCCATTTCCCATTCATGGGTTATATGTTTTGGAAACATGCTTTTATCATAAGTTTTTCTTATGATGAGATGAGTATGAAACATGTATATTTTCCATAAGTTAAGATATGATTACATGTTTATGAAACCCATTTCATTTTGTGGGATATTATATGATTGTTTATGTTTTTTGGGACATGTATGTATTATTATGATATGGTTCAGACTTGTCTCTCCTTCTAATTCATTGAGTAATGGTTAATATCTCATAAGATAGAATAAGACGGTCTTGGGAGTGAAGCTTCAATACTATGATGGAAATGGGAGAAAACTATGACTACAAAGATAGTTTGATGAGTGAACTCATGACACTAAAATTTCCATGGGAGTGAAACATGAATACCAAGATTGGTTGAGGAGTGAAATCATGTGACTATGATGCCGATGGAAGTGATCCCTGACAGAAAAAATGGTATGAGGACTGTACTCAGACTACTAAGATGATATTGGAAGCCATTCCATGGAAACTATGGAAACCATATTATTTTCTTATGTGTTTTCCACAATTCCATGTTTTATTCCTATGTTATGATTTAATATATTATGTTCTTTATTTCCATATGATTAATGTCTTATTAACTACGAATCATTGCACCATGATTCATTTATATGATCTTTGATATGAAGGGTATCGGCTTTTATTCCTATGATCATGTTCTCATACCCTTACGGTCATGATTATGCTTAATTATGTCCCATTTTTTACAGATACAGATCATTTGAGCACACCCATTTTTATTTTTCCTACTCCAACTTATGAATATATTTATTATTTTTGATGTGTCTATGAAGAGTGATAGTCATGAAGATCCTAGTGGGAGATAATGTAGCTGATTTATAAACCATTTTTTTGTTTCAATGTTCCCAATGGAACTAGATAATTAGGGTATTTGGGCATCAATTTCTATAATATTTTTAGTATTATTCCAATGTTATATAATATTAATGTATAAAAAAGAAATGGATTCTATAGTTAGTATCATAAAAAAAGGATTAGTAAACCTTGGATCATGGGATGAGAGAAAATGTGAGAACTCTAAGGACATATCTTGGGATATGTTTATGGATAAGAAATGTTTTAGAAAATGTCCTAGAATTTTGGAAAAGGATAGAGCAAGTGGTTTCTAGAAATAAATAATATTATGGATACAACTTCTGGATGTGGCTCTGTAAAAGATGTACCTAGGGGTAATAACTATGAAAATATGTTTCGGGCATGAGTAGGGGTAATCTGGTACATGGAAATGGGCCTTGGTACACACTTAGTTTGACACTCTTGGGGGATATTCTTTCGGAATTTACAAAATCTTCATGAAGTATTTAAATATATATTAGATATTAATTACCTAGTATTATCGTAGGGTGACATAGATTAAGAATGAAGTCCAAATTTAGACATGATATAAGTAATTATTTTCATGAAAATGTGGTATTTTTTTATGATAATTAATGATCAGTCTCTGATTATAGTTTAGTCAAATGATGAAACCAAAAGGAACTGGATTAATGTTTAATGTGAGAAAATATTTTTTGATAAAAAATCAATTGGGATGATCACTAGATTGAATGGTGTTGTGATCAAGCCTAATCAGTTATCATAGACCATGATTAAAAATGTGTACTTTAAAAAACTCTTAGAATAAAAAATGAATAGAAATAAGAAGTTCACTGATAGTTTGTGTATTGGAGACAATGGAGGAAAGAATAGTTAGTTTCCTTTGTGTAAATATTGTGGAAATTATCCCTAAATTGAATGTCTTAGAGGGACCAGAAGATGTTTACCCAATGGAAAATAAGGACACATATAAAGGGGTAGTAATGGAAATATAATGAGTCCAGTTATCTAAATGAATGATAATATTGGCCTCCCTAAGTAATCTCTAATGATTACATATTTTATTGTGGAATAAATAGTCACTATGCATCTCAATGTCCCGTGTAGAAACCTTCTAAAGAGGATCATCAAGGTGGTACAAGTAATGGATACATTTATGATGGTGAAGAGACAATAAATACAATTTAAGAGGAAGGAGTTATTATGTAATAAGATGAGGTATCCTGGTCAATAGATTAAGGATGATGTAATTGATGTTTTTATATATTTGGAATCAAGAATTATGGAAGGTGAAATACATATGGATTTTACAGTTTATGTTTTTTGGATAATAATTTAAATGATTAGGTTGAACAAATATGATGGAATAGAGAAAAGAATTAATGGAAAAGTGATTTCTATAGAAAACACTTTATTAATAGAAAGATAACCCTTAATATATTCTATATGTAATGATATTGTTGTTTGGATAGTGATTTGTGGGATATTAATAAGTTAATTTGATGATACTGAATTTCTTATGAACTAATTAAGGACAAATTCATAAGTATTTTATGCCATCACGTGTGAAGTTTAAAAATTCATGG
This sequence comes from Viscum album, assembly GCA_963277665.1. Classification (NCBI taxonomy): domain Eukaryota; kingdom Viridiplantae; phylum Streptophyta; class Magnoliopsida; order Santalales; family Viscaceae; genus Viscum; species Viscum album. Next base: position 1,474,769,841 of record OY728152.1, on the reverse strand, counting down.
ATTTATAGAATATATCTCATAATCTTTGAAATGAGGAAGCATTCATATTATTAAAATGGATTTACAAAAATTTAGGTGGGTAACGTATTCCAAGATAATTTAACATGAGGGTATTCACATGTTTGAAAAGTGACAACCATGATCCACTTTGTGATATATGTGGGACAAATGTTAAGATAATTTCATGAATTTATTTATAATGTTTTTTATTTTCATATTTTATAGGGTTTATATAGATAACCATTCTATAAAATACTACATTAATCTTCAGAGAAAGAATTTATTTGTTGAGATTCTTTCAAAAAAACCTTGTTTAGAAGGATATGTAGTGATTAACCACATTTCAAATAAGTACATTATATTTTTGAAATTATACATTTTATGGTTTTAGAAGCGTACATCATGTATGTCGGGTGATATCCAATTATGTATAGAAATTCCATGGGTCTTGAACCCATGATCGAAGGGCGATAAGGGTTTCTGTCCAACCACTAGCCTATGAAATTTCTTGGTGAATGGATAATTATTTATGATGAATAATTATTCTTGATAAAGTAGTACTGTTACCTTTTTTGATTTTAGATGAATGTATTAAAAATATTTATTTTTAAGAACATTTATTGATAAATATTAGTATTTTTCAATCATTAATGAGGCTTAGTATCTTCTAAAATTGTATTTTAGTTCTTTAAGCATAAATGTTAATTTCTATACATCCATTTCTTGATGTAATGGATTAATATGAAATAGTTAAAATCACAACCATTGAATGAGATTTTTTATAGAAATATATCCTGTAAATTATTTCCATATATTCTGGGTCAACAAGAGAATTAATCAAATATATGATAATGTTAAAAAATGATATCTTAGTATCATAATTTTGGTTGAATAAATGACCTTAAAAATCATCAAGGCCTTTGGAATTTGTGTCCCTTATATTTTATTTGACCATTGAATTATTTGTTATTATGGATGACAATCACTCACTTTAAATATTTAATCTTTTCTATTATGTCCATTCTTAACTCCCAACCTCTGTTTTCTTATATGGAAACCTAGATATATGTTACAATGGGTAACGACTATGGTTCCATAATTCCATTTTTAAAGTTTTCATTTAGTATTCCTATTGATGATGTTGGTTTATAAGAAATTAACATTCAAGTAGTAAAACATTGATGACCCAGACAAATTTTGTGGAAAAAAATCATTATAAAGGGGGAAAATATAACACCCTGAGATTTTTTGAATTTTTTTTTTCAAATTACATTAATATTATGATATTTTTCATATAAAAAATTTATGAGAATATTTTTTTAAATATTAAATCACTAACATAAAAATTATTTTCACATGGAACTGACTTGGATTATGCTACATGCAACACTAACTTGTCGTATGTTACATGCAACCCTATGATTATACGGAGAAAAATTTTATAGTTATAATAACATAAATGATGTAATTGTAAGATAGTAATTAAAATTATTAATATGAATCATAATAAGTAAATTTGAAAAAATATTATTGAATTTTTTCATATAAATAAATCATTTTGACAAAAAATATATAATTTTTTTGTAAACTCCTTATATAATCAAAAATATTATTTTCTCAAATGAACTAATTTTAATGACTCTTTGTGAAAAATAATCAAAGCAATTTTAGACACATTTAGAAATTTAATTTGATAAAATAAAATACATTTTTGAATTTATAATTCCTAAATTATCTTACCATGATGGTTTTATAATTTCCTAAGAAACACCATTTTGGATGAATAAAGAAAAATAATTGAATATAATTCCAAAATTACTTTTCATTAAATTGATTTATAATGTTAAATTATATTTTAATTTTGTTTAACATTATAATTAAATAATATTTATATTAACTAATAATATTTAGTTCGTTGAAATCAATTTAAATATGAAATTTGTTATAAAAACATCAAAACAATATCAAGGTTTTTACTTTAACAACCTACAATTCCGTACCATTAGTGGGATTAAATTTAAATTAATTTCGGCCGCTTATGTTAGTAGAATTTGGAAAAATGGATTAAATATTTTTAATAAAAATAATTTATTATTTTATTTTAAGTTAATCTATTTTTCATTAACAAAAAATATTAGTGAAAGTGATAAAAATTAATTACAGTGGTTAAAAGAAAATATTGGTTAATAAAGTACAAAACTATAACTGTGTGTCTTAAATAAATATATGAACTTATAAAACTCAATATTTATATACATTATTATGGAATCAACCTTACATTTTTTGGATTGTTTTAGGAATTATTTTATTTATAAATATGGGTACACCTAACTTGTTTTAAAAAATGCCAAGTGTGTCCCCTCTCTTCCCTATAAAAGGATAACACATCTCCCTCTTTTTTAATATAATCCAAACAATTATGTTTGGAAAATATAATCAATGTAAAATTACAAAATTTTCTACCTTCCTCCTTAAGGAATCTATTTGGTCAGAAATCAATAAAATAAATCCTTTCGATAAAACCCAAACAGAGTTATCTGATTAAGAGTTTACGTCTTCTCAATCTCAATTCCTTTATATTTATCTCCACTGATCCACTCTCATTGTTACATAGTTGTAATAACAAATAGTATCTTCTAATATAATATTATATTTTTATGATATGGTAATGACTTTCACATAAACACAACTCCATCTAAGGGGTAACAAACATACTATTTACTTGTATGGTAAACTACCACCTCTTGAAATGATGAGTGTTAATTTTTCCTTTACTGCCTCCCTTGATGGAAATTGTTATGGGAAATATAAATATATATGTCACATATTATATAGATCTTTTAAAATAATTTAAAAAAATATATTAATATACTTTCCACTCGGTTTAAATATGATAATTTCGTTTGAGGAAGTGTGGACTGCCGCCCTCTCAAAGCGATCTGATTCACTCACACACTACATAGAATTTATGAAAGATGTGTTTAGGGAATGTATATGATATATAGGAAATAATAATGATAATGTAATTATAATATATATACACATATATATTTCATTTTTATTAATTATTTTAATATGATAATTACAATGGTGTCATCTTTCATGTGTACATACGTCATACCTTCTCCATTAACTTTGTAATCCTTTTCTTACTTCTATATTATATAGAATATTATAATAAACATATAATTAATATAAAAAATATGTAAAAAATATTATATATTAATTAAATCATCATATAAGTGTAAGGACCAAATATATATCAAATTATGAAACGTGCGAAGAATAAAGAGAATATTACCAAAAGTGAAATCTTAACATAACATTGATAACAAGCCGGTAAAATAAGGTCATGCCGAAACCATATATTATATTGGATTTCAGAATATGGATCTCTAAAATATGTGTAAAAAATTTATTTTTATTTTTTATGTGGATAGTACAAGTACAAATAGAGTCATGACACAAAGTAAGGGGATTTTATCTCACTTTTTATTTCCAATAGATACATGATTACTTCACCACCTATTCATTTTTCATGGTTTATTTACATCCCAAGAATATATTAAATTATTTTTATTATTAAATTTATTCGCAATTACATATCCATTATATGATCTTCCTTTCATAGGGTTTATGGCTCAAAAGTTACCAAATCAATATTATAGTGTTGTCTTAATTTACCTTCTCTAAGACACATTCCATGTTATGAACCAATATTTTTTATGAGGTGAACATACATCCTTTGACAAGTTATATCAAGCGACTACTTAATTTCTTGATATTTGAATATTTATTCAATTTCAGATTCTTACATTGGGGGTGTGGATGAATGTAGAAAACATCAAACTTGTTTAATGAGACAATCACATCACTTTTCAATATTTTTAATCATAATTCATATATTGACGCAATATTATAATTCCTCTCTCATGAACAGTCATATATTTTATTATACTTTAGTTATTGATGATATATTCATGTATTGGTACCATTTTCTACTCTGTGGTGCATACTATAGTTATGAATGTGTTTTTAAGAAAGTATTGTTTACCATATATTCGGTCTGAAATTTTTATTCCTTCAAACCATGTTTTTGAAGAAAAAAAGTCTATAAAAATATTTTAATATTATCCTAGGATAATTATTATAAATTCCAATACATGTCTTACCTTTTAAAAAATGTGTTCTTAAAAAGGAATGTTCTATTATATTTTTAGTCAAGGATCTTTTTTATCATATTTATGGTGTAAAAGGAATGTTAGGTTTGAATTGACTTTAAATGCTATTATAACGGGAAATACCTTGATGATTCCTTTTCAAGATTAATGTTTTATTTTTTTTAAATAAAATGTTTCCCTAATAATCTATAAATTCATTTTTTTAAATTGGGTTTAAATGAACTGTTTTAAAAAATTATTTATGGTTATCATTCTTTATTTAAAAGTATTTCAATTCCATTTTAAAAGGAAAATGTTTTCAACAAAATATTTTATCTTTTTTAAAAAATTAAACATTTTTTATTTATTTTATATATTTTCAAGGAAAATGGATTTCATTTTTTTTCTAGATCCTATAACTCTCAATGAAAATGGGTTTCAAAATTTTTTGATTCATATTTTATATGGTATAAAAGGAAATGTTTTCCAAAAGGTTTTATGTTTTAAATGGAATTTTTTTATAATAAAGCATATTTTACCCATGAAATGACTTAATAATATAATTCAATATTATTTTCAATCTAATATGACATCTTTTGATGTTACTTATTTCATTCTATTTAATTATCCCAAAGTTTTATTAATATTATTTCTTTAATGGTCTATGTTTGGATGGAATGATTCTTTTGACACCTATTTCACTTTCGTGAGTTATATGATTTTGAAACCATATTCTATTAATGGGTTATACTTCTGATGAGATGATTATGAAACCTCTCTTTTTTTCCATAGGATAATATATGATTACTTGTTAATGAAACCCATTTCATTTCATGGGTTATCATATGATTATTTATGATTCAGTGGCATATGTATGTATGATTTAATTAGGAGATGGTTGGGACCTTTATCTCCCTCAAATTCATTAGGTAAATATTTATATCTCATGAGATAGACTAAGATGGTATTGGGAGTGAACCTTGAATACTAATATAGACATGGGAGTGTACCATGAATAACAAGATGGCATGAGGAGTGAAATCTTGCTTCTAAGATATCCTTGGGAGTGAACTATGACTAACTAGATTGAATGAGGAGTGAACTCGTGTTACTATGATGAGTATGGGAGTGAACAACGGCTACCACTATTGTATGGGGCGTGAACCCGTACTACTAATATGGTCTTGGAAGTGATTCCTTGGCTACTATAGAAATCATATTATATGCTTATTTTTTTCCACAATTCAATGTTTTTTCCTATATTATTATTTCAGGGATTATATTCTTTATTTTATTATGATTCATATATTTATAACATTTAAAATGTATTCCATGATTCAATTATATGATCATTGAAATAAAGGGTAAGATATTCTATTTCCATGTTCATGTTATCATACCCATATGCTCTTGATTATGCCTACATATCTCCCATTTTTATCCATGCTAAGAATTTTGTGCTTACCCCTTTTCATGTTCCTTCCCCATGTTAAGAATTTATTTATTATGTTTTATGTGTCTAAGAAGGGTGATTGTCGATAAGAACCTAGTGGGAGATAATATATCTCATTTATTAACTTGTTTTTACATTTCCATGACTCCAAAGGTACCAGACTAAAAGGGTATTTGGGCTTCTTTATGTATAATGTTTTATGTATTTTTTAAAATTTATGGAATTTTAATGTATTAAAAGAATGATTCACTATATTAGTGATATCATTTTATATCATACACATAATCGGTATATGGTTTACCTTGTTAGTTATTTTAAAAGGAAACGTGTTTTCCTTTAAAAATGTTTTCTATAAAAACTATTCACAGCCTTTTTATAAAACACACATTTTATTTTGTATAATAATTTTTATAGCATGGAATATAATTCTTTGGTGTCATCCTACTGGGATTTGGATCAAATCCTAATTACACATTTGGGTGTAAGTAGACTTCGTTATATTTGACACATGTAAAGGAAATGTATTCTGATATGGTGGTTTGGGGTGCTAGGGGTATTCCATTACGAGTGTTGTGGTGGTGGATTGAGGATGATGCTCTTTTGGTCATATATTGGGTTTTGAGATGGTTTGGTTGTTTCCCTTCTATTGTAGCTTGTTTTGGTTTTTGTTTAAGTATTGTAAAAATTTAATCTGAAAAATTGTTCTGTCATGTTTGGTTATGTGTTTTATGTTTTGTTTTGTTTATTGTGGTTGGTTGTTTATATTTATTATGTTGGGTGAAATATTTACCAATTTATTCTATTGATATCCAAGGAATAGTTTCCAATCCTTGAGAAATAGGAATTCACTTCAGGCCATTCAACGTACTGGTTTAGGTGTTGGGTTGCTTGGAACTATGGCTTGGATTTTAACATGAATACTATTTGTGTTTCCTATGATGTTGTGGTTTTCTCTTGTAAGCCTTGTTTTGTGGGGGGTTGTGTATCATTTATCATAGAATTATAGTAGTGATGTTTGAAGTTAATCATTCCATTTATGTATTCTATCATGGTGGTATAAAAATATGTTTTATATATAATTTATTATTTTTGTCAACTTTTTTTAATCCGTAGTTTTATTAGAGTTGTGTTAGTGGATTCAAATTTTAGATAAATTAAAATATGTTGGGGTGATTAACATTATTGAATTTTTATGGTTCTAGTTTTTTCCCTTGTATTCCATTGTAATTCATTATAGGTCCTTGCAAACTTATATTAGAGATTTTTGATTCCTTGTTCTTAATCATTCTTTTATGGGCCATATTCAAATAAATATGATCTCCATCTTACCTCTTTCTTGCATTAACTAATCATAGACTCAAGTATTGTAGTACCATTTCACATTTATTCTAGTTATTCTTGAATAATTTATTATTTAGTCTTAATTGTCTATTTTCCATGAATATTTCTTGGAGAGGAAAGATTTATCATAGGGGGAATTGACACATCTCATGTTTTCTCTCCTCATTGGATGGGTTTTTTAAATTTATTTTTGAGTTACATGATGGTTCATATGGATGATTGGATGCTTAGAGTTGGTATGGACATGAAACTATTTCCAATAGTGTTATAGGAGGTCCTCCATCCTTCAAATAAGATCCACCAACCTTTCGGTGGGAATGGAAGATAACACACATTCATTTTGGAACCACATTCCAACTATTGTCATCAATGGATACGTTTTTTAGTTAGGTTGTTTTGAATATTTATTTATAACCTCTATTTTAATATTCCCTCTACATCCCTTGATATTTTCTTCACTTATGAACACCTTATGGATCTTCTTGGGTGATTTTGGATTCTCTGTCATCAATTCATGGGGGATATAAGTGTCGATCATCTATGTGGTTCCTAAATGGTATGTCTATCTCTGTATTGGTCTTAGATTCGCATCTACAACATGTAATTATTTTTTAAATTATATGGTTTCCATGTGTTATTTTTTGATATTAGTTTTATTACTGGTAATTTTTTCACTAGGGATATGTTTCTAAATTCTTCATGCTGCCCAACTCTTTATGTTGTGGATTCTTTTTAGCGATTGATATTTTAAAGTGTTCAATGGTATGTGTCCTTATCACACCCATTTAAAATTTAATTTATTATCGATTTTTCTTTCATCATGAGTCTTTTATGTCTAATAATGTTTTAGGTTTATTTCTAGTAGCTATATAAAAAAATTAATTTTCTGAACTTTTGATAAAAGTGGAAAATTAGGTTTTTTTACTATTTGATGTGAATTTTTTTAAAATTAATAGGAACATTTTTATGTATTTGAAATTACTATTAGTCTCGTGAAAAATGTTCCTACTGTTTTTCTTGATTATGATTTAAAAAATTATTGAGAAAGAGTTATTTTCTATGATCGGATGCATTTGTCCATTCTTGAGATTATTCTTTGAATTTTTTTAATAAAGTGTAAATTCTAGTAAATTATTTTATGTCTGTGAATTTTTTTGAAAGCCTTAGTATTATATGTGGAATTTGGGGAGGCTTAGTTGTGACTATAGATTATTTATTTAAAAATTAAAACCCCTAAGTTATCCCCCATTATGCGAAATAGAAAAATGGATGTTTTAATGATTGTAATGAAATTTCCCATTTTGGGGAAGTGGAATTTAATTGATTTTGTATGATTGATAAAGGGGATTGTAATATATGGGTGATAAAAGGTGTGATTGAGACTTATAAATTTTTTTTGACATGATTACGTGTCATTATATACGGTTTTATTCTACTTTGAGAAGATAACCAGTATTTTAATGTTATGTGAAGGATTGGGTGGCCAAGTGAGAATTGTGGTACTCATATTCACAAATTTTGAATCATTCTTTAGATAGTGGTACAATGTGGGACATAGGATAGCCTATGGGATTTCCCCATTGGGTTTTCCTTGATATTTTAGGAATGGTGTTTGGGATGATGTTGATTAATGTGGTGATTTATTAATGTCATGTGAACTTCACTCTATGATGACCATGTAATCACTATTCTAGACTGTTTCCATTTACCAGCGTTTGAATCCCTTATGATAGATATATATATATATTATAATGCATAGTAATTTGAATTTTTTTTAAATGATTAAATATTTCATTCCATAATTAATTTAAAATTATTTTAAATATAATTTATGAATTTTTTTATGAGGAAAATGGTATTGGTTTTATTTAAAAAAATATCTAATTTGTGAAAATAATATTTTTGGAGATTATCTTATATTTCTTTTTAAATAAAAACATAGAAAACCTATATTGTATCATTATTGTCATATGTGAATGATATTAATTCTACTATACAATGTTATTTATTGTCTTTGAAGGTGGTTAAATAGTGAAATTTATCTCACAGTTATATATTCTACTGGTTTAGTAGGTTTCTCAATATAATGAAATATTCCTATATTTCTAGGTTTGAGTTATAATGGCAGTGAATCTGGAGTTTCCTAACTTTCTAATGGATTTTTTGGTAGATTATAGTATCTTTTTCTTTGTTAATATATTTATCTATCATCTACCTTATTTTTTTGGTGCATTATACATCTATTATTTCATTTATTTTGGATGTTTTATATTGTTCCCCATTTTGATTTTTTTCGTCTAATTTTTATTATTTTTTATGAGAGAAATATTTCCATTTCTATAGATCATGATGTCTAGTATGTTTTCATTAGCCATTGGGCATCCATAATACCCTTTGGTACAATATAAGATTGGTTCAGATGCTAGTTTGTATGGTATTCTAGGCTCATTCATTATAAACATCATAAGTGTGAATATAGAAATCAAAAATATTTCTTTATAAAGATTTAAAAGAATATTACTCTTATAAAAAAAATTTGTAACTAAGAAATTTTCTATGGGGAGAAGATTCATGGTGGTTTCTAAGAGAAACATTCTATTATGAAGAGTATAACACATGACATGAATGATTCTATCAATTAAATAAATTTGAGTCGATGAAGAATCTAAAAGTTATGTCACTATAAGTTAGACTTAAGATGTTAGTGTGTAGAATAATCGAATGATGAGGTATCTTTGAAAACAATAAAGACTAGTCTATTTAAATTTTTTATATATGTAGTAAAAATAGAATATATTATTCATTCATGTATCAAAAAAACGGATTCTGTTAAAAAAATAGGTTAAATACCATGATAACGGGGTGAATCACGGTAATAAGGATTAATACTACAACCCATTTGGATATTATTTAATTTTTGGAAAAATTACTCTTCACTTCAACTACCATAGTAATGTATGAGGAAATGAAAACATAAACGATACACAATAATTTTATATGGAGAAACCTCAATAGAATATGTACAATGAGAAAAAAATCCAATGTGATTATGTAACAAATCCACTAAATTCATGATTTTTTATAAATTTTGGAGAAGTCCCACTATCCCACCTTGTTTACAACCAATAACAATTTTAAATCTCACTACACTCTCAACTTAAGTGTTATCATGTATCTTTTATATGATTTTAAATTTTATCACCTGGATAAATATCTTTTACACCTCATTTGATTCGTCATTGAGATCCACATTAATTCACTTGATGAATACAACCATACCACTTATTTACTCTAAAATTCCTTCTCAAGTCCTTCATGATCATAAATGCTTTCTCAAAGCTCACAAAGTCTTCATGAAACTAACCAATTCATCACAATAATATTCTTCTTTCAGGAACACCACAACATTAGTGAATCTCACGACATATGAGATACTTTATCAAACATTTTGAATCTAACTCTTTTAGAAAATATCACTTAGCCATTGCGAAGATCACTACTTTCTTGAAGCTCACTTTACCTTCATGAATCTCAATACATTAATGATGGCCAATTTTTTTTGGTTATATTACATATCCAATGTGATCTATGAATATATTAATGATAAATGAGAGTAAAAAATACCCTAAAAACATAGCAGAAACTATACATTTATTATAATGTTAAATAGTTTCAATAAATGGAATAAATTTTTGGTGGGAGAGAAATAATTATGTTAGATGAATTTTTTTAATGTCTGGGAGATGAATTTAGAGGCTGGTGAAATGGTAGTTGTGGATTCTATTTATCATCATTTAAATAATTGGAGTTTCATTGTTGAAGAAAAATTTGATTAATTCATTAATCCTGATGTAATTTTTCGAATGTAAATCAAAAGTGTTGGTAGTGATGAATGTATAATAGACTAATACAATGGATGATGAATTGTGGGAGATAAGGAAGTTAATATTTGTTTTAGATAAACCATCAAAAGATAATGAAGACAAAAAATATTGTTTGATTTGGAAATATAACTTCAGAGGAATAAAGATGTAGTTCTAACAATTAATTAGAGAAACTAAATATAATTTCAGGATATTGGGACATAATTAAATGGTAATTAGAAAAATCAAATTTCATTAAGAAAAATGTAGAACCAGTCACTATAGTGTAAAAGATAAAAAAACAAAAATATTCTAGATTATATTTTTCATATCATTTATGTGAATTAAAACTAATTTATATTATTATCTTTGGATTTCAATGATACAAAAATAATGAGTCCCATGTTAGGATTCTCTATGATATTTTACGAATTGTTGATGTTGTTTAAGTAGTAACTCAAACACTAAGTCTTCATCACGATAGTCCTATTAAGAAGAAGGCATTGAGATTCCCTAAATGTTGGATTCCCTAGATGTTTCATTATTTTATTGATGACTAAAAATTAAGGAGATATGATATTGAGGTGTAGTTTTAATATGAGAAGAAAATAAATTGAGGGATTAGTAGACCAAAACCTTCTACCAGAAAAATTATATTAAAGTAATGGAATATTTTGGGAAATACTATTTATAGATAAAAAATTTGTGTCTAGAAATTATAATTCCCCGAACCATTTCACTATGTATATTAACTGAATTGGTGGTGATAACTGACCTTTATCACACCCCCTCATATAAAATAGGTTATCAACAAGAAGTAGGTGTCTAGAGTTGAATGTTGAGGAGACAATACCACCTATATCAGAGTTCAAAACGACATTCAAAATATCCAAACATTATCCATACACATCCATCAATGTATAGGGAATAAATAACTAAAAATCATCAATAATAAATGAAATACTACATAAAGACTATACCATTCATTCTATTATAAAATAAGAATCAACCACTCAGTTATCTTAGATATAATGAATAAAAACAAAATTAATAAAAAATGATTCACTAGAACCTTGATATGCACCTCATCCATGTTACTGAAACCCATCTTATATGTCCTTATTGATCTTGTAAAATTAGAGCTTTATCCCAACCTAAACCTGTACATAAGTGATACTTGATTGAGATCCAAAGTGCAATGTCTTCACAATCAGGGGTGATTATATAACTCTATACAGAATCACCAATGTGTTATTTTATGTAGCTCGTAAATGTAGTGATATATAAACATGTAACGATCAGAATGATAAATAAAATATTGGAAATAAATTAATAAATAAATAAACCTCGTTTTTTGCTCCTGAACATGATCCCTATCAAATATAACAGTTTTAAACCATGCCAAAGTGTTTAGAAGAATGTAATTATGATTATTCAAAACAATGTATTGTATCTATCCCTAAGGGAGTTCTCTATAGTATCATGGACCTCCCAAAAATGGATGTTTTCATTAGTATCATAGCAATCCTAATAAGGGGAATTTTATTTTATATCAAAGAACTCCATATATCGTTAGTTTTCATCAGTGTTAATGAACTCCCTAATGGGGGGGGGGGAATATAATATCTTTGAAAAATTAACAGGGGGAATTTTCATTAGTATCATAGACCACCATACAAGGGAGTTTTTTCTTACCATAAACCTAAATACAAGGGTTGTTATCTTTAGTACCACATACCACCTTATAGGTTGTATATTCTTTTTAAACATCATGGAATACCATAAAGTGTTTTTTCATTTTGGTTTCATAAACCACCACAAAGGGTGTTCTATATAAAATATAAAAGTCCCCCAATTGAATTTTATATTTCAAACATAACAAGAAACAAAAATAAAAAAATAATCATGAGTATATAGAAATATCCACCCTTGATCTATAGATTGAATCAATGAGCACCAGAGGGAATCCGCCATCAGCGGGTCCATCCATCCCATTTATGTGTAGTATTTTTAGTTTCCCAAACTAACAATCCAATTGTTGTTCAATTTATTATCCAACATAGAATAGTTATACCATGACCTTGAGGCCCAATAGGATCATTTTGGGTTCTACATTTACATCGATAACCATCCCTACCCATGGACCAAGACACTATCACATGGGTCTTCATTCATTGGGAACCCTTTAGGGTCCGAAATTCTTCAAACCTTGTATACAAAATAGGAGATTCATTTATAATCCTTACTATGTCACCTGCCATCATGAATCTCATTGTCATACATCTAAACTATGTTTTAATAGAAATTTTTCATTTTCAAAATTTCTTAAAAGGGTTATTCATTATAACCTTCTCCTCTATCGGAAGAGAAATGTTTTAAGGAAAAACACAAAGTTCAATAAGTCTTAATAGTGAAAATGGATATAATCTATCAGTTACACCAACATGAATGTATCTAAGGAATCCAATACTATTATTGATATGTAAAATACATTTTAATCAATTATTTTATACCCTTATAGGGATTAGAGGAATCATGGAACATGTTAATGAAAATGTCTCTGCATAATTGGTTGAGACATTCGATCTAGTTCATGAATCCTTTAGTGACCTTGAATATTGGTCAATTTCATTCACATGGGATTTAATTTTAATAATCAGTTATTTTTAATTAAGGGGTCGTAAATAATTATAATAGGGTTTACCACTGCATTAGTGTGGCTATATTCCATATGTAATATATACTAGGAAGAATACCATAGGGTTGGGTAATAAGGACCATCTAACACAATTAAAACCAAAAATAATTTTTATTAAGATATTGGAAGCTCTAACTAGGCTCTCCAAGACCGTACATTTTCCACCAGTCATCAAAAAATAAATCAAGGCCCTAACCCAAAACAAATTAAACCAACAAGTATTAATAACATTCATAATTAATTTCACAAATTAATTTAACAAAGGCTTAAAATGATGAAATATTACAAGATGGTCTTTTCACATCAATACTATGACTATGAACATAATAGAGGTTTCTTATAGATCACTGAAATGAAACAGAGGAAAATAACATATAATCACAACTAAATCCATTATTAATAAAATGATATTTTTTGAAAAAACATAATAAATTGGTGGAATAAGTTACATTTATTAAGTCATAGAGATAAAACATGAATTTGTTGTTATGGGACATCATCAATCAAGGATACATGGATGACCCATTGTATTGGTAAAATCCCACCAAACTCTATTGGTATATTCCATGAAACCCTACTGAAGAAATATAAAATTAAAAATAATGGAAAATGAGATCTAGAATGTCCAACAGTGGAGGTGGAATAGCCCAAATCATTGTAAATAAACACTGAATACATCCATAATCTGAGTGGAAACAATGGATGAAGGGATAAAAATTTGGGGTTTAGTAATGAAAAGAAATAAGGGAGTAGTTGGATTCCACATAAAAATACAATTGTGGGCAATTGAAATTTTCCCCATTAAGTTCCACAGGATAGACAATACTAATCCACCAACTAGATTGTGTGCCATACTGGCTAGCGAGACCACAAGAAATCCCATCATCTAGCTAGAAGCTAAGAAATATATATTCAATGGTTTTAGACTACTACCCCAAATGACTGATCATCCTCTACTTCTATCCCACTGCTCTTTGATACATTTTTAGCCTTATTCCGCATTCAAAATACATTCCTTTGAATTCACCAAATCTTATAATAACATCATTTTTACCAATCCTAATGTTTTCATGTCCACAGAATTGAATGATAAAATATTCCCTAGATATTACACCCTAAAATGTTGATGAGGTTTTACAAACTCCCTACTATAAATTTTCCCATCCATGATAAGTCTCATTAATATAATTCAAAAAAACATAACCAACATCAGTTACCAATTCAAGACCAATGGTTTCATTGCAATATTGTTTTTGAAAAATATTTATGTAGTGAAAATATAATCACATGGTTCCTCAAGAACCAAAATATGTTTTATTACATGAAATCTTCACTAAAACACTAAGGTAGCACATCAAGAACAACTGTCTATCTTGAGAATGAATGGTATTATCAGTTGATTGATCAACTATACTATAGAACTCCAAATCATAGGGAATAACTCTTAAGGATGATTCTAAACCATGACTCCGCCACATTAATTTAATTTCTAGTCATAACACACTTTCAATGATCCCATGAAACATTCTACATGATTCCTAATATATCTCAAATAAACATGCATGAACGAATTGATTAAATTCTATTACAAATTGTCATTCAAAAATCGCATGCTTGAATAAAGGCAAACACATTTTCCTCCAAAAATCTAGAACATGGTATATTTTCTATGAAATCCTTAAACTAATGCTAGGAACAAACCCATCAAATCCAATATAACTAACCCGACAGTACTCACATCTCGCTACATCCGATTATATGTGAAAACACAAGACGATCTTCATTTAGCTAGATTTACTAGAAAACATTGGGCTCCTACCACTAACATATCTGCAGATCTCCCTATCAGGATTCCATTACTACTCAGGGAAATTAATGATCATCCAACTAGTCTAACCCATGTCTGGAATCATCCCCCGATGAACATTAACAGTTTGATCCTCATCCATCCATGTTCATAGTCAATATTTATTGAGGGCACTGATGCACTATCAACCTAAAGAACGGTTGGATCACCAAATGTTCATCCCAATCCTGATCCCAATGCATTTAATCCATCCAAAAATTCATTCATATTCGGTATGTTTTATCCCAATGTGTTTCAAATAAAATTCAATTTATATGTGTGTCGACATCATGTTCCTTATGGGTCATCGAAAACTAGTCTATCATATACTCATCCCTACCAATACAAAGGACACACACCTATTATCGATGTTAATAGCCCCATCATTGAAGAGGCCTAATGACTGGTCCACTAGATTATAATCCGGATCTCTATAGTCCATATCTGATCATTCACCAAACACAAGAGTGAGACATGGACAAATCTACTCAATTCAAAGAACTAAAATTAATATTGATTAACCAAAAATTTCTATATGATATGAATTATACACTTATCATATAACATTGTTTCATTCATAATGAGGTTACACCCTCCAATGGTCTATGTTTTTCTCTACACCATCCACATTTCATTATAGTAATCATTATGAACCAACCTAATTTTTCCTTCCATCAAAACATGTATGTCACTCTTCCTAATCCATGATCACCCATCCCATTATTAATTATGACTCAATTAACATGGAGGTACATTAATTACAATCATTAACCCTTGAAACCTAAGCCCCTAAACATCACATCATAATTTCATTGGTCCTTAAATCTCACAAAACCACTAATTGATTTGAAACTAAATTGAAACCATGTTTATGTACACAAATTACCTCAATCTTGATTTATATAAATTTTTTGCTCTCATGAGACATATCTTGTGAAAACTAGGCTCAAAAGCCTAAACCAGTAACCATGATATGTGGAATTTTAGTCTCGCCTATTCAAAACTAGGAACATCACACGTTCCAAGGTATAACCACATGATCACCTTCCAATAAGGAAATATTTCATGAATCCAAATAGTTCATACATGATCCATAATTTAACCACTAAGAATCAAATCCAAATAAAAAGGGTTCATATATCTCACTAATCAAATCATTAAAAAGTTCTTTCATATATTTTTCTTATTTCTGTATAACATGATATCACATTTCAGGCATTGATCTCAAATGCTAGAACACAATTCTTCTCCCCACTAATAATAAATTAATATGTCTAATATAAACCCCCTAAATTTAATTCTAATGTAATAACTTGTATTATACTCACTAAAAAACTCATGTCACATCTAAGGGCCACTTGGGCCTCCCTTATATCACCTAAGTAGGATTCTATAAATGTTTATAACTAATTTGTTGGCTCATATGATCCCATATCAACCATACCCATAGAATAATATGTTCCAAATTAATTTCCTAGTACTAGGATGTTTTCTCTCTAAGAGCATCTATACTAGAAGACTACTCCCTAAGTGGTCAAGTCTCATATAACATTATTGATACATATATAATAGTATCATCATACACAATCCATGTCCACTAAACATGATCACACAACTCATTTATGTAAAATTATATCCTAATATATATTGGAATACATCATTTCGGTTGTAACTGAAATTTAAAATAACGGAACGTAAATAATAATTTCACTCATGGAGTTTATCATTAAGGAATAAAAGGCCTATATTTGCCTCATAAGGTAGTCAACAACCCTTATATAGAGGGACCACATCGTAATCATCATCATCATCACTACCAACCATATCTCCATAGAATCCACATGACTTATCATCAATGAAAAATGTTTTGGCATATTCTTCTTGATGAGTAAAATTCCAGAAAGAACATTTTTGAAAAGATATGTACAAGTAGTTATTGAGACTATAAAATGTTGGATTTCCATTATCAATGAAATCACACAAAATCAGGAAAATGACATTAGAATCCATGCATGCTAAGAATGATACATGCATATATGCCTCTTATAACAATTAATAGTGTGAAAGTCTAATAACTACACTATTTCAAATGGGGAAAGGACTAGAAATCAAAAAACTATGAAATATGAACATCATGTTCATCTCATAACATGAAATTGCAAATATATACATTAGAAAAATAAAAAATACCAATCATAAGCCTATGGTAAATAGGACTTCTATTGAAAATGAGGTTCATTATGAACTAGTTCGATAATAATCAAAAACAATAACACAATCTTGTATCACCAATCTAGTATCTCCAGAAAAATTAAAAAAAAATAAAAAAACCATTGATACCACATTGAAATTTCATATCCTACTTATTGTGATCATTAAACAAACTGGTGTAATTTTGTGACGTCATTATTTCCTCCTAAAATGTCATAGGTTGTTGAAAATCAATAGTTTTCATCAGTTCTACAATGATGAGACTATACCAATTATATTAGATTGTGTGACAATATACAAAATTACCTCACATCATCAATTCTCATACATCATATTATGAAGATAAAATAAACAAGAATCATTAATAACAAGTGAAATTATATAAAAATACTTAAATATTGTAGTGAACTCACAAGGAAAATCTCCCACTAGGTTGATCAAAACTGAAATGAATAAAAAAGATATAAATAATAAGGGCTCGACGTAAACTCTGATCCATGCATCCTCCTAGTCATCATAACCTACCTGGGTTGTCCTAATCGATCAGTAATTTTATCAGTCTAATACCAACTTGATGCTATAGACTAGTTAGATTTTCTTGGGCGTCAAAGTGTGAAGGTCTCCTAAGAATGGCATGAGTACATATTTCATGAATGGAACAACTGACATGGTCCCATGTATAGCCACTAAATTCACTCAAATTTTCATATTAAATGACCTCAATAATATGTAAGTAATTTAAATAAATAAATAAATAAATAAACCATTGTAAATCATCAGATCTATGTACACGATCAACCATACATGATTCGGCCAGTGTTGGAGTGTATGTGATATTATTTTTAAAACAGTGCCAACCAAAATATCACAGACCTCCTAAGAGAGTTTTCTTAGTATACCGAACGACTCTACATGATGAGGGTTATTTAGTATCAAAAACATCACTAATAGGGGATGTTTATTTAGTATCATAGACCTTATAATTAGGGGAGTTCTCTTTAATATCCTAGACATACCTACAATGGTAGTTACCTTTAGTATCACCAACCTCCATACAGATGATGTATTAATTATTATCACAAAAATCCCTATAATTGGAGTTTTATTTATTATCATAGACAGCCCTACAATTGGTTTTTTCCATATAGGCACCATGGACCACCCTGGAGGGTCTTTCATTATGACCATCACAGAAATCCCGAAATAGAATTTTTCATATAATATTAAAGTCAACCATAAGAGTGTTTCCATTATCAAACATAACTAGAATGATGATTGAATAAAAACGTTTGTGTATAAGGAATATTCCACCCTTAATCTATGAAATGAATCGATGTGAACCTAGGGGTATACAATATCCTTATGGAATCCCATATCGTTTAATTTTATCTCTATATATTACCCATGTACAACTCCAAATGGTATTCCATTTATTATCCAAATTAACACAATAGTAGCATGGCCTTGAGGCCTTATAGGTTTAGTCCAAGTTCTAGGGTGACACTGAAAACCATCACTACCCAAGTCCCAATAGTCACTCAAGTAAGTTATTATTCACAGGGTGCCCCTTAGGGTACCAAAATATCAACAAACATTGGCACCCCAAGCAGGAACCAAATCCACACCTCATGGGCAACATTTCATCGGTAATGTCAAAGTCATCTTTACTATCCCAATGGTTAAAATGAATTTTTAAATTTTTCAATGACCTACATGGGTCAGTCATTATAACTTGTTACCTCCATCAAAAGGGAAATGTTATAAAGTAGTTAGACAATGGTCCACAAGACCTATAAAGTGAAAAAGGCTATAATTAGTCTCACACTATTTCATGGGGGTTTTACAGGGTAGTTATACTAGTTGGATATGGATAATACATTCTAATTAACATAGTTTATAACTATTAATTGGGTTTATGAAAAACATGGATCATTTTAATGTGAATTAGTCTACCATCAATAACAGAAAATGTTGTTCCAATGAATGAGGCATTAGTGATATTAGTTCATACTTTATTTCATTCAAGAGATTTTATTAATATAAATATAAATTTTTATTCTTGTATCCCAATTAATTTATCCTTGGTTTCCATAAACTATTCATGACCATAATTCTTACACAGCATTATAAATTCATAAAAACATAGGGTTATCCACCAAATTCCACCTACCTCAATTTAATCAATTACAATTTTAAATTCACTACATGAATGATCGACCTAGGATCCCTAAACCCATTCATGATCCACTAGCCATCTAAAACCCACCCGAGGACCTAACTCAATCTCTTTTATCTAAAATTTAATTATAACATTTACAATTAATTTAACAAATTATCTTAACAAAGGTGTAAACACTAAAATCTCACAAGATGGTACCAAAAATCCAGAACCTCAACTAAGAAACTATATGAGGTCCCCTGGGTACCACCAATATCAATTAAATACTAATACCTAATAATCAAAACCACTGCCACCATTAATATAATCTAATTTTTCAAAAAATAATAATAAATTAGCGGTAAAATTTACCCTCTTCGAAACACCTAGAGATTGGGTGAAAACTATGTAAAGATACATAATCAATTTGGATAAATGGAATCCCCATCATTTCATGATGATTTCACCATTATCTAGGGAAATATAGAAATACAATAACCTGGAGAATGAAAAAAATTAAGGATGGGGTGATCAAAGGAGATCAATATTTGTGGATGCAAAACACCTCTAAAAATACTCCTAAACAACAAGGGATAAGAAGAAAAGAGAGTGGAGATAGAATCTGGACATGTTCATAATCAAGGGTTATAGGGGATACCCCTTACTAAATCATAATGGGTAAAAATGAAAATTTTCCCCCTGTACGGGCCTCAAACTAACTATTGGCTATCTAGAAGCTTGCTGATGGTTCCATTATGCATCCCTAACCACCTGATCTTCCTAAAATGCTCACTTTGTCATGACCCCCTCCCCACAAAGTGTACCCCTCTTGGGCCGGAAATGTGAGAAGGGAGATAATGACCACCTGAGTCCCGCCTCCAGTAGGCCCCGGGTTGGCGACCAGCACTGAAGGTATAATGAACACACAAATGGGATGAATTACCCTCTAAGGGAACACATGTGGAAGAGAGTGATAAGATAAACACCAACCAACTCCAAATCAGAACTGAAGTGTAAAAGAAAACCCAAGTTCACATATGTAATGTCAAGAAAAAGTACTACAACTGAAAGGGGAAAACTACAAGTACCCAATGGAAAGTAAAGACATCAACAACCACAAGCATGAACAATTCCTGCAACCCCAAGCTAGTAGAAACCATCTTGATCTCCAACCCACTTCATCTGACCTGAAAAATAGTTTATATATACATACGGTGAGTATAATAGTATACTCAGTAGAATCCTCCCTGAAGCCTCTCTTGAAAAAGTAATGAAAGCATGCTAAAGCCCAGTGAACAACTAGTGAAACTAACACGTCACCTAAATAGGTATACTAAGTTCCCAACCTCACCATGGCTACTCTCACCAATTAACACATACAAGAATATAGAATATAGTAAATAATATAAAGGTTACCCCACTACTACTTCCCCACTGGTTTGCCACTTTTCCCCAATGACATACGTCCTGTGCATCTCTTTCCAAAGGAATTCCCGCATATACTTGGGCTAAGCTCCACAATCTGCACCTCGTGCACCACAAAGTCTTTCCCACGGAAACCTAGGTGAAGCACCACACCATCCTCACAAGAAAAAGTAACCAAGTAGTTTCTGGTAGCCACCACAGCACGCATAACGTGTATTATTCATCAAGTATTATACCTCAAACCATTATAGCCCATACTCCGAGTAAGGATCCTCAAGCCATCACAACCTATACATGTTACACCTATAGTAGTCTATAAGATACTATATCTAGAATATATATGTGTGTATAACCACAAGACATTACAGCCATCTACACACATATATGGGGTAACTAACCGCTTTGCCTAATGGCACATGTATCTACCAAGAGAAAAGAGCAGGGTCAAAAGGGGTAGTCAACCATTCACCATCCCATTGGATTGTGGGGGAAAACACACCCTAGGGCTCAGAATCCCTTGGGGGTCAGTTTCCCTTACTGATAGGGTAGAGTAGCGTATAGAAACAAAAAAAGTATAGAATATATTATAACTCCCAACCACACTATGGGCATATCCTAATCACAGACCCAACTGCAGATAACTTCTCTTAGACTCCGGGCTTCCACATCTAAGACTAGGTATCCTATAAGCACAAAACCATTTAAAGGGATTTATTAGATTACTTTATACCCTTTTTATCAATTCCATTGTACGTTAATTAATTCTTCAAACATTATTTAACCATGGAAAATTCCACACTAAATTCCCTTAACGTCACATCCAAAATCTATTGTCCCTTTAAAAGTTCCCAACCTTATCATTATGTTTCAGCAAACACCAACCCCATTGGTTAATCATCATTTATTCAATAAATCAATACATAATTACTTTCCCATATTACCATGCATTCTAGAAAAGAATACTATGCTACTAAACACAATGGGGCTCAACACGGTGAGTAGATGTACTACCCATCGAGTCTTTTCCGCATATATCAAGAGCATAGACCCATTTTCCCTTTGGAGGCTAAACACAGAATGCACGTGGAATACACAGCATATCTTTGCCTCCTTCAGAAGAAGGGTACGCAAGACCAGCTACCTTGAGCAGTGGGAAAATGTAAAGAAGATAAACAACCAAAAATAGCAACAAGCATCCAACAATCACGTCATCCCATTCCATCATCCCGGGTGTCCTCCCCGACACCCACTTGCATAAACCGATGCATCTCACCACTCGAGACGTCATGCACTACCACAACCATAAGGACTCTATCCCCCACATATCACAACATCTATCTAGGATCATATCACAGCACAAGCAGTAGGAAAGTAAACATCAAAACAATTTGGGCTCTTGGCCCTTTAACAAGGCATCCCACCTTCATATATAAGCACCAACAGATTTCATGTTTACCAACCAACTGAATTAATCACATACATCGGCATCAATTTGATTAACATCAATTTGGAATAACTACCACAAAAACAACAACCAGATTCATTTAAATAGCTCTTTATCTTTATCCAATTAATAATCAATTAATACCATATTTACTCTCTTTGTCAATTTCATCAAGAAAAACATGCAAATAAGAAAGGCATAGATATCACACTATCCAGAAAATCAAGAGGCAAACCGTTATCACAGTACAAGAAACAAGATGGAATCAAACCAATTATTTTAATCTGGTTCAAGTATTTAATTAGTTCAATTTCATTGTGATCCAAAGGGATAAATCATTCTAACTCTACGATTTCACATAAACAATTAGAGAAGCCACTAATCCCCTACCTCAATGGTCAAGGAACATGCAATAAACTGGGTGGATTCTCCACGAATCCTTCTTAGATCTCCTCTCCTAACACAACCAAGTCCGAAGCTCATCATTTTCGACATCCACATACCTAGATCTACACATAACAGGCATATATCTATGAAGATGAGAGAAGGGGAGGATTATATCTAAGTAGATCTAAAAAACCAAACAAGAACGAGGAAGAACGACCACAAACCTCACGAAACCGACTTCAATTCACGATGAGAAGCCTCCAGATCACCTCCAAAACGCCTGGGAGAGGTTATTCTATCTCCAAGGATGGGTAATCCTATGTTATGGATACTTAGGGTCTAAAACGAACCATTTAGAGGAAAAAGAGTTTAGATCCACAATTTTAGGATCTAACATTAAGTACCCGCATGGTTAGTCTGCACGGTTTGACAAACCGTGCACTAACCTTGCATTTGATTTGGATTTGACCACAATCCTCCCATGGTTAGGCCACACGGTTAGACTAACTGTGTGCCTCCCGTACGTAGGCTACTGCCTCCAACACCAACCTTTCATAGTTTGGCCACATGGTTGAGGCAAAACGTGTGCCTATCGTGCAAAGGCTATTACCCTTCATTTTCCCTTAAAGCTCCACCCAAACGCACCCCAGGTCACCTTAACCTCCCAGGACACCTCTATCACCTCATTTTCACAAATTAATGGCCTGGAGAGGTCTGGGAAATTATATAAAATACCTCTCAAAACATTATCATCCACGAGAATCCAAAACTCACCTAAAGAGAAATGAAACAGGGTCTGAAAAACCACCCCTAGAGACATATCTCGAAGGAGAGAAAGCCATAAAAATAAAATGGGAGCCATCTCATAAACATGAAAGGTTCATAACCACATCAGCTACAACGATAAATGAAAAGAGTTAAACATAAAACAGATCTAGGTATTGAGCACGTGTCTGTGTCTCACGTTCCCAAGTACTCTCCTTCATGCCACTATGTCTCCACAAGACATGAACTAAGGGGATATAATTCCCATGAAACACTATCTCTTTGCGGTCTTGGATCTCCACAGGTCTCTCCTCAAAGGTTGCATCATCATCGACATCGATATCTCCCCAATCATTGATGTGAGAGTCATCGTGAAGACAACAATGGAGTTGTGATACATGGAAACCATCATGTATCTGACTCATCTAAGGGGGAATTTCTACTCGATATTCCATAGTTCCAAAATTATATAACACCTCTAAAGGCCCAACAATGCTGGGTGAAATCTTACTCCCATGACCAAACCTTCACTGCCCATGATGGGGAGTCACCTTCAGTATCACATGAACCCCATCATCAAACTCTATGGGTCTCCTTATTTGATAGAAATATGATTTCTAATGATCATGTGTTGCCTTCATCCTCTCACGAATCACCTGAACCATCTCTATTGTATCCTGCACTTGTTCCGATCCAAGAACAACTGACTCTCCAACCCCAGTCCAGCATAATAGAGAACAACAAGGTCGGTCATACAAGGCTTCAAACAGCGCCATACCGATGCTGGAGTGACAACTGATATTGTAAGAGAACCCCACCAAGGGTATGTGCCTCATCCTTGAACCTCAAAAAATCAAGAACATAAGAGCGTAACTTATCTTCAAGATTCTGGATGGTTTGCTCTGTCTGACCATCCGTTTGAGGGTGAAATGCAGTGCTAAGGCATAGCTGAGAACCGAAAGAATGTTGGAGGCCTCTCCAAACCATTGAGGTAAAACAAGGATCTTGATCATAAATGATCGTCTGTGGGACTCCATGAAGTTTCACCACCTCCTCTAGTTAGTGCCTCGACAAAACATCCACTGAGATCAACTCCTTGATTTCTATGAAGTTGCCTGATTTTGTCAAACGATCCACTACCACCCACATAGCATTATGTCATCCTGGAGCTCGAGGTAAGACAGTTACAAAATCCATAGAGATATCCTCCCACTTCCACATAGGAATCTATAATGGCTGGAGAAGACCACCAGGAACACGGCGTTCAGACATCACCTTCTGGCTGACTAAACATCGAGACACAAATTCCGCAACCTTGTGCTTCAACCCAGGCCACCAAAACTGACTCCTCATGGATCAGTACATATTTTTCATGATAGGATGTACCGCTAAATGTGAACTATGTCACTCCCTGAGGACCATCTCATGCATCGTCAAGGGAACAAAAATCCTTCCATGATACAACAATCAGTGTTGTTCATCTTCGGACCAACCATCAGGGGCCTCACCACAAAAAACACGGTCTCTCCAGACCTCCACCTCAAGATCCACCAATTGGGACACTTCCAACTTTTGTATCAGGGATTATTGTACCGTCATCTGAAAATACAACCTCTACCCCCAACATCTACCATATGAAGTTTTAATGCTGATAGTTCTTCCATTACTCTCCAGGAATCACCAGATTCATGCGTAGCATCACTGCGTGATTTTCAGCTCAGCACATCAGCTAAAAAATTCGCATTCCTAGGTGTATAAAATATTTAGAAGTTGCATTCCTGTAAGATATACATCCACCGATGTTGTTGTAAGTTCAAGTCACACTGGGACAAAGCATACCTCAAACTCTTATGATCAGTGAAATCCACAAAGCGCTCATCGATGAGGTAATGTCTCCACAACTATTGAGAAAACACCACGGCTGCCAACTTAAGAACACGAGTGGCATAGATGAGTTCATGGGGATGCAACTACCGATACCCATTAAAACAACTGACTTCTGTTGCATGAGATCATAACCTAACCCCAGATGTAATGCATCTTAGAAGACATCAAACTGAACTCCCTCAGCCAGAAGACAAAGGACTAGAGCACTCACTAACTTCTCCATTAGATAATAAAAATATGCATGAAACTGATCAGTCCATATGAACACCTGATCGTTCTTGGTCAAAGATGTCAGAGGAGTTGAAACTCGGGAAAGATAGCTACGAACCTCCTATAGTAGCCTACGAGACCAAGGAAA
Source organism: Viscum album (assembly GCA_963277665.1). NCBI lineage: Eukaryota > Viridiplantae > Streptophyta > Magnoliopsida > Santalales > Viscaceae > Viscum > Viscum album. The sequence continues at coordinate 1,474,743,845 of OY728152.1, read as the reverse complement.
ATTTGCACCTACGACACTGTCTTGGGGGCTTCCCAAGACACAACTGATTATATATTTGATGGATCCACATATACTCTCTGTTGTGACACAACATTCCCCAAGAAATGTACATCTTCAGCCCAAAACTCACACTTAGACAACTTCCCTAACAACTGATGTTGGCAAAGAACTCCCAAAATGTCTTGTAGATGTTCTGCATGCTCCTCTTCAGACGTGGATTACACAAGGATTTCGTCGATGAAAACTACCCCAAACTTGTCTAGGAACTCATGGAACACAACATTAATTAATTGCATGAATACAGCTGGAGCATTCGTCACACCAAACGACATTACAATGAAGTCATAATGCCCATGATGACAACTGAAAGTCGTATTTGGGATATCCTCATCCTTCACACGCATCTGATGATATCCTGACCATAAGTTGATCTTTGAAAACCAACTTTCACCCTTTAGTTGATCGAAAAAGTATATGATCCATGGAAGAGGATAGCGATTGTTTATTCTCACTTTGTTTAAGCGATGATAATTGACACACAACCACAAACTGCTATCTGCCTTCTTCACGAACAAAACCGGTGCACCCCACGGTGACACACTCAGCCGAAAAAAACCACACTACAATAGACCATCAGGTTGTATACGTTTCTCTTGCGACTATGAAGGGTCCATCCTATATGGATACATATAGATTGGAGACACTCCCGACTATAGCTTGATCCCAAAATCGATCTCTCATCGAGGGGGTAAGGCTACAACCTCTTCTGGAAAAACATCAGGGTACACCTCTATGACCCGAGGAAACACCAACTGTTGAGCCTCTCATGATCTTGGCATCATATCGTCCCTCAAGGATGATAAGGATGGGACGCGCCTATGACCCATCCGAGGATCTCTCTCACCAACAAACAAAACCTATTATCCATCCACAAAAAGTAAAATTACCTTCTTCCTGAAGCAATCCACGATAGCCTACACCAAATACAACCAATCCATGCCGAGGATGAAGTCATATGGTTGTATTCATAAACATAGGAAATCTCCCCAAGAGAGGTGTTTCCCCAACACTAGCTCACAGTCTCTACATACTTCAAACAGGTCATCTTGACATCCAACTGGTGTAGTAAACGCCAAGGGTACTGGAAGCCTTTCTACCTCAAGTCCCAATCATGGACAAGGGTAGGGGATATGAAGGAGTGTGTCACTCCTGAATCAAACAAGGAATACACCAAGGTAGAAAACAAGAAAAGGGTACCTCAAACGACATCTTTTTCATCGGGTTCTTACAATGCTAGAGCATGAAGCTGACCCTGACCTCCTCCACAGACTCTCTGACCCTGATGACGACCACCACCATGGCCGCGCTCTGCTCTCTGAGGACGGGGAGCATCATGGGGTTTTCCTCTTCCTGCCTCATCTACTCTCTGCTGATCTAAAGCTGGTAAGAACTGCTGCTGCTGCTGCCTCGGCTAGAACTATCTCAAAGGAGGAACCTGGAGCGTAGCACCTGGTGCACGATGACCACTCTGAAAGGTCGATAAATCCTGTTGCTGATGAGCATGACAACCACAATAAAAACAAGTCCCTGGTCCTGTGGCAGAGTCCTGAGAGTTGATGCCTCCGGAGAAATTGGATATGGATGGCTGGGACCTACCCCCAGCTGAACGAAAACTCTTCTGCCCTGAAAACCAGGAACCCTGAGCCACGGCTCTGCCTCGTGAGGAATCATGCTGATTCCCCTCTCATGATGATCCATTCCTGGACAAAGATCTCTCAATAACCTCTCCCCTCACTAGTACCTCAAGATATGTCTTCTGCATAAATGGGGTGTCCTGGGGCTGGATCTCTGGATGCAAATACTCCTAGAAATTTCTTAGCCCTGGCCTCCACATCTAGTAAGAGGTCCAAATCATATTGTATAAGGTTCCTGAAATAGATTCCAAAATATCGAATAGTAGAGCTCCCCTATCGAAGGTTAAGAATCTGCTGGCGACTGGACTCCTTCGTAGTTGAAGAAAGGAACTCGACTCTAAACTTGACTTGAAACTCCTCCCATGAGATCGCTAACTCCTCACAATCCCCAAGGAACAAGAACCACCACTGCACTGCTGCTCCATGCACCATTGTCACAGCCAAGGACACCCGGTGCACCTTCCGAGCATGTATCAAACTGAAGCCTATCTCGACCTCATCCAACCAGTCATCCATGACTGCATCTGAAACAGAGCCCTCGTACTTCTGCAGACTCTGGAATTGAAACTCTCAGAGTGTCTTCCTCCAAGTGTCGTCATCATCAACCTCTACCCTACGACGATCTACTAGAACAGCCTGCTGGACTTCATCTGTGCAAACATGATGAGGACGTCGACCTGGAGCCATACCTTCAAAATAAAAAATAATTAGATCTCCTAAACCTAAAATAAGGAAGACTCAACATTAATTAATTAATTGTTTTCATTTATTCATTTTAGTCTTATCTATCCCAAGGTCTACCCATTCAAACACAGGAACAAAGAAGAATGATGCATGATCCATTCCTAGGTCTCTACCCTACAACTAGTATCACCCCGTTTAGTAGCCATTGTAAACATGATGATCCATACATCAGATCATAGTGGGCCCTAAACACCTATGTCTCAGCTAGTCTCCAGTATTTACCTCACTTCTTAAACATGAATGGCACCATTGCCCAACCAACCCATGTAACCTCGCATGTGCCTAACACCAAACTCTATCCTATCCCTCAACCAGACCTATGATACCACTATGTCACGACACCCTCTCCAGAAATTGTACCCCTCCATGGCCGACAATGTGATAAGGGAGATAATGACCCCCCAAGTCCTACCTCCAGTAGGCCCCGAGTTGGCGACTAGCATCGAGGGTATAATGAGCACCCAAATGGGAGGCATTACCCTCTAAGAGAAAACATGTGGAAGAGAGAGATAAGATAGACACCCACCAACTCCCACTCAGAACTGAAGTGTAAAATAAAACCTAGGTGCACATATGTAATTTCATGCAAAATTACTACAAATAAAAGGGGAAAACTACATGAACCCAAAGGAAAGTAAAGACAACAACAACCACAAGCCCGAATAGCTCCTGCAACCCCAAGCTTGTAGAAACTAGCTTAATCTCTAACCTACTCTAAGTGACCTGAAACACAGTTTATATATACGTAGGTTGAGTATAACGGTATACTCAGTAGAGTCCTCCCCAAAGCCTCTCGTGAAAAAGTAAAGAAATCATGCTAGAGCATAGTGAACAACAAGGTAAACTAACACGCCACCTAAATAGGTATACTATGTTCCCATCCTCACCACGACTACTCTCACTAAGTAACGCATACAAGAATATAGCATATAGTAAATAATATCAAGGGTACCCCACTACTACTTCCCCACTGGTTTTCCAATTTTCCCCAATGACATACATCCTATCCATCTCTCTCCCAAGGCTTGCCCACATATACCTGGGCTAATCTCCAAAATATGCACCTTGTGCACCACAAAGGCTTTCTCGCAGACTCCTGGGCGAAGTACCACACCATCCTCACAGCCAAAAGTAACCAGGTAGTTTCCTAGATCCACCACAGCTCGCATAATGTATATCATACATCAACTATTATACCTCAAGCCATTACAGCCCATACTACGAGTAAGGATCCTCAAGCCATCACAGCCTATACACATTACACCTATAGCAGTCCATAGAAAACTATATCTAGAATATATGTGTGTGAATAACCACAAGACATTACAACCCTCTACACACATACGTGGAGTAACTAACCACTGTGCCTAATGGGACAAGTATCTACCAAGAGAAGAGAGAGGGGTTAATGGGGGTAGTCATCCATTCACCCTCCCATCAGAATGTTGGGGAAAACACCTCCCAGGGATCATAATCCCTGAGGGGTCAACTTCCCTTACTGACAGGGTGGAGTAGCATATAGAAAACAAAAAGTACAGAATATATTATAACTCACAACCACACCATGGGAATAACCTAGTCTTAGACAGAACTGCACCTAATGTCCCACGGACTTCGGGCTGCCACTTCTAAGACTAGGTATCATGTAATCACACAACCATTTAAAGGGATTTATTAGATGACTTCATTCCATTTTTATCGATTCCATTGTACGTTAATTAATTCTTCAAAACTTAATTATCCATGGACAATTCCACACTAAATTACATTAATATCACATCCAAAATCCACTTTCCCATCAAAATATCCCAATATTATCATTATGATTCATCGAACACCAACCACATGGGTTAATCATCATTTATTCAAACATTCAATAATAAATTACTTTCCCATATTCTCTGTCATTCTAGAAAAGCATCCTTTGCTACTAAACACAAAGGGGATCAACACAGTGAGTAGATGTACTACCTGTCGAGTCTTTTCCTCCTAGAGCAAGAGTTTAGACCCATTTTCCCTTTAGAGGCTAAACACAGAAAGCACGTGACATACCCCGCGTGTCTTCACCTCCTTCAGAAGAAGGGTAAGCAAGACCAGATGCCTTGATCAGTGGAGAAAAGTAATGCAGATAAACAACCAAGAAAAGAAACAAGCATCCAAAAATCAAGTCATCCCATTCCATCATCCCTGGTGTCATCCCCGACACCCACTTGCATAAACCGATGCATCTCGCCACTCTAGGCTTCAGCCGCTGCCACAACCACAAGGCCTCTAGCCCCCACATATCACAAAATCCATCCAGGATCACATCACAGCACAAGAAACAGGAAAGTAAACATCACCAAAATTTGGGATCTTGGCCCTTCAACAAGGCATCCCACCTTCATACATAAGAACCAACAGATTTCAAGTTTACCAACAAAATGAATTAATCACATATATCAACATCAATTCGATTAACATCAATTTGGAACAACAACCATAAAAACAACAATCAGATTCGTTTACATGCCTCTTTGTCTTTATCAAATTAATTATCAATTTATACCACCTTTGCATTCTTTATCAATTTATTCAAGAACAACATGCTAAAAATCAAGGCATAGACATCACAATATCCAACAAATCAAGAGGTGAACTGTTATCATGGTACAAGAAACAACATGCGATCAAAAAAATTCTTTTAATCCGGTTCAAGAATTTAATTATGTCAATTTAATTTTTATCCAAAGGGATAAATCATGCTAACTCTACAATTGCACATAAACAATTAGAGAAGCCATGAATACCCTACCTCAATGTTCAAGGAACCCTCATGAAACCAGGTCGATTCTCCACGAATCCCCCTTAGATCTCCTCTCATAACACAACCAAGACCTAATATCATCATTTTTGACATCCACACACCTAGATCTACCCATAAAGGGCATAGATCTAAGAAGAAGAGAGAAGAGGAGGAGTAGATCTAATTAGATCTAATAAACCAAACAAGAACGATGAAGAAAGACAGTATACCTCAAGAACATAGCTTCAATTCATGATGAGAAACCTCCAGATCACCTCCAAAACCCTTGGAAGAGGTTCTTCTATCTCCAAGGAAGGGTAATATCGAGTTATGGCCACATAGGGGCTTAAACGAACCATTTAGAGGAATAAGAGTTCAAATCCACAATTTTAGGATCTAACATTAAGTGCCTGCATGGTTAGTCCACAAAGTTTGACAAACTGTGTGCTAAACATGCATAATCTTCTACTTTGACAACAATCCTCACACGGTTAGGCTGCACGATTAGACAAACTGTGCACCTCCCGTGCGAAGGCTACTGCCTCCAACACTAAACTTGCACGGTTTGGCCGCACGGTTGAGGCAAACTGTGCGCCTCCCATGTGAAGGCTATTACCCTTCATTTTCCCTTAAATGTCCACCCAAACACTCCCCAAGTCACCTTAACCTCCTGGGATACCTCTAGAACCACATTTTCAGAAAGGAAAGGACTGGAGAGGTCCGGGCCATTACACTCTTGCTGCTCCCAACTACCGTATATACCTTATTCACCGTCCAAAATACTTCCCTAGAGATGGTTAATATTTTAAAATATCATCCCATGTCTCGATCCTCAAGACATCTCATACACTAAATTAAAGGCCCAAATCCCACAGACATCATACCATATACATATATGTGTTTTTATAGAAATTATGAAATCCCAATTGAGGACAATGAATGATATAATGTGATAATTTATATTTGATCCAATCATTGACATTTTTATTTAAGGAATAGATCTGAATGTATAGTTTCTAAAAGGAAGAGTATATAGATGACTCCTATAATGTTATTTTTTTTTCATTATCACTCAAAGGTAATTTTTAAGGATTAAGATTTTATACTTCATAGAGACCAATCCTAAATATTATTTAAAATAGCATTATGATGTTTTTTAAGGGAGCCTATAAGGATTGATGGTCTCTATAAAAGCAATTCCACCATTATAGTCATAATGATAAATACTGTCGAGTGGTAGTATAAACAACTCTTCACCTACATAATATAGTGAATATTTAGGTTAGGATTAAAACTAAGTAAGGTTTAATGGATATCACTTCTCACATATATTTTTTACATACTATGGTAGAGGTTGATTTGACCCAATTTGTATTAACATTCATAATATAGTGTATACCTATGTATTGGGAAAACAATTTAACATAATAAATATTTTTTACCCACATTGGGGTTGAACTCGGTAATAATATATTGGCATGCACTCATTTACATTACACATTTCATTTTCAATGAATATGATCTGGAATATATAAAATACGTCCATCATAATTTGTGGAAGAGGATTCAGTTATAATAGTTTTAAAAGAATATATTAGAATAATTTGGTTAAATTTATTAATGTTATTTCACCCCCATATATGTTTGAATTCATGATACCCTAGGCACTTAACAATTCATATTTTTAATGTTTAATTTCCAAAACCTGGACTTAAAATAACCTAAATTTTTCTTTCGTCACCCTAATTTATATGTTAACCTATATTTTCATCATGATCCAAATATTCATAACCAAATAAAATTTATCTCGTTGAATTTCAAGAAAACCTTTAATAAATGAAGTTTTATTTAAGTATTTACACCAAAAACCTAATCCAAAAATAATTTTTTTTCTAAATAAAACAATGGGTGAAAATATTTAAAAATTACAGCCTAATTCATTCCCAAATATATTCAAAACTAATATATACTATGTATCAAATTAATATAATACCCTTAAATAAATATCAACATGATTTATTCTTTATAATTATATCAATCCCCTAAACCAAAAACTTTTATTTATTTAAAATCACCTTTCCATGTATACATTAATAATTTATATTCATTTTTATAATTTAATATCCATATAATTACCTTAATGTTTACAAAAATTAGAATTATATGTCATTATCTTTCTCAAATCTAACATATTTATTCCTAATCAACCTCAGTTTTCAAATATAGAGAATATATATGTATTTTAAAATAATAATGACTAATTAATGGTATTCCCAATTCATATTTAAAAACAATATCATGATTTCATATTAGTATTTTAAATCTTAACTATATTTTTACAAAATAATTTATCATAACAACCAAAATTTTACCTTACAAATTAGCCTGGTTCTCATCATATATTCGACTCATTTTAAATAATATTTTATTTTTAGGAACATCTTTTGTATTTTTGTTCATTCATATGATTTAAATGTGTGATATGAATGTTTTTTGTGAAGATATGAAGAATGAATTTTTCATAAATAGGTTCCCCTTACAAAAATGTGTAAATACCATAAAAACAGGGCCAAAAATTGAAATTTCATTAATATAATATTTTGGGAGGTATTTTATTCTACAGTGGTGAAATTTATTTATTTTTTATTATATACACCGTGTGCTCCATTCTACTTTCAAAAATTGAAACATAGTTTTTAGTGTCCATGATGCATTATTATATAGACCCTCACTAATCAATATATTTTTTTTTAATTAAATTATATAAATAATATTATATAGTCTTATTTAAATTTTTATATAATATTAATAGTCAAAGAAAAATGAGAAAAATAAAATAATTAATATGTTTGGACTTCAAGAGCACAAGACTACAAAAAAACTATTTTTCCATTTCATTTTTTTTGGTTTTCGATTCACATTATTTATCAAAATGGGTCAGAAAATCATAAAACCATGTCATGATTTTTCCTTAACAAGTGGTCCCTTAAATTATGATGTATTTACATGAATTTAGTCTTTCTATTTTATAAAGATCATAAAACCATTTCAAAAATTTGGGTTTTCTTATTTTTTTTATTTTATATATATAATTATAAATATAGAAAAAAAAATTTAAATTTTTTTTATAAATTATATATATATATAATATAATAAATTTATTATAATGATATTAATGAAAATTTTATATAAACTAATTATAAAAAAAATAAATGTAAATATTAACAATAAAATTTAAGTCATCCTTCAAGTCCTTAATATCTATAAAATGTATAAGATATTTTTTTGTATTTTATGAATTTATTATGATAACCAAATAAGCTAAAATGATATAAATTCCTGAATAAATGGAATGGTGGTTGTGAAAATATTTGATATTATGAAAATAAAATAAGTAAGAATGAAGAAAATCAAATTATTTCTCTATGATCCCATGTATTAGAATTTGATTTCATTCAATACCTGTAAATTTATAATTGACATTATAAAATTAATGGGAGACCACTATTCTATTATCTCCTATATCTTTCCCAATTCATATTTTCTGGTTCTCTGAACAAGTTATATAGGTTCATTTCTTTCCCCCACCTTTCATATTTACCTATTTATATCACTTCAGATACCCATAAAGAATTAACTGAACAAGTTATTCTAACATTCATTTTTTTAACCTTAGAAACCCAAAATGGAATAAAATGGGTTTTATTATAGTGTGTATGTGGGTTTCAAATAAATGTAGAGTGACTACTAGTGATATTTTTTTATGAAAATGTTTTTTAGATATAAAATGGTGTTTGCTTTACAACTAGTCTTCCCCTTCCATCATCTCTCCATATAATGTTTTCTATAATTTCAATAAAAATGAAATTAATTATAAGAAGTATCATTTAGTACTAAGTATATACTTCAACGACTAGGATATATAAATGGACATTTTAAATGGTGATATGTTTGTTTTATTTGATATATTATCATATCAATAATTAGTGGTGGATAACATTTCTATGGTTTTTTGTGGCAGAGATATGCTTCCCCATTTTCACATCATAGACTCAATTAATCTTCTTATAGGATGTATAATGGGAAAGAATCAAATTGTCTTCATGATATAATAGAATGTACTCCAAAACATTCAATGTTTAATGGTAGTATTTATCCCATTCAAATTTATTTTATCTCCCCTCACTAGTAATTATTATAAAAGGGTATTAATGATAAAATTTGATTGAATATATATGATAAAAAAGAAGAAATATATGTTTATGATATCCTTTTCTATATGGGATATCTGTGTTATGAGGATGGTCATTATTGTGATGAGATGTGTGAGATAATTTGGAATGTTATTGTTGATAATGTGATCTATAAAAGATATATTTCTTAGAAAATATAATAGTATAATAATTTTAGAATACTAACTAATATAACAATTATCTTTAAAAAAATTTATTAGATAGTGATTCTGAAGGATGTAATGGTAAAGGGAATTTATGATAACTCCCTTGAGTCTAGGCACCTTGTAGAATAGGAATATATGAGGTAAACTGATGTGAATGTCATTCAAAATTTAAAACATCAAACTTACAAGAGGAATTTGTTTTTTTAGTGAAATATTTGGTGATGGGATAGATAAAACAAATAGGATAATAAAATCAGGGAATTATAATAATTATAATGGATCATAATACACCATTAATCATTAAAGTAACTAGATTGAGATTTAGAAGGCAGTGATAGTGAATGGGGTATTATGATTCACTTTGGTTAAAACTCTTTATAAAGGTGGAATCCACGGGGGATACCTATGCGTGAGTGATAGAAAAATAAATAAATGTATACTCACAAGATATTAGAAATATTTTTGATAGGGATTATTGATTATGGAAACTATAAACAATATAATCCAACAAAAACACTAAAATATTATCTTTCTAACAGGGTTGATAAGATATTTGGGATATTGATATGAAGAGGAGTTGATATTTAAAATGAGGTGATAATGAAGGAATCATATTCCAATGCCTTTGGGTTTAGTCCCTTTATAGAAGAGGTGGTGTTGAGGGAAATCTATGTGTTAGTGGTGGAAAATGAATATTACATTACATAAAATATATTACATGATTAAAATAACAATAATAATAATAATAATATGAAATAAGTAATTCTAATTTACTAGAAAATCACATAGATTTTTTCTCAATGTATTAAAATAGAGAGTTTTTGAATGTAAAGATAAATAATAATGAAATTAAATGAAATATTAATATTATGAACATATTCTTGAAATTTGGCATGTCACTGATTTCCATTCTCGTAAAAACAATAATATTATAACTTTTTCTATATTGAAACATTGAATATATGAGTATGAGCTTTGTACAAATATGATTCATGATATTCATTTCAGTGGTATTGTTAGTGAAGTAATAAATACATTTTTATGCTAATAACACTTTGGGAGTGCATTCCTCCCAGTACAGTGCCTATGATATAAATGCACTTTAAATAGAGAAATTGGATTGAGCTAAAAAAATACTAGAAAGGATTATATAATTGAAATTGTGAAAATAATTAAAACCTTTGTATTGATCATCATAACCTATTTGATATTATTTATTATTTATTTTTAATTGTTAATTATTAACTATAAATTTTTAATAAACATTAATGTTAATTTATATTAAAAAAATTTTATAACTTTTTAAAATTTTTGAATCATATTCATATTGTATTTACAATCTATATATTACTAATTATTAACTATTGTAAGTAAACAATTAACATATTAATACATTTGTTCTTTTAGTTTTATTTTTATTTTATTTTTAGATATATATATATATATATTTATAATAAAACAAAATTTATATTTAAAAATAAATATTTTATAAACCAAATGCATGAATCTGTTTTAAGCTTTTAGGGTTATCAAAAAGTGTAAAATGGTTTCATTATATGAGACACATATTCATAAATAATGTTAACTAAGACCCCAAATAATTAAAATAATTTTAAAAAATCATAAGGGTTTTCTTACATTTTTCTTTGATGGAGCTTGCATTCATTCGTTCATAGGGTTGTTCACCATAAATGTAGATCTCCAGCCACCATAAGAGACTTTCTTTTTATATATTTTTTTATAAAATATTTATCTATGGTGTTCATGGTTGATTTAAATAACCTAAATGGGTATTGGTTGTCATGGTGAATAGTGTTCATACAATATAATGCTCATGTGAACTATTATCTATGGACAGTATTCACTATATAGAGAGTGGCTAAAAATTATTTTTTTTATTTTTTACCAATTATTTATGCTTTGATTTTGTTTCATCATTTTTTTCATTGTAAAAAAATACAATTTCACTAATTATATTACATATATTATATTATTTAAAATAAATCTAAATTTTTAAAATTTATAAAATAATATGTAAAAATGTAAAAAAAATAATATCAATTATATAACAATATATATTATAAAAATAACCAATATAATAAATATTAAACATTTTAATTTAATAACAATATTATATCAATAATAATAATGAAAAAATTTCAAATTAATAAAAAAAATAATGTTTATTTTCATTTCTATAATAAAAACTATTTGTAATTTTAAAAAAATTTAAAAAACATTCTCTATTAGGTTATTCCCTATAGGATGAAATTGTAAGTGAAATAAGAAAAACCTCTAAAGGATCACTCAAGAAACCCTAATGATGATTCTCGATCCTTTGTGGATGTGGTCATCAGTCAAGCTGTTGAGTTAATGTAACCTCCTTGAAACATGAATGTCGAAACTTTTATTGCACCAAAATCATTCCAACATAAATGTAAATAGGAAATTATATTCTCTCTAAATGTGGTTTTCCTACACTCCTTGGATCATCATTTTGTTCTTATCGGTATGTTCATCAAATGTATTCCCTCATTGACCTGCTTAATAATTATTTTGGAATCTATTGGTTTCATTAATTTCTATATGGTATTATTGAAATCCCCAAATGTTGTCTTTAGATTTTCTTCTGAATATGATTACTATTATTTCTGTTTGAGAAATTCGTGCATGTTTGGGTGATATCCCATGAATGTTATTAAAAGGAACCCAGATTTCAATCCCGACATCATACCACCCATCATCCCAATTTGGATTGGATTTTCTTCGCTTTAACTTCATCTGTTCAAACAAGAAGATGCTATTACAATTTCTAGCCAAATTGGAAGTCCATTTAAAATGTATTTTACTACCAAAAATCATTCAAGACCATCAGTTGTAAGGGTTTTCACAAAAAATTACATTTCTCAACCTCTTCCATCTGTTGTTCGGATACAAATGGTGAGTCGGGAATTTTTTTTCAGTATATAATTTTTAAAAACATACCAACCAAATGTAAAAAATTTCATAGGTTTGTTCATTAATTTAAATATTTAAATAATGAATTAAATATCCTAGGACCTCTAACCCATAACAATTCAATATGGGTAGAAAAGGGTAACCTGGAAATAGATACCAATGAATTTAATGATTATGATTATTGGACCTTCATGCATCCTATGGCTTAAAATGGATCTCATGATAACCAAATGCCATAAGAGACTATTCAAATTAATAATGCACAATCACACCCTGAATTGGTGGATAAAGAAGCCACAATGTGTCTCACACCCAATAAGGATATAGTTGGTCCTTCTAAACAGCCACAACCTTTGAGTCCTATTGTGGATGATTTCTCTTTCATGGTGGATCTTGTTAATAATTCTCATCTTGAAGTTGTTACCTCATAAGTCATACCATCTATTCCGAAGGAAAAACATGAGATACAATCTGACTATTGTGAATCTAATCATGATTCCATTGATCACATTTTCTATATTTTAAAATAATAACAGCATTTGAGTGCTAAAAAGGGGATGAAGATGATTGATGACTCTGATAGATTTATTGGTCTACCCCCAAGAAGACCCAGAAATGTTTAAATAATTCTAAGTTGGAGAGAACTATTTTCACCGGACCCTCAAAGATTCAATAAGAAAATCTCATTCTCCTCCTTAGCCTAATGTTGGTGGGGATCCCTTCACCTTATCTGATGAAGACGATTCCTCATTGTGTGTGGATATAGAGGAGTCGCAGGATTCTATTAATACTAGTTATTGCACATATGTTATCAAGGAGGGATATAAGGTGGAATATTACCCCTAGATTAAGGGAAAAGAGAGACATTAATTTGGATGACATATTAATAATGATATAACTATAGATCTGTATCTATATATCAGAGATATGATGTTTGATAAGGTCGATTTAAACTTTAAAGAGACCATGGATTTGATTTTTTTCAACTTTCATGGGAATAGATGAATATGGATGAGTCTTTATAAGGAATTTGATCCATTGATGGGACTTTGAGTTGAATACTTCAGATGTTGTGGTCGTACTATTTACATCTTCTTTTTATGTTGTGTTACCAATGAAGAAATATAACTGAATGAATGATCAAATGTTTGATCCTTAATCAAGATTGATTACTACCTGTAGGGGGATATCTTTTTTATGAAATTGATGAAGAATCTTCAAAATTAATTTTTATATTGGTATTGTGAACTCTTACAAAAAATATCAAGGATGTTTTAGAATCAGACAACTTATGAGAAGTTGATCTTTGCTGTTGAAGATGGATATTTGATGTTATTTATAGAGTATGGTGGCTATAAAGGATGTTTTATTAAGTAAATATTTATTTAAGCTGACATAATTCATTGAAATGTCTTAAAAATATTGTACATGTTTAAAGGAGGGAGCAGATGATTTTTTATTTACTAAAGGAACCCACTGGTGGAATTTGATGTTAGATGTCTTGATGATTCAATAAGGGAATTTGGAAGTAGTTCTCATTAAAATCATTTTACATCCTTCTTTATTTTTTCTTTCATTGACTTTCTATTGGTTCAAGCTTATTATACCTCATGTAAGGATTGTAAATCATTTCTTTAATAATTTTTTTGGGAGAAATTGTTGTCTTTAAACTCCATCATCAAACTGCTCTTAGTAAAAAAATATAAATATATATATATATATATAATAATAAATATTATTATATTTATATAATTATAAAAATAAATATATTTATGAAGTATATTAAGGTATGATCTAGAATATCAAATAAATATAATCTTATTTTCAATATTAATAAAAAATTATTTATAATAAATGCTATTATACATAATACAATTTTTAGCATAATTAATATATTAATAAATATGGCTATATCTATAAACGGAAAAATAAGTATATTATAGGGGTATGAAAAATATGATTACATAATTAACTACGTTTTATATTGTTTTTATATATTTATAAATATAATAATAATTATAATAAAATTAATTATTTTTAGATGTGAATATATTTTAAATATAATTATATTTATAAAAATAAAAAAATATTTATATTTATCATTCTTATACATTTATTTATTATTATAAATATATTTCACTAATTTATTAAAAATATGTATCATATTTAATTGTATTTTTATAAACAAGTTTCTTAATAATCTGGTAAATATAGTTATTTTTCATATATATTTTATATCATAAATGTAAATATATTATAAATATTGTTATAATTATTATTAAATAAATATGTTCATAATTATAAAAGAATAAAATAACTCTATAATTATAAAAAATAAGAATATATTATTTAAATATAATGTAAGTATAAATTTAAAATAATCTAATTTTAATACTATGTAACATTATTTAAATTAAATATGACATTATAGTTTTGCAAACATGAAGATATATAACACAAATATAATTTCAAAATAACACTATTTACCACAAATATAACTTAATATAATGTAAAAATAACATTATGTTTATGCTATATAACATTAAAATAGCATTATATAATGATAATAGTGTTTAAATATAAAATTACATGATGTAAATATGTTAAAAATATATAATGTGAATATGTTTACATCAGTTCAAGGAGGAGGGAAATTCCAAGAAAATATGTCAATTCCTATAATGTACTTCGGGAGACTCAACACTAAGACCTATCCGAGACCCTCAAAGGCATATCCACTAGGCTGGGATACTCCCCTAGGAAAAAATGTGAATATAAAAAAGTTATATGAAATGTATATAATATATATATGTAATGTAAATATAATTTAAAAATACCATAACATAAATATAATGAAATTAGAACATTATTATAATGTTATACAACGAATGAATGACATTATGTAACATCATATAACATATATATAATTTTTATAAGGTAAATATAATGAATGTAACATCGCTAACAGGGAACCACTTACGAGTGTTTCAAACCATTTCATCACATGGCCCCATGCACACCTCCCCACACTCTAGAGGCAGCCTATTATTAGTGAGGGCCTCACACAAGTCTGCAGGGGAGACTATGCCCTCGTGTATGAGTGGTTCAGAAATTTTTTTTCTAGAAATAAAAAAATGAGTAGAATAATAATAATATGAAGTAATGGATGTAAATCATCTAGATATTATAAATAAACCTAGATCCACAATATCCATGTTACATACGAAAATGACGACAATGTATCGATGTTATCTAAAACGAGAGATAATTATTGGAAGTTGGAACACATAAAATACTCTTATATAAAATGTTTAAAAGGAACAAAACTATCCCAACTAACATCGCAAGCCTAAACATAGTCTTGGGCTCCAGGATCCCATGCTATAACTAAGTCAATCATCCAAGATCGGTCACTTTCCTTTATCCCTACCTATATCCATGATGTTTATCTGGTTACCAATTAACAGCCTGAACATGGTGTGTGATATAATCAATAGGCCACCCCCAATAGTGTCTATAAAAATTAGAACACACGAATATAAATTAATGATTATGTAGGTGTAAGCATACAAAATGGTATAAAATGTGTGAACCAATAACTGTGCTGAATATTCATCTTCCTTGAATGCTTTGCTAACCATTCCTAAAATTCCCAAAGAGAAAAGTGTTTGAGTAGGGGACTTGTACATGGTTAGGGTCTATTAATGTATTCATGGTGGTCAAGTATATGTATTGTATAGATAAGACCCAAGATGTAAATAAGGCATCCATATAGTGAAAATAGGTGGAGATGAACCTGGGAGTAACCAAGGCATCACTGGCCTTAGGTGGGATAACCTATAATAAGGTAAGTAACAATATAGCCTATCGATATGGGTCTAAGTTTTTTCCAAGGTGTACAACCAAGGAATTCAATTGGTAAAGAGTCTAATCAATCAATGGATCATGTGCATAGTAAATACCAAGCTAAGAATGATTGGGGACCATGGGAAGAATCCAAGGTTCCTCTTGTCTGAGTAAATCAATTGGAATTAATGGTGTGGTTCATAGGAACTATAGTCTTTAGATATTAAATGATTGAATTTAAGGTAAAATTTTCATGAATTAACTTAATAAAATGACATTGAATTAATTCAAAGGTGGGTATCTGTGTTGAAAAAATTCACAATTAATCAAGGTGGCTTCCTCTGAGTTCTCAAGGAATTTCCTTAGGAATACAAGGAAGAGTCATGACTAATCACTCCTTTATTAAATAAAAATATCTATAATAATAAATGTCTCCTTACACATAAAAATAATTAGAGTACATGTGATAACCAAACTAGTTCATAAATTATAATCAATATAAACTATTACTGTTACATTCATAATAACAAGGGAAAAGGATATCTCTATCCATTTATAATTTCATTGGAAATTAATAAGATCTTGGTGAAGCATACATTCCTAATTAATAATAAATCTATTCATATATTTGAAACAATTAGAACATTTGAGAATACAAAACCAAAATTAATCCACTAGGATTTTTGGTTAATAATAAGCCAGGGGTCTCATAGACATATATATGACACACCAAAAATGTGGATGAAATTGAGAGAAATAATCTCTAATTATATGATGGAAATATATTTGGGAATTTAGGTGTGAAATTAAGAAACTAAAATATGGAAATATTGGTTTATGGAGAAAAGAGTGGGTGGAAATAACACGTTGAATAATAATGACAAGTATAAAATCAAAGACCTTATAGAATATTATAGGCCACCTTCTTTATGGAGATAGATTAACCAATATCTTTTATTGGCTTCCAATATGGGCTAGAGTGGATGTTATCGGAAAATTAGACAAGGACCAAAAAATAGGGAAACAATATTTCTTGAAGTTGATATAATTGAATGATTGATAAACCAATAAATGAAAATAATGGATTGAAGAACCTGCCAGTATGATTCCAATTTGATAGATGGTTAAAGAATCATATCTGGGACATAGTATATACTTCAAATCCAAGGTTGTGTTTTGAGGGAGTTGTTATTGTAGAGGGGGTCTCTCTGTGGGAAATGAAGAGAGAAAAGAGAAAACATATTTTTAAATATGTAATGGAGAAAATGTCATTTTATGCAAAATTACAAAGGAGTATGATTTTCCCATAGAGTTAAACATACATCTAAATAGACATACACATCCGCTTTTCAAGGGAGATAACCACTCACACGATAAGGCATACATGTAATGAAATATTTTGTTAACTGTGTTTCATTGCACTTCTAAAGGAATGCAATATTTCACAAGGATATGCCACCTCCATCTGTATGAAACTAGTTTTATTTGAAGTATTTATCCTTTTTAATTTAGTTCTAACTCATTTCTTTGGACCTATATGGATTCATAAAGTGCTTATGAAGGTTTTGGGTGACTTTGGGGCTTGTTTGGATCTTTGAGCCATGGTTGGGGAAAATGCAATAGGCCACATTATTAATAGGAACCGTGTAAGCCAGTCCACATGGTTTCCCCTAACCATGTGGGGAATTTATGAGGGGTAAGTATGGTGAACAATTCTTCCTATCCATTAACCTAGGTCCTCACTCCCATGATTTTGGTTTGAATTTTTATAGGAGATCCAATAAGAATAGTTGGTGTAGGGTTTCCAAAACTATGCAATAAAACAAAGTTAGGTCCACCTTGAGGAAATTCCATGCACATATTTTCCACACAATTATTCTATATGTTCATCCAAACTATTATCCCCATTAAAAAAATACCATTCATAAAAAATGATTATATCATTACCCCTACCTCTTGTTTATTAAGTCTAGTGTTAGGAAAATAATTTTTTGTCTCCCATTGATCTCCTTTATATATTAAACCTATGATATTAAATACAATGGATTTAAAAACATAGATCCAATATATGTTCATATCATTTGACCCCTTCCTATATGTTCTTATATCATATTAAACCTATATCCTTTTCTAATTCTCTATACTAGGTTATCAAGGTGTAGGCCCTTATGCCCTATTTTCAGGGTGTTTATCTATTCCTCAATTTTCTCTCAATAATGTACATGTAAAGGGTCTATACTAGACATGGAGAGTACTAAAATCTTGAGGTTGGTGGTTTATTATTTATCACTTAATGTATTTATGTTTTATAATATGTAAAGTGGGTTGCATGTTGGTTTCAACACATGATATTCCTCATTTTTTTATTTCTTAAATTTGTTTACCTATTTGGATCCTAATAACTTGTTAGAACCCAAATATCATAAATATAATCCACCATAGAGTGAGCCACACACTAGGTGTTCACTCATACAAACCTATTTTGATTTAATGGTTATGAATCCAAAAACACTTATTGGTGTGTTTGGAATAAATTTACATGATAATATCGTAATGATAGAAAATGAATATAGTAGTGTGGCATGGCCAATTCCCTTAACAATTAAAGTGAATTGGGATGAATATGAGTTGTGCAACCACATCACATGATTAAAGGAAAAATATGAACACTACCTTCCATTTATTAAATGTTAATGAGTAAGGAATTACCCATTGGATCATATTAAAGATAAAAATTCTCATCACTATTGATGTATGGGAATCATTATTCTTGTTTCATCTAAGTGGGTGTAAAAACCCTTATAATAATTATTTGTTATATAGATATGGCGATTCATTATATAAATTTGGTAACATTATTATGACCCTATATATATACATGATACAATATAATTAAATACCATTATATAAATGTTATACTAGGACTGAAAACCCTCTATATATATATGATATGGGCATGGTGTCCCTTTATATAAATTAGACATAAAGAATGGATATATATATATATATATATTATGAAGTCATGGAATCCCTACACGGGATATCAGAAATGGATACCCCTTATTTTATATATAGGCAAGACCCCTTGTCATGATATTGGGAATTGCAACCCCTATTCATGTGATTCCAATAATAGAAACCCAATACTATGATTATCGGTATGGAGTTTCTATAATGTGATACTGGTACTAGTGTCTCTATAATGTGATATTGGTAATTTCATCCCTATAATGTGATAATGGGAATGGGTTACTATACTAATTTGATACTGGGTATTTCATCCCTTGATACTGGTCCATAGATATTTCGGCATAGGATGAAGATGGTAGTGTCATCTTAGATTCCAGAAAAAACCAAAGCTGAAACATTTACAACTATAATTATTCTTTTTTTAATTATTATAACTTCACAATACTATATAATAAACATACTATGGATACTTATAAATTAGATTTTAGAATCCCTACAGAGTTTATCTCATAGAGTATCTGGGAAACTAACAGTACCCAGATGGACTACAAGCCTATCTGAGTTGATAAGGGGAAGAATAATCTAATAGATGCATAAATACTTTCTATATTTGTATGGGATTAAGGTGTAATATGACTGGGATAGAGCTCAAGATACTTGGAGAGACTTTTTGAATTTTTAACTTTTGTTATATCATGTGGGGTATTGAGTGCCTACGTCTATGTAAACATTTTTTCTCTATTTTGTGGATACATGGAATTATTATACAGTTTTTAGGATTTAGTTATAGTTTTTAGTGTAATTTAGTTATTAGATGATATTTTATCCTTTAACTATGGTGGGATACTAATATAGTTGTTTTAGTGTCTGTTTTAGGTATTTCATCTATTTACATATGTTTTTTCTATTAATATATTTATTACCCCATTGTGATACCCTATCTAATGTTCATAGTCTCTCCATAGATACAATATAGACCCTCACTATTACATGGAATCCACTAGCATAAAAGGAGGTATTTTTGAGGTTATGTGGCTCATCAGTTTAAGGTATTTTTCAACTTCATCCTGGTCAAGACATGAAAATATGGTATCATATAATTGATTTTCATTATTTACTATTTTGAGACAATAGTCACGAGATGAGGAATGCTTTGAGATTTGGTAATGAGTTGTTTATGAAAATATCAATCCCATGAATAGAGAAATTCCATCTCTCCCCGATTGTAAATTTCTATTTTTTTATTTTTCTTATCATATATGGTTTAAACCATAATTGGGTGTTATAGTTCAATAGTTATATTACTACTTAAATGATTGATTTTTATCCTTTATCCTTTAAACAATGAGATGATGGAAATGTGGTATTAATCATGTATAATTTTGTGAACCTTGTAGGGAATTCACATTCCTACATATTCAATTACATATAGGAGCATTTTGTTTTTTCATTACCCATTATTTCCATGAGTTCATGAAATCTATAAAAAAAATTAATTTTTTATTACCTTTAATTCATAAAATTGACAAAACATTGTTAGAAAATAGATTCCATACCACAATAGAAACTATTTTTTCTTACTAATAAGATAAAATACACTTTAATCCAACAACTATATGACATTATGTCATGGGACGTTGGTTTTATTGACTAGAACTTGTTTTGGTTATGGTTAAGTGGACAACACATTTTTGGTCATAAGGTTTATGATTTCTGGTGGATCAGAAGTAGTGAATCTTTTGGATGAACTGATTAAATAAATTTGAAATTTATATATGAAATTTAAATGATATATAATACAATAAAACATAGATAATGACCACTGAATGAACTTATTAGTAGGTAATAGGAAACATCACATTTAATATATATAAATTTTTCTATCACTAAAACATGAATTTTTGAGCTAGAAGTGGGATGTTCCTATTACATTGAAATATTTCATAATATTTCTATTTATCTATCATGGAATATTGTATAATAATAATTTATCCAATGTTTTCATTTCGAAACTGTAGAGAAATTCCACCCCTACATCCACTATTCAAACACCTAGAGGGTGGTGACAACCATGCTCTAGAGGCAGTGGGACCTAATCCTCCAGTTATACCTCTAGTAGTTCCACATATAGAACCTATTCCAATTCAAAATGTGGGCAATGAATCATGGATTCCATGATACATTATGTGTCTTAATAAGACAATAAAGAATGCTCCACATGCTACCCCTTCAATGGGAGTGCTGACTCAAATATTTCCGCACCATCATCGAACAATTTTTTCTGGGGATAGTGGACCAAAAAATGTAGAGTTAAGGATGGAGATAGTCTGGTCTATATTCAAGAATCTAGAGTCACCTCCTAGGTGGAGATAGAAACATTCTACTTAAATTCTTCGATGATATGTGAAGCAGTGGTGGGATATTCTAAATCGGGTTGGTTAGTATGAAGAAGTTACATGGAGTTATTTATATTAAAGATTTGTTGATTGTTTCTTCCCTGAGACCCTGAGAATTAATCATTCCTAGGGGTTCATGAACATGAAGTAGGATATAATTATAGTTAAGGACTATTTAACTTGTTTTAAATAGCTCTATATCCTTGCACCTATTTATAATGCTGATGATTCGGAAAATGTGAGATGATTTGAGAATGTCCTTCAACATCCTATTCGTTCTTAGGTGAAATTTTACTGGTTGAATACCATATCTGATATATTATATCGAGAACTTATCACTGAGTGGAACCGAAGGGAAAAAGTTCATGTGAGCTATGATTGTTCATAACCAAGACCTATTACTAGTATGACTAGTGGTCATAAGTAATTCTCTAAGACTATCTGCATGAGTTGTGAAATGTTAGTGCCTCCCACTCATAGTTAGGGGGTATGTAATTAGTGTTAGAATCCAGGGAATTAATGTCCCTAATATCCTTGAGACCCTATTGAGTGACGAGTATATGTAATATTGTGGCATCTCCAATGATTTTGTAGGGCCTTCCCATCTTTACCGATTTGGAGAGGATCTATGATAGCACCACCTTAAGGACCACATTTAGTAGCACTATACTAGGTAGCTATATAGATTACTACTAGATATACAGGAATAGAAGGAGGTCATTACTTGAGTAGGAAGTATTTAGATACACAACAAAAATATAGTGGCCCCACCTTAGGTATTTAGGTTACACTATAGGGTTGTGGATTTGGAAATGTTTCTTAAATGAAACCTATACTAGAGGAGAAGGAAATTGGGACATATTATATTTCAGGTACTATTATAGTAGCCTCAAATATCGTTTCTTCCATATTCAATATATTTGAATCGCATTCCTTCATATCTTTTTTAATTTAGGATAGCTTTGGGATTGAATTCCAATTTTCTATTTCATTATGACACTTGATACATAGTTGGGTATACGTTTAGAGAGTATATGCCAGTGAAAGTCTATTCTTTTTGGGGTAGAATCCTATAATTTCTTATGGGATCTCATCATCCTCAAGATGATAGGATTTGATTTCATTATCTAGATGGATTGGTTGGTTCTCTATCATTCCTATGTGTATTGTTATCACCTAAGGGTGATGATTACATTCCTAGATGGGGGGAACATATATTCACAAGGGAGAGTGTGATGTGTAAGATAGTAGAGATAGAGCAGAAAATCTTATGAAAGGTGGAGTGTCAACCCAAATTTCTATCCTTTATATGGATGATAAGTGACTACATCGGATTGGGTTCTCTATTTTATTTAATTGATTCAAGGATGTGTTATTCCCTAGAGTTTTTTAGTACCTCATGAGAATGAGGTATAGTTTATTATTGATCTACTGCATTGAGCATCACTTAAATACATTAATCCTTATAGGATAGATTCTATCTATTTGTTGGTGATCAAGGTGAAACTGGATGATTTAGAGGCGAAGGGTTTTATACAGTCCAATACTTCTCCCTAGAGTTCACTGTTCTATTTCACCAAGATGGGGAATAAAAACCTCTAGATGTTCATGGATTAATGAAAATTGAATCATCTTAAAATGAAAAAAACAGCATCAATTTACTTTTATATAGGATATTTTTAATATCTCACATGAAAAATGGTTTTCTCAAGGAAAAATATATGATAGATTTATCATCAGTTATGATTCATGACATCAAATATTCCACATACATATTTTTTTATATAGTATGTCTCTAATGAGTATCAAGTTATTTCATATGGTTTTATGAATGTTCGTACCATGTTTAAAACTGTGATTAACATGTTTTTACATACCTATTTGGATTCCTTCATGATGGACTTCATATATGACATCTTCGTATAATCTAATACTCTAAGTGACTATGTTCCCTAATCTTGAGATCATTCTTGAATACACATCGAGATAGAAATATTCATGCTAATCTCAGTAAATAACACATCTAGGTTGGAAATTTTCACTTCATGGGTTATATTACTATAGGTGAATGAGTTTTTGTTGAACTAGAGATGGTGATAGTTGTAGTAAACTTGGAGCATCCCTAGAATGTATTTTATGTATGATGTTTCTTTGGGATAGATGGTTATTACTTGTTCTTTGAAGTTGAATTCTCACTCTTTACAACAAATAATATTGGGTTAACAATGAAATGTGTGATTTTTATATGATATGAATACTACAAGAAAACCTTCCATGAGATATATGGTATATTGACTTCAATGCCGATCCAGATTCTTCTAGTGTCAAGTGGGATCTATATAGTGTATTTTGGTGATCATTTATCTGGATTTGAGTTTTTTTAATGTAAGGAAATATAGTCATTATGTATGGGTCTCAGTATTCGAGTGTTCACAGGAAGAATTACCCAATGCACAATCTCGAGTTTTTAACTATTTTAAAATCCTTGAATTGTTAGAGGCATTACGTACTAAGAGATCATTCTTTAGTGTCTACGTACAACAAAAGCCATATATATATATATATATATATTTTTAATGTGAGAATTAAATCTTAGATAGAAAATATAGGTTGAATATCTAGTGTATGATGAATTTGATATTTATTATAAGCATGGGAAAGTAAATAATGTTGTTGATGCTCTGTGTAGGAGGACTCAGAAAAAGGATATTCATGAAACCAGAAGTAAGTGGCATCTTAAGGCTCTGTTTTCCAAATATACACATTGATGTTTATGACCATCATTAGTAGTCTATATTCTCATTTCTATTAGTGTAATATTTTATTATAAGGAGAGTATATATTCAACAGTTATTAGATATTGATGGTTTGGTCCTACTAGAGAGTGTTTCTAGTGATGGGCTACCTCCGGATTAGAATTTTTGTTATGAAAAAATCGTTCATATACATGGGCATATATGGGTTCCAATAGGTATGACGGAGTAGCTGATGTGTGAGTCTCATTATTCTTAGTGGGTTGTTCATCCATGTATAACCAATATGTATCGTGATATGCACTAATATTAATGTTTTAGAGGGATTAAGCATCAAATAATAGGTTTTCACAATAGTTTTTCCACCTGTCATAATGTGAAGGTGGAAAACTAGTGACCTGGTAGATTTTTATAGCTGTTACAAGTCACAGATTAGAGATGGGAGGTTTTTTATATGGATTTTATAGCTTCTTTTCTAAGTTCACCATGATTAATTGACATGGTCTGGGATTTTTTTGATCGACTGACTAAAGTATCCCACTTTCTTTCTATCTAATAGACGTTTTGAGTTGATGATATGGGATGGATGTACACCTATGATATTATGTGACTACATAGGGTCACTCTTAATATCTTTTCAAATAGGTATTCTTGATTTATATATAAGATATGACAGGGGTTAAAAAAAGCAATGGGTACATAGGTGTTTCTATGAACAACTTTTTGACCTCATACTGCTGGACCGTCAAAATAGAAAATAAAGGTGTTGGAGGAAATGGTTTGACAATGCATCCTTGATTTTGGAGGCTCTTGGGATAAACATATCCCTCTCTTTAGGTTCACCTAATGTAAAATTTATCAGGAGACAATTCATATGACTCCTTATGTGGCCCTTAAGGGTTGGCCATGTTTTTCACCCCTAATCTGGTTAGAGGTAGGAGAGAAAGAATCACTGGGGCCTTTTACTACACAAGAGTCATCGGTGCATGTTTAGAAGATTAGGAAGAGGTTTTCTACTTATCAGTTTATAGTGAAATAAAATTTCCATCACCATCAAAACCCATTGGAATTTGAGGTTGGGGATCATGTTTTTTATGGGTCTCCCCCAAACTGGGGCATAAATTGATATAGTGAAAAATAATTTTTCACTACACTTTGTTAGGTCATTTCAGATTTTAGAGAGAGTCAGGATGGTAGACTATATATTTCTTTTACTACAGTTGTATCATTCCATTCACGACATCTTCCACATTTGAAATATATTCGATTATTATGCTGGACCATCTCATATAGTTGATCCGAATGATGTGGACCTGGATGTTGATTCTTCTTCTGAGTAATATCATATATGAAATTTTTAATAGATCATGATGGGTTTTCAAAGATGGTCTATCCCTTAATTAGGGGTGCTATGAAATAATGACCTATAACATGATGAGACTAGGGAGAGGGGGGTTGACGTACATGTTTCGTGGCCATAGTTTTTCTTAGATACCATTTCACCCCCAAGGATGGTGAACTCATGGATAAGTTCCTTTAAGTGGGGATGATTGTAGGAACCCAATTTTTATATAAGGGATGGATTCTTCTAAATATCTATATAACAGATTTATTTGGTCCTATATAGATTACTAAAGAGTTAACGAATTTTTCCGGGGTGTATGGGGCTTGTTAGGAGCTGAACACCCTAACCGGTGAAAAAATGGACTCGGTCATAAGGTTAACAAAAACAATGTGATCTGGTATTCATGGTTTACCCTAATCATGTAGGAATATTATAGGGTAAATAAAGGCACAAAATATTCCCTAACCATGAACACATGGTTGGATACTTGTGCGGTTGGACAACATTTTTTTAGCAGATTCATGAAGCACGATTGGAACATTGTTTCGAAAACCGTACTATAAAACCATGTGGGGTACCAATTATGGAAAATACATTTTCATAGATAGACCACAATTTGGCCAACTCTATGGACAAACCACGAGACCCAATAAAACTTATGAAAATTACCAGGATCCCCTTGATTTTTTTATCTCTTCCCCCCACATTATTTCCTTATTTCGAATAGTAGGGAGCTCTTATTCTTCCCTAGTTGAGGTTCTTCAATGATATAGCATATGATCTTAAATATCTCAGTTATAGAGGCTTGGATTTTATCATTATTCAACTCATTGGATTTTCTATGAAATTTTCTTTAATCATCTTAAGTATCTCTCCATTTCTCCTTCTCTTGATGGAGTTATTAGGGTATATGCTATTAATAACTATTTTTAGGGTACTTGTCAGTTCTTTCAGTTTCTCTCATACTAGACTAAATGATGGGTAGTTATTGGACAAGGAGAGCACTACAAGCTTAAGGTCAATATTCTAGTATTTTTTCCTCTTTGTTTTTTTATAAAATTTAACATTTTTTGAAAATCAATTTCACCACATGTTTCCCTTGATATTAATCTGTCATAAATTGGTTTTCCAATATTGAACCTAATTAATTGTTATAAAAAATTCATTTTGAGATTATTCACCTAAGATCGATCCATCCCTTAGGTGTACCCTCTTACAATACAATTTTTATTCCATGTTATTGAAATGAATACAACTATTTTTGTGTTGACATAATTTTAAATGTATGTATAATAATGATAGCACATGAATGAAGTTTTCAAGACATGTCTGACATCCTTTTTAATTACAATGAATTGAGTTGAATGTGAGTAGTGAGACCACATCACCTGATTAAATGAAAAATCGGTAACAACCTAGTTGCTATTTAATGTTAATGAGTTATTACTTATCTATTGTATCATTTTAAATCAAATGATTCTTATCACTATTGATGTAAGGACACAATTACCCCCTCTTTTTTTAAATTGGAATGAACACCCTTGTGCTTATTATGGGTGATCCAGAAATGTTAACCCATTATATAAATGTTATACCAGGTATGAATACCCTCTATATATATGATATGGGCATAGAGTCCCTTTATATAAATATGATATCCAGCCTAATGAATCTCTATATCAATATTTGATAATCGAATAAAATTAATTTAATAAAATGTGATATAGGGCATTTTGACAATGTATAAATATTGGTGTGATACGAGAATGAAATTTGTACATGTGATAATAATCATAGAGACCCTATTGTTGTATATGAGGATGACAACCCGAGATGTGATATTGGTCATGGAATCCCATATTCATTTTCTTATGGGCATGAAATCCATATACATTGATACTTTTATTAGGGTCCTTATACTGCGATATCGGTTAAGTAAGCCCTATACTATGATACGATTCAATGGGACCCTATATTATGTAAATGGGTATAGAATCCCATACTAATAGGAATTGCATCACTTTATACTTGTTCAGAGATATTATGAAACGGGTCGAATCAGGTTGTGTAAGCCAATTTTTCCTTATTAAACAAGAACCAACCCATTTAAAATTATTATTACTATTTTTTCATTATAATATCTTAACGCTACAGTATTATACACATAGACTTGATATTTATAAACATCATTGGTGGTGGCATACAAAGTTTTTCTCAAACCATATATAGGCTACAGATGGGACCTATGAAGAACATCTTACTTCATGAGTATATAATGGGAAGATTCATTTTATGGATGCATGAATACATTCTTGACATAGGATGGGATACATTTAATATATTATTGGGGTGGAGCTCAAGATGCTGGGATAGTCTTATTACCATTCTATACCTTTTCTTTATATTGTTGTGTATTAACTGCCTACTACCATGTATATATGATTTCCATATTTTGTAGATACATGAAATCATTATCTATTTAATATGATTTAGTAACTGTTTTGTAGAAATATTTAGTTCTTAGATTATTTATAATGATTCATATAAGGGATGTTAATGGTCTAGTTTTTGTAGTTTCTTTTTCTAGTGTGTCATATTTTTTACAAATGATTTCCCTATATATATACATATATTTATTACTCCACTATTATACTATGAATATAGGAACTAGACACCCAAAAAAACTCCCTAATCCTATAATAATATTCAGAAGCCTTTGGATTATGGGGATACACAGTTGAGGTCATGTGTCCCACTAGCTTGGGGTTCCATTCAGTGGAATCTGGGCTGGGATATCGCACCATTGTATTGGTTTTCTAATCTTGATACCTTATATATGGGCCACACCGTTTATCCACACAGTTACTACTAACCCTCTACTAATCATTCCCGTTCTCAAAAAAATGATTCTCAAAGATCTGAATAAGCCTGAGACTCTCCCAAACCATTGTACAATCATTTAATAAAAAGTATAATGTTATAAATAATTGTTTAAACATAAAACTAAAATATCCATAACTCATAAAATTTTTTGGATGTTACATCCTCACATAAATTAGATAACTCATCCATGAGATTCCCCATGGGAAGTTGATCAACATTTAATAAATATTCTGGTCATGAAGCACAAACATTGGCCTATCTCTCCCATATATCATCATGTATGTGGTCGTGTTTTCATATCACATGGACTATTGGGACACATATTATTTATAAAATATTATACTTTGATCAAAGATCGATATATGATGCTTTTCAAAATAAGAACCAATATCCATGTTGATCTATTCTAGATGGAGATTAGGTTATATTTTAGAATTATAGAGACGCAACTAAGAAACATAAAATACATTTTTCATGGATCAGTTTCTCTAAGGGTGTGAAATATGATATGACACTAATCTAACCCTCTACAAAAACATTAATCATATTATGAATATAGGATCTAACATTTCATGCCACCTAATTCTTTAATTCCATATTCTATGTGAAACATGAAGGAATACATGTTTCCCATGATAGAACGCAAGGGGTCGATAGTGATGGTTCACATATGAATACTTCCTAGACTAAGGTGTATCAATAATGTTTTTATTAAGATGTAAATGATCTAATGTTTCTTGAATGATGCAATGTCATAGTATCACAACCTAAAAAGACTCTAGCTAGTACATGGGTGATTGGAATATCCTATCATATAAGGCCTTATCAGGATCCATCTATATTGTTTCCTAACAATTATTTTTGTAGGAGGAATCTACATTATGTATTTGTTTCTCCAAAGATCCCCAAAAATCAAAGAAACATGCTTGAAGTATATATTACAAGACCTTAATAGTATGCTCAGACATCCCATTAGTTAGTAGGTGATAGGTTCTATTCATAAGTTCTTGTGATCCCAAAGCCATAGTCATTCCTTTTCAAATCTCTAATATAATGTTATCATCACTATCTAAATTGAAGAATGAGGGATTCTATGATGTTGGATAATATTGAAAAATCAATATATACACATTTAATCTAAAAAATGGTCTCTTTGATAGTCATAATGTTAGTATCATACATTAAACTATCAACCATCATCCATATATTGTTAGTACATTAGGGTGTTGTCAATTAACCTATCAAAAAAATCCACGATGACATCATCCAATTTCCAATATGGAATGAGAAATAGCTATAAAATCAGTGTTGTCCACTAGTGTTCTTACTTCACCTACTGATAGGTGAAACCTTGACTAACAAAACCCCTTAGATGCCTTTTAATCCTTATCTACTAAAACTCGATGTGTATGTCATGATAAAACTCTCTAATCCCGATGTATACATCCTGTATAGAAGTATGATATTCCAACATCAATTACATATATATTTCTTCATAAACCCATATGAATATGTGAATATAGTATATCTCATCCTCATCAACAATCCATCCTAGAGCTAGGTCATCCTATGAAACACTCTCCCTTAAGAAGAAACCCTTGAGGTATAAATTTTTTTTAACCTTCACATTCTCTAAGGGTGATTAGTTTACTAGAAAATCCATAATTATAGTATGTTTTTATTCTATTGGACTCCTACATGCATATCATAAATTAATTAAATTATATAAAAACTTCTATTAGCCTAATGAATAGCCTAAATTTATTATCTCTAGCTAAAAGATTCAACAACGAAATTTCTTTTCCCCATAATTTAGGGAAGCTCAAAATAAATGGGATAATAGTATTAAACCCACATCTCCTATATAAAATATTTTTTATTCTACGAAATTATTTACAAGAGTATTTCATGGTCTATTTTCACCAAAAAATGATCTTCCAATATATATTGACTCTAAAAATGCGAGGCATGAAGTACAGATTCCAATTTATATTCATGTGTAGGGTACTTCTGCTCATGAGTTCTCCCTTGAAATAACCCATAAACTATCACTTCAACATGCCACATTTGGAAGACTTCTATCAGGATAGATGAAAAAATAACTATAAACAATATTAATTCTTCTCACCTCAAGATGAATAAGTATTAGTGATGAATTCAATCTCTATTTCAACTTATAAATGGATATCTCGTAGTGTTTAGAAAACATGTATTACACTACTTTATTTTCCACACCCATAATTTATGCTTCATGATAGAAAAATTTATGAATGAGGAACGTATAATAGATATCCAACCCCATGAAACTATATATGTGAAATAAATTATTGGGAAAATCTTAATAAACTACAAAAGTCGCATTCTTTTGGTCAATAAACACTCTAGTCTCAAAGATAATGTGAACCGGGAAGTGTACCATGTCATTCAAAAATTCAAATTTGGTGAGATGAAAAAAAATATAGTGTAATATTAGTTAATTTATAATGATATCAAGATGTTTGTAATAGACATGTACATTGTGATACTACAGTAAGATGTTATCCATGAACATTGTAACAACTGAATCCAGATATGGGTGGAAAACCCGATTCATTAGAACCATAATGATCACGACCACATTAATCAACCAAATAGGCATAACATAATAATCATAAAGTCCATACCCTTTCTAAACACATTATTATGTATATTAAAAGGCCTAAATCAATCCTAATGATACCTTGTCCTCAAATCAATCATTGAGAAAACATAATATCCTATGAGTTGGTCGAATATGTCATCTATATATGGTAGTGGATATAGATTTTTTACCATTATTTACTTCAAACAATATTAATCTATATAAATAATGAGTGTTTTATCCACCTCAAAGGTGAAAATCACTAGTGGACCATAAGGATAATTATTAGATCATATTAAACTCCTAACATCTAAGTCCTCTAACTACCACCTGAGCTCATGAAACTCAGTAGTTGGTAAACTATAAATGGAAATAGATATTGATGTTTCTTACACCACTATATTTATCGAATAATATACATATTCTTATTAAGAGGTTGTATAGAAATTTCATCAAAGAATATTTCCCTGAAATGCTCTACACTGAGATGGATATATGCCTAAAATGTTCCATGGTTTTCTATGTAATGGCTAGAAATCTGGTCTGTCACTCCACACTACCAAAGATAATTGGGTCTAGATTGACATTCTCATAAATCCTGTTTTCTTTTTTAATATATTTTCTTCCCGATGGATATATAAAAAACCCTTTGGTGATAGAAATTCACTTTGTAATGATAAAGAACAAATTTATCCATCATGAGGATGATATCAATTCCTATAATCCATAGGAATTAGAGGTTCTAAAAGAAATGATTACTTACTACCTCAATGGGGAATTCCATTCCATTGCATACAAATTATTTTTTAATTCCTAATTGAGCATGAATTTTCATTACACCATAGAATATCTGATTCTAAAAGCCAATAATTTCTGTGATATTCAGGGAGATAAAGAATGTGAAGCACATTTATCAAAAAGGGAAGACTCTAAAGTAGATGGTACCATGAATTTACCTCATAATGTTTTTGTAATAATAACCTTTTAATCATGTATAGGCTATATATATATATATATCGAGCCTAATCTACACACTATGTATTGACCCCAAACATGGTATCCCAAAGTCAGTTCCTTACATTATTAAATTAGAAAAAGATACAAGGAATTATATCCCAAAGAAGAAAATAATATAGAACACCTGATAATATTGATACATAATTTAATCTTTCATTACATTTTAAAAGATAATGAATCCATTTATAACACAATTATTCTCCTTTATAAACCCTATATATCAGTCATAGTAAACATAATGACATCCATGGGAAAAATAAAACATAAGAAATGGGTGATTATAAAGGCCCAGTAATAGTTAAGTGTCATAAAAGAAATAATAAATGAGTATTTAAATTATGGGAAGGTAAATAAATAAAACATATTCCATTTATTCAATAATATGAACATAAGATGATTGGCATAAAAGATGATCAAAAATGCCACATGAATAATAACATGATCTAGAAAACATAACTACGGATATTCTAAAAATAGAATAATCACATTTAATATCAATAAATAATCTCATAATTAGGGAATTCATAATGAAGGACTTCTAAAACATATCATCAATGACTCATACATGATGACTACATACATGGGTAAGGTCTTGGAAAAAATCATGTCTAGATTGTCTTGTGAGCCCTACTGATACATTGATAGGATATAGGGGCCCCTCCCATCACATACTAACTCAATAAATTATTCATAATAATGGGGTGAACCATAATAAACATATTTATTTGTATTCAAACTATTATAAAAATGGTAAATAACATTACCAATTAGGTAAACATAATCACAAACCATCCAGAGTAATATGGTGAATGATGCAAAATAATACATCCCCAGTCAAACTAATCAATAAATATTTGTTAAAATATGGATAATGGTACCATAAGAGATAAACCTCAATGATGAATAATATTCAATAATGGATTTTTACATAGATGAAAATTACTAAAATGATATCTTTGGAAAATTATTGGCGAAAATAATCTTTCAGCATTATAACGTGTCCCATACCACATTGAAACATTTAAACTATAATCCCTCTGAAAGAATAAAATTAAATGATACATATAATATCATTATAATAATGATATTGATGATATAACATGTCAATGGAGTAGTATATACATCACATAACAAAATAAATTGTGTATAAAGTATATATATTATAGAAGTAAAAGTGAAGTGAGAAAGCCTTACCTCAGGCTTCCCTTTAGTGTATCATTTAATAACCTCATATATAATGGTTTAAATAATGTTCATAACTCATTACATAATGATATTAATATTTATAGTACAATAAATTATGATTTTATAACATATTATGACCCATTGGTTAATAATATTCAATTATTTTCATTATTTCAAGTGTTTTTGTTACATGGTTAAATGGTCAATCTATTTGTGAAAAATTATTGGTGTTATTAAAAAATCGGATTACAAATGAATTAGTGGAATGGGATATTATTAATTTAAATTAATACCTATAAATGATCTAATATTTATATATTTTCTCTTACATGAGGATTATTCATTAGATAAAATGATAATGATAATGTTTCAGTTAATTTTGGCATTTTTTTCGAACACCACATAATAGATTCATCTTATCTACTATTATGAGTATACATTAGTTCCAAAAAATTAAATAAGTTATAATATACTTATTTAAAAATAAATATAGTTTCATGAACCTCCATGAATCCAATAATTGAAGTTAAAAAAACAATTATTCAACGATATGATTAACCAGTATAACAATGACATTAGATTCACCTCTTTGAATAAGAGGAGGGAAAAAAGGATGTATATAGGATATTAAATAAAAAACATAAAATTAAATTGTGTAAATTATTCTTAAATTATTATTCCTTTATGGATGAATTGGTTTAGTATAATTTCTAAAAACAAAACAAATTATGAGAGGTGCTTTGAGAAAATTACCTTTTGAATATTACCTCTTTGAGAGACCCATGATGAACATGGATTTTGAATCATAGCGAGTCCAATATAACATGGATGTGAGGAGAGTGAGGAGGAGAGGTTGGGGAAGATATTTTTGGATCATAAATGTTTGTGGGAAGAAATCGGGTTGTGAGGTGTGGTATTTATATATGAGGAGTGGTGGGTTGAAGTGATTAAAATAATGGTTATATTATATATAAAGAAAACAACAATGTGGTGGAATTAATATTCAAGAATTTTTCCATAAATTAGAATTTTAGAGGCTGTTTAGGGATGATAAATAAATCAAAATCCATTAAAATTATTATTATTTAGGTATTTTAATACATTACCTTATTAAGAATAACATGTTTCATTTTTTACCTATATCTTAGTAAATAACATTTTTACCATTGTATAATTTTTCATGGATAGGAAAGAAATTGAATGTATTTTTTAAAATCCTGATTATATAAATAGAATCTATTTTAAAAAATTATGTTCATATAATTGGGGTAATTATATTTTAAAATATATTCTCCTAAAAAACACAAAATCTTGTTTTTTAAAGAGAAAAGTTTGAAATTTTGAAAATTTTTATATCCAAATACATTGAAAAATTTATAAAAATTCCATAAATTTGATTTATTTTTATATAAGTAATATAATTAAACATAAAAAAACTAGAATAAAATTTAACTATATAAATAAATATGATGAAAACACATTTTACAATTAAAATTCAGTAGTTTTAACTATTGAAGAAAAAAACTTATCAGAAAAATACCAAAAAATCGCCCAATGGTAATTTTTATATCTCAGTTTGAAAAATGAAGTTTATTTCATCAAATAATAGTTTTTCATTTTTCCAAAGGTATAATTTTTATATTTTAACCATCATAATGGTAGGAATAATACCTTTAGAAAGAAAAAATTTTATTATTAAAATTTGATTAATCTTATCTTAAGAATATACAACATATTGAATGAATTTAAAAAATTTAATTGAATATATAAAATATAAATTTAAATAATATAAATTTAAAAGAGTGTTAAATTTAATTTACAAATATAAAATTCCATTGTGTATATAAAACTAGTTGTTTATAAAACCCTTCTTTCATGATCAATTGGATTTTATTTTCATTTCTACGAAATTTTTAATCGATGGATTAATTTTATAAATATTTGTAAACTATTTTTTAAATTTATCTAGTATTATTATTTCCCAATATTCCAATGGCTCTCTGATAACTATCACTATTAAATAATAATATTTAATTGGTTTGTTTATTCTCATGATTCTGCAAAAAATGTATTCTATATGAGAGAATAAATTTAAAAAGAGACATACCATACAATCATGGGGGGTTACATTCAACCTTCCATTAATAAATAATGTCCTCTAAATTTTCAATTTCACTTTCAAAATAATTGTTTGACACATGAAAATTCTTTTATTGGAAAACCACATCGTAAATAGTGTTAATAAAACATCTCCTTAATAAGAGGGAAATAGAAATGTGAATTCCAGAAAAAAAAATTACGATTTTGAATAAGATAAAATTTGTGAGGAGTGAAAACCATAACATAGAAGGGAAATAAAACTATGATGTTCATATGGAGATTGATAGAGAACATGGTCATCAGAATGTCTATTATTACACAACTTTAAATATGTGATGGGTTAAAGAGGCCATTGAATTTTCAGTAAAAAATTTAATTGTGTAACATTTTTTATTCAAAATTAATTTCCTATAGTTGAGGTATTAGTTAACTATCAATATAAGAACATGATAAAATCATATAAATTGATTTATTTACTAGTTATAAGTCTAATATTATCTTTTTGGTGATATTTTATCTATTTTCACTCTATCTCTTACGCTAGTAAATGGATGTTCAATTTAAATGTTTCATGGCTAAAGAAAATTAACGAATAATAAGATCCAGAAGTCACTCTTCCAAATATTAAATATATATTAGAACCAAAATGGTTATCACATGTTATCAATAATTAATAATATACAATGTTCAATATAATTCATTCCATAAGTGTTTAATCTTAACACTCATCAAAAATATGTCTATCAAAATTCAAAACCAAAATGTTTTAAGGATGGTCCCTTATTTTTTAAAACATAAACTTATATTCCCCAATAAAAATAATTTAACACTTAATATCACATACCAATATGTTAATATATTCCTTTACTATGTTAATAACCAAAATTACGATAAAAACATATTAATAACATGCATGCTTCATTATTCATTATGTAAAACTAATGTTATTGGATATATTCCTTAATTAAAAAAGTATTTTTAACTCTATCAATGCTAGAACAAACCAATTAATCAATAAATAAATAATAATACCCATGTTATATCATCTCTTCATCCAAAAATTACTATCTTAACATCAAGAACAAATATTATTCAAAAAGATAAAAATTCCACTAAATCACTTTTCCTAGTTACTGGTATTATTCATCACTTTTTTCAATATCCGTAAAAGAAGATATATTACGATACAATCATTATATATTTTATATTAATTATAAATATTACATCACTGATAAAATAATAAAATAATCTTATTCTTGATTCAAGACAAATGAATATCAATCATTCCTCTTTTTTTCGGTTAATATCATAATATTGACCATGATCTATTAGCCTCTTTTGTGGTATATTTTTTTGATTCATAAGACATTTATTGACATAGTTCCCATATCCTTTAAGTTTTATTATTCTAAATTGGACATTTACTTACATGTTTTCCCATATTATTTAAACTACAACCATAATGGGCTTTCTCTTGACACTGGTAGAGAAATCAGATTCATTTTATTCAAGTACTAGTGTGTTTATATCCTCAATTTTCACATGTGGGAAAATTTTCATTTCCATTATATTTTTATCCATATTTTCCGTAGATATAATATTTTTATCATCCTTCCCTATGAATCTATAATACATAGATAATCCTTTCGTTATCTAATAATCAGATGATTTTATGTATTCATTTGATTTGATTTTTTTCTAGAATAGTCCCATTTGAATGACTAGATTAATACCATAAAATATTCAATCCTTATAGATCATGTACAATAGTGAGGTTCCCATTATTATAGGATACATTTACAAATTATTATATACACTATAATAGATCATATAATTATTATACATATTGTATAATCCCAAAACTGGTGAAATATAAAACCTAAATTAGAATAATTATGTACAAATAATTTCATTATCTTAAACTTAATTTATATGGGGTGTTATTTTATAAATATACAAAAATTCTACATTGGGTTATGTTTCCTAATATTTTATATCCTATGTCCAGATCTTATGGTTTATATAAAACATACTCAAATAGAAAACATCGATAGCACCGACTCCAGTAGCCCAGAGTTGGGGGCATACAATATTACATTGGAATGAGATACAAAGAATCAAATAACCTAGGAAATAATAGTTTAGTTTTCTTGGTAAACTATGAACATTTGAGAGTCATAAATTACATTTTAAAACATAAAATACAATATGATGATTCCCTTTAGAGAACTATTATTCTCTTTGATTAACACTATATATCATTCATAATAAATTACAAGGAAACATGGGGATAATAAAACATACCAAGGGGGTTAGATCAAATGATCAGTAATGGTGATGTACAGAGCAAGCAATCATAAATATGTAATAAAATTACAGAATCTTAAATAACTTAAACAAATTCCATTTAATCAATAACTTGAGGAAAATATGGTAGGTGTTAAATATGATAAAATAATTCCACAAAATTAATAAAATGCGTTATGAAACATAACCATGTTTATTTTACTAATCATAAAATCACATGGAATATAAATATCTAATAAAAATGAGGTAATTCATAATTTGGGACTTCTAAAATATACAATCAAGGTGACTACCCATAATTCTAAATAAATTGGTAAGGCCTCGGCCAATACCCAGTCTAGTTTATCTTGTGAGACCCACTGATTCATCGAGGGGCTATATCAGACCCTACCCATCACATACTAAGTATAATAAATTCATCATATGAATGTAAAGAAACATAATCAAAATATACATTTTATTGAAAATATCATTCAAAATTTGAATAAATTTCAACATTAAGTAAACCAAATCAGAAAACAATCAGAGTCATATGGTGAATGGTATCTAATAGATCATCTGAAATCAATCTAATTAACAACCATTTAAAAAAAATATGAAACATGGTATTATAAAATATCAACCCCAATGTAGAATAATATTCAAAAAAGTTTGTTCAAATAGATGAAAATAATTTAAATGAGTTCTTTGAAAATTTCATGAGGAAAATAATATCTAAACATTACAAAGTCTCCCATACGTCATTACATCATTTGAACTATAATACCCATTATGGAATAAAATTAAATTAAACATATAATATCCTAAGAAAAACTACATTCATTATATAACATTTCAATTGAGAATTATATACCCCACTCACAAAAATTAGTGGTGAATATGTCATATATCTCATAGAAGTAAAAGTGAGTTGAGAAACCCTTACCTCATGCTTCTATTTTTTGTAGAATTATTTAAAATCCTATATAATGATTCACAGAACTTTATTAACTAATTTAATAAAAATATTGATATTTATAATTCCTATAATATTGATTTTATTCATCATACTTCCCATGCAATAATAGTATTTCATTATTCTCATGGTTTTTAGTGTGTTCATTTCATGGTTTCATTATCGGGTTATATGTGTAAAACTATGGATGTTATTTTAAAATGGTATTAAAACCCCAAATTTGGAATGTAATAGTATTAATTTGATTTAATTATTTTAAATGGTACCATATATCATTGATACTTATTACATTAAGAAAATTCATTAGATAAAACATTAATGATAGTTATTTGGTAATTGTTTTGTGGTTTTATCAAAAACTAATGACTAGTTTTGTTTTATGTACCATTATGAGTATATATAAGTTAAAAAAACTAAATGGGTTATAATATAATTATTAAATTTTTTTTTAACCATATAAATAATTTTATGAAAATAAATGAAGGTGGTAATGGAAAAAGAACAAAATAATTATTGACTGAGATGATTAACTGACATGACATGGACATTAGTTTCACTTTTTTGAATAAAAGGTGGTAATAAAAGGTATGAATATAATATATTCCATTAAATACATAAAATTATATTATTTAAATGATTCTATAAATAATAATACTCTATTTATTATGGATTTAAGGATACATTATAAATAGAAAAGAGATTGAGAAATGTGTTTTTTGAAAATTGTCTCTTGAATATCACCCCCATGAGAGACCAATGAGGATAGTGGATTTGGTATTTTGGTGATAATAGATTAACATGGATGTTGGGAGGTTGAGGAGGATATTTTTGTCCAAATATCTGATTATTTCAAGGCTTTTGGGTCAAAATGGAATGGTAAGGATTTTTATTTACACTTGAGCATTAGTTTTTTCAAGTGATTAATATAATGATTATTTTATATTTAAAGCCTATCACGTTGAGGTTGAATTAATTATCATCTACTTCTCTATATATAAATGTTTTATACTCATTTTATGGTTGATATATACCTCATGAAACCAATAAATGTTATATTTTTTAGTAGTTTTAGGCCTCTATATTTTTTCCATTAATATGATTCAATTTTTACCTATACTATAGTGAATAATTTGTATACTATAGTAACATTTTTTATTCCTAATAATAAAATGGATATTAAAATATAATTTAGATATTATAATTTTCAATACAGAAACCATATTACCAAATTCAATTTAAAAAATGGGAAAAATTCTATTTAAAAAAAATAATACCTCATACATAATGAACAACCGTGTTTTAATTTGAAATGATAAAATATTTAAAATATTTTTATTATCCAATTTAAATTGGAAATTGATTCTAAATAACAAAATTGAATTTATTTATGTATAATTTATATAATTATTCTTTTAAAAAAATTATACCTTTACTGAATAAATACTATAGAGGAAAATGCATTTTTCAATTAAAATTCAATATTGTTCATTATTAATATAAAACGAAGCTTATTTGAAAAAACCCAAATTTCATTGTAAGATAATTTTGATATCCTAATTTAATAATATATGTTTATCCTTTCCAAATAAATAATATTAATGCGTCAAAATTTATATTTAAAATAGGTGTGCTATCAAA
Organism: Viscum album; assembly: GCA_963277665.1. Lineage (NCBI taxonomy): Eukaryota > Viridiplantae > Streptophyta > Magnoliopsida > Santalales > Viscaceae > Viscum > Viscum album. Next base: position 1,474,703,250 of record OY728152.1, on the reverse strand, counting down.
AGGCAACAAAACTACCTTAAGAAAAAATATATTTTGTTTTATGCTTAAAATTGAATTTATTCATATATTAAGACTCCCAAACATATTGAATAAATTAAAAACATTTGAATAAATATATAATATATAAATTTCATTATTATATCTTTTTAATAGTGATGTATTTAAAATATTAATATTAAATCCTATTAGAGGTATAAATATAGTGTTTTGTAAAAAAAATTTATTTATGATCAATTAAATTTTATATTAATTTATAATTAATTGATAATCAATGAATCCATTTAATTTATATTTTAAAACTATATTCTAATAATTTAGATACTCTCATTCTTTCTAAATATTCTAATGGTTGCATGTTAACTATATAAATTAAATAAAAAAATTTAATCATGTGTTTAAGAATGGTGTTCAGTATTATGTATGATATAGAAAAGATTAAATTTAATAAGAGACATATCATGAAATATTAGGTTTTTACACCCTTGAGATACAACATTACTACCTAGAGAAGGTCCATGGAGTTGAAACCATATGTGCTAAATATGTCCTCCTTGATCATGTATACTTCCTTTCCATCTATGACTAGTAGTAAAACAGCATTTAGCCTGGCATAGAGCTAACGATCCTACCCCAGATGGTAGAGCTAGTTTGGATCTACATCAACTAGGAACTGATTGAACGTTTTAAGAAAACCTCTAAACATGCACTGCTGTTCCACTATCTTGGCACTTAACATGTACTCGGTTACACTAAGGCTTTACAAGACCTTTTCAACCTAGTTATATCACACTAGGGAACTACTTGTGTTGATTCCATATGGTCCACTACACTGTTGAGATCCATCTAGATGACATTTCCAATCATAAGATGAAATACTACCCTACCTCGATGCTAAACCAGAATTCCCCATACTATCATCTCCCTCAAATTGTTCCAATAGATAAGGGATTGATTTATAATTCTTGATACAATTATCAAATGAAAAAATATATACCTTTTTCTCAAATGGAATACCTAAGACCATCCTCAATGTATCTCAGTCTAAGAAACTCATCATCAGTGAATCATGGAACAAAAAACATTATATCATATATGTGAGCCAATGAATCCATAAAAAATAGGAATACTTTCTCTAGAATTAGAAATTTCCTTGTTCTGTCAACATTCAGCGTCTCCAAAATGATATAGTAATATATGACTACATGGAAATCCCTCTTAACCATATCTTGATGAAAGAAATCCCATATAATAATGTATTACCACCATTTCATAGAATAATTACGTATATAAGAAATGCTAATGACCCACCCATTTGGAAACGTCTCTAGATTCACCATGATAGACGATATGACTTCTATCCATGTCTCGAAATCCTATCGGTTCCCATCCTTCAAAAACAAGGGAGGTTTGTACCACTGGAATTCCTAATAAGCTCTCCAATTATATGTATAGGTAACTGGGCCCCTTCATAGTATTCCTATGTTATAGGAAATCCTCTCTAAACTATTCATATATTCCCCATGTCATACATAACTAGAAGCACCACATGTGAAATTACAGGCAGGTTAGGTCCCACTACCTCCAGAGTGTGGACATTTCAACCTATTTGGTTCTCGACTAGAGGATGTAGTAGTGGAATAACTGTATAAATTCTATGAAAAAAACCATATAATAGACTAGATAATGATAAATATCATATATATATATATAAGAACATGAGAGGTACACCCCTTTTTATATATGATTCGTACCCATATCCCTTCTCTTAAATCTGAGTCGGGGTGATGTATAAAACCATAATGAATCAATAGTGGAATTTCTAACTACCCACTAATATGGTTAGGTAAGGTTCAATTTATCTATTTAAATTCCCAGTTTGGTATATAGTGCATCAATTGTATGTTATAGAAGAAAACGCCTTTAGGTTTCATTTAGCATTACTATTTAATGGAAGCAATTTCCATTTAAAATTTTAACACGACATTTTTTAAATTAAATTCATATGTAAATATCATCACAAATTTAGATGTGACTATCATTCCTAAGTCTTGTGCTTTATATGATTCAAATAGAGCAACAAGTATCTATATCCGTGATTTTATGATTATTCAATAAAATATATCACCATTCCAGATTTATAAATGTAGACACACTCTTTAAATTAAAATTGGAATCAATTTAATTGTAAAAAACTAATGTTCCATCCCATGAAACTAATGTCTCAAGTTTCTAAAATGTGATAATTGATTAATTAAGATTCCACCCACAAGATATATAGGAAAACAACATTTACATTGATGTAGAAACATTAAATTATATAATTATTCAGATACTTCAAGAAACATTATATTGATAATAGACATAGTTTTCATGTAACTATACATGTTACAGGAACTGGACACAGTAATATAAATATTTCATTACATATTCATGATATGATAATTCTCAACTTCCTATAATGATGCATGAGACACTATCTATTTTCCAATGCTGGCATAGTGTAATGATAAAATTCAAAATTATTAAATTAAATCAGTTGTTTCACCCAATGGTGAAATCAATACAAATGTAATTAGAATAATTTATAACACCATATCCCATCCCAGAAAAATTTGGATTTCCCCATATGTAGGTTAGCTACTCCTAGTCATGTGATCTTTACCAAATTCCAACGTCCGCTAATCTATTTTCTAATAATTACAAAAAAAATAAGGATATAAAAAATCATCTCTGATAGAACATTATGATGCCCAGAATAGGGAAACACTGACCATTATCCCGAATTTGTTAGATACATGGACTCAAGCACACCACCTCATACTCCATAGGCTAATGACTAGAAACGAGTTTGTAGGTTTTGTATGTCTTGAGAAAATTCTCCCATGTCAGAGTAGAGAATAATTGTAAAATATAGGTAAAAAATCAATAGAATATATAATAATAAAATGAAGTAGAGTATGAAAATAATAAATACATAATAAATCTATAAACATCCAAAATATCTAAATCATATTAAAAATGATGATAATTCCATAATTCTTATCAAAAGGTTGATTAATTCCCTATAGTATGAATAACTATATACAATACATGTATATGAAATGGGGGAAAATACCAAGACTATCTCCATTATAATTTCGATCACAAACATAGCCACTAACTCTTACCCTATAATAAAATCATTCATATGAAATTAGTGCTTTACCTTGTCCCTATATGAATCCATGAGTTATGTCAGGGTACCAATCAAAAACCAATTTTTTTTTGAGATATACATAACACACCACAATCAAATATTTCTTTAATAGGTCTGTTACAAGAATATAATTCTAATTGTGTGTGGTAAAATAATAATAAATGAAATAAAATGTAAGAAACAATTTCCTTAATAGGATCAGTTCCTCATGGGAAGCTCAATTGACCATACATACTTCAAACCAAGATGAAAGGGTCTGATTAGGGGACCTATAAAATGGAAGGATATAAAGATGTTTTCATGGTGTCCTGTTATATTTAATGCATCGATGAGACCCAATGAGTAATGAAGGTGCATGTATAGTTATTATTGGAGGATAAGACCCAGGTTGAAACCAAGTCACCCTTAAACATAGGGTGGTTAAGATAGATTAATGAAAATAAAAATGCAACATAGCGATAGGTGTAGAAGTCTAATCCATGGGGAACAACTGAGGTATTCCACTACAAATGTGTCTATCCAAGTCCATGTAGCATATTTATAGTAAATATTGGGGTAAAAATGGATGAGTCCAAAGGAAATAAATCAAGGAACCTAATATATGAGGGAATCAAGATGAATCCAAGTATTGGATTGAAGTCATTCATGTTTATTGATCTAAATCATGTGAATTTTCATTACCATGATAAAGAATTCATATTTTAATAACACATTGATGATATCCCATGGTGGTTTTATCCCTTGGAAACAATCTCAATGAATCAGGGTGGAATCATCTGAGTGATCAAGGAAATCCCTTAAGAATCTATGGTGGGATCATGTATGAAAAAATATTTAGTAGGATAAATACCTTAATAATAATAGTCAAATTACACTTATAAATAATCAATTTCTATGTGATAACCATGGCCATTTACCAGTTCCAATTTATTTAATCAATTTTCCATTCATTCATAACAATAAGGGTTGTGGTGTTTTCATACTATTAAACATTTCATTGGAAATTAATATGATCCAAGTGAAACATACATTCCCAATTAAGAAGCAATAAATTCACCTTTTTAAAAAAATTATAACATTTAAGAAATTCAAATGAAACACACAAATGGTGATTTTTAATTAATAATAACCAAGGGGTGTCATAGGCATATATATGGATTGCTTAAAGGGTGTCCCAACAATAGATAATCGGTCTCAAATGTTGAAAGGGGAATCTATTCTGGAGTTTAAGTGTTAAATTAGGGAACTAATGATTGTATTAATTGATTTTAGGGGAAAATTGTGGGTGGAACCAATACATAGAACAACAAAAAAAGAATATAAATGAAAGAATATGATGAAAAATTATAGAAATCCTAACCTATGGAAGCAGATGAACCCTCATACAATATCATCTAATGAATTGGTCTAGAAAATAAGAAATTTAAAACCACTAAATCACCCTCATAATAGAGAAACATATATTTCATTACGATCACACAATGGATAACCAGATAAACTAATAAATGAAGGTAATTGATCAAAGTACAATATGGAATTCATTTAACATGAATGATATTGAGAGATTTGGAGCTTGGAAAAAAGGAGAACCTTAAAATACTAGGTAAATCCACTGAGGATCTCTCATGGTGGAGGGCTATTACATGTGAGAAATAAACAGAGAAAATATTACAATTAATTTTAAATAAGTAAGAGAAGAAATCCATTTTCCTAATTTTTAGGGGGTACATGGCTAGGTTTTGCAGTTGGGAAACCATGTCTTAATTATGTTCCATCATTGTCCAATAACAACTCCCTTTATCATTGTTACGAGCATCGTTAGACAAAATGCAAGCTAATCATATATTTCAACTCAGTTAAATGTATATTGTCATTAGTGAAATCATCGAGTCTCTCTTGCATGGTTTCTCAAACTGTGCACTATTTTATATGTGATGCACTATTGAGCTATATAGTTACTACTAACCATCCTCTAACAATGTGCCTCATACTGGATTTATATAAACTAGAGCTCCATGCTTTTAATTAGACCCAAATGCTTCTGAACCCTTCTTTATTATTTTAATCCCAACTATAAGGATAAAATATAATATTCAAATAGAAACATAAAGGATATTTACCTCATCAAAATTTTTGGGAGTTACAATATAAACATAACATTATATTTACATAAACATAACACTATATTTACATTTTAGAATATTTTATTTTTTATATTTAGTGTTATATATTTTTTATATAAAAATAATATAATATTAATTTTTTGTTATATTTACCTTATAATCATGTCATTTACATAAAAAATATATATTATTTTTGTTATATAACATCACATTTTTGTTATAATTTTGTGATATAATATTACTATAATTTCCATGTAACATAACAATATTGTAAATATAACATTTCATTAAAACAATATAATTTATATAAAGCATTATTATAATATTAATAAATGAAAATATAATGTAAATGTAACATTATAAAGGTTTAATATGAAATATATAATGTTGTATATACATTATTATGATGTAATATAATATGAAAATATTTTAAATATTACCTAATTATATTGTAAATAAAATATTATAATTCATAAATATAATTTAAATATTACATTATTATAATGATCTCTAATGTCAATATAATTTAAATATTACTATATTATAGCATTAAATATTGAAACTAATGTAATAATTTTGTATATAACATTATAATGATGTTAAATATATATTATATTTATGTTATATAATTCTATATTTATAATATTTTTATGTTAAAATTAAATTGTAGTTATATCATATAACATCATAATAATGTAAATATAACATAAAAATACGGAAATATGTTAAAAATATTCATGTTATATAAGATTATATTTAAATTATATAAAAATAATATTTCAAATAAATAAATTTATATTAAAGTTATGATATTGTATATTTATGTCATACGGTGTTGTATTTACAATATATGATGTTATGATTATTTTATATATAAGTTATCTTTATGTTTTATATGTTATATTTACATTATTCTTATTTTATGTTTACTATATAAAATAACTACATTAAAATTAATTTTTTTGACATTTTAATGGATTTATTAATGTTTTTATCAATTTTATAATTAAAATTATAAATATAATTATATTAATAATATAAATACATTTTTGATATTATGTATATTAAATATAATTATATGATATTTATAAAAAAATGAAAAATATATTAACTCATAAAAAATTTCCATTATTTAATCATTTTAAATCATGTATCATGTCATCCTTAGATTTTGTGAATTTAATCCATGGACAAAGAGAATTTAATTAAAAAACACATTTTTCCATCCAATCAAGAAATATGTTATATATTGTATATTTCACTAAAAAATCAGAAAAATAATATCCATATATAAAAAATAGCTATATAAAATGAACATAAAATCACTGTGCTTGGAAACATCCGGAAATATAAAATAGTTCCATAGAACCAATATAAAAAACCAAAATAAACCAATAAGTCCAATGTTTGAAAAACTAAATCGAGCATTTTTTACTGATCAAGTAACACCTAAAATCATTACCATGTAAGGTATTTATAATCAAGTTTTTTATGAATTTATACTATATAATCAATCATAGAGATCATACGATTCCAAAATTGTATATGGTCATCAATGACAATCATTTATTCATTATATTAATTTCATTATAACTTCTCTTGGTATTCAAAAAATACTCAGAAAAATTAGTATGAACCAAAATATCATCCTTGAAATTATCTTTTCCCATTTTTGGATTACATTTTATTAAGACTAAGAAATATATTACAGGATCATATAAACATTTTATTTTGTATTTTTAATTCTAAGATGCGGTGGAACTAGAGAGAGTACTACTCCCCTTTTTCCTTATTATAATATTAGTTACCTTTACTTGACACGATATTAGGTATTTCAAGCTTTTTTGTTTGCTCCTCTTGAACTCTTTAATTTTTCCCATTGTTCTTTTGGTCCCTTAATTTACACAATCTATCTTTTTTAATCGTTATCATCTTAAAATCCAATTTGATCAATACCCATAACAAGCTGATAAAACCTTCATCATCATCATAAATTACAACTAATACCTCAATACACCCATTTCTTCTGGTTTTAAAGTACTATCTTTATGCATACCTAGAGTCTCTAGAAATGGGGGAGTATTAAAATGTACACATGTCCCCAATTAAAAGTAATTATAGGGTTATCCATTATCACTGATATAGATTTATATAAATACATTTCACTACAAAATGGAACCAACATACCCTTACGAATTACCTATTTCATTATCATAGAAACATATTATTTGGTCCCACAAGTTATCTAGTCCATTAGGATTCAAAAAATAAACACCCCCTTGAGGAAATCCTAGAATCCCCTATGTGGATGGTTCCTTGGTTAGTGTATTTACTCCCATTATAATACTAAAAGAATGCAGTTAGCCACCCCCCAAATTTCTAATATCCCGAACAATAACTAGAACTTTATTATTACCCTTATATTTATCAATATTTAACATCTTCCAATATTTTTAAAATATAATGACCTTGTAAGTTATAAAAAAAATTGTCACTACATCATTTATGAAAATTAATCCCAATGAGGTTATGCACAAAAAACATTGTAATTCTTACATATTTGATTCTACATAAAATTTTATCGTCAGATGTGGATTGGATTACATGATCAATAAATGTTCCTCAAAGATTATCCTATATGAGAAAATGAGTAAAAATTTTATATATTTCCTTATTATTTTCCAAATAAAAATTATCTTGTACACCAATTGAGGATAAAATACCACATTATATATTTGGAATCTAGAAAATCCAATTCAAACCAAACCCCATAATCCAAATTTTATCTCATGGGATCATAAAATAAAAAGTATTAAAATGAAAATTCCACGAATAAATATATAAAGTACTTATCTTTAATGGTAATAATATTAATCCCCATTCCCTATAAATTATAACATTATATTGAAACCAAATGTGATTGAAGCTTTGACAAAAGGTTGGTTATCTTCTTATAATTAAATCCTCACATTGAATTCAAACACTGAATAAGGTCACCAATATTTGGACCTTTTGTACCATTTATAATGACACACCATGCAATAATATAGTTCTGACATAACTTAAGCCACTCAAAAATAGAACCATCTTCATCTTCAATCGGATCAAATTTTCCTTTCCTTTTTATTCATTCCTTAAAAAATATTTATATTCATTAAATGAACTTATTTCAAAAAATTATTGAAATTACACTCACAATGGTTTCCACTTAGATCAATAACTTATGTTTCTTATCGTTTAAAACTACTAAATAGTTCCCTTTCACAAAATATTGATTCATAATCCTTTAGAGATGAAAATGATTAAATTTTCCCCTTGAATTTTAATCATGATTTCCAGATTGATTGACCCTTGATGTAATACTACATAATATTTTTAAAATAAATTATATAAATAATAAAAATAAATCATTATTTAATTAATAAAAATATTTATTTATACTAATTTTAATTAAATTTATCATAATTCTAAATAATAAGGTTTATTTTCAGTTATACGATGAGAAATTTATATTTATGATTATATCAAATTAAATGATAATTTTAAATTATAATATAACAATATTTTGAAAATGATTATATTTATTAGTAAAAATATATAATAAATATAAATTATATTATGATAGTAATATAAATAATATATATATAACAAATGCAATTATATATGATTAATTTTTTAGAAATATCAGAAATAGTGTGATCCATGGATTTGAAATATAAAATCAATTGTTAAAGGAAATGTTATGAAAAACACCAAAATTAAATACAAGGTTAAGGATTACAAGGAAAATATTACCCAAAGATAGAACCAAGTGTTAATAAATGAAAATTAGATTTAAAATTTAGCATCTTGTTGCATCCAAAAACCACAACACAATTGCACCAACTTGTCAGCCAAATAAAGAAAAATGTTTCCTTGACTAACTCTATCAACATCAACCATTATCTTAAAATAAAAATTAATCATATCCTATAATTAAATTCACTTCCCCTCCATGTTTCCAAATAATGTACGTTATCCAGAAAATGTAATATCAATCTCTATAGCTGACATCGGCATAAATCAAAAATAGTTCCATGACCATTGACATCATCTCACACCATCATTAATGGATCAGGAAAATCATCTAGATCCATTAAAAAGGAGAAAATAACCATAATTGAAAGGTAATCCACCAAATTTATATGCAAGAAATCCTCATTCCATCATGAGATGGAGGGAAAAATAGAAGTTACATACTTTAAAATAATCAGACTCCATGAATCCTAAGAAATACACACAATAAAAAAACACAGTATACACCAACATGATCAAGATATACCATACCAACTAGAGAATTCTATAGTCAAATGACAGATATTTAATAAATATATTTACATAGTTCATTGCTTATAAAAGAAATGGAAAATTTCTGGAAAACTCTAAAAATTCAACAAAAACGTAAAAAATGAATCCATGACCCACATAAATTTTAACAACATGTAAGCATCAAGTACATAAATTTTTAATTCAAATGTATCATATGAACATAAAAAAATTGAGTTCATTGTAATTTATTTTAAAAGTCTTTCACTAATATATATGTGACACACAGTCCATCCTTTAAATATTAAAAAACCATTATCACTAATTAAAAGAATAACCTTAGTATTGGTATAGGAGAAGCATCCTAAAAGACAATACAAAAGCATCATCAAGCATTAGGTTCATCAAAAACATCATACTTTAAAAATAAATGCCTCATATTTCCATAAACCCTTTATAAATCAATTACATCTACAACCATCTTTACAATACTATTAAAAAGAGACTTGTTCAATTCATCATCTACAAAAAAAATTCGTAGAAAATGGATGAAATAGAAAAAGAAGATAATTCAATAAATTATTTATAAATTCCAAATCTAAATACAACAAACCAAGATGTAGAATCCCATCAAGGATAAAATATTCTCCCTTTTCATGTTGTTATGGATAAATAAGAGATAATAATTCCCTAATGATGTCTTTATAATCTAGTTTTAGATTACTTTTTTTCATTATCATCAATATTATATATTAGATGATTTATAAATCTGAGGTATTCATTAATAATTATAAAACCATCTTCATATTTCATGAAATAAGACTTATCATGATATTTAGTCTATTAAAAAATTTATGAAGTTAATATATCATAAACATGAATAGAATAATATAATTTATTATCCTCCTCCATACAAGAAATATTTTTATCCAATCTAGATGGTGATCATATAACCACTTTCTTCTGTAAATACAAATAATCCTTATATGTTAGTAATTTTTCAGGATACAAAGGATAGTATCCTCCCACATATAATACATGATATTTAACTATATTTTCACTTCCATGGTAGTTATTCTCCTACATTTTATTACTATTATATTGGGCTCCATTATATAACACATAATTTGAGGTTTCAAGATAATTATTTTGATCATCTTGAGTACTTGACTTCATAAAATCGATAATAATTCCATTCAGTCAGTCATAATGAATATTGGAAACACGATGAAAAACACCCATAATAATATAAAGATATTCCATTTTATCTTGTAAACAATATTTAAATTCTCACATGATTGGAGTCCCATATAGATTGGGACCATAATCCTATTCTGGAGACCCAATACATTCAGTAGAGTAAAAAAATCCTTATTTATTGATTGATATTTCTTTAAGATATTTCCCCCCTATGGAAAGCATAATATTCCATGTGATGGGTATGCCTCATCTGGAACATTCTCCAAAATCATTTTGGGGATGAGAGTGGTTTTCCAATTAATAAAAAATTATCTCTTTATAAAATCTATTATATTTTATCTTCTACCACCAGAATAAATTCTTATTTCATCTCTTCTATCCCAGATCACATAAATGAATGAAATTTGATAGTCTAAGAACTGCATCTGCTGCATTGATTCATCCTCCAGTGTCAGGATTGCTTCACCCCCCGATCTTTCTTCCGAAGAGTGTGAAAATTAACAAGAACATAATGACCCCACATAAATGGAAGTAAAAATCATAAAAAATTTCACATTATAATTATTTTCCTAAAAATTTTGTCCTGTATTCATGTTATAAAGGAGAAATTACTTTCATTCCATTGGAAAAAGTTACATTTGACATATAAGGGATATGATCTTATGAAAATATTACTCTATTATCTAGAATATATACGACCATGTGCATCTTCTATTCATTCATATTCCCACTATTTCTTATGAATATTTTTCTATAACCTTCAACATTTCATCCTTTTTAAATCAAGATGCGCTTAGGTGTTAGCATTCTTATTAACTATCATATATCACAACTTCTTAATTACAGTGGATAATGTCACCAACCCAAACAAATAAGTGTTTCTATTTAGTTATATATTCACAAATGCCTCTAAAAAATATAGGATTCCACTCATTCAAATGAGTTACCACTGAATTCTATTTGAATCCATAACTATAACTACCAGCATCTATTTAATAGTATATCTCATTTACAAGTCAATCACCATACATTGATGAATCTACCTTTTTTCCTCTTGATTATAATGACATCCGCACACATTTATTAGAGTTAATGGAACTCATGAACTATAAACTTCCATGATTATTTATTATTCTTTTGACATTCAAGAGTTTCCCAATTTTTTCATTTTGGTTTCCCATAGACATGAATACATCAATTACATGTGTTAATAAAAATATTAATTTATTATACATTCCCATGAACTTTTAGGATTATAGTTTTTGATAATTAGAACAAACCATCAACTAAAAATCCAATGTCTTTTCCACCAAAATGCATTTCCTCAACTATATAATAAAATAACTTATCCATAACAAGTACTCAATTTATCCCACAAATTATCTACACATGATAATATTCGATAAATATCATACATAATACATTTCATCATATATTGGGTAAATAGAACCCTAATAAATGGTTGTGCTCAGATGCTCTGTAATGGAAAACACATGTGATGAAAACAAAAGATCATAAGAGATCAGAATATGAGTACATGGTTATAAAAACGATACATAAGAAAATATCACCAGATAAATAATAGATTATAAATCATGGAATATAACATTAAATATCATAATAATTGAATCAATAATTAGTGGATTCTGGAGTCTGTAAACATGACCCATAATAGTATAAAATATTCGTATTCATAATAATATGATTATGGCACAAATATAATCATACATTAACATCATATTATGATAACATTCATGAATTACATTGATTTAGTTATTGATTATATTAAAAAATGACCAAAATTTATTTGGTAATCATATTCAAGAAGGATCACCTTTTGGTTTATAAACATATCTAAGAAGGATCACTCTTTAGTTTGTCAGTATATCCAAGAAGTATCACTCAAAATTATCTCATGAGATATAAAACATTATGAAAATAATTTTAGGGAGATATAGGATCCCACCCATAATCATTCATATATAAAAGTGCAAATTAAAAACTATTTAATCATCATTTAACAAAGATATCGTGTAAATAGTAACTCCCCAATCATAGTATCCCAAGATCGATGGTTACATTATTACAGTCATATGAGATACTTTGAATTGATACCAAAAGGTATAAATGTTTATTATTTATGGTAAACTAGATACATACATGAATCTAATTTTAAAATCCAACACATAGATTATAAAAAATGGTTTTATTCATGTTTTTCAATTTTTCCACAATTATAACCCTACATAACAATGTAAATACATATCTTGTCACCCTAGGGGGAGAAACCTAAAAAAGGGGTGATCTTATATTCTATGTAAGGGTATGAATATAATATAATATTTAAATAAATAATAAATAATCAATATTAAATGTTATTTATTTGAAACACATTCCATTTAATCAATAAAATGAGCATAATATTCTTGGAATAAATAATTATCAAATAATTTCATATACATAATCACATTAGTTAGAAAATTTTATATGCATATTATTATTATTTGAATAATCACATGGTCATTAATGACAACTCACATAAGGTGGGAATTCATAATGTTAGAAATAATTACAATAATATTGAGGAATCAGTCCAAGATATCTTATATTAATTGGTAAGGACTCATCTAAAATTACAATCTAGTTTCTCTCATGAGATCTACAAATAATTTGAGGCTCAACAGCAGCCCCAACCCATCACTAACTCAATACAATTCATTCCTAATATTATTGGGTGAAAGAAAATGATCATAAAAATATTTAATGTAAACTGGTATACAAAATGTTAATAGATTCTATAATCAATAAATTTAATCATAAACCAATAAGATTAATATGAAAAATGACATCAAAAAAGTTCACCACCATTCATACAAATAATAAATCATTAAGAGAAATAATCAGGTTGATATTATTGTATTATATCCCTAGTAATGATTGTGTAACATCAATGTATGTCATCTTAGATGGAAAATGATATTGAAAGAACACATTGGACATTTATAGAGAAAAATAGAATTTCCTTAAAAGCAATATTTTTTTAACTAGAAAACACTTAAATATATTTAAAAAAAATTCAATGAAAATAAAATTGAAAAAATATATCGAAAGATTCTGTGACTGCAATTTTCAGAACTATGGGAAATAGCATTCATGTCGTATAAGTACAATGAAATTCTTCATTTACCACATTAGTGAATAGTAATGAATTACCATATTTAGAAAAATAAATGTTGATTCCCATTAAACCTGTTTCAATGAGTCAAAAAATGGATAACTATTTATTTATCAAATATTTTTGTGGAATTTTAAAAATTATTTTAAAACATTTTTACAAAACATGGATAAGGAAGAAAATGTGTTTTCGATCGATGAGAGCAATTTAGATTCTTTTTTTTTTTAAAACATTATTTTGAAATATTTATTACATAAATAGAATGAAATAAATTGGAAAAATTATTGACATGCTATAATAAGTGGAAAATTAATTTTTTTGATTATTGAGAATGAATCAGAGTATTTCATTATCATATTTATAAATAAAAACAATCGTCCTGAAAGATGAGATTGTACCATTATATCATGGAATATTTGGAAACATTGAATCATAAAATCCATGAAATAGAAAACATTAAATGAAACATAATATATATATATATAACAAAATAATGATATTACTGCTCAAATGGATTTTATAAACATATATTAAATGCATATAGGTGTGTAACATGACGTATGTCTCAAAGAAGGAAGATTGAGACAAAAATCTTTTACCTTAGGTATGATTTCCATCGTAAATGTATATATATACATTATTGTAAATGTATATTAATTATAAATATATTATAAAAAATTAATAATACATTTCATACCATATGTGACTTACTTATAGTCTTTTATGGCCTATTTGTAAACAAATGTTTGATAAAATCATAGTGTTGGGTGATAATTGCATCATTCTTCTTATGTGTTTTAGATTGGTATTTTAGTTCATTTTACACTGATCATGATGACATAAAATAATGACTATAAAATTGTTTTTAATATAATATAAATTCATTATATATGTATTTAGACTAATAAATAAATTAAAATAAATAAAACGCATTACACCATTCATGGAGACAGTGGGTCTTATATACACATGAATGTTTCTTGATGGGTGGAATAAAAAAATAATAAAAGATAATTAATCTTTATAGAAAAATTATTATTTATATATGTATATAATTTCTATTAATCTACCATATCATTTTTTCAATCAATATAAAAATTAAATTTTAAACATTTCACATCGCTATGAAAAGTTGGTAGTCCACACGTATACGTGAGGGATGTTATTGTTTTCCAACTAATTGGGATGTAAGAACTAATATGTGATATTATATTTATAGAAGAATTTTTAGGTCATAAATATAAAATATGTTAATTTATATTATCCATTCATCACTCTATGTAAGGTGTAAACCTAAAATAATCACATTTCTCTATGAGGCGGTAGTCCATTGTACACATGGGTGACATTATCCAATCCCCAATAAAATGTAAATTAATAATTTATATGTGATATAATTAATATTTATGTATAATTATGTCAAAAACATTTCATAAAATAAATTAAATATTACATTATATCTATCATTGAAAGGTGGTGATGGAAAACGACATATATTGGTTTGTGAGGTGGTGGTCATTTGTATACATGATTGATAGTTTCTTTTTCCCATTTAATAGAAGTGGACATCGATATAGGTAATTCCATTAACATAATAACATATCCTTATATGGGAGATATTATTTTTATTTAATTATCATAAAGGAAAAATGTAGCAACCCATCCTTATAAATCCTAGAGCTGGTGTCTATTACTATTACTTTGGAATGATTACCACGAATTAAATTTTGAAGAGACGAATAGTTTCATAGTCTTGGTTAACCAAATAAAAACATTATTCTGGTATTATAAATGAATAAACTAATTACTAAATAACCATATCTTTATTTCAAGGATAATAAATATAGTATTTCTAGTATATCCTTTCATATAATTCTTAGTACACATCAGGGAATCGTTATGAAAGGAAATAAAATAATGGTGTGCTAAAATTCTCAGTAAGGGATAAGTATAGCAGAATAAATAAAGAATAAATGAGAATAATGAATATAGATATGTAAAAAATGAATATAAATGACATAAAATCAATAAACTGAATAGATAAATAATATTTTTTGTAAATAACTGATAAGAGATGCCATATAGTCAATAATTAAAAAGGAATTGAGTACAAAAATGGCAATGTGAATAAATGAAAACAAACACCATCTAAAATAACTGGATAAGGAATACTTATTATGGAATGGTATGAAACTGAAAACTCATTCCATTTAATCAATAATCTAAAAATGAAATGTACCAAAAGATATGTCTATAGAAAATCACATGGATAAATTGTAAATGAGTCTAAATTAGGGGAATTATTGAATATTGGACTGTATGTTTTCTAGATACATTGTTCATTTACCTTCAGTACCATTTATATGGATGTCTATAATATTGTGTAAAACCCCATCTAAGGTCAGTGAACTGACTTATCCCATGACAATATTGATTCATCAATGGGTAATCTATTAACATACCCCACATATTTGATACATATCCAAAGAATTCCTCATGCATCGACTAATAAATTTAATAATGTACCTTATCAAATATTTTTATGGAGTTGATGAAATATATTTATGAATATTTAAATAGTTAAAAATCTAACTTTCATGTACACACCCTTTTTAAAAATTATCTATGTTTTTTTGGAAATATTCATTTCCATGATGACTGATATTGATATTTAGGGGGAATTTAATGTATAATGATCACTAGAAATTGAATATTTCATGGGGAATAACAAAGGATTCAAGGATGTCAATTTAAATAGCATCCTCTATCAAATATATCATAATATATCCAAATAAATAATAAGTATGGTATAAAAAGTATCCCATGTGGAGTAAGGATAAATGATTGGTGATATTTCTGAATAAAATTAAAATAAAATATTATAAAAAAATTCATGAAGACAATTTTATTTTTATTTTAAATTTTTTTTAAAATACTTTCCTTTTAAAATCGCATTAGAAAAAAATTTTAATTTAAAATTATATTTTTAAACATGGAATGTAAACTTTGAAGAAATGAAAACATTTAATTCTTAACATGTTGTACAATGTAAAAAGGAACATTCCTTTTGAATGGTAAAAAGGTTTGAAATGTACCTTATTTAGAAAATGAAAAAAAATCATTTGAAATCATTTTTTTAAATAATAAATGTTGTAAAAAAATATTTACTAAATAATTTGTTAATGTTTAAAAAAATTAATTTTTTTTGAAAAATGTTGTTTTATAAGAAAATATTTTTTCTAAAAAAAAGATAGATTGAAGTAGAGTAATCTTAAAATCACATTATAGAGCATTTTCAGTACCCAAGAGTAGAAAAATGGAATTATTACATCAAAAAGGTAATTAATATAAAGAGAATATTAAAATTACAGAGTTTATAAAACAATGGTTAAAAAAATATTTATGGAAACTCAACTGTAAAAAATCCCAACTAAAAAGATATTATGATGTAAACCCATGAAAAGGCCATAATATTGATGTGAGAATCAATCAATGAATCAATTGTTTTTGTGTAAAATGTAAATTCACATATAAAAGTACCATTACAATAGTGTATATAAAAAACTAATCAGACACATAATATTTGAATATTAAAGACAGTGAGGATGTAATATAACCCTATGAAAAGGGATCAGATTAAGAAATTAATTTCAACTTAGTATATTTTAACTCATATACCCTTAGAATAAATAATTAAAATTTATGCCAAAAGTTACATAAATAATGAATAATTAATGATATAATATATCATAATTACAAGTAGATACACCACAAAAAATAATAATGTGGTGAATATGACATTTATCTCATGGATGTAAAACTCGAGATGAAAATCCCTTACCTTATGATTAATTTGGGGTTAACATATTTTAAATTTATTTTTTGGTATTAAAAATTGTAATAACATATTTAACGAAAAATATTTATATTTATGATTTCATATATTATATTATTATAAGATCTTATCAGTCATTCGTTATTAATCATTCATTATATTCATTATTACAGGTGTAAATTGCCTTATTTTTCTTGTATGTTTTGACATGTTACTTTTAGTTCCTATCATGGTTTCATCATCTCACAAAGGTAAACCATTTTTTTAATATCATATATATATGCATTAAATATGTACTTATAATTATCTATAATATTTGGTGATGAAAATTGAATGAACCGTTCATGGAGGCGGTAGGTCATACATACACATGAAGACTACTATCATTTCATTTTCTAATGAAAATAATGAAAAGTAAATTATATATATATATATGTATATTATAAATAAAATATCATATTTATTTAATATATTTCATAAATATTTATTAAAACAATCCTTTATACATTCCATATATATCATGAATGAATCTCATTGTAATGAGGAGGTGGTAGTCCACACTTCCCCAAATGATGTTATCATATTTACACAAAATGGAAATCATAAGCGTATTTTTTATATAAAAACTAACTAACCCTATAGAAATTATAAATATCATACATATAATATATAAACAACTTTTTCATCATAAATTTCAACCATGAGAAGTTGTAATGGAAATAATTAACAATATAATTTTGTGAGGTGGTAGTTCTCCGTAAACATAAACTGTTAATTCATTACGCATTACATGTATGTGTGTGTAATTGTAGGTGTAACCGTTAAATAAAAAAATAAATATTTTGAGAATAAAGTTTTATCGTAACTTTTTAAATAAATAATCTTTATGGGTGGAGAATGAAAATAATGAAAAAGATCTTGAGGACAAATAATACCTCTTTTTTGGGTAACTACTTTTGTTTTGCACCAAAGGGATTCATTTGATGGCTTTCTGCCCAAGTTTTGTATTCTAGGTTGATGGTATAGATTTTTGAGGTTATTATGTATGTGTTTGGTTGATCCAAATTGGCTTGATATGTGTGAGGATGTGGGAGGGGTGAGTGCATTTTTGTAGTGGAGGAGGAGTTTAATTATATTAAATATTTTAGAAAGGAATTTCACCCACCTTTAACCAATTTGAAGTGGAAATAATAATTAACCCTATTGAAGAACAAATGGTAAAAGGTATAACTATGGACATCTAGTGATTTTTTACACATTTCATGTTCATTGTGGCCCTTATGTTTAAGGTGTAGTCCTTTATTATGCTTGTTTTTTTCATAATCGATGTAATTAATTCTAATTACATTAACAAATATTTTTGGTAAAAAATAATTTTAAATTATTAAAAATATTAAATAATTCTAATTCAAATTATAGAATCTATTATTTTAATTCTAATCATAGATGTTGTAGAGATTTACTTAAATGTAATCTCGTGTATAGTAATACAATGTAGGGTTTTGAAGTATTTTTTAAAACGATTTCTCTGTTCTAATAATCAATTTCAATGTTAAATTTATGAAAAAAATTGGTTTAAATGATAAAAATTTTATCTAATTAAAATTTAAATCCAATTAAAAATATAATTTATCCTTATCAATAAATTATACAAAGAAGCAGCTTTGAATTAAAATTATGTATTTTCACTATTCATAGAGAAAAAATATTCAATAAAAAATACCAAAAATTCACCCTAACATAATTTTTATTTTTATATTTTAGAAATGAAGAATAATTTAAAAATAAAATTTATAATATTTCCAAAAAATGTATGTAAAATTGTTTCTCCATTAAAAGGTGGTATAAATGCATTTAGAAAAATATTGATTTTAATGCGAAATATTGGGTTTTCTGGTTTGTTATGAATATCAATTCTACTAGATGAATGTCCAGAATATTTTATTGAATATATAAAATATATATTGCATTAATATCACCCAGTAATTGTAAATAATTTAATTTATAAGGGTAAAAATAACATTTTGGTCAAAATAATGTTTTTCTATAAAAACATACCCTTTATATTCAATTGGTTCATATATTCATTTCTAATTAATTTTTAACAAATTTATAGATTTTATGTTTGTTAAAACCATATTTTTTTGTAATATAGTTAATACTATCGATATCATATTATTTAATTACTAGGTAATATCTAATCATAAATAATAATTTCTTTAATAATATATTATTGGTCTGTAAAACTCGGTCTTGTGTGTAACAAAAGCTATTGAAGAAAGTATTTGTTTTATGTAACTGAACCTAAATAAACCCTGAATTCATTTCATGATATATAATAAATGTATTTAAAATATAAATCATACTGTAATTTCTTATGATATTAAATTCCTATACATCCTTGTTTTTGCATGTCATAACTTCTATTGAACACAATGTTCTTATTTTTGAATGTTCAATCATTTTTTAATGTGGGGGATGTCTTGGAAAAGTGGACAAGATAAATTTATTACGTCAAATGAGGATTACATGAATATAAAATATGTAATTTTATTACAATCATTATCATAAATACAAATCAATTCAGTTGGATGGTCATTGAACTAAGTAAGTTCCTTTTTGATTCCCATGATGGCAAGCCCATCTACCACCATGTTATCTTCTCGATAATCATGAGTGATGTTAATGTTGAAATTTTGATGGGAGGTGAGATAGTTCATCCATTTAGTAGTGAGTTTTTATACTAGGTGTATCAATCCATTCCATATTTCATGCAACACAGTGGTGGAGTCACTTCCCAACCGGAGGTTATTCATGCCTTTTAGGTGAGAAAAGTGAACAACATGAATGAAAATTAGAATTTCATCCTATAAGGAGGAAGAGATATCAACGGGTCCAAAGAAACATCCAAGGATATTAATAGTATGGTATCTATAAATATCTTCATATCTTGTTAGACCTTAGTTCCCTTTTGAAGTGTTGTCAACATTGATTTTAATCCAGTTATAAAGGGGTACTATAAAAAATAATTCAAAGAGACCCTATTGTTTTTAAAATTTTCCCGAAACACCAATTTTCCCAAGAATGTGGATGTCTATCATATAATTATAATTTTGTTCTCACTGAAGCAGGATGGCACCCTTCGATGAAGTGACAAGCCAAGATAGAGCAGCCTAGAAGTGAAATCAGGACCGTCTATACTTGAGTTCATAGAAACCCAACCAAAGGATATGAACCAGTTCTTCTATAGAAGAATGTATGAGCTTCTTGAGTGGGGGAGAAATATGTATTTCTGTATAGAATTGATGTAAATAATCTATATCAAGAGAGGCCCAAAGGTGAAACTAAAATATTTCCTAAAATTCATTCCAAATAAGTGATTTTTTGGAACTGAAATGGAATAAATACATGATGTCTTCCCAGTTTTGATTCCAGAACCTACATTTTGAACATAAAGAAACACCATGTGATATGTAAGAAATCATTAGTAGGTAGTTTGTTGTGTGATAGTCTTTGAACAATGGTCATCCTAGAAGGCTTGATCCAGTGGTTGTTATAAAATTTGAGCCATAAAAAATCATTTATTAGCTCAGAATTTGAGTGATAAAAGGATCCATGGTCTAGAATACCATTCGGAGCAAGTTAGCAGATTCATAATTCCTTAGTAGGGGAAAAAATATAGTCGTTGAGGAGTTTTATGTGGTTCTCAAACATCTCCATGTCAGAAAGATACAAAAAAATATTGTATAGAAACATTTATATCTATAGAATGATATTCATATTCCACATTATCAATAACTTGGGATCCAATCCAAATATCAAGCGATAAATTAAAAAGATGACTCCCGACAAGGAATCTATCATGACTGTAACATGTTATTAGTAAAATATCATTATATGATTATCTAGATATAGGAACTTATATAAGAATTGTATCACTTTTTAATGAGTCAATGAATATGAATCTAAGAAAGCTAAAATCCATTGAGTCACTGAAAAGAATAGTCCATGTTAACATTTTAGGAAGAGGCTCATTGAATTATTTTATTTTCATAATTACCATGCCTCCATTTTCAATGTGTTTTCAACATTAGTTCCCTATTATAGTGACTAATTTCTTTTCAAGAATTCTTCCACTCCAGACAATATTGTTATTTCAATCATTTAGATGGGTGATTAGATAAGTCGGCTATTTATAAATCACAAAACAATGAAAATGATTGAAAAGTATAGTGTTCTCAAAAAGAAAAAAATATACCATCCATGGAAAGATATTTCCCTTTAATTATAGAATGTTTCTTCTTTATATGATCCTAAACTGTGAGAACATGTTTGGCCATAGGTCACCTTAAGAAGAGAGTAACACCATGGTATTTCATAGGAAAATATGATTCTATAATTTCTACATCCATCAAGATCTATGACCTCCTAGAAATATGGATATTATTTTAAAAATAAATGGATGATATATTCCAACTAAGATACTAACTTGAAACTATTTCATAGTGAATGAGGTGCTTCTTTAGATTTCACATGATTCCTTTAGTACCACGAAAAAACAAAATATTGGCATCAACATACAACAACTGAGTAACAGATGCCATGTTTCATGAGGCCTGGATGGGTTTTTGAATTACATGTTCCACTATATGTTTGAGGAGTATACTCAAATAGTCTTTATTAATGTATATGAGGATGATAGATAGGGGTCACCAAGCCAGACAGCCTTTGAGAAAGTGAAGAAGACTTCTAGGGAACCATTGATGATCACAGAAATCTGTATTTCCACCAAATAACTTATAACCTTTGATTTCAAGGAAAATAACACCCGATGAGTAGCATTTTTTGGGTCCATCAATGCCCATGAATTTTGGATTATGTACATGAATGAATTTATGAAGTGATGTGGCAATGTCATTGTTTTCCAAACCCTAAAAATTCCAAAATTATAGATTCAACTATATTTTGTTTTGGGTGGGGAGAGACCCATTTTTTATTTCCACTTGAATTCTTTTTCTTTCTATATTTTATGATAGAAGTCTCATTTCCCTTTCATGAAGTGTCAAGCTAACCTATAGAAATCAGGGAGATAGTTTTTGATATGTTTTGAACATCTAGATAAGAATTCTATTATTTAGTAGAGACGTTGTCCCATACCGTTCCAAAGTTCCCTAAAATATCCATAAGCACAGTGTGTTTTTCTAGAGAATAGGTAGTGGATTTAATAGTGATGAAATTGGGATTATAATTTTGGTTGGGGTGTTAAGCAATGCTAGTAGTCTTTATAGGCAATTGATTCACTGTGAGTAAAGTAAGAAAGGCCTCTAAAGAATTATAGGAGCTTTCGATAAGAGCATCATGACTATAAGAGGTGTTATGGAATTCACATATTGTAATAGGAACCAAAGTTGGAGATCCTCTAGATAAACCATGATCACAATATATTTTGAGGGTTTCAATGATCTTTCTTCAATGTGGCTAACTTATGAATCCTTGGGGACAAATGAAATATAATCCCCACGATCATCCTCTTCATAAGAAGCGGTGATAAAGGCCATTAAGCCTGGAGAATATGTCAAATAATTAAGGGAGCCAGTACCTCCAACAACTACCATGTCATCAGGAGATGAAAAAGAAGTGACAATCTTTAAAATATCCTAGGAATTATTAGAGTCCAGATTGTCCTCCACAATTACATGTTCTTCTTCTTCCAGTAGATTGGCCTTGGAGTTCGTGATAACGTGATTCATTTAGGGGACTAGTCTTTTCACCCATTTAGGTTCCTACATATACTTAGAAGGGTCCCCTTTTTCAGTGTCCTTGTTCATTCCCTTTTTATATTTGTCCACTTCATTCTAGGTATATAGATTATAATTTGGGCTCATATGTTTTTTCACAACACTACAGTTGGAATATGAATGTCCAAAAATTTTACAGGCATCACTAAATGGGGGATTGTATTCATAGTAAAACATTATATCAATTTTTTGTTCATTAGAAATGAAATTAAAAACTTCTGGATGATTTAATTCTAGATTATATTAAATTGAAATCCTTGAATATAGTCCCCACTCACAATTTAAAGTGAACTTATAAAATTTTAGATGGATCCCAATGGATGAGGTAATATCATGCACAATTGTGGGGTGCCAATAGAATGAATACAATCAATATAGCTTGATCCAGGTCTGTGCTTAATAATTCATTTGAAAGAATGGATTAAAATTAATTTCACAGTTTACAATCCAAAATAAATAAAGATTCAATTATAGGTTCCCAAATCACTAAGCAGCATCAAGGTCATCCTTGATACCATGAATGATATGAATATAGCCTATACCAATATAGATGATTTTCTAGTTTATAAATCCCTAGAGACGAGGGATACATAGTTTTGGATCAACAGGGGATCACAGTTTATCCCCATTGGAATAAATAATCCATCCAAACAGGGAGAATTTACACAATTATATACTTCTTTAAAGAACAGTTGGATCTGTAATCACTAAAAACCCACCATCTTTATCCGTTTTATTAAACGGTTTTGGGAGAGATATGTTTAGAAGATATGAACCTAGGAGAGCTTATGGAAATGAGATTCACTAGGGTATGTCATTATAATTAAATAGGTCAATCCCCAGAGGAGTATATTTGTCAACCAAAATAATTGTTTGATGTATCAAATCATATGATTATAGGTTAAGGCTTCTAGAGTTACCAGCACTAGCATCGTGTGCGGTCGCCACATAGGACCATTCATTCTCCTCCATCCACCCACATGTTGTATGTAAATGAAGGGGAGTTACATTCTCTCCACATTAATTAAATTGAGTCCTTACAATTTAAAATCCTCCTTTGAAAAGAATTTTTATTATATTTCCCATTTTTAAATCCAACATAGTTAGAATGGTTTATAAAAAATTTACTAGAAAATATTGAATGGGAAGTAAAAGGCTCATATAGTGTAAAATATAAATAGGTATCTATGTGTGAGAACATTAGTGTAATGTGGAGATACAAACATTAAGAAAAATCTAAAATATTTATAATTATTTCTTGATTTCATCAATCGTAAACATGTTAATGAATAGTGGGATGATTGGTGAAACAAATCCATAAATTTATGTTGATTTTAATGTATATCAGTTAAAAAATGATTTAGGATATATCTTTTGTTTATCATGTTCCAATTGTTGAGTGATTATTTTGTGGACCAAGAATTTAAGAAATATACATGAAACATTTTGATTTCAAAAGAACTATAATATTTTTTTGTTGCGCTTCAATAAAATTATAATTAATTCATTTCTTCATGAAATGAATACATAAAAAATAACTTATTATTAACTTTTAATGGATCATTGGGCCCATAATTCAGGACATTACATTTTATTATTACTATTTTTAAAAAACAAATATGATTAATTCATTGAGTAGGGTTCTCAAAACAACATCGATAAATAAATACATTATACATTTATTTACACATAGGTTCTTCGTTGTTGTAGATATTATCCATAATATCATTTGAATGAATTTTAAATCATGACTCCTTATCATTAGTCTAAAAAACATAGTTTTAACCTATCAAATTCATCTTCATTATCGGTTTAAATTTACTATAATGGGTTATAATTAATAATTGAATTATTATTTGCATAACCCTTTAGAGTTTCAAATGAGGTGTGAGGTAAGGCTCATTTTCATTTACCAGGTTATACTCAATTCTAGATAGATGCAACATTTTAGAGTTGTTACCAGTAGGTAAATTTGTTCAAGAACCACATCCATTTGTAGTATCCAGACAAGTATGTATTTCAAAAAAGACCCACAGAATCACTACTTTAAAAACAAAGGATGATCTTCTATACTTATTCACAATGCATTACTGTGTATAATGATATCTAATATATGTTTTCTAATATCTTGTTCATATGTTTTCTACTATAATTCCTCTAATAATGACTATGGAAACCTAACTCCAGAGTTACTGGAGCTAGTATTTAATACCATTAAATTGGAATGACTACAAGGAATCAAATATAGATGGGTATAAGAGTTTAATTGTCTCAGTAAACCTGACACATACATGATCCTCATATTATAAATGAATACATTAATTACAACATAATTTTTTCATCCATTCAAGGATAATAACATTATTCCATATATTTATCCTTTCAAATATTCCATTGTACACTCTAGGGAATCCTGGGGAACAAAAATAAAATAAGGATATTCTCAAATGCTCAGTAAGGGTCATGTATAGTAGAAAAAATAATGAATAGTTGAGAATAATCAATTTCTAATGATAAAAACATAACACATTGCATTAAATCAATAAACTAAAAAATGAAATTCATTCATAGATATGTGGATTAAAAATATCATGGATAAATAGTAAATGGTTCAGAGTGAGGGAAATTCATATTTATTGGCTTCCATGATTTCTAGGTACATGTAAAATTTACCATCAAGACCATTCACTATATGGTTTAGCATAATGGGTAAGAACATGTTTAAGGCTAAACAACTTACTCTCCGATTGAGACAACTGATACGACCAATGGATATATATAACCAGGGCCTAACCATGTCATATATGTTAAAATCATTTATCATATGTTGAATAATTGAAATATCAATGTGACTTATCAAATATCCATATATTGTAGAAGAAAATTATTTAGATATATTTTCCATGTTAATCAAATAACAATAAAGTACACATCGTTTAATAAAATTGTATACAGTTTAGGAAATATTCCATTCCATGATAAATGATTTGGATATTACTGGAAAACATACTTGTAATATCCATACCTATTCTGGAGTCATATCAGGAATATTTTCATGTACTTTTTAGGTTTTTAATTATCATTATTTTTGTGTAGAGGATTGGGGTGCGTTTGGGTGTTCTTTTATGAGAAAAAAACGTACATAGGGTTGTGAACAATCTACGCATGGCTTGACAAACTGTGTTACTAAAATGTGCTGATCATGCAAAATTGGAGAGAGAGGTATGCACTGTTTGAGAACGGTATGAAAAACATTGTTACCAAATTGTCCCAGCTACACAAACCTGGACAAAGAGGTGTGCACGGTTGGCGGACAGTTTTCCCAAACCATGCACCCCTTCCCAAGAAACCATGTTGGTGGGATTTGAATTCTGAAAATATATTTAAAAACCACATAATACCCCTAAGACTCTAATATTTTGATCTTTGATCAGAAATTCCAAATTCTATGTGATCTCAGAGCCAGCTAGACAGATCCCAACGTGATCGAAACATCGTTCTTTCATATCGGAATCCCAGATTGAAGATTCAGTATCTTCTGGGTAAGTGGATTTCATCCCATTGCTTATCTTGTTCATTCTTATACCTTACCTTGATATTTTCATGAAATATCTCCATTGTTTCCATGGATCTAAAACTATTAGATAAGATCACGATCTAGGATTGTGGATCAAGATCTAGATTATCATGATCATGATGCCTTTGATCATAATTTTGTGATAGAGATTTAAATATGGATATTCATTGATGATGTGGTGGTGCACAGATTTTGGGGATTTATATTAGGCCATCATATACCAATAAACCTAGGTAGGTGGTCTAAACCGAACAACCCAAGTCATGGATTTGATATGTGAATGTTGTTATATGGATTTTCTTGCTATCCTTGATAATTTATTTCCTAAATTGGAGCAATTAGGGTTATGGACATGAATTATGATTTCCTTGGGGATTAATTTATAATTGAATTATGAATGAAACCAATGTTGGGTTTCCCAAAAAAGTATTTGTTTTGGGATTAGATATTTTAATTGGGACATTGAATCGATTGTGTTAAGATAATTATTTGAGGGTAAGTAAAAATGAAATGATGATTGCCTATGTAAGGTAATTAATTTTGAGAACAGATTATGTCTCTTGATGTTGATTAATGATAATTAATTGGGATAATTAATTATGAGAAGTTGAGATTTGATATAGATAATTAATTGTGAAAATTAATTATGGAAACCTAATTATGTTGATTAATTAATTGATTAATTAATTAATTAATTAAAGGGTTAGGTGATTAGTTAATTGTTGTGTTAACAAATGGTCTTTGAAATGTTTAACTGATAGTTGGATTTCTAATATAATGATGTGGTTATTTCTTGTTAATTAAAAAATGATTAAATGATTCAGAATTTGTGCTGATAGGCATCACGACCTTTACTGAATGGGATTTTTTGGGTACATGATATGGTGTCCTAGAATGATTAGAAGTTGGGACATGGACATGGTGCTCCTCCCCAATAGTAATCCATTCTTGAGATTTTTGGGTGCTAGGATTGAAGACCTACATCATCATCATGCGTGTATATTTATTCAAAGAAGAAAGAAAAGTACAATGAAAAGTACAAAGAAACAGATTTCAGGGGGGGTCTAAAATAGTGGAGACCAAGGGAATCCCCACAAATTAAGTTGACCCCTTCCGGATTGAAGGAGGTGACATTGAGGAGGCATGTGACATTGGATCTAAGGGCTACGAGGGAGGTGAGATGATCATTGAGTTTGTTCCCCTCTCTCCATGTGTGGGTGACCTGAATATTTCTATTGAGAAGCAGGTTACATTTTCTGATAATGTAGGTGACTGACCATGGAATGGATACTATGCCTGTCAGAGAGTCACAAATGATCTTCGAGTCTATTTCCACTTGGGAAAGAATGATTTTCATCTGACTGTAAAGGGTGGGACCCGTAAGGTCTGCATTGGCCTCCACCTGAAGAGCAGTACCACTCCCAAAGTGGGCTGCGAAATCCAGAAACACACTCCCATCCGTGTTGCGAACAACACCACCACCGCGCATGTCCCCCACTAAACAGGATCCATCGGTATTTAACTTGAAGCCAGAGATTGGGGGAATCCAGCTCACCCACGAGCCCTGCCTTCTATCCAGTTGAGCAGCGTCCACGGGGAAACGAACTTGCAGGAATCGTAGCAAGGGAGCCTCACGCCAATTATCAAAAAGAGAGACCCATCCAATCCGCAAGCCTTTTGTTCGAACAATGATAGACCATCCTGTGGTGTATATTCCCTCATTCCACGCCTTGTTGCGTGCCTGCCATATGCACCAACATCCTGAACTAAGTATGATGGATCTCGTGAGCCTTTCCGGACCCTTCCATGGTGACCCTTAGAACCACCTCTACAGAAAAATAGACTCACTAAGGATGTAGGCAGAGATGTCCGTGAACTCTCTGAAGGACATCCAAACATCGTGGGCCCACTCTCCTTAAAAGAAAATATGATCAATAGTTTCTTCCTGCTTATTTTTACAGCACATGCACCAAGAGGCCAGATTGACGCCCATTCTCTTGATCTGCTCGCCAGAAGGAATCACAGAGTGTCGAATTCTCCTTAAAAGGAAGTTGTATTTGGATGGGATGTGGTTGCACCACATAATATCGCTCCAGCCTACATGATGCGCCTGGGGAGAATAGATCCTAAACAATTATCCTGTAGTGAACTTCCCAAAGTGGGAGGGGGTGAAGATGCATTTATCCAGTTTGGGGGTGATAAGGATCGAGTCAAAAATGGCATGTTGTTTCATCTGCAGTACTGAATTAGTGATTCCGGGTACCGGCTAGCCTCCTTGAAGGTGATCATTGGTGCTGGATAGCCCGGGAAACCGAGCATAGAGCCCAGCCAGTTGTGCTTCTAGAAAAGAACATTTCCTTCACCTACAATCCAACAAGAGTGTTGAAGGAGGCCCTGAATGGGGGAGAAAACCAACTGCCACAACGGTGATCCCTGCACTTTCTCTGCATCCATGTTGGAAGCATAACCGTGGGACATAGTTCTCCCCCAAAGGGTCTGGTTCCCAGTATCTCCCAAGAATGTTTGGCATGTATGCACTGCAACGTGCCCCCTAGGTTCCTCACATTGATTCTCCAATCGTGTATAGGATGGTCCATCCTGTCTCATGACACCCAGTGTCTCTTCCCCTCCAAGAGAGCGCCCTATAAAAAACTGGCCAAGACCATGCCGATCGCATTGATTACCCACTTTGGCACGTTAGTAAAAGCCAGTGCATGCACCGGTATAGCGGACATGACGCTGTTAATCAAAGCAGTGCGTCCCCCAAAAGATAGGAAGTGATTCCTCCAGTTGAGGACACGACTAGTGATCCTGCTCACTACTTGATCAAAGTCCCTAATACACATTCTTCCTGAAGTGATTGTGGTGCCAAGATATTCTACCAGGAGATGACCAAGATGCATGTTCATGCCACTGCAAATGAAAGTGGCCCATCCTGCGGCACATTTATTATAAAGGAAAATGTTACTTTTGGAGTGGTTGATCACCTGACCACTCTAGAAACAATACTCTTCCAAATCCCTCATGATTCCATGCATGGATATCTTCCCTGCATTCGAGAAAATAATTTTGTCGTCTGCAAAAATCAAGTGACAAATAGAGGGGAGGTTCTTTTTCCTGCTATAGGTGATGATACTACCATTCAAGATCCCTCTTTCCAAGAGTCGACTTAACGTGTCCTGCATTAAGATGAAAATAGAAGGGGAGATCGGGTCACCTTGAAACAAGCCTCGGGTGGCCTTGAAGAAGCCATGAGAATTCCCCATGAAAGAGACAGCCAACCTCGACGAGCTGAAACATCTGAAGATGATATCTGATGCTTTAATAGAGAGGCCCATACTTGTGAGGACCCTATTGATGAACCCCCATTTCATGCAGTCATACGCTTTGTTCATGTCATGTTTTATGGCCATGTTGGAACCGTGAGTCTTGTGATTCAAGTACCTCAACATTTCCTGTGCCAGAGCAATTTCCCCCTGAAATGAACAACCCCTTAAAAAACTATGTTGCTCTAGAGAAGTCCACTTGGGAAGATTCATGGCCTCCCTCAAGTTGATGACGCTTGCAAGGATTTTTTAGGGGAAGTTGCACATGCTCATAGGGAGATAGTGGAGGAGGGAGGAGGGATCTTTCACCTTCGGAATGAGCACCAAGGTTGTGGCACTTCCAACATAGGGAAGGGGTCCTCCGCGAAAAAAATCCTGGACCGCATCCACTATGTCAGCCTTAACCACCTTCCATGAGGCTCTGTAAAACGATCCAGGAAAGCAGTTAAGCCCTGGCGCACTGTTGAGATCAAGATTCATCATGGTCCTGAGAATCTTGGGTTCCTCTGGAACCCCTTCTAGGAGAGCATTAACCTCATGGGAATCTCTGGTGGGGATGGCATCCTAGATATCATCCCTACCACCCGGGTAACCATTATCCATCATTGTGTTTGGACCTACAAGAAGGTCGCTAAAGAAGGAGTAGGCCATCTTACCCACAACCTCTCTATCATACGTATAGGATCCATCCTCAAGCAGAATATTTGGTTTGATATCCCACATTTTCTCCCTAATACAAGTGTGAAAGTAAGTCATGTTCTTAACCCCCGCATGTAGCCATTTAGCCCTTGCTTCCTCACTAGCCATTCGTTCCTGCCTAAGAATCAGCTCTGCCATTCTCTTCTTCTTGACAGGAAGACTGTCTAAGTTGTTGTCTTCCCAGTCGTCCTCCAAGCTGGCTTAAAGAAGTGAAATTTCCATTTTTAGATCCTCCAACTCCTCATCAAAGTGGGGAAGTCCCTCTACCCACGCCTGTAGCCCCTGTTTAAGTCTCATTAGTTTGTTATGGATAGCCACCCACACATAGCCTTTCACCGGTTCCCTCCAAGACTCCCTCACCATCCAAATAAACTCTGGGTTCCTCGTCCACTGATTATAGAAGAGGAATCGTGCTTGGTTTTCCTAGGAGGAGATCAGGGAAACCAACAACAGAGAATGGTCAGATATACCACGAACCATGTGGGTCATCTTGGCATTCGGAAATATAGAGATGGCCTTCAAGTTAGCGAGGCATCTGTCAATCCGACTCCAGCAGCGCCTGCTTCCTTTTGGATGTTACACCAAGTGAAACGGTCGCCTATGTATCCCATATCCGTTAACCCCTTACTTTCAATGAACTGAACAAAATCCATGCTTTCTCGATGAGTAAACGTTCCTTGTCCTTTTTTTCCACTGGTTCGGTGATAGTGTTATTGTCCCCACCGATGATCCAAGGATCATCTCCTGGATCAAATGCACTGAGCTCCTGCCACAGAGCTTCCCTTCTTCCATCCTCACAAATACCATAAACAAAGGAAACCACAATACACTAAAAGAGATTTGGGGTGATTGACATGACGTTCAACACCAAAAGAATTATAATAATGAATGATGATTTTAATGGGAAACATGAATTGAAACTGGGCCAAATGTGATGAATAGTGATTAAATGAAAATGTAATAACTGTATATTTATGCATTTATTTATTGCTTCATAAAACTCCATACACTATCTTTTGACTATTCTTGTTTTAGACAGCTTTGGTGGTGGCCTACTGAGTTGTACTAACACCCAATTTTGGCCACCAGATCAATAACCATGTAGACTTTTTTGTTGGTGGAGAGGATAAGGGGAAGGCTTTAGGATAGGTTGTTGATTGGGATTGCAGCATGTAAGAGAGAACCAAACAAGGTTCAGGACCCACTTGACTGTTGTTGTATTTTATCTTTTAGTTTCATTGTAGACACTTGAAACTTTAATATCCGTAGAATGTTTTACCTTTCAGTTGGGTATTGTATTTTCAATGTTTGACTATCATATGACATGGTATTGTTCTGTCCATATATACAATTTCGCACTTGGTTTTCATTTTTTTCTTCCCTAGGTGTTTTATTATAATAAAATATGGTATAGTATCCCCAATACCGACATACCAAACCCTTTCTACTAGACAACACCCTTTAGAATATGAGGAGGCATGATGGAGGGAATGTGGCCAAGTGGATCGGGGCACCAATTGGTGGCTCCCAGGTTAGGATGTCACAAAGTGGTATCATAAGAGTTTTCAATTATTTCTTCTTCTTTTTCCTTGATATTTTGGGAAAGGAATAGAGGATACTAGGAAGAGTCGAGTCTTGTAAACGAGCTCATTCATAGGATATAAAAACCTATGTACAGGGGAAAATATGAGTACTCAAGGTGGGATTGTTCTAGATGTTGTACATGGTAACAGTTGAATATTATTTCACCTATGGTGATGCACTTGTGGTGTGATGTGATATTTGTTTTAATAGTTGTTGAATTTTTATTTGTAGCCTAATGAGGCCTGAAACTTGAGTCTGTGTGCATCATTCTAGGAACTCATGGTTTTTGTGACATGTATCATTCTATGCACTAACTAGAAAATGGGTTATTGGTATGTTGTTGAACATGAACATTTTTTTCCCTATTTTGAGATTGAAATAAGGATGAAAAATAAGAATAAATGGGTGTATAATGAGAACATTGGTTGGTGAAATGAGAATGATTAATTAATTACATGTTGAAATAATTAATATGAGATAATGTGATTAATTAATGGTTGAAATAATTAATGAGAAGATATGTACCCTAGTTAACCAAGACCTTGGTGTAGGATGGTAAAGGGTAGTGATAAGGCATCATTGTTGACAGTGTGGTGAGAAAAAGGAAAAAAGGACATGTTGAAACTTTTTGTGTTAGGTTATCCTCTTATGTAAATGTTATAAGGATGCATTATGAGTCCTAAGACTTGTGTTTGTATTTTTAGAGATATGCCTCTATGATGCTTGTTGAGGGAGAGACCAAGGGGTATGACCCAGAACAAACATCCAGACAGGGAATGCGAGGCACCATTGGTGCAAGATGAGAATGAATAGGAATATTTCCAAGGGAACATTGCTCGTTTCTACAATTCCTAGAGAGAGACCCATGGAAGGTTCTGAAAAGAATGTCTGAGTTGACAAAGGAGTTTCAACATCAATTCCCTGCCACTTTTATGGGAGAGGGTGGACTGGAGGGAGTTGAATTATGGATTGAATCTATAGAAATGATACTTGAACATTTGGAGACTTCGGTTGAAAGGATTGTCATTTTGGATACTTATATGAAATGGGGTTCCATGAAGCCTTGGTGGGACATTCATATACCATCTAGATAGACTAATGATTTTTTATGGATGGACATTCTGGAGAAGTTCATGGAGGACTTCTATCTAGAGATGCTGGGAGCAGAGAAGGATTCAAATTTTATGTATTTGACCAAAGGAAAAATGTCCACAATGGATTTCAATTTACATTACACCGATTTATAGTGTTTCGCTCCATATTATGTGGCAGATGAGGCTTCCTCAACAAAATTATTTCAAGACAGACAGATGTGTGAAAAAAGAAACAAGGTTAATATCTTTAGGCTGAATAATATCTCAAAATTTGTTAATTAGGATCTCATTTTAGAGGGTAACCTGAAGGATGATACCATTACTTGACATGTAGCTGTCACTAGAAAATTAGAAGGAATTAATTTTTAGAGAAGGAAGAAACTTTACGAAAACCATAGTTAGGACAGTGGAAAGCACGGTGGAAAGCCAAAAGGAACTATTTAACAAGATCATTCTAAAGTGATTTTCCACCAGTGTGGTAGGTAGGGACACTATCGTAGACATTGTCCTCAACCACAAGTGGAGTGTTGGTTTTATGTCAAGATGGGGCACCAATATAAGTTATGTAGGAAGAAACTGTAGGCTAGTGCTAAGGGTGCAACTGCTCAGAGTCAGAGTGTGGGAAGGGGGTCTTCTACATCATATATTTATGGATGCTAGAACTCTATGGTTAAGGGAGGTAGAGGGATTAGAAATTGTTCTTCATGGTATGAGAACCTGTATCATTAGATTGATTCTACTCAGGGGATATAGACAACCCCACAATGAAGAGGGGTAGGATAGTTACATGTAGTGAAACATACACTTGTGGAGAATGAGTATGGTCTATTCATGGTGAGGGATACTATTTGAGTTTCATCTACTCTAGATAGTGCCTTGTTTGAAACATGTGCTTCTCATTTCATTATATCATCAAATCATTCGAATAGTTTTAGCCTAGAGGAGGAGTCCATAAGAGGGGTGATGAATATCAATACACCATTGGGAACACAGTTTAGGGATATCCATTTAAGCAAGGAATGTTTTCTATAGTTCAGAGAGTATAATATTTTCGAGTATCTATGTCCTTGATATAACGAGGTTTGACCAAGTTTTGGGTATTGACTGGCTCGTCACATACTGAGCCCAAATAGATGGTTATTGTTGGAGAGTGACCTTTGTATCTTCTAAGGTTGACGAGTATATCCATCCGGGATAATTTGATATCCATGCAGCCTGAGCTGGGGTAATTACTCAGCAACTGAGAATTCCTACAGACCAAGTTTCTAGTATTTTTCTAGATTATGGGAGTGGTAGGAAATATTCCCTTACACCAATTGTAGAACTATTTTTTGATGTCTTTCCTAAGGACTTTTCAGGGTTTCAACCTGAGATAGATGTGGAATTCACTATTGATCTCCTACCAGAGACTGAACTAGTATCTATTACACCTTACATAATGGAACTGACAGATCTTCAAGAGCTCATAACACAGTTAGAATAGTTGGAGGATAAAAGTTTTATCCATCCATGTTTGTCTCCTTGGGTATTACCTATATTTTTTCAAGGAAGGTCAATGGTAGTTAATGTTTGTGTGTCGATGACCAAAAGTTGAATAAAATGAACATGATGAACTGATATCCCCTTCCATGTATTGATGATATTTTTGACCAGGTGAAGGGGGGCTGTGTGTTCTCAATGAGCGATCTAATATTAGGGTATCATCATGTGAGAGTTCAGACATCTAATATACCATGAACTGCTTTTAGAAGAAGTTATGGTCTTAATGTGTTTATTTTATTATTGATTGGGTTAACAAATTGTATAACAATATTTATGACCTTGATAAATAGGATCTCTCATCCATTATTAGATCTGTTAGTGGAGGTGTTTATGGACAACATCTTGGTGTACTCTAAGACTCATGAATATCATCCCCAAGAATTTTAAATCATCTTGGGTATAATAAAATAACATCAACTAGATGCCAAGATATCTAATTTTTAGTATTGGATTGACATGCTACACTTTTTGGGGCACATCATATCAAAAAAAGTTGTCGTAGTGGACCCATAAAAAATTCTAGTAGTGGTATCTTAGGATTATCCCAAGATTTTTTATGATAGATGAAGACATTTATGATTAGAAAGTTATTACCAGAGGTTAATCCAAGACTTTTCCACTCTGGAAGCACCACATTCTTGTTTGATAAAAGGTATAATGATTGATTGGGTAGAATCATGTGACAATTCTTCCCAAGAGTTGAATAATCGCATGAAATCAGTACCAATTTTTATCTTACCTAAGTCGGATGAGGAGTACACAATGTATTTTGATGCTTCTGGGATTGGACTCAAAACTATGTTGAGGTAAGGGGATTGAGTCATTGTTTATGGGTATCGGTAGCTGAGTCCACATGAATGGAATTACCCTACACACGACATCATGTTGGTAGTAGTGTTTTATGATCTTAAGTGTTGGATACATTAAATTATGTGTGAAAATTTTATAGTTTTTAGGAATCACAATATCCTAAAGTACATCTTTTCATAGTGAGACAAGAATCTTTGGTAGTGAAGATGGGTAGAGTATATGCAGTCCTTTGATTTGGACTAGTATATACACCCCACAAGGAGAATAGAGTGGATGATTCCTTCAAAAATAAAACTAAGGCTCAATTGGTATATTATTCGAGTGAAGAGTGGAAGATAATGACCTTTCTAGCGAAAATGCATGTGGTTGTTCAGGAGTGTCAGGAGAGGATAAATCTGGTTTCTGTAGTAATGGATTCTACACTCTTGAAACAACTTAGGGATAGGAAGTATGTGGATCTTGAGTGTTTATCATTAATGGAAATCCATGAATGTTTGGAGACACCATGAGACTTGATAATAAATAAGGATGAGAGAATCTATGTGAAAAATCGGTTTTTGGTTCCTCTGAGTATGCGATAGGAACTCATGCCTCAAAGTGGGCGATACATCCTGGGGTGAAAAAAAATTGTACCATGACCTATGACGATAGTTTTGGTGGCTACACCGGAAAAAGGAGGTAATAGGGTTTGTAATAAGATGTATTACCTATCAGTTGGTGAAGGTAGAGCATCAATTACTTTGAGGCCTATTATAGCCATTGCCAATTCTGGTTTGGAAGTGGGATGATGTGACTATGGATTTTATAGAGGGACATCCAAATTCACATAGGAATAATGATTATATTTTTGTCATTTTTGATCGACTAATGAACGTATCACATTTCATTCCTATCAAGGAAACGTTTATAGTAGAACAGTTGGGAGAACTGTCTGTACGAGAGATAGTTCCTTTGCATGGGATACCAAAAACTATATTTTTAGATCGTGACTCCATCATTACTTCATGCATCTAAATTTTTTTACAGAGGGCTCCTGGTACATAGCTATTGTTAATTATGTCCTTCCACCCATAGACTGATAAGATGATAGAGTATACCATATAGGTGTTAGTGGATATGATGTATGAATGTGTGTGTGAAATTTGTGGTTCTTGTGAGAAGAAATTGGCTTTAGTGGAGTTCCACTATAAAAATAGTTATCATGAAACTATAAATATGGAACTATATGAGGCACATTATTGGATACCTTATATATCACTGCTATGTCGGTTATAGGAGGGGGAGTCAAAGCTATAGGGACCAACTCTCATTCAGAAGGCATCAGAGTAGGTGAAGTTCATTCAGAAATGTATGACTACGACTCATAGTAGGTAGAAGTCATATGTATAATGAAGGACATGACCCCTATAGTCAATAGATGGTGATCATGTATTCTTTTGGGTGTAACTTAGATAGGTTCACTATAGGATACATAGGTAGGTAAGTTATTTTCCGGGTTTGTAAGACCGTGTGAGGTAGTGGAGAGAGTCGTGCCAATGGAATACCAATTCTCCCTTCCATAGAATTTATGTTCTATGAATGATGTTTTCCAAGTGGTAGAACACAAGAGGTATCACCCCAACCTTTATCATGTTATTAATTTGCAATAGTTTGTCCTCGAGATAGATTCATCCTTTGATGAGCATCGAATACATGTGCTGGGTCGCAGTGTGAAAGTGTCACGGGGAAAGATCATGCCATATGTTTAGGTGTTATGGAAACAAGGAAGTGTTCAATGTGAAACATGGGAATGGGAAGCTGATGTGAGGGCTCAATGGCACGATTTTTTTTCCTTATAATCTTAGAGATGTTTGGGAGTTCACATCAAGGACGAGTTGTTATAAGGTGGGGAGACAGTAAGATCTCAGACTTTTATAGAGTCTTCTCGGGCATGTTTTTATGATCAATTTTTAGTTTTTAAGTACCTTTGTTTTGGACTAGTGCACAAGGTTTTTTGGGACAACATTTATAAAAAACTAACAGACAATGGGTTGTGCACGGTTTGCACACTGTTTGAAAAACTGTGTGACTAAACCAAGCCAAGCGAGAAAAACTGGACAGAGAGGTCTGCATGGTTTGGGAACATTTTGAAAAACCTTGTGACAAGACCATTCGAACCTTGCAAACCTAGAGAGAGGGTTTTTCATAGACGGTACATAGTTTTCCCTAAACATTCACCCCTACCTTGGAAACCATGCATGATGGATTTTTATTCGAAAATTCTATTTTAAGAACACCCGAACCCACCAATACTCCTATATTTTGACCTTGGATTAGTCTTGATAAATTCTAGTTGATCTTAGAACACTATGGAGGGATTCCAAGGTGATTCGAACATCATTCTTTGAGGTCCAAAGCCCAGATTGAAGATCCTCTCTCTTCCTAGTAAGTGGACGTCGCATTGCTTCTCCGATTCATTCATCAATCTTTCCTTGATATTTTCATGGAATATATCTAATGTTTCCGTGGATCTAAACTTATGAGATGAGATCTAGATATATGATTGGGTATCTAGATCTATATTTGAAATATCTTGATGCCATTGATCTTAATTTTGGTTTAGGGATATAGATCTCGAGATTGACTGACGACGTTGTGCCACTCATATTTTAGGCTTTTCAGTTGGGCTAACATCCTTCAATAAACTGAGCTAGGTGGTCAAAATAGAACTCCCATAAGTATGGATTTGATATGTGAATGTTATTTTATGGGTTTTCTAGCATCCCTTCATAATTTATTTCCTAAATTTTGTTAATTTGGAATGTGGAATTGACTTTTGACTGCTTTGGAGATTAATTTATAATTGAATCGTGGAACAAATGAAAGGGGGGTTTTCCAAATATATATTTATTTTGTATATTTCTTATGGGTTGAGATATTGTAATTAATATTTTTAGTTGATTGTGTTAAGATAATTATTTGGGGGGAATTAATTATGAAATGATGCTTGGCTAAGTATGGTAATTAATTGTGGGAATTAATTATGTGCCATGATGTAGATTAATGATAATTAATTTTGGGAGTTAAAAATGACATGTTGAGATATAAAATGCTTAATTAATTGTGAATAATTAATTATTTAATGAGAATTGTGTTGGTTAATTTATTAATCGATGAATTAATTAAAGGGTTGGTTTCTTATTTAATTGTTGTGTTAAGTAATGTCCATCGAAGTGTTTAACTAATCATTTGATAGGTAATGTAATTATGTGTATATTTCTTGTGAATTAATGAATGATTAAAAGATTGAGATTTTCAGGTGATAGTCATGATGAACTACAATGAGTTAGATTTTGTGGGGCTAGACATTTTGTTCAAGACTGATTAGAATTTGGGAAATGGACACAATGATCTTCCCTAATAGTTTTCCTATATTGAGATTTTGGGGTACTAGGAATGACGAACTACACCTAATGAGATATGGAGTGTTAGTTAGGGCAACCAACTCTAAATGAGATTTGGGGTGTGTATTATCATTTTCAACAAAAATATTAATTATAATAATGAGTGATGATTCAATTAGGAAACACAAATTGAAACTGGGACTAATGTGATGATTAATTATTAAATGACAATGTAATAACTATTTATTTGTGTATTGTAATTATTAATTGATAATTATTTGCACAATATCTTTTGTATGTACTTGTTTTAGATTCCATTGGTGGTGGAAAAAAATAGTTTTTCTCAAACCCTATTTGGTATTCCAGATTGGCACCTGAGTACACATTGTTGTTGCTGGACAGGATAATGGCATGTCCCTGGAAAGGGGTTTTTCTTGGTATTGGAGCAGAGGAGAGGGAACTATATATGGTTCGAGACCCTCTTGGGGGTCATTGTGTCTTTAATTTTAGTTTCATTGGAGAGACATGAAACTTTTATTCTCATAGAATGTTTTACCTCTGAGCTGAGTGTTGTATTTTCTAGTTTTGACTATCATAGGATAAGGTATTATTTTGGTCATGTATACACTTCCACACTTGGTTTTTATTTTTTTCTTATTTTGGTGTTTTATTCTGATAAAAGTGGTTATATTCTCTTTAAGACCGTCTTACCAAACTCTCAGTGCAATTCAGCACCCTCTGGCCTACGGGGAGGCACACATGAGGGCATGTGGCCAACCGGCTCGGGGCACTGATTAGTGGCACCTAGGTCGGCACAACATAATAATGTTCTTTGTTCCTGGGAATTTTAAATATTTCTAGGGGACTAACAAAGCAGTAAAGGTAAGAAATTTCTATACTATCTATGTTAAATGATATCATAAATAGTTTAGAGAAATAATAAGGATGATATCAATTAAAAAATCCCAAGTTGAGTATGGACAAAGTGTTTTTTTCATTACTTCTCTTTGTACTCACAACATGGTTGCATGAGTGTTTTTGTCATTATTGAATAAAAATACTATAAAATATATTTTAAAAATATTCCATAGGAAACTATCCTTTTTATTTTGATTTTTTAAAAAATCCTCCCCTTTTAAAATAAATTTTAAAAAAATTCATAAAAATATAACAATTTAAAAGAGAAAAAAATAAACTTTAATGAATTGATGATGGGTCATTAAATTCATTTCATACTAGTTTAAAGGAACATTCCAATTAAATTGAATTAATGTTAGAAAAGTAAATTATTCAAAAAAAAGAAAATGATATTTAATTGAAATTATTTATAAAATAAAAAGATGGTTAAAAATAATTTAAATAAGTAATTTTTAAAATTTTAAAAATATTTTTGAAAATATATTTAGAATGCTTGGTTTTTAGAAGAATATAGTTTCTCTGACCAAAGAGGGATATAAATTTAGGGTTTATTAAAAAAATAGAAATTACATTGAGTAGGAATGATTTGAGAAGTGGTTCTATTATGTGGATAAGGTAATGAATAACTATAGGAGAAGGAAATTCAATGGTTTTTTAGAAAATGGTCAAAAAATTTCTTCAAATGGAAATTCAAGTGTAACCAATCCTGAAAAAATGTGATTGTGAAGTAAACCCTTGAAAAGACCATACCATTGATGTGAGAATAAATAAATTAATATATTATGTGTGTCAAATTTAAAATCTCATAAAAATATATAAATACATCAATTTATAGAAAATCTTTATCACAAAAATAATCTTATAATATGAATTACAACAAGGAAGTAAGATAACCCAACGAAAAGCGATCGAGTTATGAAATTATTTAACACCAGATAAATTTTAACTCAAATACCCTTAAGATAGATAATTAAAGTTGAAACTAAAAATACACAGACGATAAAACAATTATAGATGTAATATATCAAAATCGTTAGTAGAT
Source organism: Viscum album (assembly GCA_963277665.1). Classification (NCBI taxonomy): domain Eukaryota; kingdom Viridiplantae; phylum Streptophyta; class Magnoliopsida; order Santalales; family Viscaceae; genus Viscum; species Viscum album. The sequence continues at coordinate 1,474,661,643 of OY728152.1, read as the reverse complement.
ACACCACACAAATGATGTATGAGGTTAATTGGCATTTATCTCATGGTTGTAAAAAAAGTGAGATGAAAATATCATTCCATGTGTTTCTATTCGGATGAACACCCATTAAATTAATGTATAATGGATTTAAAAAACATAACAAATTGTATCATAACTATAATAATATTTATGATATCATATATTATATTCTTATAAATATTGTATTACTCATTTGGTTGTAATCATTCATTAATTTCACTCTTTCGGGCTCTAATTTCCTAGTTTCTCAAGTTTGTTTTATCAACTTACGTGTTGTTCCCATCAGGGATTCAAAATCTACCAGATTTAAAACATTATGTAAATATCATATATATTTATTATATATATATTTATAAGAATCCATTATATTCAGTGTTATGAAATATAATGCAACGTTCATAGAGATGGTAGGATATATATACACATGAACGATACTATAATTCATTTTTCCTATTAAAAGAATAAAATGTAAATTATATTTATGAATATTATAATTAAAATATCATATTTATGTCATATATATATATTTTTTTATTAAATCCAATTTTTATAAATTCCACATATAACGTGAATGAATTTCATCTATTTGAGAAGGTGGTAGTCTAAACTTACACAACTGATGTTATCATATCTATTAAAAATGGAAAGAATAAGGTTATGTGTTAAATAAAAACTGAATAATAATAAATATGCTATAAATCATAAATAAAAATCATTTCCCTCATAATTCTCAACCATTAGTTGTGTAAAGGAGTAATAGACAACCCCATTTTTTGAGACAGTAGTTCATTGTTCATATAAACATTAACTTTGATACCCATTTGATGGAAGTTCATATAAGTGTAGTTACAACCCTTTAAATTTATAAAATATAATTATATTTATAATACTTATTGTATTATTTATTAATTTTTTATGAATAGTTTAGGGTGTGGAGAATGAAAATAATTCAAAATCGATTAAGGAAGGATGCTAACTCTTTTTCGGGTCACTCCTTTTGGATTTCCCCAAAGGGACTTCTTTGATAGATTTTTACCAATTTTAGGATTATAGAATGCGTTTTGGGATATTGGGAGATTATTTTTTCATATTATATTCCATAAAAAGTGGATTGGGATGTGTGGGGATGTGGGAGGGTTGATTTTCTTTTTAATGTGGAGGAGTAGTGACATTCCTGTAAATGTTTGAAAAGGGCATTCCAACAACAATTTCCCACATAAATTTTATCCAATAATGGACCCAATTAGATAAAATAGAAAATATGGTATATATTATAACATAATGTGTAATATTTTCTAGTTTATAGTTAATTATAGACCTTATATTTAAGGTTTAGTCCCCCGTTAAGCTAATTTTGATCTTAATCACAGTCATTAATTTAAATTACTCTCACAACTATTCTTGTCCAATAACTAAGTTAACCATATTTGAAATTATAAATAATTATTATTACAGATACTTATTACATTTTACAAATTAAAAAAATGGAATATTTTTTTTAATTTAATCTCGTAGATGGGACGATAAAGAGGGTTATTTAGAATAACACATATTTGTGAGAATAAAAATAGAATTCCATAAAAAAATCCCCATTTATTCAATTGGATATTATATTAATTTCTATTTAATTTATAATTGATTAATTCATTTTATATTTTTGTAGAAAATATATTTTTATAATATAGTTCTTAAAATTAATAACCCCAAATATAATGGTCAGGTTATATATCATAATAAATAATAATACATTTAATAAAATATTTTTGCTCAGTAAAACATGGTCTAGCATGTAACGCAAGTTATATAAAAATTATTTGTTGCATGTATCACATACTAACTCAATATTTTGTGCATTTCATCATATATATTGATTTTATTTAAAATAAAAATTATATTTTAATGTTTTGGGATATAATATTACCTTACACTCTTGGTGTTTCATTACATACATGCTATCAAATATATTGTTCTTATTTTAGAGTTTTAGGGAATTAAAAATTACCATATTATGAGTTATAAGAAGAAGTAAAATAAAAATGATTTTTTTAAAACATTAACACTTCTTCAATTAATCGATTTAGTTTAACCTAAATCTATGATATATTATAATTATGATCTAACTGATTCATCTAATATGTGCTTAGGGGAGAGAGGAGGGTATTTGGCTTGGCTTTAGAAAAACCAATGTACTTTAGGTTTGTGAATATGAGGGGAGAGTGGATAGTCTTTTTTAGTGAGGGAGAGAACACAAATTAAATTTTTTAAATGAAATAACTATTACGATGTTTTTTAACCCAATAGCCTAAAAAATGTGTCGTTTTCAAACCATAAAGGTGATAAGGTCAAAATATCACCATACAATGGGTGGGGGAAGTGTTAAGTCATTTTAAATATTATATTTTTTGTTTTCCCCAAATTAAAAAAATATTTACCTTATCCATAGTAATTATTTTTTATTATTTTTTACTAATAATTATTAACAAATAATTTTGTTGAGCATTTTAGATAATTTTAGGTGTTTTAAAATTGAATATAGAATTTTATCCGATGAAAAATATAAAAAAATGTTTTCCCAAAGAGAAACATTAAATTTTTTAATAAAGTTTCATATCAAAATTCAATATGATATTCATTACTATGAAATACATTATTTAAATTGAAATATAATTCTTCTAATTTTTATTTGAAACCAATAAAAATATATAAACTAACATATTGTTACTGTTTTCATTTATTCTTAAACCCCTCTTTTGGGTGATCCTTGGTTGAGTTTTGTTTGGAGTTGATTTGGGTAATTTTATGAAAAGTATGGATGTTTCGGGGCTAGAGCATGGTTTGTGCACGGTAAGGGATAATCATGCACCTGTGCCATTTTTTATATGGTGGGATCTGTATATCTTTCCCTAACCCTGCATAGTTTCCCAAGAAACTATGTGGATTGGTTCTTATAGATCTAAATTTTTTAATAAATTTTCTCGAGCCCCCCTTTTTAGTCCCAAATATACCTATATCAACACTAATCCATTTATTCCTTCCTTAGAGATCCCAAGGGATATTGTTGGTTCCAATAACCCCTCCCAGATGTGATATAATACTTGAGGAATGACCTTAGACCATAATCAGGTTTGATTCTCTTTTGTGTGATCATCATTCTTCGTGGACAAATCCGGATTTGAATTTGGCTTTTCAAGATCCATTTTTTTCGGGTGGTGGTTACATTACGATGCCCAATTTTTCTTGAACCTAATTAATTGGTATAAATTTCAATTTTTTGGATTTGAATGAAGTTTTTTATATTGAATCGTATGGATTTCAATCCTTTTGTTAGAAAAAAACCCAATTCCGATTATTTGGGAATTTTTGTGGGAAACTGGGTTTTGTCTTGGAATTGAAATTTGTTGAGATTTAAATTGTTTAATTTAAATTTTCGTTTTTTATGGGAATTGAATCAATTGAAATGTTGATTATAATTGACTAAATATTTACATTAAGGAATTTCAAGGAGAAATCCCGACTCATGTGATTTGGGGGTTTGGGATGAAAATGGTTGAATTATTTAGAAATTGATTTGTTGAATTTGAATGTGAAATTGATTGTGAAATTTCATGATTATGGTTGAAATCCTGGTTTTATGAAAAATGGATTAAATTTTTTTGATGGAAACCTTATGGTATCATCATGGGTAAAATGATTTTTTTTAATAAAAAAACTTCTATGAGGTTTAATGGAAAAAATGGAATATTTTAAATGGGTAATGTAATGAATTACATCTTTGTCAAAAAGATAATTTTCCATCATATATTTTTTACTTGATAAAATGAAAGCCTTAGGTAGTTAGTGTGTTATATTGGGTGTCAATTGATTATTCTATAATGTTCTAAAACATCATCTATGCACATCCCATTCCATAAGTGATGGTGATCAGATCCCTTAACATTAGGCCTAAAGGGGTGTATGTATAGACTTTTCCATATTCACAATGTTGGATCCCTATATCCTGGAACTATCGTAACAATTGGGAACATGACCATGTTTCGTCCTTGTTTTCATTTTCTTAAATGTGGATATATTACATTGTATAAAACTATTTTACATGCCTTGTGAATTTATTTAACTATTTATATAAAGTATTTATTTAATCCAATTTTAAGAATTGTTGTTTTTGAAAATAACCCTTTAATTAAAGGAAAAAATCCATATTTTGAAATTTTTTACATCATTTGAAATGTGTATAATTATTATCTAAATTTAGTTACATCTTTTAAACTGTAGATAACTATTTGTTTAAATATTCTTTGTTAATCTCAAACCTATTTGTCTTAAAAATGTAAACAACATTTTTGGTTAAACTGATGTAGGTATATTATATGGAATCATTGGATGAAATCCTAGTGGGCTTTGGATCACACCCTAAATGTTATGTAACATCCCAGGTAAATAAATAATATTACAATATAATGTTTATCATTATTTTTTATTAAATGTTAATACTACTTTAAAGGGAATTCTATGATCGATGGCGTACCCAATACGCAACAACGAGTTTCTTTGAAATCTTACGTTGCACGCTAATAATATAATAATATTATAATAGTTAACACCTAGCTGTTGTAATGGCGGGAATGAATAGAAATAACCACAAAAAGATTACATATGTTTGTAAAATATTTTTACATTTATCCAATAAATTTTAGAGGCTTAAAATGAAAATGAATCCAATTTTAAGCATAGATATTCTAATATTCTTTAAAAGGTCGATTAACCGACTTTTGATGGAGAACAATTTTTAAATATACTTTTGAAAATTTTATATGTTGTATTTGGAAAAATAAAATCCTTCTTTAGAATCTGGACATCAAAATTTACTTTTTGTAAATTTTTGTTTTTTTTCTGATAAAGATCATTTTTATTGAAAATGTTGCATTTTAATTCAAATCCTCCTTTTAATATGATTTATTTTTATAGATATATTATCTTTTTAATTTAGATTAATTTTTATTAAGAATATATTTTCAACATTTAATCCAATGGTGGTCATTGAAATTAACTTCACTTTGAAATTGGACTTAAACTAGTGTCAATCTTTTAATAGATATTGTTTCTTAAAAACACGTTATTTATTTTCATTGCAGGAATGAATTATTAAATTTATTAATGAAAATAATATATTAGAATTTTTTAAAATATACACCATTTCTGAATTCAGAATATCAAATATAGCTTAGGGTAAAGTTTTGGTATTTTTCTGAAAAAACTTCAATTTTTGATGAATTGTGAAACCACTAAGTGGTAGTTAAAGAAACTGATTTTTCATTTAAATGAAACATTACCACTTATGTGATTTGATTTTATAAAATCCGAAATACATGGTTGTCATTAGGAAGTAAAATGTGTTTCAATGAGATTAAAATAATTTTTTGGTGATTAGTAACTTTTAAGTTTTATTATTCGCAATTACAGGTAATTAGTGTAATTTAAGGTAAAGATAATGTTATAACAATATGAAATGACATTGACACATGTCCTAACCTTATTGGATTAGTAATGGCCGACCAAGAAAATCCATGGGTCAACTTTGGGCCCCCATTGAGCCACTTTGGTAGGAAAATGAGATTAATAACTTTTTATTTAAAGTTAAAATTAAAATGTCACAAACATGTATTATTTTACTAAATAAATTTTTACATGGGGTTATACAAGTCATATTTTTTACTATAAAGATTCATTAGAAAGATAAAAAGATCTCATACATCATGATATTTTGTTCATAATTTTTAGACATTAAATAAATTATTTTATTTATGACACCGTGATGATGCAGTGATTACCTCATAAATGAACGATTTAAATAAAATTAGAAGATATGGTGAAATATAAGTCTTACACTTGTCACAGACCAATTGAATGGGTGGATTTCGAAACCTTATCACCTTAACCTCGAAATATATCCTTTTGGGACCTTTAAAATTCGAAAATCATTTTATAATAAAATAATATTTTATAACTTTCCAAGAGTGCCCATCCTCTTCTCTTATAAAAGGCCCTCACCTCTACCACCTTTCCAACACCTCTATAGCCTTTTTCTCGTCCAAACCCTGAAAATTTTATCTCTAAACATCCCTCTATTCATCATTTAATCCTCACCTTTGTCATAATTCTCTTCAAGAAACCCTTTTGGTTCAAACCAAGAGGAGTTACCCTATTTAAAGGTAATGTCTTTACTTGTGTTATTTTGTTTTATTTTGCTTCTCCAAACCCATAAACACTTTTTATTCCTTTTTTTTGAAACAAAAACAATACATTCAATATTCTAGGCTGTTTTTATGGGAATCATTATAGCTAAACTTACACACAACTCCGTCTAATGGTTAAAGAACATACTGTTTCTGTGGATAGCGAATTACTGCCTCACGAAACGATGATTGTTCAATATTCTCTTAACACCATTCATGGTGGCCATTATGATGTCACTATATTATATATATGATATATATTATATTTATGTTTTCCATATTCTTTTTTATTTTATATTTAAAAAATACCTTTATGCTTTGCATGTTGTGAAAATGTGATAATTTCATACGAGGAAGTGTGGACTACCGCCCCTCAAGTGATGTGACTCGTTCATGAAATACATGGAATGTATAAAGAATGAAATTAATGAACTTTTGTGACCTATAAAACATATATATTATAATGAAATTATAATATATATATCACTCAATTATTTTTAATTCCATTAATATGTCAAAGAAATGAAAGTAGCGTTCATGCGTACGTACGGACTACCGTCTCCATGAACGGTGCATTTCATTTATTTTTATCTAAAAATGTTATGGAATTGTATAAAATGAATATTTACTGGATATATATGATATATAAATCAGTAATACTATTCTGGAGATGATTTACTTATAACTATATGGACAATCATTTTCAAACAAGTCCATTTTTGACTCATGTACCAAACATCGACAAAAACATCTCATATGAACTCACATTATTAACAAATTATTATAAAATTATAATATGTGATATGAACTGAATAATAATATTTAAAGGAGGACCTTAAGAAATTATAATTTGACCAAAGTTTATTATTCATGAATATAAAGAAATGAACAAGACATGTTGGACTTCAGGAAAGGGATCCTACCTCTCTCTTTCTTTTTAAGTACTCTCTTTTATGTCATTTCTTTTAAGCTCATCATTATTATGTTTGGGGATTTTCTATTAAATTCATCATAATGTAATTTTTATTTTTATATTATTAGAGACCCTATTTGATCTCATTAATCCATTTATGGAAGTTTTAAGTGGCGTCGTTAGGCTGCCGAGTTTTTGTAAGGGATTTTTCACCTCACTTTTATTCCCGCGAGATTTATGCTACATTTGCCACCATTTCCTTTGAGTGGTGTATGTTCTGCACATTATTATACTCTTTGTGTAATAGAATTTCATTTATGGGTATGTAAATATTCATTTAATGACCCTTCTTCCATGGGGTTTACGTTTTGAAAGTTACCCAAATCGGTAAGGGGACCTTTCACCCTCCTCTTTTTAAAAGACTTTTTTTGTTATGCCTTTTAATTTACATATTATTAAGTAGGGATATGTTCTTATATCTCCTTATGGATGAAAATTTCTTTCCAAGTGATGAGATACCCTTTTTTTCTCATCATCTCATTTTCTGAATTTTAAAGTGACGCCATTAGGCTGTTGAAATTTTATAAGGGAACTTCTTAACCCAATTTCGATTTCTTTGGGTTCAACATGTAGGTATCGAAATTTCATCCTATGAATATGTGTGAGTTACCACTGATGGTTTTAAAATTAATATCCACTTATATTTGGTGTATTTATATATTTTCACACATAATTAGGAGGTTGATTTATCCTTAATTTAAGGATACCTTTTTTATATTAGATTTTATCTCATTTTTCATTTCTATTGAGACTTCATTGTTGTTATGCACCAATTCACTATTATATGGTGTATATACTGTCCTTTTACATATTATATCATGAATCCTTTTATTCTCATGATATTATAAAGTTCTGAATAAATGTTATTCCTCAATTATTTGTTTTCAAGTGTCTCTCATTTTGTTAAAAACCCTTTATCTAAAATATCATTTTAAATGTTTTAATGATTTATTATTATAAATATTTATCATTAATATCCATGTTTTCAATATGGTTTTAAGGATTTATTTACATGGATATTAATGGTTTAAAATTTTAAAAGATTCAAAGTAGTATGGGACACTTAGATTCAAAAATATCTTTATTAAATGGTTTTAAATGGGTTTTTAGAATGGATTCATTATTTCAATATCTTAAATGGTTATGTTGTTATTGAAATGTGGGAATGTTATCTTTCCTTTATGCTTATGTTATGTGATGTGATTATGTTATGGTTCTTGGGAATTGTTTATGAGACGGGTGGTTCCATGATAAACTTAAGGCAGGTGAGCCCGATATAGCTCTCCAATGCATTGGGTAACGTGAAGGGGTTAAACGCTAAGGTTTATCCAAAGAGATTTAGGAAATATATTATGATGGGTATTCCAAACGTATCCATGAGGGTTACTACCTATGTAAAAATGTTATGAATGCCTCATGTTACCTTTATGTCTTATGATTTCTATGAGTTATTCGTAAATATTATTATTTCATGAGGTATGTTAAACTGCATATGTTTTATGAGTAAAGTATTATTTCATTGATTCTTACTTATACAAGGAATAATGTTTTCATTCCACATTGTTATAACCCTTACTGAGATTTTTATGCTCATCCCAAGTTTTTTTAAACTGTTTTTCACAGGACATAAAGTTGAATAGGTTCATGGATGGGATCAAGGAAATGTCAGGCTATCTAAAACAAGGAAGTAGACATGACTCTTTTGTTCAAGAGTTTTTATTTTTGTGAAAAAAATTGAAGTTGAGTATATGTGTCTAATTTGTAATCTTTGAGATGTAATAGTTATGTCATAATTCTCTAAAACTCTAAACCTGAAAAGATCCTCAATGTGAATTATTCATTTAATTAAATAATAAGGAATGTTTACAGTCGGATCCTTATAGTTGGTATCAAAGGATGGTTTAGATAACTTTAGAGGTTAGAGTGTTATGTGAAAAGTTGTGTATAACCACAATGGTTATTATATTACATAGAGTCATTGTTATTTTTTAAGGTTGGAATGAGTTTGAGATAACTTGGATAAGTATATCTTTGTGTTTATCTTCCTCTTTAGTAAATAATGATTTTTTTGATATACTCACTCTGAAATTTATGGATTTTGTAAATGGATGGATCTAGTAGGCACCAAAGTGGCAATGGGTTTGAAGGAAACTGTGGTGGTTCTCTGATTAAGAGACTGGATGAAATGGGGGATTCAATGAGAAACCTCGTGGTTATTCTAAACCAACTATCAAAAGTCATGATCAACCACTCGAACCATAGTGAGTTCTCAAATGCATCATGTATGAGAGAACCAAGTCGACATGGAAGTTCAGGTAATAATTATAAAGGTAACCATTAGGGTTTATATGATCCTTACTTTTGAAGTAATTATGGCTTACTATAAGTTATGATGGAATATGAATGACATGAGATAAACTTGAGGTTAAATTATGTTATGGATATTTTTGAAGATTTTATCTCGTTTTGGGGAATTTTTTAAGAAATATATAGTTTTGGAAAAAGGACAACATGCAGACCGTGTGACAACCCGTCGCGTCAGACAAAGTTGCGGGAATCGAACCCACAACCAAAGTGCGACTGGTATTTATCGCCTACCACTAGACTATGTTAATTCCCTGGTTAGATTGACTAATTATTTTTAGATAGATGATTTTATGAATAAATAGTAAGTTGATTTTGTGTTATCTATGGAAATTATTAACCTATCATGGATGATATGTGATTAGGTTAATTAGTTTTCAGTATGAAACTTTAAGAGAAAATGATGTTATTTGGAGATAAATGTTAATTTGTACCATGGGGGACTATGTGATTAAATCCTTCAAATATTTGGGTTTCAATCATAGTTGGCTTTACTTTGATGAATTTTATGGACGAATTGTTTATTTAATGGTCTTTGTTGAACTTTGGGTTTTGTTTGACAAATTTTAGAGATTAGGAGTAGTTTATCTTTTTGTAAAAAAAGAAATATCCTTTTTGGGTATTATCTGATCTAGTAATAAAATTTTTGGTTTGGTTTTGGTTGAGATCTAAAGACATGGGAAATATATAGTTCTCTTTTGTGGATTAGTTTATTCTCAAGAAGTTTATTATAGTACTCTTAATGCGAACAAGTCTTCCTAAATACTCATCTTTTGGAGAAAATGTGATTTTGATTAAAGAATCTATTAACAGTTGAAGGCCTACGTGACAAGTAAGTATGTTTCATTATGATTTAGTTAAGCCCAAAAACAAATTCCTCAATTAAGAGTAACTTAAAACAGAAATGTTTTCTGTTAACTTTTCTTAATGGGGAATCGAATACCATTTAACCCATCACAAGTTTGTGATTTTCTGATTGTTAACTTTCTCCTAGACATGTTTACTATCACTCTGCATCAGAACATTACCCTTTGTTTTCTCCTCCATATCCATATTATCATACTTGGAATCCTAGTATGGGTTAACTAGGGTGACCATTGTACTTCTCTCCCTTTCTTTTAAAGTGATAGTTTTACTGACTCTTGTAATGATATGAGACTTTCAATGAAGTTTCCAAGCCCAATTTTAAAATTGTAAGGACTCAATTCACAAAAGGGGGGAAGGATGTAACATCCTAGGTAAATAAATAATATTAAAATATAATGTTTATCAATATTTGTGATTAAATGTTAATACTACTTTAAAGGGACTGCTATGCTCGTAGGAGTACCCAATACGCAACAACGAGTTTCTTTAAAATCTTACGTTGCACACTAATAATATAATAATTTTTTAATAGTTAACGCCTAGCCGTTGTAATAGAGATAAATAACAGAAATAACTACAAAATTATTACATATTTTTGTAAAATATTTTTACATTTATCCAATAAATGTTAGCGGCTTAAAATGCCAATGAATCAAATTTGAAGCATAAATCTTCTAATCTTCTTTAAAAGGTCGATTAACAGACTTTTGATGGAGAACCCTTTTTAAATATACATTTGAAAATTTTATATGTTGTATTTGACAAAATAAAATACTTCTTTAGAATCTGGACATCAAAATTTACTTTGTGTAAATTTTTGTTATTTTTCCGATAACGATCATTTTTAGTGAAAATGTTGCATTTTAATTCAAAACCTATTTTTAATATGATTTATTTATATGGATAGATTATCTTTTTAATTTAGATTAAAGTGTATTTAGAATATATTTTTACCATTTAATCCAATGGTGGTCATTGGAATTAATTTCACATTGAAATTGGACTTAAACTATTGTCAATCTTTTAATAAATATTGTTTCTTAAAAACACGTTATTTGTTTTGATTACAGGAATGAATTATTAAATTTATTAATTCTACATATATATTTTGAATTATGTAAAATATACATAATTTTTGAATTTGGAATATCAAATATATATTAGGGTGAATTTTTGGTATTTTTCTGAAAAACCTCAATTTTTGATGAATAGTGAAAGCACTAAGTGGTAGTTAAAGAAACTGATTTTTCGTTTAAATGAAACATTACCACTACTGTGATTTGATTTTCAAAAATCCGACATAAATGGTTGTCATTAGAAATTAAAATGTGGTTCAATTAGATTAAAATAATTTTTTAGTGAATAGTAACTTTTCAGTTTTATTAATCGCAATTAGAGGTAATTATTGTAATTTAAGGTAAAGATAATGTTATAAAAATATGAAATGACAATGACAGATGTCCTACCCTTATTGGATGAGTCATGTCTGACTTAGACAATCCATGGGTCAACTTGGGGACCCCATGGAGCCACTTTGGTTGGAAAATTACATTAATAACATTTTATTTAAAGTTAAAATTAAAATGTCACAAACATGTATTATTTTAGTAAAACAATTTTTTACATGGGGTTATACAAGTCATATTTTTTAATATAAATATTCATTAGAAAACTAACAATATTTCACACATCATGATATTTGTTTCATAATTTGTAGACATTAAATAAATTATTTTATTTATGACATCGTGATGATGTAGTGATTACATCATAAATGACTGATTCAAATAATATGTTAAGATAGGGGGAAATCTAAGTCTTACACTTGTCACCAACCTATTGGATGGGTGGATTTCAAAACCTTATAACCTTATCCTTGAAATATATCCTTTTGGGACCTTTAAAATCCAAAAAGTATTTTATAATAAAGTAATATTGTATAACTTTCCAAGAGTGCCCCCCCCTCTTCTCTTATAAAAGGCCCCCACCTCTACCACCATACCCACACCTCTAAAGCCTTTTGTGTAACACCCCGAGATTTTTTTGAAAAAAATTCTTTTTAATTTCATTAATATCTTCTGTTTTATGCTACACTAAAATGATCTTGCACAACACGCATCCCGGACTTGGCTTGCATTACACGCAATCACGACCTTCCACGATAGCATGTGTTGTACGAAATACCGAGTTTCGCTAAACAATGATATGTTGTATAAACTAGCCGTTATGAATATTAATACCCACTTTTTTGAAATTTTATAAATTTTACCCTTCAAAATGGACTTCATTTTTGGATTCAGTATATCGAAATTAGCCTAGGGTAAGTTTTTGGTATTTTTCTGAAAAAATTCAATTTTTGATGAATAGTGAAAACACTGGGTTACTATTCAAAAACCGAATTTTTATTTAAATAATTATTTATTAAAATTTATTTCAGGTCAAAATTGATACATAATACCTCTATAAGTTTAATTTAATTCATTGGAGTCATTTCATAATAATTTTAGATGTATAAAAATTTTATTGAACTTTTGACCATCTTTTACCCACCACCTAGGAGAATTTGCAAACTTACATAACAATTAATTTTACCACTTCTGTGAGTGGAATTTCAAAAATCATAGAGAAACGGTTGATGTCAGTAAGTAAAATGTGGTTCAATGAGATTAAATAATTTTTGGTGAATAATAACTTTTTACTTTTATTTACCATGATTAAAAGTAAATAGGGTAATTAAGGGTAAAAATGTTATTATTATTACCCTAAAACATGTACTAATTATATTGGATAAGTAAAATTAGACCAAAAACAACATTATGAATAAAATATGACCATTTAGGCCCACGTTGATTAGATTAGGACATTTATTATTAATTTATTTAAAGAAGGGTTAAAATTATTAAAATCAAAGTTTAATATGTAAATCATTTTTAATATAGGGTTATACATAAGATAAATTCGACTATAAATATTAATTATAAATATAAAAATATTTCCTAGATAAGGATATTTTATTTGTAATTTTTAGACATTAATTAATTTTATTTAGTTATGACACAATGATGATGCAGTAATTATCTTATTAATGAAATATTGACATAATTGATGTTATAAATAACCAAATAAATGTAATTTAAGACATTATATGAATTAAAATAATTTTATATGTTAATATGACATGATATTATTGATTTAATGCACTCTTTTATAACTAATCATTCTGTTATAATTTTCACAAAAATCAATTACTATATAGTGTCAAAGTTGACATAAAATAGTTTTTAAAACAAATATTATATTATTAATTGTTATTTTATTCCTAAAAATATAAGGATAGGCCAAATGACTTATATATTGTTATATATATTAATAATAAACAACTTGGGGTTCTTTTGGCTTGTTATAGTATTTTTATTAACCTTATAGTGTAAGAACATAAGAAGACACGGTAAAAGTAAAATTATTTAACTTAAAGTTAAATCTAAATGATAAGGTTAAAATAGGAACCTAAACTTGCTAATTTATATTGTATGATAAGATTTCTACCCATCCCCACCTTATCTTAGAAATAAATCAATTTTGAGCTATTAAAAACCTAATATGACTTTATAATAATATAATATTTTTTTTCCAAATGTGCCCCTCTCCTCCCTTATTAAAAGGCACCTCCTCCCTCCCTTCCTCACACCACTCTGAGCATTAAAGATCTTCCAACCCCTGAAAATTTAACCTCTACACTTCCCTAGAAACATAATAGAGGTCCTGGTATTTTTCAAAGACCAATTTTAGTTCCCTAAAAAAAGTCTCAAAGAGGCGCTTCAAAGAAGAGGTAATGTCTGTTACCAATTCATTCAACATTATTTCTTCTTCCACTTCTTCTTCTTGAGTTGTTTCATTATTAAGTAATAAAATAAGTATCATTAATATACTTATATGTTATTATAAGTTTTAAACAACCCTATTTCACCATCTATCCACCCTACGGAAAATGAAATCACCGCGCATGCGTACGTACGGAATACCGTCTCCACGCCGTAGTGTAATCTATTTTCCACCACCACCTTACATGGATGGGTATAATGGTTAAAATAAATAACTATATATAATTATTGTAAATTTATATTGATTTTGAAATATTAAACATACACTTCAATACAATTCCACGTTCATATGAATGATATCATCGTGTGTGCGTACGTACGGAATACCGTCTTCATGACGCGATGAGATTCATTCTCAATGATTAACCATTCATGAATGATTATAAATTATATATAATAGGTAATCATAAAATATATGACATAATAGTTCTACTGTATTTATGTATATTTATATGTATTTCATCAACTTAATTCAATTCAATTCAATAAAGAAATGAAAACAGCGTTCATGCATACGTACAACCTACCGTCTCCAGGAACGGTGTGTTTCTTTCCATTTATCGATCTATTATATATATTTATATTCTGAATATATATTATATATAAATAATGTTTTAAATTATGGATTTAAGTTACCATGATCTAAATAATCATATGAATAATTACAAGTTAAAACCCGAACGACAAATGAAACGATTTTACCCAAAATGCTACTTTAACATTAATTTACAAAAGAATGGGTAATATAAAGTCATAAGTGAACCATATATGATTTCATAACAAGGAATATGATTCTTTAATAAGTCAATGACATTTATTAAAATCATTATACAGGAGGTTCGGATACATATGAACCATATCGGAACTAAGGTAAGGGAAAATCTCGCAATCTCAATTTTTATCTGAGATTGTTTATACTTCAGAATTTACTGTGGAATATTTATCATAGACATCCATTTTTCCTCAATATATAATATTTATATCCTTCTACAATATTTTATATCCAATTTTACCCTTCGGTGAGTTTTTAGTAAAAGATATGAAAGGAATCTTCTGTTGTTTTTCGTACGAGGTACTTTTTGACTTTTCCGAAAAATGTACGAGAAGAATGTTTTTTTAACTTATACGGCATGAATGGAATTTTTAAAAGTATTTCCAAGAAGCTTCCTTTACATGTTTTCAGGTTTATTTTTAATCAACTTCTTTTAGTTTAGAATTGTATGACATGTTACAAAAGGAAAGTGTTTTTGAAGAAAAAAGGATATTTTCCTCAGGAATTCATTTCAAGTGTTTTATCAAAACCATTTTTCATCTAAGATGACATTATTTAATATGTGTATGTTTCAAGTATAATATCTCTATGATTTAAATGGTTTCACTTTTCTTATTATGAAATGATATCCATTTCTTTTATATGGATTATGTGATGATGGGATGATGTTTGTGAAACCCATTTTATTTATTTGGTTTATATGAATGATGTATATTTATTTTGTGGCACAAGTAAGAATGATTTCATTATGAGATGGGTGGAACCTATATCTCCCTCCAATGCATTGGGTAAAGATTTATATCTAATGAGATAGACATGTCTGGAATGGTAAGTTAATCTGGTTCAGTTTTACAGGACTGGAACGAGGAGTGAAGTCGATTCAGAAAAGGACTTTGTCTACTAAGATTGTCTTAGAAGCATTGCCTTGGCTACTATAGAAATCATATCATGTGCATAATGGTTGCCACAATTACATGTTTTATTCCCATGCTATTTTATCATGATTTATGTTCCATTATTATCTATGCCTTATGTACTTCCATGTTTTATGTCGTTGTTCAAGATTTTGATGTTTAAACATTATGTTCATTTTTTAAGTTAAAATGTATATGGTATGTTTTATTTTATCCATGATTACCCTTACTGAGCATTTTAGCTCACCCTTTTTATGTTTTCTTTTCCACCAAGATTAAAAGAGAGGTTTTAGGTAAGGAAACAAAAAGTGGAAGATCATTATGGGAGATGTTGAAGATCTTTCACCATGATTAGAAGATTATGTTCCATGTTTCCAAAGACACTAAAATATTACAGTACTTGTGTGTATGTTTTTGTTATGTATTAAGTATTCCAAAACTGTAATGTAATGTCGACGTACTTCACGATTTGGGTCTCTACAGTTGGTATCATAGGAAAGGGTTATTCAACCTTTTGAAACTAGGATGCGAAAACATTAGTGATATCCCTAGAGATATTTCTATGGTATGTCTAGGGATGTACCTAAGGATAAGTATACGTATAGGATATAGTCCTAAAAATACGGTAACGATCATAAAATTTAACCTAAAATGTTTGATATTGAGGGTACTCCGCCTTTACTATGTTGTTTTCCCTAGCAAGATTTTTGCCTCTCACAGAAATCTTTTTGTGTTTTAGTCAATGGAGGGAACCAGAAGGAATTCGGTTAACATCGAATCCAATGGATAAATTTGTGACTATGAGAAACAAAATTTCATAATGGCTAGAGAGAAAGATATTGTGATTATGTCGAATCATTCATCTCGAGATATGATTAACAAGGTGAAATTTAGTGGTATGCCTAATTCATCAAATAAGAGGAAGATAGAATTTTATGCATGTTCGCATGTTGAGGAGCATAAAGAAAGGAATATTGAGATTTCTAAAGAAAGGAAGAAGAACCTTGAGGAATACCTCAAATGGAGGGATAAATGATATCTGTGTGGAGAAAAGGTTCATAGAGTGACAGACTGTTATGGAGTTTAATGTCTTATTTGTGGAGAACATGGGCATTACCCAACTCAATTCCCTGACCTAAAAAGTTACTTCTAAATCAAGGAAGGAATTAATCCAAGAAAATCATTGAAGAGGATGGATTGAAGTTTTTATGTATTGGTATTCAAGAATAATGTTGTTGAGGTACTTTTATGGTGTATTAGAATATTATTGTATTAGTCTATTGTGGTTTTCAATAATTTTATGATACCAGTAACCATGAAAAGTGATTCAAATATTTTGGAAATCAGATGATATGCGCATAATGAAGGGATAAGAAGATAATGAGATGTTTGATTGTATTCATGATCCAATGATTATTATAAGGAAAAAGTGATATCATGGTTTGAGTATACAGAATTTTGGGATTTTGGTATGTGGAAAGAGTTAACTTTTGACAGAACTCATGTTTTCACTAAGGCTCAATGGGTATTCATTTTTCAATGGAATACATGATTATGGCATTAGAATGTTTGTAATGTGACCAACAAGACATATCTTATGATATATGTGAATCAAAGATGGTATTAACATGCTTGTTATATAAACTCTCTGGTAATCGTTTTCACTATAATATGAGATTGGACATCAGTATTTTGGATAAGCCTAAAGATTAGAATGGATTGTGTTGGACATAAGTTAGTATTGTTTAAGGGTAGAACTTTTTCGATATTATTGATGGAAAGTTATAATTATGTAGTTTTGGAAAAAGGAAAACCTGCAGGACGGGCGACAACCTGTCGCATCGGACAAGGTTGCGGGAATCGAACCCATGACCGAAGTGCGACATGCCTTTATCGCCTACCACTGGCCTACAGGAAGTCCCTAGTTAGTATAAATGTGTTTTAATTTATTATGTGGTATGATATATGATGTATACGTTCATTTTAGGAACCAAATATGATTAATCTCACTATAGATAGACTTATGTATATTTGATAACTTTTGCTAACCTTTTGTTTGAGACATATGGAATGACCCATCATTAAATCACCTGATTTAGTAACACATCGCGAATGACAAATTCAACTTCATTTCATTAAGAGATGAATTGTAAATTGTCCAAGGAACGACCAACAGTGAGATTGTACCAAAATCAAGTAAGTATTTCTTCTAATTCATATTTTTCAACTTTAGGGAAATGATACTAAAAACCAAAAATGTTGTCCTAGTGCCCTTATATCCGATGAATCAAATGGTACCATAGATCATAAAAAATTTATGGCTTTGTGATTGATGGATTTTTCATAGCCATGTTCTCTACCACTCTCCATCAGAACTTTATGGATAGATTTTTCTTCCATATCCATATTTTCACCAATGTTCTCCTATGTGGAAACCCAATGATTAGTTAATTTGGGTAATCGTTATGTTTCATACTTTATTTCTTAATTCCAAGTTTTGGTATTCCTTTTTTACATTGTGGGTTTATATTAAAGAAACCTTCGAGTAGTAAACCATTTATAACCTCAATGAATTTCGAGGGCGAAATTGATTTTTAGGGGGGTAGAATGTAACACCCTCAGATTTTATGAAAAATATTCTTTTTAATTTCATTAATATCCTGTGTTGAATGCAACACCTAAAGGATCTTTCACAATATGCATCCCTGACTTGGCTTTCATTACATGAAATCGCGTCCTTCCATGACAGCGTGTGTTGTACGCAATACCGAGTTTCGCTAAACAACGATATGTTGTATAAACTAGCCGTTATGAATAGTAATACCCACTTTTTGAAATTTTATAAATTTTATCCTTCAAAATGGACTTCATTTTTGGATTCAGAATATCGAAATTATCCCAGGGTAAATTTTTTGTATTTTTCTGAAAACTTTCAATTTTTGATGAATAGTGAAAACACTGGGTTACTATTCAAAAACCGACTTTTTATTTGTGTAATTATTTATTTAAATTTATTTTAGGTCAAAATTGATACATAATACCTAAATAAGTTCAATGTAATTTATTGGAGTCATTTCATAATAATTTTAGATATATAAAAATTTTATTGAACTTTTGACCGTCTTTTACCCACCTCCTAGGAGAATTTGCATATTTACATAACACTAAATTTTACGACTTATGTGAGTGAAATTTCAAAAATCTGAGAGACATGGTTGATGTCAGTTAGTAAAATGTGGTTCAATGAGATGAAAATAATTTTTGGTGAATAGTAACTTTTTACTTTTTTTACCACGGATAAAAGTAAATAGGGTAATTAACGGTAAAAATGATATTATTATTACCCTAAAACATGTTATACTTCTATTGGATAAGTTTAATTAGACCAAAAACAACCTTAGAAATAAAATATGACCATTTAGGACCACTTGGATTAAATTAGGACATTTATTATTAATTTATTTAAAGAAGGGATAAAATTGTTAAAAGCAATGTTTAATAAGTAAATAATTTTTAATATATGGTTATACATAAGATAAATTAAACTATAAATGTTAATTATAAAGGTAAAAATATTTAAAACATAAAGATATTTTATTTTTAATTTTTAGACATTAAATATTTTAATTTAGTTATGACACAATGATGATGTAGTAATTATCTTATTAATGAAATATTGACATAACTGATGTTATAAATACCCAAATAAATGTAATTTAAGACTTTATATGAATTAAAATAATTTTATATGTTAATATGACATGTTATTATTGATTTAATTCACATGTTTCGAACTAATATTTTCGTTATGAGTTTCACAAAAATCAATTACTAAATAGTGTTAAAATTGACATAAATAATTTTTAAAACAAATATTATATTATTAATTGTTTTTTATTCTTAAAAATAAAAGGTTCAGCCAAATGACTTATATAAGTTTATATATATTAACAATAAACAACTTGGGGTTGTTTGGCTTGTCATAGTAAGTTTATTAACCTTATAGTGTAAAAACACAGGAAGACACGGTAAAAGTAAAATTATTTAACATAAAGCTAAATCTAAATGATAAGGTTAAAATTGGAAGCTAAACCTGTATAAATTCTATTTGTTGAGATTATTTCTACCCATAACCACCTTAGATTTTAAATAAATAAATTTGGAGCTATTTAATACCGAATATGACTTTATAATAAAATAATATTTATAGTTTTTCCAAACATGCCCCTCTACTCCATTATAAAATGGCACCTCCTCCCTCTATTCCTCACACCACTTTGAGCCTTCAAGATCGGCCAACCCCTACCAATTTCTCCTCTCCACTTCCCTAGAAACATCCTAGAGGTCCTGGTATTCTTCAAAGTCCAATTTTAGTGCCCTAAAACGAGGTCTCAAAGAGGCGCTTCAAAGAAGACGTAATGTCCGTTACCAATTCATTCAACTTTATTTCTTCTTCCACTTCATCTTCTTTAGTTGTTTCATTATGAATTAATAACATAAGTATCATTAATATACTTATATGTTATTATAAGTATTAAACAACCCTATTTCACCATCTATCCATCCTACGAAAAACAAAATCACCGCGCGTGCGTACGTACGGAATACCGTCTCCACGCCGTGGTGTAATATATTTTCCACCACCACCTTACTTGGATGGGTATAATGGTGAAAATAAATAACTATATATAATTATTGTAAAGTTATATTGATTCTGAAACATTATACATACACTTCAATACAATTCCACGAAAATGGGAATGATATCATCGCGCATGCATACGTAGAGAATATCGCCTCCACGACGCGATGAGATTCATTCTCAATGATTAACCATTCATGAATGATTATAAAGTACATATAATAAGTAATAATGAAATATATGACATAAAAGTGATACTTTATTTATGTATATATATATATATGTATGTCATCTACTTAATTCCATTCAATCCAATAAGGAAACGAAAACAGTGTTCATGCGTACGTACGACATACCGTCTCCATGAACGGTGTATTTATTTCCATTTATCGATCTATTATATATATGTATATTTTGAATATATATTATATATAAATAATGTTTTACATTCTGGATGTAAGTAACATGATCTAAATAATCATATGAATAATTACTAGTTAAAACACGAACGACAAATGAAATGATTTTATCCAAAACGCTACTTTAACATTAATTTACAAAAGAATGGGTAATATAATGTAAGAAGTTAACCATATATGATATCATCACAATGAATATGATTCTGCAATAAGTCAATTAAATTATTTAAATCATTATACAGGATGTTCTGATACATATGAAGCATATCAGACGTAATGTAAGGGATAACTATTCCAATCTCGTTTTTATCCGAGATTGTTTATTCGTAAGTATTTACTGGGGTTATTGTTATCATCCTTGTCCATGTTTCCTAAAAATGGTTTCATGTATGTTTAATGTCCTTTTTACCCATATTGACTTTTAACCAATGGTATGGAAGGAATCTTTCTTTTATTTACCCTAGAAGGTACTTTTTGACTTTTTCGATAAAAGTATGAGAAGAATCTTTTTTTAACGTATACGGCATGAAAGGATTTTTATGGTTTTATAATGCCTTATTTTCATGAAGCTTCCTCCAAAATATTTCAGGAATATTTTCAAAAAAAATACTTTCTTTTAAAATCACACGACATTTTGTGAAAAGAAAATAATTTTGAAGAAAAAAGGATATTTTCCTAAAGAATTCATTTCAAGTGTTTTATCAAAACCATTTTTCATATAAGATGAAATTATTTCATATGTGTATGTTTCATGTATAATGTCTCTATGATTTACATGGTTTCACTTTTCTTATTATGAAAAGATATCCATTTCTTTTATATGGATTATGTGATGATGGGATTATTTTTATGAAGCCCATTTTATTTATTGGTTTTTTATGAATGATGTATGTTTATTTTGTGGCACAAGTAAGAATAATTTCATTATGAGATAGGTGGGACATATATCTACCTCCAATGCATTGGGTAAATATTTATATCTCATGAGATAGACATGGCTGGAATGGTATGTTAATCCAGTTTAGTATTACAGGACTGGAACGAGGAGTGAACTCGATTCAGAAAGGGACTTTTTCCACTAAAATGGTCTTGGTAGCATTTCCTTGGCTAATATGGAAAATTCATATCATGTGCTTAATGGTTTCCATAATTACATGTTTTATTCCCATGATATTTTATCATGATTTAGGTTCCATTATGATCTATGCCTTATGTACTTCCATGTTTTATGTCGTTGTTCAACATTTTTATGTTTAAACAATATGGTTATGTTTTTAAGTTCAAATGTATATGGTATGTTTTATTTTATCCACTCTTACCCTTACTGAGCATTTGAGCTCACCCTTTTTATGTTTTCTTTTCCCCCAGGATAAAAATAAAGGTTTTAGGTAAGGAAACAAAAACCGGAAGATCTTTATGGGAGATGTTTAAGATCTTTCACCACGATTAGAAGATTACGTTCCATGTTTCCAAAGACACTAAACTATTATGGTCATTGTGTGTTTGTGTTTTTTATGTATTAAGTATTCCGTAAAAGTAATGTATTGACCATGTACGTCATTCTTTGGGTCTCTACATTTTTCTCGGCCTACCCCTGCCCATTTAATCTCTCCACACCCATCTCTTCATCATTGAAGACTCACCTTTGGCAGGATGCTCTTCAAGAAACCCGTTTGGTTCAAACAAATAGGAGTTACCCAATTTAAATGTAATGTATTCACTTGTGTTATTTTGTTTTATTTTTCTTCTCTGAACCCCAAAACTATTTTTATTCCTTTATTTTGTAATAACACCAGTACCTTAAATATACTAGGATGTTGATATTTGAAGGATTTTAGCTACACATACACACACCTCTGTCTAATGGTTAAAGAATAGATTGTTTTTGTGGATGGAGAATTACTGCCTCACGAAATGATGATTGTTCAAACTTCTCTTAACATCTTTCATGGAGGCCATTATTATGTAACTATATTATATATATGATATATATGGTATTTATTCTTTCGATATGCTTCCATATTTTATATTTAAAACATACCTTTATGCTTTGCATGTTGTGCAAATGCGATAATTTCATACGAGGATGTAACGCCCCAACCCCAGCTACCCAGAGTCGGTGCATTACTTCGTAACATTGGCATGATCACAAGAAAGATCAAATCCCGAAAGACCGATTGGTTTAGTAGCCTTGGAAACACTAGATATAATCATAAAGTTTTACATTACATTTCAATGTGAAAAACTACTACAACAACAAAGTCTTCATATCCACACTATTAACCCCTCATAATATCCCTGCAAGTCATTCATAATTTACTTCTTCACTACCTGGGAAAAATAAAACATAGAAAAGGGGTGAGCTCAAATGCCCAGTAAGGATAACAATATAGAGGAAACTTTCATAAATAAAAATAAACATTTAAGGCAATGTATAACTAAAACAAAAGCCTTTTAAACTTGAACATTTAACATAGTATGGCATAAATAAAATGAAATAATGCCATTTACTTATTCACATGGATATTCTACTAATCGAATAATCACATGCAAAAATCAATAACCACTTTCATAATGTTGGAATGCATAATGCCAGACTATCATAACCACATAGCCAAGGCCTCGTGCCAAGACTACAAATAAGATTTTGTCAAGGCCTTGTGCCAAGACACTAGTTTGTCTCATGAGACCTACCGATGCATCGAGGAGCTATAGCGGGCTCCACCCGTCACTTATTAAGTCCAATGCATTCCCATATGAAAAGGTTTAAACATAACATAAACATTCGTATTAAAAATAGCATACGAAATGTCAATAATTTCACCATAAACTATGAATGGTATAAAAATAGCACATCCACAGTCAAACATATCACAAAACCTTCAATACAATATAGAAGTTTTGTATCATAATAAATCTACTTCAAATAATCTTAAAATCCATCAAAGGATGTTGACATAGATGAAATCAAAATTCTTTTTAAAGAAGTATCTCCTTTTATTTTGAAATCATTTAAGATCCATATAAAATAAAACATTTTCTTTGAAAATATTCTTATAAGCTTGTAAGGAAAGCTTTGAAGATTTTATAACGGTGTAAAATAACCGCACCCGCCGTATAAGTTAAAAAAAACATTCTTACCTCAATTCTGTCGAAAAGGTTAAAAAGGACATTGTTTTGAAAACGACGGAAAGATTCCTTTATAAACCTCTTATAAAAAGTCAAAAAAGGGTATAAATGACTTTATCCCATATTCTTGTAAATAGTAAAAATGTTTTGAAATACATTTTTAAGAAACATGGATGTGGATGATAAAGAGATCCCAGTAGATTATTACATATAAACAACCTTGGATAATGAAGTGGTTGTAAAGTAAACCCTTACCTTGTACTTTTCCTTGGTTGGGGTAGGTTAACCTCCTGTATAATGGTGAAATAATTGTTATTAAATTATACAAGAATCATATATATTAATATGATATCATATATGATCTTTTAACATTGATTTATTAATAATATCTTAGAATTATCATCGTTTCGGGTGTTAACTTACTCATTTTCTTTTATATGTTTTGTTACATAAGCCATGTTTGTTGTATCTTATTCATATCCAGAATGATATCAAGTCCTTAAACATCATTTTTAAATCATAAAATGATAATTATACTTGAATGGATACGATGGAGAATGAATCTCATCGCGTTCGTGGAGACGGTAGTCCGTACGTACGCACGAGCGACAATATCATTCTTTTGATATTAAAATAATATATAAATGAATGGTATATCATATATACAGAATCATTAACATGTTATATTTATTATTTACATTAGTTACACATCATTATTATACCCATCCAAATAATATTATATTGAATAACAATTACACCACGACGTGGAGACGGTAAGCCGTACGCACGCACGTATGGTGACATGTTATTCAAAGGGTGGATAGAATACTGAATATGGTTGTACCATACTTATAATAACATCACAGTATATGTGAGATACTGGAGTTATTATTTTAGAATGGTAAGAACAAAGGAAGAAGAAGTGGAAGAAGAAATGAACTTAGAAAAGGGTGGTGAAATCATTACCTCTTCTTCGGGTTCTTCCTTTTGATTTGATCAAAAGGGCTCCTTAGGTTGGCTTTCTGATCAAACTAAGGCCTCTAGGTTGTAGTGAGGGATGTTGGGAGATTATTTGGGCAGAGTTTGGCCGAACCAAAAGGCATTGAAGGTGTGAAGAAATGAGAAGGAGGAGTGCCCTTTTATAAGAGGGGTGAGGGGCACCTTTGGAAATGCTAGAAATATTAATTTATAATAAATTCATATTCGGTTTCTAAAGGCTCCAAAGTTGACTATTCAAAGGATGAGGTGGTGATAGGTCGAAAAAAACTCATCCAATAGAATTTAGACCGGTTTGGGTACTTATATTAACCTTATCTTTAAGTATTAACTCTAAGTTAATTAGTTTCACTTTTACAATGTCTCTTTGTATTTTTATATATTATGGTTAATAAACTTACTATATACATCCAAGCGACCCCCAAGTGGTCCATTAATGATTAACCTATAATAATATAAGTCTCTTGGCCGAACCTTAGATTTTTAGGAATTTAATATCAATTAATAGTATAATATTTGTTTTAAGAACTCTTTTATGTCAATTTTGACACTATTCAATAGTTGATTTTTGTGAAACTCATAACAGATTGATTACTTCGAACAAAGTCAATTAAATCAATCCTAATATATCATATTATCCTATAAAATTATTGTAATTCATTAAAAGTTTCATATTATATTTATTTGGGTATTTATAATATCAATTATGTTAATTGTTTACTATTTTAGTAATTACTGCATCATCATTGTGTCATAAATAAAATAAATTATTTAATGTCTAAAAATTATAAATAAAACATAATTATGTAGGAAATCTTTTTAGATTTCTAATTAATATTTATAATCGAAAATCCAACATGTATAACCCTATGTAAAAATTGTTCTTCTAAAAGATGTAAGCTTATGCCATTTTTATTTTTATTTTAACTTTATTAATATAATGTGTCCCTACCACATACAAGTGGCTCCAAGGGGTCCCCAAATTGACCCAAGGATGCCCATGGTCGGGTATGTGTCCACCAATAAGGTTAGGACACGTTTTAGGGTAATTTTGTATTATTATAATATTATTTTTTAACCCTTATTTACCGGATTTACCCTTTAACCATGGTAAATAAAATATTTACCACAGTAACTATTCAAAATGTCTAAAAATAAAAGTTACCTATTTACACAATTTGAACATCCTGATTCCAAATATGGAATCCATTTTCCTAAATTCAAAACACATAAGTGGCAGAAATTAATTTAAAATTAATTCCCGCTGTCAAAACAAAAAGCGTGTTTTTAAGAGATAATAACTATAAAAAGATTGACACTTGTTTATGTTCGGTTTAATTGTAAAATTATGTCCAATTACCAACATTATATTAAATGGTAAAAATATATTCTAAATATACTTTAAAACTACTAAAATTCATAATTTATCACTATTAATTATTTTGATTAAAAAAGTTGTTTTTAATTAAAATTTAGTAATTTTCACTATTCATCAAAATATAAAAGTTATCCGAAAAGTACCAAAATTTCACCCTAGGATAATTTCGATATTCCGAATCCAAAAATGAAGTCCATTTTGAAATATAAAATATATATGATTTCAAAAAGTAGGTATCACTATTTACAACTGCTAGTTTAATTAGTTGTGGTGTGTATTAGAACTCGAGGTTGCGTACAACACACGCTATCGCATTATTCGAAGGGAAACGTACCGTAGAAGCTTGGGGTGTTACATTCTCCCCTCCTTCAAATAATTGCGTCCTCGCAATTTCTAGGGTATTACTGCATAAAAAGACTCGGGTGGTTCTTCATCATAAGTTCCTCGGGTTCCCACGTTGCCTCTTCCATCTTATGATTCCTCCACAAAACTTTTACCAGACGCGTCGTCCGGTTTCTCAGCACTTGTTCTCTCGTATCAAGAATCCTGACGGGCTCTTCACAATAGGAAAGATCGGGTTCCAGTTCTAATTCCTCATAGGTGAGTACATGCGTTGGGTCAGGCATGTATTTCCTCAACAGAGATACGTGGAACACATCGTGAACTTTGGAGAGACTTGGCGGCATTGCCAATCGGTAAGCTACAGCCCCAATTCGTTCTAGAATTTCGAAAGGTCCGATGTACCTGGGACTCAATTTACCTTTCTTACCAAAACGTATGACTCCCTTCCACAGAGATACCTTCAGGAAAACATGATCACCGACTTGAAATTCCAAATCCTTCCTTCGATTATCGGCATAGCTCTTCTGCCTACTTTGAGCTGCTTTAATGTGATTTTGGATTACCTTCACCTTTTCCACCGTTTCCTCCACCAGTTCTGGGCCTACAAGTTTTCTTTCACCAACGTCATCCCAACAGGTTGGTGTACGACATCTCTTTCCATATAACGCTTCATATGGTGCCATCTGAATACTCGAATGGAAGCTATTGTTATAGGAAAATTCTACTAGTGGTAAATATTGATCCCACATACCCTGAAAATCAAGTGAGCAAGATCTCAACATGTCTTCTAAGGTCTGAATAGTCCGTTCTGATTGTCCGTCTGTCTGAGGGTGGTAAGCAGTGCTCAAATGAAGTTCAGTATCCAGGGATTTCTGAAGACTTTTCCAAAATCTTGAAGTAAAACGGGGATCACGATCAGAAACAATCGATAGGGGTACTCCATGAAGTCTCACAACTTCATTAATGTATAGTCTTGCTAGACGTTCCAGGGGTAGATCTTCTCTTATAGCAAGAAAATGTGCTGACTTGGTAAGACGATCAACAATAACCCATATTGCATCGTTCCTTCTAGGAGTCTTTGGTAGCCCCATGACAAAGTCCATCGTAATATTGTCCCATTTCCACTCCGGTATGGGAAGAGGTTGCATGACTCCTCCAGGCTGTTGCCTTCCAGCTTTCACTTGTTGACAAACCATACATCTTGACACAAAATCAGCAATCTCCCTCTTCATGTTGTCCCACCAAAAATGTTCCTTCAAATCTCTATACATTTTGGTGCTCCCTGGGTGTATAGAGAAATTGGAACTATGAGCATCATCCAGCAATTCCCTTTTTAGATCAGGTATATTGGGAACACAAAGTCTCTTCCCGAATTTCAAAATTACACCTTCATACGCAAAGTCTCTCAATCTCCCATCATTCACAGCTTTAATCTTCTTTTGGAATTCTTCATCATCAGTCTGAGAACTCTTAATCCTTTCTAGTAAAGATGGTTTGGCAACCATTTGAAAAAGCATTGATGTTTCACCTTCCCTGGTTATTCCCATGTCCATCTTCACTAGATCCATGAAAATTGGATCCCTTTCAATTCTCATCATGTTCAGAACTCCATGGTCTTTTCTGCTCAAAGCATCTGCTACTTTGTTTGCCTTCCCCGGGTGGTAGTGTATCGTGCAATCATAATCCTTGAGTAATTCAAGCCATTTCCTTTGCCTCATGTTGAGTTCTTTTTGTGAGAAAATATACTTCAAACTCTTGTGATCAGTATAAATCTCACATTTTTCACCATAGAGGTAGTGCCTCCATATCTTCAAAGCAAAGATCACAGCTGCTAACTCAAGATCATGAGTAGGATAGTTTTGTTCATGAATTTTCAACTGTCGTGATGCATAGGCAATAACTCTATCATTCTGCATAAGGACACAACCAAGTCCTTTCTTTGATGCATCACTATAAATAACGAACCCATCATTCCCTGATGGTAGAGTCAATATAGGAGCATTGACTAATCTTCTCATCAGTTCTTCGAAACATTCTTCACACTCTTTTGTCCAAACAAATTTAACCCCTTTACGTGTGAGCTTCGTTAATGGGTTAGCCAATCGGGCAAAATTCTGGACGAAACGTCGATAATAACCTGCCAAGCCAATAAAACTACGTACCTCAGTTATACTCGTAGGTGCTGGCCATTCTTGGATTGCTTTGGTCTTAGAAGGATCAACAGAGATTCCATCTTTAGAGACAATATGGCCAAGAAAAGAAATCTCCTGAAGCCAGAATTCACACTTGCTAAACTTTCCATATAATTCATGCCTCCTCAGAGTCTTCAAGATAATGCACAAGTGATTTTCATGATCTTCGTAGGTTTTGGAGTATACCAAGATATCATCAATAAATACCACCACAAATTCATCGAGATACTCCTTGAAAACTCTATTCATCAGATCCATGAATACAGAGGGTGCATTAGTCAATCCAAACGGCATTACAGTAAACTCGTAATGCCCGTACCTGGTTCGAAATGCTGTCTTCGGAATGTCTTCCTTCTTTACACACAACTGATGGTATCCAGATCGAAGTTCAATCTTTGAAAAGTATTGAGCTCCATGCAGTTGGTCAAATAAATCATCAATATGAGGTAGGGGATACTTGTTCTTTATCGTTATAGCATTGATCTCCCTGTAGTCGATACATAACCTCATAGATCCATCTTTCTTTTTAACAAAAAGAACAGGGGCTCCCCATGGAGAAACACTAGGGAGAATAAATCCCTTATTACTCAATTCCTCTAGTTGTTTCTTTAGTTCGACTAAATCTACAGTGGCCATTCTATAAGGGGTCTTCGATATAGGCCTTGATCCAGGAATCAAATCAATGGAAAACTCAACTTCTCGTTCTGGAGGATGTCCAGGTAAATCTTCCGGAAATACATCTACAAATTCTTTCACAACAGGTACATCCTCTATTTGAACATTCCTTTCCTCACCGATAGTTACTTCATTCTCTTCCTCCCCAATAATTGAATTAAGTTGAGCTACTGGGGGTGGGTCTAAATAGGAATTAGGTGGTGACGATTCTGCTCTAAAATTAAGGTGTTCCTTATCATTATCATCAAGAATCGTAACCTCTTTCTTCTTACAATAAATCTTCGCATCATAGTCCGAAATCCAGTCCATACCGAGGATTATATCAAACTCAATCATAGGTATGACGATGAAATCAGCAGATAAAGAAAATTTATGTGCTCTAATGGGGACTGATTCACAAAACTTTGTTGCAACGATACTTCCCTTAGGAGTTTTAACTGACAACTCCCTTATTAAATCAAATTGGAAATATCTAATTTTCTTAGCAAACTGGGAAGATATGAAACAATGCGATGATCCAGAATCAAATAATGCATTTGCTAAACTTGAGGAAACCATTAAATTACCTGCCACCACGTCTTTCGGAGCTTCTACCTCAGCAGTAGTGATAGCATAAGCCTGGCCTTGATCCCTTGGCCTTTTCTGAGATAAGTTCTCCTGACGCTTAGGACATGCATTTGCATAATGCCCCATCTCCCTGCAATTGTAGCACTGAACGTTGGTAGCTTCCTTCTTCCCCTTGCAATCATGAGCTTGGTGGCCTTTTTCACCACACTTGTAACAGACTCCCATTCCCTTCAAGCAAGTACCAAGATGTTTCTTCCCGCATTTACCACAAGATGGATATTCAACCTTTCCCTTCTTCCCCTTATTTCCATTCCCAGATTGATCAGCAGGTCTCTTCTTCTCTTGCTTCGCTTTAAAGTCATAAGACTTAGAGAATTCTTTTTCGGTCTTGATAGCACATGAGACAATGTCTTCGTACGACGAAAAGTATTGTGAGACTAATGCTCGACGGAGAAATGGTTTTAACCCATCAAAGAAACGATCAATCTTACTTCTTGGGTTGCGAATATAATCCCCAGCATACCTCGCTAACCTTGTAAAGTTAGCCTCATACTTTGTGACATTATCATCCTCCTTTTGTCTCAGACTCAGAAATTGCCTTTCCATATCTGCTCGATGGTCGCGAGGAAAGTATTTTTCTAAAAACAGATCTTTGAACTCCCTCCATTCCATGTTTGATACTTCATCATCTTCCTTCATGTTTTGAATCAATGACCACCATTGATCAGCATCTCCAGTGAGGTGGTAAACTGCCATGGTAACTTTTTCCCTTTCACTACTCCCCAAAGCCTGAAATATTTTCTCTAGGGAAAATATCCATTGCTCAGCTACTAAGGGATTTGTACTCCCATTGAACGTTGGTGGTTGTTGTCTAATGAATCGATCTAACATTGATCCTCCACGCTGCGGATCAGGGTGCTCCATAAGGGTAAGGTTATTATTCATAACCTGAGTAAGTTGTCCCAGTACGGTGATTAGCTGATCAGCACCAGTTGCATCACCAGCCCCACTATAATTATCTTGAGCAGGAGGGCAATCCCTACATGGAGTGCGTGCATTGATACGGTTTCCATTTCTTCCACTAGGCGCCATTTCTAAACAATGGCATAAACTAGATCAGTTTATGAATCAAAATACATAATCCCATACTTATAAAACACTTAACATAAATTGAACTATTTATGGATATAATCCATAATCATAAAAATGTTTTCTTTGAGGAAGTATATACTCATAAACCCTTCATAATGATTTGTAAAGAAAATGAGAGTTATCCTAAGCATATCCCCCGGGAGTGTCGTAACCAAGAGTGCAGCAAGGCCCGTTGTCGTGCACCAGTTCCCGTTCGAGTCTAGCTCAAAGCGGTGTTTTCGGGTTTTACCCCTAGGTACATCTGTGCCAGAGCCGCCTCTACCTGCTCGTATCCAGACAGGGATGTATTGCTCGGAAAACTCACAAAATCTCTACAATACCAAAATTCTAGGAAGTTCTTCTATACTAATCCTCAAAGTTCATCTTAAGTCTACGTGCTCTAATCAGAGTTTATCTAAATCTAGCTTCCAAGGTTTGTACTAAACTTCCTCTGATACCAACTGTAACGCCCCGACCCCAGCTACCCAGAGTCGGTGCGTTAATTACATAACATTGGCATGATAACAAGAAAGATCAAATCCCGAAAGACCGATTGGTTTAGTAGCCTTGGAAACACTAGATATAATCATAAAGTTTTACATTACATTTCAAAGTGAAAAACTACTACAACAACAAAGTCTTCATATCCACACTATTAACCCCTCATAATATCCCTGCAAGTCATTCATAATTTACTTCTTCACTACCTGGGAAAAATAAAACATAGAAAAGGGGTGAGCTCAAATGCCCAGTAAGGATAACAATATAGAGGAAACTTTCATAAATAAAAATAAACATTTAAGGCAATGTATAACTAAAACAAAAGCCTTTTAAACTTGAACATTTAACATAGTATGGCATAAATAAAATGAAATAATGCCATTTACTTATTCACATGGATATTCTACTAATCGAATAATCACATGCAAAAATCAATAACCACTTTCATAATGTTGGAATGCATAATGCCAGACTATCATAACCACATAGCCAAGGCCTCGTGCCAAGACTACAAATAAGATTTTGTCAAGGCCTTGTGCCAAGACACTAGTTTGTCTCATGAGACCTACCGATGCATCGAGGAGCTATAGCGGGCTCCACCCGTCACTTATTAAGTCCAATGCATTCCCATATGAAAAGGTTTAAACATAACATAAACATTCGTATTAAAACTAGCATACGAAATGTCAATAATTTCACCATAAACTATGAATGGTATAAAAATAGCACATCCACAGTCAAACATATCACAAAACCTTCAATACAATATAGAAGTTTTGTATCATAATAAATCTACTTCAAATAATCTTAAAATCCATCAAAGGATGTTGACATAGATGAAATCAAAATTCTTTTTAAAGAAGTATCTCCTTTTATTTCGAAATCATTTAAGATCCATATAAAATAAAACATTTTCTTTGAAAATATTCTTATAAGCTTGTAAGGAAAGCTTTGAAGATTTTATAACGGCGTAAAATAACCGCACCCGCCGTATAAGTTAAAAAAAACATTCTTACCTCAATTCTGTCGAAAAGGTTAAAAAGGACCTTGTTTTGAAAACGACGGAAAGATTCCTTTATAAACCTCTTATAAAAAGTCAAAAAAGGGTATAAATGACTTTAACCCATATTCTTGTAAATAGTAAAAATGTTTTGAAATACATTTTTAAGAAACATGGATGTGGATGATAAAGAGATCCCAGTAGATTATTACATATAAACAACCTTGGATAATGAAGAGGTTGTAAAGTAAACCCTTACCTTGTACTTTTCCTTGGTTGGGGTAGGTTAACCTCCTGTATAATGGTGAAATAATTGTTATTAAATTATACAAGAATCATATATATTAATATGATATCATATATGATCTTTTAACATTGATTTATTAATAATATCTTAGAATTATCATCGTTTCGGGTGTTAACTTACTCATTTTCTTTTATATGTTTTGTTACATAAGCCATGTTTGTTGTATCTTATTCATATCCAGAATGATATCAAGTCCTTAAACATCATTTTTAAATCATAAAATGATAATTATACTTGAATGGATACGATGGAGAATGAATCTCATCGCGTTCGTGGAGACGGTAGTCTGTACGTACGCACGAGCGACAATATCATTCTTTTGATATTAAAATAATATATAAATGAATGTTATATCATATATACAGAATCATTAACATGTTATATTTATTATTTACATGAGTTACACATCATTATTATACCCATCCAAATAATATTATATTGAATAACAATTACACCACGACGTGGAGACGGTAAGCCGTACGTACGCACGTATGGTGACATGTTATTCAAAGGGTGGATAGAATACTGAATATGGTTGTACCATACTTATAATAACATCACAGTATATGTGAGATACTGGAGTTATTATTTTAGAATGGTAAGAACAAAGGAAGAAGAAGTGGAAGAAGAAATGAACTTAGAAAAGGGTGGTGAAATCATTACCTCTTCTTCGGGTTCTTCCTTTTGATTTGATCAAAAGGGCTCCTTAGGTTGGCTTTCTGATCAAACTAATGCCTCTAGGTTGTAGTGAGGGATGTTGGGAGATTATTTGGGCAGAGTTTGGCCGAACCAAAAGGCTTTGATGGTGCGAAGAAATGAGAAGGAGGAGTGCCCTTTTATAAGAGGGGTGAGGGGCACCTTTGGAAAAGCTAGAAATATTAATTTATAATAAATTCATATTCGGTTTCTAAAGGCTCCAAAGTTGACTATTCAAAGGATGAGGTGGGGATAGGTCGAAAACAACTCATCCAATAGAATTTAGACAGGTTTGGGTACTTATATTAACCTTATCTTTAAGTATTAACTCTAAGTTAATTAGTTTCACTTTTACAATGTCTCTTTGTATTTTTATATATTATGGTTAATAAACTTACTATATACATCCAAGCGACCCCCAAGTGGTCCCTTAATGATTAACCTATCATAATATAAGTCTCTTGTCCGAACCTTAGATTTTTAGGAATTTAATATCAATTAATAATATAATATTTGTTTTAAGAACTCTTTTATGTCAATTTTGACACTATTCAATAGTTGATTTTTGTGAAACTCATAACAGATTGATTACTTCGAACAAAGTCAATTACATCAATCCTAATATATCATATTATCCTAGAAAATTAGTGTAATTCATTAAAAGTTTCATATTATATTTATTTGGGTATTTATAATATCAATTATGTTAATTTTTTACTATTTTAGTAATTACTGCATCATCATTGTGTCATAAATAAAATAAATTATTTAATGTCTAAAAATTATAAATAAAACCTCATTATGTAGGAAATCTTTTTATCTTTCTAATGAATATTTATAATCGAAAATCCAACATGTATAACCCTATGTAAAAATTGTTCTTCTAAAAGATGTAAGCTTATGCCATTTTTATTTTTATTTTAACTTTATTAATATAATGTGTCCCTACCACATAGAAGTGGCTCCAAGGGGTCCCCAAATTGACCCAAGGATGCCCATGGTCGGGTATGTGTCCACCAATAAGGTTAGGACACGTTTTAGGGTAATTTTGTATTATTATAATATTATTTTTTAACCCTTATTTACCGGATTTACCCTTTAACCATGGTAAATAAAATATTTACCACAGTAACTATTCAAAATGTATAAAAATAAAAGTTACCTATTTACAAAATTTGAACATCCTGATTCCAAATATGGAATCCATTTTCCTAAATTCAAAACACATAAGTGGCAGAAATTAATTTAAAATTAATTCCCGCTGTCAAAACAAAAAGCGTGTTTTTAAGAGATAATAACTATAAAAAGATTGACACTTGTTTATGTTCGGTTTAATTGTAAAATTATGTCCAATGACCAACATTATATTAAATGGTAAAAATATATTCTAAATATACTTTAAAACTACTAAAATTCATAATTTATCACTATTAATTATTTTGATTAAAAAAGTTGTTTTTAATTAAAATTTAGTAATTTTCACTATTCATCAAAATATAAAAGTTATCCGAAAAGTACCAAAATTTCACCCTAGGATAATTTCGATATTCCGAATCCAAAAATGAAGTCCATTTTGAAATATAAAATATATATGATTTCAAAAAGTAGGTATCACTATTTACAACGGCTAGTTTAATTAGTTGTGGTGTGTGTTAGAACTCGAGGTTGCGTACAACACACGCTATCGCATTATTCGAAGGGAAACGTACCGTAGAAGCTTGGGGTGTTACAGAGGAAGTGTGGACTACCGCCCTCTCAAGTGATGTGACTCGTTCATGCAATACATGGAATGTATAAAGAATAAAATTAATGAACTTATGTTTCCTATAAAACATATATATTATAATGGAATTATAATATATATCTCTCAATTATTTTTAATTCCATTAATATGTCAACGAAATGAAAGTAGCGTTCATGTGTACGTACAACCTACTGTCTCCATGAATGGTGCATTTCCTTTCATTTTATCTCTAAATGTTATGGAATAGTATAAAATGAATATATACTGGATATATATGATATATAGGTCATTAATACTATTCTGGAGATGATTTACTTATAACTACATGGACAATCATTTTCAAACAAGTTCGTTTTTGACTCATGTACCAAACATTGACAAAAACGTCTTATATGAACTCACATTATTAACCAATTATTATAAAATTATAATATTTTATATGAACTGAATAATAATCTCTAAAGTAGGACTGTAAGAAATTATAAATTTACCAAAGTTTGTTATTCAGGAATATAAAGAAACGAACAAGACATGTCTGACATGAGGTAAGGGATCCTACCTCTCTCTTTCTTTTTATGTACTCTATTTTATGTAATTTCTTTTAAGCTCATCCTTCTTATGTTTGGGGATGTTATTTTAAATTAATCATACTTTAATTTTTATGTTTATATTATGAGAGACCCTATTTGATCTCATTAATCCATTTTTGGAAGTTTTATGTGGCGTCGTTAGGCTGCTGAGTTTTGGTAAGGGATTTTTCATCTCAATTTTATTCCCATGAGATTTATGCTACATTTTCTACCATTTCCTTTGAGTGGTGTATGTACTGACCATTATTATACTCTTTGTGTAATAAAATTTCATTTATGGGTATTTACATCTTTATTGTATGACCCTTCTTCCATGGGGATTACGTTTCAAGAGTTACCAAAATCGGTAAGGGGACCTTTCACCATCCTCTTTTTAAAAGACTTATTTTGTTATGTCTTTTAATTTACATCTTATTAAGTATGGATATGTTATTATATGTCCTTATGTATGTAAAATTTATTTACAAGTGATTAGATACCCTTTTTTTTCTCATCAACTCATTTTCTGAATTTTAAAGTGACGCTGTTAGGCTGTCGAAATTTTACAAGGGAACTTCTTAACCCAATTTCTATTTATTTGGGTTCAACTTGTAGTTAACGAATATTTCATCCTATGAATATGTTTGAATGACCTCGTATTGTTTTACACATAATATCCACATAAATTTGGTTTATATATATTTTTCACACATAATTATGAGATTGATTTATCCTTAATTTAATGATACCTTCTTTATAAGGGATTTTATCTCATTTTGCATTTCTATTGAGACTTCATTGTTGTTATGCACCAATTCACTCTTATATGGTGTATATACTGTCATTTGACATATTATATCATGAATCCTTTTATTGTCATGATATTATAAAGTTATGAATAAATGTTATTCCTCAATTATTTGTTTTCAAGTGTCTCTCATTTTGTTAAAAACCCTTTAACTAAAATATAGTTTTAAATGTTTTAATGATTTATTATTATAAATATTTCTCATTAATATCCATGTTTTCAATATGGTTTTAAGGATTTATTTATATGGATATTATTGGTTTAAAATGTTAAAAGCTTCAAAGTGGTATGGGACACATTGATTCAAAATCTCTTTATTAAATGGTTTTAAATGGTTTTGAAAATGGTTTTTTAGAATGGATTCATTATTTAAATATCTTAAAAGGTTATATTGTTATTTCAATGTGGGAATGTTATCTCTCCATTATGCTTAATTTATGTGATGTGATTATGTTATGGTTCTGGGGCATTGTTTATGAAGATGGGTGGTTCCGTGATAAACTTAGGGCGGGTGAGCCTGATATAGCTCTCCAATGCATTGGGTAACATGAAGGGGTTAAACGCTAAGGTTTATCCGAAGTGATTTAGGGAAAATACAGTGATGGGTATTCCAAACGTAACCATGAGAGTCACTCCCTATGTAAGAATGTTATGAATGCCTCAAGTTACCATTATGTATTATGATTTCTATGAGTTATTCGTAATTCTTATGATTTGATGAGGTATGTTAAATTGCTTATGTTTTATGATTAAAATATGATTTCATTGATTCTTATGTGTACATGGACTAATGTTTTCATTCAATATTGTTATAAACCTTACTGGGCTTTTTATGCTCATCCCATGTTTTTTTTTGAAATGTTTTTCACAGGACATAAAGTTGAATAGGGTCAAGGATGCGATTAAGGAAATGCCATGCTATCTAGAACAAGGAACTAGACATTACTCTTTTATTAAAGAGTTGTTATTTTTGTGAAAAAAATGGAAGCTGAGTATATGTGTCTACTTTGTAATCTTTGAGATGTAATAGTAATGTCCCAATTCTCTAAAACACTAAACCTGAAAAGTTCCCCAATATGAATTATTCATTTAATTCAATAATAAATAATGATTAAGGCCGAGTCCTTATATTTGGTATCAAAATATGGTTTAAATAACTTTAGAGGTTAGAGTGTTAAGTGACAAGTTGTGTATAACCACATTGGTTATTATATTAGATAGATTCATTGTTATTTTTGAAGTTTGGAATGTGTTTGAGATAACTTGGATAAGAATATCTTAGTATTTATCTTCCTATATAGTACATATTGATTTTGTTGATATACTCACACTGAAATTTCTGGTTTTAGTTAATGGATGGATCTAGCAGGCACCAAAGTGGCAATGGGTTTGCAGGAAACTGTGGTGGTTCTCTGATTAAGAAACTGGATGAAATGGGGGATTCAATGAGAAACCTCGTGGTTATTCTAAACCAACTATCAGGAGTCATGATCAACCACTTGAACCTTGGTGAGTTCTATAATGCATCATGTACAAGAGAACCAAGTCAACATGGATGTTCAGGTAATAATTATAAAGGTAACCATTAGGGTTTATATGATCCATACTTTTGAAGTAATTATGGGTCACAATAAGTTATGATGAAATATGAACGACATGAGATAAACAAGAGGTTTAATTATGTTATGGATATTTTAAAAGATTTTGTCTCGTTTTGGGGAATGTTTTAAGAATTATGTAGTTTTGGAAAATGGACAACATGCATACCGTGTGACAACCCGTCACGTCAGACAAATCTGCGGGAATCGAACCCACAACCATAGTGCGACTGGTATTTATCACCTACCACTGGACTATGTGAATTCCTTGGTTAGTTTGACTAATTATTTTTAGTTAGATGATTTTATGAATCAAGAGTAAGTTGATTTTGGGTTATCTATTTAAATTATTAACCTATCATGGAGGATATGTGATTAGGTTAATTACTTTTCCGTATGAGGCTTTAAGAGAAAATGATGTTATTTGGAGATAAATGTTAATTTGTACATTGTGGGACTATGTGATTAAATCCTTTAAATATTCGGATTCCAATCATAGTAGGTTTTACTATGAATAATTTTATGGACAATTTTATTATTGAATGGTCTTCGTTGAGCTTTGGCTTTTTTTTGACAAATTTTGGAGATTAGGAGTATTTTTTCATTTTGTAAAAAAAAGAAATATCCTTTTTGGGTATTATCTGATCTCGTACTAAACTTTTTGGTTTTGTTTTGGTTGAGATCTAAAGGCATGGGAAATATGTAGTTCCCTTTTTTAGATTAGGTGATTCTCAATAAGTTGATTATAGTACTCTTAATGAGAACAAGTCTTCCTAAATACTCATCTTTTGGAGAAAATATGATTTTGATTAAGGAATATAGTAGAAGTTGAAAGTCTACATGACAAGTAAGTATGTTTCATTATGATTTAGTTAATCTCAAAAATAAATTCCTCAATGAAGAGTAATTTAAAATAAAAATGTTGTCTGTTAACTTTTCCTACTCGGGAATCGAATACCATTTAACACATCACATGTTTGTGATTTTCTTGTGGTTAAATTTCTGCTAGACATGTTTACTATCACTCTCCATCAGAACATGAACCTTTGTTTTCTCCTCTGTATCCATATTTTCATACTTGTAATCCTAGTATGGGTTATCTCGGGTGACCATTGTACTTCTCTCCCTTTCATTTAAAGTGATATTTTCACTGACTATTGTTACGATATGGGACTTTCAATGATGTTTCCAAGCACAATTTTAAAATTGTGAGGACATAATTCCAAAAAGGGGGTAAGGATGTAACATCCCAGGTAAATAAATAATATTACAATATAATGTATATCAATATTTGTGATTTAATGTTAATACTACTTTAAATGGAATGATAGGCTCGATGGTGTACCCAATACGCAACAACGAGTTTCTTTGAAATTTAACGTTGCACACTAATAATATAATAATATTATAATAGTTAATTACTAGCTATTGTAATGTCAGGAATGAACCTAAATAACTAAAAAATGATTACATATGTTTTTAAAATATTTTTACATTTATCCAATAAATGTTAGAGGCTTAAAATTCAAATGAATCCAATTTTAAGCATAAATCTTCTAATATTTTTTAAAAGGTCGATTAACCTACTTTTTATGGAGAACACTTGTTAAATATAATTTTGAAAATTTTAAATGTTGTATTTGACAAAATAAAATCCTTCTTTTGAATCTGTACATCAAAATTTACTTTGTGTGATTTTTTGTTATTTTTCCGATAAAGATCATTTTTAGTGAAAATGTTGCATTTTAATTCAAAACCTCCTTTTAATATGATTTATTTATATGGATATATTATCTTTTTAATTTTTATTAATGTGTATTTAGAATATATTTTTACCATTTAATCCAATGGTGGTCATTGAATTAATTTCACTTTGAAATTGGACTTAAACTTGTGTCAATCTTTTAAT
The DNA here is from genome assembly GCA_963277665.1 of Viscum album. Lineage (NCBI taxonomy): Eukaryota > Viridiplantae > Streptophyta > Magnoliopsida > Santalales > Viscaceae > Viscum > Viscum album. Next base: position 1,474,621,018 of record OY728152.1, on the reverse strand, counting down.
AGATATTGTTTCTTAAAAACACGTTATTTGTTTTGATTGCAGGAATTATTTATTATATTTATCAATAAAACAAATATATTTTGAATTTTGTAAAATATACATCATTTTTGAAATCAGAATTTCAAATATATCTTAGGGTGAATTTTTGATATTTTTCTAAAAAACTTCATTTTTTGATAAATAGTGAAACCACTAAGTGGTAGTTAAAGAAACTGATTTTTCGGTTAAATGAAACATTACCACATATGTGATTTTATTTTAAAAAATACAACATACATGGTTATAATTAGGAAGTAAAATTTGGTTCAATGAGATTAAAATAATTTTTTGGCGAATAGTAACTTTTAAGTTTTATTAATCGCAATTAGAGGTAATTAGTGTAATTTAAGGTAAAGATAATGTTATAATAATATTTAATGACATTGACACATGTACTACCCTTATTGGATGAGTCATGGCCGACCAAGAAAATCCATGGGTCAGCTTGGGGACCCCATGGAGCCACTTTTGTTGGAAAATGACATTAATAACTTTTTATTTAAAGTTAAAATTAAAATGTCACAAACATGTATTATTTTACTAAAAAAAATATTACATGGGGTTATAAAAGTCCTATTTTTGACTATAAATATTTATTAAAAAGATACAAATATTTAATACATCATGATATTTTTTTAATAATTTTAGACATTAAATAAATTATATTACTTATGACACCGTGATGATGCAGTTATTACCTCATAAATGAACGATTTAAATAAAATGAGAAGATAGGGTGAAATATAAGTCTTACACTTGTCACAAACCTATAGGATGGGTGGATTCAAAAACCTTATCACCTTATCCTAGAAATATATCCTTTTAGAACCTTTAAAATCCTAAAAGAATTTTATAATAAAGTAATATTTTATAACTTTCCAAGAGTGCCCCTCCTTTTCTCCTATAAAAGGCCCCCACCTCTACCAGCATACCCACACCCCTAAACCCCTGGCTCGGCCAAATCCTGCCCATTTTATCTCTCCACATCCCTCTATTCATCATTTATGCCTCGCCATTGGCATAATGCTCTTCAAGAAACCCTTTTGATTCAAACCCAGAGGAGTTACCCGATTTAAAGGTAATGTCTTCACTTGTGTTATTTTGTTTTTTTTCTTCTCCAAACCCCTAAACTCTATTTATTACATTATTTGGTAACAACACCAGTACCTTAAATATAATATGATGTTTTTATGTATAGGATTCTGGCTACACTTACACACACCTCCATCTAATGGTAAAATAACACACTGTTTCTGTGGATGGCGAATTACTGCCTCACGAAACGATGATTGTTCAATCGTCTCTTAACACATTTCATGGTGGCCATTATGAAGTCACTATATTATATATATATATATGATATATATGGTATTTATTTTTTCCATATGATTCTGTATTTTATATTTAAAACATACCTTTATGCTTTGCATGTTGTGCAAATGTGATAATTTCATACGAGGAAGTGTGGACTACCGCCCCCTCAAGTGATGGGACTCGTTCATGCAATACATGGAATGTATAAAGAATAAAATTAATGAACTTATGTGATCTATAAAAAATATATATTATACTGTAATTATAATATATATATCTCTCAATTATTTTTAATTCCATTAATATATCAAAGAAATGAAAGTAGCGTTCATGCGTACATAGGGCCTACCGTCTCCATGAAAGGTGAATTTCATTTCATTTTATCTCCAAATGTTATGGGATAGTATAAAATGAATATGTACGGGATATATATGATATATAAATCATTAATACTATTCTTGAGATGATTTACTTATAACTACATGGACAGTCATTTTCTAACAAGTTCATTTTTGACTCATGTACCAAACATCGACAAAAAGGTCTGATATGAACTCACATTACTAACCAATTATCTTAACATTATAATATGTGATATGAACTGAATAATAATCTCTAAATGAGGACCTTAATAAACTATAAATTGACCATTTTTTATTATTCTGGAATATAATGAAAAGAACAAGACATATCAGACTTGAGGTAAGAGATCCTACCTCTCTCTTTCTTTTTAAGTACTCTCTTTTATGTCATTTCATTTAAGCTCATCCTTATTATGTTTGGGGATGTTATTTTAAATTCATCATACTGTAATTTTTATGTTTATATTATGAGAGACCCTATTTTATCTCCTGAATCCATTTTTGGAAGTTTTAAGTGGCGCCGTTAGGCTGTTGAGTTTTGGTAAGGGATTTTTCATCTCACTTTTATTCCCATGAGATTTATGCTTCATTTGCCACCATTTCCTTTGAGTGGTGTATGTAATGTTGTACCTCTCGAACCCCTCAAGGTTTTATTTTCATGATCACAATCACCCTCATATTTTTCTAATCCTCTTTCAAGTGTTTTTGGATGATAGGAATCAATTCAGGTGGCCAAGGAATTGGGCCAAGAAAGAAAGGAGGCAAAGTGGACTGAAATTCAGTCCCCCGGCCAACCGATGGAAGTGCACCGGCCAACCGATAGGAGCCTGGACAGAAGGAATCCTTCTGTCCAGACCACCGGCCAACCGGTGGCACACCAGCGGCCCGCCAGTGGCACCTGCACAGCAGAGGAAGCTACTGCCTCCCCACCGGCCAACCGGTGGCCTCAGCACCGGCCAGCCGGTGGAACCCTCTCCCAACAGTACCAGCTACTGTCTTGCCACCGGCCAGCCGGTGGCTCTGGCACCGGTCAGCCGGTGGCCCCTGGACAGGAATGCTATGCCTTTTTTCACACACCGGCCAACCGGTGGTACTGTACCGGCCAGCCGGTGGAGCCAGTCAAACTAGCCGTTGCAGTTTGACCAGGCTGGCCCACTTGGCTCCCAACGGCTCTTTTAGCCTCTCCAACGGCTCCGAAGCCTCCCCAAGGGTTCCATGCCTATAAATAAAGGCCAAGGAAGCCCCGGACACCTACCGGAACTATACGGAAGCCCACGGACATATTTTGCATCAATTGGCCAACCTCCGGCAACTTCCTCCAAGGGAACCCCAATAGCTCCAACAACTTCCACATCCAAGGAGCTCCTCCAAAGAAGCTTGGAAGCGGCCTTCAACATCTCCATCCAATCAAAGGCGCCCAAGGCTTCTCAAAATACGGTTTTTATTGTATATTTATTTTGAGCTTTAAATTTGGGTTTGTGCCTACAAACCCCAACACCTTTTCTCTTCCCCCTTTCTTTTGGGTTCTCACACCACCATTAAGGTGTGAAGAGGTTAGTCAAGCCTTTCCTTTTAAAAGGCTTGAGTTTTCGGTGAGCTAGCCTTCACCCGTTAAAAAGGCTAGTGGGTTCTTGCTATTCCATTGAAAGCAAGTGGGTTCTTGCTAAACCAATAAAAACAATCTGTAATAGGTCTTAATGCTACCTCAAAGCCTAGTGGGTTTCTTGCTAAAACCATTGAAAAGCAAGCGGTAGGAATCTCTCAACGGTTGAGTTGGGAGCGGAGACGTAGGCTGGGTTTTGGCCGAACTCCGTTATCAAGTTTTGTGTTTTGCCTTCTTTCTTTCCGCTGCACTTTCATCGTTGATTTTAATTTGTTATTATTTTTTAAAAGGCAATTCACCCCCCCTCTTGCCATCTTTTCCCCGTTTGTTCCGACCCAACAATTGGTATCAAAGGGAAATTTGAGTAATACCCTAACCCGGTTTCAAATTTAAGATCCATTAAGATGGCATCAACCTCTTTCGCCCCCGAGGGCCTCTCATTGGGTCGGGCTCCATTTTTTGATGGGACCGACTATAATTATTGGAAAACCCGCATGACTACCTTTCTTAGAAGCATAGGATATCCCATTTAAAAAATTTTCATGCAAGGTTATACTTTGACTTCCCCCGACGAATCCAAATGGACCCAAGCCGACATTAGAAATTTTGAGCTTGATGGCAAAGCCATGAATGCTCTTCATTGCGGCCTTGATAGAAATGAGTTCAATCGAGTGTCTACATGCACCTCCGCACATGAAATCTGGAAACTTTTGGAGGTTACCCATGAGGGGACCAACAAAGTAAAGGATACTCGATTGGACATGTACCGTCAGGATTTTGAGTCTTTTTCTATGCATCCAAATGAATCTATTTCTGAAATGTTTACTAGATTTACTGACGTGTGCAATGGGAGAAAGTCCCTTGGTGATGATGTTTCAGCTGAGACGATGGTCAAGAAGATCTTATGGGTCCTTCCGAGCTCATGGGCACCTAAAGTGACGGCGATCCAAGAAGCTAAGGACGTCAAAAATATGTCGGTAGAGGAGCTCATTGGATCTCTAATGACGTACGAGATCACCATGAGGAGGCAAGCACAAAAGGAGGGCACCCCTATCAAAACTCCAAAGAACATCGCCCTCAAGGTACAAAAGGAAGTAAGCTCCTCCTCATCCTCTTCCTCATCTCCTTCCTCATCTTCCTCATCATCAAGCGGCGACTCGGAAATGGAGAATCTCGCCCGCCAAATGCACAAGTTTATGAAGAAGCACAAGAAGAAGAAGAAATCTCGCAAGGCGCGAAAGCAAGAACCCACCGCAAGATCCAAGCCGAAGGTAAAATGCTACGGGTGCGGCGAAAAGGGCCATTACAAGCCCGATTGCCCACTCAACAAAATACGGGCCAAGGAAAAAGGAAAGAAAAAGGTCCTCAAGGCCACATGGAGTGACACCTCCTTATCATCCTCCTCCTCCTCCTCGAGCGACCAAGGTACAAAATGCCTAATGGCATTCCATGAGGTAACTTCTTCCGACTCCTCCTCTTGTTCTTCAAATTCCAATTCTTTAAATCATCTTTCTTATGAAGAACTCTCACATGCTAGAGACCAATTAGAAAAAGGTTTTCATGCTTTATCATCAAAATTTGTTGCTTTAAAAAAGTCTTTCAAAAAACTCTCCTCCGAAAAAGAACAACTTCTCAAAGAGAAGGAGGAGATGTCCCTAAAAATCCAAAATTTTCCAAATGTTGATTCTTTGGAATCAACCATCAAAGACCTAAGGGAGACCCTTGCTAAGTTCACCCAAGGGGAACAAAATTTGAACAATCTCCTAGGTTCTCAACGAGTATCTAGAACCACCAATGGACTTGTCTACACCAACCAAGCTTCCTCCTCCCATGCACCCACTGTTTTTGTAAGGGGGAGCTCCGCTTACAAATTTTGTAATTATTGTAAAAAACCCGGGCACCTCATTTATGAATGTAATTGTAAAAACGCCCGGTATGGTCAACCCAAAAGTATTATCTTTTCGGACGAATTTTATAGGAGAAGACCCGCTTTGAGACAAGTTTGGATTGAAAAATCCCTTCAAGCGAGTCTCTCCGGGCCAAAATTTATTCCCTCTCCCCGATGATCTTTTGTTTTATTTAGGGGGAGTTAGGATTGTTTAAGCTTTTCAATTTCAAAATTTTTTTTTTCAATCTTTCAATTTCAACACTTGGTTTCAAAACTCTCAATTTCAAAAATTTTCATTTGGTTTCAAATTTCAAAATTCAATTGGTTTTTGATTCAAAACTTTCAATTCAAACTGTTATTCATTTTTTGATTCAAAACTTTCAATTCAAACTGTTATTCAAATTATCATTTCATTTCAAAAATTTCAATTGATTTAAAATCTCTTTTTGTTTTTCAAAGTTATCCCTCAATCAAGTTTTATGCCCCATTCTATTTTGATAATCACAAAGGGGGAGAAATTTCTTGATTGATTGGGGGAGAATCCTTTTCATCATGCTTAGCATTTCCTCTCAATTTCAGTATTTTACATTGATTGTTTTGGTGATTGTGATCATCAAAATAGGGGGAGATTGTTGTACCTCTCTAACCCCTCAAGGTTTTATTTTCATGATCACAATCACCCTAATATTTTTCTAATCCTCTTTCAAGTGTTTTTGGATGATAGGAATCAATTCAGGTGGCCATGGAATTGGGCCAAGAAAGAAAGGAGGCAAAGTGGACTGAAATTCAGTCCACCGGCCAACCGATGGAAGTGCACCGGCCAACCGATAGGAGCCTGGACAGAAGGCATCCTTCTGTCCAGACCACCGGCCAACCGGTGGCACACCAGCGGCCCGCCGGTGGCACCTGCACAGCAGAGGAAGCTACTGCCTCCCCACCGGCCAACCGGTGGCCTCAGCACCGGCCAGCCGGTGGAACCCTCTCCCAACAGTACCAGCTACTGTCTTGCCACCGGCCAGCCGGTGGCTCTGGCACCGGTCAGCCGGTGGCCCCTGGACAGGAATCCTATGCCTTTTTTCACACACCGGCCAACCGGTGGTACTGTACCGGCCAGCCGGTGGAGGCAGTCAAACTAGCCGTTGCAGTTTGACCAGGCTGACCCACTTGGCTCCCAACGGCTCTTTTAGCCTCTCCAACGGCTCCGAAGCCTCCCCAAGGGTTCCATGCCTATAAATAAAGGCCAAGGAAGCCCTGGACACCTACCGGAACTATACGGAAGCCCACAGACATATTTTGCATCAATTGGCCAACCTCCGGTGACTTCCTCCAAGGGAACCCCAATAGCTCCAACAACTTCCACATCCAAGGAGCTCCTCCAAAGAAGCTTGGAAGCGGCCTTCAACATCTCCATCCAATCAAAGGCGCCCAAGGCTTCTCAAAATACGGTTTTTATTGTATATTTATTTTGAGCTTTAAATTTGGGTTTGTGCCTACAAACCCCAACACCTTTTCTCTTCCCCCTTTCTTTTGGGTTCTCACACCACCATTAAGGTGTGAAGAGGTTAGTCAAGCCTTTCCTTTTAAAAGGCTTGAGTTTTCGGTGAGCTATCCTTCACCCGTTAAAAAGGCTAGTGGGTTCTTGCTATTCCATTGAAAGCAAGTGGGTTCTTGCTAAACCAATAAAAGCAAGCTGTAATAGGTCCTAGTGCTACCTCAAAGCCTAGTGGGTTTCTTGCTAAAACCATTGAAAAGCAAGCGGTAGGAATCTCTCAACGGTTGAGTTGGGAGCGGAGACGTAGGCTGGGTTTTGGCCGAACTCCGTTATCAAGTTTTGTGTTTTGCCTTCTTTCTTTCCGCTGCACTTTCATCTTTGATTTTAATTTGTTATTATTTTTTAAAAGGCAATTCACCCCCCCTCTTGCCATCTTTTCCCCGTTTGTTCCGACCCAACATGTAATGCCCATTATTATAATATTTTTGTAATAAAACTTCATTTACGGTTATTTACATATTCATTGTATGACCCTTCTTCCATGGGGTTTACGTTTCGAAAGTTACCCAAATCGGTAAGGGGACCTTTCACCCTCCTCTTTTTAAAAGACTTCTTTTGTTATGTCTTTTAATTTACATATTATTAAGTAGGGATATGTTATTATATATCCTTATGGATGTAAAATTTATTTCCAAGTGATTAGATACCCTTTTTGTCTCATCAACTCATTTTTTTAATTTTAATGTGATGTCGTTAGGCTGTCGAAATTTTACAAGGGAACTTCTTAACCCAATTTCGATTTCTTTGGGGTCAACTTGTAGTTATCGAATATTTCATCCTATGAATATGTTTGAATGACCTATGATTGTTTTACACTTAATATCCACTTATATTAGGTGTATTTATATTTTTCACACATAATTATGAGATTGATTTATCTTTAATTTAAGGATACCTTCTTTATAAGGGATTTTAAATCATTTTTCATTTCTATTGAGACTTCATTGTTGTTATGCTCCAATTAACTCTTATATGGTGTATATACTGTCCTTTGACATATTATATCATTAATCCTTTTACCCTCATCATATTATAATGTTCTGAATAAATTTTATTCCTCAATTATTTGTTTTCAAGTGTCTCTCATTTTGTTAAAAACACTTTAACTAAAATGACATTTTAAATGTTATAATGATTTATTCTTATAAATATTTCTCATTAATATCCATGTTTTCAATATGGTTTTAAGTATTTATTTATATGGATATTAATGGTTTAAAATTTTAAAAGCTTCAAAGTGGTAGGGGACACTTTGATTCAAAAATCTTATTATTAAGTGGTTTTAAATGGTTTTGAACATGTTTTTTTAGAATGGATTCATTATTTCAATACCATAAAAGGTTATATTGTTATTGAAATGTGGGAATATTATATTTCCTTTATGCTTAAGTTACGTGATGTGATTATGTTATGTTTCTTGGGAATTTTTTATGAAGACATGTGGTTCTGTGATAAACTTAAGGCGGGTGAGCCCGATATAGCTCTTCAATGCACTGGGTAATGTGAAGGGGTTAAACTCTAAGGCTTCTCCAAAGAGATTTAGGGAATATACTGTGATAGGTATTCCAAAAGTAACCATGAGGGTTACTCCATATGTAACAATGTTATGAATGACTCAAGTTACCTTTATGTCTTATGATTTCTATGAGTTATTAGTAAGTATTATGATTTCATGAGGTTTGTTAAATTGATTATGTTTTATGAGTAAAGTATGATTTTATTGATTCTTATGTATAAATAGACTAATGTTTTCATTATATATTGTTATAACCCTTACTGAGATTTTTATGCTCATCCCATTTTTTTTTGAAATGTTTTTCATAGGACATAAAGTTTAATTGGGTCAAGGATGGGATCAAGGAAATGTCAGGCTCTCTAAAACAAGGAACTAGACATGACTATTTTGTTCAAGAATTTTTATTTTTGTGAAAAAAATTGAAGCTGAGTAGATGTGTCTACTTTGTAATATTTGAGATGTAATTGTTATGTCCTAATTCTCTAAAACTCTAAACCTGAAAAGATCCTCAATGTGCATTATTCATTTAATTCAATAATAAGGAATGTTTAAGGACGGGTCCTTATTTGTTACAATAGGTGTTTATATAATTTCTCCTTCTAGGTTTAAGAAACTGAAAGGGGTCTCTTGGAGGTGGATCCAGCTATTGAAATTTGGCCTTGGTAAGTTGTGTCTTTATGGACATTGGGTTGTTTTCCCCTTCTTGTTCTTGGGTTTTTGTACTTTAGCGGTAGTTCTTATTCTTCCTCTAGTATTTTACTCCCAATGGTTTTTTCCATTAATATTCATACTATCTTTTCTTATATTCCTTCCATGTTATTAGGGGAAAAATAGTTCCATCTTTATGTTTGTACAATGCCAGATGCTAGTTTCCGACTAGTGGGAATTGGGAATGCCCTTTGGGCTATGTTTGGACAGACTCTGTTATCGAGTTACCAGGGTACTCAGGTTTGATTGTGATAAAGTGTTATAAGTGGGAGTTTGAGACATTGTCTTGCTATCAGTATGAATTGTGATATATTTTTGAGACCTAGGAGGTAGTTTCGATTGATTTCTGGGCCATCTCTTACCATAATGTCCCTTAAGTCACTCGGGGTGGTAAGTGAAAGATGTATTATGGTTTATTGTTTTTATTTTCCATGTTTTTATTTTGATATAGTGAAATAAAATTCTTGGTTATCATTTCCATTGGGATTAATTTCCCTTATTTCTCAGCTTGAGCATAGACTAATGTCTTCCTTGTTGTCTCCTGATGTTTTGTAGCATCATACCTTTGATAAGATTTGTGAATCAGACCCAGGAAGAAGCTTATGTTGAACCTCAGTTTAATGCTCTGGCCCTAGTTAACCATAATTGGTGCATTATTATATAAAATTGGAACGATATAAGAAATCATTTCCTGAAATACCAATCAGTTTAGTAGCCTTGGAAGTAATATATACACACATATGTTTAACATTACATCATGAAAAAAACATTGTGTCCCCATTGAACACTCTTATATCCTTTAGAATATTCTTGCAGGTTAGTCATAATATAATTCTTTTCATACTAGGAAATATAAAACATAAGAATGGGGTGAGATCATATACACATTATGGATGAAAATATAGTAGAAACTATCATAAATAATAATAAACATTAATGTAAATGCATAAGACCAATACAAATTCCTTTTAATCATAAAATTCAGCATAATATGGAAAAGATAAATCAAATAATTCCATTATATATTCAAATGGATATTCTACAAGTTGAATAGTCACTGGTAATATCAATATCCAATTTCATAATGACATAATTCATAATGATGGACATCATAACCACATAGTCAAGGCCTTGTTCCTAGACTATAATTAATATTTTGTCAATTCCTTGTGCAAAGACACTAGTTTGTCTCATGAGACATATCGATGCATCGAGGAGCTATACCAGGCTCCACTAATCACATAATATGTCCAATGCATTCCTCATTTAAAAATGATGAAACATAATCTAAACATTCATATTAAAACTAGCATATGAAATGCCAATATTTTAACCACAAACCAAGAATGGTAAAAAAAATATCACATCCACAGTCAAACATAAATCATTCAATAAAAAATTCAAGATTGAATTATAATAAATTAATCTAAATTGAGAATAATTAAGGATATTGACATAGATGAACATAATCATCAAAAATATTGGAGAGAAATATTCCACTTTTCCTTTAAAACATGTAAAAGTCTCACTATTTATCAGGGAGCTGTTTAAAATAGATTTTTGAATCAAAGTGTCCCATACCACTTTCAAACATTTAAAAGGAATTTTAATTTTAAATTACTAATTTCCATATAAATAAATATTTAAAACCATTTTTAAAACATGGAAATTAATGCGAATGATTTAAAATAATAAATTTACAAAACATTTAAAATGATATTTTAGTTAGAGTTCCTAACCGAATGAGAGATGCTTGAATACAAATAATTGAGGTAATAAAAACATTATTATATCATGAGAATAAAGGTATTCATGATATACTATGTAAAAGTATATTACATACACCAAATAAACGTGAATTGGCGCATAACAACAAAGAAGTATCAATGTAATGTTAGTTGGGATGAAATCCATTATAAAGACTCTATCCTTAGGTTAAAGATAAATAAATGAAATAATTATGTGTGAAAAATATAAATAAAGTCAATAAAATTGGATTTTCATTTTAAATTAATCAAAGGAAATTCACACATATTCTTTCAAAAACAACAACAATTACTTGGATGCTTAATTCAATGAATATAAATTGATATAAAATTACTCCTATCAAGTTCATATTGATGACATGAGAATATATCAATGGAGTGATTATGTTTATAAAAGGTACATCCATAAAAGGGGAAGTTTGAATTTCTACATAAGTTAAAAAAAGCGATTTCACACATAATCTTAGAGTAAAATAATCAATGAAGTTTGCGTGAAACCCAATGAGTGGAAATTGAAATTAGAAATTCCTTTACTGATTTGGTAAATTACGAAACATAAAACCCTTTAAATAAGGATCATAAAATTAAGTTGTAAGTATCCATAAATTAAATTATATTACACAAAGAGTACAATCATGGGAATTAGATACACCACACAAAATGAAATAGTGGAAAATTAAGCTTGAATCTCATGGGAATAAAAAGTGAGATGAAAACCCCATACCACATTGTAATAAATAGTGTCATAATACCAAATGTTAATAACCACAAAATGGATCATATAATTCCATGAAAATAAATAAGATCATGATAATATATATCAAATTGAAATACACAATACACCACATGAAATTAATAAGTGGTGTACAGTGGAAATATCACTCAATTAAAAGTTATATATGAAACCCCTTACCTTGTAAATTTACTTATTAGAGGGTATGTTAACCTCATTTATAATTTTTAAATAATTTTTATTTATTTATACAAGATCCAAAGACATAATATGATATCAGATAAGATATTCTAATATTTCTTTGTTAATAATATTTTAGTATTGTCATTGTTTCGGGAGTTAACTAATTCATTTTCCTTTATATGTATTGTTTCATAAGCCATTTTTTTATAGATAGGATGTATTTGATTCATATCCAGAATTATATTAAGTTCCTAAAAAATATTTTTAATCATAAAATAAACATTATTCCTGAATGGTTTACAATGAGAATTGAATCTCATCGCATTCGTGGAGATAGTAATCCGTACGTACGCACGAGCGACAATATCATTAAATTGAAGGAGGGATCAAATAAAAATAGATTTTATATCATATATAAAGAATCATTAACATGTTATATTTATTATTTATATCAATTATTCATCATTATTATACCCATCCAAATAAGTAAGGGTTGAGTAACAACTACACCACGACGTGGAGACGGTAAGCCGTACGTACGCACCTATGGTGACTTTTTCATTCATAAGATGGATATAATAATGAATATGGTTGTAACATATTTATAATAACATAAGATTATGTATAATTTACAGGAGCTATTATTTAGGTATGGAAACAACAAACTAAGAGGAAGTGGAAGAAAATATAACTTTAAAAAAGGGGATGAAATTATTACCTCTTCTTTGGGTACATCCTTTAGATTAGATCCAAAGGGATTCATAGGTTGCCTTTATGATCCAATGAAGTACTCTAAGATGTAGTGAATGTAGTTTGGAGGATATTTGGGTAGTTTTTGGCCGAGACAAATAGATTTGGTGGTGGGAAATTAAAAGAAGGGAAAGTAACCTTTTTTAAGAGAGGTGTGGGTCACTTTAGGAAAACCCTGAAATATTATTTTATTATATTTTTTTCGGTTTCTAATGGATCCAAATATATTTATTTAGAGAATAAGGTGATAATGGGTTGAAAATATCTCAAGCAATAGGTTTTAGAAAGGTTTAGGTCACTATAATAACCTTATCTGTTTGATTTTACTCTTAGTTATACAGTTTAACTTTTATCATGTATTCTTGTATTATTATAATTATTTGTTAATAAACATACTATAAAAAGCAATGAGAACCAAAAATAATTCTTTTCTGACATATATAAACTTATATAAGCCCATTTTTCAACACTCAGATTTTTAGAAATATAATATCAATTAATAATATAGTATTTTTTTTAAAACTCATTTATGTCAATTTTGGCACTATTTGGTATTTATTTTTTTAATGTCCTAACAACTTGATTACATCGAATAAAATTTATTTAATCAACCATAACATGTCATGGTAACCTATAAAAGTAGTTTAAATCTTCATAAGTCTCAATTTACATTTATTTGGAAATTTATAATTTAAATTATTTTAATATTTAATTAATAAGGAAATTACTACATCATCATTGTGACATAATTAAATTTAAATATTTAATGTCTAATTTTTATTAAATAAAATACCATTATATTTTAAAACTTTTTCTATCTATAATGAATATTTATAGTCTAATTTATTATTTATATAACCATATATTAAAAATGGTTGAGTTATTAAACATTGAATTTAATACTTTTAACTCTTCTTTAAATGAAATAATAATAAATGTCCTAACCTAATAAAATTGGGCCAAAAAGATCATATTTTATTCCTATGGTTGATTTTGGTCGAAATACACTTATCCAATAGAATTAGGACATGTTTTCAGGTAATTACAATATAATTTTTACCTTTAATTACCCGCTTTACTTTTAATAGTAGTAAATAAAAGTCAAAAGTTACTACTCACCAGAAATTATTTTCATCTTATTGAATGAAATTTTACTTATAGATGTCAATTATTCCTCTCATATTTTTGAAATTCAATCCACAGATTGGGTAAAATTATGTTTTATGCAAATTTGCTAATGTGCCTAGAAGGTGGGTAAAATGTGTTAAAATTTTCAATAAAATTTTATTCATTGAATTTTATTTTAAAATGAATAAATGAATTATATTGAAATATTATAGGTATTATATATCTATTTTGAATTAAAATAAATAATTATTTATATAAAAAGTTAGTTTTTAAAAAATAATAGAGTGTTTTCACTATTCATCAAAAATTTAATGTTTTCAGAAAAATACCAAAAATTCTCCCTAACATAATCATTATATTACGAATTCAAAAAGAATTTATAATTTAGAAAATTAAAAACATTTAAGTGGCAATAATTAATTTAAAATTGATTCCCATTGTCAAAACCCCAAAGGTGGGTTTTTAAAAAGTAAAAACTATCAAAAATTGATATGTTTTTATGTCAAATTTAACTGTAAAATTACTTAAAATTACCTAAATTTCATTAAATGATCAGAATATAAACTAATTTACTTACAAAAAATTAAATATTATAATTCAACACTATAAATTATTTTGATTAAAAATGTTGTTTTCAATTAAAATTTAGTATTTTTCACTATTCACCAAAATATGAAAGTTATCATACAAACACATAAAATTTATTGAAACAATATTTTTATGTCCCAATTATAATGAAAACGTTTTTTTTAAATTGAATATATAAGTGTCAAATATTGGATTTAAAAAGTTATCTCTATTAAAATGTGATAAAATTGCATTTTCAAAAAATTACTTCCTTAATATGAAATTTTGAATTTGTTCATATATTATGTATATAAAACACATTATATGGATTTTAAAATTATATGTACCATATAAAATTTAAAATGCAGTTTACACTATTCATAACTGCTTTCGGAATGGATAGATTGTTAAATCGTGGTGCACTGGAACACAGTGTTTCTTTTTGGACAAGCTATTGAATTACATTAAATAAAATAGCATACTGTGAAATCTGAGGGTGTTACAGTCTTTCCCCCTTTTGTAAATAGTTTCCTCACAATTTTAAAATTGGTCATGGGAACTTCATTGAAAGTCCCACATAAGAATAAGGATCAATAAAACTATCACTTTAATAGAAATAATGATAAGTAAAAAGGTCACCCATGATAACCCATACTATGATTCTATATAAGAAAACATTAATATGGAATATAAACTAAGTGTCATGTTCTGATGGAAAGGGATAGAAATCAAGATCATGAGAAAGATAACAACATGAAAACCACAAACTTGTAATGGGATAAACAGTTATTAGCTTCCCAGTGGGAAAAGTAAACGAACAACATTTTTTTTGTTTTAAGTTCAATTTCATAATGTTTAGGAATTTATTTATGATCTTTAATAAAAACATAATGATAAATATTTTTTTAGGTATATTTTCATCCTTTAATAAATTTATACCACTAACTATTTGTTTTTTAAAACGATGAGTATTCAAGATGACTTGGTCACACATGAAGTGCTAGAATCAACTTCTAGAGAATCACATGATCTAAAAAGGATAAACTATATATTTCACTTGTCTTTAGAGATTAACCGAAAACATAATGGTTAGTACACGATTAGATTATCCCCAAAAAATATAATCATTTAGAGAATAAAATACTAATCTTAATTTCTAAAATTAATCCAACTATACCCAAAGTTCAATAAATACCATTCAATAAACCATTGTCCTTAAAATCCTTAAATATAATCCCAACTAATATTGAAACCCAATACTCAGAAGAATTTTATTACATAGTTTTCCATGTTAAATTGTATCTCATAATAACAAAGGATACTCATAATGTCGCATACTTAAAAGTAATTATCCTAATAACATATTCTCCATGATAGGTTAATCATTTCAATATGTAACCCAAATTGCATTAAATCCACAATAAAAACATAGATCAAAATCCACCATTACTCCTCAAATTAAATCCCATAGAATTCCATTTTCCTTAGGCATATAGTGTTCCTAATAGAGTGAACATATTCTTAAATTACATTTATCACTTATTCACCAAATAAATTTTCTACAGTAAGGATATATATTTGATAAGACCGATAATCCCAAATCAACTTATTATTGATCACAAAAATCAATTAAAAATAATAATTAGTCACACTAATGAGGGAATTCACGTAGTCCAGTGGTAGGTGCTAAATCCCAATCGCACTCTAATTGTGGTTTCAATTCCCAAATAATTTTCTGATGCGACGGGTTGTCACATCGTCTGCATGTTGTACTTTTTCAAAATCTATATTTTATAACATTCCCAAAATGAGATAAATTCCCCAAAATATCTATAACAAAATTTAACCCCAAATTTTATCTCATACCTCCATTTTCATCCCAAAAATTAATCACCTATAATTTCTTCAAATTCATGGATCAGATAAACCCAAATGGTACTTCATAACTATACCCATAGAAGAAAATATAATTCTTCCTCAAATAGAATTTTCAATTAAGAAAATGCATTGTTACACACACAAGAAAATAGTCTTCATATTTAATCCCATACTTTTAAATATATCTCCATCCATTTATTTCCAAATAGGTTATTCCTTGACATAGAGGTTATCCTATAGAATAGGGCATTTACTCGGGTAATGCCATGGTCCCATAATTTTAAAAAAATGTCTGCAATTGGATTATTTGGATCATTATTATTTTCTTCCATAGTAATCTTCATTTTTTCTTGGAAATTATTTACATTATGTCCTTTTTTCCCAGACATAAATCATTTCATTTTTCCATTGAGACACTTTCCTATGTGTCTCCTTCCACATTTCTGGCATAATGGAAATTGAGTTTTCTTTTCACCACGGTTTCCATTATTGGAGATCTTATCATTCACCATATTTCTCTTCTTTGGTGAGTCCGAGATTTAGTTAATATATAAATTATTGATCATATTTTTGGAAAACTGATTCGACATGAACACAGTATCATTTACGCCTATCAGAATTCCATTTCATTGCACAATTCCACCATTATTACCACCTTGTATATAATGTTACATGTTACTATGAATTCATTGGATTCCAACCATTAACTAACAAAAGAAAGCATTATTTGAGTCATAAAATCCTTTAAAGAATATCATTTCACCTTATTTTGAATCTAAAAATCCTTTGGATTAACCAAGGTTATTTATTCTCATATTATATTAAAATCTTTTAAATCAGTTTGTAAAGATAATTTTAATTATCATAATAATATCTCATGGGAGTGCCATAACCAAGAGTGCAACAATGCTCATTGTTGTGTACCCGGATACCCTAGGCCAACATCAAAACTCCTTGTCAGAGTTTTCACTCCCAAGTACATATTTTCTAGAGCCGCCTCTACCTGCTCGTATCCAGACATGGATGTATATCTGAGAAAACCCACATAATATTTACATTACCAAAATTTTTGGATGTTCTTCTATACTAATCCTCAATGTCTATATATGGGTATTGTTTTCTAATTAATGTTTTTCAAAATCTAGTAGTCATGGATTGTACTGAAATTCCTCAGATGCCAATAGTAATTCCTAGACCCCAGTTACCCAAAATCAGTGTATTATTACATAACATTGGAATGAAATAAGATATCATGTCCCAAAATACAGATAAGTTTAGTAGCCATCGAAGTACTAGATACATAAATCTGTTTTACATTACATCAAGAAATATAAAACAACATTATGTCCCCTTTCAACACTCTTATATCACTTAGACTATTTTGCATCTTAATCATAATATATTTATTTGCATCCTTGGAAAAATAAAACATATGAAAAGTGTGATCTCAAATGCTCTATAAGGATAACAATATAGCAGTTTCTATCCTAAATATGAATAAACATTCAAATAAATGTATAAGACTAAAACACAATACGTTTAAACATAAACTTCAACATAATATGGAATTGTTAAATCCAATAATTTCATTTACCTATTCTCATGGATACTCTACTAGTCAAATAATTACACATAATATCAATATCCATTTTCATAACGATGGAATGCATAATGTTGTACATCATAACCACATATTCAAGGCCTCATACCAAGACTATAAATAAGATTTTGTCATGGCCTTGTTCCAAGAAACTAGTTTGTCTCATGAGACCTACCGATGCGTCAAAGAGCTATAGTGGGATCCACCCACCACTTACTAATTCAATTCATTCCTCATACGAAAACGTTGAAACATAATCTAAACATTCGTATTAAAACTAGCTATGAAAATGTCAATATTTTAACAACAAACCATGAATAGTATAAAAATAACACATCCACAGTCAAACATAACTCATTTATAACAGTATGGAATATTATATTATAAAAATTTAACCTCAATTGAAAACAATGAAGGATATTGACAAAGATGATAATAATTATCAACACTATTTGAGTGAAATATCTCACTTATTCCTGAAAACATTTAAAAGTCTCACTATTTATCAAGAAACTGTTTAAAATAGATTTTTGAATCAAAGTGTCCTATACCAATTTGATAATTTTAAAAGGAATTTTAATTTTAAACCATTCATGTAAATATAAATAAATACTTAAAAACATTTTCAAAACATTGGAATTAATGACAATGATTTAGAAGAATAAATTTTCAAAACATTTAAAATTATATTTTAGTTAGATTTTAAAACCAAATGAAAGACTCTTGAATAAAAATAATTGAGGTAATAATTTTATTTAATATAATCAGAATACAGGGATTCATGATATACTATGTCAAAGTACAGTATATACACCAAATAGAAGAGAATTGGTGCATAACAAAAAAAAAGTCTCAATGGAATGTAAGTTGAGATGAAATAAATTATAAAGATTGTATCCTGAGGTAAAGGAAAAATCAACGACATAATTATGCGTGAAAAATAAAAATACAGTAAATATGATTGGATATTCAATTTAAATAAATTATAGTATATTCAAACAAAATTTCATAAAAACAACACCAATTACATGGATGATTAACTCAATGAATTGAAATTGAGGTAAAATAACTATTATCAAGTTCATATCAATGACTTGGGAATTTACCGATGGAGTGTTTATATTAATCAAATGTATATCCACACAAAGGGGAGTGAAAATTACTACATAATTAAATAAATAGTGATTTCACACCTAATCTTGGAGTAAAATAACCAATGATGTTGGCGTAAAACCCAACAAGTGGAAATTAAATTAGAAATTCCCGTATCGATTGGGTAACTTAAGAGAGATACTCCCCAGGAAAGAAGGGACATACAATTAAGTTGTAAATAACCAAAAATTAAAGTATATTACACAAATAGTGCAATCATGGGAATTATATAATCCACACAAAAGAAAATAGTGGAAAATATATAATGAATCTCATGAGAATAAAAAGTGAGATAAAAACCCCTTACCATGTTGTAATCAATAAAATCATAAGACCAAATGTTAATAAACACCAAAGGAATCACAAAATATAATGAATATAAAAATAATCATGATAATATATATCAAATGGATGTACACAATACACCATATGTAATTAATTAGTGGTGAACAATGGAAATCTCACGGAATTAATAGTGAGATAAGAAACCCCTTATCTTGTACATTTCCATAGTTGAGGGTACGTAAACATCTTGTATAATAGTTGAATAATTGTTATTATATTATAAAAGAACCACATAAATAAATATGTTATCATATATGATCTTCTAATATTGTTATGTTAAGAATATTTTTGTAGTATCATTGTTTCGGGTGTTAACCGATTAATTTTCCTTTATATGTTTTGTTATGTAAGTCATGTTGTTATGGATAAGATGTATTTTATTCATATCCAGAATTATGTTAAGTTAAAAAAAAATTTATCATAAAATGAAAATTATTATTGAATGGTTATGACGGAGAATGAATCTTATCATGTTCATGGAGATGGTAATCCGTATGTATGAATGAGAGAAAATATCATTCAATTGAAGTTGAGATCATATATAATTTTATTTTATATCATATATATAGAATCATTAAAATATTTTATGTATTATTTACATCATTTTAACATCATTTTTATACCCATCCAAATAATGAAGTGTTGAATAACAACCACACCACGACTTGGAGACGGTAAGACGTACATACACACGTATGATGACTTTTTCATTCATGGGAAGAATAGAATATTGAATATGGATGTGCCCTATTTGTAATAACATCACATTATTTATAATTTTCTGGAGTTATTATTTTTTATGGAAACAACAAATAAAGAGGAAGTGGAAGAAGAAGATAACATTGAAAGAGGTGATGAAATTATTACATCTTCCTCGGGTGCATCCTTTTTATTTGATCAAAAGGGATCCTTAAGTTAGATTTATGCTCAATAAAAGGACTCTAGGATGTAGTGATAGTAGTAGGGAGGATATTCAATAAGGGGATTTCCTATCCAAATCGCTTTAGAGGTCTAAAATTAAGATAAGGGGAAGTACCCTTTTATAATAGAGGTGAGGGTTACTTTAAAAAAACAATGAAATGTTTTATTATTATAAATTTATTTTAGGTTTATAATTTCTTAAAATGGATTTATATCGATAATACATTTGGGATGTGTCGAAAACCTCTCAAATAATTGGTTTTAGACAACTTTAGTTCACCATATTAACCTTATCTTTTAGATTTAACTCTTTGTTAAATAGTTCAATTGTTACCATGTATTCTTGTATTATTATAATAAAGGGTTAATGAACATACAATAAAAAGAAAAAGTACCCCAAGTGGTTCATTATTGTTATATCTAACCTTATCTATGTCCTTTGACTGAACCATAGATTTTTCTATATATTATATCAGTTAATATTATAGAATTTGTTTTAAAAATTAAATTATGTCAAATTTGACAATATTTGGTATTTTATTTTTGTTAAAGTCCTAAAAACATCATTACATTGAATAATATTTATTTAATCAACCCTAAAATGTCATATTAACCTATAAAATTTGTGAAATTAATCATAATTCCGAATTTACAGTTATTTTGATATTTATAATATCAATTATTTTAATCATCCATTTATAAGGTAATTACTGCATCATCATTGATTCAAAATTAAATTTATGTATTTAATGTCTAAATATTATAAATAAACTAAAATTATTTTGGAAATATTTTTAGCTTTATAATGAATATTTGTTGATGAATTTATCTTATGAATAAACTTATATTAAAAAGGGTTTGGTTATTAACCATTGAATTTAACACTTTTAACTCTTTAATAAATAAAATAATAATAAATGTCCTAATTTTATTCATGTTGGCCAAAATGATCATATTTTATTCCTATGGTTGGTTATGGTCAGAATAAACATATCCAATAGAATTAGGACTTGGGATAGGATAATTATAAAATCATATTTACCGTTAATTACCCTATTTACTTTTTATCGTGGTAAATAAAAGTCAAAAGTTAATATTAACAAACAATTATTTTCATATTATTGAACCTCATTTTACTTACAGTTTTCAACCATGTCTCTCATATTTTTGAAATTAAATCCACAAAAGCTGTAAAATTATGTTTTATGCAAATTTTCTAACATGCCTTTTTAGGTGTTTTAAAGACGTTACAAATTTCAATAAAATTTAATACATCTGATTTTATTATAAAACGACTCTAATGAATTATATTGAACTAATATAGGTATTATTTATGTATTTTGACATAAAATAAATTTAAATGAAATATATAATTATTTAAATAAAAGGTCTATTTTTAATCAATAACGCGGTGTTTTTCACTATTCATAAAAAATTGAAATTTTTCATGAAATACCAATAATTCAACCTAAGATAAATTTGATATTCCAAATTCAAAAAATATTTCAATTTTACAAAAATAAAAACATTGAAGTTGCATATATTTATTTAAAATTGATCCCCAATGTCAAAAAAAGCTGGTTTTTAAAAAGTAAAAACTATCAAAAGATTGAAATGTGTTTATGTCATATTTAAAAGTGAAATAACTTATAATGACCTAAATTGAATTAAATGATAAAAATATAATCTAATTATACATCCAAACCATAAAAATTTATAATTTTAAACTATAAATTATTTTGATTAAAACAATTGTTTTATATTAAAATTTAGTATTTGTCACTATCTGCCAAAATTTCAAAGTAATAAGAAAAACAAAAAAATTGTCGAAACTAAAATTTTATGTCCCAATTTTATAGAAAATGTAAACTTTGAATTAATTAATATATAAAAGTGACAAATATTGGATTTATAATGGGTTTTCCATTAAACAGCTGTAAAATTGCATTTTCTAAATAATACTTCCTCTTTCTAAAAAATTGAATTTGTTCTTATATTATTTCAAAGAAACACAATATATGGATGTTAAAATCATATGGAGTATTTATAATTTAATATGCAGTTAATACTATTCATAACATCTTTTTGAACAACTATTTTGGTATGTTGTGGTGCGCTCATACTCGGTGTTGCATGTAGCACAAGTTATTGAATTACATTAAAGATAACTAATTTATATTAAATCTTGGGTGTTACACTCTGCGAGAGAATCTTATTGTGGATTATAATCTCATTGAGGTTATCATCTACACTATCCAAACTCTACGAAAATCACCACCTTTAGTTCTGGTTTAGGCTCCCAATGTAAAACCTTAAAGGGAAATTCTAAATATTAGATCTCAAGAGTTCCTTCACTAAATAATAGCACTGTTCAAGGGATCAAATGACCCTTAAGAGGATAAAGAGTGGTTGAGATGTTTGAAATGCATATTTGGGTTTTTGGACAAGCCTGAAGAGATTAATGAAATATGTTCCACCTTCATGCTGGAAGGACTGAGAAAAAATGGTGGGACACTATAGTGATAGTGAAAGAACATGAGGTATTAGAGTGGAATGAAATTATTTTTCTTTTAACCGAAAAATTCTATCTAGATCTGATTTTGTTTCCCATGTCTATTGAGTTTTTAATATTTGAGTAGGTTGATTGGTCCATGGTAAAATATGGAAACATTTTTTCTAAGCCTTTTCACTTCACACATGAGACTGTGTCAAATGAGGGGATGAAGGATCAAATGGTTGAGATGGGGCTTTGTTATGAAAACTGTTTTCAGGTTTCATTCATTATGCTTCCTTCTTATACTGATTTATTGGATAAACCACTAATGGTTGAGATGGATAGGGTTGTTTAGTTATGGATTCTAGGAGTTTATTTTTATCACAATGTTAGTGTTAGTTACTTCAAGGGAAAAAGGAATAGTGGTGATTCTCGTGGAAGTTAACAAATGAAATGTGTTTCAAAACCTCATCAAGTACAAAAAATAGGTCCTTTTTTTGTTACTAGTGTTGAATTCTAGGAAATTATAAGAAGGATTGCACCGAGAAACCTGAGAATTATGGCTTCTACATGCGTTCAGGGAACCTAGAGAGGTTCTTCCATATTTATTCCACTATGTGTAGTGGGATAGTATCATAAACTCCCCCTAAAACTATGTGTAAATCACATGATTCACATGAAAAATGGTTCCAAACCCATGTATCTGGATCGGATATTCTTCACGCAGTGGAAGAGTCTCACGAGGATAAAAAAAAGGTCCAGTGACCGTGAAAGGTTCCATCAATATAGCTTCATCATTAGTGATTAATTTTTTTGATACTAGTGCATCTCATTCATTTATTTCAACCATGTAAAGACCCGTAAAATTCAAGTGAAATTTTTTTCTTAATTTTATTTGGGATTTTACAAGAACGCGGTTTCTGATGACAGTTGATTCTGAGGCCCGGTGTGCCCAAAATTTCTATCTGAATTTTAGCTTGGGTACGTTCAGTGAACGAACAAGCGGGTTTTTCTAACTTTTGAACCGGTGCTCGGAATCGAATTCCGAGGGCACTGATGGATTTGCAGTGCATGTAATTTCTTAGGAAGACCTTTTCTAGATTTTCGTTTTCATGAGAGAATTTGTTAAAAATTGTGGATGTAGAAAATAAAAATTGAGCTACAATTATTATTTCTTTCTAAGTGGTTAAGCCTTTGAGTGGAAGTTTGGGTAACCACACAACTTCCCATGGGAGGTTATGAGAATGGTGGGGCCCAAAAGAACCCCACCCCTTCATTTTCTCTAACCTTCCATAACCCTCCATTTATTAAGACAACTTGACATGAATTAATTAAGTTGTTTAATTCAATGTTTGAAATTCAAAATTCTTAAGTCATGTTAATAAAATAAGGAAGTACTTATTTTATTATTGTTGGAACTTGTTCTGTCAAGTCTTTGGGAGAAATGGAAAATCTCTTGATGTTCTTCTTCCTCGATGAAGAACACAAAGAATGCGAAGAAAGCTGACCTCCGACGAAGGTCGACAAGAACGCCGGATCCTCAGAGATTGACGACACGACGCCGACAAATCTTTTCTACGGAACACGACGATTCTCCTTCCGAGACGGTTTTTCCATGATGAACCTCCTTTCAAACTACTCTCGAGGTAGGGGAATTTTGTTGTTGATAATATTCATGTTTTCTTCCATCATCTTTCCTTGTACAATTGGACCGCTTGTTATCAGTTAATGGGAGGGGGATAGATCGCACAAACATGGCCGACCCTCCTCCCCTTTTTCTCTTGTCTACCTTGTGGTGGATTGGAACGGGGATGGCGCGGTGCTTTCGCACCGCATGGGGTCTTGTGACAAGAAATGTGCGGCGCCGTCACGCCGAACCATTGAATCAAACAAGGTCGTGGCGCCGCCGCGCCGTGCCGGAGAATAGCGAAGTCACCTCGGCTGGAGCGGGGCCGCGGCGGAGGGGCGCGGCGCTATCGCGTCGTGCCAGGAAGACCAAGGACGAGGCCATAGGCAGCAGCGAAGCAGGGACCGGCGGCCAGTTCTGGGCCGCCGACATCAGAGCAGGGGGACCGGCCAGTGCCGGTCCCGTGTTGGCAGTAGCCAGCTGGCCAGAGAAGGCTAACCAGTTAGAGGAAGAGTCGGGGGTTCGTAACCCCCGGCTGGCCGGACAAGAGCGGCCCCCCATCATGGGGGCCGCGGTTACCAAACAGGGGGCATGCCCCCACCATCCACTCAGCCGAAACGGCCGAGCCACCTGGCCCTGGCCGGGCCGTGCCCAGGCTGGGTCGGGCCATGCCCAGCCAGGTCGGGCCATGCCCCAGCAGGCTGGACCTGGACCCGGGTCGGGTCGACCCAGGGGGTCTCGGGTCGGGTCGGTCCGGGCCCGAAACCCCCACTTCCAAACCTCTCCCGGACTTTTTCCCATAACTTGGGATGGGGATCTCCGATCGACACACCGTAAGTGGAAATGCGATCCTTGAATTGAGGCAGTCGCTTCGATATATTACACACAAGTTTTCGGAGTACTTTGGGTTCGGCCAGGTTGGTTTGTACACGAAACCAACCGGGCCCTCGGAGCGGAAACACTAATAACTTGAGCTCCGGACGTCCGATTGACGTGCCGTCGACTTTGATGGTTCCCACTAAGTGAGACTGGCTTTTTTATTAATCTTCTTGAGGCTTTGACATAGTTGGTGTATGGTCGGGTTGATTTTGACTAAAAAACAAACCGGGCCCCTCGGACGAAAAGGTCAATAACTCTCAGACCGGGCGTCTGATCGACGCGCCGTCTATCGCGTTGAGTTCCTTTTGACGATACGGAACTTTTGGATACATCAACTCCGGACTATGTGTCAGTTTATGTATCAGCACCTCGGCTCATGGAGCGGACCCTCCCGAACGAGCTTTCTTTGTGCGGGAACCCTAGATCTCACTGCGACTGCGACGACGATGACTACTGTACAGAAATCCTCTGTGGATTCGACGACGACAACTACAGCACTCAGTGATCCTACGTGGATCAGTGCTACCAATCCTATGTGGGTCAGATCCTGTGTGGGTCGGCGCTCAACGGTCATGTGTGGGCCAGCTCCTACAGATCCTGTGTGGGTCTGATCCTGTGTGGTTCATTGCGGGGGTTAGTTACCTATCGATCCTGTGTGGGTCATTGCGGGGGTTAGTTACCTATCGATCCTTTGTGGGTCATTTCGGGGGTTAGTACCTATCGATCCTGTGTGGGTCCGACGGCTTAGATGAATCAGTGGAAATATCTGATCATCTCTATCATCTTACAAAGAAGTATACCTGTGTGAGCTGTATCATGACGTTCAATCCTTATCTTTGATAAGATTGACTTGATATCCTATGTGGATTACGTTTTTCTTTCCTGTGTGGATTGGGTTGTGTTTTCCTGTGTGGACTGGGTTGAAAATGAGCTCGGATGTTGGAGCCAAACGAGAATTGATGATTTAGGTATATATATGGGAATATACCTAAGTAGTGTCGGATGTTACTTAGTCATTGTAACTTTCTTTTGTGGATTATCCTTTGTGATTTTGGGAGACCATTGAGGGTCTTGGGGTCCCTACTGAGTTGCTTATACTTACCCCTGCACAGGCTATGCCCGCACTACGTTGTGTTGGTTGCAGACGACAGACAACATTGATCGTGGTTGAGGCACGAGGAGCAGGACGGTACCCGGAGGTGGACCACTGGGTCGGGCGTACTCGGAGCAGATGGCTGGACCCGATGAGCTATGGAGGATATCTGTACCCACCCATCAGGTGGGATTACCAGAGGACGGAAATTCATAGCGGCTTTACTTTTTAGTTGCTGTTTTTTCTTTCCAGTTGTACTTTACTTTCAGTTTGGATTTTTATACTGGCCCACTTACTTTTCCGCACTTACTGTTTTACCCAGTTTTTAATTAGTGTTTAATTCTGCTTGCTTGCTCTGTGGTGTTTGTTTACTTTACAATGGAAAATCCTTCCCTTTTACTGGAAATTATGCCTTCGTGCTAGTCTCCAGCCCCTGGCCTATGGAAGGCGGGCTTGGGGTAGTCACGACATGGGCCCCGAGGACGGGTCGTGACAAATTGGTATCAGAGGAGTTCCGTTCTATCGCATAACTCAGGACTCTGATCTTTTTCTATGTGATGTAATAGTGTTAAGAGTATTGAGTGCGGTTATCATTCCAGGGGGTCCAGTGTTGGTGCGGCGGCCGACGTATCCACACACCAGGACCCTAACTTCTGATTTCCGACCTAATGCATGAAAACATTGATTGCATGTGTGTTTCAAGTTTTCTTTGTGATTACTTTGTGTCGGCTCACCAGGTATACTGTTCTGACCGTGCCACACCTGTTTCTTTTTAGGATGGTCGCACGACGGCAGCCAACTAGGGTTCCAAGTGTTGTGCGTGATGACATCACACCGAGCGACGAGGCCTCGGTATAGTGCCCTTTGACAGCAGAGGCACTAGAGGTACCTCTACCCGCCGCGCCAGCGATGCTACCAGCCCCAGCTGCTGACGATGCACGTCGCCTTAGTGCACTACACAAGTTTTAGCATCAGAAACCGTCCAGGTTCCATGGGGAGACGGAACCTCAGGCCATCGAGGATTGGCTGGAGGCAGTTGTACGAGTTTTCAGGTTAGTGAGGACACCAGTAGACCTCAAGGTGATCCTCGCAGCGAGCCACCTACACGCGGAAGTAGGCAGATGGTGGATCTTGATGCTCCAGGTGCATGATGAGAAATCTCTTATCTGGACAGCCTTTGAGAGCCTCTTCCGCTCGGAGTTCTTCCCAGCATCCCTCCGTCCGATGCGCATCCAGAAGCTTCTATAGCTGCGGCCGGGCAGCTTGATAGTCGCCCAGTACTCGACGAGATTTACAGATCTCTCGCGTTATTTGATGGACATGGTATGGGACCCATTCTTCTGGTTCCGGACCTTTGAGCATGGATTATGGCAGGAGATCAGGGCATTGCTGATCTCCCTCAGTATTCTGACACAGGCAGGGGCACTAGAACAAGCCCTTCTGATCAAGAGCTTCCTTGCTGAGCCTGCATCAGCAGCGAGACCTACCACAGGGTGGCACGTAGCAAAGTCTTCTGCAGCAGGCATTCGACGGATGGCACATGGGTCCAGCCAGACCAGACCCATAGGCAGACAAACTCAGGACACTGGCTCAGTGGTGCGTGGCACACAGCGCAGATCCAGTTTTTCAAGAGGCAGACAGTGCTACGCATGCGGCGGGCAGGGCCACATGGCTGGTGACTTCCCGACCCGCCATGCTGAGGAGCAGCAGACAGTTGAGGGACCACCCAAGCAGAGGCAGAGGGTCGACCATGGTGGTCCACAGGGAGCAGGAAGACGAGGTAGAGGAGCTGGCCGAGCAGCAGGTGGTGGGCGACGCTTTGAGGCGCTACCACCACCACTGCTAGGAGGTCCACCCCGACCATTGGGAGCTGGCGGTCAGAGACATGCATTGCTCCAGGCAGCAGAGGCCTATGACCACGGCGTGCCCGAGATGATTCGAGGTACTATCTGTGTCTTTTCCACCCCTGCTACAGTTGTTATAGACACAAGAGAAAGTCATTCTTTTATAGTCGCTGCCCTTGTTCAGAGCTCGGAGATTCCGACAGAGCCGTTGGCTCGATTCTTACGGCTAGAGACTCCTACGGGAGCAGACTCGACG
The DNA here is from genome assembly GCA_963277665.1 of Viscum album. Classification (NCBI taxonomy): domain Eukaryota; kingdom Viridiplantae; phylum Streptophyta; class Magnoliopsida; order Santalales; family Viscaceae; genus Viscum; species Viscum album. Next base: position 1,474,592,820 of record OY728152.1, on the reverse strand, counting down.
ATTACGCACTGGTGCCGGAAGTGTGAGCTTATTCTAGTAGGTGAGAGCTTCGACTGGGATATTCTTGCAGCAGCATCGAGGCCTTACGACGTCATCTTGGGCATGGATTGGTTATCTACAGTCCATGCGCAGAATGACTGTATTAGGCGCAAGGTGCAGTGTGTACGCACCGACGGGAGCAGGTTCAGCTTCATCAGCGAGAAGGGAGCCTTCACAGCACAGGATGGATGCTCGTAGAGGAGGGGACAACCCATCACTCATCAGTTGGCTAGCCTCATCCTAGGAGTAGTTGATGTGCGAAGTCCTGGTTTTCCTGCAGTGGTGGATAAGTATGTGGACGTTTTCCCCAACGATGTTCCATGACTACCTCCTCACAGAGAGGTAGAATTTTATATTGATCTGTACCCCAGGACAACCCCGATATCCACCCCAGCATATCAGATAGCTCTCGTCGAGCTTTGAGAGCTACGGGTACATTTGGAGGACTTTCAGGGCAAGGGATTCATCTGACCCAGTGTTTCACCCTGGTCTTCCACGATATTGTTCGCCAAGAAGGCAGACTGGATCTTGCGACTTTGTGTCGACTATCGTCTCCTGAACTAGGTTATAGCGAGGAACAAGTATCTGCTACTGAGGATTGATGACCTCTTCGATCAGCTCAAGGGAGCATGGTGTTTCTTGAAGATAGACCTCAGGTCAGGCTATCATCAGCTCAGAGTTCGGGATGAGGACGTGTAGAAGACGACCTTCAGATGTCGGTATGGCCACTATGATTTCTTCGTTATGTCATTCGGTGTAACCAATGCTCCAGTAGGGTTCATGGCCCTCATAAACAGGATCTTTCAGTCATACCTCGATTGATTTGTCATGGTCTTCATCGACGACATTTTGATTTACTCGACGACTGAGGAGGAGCATGCCTACCACTTGCGGGTTGTACTAGACACACTCTGAGAGTACCAGATTTATTGCAAGCTCTCGATGTGTCAGTTCTGGATATGTGATGTCCACTTCTTGGGACACGTCATCTCTGAGGCGGGAGTTGCAGTGGATCCTGCGACGATCGAGGAAGTGCTAGCTTGGGAGCCACCCAGGAGCATGACGGAGGTGCGAAGTTTCTTGGGATTAGCTGGGTACTACCAGATTTGTTCCAGACATCTCTATAGTTGCGGCACCACTATCATATTTGACGAAGATGGTGAAACTCTTTGTGTGGTTAGACAGATGTTAGCAGAGCTTCCAGGAGCTGAGACAGAGATTGACCAGCGCACCTATCTTGAGGTTGTCGAAGGAGGGAGTAGGATACGTAGTTTACTGCGATGCACCAGGGACAATACTCGGATGTGTCCTGATGCAGGAGAGGGCTGTGATCACCTATGGATCACATCAGTTGAGGAAGCATGAGCAGAACTACGCTACCCATGACCTTGAGTTAGAATCAATGGTCTTCGCTCTGAAGATTTGGTGACACTATCTGATGGGCAAGCGCTTTAATGTCTATTCTGACCACCAGAGTCTCAGGTACATCTTATCACAGAAGGACCCGAACCTGAGATAGGGGCGATGGCTCGAGTTCCTCTAGGACTATGACTTTGAGATAGTTTATACTCCTGGAAAGGGGAACATGGTAGTTGATGCTTTCAGCAGGAGGACGGGCATTCTGCTACATGGGGAGGTGACACAGAAGCTAGCCACTTTTCAGATATCCTTCATGTATTACGATGGAGCAGCCTTTCTTCAGTCACTCACAGTCACTCCTCCACTACTGTAGCGGGTCAGAGAGGCGTAGCGTGGGGACGCTGACTGTGAGATGCGGCGTGCTCAGATATCCTTAGGACAGGCACCTGATGGTTTCTCTTTAGGAGGAGAGAATGACGTCCTTTTTAGAGGATGTACCTTGGTACCGGTTTCTTTACAGGAGGAGGTGCTGAGAGAGAGTCACACTTCCCCTTTGGCGGTACATCCTGGAGTGGCGAAGATGTACGAGGATCTTAGACGCCAGCACTGGTGGCTGGGCATGAAGAAGGTTGTGGCAGAGTTTGTTTCTCGATGCCTCATCTTCCAGTAGGTGAAGGTAGAGCACCAGGTACCAGTAGGCTTGGTACAACCCTTGGAGGTCCCAGAGTGGAAGTGGGATGGGATATCTATGGACTTCGTGACTGGACTTCCACGCACTTCCAGAGGTCACGACTCCATTTGGGTGATTGTCGACCGACTCACCAAGTTGGCTCACTTCTTACCCATCATAGAGCAGGGCTCAGTGGAGATCTTGGGACGTCTCTAGGTTCAGAAGATTGTACATATTCATGGTGTTCCATCATCTATCATCTCCGATCTAGATGCTTGCTATACTTACCGGCTTTGGAAGGGGTTGTAGGAGGCATTCTGGATGCAGCTACGTCTGAGTACTGCCTTTCACCCTCAGATAGATGGTCAGATAGAGAGGACCATTCAGACTCTCGAGGACATGTTCCGCACATGTGTCCTCGACTTTGGTCGTAGCTGGGAGGACAACCTACCCTTGGTGGAGTTCACGTACAACAATGGCTACCACTCCACCATCGGGATGGCATCATATTAGGCGTTGTACGGCCGACCTTACAGATCTCCTCTGTGCTGGAAAGACCCTGGGGAGTCAGCACTTGTGGGACTGGAGATGGTCCAGGCCACGACAGAGAAGGTCCAGGTCATCCAGGAGAGGATGAGAACAGCTCAGAGCCGATAGAAGTCTTATGCTGACAGGAGGCGGAGGCCACTAGAGTTCGAGGATGGCGACCACGTCTTCTTATGGGTCTCACCTCTACGGGGATTACAGAGATTTGGCCGAGGTGGCAAGTTTTCTCCACGCTTCATCGGACCATTCGAGGTCCTTAACAGGATTGGAGTGGTGGCTTATCACCTGGCTCTACCACCCCAGTTGCACCGGGTGCACGATGTTTTCCACGTATCACAGCTGAGGAGACACGTGCACGACCCGACGCATATCATTGACCATGGGTAGTTGGACATTGATGATTGGGGGACTTTTGCGGAGGTCCCAGTGGAAGTCTAGGATCGACAGGAGTGGGTCCTACGTGGATGGTCAATTCCTCTAGTGTGCATCAGATGGCAGCACGAGAACCTCCAGGAGAGCACTTGGGAGCGGAAGGCTCAGATGCATGCACAATACCCACATTTGTTTCCCTAGTTTAAGATATATCTTTACGGGTACGTAAAGCTCTGAGGTGGGAGTAAATTAATGACCAATAAAATTAAAGGGAAATATTTTCTTAATTTTCTTTTTGATTTAACAAGAACACGGTTTCTGACGGCACTTGATTCCGAGGCCCGGTGTGCCCGGAATTTCTATCCAAAGTTTAGCTCGGGTACGTTCAGTGAACGAATGAGCGTATTTTTCTAAATTTTGAACCGGTGCTCAGAATCAAATTCTGAGGGTACCAATTGATTCGAAGCTCCGATAATTGCATAGGAACACCTTTTCTGGAGTTGTGTTTTCAGGAGAGAAGTTGTTAAAAATTGTGGAAGTTGAAAATAAAAATCGAGCTACAATTTTTATTTCTTTCTAAGTGGTTAAGCCTTTGAGTGGAAGTTGGGGTAACCACCCAACATCCCATGGGAGGTTATGAGAATGGTGGGGCCCACAAGAACCCCACCACTTCATTTTCCCTAACCTTCCATAACCCTCCATTTATTAAGACAACTTGACATGAATTAATTAAGTGGTTTAATTCAATGTTTGAAATTCAAAATTCTTCAGTCATGTTAATAAAATAAGGAAGTACTTACTTTATTATTGTTGGAACTTGTTGTGTGGAGTCTTTGGGAGAAATGGAAAATATCTTGATGTTCTTATTCCTCAAAGAAGAACACAAAGAACGCGAAGAACGCTAACCTATGACAAAGGTCGACAAGAACACCAGATCCTCGGAGATCGACGACGCAACACTGACGAATCTTTTCTCCGTGATGCGACGATTCTCCTTCTGCGACGGTTTTTCCGCGACGAACCTCCGTTCAAACTATGCTCGAGGTAGGGGAATTTTGTTGTTGTTTATATTCGTGTTTTCTTCCATCATCTTTCCTTGTACAATTGTACCGCTTGTTATTAGTTAACAAGAGGGGGCCGGATCGCACAAACACGGCCGACCCACCTCCCCTTTTTCTATTGTCTACCATGTGGTGGATTGGAACGGGGATGGTGCGGTGTCGTCACACCGCACGAGGTCTTGAGGCAAGAAATGCATGGCGCTGTTGAATCAAACAAGGTTATGGCTCTGTCGCACCGCGCCGGAGAACCCCGAAGGCACCGCGGCCGGAGCGGGGCTGCGGCGGAGGGGCGCGGCGCCATCGTGCCATGCTGGGTGGACCAAGGCCACGGCCATAGGCCGCGACGGAGCATGGACCGTCGGCCGGTTCCGAACCACTAGCATCGGAGCAGGGGGACCGGCCAGCGCCGGTCCTGTGTTGGCAGCAGTCGGCTGGCCGGAGTGGGATAGCCCGTTAGAGGAAGAGCTGGGGGTTCGTACCCCCCGGCTGGCCGGACAAGAGTGGCCCCCCATTATGGGGGTCGCGGTTACCAAAAATGGGGGGAAGCCCCCCCCCCCATCTGCTTGGCCGAAACGGCCGGCCCACCTGGCCCTGGCCAGCGCGCCGGGCCTCGCCCAGGCTAGGCCGGACCCGGACCCTGGTCTGGTCGACCCGGTTCAGGCCGACCCAGTGGGTCTCGGGTTGGGTCGGTCCGGGCCCGAAACCCCCACTTCCGAACCTCTCACGGACTTTTGCCCATAACATGGGCTGCAGCCCTCTAATCGATGTACCATCAGCAACGATGCAATCCTTGAATCGAGATGGTCCTTTCAATATATTGCACTCAGGGTTTCAGAGTACTTTGGGTTTGGTTGGATTGGTTCGTACACGAAACCAACTAGGCCCTCAGAGCGGAAACACTCATAACTTCAGCTCCGGACATCCGATTGACGTGCCGTCAACTTTGATGGTTTCCTCTAAGTGAGACGGACCTTTTGGCTTACTCCTCTAGAGGTTTGGACGTAGTTGTAGTATGTTTGGGTTGGTTTTGACTTAAAAACCAACCGGGCCCCTGGACGAAAAGGTCAATAACTCTCAGACTGGTCGTCCGATTGACGCGCCGTCTGTCGCGTTGAGTTCCTTTTGACGATATGGAACTTTTGGATATATCACATCTGGACTATGTGTCAGTTGATGTATCAGCCCCTCGGCTCATGGAGCGTACCCTCCCGAATGAGCTTGTTGTGTGTGGGACCCTAGAGCTGGCTGCGACTGCGACGATGATGACGACTGTATAGAAATCCTCCATGGATTCGACGGCGACGACTACAACACTCAGCGATCCTACGTGGATCAATGCTACCAATCCTGTGTGTGTCAGATCCTGTGTGGGACATTTCTCAGCGGTCTTGTGTGGGCCATCACCTACAGATCCTCTGTGGGACCGATCCTGTGTGGTTCATTGCAGGGGTTAGTTACCTATCGATCCTGTGTGGGTCATTGTGGGGGTTAGATACCTATCGATCCATTGCGGGTCATTGCGGGAGTTAGTACCTATCGATCCTGTGTGGGTCTGATGGCTTAGATGAATCAGTGGTAATATCTAATCATCTCTATCGTCTTACGAAGAAGTATACCTGTGTGAGCTGTATCTTGACTTTCAATCCTTATCTTTGATAAGATTGACTTGATATCCTGTGTGGATTACGTTTTGCTTTCCAGTGTGGATTGGGTTTTGTTTTCCTGTGTGCACTGGGTTGTACATGAGCTCGGATGTTAGAGCTGAATGAGAATTGATGACTAAGGTATATGTATGGGCATTTACATAAGTAGTGTCGAATGTTACTTCGTGATTGTAACATTCCTTTGTGGATTATCCTTTGTGGATTATGGGAGACATTCGAGTGTCTCGGGGGTCCCTAATGAGTATCTTATACTCAGCCATGCACATGCTATGCCTGCACTACATTGTGTTGGTTGTAGATGACAGACAACGCTGATTGTGGTTGAGGCACGAGGAGCAGGACGGTACCCAGAGGTGGACCACTATGTGGGGAATACTCGGAGTAGACGGCTGGACCCGAGGAGCTGTGGAGGCTATCTTTACCCACCCATCAGTTGGGAGTACCAGAAGACGGCATGCCGTAGCGGCTTTACTTTTCAGTTGATGTTTCTCCTTTCTAGTTGTACTTTACTTTCAGTTTGTGTTTGTATACTGGCCCACTTACTTTTCCGCACTTACTGTTGTTCCTAGTTTTTACTTAGTATTTACTTCTGCTTTCTTGCTCTGTGGTGTTTGATTACTTTACAAAGGAAAATCCTTCCATTTTACAAGAAATTACGCCTTGGTGCTAGTCGCCAGCCCCTGGCCTATGGAAGGCGGGATTGGGGTAGTCACGACACGAGCCCCAAGGACGGGACATGACAAAACTGTGTTGTTAAAATTCTTAATTTTACTTTGTAGGTTTTTTTCTTGTGTAATGGATATTACTACATCTATTTGTACGAAGAGAGAGAAGGGTCTTCGTAGTCCCTATGGTGTTTTCTCTCTATATGATGTTGAGTTAGCTTGGAACATTCTGGTTCATGATATGAAATCTTTTGAGACCATCTTTGTGATGTATTGGATCATTTATAATAAAGGATGGATTGATTTCTATCTTCTACGGGTCATAATCACTACACCTGGCGGAGTTTCTCTCGTGTGTCATAGATATGGGACCCATGGATCTGCAAGGATAGAACTTATTATCCAAAGTTGTGTAAATTAATTTCAGTATTTTCCATTTACATGGAGAGGGAATGTTTGAGTGGGGATCTCCCTCCAGTTTCCATTGAGTTTCACAATTTTTTTCTTTCAGACTTCTTTAGTTTTCCACTGGTGAGAGAGGTTGAGTTTTCCATTAACTTGATGCTTTAAACTCAACTTGTATCTATTCCATCTTACTGCATGGAACCAACAAAATTTAAAGAGCTAAAGTCACAGTTGAATGATCCTTTTAAAAGTGGTTTTATACGCCTGAGCAAGTCACCCTAGGCAGTGCTGGTTCTCTTTTCTATAGATGATGGTTCCCTCCACCATTGTGTTGATTACCAAAAGCTCAGTCAAGTAACAGTAAATAACAAGTATCTGTTATTATGGATTGATGATAGGTTTAATCAGTTGAAGGGGGTGAAGTGGTTCTCGGAGATTGATCTACGCTTGAGTAACCATAGGATGCGAATAAAGGAATCCGATATTCAAAAAACCATATTTCAGAGAAGGTATGGAAATTATGAGTACATTTTATACACTTTGGTTTAAACAATGAAGCATAAGTTTTCATGGATTTTATGAACATGATTTTCCATGAGTATATTGATTCCTTTGTAATGGTCTTTGTGGATTATATCCGTCTAAACCTTCAATCTGAGGAGGATCATGTGCATCATCTGGGAACAATACTGAGTTTGTTGAGAAATCACTGACTGAATTCCATTCTCTCAAATTGTGAATTGTGGATTATAGAATTGATGTTATTGGGAAACATTGTGTTAGAACATGGGATATCAATTGACCCTGGAAAGGTAAAAGCATTTATGACATGGAAACAACAATATAATGTCTTCAATATTTGATGATTCTTGTGTTTAGGCGGATATTACCATGGGTTCATGAAGGACTTCTCAATGATGGATTCTCTGATGACTACTATTACTCAAAAGGGAGTGATGTTTTTTTGGTGTGTGAAATGTTAGTGTTCATTTAGTGATATTAAATTTCTTTTGACTATTGTGTCAGTTTTAACTGTTCCTGATGCCTGGTAGGGCAATTTGGTCTTTTTCGATGCATCAGGTTTAGGCTTGTGATGCGTTCTTGTGAAGGGTGATCATGTTGTTTCCTATACATCTCATCCCCTTAGGCTGGATGAGAAGAATTATAAAACCCATGGCCTTGCACATGTAGTTGTGATGCACTCTCTCAAGAGTTGGTGGCATTATCTTTTTGGCGAAAGGTTTAATATGTACTCAGACAAGAAAAGCTTGAGTTATACCTTCTCTCAAGAATATTTGAATTTCCACCAGAGGTGATGGGTTAAATAACAACAATGTTTTGATTTTAAAATCAACTATACCCCGAGAAATGGGAATGTGGTTACAAATTCATTGAGCAAGAATATTCTGACCCAGGCAGTAAGATATTCACCAGAACAGTTGAACACAATGTCCCTCATTACGTAATTTCTTATGGGTGTTCTAGAGTCAGGGAACAAGGATTCAATTACTAGTGTTAAGTTGAAATCCTCTATTCGTGAAATGGTTCTTTAGGGAAAACAATGAGATAAAGAATTCAGTAGCATTATAGACTCTCTTTATAGTGGAGAGACAATTTCCAAATGGTTTTTATCCCAAGTGTAACAGTCCAACCCTAGGTAACCAGAGTTGGTGCATTATTTTAATACATTGGCATGATTACAAGGAATCAAGTCCGGAAGGACCGATTAGTTTAGCAGTCTTGGAAAATAGATTACACACATGAATGTTACATTTCACTTTAAGACATAAAAAACAACATAAATAATATTTATGAATTCCATTATTCCCTTGGATTAACCCTGCATATCAGTCACAATACACTTCTTGAAATCCTGGGAAAAATAAAACATAGAAAGGGTTGAGCTCAGATGCTCAATAAGGATAACAATACAGCAGAAACCTTCATAAATAAGCATAAACATTTAATGAAATGTATAACTAAAACAAAAGCCTTTTAAATTTGAACTTCATCATAATATGGTAGAAATAAAATGAAATAATTCCATTTACTTATTCACATGGACATTCTACAAGTTGAATAATAACATGCAATATCACTAACCACTTTCATAATGATAAAATTCATAATGTTGAACTTTAATTTCTTTGTCAAGGCCTCGTGCCAAGACCTAGGGGCTAACTGTAACTGGACACCAACTCGGAGTGCCTCTAATAACCGGACACCAACCCGTAGTGCTTCTAATAACGGGACACCAACCCAGAGTGCCTCTAATAACCGGACACCAACCCTGAGTTCCTCTAATAACTGGACACCAACTCAGAGGGCATACATTTACTGGTCCCCGACCCGGAAGATACTAGTCCTACACATTCATCTAAAGAAGAGGATGAAATATAATATAAACATTCGTATTAAAATTAGCATACAAAATGCCAAAACATTAGTCATAATCCATTAATGTAATGAAAATGAATCATCCATATTCAAAAAAATCACAAAACCTTAGATACAATATGGAATATTTGTATCATAATAAATCAACATCAAACAAGTGTAAAATTTATCAAAGGATGTTGACATAGATGAAATCAAAATTATTTCATAGAAATATCTCTTTTTTCATGAAAAAATTTAAAAGTCACACAATTTGAAAAAGAAGTCATTTAAAGAACTTTTTGAATCAAAGTGTCCCATACCACATTGAAACTTTTTAAATGAATTAACATTTTAAAAACATTCATGTCCATATAAATAAATCCTTAAAAACCATTTCGAAGACAAGGACATTAATTAGAATGATTTAGAAGAATAAATATTTAAAACATTTGAAATGATGTTTTAGTAAAAAGTACTTTAAAATAATCCCTTTGAAAACTCTTTCATAAAACATGGACATTGATAATAAATATGTCCCTGTAGATACTTACATAAAAACAACATCAGATAATAAAGAGATTGTGAAATTAACCCTTACCAATTTGGTAACTTACGAAACATATACCCCATTAAAGAGGTATCATACAATGAATATGTAAATACAGATAAATTAAAGTGTATTACTTAAAGAATACAATTATGGGCAGTACATTCACCACACAAAAGGTAATAGTGGCAATATGGCATGAATCTCATGGGAATAAGGAGTGAGATGAAAACCCCTTACCTTGCACTTTCCTTTAGTCGAGGGTACGTTTAGCCTCCTCTTCTTCGAGTTATTCCTTTTGATTTGATCAAAAGGGCTCCATAGGTTGGAATTATGATCAAACTAAGGCCTCTAAGTTTAAGTTATGGAAGTTGAGAGAGTATTTGGGCAGGGTTTGGCCGAACTAAAATGCTTTGAAGGTGTGAATTAATGAGAAGGGGGAGTTCCCTTTTATAAGAGGGGTGAGGGGCACCTTTGCAAAAGCTAGAAATATTATTTTTATAATAAATTCATATTCGGTTTATAATTTCTCAAAAGTGGATTAGTTAAAGGTTAAGGTGGGGATAGGTCGAAAACCACTCAACCAATAGGATTTAGACAGGTTTGGTTTACTATATTAACCTTATCTTTAAGTATTGACTCTTAGTTAATTAGTTTCACTTTTACAATGTCTCTTTGTATTTTTACATTATATGGTTAATAAACTTACTATATACATCCAAGAGACCCCCTAGTGGTCCATTAATGATACACCTATCATGATATAAGTCTCCTGACTGATCCTTAGATTTTTAAAAATTTAATATCAATTAATAATATAATATTTTTTTAAAAAAACACTTTTATGTCAATTTTGACCATATTCTATAATTGATTTTTTTAAAAATCATAACAGAATGATTACTTTGAAATTTTTTTTTTAAATCAATACTAACATGTCATATTAACCTATAAAATTATTGTTATTTATAAAAAGTCTAAAATTACATTTATTTGGGTATTTATAAAATCAATTATTCTAATTTTTCATTAATTGGGTAATTACTGCATCACCATTGTGTCATAAATAACATAAATTATTTTAGGTATAAAAATTATAAATAAAATTCCATTATGTAGAAAATAGTTTTATATTTCTAATGAAAATTTATAGTCGAAAATCCAACATATATAACCCTATGTAAAAATTGTTTTGCTAAAAGATACATGCTTATATCATTTTTGTATTTATTTTAACTTAATTAAAATAAAGTATCCCTATCACCTACAAGTGGCTCCGTGGGGGTCGCCAAATCGACCCAAAGATCCCCATGGTCTGAAATGTATCCACCAATAAGGTTATGACACGTTTTAGGGCAATTTATTATTATTATAATTTTATTTTTTAACCCTTATTTACCGGATATACCCTTTAACCATGGTAAATAAAATATTTCCCGAAGTAATTATTCAAAATGTATAAAAATAAAAGTTTCCTATATTCAGAATTTGAACATCCTGATTCCAAATATGGAATCCATTTTTCCAAATTCAAAACACAGAAGTGGCAGAAATTAATTTAAAACTATTTCCCGTTGTTAAAACAAAAAGCCTGTTTTTAAGAGATAATAACTATCAAAAGATTGACACTTGTTCATGTCCGGTTTAATTGTGAAATTATGTCCAATGACCAACATTTTATTAAATGGTGAGATTATATTTTAAATATACTTTAAAACCACTCAAATTAATAATTTATCACTATTAATTATTTTGATTAAAAAAGTTGTTTTAATTAAAATTTAGTAATTTTCACTATTCATCAAAATATAAAAGTTATCTGAAAAGTACCAAAATTTCACCCTAGACTAAATTCTATATTCTGAATTCAAAAATGAATTCCATTTTGGGAGGTAAAATTTATAAAATTTCAAAAAGTATGTATTACTATTCATAATGGCTAGTTTGATTGGTTGTAGTGTGTGTTAGAACTCGAAGTTGTGTAAAACACACGCTACTGTATTATTCAAAGAGAAGCATACCAGGGAAGCTTGGGGTGTTACACCAAGAGGTAGTTCGATGCTATCAGAATCATTTAGTGGAACTATCTTCAATAAGGAATGCTGTGTTGGGGGATTTTTATAATTCCAAAATGGATGTGCACCCATAAACCACAAAGATATTTTATGACATGAGGTGGCAATTCTGGTGTCCAGGATAGGGTGATGAATTTCTATGTTTATCTCAAATTTCAATATGTTCCAATAGAGTAAATATGAGCACCAAAAACCTTTGGGGTTTCTTCAACAACATCCAGTCCCTACTTGGAATTGGGATGACTTATATATGTACTTCATGGTTGGGATTCCATGTACCCAAAGGAGGAATAATGCGATCTGGGTGGTGATCAATAGGTTGAAGAAATCATCCCACTTTATACCCATTTGTGAAATGACCAAAGTTGAAGATTTGGGAAATATCTAGGTGAAAGATAATTTTTGGTTTTATATAGTTCAATATAATATAGTCTCTGATAAAAATCCTCAGTTTACTTCTCGCTTTTAGAGAGGCCTTTAAGAGGTGCTGGAATCTCAAATCCATTTGAGAACAACATACCATCCATAGTCAGATGTCCTAACAAAAATAGATAAAAATATTCTTGATGATATGATTTTTTCTTGAATTCTTGACATTGGTGGAGAATGGGATGATCATTTGCGATTGGATGAGTTTTCATAAAACAATAGTTACCAGATTGCGATCAGAATGGATTCTTTTGAGGCCTTTTATTGTCAGCCTTGCAAATATATATCGTGTCGGTCATTGATCGGTGAGAGTTCCTTGGTTGGACTGTAAATGATCTAAGAGACAATTGTAAATATTCATAGGATTTTTCTAAGAATGTTAATAGCTCAGAGCTGATAAATGTCTTGGGATGATCATCATTGTATACAATTAGTGTTATAAGTTGTTGACCATGTGTTTATGAAAGATTCATACTAGTTGGTTCATCAACAACTTGGGAGGAAAGGGAATTTCTCTACTTAATTATTTGGACCTTTTGATATTGCTGAGAAGGTGGATAAAGTTATGTACTAGCTAAAATTACCACCATAGATGACATTGATTCATAATGTGTTTCATATATCTTAGCTTCAAAGGTATCTATCTGACGCATCTCAGGTTTTGAGTTGTTGTGACCTTGATGTAGAACATGATTAATCCAGGACTGAATGTCTAGTCAACATAGTTGATTTAGAGACCATGGATCTTTAGTGGTGAATGATACTTTTTCTTTGTGTGTTGTGGAAACACAGTTCTGATTCTCATAAGACATGGGAGATAGATGAATTGATGGGTGATGAGGGGCCTCATCTTTTTGACAGGGAATCTTTTTTTGTAGGCTTTACGGGAAAAAATATATGGTGGGGAGGATGTAACATCCTGACACAATATTTAGGTATTTATAAACCTTTATTTTTGTTTATCCTTGGTTGGGTTTGTTTTGGAGTAGTTTCAGGTGAATTTATGAAAATTATGGAGGTTTTTGGGATGTAGCATGGTTTGCGCATGACCTACGCACAATTAGAGGAAATCATGTGCCAGTTCCATGTTTTGGATAGTGGGCACTACATGGTATGCAAATGATTTTCCTTAACAATGAACATTATTATAGTAAACCATATGGGATTGTTTTTCTATATTCTAAATTTTTAATAAAATGTCTCGAGCCCCCTATTGTAGTCCTAGACATACCTCCTTTGACACTAATCTATTTTCCCTTCCCCAGAGCTCCAAAGGGATATTTTTGGTGCCTCGAACCACTCCCAGATGTGATCCAAATCATGAATAATGACCTTCATCCTCAATCTATTAGTATTCATGTTTGTGAAATCTTCTTTCTTCATGGAAAAATTTGGATTTGGAGTTAACATTGTGAGATCCATTGTTTTTGGTAGGAGGTTCTGTTACGATGCCCAATTTTTATTGAACCTAATTGCTTTGTTTAAAATTAATTATTTGAATTTAAATAAAACATTTTAGATTGAATCAAAAGGATTTTAATTATTTTTTTGAAAAACCCAAATTTTGAGGAATTACTCTTTTTGAGGAAAAATGCGTTTTGGCCTGGAATTGGAATTTAGTGAGATTTAAATTGATTCATTTAATTTCTTATGGTAATTTAATCAATTCAAATGGTTATTTTAGTAGAATAAAATTTTATTTGATTCAATGTCTGTGAAAAATCATAATTCAAGTGATTTGGTGGTTTGAGATAAAAATGGTGGAATGGTTTAGAAAATGAATTGTTGAATTCGAATGTCAAATGGATTATAAAATTGCATGATTTGGTTTCAAATCCTATTTTTTTTAAATGGATTAAAAAGTTTTGAAGGAATCCTTAGGGTCTCAACTCAGAGAAAAGGAATGTTTTTGATTAAAAAACTACTATGGTTTTTAAAGATAATGATAGCATATTTGAAATGGGGAATGAGATCAATTGTAACATTTTTACAAATTGAATTTACTATCATTGATTTTTTAGCTTACCAGAGTCAAGCCTTAGGATGATACCGAGTTATTTTAGGTGTCACTTGATCATTCTACAACATTCTAAAAAATCATATCCACACATCCCATTCCATTGGCAATGGTGATGAGATCTGTTCAATTTAGTCCAAAAGGGGCATTTGTACATACTTTTCCGTATTTACAATGTTCAATCCCTATAACCTAGAACTATAACAACTATTTGGAACATGGCCATTTTTCATGGTTGTATGCAATATTTTTCAATGTGTATATATGCCAATGTTGTAAACTATTTTACCTTCCTTGAGAATTTAAATAAACTATTTATATAATGTTTTTATTTAAAATATTTGTGAGAGTTTATGTTTATAAAAATTACCCTTTTATTAAAGGTAAATTTGATCCTCTGAAATGTTTTCCATCATTTGAAATGTGGAGCATGATTTTCTAAACATATTTCCATATTTAAATCTGTAGGAATTTTTTTTTTCAAAATATGCTTTGTTAATTCCAAACCTATTTGTTTTAAAAATGGAATTTGTTTTTTTTAAATTGATGTCTGAATCTATTATGGAATATATGGGTGAAATACTTTTGGGATTTAGCTCACACCGTACTTATTCCTTTAGGTGTTTGTATATTTCCTATTTCGAGGTTTGAGAAAAGGAAAAGGATATCTTGTAGGTGGATCCTATTATTGAACTTTGTTCTCGGTAAGTTGTTTCCTTAGGTGCATTGTGTTTTTTACCCTTCTTGTTCTTGGGTTCTAGTTCTTTGGAAGTTGTTCCTATTTTAATAATGGTACTATACTCCCAATAGAGTTTTACATTGATAGGCATACTGTCTTATATTCTTTTCTTTCTACATTTTTGGAGAATCCTTCAAACGTTTAGTTTGTACGATTCCAGGTGATAATCACTGACCCATTGGAATGAAGAATTCCCTTCAGGATATGTCAAGACTGGCTCGGTTATCGGGTTAGTAGGGTACCAAAGTTGGTTCGTGACATATGATATCCTTGTAAATAATTTAAATGGAAATGTAATTTTCAAAAAAAGTATATGTATTTTCACTATTTATATAAATGTTCAAAAGATTCCCAAAAATTCCCTCATATATAATTTTGGCATGTATATTTTAAAAGTGATTTTTTTATTAAATTAAATTATCAAAATGTAAAAAATATAATTCTAAATTATATGTGTGAAGTGAGACTAAATAGTCTCTTAAAAATAGAATTTTTTAGAAAACATTTTCTTCTTTCATATTGTTCAAATCAATTGATAACCATTGAATTTATTTACCTAATGGTTTAGAAATAATGTTAATTTTTTTAATAAGAAATTTTTAATAGAGTATCTAATTTTCTTTAAATCTATTATTCTGTGCATTTCATGATATCTCATAGATTGAATTTTTACAAAATGAAATATATCATAATGTCTTTTTTGTGTTACATTCTATTTTAATGTTTTTGTTTTATGTTGTATGTGATATAAAACATGATGTTCCTCTTTGAATTCCCAGGGTAGTTACATTATGGCCCTTTAGATAAATTTATACTTCAAATTTTTTTCTTGATCATCATAGATCAGAAATTTTTTAAAAAACCACATATTAATTAGGGTTAATTAAACTTCTTCTTGATAAGGGGAAAAGGGAAGTATTATGAAAATATAGAATCACACATACAATGGTTTCTATGTAGGAAATAATTAATAGGAATTGAAAATAGGTACATAATGGAAAAGAATAAATTTTTTGGGAGAGTGATTGAGATTATTGATCTCTAGAAAATGGGGTATCCTAAGAAGGATAAAAACCACAATATCGTAGATCTGTAAATGGTGAAAAAACCATAGGTCCATAAGAAAATAGGGTATTGGGGTAAATTTTTTATTTCAATATCCATTACCTAATGTTGAGGAATTATACTACCATCTAAAAAATGAACATAGGAATATATACAGACTTGAAACCATTAACTTCATATATTAATAAATTTCTACTATGATCTCATCTTTTTCTCAAAATGACGGGTATTAAAGATGAATATTATTCCAAAATCACTAAAATTAACATTTAAGATTTCAAAAGATTAGTAAAATTATGACTAGTTATTCATCATATCCTAACATAATTTCAAAGATCAAATGGTACTATAATTAATCCAATAATTTAATCATTTCTACATCCTAAAAAGTAACAACCAATGTTCAACAAAATCCACTCCAAAATTATTTATCATTAAACCCTTTTTCATACATCTCAAAAAAACATTAAAAAATTATTCTTAACTATTACTTGAAGTTAAACCTAATGCCTATAAATATCTCAACTAAATAAAACTTGTCAAAAAATATCATTAATTACCTTAGAATAAAAAATATTTGATCCCAAATTTTTTCCCATCATCAACTTATTACATTACTTTCAAACCATTTAATTTAAAATAGTTTAATTTTAATCAAGATATCACTCAAACTAGTGGTAGGAATTGAATCCTTATCACTACTTAGTTTTTTGTTTACTCTCATAGGACATTATAGATTTGATGAGTTTTCAAAGAGTATTTAGGTTTCAATTTTTTGGAAAAATATATTAACATAATCTACACAAATTTCCGAAACTATAATATCACATAGTTACCTAAATATAAAAGATAATATTTAACATAAATGTTACCAATAAATTATAACTAATAGCTTCAAAATATAACTTTATTATTCATTAAATATATTTTTCGATAATACATATAATAAACCAAGGGGTTTTATTTCCATAAATGTCTCCAAAAAAATCGTCATCATGATAAAATCCCATCACATAAAACAAAAAAAATTGGGTTCATAAGAAATTAAACTTATGAGAAAATGAAAACTCATAATCCCACGATGTTATCCAATATTAATAAGTTAATTTTATGTTATGACATATATTTTATCAAAAATAACAAAATCTTTAGATGTTTCAAGACTCTAATAACCAATGTACTATTTGTACAAAAATTCTTCTACATAATTCATTAATCCAAATACATAAATAAATCAACCATTTTACTTCAACTATTAGTATAATATTGGTCCTTCTATGGTTTAGTGGATAATATTTTAAAGAGGTAATTCACTAAAATAATTTCCAAATTCCCCACATCTATGACAATGAACTATAAATTGATATATAGGATGAAATTTTTGTCTATCCATCATAATCTGCATTATCCCTTAGAAAATCAATCCATTATGACCTCATTTTCTATACATAAAACAATTTCCCACTACTTTAATAGGAATTACTAGGGATATATATCCAAAATTATGATATGAATGAAATCAATCATTATTTACATAGTTATCTCCCTCAAAGGATCTCTTAGTTAAGTCCATAAATATCTTATTTAATGAGTATGAGAGTTGGTTAAGGTATAGGTTGTTGATATTGATTTTAAATTAGTAATTATGAATTTATCATGAATTATTATACCCTAGTAATTATCCCATTTTGTTCTCATAGGCTACACAATTTGCTTCATATTAAATTCTAATGTGATTCAATCGGGTTCCAACCATTAAATAAAACCAAAAATCATATTGTTAGAAATAATAATAAAAATGGAAAATGTGTATAATCATTTATATGATATATAATTCATGAATCTATATTCTCAATCCAAAACACAATTATTTTATCCTAGGTTATTATTTTTCATCATCTATTCATATTCTCATAATGGTTTTAAATAAAAATTGTATTAATCAAAGGATATCTATCAGGAGTGAAAAAAGGTGTGTAGTATGTCCAGTTTTTATCTACCAAGTAATTTTGGAGTCACGATTGATGCAACTTTTTCATATTTATTATTCCTAGTAAAATCAATTATAGACTAAATCCTCGTATAGTATCCAGGCATAGAATTATTTAATAAAAACCCCATATATTATCAACAATACCAAAACATTATAATTTTATTCTATATTTATACTAAAATTCTATCAAAGGATCTTATTCTCTAATTTATTTTTCCTTAAATCTTTCTCCTAAGGATCCTACTAAACATCCTTAGAAACTAATTGTAGAGATCCTAACCCTAGTGCCTAGATTCAATGTTTAATTTAATATGTTATCATGAGACAAAAGGAATCACATATTGAAAGAATAAATAGTTTAGTATAACTATTTAACTAGATACATACAAGAATATCATTTTACAATTGAATATAAAAATTGAAAAAAGTGTTTCATGTACATCATTATTTATTCTATAATAACCATTCATATAATTTATAAGACACATTTTAGCATTATGGGAAAAAATAATAATAAGGGGGTGTGGTTAAATGAACAATAAAGATTTTGGTATGGAAAAATATGTAGATAAATAAATCATAATAAATATGGAATGGTAAAAAACTGAAGCACATTATTTCTAACCAATAACTTGTTCATAATATAGTAAGAATAAATAATGATTAAATAATTCCATATACACAATCACATGATCTTGAAACCTTTACATGAATATTATAACTTATTGAATAATATCATGGGGATTAATGACTAATATAATAGTGGGGGAATTCATAATTTTATATTTCATAACCATACCATCATTTCTTTTTTCCAATACATCTTATATAAATCTAAAAGTCCTTTGTAAAAAACTAAAGCTAGTTTGTCTCCAGAGACCTACTGATGCATCTAAGCGATATATAGGGACCCACATGTCACTTAATCTGTACAATAAATTTCTCATATGATGTCTTGAAAAATAATTTTCAAATAAACTCATTTTTGAAAAACTAGCAAAAAAAATGTAAAACATTCCCTTATCAAAAAACAAAATAATAAATCATTTAGTATAGTGGGGAGAATGGAATCAAAATACTACACCACCAATCAAAATGATAATAAAAAATAGGGATAAATAATAAGGACTATTTCATTAGATTATATCCCCTATAATGATTATGTAACATCAATTTATGTTATCTTAGACAAAAAGATTATTTTGAAAGATCGCATGGAACATTTCCTGATGAAACTAACATTCATTGAAAATCAGTTTTTTTAAAACTAAAAAATTCATTGAAATATTTTAAAAATAATTTTAATTTAAAATAAAAATGTTAACTTATAAATGACAAATCAAACAAAATAACGTTCATGAAAATGGAAAATTCATCTTGTGTGGTAGAAGTTATTTGAAAACATTTATTTCAAAAGTATGTAAAAATTCATGAATTATATCATTCAAAATAATAAAAAAACTCATTTTAAAGCCTTAAAAAAATATGGGTTATGTATCTTAAAAAATAATTTATGGAATGATATTACATTTTGGAAAAAATTTCCAGAAAACATGAATATGGAAGAATATGGGGTTCTAACCATAAAGAGAAAAAAATGATTTGTTTTCCTAAAAAACTATTTTGAACTCATGAGTTCCTAAAGAGAGTGAAATGGATGAATACCAATATTTAACATTAGAAAATTATATTATAATAAAAATTATGAGTTTATTTATAGATTAATCATAATATTTCATTATCAAATGCATAAACAAAAACAATCGTGATGAACAATTACATGGGACAACAAAACAATTACTATATTAGTAACATAGAATCGTAATCCCAAAGGAAAAATAACATTAAATTAAATATAAAATATTATTATAATAATTTTATTCATTATATTAAATTTCAAAGTGCATATATATACACATTATAAAATAATTTAGGTGCATAACATGACATATTTCTAAAAACATTTTAGTGAAAAATTTCTTACCTGAAGTCCGATTTCAATCTTACGTGTCTTTAACTCCCGTATAATAAATATATATTTGTAATAAATCTATTCCAAAATCATAATAATATATTTCAAACTGTATTTTACTTTCTAATATTCTTTTATTACTAATTTATTAACAAATAATTATTAAAATCACAGTTTCATGTGATGATTACTTTCTTTTTCATGTATGATTTGGTTTGTTATTTTTGGTCCGTTAAAACTGATCATGATTAAATCATCTGCATAATGTAATGAATTATATAAATATAATATAAATTAATTATATATTTATTTATATTAATATTTAATAGTAATATATAGAAATGTACTATAATGTTCTTGGAGATGGTAGGCCATTTATACGCATGAACATTGTTTCCATTTTATTGACGGAAGAATCAAAAAAAAATATTTAATTTTTTTATAATAAATACTATTACATATTTATAATTTATATTGATCAAATACATCCTCGTTTAAATTAATTAAAAAATGAGATGAAAAACATTCCACATCGCTACATGGAGGTGATAGTCCTCACGTACACACGAGAAGGGATATTATTTTCCAATGAATTGAAAATTAAGAATTATATGTCATATTATATATCAATAATTATGTATAGGTTATAAATTTAAAATAAATTCTTTAAATTATTCCCTATTACCTTCAATGTAAACCGTATGTGAAAAATTAATCTCATCGCTTTGTGAAGCTGTAGTTTTCTGTATAGACGAGTGATGCTATCATATCCCCCAAAAAATGGATAATAAGATGGTATATGTGATATCATAATTATATAAGTATAAAAATATCATGAATATCCTATAATTATGTTAACTTCATAATTTTATTCATCATTTAGTGGTGGTTATTGAAAACTAATTACATCGGTTCATGAGATTTTCATCCTCCATACAAAATTTTAACAGTTTTATTTATAATTAGATGGTAGTAGAGATAGATATAGGTAATTTAAATTGAATAATAGAATATAAATATATTTTATATTAATATTTTAATTATATTTTCTTATATGATGAATATTATAAGTATTTATGAGAATAAGTAAAATCAAAACACAGAGTTAAAAACATTATCTCTTATTTAGGAAACCTCTTTAGGTTAAACCTAAAGGCTTCCTTGAATGAATTTATAATTTAAATCAGGAATATAGGTTGTTGGGAGATAATTATGGAATTATAATTTTTTAGTTTCTGACCAAACCAATGGTCCTTATGATTTAGAAGAGGGTGAGAGAGTGGGAAGCCTTTTATTAGCGAGGGATTAGTTAAATTTGGATTTTTTTAAAAGAATAAATTATTACCACATATTTAAAATCCTTTAAGACTAAAAAATAAGTGATTTCTAAAAAATATAGGTCATAACGTCGAAATAGGACTGAATAAGTGGTTTTTGAATAGTTAATAAGCCATTTTATAACTTATCCTTTTAGTTTAACCCCATCATAATCAGTTTTTCCTTAATCATGGTAATTATTTTTTACTATATTATTATTCATTACTATAAAAAATTATTTTGACCATATTATATAATATTAATTTGGATTATTATAAATATTTAATCTATTTTTCCAAATTTAGTTAACATTATTGGATGTTTTTTATTTAAAATTAAACCCACCGACACGTCAAAAATTGGGTTTTCTTAAGAAAATCTTTCCTAAGATGAAAATATTTTTTTATCAGAAGTAAATACGAAAATCATTACAAAAAAATAAATTTTGTAAATTTTAATAAAATTTAATTAATTTTACATACAAACTTAATAATATAATTTAACTTTGTAAACATTTTAAATGAAAATTCATTTTCAATTAAAAGTTATTATTTTCACTATTCAGCACAGAAATAATTGTTTAACAAAAATATCAAATATTAACCCAAAGAAAATGTTTACAATAAGACTTTAGAAATTTATTTTTTTCATAAAATTATTTAAACGTGTTAAAAATTGATTATAAATTTTGATTACAATGCATAACTAAACAACCTTTTAGATAAATTAATTATCTTGATTTTTTTCTTTCAAAACGTTCTTGTTTTATTTATAATAAATATATGACCATCTCATTAATTTTATTAATGTTTAAACCATAAAATATTTATAATTTAGTTATTTGAATTAGTACCCACAAACATAACCCCTATGTTATAATGGTCATTTTTAAATAATAAAATTTTAACAGGGTATCATGTTTCAATCAAACTTGGTGTTTCCGGCATCACAAACAAGTAATGGGATTAAATTAATTTTAAATAAATATATCATCAAGTCATTGGGTGTTACATTCTATTTTAATATTGGACTTTTTTTTGAAATTTTCTATCTAATAATATTCTATTATTTTACAATCTTAGGTTGTTATAGAAATAAATTGTCTTCCATATCATTTTAAAATGAACTAAGTTAGTAAAAAATTCATAATTCCATCAACAAGCATTCCATGATATACCCAAAGAAAAAATGGGTATGAAAAATTCTGCAGTATATTTCTAGGTAAATACCCTTCAATCAAGAAAATTGGTCATATTTATTTCAATATATTAATAATTTCTACATATTTAGTTCTATAATTTTTCCACTCAATTTATGTATGGAGTCTTGGTGAAAAACCTTAAATTAAATAACATACATATAATGTTTATATATGAATGTTATTGGAATAAAAAAATTAAATATCTAGGAAATAAATTGGATGTAAATAATATCCATGATTATAATAACCCAAAACACTGTAAGTGATTTTATATGGAAATTAATGAACATCAATTTCCAAGGAAATAACTCTATTTATGATATAGTGGAAATTTAATGTGAAACCATAAGAGTTTTTATAAATTTTTTATATTTTTTTAAAAGAATATGTTATAGGTCTCATTCAAAATCAAAATTAAAAAACCTGAAGTAATGAATTTAGAAAAAATATTAATGAAAAAGTATCATCAATAATAGTTCCTTTAGAAGATATGAAGGTTATCAAAAGGAATCTGTAGTGGGAAATAATTTTTTTTATAAAAGGATATATAACCATTTTATTATTTTGAAATTCTTTTTTCAAAAACCCTCATCATAGAAATTGTAAAAATACATATTTTCAAAATTGAGAGAAAAAATATATGGGAAACCTAAGATAATAAATAATTGGACATCCAAATAAATTTGAGAACATTGTATAGAAAGTGAAATATCGATAAAGATAAGAAACTATTGTTAAAGTAGATGAGAATTATTCTCAACAATGATAGGCTTTTGAGATGGAAATTCATTAATGTAAATATATGCGTTGAAATTTTCACTTTTCTGAAGGACATATAGTATGGGTAGTATAGGGTCTCTAGGGATTAAGTAACCATCTGTTTCATTATAATAATTTTGTTCTTATTCTATAATTCATGGGGCATGGGTCAATAGGATATATGTGAATTCAAATCTCATTGTTTATTTTCCAAACTATTGTATATAATGGCAACATAAGAACCCACTAATAAAGCGTGGTTTATGAAAAGAATAAATTCTATGTTAAGAGATAAGGGACATAAGACAAAAAACCCGAGTAACAACCATCTTTAGATTTTTTGGAAGGGAACTATATTTTTGGAAAATATAGTATTCTCATAACAAGAAAAAAAATTAAGGTTATCTTCAACCAACTACTTCATTTTATTATTTTTTCTTTATGCTTGGTTTGATATAGTAGGGGCGGGGGAGGTCTAACACACTTAACCATATTTTAAACTTAAGAATTTGGTATGAATCATTAATAGACATTTAATATAATTATTTATGAATCTAATAAGAAGTAGGAAAACTATTTTCTAGAAAAGAAGTGAAGGACATTCAATAGATTGGGGAACACAAAATACAAATGGATATTTGTTTATAGGGTGATTAATACCCATGGTAAAATAAAATAAGTACTACATGCACATTTAGAGTCACATTTACAAGTTGTAATACAATCCTCATGTTATCTATATGTTTGAAGAGGTAAGGATAAAACCTCTCTCTAGAAAACATTAAGTACACTCTCCACTTTTAGTATATCTGATGGTCAATATTGTTGATTCTAGATAGTTCCTTTTGTTTATACAATGGTCTAATATGGGGGAATTTTTTTGGGTGTTTATTTTATAATAGAATAGTTTCATGTATGTACATGATTTATCATTATTACATAATATAATCTGATGGATCAAATCAAATATAATGGAATGGTAGAGTATGATACCAAATGTAAATGAATGAATTCTGAAACTCAAGGTCAATGTTTTCCCAAATGGATTGTAATCTACAATAATTTTTTGGATGATTATTTCAATGAAGTTATTATGGGAATGCAATGTTATTTTCTATAAAATATCCCCTATATTGAAAAATATTCCAGAGATAATTCTAGTGTTAATTTTGTAAAAGAGGTGGGATGGAATGCTAATTTTACCAAATTATTCATTAAATAAGAATAATTATTAGGGTATTTAAACCAAAAGAGGGATTATGGATCCTTCTATAACCAGGACGAGGTGGTGGGATCTTAGACTATGTATTAATTCAACGAGTTTCTTGATGATGATCCTTGTGAGGGTTGTGGAGGATGCTTGAGGGAACAAAAAGGATAATAATTTTAAAAAAAATTACTAGACTTATAGAGGTGAATGACAATGTCTTCATTTTGAAATTACAAGGAGTAATGGGAAATAAAGGATTTATGGTTAAAATCAATTTCTACAACACCCCTAGTCTAGACAACTTCCCGAGGTAATTATTTAGGATTTTATGTTATAATAATAATGCCAACATGATCAAGATTTTATGGGGTTTTATTTTCTGATGAACACTACCTAGTGTTAAAAGTGTATCAACTGTTATTTTTATTACCAATATAACAGATACATTATATGAAACCTATTTTCACCCGAAAATCATATGAAACATCACCTAAAAGTTATTTTTTTTGTATCATCAACAAAAAAATATTCTCGAACATTTGTAAAATAATTTCAGAGGAGAATTATGGGTTTGTTAAATAAACATCCATCTAGGTGTTCATCATTCTAGAGAGGGAGAATTTGATGATTTCCCAAATGACTTTTTCCACTAACAACATGGTAAAACTTGATGTAATAAAATATTATTATATGAAATAGTGGAATTTATTTGAAAAAAGAACATGATACATTATATTTTTTCAGAGGACTTGTGTAGTCTTTCATTCAAATGTTATTCTTTACCTTGGATTTAAATTTCCATATGATGATGTGAATTGTTTATTATTAAGTCCCCTAAATGGATCCTATAAAAAGATACACATTCACCAACACTATAATATGAGGCTCAATATAATGTGAAAATTAATATTAATATGATTATATTGGGAGAATGAATCCATTATTTTAAAGGGAATTCCGATTTTAAGGAAATACCACATTTTTTATAAATGATATATTGTTCACTATAAATTAGAGAAAATAATCTATATATGTATTAAACATCACTTTATAGAATATATAAAATGGATTAGAAAATCCCTTATCAAGCACAACATCTGCGGTTTCATATCAAAATAAATTTCAATTAAGATATCGAGGGTGATTATAAAGGAAATAGACATAGAAAAGGGTGTTTTATAACTGATTATTTTGGAACTCCAATATCTATAGTTATGATTCATATATCTCACATTTATTATCTAGTAAAAAAAATATCATAAATGGTAATAAAATGTAAAATAAAGTTATTTTCCATTAGTTGGAGCATCCCTCTGGTTAATATTGTCCTCACAACGATTCCCAGGAATATCATCTCAACCCCATGAGTTTCAAAGTCGGATATTAAACCCATTGAAAAAATTATGAATTATTTTATATGGGACTCTATGTATGATATAAGGCATCATTGGGAGAGATTTATTTGACCAAAAACTGATCTAAGAGGGTGGTATCAAGCATTACTGTCCTAACAATATCTTTTTCTACCTCCATCTGAAACATTCCTAGGATATTTCTAAGGGCCACTCACCATGGGAAAGAACAATTAATGATAAGTATGGTATTAATGATGATACATCTATTTAGTTAATGTGAAAATGTTGGACTAAGGGATTCATATTCTAGGTTATTTTGTGACTCACTATACACTATCTTAATTGATCATTGGTAGGTTAGTAGTACAGTTCATGACATAAAAATATGGGATAATTCAGTACAAAAAAAATTAATTGAAAATCAATCATTCCATTTGGAATTATATTTATAATCCTTTCTTAATGAAGGTTAATTTAGATAAATATCTTCAACAATGTTTCAATCAGGTGGTGCCATAAACAAAGGTGGATTAGTGCCTTTTATGGCTTGATCTTGGGAACCAATTTCATTATATATATTCATATAGGTAACTGAGGAACTTCCATAGAATGGTGTGGAGGATGGAAGGAAATATATCTTTAGAATATAAAAAAAATTCATCATCTTAGATTGGATTCTGGAAAATAATTCCAAGTCAATTGATATGGAAAAGAAAATGAGGGGTGTGTAGGTGGAATCAGAATGTCGTTTCTACTATTTTTTGAATGAAGGGGGAATTATCCACTTTATGAGGAAATTTATTGTGACATAAATATTTAGAGTCTCTTATAGAGCCACATGGGAACTGTTTTGGATAAAATTGTTTTTGAAAAATTCATCTATAGTTAGTGCTTTGGATCATAGTTTTTAATAATTGAGGTTGTGGGATGATGTTTGGATTTTTATATAGTGTGATGGACCATTTGGTCTATTAGGTAGGAGTCTACAGTTTCAGGGAGAAACGTATGATGGAACATGTTAAAGGTTAAGGCATATGAAATTATTGCAGACTTAGTGGACTCATATAATTAATGGAAATAATTCCTGACTATTAGATCCTTAATATCTTTTTTGTACCAAATATCACAATAGGATTGTGTATAGGGTCACATGGTGTGTTAGAATCCTAATAGAGTGGTTTGAAGCTGAATATAGATAGATCACGTTCAAAAGGGTCGATGAGTGTGGGTGATCTTTTCAAGTATGGATGGGTATCAGTGATTTAGGATTTCAGTGGTTTTATAGGAAAAATAAATTTTTATTTGTAGAGGATACAGACATTCTTGGTCGATTAAAAATATATATTTTATTAAGTATCTAGGTAAATAATATGGAACATGACTCGCATCTTCAGAAACATACATTTGAATTTATTTCTATCCATAACTAGTATATTACATATGACATGATGGCCTATTAAAGAATCATTCATTATGATTTGGTAATCACTCATACTTTATGAGAAGGGAACATAGAGGAATATTATATGACATCTAATGGATCACGAGAGGACTCTCTAATTTATTTTTCTTGCCTTGATACCCTTACATTGGATGGTATAATGTTTTTAATTGTTGATTTCTTAATGATTCATCACTTATTTTCATCTTGATTTAATATTGAATAATTAACAAAAATTATGTATGCAAATAATAAAAAAAATAAATCCATCTTTTAATACCTTATTTAAAAAATAATCCTTTTGACTCATGAAATAAAATTCGGTCAAGAAAACCCCATACATGTATTATTTATTTATAGAAAATTCTCCATACACTATTATAGTAAAATTATTATTCTTAATATTGAATTTTATAAACTTTTCCTTATATATATCTTGTTAAAATAATTAATTATAATTATTCTCTATAAGTATATAATTTTGTTATTATATATTTTCAAAATTGAATGTAAGTAACCTTGATTGTTTTGAACTAATTTCATACCAATTACAATACAATTAATTGTTCTAAAAAATATAATAATTATAGCATTATTAAATATTCAATACTTATTTTTTCAATCATTTTTTATGACTTATTTTTTTAGAATAAATACATGGATATGGTTTATGGAAAAGGATATTGAGATGAAATAGTTCCAGTATGCTTAACTCTAGAAAGGTGATATATTAATACATACACTAAATATAAATAATGAATGTCAAGATTCATTAAAAAATATTAATTAAATTATTATTAAATTATATTACCAATATATAACATTCCTCAATTTTTCATGGTTAAAACATTATATCCTCGTTCATGTAGGTAATAAAAACATTCATGAATGAGTGCATGTTGTAATAATTTTATGAGAAAGAATATATTTTTTGGTAATTTTGAAATAATTTTTAATAAATAAAAAATTAATTATAAATATCTGATATATTAATAAAATGATATTTTAGAAGAACACATTAATGGTTGTTATGAAGAACAATAATTTTAATTTTATGGAGGTGGTTGTATGCCATATACTCAATTGAAGATTTCAATTCTAATTCAATGTAATTTAATGAAGGTATATGATAAATTACTATTTTATAATTATAATAGGTAGATATTAATATTTTTTATCCATAAAATAAATCCATTTTACCAACCATTAATGGAAGTGATTAAAAACAACCCACATTGTCTTGTGTTGCTGATTGTCTGCATGTACACAAAATCAATATTATTATATTTTTATTAGTTAGTGAAAAGGATTGAACAATTGTTTATCAAACTAGTTATAAACAACCAATTATATCAATAATACCATTTTAATTATATTAATGTTTAGAGAGGAATTTTTTATGATACATAAAATGGATAAAAGGATACATTTGAAATAAAAAAATATTGAGAACAGGAGATTTATCATAAAAATATCCTTTTAAATGAATACCTTAGGTTAACTATTTTATAATTCCTGATTATTATATTAAGAGTTTTTTATATGGGTAGAAAATTGTAATATTTTCATAATGAAATTAGATTTGATATATGCTTCATGAATTGGTGTAATTTTTCACATTTTATAAGTGAATAAAAGATGTCTTTTGTGAACACCCATCATTTTTCAATTAAAGAATGAAACTATTAAATGGTAAAAAGCACCAACATTGTGAAGTAATAGACTTAAGGGTGGTATGGGGTTGATAAATTATTTAACATTCAATTTAACACATTTTTAAATATGTTTTCATTCATTTATTATTAGGATTTTATATTTTTCCAATTTCATTTTTACCATGGTAACACGTTTTTAACAAAGTAATATGAAGTTTACTAAAAAGGAAAAATAACACCTATTTCAATATTTGTACATTCTAAACCTAAATTTATCCTTAATTTAATATTATTTAATTTTTAAATAATATAAAAATTACTTTTTAATTAAATATTAAATACATGGAAAACTGTTTTGTTGAAAAATTGGGATTTCACTAGTAAGTGTTCTTTTTCATATGTAGTTCTGATTATCATGTAAATCATGGATACTTTCATTAAATACAGGTAAAAAAATTATATTAATTTTTTATATCATATAGATTTATTCTATGACACAAAAACAACAAAATATCAATTAAAGAATCAATGAAAAATAACGATTTTATCATTATTACAATAATTAACTTTAATATTATAAATATTATGATAATTCCTAAAAATAAAAATCTGATTTTTAAATAATTTGAGACTACTTAATACTTACATGGAATTAATTTCACGAAATAAAATTTCTAATGGTGAGAAAATTTTAATTTTAATATTACTCTAGATAATGAAAAAACCAATTTTTTTAGAAAATTGTGATTTATAAGATTACAATATATGTATTGGATAGTATTTTGTAGTTATTTTATTTTTATGATATATATTAGTTTGTATAATATAAATAAATTTTTTCTGACTTTAAAATCAATACAAAATAAAATTTTACGAAAATGAAATTTTATTAATAGAAAAAAATAAAAATTGTTTCTTTTATATGGAAAACTTTACGTAAGTTCATGAAATGTTTTACATAGGTTTTATAAATATATAATTGTATTTAAATATTATATAATTAATTCATAAATTCTTATTTTTTCAATTATATTAATTTTTTAAAATTTATTTTATTCTTATATAATGATAAAAACATAAAATTTATAGTTTTAATAAAAATGTATTTTGTACTATTCACCGAATAATCAACATTTTTTAGAAAATCAAATTAGTTAATATTGAGATAACATTTATATGATTAAATTTAAAATGATATTGATTTGATAAGATTCAAAATCTAAAATTAATAAATTTATCTTTTTATTATGCAATATTATTAGAAAAAAAATTATAAAAAATAAAATGTATTTTTATTTAAATGCTAAAAAATTTGTAAAATAACTGTGATAAATAATTTATTACATTAAAAATGAAAAGATGAATTATATTAATTTACAATAATATATTCCTTTATGATATCAACATTATATCTAAAAAACTTTTATACTCTAATTGTTGTAGATGGAGGTGTATCAGGAATTATAGATCTCCTAGAAATTTCTATGTTAATTAATTTCACTCACATATGCATCCATTCGTACTATAATTATTTGAATTTATATTAGGCACGGACTAAGGGAAACCCTTATAAAGAAACATTTTTTCTAATCTTAGAAATGTGATCTTCATATGGTATACTTCCACTAAAAAATTTCATTTTTGTACCTTTTCCTAGATTTAATAATGTGGTGAATTCCGCTTGTACTAGACAATTTAACAACCATGTTATTGTGGAATAATTTTATATTGATATATATATATATATATATATATTTCATTTAATTATATCATTCATGTAGACAAATATTTTAAAAAATATATATCTATTCCAAATATATTGTAAACATTAATATTGTTGTATTCTAACTCACTCTATCCATTAGAACCTTATCATACCCTAAATTATATGAATCAAATTTTCCTCCAAAAAATTTTTGAAATTGAAAAACCATTATTCTCTACATTCTAAATTGAAATTCATAAGGATATTTCCACAATCCTCATGTTCTGGTGATCACATGTACCAACATATCTTTATTGAACAAATTTTATAAGGCACTAGTCAAAATTATATCTGAATCTTGCTTTCTAATACTTCTAGTGAACTAACAGGTACACCAACTAAGCTACTGGTGAACTAACTTCCATTTCCTTAACCTAGTCTTCTATGGTGTGGTTTTACTATCTCTTTCTAATATCTTAAAGGTTATAATTTAGGTGAATGAAATTGCAGATAATTCACACTTGAACAAAAATAATTTTCTCACACAAAACCCAATATTATCCCACTAAAGAATTGTTTTCATGGGTTATGACAAAACATTTCACACTAAAATACAATTCTCATTATCATGCTAATGTCTCACGAGTTCGGTTCAATCCTCCTTCCTTTTACATCATCTGAATGTTTTCCTAAAAAATTCATACATATAATTGTCCAGGGTCCCACTAAATGAATACCCATCAGATTCTATAAAATAATGATATTTTATTCTCATACCACCAAAAAACTCATCTGGATGCTTCCAAAAAAAATCCTCTAAATAAAACAGTCATTGATATTCAATACATTAACTTTTTTCAAAAAATTCCAGTAAGATGCTAAACCATAAACTATATTCAAGGCCAATAGCTACAATATTTTATATATTCCTAAATAATTTCTAACTATGATTCCACACTTTTGGGATCTTTTCAGTAAAACAAACTACAATGACATTTTTGAATCCTACATCAATCAAGACCATCATATTTGTTATTTTTGAGTCATCATCACAAAGAACTACCAATAAATAGATTATTATTATAGCTATGGAATCTACAGTTCTCCATTCCCACTTATTCTACCTAGTTTCATACCATTCAAAAATAACATATCCATCATATGTTCCTAATTTTTATTTGATTATATTTGGATGATCATATATAATGTGTCAAAAAACCTTACAACTAGGTGTACGCTATGACACGGGGTATATACATTAAATAATTTCAGCACATCCCAAGTCAACAACGCCCATATAATTCATTAATTAGAGAAGACCATACTTATTCTGGATCGTTGAAGTATCATCAAGAAGAAACATACCACAATGAAAACCCATCTGATAATTTTTTAAACTTTTTATTTCCATTCCTCGCCTTCTGGACCAACTTCTAGTCCATCTGAATCATCAGTTTTCACTATTGTAGAATATAATATAATGTAAAATTTTATTTTTAATATAATAAAATGAAACATGAACCAAATACATAGGAACCATAGCTTTCACTCTCTTCCACTATGTCCTATAAAATATTTCAAAAGATTTAGATAATTCCATCATTTTTCTCTCCAGCGTTATTGCCTTCAAAATAATCCATGACTAAATTTTTTTTATGATAATTTGATACAAGATATTATAACACTTCTTCTAGATTTTAAATCCTTTTTAAACAAAAAATTACTAAAAATTTTCCAAGATGAAAATTCCTACACCCTTCCACAATATCTTCTCTTTATACCTTACCATCATCTAATAAAATGTGGTTGTGACACACCATACCTTTTAATCCTTCCCATGATGAAGCCATCACATAAGATGTTTTATGGAATATAACATATGTTCCTAATAAAGTTATATTGATCAATGATAAAACATATCAAAATTCTTGAATCAACACTCTAGGTCATGTGAATAGTTACTAACATTATCAATCACCCCCTCTAGATATAGGTTATTGGAACCCCTAAAAACACATTCATTCATAAAAAAAAATTCTAAAAACCTTCATATTTTTTATTGAAATTTAAATATATTGTGACATATACTCATAAAAATCATATATATAAAATGAGTAATCTATCAGTTGGCTTTGAATTTTCAAATGAATCTATGTTCTTACTCTCATATAATTCCAGTTCACATTTCTTCCAGCTAACTTATCCAAATAAATAATGATTCCATGTTCTTACTCTCATATAATTCCAGTTCACATTTCTTCCAGCTAACATATCCATATAAATGGACTTCCAAAAAATCTAGTAGTAGTATCAATGAAATTATAAAAGATATTAATCCTCTATTATTATATAATTATGAATCCCCTAAAACATCTAATTATTTCAACCAAAAAAATTATTTTAAATTCAAAAAATGTATCTGTTCATCAGCTTCATTTGGAATTTCCTATAATCGTCCAACATTTTTATAATTACATATAAATAATGGAACAAGTTTCGTGAATAAATATTGAATATTGGGTGTATGATATTACTATAAACATTGCTTTTAGTGACACAATCATCCAGTGAAATTATTTAGGTGACATTCATCCAGTAACACGATTGACCACCCGACAATGCAGAACCCAATAATATTTTCAAAAGCTCTGGATATCACTAAAAATAGATTTTGTATCATGATTAAATTTGATCAAATACAACTTTAAATATCCTAGAATAATTATGGTACCATTATTTTATTTTTTGTATCATCCTTCCATGACCTTGACAAACAACTCCATAAGAAATCATAGAATCACTCCTTGTCACAGAACACTACAACTATGTGTTGTAATGTCGATTTTGGTATTAGATATCACAATTAATGTCAAATATGATACCATTTTTTGGGGATGAGAGAAACTATTTGATAATAACCCTATAACAATGGTTTTAAACCACTATTATATCCTTAGGAACTAATAGTATATGCCATACCAATGATTTATAGAACTGTTAGTATGTAGATCATGGGGATACCCCTATACTAATATTTTTTTAAGAATATCTAGAATGGTGGTTTTATATTTTTAGTTTATAAATGGTTTACTTGAATAATTATTATTGAAGCTATACCAATAGTTCATAAAATTTTGTAATTGTCTACTATTCTAGATAGAACGCAATCCATCCACCTCAACCATTATTCATCTAATAAATTTGGAAAACAATTATGCCCCAACTAGTCAAATTTCACAATATGCTAGTTCATAATTCAAAAAAAATTAAAAAATCATTCCAAATCAGTTTCCATACTCAAAAAATGTTCACATATTTGTTTCACTAGTATCAGTTAAAATTTTTATGGGATCAATATCTCCCTCATAACTATAACTATAATCATGTTCATAGATGTCATTATAAACCTCCCCAGTTGAATCATCACCTCTTATATCCTTTTCACTATCACCATTTGAGAATCACAGCACTAGAATTTTAATTTCCTTTACTAGGTACATCATATATGGGGGGAATCATCAAAATTAATATATAAGAAACTATTGTTGTTTTTGTTCGTATTGTATTCCCAATGCTTCTCTAACTTTCAAAAACATCATGTAGTCCGTTTTAATTATTTCACAGTCATTGATAGTTATTTTTTATCCTTTATTGTCTCTATATGGGCCAATTATATGCCATCATAGGCCTCTTTCAAATTAGTGTTACCATATCCATTATAGCCGTATAATGTTGGCTGATAGTAGTTTAGATGATACTCTTATCAGGTCAATGGTGGGCTCTAATATGGTTATCATCTCCTAATATATCTTTTAAATATTCATATATATTTAATGTTTCATCCTATTTCTTATCAAGGGCCTCCAAATAATTCTTTTTGAAAAAAATACACATTTAGATTAAATTTAACTTGAATTTTGTATATAGAATAAATGCTATAAATTTTGAAAAATTTTAAATTTTAATTATTTTTTAACTTAAAAACTATGATTTTATTAAGGAAATGTGTTTACAAGATTTATATTTTAAAACATATTTCATGTTTTGGATTATGATTTTTTTGTTCAATTAATATATATTATGGGATATTTTGAAGTTTTTGTGGTTGGAATATTTGTTTCTATGGTTCTTCATTGGGTTGTTTTGAATAAGTTGACTTAATATGTTATAGTTTATTTTGGTTTTTATTATATTGGTTTTTATTTATTTACTGAGTGATTGAGTTGTTAGATTCTTTTTGGTTTGAAGATAAAATTTATGAATTTTATGTTATGTGAAATGATTTTGATGACTTGGGGTCTTATATGGGAGATTGAGTTGGTAAACATTTATTTAACATAAAATCATTGTATTCTATTTCCTTTTATTTATTAGGGTAATATTATTTTGGTGTGGGATGAAAATTTGTATTTTCTATCATTATGATTGATGTTAAGGGTATAAACATAAAGGTAAAGTATATAATAGTCCTAGCCTTTTACACATACTATCACATGATTTTAAGAATAATTATACCTTAATTATTATCCAAGGATAATAATGTCTAGTGTCTTGGGATGTTTAGGTATATAAAACTAAAATTGTTGCAGAAGAATTTAAAATTTATATATTAATATTCTATAATTATATCCTATGTTCTTTTGAGATTATAAAAATTTATAGGATAACCTTATGAATACATAGATAAAATGGATGAACTAAAAATCCATGTAATGCTAAAAACAATGAAAAGATGCATAACACCTCTGTTAGAAGGCATAAAATCATTACATAAAATGGATGAATAATATATAATCATGTGGAACCACAATATAAAACACAAAATCATATGATCATGGAAACAAAGGAATGAATTCAAAATATAATGCTTGACATAAACATGATCCATGGATAAGTACCAAGACTATATCAAATGGTTGACAATGTCCCATAATCGATTAGGATTACGCCATAATTAAATACAATACATATCCTGAGAATAAATATTACTGAATGCATTAGTGTTCTATCTGGGTGCACCCATCATAACAATTTAAAGAATATGTGTTTTATATGAAGAATTGATTATATGGTTTACCCATGGAATGAAATGGGTATCATAACCATGTTATAAATCCTAATCAAGGTTGTATCAGAATGATGAATAATAAAAATGGATTTAAAGAATAATTTGATATTAATATGGTAAAATAGGAATATATCATGGTAAATTAATTCAAAATGAAGGGAAATCATGTAAAAATAGTTTTTAAGGAAATTATCAAATGAGAAACTTTACTTTGATTTGAGGGGAAATATTAAATAGTCATTAATAGGGAAAAAAGGATAATTATTTGCATAAAACCATAAATGAAATGATATATTCTTTCAAGATGAAATAATTTATTTTAGATAAATAATGATTGATTAATACATATTATATAGTGTACTAGAAAATTTTTCATAAGTTGGGAAGTTCCCTTTAATTGGGCATGCTTATCGGGAGAAATAGATAATTGAATATTTTTAAAATATATACTTTTACATCAAAGATGAATGAATAGACCTGGATAAATAAGTTTGGAACATATAAATAGAATGTAGAATAATTATATGATAAGAAATAATATAAAAATTTTTGTAAATAGAGAGAAGGTGTAACCTTAATGTAATTTGAAGGTTATAGAGATCCATTACCATATGTTTGAATGTCTTCTAAACTTTCACATAATTACCATGATAATAAACATAGATCCATTAACTAATTAATTTAAAAAAATTAATTAATTTAATTTATTTATAATAATTTTATTATGTTCATTTATCAACATTTAAATTAATTATAATGTTTAATTTTTGTGTTTCGAGAATGTTATTTTCAAGATTCTATGATCAGATCCCTTGAGAATAATTATGGGAGTTCAGGTCAAATAGAGGAAAATGTAAAACGGTGGAAGGAAATGGTAATTAAATAATTATATAATTTAAAATGGTCCCCATATATCATTTTTTATATAATCTAACAATCTTTAGATAAAACTTTAATGAAAAATTATTAGTTAATTTTGGTGGTCTTTTGACCATTACGAACAAGTTTTGTTACATTATTTAATATTATGTCTATTTTTTAGTTTGAAAATATGAATAATGATATAATATAATTTTTTTAAAAAATATCTTTCCATTATAGTGTTTTTATAAATAGGATTGAAGGTGATAATAAAAAATGAATACTCGTCTCCCACAAAGGCGGTGAATCAACACCTCATGAATGATGTTTTGATTTTCTGAAAAAATTGAATAGTGAAGTGGTTTGCTGATGGATATTACATTAAAAAAATAATTTCATATATAAATTTTACATTAGTTATCATGTAACTTCTGGTAGTGGAGAAAAATATGAGTTTGAAATAAGAAATAATTTAAAATTGAAAGGCAAAGGATTTTGCCTCCTGGGTATCCAGTTCGTGAGAACCTCCTTACGACACTGGGTTTGGGACTTTTTTTGCGTTCATAAGTTTTTGGTCATGGATAAGAGTCTTGAGAATTTAATTGTTTATAATATATAAAATATTAAAGTCTTTTGAGGTTCGAGTATAAGAGGTGGTAAGGGGTTCTATTTATAGGGGGGTTGTATTGTTTATTATTAAATTTTTTAGTTTATTATTTTCACTCGAGACTATCAATAGTGTTGATCATTATCCATAAATATAATAAATAATTATTTATAATTCAAAATAATGGTTTTTACATCATACTTAAATCATCTGTGACTAAAATATTGATTTATTTAGCTTATAATCTAAATTACTATTTTCACTATTCTCCCAAATTTAAACTTTTTTTAGAAAAATCCAAAAAATTCCCCACCACCATTTTTCAATTTATATTTTTCAAAAAAGAATATTTTTAATGAAAATAAATTTCGAAATTTTTAATTTTTAATTTTTAATTAAAATAAAAATATATTAAAAAAATATATATATTAATATGATAGCCGATTTTTGGACACATTGATAAAATAATTAATGTCTCATAACATAATATTATAATTATAATATGACAAGATATTATTTGTGGATCCTATTTTATTAATATAAATTTCTCTTTAAATCATTATATTAATTATATAATGGTAAAAAATTATTTCATTTTTATAAAAATAATGGCAGATACTTTATCATTTCTAAAACATTTAATTTCTGATTACATGATATAAATATATCAAAATTTCATTTATAAGAGCCAAAAATTTTATATATATATTCATAGGTGAGGTTACTATTATAGTATCCATATTAATATTTGTTAAAATTATTAGGTTGAATACCTGGGGGTGATTCAGTGCATGTAAAATTAAAAAAACTGCCCCTTCGGATTTGGTTTAGTAATTAACTAAAACAATCTTATCTCTATTTCCTAAATAAATTTATGAAATGAATCGAAATCATAAAATAGAAACATCCATTTTACTTAGTTCTCCCTCCCTAGGCTACGTCTAACGATCACACAATGATGATGTGCAGATGTACCAAGTCCACTAAGGCTCACCGCCAAATTACAAGGTTTAGGAAAGATCACTTCAATGC
Source organism: Viscum album (assembly GCA_963277665.1). Lineage (NCBI taxonomy): Eukaryota > Viridiplantae > Streptophyta > Magnoliopsida > Santalales > Viscaceae > Viscum > Viscum album. The sequence goes on along the minus strand of OY728152.1, from coordinate 1,474,554,612 downwards.
CCAGTCTCTCTTCCTTTGCAATGGTTAGGGTCTGCTCACTACTTTCCCAAGGTTTAATCCCTATGTCTCTTTATCTGGATCATTAATGGTTGAATAGTTCTTCGACTTCTTTTTCCTTTTCTCACTACTTTGGAATAGATCCCAACACTGTTTATAGACTTGTATGTACCCTTATTTCCAAGATTACAAACATCCTCAATTGAAGATAAATGATCTGTTTATGTCCCTTTTTAACCCATAAATGAAATCTAATATTCTACATATATTACATTTGTGAAAATTACATTATAAAATAGTTTATGTTCTGTTACAAACATTCTTTAATTCTCTATGAACTACCTTGAGTCACCTGTGAAATGCATTGAGTCGTCTCTGAACATTATTGCACCGCATGTCGTGGGTCCTTCAAAAACCATCTCTCCTTCTGTGGACAACCCCTGATTCAACGGAATACCCATCTTCTATGGATAAAATACTCTTCTATGGATAGACATTTCCCTCATGGATCCTTTCATGTTGCCAGATATAGATCCCTAAAAAATCATTTCATGAACTCTTCCCCATGAACAACTATGTATGTCAAATTACCCCTTGCAAAACACTTCGAACATTGTTAAAATCATAATGGAGTTCTGATCATTGATAATGAAATTCTATATACTTATTTATCTAATTAGGGGTGTTTATAATGGAAAATAGATCTTCTGATCCCGATAACATGATTTACATAAACAATTTATGTAGTACAACCTTCATCATGGACCTCTACATGGTTCTCATAGTACTTTAATCCATTGAGGCGACCATTTTCCCCCAAAACTAATAGTCCCTTTTTGGAAAACAAAATCATCACCCGAATCCGTAAATTAAATTACACTAATGAACTGTAAGCTTCCCAAGAACAATTTTCCCTATGCAGTCCATGTAGTAGGCTTCATAGTCTGTATATCAATCCCCTGGGGAAAGTTTCCATTGCTAATTTCCATAAAACATTCCATGTTCCTCCTTTGAGGTCTATAAAATGTGTTATGTGGTACGAAAACTATGAACCCCTTTGCAAAAAAAAATCCTCTACTAAATTTTTTTTCCTAATTTTTAGTCTTTAAAATTTATAAAGAACGTCAAAATTACGCAACTATAGAAACCCTCTTTGAAACACTAACCTTAATGATTCACAGTCCTCTTTATTTTTCAAAAAATACAATCTCCCCAAAAACATTGAAATATAAACATAAGTAACTTTTCCCAAGAATATTATGTTTTGGTTTACAGAAAAATATTATCATTTTGTTACAACATTAATGCTTCTTCCATATTCTACCACCATTCGCTTCCTGAAATTAATATAGTGATAAAGGATTTACTCAAGGCATACTCTTGACACAAATAATACTTTCTTGGCATGATAAATAAGAATATAATTCAATTTTCACCCATGAACAACTACATTCCAAAACCACCCATCAGATATCATCAAAATCCACATTTTTCATGATATATAAAATTTGATAATCACCTTTACCATTGTTAGACATAAAACCCCCTTTAATTGCTTCTCCAAAAATTATATTATCCCCTTTCTTGGTTAGAACATTTTATCCCATTTTATTACCAATATTTCTCCTTATTTTTCAATGAACTTGAAAGAAAGTCCATTGAGGTTTTCAATAGGGTCCAGAATATAATCATCACATTTAGGAAAAAAACACACCATACATTGGGGAGAGGGAACCTAAATCCATAGTTTATCATATTTTGAGAGTCGGCTGAACTCTTATAGTCAGTTAATGCCTTTCAAAATATTGTTTGGGTAATAACTTTATCCAAATATCTATAACATGTAGTTTTGTAGGCACATACTCTAACTTCACAATCCCTTGATCCACCTTTAACTTGATAAAATGATATTTTAAGTCTATTTTATTTTTTCCTTGAGTGATTGAATGAATTATTTCTAGGATTTATAACTCTAGAATTATCAAATTGAATTCAGATTGTAGACTTTACATCAACACCCATTTCATCAATATGATACTTTATCCACAATAATTGTGTTCAGGCTTGAGTAGCCAAGATATATTCATCTTCAATAGTGATTAGAGAAAGGAAATCATGTTTTCTTCTTAGATAAGCAATACAGAATATTACAAGATAAAATGAACCACATGATGCAGATTTTATATCATCTAATGAACCATCCCAATATGCATCTATATATCCCAACATGTCTTTCTAATATTTTTCATTATACATCAAACCGAACTCCACTGTACCCTTGATATAAAAAAGTATTAAATTCAGTACAAGTATGTGTTTTTCCTTGATATTGATTTGATGTTGGGATACTTGGCTTGTAGAAAATTCAATATCAGGTATTGTCAATATCAAGTACAATACACAACCAATGATTTACCTATATTTGGTTACATTAACTATATTGCATTCATCGTCTTGTGAAAATTTCACCTTGGTAGCCACAAGAGTTGTCGTCTCTTTGGAATTATCCTTTCTAAACCATCTCAAAACATCCTTCGTATATTTAGATTAAGAAATTAATGTTCCCTAATTTCATTTTTTAACCATGATAATATGGTAAGTCACTATTTTACCCATATTTCACTTTTTAATTTCAGATTTCACAAATTCAGAAAAAAATAGTGAACTAAGCATCATGTAATCCACCAAATATAATTTTATCTACATATAAATGTTCCATCATCCTTATATTACTATCACTATTGAAATTGATATTATAATCAACTCCACCACGTTGAGAACCAAGTTTCTTCAAAAACTGGTCTAGCCTAGAATACCATGATCTTAGTTGTTTTTTCATTATATTCAAGGAATTATTCTTCCAAAAAACTCTATTCTAAAATTCAAGAATTATAAAACCATATTTCTTCTTAATATAAACTTATTCTTCTAGAACCCCATTATAAAATGCTGACTTATCATCCATGTGGAAAAATTGAAGCATCCATTCACAACTATGGGAAAGAATAATCTGATTGTATGTAGCCTTGCAATAGGTAAAATGTTTTCTTCAACATTTCTACCAACTTTTTATCAGAACACTATTCACTCTTTTCATGATTTGTTCTAAATCATTAATCCACCATCATTCATTTTTTTTCAAAAGACAAATTCAGTCTCAATTTTATTCTTATCTATTAGGCTCGAAACATTCTCCCATGTCTGGTTCTTCTCATGTTGGTCATGGTCATCACTCATAGAGTAGATCCATTTCTTTTCGTCGTCTTCTTAGGCATTATATTTTGGATCTACATGTGATAATAACAATGCTTGCAATAGAGTCTTTGTAATTCTTATCTGCACCGATGTTATTTGATCAATGATTATGTATTGTAAATAATGATTATCTCTTATTTTAAATATTTTTATAGATACTAGTTTGTGCTCATCTATCTTGTTATCTATATCTTCTTTTGAATCATCTTCTAAAATTGGAACATCCAATGATATTCTTATCTCTTCATCACTATCATCATGAGAAAGATAATGTATTTGATGAATATTCTTCTCATTCTCAACTATAGTCACATCATGGATTTCAACTACCATTACAAATGATTATTGAAGCATTTATATGATTTTATTTTCCCCAAGTAGACATTAAATTTCCCTTCATCTTGATGGGATTCAGATATCCTATTCTTATTTATATTAATAATGAAACACTTTTTTAAAAAGACTCTAATGTACATCAATGTTGGATTCTTCCATTCCATAACTATTACGGAGTCCTCTCTTCTTTTAGACATAATAAGGGACTATTTGATATGTGGAATGATGTTATCACTGCTAATTTAATAAACTTCTCTAGAAGGTATATCTAAATGAGCATTGTTCTAGCCATGTTGTTGATAATTTGATTTCTTCATTCAACAAATCCATTATACTGTAGAGTTCTTACTACTCACACTCGGTTACATATCCCATGTTCTGAATATAATATTCAACATGGATTGTTTTGATTGTTGGTCAATTATCTATTCCAATCATCCAAAATCCTTGAACCACCATATTTTAAAATTCCATTAAATAAGATATTACATAATTGAACACCTCATTTTTTTGGGAGTTGATTAAAACCCACACCATTCTTCTAAAATGATCAATAAAGAGAACATAATATCTCCTCCCATTAGTATATCTTGGTGTAATAGGCCCACTAACGAAAATATGAACAAACTGAAGAATTTATTTGACCATTTATCTTTTAACTTATATATATATATTAAATGGTCTTCCCTTGTTGAAAAATATCACACATATGAATTTGATCACATGATAATCTAGGGGGGTCTTGACTAGTAACATATTTCAATAGATATTCTAATGATGTTTTGCTCAAGTGACCAAGGCATTTATTCCATAACATGTTTTCTTCTTCATTAGACAAAAAGAACATATATTCTAATCTAAATACAATGTCTAGATTCCCTTCCATGTGATTTGAATGAAAATAAATTACCCCATCATTTTCCTTGGTGAAACATAACTTACTATAAAACCTTATGGATTGTATTGAGTTTCACAGTTGACTGACACTTTGTATGTTGTGAATCAGACCTTCAAAAACTAGGACATCCGCACGTCACATGTCTCTTCTCCCAAATATTGATTTTCTTAAGCCAATAGTCTTCAGGCATTTATTATTACCAAATATTATGGTACCATCCTTATAATATATGATTCTTCTCACTGGATCCCTACTTCAAGTCATATATGAGGTGAACCCACTATCAATTATCCATATTCTAGTGTGATATTATGGTTTAAAAGAAATATCTACCTCCACTACATATTCATGTCTCTGCATATTTATTCTTTTTTTGACTTCATAACTAATACAGATTGATGGTCAAGATATTCCTTAAAGTATGATGGACCAGCTTCATATTGCTATGCTTCAAAATAATTTTACATTTTCATCTCATTTGATGTAACATTGAATTACTACTTATCACCACATTCATTATGCTTCTACAAATTTATCTACATTATCAATTATAAGTATCTTTCTATGTTCCCTAGTTCTCCAAAATTGAAATAGTGACCATCAGATAATGTTATAGAATATTGAGTTCTGTATGGGTGACTCTCTTGTTCTTATTTCTTCTGATACCTCATAGATATGATGCATTCAATTTTTGAATGCCCCATATTTCCACAACAATAAAATTTCATGTGAGGTTCATACCTATATGAAAATACTATTATAATAATTTTTCCTTGGGTTCTCTATATCTACATGTGTTTATTTATACCCAAATAAATATTCAACATTGGATTGGTATCTTGTGATCTCACATAAACCATTACTAATTTCTATTTGAAATCAAGCCCCATTATAGATGTATCATTTGGATTAATCAGTATTTTTTCAGACACTCCTTTCCTATTTCACTATAAATTTTAAGTCTACTTTAACATGTGTTGTTTCCTTTGTAACATTCTTTTCTTGTATCAGTATCTTATCATGGTCTTTAACTTTCTTTTACATATAGAGAAAATACTCTTAAATATCTTTGGTACATTTTATATGATATTTTCTAGTTTTGGTCAATCTATTTATTTCAGTTTTATATTCTTCAATTATTATATTTTTCACAAAAACATTATCTGATCTCTCTAGAATTGAATACTTCTATTTTTCAATTTCTTCATTTTTCTCAAACTTCTATTCTATTTTCAATTACTCAAGAAATTTTTTCATCATGAACCACTTTAATGGATTTTGTTGTTTTTTCTCTCCAGACATCTATGTCCCCAAGTGAGTAAAATCATTCTACCGGAAGGCCAAATCTTCCTTCAACTTCTCCATCATCATTATCAATTTCATGTATTATTATATAATTTCTAAAAAAATCAACCATATCATATACTTAATGATCCTTATCGACCCCCAATTAATATTCCTCAGATTCTTCTAACCTTTCATCTTCTTTAAAAATAATAACCTTTTTTTGAATAATATTATCTTAAAATTTATATTTCCTATCATGTAGGCTGAATAATTATTCATTTGAATTTAAAATTTATCCACTTTATCTACTTGAAACATCATGGGGAACCTTTCTGCATGATTTTCATTATTTTCACATCAAAATCATAAAATTGAGAGTTTCCTATTGAACATTCGTGAACCGCTTTGATGATTTGAGGAATGGAATGACATCATCTCATATGTATCATCATCTTCATATCTATATTAAATGGATATATTCTCCATGCACTTGAATGAAACTTATTTGGACTTCCCTTTTCCACATCGTCTTTATCATCATTTCGCATTCCATATGTTACAAAAGTACAATGTAAGTTATCCAATTTCATATCATTTGGATCTTTATCTTTCAATACAGTATCTTTTGGGTTAAACTGGGATGTATATTTCTAAAGATAAAAAACTAGTCACAACATCTTCATTAATTTCTCTGAGACCATGCATTTCTCCCACAACAACATGTACCCTGTCAAATAATTCAATTAACAGACTCATTAGGGTGCATTCTGATATCCACAAACTTGTTTGAGATAACCTTCAACTCTACTTATCTATATAATGATTAATATATATAAAAATTGAGTATATTTTCCAACATTTAATGTGATGACTCAAATGAAATCAAATTTTTATAAATTTTATTAGATAATAATCTCCTCATTATGTGGGTTCCTTTAGTTTTAGATCATATTATCATTGTTCCACTTCTAATGAAACAGCATTGACCATATTGGAAGAAATTACATGCATTTCAGCTGTAATGTCATCTATTCCTAATAATTGTATATAGTGTTGTAATTGATTTTTCTATAACTAAAAATTATTCTCATAGAAGATCTTAATCGCACTGTGATTGATAGCCTCAATTTCATCTATTGAGTGGGAACAACTGACATTCATCATTTCCATGTGATACCAAATTTTATCTCAATTAGGATAAATACCATGAGAGGGGGTGAATCTATGTATTCTAGATTAATACAATAGTCCCTTAGGATCTTGTTTAGTCATTTAACAAAACATGATTCTCTTTATTTACTATTTCAATGTATGAACCGAATTGAAATCATGAATTGGACACAATAATTCTATGTCCCAAGAACATATAATGGTGATGTGCTGATATACCAAATCCACTTAGGCTCACTAAAAAATTACAATGTTTGGTCTATATCACTATTTTCTTAAGCTCACTACCTTAAAAAAAATTATGTTTGGATGAATACATTCATATGGGTCACTCCCTATGTATCATTCTCTAGATCATTAAAAGTGGAAAGGATCACAATTTTCCTATTCCCTTTCCCACTACTCCGGATGAGATCAAAACACAATTTGTGGACATATAGATTCATTAATTTTCATGAATGGGCCCATACTCAATTGTAGATTGATGCTATATTGATGTCCCATTATAACCCATATATGAAATATACTTTTCTGCATACTGTTAGTTCAAGAAAACTAATTTTTTGAACTATTTTAGCTCTTTTGAGAAAATCCATGAATACTATATGAATTTCTTTGAGTCCTATGTGAATAGTCTTGAGTCCTATGAAAACTGCATTGCACGGTGTGGTATGAGTGCTTCACAATCCACATCTCCTTCAGCAGACTACCCCTGCTTCCATGGACCACCTCATATTTCAAAATAGAATTTTTTTCCATGGACTGCCTTTTTATCTGTATACCATTTTCATTTTCTGGTTACAAATCTCGGCAAAAATATTTGCACAAATTTCTCAACATGAACTACCTTTTTCATAGAATTCAACCTCACTAATTAGTTCTAACATTTAAAAATGATTCATGGAGTGATGATATTGGATAATGAAATTCCCTAAAATTAATGATCTGATTAGGAGTCTATATATAGGAAAATAGTTCCACAAAACCTACTATTCCAATTTATCGAAAAAACATTATTTTCATACTTCCTTCACAGTTATTTCCAATGCAGTTCGTATAGAACTTTGATCCTCTACGATGCTTGATTAATTTTACAAATAATTATCCCTTTTCTGAATACCAAATAACCATCTAAATCCACATTTGACATGCCTCCCCTGAACTGTGGGTCATCCACAAAATGGTTTTTTATGAGGTATGCATAGCTTACATCACATTCCACATAGTACTGCTATAAGGAAATATTACATTATCCAATTTCCCTATGTTGTTCCACATATCCCCTTCATGGTTCACATACTTTATTCATAGTTCTCAAGCTTGGACCGATTTATAGAAAAGCTACATTTTCCATGATACAAACTCTTGGTTTTGAAGCCAAAAAATCGTAAAAACACATTAAAACTATTCCAACTTAAAAAAAATGCTTCGATAACACCAACCATACTGATTAATAGTATTCCGGATTGGTCAGTACACACAATCACAGAAAATAGACCAAAAGATGAATCTTGAGGAATTTTTTGCAATACTATTACTAATGTTCACACTACAATTCAAACAGTCATGTTACTATTTATATGTTCATATTTCTAACTATAATAATGGATTACAACTTCAAATGAATATTTTATATTATATTCAATAGTCAATTAATTTTTTCTCTAGGGATATATATAATTTTATCTCCAAAAATAATATTTCATTATTAACATTATGTTTCCTATATATATATATCATCATTAGTGTGGTCGTTCTCGTGGATCAGGCATATCCATATTTTCCTATTCTTATTATCTTATTTTCAATTTATTATCATAAAGTAATATTTAAAATTCATATTTGTTTATTACATTCAATATTTATCATCATTCATTTATTATAATAATGTTTGGACTTTTTCTCTATGTGATGCTCATGATTTATAATATATGACATAATTATAAGAACATAATTTCAATTGATAAAATTTTGGGTTTTTACATTTTTCCCAGATATGTAATTTCACCCCCAAAATTTTATTTCATATAATTATCTAGAAACATTTGATGGTACTTATCCATCATCACTTCCCTATGTTACTATGTTTCCTCTTCATACATATGGTTTTCCCAGTACTTTTAGGAGATGAGTAGTAATGCAGCATAGAACATTATCTCTATGGTCCAGGATCTTAAAAAACTTATCCTCCAAAGAGAATTCATTTTTCAAATGCCTCACCATGGAATTTAGTACATTTTAGGAATATGGTATGTATATATTCATGAGAATTAATAGAATACATCATGCGCTTGATACATGGTTTGTGGAAGTTCAAGTTGATAGGCCCCAACTTTGAAATGATCAAGAATCTCGAATTATATGATTTACTTGAGACAAGACATTTTTTCATACAAAATCTCATGACACTCTTACATGTAGATATGTGGAGGATTACTTTTTCACTAACATGAAACTCAAAATCTCATAGATGAATATCTTCATGTCACTTTCCTCAAATCTGGACTACCTTGATGTGCATCTAAATTATTTTCACCCCTTATACCTTTTATACACTATATCATGTCCTAGAAGCTTATATTCACCAGCTTCATCCCAACATGATTGTGTTCTACATCATTTCCCTTAAAGGGATTTATATAAATCCATTTGGATATAGGAGTGGAAATTATTATTTTGAGAGAACCTGTCCGGGGGAAGATATTGATTTCATCAACACTTGATGTCCATTAAAAATACTCTCAACATGTCTTCTAATTTTTTAATATTATTATAATATTGTCCATCAATATAAGGAAGATAAGTCGTACTAAAGTGCATCACATTATTTAGAGATTTATGGAGATAATTATAAAACATGGAGGTAATTCATTGATCGTGATCAGATATAATTGATAATGGTACTCCATGAAGCCTCACTACTTCTATGATGTATATCCATTCAAGTTGGTTAACTAAGATGTCCTATTAAATTTTGAGAATGTAAGATTCCTTTGTATGATAATTTACAACATCCAATATAGAATTGCTTCCACTTGATGACTTTGGAAGTATGGTGACAATGTACATGTTGATTTTCTCCAATTTCAATGCTGGTATGGGTAATGATTTCATAATCCCCTTATACTTTTTTCTTTTATACATCACTTGATAACATACAAGGAACATTGATTTATACTTAATGATCTCCTTCTTTATATTATCCCACCAATAGTGCTTTTAGAGATCATGATAATTCTTTTTGACCCCAATATTAATAGACATGGATGAGATATGTGCATCATTCAAAATAACATTCATTATCTCGATATTCTATGGTACAAATAATGGTGATTTAAATCATATGACTCATTACTCAAAAATGTTTAACTATGAGGATTTCTATTTTATGATAGCTTCTAGACTATTTTAAATTTCCACACCATATCTTCATGAATCCTTTATTATATCTTTGAGCTATGGTTGAGAAATCATTTGATAGAGGACTGTTGATGTCATTTACTTAATGATTACCATTTCCATCCACTATAAATGAGGTACGATTGGATCCATATCAATTCTCATCATTGATAATGTTGTAGGAACCTTCCCACAGTGTGAATATTCCACTATATTTTTTTACCAGGAGGGTAGTGGATTGAGAGTTCACAATCCTTAATGAGAACTAACCATCATTTATGGTTTTTATTAAGATCCCTTTATGTGAATATATATTTGAGCCGCTTATGATTAGTATATATCCAAAACTTCCTCACACATAGATAATTCTTCCAGATTCTCAATGAAAATATTATAGGTTCCAACTTTAGATCATGAATCGGATCATTATTCTCATGAATATTCAACTACCATGATTCATATGATATCACTTGATCATTTTGTATCAGTACACATCCTAATCCCTTCATTGAAGCAATGTTGTATGAAAAAATGTGATCCCCACTTATCGGTATAATAGGTATTGGTGCTGTGATATTCCCTCACTTTCTTATCTATAAATAACTAGTTATATTCACTGGTCTAGACAAACATTACTCCCTTTCTAGTAACCATAGTAGTTGGTTTGAAAAGTGATAGACATTTTTCAAAAATCATTAGTAATACCCTTCTATACCAAGGAAACTACTTATTTCCATTACAGATGTTCCTCCTGAAATCTCTTTTATTTTTTTTTCTTGGAAGAGTATACATATATTTTTCTTTTCTGGTGTTAACATTACCCATCAATGTCATTTCCTCTATCCAAGACTCACATTTAATGTACTATTCGTTATGATTATGCCATTACAAAGTCTTTAGCTCAATATTAAAATCATCTTCGAGTTCCTTATTTATCATGGAGTATATCATAATATAATATATAAATAATACCCCAAAAAATTCATGGTAATATTGAAAGACCCTATTAATTAATTACTTGAATATTTCGAGAGAATTAGTTATTATGAAATGCATAGCTATTATGACAAACCTGCTTTTTATTACAACTTAAACATGATTTATTACATAAAACATCACTTGATACAACAAAGAAGATAGAGATTTTTAGTGTCATTGGGGCTTAGGATCATTACATAAAAACTTAAAACATGAAATACAACATCTTTATTGAAAACATCCGTTTCATGACCACTACATTCCTTTGTACTTAGCATTGTATGGGATAACCTAAGGACATTCATAAGAAAACAGTGAGCTATAAATTCCAGTAAAGGAGTACACATGAAATAACATGAAAAGTAAAATACATGTTAGAAAATTGGAATAATCAATATAGCATAAAAGAAACATGAACATAAAGGAATGATAAAGCATGATAATCATAACATGGAGATGTGGAAACATCACTTATCATGGAATTAGCATGAGCCAAGGCTCATTACACATGGAGCATGAGTAAAACCTCATTGAAAATAAAGCACGAGTAAACCCAAGTTTCACTTGAATTAGCAGGTGTCAACACTCATTGCACATGAAGTATCATGATACTATACTTTACCCAATGCATTGGAGCGCTATAAGGGCACACCCTTCTTAAAGATTTCATTTCATGCATAAGTGTGCCACATGGATCATAAAACATGGATTCATAAAACATAATCATTTATTCCACGATGAAGGAATTTTGAATTCATAAATAAATCTTTATAATCAATAAGTAAATGTGCATAAAGGTGAATACCCTTTATGGAGAAATGGTATTCACTACACAATGTCATTGTCTTAGAAAATCCATGGGATTTCGGCAGCTTAATGGCGTGACATAAGAATTCATAAAGAGGTTGATGAGAGAGAAAGGGCTTCCTAATAATATTTACATGTATTGGACAGTAAGGAGGTCATATAGATACATGTCCCAACAATTGTAATGGAATTTAGATTCATGATACAAAATTATTTGCTTTAATGTAAAAGAAGAGAGAGAAGTTCATTTCGGAATTTCGGCATAGTAATAGGTGTACATGGGAGGCATTTAATGAGAGAGAAAGGGGTATCCCATAATTAAAACAATAAGAGGGAAGTATGGGAGAGGTTCGAAACCATACCCCAACATTCATAATTAAAATTTAAAGGGCAATACAACTTAATGAAAATTGACAAAAATGAGAAAGGAAGAAAAAACCATTACTTGGATGTGTGCTTCCAAAAGCTAGAGAGAGGCTTGTGAGAGGCTTATTGGGATCTTGGGGAATCTTGGGATGATTCTAGAGATAGTTGGGCAGAGGTTGGACGAACTCCAAAGGCTTTGAGTGAGGAGGAAGTGGGAGCTTGTGTGGGTTTATATAGGAATGGTGAGGGAATTCTTTATTATTTAGGTTTGGGTCCCCTTACATTAAATTAATCCAAACCAAAAACCATCCCATGGTTTTTGGAAGAGGGAAGAGGAAAAAATTATTTTATATGTCCAAAGTCCGAACATCTTAAAATATTAGGGTTGCTTATGTGGAGGTGAGTCACAGTCCCATGAAAATTAATTTAAAAAGGCAAAGTGTGGAATATGTCTTGAGGGGTCCTTTAATGCATTGAAAAATAAGTCAAACAAAACCAAAAATCACATTATTTTAATGATAAAACATCTATTTTCCTAACAAAAGGATTATGGTATTTTATTACGTCACCATTGGGTCATTATGATGTCATAAAACACATTATATATTTAAACAGTATTTAATTTTTACCCAAAAATATGACTGTCTTAGAAAATTATGAAAAATTCACCGTTGGATAATTTCGACGTCCTGATTCCAGAAATAACATTTATTTTATCTAAATAATTTTATAAATATGTTAATTTTCACTTTAAAAATAAAAACAGACATTTATCGAAAATTCACGGGTTTTGACAGAAATGGATTTCAATCATTAATAAAAATTTTAATTGCATTCATAAAATTATATGATCAATTATATTTAACAAAAAATTAATTTAATAATAATAATATTATTTTATTAAAATATTATTTAATTAAAAAATCCCTTAATTTAATAAAATAGATTTCTTAATTAAATAATAACTAAAAACATCATTTGTACTTTAAAAACTATTTACAATGTATCAAAAATAACTAAAAATTATATTCATTATTATATACATAAATAATGTACATGAACATAGTACTACTTATTGGTTACATAACCCCTTAAAACAGATGCATATGACCTAAGGTTAAGGTTTGCGATGGTGACAGAATCCGGGGGTGGCTCAAATAACATCGCTCGAGTGGTAATTTCAATCGACTTCCACTTTTCTCATAGACGGTAACGTTCAAGCTTGACATGATAAAGATCAGCTTGGTCTTGGTCAAGGGAGAAGCCCAAAGATGCAACCTCTTTTCTGGACTCCGACAAATGGGCTTCGTGTGGAGAAATTCTACTGGACGAGGCCATCACTTCTTTTGTCTGAGAAAATTGGATTTGTTAAAGTCCTATATTTATACTAATAATGTGTTCAATGTTCAATGGTTATATTAGCAACGATCAAAATTCATAACATAAAACCAAAGAACATGACATCTTATAAAAACATTTCTCATAAAGAGAAATTTAATTAGATCAATAGGGATTTCCATTAATGAAACTTTGGGTCGTTACAACTATGAACTCAAAGTTTCCAAACCTTATTTTAAAGGTAGTCTTGGAAATATCATCCCTACTACCATTTAATCAGTGATATACTGAATAAAGGTCTACCTTAGAGAATTTTTTGGTCCTAGTTATTCGATAAATAAATTAATCTATCCAGGAAAAGGTATAACTGTTCTTTATAGTGATTTTTGAGGTCATGATAATCATATCAAAGGTGCATTTTTACATCCATTTTCTTGATAAAGTTGACTAGAACACCCCATGGTGAAACAATATAGTGTATGAAACCATTTTCTAGATTCACATTGAACTAATTTTTTTAGTTCATATAACTCATTGGAGGCCATTCTATAAGATTTCCTTTATAGTTAAATATTTAGGAAAATGTTAAATTGAGATCTAAACCTCTCACTTAAGAGGGATATCATGAAATTCTTCAGGAAATACATCAATGTAGTCCCTCACAATGGGAATGTAATCAATAATTATTTTCACATTTTTCATAGTCAGTTGACTGAGATATTATTTCTTATAAATATAAAATATCAATAATTAAGATAATAATTCTAAAGTATGTTCATCATCCTGTTTACACTTGTATACTATTAGAGGATTCCTCATGATTTAAAAAGTGATATCCCTTTCTTGATAGTTGATGTTGGATTTATATAACGATATGAAATCCATTCCCAATATTGCATAACCCTCCACTAAAGTATGTAAAACAATATTCTATGGGTGGTTTAGTCCATAAACATTACTGGAGTGGAGATATATAATATAGATGCAATAATTTCCCCATTATCCATTGTCATAGATTACTCAACCTCCACATTTTGATGTGGTGTTTTAATAGATCTAATACTCATGAAAATAATGAATGATTTTATAGAACAAGATTCAAATTATACATTAACTATTTGTGAATGAGTAACCAGATTACTGGTAAATGCATCATATTTAGGTTCCACATCATAAATAGTGATTTTATATAACCTTAATTTCTTCCATGTAGGTTGTTTTTGTTTTTTATTTTGATAACCCATGGAATAGGGAATTGAATCAAATAATTATTATATTACAGTTTAACACCACACTACATGATAAGTGTTGATCTAAGCCTTATTTTTTTTCTTCATCATTTGTGGGCTTCTTTATATCCCTTTAGTAAAAATTATCCTGATGTCCCTCTCTTCCACATTTGAAGTATCTTCTCGATCCCTTCAGATAGGTCCTAGGATTCTCTTCCCACACTCTTGACACATGGGATGTTTGGATTTCATTCAATAATGGTTTCTATCTCTTGATTTTCCCATGTAAAACTCCATTTTCCCCTTTCTATTTTTGTGTCCATGAGACCACCAAGAGTCTACAATCTCTATTTCAACTTTCAAGGCACTACAGAAGATCTCTTATAGGTTCCAAAGTCTCAAATCATAAATGAATTTCTTAAACTCGTCTTTAGTTCACTAAATTAGCGATCCAATTTTCTTTTTGTGTTCCAGAAGAATCCAGAGGTTTATTGTGAATGTCTTGTAATGTTTTCCTTTTACACCTTGATAAAATTGTTTTCATTTTTCTTCATTCTAATGAACTCCCATACCATCTTAAGATATAGAGGTCAAATGAAATATTTATTCAAAAATAGTTTCTAGAATTCTTTCCATTACATGAAATAAATTTTCTTCTAATACTTATTTTTTACCAGTTTCCCCCACTAATCAGCTTCCTCATCAAAATAATATACTACTATCATAAATTTTAATTCTTCTAAGAAATAGAGGATATATAATATCTTTTCAAAGGATATAATCCATTATTCTGTGATAAGTGGATCACAAGATCCACTAAATATTAGAATATTTTTCCATATAAATTATTTGACCATAACGTTCTCTTTCTTATGAGAAGGGGGGAGTTCTACATGATTCATGTTTTTATTCATAACATGATCCAATGATGGAATTATAATCATGAAATTTTGATCCCCTATTCCAATTAAAATTTTAATTTCATTTTGTGAACCACCACGTCACCTGTCCCATTGATTTCTGGAATGGGTTATCCTATTAACAAAAATTTACTAGAGAGCATAAATTATAATTAATGGTCTTGGAATAAAAAGATAATTAGAATAAAAAATATAATCTTTTAACAAAGAAGAATAAACATAAAAATAAAAATTATATCCTAACTTGGTATTTCATAAGATTTAATATATGTTATCCATGGTGATATAATTATCCCTAGGGGGGTTAGTAAAGATTTCTAGTCTAAATTTACATTAATTAGTATACCATGATTTAATACCTACTATAATGACCCTATCCTTTTATACATATTATTACAATAATTTGAGTGTAATTATCTATTAAATATAAACCATGGATATTAAGTTCTAGTGTCTTATGAATATTAGGTTCATGAAATGAAAAAAAATAACTGGAATAAAAAAAATTATATTAAGATTCCATAATGACAACTTATCCTCATTATAACTCCTTCATATTCATAGGATAAAATTTTAAATACAAAAAAAATGGATGAGATAAAAATACCAGTTAGGGAAAACGATGGAAAATGGTGATAACAAATTTTTTTAAAGGAATTACAAGATAAAATAAGAGGAATTGATCCGAGATAAACATGTCGATGAATAAAATTCCACACAAAGAATTATTTGATCATTAAAACATGGAAATGTTCTAGTAACATATAACATTACATAAACATGAGTCAAAGATTCATTCCATTGATGTATAAAAAAGGGGATAAAGTCTCATAATGGCTTAGGATTACTCTATAGTCTAATATATGACATCTAATGAGAATAAAAATTACCCAATGAATTAAAGGGATATATGGTCACAAAAATAATTAAATATTCATTAATATGTGTTCCACATGATGTATCTATCTTAAATATTATCCATGGAACGAAAATGGTGTCATAATAATGTCATAAAACATAACCAAGGGAGTATCATAATGGTGTACTAAAAAGAATGGATATAAATACCACTTAGAAATTCATAGGGGGAAAATAAGAATACATCATGAAAAATTATGTCAAACTCAATTGAAAACATGAAAAAATAGTGTTTATAAAACATTAGAAATGATCCACATTAGTGAGGTTTATGGTAAAATATTAAGCAGTACACAATAAGGCAAAAAGGATTATTTTTTGAATAAATTGAGAGTTTAACTCAGTTGTTTTTTCCCAATTAAATGATTTTTTAGGAAATATAATGGTGGTTTAATATATATATTCTATTTTTTGATAAAATGGGAAAAAATTGGGAAGTTACCCTTAATTAGGTTTGCTTACCGAGAATAATGAAAACTTCTTAAATATGCACTTCCTAATCAAATATCAATGAATTGATCTTGATTCTTAATTATAGAACCTATTAATAATATTTAAAAGAAGTATATATGCTAAATAAATAAATATATTTGTTTAAATAGTGTGGAAGCATTACCCAAATGTAATATGATGGTTTGTAGAGATCCCTTACATTATATATGATTTTATTCTGCATTTTCACTTAATGACCCAAAAAATCTAATTGGATTCACTAATTAACTAATCAAGATACTATTCTAAAAGTATTTAAATGTTTATATTTTAATTATTTTCATTTAAGGATATATAAATCGATAATAAAGTTTAATTTTTTTTTTCAAAGAGTGTTCATTTCATGAATTTTTTATCGATTCCCTTTAGTTTAATTATGAGTGTTCTTGTAAAATGGAAGGAAAAATCCATTTTTTCTATAAAATGGTATTTATATACTTACATTATTTTATATGGTATCTATATATAGTTATTATTAAGGTAATATAATGATTCAATAGATAAACGATAAATAGAAAAGTATTATTTAAGTTTGGTGTTATTTCAATCACAAAAACTATTTTTGTTTTATCAATTAATAGTATATATATATATATATTTGTTCCAAAACATGAAAAATGTTACAATATAAGTATTAAATTATTATTTAACCATTTTAATGGTTTTTTGGATTTCCTTGAATGTGGTAATGAAAAATGAAAACTCGCTGTCCATAAAGGTAGTGAATCGAAACCATAGAGACAATGTTGTAAATTTTCGAATAATAGAAGAATATAATATGTTTGGAAATGGAGATTCTATTAAAAAATAAAATTAATATATATATATATATGATACTTAATTTATCATGTGGATTTGGATAGTTGAGGAAAGGGTGTTATAAAATATATAAAGAAATAAAATGTGAAGCCTGGAGGATTTTACCTCTTAAAAATAATCTTCTTAAGAACCTCTTTATGGAACATGGGATGGGTATTATTTTGAGAAATAATGATTCATGCCATGGGTAAGTGTATTGGGAAGGGATTTTATTATAATTTAGACAAGATTAAAGGCTCTTTAGGTTTGTGGAGAAGGAGTAGTAAGGGGTGAAATATATAGGGGAGGAGAGTTGTGTTTCATATTACAATATTCATTATATTTTTAGTTTCAATCAAGAAATACAATAGTGTTGATAATTATTATTAAATATATTAAATAATGAAGAATATTTTGATATAATGGTGCTTAAAAAATACATACATCAACCATGAATCCAATTTTCATGTATTTAGCTCACACCGTAAATTACCATATTCTACTATTGGCCAAAATTTTATCTATTTTAGAAAAATCCATAAATATCACCATAAAAATTATTTACTGTATAGATTTCAAAGAAGAAATTAATTTTATGATAATATATTTTTAAATATAATAACATTAATTTTTAATTAAAATCAATATATATTTTAAAAATAGTGAATTAAACATTATTACTAGTGTTATGAAATGTTGAAAAATTAATTAAAGTACCATAGAATTATCTTATAAATAAAGAGAAAAAAATTAATTTATAAACCTATTAAATGAGAACATATTTTATTTTAAATCATAATATTAGTTATAAAATATTAAATAAACATTTAGATTTAATAACAATATCAACATTTAATTTAACAATTCCAAAAACATTTCGTTAAATATTCAATGTTATAAATATAATATATTTCCATTTATAAGATGCCTAAATTTTATTTATAGTTTTATTGGTGATGTGTACCATTATGGTGGCCAGATTATTATTCCTAACATACACATTACTATTCCAATCATAATGTTGTTATTAAAATAATCATATTTCCAATGTTGATAAGGGTATATTAATTCCTATAAATACTTCTTATTACATTCATCAATGAATTATATTTTCTCTAATTTTATATAAAATTTAAATTTCAAGATTAATTTTTTATTATAAATATATTTTTAATTCTAAAACATTGATTATGTGTTCGATCATTATAGTGGATTGAGAATATCCACATTTTTTATTTTTATTATCTTATATTATATTTATTATCCCATTGTAATATTTGGAATTCTTATTTGTTTATTTTCTAAATAATGTATCATTATTCATTTATGATATTAATATTTTTTTGGTTACTCTATGTGATTTTAATTAGGTATATTATATGAGATAATTATAAGATAAGAATTTCTATTAATAAATATTTGGTTCATTACAAAGTTTCTTCTTTGAAGGATGACTAATTTGATGGAACCACATAATTAATAATGGTATTTTTGGATTTAAAAATGATTATTTGTTCTTGAATAGATTCTTGGGATGTTATTATATAGTCTTAGAATATAAATTGTTGTTTTTTAATGATGTTTCTGAGTATAATTGGAATTATAATGGATATTGATGTTTTAGTGAGTAAATCTAATGTTTTTGTTACTGAAACTCATCATATTTATATATACTGACCTTTGAATTTTTTTACAAGTAATTGATTTTTGAATGTGTAAATAGTGTTTAAATATTTTATTATTAATATTTTACACATAAGAATTAAATGTTTTATGGTTTATTTATAATTTTTTGTTAGTTGGAGTATGTTTAAGTTATTTTTTATTCATTTAATTGATTTTATTTTATTTAAATTTCATTGAATAGGTATGTATCCATTTAGGTGGGGTATGTTTTATTTTGTTTGTTCATTTTTGTATGTATATAATATAACAAAGTTATACATAAAAATACTTGTTTTATCTCATTCTCTAAGATTGTAGTTCCACCCATTATGTTGATATACACCATAGCATGACTGTTTTTTATTTCTGTTTGATGATTCATGTAAATGTAAATTAAAAAAATATAATTTTTTTTAATACAACTCATAATCAGTTTCAATAAAAAATTTAAATTTGTATGGTATCTTAAATTAATCACACTTCTAATAGAGAATCACATCCAAATAT
This sequence comes from Viscum album, assembly GCA_963277665.1. Lineage (NCBI taxonomy): Eukaryota > Viridiplantae > Streptophyta > Magnoliopsida > Santalales > Viscaceae > Viscum > Viscum album. The sequence continues at coordinate 1,474,534,252 of OY728152.1, read as the reverse complement.
TTTGTTAATGGACAGTAATTGAAGGATGTTTTAACAACTAAATATGAGTTAACTCTACCATCCAAACCATTAAATAGATCATTCTTATATGATCACTATATATTACATATTCCATAAATTATGATTCTCTAACAGTTTCGTAATTTATAACATTATATATAACATATTAAAAAATATTAAGTAATATAAATAAAAAATATATAATAAAACTGATTTAGATAAACATTTTTTCAAATATGAGAGACCATAAAATACCGTTAATTTCATTTTCTTGTTATATATATGAAACCGTTTTCATAGCAATGATTTTATTGTATTTGGAAGTCATTTATATAAAAACCATATATTTTTTCCAAATTTTTCCACTCATTTGAATGTATTCATTATACTTGACAATAACTTTTGTCTATCAGTTCCACATCGCACACATGTGTGTTTGTCCACAATACCAAATAGTGGTATATTCAACTACGAAGAAAATAAAAATAATAAATTAATATATGTTCCAATGAAAATTATATTTATAAAATTTACTCTCTCATTCTATATAGAATTATGTAAGGATGGTTTGGGTGTATAATAAATCTCTATGCTCTGACGGATCGATTACTTAGGTAGTTCATGGGGGACCAAAGTATACATAGGATGATCTGAAGTTGCCTCAACAAAGAGTGAAGAAATGAAAACATAAAATCCAAGAATGATGGGAGAATAAAGTTATGGATTAAGTAGAAATCATGTTTGTAGAAAAGGAAAATAGGTAAGGATATATGAAAATGTTATTATATATAGAAATTATAGATTAGGAGGATGATGTAATGGAAATAATATAGGCTGTATAAAAATAATTAATGCCTCTAATCTAAAAATTGGTTAAAAATCAATGTTGGATTGAATATTAGTTGATAGCTTTATGTTTAATTGGGTATGATGATTTTGTGGGTATCTCTAGTATATCTCATCCACCTCAAACTAGTAAGATGGTATCCATGGTTACTTTTCTAGAAAAATAATAGTTACATAATGGAGTGTGTATCCCTTTTAAAATTTTAAAAATTAATAATATTTTGAAATTATATATATATTTTAATATATATATTTGAAATAATACACTCACAAGGGAAACTAGAGGAGTAATTACCATCTATCGGATGTGATGATCATTTTTAGACTTTATCTTGCATCATTTTTCTTCAATATTTTATATCTCATACAATAGAAGATAAATATACATTTAATTAAAAATTTAATACTAATGACATGATATAAAAAATGAAAACTAATTTACATTCTACACATGGTCATGATATGGTATTATTCTTGCATGTTCAATTCAGTTTGATTTATTTTGTGTTGCTTTATTTTATAATATGGTAATCTGGTTCATTTTTGGTATATATTATTCCTTTATTTGTTCATTTATTTATTTATTTATTTGGTAATATCATTAGGTTTTCTATTTCATAGGACATTGTTTTCATTTGGGGTTTTGAAATTTCAATCATTAATGGGTTAGGTCATTTGGTTCATTTTATGTTTTAGGAATTTTGGAATATTTGGTCATTTGGTAATTTAGATAGATCATTTGGTTCATTTGAGTTGATTTATTTTGATTGATTTGGTACATGGAATTTGAATAATTTTTTAGAAATTTGATAATGAATTAATTTCATTTTGGGTTAGTTTATTTCGTTCATTTTGTTTTAGTTCATTTTTGGTTAGGTAATTTTATGTTAGGAAATTATTTTAAATTTGGGTAATGCCCTATTTGAGTTAGGTAATATGGATTATCTTGTTTTATGATATCTTGTTTATTTTTGGGTTATGTTATTGTTGGTTGGATCCATTAGTAATTATTTTAAATTTGGATACCTCAATTTGTTCACTTGGGGTAAGTTTATTTGTATTATGTTGGGATATTTCATTTTGTTCCTCTTAAAATAGGATATTTGGTTAATTTTTTGGTCATGTATTATTTATGTTAGGTAAAATGGTTTGTTCATTCATTTGTTCATTTATTGATTTTGGGTTAGGACACTTGATGTATTATTGATTATTTGGATAGGTCAATTGGTTCAATTTGGGGTTAGGTTATTCAGTCTATTTTGGGTTATGTTTTTTTTTCTTTAAGGATGAGAAATTTGATTCATTTTGGGTTTGGTTATGAGGTCCATATTTGTGTTAGGTTATTTTAGGAGAAATAAAACGAAACAATAAATTTTGGATTATTTTTTCCATTCAATTTAGGTTGGATTGATTTTAATGTGATATATTAAACTATATATCAGAATATCTTACAATTTACATATAAACTATTTATTTAATATGTTTACTTTTTATTAAATTAAACAAAAATGAAGTAATTGGAATAGAATGCACATAAATTATATAATTCAATGTAAACCGAATGAAATGACAACTCATATGGTTGCCTCAATATATTACCCACCACTATATCATGTTCACAATCAACTATGACTATTGGGAAATTTGATTCATCATAAAAAATATATTTATCACGATGAAGAGTGGTAGACATTGTGTCAACTTCATCCTTGATACCATTAAAAATATTTTTTAGGATTCATTCTATAGTGAAGGTGAATTTAGATTTTCAATATTCTTTGAGATAAAAAACCTATATTTCCATTAATGTTAAAATATATGGATAATTGGTGGTTTGTAAGTTACCCAAGTCAGTAAATCTAAATCCATAGTCATCAATAAATGTTTCGGATCACATCATTGAATTAGACCACATTCATTTCATCATAAGTACTCAACTGTGAGAAAAAAATTATAATATAAGTATTTTACAAGAAAATCCATAAAAAATTTTATATCAAAGACTATTACTTGATGAACATGAAAAATATTATGTAATATATGTTTACATAAAACTATCATGATGTATTCTTATATTCACAAAACTATCAAGTTTAAATAATTTGTACACATTAATGATAATTTTTTTCTCTTCTTGAAGGAAAAAACAATGTCGAAAATATTACACTATTATTTATTCAATTATAGTGACAATAGGTAAACATAAAACGTAAAATAAAAATGAATATTAAAATTATGTGAATAATTATTTTTATATTTTATTAAACTACTATGTGTACACAAGACTTCATCAAAATAAGAAACTCTTTTCTTTCAAAAGTATATCTCATACCCAATGGAAATTAACAATGAGTTCTAAATTTTTTTCCTATTATAAAATATAATAAAATTAAAAGATATATTTCAAACTATTTTTATGGAATAATTTTTACACGTTCAAATAACAAACCAAATATTTTAATAAAAATAATCAATTTTATATAATATTAGGAAATGTGTAATCTCCAACACTTCAAGTATCAATATCGTCAATGTATATGATCGAAGAACTCTTCCTATTAGTCTAATTGGTGGGAAAGTGGGTTTAATTATTTCCTAATAATATTATTATTTTATAATTGGTATGTATGTTATCATTCTCACATCACCCAAACACATTGAATAAAAATCCATACATTTTTAAGGCAAGTAGCCTTACACAATGGAACCTTTGGGAAGAATCTTAATCCACACTTAAAAAAAAATTGTGAACATATTTGTTTAACTTATATTCATATAATAAAAATAATATAGACCCCAAGATGAATTTTAGTTTAATATTTATAGATAGATGTGATATACAAGTTAAATAAGGAGGAAAATATTTCCTTGAATCATGTCGAATAAAGATTTCCACATCATATTTTTTGTCCCGAAATACATGGAAGTGCATTCCTAACAAATAAATCAATAAAAATTTAAAAAACTGAGTCACTACCACCTATATATTATTTAACCCTGTATATAATATTCATTTTGAAATCAATTCATATAGTAAGATTTTTTGTTCATTAATAAATATAGATTTTAGTTTCAAATGTCTTCTATTAACCTATATTGATATATCATTTGAATATTATAGAAGTACCTTGATAGTCTTTAGTAATTTTAAGAAAAATTTATTCGTTAATGTTTTCCTTACATTAAAAGCACAAGGAGAATTCCATTTATTTTTAATGATAGACACATGATGAAAATCTAGTCTAATGCCCCATTCCACCGAGTTATATAAATATCATATATAATTTTTTCCTTCCCCTTGATATTTATTATAAGTTAAATTGATATTTAATTTTTTTTTTCAAATTTGAATTATATATAAACAATGATATAATAAATTATTTGACCTATAAGAAAAATCTAAGAGGATTATTTTCGTCATCTAATTGTTCAAATATTAAATTGAGATATTTTCTACTTTTTAGAATTTTTTTACCATTACCATGTTTAAATTCAATATATTTTAATTCTATAAGAACATAAATTGTATATATATATTAGGATGGACTATAAATTCATATGGTGTTATCAAGCCATCGATTATTAGACCAACATGAATGACCCATTCGAAAGAATCAATGATGTCCTATAAAACTTATAATATCATGGCATTTAAGTATTCTAAATCACATCTTATTCATATAAATAGGACATGAGGGTGTTCTCTTCATTCTCTACTAAATATCACTTATTTATCCAAAATATATGTATCATCCACATAATTGAAACCCACATATGATATAATTTTTTCAAACATGCATTTACAGTGTATAGACCCATATTACAAAGATTCTTATAATCTTTTATTAAATGTTTCATATTCAAATCTATGTCATTCCCAATATTAAAAGGTCTAGATATGATAATTAGTAAGAAATATATTTTTTTATACACATCCATGGAGGAATAATATTAAATATTTTTAAAAAATTCCACCTACCATGCAAAGTATTAATATGACCAAATGGATTAAAGTCATGTCATGATAGACCCAACCATACATTACAAACCTCTGTTTCAAAATTAGGATATCATGTATCAAATATCTACCACACTAGTCCATCTATTTGATACACCAACTCATCAATATCCATAATTATCTTAGCCTCATTCCATTGTGTATTTTGTTGAATATTTCATAAAACAGAAAACGATTCTAGAACCCAACAATCAATGCCAGGTTCCCCACACATTATGAGGCACACAAGAGAGTGTTCCATCTATAGTTGGATTCCATCAAGATGAACCAAATTATTTATAGTCACCATTATCATTATTTCCCTCCTATAATAAGATATAATATTTTAGGAAATCATGAATATTATTTATATAAAATACAATTTCATCAAATAAATTTTAATTTAATATAATGATTTGAGGTAATATATTCTTTATTAGTAATAATTTCCTTCAAAAATGAAACAATTTAGACAATTGAAGTATTAAAAATTCAATATATTGTTTTCCCTTGATATAAACCGTTTAAATATTCAAGATTTATCATTTTACTACATTTTTTATACATAGAATTCCGGGAATTATTCATCTATTTTTGTAACCCTATCAATGTTATCATATTATTTAGTTTCATAATGTATACTCATATCACTATCTTGTTTCATTGGCATACTATCATTATTGTGATGATTAATAAATGTAAACTTATCAAATATAAAATTATCTAACCAACTCATTTCATTTATATCATGAATTGTATGAGAATGTATTTTCTCTTCATTAGAAAAATATGTATAATAGTTTATTTAAAAACCCAATTTCTATATGGTAGCTATATTCTTAGTGAATTTACTAATGTCTTAAAACACCTCTTTCTTGATCATTTTATATTGAAAAATCTAAAAAAATATCCATCATATCCTCAAACCTGGCAAAGAACTAATCAGTATCATATATCCATCTTATCTACAATATATTTCTAAATTTTTTTATATTAATATAAATAAAGTAAACTATATTTATAAAATCCAGGATAGAGAAGAAGAACTTTTATTTCTTTATTATAAAAAAACTATTAATTGGGGGAAATTATTACACAAAGTAAATGGGGATTTCATGAGTTTATATTGTCTTAAGCCTATACCAATATTTTTTTTGAATGTGAATTTATGGTGAAATAATAATTATTAAAATGTATAGATGTATTTCTTGTTTTACCAACATTTTATAACCTATATATTCAAAATATCATTGATGTATACTGACATAAACATCGCATAAGAACCAAGTATCTATGTCATTCAAACATTATTTTATTGAATCCTATAGAAAAATGAAAACTATATAATTTGGTTAGGATATTCCAAATCTAGGACATAATAATGTCGAATGATGGGATTGTAAATTATAAACATAACCAAATAATATTAATGAGGTAGCCATACATTAGATAATCTAGAAAAATGGTTAATATGATACAAAATATAGACCATCTGAACACATCTCAAACCAAAAAAATTCATCTCACATAGTGAAAATAATAACCATAAGAAAACATATTTTTGGAAAACAGTATAACAAAACAAATTTTAATGAATGAAATACTCAAAATCATTCAATAATCTAAATTAAAATATTGAATTATTCAATCTGAATGTATAATATTATAGCAAAATTCTTAAAAAATTATTTCTAACGCATAAGGGAACCAATGATTGTTTTTTCAACAATAATTTTTTTACCAAATTACAAATTTAATTATATAAAGTATACATGTTCACTTTAGTTTAATAAAATCAAAAATAATTGAAATCTGATTTAAGTCAAATAAATTTTAAATCTCCCTCCATTATTAGGTATAACATCCAAATTTAACATACATGAATAAATCATTATAAAAAATTACTTTGTCCTGAAAAATATTATTTGAGATGTGAAGCGACCCTTTTCAAATAATTCAAACATTATATTTATCAAGTAAATTAATAATTCCATAATTTTATCCAATTATTTAATACAAATCCAAATATATGAAACCATAATATTAAATTCCATTACATTATTGAGTAACAACTATACATAATAAAATGTAAAAACCTATAGTACACTTACAATGAATGAAAATTTCTAATCTTATAATGAGAACTTAATATCATATAATAACATTATTTATGAAGAATCACCATAAAATGAGGATTAAATCATGTCATATTATGTAAATAATTAGTTATTTTTAAATTGGTCCTTTAAATCCTAAATAGATTGACTGTTAAAGAAAATTATGCTTAAAATTATTATATCAAAAGTAAAATATTAATTAAATCACATGAATTTTAATAAAACTACATTTATGAAATATAATATTTTTAATATTCACATATATTAATTAACAAACACATGGGACAATTTATTATATTTTTTCTCATTCTCAATCTAGCAAAATAAAATACCGAAAGAAGGAGATAGAATAAGACTATTGTATAATGGGAGTGAAATACCTTGATAATTTAACTAAAATTCACTTTATATTTTCTAAAACAGCAATACAAAAGTTTTACTCATAAATACTAATAAAATGAACATGATAATTTAATCTCCAAGAATAAAATATTTAAATACAAAATTATAGTTCCTAAATAATAACAATATGTACATCATCATATAACCCACGAAAAATCATAGTTTAATAAACTTATCCATTCATCATTATTGAAAATGTAGTTTCAAAAATGTCACTTATTGTTTTTCCTCTATGGGAAATAATTAATTTTCCTTTTTTTGATATTTATAAAGTCTAATTATATAAAATCCAATAAAATTCCCACAATATAAAATAATAAGAAACATTATAATATGGTGAATGAAAATTTGAAATAAGAGAATAGAATAATATATTTTGGGGATGTAAAATTTTTACCTATATTCTATTAAAAAATCATTAAAAAATTAGAAATAATGGAGGAATACCAAATATAATCATTGGGGTAGAAAAAAAAAATAAATGGAACCAAACATAAAGGGATGATGGGGAAAATAGAGTCACTAGAAATAGGAGGAACCCTATTCTAACAGTTTTATATAACTATTTATATAGGGTAATCATATAAAAATAGGTTGGAATAACTACTGTTATAGGGGACCTATAACACTGTTTTTAAAAATAGTTGCAATTGGCCTATTCAAATTTCGTAGGATTCTTGTAGTGAGCTCCTTTTATATTCACTAGATTTTATCCATTTAAAAAATAAATCATAGAAGAACTTCAGTCATTGGTTGAAGAACCTACTTCTAATCATCCACCCCGCATCACATCAAATACATGATAGGGTAACTCCAAGAAATTATCCCCGTACATTGATTTTTCTACCATAATCTACTTATGGATTCCTCACAATCATCCTTCAAATGATATTATAAAAAACAAGAACATTATTAACATAAACACATTAAATCAAAATGAATAATCAAAATAAAAAATGATTATGTGATTCAAATCATTTTTCAACATGAATATATGAATTGGGGAGTCCCATTTATTCCATCGGAAACATGATGCATTTGAGTTTCAATGGATAGTATCCTCTCACTTCCCTATTAAATTCTTTGATAGTTATAAATGAAATATTATAATCATTTCATCTTACCTATACTCAATCATACTTTTTGACAAAATACTTATTCATTTTATCATTCCATCATCTAGATGCACCTAGTTTTTCACCTCCTACAAGAGCTACCTACTCATATCCCTTATGATCTATCAGTATTTATCAACTCGTGACCCTTAAAATTTCATTATCAAATTATACAGGTTGACCGACTACAATTTTTAAAATTTCCCCATATGTTAATATAGTAAAAAATTCCTCCTACAAATTAATGAACTTTTTTACATGATGTGATAAATTATTGAACCTTTTTTATCTATAACTGTGGCTTCCAATACCTAATGAATAGTGAAAGTCATCCCCACATCACTTAAAATAATATAAAGAGTCATTATTTTTTAATTTAATAGGAATTAATTTCAAGTATGATCATTAAAACTCATGTAACTCATGACATTATATATATTAATGACCAATGTGAGTACTCTGTTAAGCTACTATAAGTTCCCCCTTCCTTATACCTCACGTAATCCCAATGAACCATGACCATCTCCCCAATTACATGCATAAAATTATCTATTCCATATTTTAATGACTGAGATATCCATTATGATCTATCTACAACAATGGAAGTCATTTGTATACGTCCAGTAATTGAACCTTCTAGTGATGGCATGTCCATGAATGCATCCATCAAACTAGCCTCCTAAGGAACTATTTAGACTTCCTTTGGAATCTTTATTATTAAGGATTATGGAAAACACATATAGCCACCTTTAGAATTTATTTTAAACTCTATTTCTCTTCATAAATACATTATTCTATAGTGATGTTGTTATTTATTCATCCAACACATTCCACTTGATACATCCTGATAACGAACTTCCAGATCATGGAAACATGTCCATGAAAACATTCATCATATAGAACACATTAATTGTAACACTATTTTAAGGAAGTTATCATTACCATATGTTTATTTTTTATTTTTTTACCTACAACCAACGTCTATTTACATTATAATAACCTAGATTACATGTGGTTAATATTAATAAACATCTTATCATATCGTGATTTTTCATCTATATGACTTGTTTTGTGATAATGTATGAAGAGTAACTAGCACTCTACAAGATCATATTTGATATCTACTATGATGAGAACCTCAAATTTTCAAAATAATATTTTTAAATATATGTAATGTAATAATAGATATCAATTTTTGGGTCAAAAATGAGCCAATAAATCAAGGGTGGAGACTTATAGTACTATAATGAACCTTCTCAGGTTATGTTTCCTTAGAAATTTCTAGTGAAAGAGATAATGAGAATGTGACCCAAAAATGGAGAATCTATATTTATATATATCAATTATTGTGTTTATCTATGTATGTGTTTATTAATCATTATACTTTAAGATCATTATTTATGGATATTAAATTTTGTGTAATGTTATGTACTAATGAAAACCATGACAACCTTTATTTTCCGCGATATAGGATACATTTGGGGAAAAGTGACTGATATTGCATTAATGCATAATATGAGAAATTATTTGTCCATTATGTTCTTTAATGTATGTGTATATATTATTCCCTTTGTTGAAAATAAATTATCCTATACCAGTCCTCGATTTTGGTGTTCTAAGATCACATTTACATCTATAATGTCAAAGAAAGAGAAATCAAGCACAAATTTTCATGACACCAACCTGTGAATGACTTTATTAGATATTTCTTGATAATGGGATTATATTATAATAAAAAATAAGTGTATATATGTGGTTTTTTTGTTGATACATTAAATTCCATATGTATAGGTTTCTTTCCATGTTGGTAGATATTATCCTTGGACATTGGGTGGCCTCACTCAATGCCATTTTGAATGAGGCCTAGAGGGTCACACACTTTGTGTATCCAGATATTTAATTAAATATTAAATAATAGATGATTTTTAATATATTGAATAAATTTATTTTTCATACATGCTTTAATGATTATTTTTATTCCATGGTCTTGCATATTCAGTTAGTAGTTATTTGGGAGAATATTTTTTTAGTAGAATATTTGATAAATATTTATTTATTTTTTAGTGAACATGATATTTATTTATTTATTGGTTAATACTGAATTAATACTTATTTATTAAGTAAATATTCACTATTAAACGACTGATAAATAAATTCAAGGAATTTCAGGTCAATTATTATGGTCTTTTGGGAAATAATATTTATTAAATATTACCTGAAGAAATTGTAAACAACTTATTCAATAAATTATATACTATTAAAGTATTGGCTTTACACCTATGATGGTGTAAAAAAGAAAAATAATATTATTATAATTATAGAAAGATGGTTAAATAGGGATAAAATAAATAAAAAGGGTTTATATAAAAATATAATTTTCTAACAATAGTACTTTGTAAAACAAAGTATATTATTTCTAACCCTCATTCTATCAGATAGTCATTCTTAGGGCTTATTTTTATGTGGTTTCAAAAGATTTTAAATTAATTACAATGAATATTCTCAAGATTTCAATGTTTAATTAAGAAGTTGGAAATTTTGAAACTGGTGTTAAAATTATATAAAATTAAAAAGTTTTTTATGAAATTTATGTTTTGTTTTCATTATATTATTCAATATATTTAACATTTTTATTTAATGATTCGAATGTTTCATGATTTTTTAGTTGTTTTACTTGAGGAAAAAAATTCCAAGATCATTTTATCCATCAACCAAGTGGAAACCCCCATATATCTATCCTAGTAATGTTTTACATCCATACAACAATAGGGATAGACCATAATATTTGATAGTGAATGTGGGAATCAAGCCCGTGTGGTGGCCCATAGGGAATCAAGGTAGTAAGAATTAGAGTATGGTCCAAGGCCAAAATGGGCCACATAGTGCTAATAATCTGGGTCTGTGTATGTTTTAAAAGGATATTTTCCCCATTTTTTGTGATTTGAGCCCTAGTCCTCCACTTTATCTTATAAATCATATATGTATCCATGTTTGGTTATAATTTGGGAAAGAGTACTCGGGTTACTATTCATTTCCTTTTTAATTCTCGAATTCCCCCTCAGTAATATCATTCTATCCATCTACACTACAGCTACTACACATGAGGTCATCATTCATCATTTCAACTATTAAAAAATCCAAGGCCAACCACCTATCAATCAGTCCGGATCCGTACACCACTATCAGGGACCCCAAATCTCCTTGGATCACATCTTACATCCCGGTAGACACGGAGGAAGTCTATTTCTAACCACCATAGTCCAAATCGAAGGTTAGAGTGGTTGAGGAAGAGGGTATGACCACTACCACAAAAACATTTCCTAACCACTAATTCCAAATAGAGTTGTATATCCCAATTCATCCCACAATGCATCACATGCACCACAAAACCATTGTCTCAATGAACCAGTTTGACCACCGCCTATGATCTCCCATGATCTATATATAAATATTTAAAATATAAAAATATTAAATATTGAATGATTATACAAGTGAGATACAAGATGGAATACTGAAACCCTCACTCAATTTAGAAAAGTATAAATAACCACATGTTTCAGAAGTGTTTACATCCCTAATAGGGAGATGTCTAATGGTTGATGCTACCAAATTTGTTTTCATTTATTTTACTTTTATTTTTTATGTTTTATATTTTAATTCATATAAATATCATAAATTTATTTTCTTAAATTAGAATTCATCCATTTTTGGATATTTTCATTCTTCAACCCATTTCAAACTCCTCTTTTCTTTTTCTCAATTCCCCCTTTTCTATTTCTTTCCTATTATTAAATTCCACATTCTCCCTCTTCATAATCTCTATTTATTATTTCATATGTTTGAGTTTTTTTAATTTTATTTCCACTCTAATTATTATGGTCTTTATATTTTATATATGTTTATTTTTCAATTTTCACTTCTTTTAATAGTGTCCTCTTACCCAAAAAAATTTATGGACTAATCTGAGGGTTATACTAGGGGAGGTTTGTGGTGTATTCCATTCATTATATTCATAAATTCATAAATTTTTTTATGAATGTGGTGAACATTAAGGAAGTTAATGAGTGTGGGGATTTACAACCATGACATTGAGCTCAAACTCATTTCCATAATTTTATTAAGGCCTTTCCCTCACTTGTACTAAATAATAGATGCTCATACAATAGATTTGGTAAATTTAGTGGATGAAATGTCATTTAATAGAGCTATATCCTGGAAGGTGGAAGACACTCAATTGACTCATTCCAAAAAATGTCAATATAAAAGAAGGTGAAATTAGGATTTCTAATGGAATTTAATATTTCAAACCACTAACTAAAAGTATAGAAATTCATGAATTAGATCTCACAATTTTTTTTATCAAACTAAATTTTATCACCATCATAAAGAATGATGGAACCCAAAAACCAAACCACAAGGGACATGTTCTTTCTTTTGTAATAACATTCTATCATTTCATGTTTGTATAAATTTTCTAATTTCTTTTATTTTTTCAAAATTCTTTTCCTTCATGGAATAAATAAAATTAACCAAGAAGAATTAGATTCTATAAATTATATTATGTAGGTCAAAGAACTATGAAGGTCCGAAAATGATATAAACCTATCTTACCACTATACTAAATTAGGAAAATAAATTTTCTCTTAAGATTCCCAATAGTAGGTGTTCAATAAAAAGTGATTTAATTTTCTGGGATCTAATAAAAAATTTATTCAATTTTTCTATTTTCCAAATTTTGAAACACTTCACTGATTAAAAAAAAAATTCTCCCGTGATGTTTTTAAATTAACATTTTTTTCAATTCATGTAATCATTACTTAGGGAGAAAATATCAAAAAAAGGTTATATTCATGCTGATAAGTACCTCCTAAAAAATCACGATGATATCACAGAACTAACCAAAAATATGATGAATGGGATTAACACAAGAATTTAATTTTTTAATTTAGATGATATGGTTGAGGATGAAATAGTTTATTATCAATGACTAATTTCCATGGAGGATGTTACATTAAATTTTCATAATTGAATTTAAGAAATGAAAGAGTTAGAGGTCCAATTCATGGAATATTAATAGTGAAACCATTCTAAGAACTAGATTGATGAGAACTATGAAGAGTGAGAGAGTGAAGATGAAGACTCAAATGCTAATAGGAATATGGGAAATTATTTAAATATTTTATGGATTAACTAGATATAATATGAAATACAATGAGATCTAACCATATAAAATATTTTATATTCACTGCCTAACTACCATTTTCTTTCCATAGAGTAAGACACCACCCCAGTGGTGGAATTTAAAGAAACTATATAGGATCTTGACTACCTACCTCCACTTTCTCACATCCAACATGAAATAGTTGTCACTATTGATTAATAGATTTCATGTAAACTAGTTTAGGGATTTTAAATTTTATCAAAATCTATTTCATTTTAATTTATTTAGTATAAATTGAGTATTAAATCCAATTGGTTTTCATTTTATGTGTCAAACAATTCATCCTATGCCTTATAAGAAAATGATGAAACTAAGAATTCATCCACTTAGGAACACATGGAGCACCAAATTTTTGTTGAAAAAGAATTTCAGGAATCCCATGGGGAATCCCTAGTGGAAAATCATGAGGAAATCAAGAAAAATTCAACTGATACTGAAAGGGATATATTTTATATAAAAAATTAAAATTAAATTTTTATTCACTTAAAAAATAAAAACTTACATTCCCCTCAAATATTTAAATAATTGAGCCCATATTGATCCAATGTTTGAAAAATATATAGAATGTTTCACAAATAGAATCTAAGTAAGAGGATGATCTATACCTCTCACTATGAATGCTATGAAAGTTTAACATAATGTTGAATGGGAAGGATTTGGTATACTTTATCCTCGAGTAATTGATCTCAATGATATATGATGTGCAACATAGGAAAAGTCACAAGTGCATGTTCAAGTCATATTATATCCATCCACCATCAACATTTTGATAACAGTTGGTACTTACCTTTAGATGTAGTGAAAATCCACGGCCCACATGGGTGATCATACAATCATTTATTTATACTCTCATTCCTGGATTTAAATTTAATTCATAGTATTAATCAAAGATAGATCCCACTCTTCCTTATATTTTCTTTTCTTTAATGATATGATCCTTGAGTTTTAATGAATAAATTTATTTTTTAGGTTCATGATGGAACAAGAATGTCCACAAATTGGCATGAAAGGAAAGAGGAGGTTTAGGTGAACAGGAGTTCAATTTTATTATTTATTATATGTACTAGCTTTTTTTGAAAGAAAATAATTTTGATATTTCAACAAGAAATTACATGCCTATAATTGATGTTATAGTTTAATTAAATTATTTAAGAGACGTCAGTTTCTTAAGAATCTTGTGATTAATAGTTTTATATTTCAATATTAGTAATATTTAATTATTAAATCATTAAATTGAAACAAGGATATTTAAATGAGGACTAGTGATGTGTGGGGATTAGTTGACTCATATAAAAGAAATTGAACAACATTTTTTCTTGGTTTTAATGTCTAAAATACATGTGAATTAATTTTTTATTATTAATCATTCATTTTTTGATTTTCCAATTTTATATATCCCATTCCTAAGAGGATTTCTAGACTAAGTACTTCCCATTTATTCTTAATCATATTCCATGGGTGATATTTTGACATGCCACCAAATAGAGATTTATTTGATATTTTCAAAGCTACGACTATATAAAAAAACATTTAAAAAGATTGAAGAATATTTTGGAAAACCCTTATACATGAAATCAACACTTACAATAATAATTTTTTGTCCCTTATAAACCATGATTATCATTTTTTAATGAGCCATGATACATGCCATTTTTTCCATTCATTCCCTCCTCTTAGAATTATAATCAACTTTTTATGATTATTTTTCGGGTAAAGGGTTTCATGGAGAAGGGGAGTAATTAAATTGTAAGAAAGAGTTTTGGTGATTCTATATATTGGGATTAATAATGTTTTATATTCATTATACACTTAATTGTTCTTCCCTTCATAAAAAAGAAAAAAATAAAAAAAATAAATTAATAGGGTTTGAATTTGAATAATTAAATTTCGCCATCAATGGAAAAATTCTTTTTATCATATGTGGTTTTGGTGGTGGAAGGGATGTTTATACTATGAATGAATTTAGAAAAAGGAAAAAAATGTTCTTTGAAAAAAATTATAAAAATACAAAAGAAAATCAAGAGGTTGTATCAATCATTCATTGTAATTTTCATTGATAATAATCTTACATTATGTTTTGGGGGAAGTGGCAGTTTCTACATTGACGAGATAATGTAATTACACTTTCAATTTTAATATCATGTAAAGTATTTGAGAGATGAACCTCATCCTTAAGCCTTTATATTTAAATAGAAATTCCCACTTACCTTAATATATAGGTTCATTAGACACATTATTTCATGTTCTAATGATTTTATTTTCTTTTTGTCTATATAATGTGGATAAAAGAGTTCCATTACAATATTATGGATACATACCATCTTCTCATGATATGATGAAAACTATACATGAATTTATATCATGATATATGAGTGAAAATATTAAAAAAATCTATAGATCATGATTTGGAATGGATAAAATTAAATAATTGAGGAATATAAATTAATTAAATGAGAAGTTCTATCAATTTTAAATTGGAAAAAGTAAAGTTATTTTTATTGTTTATTTGAAAAATAGTTAATTATATTGACATTTTATGTTTATTTTTAATAATTTTATTTTATATTGTAAATTATTTTATTTTATTACATTAACAATTGAATAATTATAACAATGGTCCCAATTATTTTCAATGTTTTGATTTTATGCTTAATGAATGACATGGTTTTTGTGTGGGAGTATTTGAAATACTAAATTTTCAATATTTATTTAAGTTGTTTCAAATTATTTTTTAATGAATTTCCATGGATATTATCATACATTTCAATATATAATTCCAAAGATGGAAATTGATAAAGTGGAATTAAAATTATTTTAAATTAATATTTTTTTTATTAAATTAATTTTTTATTCATTTAATTATTATATTTATTTATCTTTTTTATTTGAATATTAATATTTTCATTGATTTTGTAGTTGTTTTACTATACAAAGGAGGGTCCAATCTCAAGATATCCCAATCCAATTGGAATCCCACACCACATAGAAATCCAAGTAGGTTCAATCGACTAGAACACTATAGGAAGGGCCTGTATGAGTTGGAAGAGAATGGAGGAATCAAGACCATGTGGGGTCTTATGGGGGATTAGGACCATGTGTAGTAAATATAGGGCCAAGGCCACACATGGGCCATATTGTGCTTGTGACCTAGATGTGTGAAACTAGTTTTTTTGGATCCCATCCACAATACAGTTTATTTGAGCACTGATCCCACACATTGGATTATAAAACATTCCCCATCAATATTTGGTTTTGATGTTGGAAAAATTACTTGTTGTAATGTTCATCCCCTTTTGAAATCCCCTAAACCCCTATGACGTTATATCATATTTCCGATCTCTATAATATATGAACTTCATGAGGTCTCTTGTCACTATTTCAACTCCTGAAAAATCCTTGGTAAACCATGAGTCACTCAGTCATCAGATACAATATAATAATGAGGTCCACTGGTCACCATGGATCTCATCATTCATCTCGGTTGACCCTAAGGAATCTTACATTGAGCCCCCTATGACCACTTATAATTCTATTGGTTTTAAGTAATAGAATATGGAAACTTATTCAGCTACAAGTTGTCACCACCACTTCCACATGGAGTTCCAAATCTCCATGCATCCCTCCTCCAATCCAATACCCCAAAAAGAGGTTTCCTGATAAACCAGATCATAAACCACTGAAAATCCTACAGGATATATTGAAGGATATTAAAGATATTAAAATTTTAAATATAAAATTAATATATATGGATTATATTTTAAGGGATACTATCGCCCTCCGGTAGTCTATAAAATGAAGAAGCGCCCCATGCTGGGAAATATTTCACATCTATGAGAGGGATAATCTTGAAGGTTGATGCTACTGAATTGTTCTTCTTCAATTTGTTTCTTAGTTTAATTTTTTATTTTAGTATGTTAATTCATTTAATTATTTTAATTTCATTTTAATAAAAACATTCAATAATTTTTTGGATATTTGTGTTTCTACATCCCCTTTCAATCATCAGATCCTATTATTCTCCATTAGTCTTTATCTTTTTTATATTTTATTTTAGATATTATTCTCCCACTTCTTGTTGTCATTATATTATTTTATGTGTTTTACTTTTATATCTTATTATTTTCATCCCTCTCACCCTTCTATTTTATTATTTTACTTTTATTTCCTTATAAATCTTCACATTTCCCTAATTTCCTTTGTGAATTCTAACCAAAAACTCTAAGGGGATAACCTAAGGATTGTATTAGGGGGATTATGTGGCATTTTCCATTCATTATGTACTTAAATTAATATCTTAGGTTTAGATTGTGTAGATAATAAGTAATGTTCACAAGCGTGATGATTTCCATCCATGATAATGAACTCAAAATCATTTCTATATTTTTAATATTAATTTTATATCCCATCTAATAGATAAAATATATTCACACAAATGAGTTCAACCATTTATTGTAGAAAATAATATATGAGGGTGTTATTTCCTAGAAGGTTTCATTGTATTGATTGAGGTGTTCCCCCAACCTTGATTTCATGTGGATGTGGAAATATGATTTGTAATGGAATTAACTAATCCACACAAGTAATTAAGATAATTATAATTCTTCATGAGATCATATAATTGAATTTTCAACGTTAATTGAAACACAAAAAAAAAGAATGGCGGAACACATAAACCAAACCAAAACGTCTATGTAATTTCTTTTATAATAACATTATGTTATTTCATGTCTGTATGAATTTTATCATTTATGTTCATAAAATAATATTCTTTCATTAAATGAGTGAAAAATATTAGTATTGTTAAAATACATCCATTAGGTGAAAAACTATGAATCTCCTGAAGTGAGAAGACACTGGATAGACTCTCTGATACATTAAAAAATATACCATTCCCTAAAAATGTGTTCCATCATTAGAAACTATGATTTTTGTGAACAATGAATCTGAATAATTCATTGAATCCCTGGATATCACCTCTCCATGAATTATATCAAGTGTATAGAGTGATCCTCATCCACCACCCCTCTATATTATAAATAGGTTAATTGGAATCATTCATCATAATGATTCTCATGGTGATCAAAGATGAACAATGAATGAATTAGGATCTTTAATGCTAGAACCCAGATATTTCTATTGTAGATCTCAATGGATAATGATAAATGTGTGGATCACCTCTATTGGGAATCTATATTACATTTCAATGAATCATGACCTTCAAAATATAGACACATTGTCAGAAACATATATGAGGAAATAATTCAATTCAACTTTATTGTAAATAGATTAAATTATTTATAAATAATTATTTAATGATCCTATTTTTTTGTTTATGGGTTATAATATCAATTAGTCTATGACTCAATTATGTTGGTCGTGATGTTTTTAATCGATTTAAAACTCATATTAATCATAGATTGTAGAAAAAAAATTAATTTTGGGAATCCCCACTGGTGTATACATTATGCTTATAAATTCTAGTGGTAACAAATAGGTTTTATAGTTGTCTGTAACTATTTGAACATCATTAACTGATTTATAAATGTAGCGTAATTTTTCAATACCAGTATAATAATAAATTAATTCGAATCATGAGAAATTAAATAATTCCAATTGGTTCTTTCAAATACAATATACATATAGATTAATTTTAAATTAATAAGATTAATGGAACTCATCAAGAGGTGTTAACTATTCTGGATGTATAGTATAAGAGTACATGGAATATAGACCATTGGATCATGATGTGTACCCATGTTCTATGAATTAAGAAAACAAAAAAATTAATTTGGATATTGTTTATGTAGTTCACATGGTGTGTCTTTAATAATCAACTTAATGACTGGGGCATCCCAGAACATGGTTATCTGGACTACCTTATATGTCACTTATATACCCAAATATTAACACATTATCTAAATACATTATTTTTATTTGTAACAATACATACATAACTGGGGATCACGTAAATTAGAGACCACATTTTGTGTACCCCACATACAAATTGGGTAATATTTAAATTTTCACAGCAAGAAAGCACTCATAGCCTCTAGGATAGTCCTGCAAATTGGCACTTAAGAATTATACACCACGTATAACTTCCTAGGACATGACTTTTATATTACCCAATTGTAATGATTTAAAAATTAATTTATTAATCTATTTTACCCATATCAAAATGTTTTTAATGTTTCATTTATTTTACTTTTATATTCCATGTGATGGGTTATATATTCATTAAATATAACCTAAATTGTTGTGTAATATTCAGAATTGCATATCACGTCATAATACAGAAATTAAATCATAATCAATAAAATAATACACCCTATATAAATAACATATGTTCCCTATGTCATTTAGTTGACTTTTATATTCTATGAAATTATGTGACAAGATGTGAATACAACATGTAACATGATTAAATAGTATTTGAATATCACAAACATTTGGTAGTTTGGATGGGAACTCATTGTGTGACCTCGATTGTACATTTTTGTAAAAAAATATTTAAAATAAATGTACTTAATTTGTTTAAAATTATTATGGAAAATAATATATATAAATTTTTGAGGAGATTTTGGGTAAAATAATTTATTGATTAATGAAGATATTTAATTTATTCAAGTAGGACTTATCATAAATATTATCAATTTACATTGAATTTTAATTTATTGAATTCATAATTTATTTCATGTATATGGTTGATCATGAGCATAGAACAGACATTTATATGTGATCGATTTCATTTTATTATATTATTATATTATATTTAATGTTTTCATGTCATCCCTCCTATTGATATATAAGGGAATGTATGCCCAATGTTTCATTTTATATAAACCACATTAACCAATCCTTTGGTCCCCCTTGCATGTATGTGTGTAAACTATTATATAATGGATGTATGAACAAAGTGAGTGGAGGTGTTTCATTTCTAGGGCCAAGGTTGAACCAAACAAAGAGATAAATGGGAGGATATTCCGAAATCTATAATAAAAAAAGAATGACACAGTGCAAGGTGTATTCTAAGAAGGCCGTGAATTATTTTAAGATCAGTAAGATAAACTAACCAATTGTAATTTATCATGATAATAAAAATATTATTATATTATTTCTATTAGTGATCATGGATAATTTTGTTATATATTTTTTTCTATCATCACATGGAATAATCAATTGATAAGAATTAATGATAGGACTAAAATAAATTGGATTATACATAAATTTTATCGAATATATGGTTTATCAAATAAATAAACATAATATTAAAATAATATAATAACGATAAAATGGGAAATTTAAATATAATTTTATTAGTACCATATACTATATATATTAAGTACACATATGATGGTTGACTATTAGTTTTTCATATGATCATAATAATTGATAATTATTCATATAGAATTCAAACATTATGATATTGAGTGGATGAGATCTTGAGGAATGACTTTCTAATCATAAAACCATATCATTCATGTTTCATTGTTATATTATAATCTTTAAACACATGTAATGGTCTCCTGACATGTCATTATTATCAGTAAATACTATTTTATTACATAATTTTAGGCATGATTAAAACCAATTAATTTTTTCCTTTACATGTCACTAAGATTTGGGTGCACCATAGTAGTATATTATTGATCAAATGATCAAGATTTAATTTTTTTGCTTCTAAAAAGAAATGTTATTTTGGGAATGTATGGTCCTGATGGTAGTAATTTAACTAAATCCTTGAACATGGTAAAAGAAGAAAATTACATCGACTATGGTCAAAGAATAATAAATATATAATGGATGAAGATTAAATGTATGTGTCCTCATTTATGGGATATCATACAATAAAAATATTATTTTACCCATCGTGTGTTCTTATAAAAGGATACAGTTCCCATGATTATTCCTCATTTTGTTTCGGGCCTAGACATTGTTCATGACTCAATGCATAGTATATGAAAAAAATCATTTCTATCATGATATTGGCCTAGACGGTCAGACACTGAGCCTATTCAAATTTATTTCCTATTCAAATGAATAGGTGCATAAGAAAAAGTGGGCCCCATCACGAGGTCAGAAAGATTCCTATGAATAAATGACCACCAATGAATAAATTAATTAATTTCTATTTGAGTATAGAATAATTTTTGTTTAATTTTTTTATATAATGAATTAATTCGTATTTATGTCAATAAATCAGAAATTATTTAATGAATAAATATAATTTTAATATAATAGATTTATTTAATATTTATGGTAATAATAAGTTTAGTTAATGACTCAATTTTATCACATAATTTTTTTATAATATTTAAATTAAGTGACAAAAAGTAAATGACATTTATGACATATTTTATGGGTCATAAAATTTATTTTATGGGTTTTTAGTGGGGTTTAATTATATGACGATTTGTGTTCTCTTTCCATATGTTTAATCCCTACTCTATAAGGGGGATATTTTTTCTTATGGACTATCAATCCAATTAATTCTGAGATATCCTCTATTCTCCCTCACATATCCTGGAGATAGAAGCCATCATTCCCCATAATCGATCAATGATCAACCTTTTAGATTGACGAAATGGTGTATTTTTTATCATATGGACATTGAAGGAATCGAGACATATCTAAGCTCACACCGAGATATCAATTTTAATAATTACGAAAGTATTTATAAGTATTTGTGGATGATCTAGAGGGATACAATTTTTATTCCCTCGAGAAATATTCATTGAAGTTAAGAGAATATTGAACATTACCTCAAATTAAATGATGTGATATTTTTCAATTAATGCATAAATATATTCATGTGAGATCATAGTTCATTTTTAAGGGCTATAATTTCTATATTCGACATTGTTGGGTTGATGTGGTGACGAAATATTTTAAATCTTCAACCCATCTTATACTGTTGTTGGACATAATACCTTCAATTGGTATCAGGGTTTTCAAGTGATAAATTAATCCACAGAAAAATTAGTTTTCTTTAATTTATTGTATTGGATATCATAATAGTCTCACTTCACCAAACAAGGATTTAATATGAAATTATATAGAAATGATTAAACCAAAATAAGTTCTAAATATGATCTATGATGAATTTTTGAAGGTTATAATTTCATGAAAATTTATATTAGTGTGTGTGTGTTATATTTCTAACTGTAAGATATGTACAATTGTTATTTTCTATGAACCTAAACTCTAACCAGAATTCCATTTTCAAGAACTATTTTTACTAGTGGGTATAATTCCATGGATTTGGTAATCACACAAACAAAAAACTTTTAAAAATCCTAAAGGCTATAAAATTTGAAAAATTTGTAAAAAATAAGTAGAAAAGGGGAACAAGGTTCATCCATCCACCATTAAAAAAATAATAATAAATTTTAAATTTTGGGGGGTCAATGCTGAGCTTCTATTTAAAAAAACCTTTTTTAGGATAGCTTCATCCCCCCCTCCATTTAATCAATTCAACCACACCAATTTCAGAGTGGCAATGGCTGAAGACCTACATATAGAATCTAGTTCTAATAAAAAAGTAGAGGGGCAGATGATCCCCACATACCCTCTCTTATAACCCACCCAATTTGAGGTGTAGTTTTATCGGACCAGTTCAACATCCTTAATGCATCATCCTGACATAATTTCGGACCCAAAAATTAAAATGAAACATTTTTAAGGGGTTTTTCGGTCACCCAAGGGAAAAATGATTATTAAAAGTTTCAATTATTTATATATTTTTTGGAGTCTGTTATAAGTTTCAAGGAACATTAAATTAACATTTTATGATTTAAAATTTTAAAAAAATTGATTTAATTATTTAAAAATGGTCTTTAGAAAAATTTATTTCAAATTTAATTTTCTTATGTCTTTATATTATATATCAAATTAACTAGATCATTTAGCATCTAATGTATTTATAAATTATTATTTTATTAATTAATAATTTCCTACCATGTGTTGTATGTAAAAACTATTTTATGGTAAACATATTGTCTTTTACAAATTTATCTGTACAAGGGTTTGTGTGTCCATCATTATAATTATAAATGTATTATGTAATTTCGTGGGTGTTCATTTATTTTTTAACAATGTTATAAGTTGTCGAAAATAACTAACCAATGAACTATTCTATATAGGACATGAATACATTTTACATGGGTTCATGCTATGATAAGTGTGAAAAATGAATAAGGTGTAAAACCCCTAGGGTTTCAGTTAAATCATTTATGTTCATTGGGTCAAAAATACCAAATTTTAAAGATCAGTTGAAAAATTTATTTAATTTACACATGAATAATTATAATTATGTAGATATTAATTTTTATTAAATTATTTAAAATAACAAACTAACATTCATAGATTAATAAAAATAAAGATAAAATCAATTTCTGTTTATTTAATTTATTGTTTATTTGATATCATGAACACATTGTGTAAACATATAAAATAGAAAATGAATTCACTTATTATGTAATAATAAAAACCCTCAAAAATATATTATTTCATAACTTCTTCCATCCCTTATATTTGAAAAAAACTATATGTACGAGGTTATAATAAACTCTAGCTGAGGGTGACTACAACTACTGGGCATTTTAAATGTGAGATATGGGTCGAATTAACTAAATAATGTTGAAAATAATTGTCATTGTCCATTTCTATGTCACTTTAATGGAAATGTGTTTTTTGAATCATTGTAATGATTCTTAGAAGCTAATATTTTACACAATAATTAAAGGATCCATGATTCAATGTGGATGGCCATCTTAGTTCTTATATTGAAACTATTTGACGAGTTATAACAATAGATATAAATTTTAGGAGAGGTTTTGATTGTCCTTACCATAATACTCATGTTATGGAATATTTTAAATCTAGTATTTATGGATAATATGTTTGATAAAATAGTGGGATTAATTTAATGAATAAATTATTTGATAATGTCTAAATTTTTTTAATGATAAAATATTAAATTATAAGTGTATTATTTGTAGATAGGAAGGAAATCACTAGAAGATGTTCAATATAATTATGATAAATTTTGGATAAACATAATATCATGACTTGACCTAACTTCCTAGAGAAGTAATGGTGTATGCAAATAGTACTACACGAAGAGATGAACCATTATGGGCTAGAGTCCCCACTTCCTGTTAAGAATCCTTAGTTAGAGAGAATGGTTCAAAAATACAATTATAGGAAGAATCTATATGATGAATTTGATGTATAATATATCATGTTGTCATATATGGATATTCAACTATAGAAAATGCATGAGGATAAAGACGTCTAAAAGATGTTATGTCACATCTAAGAGTTATATTAGGACATAACATGGAATAAAAGATATCTAAAATCATTTGAATTTAGAGGTGAATAATTTCATAAGGGAATCAATACGGACCTCAAATATTCATGATAATTGGGTAAATCGAGAGACATGAATCCCTTGGGTTCAAACAGAACATAGAAGTGGAAACTGATCTCATTATTTCCTCTATAACACCATGATCCTCAAATTTTATTTTCAATTATAACATGGATTACATGGAAAATTTCTTCCTGGACAAATTTTCCTTAGTTAACAAAGATTGTAAGGATATGAAGTGGTCTAACTAATTAGTCATTATGGTGAAAAGTATAGAACGGGGAAGACTAAATGGTCTAAGGATAATCCCTAGATAAATACACAAATTCCCCATCCTCCAAAAACCCCAATGATACATAGGAAGTACTATGAGAATTGGTTTTTATTCTTTAAAAAGGCCTAAAACATCCACTGATATAATAATTACATGGCTAGTGAAAAAAATCCATTTGATGCTTCTATATCAGGTATTTTTCTAATTTAATTCAATTTTTATTTATCTATAATTTGGGTATTGGATAAAAAATGTTGCTAACACATTTTTAATTATGTACATGAAAATAGTATATTATTTACATTTCAAAGATCATGGAGAATATATGGACAACAGTAGTGCGAGACTAGTATCCATGGAAGTGGAATATTTTCATCTGACTCTACAAAGGCGGTTTAATTCTTATATTAATTAATTGTTATTATGTCACATTATTCACTAGAATCATACTCTTAGTTTATATTTCAAAACCAATAGGATTTTATTTCATACTTGCAAATAAATTTCATAATCTTTTTAGGATAACATATATTATGGTTAGGTTCATCCTAATAATTGGTTGTGTATACATGAACATGAAAACACGATACACGAAAAAAAGGAAAAACTACTAATCGTGAAATATTAAATATGCACCTATGGAAAACTAGGGGTTTTCATGTAATTGAGTAGCGTTTATATAAATTACTTTCAGAAGAGTTTTTTTGACTCCACTATGTTAGAAAACATAGATGTTTTCAATTATTGTTTAAAATAGTAGTTACCCAAACACACTTCAATGTGAAAGGAGTCAGGGTCACCGAACTATTGTATTTAATTCATCTAATGTATGTGGTATATTTTTAATAGATGCTTGGAGTGTAATTTTATACATCATTAATTTTACCTATAACTATAGTAGGTGTGGATTTATCTACCTAAGGATATATAAGTTAGATTAATTTCAAGAGTTTAAGGAATAAAAATGTGAAGTAGGAAACCATATTGGTATGACGAATTGGTACTTTTTTTAGAGTAGGGAATAGTGAATCTCAAATAAGATATTATTGATCAAATAAAATAGTGTGGGATAGTATTCCAACTCACTTTTCCTTATACACTATAGTGGAATTGTCTTAGTGAAAAATGGAATTAGACCCTGGTAGCCATGATCAGATTAATGATTAATTTGGAAACTCTTCCATTATCCATTTGGGAATAAAAGTTATAAAAAAAAAAAAAATTGTGTTCTAATGAAATAAATTGGGGATTTTGTATGAGTTGAGGTATGGAAAGAAACCCAGTCTTTCAAACATCTGTTTGTAGGAATGATAGTATTTTCACAACATTATACCTAGTGAAAAATTGGAATCCCAAAGTATAACATTCATCTCTACAAGTCATCCCAAAAAAACAAAAACACATTATATATATTACCATTTGAATAAAAAAGTTGATTTTGGAAAGGTATTACATATTTCTACAAAGGGAAAAAATTTCCATTGGAATCTTTGGGAGAAATAAATACTCTAATGAAGTTACAGCTCCAGATTTAGAAAATTTTGATCATGAACAATATCCATTAGAAATACTGGAAGATGAAGATGATATCAAGGCATCAGTATCATATAGCGCTACTTCATATGTTAGAGAAACATAAAAATATGTTTTTGTTGTAACTGAGTAAGGTGAAAATTTATGACTATAGAAAAATGAACATCTAACCTTTAAAAATGTAGAATATAGAAGGTTTATTGATTAATAGATAAATACCCAAATTATTAGATATTTTCTAATTAATAAAATAATTTTCCAATTTTGGTAGGACCTTTAAGCATTGTAAAACCCAATTGGATTAAATGAGTATTTAATAAAAAGATGCATATGTATGGAAATGATAATACCTATAAGGAATGAATGGTAGAAAATTGTTTGGGAAACATCAAAGAATTAACTATGAATAATTATTCTTACTAGTTGTGATGCTAAAAACAATAAGATTATTACTTATAACAGTTGTGTTCCATGATTATTACATTAGGAAAATTGATATCAAAACTGATTTTCTAATTGGGAAATAGGTTGATGTTTTCTATATGAATCAACCAAAAGGTTTCTTTAGTACAAAGGGTTCCAATAAATTATATAAGCAACAAATATTTATTGTTGGGATGAAGCATACATCACAGTAATGGAACATTTATTTTGAGGAGGCCATAATAGAATTTGGATTTTTCAAGAATGAAAGAATCTAATGTGTCTTCTTAATGGTTTGTGGGAACAACATCAATTTATTCATAATATATATTTGTTTAATAGTAATTATGGTACAAAAATGGAATGTGTTTTTTTCACTTATGATAGAGTTAAATTAATACTTCTTAATGAAAGACTTAAGTGAAGTATCCTATAAAATAGGGATCCAGATATGTTGAGAGAAATCTATGAAGATTCTAGGGCTATGAAGAAGTATATATACTCATTGGGTAGTCAAATGGTACAATATGGAAAAATATAATATTTGGTAGTTTCTAATGTCACGTGGTATCAATCACTCCAATCATGTATGTGATGATATGAACGAGGATTGGTGTTCCATATTCTTCAATCATGGTGAGATGATATCAAGATAATCCTAGAGAGCTGTAATGGTGGGATATAAAAAATATCAAAAAATAAATGATATATAAAAAGGATTTTTTCCTGGTGTAAGGAAGATATAGGGAACCGGTAGTGTGGGGATACACTGATTCTAGTTTCTAAAAAGATCATGATGATCTTAAATCTTTGTTAAGAATTTTATATTCCCCAAATTGTGCTACAATGACCTATTGAATAACCAAAAATCATATAGATTCTGATTCTATACTAAAATATCTTAATATAGTGGCATATGATGGGGATAGTGAGGAATTATAGATACACAATTATGTTTTAGGCTTTGGTGTTGTTCCAATAAGTGAAAACCAGGTTCTTGTTTATTTTGATAATAAAATAGTCGTAGTACATTACAATGATACTAGGACACACCAAAGGATAACTAAAATACTTCAAAAGTTTCATCTGTTGTGATATTTTACTCAATGTGGAGATGTTTTAGTAATCTGATCAGCCATTAATGGTTAACATAGAAAAACAATGACTAAATCTATGTCTTTGTAGAAGAATGATTCTAATATGAGAGATAGTGGATGTAGGTTCTGGGTGTAGCGGAAGCGCGTAGGTGGGTAAACCCAACATTAATTTTAGCGTAAATAATGATCAAGCTATGATCCATCAGGATAAAAAATTCTGGATCTTCATTATAGAACGAATAATGAAAAATAAATAATGGATTCCTGAAACCATAGATAGGATCATTATATGTTGGTTATAATTAATTTAATTAATTTACAAGAATTACCTTGATGGAATTCATTATTTGTTGATGTTTCCGGTCATGATCCAATGTGATCTGTTGTTGTGTCATAGAATCCAACTGTATGATTCTTCTAGAGGTGATCCACAGTGTCTCTATATATCTCTAGACATCTCTAAAGGGATCTCCGGGTGCTATCATGGAAGATCCTTCATTTGAAATGTCCGCCTTTGATCGCCTTGACCCGGTGGAGGTGGATCTCTCTATCGTAGCTTGAGAGAATTCTTGGTGAAGAAAATATCTCTCTTGTCTTGAGAGATTTTCCAAATCCATTATGCCCAATAACCCAAAAAATGTCTAGGCTAATGAGAAATAAATAATTGGGATTTTTAATTACATTTAATAATAAAATGAATTAATTACCCGAAATAATTTATTCATTTCATTTAATTATTAGTAATACCCCATGTCTAATAATAATAGTTGACTATTATCATTACATGACATCTGTCCAGGGAATTACATCTAATATTATTTAATTAAACAAATATTATTATTTCTCATAGACTCCCAAAAAATACATGGAGTTTATATTTAAAATAGACGGTGTGTAATTTTGAATTTTCCATTTTTCATTATTTTCCCCACCACATTTATTAAACCCTGAAAAATGGATTTTTATTTCTAAAAACATATCACTGCATTACTTGCTAATTAATATATTATTTTTCCCACAATATACTCTCTCGAATAACTGGTGTGGAAAGAAATGTAATCATCCATACTTAAAATATTATTAAACCGCAATTGGGAATAATCTTTATTTAACTTGTGAAATTAATATTTAACTGAGATACATGGACACACTTAGCGTGGGATCCTCTAGGCCACATTCTCAGTGGCATTAGACAGAGCCTACCTAAAGTCTAAGGTTATCTTCTAGCAACACGCCAAGGCGCCTATAGAGAACGAATTTAACACCTCAATGACATGTCACCACCTACAATAACTTACCTTGTAATATAAACTCTTTGTCTCGATATCTCAAATCAAGAAGGTTGCATGCTTGTGCCATCAACCCATGTGCTCGATTATTCTTTCTTTGATATTCTATAACTAAATTTTCCCATTCCTCACTATGGTCTTAGGTTTATTTATTCTATTTAAATTCCATAAAAGGGTGTGAGATATCTACATCCTTTATGAAATAGAAGGGAGAAATCTTTTCTCCCATTATATGTTTATGTAGTATCACTTATGATGCACCCAACGTATCATACCTTGCTGCGAATAGTGTATCTTCATAGTTTTCATCAATACATCTCATTGCATGAGTTATAATACCCATTAATAATAATATTAAATTCTAAGGACTGATACACATGTCTATAGATAGGAACATCCAATCACACTATGAAATGTGGATTTCCAACTGGAGGGTCTCGTTCTAATAATATCCTCCTGAATATTACCAAGGGAGAACACCATGAGAAGGTGCATCAATGTTTTATGATTCCACTTCCCTAATGTCCTTTATTATTCTTTTCCCTCAAATAAAATCATCCAGCCATAGACCATATATTCATGAACATTGTTATGGCACCTCCGGGTTCTCATCATAGTAGTGATTCTGTATGACCCATTAATGCAATGGCTATCCTTAAGGAAATATCACATGAATTGTCACGCAGAAGAACAATCAATATGTGATAAGATGTTTATTAATTAATAAAGTTCAAATTAGTTGGTTCTAGTCCAGCAACTCCAATGGACTCCCACTTGGACTAGATCCAATTGCTTACAACCTTTAACTTGCTAGATATGACTTAATATACATGATTCTGCTGAGATATTACTTTAGTATTGGGCTCTACCACATTATCTTTCATGGAAACTCTGCACACTTCAACTTCACCCCTTTGATAGAAATCTCATAAGAGGTGATACTTTCATAGTATGTTCTTTGTCCATCGATGTGACCATGATACCTTTGTAAAACACCCCACTATAGTATTATCACTCTACAACATGATAGAAACATTACTTCTAGTCACCACATCAAGCTCTTAGATAATGTTATGAATACAGACGGCTTCCTTGGATGCATCAGAAGCTACTATATATTCGGACTTCACATTAGAATCAGCGATAACTGGATGCTTTGAACTCTTCCAGATCACATGTAACACCCCTGTCCCAGTTACCCAGATTCGGTGCATTATTGTGTAACATTGGCATGATCACAAAGATCATGTCTCGAATGACCGATTAGTTTAGTAGCCTTGAAACACTAGATACATTCATAAGTTTTACATTAAATCATAAAGTAATACAAAACTACAACAAAATATTTTCTTCATATCCCCTCATACTATCCCTGCAGGTCATTCATAATATACTTCAACACATCTTGGAAAAATTAAAACATTGAAAGGGGTGATCTCAGATGCTCAGTATGGATAAAAATATAGCGGAAGCATTCATAAATAAACATAAACATTTAAGGAAAGTTATAACTAAAACAAAAGCCTTTTAAACTTGAACTTCAACATAATATGGAAAAAGTAAAATGATATAATTCCATTTACTTATTCACATGGATATTCTACTGGTCGAACAATCAAATTCAATATCAATAACCACTTTCATAATGATGGAATGCATAATGCCAGACTATCGTAACCACATAGCCAACGCCTCGTGCCAACACTACAAATAAGATATTGTCAAAGCCTCATGCCAAGACCCTAGTTTGTCTCATGAGACCTGCCGATGCATCGAGGAGCTATAGCGGGCTCCACCCATCACTTATTAAGTCCAAAGAATTCCTTATATGAAAAGGTTTAAAAATATCATAAACCATAACATAATTTTATCACATAAAACATGCATAAAGGAAAAATAACATTTCCACATTTCAATCTCAAGATATCAATACAACACATTGATATAATAAAACCATTTTCAATACCAAAATAAAAGAAAAGTAAAACTTGGTATTTATTTTTCATTTAAAAAAGTTATGTCTTGTAGAGGAAGCCGAAACTCAAATAATGGTCACGAGGGCAGATAAGTCGTTGTCGCCGTATACGTAAGAAAAAAACATTCCTTTTTTCGTTTAGTAAAAACGCTTCGTATAAAAAGATTCCTTTTGAATAAAAGTAAAAGTCAAAGGGTTTTATACACCGTATAATGGAAAGTTGTGTATAAAACCAAATATGCCTCAATGAAAGGAGATTGAGATGAAGTCTTTACAAAGATAATTTTTAAATAAAATATATCTATTATGTGTATTAACTATATGCACACATAAAGAATGTATAAATACAAGATAATAAATAATAATATCATGAGATAATTTGAAAGTAGGAGATTAACCCAAAGAATGGAAATTGGGTTAAGAAGTTCCCTTACCTCGTGTCCGACTTGACTCGATCGTTCTTTAATCTCTTGAATAATAAAATAGAGTTAATTTATATTTGCTTAAGAACCTTTTTCATGTTCATTATTCCTTTTATATCACTTATTACCATGTTTTGAACATTATGTAATTATTTAAGTTAATAACGGTCATTTTGTCGATCTTTTGTACTTGAGTCAAAAATAAACTTCTTATAATTACAAGTTGTTCATGTGGTGAAATATCCATTATATTAATGAATTATATTCATGATGTAGATATAATATATATAATATATATCCTGTATATACTTGCATTTATAACATTACATAACATTTAGAGGTACGAAATGAAAGGCACCATTCGTGGAGACGGTAAGCCGTACGTATGCATGAATGCTACTTTCATTTCTATTTCATATTTAATCGAATGAAATTATAATTATATAAAGTTAGAATATAATTCTAGTATAATATAATGTATAATACCATTTACTCCATCCTTTATACATCCTACATATGGCATTAACGATTCAAATCACTTTGAGGGGCGGTAGTCCGCACTTCCTAAAATGAAATTATCGCGTTTACCTATAATGGAAATCATAAAGGTATTCAATAAATGAAAAATAAAGAATCATAAGAAAAAAACATAATATATATCATATATAAAAATAGTTTCATCATAATGTCCACCATGAGAGGTGTTAAAAGAGGATTTAACAATCTTCGTTTCGTGAGGCAGTAATTCGCCTCCCACAGAAATAGTATGTTCTTTAACCATTAGACGAAGGTGTGTGTAAGTGTAAATAAAATACTTCTCATAAAAACATCCAAGTTTATTTTGGATACTGGTGTTGTTACAAAATAAAGTAATAAATGTTTTTAGGGGGTTGGGGAAGCAAAATAGAACAAAAGAACACAAGTGAAGACATTACCTTGAAATCGGGTAACTCTTTTTGATTTGAGTCAAAGGCCTCCTTGGGAAGACTTCTTCCCAAAGTGAGGATTCTTGGAGTTATAGAGGGAATTTGAGAGAGTATTTGGGTAGATTTTGGACCATAAAAATGGCTTGAAGGTGTGAATAAGGTGGTAGAGGTGGGGGCCTTTTAAAAGAGGAGAGGAGGGGCACTTTTGGAAAGATTGAAATGTTACTTTATTATGAAATGCTTTTCGGATTCTAAAGGTCCCAAAATGATATAATTCGATGATAAGTTGATAAGGGGTCTAAATATTCTCATCCAATAGGTTTTTGACAAGTGTAAGACTTAGATTTTTCATTATCTTTTCATTTTATTTAAATCGTTAATTAATGAGGTAATCGTTGCATCATCATGGTGTCATAAAAAATTTAATTTATTTAATGTCTAAAAATTATAAAAAAAACAATCATGATGTATGAAATATTTTTATCATTCCAATGAGTATTTATAGTCAAAAATATAAATTATATAATCCAATGTAATAATTGTTTTAGTAAAACAACACATGTTTGTGACAATTTTATTTCTACTTTAAATAAAAACTTATTAATGTCAATTTCTTACCCAAGTGGCTCCATGGGGTCCCCATGTTGACACATGGATTGTATTGTTCGGCCATGACTCATCCAATAATGTTTGGAAAAGTCTCAATATATTTTTATATTTTTATAATATCATTTTTACCTTAAATTTCACTAATTACCTTTAATCGCGATTAATAAAACATAAAAGTTACTATTCACCAAAAAATTATTTTAATCCCATTGAACCACATTTTACCTCCTAATGAAAACCATGTATGTAGGATTTTTAAAATTCAAATCATAGAAGTGGTAATGTTTCATTTACATGAAAAATTAGTTTTTAAACTACCACTTAGTGGTTTCACTATTCATCAAAAATTGAAGTTTTTCAGAAAAATACCAAAAATTAACCCTAAGATATAATTGATATTCTTAATTCAGAAATGGTGTCTATTTTATAAAATTCCAAACATATAAGTTGTATTAATTAATTTTATAATTAATTCCTGTTGTCAAAACAAAAAGCGTGTTTTTAAGAAACAATATCAATCAAAAGATTGACAATTGTTTATGTCCAATTTCAAAGTGAAATTAATTCCAATGACCACCATTGTATAAAATGGTAAAATTATATTATAAGTATACTTTAAAAAGACTCAATAGAATAATTTGTCACTATTAATTATTTTTATTTAAAGAGTTTATTTTAATTAATATTTAGTAATTTTCACTATTCATCAAAATATAAAAGTTATCTGAAAAGTTCCAAAATTTCACCCTAGTCTAAATTAAATATTTTGAATCCAAAAATGAAGTCCATTTTGAAAGATAAAATTGATAAAATTTCAAAAATTAGGTATTACTATTCATAACGGCTACTTTGATTGGTTTTGCTGTGTGTTAGAACTCGATGTTGCGTACATCACACACTACTGTATTATTCAAAGAGAAGTGTATCGTGGAAGCGTGGGGTGTTACATTCTCCCATCCTTAAATAAATTGCATCCTCACAATTTGAAATTTTTCTTTGAAAATAACGGTTGAAAATAGAAAATACCTTTGGGAAAACCAACATCAGAAATAAGGTTAATAAAAATATAACTTTAAAATAAACAAAGAGAAGTACAAATGTCACTCGAGATATCCCATACTAGAATTATATGAAAATATGGATATGGAGGAAAAAACCCATCATGGTCTGATGGAGAGTTGTAGAAAACAGTGTTAGGAGAAATTAACTAAAAGAAAATCACAAACATTTTATTGGTTAAACGATCATTGATTACCCAGTTGGAAAAGTTAACCGAAAACTTTTTTATTTTAAGATACCCTTCATAATGTTGAGGAACTTATTTAGGATATTTACTAAGAACGTCAGGAAATATACTTACTTGTCATGTATACTTTCATTCTTTAATAAATTTTTACCACAAACCCATCTTTCTCTCCAAATGGTAAAAGAACTCAAAAAATATTCTATTTATCTTAATTGTATAAGGTTCCAAATATTAACACATACCATTTAGATTAGGAAAACTATTTGTAATAACCAGGGAATTCCTGTAGGCTAGTGGTAGGTAATAAAGGCATGTCGCATTATGGTTCTGTGTTCAATTCCTATAGCTTTGTCTGATGCGACAGGTTATCCCACGACCTTCAGGTTGTCCTTTTTCTAAAAATATAGTATTATAATATTCCAAAAATAATCTTCAAAAATATTTTAACCTTAAACAATACTATCCAAAGTTCAACTTAATCCATTCCAACCTATATTGTTATCCAAAATACCTCTGTCCAGACTTTCAGTAAAAGGTCTCTAAATTCCAAAATCAACTGTAACATCAGATTCCCCAAACAAGGTAATGTTTCTCTTATTGTCACATTATAAAAATATTATTTCCTTCATAATATTAAAACCTTAATGAAAACTACAAGTATTGTAGTACAATCCTTATATATATCACATTATTCTTATAACCATAATATAGTTCTTGAGTCCAAAGACAAAAATAAAATAATTATTCAACTTCATCTCTAGTAACAGCATAAGCTTGGCCTTGATCCCTTGGACTTTTTGGAGGTATGTTTCCCTGACGATTAGGACATTCATTTGCATAATTCCCCATTTCTCTACAATTGTATCATTCAACATTGATAGCCTCTTTATTTCCCTTGCAATCACGAGTCTGGTGACCTTTTTCTCCACATTTATAACAAACTATCATTCCTATTAAGAAAGTACAGAGGTGATTATTCCCACAATTATCACATAATGGAAATTCCTTCTTTCCCTTTTTCCCTTTATCTATCTCTTTTTCCACCGTTCTCTTCTTCTCTTTCTTTACTATGTTGTCATAAGACATAGAGAATTCCTTTTCTGTCTTGATAGCACACGAGACAATATCTTCGTACGATGAGAAGTATTGTGATACTAAAACTAAACGGAGAAATGGTTTTAACCATTCAATGAAATGATCAATAATACTTCTTAGGTTACATATATAATCTGTTTCATGCCTTGCTAACCTTGTAAAATTGTCCTCATACTTTGTGACATTCTCATCTTCCGTTTGTCTCAAACTCAGAAATTGCCTTTCCATATCTGCTCGATGGTCATGAGGGAATTATTTTTCTAAGAAAAGCTCTTTGAACTCCCTCCAGTCCATATTAGATACTTCTTCATCTTCTTTCGTGTTTTGAATCAGCGACCACCATTGATCAGCATCTCCAGTGAGGTGGTAAACTGCCATGATAACCTTTTCCCTTTCACTACTGCTCATGCCATGGAATATTTTCTCTAAGGAATTTATCCTTTGCTCATCTAGTAAGGGATTTGTACCCACATTAAATTTTTGCGATTCGTGCCTCATGAAACGATCTAACATTGATCCTCCACGTTGCGGATCAGGGTGCTCTATATGAGTAAGGTTATTATTCATAACCTGAGTGAGTTGTCCCAGTATGGTGATAAGCTGATGAGCACCAGTTGTATCACCAAATCCATTATAATTATCTTGAGTAAGAGGGAAATCCCTACATGGATTGTGTGCATTGATACAGTTTCTATTCCTCCCACTAGGTGCCATTTCTAAACATTGGCATAAACTAGATTAGTTTATGAATCAAAATACATAATTACATACTTGTAAAAAACTTAACATAAATTGAACGGTTTATGGATATAATCCATATTAATAAAAAGAAATTTTTTATTTCAGGGAGTATATTCTCATAAACCATTCATAATGATTTGTAAAGAAAATGAGAATTATCCTAAGCATATACCCCAGGGGTGTCGTAACCAAGAGTACAGAAAGGCCCGTTGTCGTGCACTAGTTCCCATTAGAGTCTAGCTCAAAGGGGTGTTTTCGGGTTTTACCCCTAGGTACATCTGTGCCAGAGCCGCCTCTACCTTCTCGTATCCAGACAAGAATGTATTGCTCGGATAACTCACAAAATCTCTATAATACCAAAATTTTAGGAAGTACTTCTATAATAATCCTAAAAATCTATCTTAGGGCTATGTGCTCTAATCAGAGTTTATCTAAATCTAGCTTCCAAGGTTAGTACTAAACTATCTCTGATACCAACTGTAACGCCCCGACCCTAGTTACCCAGAGTCGGTGAATTATTGCGTTACATTGGCATGATCACAAAGATAAAGTCTCGAATGACCGATTAGTTTAGTAGCCTTGAAACACTAGATACATTCATAAGTTTTACATTACATCATAAAGTAATACAAAACTACAACAAAATATTTTCTTCATATCCCCTCATACTATCCCTGCAGGTCATTCATAATATACTTCACCACATCCTAGAAAAATTAAAACATTGAAAGGGGTGACCTCAGATGCTCAGTAAGGATAAAAATATAGCGGAAGCTTTCATAAATAGACATAAACATTTAAGGAAATTTATAACTAAAACAAAAGCCTTTTAAACTTTAACTTCAATATAATATGGAAAAAGTAAAATTAGATAATTCTATTTACTTATGCACATGGATATTCTACTGGTCGAATAATAACAGGAAATATCAATAACCACTTTCATAATGATGGAATGCATAATGTTAGAATATCATAACCACGTAGCCAAGGCCTCGTGCCATGACTACATATAAGATTTTGTCAAGTCCTCATGCCAAGACACTAGTTTGTATCATGAGACGTACCGATGCATCGAGGAGCTATAGCAGGATCTACCCGTCACATATTAAGTCCATTGCATTCCTTATAAGAAAAGGTTTAAAAGTATCATAAACCATAACATAATTGTATCACATAAAACATGAAAAAAGGAAACATAACATTTCTACATTTCAATCACAAGATGTCAATACAAAACATTGATATAATAAAACCATTTTCAATACCAAAATAAAAGAAAAGTAAAACATGGTATTTTTTTCATTTAAAAAAATTTATGGCTTGTAGGGGAAGCCGAAACTCAAATAATGGTCACAGCTACGGAGAAGTCGTTGTCACCGCATACGTAAGAAAAAAAATTCCTTTTGTCATTTAGTAAAAACAATTTGTATAAAATTATTCCTTTTGAATAAAAGTAAAAGTCAAAGGGGCTTATACACCATAGAAAGGATAGTTGTGTATAAAACCAAATATTCCACAATGAAAGGAGATTGTGACGAAGTCCTTAAAAAGAACATTTTTAAATAAAATATATCTATTATGTGTATTAAATATATGTACACATAAAGAAATTATAAATACAAGATAGTTCATAATAATATCATTACATAATGTGAAAGTAGGAGATTAACCCAAAGAATGGAAATTGGGTTAAGAAATTCCCTTACGTCGTGTCCAACATGACATGATCATTCTTTAATCTCCTGAATAATAAACTAGAGTTAATTTATATTTGTGTAAGAACCTTTTTCATGTTATTTATTCCTTTTATATCACTTATTACCATGTTATGAACATTATGTAATTATTTAAGTTAATAACGGTCATTTTTTCGATCTTTGGTACTTGAGTCAAAAATAAACTTCTTATAATTACAAGTTGTTCATGAGGTGAAATTTCCATTATATCCATAATTATATTAATGATGTAGATGTCATACATATCATATATATCCAGTATATACATGCATGTATAACATTTCATAACATTTAGAGGTATGAAATGAAATGCACCGTTCATGGAGACAGTAAGCCGTACGTACGCATGAATGCTACATTCATTTATATTTCATATTTAATGGAATGAAATTATAATTATATAAATGTACACAATAATTCCATTATAATATAAT
The DNA here is from genome assembly GCA_963277665.1 of Viscum album. Classification (NCBI taxonomy): domain Eukaryota; kingdom Viridiplantae; phylum Streptophyta; class Magnoliopsida; order Santalales; family Viscaceae; genus Viscum; species Viscum album. The sequence goes on along the minus strand of OY728152.1, from coordinate 1,474,495,377 downwards.
TTATAATACCATTTACTCCATCCTTTATACATCCCACATATGGCATTAATGATTCAAATCACTTTGAGGGGGTGGTAGTCCGCACTTCCTAAAATGAAATTATTGCGTTTACCCATAATGGAAATCATAAAGGTATGCCGTAAATGAAAAATAAAGAATCACAATGAAAACAAAAACATAATATATATCATATATAAAAATAGTTTCATCATAATTTCCACCATGATAGGTGTTAAAAGAGGATTGAACAATCATCGTTTTGTGAGCCAGTAATTCGCCACCCAGAGAAACAATATGTTTTTTAACCATTAGACGAAGGTGTGTGTAAGTATAAATAAAATAATTCTCATTAAAACATTAAAGTATATTGAGGATACTGTTTTTGTTACAAAATAAAGTAATGAAAAGTTTTTAGGGGTTTGTAGAAGCAAAATAGAACAAAAGAACAAAAGAACACAAGAGAAGACATTACCTTGAAATCGGGTAACTCTTTTTGATTTGAGCCAAAGGATGCCTTGGGAAGACTTATGCACAAAGTGATGATTCTTGGAGTAATAGAGGGAATTTGAGAGAGTATTTGGGCATAGGTTGTCCAAGAAAAATGTCATGAAGGTGTGAATAAGGTGGTAGAGGTGGGGGCCTTTTATAAGTGGAGAGGAGGGGCACTTTTGGAAAGATTGGAATGTTACATTATTATGAAATGATTTTAGGATTATAAAGGTCCCACAATGATATATTTCGAGGATAAGGTGATAAGGGTTCTAAATACTCTCATCCAATAGGTTAATGACAAGTTTAATCCTTAGATTTTACATTATCTTTTCATTTTATTTAAATCGTTAATTAGCGAGGTAATCGCTGCATCATCATGGTGTCATAAAAAATTTAATTCTTTTAATGTCTAAAAATTATTAAAAAAATATCATGATGTAGGAAATTTTTTTAGATTTCCAATGAGTATTTATAGTCTAAAGTTTAACTTATATAACACCATGTAATAATTGTTTTAGTAAAACAACACATGTTTGGGACAATTTTATTTTAACTTTAAATAAAAAGTTATTAATGTAATTTTCTTACCCAAGTGGCTACATGGGGTCCCCAAGTTGACCCATGGATTGTCTTGGTTGTACATGACTCATCCAATAAGCGTAGGACAAGTGTAAAGATTTTTTATATTTTTATAATATCATTTTACCTTAAATTTCACTAATTACCTTTAATAGCAATTAATAAAACATAAAAATTAATATTCACCCAAAAATTATTTTAATCCCATTGAACCACATTTTACTTCCTAATGAAAACCATGTATGTAGGATTTTTGAAAATCAAATCACAGAAGTGGTAATGTGTCATTTACATGAAAAATTAGTTTTTAAACTACCACTTAGTGGTTTCACTATTCATCAAAAATTGAAGTGTTTTAGAAAAATACCAAAAATTCACCCAAAGATATAATGGATATTATGAATTAAAAAATGGTGTCTATTTTACAAAATTAAAAAAATATAATTTCCATTAATTAATTTTATAATTAATTCCCGTTCCCAAAACAAAAAGCATGTTTTTAAGAAACCATATCAATCAAAAGATTGACAATTGTTTATTCCAATTTCAATGTGAAATTAATTCGAATGACCACCATTGGATAAAATGGAAAAATTATATTCTAATTATTCTTTAAAACCACTCAATAGAATACTTTTTCACTACTAATTATTTTGATTAAAAAATTTGTTTTTAATTACAATTTAGTAATTTTCACTATTCATAAAAATATAAAAGTTATCCAAAAAGTTCCAAGATTTCACCCTAGGATAAATTCGATATTCCGAATCCAAAAATGAAGTCCATTTTGAAAGATAAAATTTATAAGATTTAAAACATTTGGTATTACTATTCATAACGGCTACTTCGATTGGTTATGGTGTGTGTTAGAACTCGAAGTTGCGTACAAAACACGCTATTGTATTATTCAAATAGAAGCATATTGTGGAAGCTTGGGGTGTTACATCACATCTCCTCCATTGAGACATAAAACAAATCTAGATTGTAACTTCAGATCGTTCTGATCTTTCTGAAAACCAGCATCGACATGCCCTCTAATGAAAAGTGCCTTGTCTCCTCCATACATTAGGATCATATCCTTAGTTCTTCTAGGATACATAAGGATAGTCTTAACAGTAGACCAATGTTGTTATCCAGGATCTACATGATATCTTCCTACCATGATCAATGCATAGGCAACATCAAGCCTAGTACATGACATTATATGCATGATGGATCCTATAGCCATAACATATGGGATCTTGCTCATTCTATATTTTTCTTATTTTTTCTCAGGACACATTATCTTAGTAAGATGTAGGCCATGTGACATTAGAATAAATCCCATCTTGGATTGTTCCATACCAAATCCCTTTACTATATGGTTAGTGTATGTACCCTCACATAGTCCTATCGGCCTATTGAATCTATCACTAATGATCTTGATCCCTAGAATGTAGGCTATTTCACATAAGTCCATTATGTAGAAACACTTGTTCAACCAGTCTTTACCTAACTGTAAGGCTAGTACATCATTTCCAACAATCAATATGTCGTCAACATTTACTACTAGGATAATGATCACATTCCCACTAAACCTCTTATAAACACATGGCTCACATTAATTCTTAATGAAACAAAATTACTTTACGACTTCATCAAATCGAATGTTCCCTGACCTCGATGCTTTCTTTAATCCAGAAATCAATTTTTGCAACTTTCAAACCCATTTGGCTTCACATGGTGTCACAAACCCTTCTGGTTCTTTCATATAGAAATTTTCCTGAAGGTTCCCATTATGGAATGTTGTTCTGACCTCCATTTTCCAAATCTCATATCATGGTTAGATTCTATTGGAAACATGATTATTATGGATTTAAACATGGTAATGTTCAATAAAGTATCATCATTTTCAATTCCTTGAAGTTTTCTGAATCCTTTAGCCCCTACCCTTACATTATAGGTGCTAACGTGACCTTCCATGTCCAGTTTTCCCTTGAATACCCATTTTCATCCAACATGCTTAACATCAACTGGATCATTGGCTAGAACCTATACATGGTTCTGACACATGGAATCCATATCATAATTCATGGTTTCTTGCCATCTTGAAACTTCTGAGATTTCTAATACTTCCTTGTAGGAGAGACGTTCGTAATTTTCCCACAATAATGATTCACCATCCTTGGTAACTAGAAAACCAAATGTCTCTGGTTAACTTTTCTCTCTTGAGTTCATACGCAGTACTTGTGTTTATAGAACCTCTTCCATGGGGACCTGTGGAACTTGTTCCTGTACCCACTCCTATATATCTTGGGCATCAACTATGTCGAAGTCAATCGTGTTCCCACTATCCTTTTTGAGGATGTACTCCCTCTCAAGAAAGAAGACTTGTCTGGAGACATTCACCTTCTGTTCTGAAGGGTTAAATAGGTAATATCCTTTCATTTCCTAAGGATATACTATAATGATTAACTTTGTGCTCTAGGGTGCTAGCTTATTTCTTGAGAACACCTTAAAAATTCCTAACATCTTGATACACATTTGTGTGACAAAATAGGTTTTTTTTTTCCAGTCTATAACTCAGAAGGAATTTCTTTTTCCACCTTGGTTGGTACTTAGTTTACTGTGTAATCTGTAGTCTGTAATGCATATCCCCAAAAGGATAATGGAAGATCTGGATGACTCATCATCGACATCACCATGTCCAACAAGTTGTGGTTCCTTCATTAACTAACACCATTCCACTGTGGTGTATATAGAGGAGTGAGCTGAGATAGAATCCCAGACTCCCATAGAAGATTGATGAACACATGGTTTAGATAATCTCCAACTCGATCAGATCGAAGCTTCTTTATCCTGATACCAAGATGATTCTCTACTTCATTCGTGAATTCCTTAAATTTCTCTATGGCCTCTAACTTATACCTCATTAATTAGACATATCCATATCTATTCAAATCATCAGTAAAAGTAATGATGTATGAATATCCACCTATAGATTCTACTATAAATGGTCTACACACATAAGTGTTCCCCAATCCTAGAAGTTATGTCTCCCTTTCCTCGTGTCCATAAAAATGTGGCTTGGTCATATCTCTTTATAAACAAGCGTGACATCTATTCAGTGGTGTTAGCTCAGTAGATTCTGAATATCCATCTACATGAAGATTTGTCAATCGCTTCTTGTTTACAAGATCGATATGGTGATGCCACAACTCAGTGATGTATGAGTCATGTGAGTTTGTATTGTTATCAATTTCTAACACTTGGTTTTAGTAATTTAATACATACAAATCATTATTTAAATGCGCCATAAAATAACATAAGTGGTTCTTATAAAAGCAACAAACCTTAATTACAAACATGAAAATAAATCCATCAATTTCCAAACAAGATACACACATTATGTTCTTGGTAACACTAGTCACATAATAACAGTTATGTAAAACCAAAATCATCATAGTTGTCAAAGATAGGTGGTAATAGACAACGGAAAACGCAGCCAACATCACATCATTGGAAGCCCAAAGATCCAACTATCCTCTGGAAATCATTATAAATCTAAATGGTTCCTGAATTCGAATATAGATGTGTGCCCCACAAGATGTATCTAATACCCAATGTGTAGAAATGGAAAGATTACACTCGATAACAAAAGCACCTTTATTGTCCCCACACTTCTTGGTAAAGTTCCTCTTCCAGTGGCCTTCCTCTCTACATGAAAAACATTCCACCTCACATTCCTTTCCATAACCGTAGATCTTACCCTTCTTGGAGGGATTTCGCTCGAATGCTTAGGAACATTTTTAATTATTTGGCCCCTTTTTCGTGTCCTTCCTTTTCATATTCACCATAAGGACATTGGGTTTTTCATGCCCCATGTCTTTATATTCCTGGAGAATTATGGTCAAATGTTTTGATAGACTCTTGTCATTGTTTCTCATGTTGTAGTTGAAAATAAATCCAGAGAAGGTCTTGAATAGTGATGATAGGATGAGATCTGTATGCAACTCATTTGGGAACGTAATCCCTATGATATCCAGGAATTCAATGTATCCAATGAGCTAGACTACATGAGGCCTATATCTTGAATACTCTCTAAGATTAGTTGAAAATAAACCACTGGAGAACTCATATATCTCTTGTCTTTCCTTCCCTTGATAGAGATCCTTAAGGTGATACATCATTCTATATGCATCCATGTTTTTATGTTGCTTCTAGAGCTCATTAGACATGGCCGATATCATAAAACACTAGACATATGTATCATCATCCAAGTGTTTCATATAGAGAGATAGTTCGTCATCACTAGCCACTTTTCCTGGAATAACTTAAATAGGCTCTTCCAGCACATAAAATTTCATCTCATGGTGATGGTTGATGCATAAACGCCTCTACCACTCTTGGTAATTGGTGCAGGAGAGAAGGTTTTCCTTCTCGAGGATGTTTTGCAATGATATGTTTGAAGTCATGTTCTTGGTGTTTCTAAAAATTATGATTAGAAAATGGTTAGTACATTATTATGATAAAACTAAGACAAATAAATAAATTAATACTTATTAGTCTCCCAATATTTTATCGAAATCCAATATCCCTCACCATTGACTTCAGAATATATTGTTGCCGGAATATTTTATTGGAATGTATCCATATTACCCATCACATTACCCCAACTAGGGTTTTTCATGATAATTGAAGGGATTTAGGTAGGAATTCTAAATGACAACTGCAATAACTTGTAGCTCCTTGATCCGATGAGTGGACTACCAAATCCTGAAATCCATTTATTTTTGGAATTATACAACCTTTTCCTCTTGGTCACACCATGTCCAACTGTGGTAGGCCACCCTTGATGCAAACCAAGTCATGTCAACCCAAATCTATGAATTATTATTCTTTGATAATTGAAAGCATCCCAACTATGGTTGGTCATCAAATTTGAACTATGGTTTGATTCAAACCAAGAATATTAAAGGCTATACCGTCTTAATATTTATTTTAGGGATTTTATCCTTATACGTAAATTTCTATTTTTTTATTTGATTACATGCTTGTTAATATTAAGTGGGATATACATAAGTGATTAACTGTGTATAAGATATTATTATACGCATAATAAAGTCTTATTTTAGTTCCATATTGCATGTTTGTTTAATTCATTAATTGTATGATTGTGAAAACACACCCATAATAAATAAACCATGAAACTGTTAGAAATAAAATAAATGGCATGATCATTATCTTGTTTTATTGGTTATTTTATCTAGTGGTTGATAAACAAAACCAAGACCTAGGGGAGAAACAACTTGAATATTTTGGGTTTGTGTTTATAGCTTTCCACTTATCCACCTTTGTATTTCCTCGGATCAGTTTCACCTTGGACCCAAACTTGAGCTACCTCCACAATATTTGGAGCTCCATCCATTACATATGTTTTTTCTCACATGCCAGTGAGGGGTAAAATGGGGTTTTACATAAAAGAAACCCTGGGTGCACATAACCTATACATTTATGACTAGAAGGCTTGCAGGATAAATTATTTAATTTAATCAAATAAATTAAAAAAACCATTTATATACAATGGTATTGGTCTAGCTCATGACTGTCCATACATGCAAAGATATTTACGCATAAATAAATCTAGAATTCAATAATTTAATTGCTTTAGTTTATGATATATCACGCTCGAATCAATTAGTTATCTTTAATTAATCAATCCTTTAATCTTAATCCCTTTTATGATTTTCCTTTTGATTATCCTCCATTATAATTTTAAACAAATAAATTCATTTAAAATTATATTTTTACGTAACTTGTATATTGGAGGAAACTCGTTGAATTCCCATTCATAACTACCAAATGAGTATAAATGAACATTAGAAAAATGTTAAACTAAACAAATATATATAAAACACCTATCACATATTGCACATCCAATTTACACCTACACTATGGTACACGTCTCAAAGGTTTTTATAATATAATAATAAGTTTTAATATATCTTTGTAATTTGGAAGAGTACATGACGGGTAGTTCTGACTACATGACATGAAGTTTTTTTGACCATCCATTTTAAGTACACGCCTGGGGACATGGCGTGTAGTTGTAAATCGGAAATTTTCAGAGTACACGATGTGTTCAGTGGGACACATTCCGTGTAGTATACACATTACACGGTTTCCAGCCAGGCAAGCCATGTATGGTGTACATGGTCCAACCCTAGTCCGAAGAGACTACACACTATGTTCAGGGGACCACATGATGTGTAATATGAAAACTGTGGGCCATGTCTTCCTGGTAAACACATGATGTCATTTATGACTTAGGAATACTCAAAAATATGGACTGAGTTGGGGGACCAGTTTGATGCATTGAACCAGGAATACACATCATGTACATACGTATACACGCATTGTATTCAGGATTTGTAAATCCAAGAACTTTTGGAACCTCATGATGAGATCCTCTATTTTATATTAATCAAAATTAAATGAAAAATTTGAATCTATAATGTAAACGTGAAACATGAGAGTAGGAACAGATCTCGATATTTAGATTTTAAAGAATGATTTAATTTTATTGAAACAACTGAATTATTAAATTAATAAATCACAAATGAAAATCATAAATAATTATATCCAATGATATATCCCCTCTGATACAACTTGAAGGTTCGAGGTGCTGCGGAATCACGTTGGTGGGATCACCAAACTTTAATTTTAGCATTAACAACGATAAATCCGATATCTGTCATGATAATAAAACACCGGATCTTCGGAATAGAACGAAGAAAGAAAATGAAAGAGGGGAGTCCCAAAACCATATATAGGATCATCATATGTTGGGTATAATTAATTTAACTAATTGAAAAGAATTACCTTGATGGAATTCTTTCATTGTTGATTTTTTCAGTAACGGTCTGATGTGATCCGTCATTTGGTCAAAGAATCCAAGTTTTGGATTCCACTAGAGTTGATCCACACATTCTCCATGTATCTCTAAATATTGCCGAAGGGATATTTGGGTGCTAGGGTAGAAGATCCATTCCTTACGAAGTTCTCCTTCGATCTCCTTGATCTGGGGGAGGTGGATCTCTCCCTCATAGTTTGAGAGCATTCTTTGTGGAAAAGAAATTCTCTCTTGGGTTAAGTGATTTTCTAATTCCATTGTGTATAACCACCCAAAAAATGGCTACAATAATGAGAAATATATAATTGTGATTTTTAATTACAAATAATAATAAAAATGAATTAATTACTCGAAATAATTTATTCATTTCATTTAATTCTTAGTAATAACCCATTATAATAATAACAGTAGAACATTATTATTACTTGACATGTGCCTAGCGAATTAAACCTAATATTATATAATTAAATAAATAATATTATTTCTCATAAATTTCCAACAAAAATACATGATGTGTATATTTAATATACACAGCGTGTTCTTTTTTTTCAATTTTTTCTTTATTTCCTCCACCACATTTATTAGACCATGAATAATGGATATTTTTTCTAAAATAAATATCACTACATTACTCACAAATATATATATTATTTTTCCAACAATATATTCTCTCTAATAACCGGTGTGGACATACATGTGATCAGCTATGATTAAATAATTAATAAACCATAGTGGTGAATAATATTTATTTAACTTGTTAAATTAATATTTGACTGAGATACTTGGACACACATAGTGTGTGACGGTCTAGGACTCTTTCTCAGTGGCATTAGATGGACCCTTCCTTAAGTCCAAGGATACCATACAACAACACGTCAAGTCACCCTTAAATAAAGAATTTAATGATGCAATGAAATTTCACCTCCTACAAATGGTTACCATGTAATACAATCCATTTTTCTCAATATCTCAAATCAACCAGGTTTCATGCTAGTGCCATCAACCAATGTGCACGATTATTCTTCTTTGACATTCTAGAATTGAACTTTCCCATTTTTCTCTATAGAATGTATTTATTTAGACTATATCAATTCTATCAAAGGGCATGAGATATCAACTTCCATTATGGAATAGATGGGAAAAATCCATTCTTACATTATCTATTAATTTAGTTTCACTCATGACACAACCAATGTATCCTACCTCACTGCGAATAGTGTGTCATCACAATTTTCGTAAATATATATAAGTGTTTGAGTTAAAATTAACATCAAATATAATCTTAAATTCTAAGGTCTAATAAACACGTTTGAAGATATGAACATCCAATGACACTCTAAAATGTTGATTTCCTACTGGCGGGTTTTGTTCTAATAATATCCAACTGGATATTTCCAAGGGCGCACACCATGAGAAGGTTCCTGAATATTTTATGAGTCCTCACCCCGATTGGCCTATATTATTTTTTCCCTCAAATAACATCATCCGGTCGTAGAACATATATTCATGAATAGTGTTATGGAACTTCCACGTTTTCATCATAGTCGGGATCTGCTAAGACCCTTTAATGCAACGGCTATCCTTGGTATATTTTCACATGCATCGTTATGAAGAATAAAAATAAAGATGTGATAAGGTATTTATTAATGAATAAAGTACAATGTAGTTGGTTTTAGGCCACCAACTCCAACAGTGGATGGATACTTTTTTTCAGCTAGTTCTAGAGTAATTGGGAGTGTAGAAGTGGGGGCCCTAGACCCAAATCAATTATATAATTTTACTACTATTATAAGATAAAATTTTGATATACATATGTTTTTATATTAACAAAATTGTATTGAAACATATGTTTCCACTATATTTATATGGATATATGAATAGATTACATGTAATATCAAGAGAGTTATAAAATTTCTCGTCCTATAATGATAATTTTTTGATACCCTGATTGTAATCATAATCTTATGTCATATGGTTCGTGAACATCATGTTGTTAGGACACATATGATGTATGATTATCAGGTGTCGGGGGATCATAAGAATCAATACTTATTCTCATAATTTTCACACATAGTTTTCTACAGGATAAGAGGTCATGAGGATTGTCCCACCTATAGGAATGATAAATGTTTCATGTAATTTTTAGTTCTAATATAAAAACACATGTAATAGTCTCTTTATTTGATATTATTTTCAGTGCATGCTATTGGATTTTGTACATTAATTTGAGATGAAAACAATTACATTTTTGTTATAGAATGGTGGATTTCATTGGTTGATCCATTGGTAGTATAAAACTTTTCCGATAACTAATATAATATTTTTCACTTCTCAAAGGGAGTGATATCTCAGGCCTAGTTGACCATAATCGTTGTACCTTCACAAAATGCATGAGCATATTAGAATAAGGAATGTTCAACCTATGAGTTGAATGAATAATTAATAAAGAAATAATGATGGAACAAAGTATGGATACTTCATTATGATATATCATATGAAAAATAGATCACACTACATGGTGTGTGGTCATATGACTGCTTTTCAATTCTATGACTATTCCTAATCTACTTAGTCACATTGAGGGGTTTCCAGGATATACTCCTAGTAGGTAAATAATATTTCCTACCATCATGATAAAAGAATAGATGGTCACAAAGTTACACTATTGAAAAGTATGTCATGTTCTAATGAATAGGTATATAAGACACGGTGGGGCCCACCAATGGTTTCAAGAATGTTTGAGAACAAAAGATATCTAAAAATAAAAAAACAATCATTTTTATTCATGTATTTAATAAATCAATTTGAATTTTTTTTATTTAATGTATTCAGTAGTATTGAATTCAATATATGGGAAAATAATTAATGAATTAATATTATTTTATTATTAATTTTTTTATAGAATAATTGGTAAACCTAATCCCTTATTATTATCATGTAATATATTTTATTATATAACATGTATGTGATAAATATATATATGAAATCAATGAAATATGTAGTTGGTCATAACGTTTCATTTATAGCTTATTTTGTGGGAATTACTTATTTGGTTGTTGGAAATCCAGTTACAGGTGTTTAATATTCACTATATATCTTAGAGGGAGTAATTTTCTATGGGAATACTCAACCACTCATTTTTGAGAGCTCAACTCTTCTCCCCCACACATCGTAGATAGATAAGTTCTCTTTCCAAGCAATCAATCTCAGATCTCCTTCATGGATTAAAGGAATGTAGTAGTGGTGATCAATAGGATGTCAGATTCATTACTAGATCTTCAAGGTAACATATAGATATCAATGATTTCTGTTCCTATAAACACTGAAATACCGTTTAGATAATTTAGATAGAATTGGACTTGGATCGATTATGTAATGGTCATCAAGGATGAGTGGTTATTGAAAGAGACTTTAAATCAAACAACGTAACTATTATTACCATATCCCAATTATAAAAAAATAATTATTTTAAAAAATCCATTTTATTAATAGACCTCTATAAAATATATTTATATTAATAAATACCAAACTATCATCAACTTTTCGTCACTTGTTCTTTGAGACGTATTCTTTTATATGAATTTTCGTCCCTCTTTATATAGTTTGATATCATTGTCATACAATAATATTTGGATCACATTGCCATGAGAAATTATTAGTTTTTCATTAGGTGGGAGAAAATTATGGAGAATATATAATCCATGAAAGATCAATGAAACCAATGTATTTTGTTATTTGTGTATTATTTGTAAGTACAATGCATTTAAAAAATAATAATAAATGAGAATCTTATGTTTAATACAATTAATTTAGAATTTTAAGATCACTTTATATATTAAAGTTATTTTATTGGTCATATGAATTTATTATGTAATTTTTTAAGATAAGTTTTATGTATGTGTTTTTAACTTTAAAATATCGATATAGAAATATTTGGATTTCTGTTATAACCAAATAAAAATTAAAAAATCATATTATTTATCATTTATTAGTTCAATATATATATCAAATAACCATTTATATTATTTTTTCTTTTTAGTTATTAAATTTTCCAAACCATTCACATGATATTAATATAGTTTTTGGTTATCCATTTAGTTACCAATTATGTAAAAAAATCTCAAAATAATTGTTTTAAACAAAAACTCAAAATCATATATACATTTTAACATTTTATAAAATATATTAGAACACAATCTAAAATTTATGAACAAAAATTTATTATTTTTAATGGTTTTATTCAATCCCATATGTCCATTAAAAAGTTAAATTAATAGAAAATAAAAAATTATAAATCTTCTTATTTTTCATTTTCAACTATAAGAATTTATATCCAAATAAGAAAAATACATTCTAATATTTAATAAATAACATATGAATTTTTAGATATTAACCAAATAAAACTTTTACTAACTGAAACTCATTATACTATATTAATTCTGTTTTTAATACATGGTTTTCAAATAACCATTCTATTAAACACAAATTATTTCAACTATACTAATATTCATTAGGTGTATATATGATGGGTTTTTAGAGAAATTTTCATATATAATTTATGAATATTAATTATAATAGATTTAAAATCATAAATTTCAATTTAAAATTTTGCGGTGACACCTCTATTAATGCCTTATTAAAATAGTAAACCTTGATTCATCAGTATCAAAACTATCATTAACCCTTAAAAATGACATTTTAGGTTCACCTCATAACATTATTGTCTGATAGAGCATCCAACTAATTCCACATGTATACTATTGTATGTGTGTCCTCGATGAGGCTCGGGTTGTAAAATTAAAATTGGAGACCATAATCATTTCCAATGGGAAAAATTATCTTCAATGTCAACATAAAAGAAAAAATACGCTTTTTTTATAAAAACCTTCCAGGATCATTTACCACTGGTCATTTGGAAATGATAGTAGTCATCCATAGTTATATATTTGAAAAAAAACAATTGATTATTTGTCGAAACCTCTCTAAACTCCATTAGCATTGAAAATTAGATAATGATACCAACCTTTGAATGATACCCTATGGATGATGATATTGACGATTTATGACACACTTCCTATAGAGTGGAATGACTTGGTTTTTTAAGGTGTTGAAAACAATGATTTCTACTAGAAGATACAAAACATTATAAGAGTGTTACCCGATTTCTATTTTTATATTTCCTCATTTTTTAGAAATCTCATAAGATCATTTATTTTTAAAAATGTATAATAATTATTTATCTCAAATAAACATGGAAATATTGTACTCATATAATTTTTTTGCAAAAAAATGTAACATTTTGGGTGTAACAATTGTATGTTTTATTTTTTATTCAGGGATTGATTTGTTTGAATATAATTATTTTATGGGATGAAGGTGAAATGATTTTATTTTATGAATAGAATTCATAGGAATATAAAGTGTATATTTATAGTATTAATTTTAAATGTAATGTAATATTTTATACTTCAATAATAAATTTCCTATGGGAATTTAAATAATAATTTCCACATTATTGAAGGTGATAATTTTTATGGGATTTTACAATATCTCTTTAGTACCAAATAGTTATAATTATTACCTGAAATTTATAATATGGGTTTACTATGTAATTTCAATCCAATAAAATTTGAAATTAAATTTGAAAATTTTGAATGGGAATTTCCAAATATTTCATAGCCGAAATGTGTAGTGATAATTTCTAATTACTCATTGATAATTTCAACTAGTAATCCTTTGGTTGAATTTCCCTAGCTTTCACGATTAAAAAGTATGAGAATTTATATTAGTGATTTCTAGTGGGTTGTTCCAATGATAATTTTGAATTGATTTAATGTTGGATGATATATCCATTATTTTCAATTGAGGGAATTTTACCTTCAATTTCATGTTTGATTTTCAACTAAAATTATCCAATTGATTAACAATTGGAATTTCCTTTAAGAGTTTACCCTATTTCCCTTATTTTAAAATGTTTAAATCTTCCTGGTAAATTCAACTATGAATATTTTTGGGAAATTTAAAAATGATTCAATGATTCAATATCCATTGCAAATTGTCCTTATTTATAATAATTTCATTATTGATAATTTTTTTTATGATTTCAAGAGATAATTTAAACTAGATCATTCCTATTGATTCAAAGATGTATTTCCCTCTTGTGATTTTATGATGTTTTTAAAATTATGTATTAGAATGAAAAATTTTCTTTCAATTCATAGGTAGAATTTAAAAATTGAATTTTCAATTGATTTCAAGTGTGAAATTCATCATGAAACATCTATTGAAAATTTAAAATTTATTTAAATTGAAAGTTTATTTATTTAATTTTATAAAGTTGTTTTCTAAAATTTTCTTATAAATATTGATAATTTATATTTTTATTTCTATGTATGAATTCCATATGTAAATTCTTGATGGAATTTCTAAATTTTATTATAGTGGGAACTTCAACAGGATATTTCCGAAGTGAATTCCTAGTGTAAATTTCCATTCACAATCTGATATTGAATAAAACATGAATTATGAATGATATTTTCCAAAATATTTTCCATAATTTATAATTAGATACTTTTAATTTCAATTGATAATTCATAGTGTAAATTTTTTTGGGAATGTCTATTAGTAATTTCACTATGAATTTTCAATTGTATTTCCCAATGAGAATTTATAATTGAAACAAATGTTAATTATTGTTGAAATTTCATTAGGTTTTTTCTTAAAATTTTAAGTAGAAAATATAAATATTCAGTATAAATTTACAATGTTATTTCCATTAAGAAGTCCTAGTAGTAATTTATAATTATTTTCTTGTGGAAATACCCTCTATAAATTTCCAATCGTAATTTTAAATCAAGTAAAATGTAGATTATATATCAAATTTTACAGTGTTGTTTTCCGGTATTTATTAATAGGAAATTAGAATCCACATTAATGATTCCCAAGGTAAATTATAGTATAAATTTCCATTAATAATTAATAGTGTTAATTTCCCATTGAATCAAATGATAACTATACTTGGAAATTTCTCATGGTTTTTCCGATATTAACATGTAGACCCTGAGAATTTGTATTTACAATCCCCATTATTAATTCCATTTGGAATTTTGGATTAGAAATTATATTTTTGGAAAATTTGACTCAACGTTCTTAATAGGAATTCCCTATGTAAATTTTCAATGAGAATTTAAAATTAATCAAACTATAAATTATTCAAAGAGTTTTCCCCAATTTTATTCCATCATTTACAAGTATAAAAATGTAGTTTCCATTTGAAATTAACATTGTGAATTCTATTAATAATTTCTAGTGGGAATTCATAATGATAAATTATAATTAAATCAAATTTGAATTATAAAAGATTTTTTTCATTTTTTGTATATATTTTTTAAGTAGATAGTAAGATTATATAGTGTTCATTTCCAATTATAATTTACAATAGAATCAAATATGAATAATTTATGGAATTTAACTAGTAATTTTTTAATATTTGCAATTAAATACTATGAATTTCCATTGTTAGTTCCAAATGTCAATTTCCAATTTAATAAAATGTTAATTATTTATCGAATTTTACACAATATTTTTCTAAATTTGAAATTATGTTGTTGAAATCTCAATTAAAAAATCATATTCTGAATTCAGTTAGGTATTTACAATTTAAACTCCAAATGAAAATATCCCGTTGAAATTTTATACAATATAAATTCTTATTTTATATAGAATTTCTCTATGTTGTATTCAACCAATATAATGTATTCAATGGGAATGTAAATTGAAAATTTCTAGTGTGAATTTCGTTAAAAATATATACATCTAATTTTTAATTTATTTATTCATGGCATTTTCCTTTGTGAATTTCCATATGGAATGTTTTCTAGGATTTTACATTGGAAAATATTAATTATTTTAAGTTTTCATCAGAAAAAATTTCAAATTTTTTGTTATTTTGTTATTTTTTTATAGATGTATCATATAAATAAACTTGTGGCCTTTACAGGTATTTAATGACTAGTTTACATAAAATATTATATCATATTAAGCTAATTTTGTTTTTACAATTACATTATATTTATGAAAAGGATATCATTTTGCTACTTTTGATGTGTTTTATAGTAAAATAATTCCATTATATGACTATAAAAAAAATTGGTTCAATTTTAATTTTAGTATATAGATTGAATTGATATTCAATAATGTGGAAATAGAAGGACAGATAATGAAAATAATAGTTTTCAACATCAGTTATATAATATAAATTATGGATAGTGATGTCATGTTGTCATGATATTTCATATCAAAGTCGAATATTTCAGAACTAGTGTGAAGGAGGTTTTAAAATTTTGGTCTTACTTTATCATAGAGAGTGTTATGAAGTGATATTTTAGAAACTATTATATATACTAATAATGAAAATTTTCTAACATGGAATATTTTCATCGCCTCTTTTCTTGAACAACATTATTCTTTCCCATATATGGTCTATGTGGGCTGTAATTTCATAAGATATTTTCTATATAATTTTCGAGTAAATTTTTTTCTTGGGTTGTGGGAATTCATGATAATATAATTAGTTCAGTGAAATAATAAATCATTCTTTTAAAAGGGATAAGGTGAGTTGTATTTTTTTATATGGTATTATATTTTAATTTAATTTTTTTATTCCTATGAATAGGAAAACATAATTTCCCATGTGGGCCAAAAAAATAAAATATTTTTTATTTTATGGATCATTTGAAATATTTCCAAATGACATGAATCCCATGTCCATTGAAATTTTTCAACTAGATACTAATGCTATGAATCCTGAATCCCAAGGATGATATTTTCACATTAAATTTATAATTAATTTATTTAATAATTTAATAATGGGATACTTTAAATAGTTTAATTTCATTGATGTTTATCTTGATCTACCAAAAAACTCACTTGGATTACCTGTAATTTGTTAGTAGGATCCAAGTGTATATTCCCAATAGAAATGGTCCATATATTTTCAACTAATATCTAATCTATCACTACTGGAACGTGATTTTATAGAATGACATGTCAATAGTTCGGTTTCTTTCCCAAGATTTCTCATCCTTCGGGAATAAAAAATTTCTTCTCGTTCTTTAGAATATTAGAGAAATATGAGTCTAGAGTGAATGTTATTGTTCATAACAATTCTAAATTCTTGATTAGACTACAAAATAAACATAACAATCCCTTTATATTCCTTGAGATTATGTGAAAATATTATTTAATTATTCACTAGACTTTAAATTATCTAAAAATACTTACTAAACCCCATTCCATAATAATAATAATAATAATAATAATAATAATATCATTTAATTGATGATGGGTTACCTTGCGCAATAATAATAATTATTTTACAATCCTATAAATTAATATTTATTAGAAAACATGATCACAGTTCATTTGAACTCCCCATTATTTTCTAAACACTAGAATAAATATTTAATTATATATTTCAGTCATGAAAAAATATTTTTGATCGATAAAATATAAATAAAATTGGTCATCATTCAGGAAAATAATAATTTTTATTTTAAATAAATTCATATAGAAATAATTATATATCAAGGGAAATATATTGATTGTGACCCTCTAGGATTCATTCTCATTTGAATTATGTGGGTTTTCCTAATGTACAATATTACTATCTATAAATGGGTCGAGGCATTGAAGATAAAAAATATAATATCGTAATGTCAACATCATCATAAGAATTCTCACTATGTAATATAATCTCTTCATCACAATATTTTATCATGGTGGTTTCAGATATCAATCTCCTACCCATAATATTTATACATCTTTTTTTTACTATCTATAATAATAATGGAATTACACCGCGACCAAATAATTTATTATGATGGTTTTATTCCAATCTCAGGGCTGAGATATCCACTCCCATAAACATGGAATGGAAAAATCCGTCAATGATGTATTTATTAACAACACATCACCTGTGACACACAAAACATATCCAACATCTACATTAACAAAATCATTGTTGTTTATGAAATAAATCTATATACATAACTCTGAATATGAATTAGTAATAATGTTAATGTTAAATTACCATTACACATGCTCGTAGATAAAAATATCTAATGGCACTAACACAATAAGAATTTTTACCAGTGGGTTTATTCACATAATATACCATATTGGATTATTCATGTGAAAAATTAATGAGAATAAGTCTCATCAATTTATTAGTACTCAAACCTAACATTCAAATTATTTATCTTCTATAATAGAGGGTTATCGAACCATATTATTATATTCTAGAAAATCATTACAGAATTTCATGTTTCTCGTCATTGTAAGGAACTACTATGAAAATATCATCATGAATGATAGTAAAGGACATTATTACATTAATGTCATGAATAAAATTATGAAAAATACAACAATTTATTTTATTTATATTATAATCATTGAATATACATGTTATAAAAGTAAAAATAGTTTGTCCTAGGACCACAAACCTTCAAATTGGACTAGATCAAAAAATCTTATGAATTTTAGTTAAATTTGCCTCAATAGAATACCATGTTTCATATGAGTTAAGGTTTTAGTAATGGTGTACACTATGATGTCTTTGTGGGAATAATTTTCACTAAAACCATACCTCTCTAATAAAAAATACCCCACATTATGATCCATCTAAAGTATGTTTTCCAATCTCGTATGTGACCTTCTATCATTATTAAGAGCCACCATAGTAGTATGTTCCCTAGGGAGTTTTATAGTATCATTAATAGTAGGTATCACATCCCAATCATAGATATTGATTCCTATCCATATTACATATTTAAATGCCTCATAAGCCACAATATACTCATAATCGATTGTTGAATCTATAAAAATATCATTATTTGAGATTTTATAGTTCAGAGAATAACCATTATAATTGATTATGAATCACTTCTTTGATTTCATATCATTTAAATCAATTTATACACTAGTATTTATATATCATCTGATGAGAAGTTCTTTATGTCCTCTATTTTCCATGAACATATCCTTAGTTTTCCTAAAATATATAAAGAGAGTAATAACCATTTAATAATAGTCACTTGGTTTAACTTTATATATTCCTATAATATTTAATGCATAAGAAAAATTTATAATAGTATATATAATAACATATATGACTAATCCCATTTCGTACATGTATGGAAATGTTTCAATTCTTCATCATTCCTCATGTGTTTTAGGACCATTACTCCTAGAATGATAAATTCAGTTTGACAATTGAAAAAATCACATCGTATATTGTTCCATAAACAACCTATTTTGTATATTTTCAATATATGTACTTGGACATAGGCCAATCGTCATATTGGTTCTGTCATGATAGATCCTGATTCCTAGAATGTTTGATTATTTATATATGTTCTACATAGAAAATCATTTGTTCAAAAAATAATTAATGTATTCTTGGACTGTTATTTCATTCCAAAAAAGCAATATTTCATTTGCATATACTATTAAGTAAATGGAAACACTACCACTAAACGTTTTATAGGCCCAAGGCTCATATTAATTCCTTATAGAACCAAATTCAATTATATCATCATAAAAACTGAATGTTCCATGAGTTGGTTGCATTATTTAATCCTTTAAGGGCGGTTTTTCAATATTCATATCTTATTGGTATCCTTTATAGTATCAAGCCCTTCATGTTGTGTCGTAAAGAAATATTCATAAAGGTTCCCATTAAAGAAATATGTCTTTAAATCCAATAGTATAATCCCATAGTCCTAGAATAGAGATATGGAATGAAGAATTGTGGTGTATTTTAGCACATCAACTATTGAAAAGTTTCCATCATAGTCAATGCCATGATGATATTTTATCACTTTTGTAAATATTCATGCATTATAGGTATTTACTTTCTAATCCATTTCAATTTTCTTCTTATATACCTATTTATAACCAATATTGTTTACATCCACTAGAAAATCTTACCGAATAAAAACTTAAGTTTGGTACATGAAATCCATTTCACAATTCATGGGTTTCTTCCACTTGTAATGATCTGTTCCACTAACTTCTTCATTATAAGTTAAGGGAACTTTATTTTTAGTATAATGATTCACCATATTTAGTTACCTGAAAACCATATCAGCCAAGTTCTCTGTCCTCTCATGTACACCAATATTCTCTTTTTGTCGCTAAAAACTATTCTTGTAGATGGATTTGTGGAATTTGATAAAGTTAAAAATCTTTTATATCAATATCCTAGAAATAATCAAATACTATCTCACTCCCTCTATCTTTTTTAGAGATATGATCATCTTGAAGAAATATGGAATGTATTTTATCTAAAAACATTTTTTATTAAGTGTTTAATATGTATTATACATTTTCCCATGGGATAACTTATTATGATACAATTTATTCAATGGGGTTGAAGATTGTTACCTAAAGATTCCTTACCAAATGATTCACTTCCCAATAATGAAACCCCTAGGGTCACAATGTTTTTAATTTGGTTTTATTTATTATTTTCTTGATTAATATTGAGTTCTGATACATCAATGGTCGATATTTCTCATTTTTGGTGAATTTTTTATAGTAGTAAATTTAACCATAAAATATATTAGTAACTTTCTGTTTCGTGTTGTAGGTCTATATTTCTTTAATGGTATAGGCTATAACATGTGCTTTGATTATAATACAATTCAACAAGAATGAAGTTGGTTCTTTAATTTTAGACAGGGTTGAGTGGTAAAGGTTGAGGACAATATTTTCAACAATGGATCTACCTAGGATTACCTGAATGGGTACCCCATGCTAGTTTGGTAGGGACAAAATGGTTAACACGTAGTTTGGTAAATTGTGTTCATAAACCAAAGGTTGTGTTCATAAAAAATCAATATTTTTTTTCTTCCCCTATTATTACACCACTCTCCCAACGGTATCTCATGATTGACCCCCCCTTTCCCTGTGTGCACCACCCCCTCATCATCGAGCTACCACTCTATGATAATTCCATGAAATTTATTTATTATTCATGGATAACACCATATGGTATGGTTTCTACATCCATTATTTTTTAAAAGGGTTTTACCCCACTCCCCTCACCCCTTCATTCATTTGAAACTTGTGGTGAGGGTTGACACTATTTTGGGAGTTTTTTCATTGACATGGAAAGTGTTGGGTCTCTCAGAATGGGATTATAAATGTTTCAATATCCAACATTAAATGAGAATCATTCCGATCCAATTCAATTTGTGGAATATCATATGGGGTAGGTTTTCTTCTAAACATTTTATATTTAAAAATTCTTATTGGAGTCTTTTGGTGATTTTAAACATCCTGTTAGTTGTTTATGATATTTGGTGTCTCGTTGCATACTTTTACACAAATAAATAGGTATGTATATATATAACCTCCTAGTATAAATTCCCCCTGGATGAGGAGAATATGTACCTTTAATTTGGGGTTGCTTATATATATATATATATTTGTGTGTGTGTGTGTGTTATTTTATGTAATAAGAGTTCATTTTCAAAGACAATAAGTTTTGAGGTGCTTCGGCTCGACCTTCATCTCTTTGTGGTTGGTGTTACTATAATGTTGTTTCCTTTTGGAATTCTATTGTTATTATGATTTCTAAATTCCATATTTATGAAATAATATATATATATATATATGTGTGTGTGATAGTCTGGTGTTTCATGGAAACTTTTTTAGTTTGTTGTGTACTTGGCATAGTTAGTTTTTCATGTGAAATCCATGTACATGTTTTGAAATTTAATGTTTAATTATGTGAATTCTTTTATGAAATTCACTTGTGGTTTTTTAAATGGTTATTTGGTTGGTAATTTTTTTGACCTAGTTTTTCTTTTCAAATATTGAAACCTATGTTTTAATGGGAATTTGATTTCGATATGGGGTGATGACCTCATATTTTTTAAAAATGGTTTTCATAATTTTGTTTAAAATGATTAACATTATAGTGTGTGTTGTATTCTCCTTAAACAAATCCATTGTTTTCTCCTTTGAAGTTGTTTATAGAAATGTGAATCCATTTACCTTGATTTTTTAAAGATAAACACCCTAAACGATATATTATTTTGAAATGTTTGGAATGTGTGGGTGATTTCTAATTTTTTTTTCAAATGGTGTTTGGAAATGTTTTTAAAAAAGAGGTCAAGGGAATGGTATTTCATAGTGTGTTTTTGTGATAATGGAAAAATTTAAAAATTTAACTTTTTTGATTATTGCTTATTCCCTTTTTTAGGCCTCTTGCTAGTAGATGATGTTTTTATAATCATCTTGATCAATAGTGGTGATGTGATTCAAGAATTTTAATTGATATTTTTCTTTTTAATGTGTTTTTTCCAAAATAGGGTGGCATGTTTTAACTTCATGAGTACAACAAAATGGATAAAATGGTAGTAATGGTTGTAAATGGACTACTAAAATGGTTTTATAAGTTTTTTGACCTTGGGAGAGGTTTTATGATGAATTTGGTATGTTTTTGTTTTTTGAAATTGGCTAGTGACATGGTTTTCATATATTAGATCTTTTATTATTATTTTTTCATAGACTAGAACATAGGTTAACTGGGGGTGAGAAAGAGGATGTTTGATGGATCGGGAATGCTTTTGGGGTGGGGACATGTGTGACTCATGATTTTGTTTCTATGTGAATGAGATATCTCGTCTTTAGTAAGACCTTGAGAGCTTCTATGTTGTTTTATGAGAGACCATGTGAGATTATGGAGTTTGGTCCAAGAAGACTATGAGAGATTTTGTATTCCATGGCCACATGGAATATTTATTTACACTAAATCACATTAGAAAATTTATGTTAAATCACTAGGTTCACTTAATCATATCTAATTGGTTGTATTCTTTACCATTCTATAGGTACCATGGTTGTTTTCCTGATATATGTTATGCCCATTTTGACTATTGATTACAAGATGATGTTATGCTCACCTTTGTCAGGTATTTTTTAGGAAATTGATTACGTTGTGTCCATTAAGCCATTTTAATTTATTTTATCAATATATGATATTTATTTTAATGTAACGATAGTCATCTAAATATAAAAAGTGGTTAATTTTTTATAAATGTTAGTGGTGTGACTGGATTTGATATTGATAATTCTAATAGCATTGTTTCCAAAACACATTTGTTTTGTTTTGGAAAATCTTAGAGGAATATTTTGAATTAGTTTATGTAATTCTTTGATTTCTACAAAATTAAATGTATGAAAATCTTAATTTCTTTATAATTTTTAAATTGGAATTGATTAATTTAAAAATGAAACACCTCTCATAGTTTTGGTGACTTCTGCTGACTTATTGTTCTTTTTAGCTCATTCATATAACTATCATGTTCCTAGATCTCAGTTGTATCCCGTTTTGAATTTATTCTTGAAATGGGTTGTGTTTGGTGGTGTCTATTTAGGGATCAACATTAGTTGGTTAGTTTTACATTCTATTTATAGATATTTCTTGTTAGTTATTTTGGTTTACAAATTAGCCTTATCATATTTTTATTTAATTAAAGATCATTTATCTATTTATTCCACTAATTTTTCTGTGATATTTGTGAAAAAAAATTGAAATGGTATTCCAATAATGAATAGGAACATATATCTCGCATGTGATGCTCGGGAACACCCTTCACACCTTATGGAGAATCTTGTCGTGTGTGGGGAAGGATGGAAACCTGAGATAGTTCGTCAGAAAATTCAATCAATTCTTGTTTGGGTTTTCTTTGTATAGGAAAAAATCTTCTTCTATAGACTATGTTATTTGCGGAGGACCTATTAAAATGGGGTTAATATTTTCAGATATTGAGAGGCAATTGAAGGGTGATTCTAGCCATCTCTTATTGTCTTGTGCCTTGATCTTACATGGATAATTGGTTTTGAGTTATTTTTAGCTTCATTATGGGATTGATGTTATAATACCCCTTGAGAATGTACAAAATATTGGGTTTTACCCATATTTTTTGGGGT
Organism: Viscum album; assembly: GCA_963277665.1. NCBI lineage: Eukaryota > Viridiplantae > Streptophyta > Magnoliopsida > Santalales > Viscaceae > Viscum > Viscum album. The sequence continues at coordinate 1,474,471,412 of OY728152.1, read as the reverse complement.
TGAAGGAGAAGAATCATAATCCATCGGTAGGAACACATGGCTTGAAATCTATATGGTCTCTATGCGGTTGATCCTACCACTTTTGTGGTTTTTGTTACAAGATTTACATTTATGTTCCCATTATAGATTTAAAATCATGTGTGATACCATTTATTATATGATTTTACTACTTTTAATCCTATTTTTTCAAAATTTATTCTGATGTGATATTAACTTGATAGTGATGTATTGAGGAGTGTTTTGTTTCCCCTTACAGGTTGTGGTTTTTGTGATCCTTGTGTGATACTTGTATAGTTTTTGTGTATGCCTGGTTTGAAAACATTAACTTCTAAGTTGAAAGGATTTCTGGGAAAGGATTATTATATAAACATATATTTTTTGAAATTTTTTGGGGTGATTTTCCGTGGATTTATAAAGTGTTTTCTGAAATTTTTATTTTCAGATTCAACAAGTTTTTTAAGAATTTAATTGGATTTGTTGATCATCCATGGATAATTTGTTTTCATGAAAAATGATATTGAATTATAAAAGGGATTTTTTGGTTTGCCTTTTTTTAGTGGGTATTCTACCAAGGTTTTTTTGTTTAAATATATGTATTTATTGGTTTTTGGGAAACAAATTGGTGGAGTTTGACTTCAACATTACATCGATAAAAAATGAGGTTTCAAAATAAAATTCATTTTTATGTAATTATTTTATTATTTTTATTGGGATTGATGAACACCTCATTGTGGATTGTTATTTTATTATGCTATTTTAGATGTGTAATTATTTTTATAATGATTGGGGAGTGGATTATTTATTTCTATATTCTCTGACATTTTTGTTAGCCCCCTAAATGTTCAAAAGTGTTATCTTAGTTCTAGATCCTACATAGACTTTTACTAGATTTGTTGAATAGGACCCTTTTTAAGGGAGCTATTGAGAGTACTTGAGAACTCCCTTATTGAAATATTATAATTTTGGAAAGGATCAGTGATATCTTATCTAGTGAATGAGGGTATTTCCTGAGAAATCTTTCGATAGTGATTCTTTGGGAATCCTTTCTTTTGGTTGCTGTTATATCCATTTTCTAGCATCATACATAGTTTTTGATATATTCTGGATGGTTCCCTTTTAGAATATTATTTGTGGATGGACCATTGAAGAATTTATAGAAGGTGTATTATGGCTTATGGTGTTACCCTACATCCCTCCATTAAAGTTATCTTTTGAGTCATTTCTCTTATTTTTCATCATTCTATGTGGCCACATTTTTTTCCATGATTTTTTCAATTGGTTGTCAGTGGTTTTGTAAGCCAAATTATTTGGGTGAATCTACTTTTGTGGTAGATTCTTTCACCCATTTCAATGAAGACTTATTGATGTACTTGTTTTCAAGACATGAGAGAGGTTTTCGGTGCATGATTGGGTAACTAGGGGTTTTTGATTACTAGTTGAGTTTGGTGTATTAGGTTGTGTTAAGATATGACTATTTTGGATTTAACCTATGAGTGTGATCCTTGTTTCAACCATTTTTTATCTACAGGTGTTGTGACATGAGGTGAGTTCCCATGTATTTTCTTTTTTAGTCAATTTGTGGATATTTTTCTACCATTGGGATTTGAAGATGCTTGTGGGTTGAGATATTATTTCTCTAATTGTTGATCAGTTGTTTGAGGATGTGCCTACAAGAATTTTCTTTAGTTATGCAATGTTAAACAAACTATAAATTATGGGGGACCATTTTATAAAAACTCTCAATGGTGAGAGGAACATTTTAGGTATCCTCTATTATGTAGGGCTTCTAACTCAAGGTTCCATTTCTGTTGGGCTAGGAAAAATTTGAGCATTGTGGTTGATAGGTTATGTTATTTTTTATGATATCAGTTATGGGATTAAAATATGATACTTTTCAGTCTTTCTTTTAGTTATAAACTATAGAAAACATTCATTTATTATTTAGTCTCTTTTAATTCAGATCTTTCAAGGGGTATAATGCGGCAAGGTGGTGAGTTTGTGACACTCCTAGTGCAACATTATTTTTATTCTTGTTTTATATTGTCTTTTCTTTAGTATTCAGGAGTTATGGTACTTTGAGGGACATGATTTAATGTTTTACACCTTTTCTCTACAAACAATATTAGCCAATATGGATATTAGTAAACATGCGATGTCTATGTGGGGTCTTCGGTGTCTCTGAGGTGCGGTGCACAACATACACCTATTTTGTTAATCAATGAAAAAATCAGGTTATTGGATCAATATTTTTTTTCTGGGATGAGTGGAAGGGTTTTTTCATTGTTTTCCCAACCATGCATCTACCTAGGGGTAACCATGTTGGTACCTCGTGCTTGTCCAGTAGGGATAACATAGCTGGAATAATGTTTGGTAAAAATTCCAGATAAACAATTCTCTTTTTTGAATAAAATATATTTCATTTATTCTCCCCCTATCATTTTCCCCCTATCCCATGGGTATTGAAAGACACCTACCTCTAGTAGTGCACACCAGCCCCTAGTTTTCGATCTCTATCTCCATGATGATTCCAATTAATTTCATCATGATTATTAGTTTACAACTCATAGTAAGGACTTTTTATCAATCATTCATCCTTTTAGAATCTTTTTCCTCTCTCTGGTATCCCATCCTCATTTTTTTCAAACCCTATAGTGAGGGGTGAAATATTTTTTGGTATTTTATTTCATTTTTAGGGTGTATGATGGGTCTCTCGGGATAGATTCATGTATTTTTTAAAAATTTCTGTAAAAGGTGAATTATTTATATCTATTTTTGGTTAATTTGATACCATTTGAGGTAGGTTTTCTTTAACCATTTCTATTGGTCCAATTTTAATTGATGATTTCTTATATATGGATTCCTCTAGGTTGAGTATGTTGTTTTATATCTCCTTAAATACATTTACATATATACATAGGTAATTATATATATATATATCGTCATTATTCATGTCCCCTCATTTAAAGATGAATATGTACATTGGATTAAGGGATGTGTTTATTTAGGTGTATATGCGTCTATGTAAGAACAAGTGTTCATCAAATACATTGAGTTCATAGGTGTTTAAAATTAGTCTTTTTCTCATTGAGGTTGTTTTTACTATGTTGTTTTTACATTAAGAATTCTAATATTCTTTTTCTTCTTAAATTCCAATTTCACTAAATTATAAATATATGTGATAACATGGATATGTTTTGAAACTGTTAATTTTTTTTCGTGCATAGAATAGTTGGGATTTCATATGAAATCCATGTTCATTTTTTAAAAGTTAATTTTTAAATATGTGATGACATTATGAAATTACATTGTATCTTTTTAAATGTTTTTGTGCTTTGTAATTTATTTTGGACTGAGTATTAGTTTTAAATGTCTCAATCCTATGTTTTAATGGCAATGATATTTTTATATGGGGTATTGAACTCAAAGTAATTTTAATTTGGAGATTTATAATATTGTTTAAAATGGTGATTTGAAATTTTTGTGTGGTTTATACATTAAGGAAATTCTAGGTTGGATTATTTTAAGTGGTAAACGGAAATGGGTAGCTATTGGTTATGTTTGATTCTCAAAGAGAAATACCCTTTTCTAAGAGTTATTTTGAAATGTTTTGAACACACTATTGATTTTTACCATTTTTTCAAATTGTGTTTTATGTGGAGTGGGAGATCTTGGTAAATAAAGATCTATTTTTTGTTTAAGGAAATTCTTCCACATTAATTTATTTTGATTATTGATGGAACCCTAGTTATTGCCTATTTTTATTGATGTTGTTTATATTATCAATGTGATTGATGTTTGTAATCTGATTCATTAATTTTATTATAAGTTTATCTTTTTAAAAGGGATTTTTCCTAAAGGGGGTGGTTTGATTTTACTCCATTTGTTTAGTAAAATGTATCAATGGAATTTAATGGTTCTAAATGGAATATGAAAATGGGTTTATAAATTAGTTGAACTTAGAAAAGGTGTTCTAATTAATTGAGAAATTATGATTTCAATAATTACTTTGAAAATGGATTTTCATAGTTTGGAACATGATGTGATTATAGTATCATAGAGTAGAACATGTGTTAATCAGGGTTTGAGTGACTGGTTGTCCAAGGGACCATGAGAACTTTTAGTAAGGGGGATAGTTTGTGACTCCATTTGGTTTCTGAGGAAATATGAGATCCCTTGTGTAAGAAGATATTTAGATTCTTCATGATGTTATCCAAGATACTATTTGATCTCTTGATTTGGGACTGAGGAAAATTGTGAGAGATTCAACATTGCTTATTCATCAAGAATATCTTTTTAGACTCAGTCACATTAGACCCAGGAGGTTCGTGTGAATGGTTCACTTACACATGCATTATTGGATGTATTATTATTCATTATATGAGTGACTTTCTTGTTGTGATGAGATATGTTTTCCCATTTTTACTATTGATTACATGATAAAGTTATGAATTGTTTTAATAATTAAGCATGTTTTCTTAAGGTGGACTTGGGTAATTATTTTTTCCATGTTGGGAAATTTTTTTATGTAATTTATTTCCTTTAAATAAAAGAAGTGGGTCTTTTTGGATAAATGATAGCAATGTGAGTGTATTTCATATCAATTAGGCTGGTCTCTTTCATTCCAAAATGAACATGTTCTATTTTTGTAAAAAAAAAATTGTATTGGTTATGGAATTGATTGATATTAATAAAATTATATCTATAAAAATATTATATTCTTTATAATTTTCATGATGTCATTTCTGAATTGCATGATGAAATACATTACATTATTTTTGAAGGATGTGGTTATCTATTTGTATTTTTAGTTCATGCCTCTATCTTTCCTGATCTTTGGTGCATATTAGATCATGTTTATTCATCTTGAACTATGTAGGGGTGAGTTGCTTGTTGATGAGTTTGAGATCGAATTTATTTGGTTAGTTTTCAATTCTATTTGTGGTTGTTATTTTTTATCTACATTTTTTCTATTTAATCCTTATTGTATATTTATTAACCTTTACAACTGGCATAAATTCATTATATTGTCATTTTTCTCTAAATTGGGAAAAATATTCACAGTGGATTTCCAGAGACAGCCATGTTCGTTTTTTATAGCTCATGGGGAATAGGAATTCCCTTTGGGACTTGTGGATAATTATTCCAACAATCAGGTAGTATGGTATCAGGGTCCAGTTCATTGGAGCCACACACATAAGTATAAACAAACAGGTTTATTTCTACTCTAAAATGGTATTGGAATACCATATGTTCCTTTTTTGGAACATGGATTAGTAAGTACATTGTTTTTTGTAACATGATTTAACAAAAGGATACTAAAATATTCACCTGAATCATCATTTTTTCACCATGTTAAACTAGGTGTGTTCATCATTTTAAATGCACCATTCTATTGAGGTTTATAAATAGGATTGAGTCGTAATAAAATTCCAAAAACCTATAAATAATCAATAAAGTATTTATTAAGATATTATCCACCATTTTATAAGATTTTTTCTGAATATTCATACCAATATGGTTTTCAACTAAATTCTTATATACCTTAAATATTTAAATGTAATCATATTTATTCCTATTCATGTAGACATATCCTTATCAACTAAAATCTTTAGAAAAAGTTATGAAGTACAAGTAACCACCCTTAATTCATCTTGAAATGTTTTACATGCATTAATATGAACTAATTCAATATTCTCCTTAGCCATTTCACATTTTCCACTACATTTTGTAATGATTATTTTCTCTTGTAAACAAGAATATCTTGTAAGAAGTTGTTTTAGATCAAAAGAATCTAAATATCCATCTTTTTGAAATTTAGTTATACATTTCTAGATTATATTACCTAAACAATGATTCTATAGTTTAATGTGGCAGGAGTCTTGGGAAGATGTTTTGATATCCATTTACATTACATGGTTCATATAATCAAATAAATAATAGATGTTAATTAAGTAAAAAAAATTATATCTTTTTAAGAGAAGATAAATTCATTCATAAAAATGAAAATAAATCCATTGGTACCAAGTGTAGTTACCAATATAATGTTTTTATAATGTATGAAACATTATAAAAACATTCCAAAAACCATGTTCATTTATATTAGAAACATGAGTTGATAGTTACTGACATTTGTGATAGATGGGTTTTCCCATTTTCCTATTATAGAACTACCTCCTTAGTAAATCATTCAACATATAATTGGTGAATATAATTTAATACAAATGTTAATACCAGTATTTTTTTCTAATACCCAATTTTTATATATTGATAGTCTTATTTTGAAAAAAATGCATTGGAATCATTCACTATATTCTTTAGATGGGAAAACATTTTTTTCTAGTAGTCTATCCTACTGCATGAAAAATAAACAACATATTATTCCCTTGATTCCCCACCATCTATTTCTTATTGGAAGGGTGTTGAAAAAATTTTTGGGCTTAAATACCTTCTCTTGGATATTACACTTGTTAACCATAAGGATGAATGTATTTTTTCCCTTGGTTTCTTTACATACCTGGTAAAGAAGACTAAACAGGCCTTAGAGATACCTCTCCATGATGATAATATTAAAACTAACAAAGAATATATATAAGATCTGAGGTAGTGATGAAATAATGATATTGGTGCATATTTCATCAGGTATTTTAAACTCTATATCATATAGGTGATCAATGTGGCCAATAATCTTGACTAAATGGGAATAGTTGGTGGACCCACTCCAGGATTTCAGGAAAAAAATATCAGTGGGTATCTACTATTGTTCATTTCTTTGTATCTCCTAGTAAAGGACACAAATATAATTGAGCATGCTATAATAATCTATGTTTTCAAGATACATCATTAGTTAAATAGATATAGATGATATTATCAAGCATTAAATGTTGAAAATGTCATTAAAATATTTTTTATAGACATTGTAGACTTCATAACTATCCTTATTATTAGCGGGATCGTGCATCATGGATTCTAAAATGTAATATTTACATTCATGGAATAGTTTAATACATAGGCGTCTAACCCACTCCATGAAGTCACTTCTAGTGAATAGATGGTATTTATTCAATATAGATTTCATGGATTGTGTGGAATTGGATTTTTCCAATTATTTCTACAATTTGAAATATTTGATTATTAATAGATTTATAGAATAAAAATTATGTGATAAATACTGAAAAGTAATTTTTTTAATACTTCCAATATTTAATAAATTATCAATATCTCTCACCATTGAACATGGAATGTTTAGTTTCATTGAAATTTTATAGAAAAAGTTGCATATAACCCTTCATAATGATCCAGACATTCTCTATTTAAACCACAATATGGTATTTCAGCATGATATCCTACCAACTACGGTCATGAGATTCCATGATTGATTTAGTGGAATCGCCAATCTAGAAACACTAACTATGATTTCTTCAAAACATTATTAAATTAATTTATTAAACAATATTTTGTCATTAAATATATTTTAAATTATCTTCAGTGAAAAAAATACCTTAGATATTACTTCATTATAATTAATAGTGCCCCAAACTTTGGAAAAACCAAAACATTAACTATGGTATAATCATGATAAAGATGATAGAAGCCAATATGATGTTATGTTAACTTGATGTATTTTACTTATTATGCCTAAATTTTATCATGTTTTATCAATTAAATAATTTTAAATATTATGTGGATTTTATTTAATTAATTAACCATGATTGATAAAAAATTAACACACAACAAATTTTTTTATATTCTATATTTTCTCATAAATTGATTTATTTATGAGACTAATGTTTTTCATTAATAAAAAAAACGAAAATTTAATAAATAAATAAATGATCTGATCATGTGATTAACTAAAAGTTTGTTTATTGAGGTGATAAAAAATAAAAAATTAACATGGGGGGATTCCTTTTTTCTAGTCATTTCCTAATCTTCAACTCCACATGTCCACATGTGTATCACTGGGGATGGTATCATTATGGTTCGGTCATGAACATCCTACATGTTATGTGGGATACTACATTAATTATAAGTATTTAAATATCACATGAAGGCATGTTGAAATAGTTGATTAGATAATGGGAATTACATAAATAATCTAGGACACACTGGTCTTACATAAAAATTGAGGGAGATATGAAAAGCAGTCCATCATATTTAATTTAATAATAAATAATTTCAAACCCACAGAATAAATTTAATTTAATACTATCAAAACATATAATTGTTTTGTTTACACTCAAGATCAACCATAAAAATAAAATTATTAATCATTTAAAATATGTTTCTTGCATTAATTTCAATTATATCATTAATAAGATAGAATGCATAAAAATTAATACTATTTATTATCTTATATTTTAATTAATTAATTTTATCTTATTTTATCCAATCATCCAAATAATTCCCATCTGATTAAATGTTAGTTTAAATATATATTTTAATTTATTTAATAATCTATAAAATATAATAAAAAATTATAGTTTGAAGAAACCCAATGATTATATATCTGAATTAATTAGTATTCTTTAACAGTAAATAATTTACACATATGATATATTTAATACATTAAATGTGTTATAAATTCATGGAATATATTGTCATCATAATTACCCATAGAACACATGAAATTTTTTGGCTTATATAATATAATTCATTGATTCTTTAATATATAATAACCATACATGACTCATAGTATAAATTATTATGTGGAATTATTAAAACATTTTGAATAATAAAGAATTTGACAAATAGCCTATACCTTCAGTATAATGACCCAAAAAAATTAGAGTTGATTATTTTCTAAGAGTAATTAATTAATTATACTATTTCTGTTTGAAGAGGTAAAGTACACGTCATACAAAATCCAGCTAAAACAATGCACTTATCTTCTCTGAATATCCATATTATAAACCTAGGGACTCAGCATGTTCTTCTCATGAACATTTATGATGTACCCGATAGGTATAGAGAATATTTTACATGTACTTCTAGTTACATGGATGATAGTCCTTCATTGTTCTAAGATAAATACTGATTGTAAATTAATAACATGATTTGGTTTTACAACTTGTTTTTAGTCTTGAAATCACATGGAATCCATAGTTTGTAGATAAAATACATGATGTGTTTTCAAAAAAATCCTTCGTCCACCATGTATAGTTTAAACATGTTGAATTTATTGCAATTGGTCTATATTAATTACACAATGAACCTATACCCACATAGGTATCCTTGTTTAATGAACAAAGTTACATGACATATATCAAATGAGTATACATTATGATGTCCATCCAGGATCCTTGAAACATCTCGGTGGGTTGTTCATATATAAACATTATTAATCATTAACCGAACATGGTAATATTTATGAGAATCAATGAAGTGGGAAAAGATATTTTTACGTTATATCAAGTATAAAATAATAATTGAAATTATGTTTCACTATTAATTGTAAGACAATCAAAAATTAGGTAAATATTTTTAATTTTTAACATGACACCTATAATAAACCTTTAATATTCTAGGAATGACATAACACAATTAGTGGGTGTAAGATAAAAAACATTATGCTGATATGATTAACAATTCACAATATTTTTAATGATGTGATCATTATGAAAAAAAATCCTTCTCTTGACATTAACATTAATGAAACATAGAACATGTATATTATTTTTTCAAATTAAACTTATAATTAATTTATTGAATATCAGAAGAATATATTACCTTGTATATGTTATTTATTTTATGAGATGGTTTATCTTCAAAATAGCTCATTTAGATTATGATGATTTCATTGTTAGGATTTAAATGTATAATTCATATAGTGGTGATCCACATGCAATCTTTTTATCTCTGAACATGCGATCTTTTTATCTCTGAATAATCACTGGTGGAAGGCTAGGTTCTACCATGGATGATAAAACATCATTTATTGTTTAACTTGATCGCTTGTCCTATAAGTTTGAATGATTTATTCTAATTCATGAGAATATTAGAGGAAGAGGAGTCGAGAGAGATTTTTTTGTGTGTAATAATTCTCAATTATTGATTACCCTACAAATATAAATAACCATCTATTTTTAGAGATGATGTTTAGGTTAAAATACAATTTAATTTCATACCACCCCTTAAATAATATAATAATAATAAACAAAAACAAATATATAATAATAATAAAACTATTATTTAATTTCATGCACACTTTGTTTCATAATAATAAATATTATTTTACTGCTATGTAAATTAATAATTATCGTCAGAAATAGTATTGGTCAATTTGAAATCCTTAGTGTTTATTAAATAGATGAATACATATTTTACTAAATATTTCCGTCAATAATAAATAATTTAGATGTATAAAAATTGAATAAAATTATTTCTTGATATTGGGAATAAAATTTATTTTAATTAATTAAATTCAAACATAATCTTATAATGATCAATGAAAATGGTAGTGTTTGAACTTCTATGTTTTTTTCTTATTGATATTATATAGGCTTTCTTAAAGTCAAAGATAACTCTTTTGTAATGGGTCAAGTCACCCAACAGAAAGAACAAAAAATCACAACATAAACAAAAAAATATCAATGGCTACTGTGTAATATAATCACTATTTCATAATATCTCATTTAGAAGGATTCACATTCTTTTCCTTAACCAATATTCTCGATACGACTTTCATTTAATACCTAAATGAAAAACAAAGTTACACCATTGGAATTGAATTTATTTTCATGTTTCTATTTCAATAAAAGTAGAATTATATATACATCCATAAATATAGAATGGAAAAACACTTCCTTGAATTATTCATTAATAACACATCACTCATGATACACTCAACATATCTAATCTCTTCGTGAACTGTATGATCACGGTTAATGAAATACATATATGTTTGAGATTCATAATATAAATTAAATTAAATCATAAAATAAAATTACTCTTAGTCAAATATAGTTATATATCGGAATATCTGATGAAATCCAAACATGAAGAATTTCTAATGGGGGGTTTGTTCTTCTAATCCTATTTCTTAGAGATTACAAAGTGATAACTTCAAGAGAAGAAGTCTTGTATTCTTATAAGTACACACACATGGCAGTCACGTCCTATATGTGACATCGTATAAAGTTATATGACTATCGACCTATATTAAAAAAAATAGTCATGACATTTAATGTTTCTCATTATAGAAGAGAATTTCAAATAATTAATTAATTTGATAGAAAAAATATGACATTCTTACATAAATGTCATGAAAAATGATGAAAAATATATAATAAAATTGGTTATTAAAAATCAAATTAGTTAATATACATGTAATATTACTACAAAAAGTTTTTCTAAGAACAGTAACTCCATCCTTACCTATTTATGATTATTAATCTATTAATAAACCATTCACTGATATACTATTTTAATTATGAGAACGCCACGAATTTTCTAATGAAAAAGAGGGTTTGATATCTAAATTTTTAAGTGGAGATTTTTATAGGTTTAGATTTTTTAGGGGAGTGTTGTATGGTGATAGTTTTATAAGAATAGGTTTGTGAACATAAATTTATTTTCAAATTTGTAGATGATTGGTTATAATGTGTAACTATGTTTGTAATGTGGAAATTTGTTTAAACCATTCCATGAAAAGTAAAATCAATCTATTATATATTGAAAATAATCAGACGAGTATCACTAAGGTTCTAGAACACGTTGAATCTACTATGAGTAGAAAACAACATTAATCAACTATTACATGATAGGGTAAAACGGTTCCCAAGGAGGAAATTTTTGGTTTTTAATTGGATACTGTTATATTGTTTAGAAAATTGATGATTAGGGATTACCAAATTAAAATGAAGAATATAAAAATTAAATTATTTTATATTTATACTGGTGCTGAAGGAAATACAAGTGATGGAAATATTTTATTTTAAAGAAAAATTAAGTGGTGAATAAGAGGTTAAAATTCCAAAAATAGAGAATGTGTAAATAATAAAAATTTTCTTCTATTATTGAGGGAAACATGAGAGAATTTCATGGAGAGGGAATAATTGTAGATGGGGAATCAAGTTGTTAAAATTTAATCCATGGATAGGGAGATGATGGAAAAGATGATGTGTGTATAAAAGAAGAAAATCATAATAATAAGACAAATTAAACCACATTCATGTCCATGAAATAAATATCATTGATTAGAGAGTTGAAGAGGCTGTCAAGGAAACCATAGGATCGATATATATATATATATATATAACTTGTATGAGGAGATACATAATGTAAAAAAAATGAATTTTAGGAAACAATTTCTATCCATTCAATATACAAACTATCCTAGCCAATAATGATGTGGGTGTAGTAGAAATCCAGTTTTACAAAAAAGTATATGATGAATCTTCACATATTGTTTTATGTTTGAGGAGATATGTATTTTTTTTAACATTAACCAGTCACTTCTTATTGTTATATATTTTACTTTTTACTGAGGATATAAATATACAATATGGAATAAAACTTTTTATATGAAAAAATGTGAAAAATTATCAATTTTTTTTTGAATAAAATTATTTATTTGTTAGATAAGATGTTCATATCTAGTGTGGTACATGTGATAATTTTTTGTTATTTTTCTAGGTAGTAATTTTTTATTTCTTCATTAATTATTCATATGAAATAGTACATTAAATCATATAAAATTATAATTGGGTAAAAAATTCAATACATAATATTACTATCATTATTGAAATGAAAAGCTACACCTTCATTCTAAGAAGTTTACCAATTACCAAAAATCTCAATTATATGTTAATAAATCGTCCAAATTTTTAAGCCTTTTTATTAGAACCTTCTAAGTGATTTTTTTAATGATGTGTAGATGGATTTATTAGATTTTTTGGATTCTAGGGATTCATGCATTCATAAGATGAGAAACTGAAGGAACTATTTCTAATTAGAAACTGATGCAAGATATGAGCACCATGAGGTTATTAATTTTCCCTATAAACAGTCAAAATATTCATTCAAATTTCTTATTTAGGGATATAAATTATAGGATGTATAAATACTTTTACACAATGCTACACATTCGAGGAACATGAGATAGTGATCCCAATCTCAAACATGCAATCATTTTCATAAGAACCATTATTATTTTCAAAATTATTTTAAACACATAAAAATATATAGAAGTTATTAATTTATTTTCTACACTTGAATCGTATTTTGAAAACCTATTAAACTATTATTTTCTAGATTATTTTGATTAATGGAAATAATATTTAATAGTTGAACAAATACATAAAGAGTATTACACCAGTCTTTATTGTGTAGTCATTTTATTATTTCATAATGTGTTTAGAAACATGAGATATAGTTTTAGAATGTATAATAAAATATAAACTAGTACATTCTGATTTTTAATTTTATATTAAATTATGAATGATTCTGTAAGGATGATGATTAGTATTGATGAATCTACTGATTGATTTACAATTTCTTCAAGTAGCGATGCAGAAATTTTAATAGACATTAAAAATTGAAATTATGTCGGTTAAGAAACTAAAATGGTGTTCGATAATAAATATGAATTGGTTTTCAAGAAGTATCTTAATTGAAGCCTATGTAGTGAGTAAGTCTATCAGGAAACACTAGTAAACCTAGATCTAGTGTTTATCACCATTAAATTAGAATTATTAGAATGAATCAAATATAGAATTACCAATGGGTTTATTAGCATTTGTAAACCAGATACCAAAATGGGTCTTGTATTACCAAAAAATACACTAATTACAACATGATTTTTTTCTTTCGAGGATAACTTTATTACATCAATGACATCCTTGTATGTAATTATTAGTAAACGTCATGTAATCATGGTGAAATAAAAAAATGGCGATATCAATTACTTATTAAGCTTTGGTTATAGCAGAAGAAATAATGAATCAATTAGAATAATCAATATGAAATGGTAATAATTGAACACACATGTCATGTAATAAATAAATTATTAAATAATTGGGTAAACAATATAGAAATTAAAGTAACTAAACCTTATTCTATTTAAACATTGAAATGAAAATAAACCACATACATATTCTTTTTAATAGTGAAAATATCATGGATTATAAATACTTATTCAAAAACATTGAAATATTTATTTATTGGACATCAAGTTTTAGAAACAAGAAAAACTATACAGGCAACATCTATCTTCTAGATAGTTTGTGACTATGGGTGGAAACCTGTTTAATTGGGAACACATTTTTATAATGAGAACATTTCAATGCATTGAGGGGATACAAAAAGTCATATCCCCACACTTAATTTCTTCTTCATATCATTCCTCATATCAAATAATATATTTTATTAATAGATAATAAGCCTTATAAAATATCTATTTTGAATAATGAATAAAGATTTATCAATAACTTCCCAGATAATCACATAGTTTTCAAAGTTAACACCATATGTAAAAATTAGTTTTTATAATAATTAAACACATCCATGATAAATAATTTGGACAATTAAGGGAAATTTAAATGTCAATGATCATATGAAATTTAATATTTCAATGGGAATTAACAATGGAATTAAGGATTTGAATTTCTATAAAAACCATGAAAAAATAAATCACATACCATCCTGAGGAATAATGAGTATGGTATTATCAAAAAAACCCTAGTAGAGTAAAATAAAAGCTTGTTTTCATTGATGAACAGAAAAAATATAAAAATAACTTTTAAAGAATTATTAAAAAATTTCATTTTTAAATTGGAAAACATTTTAATAATTTTATTATTTATAAATTTCTTTTGAAAACATTTTCATCAAAAAGTACCATTTTACTAATGAAATGAATGTTTCAAATAAATAACATTATTTAAATTCATACATTCCATATAGGGAAAAAGAGCATTCCTTTTAAACATTCAAAATGTTAGAAATATTACTAGTCTAGAAAGTGAAAAGAAGAATATTTTAAAAGAAAAAATAAAAAAAAGGGAAAAATTATTTTAATATTCATTTTGGAATGGCTAAAAAAATGTTAAAAAAAATTTAGACAAAAAAAATTTTAAATGAAAATAGGTTCATCGACTAATGTGGAAAAAGAATTCAGGTTTTCATAAAAACATTCTATGAAACATTTTGAGTAACTGAGAATGAAAGAATTGTAATATTTCTTGAAAGAAAATCATGAATAAAAAGAGTCTAATATAATTATTGTGATTAATGAATAATGATCTGATAATTTCATTTTATTAAATTTTAATTATAAATACATTCGAACAAAATTGGATTGTGAGGTAAACCCTTGAAAAGACAATAATGATAACCTGAGAATCAATTAGTAAATTGATAATATGTGTCAAATGTAAATAAACATAAAATTTTTAAATAGAAAAATTAATTTTAAAAAATTATTACATACATAATCATAGAATATTAACCACAATTAAGAAGTAATATTACCCAATGAAAATAAAATGGGTAATGAAATTCATTTAAACTAAGTAATGCCTATTTAAAATAAACATTGATTAAATAATTCAATTTGAAACTCAAAATATCATGAATAATGAATTAATCAGGATATTATATGTCATAGTGGTAGTATAAATCCTAAATATAATAAATTAGGAGAAAAATAAACAAGAAATGTATCAATCAAAAAATAGAGACGAAGTCCTTTATTACATGGAAACTTTTGAATTTGAAGAACCAAAATTAATAATAAATTGATGAAAATTTTAAATACCATATATATAAAATAATTTAGGATATATTATATCAAAAAATTTAGTTGGTACGCTAGATAATAGAAGTATATTGTTTTAATAGCGTATGGCTTGTGAAATGAATAGTGAGAAAAGAATCTCTTACCATGTGTTTCCATTTTGTTAAACATCCATTAAACTCATTTATAACAATTTTAATAATGTAAATTAATTAAAAAATAAACAAAATAACATTTTTAATAATATATATTCACATATTATAAGATCTTGTTACCTATTTTTTAGTAATATGACATTATTGTTACTATTTATGTGCCGATTCCCTAGTTTGTCGAGTATATTTTCAGTTGTTATTTATATTACTATTACATGAATCTTGATTTTATCATCAATATAATGTAAAAAATGTTCAAACTATCATATATATCTAATATATAATTATTTAAAGCAATATAAAATATTTGTAGATAATAAATTGAATTCATTGTTCATAGAGACGATAGGTCGTACATACGCATGAATTAGACATTCATTTATTTTACAAATTAAAAAGAATGAAAATAATAATATTTATATTTATATTATAATTCTATTATAATATCTATTCATATATTTTAATAATATTTCTTAAAATAATATTTTATACATTCCATGTATATCGTGATGGAATCAAATCACATTGAGGTGGTTGTTGTCCACCCTTTCCAAAATGACATTACCGAATTCCCCCAAAATAAAAATAATACAGGTATGCGTTATATAAAAATTATAAAATAATAAATACATTATAAAAATCATATATATAATATATAAATATCATTTCTATCATAATTACAAACCATGGGAGGTGGAAGAGGAAAATGAGCAATCATCATTTCAGGAGGTGGTAATTCATCGTACATGAAATGTAAGTTCACTACCCATTTTATTGAAGTGTTTTTAGGTTTAGGTAACATAAAAAAAATATATTATATTTAATATACTTAATTTGTTATATAATCATCATATAAAAATATATTAATTAATATAAAATTAAACGAAAAAATGATCTTTTGAAAATGTTACCTCTTATTTGGATAACTTATTTAAGTTTATACAATAATAATTATTTGGATATCAAAATAAAAAGTTAGTTAATATATAATTATTATAGGGATAATTATTATATATTTTTTGGATATTTTTTTGTAAGAATTATTTTGATATATGTGAGGATGTTGAAGGGGTGAGTTCCTTTTTATAATATAGATGTGACATTCTTATAAATTTTTAAAAGGGAGTTCTATACACGTTTTTCCTTTAAAAAATAAAACCAATACTTAAAATATTGTCTCCATGAAATTATAGGGTCTGAATAAAAAAATTACTTTTGTAAAATCTTATAGGTTATTTTGGACCATAAGTTTGTGTCTCAGTCCCTTGTTAAACTAATTTTCCCCTAAACCACTGTAATTAAATTTATTAAAAATCAATAATTTTTTTCCAAAAAACATGTGTAAATTATTAAAAATTAAAAATTATTATGATTCCGAATATGAAATACATTTTTCCAAACTCCAATTATATAACTAGAATAAATTAAAATAAATTTAAGCCCACAGACGGGATAACAAATAAGTTTTTTAGAGTAAATAATATTAAAAATATTTAATTTTTTTATATCATGTTTAATTGGTACATTTATTATAATCATATAAATTATATTAATTTATGTTTAATTGATCAAATATAAATTTAAAACCAATAAAAATTATAATTTAACAAAATAATAAAATATGTTAAAAATTAGTTTTGAATTAAAATTCATTATTTTTCACAAATCATCAAAAAATGAAACCTCGCATAATATTTCCATGAATTCACCTTAATGTAATATTTATAGTGATATTTAAAAAATTATTTTTACCTTTATATATAGAATTTATAATTTTTTCAGAAATTTTATTTAAAATAGGTTCTCCCTTAAATGTTTGTAAATAGGTCTTTTTAGAACAAACAAAATTTTATGACTAGAATTTGATTTGTTCTTATCTTATGCTTTTCAAAACTATTATATGAATATAAAAAATATTTTATTTAATATAATATATATATATTTAATTAATATAATTCACTAATAGTAATAAATTTAAATATTTAGGATAAAACATATTTTTGATTATAAAAAAATTTATTTATATTTAGTTTGTTTTTATATTCAATTATAATTAATATGTTACTGATAAATTAATTTTATATTTTAATAAACCAATTATTTTCATAATTTAGTTAATTATACTAATAAACACTAATTTAATGTCTATATTATAACAAATTATATTAAATAATCTTAGTATTATTTTGTTAAACATGGTTTTTTTTGTATTATAAGATGTCTCAAAAAGTCTTTGTTGTGTTTAACAAATAATAACTCAATATCATCTAAATTGTAAT
Source organism: Viscum album (assembly GCA_963277665.1). NCBI lineage: Eukaryota > Viridiplantae > Streptophyta > Magnoliopsida > Santalales > Viscaceae > Viscum > Viscum album. The sequence goes on along the minus strand of OY728152.1, from coordinate 1,474,453,245 downwards.
CTATAACATATATTGAATTTAATTTAAATATTAATTATATTTTTAATATTTTGTGATATTAAATTCCCTTACATGTTTGGTGTTGCATGTCATATATTCTATCGAATACAATGTTCTTATTTTAGAATTTTAGTGGTGTTCCATTATCCTCGCCATAATTAAATTGAGTCCTATAAATTTAACCTTTACCTTGGTAATAAAATATTATATATTTTCTTTGTTTAAATCATTAACTATTTTAAGGGTTCCAAAAACATCAACTAGAAAGTATAGAATGAGAATTAAAAAGGTCACATGGACTAACAGTAACTCTGTCTCCAAGCATGTGAACATTATTTGAAGGTTGATATACATAAATCGTGTAAAAGAAGAAATATTAATATGGATTGATTGGGGTCATCAATAACAAATATTATAATTATAAGTGGCATGTTGAGGTCCTAAAATCTATAAATTCAAGGTGATTTCAAAGAACAAAGGTTAAACAAAAATTATTCTATTAAGAAACTATTTTTTGGATTATTTTTTTAATATTGAGTAATTATTTTACAACCGATGAATTTAGGGAAATAAAATTACATTAAATAATTCAATTTCATATGAAAAATTATTATTTTTTGTTGTTCTAATATCAAATTATAATTCAAACCTTACTCAGTTAAATTGATATCCTAGAAGGAACCCCTATTTTCAAGAACTACAATAATATATTCAATAGACCACAATTAATAAAAATAATCTGATAGATTTTTTTTAAAAAACTTTTCAATACCAATATAGTTATAAAAGTATTCTCTAAACCTAAATATAACACTACTGGTTCATCATTAATAATTATTCATCTAGTTTGTTAACAAAAAATAACATTTTAACCAGGACATTACATTGATTAGTGGTAGGAATTAATCCCTTAACATCATTCAGTAATGGGTTCATGTATTAGGGACTTTCTAGGAATGAGGGGTGGTCACCTAAGAGACATTTTTTCCATTTTAAAACCAAATTAATATAATTTCTAAAATAAATATTATTGTAATCCTTTAAATAAAATCACAAAATTAATTGTTAAGTAAGGGTTCCAATACAACACTAATAAATAAATCATTAATTTTAATCTATATGAGTGATTCCTTTTTCTAGATTTTATCTGTTAGAAGATAGAATTTAAAAAAACCAAAAACGATAGTGTGATAATGAATTATCATATTGGAAAAACCATATATTCATTTTTTGTATGTCTAAAACATGTAACATAATTTTAATTCTGAAACACCTCCAGTTTAACCAAGTTCATTAATTGTAATTATATATTGAAATCCATCCAAATGTTTTGTTAGGAAAATATAAATTATACTATGTAAATCCAACTATAGTGTTAAATTAGATGCATAGTAAGGCTCATTTCAATGTACCAATTTTATGCCCAAGTTAAACCTGATGAACCTTTTTAGAGTTCTAACCCCTATGTACATCTGTGCTAGAACCATGTACGCTTGTAATATCAAAACATGGATATATTTCTAATAATACCCACATATTCTCCACCTTACTATAATTTAATGATTTTATTATATACAAATATTTAATGCCTACCTCAAGTATATCTTCCCTAATTTATTTTTTCTTAAATCTAGTTTCCAAGGTTTCTACTAAACATCATATGATACAAACTGTAGCAACCCGACCTCAGTAAGTCTATAGTCATTTTTGAATAATATTTCATTAGAATGATTACATGGAGTCAAATCCTGATGTAGATTAGAATTTATTTGTCATGGTAAACTAGATAAATACATGGGTTATGTGTTATATCAAAATACACAAATTAAAAAAAATTCTTTTGAGGATAAATTTATTATATCTATGATATCCATTCATATTTTTCTTAGTGCACTTCATAGAATCCTTGGGAAATAAAAAAAATGGCGATCTAATATACTTAGAAAGTGTCATGTATAGTGGAAGAAATAATGAATCAATTAGAATAGTCAATATGGTTGGGTAGTAATTGAATACACATGTCATGTAATCAATAAATAAAGATGGAAGTGCGTGATCAATATGCAAAGGAAAATAAATGAATGACATTCCATTAAATCAATGAAATGTGAATTAAATGAATCCATAGAAATTACAATATTTATAATACTATCGATAATTAATATTGAATCAAAATGAATCTAATGAATAATTATTAAATGTCATGTATCATGCACATTAAAACTTATACTTTCATGATCCATCATCCAGACAATTTTAAAAATCATATAGAATATTTTTTAATTTTTCTGGCTATTTTGTTTCTTGATACCCTATTGATTCATCAAGGAGAATTATAAATTCTAGGCTACAACTATAATTTCCGATCAAATGCATTCCTCATATCAAATGATCGATTTAATTAAAGCATAATGAAGAATAAAAATTTATAAACATTTACCCTAATAATAAAATAACTATCAAATTGAACACCATATTTAAAAATGATACATGGTTTAAGAAATAAAAAAATCCATGATAAATGATATAGATAATTGGGGTAAATTCAATGTTCAATGATCATTTGAAATTGAATATTTTAAGGGGACATTACAACAGGAATCATGTATGTGAATTTCAAGACAATCCTTAAAAAAATCTACCATAAACCATCTAGAGGAAGAATAAAGGTGGTATCAACGAAACATATCTAATGTGGGGTAAATTAAATGGTTGTTGTTGGTTATGAATTGAAATACTATAAAAATGTATTATAAAAATATTCTTGTGGAATATATAATTTCGATTTTGAAAAAAATTGAAAAATATTTTTAATGAATATGACATTTGAAAACAATGTATTTAAAAATTATCATTTTAAACAAGAAATGTATACTATAAAAAGTATTTTTGGTAAATTTTTACACGTCACACAAGGTTAAAAGAACATTCTTTTTTGCATGGTAAAACGATTAAAAAAAATTGTTGTTCAGGAAAAGGACAAGATGATTATTTGGGAAAAAATTTAATAGATAAAAATAGATAAAATGACTATAAAAATTAGTTTGTAATGATAAAAAATTATTTTAAAACCTTTTTAGAAAATAGGGATTTTTGATAGTAACAGTTTCTACGACTAAACAGAGAAATGAAGTCAGTATTTCATAGAAACAAATTCTATAACATTTCGACTACCAAAGACTGCTAAATGATGTTATTACTATTAAATGATCATGAATAACCATTTTATAACAATATTAAATGGTTTACTTAATAATTATCTAATAATATCCTCTCATGTAAATTCATGTAAAAACATTCTTGAAAAATGAGATTATAATGTAATCCACTGAGACGACCCTAATATTGATGTGATAATCAATTGAATAATAGATTATGTGTATCAAATTTTAATCCAAATACCACTAATTGAAATAAATCAATAGATATTATAAAATTAATGCATACATAATCTTATATTATTAATGAAACATAGGAATTAATATAACCAAAAGAATAAAAAATCAGTTACACAATTATTTTTCCACTTCGTACCATCTAATTAAAATCCCTATTAATTAAAAAATTAAAATTCGTACACAAAATAATCTTGAATAATGAGTTATTAATTAAATTATATTTACATTTGTAAATATGTAAATCATATATAATAAATTAGGCATATAATTATAAAATATGGCTCAATGAATGGAAATTGAGATGATGCCCCTTATTACTTGGTAACTTTTGAATTGGAAGTCCCAAAAGTAATAATAACAAATGAAACATTTAAATACCTTGAATATAACAAAATTAATTATATATTAAATCAAAAGGGGTAATAAGTACACCATATAAGAGATTTAAGTGGTGTTAGTGGTGTATGCCTCATGGAAAGAAAAGTGAGATAAGAATCCCATACAATATGTTCTCTTTCAAGAGAATGTTCTCTATCTTCCAGTGTAATTTCATTATGAATTTAAATGACTTATTCTAGATCAATAATCATATTTATAATAGAATATATTAAATTATTATAATATAAACATAACAATTTGTTAATAATATTTCATTATTTTCACTATTTTGGGTGTTAACTACCCAGTGTGTCGAGTATTTTTTTTTCTTTTTAGCTATATTCCTATTACTAAAATAATGAGTTTATCACCTCTAAAATTTTAACCATTATGTAATTATAATATATATTTGGTATATATATATTTATAATAATCAATAATATTTTGAGGCAGGAAAACAAAAGCATCCTTCAGGGAGATGGTAATTTTTACGTACAGATGAACACTACTTCCATTTATGTGACTTATTTAAAATAATGAAATGTAAATGATATATATGTACATTAAAATCTGATAATAATAATAATAATAATATATATATATATATGATACATAGGTTAATTAAAATAATCATATATATATTCCATGTACAGCTTGAACAAATCACATCGCTTTGAGGAGGCAGTAGTCCACACCTCGACAAATGATATTACCGTATTCCAATAAAATGGAATGAATAAAGGCCTGTGTCATATAAATATTAAAAATGACTAAATTCATAATAAATAACATGTATATCACATATAAATACTGTGACTGTGATAATTCCCAACCGTGAAAGGTGTTAAATGAAAAATAAAAAATCATCATTTTGTGATGCTATAGTTCTTCGTATATGAACCCCAATGTTTTTAACCATTTTATGGAAGAGTGTGTTAGGTCTATTGGTATTAATTTAGCTAATATATGGTTTAATATTTGACCATAATTTATTATTACAAATATGTATTTTATAAGAGTTATAGTGAGTGATAAATTTTGTTGTAGAAAGAAAATAGATAACACATAATATTCTTATAGAGGTTTGTATCACCAAGAACTTATTCCCCTCTTAAATATCATATTGGTTTCAAGGATACTGGTAATCACTAAATCCTATCTTTCAAATGGGAGTGATAACGCAATTATATACAAAAACAAATGTACCTTTTTTACACTTGGTGGAATATGCCTGAAATATTGTAGGAGTCACAACCTACCTTCCTTTTGTATAGGAGGGATAACATGGCTTCCCTTTTAGATGAGATGAATAACACATGCTTCCTTTATAATGGGTGGATTAACCCAATGGATAATTTTTTATGATAAAATCTTAAACTAGCACCCTATATAACAAACAAATAATTATAAATTTTACAATGGGGAAAAAATTGAAATCAAACAAAACAATAACTTGATATGATAATGTAGGAATTCATTACAACTCATGTTATTTATTCACATCAAGGGATCAAGATGAATATGATAAATATATCTAGTGATAAATGCATAATAATCTTATTTGAAGAATATTCTTCATCAATTATACAGTTACATGAAATGTAATATTGTATCCTAGATTAATAAATCCTATCTGTTAGAACATGATTTTTATCCTTGACGAAATATCCAAAAAATTAATACATAGTTCAATATGAGTGTTTCTATTTCAAATATATTCATAAAACATTATGTGTTTAATAGTAAAATAATTTGGTTGTCACCTTATTTTGTTGAAGTCGTGAAAAAACAATACTAAATCAGACATATATTTATTAATGAAATATAATATAAAACAATTAATATAATAAGAGTAATATTTATTAAAAAAAATAAAAAATAAAAATTGATTGAACAATAATAAGGATATGCATATTATACATTCATAATAATGTTATGAAAAATATTATTCACGAGAAAATTTCATTGAAAAAAATATTTTAATTTTTTAAAAATGATGAAATTATAATTCAATTCAAAATAATAAATATTTGAAAATATTATTTATTTTAACTTGATGAACTAAAATTATTAAAATAAGAAATTTTAAACCTAGTTTTCAATTATCTGTGAGTCACGAGTAACTATTGAAAACATATAGTGGTGAGATATTAATCACCATTGGAAAATCTCAAATAGTGAAAAAATAAAGTACTATAAACTTTTGTAATTATATAAAAAATAAAATGAATTACAAGAAACTAAAAACACTTACATGCATCGAAACAGTAAATGGATTCACGCGAATAATAAAAAATCACTCACCATTTGGATCCAGTGGTGTCTCATGTATCAATATTGGGTTCCAATGGGGACTTGTGAAAAAATAACCAATTAATCCAAATAAACATAAAAGTGAAGAACATTACTTCTATTTTTCATAGAAGAATGAATTAATAAAAGTTTAAAAAGAATAAATCAAAACAAAAATTGCTTCTAATATTCAATATATTTATAGAGATAAAACCCATTATGATATGGAATATATATATAATTTAATAGTTCTATAAATAAGAGATGAATGATAAGCTATAGAATAAAATCAAAGAGAAGTTGATGCTGAAAAAATGACTCAATTAAAAAAACATCCAAAGGAAAACAACAACGAAATACATACAAAAAATTATAAGATATAAAAGCATGTCACACTAGATATTTTAATGGTGGTTAAAATTTTATACAATTTATGTAATATGTAGAGTAAATTTATTCCCCATTTTTCATCAAGTGGTGATTTAGTTAGACACTATTTGTTTCCAATGTTCAGTTAATTTTTCTAGAAGAGAAAAATTGCTCGTTATTGTAAAAAAACAATAGTGGAAAAACTTATTTACTCACTGTTAGGTTCTTCTAAATGTGATAAAATTTCAAAATAATTGTGATTCTATCCTGGCATAATAATATCTCATATAAGACAGAATTGAAAGAGTAGTTTCTTACATTGAAGCACAAATAACATGAAAAATAGAGTAGGAAAATAGATTATTTGAAATAAAAATAATGTAATAATAATTTACAAAATACTCCAAGAAAAAAATTATTAATGTATATCATGAGAGTTTTACTATATTCTTGAATAAGGTGGTTTGAGAATGTATGAGATTATTTTAAAATCACATGTGAACATGTGGCATAGAAGACTAGTGAAAAATAGTATGTTGATCCACTATTTGAGAGAATGTGTAAAAAAAATATAAAAAATAAAATAAATTATATGAGAAGGATGAATCCAATGTTCGAAAATAAGATAAAATTTTTTGCTGAATGTGATGCAAAGATGAATTTCTTTTGAAGAGGATGATATAGTTTTCTAAAATAGAATATAATAGATAATAAAAAACATATAAGTGGGATTTTAGGGAAGCTAAATGCATTTTGGAGAAGTTAATGGATGTATAGGAGAAATTGAGAGAAAATATGATGGATGATATTGGATATCATCATAAAATTTTACTCCCATATTGAAATTTAACTTTTGGGGATCTCTAGAGCATGATTAATAATGTCCAGAAAACAAAACACAGAACACACATACTCTACTTGTGGGAGAACTCTTCCCAAATATTGTGGTAAAATACTCCATAGGCCTTGTAAACATACATCTATTCTTGTAGCATGCACTATGAATAGACCAGGTTCTGTGCAGGACCCAAGTTTTTGACCTCCCGTGAGTGCATACTGTTAAGTCCCCTTAAGAGTGATTGAGGTCTACCTTGAAAGACTATAAAAAAACGCTACATTTTTTGAATAAAATAAATTTGAGTTTAAAACATATAAATCATAACAAAATATGAATACATGTAAAAGATAAAAATTAATATTTTTAAACTAAACAATGTATTATTAAATATTATGATGATTTATTTTATCAAAACAGAGAGAGAATTGAAATAGTTAAAACCAAATTAATAACAATGTGTATAGGTGTAGGTGAATCCATTATATAAAAATGTATGATTTTATTGATGATACTAAGGTTATAATATAATAATGATATAATAGGATTTTATGTGGTTGAAAAGTAAATGAAATAAAAGTGATCGTTAGAAAATATTAACTCTAATTCAAGTAACTCCTTTTGGTTTATACCAAAAGGCTTCCTTCGATTAATTTCTTCCCAAGGTGATTCTTATAGTATGAAGGGAGGGATTATGATGGGATATTTTGGTAGAGTTTGGTAGATCCTATGTGGTTGGATAGTTGTGAGGAAGAGTAATGGGTGAGTTCCTTTTAATAGTGTAGTAGTAGTGGCCTTCTTGTAATTTTCTGAGAAGCGAATTCAACTCACATTTTTTCTATGACATGTGGCCCCAATAATGTTCAAAATTTGATGAAATGGATGATAGGGATGAAATATTAATATTTAATTCCTTTTTTATAAGCATGTAGGTAATTTTGGCCCATAAGATTGACGTTTACTCCCAATTTACACTAAATTTTCTCCAAATCGATGTTATTAATTTTAATCACATTAACTAATATTTTTTGTCAAAAAATATGATGAACTTATTATAAATTAGAAATTAATATAATTAAAAATATGGAATCTATTTTCCAAATTCAATTCACAAAAGTGGAAGGAATTAATTTAAATTTAATCCCACAGACCGAAAGACAAACTGGAGTTTTAAAAATAAAATGTTTTAATGAATGAAATGTTTTTATATCCAATTTCAATTTGAAAACAATTAAAATGAAACAAATTGGATTACATTTTGTATAATTGTTATAATTTAACTATAAAACTACTAAAAATATAATTTACCATTATAAATAAATTAAATGAAAGATAGTTTTATAATTATAATTTTATATTTTCCTCTATTATTTAAAAAAAGAAACAATATATAAAAATACCGAAACACAACATAAGATAATATTTGTGTTTTTATTTAAAAAATGAAGTTTATTTTGAAATAAAAAATTTATATTATTTCCTAATATTATATTTAAAATATTTTCCCCAATATAATATGTTACAATTTTATTTAAAAAATTATATTTAAGTATAAAAATGGGTTTATTCTTATCTTATTCTTATGAAACCTATTGGGGAAATATAATGAATATTTGATTAATTAAATTATATATAAATTTAATTAATATTAATCACTAATAAAATGAATTTAACTTATTAGGATAAAACACCATTGTGAGCATAAAACCATCTTTTATATTCAATTGGTTTTTATATTCATTTCTAATTAATTGGTAACCAACAAATTCATTTAATATTTTTATAAACAATATATTTTCATCAATTAGTAAATCATATTCTTAATAATTAATTGAATTGCTTGGTTATATTTTTTAAAAATTAAATACTATTATTACTATTCGAAACCCTCAGTCTTGGGGATAAAAAAACTATCGAAGAATGTCTTTCTTGCGTGTAATGCAAGATCAATCAATATCACATGAATTTAAATCCATATAACCAATTCAATTTAATTAAATTGTTAGTTATATTGTAATTACTTGAGATATTATACTCCTTTACTTTCTTGGTGGTTTATGTCATACACGTTATCAAATACAATGTTCTTATTCTATAATTTCAGTGTGTTATTGTAAGTTATTTCTGTTATATATAAGAAGTGATATGAAAATATAAATGGAGTTTCTAAAATGAAATTTTGTAGCATATGAAACTGAAAAAATTTGGTAAGAAAAATAAATGGTGAACTATTTGATGATTTAATCGAGATGTTTTTCCAAAAAAACTTCAATTCTAATATAATTTTTATTTTATTATTATAAAGAATAGTTGATCAGTTAACTTATTGAAAGAAATTACATCAAACATTATATAGAATTATTGAAATATTTATATATGATTTTTATAAAAATTATTTTTCCTTCAAAAATTTTCATTGTAAGGACATCTATGAATAAAGAAATTAACAATCTCAATTCTATAATTTCCACTGGTAATTGAAAGTGGGAATTTTCTTTAATATTTTACATTTAATATACTATGGGAATTTCTTATGATAATTATTAATAGTTGTTTTCATGTTTTTATATGATTTTTTTTCAATTATCAAGGTCAATCTTAAATCTTTTCCACTACTAATTTCAATTAAAAATTTCCAATGAAAATTCGTTGTGAAATGATCCCTTATGAATTTCAATTAATTAATTGTGGGAATTTCATCAATGAATTGTATCTTTTTTTGGAATCTTTTAAAATTAGGTAGTGTAAATTTTCAAATTAAAATCCCAAACATTTTCTAGATTTTATTTTTAAAAAATTTAGGTGAAACATAAACATGAATATTACAAAAGAAGTACTTGTATAAAATATGTAACATACTATTTGAATTCCAAAAATCAGAAAAATGAAAAAATAGATATATTTATAAGAATATTTTTTCAAAAACAATTTTTTTTTTAATTAGAAATTATGAAGAAATATACAACTATGGAAATAGATTACCTGAATATTGATATTATTATAGAATGATTTTAGTAACCAAAACATCCATTCGAATGTGTTTTATAGTGTATGTTTTCTAAAACTAATTTTTAGAGTAACCAGTACCATAATATTCCCCTCCAATGTGATATAAAATATATTTTAGTTGGTTTAAAGGCATGAATTTTTAAAATAAAATTCATTTTTTAGGAAATTCTTTTTCTATTTTGGGGAAACCCAAAGATGAAATGTCATTGGAAGAATTTTCCACTATGAATGAATTGGAAATTCACTATTCTATATACTAATTATAGTGAAAATACATCATTAAAAAATTTATATAGAAATAATAGTTATATTATGTATTGTCAAATAACAATTAATTTTGAAGTTAATATGAACTTACACAAAATTGATTACCCCTAAAAATTGGACAATCCATTATTCATTGGGGTTTCTCGTAGAAATAAATGCATATAATTATTTATCATTGTAATATATTATATTTACATTACAATAATTCAATACCTAAATTATGTTATATTAAAAGATAACCAAGAGAGATATCATTCAACCATACTTTAAGAGTTTCTTATGACAACATTACAACACAATTATTCATTATATAATATAGTGTGGGATTTTAGTACCCAAAAAAATGCAAACAATTTCAATGGTCCTTCACTTACCTATTTTGTGGTTACTATTTATTTATATTCTTAGATACTCTAAAAAATATTTAATCCGACGAATTAATTAATTTTACTTTTTTTTTGATATTTTAGATTATTTTTGATATTTTTGGTTAGTAATACTTTGCTATTTAGTGGGTAAATTATTACTATGTTCATGAAATTTATATGCATAAGTGGTTAGACTTAAAAAACATATCATATATCGGTGTTGAATCTCATAGAAATCTATTTTAATATTTATTTAAATTATGGAATACTATTGATAAATTTTTTTTCTTTCTACAATATTGTTTTAAACATTATTTACAACAATGTCTACCATGTCAATTTCACAGACATTTTTTCCAACTCTTAAGGATATCTAACTTTAGAAAACACATTATAACTAGTCACTATAATATTTTTAGTACATGAAAAACATATACACATAACACTCAAATTTCATGAAACTGAATTATAATATTGTTGTAGAATCCTGGTAGATTACAATAGAATACAATTTTTCAGAAACTATTCATTCAATCGAGAATCATTTTGGGGGTTGATGTTTCACTAGATGAATTTAGGAAACAATCACTAAAACGATTGTTTCCATGCAAAAAAAAAGGTTGAATATTTTTTATTGTATAACAAAATTTATTTTCACAGATTTTTTGATATGAAAATTATTTTTAAATATATTTGACCAACCATAAAATTCATTATTAATTTCATAATGATGAAACTTCTACCACACATGCTTGAATTTCTAGAATAATTCTTATCCACCGAAATTATAGTGAAACTAATTCATTAATACACCATTGGAACATACACTGAATCATGTTATTTAAAATCTTATTGTTTACATTCTCAATATGAAATAGTGGAACCATTTCCCTTAACATGTACACATATTGTAACAATGTATATTTATAATTATCAAATTATTCATGGATTTTTTACAATAGAACCTCAAATTTTAGTCTATATTCAACCCAAAACATGCTCTGTTGAATTTTCTTTGGAATGTGGACCCTTGTTTCATTATAAATCCTATGTTTTTAATCCCATTTTTTAATGTTTCATGTGAATATTCCATGTCTTCATTTAGGTTGATTTAATTAAATGGCATCCGAAATGGTTTCAACATTATCTTTTAAAACCATTATTGGTATCTTCTAGATTTCAATCTATAAAAAATATACTAAACATCCAACAAAATGTGTTTGTAATGTCATCATTGTAGAAAAAAATTAAAATTAAATTTATTTATAACATATTTTTCCAATAAAGAGTCCCAAATGAATACATTATTTATTCATGTTTACAGTATAGTTGAAGATAAAATTTCCTAAAAACACCTTCACCCCACCTTCAATTTTAGATCAACCAATAAAATGTTTGTAATTTGTATAAATAATTATTTTTATATTAAAAATGATATTTTCTCTGTTAGTTTCTTCTCTTGGAATTGTTACTCTATATCAACAAGAACAAGTAAATTACTCTATATAATACTTTGTTAATTATTTTTTAATAATCATGTGTATATCCATGACTATCAAGAACACTTTCCAAGGTTGTTATAACTGAAAACGAATCAATAGTATTTAGAACATCATTATCATTTTAACCCATCTTTGTTTCTTCTTTATCACTAATAAATAATTGTGATCTTACTAGATATAGGGAACTATGAGATTATAATTGTTTGTTATATTCCTAAAAAAATTTACTTACCTCATAATAATTACTATATATATAAATAACTCCCATTCATGTCGAAAAATGTATCTTTATCACGACACATGGATGCTCAACAATAAATTCACATTTTATACATTATACATTATTTGTTTCAACATGTATATGATGTTTATTTCACTAAGGTTTTATCATTATTATGTTATTTAACACACTACTATCATATTGGTATCTTGTACATATAATTTACATAGGTAAATAAAAATGAGGAATTCCCTCTGAAATTTAAATTGAAAATTACCACTAAAATATTTCTAGGAAAATATTCTATACAATAAAAATAACCTCTAAAAACATGCCCCAAAAAATTCCAAAAAACTATTTTGATGTAAATTTACACTGTTAACTATCATTAAAAATTACCACTACTAACTATCATAGAAAATTTACATTGGCAAATAGAATTGTAAATTTAAACTTGTAATATTCATTTTAAATTACAATATAAAATTTTTCATTAAAACTAATCTAGACTAAAACTTACCCCGATAAACATGTAATATAATTTTCCACTAGAAAATCATAATAGAAATTTCCACTAGAAACAGGCATGAAAATTCCCACTAGTTTCTATAAATGGAATCTTCAACTAGTAAAAGAAAATTAATATTTCTACAAGTAAACTACATTATAAATTTCCATTGAAATATTTTCCTGGAAAAATCCACTCCATTGAATCTCTAATAAGAAATATACACTAAAGAGTACTACCATATATTTTTGTTGTAAATTACCAATATAAATGTTCAATTAAAAGCCACAAATTTTTATTTTACTTGAAATAACGACTATAAATTACAATATAATTTTTCTCTATAAAACTTCCATTTACAATATGTTTATAAACTTACATATATTGTAATATATAATTAAATCATTCACTATAAAAGAAAACTAATTATACTCAAAAACAATAATTTATTAATAAAATATTTCAAAAAATTAGCAAACGTAATGAGAACTAAATCATGAGAAAATAATTCAAACATTTTATTTTAATCCATCCATTATCACACTAAGAATTATCATGTTGAAAAATATGAATATGATATCAACTTCAAATTCCATAATATTATGGAAGGTCATATAATGATCTTTTCTATAATATCCAATTTGGTAAAAACACTTCAATGTAACTTTTTTGTTTGTTGGGTTTATTTTGATTATTGAAATTATATTTGTTAAGGTATGTTTTGGAGTTCCAGTGTTTTTTTAACTAAATTACTATAATGAAACTTCAATATAATGGTATGGATGATCTGGTAGTGGTGTAGAAAATTTTTATTATCAGGTTCCATAATTTCTTAGTGCTTCCCAATTATTTGGGGACCAAAATTTATAATAAGTAGAAATTCTCATAAATGATTGATTTCCAATAGAACATCATGAAAATTTTAAAAATGCATTGAATTAATGAGTTTTTAGTTTTTTAAAGGTTTTGATATTCAGAAAATAATTTTATAAAAAATGTTGTTGAGATATGAAGAAAAATTTTATTATGTTTTCTGACTATAAATGTTCTTGAAAGTATTCACAATCCATGGTAATATTCACACGTTTGAAAAAATTTAGGGAACCATTATAATGAAAAGGTGTTTTTGGAACATGAATGAAGAGTTCCATGAAATTAATATAGTGAGAATGAATGTTTTTTGAATTGGTGGAAATTTATATAAATATTTGGATACCGACCTAATTTGAAAATATTAATACTTAATGAATATCCAAAGGATATAATAGAATGATTATTATCATGAGGGTTTTTATTTCTTGAAGGATTCATAAAAACATTATTTTTGTATAGAAATGACATGTGTCAATGAAAATATCATTGATTCGTGAATATTTATTGAGATTCATGATTAGTGTGGGTTTCAAAAAAAATTATTATGTGAATGTCAAAAGACACATGATAAGGGGTTTTTACAAATGTTGATAAATGGTTTTTCAAATGCAAATATTATATGAAATAGAATTGGTTGAGTGGAAATTTTTTGGTAAGGTTATTATTATCCAATTAATAAAATAATAACTTCATGATTCACCAAATAAGGTGTAAAAAAGTATTGATTCATATGATTAGTGAAAAAATATACTAAATTAGTATTGAGCACACTTCAATAGAGAGAGTGGTTAGATTTAAAATTGTTATTTGTAGTGAACCGTGAAGGATAGTTATTTTCTCTAAACATTATACTTAAAAATCAATTTATTTGATTTGGTACATTAGAAAACATATTTTATATGATCCTTATACATATCCTAGGGACGGTGGACCAAGTAAATATATTGTGTCTTTTCAATGTTTTAATATTGTTTTGTTTTGTGATTTGTGAAATAGATAGAATAGAGTTTTGTTAAATGGAAGAAAAAAAATAAAAGGAATATTTTTTTAATACTTCAAACCCTAATCCCCCCTCTCAATATATTTATCCAATTTGGGATAATATTATCAGTGGAAAATTATTTTATTGTTTGTTTGGAGGGAACAAAAAAGTAATATTATCCTTTCTTACAATCATATAATTTGTTCAATTAACCATTATTTGAATTATTAAGAATTTAAAAATCTGTGTAACATTTATCAAATGACAACATATACCATTAGTTTTAAATGTAAACCTATTATGGAATTAATCTCATTAACCATATATATGGGTAGTATTTTTTGACATGACACATGAATGCGACATGAAACCAACATGGATTAGATACATGATTTAGGAAATGAATTAGCTTAGGATTGATTTTTTATGTCATGATACTATATTAAATGAAATGATATTTTAAATATTTAAAATTACAATGCATATATTATTAATTTAAATTTTTTATTTTTTAGTTAATTAGTGTACTTAAATTAAAATATATGAATATTTTATTTGATGATTAATTATTTTTATTATACAAATAACATTAATTAATATAACACCATGAAATATGATGAATAATTTTTCATATATTATATAATTAATTAAATATAAAAAAATATGTGACATGATTACATGACATAATAATGTTCATATTAAACGACACGAGATTGGGGTCAGGCATCTCAAATTGAATGTTAAAAAGGATAACATGACCTAACATGAATAACCACATTTAACCTTGAAAATGATGAAATATTTTAATTAACCATTAAAAAAGAAATTTTTTCACTCTGTCATCATTGACCATGTGATATCTTTCAGTCCATGACCATTATATCTATTATCACCCCACCTATTATTAGTCTTTATGATGAATATACCCCTATAAAGTCCTACCCATAAAACATTTTCATAGGAAGAGGCCGATGTGGTACTGAAATTAGGGGAAATCCCATGAACACTAAAGGATGGGAGTAAGTCAATATGGATTAAAAGATCATAGGGAGATGATTGTATCTTAAATATATAGAACTGGAAGATACAAAAACATAAGAAAAACCAAGATAATATATTATTAAATAGAAAAATCCTAATAACTCATAATTCAAAAAATAGAAAAATCATATTAGTATCATAATGTAAGATATAAAATCACTGAAAAAAATATACGCATAATTATAGCAATATGAAATAACACCAAAAAACAAACCCCAAACATTTCAAAGCAACACCCACCATAACCAATGCCATCACATCATGATTATCTATTGGAGAAATATAAAATCATCCTCTAACCATGTCATCAAAAATAACCTCTTCATACGCACCATGGTGCATATGTTGGGGTGACTATAAAACCTTGAGATGATCCACTATAATCTTTCTAAACAAGACTCTATGAGGAAAATAATTTACCATAATGTATATAAAACAACGAAAATAGTAATTAAGACCATTTAATATAAAATATGAAAAGTGTAATATAAATTATTTTCATTAGAATTGAAATTTTAGAAATTTTTTCTATTATAATAATCAACATGTAATTTCGATTCTACAAAACCTCCCACACTGATTCATATTGAATGTTGGTACTAATACTCATGGGTGGTGACCTGCCCCATCCACAAATCACCCCTTATTGGTAACCTCTAAGTTCCCTAAATAAATTGATACTGATGTATAATCCAAAAAGGTCTCATACAATTAAATCATGAACACACTCGAACCCATTTATTTCAATGTCTCTCTAAAACATACATTCTTCAAAAAAAATCTTTCAATAATTTCCAAAAACACACTATATTTATCCTTTGAAAACTATATAACAAGAGATATATAAAAAATCATTCATCGTGGGTTTTTCTAAAGAAATTATATGAAAGTGTCTTATAAACCCAAATCCTTCATGTTCTAATGGATGTGTAGAGAGTGTGATTTCATCTAACTCTAGTGGATTCTATTCATAGAGAAACTCACTATGATCATTGTAGAATCAGATTCAATCTCTCTTTCCTTAAATATGTCCAAAATATATCTCATCATAACCTATTCCAAAACCCCAAATAATTCCATGAAATTTCTAATATAAGTTCCATTCTAAGAGAAGATGATAATATCATGAAGAAAAATGAAGAGACATAGACTGACCTTTGATATTTTGATCCAATAATCTAGGATCACGAGTCATATTAAATATTTCATAGAGACATACTTAATTAATTATAAAATTGGTTATTTATGACACCTAATTTACTAGACATTTATCCAAGTGTGTTGGTGCCACTACCTCAAAACTCCCAGCTTACATGGTATTTCCAAAATTTTGTAAAATCGTGAATCAACAATACCTAATTTGTATGTCCTTTTTTATATGGCTTCTTATGAAATAAATATGTTTTACCCTAACTGTGAACCTCCTCCAAAACCTTCTCAACATTCCACATGGTTACCTGGATAATTCTCATTATATTCCCTAAATTTGGAACAACTATAAACCTTCTAAACTTAATATATAATATGATAAAACATAAAAACTATTTATTAATACTAATAAATAATAAATATCTCTAAAATACATAAAATGTAATTATATACTAATAGAGGGGGTGTTACACTCTCCCCACCATATGTCTTTTTTTCTTTTAATTATTATAGACCAGTAGCACTTATAAAGGGATTTAGGTATTTCACCATTATGAAGAACTCTTGTTCTCATGATTGTTCATGAATATTACCATGATTCCATAACAACAACACCAATAGAATAATATTCTGATTCAATATTTATCCTTATAGTTCTATAATATATATCAGTGAATGCGTACATATAGATTTTTGATGGAGATGAACATGATCCTATCTTGTCACATGGTTTGGGTTAGACTAGTACATAAACAATTGAGATACATGAAACACATTATGAACCAATCTAAAACATGTAGGTAAATTCATTTAGTAAGACACATCACTAATCTGTTTAAATATCTCAAAATGTTAGATGTACAGATTATATTATTTCCAATATTTTACCAGACGAAAACGACCATTCCATGGATTTAAATTCAATAAAACATATACCCCACTACCAATTATAACAACCGATGATGATTATCTACATTGGATGTTTTATGACACTCGACCACTACTATTAATTCTCTAACTATTAGAATTTTCTTCATCATCTCACACATAAGGGTATGTCATATGTGTAATGTCTCTCTTTTATCTATCCACTATAATGGAGATAAATAAGCTTATCTATTAAATTATTTTAATGGACATTATGTATCAGGGACTGATAACTATTTTTATATGATTTAACCACTAATGAAAAAATCTCACCCCAGGGGCCACTATAAAACAAACACAATATATAGAAATTTCATAAACTTTATAGATCATCTCTCTTACTTACCCTTTATTTGAGGATGATATTCAATGATCATGGTAAATTAGGGTCCAATATATTACTATTATGAACACCAAAACTGACACTACAAGAAAACTGCCATGTAACGGTGGTTTTTTTTTCATTTACTGGTAGTTTAAACCGCCGCTACATGGTTTGGCGGTGGTTTACAGAAGCAGCCACTAAATTTGGAATCGTCAAACTATTAGTGCCGGTTTTATCATTTAGCGGCAGTTTATAGGAAGCGTCGTAGCTCCCTCATTTCACGTCAGTTCACGCCACTTTGGTGGTGATTTTTAGGAACCTGGGATTTTATTTTATTAGCGCTGGTTTTAACAACCGCTAATTAAATAAAATCCAGTTGCTGTAAAAACCGCCGCTAAGGTCCCGATAACAGCTGCAGAATGTAGTCGGGGGATGTGACTCTATAGAGGCGGTTAAAACCACAGCTAAATGTAAGTATTTTTACGTTTAGCGGTGTTTTTAACAGCCGTTACAGTTTTACCTGTATACTATTCATGGTAGTTAAAACCGTAGCAAAAAGATGACCAAAAAAAATTACTGC
Source organism: Viscum album (assembly GCA_963277665.1). Lineage (NCBI taxonomy): Eukaryota > Viridiplantae > Streptophyta > Magnoliopsida > Santalales > Viscaceae > Viscum > Viscum album. The sequence goes on along the minus strand of OY728152.1, from coordinate 1,474,434,222 downwards.
TTCCACTACACCACTGCCCTGAAAAACAAATCAAACCAGACAAACCAGACACAATCTCATAAAATAACATCAATTCAACGATGTGTTGGACCTCTCAAGGAAGTCAAAATGGAATATGTGGTCATTTATCAAAAAATTTATGGTTAAATGGGTTGTGAGATAACTAATGGGATTAATAATGAATAGAAAATGTGGGAATATCCATGTTATAAGATGGAATTGAAAATACTTACAATGGTTTTTTTAATAAATTAGTAGTAATATAGAATAGTTATGGAATTACATTAAGTGAAGTGAAAGTGATAACCAATGTGAATATTAGTGAAATGAAATAGGTTCACCCTTGATATTGTAATTTGTAAAAAATTTCAAGTGTATTTGACCTTGAGGAATGTGTATTAATGGATTAGTAAATGATGAGGGACACAGTAGATCCCACCCATGGGTAAGAATTTTTTAACAAGGATTTCCGTATCTTGGATGTGGGATGGCTAGACATGAAATTTGACATAATGGACTTGATATGATGTATATGGAGTTTCTTATGCTTAGATAGTGTATTGACATGGCTTTCTAGGCACTAAATCATATGTGTATGATATGAGTGAACTGATTAGTGCACCACAGAATATGAAATTCATATGATTAATGAATTACCATTATTGTTAATGAAAATGTAAAAACCATTTATATTAATGGAATATGATTTTTACATGGCTGAAGAAGGTTTGGTGGAATTTTATGTCATCATAAAATAGAAGGATATACAAGGTTAAATGCTTGATATTTAATTATGGAACTTATTTACCTTTTCTTCCTTGTTCATTATTTAGTTGTAATTATGTATATAGTATTATTGTTATTATAATATTTATTTGTTTAGACACTATTGGTGGTGTCCTATTAACCTATACCCACACCCATTTTAGGATTCCATTGATACATGAGTAGATATCATGGTTGTAGGGAAGTATAAGGGAAAAATCATTTTGATAGATGGTTGGTTTTGGATATGGTATGGAGCATGTATGAGGGAACTGGATGGACATCGAGACCCATTTTAGGATTTTTATGGGATTTTTTATTTTTTCTTTTCCATAACACATAACACATGTATGAACTGACATGTATAATATATTGGTTGTGGGGATTTACGCAATTTTTGGAATTGAATACATCATGCATGATTATTCTTATAACATTCTTGGTTACCATTTAAATTGATTTATACTATTTATTTACACTAGTAAAGATGATATATTATCTCCACATAATTCATTTGACCCTCAATACTAGTAGGAAGCCTCTTGTATACAAGGGGGAATTCCTATGGTTATGTAGAAGATTGGATTGGGGAACTAGTTTAGTGGAACCTAGGTAATGGCGTCACATTGTTTTATCAAAGCCATTTTATTTTCTATTGAATATTTTTTTTAACATTTAATATGATTTTCAGGTGCTCCAGTCCTTGGTAATATGTTTTGTTTTGTGATTATGTAACCCATATATGGGGGAAAACCCAGGTTCTCAGTGTGGGATTTTTGTTCTTGTTGTTTTATGTTATAGTTGGATGTGATATCACCTTGGGTGATATGATAGCTGTGAGATATTATTTTTTTCTAAGGTTTTATTCATGGAATGACATGTAATTTTATTACATATTCCTGAATAATTTTAGGAAATTAGGATTTATAAAACATGAATCATATTAGGCTCAAATAGAAAACAAGTATATGTTTTTGTTTTGGAAAATGAAAATCATTTTCTATTGGTTTCATAGAAAATAGTTCCTAATAAAGAGTTAACAATCCACATGTTTTTGTGAGTCACGGTGTCATGGGATTACAATGAAAGAAGGGTTCATCTTCTTGGATAATGATATTGAATAATTGTATATTATTATATTAATCATCGAGAATTTATTCAACACATCAACAATGGGTTTAAATCTAAGTCATCCAAAATCGCGACAACCAATTCAAACACATGCTTAACTAGAATGATGTATACCACACTCGAGAAATCAAGAGGTAAAAGGAAACATCAGAAATAAATAAAATTCATAAAATTAAACATGATAAATCAAGAAAATGTTAGAACATGAAATTTTTTGGAGGAAACTATGTGACACACATTGTACATATACAAACCAACTGTTCCCATATATGTTCAACACATCAACAATACAACTCTACTCATGGTCTGATGATTCATAGTCACCCTCTCCACCTCCCTCTCCACTTTCTGCTGTCACCTATAAGAACATTATATTGAAAATTAAATATTTTTTCATATTTATATTAACACATAAAACTAATGAAAGTTTTCAAACAAAATGATTTTGATTTTCTGTGATTTACCTGCAGACCACAGGTCGATGCACTACCACAGAGGGAATATCTTCTCATTTGCTAATGTATAGCAGTCATTGCTTTATGAAAAGCAGATATCTGAGCCCCCTGATCATGAACTATGCTTCGTAGAGAATAAATCTCCCTCTGAGCATCTTCAGGTATTGACTGACTATAACCATGATTATATGTAGCTAAAATCTCTGGTGGCATACCAAAGACCTCAGATGGTATGGGTCTGAAACCCATCCCACGCACTCTACCAGGATGCTCCTTCCCACAGACTTTTGCAACTGGGTCATCCTGGGAGACTGAGTAGGACTTCCAAGTATTGGAATCCTGTGGTTCTTTAATTCTTTTCTACAAATCAATTATCAAAATATATTAACAAAGTAAAAACTGATAATAAGTTATTATAATAAAAAATTGGATTCACGCCACAACTTCATTGGCAGGCTCATTAACAAAACTTTCATCTAATATTTTGTGATCATCCAACCATAGTTCTGTTCGGGATGCTTCGTTCCCTAATCTCTGTGTCTGCATTAAGAAAATATAAGTCAACAATTCAATATATTAAACCGATAATATTGTCTTATAAATATTTAAAATAATTAAAATATTACCAATGTTGTTCAGCTTCTAAAAACACTTTTTAAGCCCGCAGTGTGAGGGATGACTTGCTTAGCATGGTTTGATGAATTCTCTCATGAGAGATCCTGAAATAAATAAAATGAAATTTTACAGTAATGTATTCAATGTCATATCCTCTTCATATACATGTATAAATGTAAAATGGGGAGATTATAATAATATATATTTCAATACCATCTTCATCTCATCACGATGTATGTCAACAAAAAAATTCCACTGTTCTTCCGGTACCCCACTGGGTAGCTTCTCATACATTTGTTGCACGATCAATGAAGTATTGTTGAATTAAAACCAAAATCCCCATGAAGCCTCTATAACCAAAAGATAGAGAAACTAAGAATGTTGATGCTCTATGACAACAAGTAAACTATGCTATTGTTAAGAGTGTAGAACATGATTTTTTTGAACTTGTGAAGGGACCTGTAAATATACAACTTCATTATGTAAATCATTTAATAGATCTTCTAAAATATAATTCACTGACATTTTAAGTGTATTTTAGTCTAAATAAATCAGATGTGTTTTCATTTAGGAGGTCTAGTTTTTTTAACATTAATGGAAAACCAGATGAGACAAACATCAAATTGGAATGAATATTATTGAGTACCCGATTCTAGGATGATTAGACATAGTTGTTTGGATATGTTGTTTAAATAAATCACTTGGAAAGGTTTTTTATACTTGTAATGTAAAATAATTATTCTTGAAAAGAAATGGGTTAATAAATGTAGAATAATTTGTTAAATTTGAACATGTATCTGTATAAGCGATTAAATATACTTCAAAATTTAATCACCTTGTTCACTGTTCATGAGAGGTAACACCTAGAAAAGGATAGAATGAATAGATCATTTTTTAAGGTATAAAAACTAAGGATCTATCTATATTTTTAATATTCTATATTACATGCCACCTACAAATTGATAATAAAGAGTTATTTGGAAGAAAATACTTTGGATGGAATATTAGTGTAGGAGACACCATTGTTCAGCTATGTGAAACTAGGAGCATCAACATGGTATTTAAATACAATATGTAGAGTTAGTCATATGATATTAATGTAAGAGAAAATCAATCAATGGGATGAGTTTCTTATAATCCATATCACATCAGTTGACAAGGGGTTTTACAATGCGTCTTGAATTTACACATGAATAATTAAATCATATCACCACTATAGAATTTACACCACTGTTCCATGAATGGGAATATTAAAAAATATTGTCATAAAATTCTATGACACGTTGGCACAAAAATATCAACTCTAACTCTGGTTTTGTATGCTCATATGGAATATTCCTATTAGACTAGTTCTTAACAAAAGACTTTGGAAAACTAAGAGGCATCTAGGAACAAATAATTTTATTAAGATGGGCCTCATTATAGAAACAATAACTACCTTATGACATTGGAGATGTAGTTTTATACATAAGTGAAGGATATCATGAACAAGAAACATAATTCCTATATGGTTTGGGGTACCATATTTCTAAATATTGAAATTATGGATATCATATATGATATTTTTGTATTGGATACATACATCATTCTTCTATTGTTAATCAACATGTGGAAACTATTCCTCATACAATCAGTGTCAACACGCCTCATAGATAGTGGTAGTGAGGATGATTGAAATGGATATAATTCTATATGACTATTATTTCAGTATAATTTATCTAGTTTAGTCAGATCAATACATGTATTTCATTGATTTAATCATTTGTACGAACTACATGGTGGGATTTAAAGCTGCTATAGTCCACCAAGATTATTAGGTAGTGTTCACATCTTTATACAGAGATCTTTATGAATTCACATAGGATTTAGTTCTAAATACAGTTAGAATTAAAGAAATACTAATTGTGGTTGGAAATATCAATGACTAGTTTGTGTTAAAAAATTTGATTACTGCTAATGAAACATGAAATATAACTCTTCCTATCATAGTGGATTGACACACCAACATCTTTCCATATGATTTCTCTAGGTTACCATCCATGAATGTAATAATATATTATATCAATCTACTTCAATGATAATTCCCATAACTGACTATTTATATCCCATTTATAATGAATAACCCATTAACAAATATTCCATTTACAATGGCAACTCATTTATCACATATATAAATTCCATACATTAACCCATTTAACACAATCTCATTATACCAAATTCCCCCTTAAGTTATGTCATTAATAAAACTCATTTATCACTTATTTCATTTAACAATACAGGTTAACATGCCAACCTAATTACCGGTGGTTCTATCTCACTAACCCATCTATCATTTAAATTACTATGTTCTCGACATATCTTTAAAATCAAATCATGGAATAAAACACAATTCAAGATACTCAATTGAAATAATCTTTAATCCACCCTTCAAAAAACGAGTCTTCCTCTTTTAAAAATTCAACATGTCCCAAGAATTTCATTTCTATTTACAACCACAAAATCATATTTTAAATCATTTTCAAAAAAGGGGAACCACACCCTCATTTCTAATCACCATTTGAAATCTATTATGATAACCCATTTTTCCCTATAACATTGAGGTCAACACCACCTTTTCAAAACAATACCAACTTTCAAAACATTGTTGACCTACATGGAAAACCATAACCAAATCAAAGTGAACAATTCTGTTTTAATATATTTCATAATCCAACTAGCCATTTCAAAAAAAAATACAATTTCTATATTTCAAATATCCCATTAACCTTTACTACATACCAACTTATAATTCTGTACCCATTCACTTCTATAATTATATTATTACAACATTGTAAAATATATTTCACCTACCTGAAGGGGTTTTCAGAACCAAATGGTAGACCTAGGTATGATCTAAAACATAAATGGACACAAAAAAGTCCTTAGAGGGTTTCGTACATCAATCTAAGTCATAATCTCAATTTTATTATTCAATAACACCAAACATAGTAAAGAATTAAATTAGAAAAACCACATATGCATATAATACATAAATTGTAACATACCAGGTAAATAAAAAATAAAACATTGTCATATTTATTAATATTTGCAAATTGAATATTAATTTTACTTTAAAGGGGTTTCTATGTTTGATAGCATACCTCATACGCAACAAAGAGTTTCTTTGAAATCTTACGTTGCACACTAGTAATAAAACAATATTATTTTAAATGGTAGATAACACATAGCCGTTGTATTGGCGGGAATGAATATAAATAACTAAAATATGATTATATATGTTTTTTTAAATGTTTCTACATTTATCTAATAAAAGATAAAGGCTTTAAATATGAAAAGAATTCAATTTTAGGCATATATACTCTAACATTCACAAAAGGTCGACTTATCGCCTTTTCATGGAGAACCTCCTTTAAATTTAGTTTTGTTCACTCTTATAAATTCTTTTGGACCAAATAAAACAATTCTTTAGAATCGGGACATCAAAATTTACTTTGTGTAAATTTTTGGTATTTTTCCGATAAAGTTCATTTTTTAAATGAATAGTGAAAAATGTTGTATTTTAATTCAAAACCTCTTTTTAAACTAATTTATTAGATTATATTTTTAATTGGTTTTAAATTTAAATTACAATATATTTTTACCATTTAATCCAATAGTAGTCATTGGAATTAATTTCACTTTGAAATCAGACTTAAACTAGTGTCAATCTTTTGATACTTATTGTTTTATAAAAACACGCTATTTACTCTGATAGCGGGAATTAATTAATGAAACATATATGTTTTGAATTTTGTAAAATAGACTTCATTTTTGAATTCGGAATATCAAATATAGCTTAGGGTGAATTTTTGGTATTTTTCTGAAAACTTCAATTTTTGATGAATAGTGAAACCACTAAGTGGTACTTAGAAAACTGATTTTTCGTTTAAATGAAATTTTACCACTTTTGTGTTTTGAATTTCAAAAATCCGACATACATGGTTGTCATTAGGAAGTAAAATTTCGTTCAATGGGATTAAAAGAATTTTTTGGTGAATAGTAACTTTTAAGTTTATTAATCGCGATTAGAGGTAATTAGTGTAATTTAATGTAAAAATAATGTTTTAATAATATGAAATGACCTAGACACATGTACTACCCATATTGGTTGTGTCATGACCGACCACGAAAACCCATGGGTCTATTTTGGGGGCCCCATGGAGCCACTTGGGTAAGATAATGATATTAATGACTTTTATTTAAAGTTAAAATTAAAATGTCACAAACATGAGACGTTTTACTAAAACAATTATAAAATGGGGTTATACCAGTCATATTTTTGACTATAAATATTAATTAGAAATACAAAAAGATTTCCTACATCATAGTATTTTTTTATAATTTTTAGACCTTAAATAAATTAAATTATTTTTGACACCATGACGATACAGCGATTACCTCATTATTTAATGATTAAAATAAAATAAAACGATAATGTAAAATATAAGACCTACACTTGTCAAAGACCTATTAAATGAGTATATTTAGAACCCTTATAACCTTACCCACCAATTATATCAATGGGGGACCTTTTAAATCCTAAACTCATTTTAAAATCATGTAACATTTCTTTACTTTCCAAGAGTGCCCCCTCCTCTCCTCTTATAAAAGGCCCCCACCTCTACCACCTTACCCTCACTTCCAAAGCCTTTGGCTCGGCCAAACCCTTCCCATTTTGTCTCTAAACATCACTATACTACTTCTTGAAGCCTCACTTTGTGCAGAAGTCTTCCCAAGGAAGCCTTTGAGCTCAAATCAAAAAGAGTTACCCATTTTAAAGGTAGTGTTTTCTCTTGTGCTCTTATGTATTATTTTGCTTTCCAACCCTCTAAACTCTTTTTATACATTTATTTTATAAAAACACCAGTATCCTAAATATACTAGGATTTTGTTATAATAAGTATTCTAGCAACACTTACACACACCTTCATCTAATGGTTAAAGAATATAGTGTTTCTGTGGATGGCGAATTTCTGCCTCACGAAACGATGATTGTTCAACACTCATATAACAACTTCAAAGGTGTCCATTAAGATTCCACTATATTTATATATGATATATAATATGTATATTTATTCCTTATGATTCTTTATTTTTCATTTATGGCACACCTTTATGGCTTCCATTATGGGTATACGCGATATCTTCATTTTAGGAAGTGCGGACTACCGCCCCCTCAAAGTGATTTGATTCGTTAATGCCATATGTGGGACGTATAAAGGATGGATTTAAAGTTATTATATATTTTTTTTATACTATAATTATAATATAATTTTATATAATTATTATTTCATTCCATTAAAGTGTGTGATATAAATGAAAGTAGCATTCATGCGTACGTACGTCTTACCGTCTCCATGAACGGTGCATTTCATTTCTTATCCCCAAATGTAAAGTAATATTATAAGTACATATATATAATGGATATATATGATGTATGTTACATCTAAATGATTAATATTATTCTGGAATTAAAATATACATATCTCTCATTTAGTTTTAATTCCATTAATATAACATAGAAATGAAAGTAGCATTCATGCGTACATACGGCTTACTGTCTGCAGGAACGGTGCATTTCATTTCTTAATTCTAAATGATTATGTATTATTATAAATACATGTATATGCTGGATATATATGATATATATGATATCCAAATAATTAATATCATTTTGGATATAATGAACCTTTGACCACATGAACAATATGTAATTGTAAGAAGTCCACTTTCGACTTAAGGACCAAATATCGACAAAACAAAAATTATTAACTTAAATGATTAAATAATGATTATAACATGGTAATAAGTGATATTAAAGTAATAATTAACATGAAAAAGTTTCTTAATCAAGTATAAATTAACTCAAGTTTATTATTCAGGACGTTAAAGAACGATCGAGTCAAGTCGGACCTGAGGTAAGGGACTTCGTTTCAATCTCCTTTCATTGAGGCATATTTCTTTTTATACACAACATTATTTTATACAGTGTATAAACCCCTTTGACTTTTACTTTTATACAAAAGGAATCTTTTTCTACGAATCATTTTACAAAACGAAAAAAAGGAATATTTCTTTTAACGTACGCGGTGACAACGACCTTTTCTGCCGCCATGAGTATTATTTGGTCTTTGGCTTCCTCAACAACCCGTAATGTTTTTAAATTGAAGTAAATACCATATAATCTTTTTTGTATTTTGGTATTGAAAATGGTTTTTTATAATGGATTTTTTATGTCAATATATTTGAGTGATATATTGTGATCATTGTGTGGAAATGTTTTCTTTCCATTATATTTGTTTTATGTCTTATGATTTTATAATGGTAATTGGACATTTGACGGGTGGTTACATGATAAACCATATGACGGGTGGTGTCGTGAATACCAGTACAGGTGGTTACGTTATAACCTCGAATGTATTGGGTACGGAAGTTGGCTGTATGGCTATTCCATTAAGTGATATGTGTGGAAGTCGACCGTATGGTTATTCCATTTCAGTATGTTTATGTACAAAGATACCTTTATATGTTATGTGATCTTTATATGGGTTTTATGGTAATCTTTTGGTTACAAAAGGGTATGTAATGATCTTTTATTTATTGATGAGTTTTTACTACTTCATAAAGGTGAAAAGTATTACTTTGATAAAGTATACATGGTTTACTTGTTGTTTTGAAAAACTAACAATTTTCATTCATTGTGTATCCCTTACTGAGCTTTTTATGCTCACCCCATGTTTTTTTGAAATGTTTTTTACAAGACATAATGTGGAATAGGGTAAAGGATGGGATCAAGGGATAGTCATGCTATCTAAAACATGGAACTAGACATGGTTCCTTTTAAGAGTTTTTATTTTATGGAAACTTAGTAGAAGTTTCTACATTGTAATCTTTTGAGATGTAATAGTTATGTCCTAATTCTATAAAACTCTAATCCATGAAAAGATCCTCAATGTGAATTATTAATTTAATTCAATATTAAGTAAGGTTTAAGGCTAGGGCCTTATAGTTGGTATCAAAGGTCGGTTTAGTCAACTTTAGGAGTTATAAAAGTGTTAAATTATAAATTAATTTATGGTATGACTGAAATGATATAGCATTTAAAGATTACCATGTTGCTTCGCCTAAGATATTTCTATGTTCAGAATGGTTTTCTGCAGAGGAAACAAATCAGCTATGTTGGGACGACATCAAGAAGAAGACAACCTTCCAAATCAGCAACCTGAGATGGTCAGAATCTGAACTGAACAGTTTGTTGCAGTGATGGAATAGTTGACCCAGGCTATAAATGGTGGTGGTATCCATGCATGAGATCAGCTAGATCAACCACAGAGGAACATGTCAGTGGTGGAACATTTCATGAGGCAACATCCCCCATCATTCAGAGGATCATCTGACCCCGTCCTAGATGAAGGGTGGATTGAAGCACTGAAGAAGATTTTTGATGTCATGGGGTGTTCAGAACATCAAAACGTTAGTCTTGTTGTTTACCGTTTTGAAGGAGAAGATGATCAGTGGTGGTTGATGGTGAAAAATATCAGGGATAGTGATGAGATTGATGATCTTCACTGGGACTAATTCAAGGGTATGTTTCTTTAGAAATATTTTCCTAAGGTGGATCGCCTTAGGATGGAAAAACAATTCCTAGAATTGAGGCTGGAGGATGACTCAGTGGCTGCTTATGAAGAAAAGTTCACTCAACTAGCATGGTATGCTCCAAACATCATATGAGATCTTGATAGAAAAATCAACCATTTTTACTCAGGGTTAAATCCAAGGTATCGAAGGGATTTAGCTTCTCGTGAGTTCAAAAATTATGAAAATCTTGTTCGATGTGCGGAGAAGGTGGAAATGGAGTTTTTAGATGATCATGTGTTCTTTGACAAACAACAGAATAAGAGGTCTTGTTGGCAGGAAAAGGGGAAGAATTCATCAAAGAAGCAAGGAGGTAAGACAACGAAATATCCATCCTGTGAGAAGTGTGGTAAAATGCATCGTGGAGAATGTTTATCCATGTCTGGAAAGTGCTTTCGGTGTGGTAAGTCTGGTCATATTGCTCGTAACTGTAAGGAAGATGATCAAGCAGGCAATAAAAAGTCAGCGGTAAGATGTTTTATGTGTAATGAAATGGGTCAGTATACAAATGAGTGTCTAACGAAGAACTCAACTTGGGGAAAGCAGTCAGACTACAAGCAGAAAGGGGTGGTGAAATCCTTTGCAACAACTTCAGCAGATGTTGGGCCATCGAATGAAGTAGTATCAACTCTAGGTAGCTCAGTATTTTTTGAAGATTGACTTGAGGTCGGGGTACCATCAGTTGAAATTAAAAGAAGCAGAAATTCTGAAGACTGTGTTCTGTACTAGATATGGCCATTATGAATTTGTAGTTATTCCTTTTGGGTTAACCAATGCACCTGCTGTATTCATGGACCTTATGAATAAAATTTTCCATGAGTTCATGGATAAGTTTCTGGTTGTTTTCATTGATGATGTTTTTGTGTTTTCTAAAAGTAAATAGGAGCATAAAAGTCATTTAAGGGTTATCTTTCAAGCCTTAAAAGAAAAGAAACTGTATGGAAAATTTAGCAATTGTGAGTTTTGGTTACAACAAATTTCTTTCCTTGGTCACATTGTTTCAAAAAATGGCATAACTGTTGATCCTACTAAAACAAAAGTTGTTGAAGAATGGCCAAGACCCACAAATGTAACCGCGATCTGTAGATTCTTTGGTTTGGCAGGTTACTACTGATGGTTTGTTGAAATATTTTCACGGTTATCTAGTCCAATGACTAATCTAACTCCGAAGGGTGTTAAGTTTATCTGGACAAAAGAATGTGATGATTGTTTTCAGGAACTGAAAATAAGATTGGTCAATGCTCCAGTTTTAGAACTACCTTCCACGGATGGTGAGTTTGTTATCTACAGTGATGCTTCATTAAAAGGACTTGGTTTTTTCCTAATGCAGAATGATCAGGTAATTGCTTATGCTTCACGAAAGTTGAAAACTCATGAAATAAATTACCCTACACATGATTTGGAATTAGCTGTTGTTGTTTTGACTTTAAAAATTTAGAGGCATCATTTGTATGGAGTAAAGTGTGAAATATATATTGATAACAAAAGATTAAAGTATATATTTACTCAGAAAGAATTGAACATGAGACAGAGGAGATGGCTAGAATTAATCAAGGATTATGATTGTACAATTCATTACCATCCGGGAAAAGCAAATAAAGTGGTTGATGCTTTGAGTCAAAAAAGTAATGATTCATTAACAATGTTGCATTTGGAACGTGATTCTTCGGTTAAGGATTTGATGAACTTTGGCATAGAAGTTGTTGGTGCAGGATGTCCTTCTATTTTATTTCAGGTATCAGTGAAATCTTCTCTATCATATTAAATTAAGAAAGCACATAAGCAAGATAGTGAGTTGCAGAAAAAGGTAGAGCTTGTTCAGAAGGGTATGTTGCATGAATTAAACATTGATAATGATTGTGTTTTGAGATTTGGGAAGAGATTGTGTGTGCATTGTGATTCACAGTTGAAGAGAGAGTTGTTATGTGAATCTCATAGTTATCCATTTTCAGTTCATCCTGGGAGTACTAAGATGTACAGAGATCTGCAAGAGTATTATTTGTGGGATGGAATGAAAAGATATAGTGTTGATTTTACTGTAAAGTGTTTGACTTGTCAGCAGGTTAAAGCAAAGCGGCAGTTACTGAAAGGGATGCTTCATCCTTTACCGGTGACAGAGTGGAAATGGGAAAATGTATCCACGGAATTTGTTGTGGGATTACCGAGGACATCTCGAGATAATAATGAAATCTGGGTTATTCTTGATCGCTTGACTAAATCTGCTCATTTCCTTCCTATTAGAGATACATTTTCTCTAGATGAACTTTCTCGGTTGTATCTTAACGTGATAGTCAGGTTTCATGGAGTTCCCCTCTCCATTGTATCTGATCGTGATCCCAGGTTTACTTCTATATTTTGGAAGGGCCTTCAAAAGTCGTTGGGTACTAAATTAAATTTTAGTACAACTTTTCATCCGCAATCAGACGGGCAGTCAGAACGAAAAATTCATACTTTGGAAGATATGCTACGTACTTGTTCGATGGATTATCAGGGAAATTGGGACCAACATCTTTCTTTGGTTGAGTTTTCTTATAATAACAGTTTTCATTCCAGTATATAGATGGCACCATTTGAGGCATTATATGGGAAGCGGTGTCGAACTACAGCTTTTTGGGATGAAGTGGGTGAAAGGAAGCTGATGGGACCATAATTGGTAGAAGAGATGGCATAAAAAGTTCAGTTGATTCAGAAACACATGAGAATATCTCAGATCAGACAGAAGAGTTATGCGGATAATCAGAGGAAGGATCTATCTTTCGAGGTAGGTGATCATTTTTTTCTCAAAGTTTCACAATGGAAAAGTGTGATGCGATTTTGTAAGAAAGGAAAGTTGAGTCCAAGGTTCATTGGACCATATGAAATTCTGGAGAAAGATGGATCAATTTCTTATCGAGTGTCTTTACCTCCGAGTTTATCTCAGGTACACAATGTTTTGCATGTTTCGATGTTGAGAAATTATATGCCAGACCCATCTCATGTTTTAAGTCCAGAGGTAGTTCAGTTGGAAGAGAATCTCTCTTATGAAGAACAACCAGTCCATATTCTTGACCGAAGAGAGCAAGTGTTCCGAAATAAGGTAATTCACAAGGTAAAGTTTTTGTGGAAAAACCATATGGTTGAAGAGGCAACATGGGAATCTGAAAATACTAAGAGGGATAAATACCCCCACTTATTTTGATAAGTGAATAAAATTGAGAGGACGCAATTCCCAAAAGGGGGGAAGGATGTAACATCCCAGGTAAATAAAGAACAAAACATTTTTATATTTATTAATATTTGCGAATTGAATATTAATTTTACTTTAAAGGGGTTTCTATGTTCGATAGCGTACCTGATACGCAAAAAAGAGTTTCTTTGAAATCTTATGTTGCACACTAGTAATAAAACAATACTATTTTAAATGGTAGATAACACGTACCTATTGTATTGGCGGGAATGAATAGAAATAACTAAAATATGATTATATTTTTTTTAATGTTTCTATATTTATTCCATAAAAGATAATGGCTTGAAATACGAAAAGAATTCAATTTTAGGCATATATACTCTAACATTCACAAAAGGTCGACTTATCGCCTTTTCATGCCGAACCTCCTTTAAATATAGTTTTGGTCACTCTTATAAATTCTTTTGGACCAAATAAAACTATTCTTTAGAATCGGGACATCAAAATTTACTTTGTGTAAATTTTTGGTATTTTTCTGATAAAGTTCATTTTTTTAATGAATAGTGAAAAATGTTGTATTTTAATTCAAAACCTCTTTTTAATATAATTTATTAGATTATATATTGAATTGGTTTTAAAGTGAAATTAGAATATATTTTTACCATTTAATCCAATAGTGGGTTTTGGAATTAATTTCACTTTGAAATCAGACTTAAACTACTGTCAATCTTTTGATACTTATTGTTTCATAAAAACACGCTATTTGCTCTAACAGCAGGAATTTATTAATAAATTAATTAATGAAACTTATATGTTATGAATTTTGTAAAATAGACTTCATTTTTTAATTCAGAATATCAGATATAGCTTATGGTGAATTTTTTGTATTTTTTTGAAAAACTACAATTTTTGATGAATAGTGAAACCACTAAGTGGTACAAAGAAAACTGATTTTTCATTTAATGAAATTTTACCACTTTTGTTTTTTGAATTTCAAAAATCCTACATACATGGTTTTCATTAGGAAGTAAAATGTTGTTCAATGGGATTAAAATAATTTTTTGGTGAATAGTAACTTTTATGTTTATTAATCGCGATTAGAGGTAATTAGTGTAATTTAAGGTAACAATAATGTTTTAATATATGAAATGACATATACACATGTCCTAACCTTATTGGATGTGTCATGGCCGACCAAGACAACTCATGGGTCGATTTTGGGGACCCCATGTAGCCACTTGGGTAAGATAATGACATTAATGACTTTTATTTAATGTTAAAATTAAAATCTCACAAACATGAAATGTTTTACTAAAACAATTATTAAATGGGGTTATACAAGTCATATTTTTTACTATAAATATTCATTAGAAATTTAAAAGGATTTCAAATATCATAGTATTTTTTTATAATTTTTATTCATTAAATAAATTAAATTATTTATGACACCATGATGATGGAGCGATTATCTCATTATTTAACGATTTAAATAAAATAAAAAGATAATGTAACATCTAAGACATAAACTTGTCAAAGACCTATTGTATGAGTATATTTCGAACCCTTATCACATTAGCCTCGAATTATATCAATGTGGGACCTTTTAAATCCGAAAATCATTTTAAAATAAAGTAACATTTCTTTACATTCCAAGAGTTCCCCTCCTCTCCTCTTATAAAAGGCCCCCACCTCTACCTCCTTACCCACACATCCGAAGCCTTTGGCTTGGCCAAAACCTGCCCATTTTTTCTCTCCACATCCCTATATTACTCCTTGAAGCCTCACTTTGGGCAGAAGTCTTTCCAAGGAATCCTTTGAGTTCAGATCAAAAAGAGTTACCCGTTTTAAAGGTAGTGTTTTCTCTTGTGCTCTTATGTTTTATTTTGCTTCTCCAACCCTCTAAACTCTTTTTATTAATTTATTTTGTAACAACACCAGTATCCTAAAATACTAATATGTTGTTATAAGAAGTATTCGAGCTACACTTACACAGACCTTCATCTAATGGTTAAAGAACATACTGTTTCTGTGGATGGAGAATTTCTGCTTCACGAAACGATGATGGTTCAACACTCATATAACACCTTCAAAGGTGTCCATTAAGATGACAACATATTTATATATGATATATAATATGTTTATGTCTTCCTTAAGCTTCTGTATTTTCCATTTATGTCACACCTTTATGGCTTCCATTATGGGTATACGTGATATCTTCATTTTAGGAAGTGCGGACTACCGCCCCCTCAAAGTGATTAGATTCGTTAATTCCATATGTGGGACGTATAAAGGATGGATTTAAAGTTATTATATATGATTTTATACTGGAATTATAATATACCTTTACATCATTATTATTTCCTTCCATTAAAGTGTGTGATAGAAACGAAAGTATCATTCATGCGTACGTACGGCTTACCGTCTCCATGAACGGTGCATTTCATTTCTTATCCCCAAATGTAATGAACTATTATAAGTACATATATATAATGGATATATATGATGTATGTTAAATCTAAATGATTAATATAATTCTGGAATTAAAATATACATATCTCTCATTTAGTTTTAATTCCATTAATGTGACATAGAAATGAAAGTAGCGTTCATGCGTACGTACGACTTATTGTCTCCATGAATGGTGCATTTCATTTCTTACCTCTAAATGATTATGTAATATTATAAATATATGTATATTATGGATATATATGATATAAATGATATCCAAATCATGAATATCATTCTGGATATAATGAACCTTTGACCACACAAACAACATGTAATTGTAAGTATTCCACTTTCGACTTAAGGACCAAATATCGACAAAACAAACATTATTAACTTAAATGATTACATAATGATTATAACATGGTAATAAGTCATATAAAAGTAATAATGAACTTGAAAAAGTTTCTTAATCATGTAGAAATTAACTCAAGTTTATTATTCAGGATGTTAAAGAACGATCGAGTCAAGTCTGACCCGAGGTAAGGGACTTCGTCTCAATCTCCTTTCATTGAGGAATATTTAGATTTATACAAAACTTTCATTTATATGGTGTATAAACCCCTATGAATTTTACTTTTATACAAAAGGAATATTTTTCTACGAAACATTTTACAAAATGACAAAAAGGAATGTTTCTTTTAACGTACACAGTGACAATGACCTTTTCCTTCACTGCGAGTATTATTTGGTCTTTTGCTTCCTCAACAAGTCGTAATGTTTTTAAAATGAAATAAATACCATATACTATTTTAGGTATTTTGGTATTGAAAATGGGTTTTTATAATGGTTTTGTTATGTCAATATATTTGAGTGATATATTGTGATCAATGTGTGGAAATGTTTTCTTTCCATTATATTTGTTTTATGTCTTATGATTTTATAATGGTACTTGGACAATTGACGGGTGGTTACGTGATAAAACATATGACGGGTTGTTCCGTGAATACGAGGATGGGTGGTTACGTAATAACCTCCAATTCATTGGGTATGGAAGATGGTCGTATGGCTATTCCATTAAGGGATATGTGTGGAAGTCAACTGTATGGTTATTCCATTTAAGTATTTTTATGTCCCAAGTTACCTTTATATGTTATGTGATCTTTATATAGGTTTTATGGTAATATTTTGGTTGCAAAAGGGTAAGTAATGATCTCTTATTCATTAAAGATTTTTTACTACATCATAAAGGTGAAAAGTATTACTTTGATAAGGTATACATGGTTTACTTGTTGTTTTGAAAAAATAATAGTTTTCATTCATTTTGTATCCCTTACTGAGATTTTTATGCTCACCCCAAGTTTTTTTGAAATGTTTTTCACAGGACTTAATGTGGAATAGGGTCAAGGATGGGATCAAGGGAATGTCATGCTATCTAAAAAATGGAACTAGACATGTTTCCTTTTAAGAGTTTTTATTTTATGGAAACTTAGTAGAAGTTTCTACATTGTATTCTTGGGGATGTAATAGTTTTTTCCTAATTCTCTAAATCTCTAAACTGTGAAAATATCCTCAATGTGAATTATTCATTTAATTAAATATTAATTAAGGTTTAAGGTTGGGACCTTATATAAATTTTATGAGAAAAATCTTTAATACCACCTGGGGTCACGAGTTGGTCGGGGTCGTCGGTTCGTAGGGTCACCGATGTCGAGGGGTCGTCGAGGTCGTGGGGGGCCATGGTCGTCGAGGTCGCGGGGTAGCTGGCGATGCTCGGTCGCGGGGGTAACGGGGGGCCAAGGTCGTGGGGTAAGCGGGTACAATCGGGAGAAGTGGGTTCAGGGTGGGGGGAGGGTCGACTGTGTTAAAAAAATGTTTCGTGTTAGTTTATATTAAATAGCTGCTAATAAACCGCTGCTAAAACAAATTTTTGTTGTAGTGTGAGAGGTAAACCTCACATATTAGTCATATAATATGAAAATTTGTACACTATAAAGTATTAAAACTTACATGATATTATGATTTTCCATATATTCTACTATACTGGATTCAAAGATCAGAATAAATTGGGATAAATTTGTGTGTCTATCCATAGTCACCCTTGTAGAATCACTATACTCAATAATTGTTAGTAATTCAATGACAATGTGTACTGTGATTTTATCCTTCTTTGATTCCATTACAGGTAAAGAATCAAACATACCAGTTGTACATTGATTTTAATCCTTTTCCTACTAATATTTTAGGTATGTTGAAACATATTCAGCTACTCTTAGTCTCATTCCCAACCAAGAAAAATGGGTCCTTAGTTCCTTGTACATATTTTGGATTCCTGGATGGATAACGCATTTTGAATGGTGATAATTAAAAACAAAATATTTTTATAATATAAATGAGCTATTATCAAACCCCAAAAATTAAATATTGAGTTCTCATATTATATCTATCCAAAAATATTCTCCCTACCATTGAGTTTTTTCTACATTGTTTTACAATCGGGGTGATATTTTTTAGTGTCCATGACCTAATAAAAAAATTTGTAACAAGAGATCAAGGAATGGAAAATAAAAAATTATATTGTTCAGTGAATTCAAGATACATATCCTCAATCACTATCACCAAATAGCATTTATCAAAAGTGTCTTTAGACAATTCGTTCTATGGATTTTGATTTAGAGAATCAACCACAGAATTCAGTATACTAAATGAATACACAAAGTCAAATTATAACATCTAAAAATATTCTATCCATAATCATTTCCTAAGGCTAAAATATTTTTTAGAACATATATTTTCATTATTTTATGATATTTAAACAGAGGGGGATGATAAAAAATTGATAATGTCATTATATTTTTGAAGTATAGGAAACCTTATCTTATTACTAATTATACATGAGATAATTATTTTAATTCAAAATAAACGTTCATGAGTCTAAAGCTATGAAATTATGTCAAATCATGAGAAAAAAATAAATTTCAGATCTATATGCATCAAAATATATCACATAACACTTATTTGGTTACAGATGGTAATTATAGGTGATGTAGTGAGTCTGTATTTAAAATCCTTGAAGTATTTTTGAAACTAATCATTCCATTGCATGGAAATACATTTCCTTATAAAAAAATATCACAATATAGTAATTATGTGTAATGTTTCAAGGAAATATAAAATATCAACCTTATATGTTGAAAAAAATTATGTATATCAATGAAATTTTAGGTTATTTTTAAAGAAATACAAGATTCAATCATTTCAGGACCTCGTAATACAACCTTCTAAAAAATATCATGTATAATGAAGTGTATATATTTTATAAAGTAGTCACACTTAAATAATTTAGCATAAAACTAGTGTTCTCATACGAAGCTTAAAAAAATTTCATGTTATCGTCATATACATTTTTAGGGTAATAATACACAAGGATATCGTAAAAAAATACATCAATAAAGGATTCAAGGTACCTATAAATGATGTTATTGATAAATTCAATGAAAACTATAATTTAATTCATTATACCACATATCATAACATGGTATTCATAATAATAATAATGATTTCTAAAAGGGATGGAGGAGCATGGATGTTGGGGGTGCCTCCCCCTTCATCTCCCTTTCACAGTAACCCTTTTCCCACTCTTTCCACTCTTCTTCTCTTCCTTAATAGTCCTATCATATCTTGGGTTTCTGACTCCTCATTTTTTTCCAATATTGCAACATTCACTTTCTTCTGTTTTGGCATGTTTTTCTTCATATATGAGAATATGGCATTGCATCTTTATCGGATGAGGGTGACATCGTGTGTTATAGTCCTGGCATGTGGCACATTTTTATATTGTGATCCTTGACCACATTCTATCAACTATGGCCTCATGATAATTCATTCCTATATTAGTTGGAGAGGTGTTGTAACTCCAAACTGGTTTTGGGATTTGAGGTGTAGGTGGTCGATAGTGTTATTAGTTAATGTTGAGGATGGATGTTTCAAAGATAGAGTTATGGATCCCTAGAAGAATTGTCCATTGAAAATATTATATTTCTTTTTGTTATACCATTCCTACTAAAAGTTTTTCTAGTGTGGTAGATCCTATGTAGGTTTTGGGTAATGTTTGTGTGGGTTTAGTGTTCAGGAGTTACTTTCATGAAGACAATGTTCATGTTGGCCCTATATTTGTACATTGTAGTCAATTTAGTTGGAATTGTTCTACAAGTTGTAATACATGATGGTTGGTGATAACTAGGGTTGGATATCCTATCCATAGTGGAGATAGTAATTACCATTGGACATTCATTCATCTTGGATTTTATTTCTCTGGTTTTGGTGGTCCGGTATGAAGAAGTTGATGGTGTTTGTGTTGATCTTCACTAGCGTTATGGGGTAGAGGCAGTAGATGGGAGTGTGAATAGCACTTGGTGGTTAGCAGCCACTTTGTTTCTCATGACTATGTTGAACTCCTATTGATGGGGATATCATGGTTGAGAAAGTGGATCAGAATGTTGGGACCCGAGGTTGTTGGTGTTGATGGAATCAAGGATCCCTCTAAAATTTAAAAATTGTGGATCAATTTTTTATATGGATTTTTTGAATAATGATTATCAATTATTTTTTCTAACTTCATACTATGTGGTTACCGGTTTACATTAAAGTTTCTATATAAAAATTCAAAAATATGTATACAGGATGTCTTCTAAAAGATGTATTTGGAGAATTCTCTTTCCAGACTCAGAGTGGGTGATATCCCAATAAAAAATATATTTTAGAAAAAAAATTATCCCTGTTAAATTGATAAAATATGTAATTGAATCATGGAATATTATAATGATTTTTTTATCCTCACAATATTTATTTTCTAATAATGAATTCAAATTCGAAGATAACCATCTACCTTAATCACAATGAAAACCTATGATACCTATGATGACGTTTTAGGTCTTATGAAACCATTAATTTTTATCTCTTATAACTAGAAATTCAATATCCTCAATTCTATTAGTTTCATCCAATAAAATTAATGAGAAATATTATTGGACTATATTGGAAGATTAAGAAAAAATTACACTTCCCATTCATGTTCCAAACAATATTTTTTTTGGAAAACATGAGGATATCAATCTATGATAGCATCAAAATTACTTTTCATTATTGAATAATCAATTTTTTAATGTTATTGATTCAAAATAATAATAGATAACACTGAATGTCAGTACTAAACCTCCTTCCCTAGAAGTATTTAGATCTTAATAACCCCCAATGAGATATAACACTCCATGAAAAGATTTAAAACTCACGTTCTGGGCATAACAATAAATATGAACCATAAAATATATTTTCATATCCATTATCAAGACTATATCAAATATTTCTATCTCTAGAATAAAAGAAATTCTACATAAACTAGACTCTATATATAATTTTATAACAGTCTACACAATTTAATTCACTAAAATATCATTTCTTGAATGGTTTCATAATTTTCATAATACATGGAAAATTTTCCACATGTTGGATCATATAAATTATGAAATTAGTGGTAATAAAAGTATGGGATGGGCTCATATCAAACCAAAAATGAAAGAAATTTGAAAACAAATCGGTGTTACCTCATACCTAATAAAAATATAAATTATTCTATAAGACTATTTTATCCACACCATTAAACTTCTTACTAGGTTGTCATGAATACTCTTAGATTCCCTATTATTGTGGAATCACCTGAGGTATTGGGGTGTTCCTAAAATCACCCTGAGTTACAAAGTTATTGAGTTGAAAACTATTCTAATGTTATTTTATGGTTTTCATATAAAATTTTCGAGATACATTATTGATTTATACTATAAGGTATATTGGTTTTGGAATAGTTTTTTTCAATAGAATATAAATTTTTATCCATTAATGGATGATCCATCTTATGAATTGGTAATAATAATGAGGTTCAGATTGACTGGACATCTAGAAACGCATTTTTATGATGTTTTCTAGGTTATTATGTAATTAACAAATATTTTTTGAATGTACCAATGTTGGAACGAGCAAATGGGGTGATCAATACAACTGTAGGGATACATTCACATCAAAAATTCAATTCTTGATACGAATTGGTTTCCCAAGAATGATCCTAGATAATAAAATATATGAAAGCCTAGGGGATTACCCAAAGTAACTCATGACATGTGTTTGGATCAGGTCATGAATGTTTTTCACGTCTTGAAATAAGGTCTTGATGTGAAACCTAAAGGAATGGATTTATAAAAATGTTTAAAAAGGGAACACAATTTGAAAACCCAAACAATTATAAATAGAATTCCTTGTATGATTGTATTAAATACAATATTATTTCTTATGGATAGAGAAAACACATGATCTAATTTTGGATTTATTATATACTGTCCTTTTTAAAAGATATTGAAGCATCATTAACATTGATAATATACTCATCGAACTGTGATAACATGATTTTTTATGAATATAGGGTTTTAAAAATTCCATTTGACATAGAAAAGGAAATTTATGGACTCAAAATGTAGGACCATACCCTATAAAAAAATATTTATTAGATATTCTAAGGGTTATAGAAGCATTGGGATTTTTTTAACCAAGCCAAATATGGGATCCAAAATATTAATAATGAATTAAACATCTTATGGGATAATTTCAAGCTCATCATGATCACATCCCAAACCATGTATTCCAAACCACCCTATAAAAGACTCACCATCACACACTTAACCTAATCGAGTTTTCTTGTGTTTCATAGGGATATGTATCAGGACCATAATAATATGAATATGTAAAATTTTTTTTTCATTATAATAAATTTCATATTTTATTCTCATCACTACTTTATAAATGTTTTTTATTTTTATACAATAAAACACATATTTAATATTTAATTAGAATTCACCTTCTATTAAGAAATTTATTTTGATGAATTAATCTTCATTTTCAGAAAATAATAATTTAATAAAAGAAATTATAATTATTTTTTTTAAATATAAATGATCATATAATTTTTAAGATGTCAAATGTGATTTTTATAAGGTTTTGAAAAATATTATTGTAAAAAACCAAGTTTTACATAATAAATGTATATTGTAATTTTTTTAGTTTAAATTCACATATTTAGAAAATAATTATAATAAAATGAATATTATTTTTTGAACCAAAATGTGGAAATTATCCAAAGAAAATTTTTCTTAATTTTCAAAGATAGTCAAATTTTTGACTAAAATTTAATTTCCATGTAAATATATGATATGTATTATGACATCATAATGACCTAAAAGTTATTTCATAAATACTATAAATGGTATAAAAGACAAAATATTTTTTTATATTTAAAATAATGGAATTTTATGTTATATTTAGTAATTTTATAAATCATTTATGAATCATCCAAAACAATTGATATATTTTAAGGTTTCAAAATTATTTATTTAAGAGTATGAGTCACCACCACCTCAACAAGGGTAATATTTTTTTATGGTTGGACCTTCGCCTAATAAAATAATGAAAACCAATACCCTTTTTCATAAAAATAAATGAAGGGTTTCAATTTTGGTTATTTTACTATATAGATTCCAAAACATATGTTTGATAAATAAAAAGGAAACCCCGCTATTTTCTTCTATAAACACAAAAAATACTACATCACATCATTAAAATCATTGTGGTATGTACTTACTCTATCCTTCCCTATATATTTACCTCACAATGTTCCTTAATATCTCTATAAGATCCTCCCAATAATTTGAGGTTACACTCTTAAGGTAAGGGATTCACACTTTCTATTATTTATCCATGTTTCTTTATTATATTATACCATATATTTCGAATTACTAATTTTTGGATATGTCTTTACATGTCCCTATTAATAACCATTTTATTTAAAAAATATTAGTATCTACTTCCACTCTCATCAATACATTTTATGAATTTTTATGTGACTGTTATTCTGCCGAAATTTCATAGTGAGCTTCCATTCCAAAACAATTATGTAGTGAATTCCATATCCATTTCATATCAAGGGTGTTAACTATTATAAACTTATACATCTATAAATTTTAACTTACATGTCTTTGTAACGCACTCCATGATATTGGAATAATATATGATGAATGAATGAATCCATTTTTTATCATATATGTGGGACACTTATTCATGAGAATGAAATGAATGTGAAAAGTGCACCCAGAGTTATATATCACCCCAATGATTTGGGTAATTTTTAGTTTCATGATACGTCCAGATCTAGAGTAAACCTAAATCCATTATGGAACCTTACCATCCTGATTTCCTAAAAGATATCCATGAAATATTTTTATGATTTTGTGTTTTTAGTTTCTTAAAAATTTCCCAAGTTCCAATTATTATTATCATTTTATATCATGTATAATTGTTCATTTTTATTATTATTAATCCTTTTATGACAAATTGATATGACTATAATCTAAAATTTAGTATTTTCACCATTTTATTCCATGTTTAGTCCCTTATTGGGCATTATATCTCTCACCCTTCTTACATATCTCTGCAGCTTATCACATTAACTATTATGTTTAATGGAATATTATGATCATGTTAAGGATGTTTCCAATATAGATGATTCATTCCCTATGTTACGTTGTTATTTAAAGCACCTAACACACAAAACAATATAAATATTGATATTCCAGGTTGTATTAAGTGTAACCATTTTTTATAAATCATGCATTATTCTGTAATGAAGAGAAGGGTTTCTATAGCTAGTATCAATGGAAATGATTATTTACTATTGATATTGGGATCAGAAAACTCTAGAGAAAGCCTTAGTGATAATACTATGTATTAGAAAACTATCCTAACTTTTGGTAAGTATAGTATTTTTTAATCAAGAAAATACATCCCTTTTTGGAAACTATATGTTGATGTGGCTTTATCATAAATATACATATATGTAAAACTCTAAACACTACATTGATAAAGACTATACATGGAACCGATGCACCAAAATGGTTCTTTATGTACACCATGGGTTTGAAACTCCCCTGGGGTATTCATAGGTAAATTCATAATCTCATTAATGAATAATATTATGGAACAAATACCAATAAAAATATATTGTAGGAAATAGATAATGGATAACATATATTGAAACATATAAATTCATAAGATAAATAAATATGTGTAATTTATAAGTTATGTTCTTAATCTCAATGGGTTCACTTATATGGGTATAATAGTTTAAAAATAATTTTCCTTAACTTTTTCTTTAATCTATACAATTGAAGGATATAGGAGGAGTGGGGTAAACAATAAATGTGATGAAAAATGCGATGAATACCCCCAATGAGATTCCATACACATTGGTATCAGGAATTGAAATTTTTTTGATGATACTCTCTTAGTTGATTGATGTTGTTAATAAAAACCTAGATCATAAGGATCTTCCAAATCTCCCTAATAAATAGCAAGCAACAATTGTGATATTTATTTTAATAATGCCTCTAACATTAGATGGATCATATGATCCATTAATCTTGGAAAAAGGGTTCAAATTCATTGACAAGATCCTCTATATCATTCAATGTTCTGAAAAAAAGTATTTTCTACTAGAAGTTTATCAGATAGAGGTTTAATATGATATGTGGTTGACATTAATCAAGAATATGAATCGTAAGGAAGATATCAAATTTAAGGGGTGGAAGAAATTCCACAAAGTATTTTTTGATATATATTTTCTTAACACTCTCCGCCATAAAATGTAGGGGATTTCACAGATCTCAAAAAGAAAAAGCAAGACTCTATCAGGGCGTATAACATGAAATTCATAATACATGCATGATACACGTCCAAAATTTTCATTACCCCAGATTCATGGTTGAACCTTGATTTAGTGCGCTAAAACCAAGTCTTTCAAAATTCCATGAGTTTTAACACTTTGATGGTTTTGAAAAAATTTCTTAATGTGCCCTAAAAATCAAAACAGAGAACATAGAATATCAATGGTATAATGAGGATAATAAATGTCAATTGGAATTTAATTCTAGTGGAATGATATAGAAATATAATGGTTTCTATAAATTTCAAAACCTCACTTGTCAATTGTTTGGAAAGAAGCACCAATGAAATTTCCTAAGGGGGGTAAGGAAATGCTTTATGTGCATGAAGGAATGGAACCAAGATAGCGATTATTTGATAGGAGAAACCCACCAATGTGATTGACGAAATTAATTTTTTGGTTAAACCTTAATTAAATGTTCATTAATTTAACTATAGAGGACCATGAAACTTTTCATTCCAGTGAACTAATCTAATGGTTTTCAGTGATAAACAAAAACATATAGGGTAGAATATTCTAGGTTTTCAATCTAAACAGATGAAGTGTATCCCATCAATGATGTAGTTAAATTTATGCTACTTACTCATTCATAAATAGAAAAAATAATTTTTAATTTTCATTCTATCCATTCCTTTGTATCACAAAAGTTTAGTAGGACTATTCAAAAAACATGAAAAATAAGAGAAGTAGATCGGTCGGTGAAAATGACAAATGGGTCAATTATTGAATCAGATTTATATAACACCTCCCATATTGAAATTAGTGGGTTAAAATTCCCACAAAACATTATCAGAATCTATTTTTTTAGAATTTTATTATATTATGGGTATGAATTGGATTTCCCTATATAGAGCTAATATAAATTTCCATGAGAATGAAATCACTCTAGGTACCAGGATTCTTCCCCTGATTTTATACTAGTGCATGGAGGAGGATGAATCATCTTTAGCATCAACACATTAAGAATGAATATTATTTCTATATAAAAAATAATATCTATATAAAATGTTTTAGCATAAGGAAATGACCATCCATGAAGTCATTCCCATAGTGGTGGAATACACTTTTCTGTTTCCTAATGAATTTCATGGTCTTCCTCCTAGCTGAGAGGTTGGATTTTCATTTGTTCATATACATGGGGAATTATCATTATCCAAGACATTTTATATAATATATATATTGTTACATGAGGTATTAATGAAATAAGTAAAGGATAATCTAGATAAAGGGTTGATACACCCATGTGTTTCATCTTGGGGTGTGTCGGTCCTCTTCTTCAAGAAGCAGGATGGGTCAACGGACCTTTACATTGTTTATCACGAGTTAAACCATAACAATATGAATAAAAATTATATTATATCATGTATTGTTGTCTTGTTTGAAAATTTATGTTGAGAATGATACTTCTACTAGGTGAATTTTTGTTTGGGGTATTACTATGTTATG
Organism: Viscum album; assembly: GCA_963277665.1. Taxonomy (NCBI): domain Eukaryota; kingdom Viridiplantae; phylum Streptophyta; class Magnoliopsida; order Santalales; family Viscaceae; genus Viscum; species Viscum album. The sequence continues at coordinate 1,474,406,705 of OY728152.1, read as the reverse complement.
GTAAATAAAGAGGATATCCCCAAGACAACTTTTTGTACAAGGTAATGCACTGTGAGTTCCTAATAATGACATCTGGACACACTAATGATCCAAAAATCATCATGGAATTGATTAATTGAGTTCTTAGAGATTACCTTGATAGATTAGTTATATTCTTCATATATGAGATTCTAATATACTCCAAAATCAAGGAGGATCAAAAGCAGCATTTGAGAACTGTTCTAAAATCCTTATAAAAGAAGAAAATTTATACCATGTATAGAAAATGTGAGTTCTAGTTGTTGGATGTCACCTTCTAGGGAAGAATAATTATATGTAATATGATATATATATATAGACACATAAAAATATAATTAAATGAAGGATAACAGAGTATAATATCTATGACATATATTCATAGTCTTCTTGGATTAGCTGGGTACTATCATCAATTTGTGAGAAACATGATTATCAAACATTCTAACCATGCTAAATCAAAAGAATGTCATTTATGCTTGTAATGATTAATACAGTGATATCTGAATAGAGTTACAACTATGGTATATCACTTCACATGTACTCACTATACCCAAAAGTGGAGAACATGTTTTGGTATTTATAAAGGCTTCAATGAAGAGGTTGGGATATGTTTAAATGAAAAAAAAGACAAAGTGACTGCCTAAGCTTCATTGAAGTTGAATGTTCATGAATAGAACTTCCCAACTCATGATCTTGGGTTCGATATAGTGATATATTATTTGAAAATATAGACAAATTATTTATTTGGGGATAACTATGAAATATAAATAGATAACTAAATCCTTAAGTATATATTAACATAAAAATAAATGAATATGTTACAATGAAGATGGTTAGAGATGATCATGGACTATGAATAATAAATTAACTACCTTCATCAGATAGAGAATAAAGTAGAATATTCTATTTGTAGAAAAGAGGAAACAGTTATATAATTTATGAGAATTAAGAGGGATCTTATCTTCTTATATTTAGAAAGGATGGACATGGGAATCATAAAATAAAGAGCATTTTATATTCTTTCAGAAATATTTGTTCAGCTATCTATTTTGGAGAAGATAACAGTTTCTATATAGACGACGTGGGAATTCAATAGAAATTTTATACTATAATAAAGGGTAAAGCCTTTATAGTTAAGTGTTAATGAAGAATGATTTGAAATATTTTGTTCACAATCATGTGTACTATTTAATGTTGAGTTAAACAAGGAGATGTTGGATGATTCACATTATTCGACTTTTTCCATCCATCCAGGAAGAAAAAAGATGTATCATGTTCTCAAAAACCACTATTGGGTGGAAAATAAAAATTAAGAGATCAATAAATATACATAATGATGTATTGTATTTCATCAAATGATGGAATAATGTAAACAATCCCTAGTGATGAATCAACCATTACCCATGCCAATGTAAAAATGGGAAAACATCACCATAAACCTTTTCACATGTATTCTAAATACATTAAGAGGAAATAATGATATATGGTTTGTAGTGGATCATCCTATGAAGACTGATAACATTACTATGATTTAATATGATTTCTCACTCCATCAACTATTAAGGATTTAAATTAGAGATGTGGTGAGGCAATACAGAACTCATATATTGAATGTATCTATTAGATATTAAAAATTAAAGTAAAAATTCTGGATGAGTCTCCTACATTAGATGAATGTTGAGATGAAATTAATCATAGATGTCACCTTTAAACTGATGGATAATCTTTAAAGAATGTACGGACACTTGAGGACATATAGAGATCATGATAAAATGACTTCAAAGGACAATGAGATTACCATATTCCTCTAGATTAATTTTTAGAAACTAATATATTCCACTATAGAAAATTAATGTCTCCCTATGAATACATTTATAGAAAGAGGTGTGGAACACTTGCATGTTGGATTGAATTTGGGAAATAAAAATATATAGGTCCTGATATGGTTCAATAAATGGTAGAAAAGATTAAGACCATTCAGTAGAACATTATGTCTTCTTATAGTCGACAAATGATTTATGCTGACTATAATCGATGAGTCCTAGAGTTTGATGTTGGAGAAATGGCATTTCTCCACATATAAATATTAAATAAACTCATGATGTTTGGGAATAATGGAAAGAATAGTCCAATATACATACCCCCTATGATATCCTTGATATATCATAGTAGTGGCCTATTTACAAGAACACCAACCTACCCTTTCTCAAGTACATGATGTATTCCTAGTATCCATCATGATTAAGTACATACTAGAACACTCACATGCAATCAATTGAGAGATATTACCACTAGATAATGATCTTTTATATGGGAAAAAATTAGAGAAGCTGTTAGATCAAAGAGACAATGTTTTATGAAATTAGACAGTGCACCTAGTCAAAGTGTTATGGATAAACCACATGTTTGATGAATCGATTTGGGAAGTAGAGGAGGTGATGAAATAGAATTAACCTCATCTATTTTATTATGGTAAAATAAAATTTCAATGGAAAAATTTCTATGGGGGGAGAATTTACCAACTCGGTCTATTATAAATAAAATCCCACATATTATTCAAATAAATTGATTATTATATATTATTTATATATAAAGCACATGAATATATTTTGTTTTATTATATCTTATATGATTTAAAAGACCATTAAAAACCATTACCCTTGATGATATATCCACTGAATAGTTATCACATGATTTGTTTTAATATAGGGTTTCCACAAATCCAACAGGCATAGAGAAAGGATGTTAGAACCTCAACTAGTATGAGTGTACCCTATGGAATGTTCATTTATCCGAGCATCCAATGGTGATATCATCACTACCATTTTCCACTGACCAATTCAAAGATTAGTTCTAATAAATTAATCCTGAGAGAATCAATTTTCGAGTGAATTTCAAGATCCTTAAGATTATGTCCCAAACCATGTATGTTGAACCACCACATTAAATTCTCACCATCACACACCTTACTATTAGGGAATTTTCTGTTGTGTTAATGGTATATATATCGAAACCGTAATAAAATAAATAAATATATATATATATATTATTTTAAATAGAATAACGTTCATATTATATAGTTATCATTACTTTATAAATTATTTTTTTATTATTATACAACAATTTTTTTTTGAATTTTTTATTTATATTCATTTTCAATTAAGATATTAATTTTGATGAGAAAATGGATTTTTTAATTAAATATTATTTTAATAAAATATTATCCTTATTTTGTTAAATATAAATGATCATATATGTTTGATGAATTCAAATGTAATTTTTTTAAGGATTCAGAAACTGTTATTGTCAAAAAAACTCAACACTCTCAATAAATGTCAAATATAATATTTAATTTGAAAATTATTATATTTAAAAATTTATATTGAAGAAATTAAATTTTTTGGGGGATAAGAATGCTGAAATTAACCAATAGTGAATTTTCCATAATTTTCTAATACAATATAATTTTTGGATCCAATTTAAATCCAGTATAAATATACATTGTATATTATGACATCATAATGAAAAAATGTGATATAATAAATTCTATAAATGCTATCCATGACCAAATATATGCTTTCACATTTAAATAATTTTATTTTTTGTTTATTTAGGTAATTTTATAAATCCTGTATGAATCCTCCCAAACCATTAAAATATTTTCTTGTTTTTAAATCATTTCATTATGATTATAACTCACCTATACATAACCAAAGGTACTATTTTAACATGTTCATACATTGTAATTATAAAATAATAAAAACCATTATATATTTTAATAATCCATTTTAAAAAACATTTTAATGTTTATGGTTTTGTTTATTTTATTATATAGAGTCCAAAATCTATGTTGGAGAAATAATAATGAAATTCCCACTCCTTTTCAATACAAACCCATTAAATATCCCACTAGTCTTCAGTCAAAATCCTTGGATCACATCCTTAATATTCCTTTACTTCCCTATATTCCTCCCACGGTTCCCCCATGCTCTCAATAATCTCCTCCCAATCATTTTAACTAACACTCTCAAGGTAAGGTGTCCTCGACTTCTCTTATTTATTCATGTTCCTTTATTATCTTATGCCCTCTATTTCCAATTCCTGATGTGGGTATATGTCATTACATTTACATATTACTACCCTTTTATTTTACAAATGATTATAGAACCATTTATCTCTCATAATCCCATTTTATGGATTTTAATGTGATGACGTTATGTGATGAAAATTCCACCATGATTTTCCCTGGAAAAACAGTTGTTTAGTTAATAACATACCCATTTCCTATCGAGGGTTTTCAACATTATACACTTATAATTCATTTAATTAGGACATAAATGTATTTATTCTACTCTCTTTGATATTGGAATAAAATATTTTATTTAGTCAATCTAGATTGTATGATCTATGTAGAACACTTAAGCATCAGAATGAAATGAAAGAAAATGATTCGCCCATAAATATATAGAACTACAATGCATTGGTTAATTTTTATTCTCATGAGAAATCATTTTGGGGACACTGAGTTTACCTAATTACATTATAGAACTATTTAAACTATGATTTCTTGGAATTTATCTTTGAACTATGTTTATGATGTTGGGTTTTAAGTTGATTCCACATTTCTCAATTTCCATTATGGTAATCATTCTATACCATGTTTCTTTATTCATGTTTATGATTCTCACATGTTTTCCTCTATTGGTATTCCAATTTTCTAGCATGAATTATTTTCTTCATGTTATGATAGTTTTATTCCCTTATTGGCCTTTACAGCTAACCCCCTTCATATTTATTACCCTAGGATATCGCTTGAAGGTTTTTATTGTATGAAATTTTATTATCTTTTTAAGGAATTTTTCAATAAAGATTATGTATTACCCATTTTAATTTGTTATGAAATGTACATAATTCCCCATTAAACTATACATATTTACCTTTTTTGTTGTATTGAGTGAAATCTTTTGTAATGAAGCATGTATTATTGGGTTATAATGAGAATGGTTGTTATATCCCCAGATGAATCATTGTACAATAAGAGGGTGTATAATTGTTATTGGATGATGCTCATCTCCCTATGTTCTTCAAAGGTCAAGGTGGTTTTTGGAGTTATTAAGGGACCTTGGTGGGATGTTTTTCATTTTACCTCATTTTCCCTATTTTCCTCCAATCCTTCATGATTTCAATAGTTCACATTTAGTTTTTTTCATTGACTCTACAGAATCATAGACCAATATAACATTTCTATTGGGGATTTTACTCTTCCTATAATGGTGATGTCATGGGAGGTTGTATGCACTTCACTGTGTGTGGTTTTGTTGAGGTATTTAATTACCATGAATTTCTAATGTTTTAATTTTTAAAAATTAATTTTTGAGCTATTATTATTACTCTGTTTGTTAAGAAACTTCCTGGTAATTATGTTAAGGGTATCTCTTAGACCTTATGCACATGGTTTTTCAGATCTTCATCAAGCGATAGACATATTCTAAGATATCACCTATTAATATTTTATTCTATTTACACTAAACTATTTAATTATGCAACTGATGATTTTAGACAATGATTGAGAATTCAACTGTCATGTTGGTGCTTAGATTGTGGTGTATCTTGGATTGGGTATCAGTGATATTAGATAGAACTACGAGGGTAATTGTAAATTGAATAAAGGTTACTAAAAATAGATCATCCATCATATATGTCCTTTGGTAATTATACATTTTATGTTATTAGTTAGATGATTGGGCTCACTGTTGAAGGTGATATTCCTTATTTAAATCAATCTTGATGAAATTTCTAAATAATGTAATAGGTATATTGAAATAGAGAAATGATTTGGGTAACTAAAAACCATATTGTTCTAGCATAAGATAATAAGTTGATGTTATGACCTTGACTAAGAATCCTCTTTATGACGCCTATGATCATTTTATTTCAGGATCCCAAGAAATATTCCATTCATTGATTAAAATTTATAGGACTCATAGAGGGATGCCTCTTTTTACCATATTCTTTGAAGATCATAACTAGGATGCCTATCCAGATTTTTTATCTAGGTTACAGAGTTGGTTCCCAACACTTGAATCACCATGATCTAGTGTATTGTGTTTTTTTGTAGAGATGGTAGTGGGAGTCACATTAGAACCAATAAAAAATGTTATCCAGGAGTCTATAGTAGTGCTGGTAGCATAAGCCTTCAAACATTGTAAGTCCCTTATTTATGAAATAAACTATATAATACTAATTCTACAATTATTGTCACAAGTTCCTCCAAGATTGTGTCCAATGAGAATGAAAAAATGTGACTTTAAATATTGGAATTCCCAAAAGCATTCCATGGGATCCAATTTTGGATCCTCTTTATTCATTATTATTTTATTCAGATACGTAGATGAGTCTCATTGGATCTTGGTTTACATCCTTTTTATTTGATAATTTTATTATTATTGGGTTGTCTATATTTACTTTGATTTGTCTCTTGAGCAAATTGATTATGATATTTAATCATGATGTCCCTATTATTATGAAAATCATGAATTTCATCTATGATTATGATATCTTGGAAATGAATCCCTATGATTAAGATATTTGAGCATTATTCCCCTCTGATTATGATATTCGATAATGACATAATTTTAATTATGATACTCTATAATGGAATTCTAGTCGAATCTGATACTTGAGTTATGGTGATGATTATTATATCCTTGACCAATTTATTGATAATGGTGTTGGATATGGTGCTCCCCACCATTGATTTCATATATACTCAATAGTTGATTACTCTATCCTCATGTGATGACTATAATTCTCACTAGGGTTTAGTGGATATACAATTAATACTTCTCCTAGAACTATTTCATGGGGATAGTCTTTTTTTAAAAATTTATTGATGGATTTTGATTATATAATTGGGACTGGAGAGAATTCTGTTTATATATTAGTAAGGTCTAACCCCTTAGTGAGAATCTGAGACTCAATGTTTTGATTTCATTTACATTGAGAAATATGATCCAGTTATCAAACATGAGTCACTTGGATTTAGTGGTTTTTTATCAAACATATTGACCATTTACAGGATTTTAAATTAGTATATGACATTCTCCATTACTGTAATTGGAGGTGAGTATTGATTGTCCTAGTGATAGGAAATATAATGAACCACTCTTAACATACATATAAATTACATAACTTTTTTTAATACTTAAATAATTATACAAAAGGATGACCAAAGGCCGTATTAGTTTAGTTCCCTTTAAAACATGGAAACATAAACAATGTTACATGAGAAAGCTACATTATGTCCCACTAGGTTCTCCAAGACTAGAACCCCTCTTAATCATATACTAGAAAAAAATATCATCATCACTAGGGGAAGGAAACATAAAAATGGGTGAACTCATACGCTTAGTAAGGCTAAAAATGGTGGAATGTAAGAATAAACCTGAGCACAATGCTATGGGAATGTGATCTAGGCATTATAATATCACTCCCTACATGTCAATGATCATAAAATTTAATCATAGAATAAATAGTTGTAGTTCAGAAGACTTAAATATTAATGAAATAAACAATATATGTTATGAATGAGTAATATGAATATTAGACATAGAATTGTGTAAAACACATAATCACTTAAAATGATTTCCATTGAATTCAAGGAATTTCTTCCAAGGCCATCATAGAATGATGGGTATACTCCCCATACCATCTTGGTAGACGTTGTTCTCTCCTATGGCCAATATAATTGCATGAGTTCACTCCTCATTACATATTTGTAGTCATGGTTCACTCTTATACCCATCTTAGTAGTCAAGGTTCGCTCCTAAGACCATCTAAGTCTATATCATGAGATATAAATATTTAACCCATGTATCAAAAGAAGATATATATTCCACCCATATTGATGTAAAATCCTACAAACATGTTCATCAAGATCATTAAAAATCTTAAAATAACCCACTAAATGATAAGGGTATCATAAACAAGTAATCATATTATAACATGTAGAAAATGATACAGGTTTCATATTCATTTAATCAAAACCATAAAATATTAAATGAATTGGGTTTAAAAAGAATATAACATGTTAAAGATAAAATGATTTTCTAAACATCATTCCATAAAAACATAATCCATTCAGAGAAATAATATGGCTAGAAACAATGAATAATTTTCCTAGAAGTGGTTCAGTAACAATAAAAAATTTCATATTAAATGGGAATCCATATTGAAATTTCTTTTAAACACATTTCATTAGTAAATATAGTTTCTTATTTGGGAAATGTTTTTTAAAAACTTAAATACTTTTGGAAATCATTTTCCTAAAAATAAACATGGAAAAATATAAATGAATATTTAAAAACATTTTGAATAACCTTTGCATTGATAAATTCATGAAAAACATTAATTAAATCATGATAATGTTTTCAAAATCATTTAATTAAAAATATATCGAAAACCTATAACAAAATCTTAAAACTATTTGCAAACCCATTTTGATAGAAATTCATTGAAAACTGATAAATAATATTTTAAATGTTTTGAAACCATTTCGTTTAAAACAATTCAAAAACAAATGATGAAATCCTGAAAACATTTTCAAAAACAATTTAAAAGAAAACTTATTAAAGAATCTTGAAATCATATTAAAAATACTTTTTTCCAAATGAAACATATAAAATTTGCTATAAAACATTTCGAAAACTACTTTCTTGAAAAGTAATTCAGAAAAAAGAATTTTTAGAATATTATAAAAAAATTATTTTATAAAAAATTGCTTCTTATTATTAAAAAGGAATATTAAATGGAATGAGGGTCATGATGGTGGGTAAATCCAAACGTGACAGACATTCCTTTTACACTTCAAAAAGCTTAGTAAATTGCCTCTACCAGAAAATGACATGATGATTAATTTTTTAAAAATATTTTTTGTATAAATGATAATACCAAGAAAAAATTTCATTAAATATCATTGGATAATAGTAAAATATTTATGTAAACCTTTTAGAATATTGGGGTTTTAACTAATAATGATTTTTGACCGAAGTGAGAGGAAAATTATTACTTTTTTAATAACAATTTCCTAACCATATTATATACCAAAGTGTGGGAAAATGGTACCATTTACCTGATATAACATAAATAAATAGTGGATAAGAAAAATCTGGAGTGTTCATCAGATAAATATCATAATATTTCATCCCTAAAAGCTTAATCATCTCTAATCTCGATAAATGATGTGATCGTCTCAATAAACTCTTACCACATGGTATCATTGAATCATACTCCCCATTTAAGAATGTGAACTTTTATGAAGCATAAAACATCATTAAAATATTATTATTCCTGATATAACATCTCAAATATATATATATATATATAACTTGAAAAATAATGTAGGTGCATAACCAAATATGGGACTCAATGATGTCAAATTGAGACAGAATTGTCAAATTGATTTTGTAGATTTTGAAACATTAACCCATTGAATGAAAGATCATATGATGGATATATAAGTAACTATATATGTTAATAATAAAATTCATAAAATAAATTCTATTTCACTATACACACTACACAAATGAAATGACCGTTGAATAAGGCATGAATCTCACGAAAATAAAAAGTGAGATGAAATTCTCCTACCATGGATATTGAATCTCTTCTTAAGTGTTAAAACATACAATATAATAAATATAAGTATTTAATAAATATATTAAAGAACCATATTTTTATTTTTAATACTATATATGGTTTTTTATGAATTTATATTACCCACTTTTTATCAATTCCATGTTATGTTTTCACTTTGGGTAATATCTACTTTGTTCTTTGCATATGCCTTAATTTGTTTCATATTTGGTCCTCATACATATATCATGATTTCCAGAATTTAAACCATTATATAACCATAATTTATATTCAGTATGTGTGTATTATAATAATCTAAATAATATAGAAGTAGGAAATGGAATACACCGTTCATGGAGACATAAGTTGTATGTATGCAAGAACATTTTTTTTATTTTTTCTATCGTATTTAAAGATAGATTGAAGATGAAATTTTTTTATATAATACAATTAATATAAATTTATCACGATCTATATATCATATATTTTTAAAATCACATCCATAATACTTTACATGTAGTGTCTGAATGAATGAGATCATATTTAGGTGGTTGTAGTCCACCCACCCGCAAACACAATTATTGTATTTACTAAAAATGGAAAGTATAAAGTTATGTGTTGTAAAATAATTAAATAATATTAAATAGTTTATAAATATCATATATATTATATATAAACAAAGATATGATCATAAGAACCAATATTAGAGGTGTATAAGGAAAACACAATCATTTTTTCATGAGGTGGTAGTTCGTTATACACATAAATAGTTAGTTTATTACCCATTATATAAAAGTGTAAGAAAGTATAGGTCTAAAACAAGGAAAAAAATATTATTATATTGAGGTTAATTTTTTTATAAGAATATAATAATTATATTTTAGTGAGTGGAGAAATAAAAAATTATAATTGAGCTTAAGGAAGGATAATAACACTACTTTTGGTAACCCCTTTTTATTTTCACCAAAGGGATTCATTGGATTGATTTATACCAAATAAAAGTATTACATGTTTTGTGGAAGAATTTTTAGGAGATATGTGGTTACTTCTAGGTTAGCTAAATGTGTTTTGAGATGTGATAGTAAGTGGTAGGAGAGGAGACCAATTTATAGTGGAGGTGCAGTGGCACTCTTGAAATTTATTGGAAAAGGAATTCAAACCACATTTTCCCATCTCATGTGGATAAAATATTTTTACAAATTAAATAAAACTGTTTATAGGGTTGGAATATATAAATAAAATTTATTTTTTTTGAATATTTATAGGTAATTTTGGGTCTTAATCTTAAGCTTTAGTCCTCAGATAATATTATTTGTCTCTTAGGAATTATAATTAATTTTCATTACATTCAATAATTTTTTTTGGTCAAAAACTATGTTGAAATTATTATTCATTTTAAATTTTTGTTATTCCAAATATGGAAACCCTTATCCCAAACTCTATTCACATAAGTTATAGTAATTAATTTAAATTTAATCATGTAGATGGCATGACAATGCATGTTTTTAAAGTAAAAATGTTAAGAAGATTGCTATGTTTTTATATTAAATTTAATTGTTTCAATAATTATAGAGAAATGTATTGGATTATTAGATTAATATTTAACATAATTAAACATGAAGAAAAATTAATAATATAATTTATCAACACATATATTTTTTTTATAAAAATTCAGTTTTAAATTAAAATTCAATATTTGACATTATTCATCAAAATATAAATCTTCACATAAAAATACCAAAAAGTCACTCAATCCAAATTTATAGGGTCCTATTTTAAAAATTTTGTTCACATTGGCATATAATCTTTATAAAAGTTCCCAAAAGTGTATTTAAAATAGGATCACGATTAAAACACAGTAAAAGTGTTTTAATAAAAATATAGGTTTTTATTTGTGAAAATCGGTTTGATTCTATCTTATATTTATAAAATATATTTAATGAAAATCTTAAATATTTTATTGGATATAAAATATATATATTATATTGATATAAATAATTAATTTTAATATATTAAATTTATTAGTATAAAATATCTTTTTGAATATTAAAATTGTTTTCTATAAAAACATTCCCTTTATATTAAATTTGTTCTTATATCCCTGTTTAGTTCATTTGTAACTAATGAATTCAGCCATGTATTTTTTTAATTTATTTTATACTATTTATAACTATCAATACAATGATTGGGTTTTATATTATTATATTTATATAGTTAAATTTTTAAAAATAATTTATTTTTTATAACACTCGGTCGTGCGTATTACGCAATACGTTGAAGAAAGACTATATTCCATTGAATATAAGATAACCTTAGTGTTCCATGTAAATAAAGCTAAAATTTATGTTCTCTATATTGCATGATTATCTTGGTGTTACATATAACATAATCCATAAATGGTTCATTAATCCAAAATTAAGTATATTCAATGTTTGGTAAAATTCAAAATAACAAAAAGATTAAATTAATTCAACAAATAATAATTCACAAGATCTATGGGTGTTAAATTCTACCCCACATAAAATTAATTTTCCTTATAAGTTTTTCCAGGTTAGTGGAGTTTTAATTCTTGAATGTTACTTTCATAGTAACCCACATCATAACAAATGAATTCTAAAACATCTGTTTAATTGGAATGTTGTAAATATAATAGGTGCACAAAGTAACATATAAATAGGTTTCCATAAAGGATATCATATGTTCCAAGTGAAAACATGGTCTCAGAGGAAAAACCAAAATATTTGAAGGGATTGATTGAGTTCATCAATCACAGACAATTTAATGATCATTAAAATGTTTAGAAACTCAAATTCATAAATCATTGATAATTAAAAAGGCAATTAGTTCAACGAAAAATAAGGTATTATAAAAATATTCATTTTTTTCCATTTTCATATCATTGAGTAATTATTTTATTGACCAAGAATATAATGAAATATATAAATATTATATATTTTTATATTCAAAATTTTATTCTTTGGTTGTTATTTTATTAATTTTTAATTCATCAATTACATTAAGAAAAACATCGTCAAAAATTAACTTTGATGAATGAAGTACTAAAATAAACATTAGTAGTTCTTGAGACCCCTAAATGAATGAAAAGTATAACTATTTTTCTCTATTTATTATTCAAAATATATGGAAAATATATTAATATAAAGACATAAAAAAAATATCTATTGCTTCATCCTTAATATTTATTTATAAAACATTGATACACATTAACCAGTATATCTCATAGGCTAGTGATAGGCTGGAAACCATTTTCATCCTTCAGTCATGGGTTCAAGACCCGTACAGCCTTGAAAAACATTATTTTTTTCAACCCAGAATAAATTATGTCCTTTTCTAAAACCACACTTATGTAATTTTTAAAATAAATATTAGGTACAACCTTTAATTAAGATTAATCAAAAAATTGTTTTTTTTAAATGGATTTTAATAAAATATCAAAACAAAAATACTTCCTCAAAATATTAACTTAAAATATTGAAGAATGGTTAAACTTATAACCCATCTAAAAGAGAAAAATCGAAAACAGTTTAAACAAGGACATGAAATCAGCTTAACATTGATCGTCGTATATTAGAATGTACCTATTGGTTGTTACAGTCCAAACATGTGGATACCTTCATCATGTATTCTCTAGAAACATGGTAATGACATGATTTACAATAAATCCTCATTGAAAATGTGCATGTTTCCTAATTCCAAAGTATATTTGATCAATTATTTAAATACAATTTTTTTAAAAATATCATCAATGAATGAAAAAAACTTTTCAAAAAGAATTTAATTGGTTCCAAGGTAATTAATACCATCTTGTTTACTTATTCATAACCCACATATATTTATCCAAACACAATTTTCTCAACATAAGGATAATATTATGGTTTATCTTACCTTAGGAAAAATATCACCATATTGTTAACTCAATTTTCACGGCCAACTGAAACATTGAAAATACACTTATAAATACTCAACGAGAAACACAAATCGGACAATATATATATATATATTTCACAATTCATATAACATAATTCGAGAATATAAATACATAAAATCTATTATTAATCAACAACATCCATAATCCATAATAATGAAACATCATCCTATTACATAATACCTCTTAAATTTAACATTTCATCTATAGTCTCATCATCGTCACCACCAATATAACAATTACCTGTATCATCTTTTTTTTATTTTCATTCGGAGCTTTCCACTTGGAACATTGATTTTCATATTGACCATTCATTCCATACATAGAACATTAACCCATCAATTATGTCTTAGGGAGGCCAATATTCACATCCACTTCGTTAACCTAACTATTCATTTTTTCCATTGCAATTACTTGCTTTTTGTAATTCTTTTCCATAGTCAAAACACCATCTTGTTCCTCTAAGACATTCGTTTATGTGATTATTTATACATTATTTACACAATGGAAACAAGATCTTATTTCTTACATGGTCTCCATTACCTAAAATATTAGTAAACTCGTTCATTCTCTTCCTTGTTGAGCCATAGAGTTGGTTATGGTATACGTTGTTAATTATGTTGAATGATCACAAAATAATTCACTCTAGTTATCATAAGATTTGACTTATCGTCAACAATTGTTTCATTAAAATCTTCATTTACACGGTTTCTTCTAGTTCCCACCATTGAATAAAACCAAAAATCATTTTGTGGGAATCACATATCATAGTGGAAAACCATGTAATTATGAAAATGAATTAAAAATATGATGTTTAAAATTTGAAAAAATTATTAAACTATGAAAAATAAGGTTTACCCAAGATTATTAATAGACTAATTCTATTTAAATCCTTCATGATGGTTCATTGAGAGTTTTTAAATCCCAAATCATAACCCCATGGTAGTGCCATACATGGTCTTCAGCAAGGCCCATTGTCGTATACTAGGATATGCTGAGTACAACCCGACACACCATGTTTGAGGTATTACTCATAGTTACATTTATACCAAAGCCACATCCACTTATAGTATCCAGACCTGGATGCATATCTAGGAAACAACCCACTATATAATTTACACAAATTCCATGACATTTTCCTAAATGTTAGTTAATCCTTACAATTATCCATAAGGATACTTAAACACGTATCTTTAGAAATATACCTAGTGATATCATTATGTTTTTATAATCATATTTTCCTAATACTGACTAAACCTTTTATAAAATACAAAATATAACAACCCAGTATTAAGGTACATAGACATCACATAACATCTGTGTAATACTTAAAACATTATTTATATGAATGCTGAAAAACATATTATTTTAATTCTTTTGAAAACATGGAAATGAAAACCTGGGTACATGGGCAAGCTATATTATCCCCCATATGGTTCTCCAAGACAAAAAATAATCCTCTACCTATCATTTAAGAAATATATCTTCATAATATGGTGAAGGAAACCTAAAATCGGAGAGCTCATATTCTCAGTAAGGTTAAATGATGGAGACGTGTAAGAATAAACATTAGTATAGGGATTTGAGAACATGATCATAACTTTAGAAGATCTCAACCTACATATCAAAGATCAGAAACATGAGTCATGGAATAAATAACCATAGTTTCATAAGTCATGAATCAAAATAAAAATAAAAAATAGAATCCATGAAATAATAACCTAGGAATGAGACATAGAATCAGGGAAAAAAATTACGCAAATAAAATGATTTCCATAGTATTCAATGCACTATTTTAGAGGCCATCTTAGTATCAAGGGTTCACTTCCTATACCATCTTGTAGTAATGGTTCACTCTTATGGCCATCTTAGTAGCATGAGTCCACTCCTCATACCTTCTGAGTATTTTTGGTTCACTACCATGGATGACACACCCTGACCTCTGACGTATATTTTTTTTATTTTTTTTTTATTTTTTTTATTGTTTACTCGGTCCGAAGTCAATTAGACGAGGTTTAGTTGGGACCTGGTTTGAGATTTTCCTTGTTTGATGTTTTGGTTGGCCTTGGGCCGATGTACGGTCACCGCACCCATAGCGGCGACTGTGTGTTTGGTCCGAGTGAATGCGCGGTGGCGCAACACTTCAAATAAATAATGAAATTAAATAAATATATTAAGCTAACTGAATAGGGAAGATAAATAAAATTTTATATTGTTGAAACAATGTTAACGTTTAAATTTTCATAATTAGAATATGTTTGCACGAATGGAAATATTATTATTATTTAATTTAGTAATAAAACTGTTATTATTAAATTGTTATAAATATAATTTATATTAAAAATGAAATGTAATAAAAGTGTCATTTTAATTATCCTTGAGTTTATTATTAATTTCATTTTGTCATTATTAATATAATTAGCATTTTTATTACTTTTGTTGTTTTTTTATATTATTTTTTTTAAAAGGGGTTAACCCTACCATACCTGGCAGAGGCCACTTCCCCCACCCGTTTTGTTCGTTCTCCCTTCTGCGCCCAGGACCCCGCCCTCGGTCCCCCTTCGCTTCGCCACTCCGACGCCCAACCTGCATTTTCCCCTGCGCCCACTTCTCCTCCTCCCCGGTCCAGTGAAGCTGCCGCCCTCTCCTACATTCGGCGCGAGGTGCCTTCTCCCCCTCCCCTCGGCATGGAACAACGACCTCCCCCCCCCCCACAACCACCTGTGCGTGTGGCCAACCGACGCCCTCTGACCTTCTCCCTTTCTCCCGTGTGGCATGCTCGGACCCCAGTGCGAGATCCTTCCTACAGTGGCCTGTGCGCGACGAACCCCTCTCCTCCTCCCTTACTCTGGTGGGCCGACCTCGCCGCTCCAAACCCCCAGCCGCCTCCTCTATTCCAGCACTGAACCCCCCCCCCCCTTTTACTAGCGGTGCACAATCCAATGGAATCCCCTTATTCCAGCAGCTCTACCACCCCCCTTTCAGTGGTGGTTTTCTTTTTCTCTTCTTTTGGGTGCAGTGATGGTGTGAAGTAGGTATTGCTCCGGGTTCTCAAATGTTTATCCAACTTTGAGGTAGTAACACCATTGCATTTAATTGTAAATTAATTTTACGTTGTTTTCTTGTTCTTCACAACATTGTAAATCGTTAATTGGACTATTAATTTTGTAAATTTAATTGTATTTTTGTGAACTTGATTGGTTTCAATCCGTTGGTTTCATATATGGGTAAATTTTATGTCTGTTGCTTGGTTCTACACCTGCTGAATTAGGGTCTTTTTGTGTTTTAATGTTTATAGTAATTATCTTTTAGTGTGGCGGTCTTTTCATTGTGATTTTGGCCCATCTCGGTTTGTTGGTCACTATTTCCGGTGGATTTGGTTTTAAAGTGACAGTTTTATGTGAAACGATGTTTGTTTTAGGTGGAAAACTTAGTCACATCACTGCTTATGGATTTATAAATCATGCTTGCAGTTATTAAATTATGTGTAAGATTGAAATTGTTTTTTTACAAGGTTTTAGTATGCAGTTGATTTGTTTTTAGAGTGTCTGGGTTCTCTTTGGGTTTATAAGCATTTGGGGGTGTTATTGAAGTTGTTTTATAAGTTATTTTAATGGTGTTTTCATTTGTATAAAATGTGAAACCCATGTTTGGAAAAAGTTTTGAGGTGCGTTTGTTTTTAAAGAGAGAAAATGGAGTATGTTTTTAGGTTAAATCCTTGTTGTACATTTTAGAAAAGTTTCACCATTTATTGAAATGATTTATTTATTGGTGAGTGTGATGCGAATGATATTTTGGGAAGGTTTCAGTGTGCGCTTTGTTTTGATTTTGGTTTATGTGAGTCCCAGATACCTTTTAGGTCATGCTTTGGTCCTTCTGCATTAATTCTTTTTAGGTATTGTTTAATTATTGTAGGGTGTTTCTCTGACGTGGCTTTGAATCCCCTCGCTAGGTTTGCAAAGGGTGTCTCGGGTCACGTCGGACCGCACTCCATCCGCCGTCGTCGAAGGCGAAGCGATTCAGATCGCTTTGGATTGTTCACCTTATTTGTGGGGAACACCTCGTTTTACCCCATGTTTTTTGGTTCGTTTCATTTCATCTGCATCGATGTCGAGGTGGGATTTACTCTGTTTATTCATTTGGATTATTTTAAGAAATTTCTCATACGTTTTTATATTCTTTGCGTTGTTGCAGTGCATTGGCAAGGTTTTCACGTGATGTTGCGGTCGTCGGAATGTGGCGCGTACTTATGCGCAAGTTGGGACATACCACATCGTCCTCGTAACCGGGCTGCGAGTTGAGGTAGGTCCCCCATTGCACTCACATTTAAATTTGGAATTTATTAATTGCTTTATGTTTTGTTAATTTTAATGAATGATAAATAATATTTGATAATAAAATTTCAAATGATTATTTAGTGTGAAAAGAGCCGTTTATTTTATACCGAACACTTGGAACATTTTCTTGACGGGCGGACACCCAGTTTTGAAAGAATTCATGTTTGGACTTTAAACATAATTCACGGAATTTCAAACGTACTTTTATTTTTAAAGATAAAATATTTCATCTGAACAGGTGTTTTGGGCTTTCTCAAAAAAATAAGGTTTTGCTTTAAAAGTTGTGAAGGCCTGTTTAGCACTTTAGTAAAATAAATTATTTTGAAAAAACCATTAAGGGGTGGTCTTTGGTGTGCATTGATTACATGAGTTGTATGTGATGTTTGTGCATCGTGACTGATTGTTTGAAATTGTTGATTCACCCCTCTTTTATTATATGTGTTGACATGGGAACCTGGCATAGTGAGTGAATCTTCTGAGAACGATTGATGCACTAGTTTAGACCACGCACTGGCTAGTGGCCCCATAGCAGGGGAATACTGAGTTATTACTACTATGGGGATTGTGCCCCTCGGTTAGGTCATGAAGGGCTATGCCGGGTAGTATTATGGGTGTTATGTCGTCATCGAGTTAGGGAATGCCTTCAGGATGAGTCAGATGTATAGTATGTTCTGGATTGTTCACGATCTCCTATGTTTGACCCATGTTTCTTTTACTGTTTATTTGTATGTGGCGGATGAGTGAGAGGTCTTGCTCGGTTGCTGGCCCCGTGTGCCACTTTTTCTATTGCCCTTAGTGTGTGTTGTGTGTTGTGTGGTTTTCCCTTTTTACTAACAACTAAAAATTGAATTTCTAAATTGTTTGCAACAATGTTTTAAAACGAAATGCACCTGTTCCTTTCAAACATTAATAATTTTTTTAAATTATAAAGGGCAATGGACTGATACATGTTTTGGAAATGAAAGTGTGTGTGTGTGAAAACCAATATCTTGTATATCTTGTTCAAACCTAAAATTAATAAATTTCTTTATTTAAAGGTAGTGCATTGGGAATATATTTCGGGATAGCCTTCTGAGTTTTTAGATTCATACCTATAGTTCTTTTCTGTTTTCAGTGTGTGTGCAGGCTACAGCTTGGGTGCGTTTGCCTTGGGCGATGTTTGCTCATGAGTTGGAGAGTGACCCGCGAGGTCACATGGAGATAGTGGTTGTCTCTTTCAGTTAGTTTTATTTTATTTTGTTCTTGTTTAGTTACTTTTCTCTATTTATTTCTTTTGCACTGCTCTATTTTGTTTCAGCTGCTTTATTTATTTATTTATTTGTTTTGGGCGAAATCGTTCCCACAGCCTTTGTTGATGCCATGGCACTAGTCGCCAGCCCGGGAGGATCCAGAATGCCTCTCGGGCTATGTCGCGGGCCGTCTCGGGTGACCGGTTCAGGGTCGAACCGGGTTGGTTCTTGACAAAATGGTATCAGAGGATGTCTTTGTTATTTGGGATGTCTGATAGAAGGAGATTAGGATTTTTTGGGACTCAGGAGGTAGGTTGCGGGTTGGTGATTGATCACCACCGCCCGTGACGAGACCTGAGTTACCAGGGGTATTCTGGTTTTTGAGTCTTTTTCCTTTGATTGTTATGGTTTGAGGGATGATAACAAAGGAGAAATGGTTCATGTTGTGGCCTCACATGGGGTGGTGACCCATGTGGAGTCCATGTGTCCAGTTAAAGGTCCTTTTAGTGATATACCTTACTTGGGATATGGCTCACCACCATGTCGCCGAGGTAGGCATATGCACTAGTCCCTCATTCTAGTGGTTTGTTGTTGATTTTGTTTCATTTTGATCTCAGTTGATAGGAGCATGTGTTAAAAATGTAAGCGATTTTAAAGTGGAAAATTGTTTCTTTTAAATTGTATTGAAATTAGTAAACTGAATTTTTTAAAGTGGGAGTGTTTCTATTTAGAAAATTTTATTTCTTGTTTAGATTTGATAAGGGAGAGAAGTGTTCGAACCTTGGTATTCCTTATGGAGGATCACATGTGCATCGATATGTACGGAGAGTCCGTGGGGGTACCTGTTTGCCGATGATGTGAGAGAGAATGAATGAACGCACATGTGACGGTTCATAATGTTCCATAGGTGAGTTTTACAATTTTAAAGAAATGATGGTTTTGGAAAAGTGGTATATTCTCGTATTTGTATATATTTGGCGTATGGGATTTTTTCCCTTGGCTTGTGTTGTTTCTTTGATTGAGTTTTGTCTAGATGTCGATTTAAGTTGTGTTTTTCATGTTGTTTTGAGTGTGCTGCCCAGAAAGGTCGCTAAGGTTGCTAATGAGTCATGCCCAGTTTTCAGTTCTTTTTTCATGTTGCATATCGATCAAGGAAATCAAAGTCCGTGAGGGGCATTTGTGTGGTTGTGGAATTAAGAGTGGGTCTTCAGGTTGTTGGGAACTCCCAGGGTTGTTAGGGTTCGTACCGTCTCATGTTTATTTGAGGGTCCAGTTTTGGACTAGTAAAGGTGAAATGTCTCTCCATCGTTGAAGTTTGGGGTGTGTTTAATGGTAATTGGCTATGGTGTTGGTTCCCCATCTGGAAAGGAGTTTATGCCGAAGGAACCTGTCTCCAAGACACCATTTTCATCGGTGCCGACTTCCATGTTGTCTGACTATTCTCTTATGTTCCACTAGTGTAGCCTCTTTGGGCATTCTAAGGCATCATTTTGCATCCCTTTGAAAACGTGCCACCATAGTGGGCATTTGAATCATTGAGGAGAGGAAATTGGGGATTGGAGGATGCAAATGGCTGATTGTGAGGCAGGATATGCTTCAACCATCAGAGCCCTAACCACAGGTCTTGGGGTGAAGCTCGCGCACAGTCAGGAATTGCCGAGAGTGTGTGGAACCTTGGTCCGGTTAATTTTTTTTCAGCATTCTGAAGGGAAATATCTATAGTTTTCTTGTTCAATTCTTGTTGTCATTGTAAGCTCATCATTGTTGTGGTTGTGTGATGATCTTGTTCTACCGCAATCCATGTGGCCTCATTTTCTCTAGGTATAGTTTCTAAATCGTTCAGATTCATTGAAAGGTGTCGGGTCCGTGACTAAACGAACCCATTTTTATCTTGAGGATGGTCTCAGCTGCATACGTTATGGGGGATATTTGGTTCTTCAAAATTAATGGGTGTCGTTTCTGGGCTCTTTATTAGGCCGGACGCCTCTCTGTGGATTTTCATTTGTTGTGTTTGAGTTTTGTAGGGAATTCATCCTTCCTAGTGTCTCAATGTGCCAGTTTTTCCAAGAATAGTTTTAATCATAGTGGTGGAGTTGTTCTGTTAGCTTTGAGAGGGTAGGATTAGTTCAGTTGGGGAGTTCCCGCGTTTCCCCCCCCCCCTCGGGGTAGTGTGATTAGGTTTCAAGGTTTCCATACTAGTGAATTATTGTGGTGGGGAGAACCCTCTCGTGTTATCCCCTGAACCTCGGGCTTCAGTGTTCTCTAGAATTGGTCGGCTGTGACATATGGAGAGTGAGTTCATCCCGAGATTCATAGTTTTTCCTCAGTTTTGTCTGGGCGTGAACTCATGTTATGTTAACTGTTGGCTTGGTGACTTTCTAGGGGCAGAAAGTTTTGTAGTGGGGAGAATTGTCACATCGTGACCTCAGACGTATGTTTATTTTATTTTATGTTTATTTTTTTTATTTTTTACTCCATCTGGAGTCAATTGGACTAGGTTTAGTTGGGAAATGGTTTGAAATTTTCCTTGTTTGATGTTTTGGTTGGCCTTGGGCCGGTGTACGGTCACCGCGCCATTAGCAGCGACTGTGCGTTTGGTCCGAGTGAATGCGCGGTGGCACAACACTTCAAATAAATAATGAAATTAAAAAAATAAATTATGCTAATTGAATAGGGAAGATAAATAAAATTTTATATTGATAAAACAATGTTAACGTTTAAATTTTCATAATGAAAATATCTTTGTGCGAATGGAAATATTATTATTATTTAATTTGGTAATAAAACTATTATTATTAAATTGTTATTTTCAATGAAACATAATAAAATTATCATTTTAGTTATCCTTGAGTTTATTATTAATTTCATTTTTTCATTATTAATATAATTAACATTATTATTACCTTTGTTGTTTTTTTATATTATTTTTTAAGGGGTGAAACCCTACCTTACCTGGCGGCGGCCCCTTCCCCCACCCGTTTTGTTTATTCTCCCTTATGCGCCCAAGACCCCTCCCTCGGTCCCCCTTCCCCAGGATTCACCGCTCTGACGCCCAACCTGCATTTTCCCATGTGCCCACTTCTCCTCCTCCCCGGTTCAGTGAAGCTACTGCCCTCTCCTACATCCGTTGCGAGGCGCGTTCTCCCCCTCCCCTTGGCATGGCACATCGAACTCCCCCTCCACAACCACATGTGTGTGCGGCTGACCGACGCCCTCCATCCTTCTCCCATTCTCCCATGTGGCATGCTCGGACCCCAGTGCGAGCTCCTTCCTATGGTGGCCTGTGTGCGACGAATCCCTCTCCTCCTTCCTTGCTCTGGTAGGCCAACCTCGCCACTCCAAACCCCCAGCCGCCTCCTCTATTCCAGCGCTGAACCCCCCCCCCCCCCTATTACTAGCGGTGAACTACCCAATGGAATCCACTTATTCTAGCAGCTCGACCCCCCCCCCTTTCAGTTGTAGTTTTTTTTTCTCTTCTTTGGGGTGCAGTGATGGTGTGATGTAGGTATTGCTTCGGGTTCTCGAATGTTTATCCAACTTTGAGGTTGTAACCCCATTGCGTTTACTTGTAAATTAAGTTTACGTTGTTTTCTTGTTCTTCACAACATTGTTAATCAATAATTAGACTATTAATGTTGTAAATTTAATTGTATTTTTGTGACATTGATTGGTTTCAATCCGTTGGTTTCGTCTTGGGGTAAAAATTATGTCAGTTGCCTGGTTCTGCACCTACTGAATTAGGTTCTTTTTGTGTTTTAATTTTTATTGTAATTATCTTTTAGTGTGGTGGTCTTTTCATTGTGATTTTGGTCCATCTCGGTTTTTCGGTCACTATTTGAGGTGGTTTTGGTTTTAAAGTCACAGTTTTATGTGAAACGATGTTTGTTTTTAGTGGAAAACTTAGTCGCGTCACTGCTTATGGATTTATAAATCATGCATGCAGTTATTAAATTTTGTGTAGGATTGAAATTGTTTTTTACATGGTTTAAGTATGCATTTGATTTTTTTTAGAGGGTTTGGGTTCTCTTTGGGTTTATAAGCATTTGGAGGTGTTATTGAAGATGTTTTATAAGTTATTTTAATGGTGTTTTCATTTGTACAAAAACTGAAACCCATGTTTGGAAAATGTTTTGAGGTGAGTTTGTTTTTAAAGAGAGAAAATAGAGTATGTTTTTAGGGTAAAGCCTTGTTGTACATTTTAGAAAAGTTTCACTATATATTGAAATGATTTATTTATTGGTGAGTGTGATGCGAATGATACTTTTGGAAGGTTTCAGTGTGCGCTTGGTTTTTCTTTTGGTTTATGTGAGTCCCAGATACCTTTTTGGTCGTGCTTTGGTCCTTCTGCATTAATTATTTTTAGGTATTGTTTTATTGTTGTTGGGTGTTGCTCTGACGTGGCTATGAATCCCCTCGCTGGGTTCAAAAAGGGTTTCTCAGGTCACGTCGGACCGCGCTCCATCCGCCGCAGCCAAAGGTGAAGCGATTCAGATTGCTTCGCATTGTTTTCCTTATTTGCGGGGCACACCTCGTTATACCCCATTTTTTTGGTTCGTTTATTTTTGTCTACACCGGTGTCGAGGTGGGTTTTACTCTTTTTATTCATTTGGATTATTTTAAGACATTACTCCTGTTTTTTTAGATGCTTTGTGTTGTTGCAGTGAATTGGCAAGGTTTTTATGTGATGTTGCGGTCATCGGCAAGTGGCGCGTACTTGTGCGCAAGTTGGGACGTACCGCATCGTCGTCGTAACCGGGCTGCGATTTGAGGTAGGTCCCCCATTGCACTCACCTTTAAATTTAGAATTTATTAATTGCATGATGTTTTGTTAATTTTATTGAATGATAAATAGTATTAGATAATAATATTTTAAATGATTATTTAGTGTGAAAAGAACTGTTTATTTTATACCGATCACTTGGAACATTTTCTTGACGGGTCGACACCCAGTTTTGAAAGAATGTCTATTTGGCCTTTAAACACAGTTCACGGAATTTCAAACTTACTTTTAGTTTTAATGATAAATGATATCATATGAACAATTGTTTTGGGCTTTCTCAAGAAAATGAGGTTTTTCTTTAAAAGTTATAAAGGCTCATTTGTCACTTTAGTAAAATAAATTATTTTGGAAAACCCATTAAGGGTTGATCTTTGATGTGCGTTGATTGCGTGAGCTGTATGTGATGTTTTGTATCCTGACTGATTGATTGGCATTATTGATTCACCCCTCTTTTATTTTATGTGTTGACATGGGAACTTGGCAATGTGAGTGAATCTTCTGAGAACGATTGCTGCACTATTTTAGACCATGCACTGGCTAGTGGCCCCATAGCAGGGGAATACTAATTTATTGCTGCTATGGGGATTGGGCCCCTCGGTTAGGCCATGCAGAGCTATGTCGGGTAGTAGAATGGGCGTTATGACGTTATCGAGTTAGGGCATTCCTTCAGGATGAGTTAGATGTATAGTATGTTCTGGATTGTTCACGATCTCCTAGGTTCGACCCATGTTTCTTTTAGTGTTTATTTGTATGTGGAGTATGAGTGAGAGGTCTAGTTCGGTTGTTAGCCTCATGTGGCACTTATTCCATTTCCCTTAGTGTGTGTTGCGTGTTGTGTGGTTTTCCCTTTTGAATAACAACTGAAAATTGAATTTCTAAATTGTTTGCAACAATGTTTTAAAATGAAATGCACCTGTTCCTTTCAAAAATTATGATTTTTTTAAATTATAAAGGGCAATGGACTGATACATTTTTTTGAAAATGAAAGTGTGTGTGTGTGAAAAACAATATCTTGTATATCTAGTTCAAATCTGTAATTAATAAATTTCTTTATTTAAAGGTAGTGCATTAGGAATAGATATCGGGCTAGCCTACTGAGTTTTTAGACTCATGCCTAGAGTTATTTTATTTTTTTAGTGTGTGTGAAGGCTACAGCTTGGGTGCATTCTGCTTGGGCAATGTTTGGTCGTGAGTTGGAGAGTGACCCGCAAGGTCACACGAAGATAGTGGTTGTCTCTTTCAGTTAGTTTTATTTTCTTTTTTTCTTGTTTAGTTACTTTTCTCTGTTTATTTATTTTTCGCTGCTCTATTTTTTCAGCTCCTTTATTTATTTATTTATTTATTTTGAGATAAATCGTTCCCACAGCCTCTGTTGATGCCCTGGCGCTTGTCGCCAGCCCGGGAGGATCGGGAACGCCTCTCGGGCCATGTCGCGGGCCGACTCGGGTGACCGGTTCCGGGTCGACCCGGGTTGGTTCGTGACAATAGATATCTTCTTAGAGAGGGATCACTCTGAAGACCATTTTAATTTATCTCATGAGATATAAATCGTTCCCCAATGCATTGGAAGTATATATATGTCCCCGCCATCACATAGTGAAATCATACATACATGTTTAAAAAGACCATTAAAATCATTTCACAACCCATGAAATGGAATGGGTATCATAAAAATGTAATCATATAAAGCCCTAAATAAAAATATATAGGTTTAATAATCATTTCATTCACTCCATACCTAGTGAAGAGAAGTGGGTTTCTAAATAATATAACATGTGAATGATAAACAGGTTTCATAAACATTATTCTGTCAACAACATAGACGATTAATAGAAATAATATTGATGGAAACATTGAATCATTTACCTAGAAAGGGTAAAATAACACCAATTCATTTAATATTTGATAGGAAATAATTTTGACACAGATTTTAAAAACATTTCTTGAGGAAAATAACATTTATTATTTGGAAAATGTTCTTATAAAACATAAAACCTTTTGAAACCCATTTTTATGAAATGAATCATGAGAAATAATAAATTATAATTTGAATACATTTGGAAAATTTTTTATTTGAAAAAATATTCAATAAATATAATAAAGGAATAAAATATTTTTTGAAAATAATTTCATTGAAAATACATTGAAAATTTATAAAGAAATATTCAATATGTTTTGAAGACTATTTATTTGAATATAATTTTAAACTTATAATGAAAGCTTGAAATTGATTTGAAACTCATTTATTTGAAAAAAATTTAAAAATTTAAAACTAATTACTTAAAACATACTAAAACACATTTTACTTCAAATCATATTAAATAAGATTGAAAACTTTTTAAAATCACTTTTTTCCCTTCAAATTATTAAATTAAGCATGAATAATTTTGGAAAACCAATTTCATGAAAAATAAATAAATAACGAAATTATATATTATTAAGAATAATGTTTAGTTAAAAAATAACTATTAAATATTGTAAATGAATCTTTATTGGAATTATGTTCTTGATGGTGGGTAAATCAATATGTTCTGAACATTCATTTTCAACCCTAAAAATATTAAAAACATGACTCAATTAGAAAACAACATGAATATTCCTTTTTAAAACACTATTTTCTATAAAGGTAAAAAATAAGTATAAATATAATTTACATATCACATAATAATAGTAGAATATTTTTGGAACCCTTTTCAAAAATATATCATTGAAGGAGCACTAATTTCTAGCCTAAGAGAGATTTAAATTAAAACATTCCTTAAAACACTTTTTTGATAATATTATGTACCAAATAATGGATAAATTTTACGATTAATTGGATATATTATGAATAAATAGAGCGTAATAAATTTTTTGAGAGTTTTTGAGAGATGGATCATAACAGTTCATCAATTAATGAAAAATCATAAATAATCTTGATGAATAATGAGATTGTTTTAATAATCTCTTAACAGATGGGGAATTTGAATCATAATCCCCATGTTTGAAAATTAAATTAAATTAATCATAAATTATCATTTAAATAATGGGATTACTGATATAACATGTCAAATGGATGTATATACAACTTAAAAATAATGGTGTTTCATATCAAAACTTCTTTCTTAGAGAAGGCAAATTTGGACAAAATTCTTATACTAGTTTGGTAAATTTCAAAACATTAAAACCCTCAAGTAAAGTTCATTTAATTGATATTAAAATAATGTTATATTTTAATAATCATATTTATATATTACATTCATGTGTGGAAAATAAACTGCACAAATTAAATGAGAAGTTAATAAGTTTTGATTCTCATGAAAATAAAAAGTGAGATGAAATTCCCTTTCCTTGGGTATCGAATCTTGTCATACTCATAAAAAATTCATGTATAATAAATATAAATATATTTTTAATAATAATGTGAACTATATTCTTGTATCTAATACCATATATGTCTTTATTGTTACTTTATATAACCCACTTTTTATCAATTATTTGTTAAGGTTTCACATTGGGTGATATTTTCTTTGTTCTTTGTATGTGCCATAATTTGTTATATCATTGGTCCTTATACATATATCATAATTTCAAGAGATTATACATGATATAAATATAAATTATATTCATTATATTTTTATTATAATGATCTATATAATATATAAGTATGAAATGAAATACATCATTCATGGAGATGATAGGCCATACGTACAATTGAATGATGTTTGCATTATAATTATCATGTTGAAATAAATAATGAAAATGAAATATATGTATATAATAAAATTATAGTATCATTATCATGTTACATGTATCATATATGTTTACTAAACCCATTATCAATACATTTCATGTAATGTGTGAACAAATCATATCGCGTTGAGGGGGTTGTAGTCCGCATTTACTCAAACGAAATTATCATATTTAAAAAATTAAATGTATAAAAATATTTGTTGTAAAATAATTAAATAAATTTAAATAAATTATAATTATTCTATATATTATATAATAAAATAGTTTTCTCATAATTCCCTCCCTGAGATGTGGAAAATGAAAAACAAATAATTATTATTTCAGGAGGCGGTAGTTCACCGTACATATAAACAGAACGTTCGTAACCCATTAGATGGAAGTGTGTGTAAGTGTAGGTAGAAACCATAGAATAAAAAATATTAGTATATTTAGGATATATTTTTTATAATAATGAAATAAATAGATTTTAGTGGGTGGATAATGAAAATAAAATAATGGATCGGGAGGAAGGATTTTACCTCTTGTATGCGTAACTTCTTTTGGATAACCCAAAAGGGATTCCTTGAATTGGTTTTCTAAAAATGCGACGCTTCTAGGATTTGGGTAGGTATTAATAGTATATATTTTTAAATATTATTATCTATAAAAAGTTTCTTGATATGTGTGAGTAAGTGGGAGGAAATGAATCTTATTTATAATGTAAGAGTTGCACTCTTGTAAATTATTTAACAAAAAATTTCACCCTTGTATTCGAATTTATTGTGGACCTAGTAATGATCCAATGCCTAAAAAAGTGTTGTTATTGTAGATATATTTCCATGAAATAGATTTTTGAAAAGTGTATTTGTTGGTTTGGGTTTTAATTTTAAGTTTTATTCCTTTGTTAAACTAATTGTTCTCTAATTAATTTTAATTATATTCACTGATATTTTTGGAAAAAAACTCTATTGAACATATTATCAAATAAAAATTAATTTTATTCCAAATATGGAATAAATCTTATAAAACCCCATCACATAATTTGAATAAATAAATTAAAATTTTATCCTACATAAGGGATGAAAATTTGGGTTTTTGATGTAAAAACATTCAATAGTTTTCTATGTTTTTATATTTAATTTCAATGTGATGTTAATTTCAATAAAATTTATTGTATTATATAATATAAATTTAATCTAATTATTCTTTATAAATAATTATAAATATAATTTAATGATATAAAAAATTACATGTAAACTATTTTTCGTTAAAAATTATGTATTTGTCAATATTCATCAAAATATGAAACTTGAAATAAAATACAAAAAATTCACCCAAAAATAATTTATGTATTATTATTTCAAATTTTATGTTTATTAAAATATTTAAAATTAATACAATATCCAATAAAATTATTTAAAATAGGATCTCCATTAAAAGGTAGTAAAATCACCTTAATAAAAATTTGGATTTTTATATGTGATGTTTGGGAAATTCTTATCTTATGATTATAAAATATATTCTATGAATATAAAAATATATATTTCTGGATATATAATATATATACTAAATTAATTTCACTCACTTTTTTTAATTAATGTAATTATTTAGTATAAAATAGTTTTGTGATAAATTAAATTGGTTTTATATAAAAACATTCTCTTTATATTCAATTAGTTCTAATATACATTTTTAATTCATTTGTATATATTGTATTAAAAAATTTATTTTCATAAGTTATTTAATATTATTAATAACCATCAACATAAATTATAGGTTATATCTTATTATATTAAATAGTAATATTTTTAATAATAAATTATTGTTCGGTAATACCTGATCTTGCATGTTATGTTTACCCTTGAGGAAATTTACTATTTCATGTAACATAACCTAACATCAGTGTTCCATATAAATAAATATAAACTATATTTTTCAAGTATTTCTGGATTAAATTAGTTTTTTATAACATAAGACAAACATAGTGTTTTAATATAAAATAAACTATTTTTCAGGTTGTGTGAAATTCAAAATATTAAAAAGATTAATTTAATTCAAAAAAATATTTTCTAAAATCTCTGGGTGTTACAGGACATGAATCCCCAATGTGGTGGTAATGCTTTCTTAGTGACATTTCTAGTTTATTATGAAGTAGGAATCGTTGATTGGAATTATAGAAATAATTATTAGCTTAATTACACATAATTTAAGTGATACGATATCTATCTGAATTCACTATTTACAGGATGTTTGAACAAATAGTATTATGGCCCCATCGATCAAAAACATTATATATATGATAAATTTCACACAACTCATACATATATAAATATAAATATATTAATATATACACACACAGATATAAATAAACCTATAAATGAAGGTACACTGCCAGTCGACAAGGATCTCAGACTGAGAGATCATTTCTATTTTATTTATTTTATGTCTTAGTTTATATTTATTACATTCTTTTTACTATTAAAATTATATATATGACTATCCCACTTAAACATATATTACATATTACTATCTATGTGTATGGCCTGTAGGGGGGTCCCTATTATGTTTTGTATTGACACCCTTCTCGGGCTGCTATTTCCCCAGGGTACCTAGGAGAATATTCACTAGTCACGGGTAGTTTCAATGCCTGGGACTAATCAAGAAGTATTACTCATATAATTATGTTGAGATTGGGATTATTATGAGAGATAGTAGTAGATCCTAATAAATTTTAATTTCTTCATTTTTATTTTCTCCTTAATATGTATGGATGTCCGAGTGGGTGATTGGTGTTATATTTAGGACATGATTGTTCAGGAATTTTATTCTATTTATTACTTTTCCGTTGTTATATTTATTTCATAAAAAATAATATTATTAAAATAGTATATTTTATCTGGTTATTTCCACTATTTTCTTACGCTAATATGAGGTCATATTCTCCCCACTATCATAACATTATCCCTCACTACTATTTAGTTTCTTATGGAATATGAGGTGGCACACTTGAGGCCTTGTGGTGAACTAGCTCATGTAACTATATTATTGAAATCATTGTTGGATGTTTAAAATTTTGTATCAGAGGTGATTCTTTTTAGGTATTATATTTAGGTTTTTTATTTTAGAAAATTGTATTTGAAATGTGTCAGAACATTCGGCTAATATCAGACTGGATTGTCAAGAATAAATTTCTTGGTAATAATTACTAGATATTGGGGATATGAGATTTTTGTTCTTAGTATGCGATGTAACAATTTCA
Source organism: Viscum album (assembly GCA_963277665.1). NCBI lineage: Eukaryota > Viridiplantae > Streptophyta > Magnoliopsida > Santalales > Viscaceae > Viscum > Viscum album. The sequence goes on along the minus strand of OY728152.1, from coordinate 1,474,375,792 downwards.
TAAGACATTAACTTTTAGATACACACACATTTAATGGATTGTTATATATTATTATGGTTTTATGGATCTTTGACCATTAGAAAGAGGTTATTTACTAATTTTTCTCTTAGAAATTAAAGGAAAGAGGTATATCATGCATCATATTTGGCACATTGAATTCAAATTTTGTAGGCCTGATAATGTGTGGTTTTTATTTTTGATAGTGTTTAATTGATTAATGTGTTAGTAAATACAATAATCGGTTTTCCCATATAGGTTTTTGGAGGAAATTTTCTCAATTGGTATGGCTTGTATAAACATTTCATTCTTATGGTAGGAAATTTTAAAATATATTTATATGTTAGATGAAGAGGTTTCTGACTCATTTCTCTAGCATGAAATGTGTAGTGACCCTATTATGTTAATCAGAAATATGATGCCCATATGATTAACAGTAGTGTTTTCCTACAGAGCATGGAATGAAAATATATGTAACCGAAATACATTCTTATAATACAAAAAAGATCACTGAGAAGATACTGTGTACATACTATTGTCACTATAAGGTAAAGCTTTCTAGTTCGTAATTTCAATTTAGGTTATCTCAGTTGGTCTATTTATTCAATGTTAATAGAAACATAAATGTTTATAGTGATGTGGAACTTTAGGGGGGTATTACTATATACTGATACCCAGGGAGTTATAGATCATCATTATTTATATGTGGAAATTATTACCTCAAGGTATCAGCCCTTATGAGGACGCTCGAAGAGTAATATTTCACTAATATATCAACCTCTATAGTCATAACCCACATAGGTATGTGTTGTCTTTACCTGAGGATGGTTTGATCATTGGGACAGGTAGTCAAACCAAGATACCGTATTTTGAGACTTGGTTAGTAGGGATATGTGGGAGAAATATATGAAATTATTTTTTACATTGGACCTTGTAGCATAATGTTTCATTTATATCAATGTCAACCTATGAGAGGGTTTGTCTTGTGTGTTTATATGACTTTTAAGGTAGCAAGATTGTTTGTAAACCCATTTTAGATGGATAAAAATTATGTAATTGGTGTTTTATTTATAGTAAGGTGATTACTTTGACATATGTGTAACTACAAAAGGTTCCTATTTTTCTATACTGGCTTCAGTTGGTTGTATTTATCATGTTCCTATACCAATTGAGTAGTGTTTCAGTATTTCTAATATAGTCTGAGCCTAGGTAGATGCTTGTGAATTGAAGGAATCCATGTTATGAGAGACCATGGAAATAATATTAAAACATTAGGTATGATGGATTTTGATTATTTGGTCTTATGGAGAATCAAGATTATTCAAACTAACATTCCAGGTAGCTTGGTCAGTTTGGGATTGTGGTGAAAGAATTATGAGAGTGTGAGTCTTGTGATAATGTTACCCATCAGTTACACATTGTACTATTTAAATATTAAATTGGAATTTCATTATCTTCATGATGAGAAATGTGGGATTAATTAAATTTTGTAGGTATTTTTTGCAAGGAATTTTGAAAAAATAATAAATGTACCTTCATGTTAAAGAAGTGACGAAAAAGAAATCATGTTTCGTGAAATGAATGACCTCTAGTTAGACCTAGAAATCAATTTATATAGATGAAGTGTTATGATTTAGTTAGAGGAAATTATATCCTATTTTAATTTCATATGGTATCAAAAAATATATAACATCTTATTGATATAATCATATTGTACTCTTAGTTAGAGACGATATGCTATATCTTGAAATAATCATGATTTCACTAAGACAGAAAAAGATCTACACTGGGTTTCTTAAATGTATTTTTCGCTTTAGAAATGAAACCTGTTGAGGTTTTTCATTAAGATATGTATATAGTAATCCATATCATGGGGAGTACACCATTGGTCATTTAAGGGTGGTGAACCTCATCATGTTTGCAAATTCATCATTTCTGGGCAAGCTGTTTCCCTATATCAGATATAAGAAATTCATGATTTGTAAAGTTGTAGTGTGAGTGAGTTTTTATACATTATATTCATTATGTTTGGTAATGGATATGAATGTGATTCAGTGCCCGAGGATTAGTTTGGCTAGTGTTATGACCAGGAACGTCATAGAGTGGTTAGTAGGGTGAGACAATCAATGGATTGTAGTATTTATTTTAGAAACCATGGACAAATGGAAACATATACCACTTAATTTCTATAAAAATCTAATGTCTAGGATTGAATATGGACCTATGTAAAGTCTGAGTGTTGGTGATGGTCATGATATCATATTAAGATCCATGGGTATTTGATATAAATGAATTAGAGTTTTTTTGGTGGCATGATAATGGGTATAAAATGGGACAGTTCCTCCATTAAATGAGACTTTAAGTTAGTAAAATTCAAAATTAATAATTATTATATTGATCTTTATACACCTTGGGATAAGGGATTTTGTAATACATATTTATGAATCATTTATTATAAAGATGGTATGTTTTGATAATAGTCAATTGGAGGTGGTTCAAACGTCATTATTTCATGGTGTTGGGTTTGTATCATCTTAGTATTTTATTCACAATTAAGAGTGATGGGTCATGTTTTGTGGATTATATGTTTCTTGTTCTAATAAGTACATAGATTAATTATGGGTATTCTATGATGAAACACAACTCTCTATTTAAGAATTCATGACCCATATAGGTTGGGTGGGGTATTAATTCATCCTGAATACTTTTTGGGGATGCGAAGATTTAATACTTTAGGACAATAAGGTCAGGTTGGTTTTATTGGTTATTTTTGGGAGATAATTATAATTTTTATATATTGGTGGATAAACCATTTTATGAACCGAAAATCAAAATTTGGTATTTATGTGTTTGAACATCAATAATTGATTCTTTTAGATGTGTTATAAATATCTAGGAATTTCATGAGGGTTTTGATAAAGTAATAGAGTACAAATGAGAAGATATGATACTATATATAGATATAGTTTGAAAATAATGTCATGAATTCAATTGAAAACATGAATTGGTTTAATAGGATGTGGTCTGAAAAATATACGATGTTAAATCCTAAGGTATTTCCTCGTAGAATTTCCAGCATGTATTTAGTGTCCATCTTGAATATTTCAATTTTCCTAAAATTATTACAAAACATGAAACCTATATGAAATTATTTATTAAAAATAGAGAAATAATGGCTCTCCCATATGATTCATCATTCAATAGGAGGTTTCATGGTTTCTCTCAGATGATGCTCCTCTCCCTTTGTTTCTCAAAGATCAAAGTTCTTTTTGGTGTGATTCCAAAGCATCAACAAGTTGGTTGTTTCCTTTCCCTACAGAAATACTATTTTCCTTCATTTGTTCCTAAATTTTAATGTTTCAATCATGGTTTCTTTATTAGTTCCATTTAATCATGGAGGAATCAATGATTCGGTTGGAGCCTTTAATCTGTCAAGGATGTAGATGTCCTGATAGGTCATCGTCACTTCTCAATGTGTCGTTTAATTGGGTCATGTAATCAAAATGACTTTATAAATATTGTAATATTTTAACTTCATTGTTGAGAAAAAAATTTAACACCACTAGCCATGAATTTTATCTGGAATGGTATCCTTGGGTATCGGATAGGCCTTCGCACATGGTTACACTGATCATCATTGAGAAATAGGTATCCAGTGAGATATCACTTTTTATTTCTTTTTTGTTTTTTTAAATTAAATATTTAAATTATGTAACTACTATTTTATACTATGTTTGAGTAGTAAAATGTTAGGTATGATATCAGACAAATTAGATTTATGGCTTTATAATCGATGAGCATATATGGAGCTTCTAAGGGCAGTTTATATATTTTTATAATATTTATAAATTAAGTGGATTGTCAAACATTCCCTTTTGTATTTATGCATGTTTTGGTACAATATGGATTCTTAAATGTGTCCATGTGGATGACACCCCCTGTTTATGTACATTATGGGGAATTATTTTATTAAATGAAAAATGCTGATTGTACTCAATGAACACTAGTGGTCACAAAAAAATCCTAATGTTATATCTTCTTCCGATGAATTGATGTTATGAGCATGAATGAGGATCCCAAATGGGATTCCTCTTATGATTCCTTTTTAGGATCCCAAGATGGAATCCTTTCATACATTATGATTTAATAGACCCCAAAAGGGATTCATTTGTACAAAAACACCTTGAGGATCCCATGTATGATGACTCTCTTGATTTTTGATGTAGGGGACCTAGTGCATTCCCAGTGCTTGACCAACCCTGATCTAGTAAATTTTGGGTTTTTGTAGAGATGGTTGAATGTTTCACCATATAACTTGTACCAAATCTATAATCCATGAGGCTATGTTAATCGCAGTGGATTAGGAAACTGACCACCCTCACTGACTTATTTTTTATTTCAAATTTTTACAGTTGATAAAAAATGATTCCCAGAGGTGCACCATGGTTTGTGGCCAATGATACTAAGGAGATGTGACTATCATTACTAGTATTCCTTGAATTATTGACCAGGATTTATATTATAGTCATCGTTATTATTTTATATTTTATCGGGTTGTAGAAATGTGTTTCTAGGGATCTATATTTTTCAAAATTTTATTTGGTAATTATATTATTATTAGGAGGCCTAGATTTGCTTCATGAAATCATGATTTTTATCCAATTGAATATAATATTCTGGAATGGATTCCCTTTGATTATGAAATTCATCATAGAATGACTATGATTGTGATATTGGAGCATGGATTAATTACGATTATGATATTGAGGCATGACATCCTAATTATTATGATATTCAAGAATGAAGTCCCCAGGATTATCATACATGGTCCTTACATCCCAATTGAATAAGATAATTAATAAATAGGGATGATTAAGTTTTCCCTAGTCAATTTCCTGATCACGATGTTGGACATGGAGCTCATCGCAATTGATTTTACTAATACTTGATGGATGATTATGCTCTCCTTGAGATATGCCAAGGATTATCTATAGTATCTGGTGGAATCACTATTACTACATTTCCAAAAAGTAAATCATAATGTAAGGAGTTATTGAGATGTTTATATGAATGTATGAAGAGAATGCACTTCTTTCTATAGATATTTCCTTTTATAGATCACCTAAGGGTCTTCTATGTATAAATTATCTGAGTTTTAGTGTTATGATTTCCAATAGATTAGGTAATAGGATTGAAAAATCAAACAACATTCACATGGGTTTAGTGGTATCAAATCCCTCTCATAGAACATTTTTAAAATATTATATCTGAATAAATGATTTATTATTATTTTGATTGGAGGTGAGTATGTATGATTATAGGTTTATGAAATGTGTACCACTATGGTGGAATTTATTGGCCTAATATATTTTCGATTTTTAATGAAGAATATATCAAAAAACATGATTATAGACCCTTGTATCGACTTAATAATAGATTTCTTGAGTGTTACAACATCCAACTCCATTCCCTTTTTACATGATATTAAAACTATCTAAATTACAAGGCCATTTATTTAATGGTACTAATTCATGATATTTTACTTCATAGTAATCTGTGTGTGTGTGTGTGTGTGTGTATATATTTATTAGAATATATATACACATATAAATATTTCTATACATTATGGTACATTTCTACCTGACCTAGATCCCAAACCCAGAGATCATCTAGAATTAATTTTGTATACATCCTATTTTTTATTTATTGTTTTTGTTTTATTTTTAGTGTTATATTAAGTAATAGAAGACATATACATACACTATATATTACTAGCTATGTATGGGACCACGTTTTTGTTTCCCTTCTCAGTTCTATACTCACACCCAGCTTCTAACACTGCAACACAAGGGTACCTGAGTAGAAGTACACTTGGTTGTAGGAACAAATACAACTGAGGCCCAAGACTGATTATTATGTTTTCTCAGATATGTATATAGTGATGTTGTTTTTGTTCGGGATCATAGATAATAGTTTATCCTTATAATTTATGCTTATTTTCTTTACTCTTGCATATGTATGGTCGGACAAGTGGGTGATTGGTTTTGTATATAGTACATGGCCATCTAGAACATAACTATATTCGATCTATAATTTTATACTTGTAATATTTATTTCTTACACACTATAGTTATTACAACTATAAATTTCTTCAAGTTATTTTCACTTTTTTATTACTCTAATACAAGGGATTAGTCTCCCCCACTATCACACACATGGCCCTTGTTACAAGTCAGTAAACTATTAATATTGGAAAGTGCACTTAATTCTTGTTGGTGATCAAGATTAGTAAAACAGATTAGTTTAATCTTTGTTAGTATAAAAATTCCCCACTACATACCTTCTGAGTGTATGGAAAAAAGTTCTTGAGGTGTCCCATAATACAAAAAAATGTGTCACTTTTGATGCCCAATTATAAAATAGTAATTAATATTATCAGAAAACCCGCATTGAAAGCATCTAGGATGAATACTTTGACATGGTGCAATGTAAACTGGGATGATTGATTTGGTATTCGGTACCATTTTTTCTTGAAAATAGGTTTAAATTTTTCAGTTACCTCAACGATTTATTCATTCATGTACTCTGTTGAGGTAAAATGTAGAAAAAAAAGATATCAATTCATGAAAACAACTATATTCTCTATGAAATATAGATTCTATTACTTGAGAGTAATGAATTTTTTTATCATTATGATGTTGATGGATTTTTTGTAAAATTTTTTATTAACTTTTTTTTTACACCGATGTAATATAAGGTATTAGTGTTGTACAATTTGAATAAATATATCCCACCTTTTCCTCCTGAGTTCTTAAATCGGGTACACAATTATTTTTAAATTGATATTCTTTAGTATTCCATGAAAATCAAAGATTATATTAATTCAGTCAATCCAATCCATCACGTTTTCTATTCTGGAATACACTCAAAAGATTGGTGGATTTTATTTTTTAAATTCCAATGATGGATTCTCATGGTGTGGTTCCTGAATTTTATATCCCTTATAAATAACATAAAATCCCTAATATATATGCTTAAAAAGTTATTTATTTACCATTGCTTCATATTAAACAACATTTTCAACTAAATAATAATTTTTTTCCCATTTTTCTCATTGGTTCCATTCATTCTATAAATATAGAATAAAAACAATCAATCACTATATAATTACCAACTTGAAAGAAATATGATATTCCAAATGAAAAAAAAATTAAATAATTTAAAAAGACTCCAAATTTCATCAACGGTAACATGGGTGATACATTACTAGTGGGAAGTCTCTCTACTGGTGCATGATACACTACAGTCATCATCTAGATCCCAGATGATTAAATGAGGGAACTCCTAAAGATTTGTGTTAACCAATATTGTTACTAAACCACTCCTCTAAATTGACTTAAATAAAAAATAGTGTAGTAAAAAAATTCTTCACATTACATGTTCCAGCACATCCTCTCTCCAAGACTACAATACAAAATGATATACCTGACCAATAGAAAACTATTTCAAATATCTAACCCTAACCTATTATCTTAGGAAGAGGTAGAGGTTCTAATAAGCTTAATTGACATCCCCAATAAACCAAAACTAGAAATAAATTCCAATGGCTCACAATATCATTAGGTGATAATTATCCCTTAAAAATACACAACCTAGGGGGAAACATTTCCTGATAGTATATGATGTAAGATAATAAAACTAACAAATCAATATATTAAAAAAAATCTAAATTTGAGTATTATAATGACGTAAGATAAAAACACTATAAAAAATAAAAATTCATCATGACACAATGACGCTATTTGGTAATCAATATTAATATCCAACCCGAACATCTGTAAGCCCCACCCACCATCAAGATGTGAACCACATCATAACGATCCTCTAGAGAAATATGTAATATTCCCATTACCCATGTCATGAATAAAATATATATATACACCCCAATGTAAATATATAGGGGTGAGAATATGGCCCACTGGATAATAAATCAAAATCCTTCCACACATTCCACTAATTATAGAATTATTTATCAATATTCATGTAAAAAAGTTGGAGTATGAATACATTTATCAAGAGTAATTTATTTAAAATTACAAAGGAAGGATATAAAATTTTTCATTTGAGATATATTTTAACAATTTTTTAACATATGAATTATACACATGAAATTTCAATTACAAAAATAAAGGCACACTCATTAAAAACAAATGAAAATCCCAATAATTTTATCTAGTGGCTCATCCCATTACTAAATCACCACATGGTGGTAACCTTAATGTGCCCCGACAACACCAGCGTCCATATAAAATCCAAGAAGGCCCCATACAATGCAATAATAATCACATATAAACCCATGTATTATATTTTCACTCCAAAACATAAATTTGTTAAACATTTTTAGTTTTTCTAAGAAAACATGTTGTGTGAATATTCATAAAACAATATAACAATAGAGATTTCAGAAGTTGTTTAATCATGATTTTTTACAATAAAAACATAGGAAATAGTTTAAGAAATGTAAAGCATATATGTTTTAGAGTAATTGGGAAGATATACTTAGAGAGACGACACATACATCTAGTAGATTTTGTTTAGAAGTAAGTGAAGGATTTTTCCACTCAAAGAGAGGGATGATTCAATGTGGGATAACCTATTAAAACACTTATCTCTTTGTTGTGTCTTCACTTGTTTATTTATTTGATTTATTTTTTTTATGATACCTATGGTCAGATTAAATGTACATATGGAAATAGAATGTAGCAAAAGAGTACATAAGAATTGTTAATTATATTTTTTCCTTTGGATGACTAAGTCCCTGGTGTATAGTTTTTTTATCCCACACACATAACTTCTCTCTTATTATGAAATAATGGAAAAACAACAGTAAGACCTAGAAATATTTATCCTGGTAGCAAACTAGTATAAATAACATATGGGGTTCTTTTCCCTTTGTTCAACATAGTGGACTTATACCACCATGGACCAACATAACATGTGCTGACTTGTGTCCCTCATTGTCTATATGAATTTATCTTCTCCTTATTCTATAGTAATTATATAGGGCACCTAGATGTTATTTATAAATAAAAAATTTTGTAATCTATTGTATACTAGTTACTCAAAACTTTTTCCTATTCTTGAAATATTTTTGAATTCACACTTTTGATAATATCTTCTATTATTTTACATCATCGCAAAACAAAATTTCTTTATGTGTAATGATTATTCATCACTTTACCTCTCTTAAATATATAAAAGAACTAAACTGATGATGTATTAGTTTCATTTATCTACATACGAGTATTTACCTCTTAAAAAACAGTGACAGAAAATTCATCCTGAATTAATTTTAACTATATATGAATAACATATTAAATATAAAAATTCTTATAAATATAAATAATGATGTAGTATTCAATAATCATTCATTAATGAATAATTTCGCACCTAAATATTTAGAATAACCAGTAATTATTCTTTTATCAATACTCCTCTAGTATTTCTCTTCTATGATAATAATTTCATGTCATGTATCTAGATTAAATGTCGAGTCAATGAATATTTCCATATCACTAGGGATTTTGTTAATTGTGTATTCCCAAAGATCATAGAAACATTGTTAATCTCTTATTATATACATCAACACACAAAATAAAATGGATCATTCAATTTACATCATTATTTGGTTTACAAGAATGAAATGAAAAGTTTCATGCATGTAAAAGTTTTATTGACTTATCATCCATTCACTAACTTGAATTTTATCAACTTCTTTTTTATTACTTCCTATGAAGGTCCATCACCAAATTTGAATATTTTGTTTTGTATTATGGTCATATATCACTATATTAATAATTATTATCATTCTAGGAACTTATAGGTTGCACTTTAGACATAGTGGTAGCATAATAAACTAGTGGTAAAATGTCCAATGGTAGAACATTGTGGTTGAACATGTGGTAACACAATATACTCTTATTCTTATGTGGTATTTTAACCCTTAAACATATTAATTACTATTATGTTTGTTCTTTTACACCATGTATACTCTTACACAAGTTTCCATATACCCTTACACAGTTTCGACATTCATTTAAACACCCACAATGTTCCTTAATCATATACCATTACGCTTAGATATGTGTTTGTTACCTTAACATTAGTGATAGTTAACACTTATTTACTATAGAATCAATTTGGTGAACACTGACATAGGTTTCATTTACATTTATGAATCTATAAAGATATAATTACTCCCATTATGTACCATTATCTTGCCTATTTACCTTTACACATCATAGAAAACTCATATCTACCCATATACAAGGCTTAAAGTAAATTTAGACATGTGAATGGTACCCTTACACAAGACACCAGTACTCTTAGGTGATATTCCATGAACCCTTACACAAGAACATAAATACCCTTATGTATGACGATATTCTTACACTATTACATTTATGTTTAGGAATTTACCATATGAAAACACCCAGTTACCCTTATACATGTATGCACCATTACACGGTTATCTTAATGAATGGGATTTGCCCTTATGTGAGTGCCCATTTACCTTTACATAGGTATGTAAATACCATAACATAACAGTAGGTACACTTATATAGATCATTTCATGACCATTAAAAAAAACTATATAAAGTGAGCCTTACCAGTATTCAATAATAAAATTTCTCCCATATTTCACTCAATTCAAATCAGAACCTTCTCAAACTCACTCCGATCCTAATTCAAAACCATCCTTCAAACTACTAAATGTTTTCTTTTTTTTCCATATCCTATCAAATTTTTTATAGAATGTATATATATATACTAGATTTTTTTATATTTCTTTGATGATAATAAAATAGGTAATCACATTTTCTTTATGAAAATTAAAAAAATCATGGACTTAAAAATCATTTAATTATGATTTTTTCAAGCATGACCTACAATTCCATATTCTCCACAATGAATCCAATAATATTTAAATATAATATTTTTACTTCAAAAGGATGGAACAACATTGTCTACATAAATTACCACTTTTCAAAGAATGAATCAATTTAAAATAATATATATTAATAAAAATTAATATGTTTCCCATTTTTCCTTTGGTCACATGAATTAGTAAAATTACCATAAATAATAAATATTAATGGATTCACTTAAATTTCATTGAATACTTCTCCTTGCCTTGGGATCTTCTTCTCCATAATGATTTGGTTCTTTAAAACCAAATTCCACGAAATTATTATTAATATTGCTTGGATTGTACAAAACTAACATCTAATTATTTCTTCTATATTCTAATTATTCATCAACATTTTATCATCAAATTAAAATTTTAAATGGATGAAAAATAAAACACTAAAAAATATGAATCAACTGTATCTCCCATTTTTTAATACAAATTTAAGAATCCATTTAAATATCTTTATCCAATTTTAATATATGATTTATTTCTACTCTCCCCCTTTATCCTTGGAATTTTAATTTTCTTCTCTTTTCCTTATTGATAACAAATATAAATAATTATAGAATATTTCATAGTGTTAATTAATTCATTGAAATTTTCCATCACTCATCACACTCAGTATCTACTCAATCCACGATTAGTTAAGAAAATTTGTGGTTTTTTAAAATCAAATAACGATATCAATTTCAAAAACTAAAAATGATAACAAATTTTATTTATTATAATTTCATAATTCATTCCCTTAGAGGATATACACGTTTATTCTTGTTGAAAAATATTGATATTAATTTATGTTAATATTTACAATGATTTTCAACCAGAATTTCATGAAATACTTAGAATATAGATTAAACACATTAATGTAAAACCAACAGGTTTTATTTTTTTATCAATGAAACTTTCAAAATTATTATAATTTTCTTATCATTAATTAAAATACGAATCCCCTTGTTATTATTGGAAGAATAAATGAATTATGAGAGATTATAAATACATAGCATGTAATGGAAAAATCATAAACACCTACTATAAATCAACTATGTCTGAATTTTCAAATATGGAAGCTTCTAAAAAATACCCACTTTGATGTATTCTATAATTATTCACATTATAACGGTAGGTATAATAGTAAAATATTCATTGATATTATAATTGATAAATTACGCCAATATGAAAAAATTTAATAACTAAAATATTTGTACCAATATATTTTTTCTTAGTTATACATTTTAGAAAAAAAATTAAATTTACATAAATTATTAGAATATAAATACAATGAAATTGATTTAGGAAATATTTTGAAATATAATTCCCTATTTAGTATGAGATGAAAGGCTTTGAATTTACTCACATTCATTGGAATTGAGGTTATATCATTTGTATGATTCATCATATTAGAATCTATAGATTTCATAGTAGTCTTTGCAAACATATATGATTTTATTTTATTCCTATATTGAGTATTCCATTTAATATAAGCCATAAAGGCACATGTATTACTTTTAAAAAATAATTTTCATAAATAATAACTATTTTCTTTGAATATTTATTACACAATCATTTGAGAAGGGTCTAGATAGCCTAAACATCCAACACTATTTATTATTATATTTTTTTTTATCATTTACTGACAACCTTTCATGATATTTTATTTCTTAATGTAAATAATATTTTTTACTTTGTCTTTTTTATTTTTCTTCTTCTTCATTTTTTATTATTTTTTTACCGGGTCATCTAAAGAAAACCAATAAATGATTTAGAATGTGTCCCTTTATCATGGTTTTTACATATGGAATCTCTAGAATTTCCTCCACCATACCAATCCTCTTATTTCTTTTCGCGATTGATATATTTATTCATTTCATAAGCTTGTTTCCATAATATGTATTTTACGTGGATTTTATCATAAGTCCATATTGTTACTATTTTTAACACATAAGAAATAAACTCTCCCATTTATTGTTACATTTTTATTATCATTATTGATAGGGCATGATCTTACGTTATTCATTTCCCCTTCTCCAAAGAAAACTCATCATCCTTCCTTGTAAAATTTCAGGGAATATTCTTTCCACTATATTACTCACAATTCATTTAAAATATAAGCTTATCTAATTTCTATATTTTTTGGTCTCTTCTTATCATGAGTTTTAGTATCAAACATTTTTGATTTATACATTAATTATAATTTATTATGACATCTTATATTGAAAATACCACATAAATTTTTATTTTTTCAACTCTATCTATTATTGAATTATTATTTTCATTTTTATTATGGTATTTTATTCACCTTTTATTTTATCTCACTTGATTTGGGATTTCATTAAAATTTAGGTGATGAAATACTATTCCAAAAATAAGTATCCTTATGACCAAAATTATAGCAATACCAGAAATACCCCAAAAATATTGATCATTTTATATTAACAAAACTATCTAGAATTGTATGTTAACTTCTTCTGTTTCTTATCATTTAGTGAATGGTTCCTTTTAGGAGAATATCTTCTTATTCAATTACCACTGTCCACCAAGGTTGTAATTGTGGGTTTCTCCCCATATTTCTTCACCCACATATATATATATATATATATATATATATTTCAAATCTACAGAATTCAAAGAATAGATTTAGAAAAAACAATATTTATAATGTCAGATTGTACCTACACCTTTATTATCTTCATATATTGATCATTATATGACCAAAAACTATATTAATAATATATAGAGTTATTTTAGTAGAAACGTTCTACTTTTTAGTTTATGTGGTAGTATATATCCTTTATATTTATTGGGAAGACATAGATGAGACTATTTCTTGACTCATTAATTGAATTTTCCATCTATAATAATTTGACGTTGATAATTTATTTTTCATTATCCACTATATTAAGTATTTATTCACTAGATTTCTTGAATATACTATCCTCATCATTGGGATTTTTTTCCTTTTCTATCATTGAGTTCTCAAATTACATGATCCTATTAGCCCAGATTTCTTGCTGAATTTTTTTCCTTCAATGATTGAATTTTGATTCTCTTCTAATTCATTGATTTTTTGTTCAAGGATAAAAATGGCCTGATCCGTCTTTGATATTTTATGATTCCAAACCATCAAAAATTTGGATTATTCATGTTCAATCTCATTAATTATAATAGTTTTGGAATTACACTATTTAGTGAGATCTATAGATATCATCATATACTATTCTATTTATTTATCAATTTTTCATCTTCATATTTAATATATGTTATCTTCTTATAATAATCATTTTTATATTTTGTTCTCCCAGTTATTATTACATTATCTATTATATGGACATGGAATAACATATTTAATATATATTAATGGATTATTAGGTATTGAACTTGTGAATTTACATTGTAGTAGTTTGAACTAGTAGGTCAATTTCTTCAATGGTGTTAATATCTTTAATGGAATTAATGCATTGGAAAAAACCTACATATTCCTCTATAAATAATGTTCCCCACATATGTTAGCATGAACCAATAAAAATTTACCTTTATGCATTGTATTTACCCTTAAAAAAGAACCCAATTACCTATATATAGGTGTGTAATTAACATTACATTATTATAGGTACCCATACATAGTGCACACAATGACCATTACATATAAATTAGGAAATGATTGTTTCCCATACATTTTTTGATATCTTCATTTTTCAAAACATCACTCTATATAACATAGATCAGTCTCAAATTAAATCTAGGAATTCATTAAACCATTCATTAATACAATTGGTAAACCCAAATTCATTATCTCTGTCCTCAAAAAATATTAATTAAATATCCTAAAACATGTTCCAAAAACCTATATCCATCTATGAAAGATCTAACACAGGGTTATTTCTCAGATCATATTTGACGATAAATACGGATAATGAAGGGAAAAGGATTTTCCTTTAATATCGATATCCAAACCACAATGATCAGTTAGAATTGGGATTCAAATGGTATTTTATCACAAAAATCAATAGAGAAGGTTTGGGGTTTGATACCATAGATTAGAAGAAGAATATTAAAGGATTGGGGGGATTTAGATGGTTAAAAATCCAATTTTTATATTTAACTAATATGGATACATAGTTATACCACATTTTTAGCTGAATATTATTTCTCCCATGTGGTAACCACTTTCACAAAACTCTTATCTGATATGAGTAGTCCTAATGGAATGTCAAACAATGTTATAACTTGGTTAAACACCTCTCTCCCATGAAAAATGGTTACCTAAGGAATATTTAGAGTATCCTTGAATTGTGATCCTACCCTGAGACTCCTCTTATTCTTCTAGATCTTTTTATAGTGTTACCTAGAAAATTATATTGGTCTCCCTAATCATGGACCAACTATGTACCTGATAAATTACACCTATAACTCACCCAAATATCCTAAAAAATTATTGAAACTAATCCAAACTATAATATATATTTCACCGACATAATAATGAATAAAAAACCTCAATAAATGGGTGTTACAACACCTAGAAACCCTAAACTATTTTGTTAATGAATGATTTAAATTTGAAATATGATGAAAAAAATTTCAATAAAATATTAAAAAATTAAAAAAATTATAATTTACCTTAATTCAGATGAATTTTCAGCCAAGAATCCATATTCTTAGTGATATATGTTTCTTTCCTCATATTTACACATTCCATTGGATGGTGGGCTCTACCACAATAGTTAGGGATGTTAGCTCCATGATTAAAGCAGTATTATGGGGTATTGGTACCCACTTCCATGGATTCCTCCTTGTATCTGATCGCTTAATTTGGAAATTCCTCATTGATTTGAGCCATGTTCTTGAAACTCTTTCCTAGTTCCAATTGGATGTGGATGCTTATTAATTACACTGCTCATGTCTCAACATGGTAGTAATCATTGATATGAGTAACTGGAAACATCAGCCATGTTAATGAATATATTTACATGTTTTTGTGTTGGGAAACTATTTAATAATATACTTTTTATTTTTATTAATCTCATAAGAGGAATCATAGGCATGGAACATAATGTGTCCCATGTCATCCGTGAGGTTGTTAATACTAGGGGTATAAGTCTTCTGGTGATTTTTCCTCAAGAATCCTCTGTTTACTATAATAGTTAAATATTATGGATTAGTCCCTAGGTTTAATATCACGTGGGGATAAGTGATTCTAATTTTTAATGTATTAGAATCATAGTTGTAGGATTAACTCCTTGTGTGAAAAAATGTGGTTAATGATTAACATCTTGTATAGCTGTAAAAAAATTTAACATCTTATTAGGATGGTACCTCGTTTAACATCTTTCAAATATTATCATATTTTTAAAATGTTGTGGGGAAATATGGGTTTCATATTTAACATCATGCAGATATGGTCATTTGTTTAAAATCATTTTGGGATATATGGCTGGATTATTTAGACTGTAAAGGGGATGATTTCACACTCGTGATTTTATTAATAGTTCCCCTATAAAGGAATATATAACCCTTGGATTTGGAGATTTCCCCCCCCCCCTTAGAGAAATATTTAACTATTGGATTCGGTGGAGTGTGTCCCCCCAAATAGGGTTATGTTACACTTGTATTTAGTGGGGTGTGTCCCCCATTATGCAATATTTTACACTTTGAGTCTTCAAGGATTGATACTCCTTGAGGCATCCTATATACAATTTTGGTAAACATGGATCAAAACACACATATTTTGATTTTTTAGTTTATGTTTATATGATAGTACTAGTTTATATTGTTTAACATCATATGATAAGGACACATGTTCCATGTAAGTTGTTTTAATGATTTATTGAGTTGGGTTTATTTGTGAAAGAAGTTTGGTTGATGCTGGTAGTTGTGATGATGTGAAAGGATCTTATGCATTGGATCTATCAATGTACTTCTAGGATAAGAAGTAGTGTGATAGGTAATTATGTGTTGAAGCTAACCGCGTGATCCTTGGATCATTGATGGTAGGATCACCTCATATATATCACATGAGGCTTCTTTTTCTCATCACTCAAGGAATCCTATAATTATTAAACATGGTATCCCATGTTCTTTTCAAATGGTAATACTATTGTTTAAAATATTTGGAAAGGATGTTTTTTGAGGTGATTATTCATTAATATACCCATTATTTCATCTTCATGTAGATTGAAGAGGTCATTTAATGTTCTTGTCATAAGGTAAGGTTATAGTTTTACATTATGAAAAAAGGACATGGTGTGTGGGGATCATACATTGAGTCAATTATTCTTTCTTCCCCATGTCTAGATAAGAGGGCATATTAACCCATTATTTTGTTAAGTAATATGATTCTTACATACACATGATGAGGTAGCCAATGGGTATACAAGGTAGTAAAAGGGAAATATGGGGGTCTTTCACTCTAGGGTTTCATGTTTACCATCCTCATGATGGTTCAACATCTCGAACTATTAGTGGGTTGACTAATATTATTTTGGGATACACATAATGAGGAGTCACATGGGGGCTTTCTGTGAGTAATAGCGATACATGTTGGAATTACACTCTAGGTATTTCTATTTATATTCCTTATGTCATCCCATGAGGTCATCTCAGCGTGAAAATGGATCAAGGGATACAATTACATCTTACACCTAAGATGGAGGCCCATAGCGGTTGTTTGGTGGTCATATCAAGATCATTACATGATAAATATTACCCTTTACACATAAGTAATCATGTGTCTGTCATAGGAGGAATATAATTCTTGTAATTCTGGGTATAATATTGTTTAACATCATGTAGATATGAATATGGATATTTCATCATGGCCGTGGAAATATGAATCTTATGTTGCACACATAAGGACTCTCATGTTTATCATAATAGGCATCTAATTCTTGTCATATGGTGTATAATTTAATTTAATTTCATGTTTTTTGGTCTAATCGGTGTAATATTCCTTGTTATAGCTGGTGTGTGACTTAAAAAATAGAGGCCATATTTGGTTCAACATGGCACACGATTCTGGTAAGGGGGTTTTAGAATATTCTTGGCATGTATTTAGACACAATGTATTTGGGGAATTGCATAGGATATTCTCAATAGGTGGATTAGCAAATGGACCTAGAGTAGTAGGTCTATTCTTGGTATTCAAAGGAGTTTAGATGATTATTTTGACTCATTATAATAATTTGGGTTCTGGTTAGGGCTTTATATGGTGAAACCCAAAATGTCCTCAATAAGGCATAAAATTCATACAGTGTGAATATATATTTTTCATGGGTGTCAATAAACGAAGTGAAGGAATGGGTCTAGGGACATGGGAGTTTAGGATGACATTGATCATGGGGGTTGTAGGGGACCATACACTGTGGTATGGACTAGTAGGTTTGGGGGTTGTAGTTTCAAAAAAATGAGTTTTCACTAAGATGCTAAACATTATAGAAAACATTCTCAATTAATGTAGGGATCCAAATGGATATGGAAAATATTGTTTCATGATACATTGGAGTTTTGTGAAAATTAGAGTTTCACCAGGCTAGGGAATCTTACAAGATTACTATTAATCATTGATATATGTCTCATGAAAAAAAATACTAAACTATATATATAAGGGTTATATTTATGGAATTAATAAAAAATTTCCCATGTGGACATGATTTTATGAATTGATGAATCTTTTGATGTTTCACATATTTAGATAATGTTGTATTATCTCGAAACTCCTCTCTCAGATGGTGATAGGAGGAGTAAGGGGTATTTATAGTCTTTAAAGAGGCGAGGGACACAATTTTAGAAAATACTATGGCATGTGTGAAAGATTATGTAATTTTGTTGTCCAGGGACATCTGTTAACTTGTTTAATGCTTCTTGGAGGTTAACAACTAATAATTGCATGTCTGGGTACTTTTTTGAGCCAGATATCCATGATATAGAATTAAATTTCACTGTGGTTACCTGTGTAAGATATGTGTGGAAGAGGACTTATGTGAACCACTGTTAAGAGAAATATAATTAGGATTCACTAAGGTTACTTCCTTAGATTTGTGTGGCCATGGACTTCTGAGAACCGATATTTAGATAAAGAATTTTTGGCTAAGAAATTGTTACTTTCTCAAACTTCACATAACCATAGACTTCTAAAAATTGGTGTTCCACGAACAAGACATAAGATATGTGATGTGTTGTATCACTCAAGAATTTTTGTGTTTCATGGACAACGATTCATGAAACTTTGCACTTTCCACAATAATAGCATTTACTGGACATTTTCAGAAGCCTCACATCAAAAAACCATAACATTTAATCCTTAATTTTTTTCATGGTCTATGACTATTCAAATGGAGGCATAAAAAATTAATTATGAATTCTTATCAGCGTCCTTATAGTATATTCAATTATTGGATTCATTTTTTCACCACCAAAAATCTTGATTGGAAATATTAATAATCCATGAATTGACTAGATATTTATCTATACTACATAATTCAAATCATAGTAGTAGCCAATGTAATATAAACACTAACCAAAAAAATACATGGAATAATTTTTTTAAATGTTAAGAGTACACTAGTTTGAAATTATAATGGAGAATAAAATAAGATTATGGTTTCTATAATTTTCATAAATTAGTATTCAAGAACTAAACTGGGTGATTTAGTGAGAGGTTGTCATGGTTTTATATCCCCACTATCATTATAGGATCCAATTTTACCATTGTCCCTAGATTATGTAGGTGACTTCTCCCGATAATTATTTTCATTAATATAAAGGTTCCTATTTATTTCCATTTGATAATAATTTTATGTCAAGAAATTTTTTCTTCTAATATGAATTCTAATTTGAGAGTAACTTATGCACTTTCCTTTTTTATCTAGATTATTATTTACAAATATCCATGATGAACCTCAAACTAAAACCGTATTAAATTTTATTAATTATAGTTTTTAAATATCTTCTTCTATTTTAATGGCCCACCCTTTCAACATGAAAGGATTATTTTTTTACCATTTTCTCTATATAAAAATGTTATGAGAATAAGGATTTCATGATGATTCATTAAGTTAGAAAAATAAAATAAACCAATAATAGAAAAGAAGATATGACATGTTCTAGATTAGTTTGGTAATATATTTCACCCACTAAATAGCTTTATTATGAGAAAAAAAATTAGTACAATACTGTAGCATTGAAGCATATAACAGAACAAACACTAAAAAATAGGACCAAAAAATACTGAAATCAAATGTTTATAACACTTAAATACATGTCAGTATTACTATTTAATGTTTTCTTGTAGTTAAAAATTTTCTAATAAGGGTTCATGTATTGCATTCAATATTTATATTTTATACAATGAATCATGATATATCATCTTTTCATTGATAAGATCTGTAAAATTACTCCAAACTACCACTTTAGAAGTGGATTTGTATAACAATACAATGAGAAGGAATAAAAATCCTCTATAATAGAAAAAACAGAATGTTGTGATAAATGATCTCTCTCAATAACTCTATCACATTCTAAATTTTTATAATGGATTAATGGGTGAATATATGAAACACTGAGGAATGAATCCTTCAATCTTAATAATGGTGGAACATTCCTTTTGGTGATAAAATAAACAATTCATGATTAGTAAGAATTTTTGGGTGACATAGATTGGTGGACCTAGAGAACATTTCATCAAATGTAAAATAAGGATGGAAGATCATGATTCTACCATTAGCCAAGTAATATTTTTTTATAGATTAGCTATCATAAAAAAAAATTTGATGTAGAGTTACATGATTATGGTAAATAATATATTAGAATAAACAATATGAAAATTAAGATAATGATTTGTCAAAAAAAACATATTTCAAATAATACATGAATTAAATAATCATAGATGATAAAAAAATACTATCCATATCATAAGTATACATATAATGAATAAGTGAACAAAAATAGTCATGGAAAAATAAAAACAAGCATGTAAAAATAATCAAAATATTTTTAATTGTAAATCAATTATAAATTATCGAAAATCCCATCATCCCAATTCAAAAAAAAATTAATCGTTTGATGTTCCTACATTTATTTTCATTAAACTAGAACCATATTCAAAATATATAAGTAGTTCCGGAATTTAGACAATGCTACAACCACTGTCAAATTACCGAATAGGGTTTCATTAGTGTGTATCATGTTGTCAAACACTATTCCAAAATCAATATCTTCTCTAGAAAATGTAACCAAATATCTATATGGTTAGAGATACCTAGTAATACTAGGTTATTAAGAAAATTCAATGATGATTTACAATCCCATTAAATCATGATAAAAATATTATATAAGGAATGTTTAAAAATAAAAAATTTATGATAATTTGCCTCTATAATATATCTCTCATTGAACAACTATTCATCTTCAATGGTAGGAAAATAAACCACCAACTATATATTGAATTTTCTTTAAATAGTTCCCCCATAGGTGGTAATAAACTAGAATGTACAAGGATATCTAATGTAAATATTTTTAGTATATTTAGTGTCCAAAAATATAATAACCAATTCACTTGAATTAAAATTTTTTACTATAAAATATTGGAAATGAATCCATATATGATACATAAATCATTATGAATTTAGTGGCATTCTAATGCATATTAATGGGATTGAACATTAACCTATATAGTGTATAACCATTAAACAAAACATCCATTATAATAAAAATCATGGAATATACAATACTAAAAATAACATTATCATTATGTACTCTATTAATATATTCAAAATCAGTAGTATTGGTTAGTGACTTTAATAATGATACATTAAAATAGAATGGAAATAAACACAAAAAGGGTTTTGAGAATAAAAAAGAACTCATTAAGGAGTCCAAAAACTGTTATAATGATAAGTTAAGAGTATTATATTTATGATCTGTGGTAATTTTTATAACTTGAGCATATTTACCAGAACCAAGATCCTTTATTTCAAAAATCATATTGAGTTGATAATTGAAATTAGTGATCGAATTTATATTATCATTGAGGAAAAACATATCATCATCATAAAAAATGATAAATCATGTATTTCTTAATCAAATTAAAATAATTTCATGAATCAAATATACTATTATAAATATTAATATAAAAAATTAATTTTTCAAATTTTTATACCAATACCATGAGTCCAAAATCAAAAAAAAGCCTTAGCATAATTCAAATCCACTCTAACAGAACTATAGTACCATATTACTCAGTTATATCTTTCTATATATGATAGGTTGTTGACTAAAAATGAGAATCTATGAGTGATAATAGGGAAAAATAACCTCTAATATAATAATACATATAAAAATGTTGAAGAAATATAAATAGGTAATCAATTCTATATAAAATTATTATCATAAGTAAACACATAACTAAGTTTGAAAAAATGGGATATTACCATGTCAGACTAGTAATATAGATATAAAAAATTATCTCTGAAGTTTCGATCATTTACAAAATGAACTAAATGAATAATGTGTCATCTCAGATGTGATAATGATTAACTTAAAACGCAAATCCATAAATGAACCATCACATCACACTTGTACTTCCACAAAATATCTAACATTAAGAACCAGTCACAAAACACTTTTTGTTTTCTAAGTCATGATATCCATAGTCTATATGCGCATTACATTTCCATTTAATCATGTGATTATAATATCAGTTGGATATCAAAAAATGGTGTTCCTTGATAATATTCACATGTATATTGGTGCATGTCATGTGTAATGCAGTGAAACAAGAAACATAAAAACCATTCTCTACTCTATGATCAATAATCCATGGGTGATAAACCAACTCACTTATATTTTTTCATAATAATATGATTATCCAATATTATAAACAATTATAGATGCTCAATTAGTTCTATAATGATACATTATCAAATAAATAGTGACATCAAACCACCACCATTTATACAAGAAATCCATGTCCTTTTCTGATGATACCCTGACAACTAAACAAATATATAAATGAGTTCTCCACATATTAGGAATCCCCCCTTCACATAGCAATCACAAGGCCTAAAGAGATATAGTGATCAAAATTCACCACCAAAATACATGGATAACATCTTCAACGTATACCTCGATAAATATTATGATATACATCATCACCTAATGTCACTCAACAATGGAGGAACCTACAAATCATTGGGTTGTTAAAACCACCCCTCTTGTGGATATAACTTATCCACCTCAACCTCAATAGTGAGTGACGTCACTGACATTATAAAAAAACATACCTTGTGAATAAAAATATCTCTATCATCAGTAAATGATATATCACGAACATATAATGTTGGTGAATCACATTTCCAACCCAATAAAAATTTCAGCAAAAATAAAAGATAACCTTATGGTCAAATTATTGAAAAAAATCATGATATAATAATCAAAACATGATTAATATCCACCAAATTTTTCTATAAAAATTATTTCAAATAATATATATACCATGGAAAACTCCCTTAAATCATGTTACTAGTTCTATACTAAGTCACTTATAAACCCCCACTGATGCCTTCAAATCATGCAATGAAAAAACTCATATAATTAGTTGAAGTATCTCAAAACCATCTACCCAAAGAAAATACTCCCTCATAATATTCCCTGGAATGATTCAACCCCAATAAAAAATGAAATAATAAATCATTTAAAATCACCTTAAGGGATAATTTTATTGAAAATGACATAATGATGAAAATACCATAAATAAATGATGGACTATGATTAACCGTATTTTATTTACTCCCTATGATAGAAAATATAAATAATTAACCATCAAAATATTAAATCCTATTATAAACTATACAATAATGAGAGGGAGGGTGATGGGATTGAGCTTCTCCCCAAAAATAATTATCCTAAACAAACATTTACAACATGTTTGAAAACATTTTAAATTAATTAATTGTAATTAAAAAACTAGTAAAGATATTTCTATATGTTTTTCTTTAACTAGTTAAATATTAACCACTGCTAACCCATCTGAGAGGCAATGGGATTCCAATGGTCCTCCTAGAACAACCTCTACTTCACTTGTAAACATCGAGTTCTAGGAATCAGTCCAACAATTACCTAATGGAATCTATACTAATGGAGAGATTTACTATAATGTGACTAATTTCCTAAAATTAAACTCTTAGAGTTCCCACATCAATTTCCATAACAAAATATGTTCTATATATAAATGAATATGTTAGTTATAATCCTAAAATACCTCACCCGAACAGAAGATCCTTTACAATGTCCCCACCATAGGTGAACTCATATAATTTTTTTCCCTGATTATAACCTTGACTAACATCAATGAAAACCCAAAAATACTACTAATCGCATCCTTATAACACCAAAAAAGTTTCCAATTAATCCATATATTCTCATTTACCATAATGATATTGACTCAGACATATGAATTCAAACCATGCGTACTCCACACTATATGAATAACATGCTCGGTCCCAAAAAAACCATGATAAATAACTCAATAATTGTATAATACCCAACTGTCATCCTAAAACCCATAATTAAGATCCATCAAACACACCAAAACCATAAATCATACATGATTCACAAAACCCTGAAGGTCACCAAATCACTCCTGCCCATATGATTCACAAATTCCATCCTTGACCACTATGAAAAATAATATCCAATAGAATCATGAAAACCCTATGAACCTCGATGGATATATACACTAATAAAAAATGGATTTCTCAACAACATTCTATTTGGTCAAACCATATCCATTATTTTTTGGACCTCCCTATAAGGTCACACTCTATGTCAGCCACTTCTTTCATTTTCAAACATCCTGCTTGCTACAACATCCAATGAGTGGAGATAAAAACTAGATTATGTCACAAAAAATTACTCCTTTTCCAACCTAATATGGATTTGTTGAATTTTATCCATAATATTGAATTAAATTTTATTGACCTTTTTTTATTAATTTCTATTATAGTCCAATATGTGGATTTTAGATGGATTATATATGAAATAATATTAATTTATTTTCTTATTTTATGATTAATTTTTCAATATATAATTTGGATATGATATTATGAATTTTAGAATAAATAATTAGAATTTTTGATATGAAGATTAAGGAATATGGGGAGTTTTAGAGGATTGGGTTACCTAAAAATGAGGCAATTATATCTCACACTTGAAAAATATATTCGGTACATAGTAGTCCATGAAGAGGCCGAGGTGGTATGTGGGTTCCACCGTGTACTTGATCATTCTTGTTCAGGTACCTGGTTGGTCACCTATTTTTTAGTGTGGGTAATTTCTCTATTCACTCTCAGTCTATATTTCCTAACTTCTCCTCCACCTCACAACTCAATATCATCCATACTGATTGATATATCCTACTCATTCTTTTTATGGTCGTCTTCTCTTCCTCCTATTGTTGTTTCATATTTTACTTTTTGTTTTTATTGACATAGTATGGGATTCAAAGAAGAATTGAACCATATAGAGGAGCAATCCATTATATACCATAGAGATTCCTCTACACCAACTTTAAGGATGATAGTTTTAGTTAATGGCTCATGTTTCATTTTCATTTTTATGGAATGTGATTAAGCTATAAAATGACATTGGGTTCTTCAGTTTCTATCATGAAATATAAAGTAGGTTTTTATAATATTAGTTGGATATTTGGGAGATTATTTTTTTGGGAGAATTTATAGAGATTATGAAATTAATATTCATTAAGATTTTAGTGATCATATATTATAGTCGTTATGTTATTTAGTTCATTTTTTTATGTAGTTGATGTTTAATGTTTTTTGGGGATTATTATTTATTTTATAGAGTTGAAATAGCTGATAATTAACATTTGTAGTTGTCTTGACATGACATATTGTTTTTGGTCTAATCTTTTAACATGTCTTCCCATTTTTTTCCAAAATATATAAAGAACACCCAATTTTTTATTATAAAAATGGATGGATTTAGAATATTTTCCTACATGGTGGGTTCAATGTTTTCTATTGAGGTTTGTTTGGTTCTATATAATAAAAAATCATTCCACTAGAGAATTTAATTTAACCGGATTTTACTTTATGTATTCCTCATAATCCATAATCCTTGATATTTGAGTTTCACTAATAATTCTGTTAGGTATCGAATTTTTATAAATTTTTAAAAATCTTTTTGGGTCAGATGGTGTAAAACTGTTTCTTTAATATTGTAGTTGGGATAAAATTGGGAATGTTTGTTTTTTCTTAAAAACAAACCAACAGATTGAAATTTATTGATCTAGGATTACTCCTTATAGAAACCCATATTGTCCCATAATTTAAAACTAATTTTTTTTTCTAGACTCCCAACGAAATTCAATAATTGAAATTTTGTACTCACACATAAATATGAATGATATTTATGTCAAAGAATGACATTTAACATATGTTTAAGAGTCTGCTTTAGTGGAAATGTATTGGTTGGGTTTTTTATGGATGAAGGAGTTGACTTGACATGAGAATACTAATGATTTAACTATTATATAACAATGAAATATAATAAAATAATATTTAAAAGGGTTTGAAGTGAGATTATTTTTATATAAATAGTTATTTAATTATTTCTCTTCAAAAAACATTAATAATTAAAACCAAATATTTTACTCCCATTATTCTTTAATAGGTGTTAAAAAGGATCCTTTTTATAATAAATCATCTTTCATTATTTGAAATTTTATGATTCTGATATAACTAATATATATCATAAAACTGCCTTAAATGATTTGGTATGGGTTTAGTTACAATACCGGGCCAAAATGAACAAAAAAATTAATTCATGTAATCTATTACTAAAACCAACATGTAGTTATAAGCTATTCCATTTCTGGTCAACCCTTAACTAACACTAGTATGTCATATTATAAAACCACTGTTATTTCATGATACTTTTATCAGATAGTTTGTAATGTAATATTTTTTTTTCATATAGAATTTCTCTTATCTATATTGGGGTCATGTTTATCACAACTCTGTGGGTTAATTATCCCATGGATAGATTATTTTATTATTTTAACATTATAAAATAAATATGGATGTTTTAAATCATTTTTCCAATTATTTTAATCCGAAATTTTTGGTTCTATATTTTTCATACATTATAGTGAAGCATGCCAAGATGGTCCAGTATTTTATGTTATAATAAGCATTTTTTTTATTTTTACGGAATGTATAGTAAATTATGTCACTATATATATTATCTTGAGAATTTTTATAGATTTAATATTATGATAATGTTATCAATTTTTTATTAAAATCTTAATTAATGGTATTAATGGTTATGTTATCATGAGAATTGTTATTTTTTTTAAAGAAGGGGGTGCCTCAGTCAAGAGAGTAAGGCACAATTTATTGAATATTAAGGAAAGGATTTACATGAGTCTAAAATAACAGAGTTTCTTACAATCTTTTTCATACAAATGATGAAATTAAAGAGGTAGGGTATCAGACCATGTTAATTCATGGTTGATACCTTTGTTGGCATGAGCATACGCAATCATGTTTCCTCTCGATACGCATGCGTGACAATGTAGATGATATCCTAAAGAATATCAAGACATCTCAACCAGTGGGTTGTATGTGGCCAAGTGAGCTGAATCAGCCTATTCTATATAGCCTAGATGATTTTCGTCAAATCACTCTCGATCTAGATCTTCCTCCATCTTTGTTGAATAGAAAAATTGACAGCATGTATTGCTGATAGCACTTCTTCTTTATGGGAGGAGGTCGTGCCACAAGTACCATAAAATCATCAATGTCATTGATCCAGGTAATCTCTGAAAATAGATCCTCAACCCGCAGGGCCTAGATTTCCTTTCTAGGAGCCATCACTATTCACTTTAATCCATCAAAGGAGTGGGAATTTACCAAAAACATAAAGGGTATGTTTTGGTTGCTTTAATATGCCAATAATCCAATGTTTTCAAAGAATCTCGAAGTCATTAACAGAGTTGTTGCAGTGCACTTTCTGGATTGATGCTGCTTCCTACACCACAATTAGAATTCCATCTTTACCCACATTTAGAGATACTGAGCCATTGTTGTGAATAAAATTATTTCTATCATACCAGATCACATGAAACAATTCTGCAACTGCATCATATAATAGATTCCTAATTTTTTGAGAGGCATCGTGATCGACACATCATTTAATCTAAGAGATGATAGAGTCAGTAAAAGTCCATCTATAATAAAAAATGTCAAATATGTAATTCCAAAGAGAAAATTAATTGGAACTTGAATGAAAAAGATGATTAACGTTTTCTTTGTGTTGATTACATAAATGACACATTGAGAAAAGATTAATAGTTATGTATTGGAGACACACTTCAGTATGAATTTTGTTGTGTGAGATTCGCCATATAAGAGTGAGTCTCGAAGGTTTGATCCAAGGATTGTTAAAAGAATTCAACCACCCAATACCATAAGTGGTGTTCAAAAATTATGAGTGTAAAAATATTTGGAGTCAAGAATGTCATTTTGAGCTGGTTCCCAAATAAAGAAGTCTTTATAAGATGAAAAGGGGTTATTGTCAATTACAAAGATAATGTTATTAGGAATATCATATCTGTTCAAGTGAATAACATATTTAATGGAAATATTTATGTTTTGAGGAGAATGGTTGGGAGGAAACAAAGAAGATAAGTAAGAACCTGTCCAATTATCAATCCAAAATTTTAAATAAGAATCAGCATTAACCAACCATCTAGAATTGGTCATGATATTATGAAAAATATTTCTATTAGAGGGCCAGATAGAGGACTAAAAATAAGTTATGTTTCCTTTTTTATTTTTTTTGAGAAATCTTTGCTTGAGAAAATCAATAGCACTATTGGCATTATGAATCATTCTCCAGAAAAGCCTGGATTGTGAAGCATCGTGAAACATTTCATGATTTTTAATTCCAGTACTGCCTTTCTCTAAAGGTTTACATCATTTCTTCCAAGGAACTTTTACAAGCATTCGTTCAAGGATATTACCGGTCCATACAAACTTTTTAATGAAAATATTTTGTTTTTTAATGCTACTACTAGGCCATTTGTAAATCATGAATGAGTAAACCATTTTAAAGATGATAGTAGATATAACTAGGGAAATTCTTTCATCCATGGACTTAGATTTTACTTTCCATGTAGAGAGTCGATTAGTGATTTGATAAACAATGTTGGAAATGTAACTATATTTGGGTCTTCCGCAAAATATTGGAACCCCAAGATAGGTGAACAAAAGGGAACCCTCTTTAATAGCAAGGCTATTGATAATTAGAGTTTTTCTTCCCTAAGGGTAGCATTTCCCCAAAAAACGTGAGAATTGTTTTATTTAGTTGTATGAGAGATTGATAGAAGGGGTTATTAATAGCTTATAGATTATAGATCTAGTTACTTTTGTCTTAAATAATGATAGTTGATTTTATTTATATATAATGTTTTTGTTATTGTATTTTTTATAAAATTATTATGAATTTATATTTCATGTGATGTGTTTTTGAGCTCCATCTAAGCATTCCCTTTTTCATATTTTGTATGGTGTTTGTTGTCTCTATATCATCTATACACCTTTCTTTTCCCATATAATGACATTTTACCCAAAAAAAATAGTATATACTACATTATATGATATGGGAATAAATATTTACATACATCTATATTAATAATATCAGATCTAGGGCTAGATCAGGATAAAGTACTATATGTGAGGATATTACTCATATAGAGAGTCAATGGTTGAATCCTATATAGATTCATATGTTTTAACATAACTAATTTATTTCTTTCTATGTTTATGTTTTCTTAAACTATTTTACCAAATATCTATAATCATAATTTACATATGTTTAGGTAAATAAATTTTATATCAATATAGTGAGGATACATCATTGGTGGTTCACAAATTATTTTTTATTATCACAACATAGATGAAAAAAAGTTTAAATTTTACATATATTTTGATGCATTGTAGGTACTTACTGGAATTGATTGTTATTTGGACTATTTAGAGTGTTTTGTGGGGAGTTATAAAGATGGAATCAGTTCCAACTTCAATTTTATATCATTTGAGGGTGGATTGGGGTTTAGTTATTCACATCCTCAATGTAACTTTTTTGTGGAATTTGTCTTATGTTGTGTTGGGATTGTATTTTACCACATATTTTTTTATTTGAGATTTTCAGCATTTGAGTTTTTTTGTATGAATACATATATAATCTTATAAAATGATTTCATTTCATTCAATTCATGTATGAAATTTTTTTATCTCATTTAGGTTTTCAAAATATCCAACATAGGTATGAGTCATTAAAATTTTAAAACAGAAACCAATTTTATTTAATCATAAAATAATAAGTTAAATATGTTTCTACCTATGTATCAAGAAATATGGAATAAGCCATCATCCCATAGAGAATGTAGAGGGCTCCAAGGGTAATACTAAATATGTTTATGGAATTCTATGTGTATTTAGGTCCAAAATTAATTAATGTGGTATTGTAGTAGTGTTTGATGCTTTTTGGGTTTTGGGATTTTTAGGTTTAGAGAGTAACTAATAACATAAAAAATATGTATTATATTAAAAGATTCCATAAACACCTTGATAGTTGAAGCTCAAGTCACTATTGGATGTTTGGTTATACAGTAGGTACTATAGGTTGACACATGATTTAATTTTTCCTTATTTTTCATGATGGAATATAATACAGGATGCGAATATTGGATTTTATCGGGATATAATTTCTATTTTAATTCATGGATCATGTTATTAATTGTAATATATAAACGTATAAGATGTAATTCTTTATTATGTATCTATGTGTGATTGGAATAATATGGTTGGAATGAAACATGATTTGAATAAACTAAAACATTAGTAATATACATAATTCTTCCTTAAATATATTTATTATCCATTATAACATAAATATGAACAAATGGATGATTATTTTGAAAAATGTTGTCATTCTATGTTATTTTAAAGTTTGTAATTAAAATTAAATGTTCTATCTAAAACATTTTTATTTTTTTTTCTCTATCTAATGAGCATGATCTATGTTTTTTATTATATTTTTTAACAGGAATGATAATTTCCTCTTGCTTCAAGATATCTACAGATCCACTATGAATTTTTCTATTTATATTTTACTACTGAGCAAATTCCATTAAATATTCATATGTTATTTCACAGATCTTGTGTTATTTTGATTATTATTTACTAAAAATCATGAATTGTTTTCTATTTATATATTACTACCATGTATTCAACTTATATTGTATAAAAAAATAAATAACCATGATTTTTTTTATTTTTTATAATGGTTTTGAGAATTTCCATATCATAGTAGTGAGCATGTTACTTATTCCAAGTACATCGATGTGTTATATGATTACTTTTTATAATGAAGTTTTCAAACATGTTTAACACTTCTATAGGGTCAAGGAAGATTAAACCTATTATATAGGGTATGGCTAGTTATACGGGGCCACCTAGAATATATATGAGTGAATTGTTTTTTAAATTTAGAAAATAAGTTTTTATGTAAATATATTTTTTTATGATTACAGACCCATTTTTTCTCTATAAGAAATTAAAATTTTAGATTCAAATAAAAATAAGTTCTACTGGAAGACAATTTACCATTATCTATGTCTAAAAGTAAATAATTATTAGAATTTAATGTGGGATTTGAAAAAATATTGAGAGAGACAATATTTTATTATTATTCAATTTTGGTTTAGAAATAAAATGGGATTTCTTATACATTAGAAGGATAACATTACTTTTTCAATGTTGAATGATTTTACTCTAAATGAAAATTACGGTTGTTTATTTTTATAAAATATTGTATCATAAATCATTAAAATATATAAATTATTATATTTTTATAAATAACAATGTAATTAGTTTCCGAAATAATAAAATATTCTCCATATATAATTTTTAAAATCTATCTCTTTTATAAATAGAAGTGAACGGTATTTAGAAAATAGGATTCCTAAGTACAAAACTGATAGTGGAATGTATCTTAGTTTTTATTTTGACTGATTGATGGTATTTGGAAAGTTATAAGGATAATCAAACATCCTTAACTATTTATGTCTCACAGTTTTCTAGTAACATTCTTATAGTTTTAAGTGTTAAGAATCAGATGCAAGGTGGGGAATTTAAGGATGAGTTATAATTGATGATGTTAGTGTATTTTATCTATTAAAATTTGATGGTATATATGGTTTTAGATATTGAATTTAGTGTTTTTCAATTACTCAAATCAAATTTTATATTTATGAATTAGAAATGGGAAGGTTTATTTAATATTTGACTCTTGGTTCGTTATATGTTGAATAAAAATAATATAATAATTGTTTGGTAATTCAGGACTTGGAATTATTTATTTTTGTTAACATGTGATATATTTTAATGTTGTGTGTCATGGATTTAATTGAATCTTTAGGGAATTAATTGGACAGATATGGGCAATGAGTGTTTTTTAAATGTATCCCAAGAATTCATAATGATGAGTAGTCATATAGTTGAGAGGCTATAAATTTTGATTTCTAGGTAAAAAAATATTTTAGGTATTATGTATGACTTTTGGGTAGATTAGGTATGGATTCCTTTGAATTTTGGTAAATGATGAAGGATCAATTTAAATATAAGGATCTAGAACCAGTTTTTGACATATAAGGATAAATTCATAATTGTATTCGTATATGATTAAGGGTTTTTATAAGTATAATAATTGAGGGGTACGAATAATGTAATTCCACCCATATATATCATTCTGTACCTGGTGGAGTTACACTAGGGAATCATTAGACTAGGTATGGTAATGAGTAGCTTAAAGGTTTGATCGAGTACCCCATGGGATACATGTGATATTTTTAGTGTGTTTTTAGTCTTTTAACCCTAAACACCTATTTTCACTTTCCTCCACCTTTATACACATTTCCCTTTGACTAGTTGAGTGGTCCTCCAATGGGAACTTGAGGACTTTCTATCCTTCTACATTTTCTCTTTCTATTGACGGTGGATACATTGATCTTTCTTTTATTAAAATCAAAGGTAAGATTACATCCACCACTCATCTTCCCTATACCTCCTTTATTTTCCAATTTCTCCTCACATGGACGGATATTCTAAGAATAATTCCACAAAAACAAGGTGGAATCCATCTTTATCATTGGGGAGTCATATTCTATTTCCTCATGGGGGATCGTGTGGGGGGATTTCTCACTACCCAAAACCATTTCGATGGAATGTGATTAAGTTATAGATTTAATTATATCCATTTAGTATTTAGGATGGAATTTATAGTTGTTTTATTAGATATATATTAAATAAGGAATAACGATTCAATATTTATAGAGTAATTTATAGAGTATTTCACATTAGTTTTCTTTTGGATATTTTTTTTATATTATCTTGTGTATATTTTTTCATTCCATTAGTTATGTAATTTTTTATTAATGGATTTAGGGGATAGATGATGATTTTAAGTAGTTTCTAAATCTCACCATTAATATTTATATATGGTCATGATTCAAACAATATTTTTCTATAAATTCCTATTATATTTTATTCTTATATTTTTCCTAAATTAATAAATAAGCACATCTATATTTTAAAGACATTAATGAGTGGAATTAATCTATAATTATTATATGATGGGTAGAAATTTTCCAATAAGATTTTTTGTCTCTATATAATAGAAACCCAATATCATTTATTTAATTATAAATAGTAATTTATATGCTTTATCTATTAGAAACCACCGAATAATGTTTCTGAGATATAGAGATACCTTAGTCTAGTTGGGTATTATCGATGCATTGATCATGCCATCTCATGATTATCTTCACCAATGTCAGTTTTGAAAATAATGAATAATCCATTTACATTGAATGGTCAGTGCCACAAATATTTTTAAGAGATTAAGGATCGTCTTACATCATCACAGATCATGGTTTTTCCAGAACTAGGGAAAGGGTACATGGTGCATTGCAATGCATCAGGATCAGGATTGGGGTGTTTTCTCAAGAAATGGTACCATGTGGTTGTGTATGGGTCATGATAGTTTATTTTTCTTGTGAAGAACTACCCACCCCAAGATTTTGATATGGAAAAATTGGTTCATCATTTTAAAATGTGGCATTTAAATCAGTTTGGTAATAAATTCACTATGTGTATAGTTTGCAAGAGATTGAATCATATTTTCTCAAAAAAAATTGAATTTTAGGAAGAGGTGGTGGATGTAGTATCTCAGTATGATTTAATATATATTTATGTATACACTGGGTAATGGAAATTTAGTGGTAGATGCATTTTGTAATAATTCAAATGCTAAAGTGGTGAAACATAAATCAGATTTGGGGAATGTGACGTTAGTTATAACAGAAATTAGAAGGAAATGTGAATTCAATGGTGTTACATGAATTTTTGTTTTTCTATCATTGGTTCAAGACTTCACAGGTTTGGTTAATGATGTGTAGCTGTATGATTCAGAGTGTTTGGCTATGAGGTATAAACTCAATGGTGGGTAGACTATGAGGTCCAGAAACTTAATTTGAATTCAGTTTTTTTCATTAACAATTGGATAGTTGTACTGGTTTTTTTTTCATGAAAAACTCCATGGTGATAACCATCATTCAAGATGGGTTTTTTATACTATAATATAGAAAAAAAAATTGGTGTTGAAAGCACAGTTTTGGTGGCCGAGTATGACAAGGAACGTGCCCCTGTTTTTATCAAGAGGCTTGACTTGTTAGCAAGTTGAGGAGAATTAGTATCCAACATGTATGTTGTAGTATTTACCTTTCCCAATGTGGAAGTGGTAGTATATATCAAATTATTATATTATAGGTCTCCCAAAAATGGTCTGGAATCATGATTCTAATGGGTGATAGTAGTTCAGTTCACAATGTAATCCCATTTGGTCCATATCTATAAATATCACAGGTTGGAGGATCTACCCAAAATCAATATTTGAGAGGTGGAAAAGTTGAATGGTATTCTAATTTTGATCGTATCAGATAGAGACATGAGGTTCACATATCATTTCGGGAAATACTTACATTGGGGCCTCGAGATAAAGTTGATGATGAGAAGAGAATATAATCCTCAGTTGGATTGAAAAATATATAGGATGATAAAAATGATAGAAGATGTGTTGTTGTATTTTATAATGGATTTTGGAGGAACAAGGGGGAGACCTTTCCATTGGTGGTGGTTACCTACAACAACTATTATTTGGCCTCCATACGTATGGTCCATCTAGAGAATTTCCTGGGAGTCAACATCATTCTCCACTATGTTGTGTAGAAACAGGGGAAACTTCAATAGTTGGGATATGCTTTGTACAAGAGATGGTGGAGAATATTAAGTTGATCATCAAATATATAGTGAAGATGTTGATTTTTCAGAAATCATATGTGGACCATTGTTGGCATTTATTTCCATTAGAGTCGGGTAATAACATATTCTTGAGAATCTCTCTGAGGTTGGGACATCGTCGGTTTGGGGAGGAGGGAAAGTTATCTACGATATATATTTGTCCTTTTGAGATAATTAAGAGTTATTGGGAGGTGGATAATCAGTTGGCCTTTCCAACACAGTTCATATTGGTGCATAATATGTTTCATGTGTCTCAATTGAAAAAGTATCATCCAGATCATGACCATGTGATTCATTGGGATCATGTTGATCTATAGACTAATTATTCATTGATGCTCATGCCAATGCAGATTGTGGATAGTAAGGATAAATTATTTGATGGTAATTCCATAGATCTAGTTGAATATTGGTGTATACATGGTCAAATTCACAGAGGTGACATGGGAGCAAGAGAAAAAGATGACCGAGCGAAGAATTGAGTACTTAGAGAAATGCGTTTGTTCTCTATTTTCCAATTATGGGAAGTCCAATAGTGGGAAGATTTTAGTACCCCGATTCAAGTTATATAATCTTTATTTATTCCTTTTTAAGTTTTTTTGGTGGCTGGGTAATGTTTATTAGTGTTTTTAATGGTTTTGGGAAGATTTAGAAGTTTTTTAAGGGTAAACGATTTGGGTACATTTTTTGGAAAATGTGCAACAATCCCAGGTAACTGTGAATGTGAATGAAGAATGATGGGGGATGGAACATGGTAAAGGTGCATGGTTTTGAAACTATGTGACCAAAACTGGTAAGCCGTGCAACATGACCCAGTGTACTTCTACACGATTGGCACATGGTTTGACTGATAGTGTGGGGAATGCTTTGGGAAACTAGCAGTCACATAGTTAGTGAATAGTTTGTACAACCATTCAATCTAACCATGAACAACATTAAAAATGGGATTTTAAAAAATGGGTTCACTTGTGATTTACCTAAAATAATTCATTTTTATTACCACTCAAACCCCACTCTATTTTATATTTTATGGGGTTAGGGAAACTCTTCCACTCATCTTGGGTGAGTTTCGTAGTGTTTTCTTGGTGCGGTAAAGGTGAATCTCCTATGGTAAGTCTCCTACCTTGGTTTTTTCATGGTTTTATTTAGATATAATTATATATATAATTATATATATTTTTTCTTGCTCTATATATGTTATAAGTAGATTTACGGTTTTTTTTCTTAAAAAGGAGAGATATGGTCTTGTTGATGTTAGGGAGATGGATTACAAGCGATATTGTGGAGGTTTTACCAAGATTTGGTTTGTGGTTGTGTGGTGGGATGATTTATCCAAACACATAGGTAGGGGAATTCACTATTATCTTTAGTTTTCTAGAACTAAAAGCCTTAATTTCATATTAATTTATTTTCATGAAATTTATTTTGATTTTGATGTGTGATTCTTGGTTGAAACCCATTATTTGATGATCTATTGATTTGGGGGAAAATGGGTTATTATTATCAAATGTTATTTGTTGTAGGATTATAAAATGATAATTTTAAAATCTATAACATCATTGATTTATTTAAAATGGTTTGTAAAAAATTGGTTTTTAATAAAAATACAGTTTTATTAAAATAGGTTTTGGAATGAATAATTTCATAAGGATGTTTTCAATAAATGGGTGATTTATTTAAGTGTTTTGTCCTGTTATGTTGGAATGTTGTTAGTCATAATTAGTTAAT
The DNA here is from genome assembly GCA_963277665.1 of Viscum album. NCBI lineage: Eukaryota > Viridiplantae > Streptophyta > Magnoliopsida > Santalales > Viscaceae > Viscum > Viscum album. The sequence goes on along the minus strand of OY728152.1, from coordinate 1,474,338,664 downwards.
TTGGTTTTGGATATTTTGTTTTGATATGGATTTGGTAATATCGATATTTACAATTATTGTCTTATGTGATATAATAATGGGTTGGATGGGATAGATAGTGAGCTTGAAGGGCCATCATCCAGGATTGGATTGTGGGTGTGAAGTACCACTATAAAAATGGAGATGGGGTTGGATGTGAAATTACACAATCAATGGTAACACTGAGCTTGGGATTGTAGAAAATGGTCACCATGGTTGTAATGTGCATGCAGCCACAAAATCATAACAGGGTTGTTCCCACATGGATTGGAGAGAAACGATAATGAATTTTTTGGTTGTTTCATTGGAATTGTGTCGGTAGGGTAAAAATATATTTAGATTAGGGTGAATTTTGAAGGATGAAAATAGTTTCATTATATTATTGGTTTTATATAATTTTTTATTATATTAATAGCCTTACGGTTCTATCCTAGAGGCGTGTGTAGGGAAGTCATTGGGGGAAAACCCACTGAGTTTTGTAATCATCCCCTTATATTTCATTTGGGGGATTTTATAGATGTTGTATTCGAAGACACATGAAAATGTAAGGTATCTCATTACCATTATGGTGCATCATGATTCTTGGGTGGTATTGGGGTGCAGGGAGCAGGGATATTGGTGTGGAGATGTGGAGTTGTTTCATAGCTTCTTTGGGTTATGTTGTTTTTTTCACTTGGTTCTCCGATTATAGATTATTATGGTTTGGTGGTATAGGTCCTTTGTTATTTCTGAATTGTGAAACATTTTGGACATGTATCTTGTAGTGGTTTTCGTATCTGAACTTTTGGTTTATTTTTTTTCATTCAAAATGGTAAATAATCACTCACTATCCATGAATCTATCAACATTTATTTCCCTCCTTTTTCACCTTAGGGTTGTTTCCAAAGGCTGAGTAGCATTTCATTTCCTTCTCAAGCCAATGGGGAGGGCAAGGATGTTACAATATAAAATAAATTAACTAAGATTTTAATTGGATAATAATAAAAATATTAAAATTTTAACAAATTAAATTAATATATAAATAATATACCTTCAAAAAAAAAGAAATATGAAAAACAAATGAAAAACATAAACATTTTAATGTGGTTTGAATCGTTAGTTCATTCAAAATGGGAATGTTCTTATAAATTTAAATAATGAAAAACATGATAGAAAATGATATCAAAATGTGATTTGAATATCAATTTCTACACCATATCAAATTAATTCCCATAAATAAAGGAAATTATAGTGGAATACATGGGTAATATGAAGTCATATAAATGAAAACTAAATAGAGGATAAAACATCACTAGGTTTTTTCTTCCTTGATTATTCAAAAAATATCTAATATAAGATGTATCAATATGTAATAACACCTCCATTTTTAATCATTCTTATTCCTTTTTTATTTACAAGATGCTCCAATTTACATGTTCCCATTACTCTCCTTCTTTTCCTTTCTATCTAATTAGGAACCCCAAATCCTCTTGATGACATGAATATAATTAATCTATATTAATAACCAAAACAATACACTTTTATTTTTTATATAATTACTCTTGAGTCAAGTGACTATAAAATTATTATTTTCACCAAATAATATAAATATTTTTCATTAAACAAACAATTTATTTTTTTCATAAAATTAAATCCCCATAACACATGCATCATTTGATAAATAACATGTTCTATAATATGGGACATGCTGGGAACCTGTAATACTATGACATAAGATGTTACATTTCTATTAATTCACTTATAAAATTACATTTAGATAATTAAATACATCTCTAGATGATGTATTTTTAATATGTAACATACAATTACCTTATTTATGAGATTAATGATTTCAAGGGTAAAGGAAGTTAATGTTATGATATATAACATTTTCTATAAGAATATTATGATAATTTATGAAATATTTTCTTTCTATGGATCATTATTTATTTAGGGAGTATTATAAAGGAAACCTCAATGCATAATTTTTTATATATTCTACAAGTTACATTATAGTTAATAAAATTGTTTTTATTTATTAAATTTTTTTGTTTACATAATATCATACATTAATGGAAAAAGGTATCTCCATTTTTAGTGTGGATATTTTTATTTTTTTGGACTATATTAAAAGGAAATATTTTATTCAATGTTTCTCAATATTCCTCATCAACAACATTGTTTAAATATTTACTAGACAAAAGGAGTACATTATTTATAATCATCATTTTTCTTCTATCATATCTGTAGAATGATATTGATAAATTATTTAATTTTTAACTACTATTAGATATGTTTGATATTTTCAAAGATGTTTACTATTATCAGGTCAATCCTAATTGAGGGATATGAAAATAATTATATTTTTTAAAATTAATATAAATTAATAATGGTTGATATCAGAAACAATGATATTTTGATATTATTATTCGATATAGGACTAGAGTTAGTGATAAGTGTTTAATGTTATCTGTAATATGAGTTGGAATAAACCTTGGTATTCATTATTAAGTAAATACAGTTACATCATATTTTAGTTTCTAGGATATGCCCTTATTTTTATTGAACGTCAATGAATCTTGGATATAGGGATTTCAACACATTTATCATTGTACATATACTGTGTTTTGGGATATCCAATGAAAAGTTATATATATATATATCATTTGTGTAACACCCCGAGCTTCCACGATATGCTTCTCATTCAATAATGCAATAGCTTGCATTGTATGCAAGTTCGAGTTCTAACACACCGCGAGTAATCAAAGTAGCCGTTATGAATAGTAACAACCACTTTTTAAAATTATAGAAATTTTATATTTCAAAATGGACTTCATTTTTGTATTCGTAATATCAAAATTATCCTAAGTTGATTTTTTTGTAACTTTCTGAGAACTTCCAATTTTTTATGAATAGTGAAAAATACATAAAACAACTTTTTTAATAAAATTATTTATTGTGATAAATTATACTATTTAGTGGTTTTAAAGTATAATTAGAATATATTTTTACCATTTTATCCAATGGTGGTCATTAGAATTAATTTAACATTGAAATTGGACATAAACAATTGCCAATCTTTTGATATAAATTGTTTCTTAAAAACACGCTATTTGTTGTGACAACGGAAATTAATTATAAAATTAATTAATTCAACTTATATGTTTGGAATTTTTTAAAATAGACATCATTTTTGAATTCGGAATATCAATTATAACTTAGGGTGAAATTTTGGCATTGTTCTGAAAAACTTCAATTTTTGATGAATAGTGAAACCACTAAGTGATAGTTAAATAACTGATTTTTCGTTTAAATGAAATATTACCACTTCTGTGATTTGACTTTCAAAAATAAGACATACATGGTTGTCATTAAGAAGTAAAATGTGGTTCAATGAGATTAAAATAATTTTTTGGTAAATAGTAACTTTTATGTTCTTAATCGTGATTAGAGGTAATTAGTGTATTTTAAGGTAAAAATAATGTTTTAATAATATGAGATGATCTTGAAAAATTTCATACTCCTATTTTATTAGTAATGGCCGACCAAGACAACCCGTGGGTCAACTTGGGGACCCCATGGAGCCACATTGGTTGGAAAATGACATTAATATATATTTATTTAATGTTAAAATTAAATTGACACAAACATGAGTTGTTTTACTAAAACCGTATTTAAGTGGGGTAAGACAAGTCCAGATTTTGACTATAAATATTCATTAGAAAGATATAAAAATTTCCTACATCATAGTATTTTTTTTATAATTTTTAGACATTATATAAATTAAATTATTTATGACATCATTATGATACAGTGATGACCTCATTATTTAACGATTTTAATAAAATGAAACAATAATGTACAATCCAAGGCTTAAACTTGTCCAAAGACTATTGTATGGGTAGATTTAGAACCATTATCACCTTATCCACGAATTATATATGTTTGGGACCTTTATAATCCGAAAAGCATTGTATAATAATGTAACATTTTAATCTTTCCAAAAGAGCCCCTCCTCTCCTCTTATAAAAGGCCAACACCTCTACCACCTCATTAACACTTGAAAGCCATTTGGCTCGGCCCAAATCTGCCCAAATACTCTCCCAACTTCCCCCTCTTACTCCTAGAAGCATCACATTGGGCATAACTCTTCCCAAGGAAGCCTCTGGGTCAAATAAGAAAGTGTTACCCGATTTTGAGGTAATGTCTTCTCTAATGTTGTTTTGTTTTATTTTTCTTCTACAACCCCCGAAACTCTTTTTATTCATTTCTTTTGTAAAAAACAACAGTATCCTCTATATAATAGGATGTTTTTATAAGAATTATTCGAGCTACACTTACACACACCTACATCTAATGGTTAATGAACATATGGTTTCTGTGGATGGCGAATTTCTGCCTCACGAAACGATGATTGTTCAACACTCATATAACACCTTCAAAGGTGGAAATTAAGATTTCACTATATTTATATATGATATATAATATGTTTATGTTTTAATTATGCTTCTGTATTTCTCATTTATGGCATACTTTATGATTTCCATTATGGGTAAACGCGATAATTTCATTTTAGGAAGTGCGGACTACCGCCCCCTCAAAGTGATTTGAATCGTTAATTCCATATGTGGGATGTATAAAGGATGGAGTAAATGGTATTATATAATATATTATACTGGAATTATATTATACATTTATATCATTATGATTTCATTCCATTAAATATGAAATAGAAATGAAAGTAGCGTTCATGTGTACGTACGGCTTACCGTCTCCATGAACGGTGCATTTCATTTCTTACCTCTAAATGATACTTAATATTATAAATGAATTTATATACTGGATATATATGATATATATGACATCTAAATCATGAATATAATTCTGGATATAATGGATATTTCACCACATGAACAACTTGTAATTATAAGCAGTTTATTGTTGACTCAAGTACCAAAGATCGACAAAACGACCGTTATTAACATAAATAATTACATAATGTTCATATAATTGTAATAAGTGATATAAAAAGGATAATGAAATTGAAAATTTTTCTTAATAAGGTATATATTAACTCATGTTTATTGTTCAGGAGGTTAAATAATGGTTGAGTCAAGTCAGACACGAGGTAAGGGAATTTCATAACCCAACTTCCATTCTATGGGTTAATCTCCTACTTTAAAATTATGTCATGATATTATTATGTCGTATATTGTATATATACTTTCTTTATGTGTACATATAGTGAATACACATAATAGATATATTTTATTTAAAAATGATCTTTTAAGGGACTTCATCTCAATCTCCATTCATTGAGGCATATTTTGTTTTATACACAAATTTCTTTTGTACAGTGTATAAACCCCTTTGACTTTTACGTTTATTCAAAAGGAATCTTTTTATACGAAGCGTTTTACTAAAAGACAAAAAGGGAATGTTTTTATTTCCATAAATATGCGGCGACAACGACTTCTCCGCTGCCGTGACCATTATTTGAGTTTCGGATTCCTCTTCAAGCCATCATTTTTTTTGATGAAAAATAAATACAATGTTTTAACATTCTTTTATTTTGGTATTGAAAATGGTTTTGAAAGAATTTTTATTATATAAATGTGTTGTATTGATATCTTGTGATTCAAATGTTGAAATTTTATGTTTCCTTTATGAATGTTTTATGTGATACGATTATGTTATGGTTTATGATATGTTTAAACCTATTCATATGAGGAATGTATTGGACTTAATAAGTGATGGGAGGAGCCCGCTATAGCTCCTCGATGCATCGGTAGTTCTCATGAGACAACTCGACGTGGAATTGGCCAAGGCCCTTTCCCAATTTGATTTATGGTTTTGGCCGAGGCCTTATCATTTTAGACGTCTTGGCCGAGGCCTTGACAAAATGTTTCAGAATGTCTGGCATTATATATTCCCTCATTATGAAAGTGGTTATTGATATTGCATGTGATTATTCGACCATTAGAATATCCATGTGAAGAAGTGAATGGAATTATCTCATTTTACTTTTTCCATATTATGTTGAAGTTCATGTTTAAAAGGCTTTTGTTTTAGTTATACATTGCCTTAAATGTTTATGTTTATTGATGAAACCTTCCGCTATATTGTTATCCTTACTGAGCATTTGAGCTCACCCCTTTCAATGTTTTAATATTTTCTAGGATGTGAAGAAGTATTTTATGAATGACCTGTAGGGATAGTCAGAAGAGGATATGAGTGTGGAAAATGAAGACTTTGTTATTAGTTTTTCACTTTATGATGTAATGTAACATTTATGAATGTATCTAGTGTTTCCAAGGCTACTAAACTAACCGGTATTTCGAGATTTGATCTTTTGTGATCATGCCAATGTTACGAAGTATTGCACCGACTCTGGGTAGCTGGGGTCGGGGCGTTACAGTTGGTATCAGAGGCAGTTTAGTACTAACCTTGGAAGCTAGATTTAGATAAACTTTGATTAGAGCACATAGACCAAAGATAGACTTTGGGGATTAGTATAGAAGAACTTCCTAGAATATTGTTATTGTAGAGATTTTGTGAGTTTTCCGAGAATTACATCCCTGTCTGGATACGAGAAGGTAGAGGCATCTTTGGCACAGATGTACCTAGGGGTAAAACCCAAAAAACACCGCTTTGAGCTAGACTCGAACGGGAACTAGTGCACGGCAACGAGCCTTGATGCACTCTTGGTTACGACACTCCCGGGGGATATGCTTAGTATAATTCTCATTTTCTTTACAATCCACTATGAAGGGTTATGAGTATATACTTCCTCAAAGGAAACATTTCTTTTTATGGATTATATCCATAAAGAGTTCAATTTATGTAATGTGTTTTACAAATATGGAATTATGTATTTTATTTCATAAAATAATCTAGTTTATGCCATTGTTTAGAAATGGAGCCTAGTGGAAGGAATGGAAACCGTATCAATGCACGCACTCCGTGTAGGGATTTCCCTCCTGCTCAAGATAATTATTGTGGAGCTAGTGATACAACTGGTGCTGATCAGCTTCTCACCGTACTGGGACAACTCATGCAGGTTATGAATAATAACTTTACTCGTATGGAGAACGCTGATCCGCAACGTGGAGGATCAATGCTAGACCGTTTCATGAGGCAACAACCACCCACCTTCAATGGGAGTACAAATCCTATAGTAGCTGAGTAATGGATAAATTCCTTAGAGAAAATATTTCATGCCTTTGGGGGTAGTGAAAGGGAGAAAGTTGTCATGGCAGTTTATCGCCTCACTGGAGAAGCCGATCAATGGTGGTCATTGATTCAAAACACAAAGGAAGATGAAGAAGTATCAAATATGGAATGGAGAGAGTTCAAAGATCTTTTCTTAGAAAAATACTTTCCACATGACCATCAAGCAGATATGGAAAGACTATTTTTGAGTCTGAGACAAAAGGAGGATGAGAATGTCGTAATGTATGAGGCCAACTTTACAAGGTTAGCGAGGCATGCTGCAGATTATATACGTAACCCAAGAAGTAATATTGATCATTTATTTGATGGGTTAAAATCATTTCTCCGTCGAGCATTAGTCTCACAATCCTTCTCATCATACGAAGATATTGTCTCGTGTGCTATCAAGACAGAAAAGGAATTCTCTAAGTCTTATGACAACAAAGTAAAGCAATATAAGAAGAGAACGGTGGAACAAGAGACAGATAAAGGGGAAAAGGGAAAGAAGGATTTTCCATTATGTGATAATTGCGGGAAGAATCACCCTGGTACATGCCTAAAAGGAATGGGAGTTTGTTATAAATGTGGAGAAAAGGGTCACCAGGCTCGTGATTGCAAGGGAAAGAAAGAGGCTATCAATGTTGAACGCTACAATTGTAGATAAATGGGTCATTATGCAAATGAATGTCCTAAGCGTCAGGGAAACATACCTCAGAAAAGTCCAAGGGATCAAGGACAATCTTATGCTGTTACTACAGTTGAAGCAGAATAACTAATGTATTGGTGCTTTTGGACTCATGGATTATATTCTGGTTATTAGAATAATGTGATATATATATATAAGGATTGTGCTGCAGTACATGTTGATTTCAGTAAGGTTTTAATATGATGAAGGTAATTATATTTTTAGTACGTGACAATAAGAGAAACTTTACTTTGTTTGGGGAATCTGATAAATTGATTTTGGAATTAAGAGACCTTTTAGAGAATGTCTGGACAGAGGTATTTTGGATAACTATAAAGGTTGGAGTGGATTAAGTTGATCTTTGGATAGTATTGTTTAAGGTTAAAAAATTTATGAAGATTATTTTTGGAATATTATATTACTATAGTTTTAGGAAAAGGACAACCTGCAGGATGGGGCATAACCCGTCGCGTCGGACAAAGCTGCAGGAATCGAACCCACAATCATAGTGCGACAGGCCTTTATTTCCTACCACTAGCCTACAGGAAGTCCCTGGTTATTAAAAAATAATTTTACAAATCTAAATGGTATGTGTTAACATTTGGAACCTTATACAATTAGGATAAGTATAATATTTTTCAGTTATATTATCTTTTTGAGTGAAAGATGAGTTGAAGGTTGAAACACTAATTGTCAAGCATAAATATATATATACCTATCTCTTATTCAATGAATAAATAAATTCTTAAACTTTAGTAAATGTATATTAAAACAAAAAAATGTGTTATCCTAATACCTTATGTCTTGTTGAACTGATGATATTTTAAATCAACATAGATTGAAGGCTTTGAGGCCCTCAATTTGACAGTTTATTGTGATTGATGACCTCAATCACTCCCTACAAATATTTACATTTTTCCTCCAATTATATGTCTTTAATTTCCACCAATGTTCTCTTAATCGAGATCATAATTGGGTGGTGAATTTTTCATTTCCCTTTCCCTCTTATTAAGGCTAAATTTTATTAATCTTATTTCCGATGTGGGTTTTCCTCAAAGGTATTTTCTATTTTCAACCTTTTATTTTCAAATAAAAATTTCAAATTGCGAGGATGCAATTTTTTGAAGGAGGGGAGAATGTAACACCCCGAGCTTCCATGATACGCTTCTCATTCAATAATGCAATAGCTTGCATTGTACGCAAGTTCGAGTTCTAACACACCGCGACTAATCAAAGTAGCCGTTATGAATAGTAACAACAACTTTTTATAATTATAGAAATTTTATATTTCAAAATGGACATCATTTTTGTATTCGTAATATCGAAATTATCCTAAGTTGAATTTTTTGTAACTTTCTGAGAACTTCCAATTTTTTATGAATAGTGAAAAATACATAAAACAACTTTTTTAATCAAAATATTTATTGTGATAAATTATACTATTTAGTGGTTTTAATGTATAATTAGAATATATTTTTACCATTTTATCCAATGGTGGTCATTAGAATTAATTTAACATTGAAATTGGACATAAACAATTGCCAATCTTTTGATATAAATTGTTTCCTAAAAACACGCTATTTGTTGTGACAGCGGGAATTAATTATAAAATTAATTAATGCAACTTATATGTTTGGAATTTTTTAAAATAGAAATCATTTTTGAATTTGGAATATCAATTACAACTTAGGGTGAAATTTTGGCATTGTTCTGAAAAACTGTAATTTTTGATGAATAGTGAAACCACTAAGTGGTAGTTAAATAACTGATTTTTCATTTAAATGAAATATTACCAATTCTGTGATTTGAATTTCAAAAATCCGACATACATGGTTGTCATTAAGATGTAAAATGTGGTTCAATGAGATTAAAATAATTTTTTGGTGAATAGTAACTTTTAAGTTCTTAATCGCGATTAGAGGTAATTAGTGTAGTTTAAGGTAAAAATAATGTTTTAATAATATGAGATGAGCTTGAAACTTGTAATAATAATATTTGATGAGTAATGGCAGACCAAGACAACCCATGGGTCAACTTGGGGACCCCATGGAGCCACTTTGGTTGGAAAATGACATTAATATATATTTATTTAATGTTAAAATTAAATTGACACAAACACGCGTTGTTTTACTAAAACAGTTTTTAAGTGGGGTTAAACAAGTCCAAATTTTGACTATAAATATTCATTAGAAATCTAAAACGATTTCCTACATCATAGTATTTTTATTATTATTTTTATACATTAAATAAATTAAATTATTTATGACATCATTATGATACAGTGATGACCTCATTATTTAACGATTTTAATAAAATGAAAAGATAATGTACAATACAAGGCATAAACTTGTCCAAATACTATTGGATGTGTATATTTCGAACCCTTATCACCTTATCCACGAATTATATAAGTGTGGGACCTTTAGAATCCGAAAATCATTGTATAATAATGTAACATTTCAATATTTCCAAAAGAGCCCCTCATCTCCTCTTATAAAAGGCCCCCACCTCTACCACCTCATTCACACTTTCAAGCCATTTGGTTCGGCCAAACTCTGCCCAAATACTCTCCCAAATTCCCCCTCTTACTCCTAGAAGTCTCACATTGGGCATAACTCTTCCCAAGGAAGACTTTGGCTCAAATCAAAAAGAGTTACCCAATTTTGAGGTAATGTCTTCTCTAATGTTGTTTGGTATTATTTTTCTTCTCCAACCCCCTAAACTCTTTTTATTAATTTCTTTTGTAACAACACCAATATCCTAAATATACTAGGATGTTGTTATAAGAAGTATTCGAGCTACACTTACACACACCTACATCTAATGGTTAAAGAACATATGGTTTCTGTGGATGGCGAATTTCTGCCTCACGAAACGATGATTGTTCAACACTCATATAACACCTTAAAAGGTGGAAATTAAGATGTCACTATATTTATATATGATATATAATATGTTTATGTTTTACTTATGCTTCTGTATTTCTCATTTATGGCATACTTTATGATTTCCATTATGGGTAAACGTGATAATTTCATTTAAGGAAGTGCGGACTACCGCCCCCTCAAAGTGATTTGAATCGTTAATGCCATATGTGGGATGTATAATGGATGTAGTAAATGGTATTATACACTATATTATACTGGAATTATATTATACATTTATATCATTATGATTTCATTCCATTAAATATTAAATAGAAATGAAAGTAGCGTTCATGCGTACGTACGACTTACCGTCTCCATGAACGGTGCATTTCATTTCTTACATCTAAATGATACGTAATATTATAAATGAATTTACATACTAGATATATATTATATATATGACATATAAATCATGAATATAATTCTTTATATAATGGATATTTTACCACATGAACAACTTTTAATTATAAGAAGTTTATTGTTGACTCAAGTACCAAAGATCGACAAAACGACCGTTATTAACTTAAATAATTACATAATGTTCATATAATTGTAATAAGTGATATAAAAAGTATAATGAAATTGAAAATGGTTCTTAATAAGGTATATTTTAACTCTAGTTTATTATTCAGGAGGTTAAAGAACGGTTGAGTCAAGTCAGACATGAGGTAAGGGAATTTCATAACCCAACTTCCATTCTTTGGGTTAATCTCCTACTTTCAAATTATGTCATGATATTATTATGTCGTATATTTTATATATACTTTCAATATGTGTACATATAGTGAATACACATAATAGATATATTTTATTTAAAAATGACCTTTTAAGGGACTTCGTCTCAATCTCCATTCATTGAGGCATATTTTGTTTTATACACAAATTTCTTTTGTATAGTGTATAAACCCCTTTGACTTTTACATTTATTCAAAAGGAATATTTTTATACGAAGCGTTCTACTAAACGACAAAAAGGGAATGTTTTTATTTCTGTAAATATGCGGCGACAACGACTTCTCCGCCGCCGTGACCATTATTTGAGTTTAGGCTTCCTCTACAAGCCATCATTTTTTTGATGAAAAATAAATACAATGTTTTAACTTTCTTTTATTTTGGTATTGAAAATGGTTTTGAAAGAGTTTTTATTATATCAATGTGTTGAATTGATATCTTGTGATTGAAATGTGGAAATGTTATGTTTCCTTTATGAATGTTTTATGTGATACGATTATGTTATGGTTTATGATATGTTTAAACCTATTCATATGAGGAATGTATTGGACTTAATAAGTGATGGGAGGAGCCCGCTATAGCTCCTCGATGAATCGGTAGGTCTCATGAGACAACTAGACGTGGAATTGGCTGAGGTCCTTTCCCAATTTGATTTATGGTTTTGGCCGAGGCCTTAATCATTTTTGACGTCTTGGCCGAGGCCTTAACAAAATGCTTCAGAATGTCTGGCATTATACATTCCCTCATTATGAAAGTGGTTATTGATATTGCATGTGATTATTCGACCAGTAGAATATCCATGTGATGAAGTGAATGGAATTATCTCATTTTACTTTTGCCATATTATGTTGAAGTTCATGTTTAAAAGGCTTCTGTTTTAGTTATACATTGCCTTAAATGTTTATGTTTATTGATGAAAGCTTCCACTATATTGTTATCTTTACTGAGCATCTGAGCTCACCCCTTTCAATGTTTTAATATTTTCCTGGATGTGAAGAAGTATTTTATGAATGACCTGCAGGGACAGTCAGAAGAGGATATGAGTGTGGACTATGAAGACTTTGTTATTAGTTTTTCACTTTATGATGTAATGTAACATTTATGAATGTATCTATTGTTTCCAAGGCTACTAAACTAATCGGTCTTTTGAGACTTGATCTTTTGTGATCATGCCAATGTTACGAAGTAAGGCACCGACTCTGGGTAGCTGGGGTCGGGGCGTTACAATTTGCATTACCAAATGTTTCTATCTATAATATCATTTGGTAACATATTCAATATGGTCACACAAACATAAGTGATTTTTAATATTTTATCATTTAATATGTCATCATTTTACATTTTTTTGATCATTAAATAAAACTAAATTAAAATACAAATTTTATAAACATTAATATATTCATAAAACTATTACACATTTGGGTTTTAGAAAAACATTCACTATGATCATCAAAATTTAAAATTAATTATTTTAGTATTATTTTTATAATGGTTATAAATTTAATCAACGAGAAGTAATTTTTAATATCAATATACAATGGCCAAAATAAGAATTCAAATTGAAAACCTTATGGATTGATATAATTAAACCACCATAAAAAAATTGTCTTATGTAAATAGTTATAGTTATACATGGGATTACTATAATCGATACTAAAAGATAACTATATGAACCTCTTATCTACAAAATATCAATGAAATATTTAGTTTTTGACATGGTAGTTGGATGTGTAAATTTTAGTGAAAATTATTTGTCAAATAATACATAGTTTCTCATTATTAAATATAATTCATTAATAAAAAATTTAAATGATTTTCAATTAATTACAAAAAAAAATTGAAAATGTCAAGGGGATATTTATTCAATATTTAAGAATTTATTTGGAAATAATTTTATTTTAGAGAGGAAAAATTGATCGTAATGTTAAGACATCCCATTATTCTACATTTTTCATCATGCCGCTATTTAAAATAAAAAAAATACCATCTTAAATCAGATTACCTGAAATGTTTTCAAAAATATAAAAAATTATGACAATAAAAATTATCTAGATTACCAGAGATGAAAAATATATCATGGAGATAGTAAAAAAGTTTCATAATAATTGGGAATCCATTTAACCAAAACATACAACATTGCATGTCTTCCAATTATTTAACTCATCGAAAATCACCTTGTAAATTTATACTATGACTTATGTTTTAATGTGGTTTATAATTGTTCATTTTATTTCTATTCAAATATAATTTATATGATTGTATCTTGATTTCTTTTTTAAAGGGAAATATTATTATTCAATTCTTTTTCTATGATTATGTTTTGTAGGTGATGGAGATTGGGAGTATCTTTCTATTATTATTTGGTTCTATATTTTATCATTTTTTAATTAATCAAGAAAGGATCCCCTTAATTGATAAATTTATCATAGAGTATATTTTATTACAAATATTAAAGTTGTGGTCTGTGGTTTTCACCGTAAAGGAAGACCGGGTTTTGATTTATGCTAGGTTTAGTGTGTTACTCTTCAAATCATTAATGTCATTTTATCTTGATGAATTCATAGTAACTGAACCATCCTTTAAATGAGTATGAAATATATATATCATATAATTTATGTCTTATGATACTTTTAAGTGTTTCATTTTTAATAAAATGAATTTTTCTAAGTTGGAAATAAATAACCATGTGTTGGAAATATTTTCTTCTGATTAATATTACTAAAGAAAATAATTTCGTAGTATTTTAAAGGGGTTTCTGTAATATTATTAGAAATTTTAAATTTGGTTTCATTTGAAGTAAATATTTAATATGTTATTTTTTATGTAGTGTTATATAGGTTATTCCATGTTTGGGTTCAAATTAAATAAAATATTTTATTTGAGGGGTTAATATTTCCACTTCATGGCGTCTTTTTTTAATTGGTATTGGAAAATCATTTATTAATTAATGATGGTTAATTTTTTTGAGAATATGATGATTTTAGGATGATTCAAGATTAATATTATTCAGTTATTTTTATTTTATCCTATGTGATTTAATTATTACTTTTAGTAATTTTTTATTTATTTAGACCACATATTAATGAATTTTTTCATTTACATATCAGGTTTGGGTTGTAATTTTGATTATATATGGTTTTATAGTAAAGTAGAGACCATTATGGTAGGGTAACCCCACCTTATTTTTTTGTTTAAATCATTAAATCTATAAATATTTTGTTTAAAGACTTCAATTATATAGGATTATCCATTGTGTTTTTAGTAATTTCCAACAAATTATGTCATGAATAATTTTTTTGTATATACTATTTTTTCAGTTGTGAATTTATAACAAACCTTATCATTACAAGCCGGAACATTTTCAAGAGAATTTGAATTTAAATATTTTGATCAGGGAGAAGGATTTTTTTTATCCTGCTTTAACTAGTTTTAGTATATTACAGGATTGGTTTTTCAGTGAAAGGATACTTAGAGAAATCTATATGGTGTCAATGGTTGAATTATATTGTTCGTAAAGGTCATGTCGTGATGGTTCTTGTCCTAATGGTGTAAAAAACTACATAGAATTAGTCACATAACAAATGGAATTGGTCATGAAATTATGAGGCTTGGTCGAGTGATCAAGCCATATACTTGGGGGTTACTCGCACAGCTACATACCCAGCTTGGTCCCATTGTGATGTGTTTAGGATAGTGGTTGACCCCTATATTTAAGGATTGGTCAAACCAAAATGCACATGTGTCTCACCTATACTAGTGTACCAACCAATTTTTTAAAGGGATCAATGGAAATGTAAGGTCTCATATTTTAAATTTATTTTTTGAAAAAATTATATGGATTGATTTCGAGACCAGGAGCTGAGACATCGTGTGATAGATTCCCATATAAGGGCACTTCAGACACAATTGAGCTCAGAGAGGCAGCTTAAATTTAGGCATGACTTAATTTTGGTTAGCGTTCAGATTCTTTGTAAATGATCAAAATGATGTAATCCTTGTTAAATAATATAAATGAATTTTCATATGATGAAGAGACAAATTTATTTTAATTATTAATTTTTTATAAATTTATGGTTATCATAATAACCATGTTATTCCACTAAGACAATGAGAGAACTCCCTCGAAAATCAATGATAGATCGTGGATCAACTATCAATGCACATCTAGTTCAAAGGAACCTCGCAGATGATGATGACACAATGATCATCCTTCATTAGTAACTGATCCAAATCAATTTAGGTTGGTTTATTTCTTTTTACATTAACCAATTCTGTATTCTCGCGATGAATGAAGGTCAATCCACGAGTGGATTGATCCTTATTTCGATCGTTGGGATATGGTTATTAGATTGCAAAGATTATTTTCATGAGTTTTAATCTTTGATCTTCATCATAATTCTAATGATAACTGATTAAGGAAGACACAAACAAAGTACAAGTTCTATCCCTCAGGGTGTTCGTCATTCTTTTCACTCCACCTTTCTTGGGGTTCTTCACCATTGGACCCTCATGGTTGTTGGTCGACTTGTAGAGAGGAAACGAATTCAATAAGACCCCCAATTAGAGGAAAACAAAAACTGAGGCTGAATATATATAGATCAAGACCCCATATTTATAGGTATGCATTCATTTATGAAATATGAGAATTAGAGGTGGACATATGTTCTATGTAAGGGACCACTAGTGTGGGTCTCTCACGGAGCTCTGACAAGGTTGTATTAAAATAGAACAATGACTGAAGGTGGTGAACTCAGAAGATGGTGGTGGTAATGGTGTGGGTCGTGGGACAAAGCAGAACACATATTGGGACTTAGAGGAGTGTGACATGAGGTATGGGGTATAGAGGAGCCACATGATGTGGCGGTGACAGCATCCATGTGGGAAGCCCCTGGCGACTGCGTAGGCTGGGCCATGTAGCCCGCACGCAAGCATGCTGCTATAGGGATGATGGGCCTAGCCCATGAAGGATAGGATGGGCCAGAAAAATATGGGTCGTGCATGGAAAAGTGGTATGACCCAGGTGGAGTAGGTCGGGTCGGACCAGGATACAGTCAACTATGGCAGTCTAGCTTGATTAATCATCTATCTATTTATTATATGCCCATGTTAGTTTTTAGTGTGACTGACCATGGATGTCAACCACCATGATCCGTCCGTGGGCATTGTGCCCCCAACCTCTAAAACATCCAAGAATCATAAAATTTAAATGGTTTATTATTTTGTCGAGTGTCTTCATCATTGGGACCTTGATGATGATAAAATCCTTTTGAGATGATGTGGTGTGTTTTTAGCTTGAACTGATAGAGGTTGAGGATTTTCCCTTTGGTCCTGTCTTCAATGGTTAAGTATAGAATTACGTATAAATTGTTGGACTATAATCACCTATAAAGTATGAGTACTAGATAGAGATATGAATCCTTCCCAGTCCTCCAGAGTTTTTTTTCATGATTACTGTTATCCCCCAGGGTTTCCAAGTGTGATCCCCTACAATGAAAATTGATCTAGATTGGGTACGTGGAATCCACTATTGTATCAGGCGTGATCTGTGGTATCTCTCAGAGTGTCTAGGTGTGATGCCCTCTCTGTGGTATCATCGTATTCCTTTAATAATATGTTCTCATTTTGGAAGGGCCAGAATGAGATATACCTCTTCTTGAGAATCTATGATTATATCTTGGCTCGATGAGTGATTTATCCATGAACGAGTTTTCTTCAAGCAGAATCTTGTTGTCGGTGATTTTTTGTTATTTACCTCTTGATCATGTGTCCATAATTATGTATATCTAGATATTTTTGTTAAATGTCTTCTTCACATATACATTTTTGTAGCTAACTGGTATATTTCCATCACGGTATTTCCTTTGTGGTATTTCCATTGTGGTCCCAGGGTGTCCAACTGAGTATTGTTTCACTAACCCCTGAATGGTCTTTTCTTTCATGTGTGGTATCTTGTTCATACGATTGACTTTATAAAGTAGTATTAGGTGGACCAAGACCTGGCGGTTTTTAGTGAGTCAAGAAAGATGATGTGTGATTGTAAGACATCAGACATTAATCCCACAACCATTTCCCTTTGGTTGTATTAGGTAGGGTTTTCTATAGATTATTTTCAAGAACTTGTGTATTCACATTTCTAGGATGGGATGACGTGGTAAACACTTCATTGTGTTTTGTAGGTTTTTAGTGACCCTTTTTTGTGGGCTTATTTTCTATCACTATTTAAAATATTGTACTTCATGTCTTACTCTATTGTGGGATCTTAGTCGTTTGCATGCATTATTTACATAGAGTTTTTTACATTTCATCATTTGTGGCTTGGATATGTGTGTGTGAATACCTATATGTACATATGTTAATTCCCCTAATTTGTGAGATATTCCTACTTTGTGCTAGTAACCATTCCCCTGCCTATTAGATGGGGGCTTGGGGTAGTCATAATATGAGCCCCTATGGGACAGGTTGTGAGAGAGTCGTATTCGAGGGGGTCAGATCAATATTGGGACTGGGAGTGTATGAGGTTGGTTAGGGGAAACTGTGTTATGTGTTTTGAGATCATATTTTAGGCTAGTGACACTAGTGTTGGTGCGACAACCAACATATCCATACACCATGACTTTGATTGCGTAAATCTCAACTCATACATGAAAAAACTCATTGTAGGGAAATACAATTGTTCATTCATCATATAAGAGTAGTTGTGCCTTCCATGTCATTCTTCAAAAAGCTCTCTATGTATAATCATTTGAATATGGTACATCTTGTTTTATTTCAGGATGCCTCCACATAAATAGCCAGCCTCGATTCCACTACATGATCATGGGGAAGATCCTCTTAGTGAGAATGCATCAATACATGGGAATGTACTAGAGATAGCACCTCAAGGTTGATTACTAGTAGTACCAACACCTATAGAACAACAACTACTACCATCACTGTTAGCTGAGGATAAACGTATGATGAGTGCATTGCACTAGTATTATAGTAAATGACCTCCCAGTTTTGTGGTGAGCTAGACCCCCAGTTGGATGAGTATTGGCTTGAGGTAGTCACCCATTTTTTTAAACTTTGGAATACACCTTCTGACCAGATGGTTGTCCTTAACGTGAACATTCTTTAGAGATATGTGGGGAAATGAAAGAGCATGGTGACACTGTCTCACGACGAGACATCTTTCTCAGGGATATACTTTGATCATGTATTCATAGAAGAGTTCTATCCAGCCACGTTGTGGTCTGTTTTCATACAAGAGATTCTATATCTGCAGTAGGGTAGTATGACTATGGAAGAGTATTCAACATGTTTTACTGATCTTTTGGCCTTCTCCACAACCTTGTTGTGAGACCAGTTCTTCTGGGATTGGATCTTTGAGATTTTCTTATGCTTGAAATCAAGTATTTAGTTCCATCCATTAGCATTCCTAATTATTCTAGGATACTTTAGATAGATCTAGTATTGTAGAGATTTCTATCAGTGTGGACACCGATAGTGGGATCATGGATTGAGAACTGCATAGAAAAGTCCTCAACAACATGAAAATGACAGTTTTCATGGGGAATCGCGTTGGTCTGATACTTTGGGGGGAAATCCCAATATGTAGGGTTAGTGGTGTAGGGATCCCTATATGAGTTGAATTAGCCTAGGGACATGTAGAGTTACACATGTTTCAATCGGGGACATCTATCATGAGATGTCCATGACCGTCATATTGTTGATCAAAATATGGTCAGAGGAACACTAAGGTAGAGGCAAAGACAAGAGATGTGTGGTTCATAGGGTAGATGATAGGGCAGATGAGTAGGTATTGTACGATGTCGTGGTAGGAGGTTTGACCCATTACCACTACCACACCCATTTGGTCCACACCAGGCATAGGGAATTGGTGGATAATGATGAATATAGCTTCAGTTGATGGAGGATTTTGACCTAGGGGATCCATGGTTGATTTGAGATATGATCTATGTCATTTATAATTTAGATACAATTTTGATAAAAATAGGATATATGCATTCTTATCATTCCATTAAACTTGTTTGAGGCTCAGAGATTCTAGTTGATCATTTTACTCAACATTTATTCTTATAGACCTATATATGATTAGATTAGATGATAACACACTAGTGTTGATAGTGTGTTCATACTATTGGAGGTGAGAGTTTCAATGGGGATCTCTTGGTAGCATCATTGAGGCCTTACGAAATCATTCTTGGTAAGGACTTTTTATTAACAATTCATTCTCAGATTAACTATTTTATGCATAGAGTGAGTTGATTCTATAATAATGGAACCATGTTTTCGTTCGTTGGTTAAAGGAAAACACATACATTATAGGATGGGATCACACATAAGAGGGTTAATTTGAATACTCATCAGTTGTCTAGCCTCACCGATGTGTAGTAGATCATCTGATTCCATAGTTTTCTGTAGTAGTGGAGAAGTATGCGGACGTCTTACTGAAAATGTTATAGGTTTACCTACACATAGAGAGATGTAATTATGCATTGATATATAACCTATGGTGACTCTAATATCTACATGTTCATATCATATGGCTCTCGTAGATCAACGCAACCTAAGGTTACTGTTGGAGGACTTGTGGATGAAAGGGTTTTTTAATCCTAGTGTTCCACCCAAGGAATACCTAGTTTTTGTTTTCTATTATGGTAGATGGTATATTGATTTTATGATTAGATTATTGGTGCTAAAACGGGTGAACCTGAAAAACATGAATTTTCTACCAAGAATCGATGTTCTCTTTGATCCGTTGAAAGGGGTGTGGTGGATCTTGATGACCGACCTCAGATCATGCTATCACTATCTATAAGTGTGTGATGAGGATATACCTAAGATGGATTACAAGTGTTGTTAAAGTCACCATGCATATTTGGTGATGCATTTTGGCTTGATGAACTCCTTAACAATGTTCATGGGACTCATGAACCATATCATTCATCATTACATAGACTTGTTTTTCATTGTGTTCATCAATGACATAATAGTGTACTCATCATCATAGGAGCATCATGCTAGATACATGAGAATGGTTCTGGATCTACTTTGAGAGAACCAATCTATGGGAAGCTCTTGAATTGTAATTTCTAGATTCAAGATGTCCATTTTCTTGGACACATCATCTTAGAGGCTGGAGTTCTAGTGGATCCAGTGAAGGTTGATATAGTGCTTGCTTGGGAGCAACCCAGGAGTGTGATAAAGGTGTGTAGTTTCCTTGGGTTGGTAGGGTACTATCGAAGGTATTTTCTTGACTTCTATATAGTATAATCGACATGGAATTATTTGGCATGAAATGGGAAGCATTTAATGTGGACATAGAATTTCCATCATTGCATTCAAGAGCTGAAGTAGAGGTTAACAAGCGCTCCCATTTTGAGATCACCAATAGAGGGCATCAAGTATGTGGTGTTTTGTGATTCATCAGGGACCAAGAATGATTTTTTATGGATTCATGAAAAATCAGTGACTTCCAATGGTTTTCGAAACGTGAGACCACATGTGTAAAACTATGTGACCCATGATCTTGAGTTAACAGTAGTAGTCTTCTCATTGAAAATGTGTTGACACTACTTGATGGGAGAGTAGTTTATTTTCAACTCCAATCACTATAGTCTCATGTATATATTCTCATTCAATGATCTAAATTTGAAATACTGGCTATGGATAGTTATCCTCCAACATTATGACTTTGATATTTTTTATACTCCTTGAATGGGGAACTTGGTGGCTGATTCTCTTAATAGGTGATCCAATTCATAATTATTGATCAAGGAGTTAGTGCAGTTATCCATGTTGTAGGTGTCCTTTGTGAATGGTTATGGAGAAGGATAACTCAATTTAGTGTTTTTACACCAATACTTATATAGAGATTCAGGGAGGCAATGCATGGGGATATCCATTACTAGACACTACATGTTCAATTTTTCTCAGGGCATTCTCCTAATGGATATTTGAATGGTGTGGAGAATAATATTTTTTTTATATGGTGCATTGATGTACTAGTGGAATTATGTAAGGGTGTTTTAGGGAGTTACATATGTCCCCTTTGGTGGAACATCCAATTGTGTTGAAGATGTATCAGGACCTTCGATGCCAGTTTTGGAGGCCAAGAATGATGAAGGGAGTGGTGGAGTTTCTCTCTCGATGCCTAACTTTTTCCCCAGTGAATACTGAGCACCTGAATCCAATAGGTTTATATCAACCCCTTGAGGTGATATAATGGAAGTGTTATGGGTTATCGATGGACTTTTTTATCAGTTTGCCACTTACATCTAGGAGACATGATGCCATTTGTGTGATCATTGACTGACTCACCATGTTATTCCACTTCGTAGATATCTGAGAGATGAGTTCATTAGAGAGCTTGGGATGCCTTTACATTCATGAGATAGTTCTACTCCATGGATGTCCATCAACTATATTTTTAGATCATGATGCATTATTTACAACTTGGTTGTGGGAGGTATTATAGTAGGCTTTTCTGACTCAGTTACGCTTGATCATAGTGTATCAACAATAGATGGATGACCGAAATGAGGAAACCATTTAGGTTCTAGAGGAAATGTTGAGGGAATTCATGTGTGACTTTGGGTGTATTTTGGAGGATCACCGACCAGTTGAGGTGTTTTCAGATGACATTATCTATTACTCCACCATTATTATTGCATCGTTTGAGTCATTGAAAAGGTGACCCTACTGGTCGACCCTTTGTTGGTTCAACCCTGGAGTGTCAACACTCATGGTGCTAGAGTTAGTATTTACTACACCAAAGAAGGGGAAGAAAATCCATGATTATATGGAGATTGAGTATATTTGACAAATGTTTTATTCTGATAGGGGGAAGAATAATTTGGAGTTTTGGGAAGGATACTGGGTGTTCCTTCGGTTATCACCTCGATATGGATTACAAATATTTATCCATGGTTTTAATATATCTTCAAGGATAATTAGACCTTTACATATTATGAGTAGAGTTGGTGTGGTGGCTTACCACAAGGATCTACCAATATTTTTAGAGCATGTGAATGATTTCTTCCACATGTCATATCTAAGTAGGCACATTCATGACACCTCATACATCATTTATTGGGGTAAGCTAGACATCATGTTTTTTGAGACATTAATGAAGTTTCCTGTGGAGATCGAGGATCAGCATGAGAGGATCCTTCATCAGTATTCAATTCCATTGGTGTGTGTTTGGTGGTAGCATGAGAATATCCAATAGAGGACAAGGTAGCGGGATGCAAAGATTAATGCTCAGTAACATAATCTATTTGGGTAGCCATAGTTTTAGATTTTCAGAATGTAAATCCCCAAGGTTTGGATAATGAAATGTCTCATATTCTCCATGTATAATTTTTTAGATATTATATGGTTTTATTTCAAGACCATGTGCTGAGAGGAATTGTGATTTTGAGGCTTAGTTTTCCCAAAATAATTGTTAGAAAATTGTTTAACATTTAATTCAACATGTAAATAGTTTTCCTAAATAAGTGAAATAACTATTAATTGGGTGTCCAGATATGAAATCAGAGGGAATTGTTTAGCTTTGATAGATTTCTTTACAATTGGAAGAACTCTACGAGGGTTGGCAGATGAATTCTATGGAAAAGATCGAAAATGGCGTAATCGTCAAGAAATAATTAAAATAAATTTTTGAATGATGTTGTGAAACTTTTCCTTTTATTATGTATTTTTATGAGTTTAGGGTTATCACCATAACCATGGAATTCATCTTATACATGAAGATGATATCTACAAATGAAAGGTGATGGATCATGGATCGATGATCTATTAACATCCAATTCGAAGGAACCTCACTGACAATAATGATAATGACACAATGATCATAATTTTTCAGTTACTTATTCAAATCGAGGTACATCAATTTATTTCTTATTCATTTTTCCAGTTCTTTATTTTCATTATGAAGGCAGGTTAATCCAATAAGAGGTTTATCCGTGGTTTAATCCTTGGGGGATCATTATTCAATTGGTGGGATTATTTCCCTGAGTTTTCATATTCGATATTACTCCTCAATCTAATGAGAATAGATTGAGGTCGATGTGAATAATTTTCAAGATATGTTCCTCAGGGTGTTCTTCAATCTTTTCTCTCCTTTTTTCTAGTGTTAATTAATTATTGGACAGTCATGGACATAGATTGACTTTCCCAGAGGCTCTGAATGAATTCAAAACCAAAAATTAGAGGAAAATAAAAACACATGGTGTGTCTATTTATAGCAGGACCAGAGCGTTCCTGATATGCCTTCATTACAGAAATCCATGCATCAATGGTGGCTAGATGGTCAACAGAAGGGACCATTGATGCAGTTCTGGTGTGGTGGTCCTATTAGGTGGTGTGGCAGTGATACAAAGACCGAAGGTGGTGACCACTGAAGATGACGATTGCAATAGTGCGAGCCATGTGGGATATAGCGGAGAAAGCCACATAGTATGCAGATGATCTGGCCACATGACATGCCAGAGTAGAGTCGAGGCTGGGGAGGAGTGTGATGTAGGGTTGGGGAGGTATAGGATCAATTGGATGTATTATAGAGGGTGGATGAATGGGAAAAGGGTTATAACCATGTAGGTCGGGCTTGGTGTCCCGCTTGTGAGCGGTTTAGTCTAGGGTAGGTCGGCCAGCCCTAGGCAGAACTGGCTAGGAAAGACAAAGACAGGTCAGGCCTGAAAAAGCATGCCATCTGAGGTGGATTATATTAGGTCATACCCAATGGGTCAAGTCATACCTAGGGTGGTCAGAGCAGGACACATTTGTTTGTGGTGGTCGGTCATGAGCCAATGTCGATCTAGCTATCACATAGCTGTGGAATTTGGTGGTGCGGTGACCATAGTCCTAGTAACCCCCCATTATTTGATAATTAAAACCCCATTAACATTCAAATGTTATTTCCATCAGATGATCCGTCTATAGAATTGGGACATGTACGACAAGAATGTTCTTCAGAGCTGATGTGGTGAGTTTTTAACATGGTCTAATAGAGGTTGAGAGTGTTACTTTCTGTCCTTTACTTAAGAGTTCAATATAGTATTACATAAACACCACTTGAATATATTACCCTCTATATTGTGAGACCACGATAGAGTCAATAATCCCTCCCATGTACTGGAGTGTGATCCTATATAACCCATAGTGGAATCTTTGGGATTACACAAACTCAATGAGCAGGGCATTGATCCTTGAAATAGTAAGAAACATCGATAGGGTATGTGGTATCCCCAAAATTTTATGAGTGAGATATGTGGTATACCCTATGGTGTTTGAGCATGATCCATTCTATTATTAATTGACCTAGATTGGTTATGTGTTTCACCCAATATATATGGGTGTGATCCATGGTATCCCTCAACATGTTTGTGTGTGATTCCATTTATGTGGTATCATGATCTTCCATGACCAAAAAATTTTCATTTTGGTAGGGACCAAATGTGATAGAACTCTTCATTAGCGTTTCCAATGATATCATGGATCAAGAACTGAGTTGCCCTGAAATAATCATGCTTCGAGAAAAATCATGTGGATGGTTATTAGTTATGACTTTCCTTTAGACATTGTATTTTTAATTGATTATATTTGGTCATTCTTTTTATATGTGTTGTTCACAAATACATATTTGTTGATGGTTGGTATATTTCCTTCATGGTATCTTTTTAGTGGTATCTTCTTAGTGGTATTTCCTTCTTGGTATTTCCTTTATGTTGTTTTATTTTTGGTATTTCCTTTGTGATTTTAGGGTGTCCTAGAGTGTATTGTTTTAGTCACCCCTATATGGGCTTTTCCCGCACATGTCGTGTCGTGCGCAGATGATCATCTCTTTATTGGAGTCCTAGGTGGACCAGTACCTAGTGATGCTTTGTGTATTCAGATAGATGAGGTGTACCCCTGCGACATTAGACAGTAATCCCAGAACCATTTTCCTTAGGTCGAAACTTGTAGGGATTTCTGTATATGAGTTTCAGGAACATTTCCATTCACTTTCCTAGACTGGGATGATACAGGAAACACTTCACTATGGTTAGTTCGTTCTTTATATACTCAGATTGATAGGATTATATTATGGACCTCTTTACATTAATATACTTCATTTCATAATATTATGTGTGATCATAGTGGTTTGGATACATTGTTTACCTAGTGGCTGTACATCTCAACATTTGTGGCTTGGAGGTGTGTTTGTGCGTGTGTACATGTACTTAGAATAATTCCTACCATTTGTGAGGTATACCTATTCGGTTCTAGTCACTAGCCCCTACCATACTTTTGGATTTAAGGGTGTAGTCATAGGATGGGATCCTCTAGGATAGTTCTTGAAAGGTTATTTGTGGGGATTTCAAATTTGTACAACCACTATGGATTTTTATATTTGGGATATACAGACGATAGGAGCTGATCTATCTTCCCCAAATTTCTGTCCCCTTTATCTTGAATAAATATAATGAATTTTGAGGGTTTTAAAATCATACATTATTAGCTAAATCCCTTCACCATATCATATATATATATTTAAATTTTTATCAATTGGTTAGGGTTTTAGGGTGTTGTTTCCTATGATGCGTAGTGGGATCATTTCACATGATGTGTTTTTGTCTATAACTTTTAATAAGGGTCTCAAAATTATATATTTAGGAATTCATTTATTTTTTCCAAAATTAATGTCCATCAATTTTTTTATTTAGGGGGCTTCATGATTTCTTATATAATTAGTTGATAATGATGAACTGTCAATTATTTTGTCATTTTTATCAAATCATTTCATATAATATAAATTTGAAGGCTATGAACTAGTTTCCTTCATGTGGTGATTATGAACTCCCTTTAATATTTTCCACGATCCATATTGGGGGTCTAGATTAGGGTTAGTTTAGGTTTCTTTTGGATATCTACCTTGATATTGTAATCACTTGTTTATTGGTGAGAAAATCAAAATCTTAGAATCAGATGAAATTAATAATTGAGCAGAAACTGGCATTAGAAACAATCATTGTAAAAATAACTTGTTTCATTCTATCAATAAAATATATTTTACATGAAGTGTGAATGAAATGAGAGTAAAATATGAGTTCAATTAACATTAAAAATATCATTATTTTTTAATAATATGAGGGGTAATAATAGGTGAAATAATTCATTAAAAAGAGTCATACTAATGCACACCCACACACCCAAACACACAATCAAAGTGTCTTTGTGATCCTTATAGGGTATTTCAAATAATGGAAGATCCCAAATATTCTTAAATATCCATAGATAAACCCAATCAATATTACAAATCATATTTCTCCAAACATGTGACATATTCCATATTATTATCAACATTATGCTTCATATAGTTTTCATAAACCTATTCCATTACCAATGACACCAACTATACATAAAGACAAAGATTAGTTTCTAAAATAAACCATTATCCAATAACACCCATATCCATATCTATAAGTACAAAAATTCTCTCACAAAGCACTCCTGGTTCCATCATCCCTATCATTAAAATGTCATGTTCAAAACATAACCCCACACTTGATCCCACAGTTCGTGATTGCTTCTCCAACATCCTCAAAATCTACCCATATTCCTCACAATATAAGTTGCATCCTACAAAAAAGTAGATCAACTATGAAGACCCACTCATTTACTATTTGGAATAATTATGATCAACTAACCCACACTAGACAACCATTTTTGATCACATAATAGGATCCACCATAAATCATACAGTAACACTAACTTGGACAGCCTCATCAAGAGGAACATATCCCGATTTGAAGGAAAAAACCCAGTCATATTAACCTACCCAATGATATACATCCAACAAAAACACCTCATATTTTTATCACTCATACTATTTAATCTCGTCTCCAAATCCTATCACAAGGAATATCATACTCACACCTACCCTATACAGGGTTTTCATTTTCCATATCCACAACTAAAACCATACTAATATCAATAAAAAACAAATGAAATTACCCTATTGATTTATATTAATGATGGAACCAAAAACATGATATTTGTGAGAATTATAAATAATATATTGTTAGTTTTATATTTGGTTGGAATGTATTTTTTCAAAACATTTTACAAATCCCATTAATTTTATAAAATTTCCAAAACTGTTTACCCCTTCTAAAATCCATTTCACATCCAAATATAGTTATTCTAAATTATACAATACCTACAATAATAATTATTATTATTCAAAATGAACCTATTTCCACCCCATTCCAATTGTATAATAATATAAACATGTCTGAATCAAACCATCACACTTTACTAAATACCACAATCCCAAAAAAAATTAAATAACAATATCACCCCATTATATTGGTATTTCTATAGACAAGGGTTGAATATTTCAAAACCAATGTTTTTTCTCAATCCTTGACAAATATACTACCTCCGAATACCAATATACAATAGTAAAAGAAGAAAAATAATTCTCTAGTGCAATTTTTTAATGACCCTTCATGAAAAATCAACTTACAGATCGAATTTGGTGTGCCATATAACCTTAGGAACACGTCACCATATACTAGAGGCTGTTAACTATCAGCGATAGTCTATAACCATTATGGGGATACTATACTCTCAATATCATCACATATAATAAATTTTAATTAATAGAACATTGAATAATGTCATCGTAAATGCATAAAATTATTGGCAAGGTTCATCTAATAGTAACTAATAAACATCACTTATAGTAATTATATTTATCCTTGCTATAATACAACATACACATGAATTATACACTCTGTAAATCTTATATATAATAAAAAAATTATAAATACATTAGAGGAAATACTGCATTCCTAAGTCCCACCTGAAACCGATCTCCCAATTCCATCCAATAACTCCAACCAAATTCTGCATACAACCTATCACATGAAATCAACACATAAGGGCATTCGATGTACCAGAGTACTTATGTTTGTAGAGAGAATAAAAAATTATAGGTATCCACCATTTCAACCCTTATATATTACATGATATATAATATAGGAATGAGTAACAAAATAAATGAAACTTCAATATATAAAAAAGAAAGAAATTTCAACATTTAATTATGTGTTTACAAGGAAACCATGAAACATAACCCCACCTACTTAAAGAAATGCTAGTAATACCTATATCATAGTCAAAAAAATTTGGAAACCTATCAAGGGAAGGTGTTTCATAGCTAGTCCCATGTATATAAAAAAACCCATGTAAGGAAATTAATAACATAGATCGTCGTATGAATAGCCGAAACCCATACAGGGAAACATATAACACATCCAATCTTTGGTATATCAGAAATCCATCTAGAGAAAGCCATAGTATAGCCATTTTTTAGACATATCAGAAACCTATATGGTGAAATTAATAAAATTTATAATATTGAGAATATAATTCATTAAGGATCTGATCGTCCAATGAATATCATCTTAGTAATTGGGAATGGTAGACATCGTGGTAGTTTAATATCCATACCTCAATTCTAGGGCCCCATGAAAATCCTCATCTCAAACTACCTCGTCATCACCAATATGAAATATAAAAAGTAAATTTATGAAAAGGTGCAACATAGAAAATTATATGTATAAGAGAATATAAGGATCATCTACACGTTTAGTGGTTCTCTTTGAACATCTAAATAATGAACACATTAGTGGGGTAACATTTCAATATAATCCATAGGTCTCTATAATATATCTTTATCTACAATATCTTCAAATCATGGTTAGGATATACCATAAAAACATATGAAAAATGGACCTATACTCAAAATCTCAGCAATCAATTTATACATGCCTTACATCCAAGTAAATTTTAGAACATACAATTCAACATAAGAAACCTTGAACAACTTCATCATCCACATAAATACAAAAAATTCATATAAACACAAAATCCATGATGATCCTATGACCTTAGTGTATTCCCACCTCACAAAACTAACACTTAGGTAACATATGGGAACACAACTAAACTATCCCCACTAATGATATTCACTACCCTGTATGGATTTAAGGTTTCATACATCACCAATTATTCCCATTATGATCCTGATGTTATCCATAATCATACAATGATTTTTCTCAATATATGGTCATTTACCTTATTGAGAATTTTTGGGAACTACCTCTAAGTGAGACAAATACATATATCTACATATGTAAATTTTTTAACACAAATTGAAACCTGAAAAATCATGCCATAGACTCACTACTCTATGGGGATTAAGAAAAATTTGAAAAAAACTCATGAGAATTAAACTCTCCAAAAAACCATTTCCACACTCTCCATGAATTAATATTTACATTATTAATTGTTACCACTCACCCCAATATCCCATCTCAATGGTTGGGAAGTATCCTATCCAAGAGAGTACATTACCTCACATAACAAACTCTAATCTCTACTCTAAACACATGAGGATAGTGGGTACTCTATCCAAGGATCATAAAACATATATATCATAAGAGTAATGACTCACCATGGATCAAATGGATCATTCCTGACATCTCACTCTTCTCACTAATGGAGTCTCACGGTTACACACTTAACACATTCCTATCAATATCCCATAAACAACTCGAACTGGGATGGTCACTCATGATCCAATAGGTAATAACCCCTTACCTAAATAGCTATGTGTTAACATATTCTTTTCAGAATCATTATATAGGATAATACCTCTTTACAATCTGATGAACATATTTAGAGGTCCCTCCCCCATACCATCATAGCCATTGAAGATATCCAAAATCCATAACCATGTGTGGAACACCCAATTCCCTATGAAAATCCTTGAACTATTCCCATACCAAATTTTAGGATTCATATAACCCCCTTGTAGAATCTTCTATCTAGAACTCTAGGCACCCATATACATTGCACAGACATTGAGTACATATATCTAATTATTTAGGGGCCCACTTACAAATAAAATAGAGGTAACATCCTCAAATCTCATTTTCTCAAGCCACACCAAATATCATACAATGTGACACCACACACATTATCCATTATGCCACACCAAAAAGATCTAATTTTTTTTTATAAAGATTCAATAATTAATTATAAAATGTAATTAATTAATGAGAAATTTACAAAAACATATCGATCAATGTTGCTTCATTTTAACTATTACTAATGGAATGATGAGGGTCCAATCTATGGCTTTAGTACTCTATTAACCTGAATAATCATGATTTTATACTAAATTAATTTCAAATTCAATGTTAAATTTGATGAATCCCTAGAAAATCATAAATATACATACTTTTATTGAAATTGGATTAAATATATTACATTCATCCAAAAACCACATCTTATAGAGCCCCATCATAATTATAATATTTCACCTTGAATTGGTAAAAAATGACTTAAACCCTATACTAGTTTAATAAATATTAGTACAGGCATATAAAAGGAGCAATATAGGAATAATATAAATATAAAATTACCTTTGGTATAAAAAATCATGGTTTTCTAAGATCCATGGGTTAGAAGGGGAGAAAAGAGATGGAGAGGTTCATTTCCACTTTGGTTTGATTAGTGAAATAAAGACACCCTCAACTATGGATCTAAACACAAAAATTGGATAAACCTATTAATATGATTTATTTTAAAAAAATTTGATTGGGATCTAAGAAGTTTCTAGTAATCATTCACAGATTACATGATGTCCCTTAATAGAGGTCCAAAGTGCTACCCACCCCAAAGAGTACCCAATACCTATCCAATGGTCACCTGGTGGAGTTTATAAATTTCTACAAAACCACTTATAAGAATAATCTACCATGTAATGTCCAACTTAGTACAAGGTGTCTGTTTAAGTATTCTATATTTAAACAAAATCTATTTCTCCAATAGATTAAACTTATAACCATCAAAATAATCCTAATAACATTAATACATGAGAAAAAATATCTCTTTCATATGTCCCAACACCAAAAATGATAATATAAATATCATAATTCTAAAAAAATCCCTCCAACAAATCCTAAAAATTAAAAAAAGTCATTAAAACACCAACCCATATTGACGTTGATCATAACATTGTGAACCATTATAATGGTTTTATAAATTTAGATGTTAAAAAATTTTATTTTTCAAAATTAAAACACTTTTATAATTAAAAAATTTAGTTCACCAAAAAACATATAAATAATTTAAATTTAAATAAAAAACAAAAATGGGGACTTACAAGGGATATGTATAGATGATTTGGGAATTTTTGTTGAACGTTATTAAATTTTTGAGATGATAAAATGAATATGATTTCAAGAAAAACCCCACATATCACAATTAATACCATGTCACTATGTAGACTAGAATATTTCCATTAAAACCGAAATTATAATAAAATTTTGAATTATTTGAGAGATGTGTGAGACGTAAAAAAATATTAATCATCATAGAGGAATAATAAATCAATAATATATTCATAAAAGATGAAAAAAATATGTTATCATCTTTTTCTAATACATTTAGTTTCAAATATTTCTCATTTTATTACCACTACAAAAATAATTCTTTAAATTCAATCATTGAGTAATGTTTTCAAGGAATATACAATTTTTTTTAATTTTATGCAAGTGTAATTTTAATTATTGTTTCATGAGTCCTTTATTAAAAATAAATATTCCATATTATAAATTATTATTCTATGCATATGGGGTGTGGGTGAGGAAGAGTATTGATGTCTTTATTTTCATTCTTTTCTTTTGTCTTGTTCATAAATTTTCTCACATATCATGTTTTACCATTATTGATACACTCCTATTATAGTAGAGTTGAGTGCTTGTAGGACCTTATTTCATAGTAGCTATAATTTTTATGTAAATAATGGGTAATATAATTTTTCAAAACTTTTAGTCTTGTGTTACTAATTTTTTGATGTTACTATTCTGTTAAAAGATACCTAATGGTCTCTATAGTACATGGAAAACTATGAATATGACCATAAAAATTTATTCCTATGGTGTATAGTTATGTGTCATGACATTGTGAAAACTGTGAAGGTATCCTTACAAAAGGGTATTCATAAATAACTCCTTAATGTTAATGGTTAGATATCATGGATCTTACATGGTTTATTGTGAATTTTTAGAGTTCTAGGAGTAAGTGTGTGAGGTATATTTAAGAGGGTGTTTCATTGCACATGATTTTTCATGACTAAGGTAAACTAGGAGGAAAGTGAGGCACCATATATTTTTAATCCCATGTTTGATGCAAAAACACATTCTTTATACATAGTCTTTGATACCAATTAAGATGAACCAAGACAATAATATTTATACAACACATAATTATTAGAATATAAGAATTAACCCTTAAAATTCCCATAAAATTAAGGTTTTTTTCTTTTAGAACACGCTACATAAGAAAATTATTTTATAATACTTGTGAAAATTTTAGCAAAATCAAACCCCACTATAGTCCCTTACAGAAATAAATTATATTATACTCAACTTCATAACCCTAATAATAGAAATATAATAAAGGATTGTGATTAGATGCTTTTTAAGGGAAAATATAAGAGATAATATTTTATCGTCATATGTGAGAAGAAGATAATCACATGGTTTTAAGATCATATTCAAGGTTTATAAAAATAGAATTTTGAAATTATACCCAAATAAAAAAGATAATAAATAATAAAGCAAGGTATAAGTGTTAGTTAATAATTTAAGACAAGATATATCATAACTTGATAACACAAAAAACGGAAGATTGTTTCACAACCATAACCAAAGAAACCAAAACATAGGGCATAAGGAATCATCTTCCGACATTTTATCCCACAAAAAATTAATAATCACATTCCAACATGAAAAAATGTGGTCCATAAAGAATCGTGTTGATGCCTACCAAAATATTATGTACCATGAATCTAGTTATGACCTACCAGATCACAGTGCATCCGTAATTTTATTCTTTCATACAAAATATTTTTTCATCTGGAATCATGTTCCGACATGGAAAAACATTGGGCATCATGAATCAAATTCCATCCTTCCAAAATCTGGAGCATCAGGAATAACATACTTGATTCCCAAAATTTACTCATGAGACATCATACATTAGACAATACATTGGATGGAAATAAAATTTTGGGTCCACCCATAATATTATTAGAACCATAGA
Source organism: Viscum album (assembly GCA_963277665.1). Classification (NCBI taxonomy): domain Eukaryota; kingdom Viridiplantae; phylum Streptophyta; class Magnoliopsida; order Santalales; family Viscaceae; genus Viscum; species Viscum album. The sequence continues at coordinate 1,474,304,945 of OY728152.1, read as the reverse complement.
TATGTGATCCAAGAGAACATGACAATGTTCATAATTAAATCATTATTTAATTATAATATGAATAATATATGGTGTTCATGAAAACATTGATAAAAAATTCATTTTGTATCTTGAGATAAAATATTTAGTGTATCATAAAGATATATCCCCAAAACAATTATAATAAACATTCATAGTTATTGATATAGATGAAAAAAATTCCATAAGAACATTGAAATTTACTTAGAGAATTAGGAAGAAATAACCTTCTATTTTCTGATACATTATTTGGATGATATTTCAAAAAAGGGTTTATGATTATATTTTAAAAAACATAAAAACATAGAACGGGTGATTCTTAAGGAAAATTATAAAACCAACAAAAAATGATTATAATTGTAAAATAAATAGATGAATATTCCTTTCATGTTTTGTAAATAACATCCAATTTAGTAAAAATAACAATGTTGAAAGTGTAAAAATTTGATTCCATTTGAAATGAAAATCAAATAAACTAAACATAACTTTATAAAGAATATAAATAGTGACAAGTAAAGATAAAAATATAGAATAAAAACATAGAAGAATGTAGGATTTAAATAATTTTCATAACACTCCCATAAATAAAAAATTATAATTCCCTTTACAAAGTTCTCAAAAAAGTGAAGTGAAAACATATGAAACACTTATGTTGAAAATAATTTTATATAATGGATACATGATATTTTCTTAATGGTTTTACATACTAAATGATTAGTAGAAGATAAAATAGACTATCATGGATGGAAAATCATTTGAATATTTTTAAATACCTTTGTAAAAATCCCCATAATGACAAAGGAAAATAAAAATTAATTTTTAAAAGACGTAAATGGATATGTCAATTTTTGAATACATAACACATAATAATATTTCCATATACAATGTATATCATTACTCCAAGGGGATAATATGGACATGTATGGGGGAATATTTGTTAATGAAGATTGGAATAATTATTAATAATGAAATAATTTTTTATATGTACATTTATCACGGAAAAAGATTTGAGTTAAAAATAATTTTTATTCTAAGAGGAAGATAAATTAAAATGAAATAAAATATTATAGTGGTTTGAACAGTTCATATAAGAAATAATTTCATGAAAAATGATTAAAACTCAATGAATGGATATTTGAGTTATCAAAATCCCTTATACATTTAGTAACACTTCAATTAAAAACATTAAAAAGAGTTATGGTGATGGATTTTTATATCCCATTAATTTCATGTTGTTGTTTCAATAATTAATTTTTAGTAAATTATATACACAACCCCATATAATATAATTATTTGATATGAGAAAATTCTTAAATAATTTAATTGAGATGAGAATCCCCTTATGACTTGAGTAACATGTTAATCAAAACACCATTAAAGAGATATATTGAAATTGATCTTCCAAATAGAATTAATATAATTTAATTCAAGATATAAAATATCAAATAAGATTTACATACCCTATTTGAATTAAATTAGGTGTATAATACAAATCATTTCATTATGAAAGAAATTTAAAATGTAGAACCCTTCCCTTGTATTTCCCCATAGTCAAAGGTGATATAACTTCCTATAAAATAATATATTAAAATAATTAATTATTTAGAAAAAAAAATTCATATATAATACAATATATAATTACTATTTATAATAATTCATTATTCATTCATTAGATTGCTAATGTTTATTATCATCATCGAATGTTACAGATTAAAAATGTATATAAATGTTTTGAAACTGTGATGTTGAACCCCATTTTTAAAACCAAGTTCATTATATATATATTATAAAAGATATTTTAATCATTTAATTTAAATTATTTATTAATAAACATGATCACATGATGGAATCTAGGGGCATGGTTTTTGATATCAAAATCCACATTGATCTTATTATGGTTAATTTACCGATATTAATGTAATACTTTATAATAAGGGTTAACTTTTACACATTTAGAACCGTATTAATGAAATATATTTAAACATAATTTATAATTTATTAATAAAATATATTTTAGGACTATCTATATATGATATAATATTAAAATGGAACATGTTTATAACACCTGAGATTTTTATGAGAAATATTTTTTTTATATACATCCTCAAAATAATCTTTCACAATATAGAACAGTAGCGTGGCATTCTTTACATGCAATCACGACCTTCCTCGATAGCTTGCATTGTACGCAATACCGAGTTTCACTATACAATGATATGCTATTATAATATTATTAAAACTAGCCGTTATGAATAGTAATACCCACTTTTTGGAATTTTATAAATTTTATCATTCAAAATGGACTTCATTTTTGGATTCGGAATATCCAAATTAGCCTAGTGTGAAATTTTGGTATTTTTCTAAAAAAATTCAATTTTTTATGAATAGTGAAAACACTCGGTTACTATTTAAAAAACGGACTATTTATTTATTTTATTAAAATTTATTTTATATGAAAATTGATACATAATACCTATATAAGTTCAATGTAATTCATTGGAGTCATTTTATAATAATTTTAGGCATATAAAAAATTTATTGAAATTTTCACCGTCTTTTACCCACCTCCTAGGAGAATTTAAAAATTTATATAAAACATAATTTTACCACTTCTGTGAGTGGAATTTCAAAAATCCAAGAGACACAGTTAATATCAAGGAGTGAAGTGTGGTTCAATAAGATAAAAATAATTTTGGTGAATAGTAGCTTTTTACTTTTTTTACCACGGTTAAAAGTAAATAGGGTAATTAAGGGTAAAAATGATATTATTATTACCATAAAACATGTCCTAATTCTATTGGATAAGAATAATTCTACCAAAAACAACCTTAGGGATAAAATATGTCCATTTAGGTCCACTTGGAATTGATTAGGACATTTAATATTATTTTATTTAAAGAAAAGATAAAATAGTTAAAATCAACGTTTAATAACTAAATCATTTTTAATATAGGGTTGTACATAAGTTAAATTCGACTATAAAAATTCATTATAAAGCTAAGAATATTTCTTACATAATTGTATTTTATTTATAATTTTTAGACTTTAAATAATTTAATTTATTTATGACACAATGATGATGAAGTAATTACCTTATGAAGGAAATATTAACATAATTGATATTATAAATTCCCATATAAATATAATTTGAGACTTTTTATGAATTAAACTAATTTTATAGGTTAATATGACATGTTATTATTGATTTAATTAACCTTTTTGGAACTAATCATGCTGTTATGAGTTTCACAAAAATCAATTACCAAATAGTTTCAAAATTGACATAAAATAGTTTTTAAAACAAATATTATATAATTAATTGTTATTTTATTCCTAAAATATAAGGTTTGGCCAAATGACTTAGATAAGGTTATTTATATTAATAATAAACAACTTGGGGTTCGTTTGGCGTGTTATAGTAAGTTTATTAATCATATAGTGTAAGAAAACAAGAAAACACAGTAAAAGTAAAATTATTTATCTTAATGTTAAGTCTAAATGATAAGGTTAAAATAGAACCCTAATATTGTCTAAATTCTATTGGATAAGAGGTTTTAGACCCATACCCACCTTAGCTTTGAAATAAATCAATTTGGAGTTATTAAAAACCGAATATGTCTTTATAATAAAATAATATTTTTAGTTTTTTCAAAGGTGCCCCTCTCCTCTCTTATAAAAGGGAACCTCCTCCCTCTCTTCCTGAAACCACTTTGAGTCTTCATACTCAGCCAAAACCTGCCAATTTATCTTCTACACTTCCCTAGAAACATACTATAGGTCTTTTAATTCTTCAATTACCATCTTTAGTGCCCTAAGAGGAGGTTTAGAAGAGGCGCTTCAAAGAAGAGGTAATATCCATTACCGATTCTTTCAAATTTATTTCTTCTTCTACTTCTTCTTATTTAGTTATTTCATTATCAAGTAATAACATCAGTATCACTAATATAATTATATTTTATTATAAATATGAAACAACTCTATTTCACCATCTATCCATCCTACGGAAAACAAAATCTCCACATGTGCGTACGTACGGAATACCGTCTTCACGCTGTGGTGTAATCTATTTTCCACCACCACATTACTTGGATGGTTATAATGGTGTAAAGAATAACTATATATGATTATTTTAATGTGATATTGATTCTGAAATAGTATACATACACTTCAATACAATTCCACGATCATGGTAACGATATCATCGCTCATGCGTACATACGGCCTACCGTCTCCACGATGTGATGCGACTCGTTCTACATGATATTCATTTCATAATGATTATATAAATTAATTGAAAGAATAAATATGATATATATTACACTAATACCATTCTGTAAATGATGCATCTATAAACTAAAAAGAAGAATAAGAATTTATTTGACAAAACACGCATAAGAACAGAAAGCAATAAACACCCGAATAACAAGTAGCAATGAAATATTACTAATAAGAAGCTAAGAATATAGCCATATATGAAATCATAACAATTAGTATGATTCTTGAATAAGTCAATGACAATATTTAAATCATTATATAGGAGGTTCGGACATGTACGATGAAAATCGGACCTAAGGTAAGAGAGAATATCGCAATCTCAATTTTTATCTGAGATTGTTTATACTTCGGTAATTACTGGGGAATATTTATCATCCACATCCCTGTTTTGTCAATATTTAATATTATTTCAATCCTCCTAGAATTTTTTAAATCCAATTTTACCCATTGGTATGTATTTAGTAAATGATATGAAAGGAATCTTTGTCGTTTTTTCGTACGAGGTACTTTTTGACTTTTTCAAAAAAAAGTACGAGACGAATTTTTTTTAACTTATACAGCATGAATGTATTTTTAGAAAATTATTTCCATGAAGCATCCTTTAAATATTTTTAAGTTTAATTTTAATCAAATTCTAATAGTTTAATATTATAAGACATTTTAAGAATGGAAAAATGTTTTTGAAGTAGAAAGGATATTTTCCTCAAGAATGGAGTTCAAGCGTTTTATCAAAAGTATTTTCCATCTAAGATAATATAGGGTTATGTTTCTACCCCGATTCTTTTACATTGTTTGGATTATATTATGATGTAATTATTTTTATAATGTCCTTTTATCTTATATGGATTATGTTATGATGTCATGATTTTTATTACATGGGTTATGCTATGATGTATGATTTATGATCTTGTGGAACTCATAATAATGGAATCATTATGAGATGGGTGGGACCTATATCTCCCTCTAATGCATTGAGTAAAGATTTATATCTCATGAGATCGACATGGCTAGAATGGAAGGTTAATCTGGTTCAATGAAACAGGATTGAAACGAGAAGTGAACTCAGTTCAGAAATGGAATTTGTCCGCTAAGATAGTCTTGGAAATGAGTCTTGCCTACTAAGAAATGATTCTCTATGATTATGTGTGTATTACACAAAGTTTCATGTTTTATGTTATGATTATTGGGATTACATTTCACTACTATGATTTATCCCATGTTATGATATTATGATCTCTTTTTCAGGTTAAGATTTTTGAAATGCTATGTTCTTATGAATATGATATTTTCTTTGTTTACCCTTACTGAGCATTTGAGCTCACCCTTTTGTATGTTTTCTTTCCCCATGTCAGGAATAAGGTTATTAAGTAGGATATGCCAAAAGGGACTCTATATATGATGAAATAAATGGGATACAATGTAGGTGCTTTATGAACTATTTGTTTATGTTTCCTAGTTTCTAAAGACATTATACCTATATGGTCCTACCATGGTTTTGTTATATGTTGTAATAAGTATGCTTCAATTCTGAGGTAATAACAATGTATGTAAAGTATGGGTCATTATAGTTGGTATTAGAGGAAAGGTATAGTCAACCATTAGAAACTAGGATGTAAAAACCTTTGTAAGAACCCAAAGGATAAGTCTAAGCATAGAACACAATCTTAGTGTTTTAGAAGTAGCCATGAATAACCTATGATAAGAACTTAAGTGTGAAATTTTATTCTTGATTATGTGGTTTTCCTATTATAATTATTATTTCTCACACTATTCTTCTTGGTTTTAGTCAATGGATGGAACCTGAAAGAATCGTGTTAATGCGGAATGCGATGGGCAAAGTAATGATTGTCCCCCGGAGCAACCAAACTTTATGGGAGCTGGAATGGAAAATCTTTTAGCCATGCTCACACAACTTTCTGAAGATATGAATCATACAGGACTTCCAAACGAGAAAAGGAAGGAGAAAAATTCTGTTGAATCCTTCATGAGGTAGCATCCACCCTCATTCAGCAGGTCTACTGATCCATTAGTTGCTGAGTAATAGATCAGTACTACTGAAAAGATATTTTCAGTTCTTCAATGTTCTGAACATGATAAAGTCATCTTAGCAGTATATCGTTTGGAAGGTGAAGCAGATAAATGGTGGAATATTATCAAGAATACGAGGCCAAGAGATGAAATTGAGTCCATGGAATGGGACGAGTTCAAGAAATTATTTTTCAATTAGTACTTCCCTCATATTCTTCGAACAAATATGGAGAAGTAGTTTCTTGAGCAGATGCAAAAGGATGAAGAATTTGTTGGTTCCTACGAAGAAAATTTTACAAGACATGCAAGGTACGCTTCTGGTATTATTATCCAACCTAAGAGTAAGATCGATCGATTCTTTAGTGGCTTAAAACCAAGTCTTCGAAGGGCGTTAGCCATAAGGGACTTCAATAGCTACGAGGAAATCATTCGATGTGATCTCAAGGTTGAGATAGAGATTGGAGTAGCCCATTGGTCATATGCATTTGATTAGAAGAGGAAAATGGAATTCAAAGGGAAATATAAAGAGAACACTGAAAAGAAGATGAGTTTTCCATTATGCTCAAGGTGTGGAAAGAACTATGGAGGTAGTTGTCTTAAAGGGACAAGTAAATGTTTCAAATGTGGAAAATAAGTTCATCGGGCATTTGAATTCCGCAATGATGGGAAGAAGATTTCTAGTGATGCAAATAAATAAAAGGCTACACAGAGCGCACCTACTACACTTCAATGTTACAAGTGCAACGAAATGGGGCATTATAATAATCAATTCTATAATCTAAGGGTTGTCGATGATTATCGACGTCAAAAAACTCTTAGGGCTAAAGACAATGGAATGTCACATGCAATTGCTATCACCGATGTGGAGTACGATAACGAAGTTGTGAAAGGTACACTTAACATCCAATCTAATGTAGAAAATGTTTTATTTGATTCTAGATCGACCCACTCTTTTATTTCTGATGAATTTTCTAAGGCTGTTTCCATATTACCTCAACAGTTAGATATTGAGTTAGCTGTGACTACCCCTAATGGAAAATTAGTCACATCAAAAGTTTTCAATTCTTCTTTGATTGAAGTTTGTGGGAAAGTGCTTCCTGAAAGTCTTGTGATCCTTCTTATAATAAAATTTGATGTGATTCTTGGCATGGATTGGCTTTATTTATATGGAGCTCATATCAATTTCCAAAGAAGGGAAGTCCCATTTCATATTCCAGATCAATCTATGATCGTCTATCGATGCAAGGATGAACATAACCTTCCATTGGAAATTTATTCCATCTTATGGGTCTTGATTCCACTAAATTAAGGTTATTTATCTCAAATGGTTGAATAGAAACTCACAATTAATAAATTCCCATTATACGAGAGTTTGATGATGTCTTTCTAGAGGAATTTCCTAGTCTTCCACCAAATAGAGAAGTTTAGTTATCAATAGAACTTGTTCTGGGTGCTATATTTATTTCAAAGACACCTTATAAAATAGCCCCAATTGAGTTGCAGTAATTGAAGAAGAAACTCCAAGAGAATCTTGATAAGGGATTCATATGCCCTAGTGCGTCACCATGGGGAGAACCTACTCTATTGGTTAAGAAGAAAGATGCATCAATGAGACTCTTCATTGATTATCAAGAACTTAACAAGATCACTATCAAGAACAAATATCCTCTCCCACGAATTGATGAATTATTTGACCAACTACACAGAGCTCAATACATTTCCAAGATTAATCTTCGTTCAGGGTATCATAAATTAAGGGTCAAAAGGAAGGATATACCAAAGGCGGATTTCTGTACAATGTATGGACACTATGAATTTATAGTGATGCCATTTGGTCTTAATAATGCCCCTGCTAACATCATGGATCTAATGAATAGAGTCTTTAGAGACTATCTTGCTTAGTTTGTTGTAGACTTTATACACAATATTTTTATCTATTCAAAGAGAAAGGAAGAACATAAATGTCCCTTGAGAATTTTATTACAGATCCTCAGGAAGGAAAATATTTATTCCAAATTTACCAAGTGTGAATTTTGGCTTCAAAAAGTTTCATTTTTGGGTCACATAATCTCAAAAGTGGGGATATCTATGGATCCTACAAAAACAGAGGTTATCGAAAGATGGTCGAGACCAACAACAGTAACTTAGATCCGAAGTTTCATGGTTTGGCTGGATATTATCGCCATTTTGTGAATGATTTTTCATGATTATCTAATCCACTGACCAAATTGACTCAGAAAGGAGTTAAGTTTTTTTTGGACAGAGTAATGGGAAGAGAATTTCAAGGTGTTAAAAAGAAGGTTATCTAGTGCACCTGGGCTCACACTGCCATGTAGTGGAGAAAGGTTTTTGATCTACAGTGATGCATCCACGAAGGGATTGGGGTGTGTTCTCATGAAAAATGATATGGTGATAGATTATGCCTCACAACAGTTGAAAATCAATGAGCAAAATTACCCAACTCATGATTTGGAGTTAGCTGCGGAAATCTTTGCATTAATGATTTGGAGGAAGAATCTTTATGGAGAAAGGTGTGATATTTATACTGATCATAAAATATTAAAGTATATTTTCACACAAAAGGAGCTGAATATGTGCCAAAGAATATGGTTGGAGCTGATTAAGGATTACAACTGCTCAATTCATTACCACCCTGGGAAAGCAAACAAGGTGGCAGATGCATAAAGTCAACAAGACCATTCTAGCTTATCCATGATGAGGATCACAAAAGATCCAATATTTATGGATTTAAAAAGGATGGATATTTCAATTATAATGGAAGGGAAAAATCATATCTTTCTCAAATGAATTTTCAACCATCGTTACATGTGAAGATTAAAGGGGCACAAAAAGAAGATGTAGAGTTACAAAAGAAGGTGAGAAATGTTCCTGAATTCAACCTTGATTGTGATGAGATAATAAGGTTCAGGAATCGGGTTTGTGTTCCATCCATCCCAGAATTAAAGAAGGAGCTACTGGATGAGGCTCATATTTTTTCATTCTCTATTCATCCTGGAATCACGAAGATGTATAGAGACCTAAAAGAGTACTTCTGGTAGGAAGGAATGAAAAGATATGATGCTGATTATGTCTCTCGATTCTTGGTTTGTCAGTAAGTTAAAGCTGAGAGACAGAAGTCTAAGAGGATGTTACAACCATTACCCATACCTGAATGGAAATGAGAAAACATCACTATGGACATTGTCACCAGACTTCCTAAAACATCCAAAGGCAATAATGCTATCTGGGTCATAGATGATTGTCTTAAAAAGTATGCACACTTTATTTCTATTAGAGAGGATTTCCTTCTGGATCAGCGTTCTAGGATATATGTAAAGGTAGTGGTAAGACTGCATGGAGTTCCACTTTCCATTATATCTGATTGGGATCCGAAGTTTACCTCAAAGTTATGGCAAATTCTTCAGCATACTCTGGATACAGAATTGAGTTTCAGCACTGCTTATCATCCTCAGACAGATGGTCTGTCTGAGAGAACAATTCAAACTCTAGAAGATATGTTAAGAGCATGCTCTACGGATTTCAAAGGTGGTTGGGATCAACACATACCTTTGGTGGAATTTTATTATAATAATAGCTTTCACTCCAGTATTCAGATGGCTCCTTATGAAGCTCTCTATGGAAAGAAATGCTGAAATCCAACTTTTTGGGATAAAGTTGGGGAAAGAAAGTTTTTAGGACCTGATCTTGTTGATGAGATGGAAAAAAGGTCATATCTATTCAACAACACATTAGAGCAGCTCATAGTCAACAAAAAAGTTATGTCGATAACCGAAGAACATACCTAGAGTTTGAAGTGGGTGATAAAGTGTTCTTACAAATTTCTCCTTGGAAGAGAGTAATGAGATTTGGAAGGAAGGGGAAGCTGAGCGCTAGGTATATCAGTCCTTTCGAAATACTAGATTTTGTTGGGAAGGTAGCTTAATGATTGGCGCTTCCACCGAATCTCTCTCAAGTTCATGATGTGTTCCATGTATCTCTCCTGAGAAAGTACATACCCGATCCTTCACATGTACTCAGCTCAGAAGTTGTACCGCTAGAGCAAGATCTTTCTTATAAAGAATAGCCGATAGAGATTTTGGATCGTAGTGAAAAATTCTTACGGAACAAGACCACTCTCTTGGTGAAAGTTTTATGGAGGAACCACCAATTAGAAAAAGCTACATGAGAGCTTGAGGATATGATGAGGGAGAGGTATCATCATCTGTTAGTTACAAAGTGGTGAATTTCGAGGGAAAAATTCATTTTAAGGGGGTAGAATGTAACACCCAAGATTATTATGAGAAATATTTTGTTTTTATATACATCATCAAAAAAATCTTTCACTACTCGCAACACTAGCTTCACTTTCTTTACACGCAATCACGACCTTCCTCGATAGCTTGCGTTGTACGCAATACCGAGTTTCACTATACAATGATATGCTATTAAAATATTATTAAAACTATCCTTTATGATTAGTAATATCCACTTTTTGAAATTTTATAAATTTTATCTTTCAAAATGGACTTCATTTATGGATTCGGATTATCAAATTTAGCCTAGGGTGAAATTTTGGTATATTTCTGAAAACATTCAATTTTTGATGAATAGTGAAAACACTGGGTTACTATTTAAAAAACAGTCCTTTTATTTATTTTATTTAAATTTATTTTATGTTAATATTGATACATAATACCTATATAAGTTCAATGTAATTCATTGGAGTCATTTTATAATAATTTTAGACATATAAACATTTTATTGAACTTTTCACCGTCTTTTACCCACCTCCTAGGAGAATTTGAAAATTTATATAAAACATAATTTTACCACTTCAGTGAGTGGAATTCCGAAAATCCGAGAGACACGATTAATATCAAGGAGTAAAATGTGGTTCAGTAAGATAAAAATAATTTTTGGTGAATAGTAACATTTTACTTTTTTACCACGGTTAAAAGTAAATAGGTTAATTATGGGTAGAAATGATATTATTATTACCCTAACACATTCCCTAATTGTATTGGATAAGATTAATTCGACCAGAAACAATATTAGGAATAACATATGACCATTTAGGTCGACATGGATTAGATTAGGACATTAAATATTATTTTATTTAAAGAATAGTTAAAATAGTTAAAATCAATGTTTAATAACTAAAACATTTTTAATATAGGGTTATACATAAAACAAATTCGACTATAAATATTCATTAGAAAGATAAAACTATTTTCTACATAATGGTATTTTATTAATAATTTTTATACTTTAAATAAATTCATTTATTTATGAAACAATGCTAATGTAGTAATTACCTTATTAAAGAAATATTAACATAATTGATATTATAAATACCCAAATAAATGTAATTTTAGACTTTTTATGAATTAAAATAATTGGCTAGGATAAAATGACATGTTAGTATTGATTTAATTAACTTTTTTTGACCTAATCATGCTGTTATGGTTTTCAAAAAAAATCAATACCAAATAGTTTCAAAATTGACATAAAATAGTTTTTAAAACAAATATTATTATATTAATTGTTATTTTATTCCTAAAAATATATGGTTCGGCCAAATGACATAGATAAGATTATATATATTAATAATAAACAACTTTGGGATCGTTTGTCTTGTTATGGTAAGTTTATTAACCATATAGTGTAAGAAAACAAGAAGACATGGTAAACGTCAAATTATTTAACTTAAAGTTAAATATAAATGATAAGGTTAAAATAGAAACCTAAAGTTGTCTAAATTATATTGTATGAGATTATGTCTACCAATACCAACCTCATATTTGAAATAAATCATTTTTGAGCTATTAAAAACCGAATATGACTTTATAATAAAATAATATTTTTTGTTTTTCCAAAGGTGCCAGTCTCCTCCCTCATAAAAGGGAACCTCCTCCCTCTCTTCCTCACACAACTTTGATCCATCAAGATCAGCCAACCCCTGCCAATTTCTCTTCTCCACTTCCCTAGAAAAATCATTTAGGTCCTGGTCTTTTTCAAATACCATATTTAGTGCCCTAAGAGATGGTTAAGAAGAGGCGCTTCAAAGAAGAGGTATTGTCTGTTACCGATTCTTTCAACTTTATTTCTTCTTCTACTTCATCTTCATTAGTTGTTTCATTATGAAGTAATAACATCAGTATCACTAATATACTGATATGTTATTATAATTATTAAACAACCCTATTTCACCATCTATCCATCCTATGGAAAATGAAATCACCGCAAATGCGTACATATGGAATACCGTCTCCACGCCGTGGTGTAATCTACTTTCCACCACCACCTTACTTGGATGGGTATAATGGTGTAAATAATAACTATATACTATTATTGTAAAATGATATTGATTCTTAAATATTATACATACACTTCAATATAATTCCACGATCATGGGAACAATATCATCGCTCGTGTGTATGTACGGCCTATCGTCTCCACGATGTGATGTGACTCGTTCTAAATGATCTTAATTTCATAATGATTATATAAATGAATTTAATGAATAAATATGATATATATTACACTATTACCATTCTGTAAATGATGTATATATAACCTAAAAATTAGAATAAGAATTTATTCGACAAAACACGCTTAAGAACAAAAAGCAATTAACTCCCGAATAACAAGTAACAATGAAATATTACTAATAAGAAGCTAAGAATATGACCATATATGATATCATAACAATTAGTATGATTCTGGAATAAGTCAATGACATTATTTAAATCATTATACAGAATTTTCAGACACATACGATGAAAATCATACCTAAGTTAAGGGAAAATCTCGCAATCTCAATTTTTATTGGAGATTGTTTATACTTCTGTAATTACTGGGGCATATTTATCATCCACATCCATGTTTCGTCAATATGTAATATTAGTACTATCCTCATAAATTTTTTTAAATCCAATATTACCCATTGTTATGTTTTTAGTAAAATATATGAAAGGAATCTTTTGTCGTTTTTCATACGAGGTACTTTTTGAATTTTTCGACAAAAGTTCGAGAAGAGTATTTTTTTAACTTATACGAGATGAATGGATTTTTAGAAAATTATTTTAATGAAGATTTCTTTACATGTTTTCAAGTTTAATTTTAATCCACATCTTTTAGTTTAATATTATATGACATTTTAAGAAAGGAAAAAAATTTGATGTAGAAAGGATATTTTCCTCAAGAATGGAGTTCAAGTGTTTTATCAAAATTATTTTTCATCTAAGATAATATAGGGTTCTGTTTCTATCCCTAGTTTTTTTACATTGTTTTTATTATTTTTAATGGAGTTTTTTTATAATGTTCTTTTATCTTATATGTATTATGTTATGATGGGATGATTTTTATTACATGGGTTATGCTATGATGTATGATTTATGATCTTGTTGAACGCATAAGAATGGTATCATTATGAGATGGGTGGGACCTATATCTCCCTCCAATGAATTGGGTAATGATTTATATCTCATGATATAGACATGTCTAGAATAGCAGGTTAATCTGGTTTAGTGAAACAAGACTGAAACAAGGTGTGAACTCGGTTCAGAAATGGACTTTTCCCACTAAGATAGTCTTGGGAATGATTCTTGACTACTAAGAAATTATTCTCTATGATTATGTGTGTATGCCATAAATTTTCATGTTTTATGTTATGGTTATTGGGATTATATTTCAATACTATGATTTATCCCATGTTATGATATTATGATCTCTTTTACAGGTTATGATTTTCGAAATGCTATGTTTTTATGAATATGATATTTCTTTTGTTTACCCTTACTGAGCATTTGAGCTCACCCTTTTGTATGTTTTCTTTCCCCAAGTTTGGTAGATGGTTATTAAGTAGGATATTCCAAAAGGGACTCTAGATATAATGAAATAAACAAGAGACAATGTAGATGCTTTATGAACCAATTGTTTATGCTTCCCAGTTTCTAAAGACACTATACCTATATAGTCCTACCATGGTTTTGTTATATGTTTTAATAAGTATGCTTCAATTCAGAAGTAATAACAATGTATGTAAAGTATGGGTCGTTATAATGTCGCTCAATGGCGGTGGTAGTCCACATGTACACTCGGACATTGCTTTCATTTTTGAAATAATATAGAGAATATAGATATGTTTTTATATTTAGGATCGTAATGAAGTTATAAATATAATATTGTTTCATTAAATATCCCATTTTACCAACTTTCTATGGTGTTGAAGTAAAAAAATCATCACTTCATGGAGGTGATAGTCCAAAAGTATGAACAAACAAAACATACATCTCTCCAATGGGAATGTTAAAAGGTGGTTATTTATTTTTACAATATCATATTAAAATTAAATATAATAATAATATATATATAATAATATATTAACGGTAAAATTATATATTTAAAATAATAATATAAATGAAAATGGGTGAGGGAGTGATTAGTACTCACGTTAATGACATAAGGTTTCCATAAGTGGAATATATAGAAATGGACCACTTAACATATTTTCATGACATTAGAGTTTTATATAATTATGAAATGATTATATGAGAACTAAAATGGGTATAATTTTATGGGGTATTCAAAGATAATTGAGTTTCCAAGAAGGGGTGGTGAAATTACGCTTTCATAAGTGATGGGAAAACATTTTTGTAAATATAACTGATCAATATAAAAGGAATAGATGCTTCACATGGAATACAGATTCAAAAGTGGAAAATAATGGTGTTGAAATAATGTTTAGCTGATAAAAACCTCAAACACTCATTCTATGGTATATTTTAAACATTATTTAAGTCATTTACCTTTGGATTTTTCACTTTTCCCATTTTCTCTTTTTACCACTGTAACTAGTTTCTTCTAAAAAACAATATTTTTTATGCATAAAAATTTAAAAAACATTACATAATAGTTAAATAATTATAAAAATATATAATTCATTATATAAAATAAAATTACTTTGAGTTACAAAATTTAATTTTAATATTAGTGCACATAATGCGTAAAAACAAGTTTTGTGTGAAATTTTATTTTATTTTATTATATGTATTTAGGATAAAATTTCCAATTTTTTTATTAAAATAGAAATTAATTGGTTTATCATTATGAAAATAATAGCTCAATGTATATTAAAGAAATCCAAAACCTAATTCAACTTTTTAAAAACAGAAATATATTTGAAAGATTAAAATCAATTTTTATAAATGATTAAATTAGTGTAAAAATGTTAAACATGGGTTTTCAAAAATCAATATAGTAGTTTTAAATTAATAATTTTACTCAAAAATATTCATATATAACAAAAATTCTATATAAAATTTTAAAGACATTTTTAGATAATAATAAAGTGTAATAATCCATGGTATTAGTAAAAACATTATTTTTAATTATCCATATGAAAATAAATATTTTTAAATAATAAATACAGTCTATACTAAACTAATTTTTACATTATGAATTAAAAAATTAATTTAATTTTATACAATCCAGATTTTAAAATATATAATTTTATATTTTAATTAAAAAGACAAAATTTTAAGACAATATATTTTTATAAAAAATTATATTTTAAAATTTAATTATTATTAATTTTATTTTTGTTTAATTTATAATTAAATTTGTTTTAATTTATTAGACTAAAGAAATTATTTTTATTTTTATTATAAATTTGTACTAGTGATCAATTTAATTTACAAGGTAAAATAGACATCACTTTAAAAATAGTTAATTATAAATATCCACTTTTAATGATTAACAGTTTTTGTAACACCCCAAGATTTCATAGTGCGTTATTTCTTCAAATTAATTCAATAACTTGCACTACACGCAACAACGAGTTCAAGAGCACCATGACTTACCAAAGTAGCCGTTCAAAAGAGGTTATGAATAGTGTTAACTGAATTTTGAACATTATATAATCCTTATAATTTTAGAATCTATATTATGAGTTTCTTAGATATAATGTAAGAACAAATTCATTTTTTCAGATAAAAGAAGTATTTTTTAAAAATGCACTTTTACCGACTTTTAATGGTGGACCCTTTTTAAATCCAATATTTTAAAACTGTTATATATTAAATTTGACTAAATAAATTTATTCTTTAGAATGGGGAAATCAAAAATTTAAAATGTAACACCCCAAGCTTCCTTGGTATGCTTCTCTTTGAATAATACAGCAGTGTGTGTTGTACGCAACTTCGAGTTCTAACACACACCACAACCAATCAAACTAGCCATTATTAATAATAATACCTACAATTTGAAATTTTATAAATTTTATCTTTCAAAATGGACTTCATTTTTGGATTTGGAATATCTAAATTATCCTAGGATGAAATTTTGGTACTTTTCAGATCACATTTATTTTTTGATGAATAGTGAAAATTACTAAATGTTTATTAATAACAATTTTTTTAATCAAAATAACTAAGAGTGATAAATTATGAATTTGAGTGGTTTTAAAGTATATTTAGAATATATTTTTACCATTTAATACAATCTTGGTCATTGGACAAAATTTTAAATTTAAACCGGACATAAACAAGTGTCAATCCTTTGATAGTTATTATCTCTTAAAAACACACTTTTTATTTTGACAACAGAAATTAATTCTAAATTAATTTCTGCCACTTCTATGTTTGAATTTGAAAAAATGGGATAAATATTTGGAATAAGGATTTCCATATTGTGTAAATAGGTAACTTTTATTTTTAGACATTTGGAATAATTACTTTGGTAAATATTTTATTTATCATGGTTAAAGGGTAAATATGGTAAATAAGGGTAATAAAATAACAATATAATAATAATAAATTACCCTAAAACGTGTCGTAATGCTATTGGTAGATATATGTTCGACCATGGGCATCTTTGGGTCGATTTTGGGACCCCTTGGATTCACCTGTAAGTGATAATGACACTTTATATTAATAAAGATAAAGTAAATACAAAAATGACACAAGCCTGTAACTTTTAGAAAAACAATTTTTACATAGGGTTATATATGTTATATTTTCGACAATAAATATTCATTAGAAAGATAAAAATATTTCCAACATAATGGTATTTTATATATAAATTTTATACATTAAATAATTTAATTTATTTATGACATAATGAAGATGTAGTAATTACCTTATTAGTGAAATATTAAAATAATTGATATTATTAATACCCATATAAATAAAATTTGAGACTTTTAATAAATTAAAAGAATTTTATAGACCACTATGGAATTTTAGGAGTGATTTAATTAACTTATTTCTAAGTAATAATGCTGTTATGATTTTCACAAAAATCAAATACCAAATAGTGTCAAAATTGACATAAAAGAGTTTTTAAAACAAATATTATATTATCAATTGATATTAAATTCCTAAAAATATAAGGTTTGGACAAAGGACTCTTATAATGATACTTGTATCATTAATGGACCACTTCGGGGTATCTTGGAGGTATATTGTATGTTTATAAACTATATAATATAGAAATACAATGTGACATGATAAGTGTCAGACTAATTAACCAAGAGTTAAAACTAAAAGATAAGGTTAATATAATTACCCAAACCTGTATAAATTATATTGGTTGAAATAATTTCTCCCCATCCCCACCGTAGGATTTTAATAATCCACTTTGGATCCATTATAAACTGAATATGAATTTATTATAAAATAATACTTTATGTTTTTCCTAAAGAGCCCCTCCTCCCCCTTATAAAAGGACACCACTTCTAACCAATTCCTCACACCTCTGAAGCCTTTTGGATCGTCCAAACTCTACCCAATTAATCTCCCTACATACCTATACTCCTCTTAGAGGCCTTACCTCTGTCAGAAGGCACTTCAAGAGTCCTTTTTGGTTCAAACCAAAGGGAGTTACCCAAATTAAAGGTAACAATTTCTCTTAGCTTCGTTTCTTTTATTTTACTTCTCCAACCCATAAAATATTCTTATTATTTTCTTTTGTGAAAAAACAAGTATCCTAAATATACTAGGATATTTTTATTATATTTATTCAAACTACACTTAAACACACTTCCATCTAATGGGTGAAGAACATAAGTTTTCTGTGGATGGAAACCAAACGCCTCACGAAGCGATGATTGTTCAATTATCTCCTATCACCACTCATGGTGGCCATTATGATATAACTATAATTAAATATGATATTTATTATATTTATTTTATATATAATCTTCTGTAGTTCCATTTTATATCATATCATTATTCGTTTCATGTTGTATATATATACGATAATTTCATTTGAGGAAGTGCGGACTACCGCCCCCTCAATGTGATATGACTCATTCATACCATATATGGAATGTATAAAGGATGGTGTTAATGAACTCAAGTAACACATATAAGATATTATATTATACTGTAATAAAAATATACCTATGTATCATTTTTTTTTATTCCTTTTAAAATGAAAAATGAAATATAAGTAGCGTTCGTGCATACGTAGAGATTACCTTCTCCACGAACGCGATGAGATTCATTTCCCCATCATATCCATTAAAGACTAATTATCATTAGATGATTAAAAGTATTGTTTAAGGACTTGATATCATTCTGGATATGAATAAGATACAACCTATCCATAACAAAACACGGCTTACGTAATGAAGCATATAAAGGAAAATGTATTAGTTAACACCCGAAACGAAGATAATACTAAAATATTATTAACAAAGAAATATTAAAAGAACATATATGATATCATATTATTGAATATTATTCTTGTATAACTTAATAACATTGATTTAACTATTATAAAATAGGTTAACATACACACTATCAAGGAAAAGTACAACGTAAGGGGTTTTCATCTCACTCCTTTTTCCCGTGAGATTCATGCCATATTGTCACTACTACCTTTTGTGTTCTGTATGTACTGCCTATAATTGTATTATTTGTGTAATAAACCTTAATTTATTTGTATTTAAATATACATTGAATGATACCTCTTTCATGGGGTGTATGTTTCGTATGTTACCAAATTGGTAAGGGTTAATTTCACAATCTCTTTATTATCCGAGGTTGTTTTTATGTAAGTATCTACTGGGACATATTTATTATCCATGTCCATGTTTTTTGAAAGATTTTTCAAAGGAATTATTTTAAGGGACTTTTTACTAAAACATCATTTCAAATGTTTTAATATTTTATTCTTCTAAATCATTATCTTTAATGTTCATGTCTTCAAAATGGTTTTTAAGGATTTATTTATATGGACATGAATTTTTTCAAAATGTTAATTCCATTCAAAAGATTCAAAGTGTTATGGGACACTTTGATTCAAAAGTGAATTTAAATAAATTCTTTTATAAATTTTGTGGATTTTAAATGTTTTCATAAAAATGGGGTATTTCTCTCAAATATTTTTACAAATCATTTTCATCTATGTAAAAATTCATTAATGGATTTTAAACTTGTTTTGAAGTTGATTTATCATGATACAAATCTTCCATATTATGTTGAAGGTTTTGTGATATGTTTGACTGTGGATGTGTTATTTTTATACCATTCATATTTTATGGAGAATGTATTGACATTTAGTATGCTACTTTTAATACGAATGTTTATGTTATGTTTAAACATGTTCATATGAGGAATTGATGGGACTTAATATGTGACGGGTGGAGCCCGCTATAGCTCCTTGATTCATCGGCAGGTCTCATGAGGCAAACTAGTGTCTTGACACGAGGCCATGAAAAAATATTATTTGTAGTATTGGCATGAGGCCTTGGCTACGTGGTTATGATAGTAAAGAATTATGCATTCCATCATTATGAAAGTGGTTAGTGATATTACATGAGATTATTCGACTCGTAGAATATACATGTGAATAAGTAAATGGAATTATTTTATTTTTTCCATATTATGTTGAAGTTCAAATTTAAAAGGATTTTGTTTTAGTTATACATTGCCTTAAATGTTTATGATTATTTATTAATGTTTCCGCTATATTGTTATCCTTACTAAAAATCTGAGCTCACCCCTTTCTATGTTATATTTTTTTTTCAGGATTCCAAGAAGTGTATTGTGATTGATATCCAGGGTTAATCCAAGGGAATAATGGCATTCAAAAAGAATTATTTATGCTTTTTTGTATGTTATAAAGTATAATTTAACATTCATGTATTTAATCTATTTTCCAAGACTTCTAGACTGATCGGTCCTTCGGGACTTTATTCCTTGTGATCATGCCAATGTTATGTAATAATGCACCGACTCTAGGTAACTGGGGTTAGGGGGTTACAGTTGATATCAGAGGAAGTTTAGAAATAACCTTGTAAGCTAGATTTAGATAAACTCTGATTAGAGCACATATCCCTAAGATATACTTTGAGGATTAGTAGAGAATAACTTCCTAGAATTTTGATGTTGTAGAGATTTCGTGTGTTTTTCGAGCAACACATCCATGTCTGGATACAAGCAGGTAGAGGTGGATCTGGCACAAATTTACCTAGGCGTAAGACCCGAAAACACCACTTTGAGCTAGACTCGAATGGGAACTGGTGCACGACAACGGGCCTTGCTACACTCTTGGTTACGACACTCCCAGGGGATATTCTTAGGATTATTCTGATTTTCTTTAGAAACCGTTATGAAGGGTTTATGAGTATATACTTCCTCAAAGAAGACATTTTTCTGATTATGGAATAAATCCATAAACTTTTTAATTTATGTTAAGTGTTTTACATGTTTGGGATCACGTATTTATATTCACAAACTAATCTAGTGTATGCCATTATTTTGAAATGGCACCCAGTAGAAGTAATGAGAACTCCATGAATACGCATGATCCAAATAGTAATAAAGATCATATCATTAATGGTCCTAATCCATAAATTAGAATGGAAATAGTATCACACATATTATAATCATAAGAGTAAATTGTATCATGTGTTGATAATATAAGTAAATAATTCTTGGAGTCCTATGGATTTGAAGGGAAGCCAGAGAAGAAATAGATTGTAGAGAGAAGGATAGATAAAGGGAAGATGGAAAAGAATAATTTTCCCATATGTGATAGCTGTGGGAAGAAACACCCTGGAACATGCCTGAAGGGAATGATAGTTTTTTATAAGTGCGGTGAAAAAGGACACCTTGTACGTGATTGGAAGGGTAAGAAAAATGTTACAAATGTACAACGCTCCATCTACAAGGAGTTGGGACACTACACAATCCAATGTTCAAATCCTCATAGTATTCCCCAAATGATGCTATTGGATAATAATCATTTTATGATACTACCATAGATGGGGACGAATTATTAGAGTTCTTATGTTGTTATTAAAGAATTATGTCATTTGAGTATTGTATCAATGATGTACTAGTTATAATAATTATAGAGTATATAAGGATTGTACAGCAGTACTATTTCATTAAGGACTTGATATTGTGTGGAACCATGAAAAGTGACTCAATAGCAGGTTAAATTTTTGGAAAATATATGGTTGAGAGAAATATAACCCATAATATGGTTCTGATATCGAGGTAGTGATTTTGGAATAATACATTATTGATTTGGATAAATTATATTGGATGTTTTTTACTACCTTGAAACTGAATAATGATTTGTATATACCATCATTGTTGGAGTTTACATCATTTTTGGATTGAAGTAGTATATCCATTATTCTTTAAGGAATAATGGATCATGAATGTAATCAATAAGGTTTTATGGTAATTCAAGATGTTGCAGTGTTTAACAAGAATACATGATGAAGGTGTTCACATGTTATTACGTAGAAAAGAAGATCTTCATTGTGTTTACCTTCTTTATAAATTTTGGATTGAAGTATTTTGGATAGTTCTAGTTTGGATTATTTTTGGATTTCCATAAAAGGACATCCCAGAGGTTGGGCGGTAACCCGTCGCGTCCGACAAGGCTGCGAGACCTGAACCTGTAACTGAAGGGCGACAAGGGTGTATCACCTTCCACTGGCCCACGTGATGTCCTAGATTAAATAATGTTGTTTTTCTAAAAGATCTGGTAGATGAATTATAAATTCATTTTTTTGGAACCCTATACAAATAGGATAAATAGAATATTTTTTATGTTCTATTATCTTTTAGAGTGAAATATGAGTTTGTGGTAGAAATTAGTTAAAGGATTGAACTCTACTTATCAAGAATATATTTTTCTTCTTCTCTTATTCTATGAAGAAATTAATTCTTATACTTTATTTAAGGGATCCTAGAACCAAAAATGTGTTATCCTAATACCCTATGTTTTGTTGAACCGATGGTATTTCAAATCATCATAGATTGATGTATTTAAGGACCCTAATTTTACACTTTTTTGTGATTGCTGGCCTTAATCACAACCTATAAATATTTATGTTTTCCTCCAATTATATGTCTCTAATTGCCATCAATGTTCTTCTAATAGAGATCATAATTTGGTGGTCACCCTTTCATTTCTCTTTTCCTCTTTTTAAGACTAAATTTTATTAACCCAATTTCCGATGTGGGTTTTCCCACAAGGATATTTTCTATTTTCAACCTTTTATTTGTGAAGAACAATTTCAAATTACAGGGAAGCAATTTATTGAAGGAGGGGAGAATGTAACACCCCAAGATTTCATAGTGCGTTATTTCTTCAAAATAATTCAATAACTTGCACTACACGCAACCCCGAGTTCATGTGCACCAAGACTTACCAAACAAGCCATTCAAAAGAGGTTATGAATAGTATTAACTGAATTTTAACTTTTTATAATCCTTATAATTTTAGAATATATATTATGAGTTTCTAAGATATAATGTAAGAACAAATTCAGTTTTTTAGATAAATTTATTCTTTAGAATGGGGACATCAAAAATTTACAATGTAACACCTCAAGATTCCTCGGTACGCTTCTCTTTGAATAATATAGTAGCGTGTGTTGTACGCAACTTCGAGTTCTAACACACACCAAAACCAATCAAACTAGCCCTTATGAATAGTAATACCTAATTTTTGCAATTTTATAAATTTTATATTTCAAAATGGACTTCATTTTTGGATTTGGAATATCAAAATTATCCTAGTATGAAATTTTGGTACTTTTTGGATAACTTTTATATTTTGATGAATAGTAAAAATTACTAAATTTTTATTAAAAAAAACTTTTTAAATCGAAATAATTAATAGTGATAAATTATGAATTTGAGTGGTTTTAAAGTATATTTAGAATATATTTTTACCATTTAAAACATTTTTGGTCATTGGACATAATTTCACATTTATACCGGACATAAACATTTGTCAATCTTTTGATTGTTGTTATTTCTTAAAAACACGCTTTTTGTTTTGACGGCGGGAATTGGTTTTAAATTATTTTTTGCCACTTATGTTTTTTGAATTTGAAAAAATGGACTCCATATTTGGAATCAGGATTTCTAAATTGTGTAAATAGTTAACTTTTATTTTTAGATATTTTGAAAAATTACTTCGCTAAATATTTTATTTTCCATGGTTAAAGGGTAAATCCGTTAAATAAGGGTAAATAAATAATATAATAATAATAATAAATTACCCTAAAACGTGTCTTTATGTAACGCCCCGACCCCAGCTACCCAGAGTCGGTGCATTACTTCGTAACATTGGCATGATCACAAGAATGATCAAATCCCGAAAGACCGATTGGTTTAGTAGCCTTGGAAACACTAGATATAATCATAAAGTTTTACATTACATTTCAAAGTGAAAAACTACTACAACTACAAAGTCTTCATATCCACACTATTAACCCCTCATAATATCCCTGCAAGTCATTCATAATTTACTTCTTCACTACCTGGGAAAAATAAAACATAGAAAAGGGGTGAGCTCAAATGCCCAGTAAGGATAACAATATAGAGGAAACTTTCATAAATAAAAATAAACATTTAAGGCAATGTATAACTAAAACAAAAGCCTTTTAAACTTGAACATTTAACATAGTATGGCATAAATAAAATGAAATAATTCCATTTACTTATTCACATGGATATTCTACTAATAGAATAATCACATGGAAAAATCAATAACCACTTTCATAATGTTGGAATGCATAATGCCAGACTATCATAACCACATAGCCAAGGCCTCGTGCCAAGACTACAAATAAGATTTTGTCAAGGCCTTGTGCCAAGACACTAGTTTGTCTCATGAGTCCTACCGATGCATCGAGGAGCTATAGCGGGCTCCACCCGTCACTTATTAAGTCCAATGCATTCCCATATGAAAAGGTTTAAACATAACATAAACATTCGTATTAAAACTAGCATACGAAATGTCAATAATTTCACCATAAACTATGAATGGTATAAAAATAGCACATCCACAGTCAAACATATCACAAAATCTTCAATACAATATAGAAGTTTTGTATCATAATATATCAACTTCAAATAATCTTAAAATCCATCAAAGGATTTTGACATAGATGAAATCAAAATTCTTTTTAAAGAAGTATCTCCTTTTATTTTGAAATCATTTAAGATCCATATAAAATAAAACATTTTCTTTGAAAATATTCTTATAAGCTTGTAAGGAAAGCTTTGAAGATTTTATAACGGCGTAAAATAGCCGCACCCGCCGTATAAGTTAAAAAAAACATTCTTACCTCAATTCTGTCGAAAAGGTTAAAAAGGACCTTGTTTTGAAAACGACGGAAAGATTCCTTTATAAACCTCTTATAAAAAGTCAAAAAAATGGTATAAATGACTTTAACCCACATTCTTGTAAATAGTAAAAATGTTTTGAAATACATTTTTAAGAAACATGGATGTGGATGATAAAGAGATCCCAGTAGATTATTACATATAAACAACCTTGGATAATGAAGAGGTTGTAAAGTAAACCCTTACCTTGTACTTTTCCTTGGTTGGGGTAGGTTAACCTCCTGTATAATGGTGAAATAATTGTTATTAAATTATACAAGAATCATATATATTAATATGATATCATATATGATCTTTTAACATTGATTTATTAATAATATCTTAGAATTATCATCGTTTCGGGTGTTAACTTACTCATTTTCTTTTATATGTTTTGTTACTTAAGCCATGTTTGTTGTATCTTATTCATATCCAGAATGATATCAAGTCCTTAAACATCATTTTTAAATGATAAAATGATAATTATACTTGAATGGATACGATGGAGAACGAATCTCATCGCGTTCGTGGAGACGGTAGTCCGTACGTACGCACGAGCGACAATATCATTCTTTTGATATTAAAGTAATATATAAATGAATGGTATATAATATATACAGAATCATTAACATGTTATATTTATTATTTACATGAGTTACACATCATTATTATACCCATCCAAATAATATTATATTGAATAACAATTACACCACGACGTGGAGACGGTAAGCCGTACGTACGCACGTATGGTGACATGTTATTCAAAGGGTGGATAGAATACTGAATATGGTTGTACCATACTTATAATAACATCACAGTATATGTGAGATACTGGAGTTATTATTTTAGAATGGTAAGAACAAAGGAAGAAGAAGTGGAAGAAGAAATGAACTTAGAAAAGGGTGGTGAAATCATTACCTCTTCTTCGGGTTCTTCCTTTTGATTTGATCAAAAGGGCTCCTTAGGTTGGCTTTCTGATCAAACTAAGGCCTCTAGGTTGTAGTGAGGGATGTTGGGAGATTATTTGGGTAGAGTTTGGCCGAACCAAAAGGCTTTGAAGGTGTGAAGAAATGAGAAGGAGGAGTGCCCTTTTATAAGAGGGGTGAGGGGCACCTTTGGAAAAGCTAGAAATATTAATTTATAATAAATTCATATTCGGTTTCTAAAGGCTCCAAAGTTGACTATTCAAAGGATGAGGTGGGGATAGGTCGAAAACAACTCATCCAATAGAATTTAGACAGGTTTGGGTACTTATATTAACGTTATCTTTAAGTATTAACTCTAAGTTAATTAGTTTCACTTTTACAATGTCTCTTTGTATTTTTATATATTATGGTTAATAAAAATACTATATACATCCAAGAGACCAACAAGTGGTCCATTAATGATTAACCTATCATAATATAAGTCTCTTGGAAGAACCTTAGATTTTTAGGAATTTAATATCAATTAATAATATAATATTTGTTTTAAGAACTCTTTTATGTCAACATTGACACTATTCAATAGTTGATTTTTGTGAAACTCATAACAGATTGATTACTTCGAACAAAGTCCATTAAATCAATCCTAATATATCATATTAGCCTAGAAAATTAGTTTAATTCATTAAAAGTTTCATATTATATTTATTTGGGTATTTATAATATCAATTATTTTAATTTTTCACTATTATAGTAATTACTGCATCATCATTGTGTCATAAATAAAATAACTTATTTAATGTCTAAAAATTATAAATAAAATATCATTACGTAGGAAATCTTTTTATCTTTCTAATGAATATTTATAATCGAAAATAAAACATGTATAACCCTATGTAAAAATTGTTGTTCTAAAAGATATATGCTTGTGTCATTTTTGTATTCATTTTGACTTAATTAAAATAAAGTGTCATTATCACTTACAAGTGGATCCATGGGGTCCCAAAATAGACCCAAAGATGCCCATGGTCGACTATGTATCAACCAATAGGGTTAAGACACGTTTTAGGGTAATTTAGTATTATTATAATATTATTTTTTGTAACCCTTATTTACCGGATTTACCCTTAACCATGGTAAATAAAATATTTACCGCAGTAATTATTCAAAATGTCTAAAAATAAAAGTTACCTATTTACACAATTTGAACATCCTGATTCCAAATATGGAATCCATTTTTCTAAATTCAAAACACAGAAGTGGCAGAAATAAATTTAAAATTAATTCCCGCTGTCAAAACAAAAAGCGTGTTTTTAAGAGATAATAACTACCAAAAGATTGACACTTGTTTATGTTCGGTTTAATTGTAAAATTGTGTCCAATGACCAAAATTATATTAAATGGTAAAAATATATTCTAAATATACTTTAAAACTACTAAAATTCATAATTTATCACTATTAATTATTTTGATTAAAAAAGTTGTTTTTAATTAAAATTTAGTAATTTTCACTATTCATCAAAATATAAAAGTTATCCGAAAAGTACCAAAATTTCACCCTAGGATAATTTCGATATTCCGAATCCAAAAATGAAGTCCATTTTGAAATATAAAATATATATGATTTCAAAAAGTAGGTATCACTATTTACAACGGCTAGTTTAATTAGTTGTGGTGTGTGTTAGAACTCGAGGTTGCGTACAACACACGCTATCGCATTATTCGAAGGGAAACGTACCGTAGAAGCTTGGGGTGTTACATTCTCCCCTCCTTCAAATAATTGCGTCCTCGCAATTTCTAGGGTATTACTGCATAAAAAGACTCAGGTGGTTCTTCATCATAAGTTTCTCGGGTTCCCACGTTGCCTCTTCCATCTTATGATTCCTCCACAAAACTTTTACCAGACGCGTCGTCCGGTTTCTCAGCACTTGTTCTCTCGTATCAAGAATCTTGACGGGCTCTTCACAATAGGAAAGATCGGGTTCCAGTTCTAATTCCTCATAGGTGAGTACATGCGTTGGGTCAGGCATGTATTTCCTCAACAGAGATACGTGGAACACATCGTGAACTTTGGAGAGACTTGGCGGTATTGCCAATCGGTAAGCTACAGCCCCAATTCGTTCTAGAATTTCGAAAGGTCCGATGTACCTGGGACTCAATTTACCTTTCTTACCAAAATGTATGACTCCCTTCCACGGAGATACCTTCAGGAAAACATGATCACCGACTTGAAATTCTAAATCCTTCCTTCGATTATTGGCATAGCTCTTCTGCCTACTTTGAGCTACTTTAATGTGATTTTGGATTACCTTCACCTTTTCCACCGTTTCCTCCACCAGTTCTGGGCCTACAAGTTTTCTTTCACCAACGTCATCCCAACAGGTTGGGGTACGACATCTCTTTCCATATAACGCTTCATATGGTGCCATCTGAATACTCGAATGGAAGCTATTGTTATAGGAAAATTCTACTAGTGGTAAATATTGATCCCACATACCCTGAAAATCAAGTGAGCAAGATCTCAACATGTCTTCTAAGGTCTGAATAGTCCGTTCTGATTGTCTGTCTATCTGAGGGTGGTAAGCAGTGCTCAAATGAAGTTCAGTATCCAGGGATTTCTGAAGACTTTTCCAAAATCTTGAAGTAAAATGGGGATCACGATCAGAAACAATCGATAGGGGTACTCCATGAAGTCTCACAACTTCATTAATGTATAGTCTTGCTAGACGTTCCAGGGGTAGATCTTCTCTTATAGCAAGAAAATGTGCTGACTTGGTAAGACGATCAACAATAACCCATATTGCATCGTTCCTTCTAGGAGTCTTTGGTAGCCCCATGACAAAGTCCATCGTAATATTGTCCCATTTCCACTCCGGTATGGGAAGAGGTTGCATGACTCCTCCAGGCTGTTGCCTTCCAGCTTTCACTTGTTGACAAACCATACATCTTGACACAAAATCAGCAATCTCCCTCTTCATGTTGTCCCACAAAAAATGTTCCTTCAAATCTCTATACATTTTGGTGCTCCCAGGGTGTATAGAGAAATTGGAACTATGAGCATCATCCAGCAATTCCCTTTTTAGATCAGGTATATTGGGAACACAAAGTCTCTTCCCGAATTTCAAAATTCCACCTTCATACGCAAAGTCTCTCAATCTCCCATCATTCACAGCTTTAATCTTCTTTTGGAATTCTTCATCATCAGTCTGAGAACTCTTAATCCTTTCTAGTAAAGATGGTTTGGAAACCATTTGAAAAAGCATTGATGTTTCACCTTCCCTGGTTATTCCCATGTCCATCTTCACTAGATCCATGAAAATTGGATCCCTTTCAATTCTCATCATGTTCAGAACTCCATGGTCTTTTCTGCTCAAAGCATCTGCTACTTTGTTTGCCTTCCCCGGGTGGTAGTGTATCGTGCAATCATAATCCTTGAGTAATTCAAGCCATCTCCTTTGCCTCATGTTGAGTTCTTTTTGTGAGAAAATATACTTCAAACTCTTGTGATCAGTATAAATCTCACATTTTTCACCATAGAGGTAGTGCCTCCATATCTTCAAAGCAAATATCACATCTGCTAACTCAAGATCATGAGTAGGATAGTTTTGTTCATGAATTTTCAACTGTCGTGATGCATAGGCAAAAACTCTATCATTCTGCATAAGGACACAACCAAGTCCTTTCTTTGATGCATCACTATAAATAACGAACCCATCATTCCCTGATGGTAGAGTCAATATAGGAGCATTGACTAATCTTCTCTTCAGTTCTTCGAAACATTCTTCACACTCTTTTGTCCAAACAAATTTAACCCCTTTACGTGTGAGCTTCGTTAATGGGTTAGCCAATCGGGCAAAATTCTGGACGAAACGTCGATAATAACCTGCCAAGCCAATAAAACTACGTACCTCAGTTATACTCGTAGGTGCTGGCCATTCTTGGATTGCTTTGGTCTTAGAAGGATCAACAGAGATTCCATCTTTAGAGACAATATGGCCAAGAAAAGAAATCTCCTGATGCCAGAATTCACACTTTCTAAACTTTCCATATAATTCATGCCTCCTCAGAGTCTTCAAGATAATGAACAAGTGATTTTCATGATCTTCGTAGGTTTTGGAGTATACCAAGATATCATCAATAAATACCACCACAAATTCATCGAGATACTCCTTGAAAACTCTATTCATCAGATCCATGAATACAGAGGGTGCATTAGTCAATCCAAACGGCATTACAGTAAACTCGTAATGCCCGTACCTGGTTCGAAATGCTGTCTTCGGAATGTCTTCATTCTTTACACACAACTGATGGTATCCAGATCGAAGGTCAATCTTTGAAAAGTATTTAGCTCCATGCAGTTGTTCAAATAAATCATCAATACGAGGTAGGGGATACTTGTTCTTTATCGTTATATCATTGATCTCCCTGTAGTCGATACATAACCTCATAGATCCATCTTTCTTTTTAACAAAAAGAACAGGGGCTCCCCATGGAGAAACACTAGGGCGAATAAATCCCTTATTACTCAATTCCTCTAGTTGTTTCTTTAGTTCGACTAACTCTACAGTGGCCATTCTATAAGGGGTCTTCGATATAGGCCTTGATCCAGGAATCAAATCAATGGAAAACTCAACTTCTCGTTCTGGAGGATGTCCAGGTAAATCTTCCGGAAATACATCTACAAATTCTTTCACAACAGGTACATCCTCTATTTGAACATTCCTTTCCTCACCGATAGTTACTTCATTCTCTTCCTCCCCAATAATTGAATTAAGTTGAGCTACTGGGGGTGGGTCTAAATAAGAATTAGGTGGTGACGATTCTGCTCTAAAAATAAGGTGTTCCTTATCATTATCATCAAGAATCGTAACCTCTTTCTTCTTACAATAAATCTTCGCATCATAGTCCGAAAGCCAGTCCATACCGAGGATTATATCAAACTCAATCATAGGTATGACGATGAAATCAGCAGATAAAGAAAATTTATGTGCTCTAATGGGGACTGATTCACAAAACTTTGTTGCAACGATACTTCCCTTATGAGTTTTAACTGACAACTCCCTTATTAAATCAAATTGGAAATATCTAATTTTCTTAGAAAACTGGGAAGATATGAAACAATGCGATGATCCAGAATCAAATAATGCATTTGCTAAACTTGAGGAAACCATTAAATTACCTGCCACCACGTCTTTCGGAGCTTCTACCTCAGCAGTAGTGATAGCATAATCCTGGCCTTGATCCCTTGGCCTTTTCTAGGATAAGTTCTCCCGACGCTTAGGACATGCATTTGCATAATGCCCCATCTCCCTGCAATTGTAGCACTGAACGTTGGTAGCTTCCTTCTTCCCCTTGCAATCATGAGTTTGGTGGCCTTTTTCACCACACTTGTAACAGACTCCCATTCCCTTCAAGCAAGTACCAGGATGTTTCTTCCCGCATTTACCACAAGATGGATATTCAACCTTTCCCTTCTTCCCCTTATTTCCATTCCCAGATTGATCAGCAGGTCTCTTCTTCTCTTGCTTCGCTTTAAAGTCATAAGACTTAGAGAATTCTTTTTCGGTCTTGATAGCACATGAGACAATGTCTTCGTATGACGAAAAGGATTGTGAGACTAATGCTCGACGGAGAAATGGTTTTAACCCATCAAAGAAACGATCAATCTTACTTCTTGGGTTGTGAATATAATCTCCAGCATACCTCGCTAACCTTGTAAAGTTAGCCTCATACTTTGTGACATTATCATCCTCCTTTTGTCTCAGACTCAGAAATTGCCTTTCCATATCTGCTCGATGGTCGCGAGGAAAGTATTTTTCTAAAAACAGATCTTTGAACTCCCTCCATTCCATGTTTGATACTTCATCATCTTCCTTCATGTTTTGAATCAATGACCACTATTGATCAGCATCTCCAGTGAGGCGGTAAACTGCCATGGTAACTTTTTCCCTTTCACTACTCCCCAAAGCCTGAAATATTTTCTCTAGGGAAAATATCCATTGCTCAGCTACTAAGGGATTTGTACTCCCATTGAACGTTGGTGGTTGTTGTGTCATGAATCGATCTAACATTGATCATCCACGCTGTGGATCAGGGTGCTCCATACGGGTAAGGTTATTATTCATAACCTGAGTAAGTTGTCCCAGTACGGTGATTAGCTGATCAGCACCAGTTGCATCACCAGCCCCACTATAATTATCTTGAGTAGGAGGGAAATCCCTACATGGATTGCGTGCATTGATACGGTTTCCATTTCTTCCACTAGGCGCCATTTCTAAACAATGGCATAAACTAGATCAGTTTATGAATCAAAATACATAATCCCATACTTATAAAACACTTAACATAAATTGAACTATTTATGGATATAGTCCATAATCATAAAAAAAATTTCTTTGAGGAAGTATATACTCATAAACCCTTCATAATGATTTGTAAAGAAAATGATAGTTATCCTAAGCATATCCCCCGGGAGTGTCGTAACCAAGAGTGCAGCAAGGCCCGTTGTCGTGCATCAGTTCCCGTTCGAGTCTAGCTCAAAGCGGTGTTTTCGGGTTTTACCCCTAGGTACATCTGTGCCAGAGCCGCCTCTACCTGCTCGTATCCAGACAGGGATGTATTGCTCAGAAAACTCACAAAATCTCTACAATACCAAAATTCTAGGATGTTCTTCTATACTAATCCTCAAAGTTCATCTTAAGTCTACGTGCTCTAATCAGAGTTTATCTAAATCTAGCATCCAAGGTTGGTACTAAACTTCCTCTGATACCAACTGTAACGCCCCGACCCCAGCTACCCAGAGTCGGTGCATTACTTCGTAACATTGGCATGATCACAAGAAAGATCAAATCCCGAAAGACCGATTGGTTTAGTAGCCTTGGAAACACTAGATATAATCATAAAGTTTTACATTACATTTCAAAGTGAAAAACTACTACAACAACAAAGTCTTCATATCCACACTATTAACCCCTCATAATATCCCTGCAAGTCATTCATAATTTACTTCTTCACTACCTGGGAAAAATAAAACATAGAAAAGGGGTGAGCTCAAATGCCCAGTAAGGTTAACAATATAGAGGAAACTTTCATAAATAAAAATAAACATTTAAGGCAATGTATAACTAAAACAAAAGCCTTTTAAACTTGAACATTTAACATAGTATGGAATAAATTAAATGAAATAATGCCATTTACTTATTCACATGGATATTCTACTAATCGAATAATCACATGCAAAAATCAATAACCACTTTCATAATGTTGGAATGCATAATGCCAGATTATCATAACCACATAGCCAAGGCCTCGTGCCAAGACTACAAATAAGATTTTGTCAAGGCCTTGTGCCAAGACACTAGTTTGTCTCATGAGACCTACCGATGCATCGAGGAGCTATAGCGGGCTCCACCCGTCACTTATTAAGTCCAATGCATTCCCATATGAAAAGGTTTAAACATAACATAAACATTCGTATTAAAACTAGCATACGAAATGTCAATAATTTCACCATAAAATATGAATGGTATAAAAATAGCACATCCACAGTCAAACATATCACAAAACCTTCAATACAATATAGATGTTTTGTATCATAATAAATCAACTTCAAATAATCTTAAAATCCATCAAAGGATGTTGACATAGATGAAATCAAAATTCTTTTTAAAGAAGTATCTCCTTTTATTTTGAAATCATTTAAGATCCATATAAAATAAAACATTTTCTTTGAAAATATTCTTATAAGCTAGTAAGGAAAGCTTTGAAGATTTTATAACGGCGTAAAATAACCGCACCCGCCGTATAAGTTAAAAAAAACATTCTTACCTCAATTCTGTCGAAAAGGTTAAAAAGGACCTTGTTTTGAAAACGACGGAAAGATTCCTTTATAAACCTCTTATAAAAAGTCAAAAAAGGGTATAAATGACTTTAACCCATATTCTTATAAATAGTAAAAATGTTTTGAAATACATTTTTAAGAAACATGGATGTGGATGATAAAGAGATCCCAGTAGATTATTACATATAAACAACCTTGGATAATGAAGAGGTTGTAAAGTAAACCCTTACCTTGTACTTTTCCTTAGTTGGGGTAGGTTAACCTCCTGTATAATGGTGAAATAATTGTTATTAAATTATACAAGAATCATATATATTAATATGATATCATATATGATCTTTTAACATTGATTTATTAATAATATCTTAGAATTATCATCGTTTCGGGTGTTAACTTACTCATTTTCTTTTATATGTTTTGTTACATAAGCCATGTTTGTTGTATCTTATTCATATCCAGAATGATATCAAGTCCTTAAACATCATTTTTAAATCATAAAATGATAATTATACTTGAATGGATACGATGGAGAATGAATCTCATCGCGTTCGTGGAGACGGTAGTCCGTACGTACGCACGAGCGACAATATAATTCTTTTGATATTAAAATAATATATAAATGAATGGTATATCATATATACAGAATCATTAACATGTTATATTTATTATTTACATGAGTTACACATCATTATTATACCCATCCAAATAATATTATATTGAATAACAATTACACCACGACGTGGAGACGGTAAGCCGTACGTACGCACGTATGGTGACATGTTATTCAAAGGGTGGATAGAATACTGAATATGGTTGTACCATACTTATAATAACATCACAGTATATGTGAGATACTGGAGTTATTATTTTAGAATGGTAAGAACAAAGGAAGAAGAAGTGGAAGAAGAAATGAACTTAGAAAAGGGTGGTGAAATCATTACCTCTTCTTCGGGTTCTTCCTTTTGATTTGATCAAAAGGGCTCCTTAGGTTGGCTTTCTGATCAAACTAAGGCCTCTAGGTTGTAGTGAGGGATGTTGGGAGATTATTTGGGCAGAGTTTGGCCGAACCAAAAGGCTTTGAAGGTGTGAAGAAATGAGAAGGAGGAGTGCCCTTTTATAAGAGGGGTGAGGGGCACCTTTGGAAAAGCTAGAAATATTAATTTATAATAAATTCATATTCGGTTTCTAAAGGCTCCAAAGTTGACTATTCAAAGGATGAGGTGGGGATAGGTCGAAAACAACTCATACAATAGAATTTAGACAGGTTTGGGTACTTATATTAACCTTATCTTTAAGTATTAACTCTAAGTTAATTAGTTTCACTTTTACAATGTCTCTTTGTATTTTTATATATTATGGTTAATAAACTTACTATATACATCCAAGCGACCCCCAAGTGGTCCATTAATGATTAAACTATCATAATATAAGTCTCTTGGCCGAACCTTAGATTTTTAGGAATTTAATATCAATTAATAATATAATATTTGTTTTAAGAACTCTTTTATGTCAACTTTGACACTATTCAATAGTTGATTTTTGTGAAACTCATAACAGATTTATTACTTCGAACAAAGTCCATTAAATCAATCCTAATATATCATATTAGCCTAGAAAATTAGTTTAATTCATTAAAAGTTTCATATTATATTTATTTGGGTATTTATAATATCAATTATTTTAATTTTTCACTATTATAGTAATTACTGCATCATCATTGTGTCATAAATAAAATAACTTATTTAATGTCTAAAAATTATACATAAAATATCATTATGTAGGAAATCGTTTTATCTTTCTAATGAATATTTATAATCGAAAATACAACATGTATAAACCTATGTAAAAATTGTTGTTCTAAAAGATATATGCTTGTGTCATTTTTGTATTCATTTTGACTTAATTAAAATAAAGTGTCATTATCACTTACAAGTGGATCCATGGGGTCCCAAAATAGACCCAAAGATGCCCATGGTCGACTATGTATCAACCAATAGAGTTAAGACACGTTTTAGGGTAATTTAGTATTATTATAATATTATTTTTTTTAACCCTTATTTACCGGATTTACCCTTAACCATGGTAAATAAAATATTTACCGCAGTAATTATTCAAAATGTCTAAAAATAAAAGTTACCTATTTACACAATTTGAACATCCCGATTCCAAATATGGAATCCATTTTTCTAAATTCAAAACACAGAAGTGGCAGAAATTAATTTAAAATTAATTCCGGCTGTCAAAACAAAAAGCGTGTTTTTAAGAGATAATAACTACCAAAAGATTGACACTTGTTTATGTTCGGTTTAATTGTAAAATTATGTCCAATGACCAACATTATATTAAATGGTAATAATATATTCTAAATATACTTTAAAACTACTAAAATTCATAATTTATCACTATTAATTATTTTGATTAAAAAAGTTGTTTTTAATTAAAATTTAGTAATTTTCATTATTCATCAAAATATAAAAGTTATCCGAAAAGTACCAAAATTTCACCCTAGGATAATTTCGATATTCCGAATCCAAAAATGAAGTCCATTTTGAAATATAAAATATATATGATTTCAAAAATTAGGTATCACTATTTACAACGGCTAGTTTAATTAGTTGTGGTGTGTGTTAGAACTCGAGGTTGCGTACAACACACGCTATCGCATTATTCGAAGGGAAACGTACTGTAGAAGCTTGGGGTGTTACACTTTACCGTATTGGTTGATACATGTTCGACCATGGGCATCTTTGGTTCGATTTTGGGACCCCATGGATCCACATGTAAGTGATAATGACACTTAATATTAATTAACATAAAGTAATACAAAAATGACACAAGCCTATCTCTTTTAGGAAAACAATTTTTACATAGGGTTATATATGTTATATTTTCGACTATAAGTATTAATTACAAATATAATAAGATTTCATACATAATGGTATTTTATTTATAATCTTTAGACATTAAATATTTTAATTTATTTATGACCCAATGAAGATGCAGTAATTACCTTATTAGTGAAATATTAAAATAATTGAAATTATAAATAGCTAAAAAAATTTAATTTGAGACTTTTAATGAGTTACACTAATTTTATAGGTTACAATTACATTTTATGATTTATTTAATTAACTTTTGATGAAGTAATAATGTTGTTATGATTTTCACAAAAATCAAATATCAAATAGTGACAAAATTGACATAAAACAGTTTTTTATAAAAATATTATATTATTAATAGATATTAAATTCATAAAAATATATGGTTTGGCAAAAGGGATTTTATAATGATAGGTGTATCATTAATGGACAACTTGGGGGTATATTGGGGGTATATATTATGTTTATTAACTATATAATATAAAAATACAAAGTGACATGGTAAGTGTCAAACTAATTAACCAAGAGTTAAAACTAAAAGATAAGGTTAATATAATGACCCAAACCTGTCTAAAATATATTGGTTTAAAGGATTTCGACCCATCACCACCTTAGTATTTTAATAATACACTTTTGATCCATTAGTAACCGAATATGAATTTATTATAAAATAATACTTTAAGATTATTCTAAAGAGCCCCTCCTCCCCCTTATAAAAGGACACCACTTCTAACCAATTCGTCACACCTCTCAAGCCTTTTGGCTCATCCAACCTATGAAAAATTAATCTCCCTACATCCCTATCCTCCTCTTAGAAGCCTTACCTTAGGCGTAAGCCACTTCAAGAGTCCATTTTGGTTCAAACCAAAGGGACTTACCGAAATTAAAGTTAACGATTTCTCTTAGCTTCTTTTCTTTTATTTTACTTCTCCAACCCCTAAAATCATCTTATTATTTTCTTTTGTAACAAAACCTGTATTTTAAATAGACTAGGATATTTTTATTATATGTATTCTAACTACACTTACACACACATCCATCTAATGTTTGAAGAACATAATGTTGCTGTGGATGGCAACCAAACGCCTCACAAAGCGATGATTGTTCAATTTTCTCCTATCACCTCTCATGGTGGCCATTATGATGGAACTATAATTAATTATGATATTAATGATATTTATTTTATATATAAGCTTTTTTAATTCCATTTTATATAATACCATTATTCATTTCATGTTGTATATATATATGATTATTTCATTTGAGGAAGTGCGGACTACCGCCCCATCAAAGTGATATGACTCGTTCATACCATACATGGAATGTATAAAGGATGGTGTTAAAGAACTCAAGTAACAAATATAAAATATTATATTATACTGGAATAATAATATACCTCTATATCATTTGGTTTTTATTCCTTTTAAAATGAAAAATGAAATGGAAGTAGCGTTTGTGCGTACATACGGATTACCGTCTCTACGAACACGATGCGATTCATTTCTCCATCATATCCATTAAACACTAATTATCATTTGATGATTAAAAGTAATTTTTAAGGACATGATATAACTCTGGATATGAATAAGATACAACCTATCCATAACAAACACAGCTTATGTAACGAAGCATATAAAGGAAAACGAATCAGTTAACACCTGAATCGATGATAATACTAAAATATTATTACCAAAGCAATACTGAAAGATCAAATATGAAATCATATTTATGAATATGATTATTTAATAATTTAATAATAATTATTTAACTATTATACACGAGTTTGACATACACACTATCAAGGAAACGTACAAGGTATGGGGTTTTCATCTCTCTCCTTATTCTCGTGAGATTCATGCCATATTGCCACTATTACCTTTTGTGTGGTGTATGTACTGCCTATAATTGTATTATTTGTGTAATACAATTTAATTTATGTGTATTTAAATATTCATTGTCTGAAACCTCTTTCATGGGTTGTATGTTTCGTAAGATACCAAATTGGTAAGGGTTAATTTCACAATCTCTTTATTATCCGAGGTTGTTTTTATGTAAGTATCTACTGGGACATATTTATTATCCATGTCCATGTTTTGTGAAAGAGTTTTAAAAGGAATTATTTTTAGGGAATTTTTATTAAAACATCATTTCAAATGTTTTAAATATTAATTCTTCTAAATCATTCTCTTTAATGTCAATGTCTTCAAAATGGTTTGTTGGGATTTATTTATATGGACATGAATGTTTTTAAAATGTTAATTCCTTTCAAAAGTTTAAAAGTTGTATGGGAAAATTTGATTCAAAAATGTATTTAAATGAATTATTTTCTAAATTGTGTAACTTTTAAATGTTTTCATGAAAAAGTGGTATTTCTCTCAATGTGTTTTACAAATCATTTTCATCTATATCAAAATTATTTAATGGATTTTAAAATTGTTTTGAAGTTGATTTATCATGATACAACTCTTCCATATTGTGTTGAAGGTTTTGTGATATGTTTGACTGTGGATGTGTTATTTTTATACCATTCATTTTTATAGAGAAATTATTGACATTTCATATGTTATTTTTAATACGAATATTTATGTTATGTTTAAACCTGTTTATATGAAAAATGCATTGTACTTAATATGTGACTGGTGGAGCCCATTATAGATCCTCGATGCATTGGTAGGTCTCATGAGACAAACTAGTGTCTTGGCACGAGGCCTTGACAAAATATTATTTGTAGTCTTGGAACGAGGCCTGGGCTATGTGGTTATGATTGTCTGGAATTATGAATTCCATCATTATGAAAGTGGTTAGTGATATTGCATGTGATTATTCGACTAGTAGAATATCCATGTGAATATGTAAATGACATTATTTTATTTTTTCCATATTATGTTGAAGTTCAAATTTAAAAGGCTTTTGTTTTTGTTATACATTACCTTAAATGTTTATGATTATTTATTAATGTTTCTGCTATATTTTTATCCTTACTGAGAATCTGAGCTCACCCTTTCTATGTTTTATTTTTTTTCCAGGATTCCAAGAAGTGTATTGTGATTGATAGGCAGGGTTAATCCAAGGGAATAATGGAATTCATAAAGTATTATTTATGTTTTTTTGAATGTTATAAAGTGTAATGTATCATTCATGTATGTAATCTATTTTCTAGGACTGCTAAACTGATCGGTCCTTTGAAACTTGATTCCTTTTGATCATACAAATGTTATGTAATAATGCACCGACTCTGGGTAACTAGGGTTGGGGCATTACAGATTTAATCATAATTCATTAATTATTTAACTTTGAAAACATAAATTTAATTAATAAAATAATAATTATTTACAATAATAATAATATAATTCGAATTTAGTGATATTTTTTTTAAAATAAAACATTTTATTATCTTTTTATTTACATTAGTATTTATTATTATTCTAATTTTTTATTAATGTTTCTGGTCATGCTATGTTATTTTTATATAGCACTCCACATTTCATTTTAGTTTTTTGTTGCATGAGTCACATTCAATTTACCATGTTTGTTTTTAATGGAATATATATTATTTAAAATCATGGGTTGTTACATTCTTCAATGTAAAAACATTTAATATCAAAATTAAAATTATTACTCATTAAAAAATCGATAAGGGTATTAAAAAAAAGACATGGCTCAAGATATAATTTCTAATGAGAAATATACCTCACTAACTTATGTAAGTATATAAAGGACATATATTCCTTCTTAATACAGATATTCCATTATTGATATTCTTCCTAACTATTTAAGCTAAATACTCATTATTATTGATTTTTTAGGACTATATAATAGAATTGATTAAATTCGAGGGTTCATAGATTTTCTTGTAGTGATAGTTGGTCATTTTTCCATATGGGATAATAAATTCTATTTTAGTAAATCCTTAGTATGGATTATATGTAGATATAGCCAATATATTTTCAAAATCACAACCAATTCATCAAAAGTAATTTTAATAAACATTTCCTGAAGCATATTCCATACACATTAGCTTGTTATACT
The DNA here is from genome assembly GCA_963277665.1 of Viscum album. Lineage (NCBI taxonomy): Eukaryota > Viridiplantae > Streptophyta > Magnoliopsida > Santalales > Viscaceae > Viscum > Viscum album. The sequence goes on along the minus strand of OY728152.1, from coordinate 1,474,264,306 downwards.
GAAATAACTTATGATCTCCATTGATAAAATCAAACCATTGGGGTTGTTATTAGATGATAATATAGAATTTTTAAATTATACTACTGTGTCTAGAATAAATCCAATAGGACTTTTAGAAATCTATTGTGGTAGATAAGTGTAACATGATTTACATAATTATAACTATGCACTTAAAAATTAGTCATCACATTGGCTATCCATTTTTATCTATAATAGTAGGTTTATAAGGTTTATTTAACATGTTATCTATCTAATTTGGAGTTTATTTGAATATTACCCAAAAACCTTAAATTTATGTTATTGGAAATTAATATGCTCAATATTATTAATAAGATTCTTTACCCCATATAGACAATCAGGAACCTGATGGTCAATCCTCCACTCTTGATATATTTTCTTATTTCTTTGATAATTTATCTTTGATGATTCATCCAACATTATTTACAGGTAATAAGTTGAATCTTCTTTCCTTCATCACCTTCATTACTTTATCTTCATTGAAACTCCATCCCTCCCTTATTTTGTTTTTTTACACGATATGATGGACTCATGTTGATAATTATAACAGAAGATAGTTGGGTGAGTATAACCAAAATATTTTCAACACTAGTTTCTATCATATTTTATTTACCCTTATTAAAATCACTACTCTTTCCATAAAACCCATCATTAATATTTTTTCTCCTTTTTTAACCATAACATAAATAAAGTTTTGTTATTGATGGGATTACCTAATTTGATGATATTATTGAAATTAAATCTATAAATATAAAATGAATAAATTATAAATATATTTGTTAACATAACATAAAACATTATAGGTTCCAATATATGTTTTCTATACTCATTTTCCTATTAGATTATATAACCTAAATATATTCAAATCCCTCATAATTGTTAATAAGAAGAAAGTGAATAACAAAATAAAAGCTTCTTTGAGTGTTAAACTAGGTGTACAGTTGGAACCCAATATTATGTACCAGGTAAAGATCACATTAATAATCAAGCATCCATTTCAATGTTGGTACCCCTAGGTACATTTATTTCAAATCGTACATGCACATATAGTATCTAGGAAGGGATTTTATTTTGAGTAAACTAGACAATTTATATTTTACCCAAACATTATCATGTTATCCAATACATAGACATATCCTCATATTTTATAGAAATGTAATCTTGTAGTAATCGCCAGGAATAAAAAAAATTTATCTGATTCTACCTTTGGCACCCAGACAAAAATTACTCTGTATAGTAAATAAAAACCCAATTATTATATATATAAATTTATTCCATGTAAGACAACCCACGATAAATAAACAAATATTTCAATTGATTTGGATAAAATAATTATTTATCAAAATTCACAATAACATATGGTTTAGTTACATGGATGCCAATATTCAGAAACAATATTTTTGAAAATAATTGTGAAAATTTCAACATAATTGAACCATACAAAAATATCTTTTCAATATTCAAACATGTTTTACTTGTCTTCATAACCATGGGATTTGTAACATATGATAGGGGTGATATAGATTATAAGAAATAGTAAGAATAACATATAATAATTGATGATCATAAGTGAGTATAAATAAAAATGTGGGTATAATATCATAATCACAAGTTGTTACTAAAACATTAGAAAATTTATTCCCAAAAAACATTAGCACCAATCATAAATCATGGCATAATCTTGTGAGAATAACATGATACATGGTCTATCATAAAATAAGAATATTATAAAAAATAATTTATGAATATATATAATATAAATAACTCATATATTTCATTATTATTGTTGAGAATGTATGAATAAATTGATGATAATTATGAAGTAATTCATTTTTATTGGTAGATTAAACAATTAAAATTCGTTGGGAATATCATTCTCTCTAACCATGCTTATATCTCCCGTTAAATGAAAATAGAGATGTATAAATTACTAAAAAACAATTATTTAAATATATTTTATAATCTTTCAATGATAAACGTTATATTAATGAATGAGGTTCGATTTCCCCATTACAGAACATGTTTGGAACAATCATAATTACAACATTTAATAATGGAAATAAACAAGAAGTAACAAAAGAATGTATAATAAATGATTATAAACAATGATTAAAAATGGATATAGATATGAATGGAAGTATGAAAAGAGTTATTAATATAGTTATTTTTAATTTATATGAGGCTAAAATACTTTTTTTGAAGCTGTGAATTCATGTAAGGGGTTTTTTATAAAACAATTTACTTTCTTTGACTTAAAAAGATTATTATTAAACCCCATTTTTAAAATTGGGATTATTTTCTATTATATTTCTATAAAATTATAATTATTCGTTTAATTCATTATATTTACAATTATTTCTCCTGAAATATTTTCTAAATAATTTTTTTTCTACTACGATTGTTATATTATTAAGGGTTTTTATATCAATTCCCCTTCAATGAGGAATGAATTCACATTAAGAAACTAATATTCATTTTGGGGTGTATTTACTAAAAAAGTTTCTTTTATTAGTATTATTGAATTATCTTTTATATTATTTAAAAGTTTTTTCATGAATATATTCTCCACATGCTTGTGATTTAGTTGTTACCAAATTATTAAGCAGGGTTTCATCCCAACATTTGATATTTAACACTTATGCAATATTCACCACATTTTATTTTTAGAATGGTGTGTACATTTCTAGGGATATATATTAATAATATTATATATTAAATTAAATGGTAATATATATATATATATATATATTACAATTTTTTTCTTTCATTAGTTTTGATTTAAGTGTTACTAATACCATATGGGCACTTTTTCTCAGTTTCCACTTCTTGAGATGTATTTCATATTGCAGAAAAAAATTACATAGTTTAACTATTTCACAATAGGATTATATTATAAATAATAAATATTATTTTATGTGATTTAAATGAATATATCATAATACATACCTCATACTATAATAGTATGAAAGTTAAGAAATTCTTAAGGGTTTTTATTTAAGTTGGTTTCTTTTCATTGGAACACAGGCCATCTAACATCGATATACTAATTTATGGTTCTTTTATTCCAAGATTTTGTATTAAAAATATTATTTCCCATTTTATTCTTTTTGATTTACTTATTTATATAAAATTTTACTTCTTTGACCTATTTTATTCTCATGAATATATGACACTTTGAAAAATAATTATCCTCCTTTCTAAATGCTCATTTTTTCCAAGTCCATATTTTTAATCCAATCAATGTTTTCATTCTATAATCAAAAAAAAATAGTTTCATAAATCTATTTATTTTTTTCCACATTTTTTTTTATTTTTTATGATTATGGTTTCAATAAGTTATTTTCAAACTATTAAAAACAATTTCCTATTAATTTTTATATTTTAGTCATCAAATTCACTTCTCCCATGGGAAAAAATATTACATTTTCAAGTATTTATGATTGGTATTATATATAAATTATCCATAAATATGTTTTGATATTTCCTCTTATGAAATGACCTTTTAAATTAACTCATATATTCTACTTTTAATAGTATTAATAAAAATGTTTTATAATTTTTTTTATTGTTTCTCTTCCATTATCACTATTATATTAAAATGTTTTTAGATAAAAAGAATCATTGATTCATTAATTACCTCTTAAATATTATTATAATATTTTTATTTAGGGTTTTAAAGTCATAGTATTAGAAAAAAATAATTATTGATCCCTTTTGATGTGATATCACTGAATGTGTTCTGCCTATGAAGGTGGTATTAATCTATGTTAAGATCATTCAATGTTATTATGTTATAATTGGAATAATCATTAATAATTACATATAACTTCTTTTAATAGATAAAATATTATCATATAAATCCATTTATTGACAGGGGAATGTAGTGTCATCTTATTTTTTTAATGTGATAATATTGATATTTATTGGGCACTATGAAAATATGGATATGTATTGTATTCTTATTATATTTTTTGACATGATGAATACATTGTAATTAATTATTAATGGGTTTTTCTTGAAATTATATATCCCCTCGATACATATGTTGATATCATTAAAAATTATAAAATGGGTATTTGGTGAATGTCTACCCAACTATTTATTATGTAAAGTAATAAGGTATTGAGGGTATGTTTTTGATGCCTTGGAATAAGGTATTGATTGTAATATTTATGATGTTCACTATTATGTTTTCTGTCATCTCATCATGGACTCACTGTAATGAAATCCTAGTCTAGATACTATATGTGGATGTAGGTTCTAACACATATATACCATATAGAAATAACTACATTAATGTTTTATGGCAATTTAAATTATCTGAATTGGGTTTATGGAAATTGGTTTAACTTAATACCTACATTTAGACTCACTAGGGTTATGCTTTGGTGATTCATATTATTCTTAGAAACCCTGATGATGGATTTAGCCACATTTTTTTTATTTTTGTTAGATAAACTAATAGATAAATTACCATAGATAATATATATTGAAGAATATAAATTCATAAGTTAGGGTTTTCATGTCATTTATGAATAATTACTTCCATGATCAGAGTTTACTCTTAGGAAATTATTATTTAAGTATTGGCATAAATAAACTTTTGTTTTCAGTAATGGTTGAAGCCTGAAGGAACCATGTTAATGATGGCTACCATGGATTATGATGAGATTATATCTATGATAAACCAAATGAGATGAGATCTATAATGAGAAATATTATAATTATGAGTAACCATATATAATGAATTACACTAAATAACATGTATATAGTGTAACACCCCGAGATTTTATGAAAAATATTCTTTTAATTTTATTAATGTCTTGTGCTACACCAATATTACCTTGCGCTATACGCAACACCGTATTAGCTTGCAGTATACACAACACTATTCTTGGATCGTGTTACACACAATTTTGATAATAGTTATTCTACACAACATTGAGAATATATATATATATATATATATTAAATGTATAAATGAAATATGGTTGGATTCTGTTATACGAAACAACGAAGGATTTTTGCGCAACACGCAACCCTGACATGGCTTGCATTATAATCAATCGCGACCTTCCTCGATAGTGTGTGTTGTACGCAATACGGGGTTTTACTAAACAACGATATATTATTATAATATTGTTATGAACTAGAAGTTATAAATATTTTTAACTAAATTTTGAATTTTATAACATTATTAATCATCTTGCACATTTCTAGAACATGGTATAAGAACAAAATAAATTTTTCGGGTAAAATAAGAATTTTTAAAAAATTGCAGTTTTGCGGCCTTTTGATGGCACACCCACTTTAAATCTAGTTTTTGAAATGTTTATAAGTTCAATTTGACAAAAAAAATTCTTCTTTTGAATCAGGATATAAAAATTTACATTAGATAAAGTTTTGATATTTTTCCGATAACTTTCATATTTTAATGAATAGTAAAAACACGCTATATTTTAATTAAAAACAAGTTTTTTCATCGTAATATCTTATGTGGTTAAATTATAATACATAATGGTTTTAAAGTATAAATAGAATATATTTTTACCTTTTAATATAATGTATGTCATTAGCACTGATTTTACCTTGAATTCATAGGTTACATCAATTCAATCTTTTGCAATGTTTTAAAGAAAAACCCGTTTTCTTTCGACAACGGGATTAATTTTAATTTAATTTCTGAAACTTTTTTGTATTGAATTTGGAAAAATGGATTCCATATTTGGAATCAGTGGATCCGAATTATGTTAATAAGCTACTTTTTTTGGTAATTATGAATAGTAACTACAGTAAATTTTATTTACCATAGTTAAAGGTAAATCGGTTAATTAAGGGTAAATATAATATTTTCAAATTACCCTAAAAAATGTAAAAATCCTATTGGATGACTAAAAGTCGGCCCATATCACCTAAGGGTCAGATTAGATTCATTTAATTAAATTTTTTCAATGAAAATAATTTAATTATTATTAAAACCCAAGAATGTGACAACATGTAACTTTCTTAAATATTATAAGTATAATAATTTTAATCTAGTGATAAACTTCATGAAACGTCGAAAATGAATAGTATCCAGAAATCTAATACAATTATCTACATCATAGGAATTTATTTAGAATTTTTAAGTATTAAATAATTATCATTTATTATGACACAAAGATGATGTAGTAATTGTCTTATTAATAAAATATTGACATAATTGATGTTATAAATGCCCAAATAAATGTAATTTGAGACTTTTTATGACGTACACTAATTTTCTAGGTTAATATGACATGTTATTGTTGATTTAAGTAACTTGGTTAGAACTTATCATTCTATTATGAATTTCATAAAAATCATGTACCAAATAGTGTCAAAATTGACATAAATTAGTTTTTAAAACAAATATTATATTATTAATTGTTATTTTATTCCTAAAAATATAATGTTATGCAAAATGACTTAGATAATATTATATATATTAATAATAAAAAACTTGGGGTTCTTTTGGATTTATATACTATGGTTATTAACCATATACTGTAAGAAAACAAAAAGAGACGGTAAAAGTTAAATTATTTAACTTAGAGTTAAATCTAATTGATAAGGTTAAAATAATAACCTAAACTTGTCTAAATCCAATTGGATGAGAGGGTTTCGACCCATCCCCACTTTATATTCGAAATAAGACTCTTTGGAACCATTATAAACCGAATTTGACCTTAATATAAAATAATATTTTGAGATTTTCCTAAGGTGCCCCTCTCCTCCCTTATAAAAGGGCACCTCCTCCCTCTCATCCTCACACCAATATGAGCATTAAAGCTTGGACAACCCCTGCCAAAATCTCATCTCCACTTCCCTAGTATCAACCTAGAGGTCCTGGTCTTCTTCAAAGACCATCCTTAGTTCTTTAAGTGGAGGTTAAGAAAAGGCGCGTCAAAAAGAGGAGGTTCGGATACGTACAAATCATTTCGGACATAAGGTAAGGGAAATATCTCAATATCATTTATATCCGAGATTGTTTATACTTTGGTATTTACTGGGGTGTATTTTATCATCCACAATCATGTTTCCTCAATATGTAATATTATTTCCATCAATCTACAATTGTTTAAATCCAATTTTACCCTTCGGTGAGTTTTTAGTAAAAGATATGAAAGGAATCTTTTGTCGTTTTTCGTACGAGGTACTTTTTAACATTTCCAACAAAAGTACGAGAATAATGTTTTCTTAACTTATACGACATGAATGGATAATTAAAACATTGTTTCCAAGAAGCATCCTTTACAAGTTTTCAAGTTTATTTTTAATCAACTTCTTTTAGTTGAAAATTGTATGACATATTAAGAAAGGAAAAGTGTTTTTGAAGTAGAAAGGATATTTTCCTCAAGAATGAAGTTCAAGTGTTTTATCAAAATTATTTTCCATCTAAGATAATATAGGGTTCTGTTTCTATCCCTATTATTACATGGATATGATTATGTTGTGATGGAAATATTTTTATGAATTCCTTTATCTTATATGAATTGTTTTATGATGTCATGTTGTTCAAGAATCCCATTTTTACTACATGGGTTATGCAATGATGTATGATTTATGATTTTGTGGCACACATAAGAATATTATCATTATGAGATGGGTGGGACCTATATCTCCCTCCAATGCATTGGGTAAAGATTTTATATCTCATGAGATAGACATGGATGGAACGGTAGGTTATATCGGTTCAGTGAAACAGGACTGAAACGAGGGTGACTCGGTTCAGAAATGGACTTTGTCCACTAAGATAGTCTTGGAAATGAGTCTTGACTAATAAGAAATGATTCTCTATGATTGTGTGTGTATGCCACAATGTTTCATGTTTTATGTTTTTGTTATTGGGATTTCATTTCACTACTATGATTTATCCCATGTTATGAAATTATGCTCTCTTTTGCATGTTATGATTTCTAAAATGTTATGTTCTTATGAATATGACGTGATTGATATTTCTTTTATTTACCCTTACTGAGAATTTGAGCTCACCCTTTTATGTTTTCTTTTCCCCAGGATATAAAGAAAGGTTTTAGGTAAGAAAAAAAAGGGAAGATCTCTATGGGAGATGTTGAAGATAATTCACCATGATTAGAAGATTACGTTCCGAGTTTCCAAAGAGACTAAACTATTACAGTACTTGTGTGTGTGTTTTTGTTATGTAATAAGTATTCCGCAAAAGTAATTTAATGTCCTTGTACGTTAAGCTTCGGGTCTCTACAGTTGGTATCAGAGGAAAGGTTTAGTCAACCTTTGGAAACTAGGATGTGAGCACGTTTGTGAGATCCCTAGAGATATTTCTAAGGTATGTCTAGGGATGTCCCTAAGGATAAGTATACGTATAGGATATAGTCCTAGAACTATGGTAACGATCTTAGAATTTAACCTAAGATGTTAGATATTGAAGTTACTCCCCCTTTATTATGATTTTTCCCTCTAACACTATTCTTTTTGGGTTTTAAAAAATGGCTGGAAACAAGATGATTCACGATAATGGAGGATATTATGGAAAATGGAATGATATTTTTCATGAGAAACCAAATTAAATGGGATTTGGAAGTCCAACCATCATTATTATGCTGAATCAGCAATCTCATAATATGATCAATAAACTCAAATTTGGTAAGTTTCCTAACTCGGCTAATAAGAGAAAGATGGAGTTTCATGATGATCATAGAGGAAAGAAAGTTCAATTTCCCCTATTTAAATCATGTGGGAAGAGGCATCAAGGAGAATTTTTCGAAGGAACTAGAAGATTCTTTGGGTGTGTAAAAGAAGGACACAAAGCCGGTAAGTGCAAAGGAAAAGGTTCAGTTAACACCAAGGATGAGGATAATGGTATTGCTACGACATCAACAATGGTTAAATGTTTTAAATGTGGAATGTATGGGCACTATGCAAACCAATTCCCTAAGGTAATGTCTCATGAAGAGAATCAGTATGGTCGTATGGGTAGTATTTATGTTGATGATGATGAAGAGACTACAAATGATATGTGAGATGAAATAATTGTTGAAGCTCAGCCAATGGTTTAAGAATGTAGTGGAATGATTACATGTTTATCATGTGCAATGTTGTATAAGTAATATCATGGTACTATGGAATAAAGAGACATCTAAGGATTTCTAAACTGTTGTCTTTCCATGTGTTTTGAAAGTGTATGATTAATGGTACCTGTATCCATGAAAGATTTTTCAGATATTTTTGTTATGTAGATGATATGCGCATAATGAAGGGATAAGGAGAAAATTAAATGTTTGATAGTATTCATGAGCTCATGACTGATATAAGTAAATAGTTATATCATGGTTTGAGTATATAGAATTTTGGGTTTTTGGTATGTGGAATGCTTTAACTTTTGACAGCACTCGTGTTTTTACTAAGATTCAATGGGTATTCATTTTTCAAGAGATTACATGATTATGGTATTCAAATGACTGGAATGTGACGAACAAGATATATGAGGGATAAATGATGGAATTCATGTGATCATTTTCTCTATACTATGAGCTTGGACCGAAGTATTTTGGATAAGCCTAAAGATTGGAATGGATTATGTTGGACATAAGTTAGTATTGTTTAAGGATAGAACCTTTTTTCGATATTATTGATGGGATGATATAGTAATGTAGTTTTAGAAAAAGGACAACCTGCAAGACGGGCGACATCCCATCGTGTCGGACAAGGTTGTGGGAATCGAACCCACAACTGAAGTGCGACTGGCCTTTATCGCCTACCGCTGGCCAACAGGAAGTCCCTGGTTACTATAAACTAGTTTTATTTTATTAGGCGGTATGATATATGAAGTATAAGTTCATTTTGGGAACCATATAAGATTAATCTAAACATAATATGGACTTATAACTTTTTCTAACCATTTGTTTGAAAGAGATGGAATGACCCAACATTCTATCACATGATCTGCTAACACATCACGAATAACAAATTCAATTTCATTTCTTTAAGGGATGAAGTGGAAATTGTTCAATTCACGAACAATAGTGAGATTGTACCAAAATCATGCAAGTATTTCTTTTAATTCATAAACTTTAGGGAAATGATCCTGAAAACCAAAAATGTTGTCCTAGTTCCCTTATATCCGATTAATGAGATGGTACCATATATTATCACAAATCAATAGCTTTTTGATTGTTGGCTTTTTCATAGCCATGTTCTCTACCACTCTCCATCAGAACTTGATGGTTATATTTTTCTTCCATATCCATATTTTCACCTATGTTCTCCTACCCCGTGATGAGTTAATTTGGTTAACCATTACATTTCATAATTTAGTTTTTAAAAGCCATGTTTTGGTATTCCTTTTTATGATGTGGGTTTCTATTAAACAAACTTTCGAGTAGTAAACCATTTATAACCCGATGAATTTTGAGGAAGAAATTCATTTTAAGGGGGGTAGAATGTAACACCCTGAGATTTTATGAAAAATATTCTTTTAATTTTATTAATGTCTTGTGCTACACCAATATTACCTTGTGCTATACGCAACACCGTATTAGCTTGAAGTATACGCAACACTATTCTTGGATCGTGTTACACACAATTTTGATAATAGTTATTCTACACAACATTGAGTATATATATATATATATTTGCAATGTATAAATGAAATATGGTTGTATTCTGTTATATGAAACAACGAAGGATTCTTGTGCAACACGCAACCCTTACCTGGCTTGCATTACACGCAATCGCGACCTTCCTCGATAGTGTGTGTTGTACGCAATACTGGGTTTTACTAAACAATGATATATTATTATAATATTGTTATGAACTAGCTGTTATGAATAGTGTTAACTAAAATTTTGAATTTTATAACATTGTTATTCATCTTACACATTTCTAGAACATGGTATAAGAACAAAATATTTTTTTCGGGTAAAATAAGTATTTTTATAAAAATGCAGTTTTGCCGCCTTTTGATGGCGCACCCACTTTAAATCTAGTTTGTGACATGTTTATAAGTTCAATTTGAAGAAATAAAATTCTTATTTTTAATCAGGATATAAAAATTTACCTTAGATAAAGTTTTGATATTTTTCCGATAACTTTCATATTTTAATGAATAGTAAAAACACGCTATATTTTAATTAAAAACAACTTTTTTCATCGTAATATCTTATGTGGTTAAATTATAATATTCAATGGTTTTAAATTATAAATAGAATATATTTTTACCATTAAATATAATGTATGTCATTAGCATTGATTTTACCTTGAATTCATAGGTTAAATCAATTCAATCTTTTGCAATGTTTTAAAGAAAAACCCGTTTTCTTTCAACAACGGGATTAATTTTAATTTAATTTCTTCCACTTTTTTGTATTGAATTTGGAAAAATGGATTCCATATTTGGAATCAGTGGATACAAATTATGTTAATAAGCTACTTTTTATTTTTGGGAATTATGAATAGTAACTACGGTAAATTTTATTTACCATAGTTAAAGGTAAATCAGGTAATTAAGGGTAAATATAATATTTTATAATTACCCTAACAAATGTCAAAATCCTATTGGATGACTAAAATTCGACCCATATCACCTAAGGGTCGGATTAGATTCATTTAATTAAATTTTTTCAATGAAAATAATTTAATTATTATTAAAACAAAAGAATGTGACAACATGTAACTTTCTTAAATCTTATAAGTATAATAATTTTAATCTACTGATAAACTTCATGAAACTTAGAAAATGAATAGTCTCCAGAAAGCTAATACAATTATCTACATCATAGGAATTTATTTATAATTTTTAGAGATTAAATAATTATCATGTATTATGACACAAAGATGATGTAGTAATTGTCTTATTAATAAAATGTTGACATAATTGATGTTATAAATGCCCAAATAAATGTAATTTGAGACTTTTTATGACTTAAACTAATTTTATAGGTCAATATGACATGTTATTGTTGATTTAAGTAACTTTTTTCGAACTTATCATTCTGTTATAAATTTCATAAAAATCATGTACCAAATAGTTTCAAAATTGACATAAAATAGTTTTTAAAACAAATATTATATTGTTAATTGTTATTTTATTCCTAAAAATCTAAGGTTCGGCCAAATGACTTAGATAAGATTATATATATTAATAAAAAACATCTTGGGGTTCGTTTGGCTTGATATAGTAAGTTTATTAACCATATAGTGTAAGAAAACAAAAAGACATGGTAAAAGTTAAATTATTTAACTTAGAGTTAAATCTAATTGATAAGGTTACAATAATAACCTAAACTTGTCTAAATCCTATTGGATGAGAGGATTTAGGCCCATCCCCACTTTATCTTCAAAATAAGACCTTTTGGAACCATTATAAACAGAATTTGACCTTAATATAAAATAATATTTTGATATTTTCCTATGGTGCCCCTCTCCTCCCTTATAAAATGACACCTCCTCCCTCTCCTCCTAACACCAATTTGAGCATTCAAGCTCCGCCAAACCCTGCCAAAATCTCTTCTACACTTCCCTATTATCATCCTAGAGGTCATGGTCTTCTTCAAATACCATCCTTAGTTCTTTATGTGGAGTTTAAGAAAAGGCGCGTCAAAAAGAGGAGGTTCGGATACGTACAAAGCATATCAGACATAAGGTAAGAGAAATATCACAATCTCATTTTTATCCGAGATTGTTTATACTTTGGTATTTACTGGGGTGTATTTTATCATAAACAACCATGTTTCCTCAATATGTAATATTATTTCCATCCATCTACAATTGTTTAAATCCAATTTTACCCTTAGGTGTGTTTTTAGTAAAAGATATGAAAGGAATCTTTTGTCGTTTTTCGTACGAGTTACTTTTTAACATTTCTGACAAAAGTACGAGAAGAATTTTTTTTAACTTATACGACATGAATGGATTTTTAAAACATTATTTTCAAGAATCATCCTTTGAAATTTTTCAAGTTTATTTTTAACCATCTTCTTTTAGTATAAAATTGTATGACATATTAAGAAAGGAAAACTGTTTTTGAAGTAGAAAGGATATTTTCCTCAAGAATGAAGTTCAAGTGTTCTATCAAAGTTATTTTCCATCTATGATAATATATGGTTCTGTTTCTATCCCTATTATTACTTGGATTTGATTATGTTGTGATTGAAATATGTTTATGAATTCCTTTATCTTATATGAATTTTTTTATGATGTCATGTTGTTTAAGAATCCCATTTTTACTACCTGGGTTATGCAATGATGTATGATTTATGATTTTGTGGAACACATAAGAATGGTATCATTATGATATGGGTGGGAATTATATCTCCCTCCAATGCATTGGTTAAAGATTTTATATATCATGAGATAGAAATGGCTGGAACGGTAGGTTATACCGGTTCAGTGAAACAGGACTGAAACGAGGGTGACTCGGTTCAGAAATGGACTTTGTCCACTAAGATAGTCTTGGAAATGAGTCTTGACTAATAAGAAATTATTCTCTATGATTGTGTGTGTATGCCACAATATTTCATGGTTTAAGTTATGATTATTGGGATTTCATTTCACTACTACGATTTATCCCATGTTTTGAAATTATGCTCTCTTTTGCAGGTTAACATTTCCAAAATGTTATGTTCTTATGAATATGATGTGATTGATATTTCTTTTGTTTACACTTACTGAGCATTTGAGCTCACCCTTTTATGTTTTCTTTTCCCCAGGATATAAAGAAAGGTTTTAGGTAAGAAAAAAAGGGATGATCTTTATGGGAGATATTGAAGATCTTTCACCATGATTAGAAGATTACGTTCCGAGTTTCCAAAGACACTAAACTATTACGGTCATTATGTGTGTGTTTTTATTATGTAATAAGTATTCTGCAAAAGTAATGTAATTTCCTTGTACGTTAAGCTTCGGGTCTCTACATATAGTTAACTAAAAAACACAAAAAAATTGAAGGATAAAGACTCATTGAAGATAATATGAAAAATATTAATATGGAAATGATATTAAATTTATTTTCTGATTTAAATATAGAAATAATCACCCAAGGACCTCTGTCAGTGGAAATTGAATATGTTTTTTATGTGGGAAAGGGGGGCAGAATGAAACTAATTTCCATGTGAAATTTTAGAGTTTAATTGACACTATAAATATAAATAATGAACTTCCAATGGAAAAACAAATATGGTAATGTATTAATTAAATGAAAAAAAATTAATTTTCCAAGTCAATTTTATATACCAAGAAATAATATGTAAAAAACAACTATGAATTCTAAGATAAAGGGAATAGTGAAATCCTATACAATCACAACTTCTAAAGTTGGTTCTCAAAATGATGTGGTGTGCTGTATATTGATCATCCACTAAAGAAATGTGTGTGAAAGATTTTATTCTATTTCGACAAAAATCCATTGTTCCATTAATTTTTTTGACGAATATTAAATCATCATCCATATTTTTTATTATCGAAGAAAAATTCTTGTTTTATGATTACTATTACCCAAAGTGAAGTTTATTTGAATGTTTTCTATTCAAATATTATTATTATTCATTTAGATAAATTTCATCTAATTTTGGAAATGGATTTTTATTCTTCACATAGGCTATATGTTAATTACCATAATAGGGAAATCAAATCAATCTGAGAAATGATTAATATGAACTCTCCTTGTAAAAAAATCAATTATATGAGTTGTGATACCAAATAAAGAGAGATGATTATCCAAAACGACAAAATAAAAACTATATATTTAACATAATACTGATCCAAGGGAAAATACATGTTTCTATTTTTTTATGGATGGTTTCCTTCAAAAAAATTACATCTTTATCAATGTCTTTTTCTTAGAAACCCTTAACAATTTCATTACCCAGTAGCAATTGAAATTACAAGGAAAAAAATTATTTATATAGAAGAGAGATTATAACATCCCATGATTTTATTATATATATTTCATTTAAATAAATATGATATTTGTGATATCCTACTTCACACTTAAAATATATTTCAAAAAATATATTATACTTGTTATTAAATTAAATTGTAAGTATTAAAAATTACCATTATAATGTCACCATTTAATTAAAATGTATCAATAAAAGTAGCCTCATAATGAATTATATGTATGAAGGGAAATAAAGGGGTTGGTTTAAATAACAATTAATTGATAAAAATATATTATAATAGCTAAATAACTAAAAAGATAATTTTCTGTTTAAAAATGCATTTTCCTAAAAATTATATTTTTTGGAGCTGTGTGTTTTTATTTTTAGAATTTAAATATATTACTTATTGATAATGATATAATATATTGTTTATTTCAATAATATAATATCACTAATTTCTATATTCATTAATCAGAAATTAGAATATGATAAAATAATATCTAAAATTGTGTGTTACAATTAGTAAAATAATCATTATATTTTATATTTCAATTTGAAATTTAAATCCTCTAATTTCAGAATTTTAAATTGAAATAAAATTGAATATATTTTTCTGGTTATCATTTCAAAACTTTCATATGATTAATATTCTATATTTTACAAAAAATATTGATTTTTAGGTGAATATTACAAAATTACATATTTACAAATACCATAGATTTTATGAAATAACCATAAACAATGCACGAATTTAAACCCTATATAAAATAATAAAAAACATTTAATTAATATTTTTAATATATAAAATCCATGTTTAACATATTCATATATCATTAATATTAAATTTAATAAGAATATTTTTAGTCCATTTTTTGTAATTAAGTATCCAAAAGGTAGAATTTTGTTTTAGATTGATTTAAAAGATACATACCACTTATTTTATAAATAATACACTAATTAATGACTTTTAAATAACAAAATTTAGTTTTATCATAAACCTAATTTGTATGGTTAAAAAAATATTTTTTAAAAAATATTGTTTTTATATGTAACGTTCAACGAAATTAACTATAAATTTTATTATCCTTAGTTTCTTTTGATAAAAATGATCCCATATTTTAAATCGTAATTCATAAATTGTGTAATAAGGGTTTGTTAATTTCTTGTCGTAAAAATTATTTATCGATATGTAAAAAGTATTTATCTTTTTAAAGGTCAATTTAGGTAAAATGTGTTTAATGAAATGAAAGGAGAAAAAAAATTAAAATAATGTCTCCAAAATAAGTTCTATGGTGTTTCATTAATACAAAATTATATCAAATCAATTATTTTGTAAATTGAATTCCACTATCCATATGAAATTATTTTTTCCTTTTATATTAAGAGGTTATATTTATAAAATTTTCATTCCCTTCGTTTGTTAATGGGGCCTTCCACAATCAATTTGAATATACTCTAAAAATTTATGTTCCATTAATAATTTTCACATTTTACATCACATGGATTCTTATTAAATGGGAAATAACCTCTAGTCACATATAATGATATTCTACCCTTTTTTGGAGGATTTATTTAAAGACCCGTAAATTTCAAGGAAATTTTTTTTTCTTAATTTTATATGGAATTTTACAAGAACGCAGTTTTTGACGGCACATGATTTCGAGGCCTGGTTTGCCCGGAATCAATTTCTGAAGTTTGGCTCGGGTACGTTCAGTGACCAAACGAGAAGGTTTTTCTAACTTTTGAACCGGTACATGGAATCGAATTCCGAGGGCACCGATGGATTCGCAGCGCCGGTACTTGCTTAGAAACGCCTCTTCCGGATTTGCGTTTTCTCGGGTGTGGTTTTTAATTTTTTGGGGTTAAATGAAAAAAATAAAATAAAGTGGTGCGACAACTTTATTTTTATTTCACTTAAATCCACTTAATTCTGCTTAAGCTGAGTTGAAGTAGATAGGGTGAAACCCAAAATATCCTACCCTCTTGGTAAGATATTTGTGAGGTGGGGCCCGCACGAGCCCCACCGTTTCTTTTCTGCTAAGTAACTCACCCATGAAAACCATTTTTAATGAAATTCAACTGGCGCTTTTTCTAAATTCTTAACGCCCTTATTAATTGGGCGGTTAGTTCGTTGCAATTAATTCTATGAATTAATTTGTTTGTTACTTATCTTTAATTTTTTTCGTTTGTTGGCATGTAATGAAATAAGACCAACACATGTCTTCTTGAGGGTTGTTCGTTGAGAGGTTTGACCGAAACATTAAGTCCTTCATCCTTTTTCGTGAAGAACGCGAAGAACGCCAGCCTCTGATGAAGGGCGACGAAGAACGTCAGACCCCTGGAGATCGACGACGTGACACCGACGATTCTCCCTCTGCGACACTTCTTCCACGACGATCCATACCCGCAACAATCTTCGATCGGCATCTTGAGGTAGGGGATTGCGGTCCTTTTAATTCTTTGTGGTCTATAACATCAACATGGATTTAATTTTTATAATTAAATCTCTATGTTCTTGATCCTCGGAGTGTGTCTACGCGACGCCGAGTACCGAGCGACAGCGACGCCCTTCCGCGACGCGACAATCCTTTTCTTCCGCGACAGTCAATTTCGTGACGAACTAGCGTCTGATGACGACGTCGAAGTAGGGGTCATTTTGATAATGTTAATACCCATGTTTGTTTTCCTCCAAGACAAGAACACGGACCAACCAATTAACAAGTTGGTCTAAGGATTATTATTGCGGGTAGAGGTTTATTAATTGCAGGGAATTATGGTGTTGTTTCAAACCGCTAACGCGGTGGGTGCTAACCAACGAACAAGTCCGAACCCACCACCCTTTTGTTATTGGTGTGAGGAATGGCGAACGATGACAAAACGGTCCGTAGAGACGATTTGTTGATTCCTAAGTGAAGAACTGGACCCGGGATGAGCTACGGTGCAGACGGGAATGAAATCGGACCACCGGAGCAACTCCGGTGGACCGCGGACTCCACCGGCGGCGCCCCGGTGCGCCGCCAGACGTAGCCGCCGCGGCTTCAGCCACGGAGGCGGGGTGCAGTTCTGCAGCCGTGCGGATCCAAAGGCAGGGACGCGGCCGGCTACCACGTCTGTTGGCAAGAGGTGGCCCCAATGGGGGCCGCAGATCCTTCACACGGGGGCAGCGCGCCCCCCGCCCGCAGTTTCCCTCGCTCAGCCGCTCGGCTTGGCCGAGCCGAGCCGACCCACCGGGCCGGGCCGCCCCAGCCGGGGCGGGTCGCGCCGTCCGGGTCGGACTCGGACCCGGGGTCGGGTCGACCCGGTTCGGGCCGACCCAGGGGGGTTGGGCCGGGTCGGTCCGGGCCCAGACCCCCCATTTTCATACCTTTTCGGTCTTTTGCCCGTATCTTGATCTACGAGTCTCCAAACGACGCACTGTCAGTGGCGATGCGATCCTTGAATCGAGGCGGTCGTTTTGGTATATTACACTCAAGGTTTCGGAATAATTTGGGTTTGGCCGGGTTGGTTTGTACACGAAACCAACCGGGCCCTCGGTGCGGAAACGCTCATATCTTGAGCTTCCGACGTCCGATTGACATGCCATCGACTTTGATGGATTCCTCTAAGTGGGAAGGATCTTTTGGCTTACTCCTCCTGTGGTTTGGACGTAGGTGGAGTACGGTTAGGTTGGTTTTGACTTAAAAACTAACCGGGCCCCTAGGACGAAAAAAACCAATAACTCTCAGACCGGGCGTCCGATTGATGCGCCGTCTGCGATGTTGAGTTCCTATTGACGATACGTAACTTTTGGATACATCAAATCCAGAATATGTGTCATTTGATGTATCAGCCTCTCGGCTCGTGGAGCGGACCCTCCCGAACGAGCTTGCTGTGTGCGGGAACCCTAGAGCTGGCTGTAACTGCTATTGTGACGACGACGACTATACGGAGATCCTCAGTGTATTCGACTGCAACGATGATGAAAACAGTACGGGAATCCTCCGGGTTTTCCGCAGTGACCACTACGGTACATCTTGGGATACATCAACTTCGGACTACGTGTCATTTGATGCATCAACCTCTTAGCTCGTGGAGTGGACCCTCCTGGAACGAGCATGCTGTGTGCGGAAACCCTAGAGCCGGTAGAGACTTGACGACTGCAGATCGAACGACTCGGTGTGTTACGGATAGCCCAGTGGAGAGCGCTTGGTTGTAGTGGTAGACCCACGGTGGAGGAGCGCTTGGTTGTAGCGGAAGACCCGCGGTACTCAACAGAAGGATTACCTCTGGAGGCTATGAGGGGGAGCGCTTGGTTGTAGCGGCAGACCCACGACAGAGGAGCGCTTGGTTGTAGCAGCACGAGGGAGAGCGTGGTTGTAGCGGCAGACCCACGACGGAGGAGCGCTTGGTTGTAGCGGCTGACCCGTGGTACTCAACAGAAGGAGTGCCTCTAGAGGCTTTGAGGGGGAGCACATGGTTGTAGCGGCAGACCCCTGGTGGGAAGCGCTTGGTTGTAGCAGCAGGCCCACAGTAATCGATAGGTGGAGTACTACAGCATTCCAAGGTAAGAGGGAAGAGCTTGGTTGTAGCGGCATAACCACTGTACTTGATGGAGATGGAGTTTCCCAATAGCTATGGGTTCAACTTCATGATCGATCAAGTGTGGGTCATTGCCGGGATTAGTACCTACAGATCCATTGTGGGTCTGACGGCTTAGATGAATCAATGGCTATATTTGATCATCTCTAACGTCATACGAAGAACTACCTGTGTGATCTAAATCCTATTTTTCTTTCCTTTGTGGATTGTGTTGTGCTATCCGGTGTGGATTTACGTTTTTCTTTCCTGTGTGGACTGGGTTGTGCTTGGGCTCGGATGTTGGAGCCGAATGAGAATTTATGACTTATGTATATGTATGGTCATATACCTAAGAAGTGTCGGATGTTACTTCGTGAGTGTATCTTTCCTTTGTGGATTATCCTTCGTGGATTCTAGGAGACCTTCGGGGGTCTCGGGGTCCCTACTGAGTAGCTTATACTCACCCCTACATGGGCTATGCCCGCACTACATTGTGTTGGTTGCAGACGACAGACATCGCTGATCGTGGTTGAGGCTTGTGGAGCAGGACGGTACCTGGAGGTGGACCACTGGGTGGGACGTACTTGGAGTGGATGGTTGGACCCGAGGAGCTGTAGAGGCTATCTATACTCACCCTTCAGGTGGGACGTCCAGTGGACGGCTCGACGCTGCGGCTTTACTTTTCAGTTGTTGTTTTCCCTTTCGAGTTGTACTTTACCTTCAGTTTGGGTTTGTATTCTGGCCCACTTACTTTTCCGCACTCACTGTTGGACTCGGTTTTTACTTAGTGTTTACTTCTACTGCTTTCTTGCTCTGTGGTGTTTGTTTACCTTTCAAAGGCAATGCCTTCCCTTTTTACCGGGATATACGCCATGGTGCTAGTCGCCAGCCCCTGGCCTATGGAAGGTGGGCTTGGGGTAGTCACGACACGGGCCCCGAGGACGGGTCATGATGAATTGGTATCAAAGGAGTTCGGTTCTACCACAGACTCTGATCTTTCTTCTATGTGAAGCAATAGTGTTAAGCGTATTGATTGTGGTTATCAGTCCAGGGAGCCCAGTGTTGGTGCAGCGGCCGACGTATCCGTACACCAGGACTCTGACTTCTGATTTCCGACTTAATGCATGAAAACATTGATTGCATGTGTGTTTCAAGTTTTCTTTGTGATTACATTGTATCAGCTCACCAGGTATACTGTTCTAACCGTGGCACACCTGTTTCCCTTTCAATATGACCCCAAGATGGAAGCCAGCTAGGGTTCCAAGAGTTGGGCGTGACGACAGCCCACCGAGCGACGAGGCCTCAGTGCAGGGCCCTTTGACAGCAGAGGCACCGATGGTACCTCTACCTGCTGATCCACCGATGCTTCCAGCCCCAGCCGCTGACGATGCACGTCGCCTTAGTGCACTGCATGAGTTCCAGCGCCAGTGACCGCCCAGGTTCCGCGGGGAGACGAACCCCCAGGCAGCCGAGGACTGGCTGGAGGCGGTTGTACGAGATTTCCGGTTAGTGTGGACACCAGCAGACCTTATGGTGGTCCTTGCAGCGAGCCTCCTACATGCGGCAGTAGGAAGATGGTGGAGCTTGATGCTCTAGGTGCATGATGAGGTATCACTCCTTTGGACGGACTTTGAGAGCCTTTTTCGCTCAAAGTTCGTCCCAGCCACCCTCCGAGTAGTGCGCATCCAGGAGCTACTACAGCTGCGGTAGGGCAGCATGACAGTAGCCCAGTATGCGGCGAGGTTTACTGATCTCTCGCACTATTCCACGGACTTGGTACGGGACCCATTCTTCAGGGCCCGAACCTTCAAGCAGGGGCTCAGGTGAGAGAGCAGAGCTTCAGTTGTTTCTCACAGCATTCCGACACAGACAGGGGTGTTGGAGCGAGCCCTCTTAGTGGAGAGTTTCCTTGCTGAGCAGTCTCCAGCAGCAGGACCCACCACTAGCCGACATGCGGCAGAGTCTTCTGCAGCGGGCAGTAGATAGATGACGCAGGGGTCCAAGAGGACTAGACCTACCAGTGGTCGACCGCATGACACAGGATTGTTTGTGCGAGGCACCTGGGGTGGACAACGACTTACCATGAGCGGAGAGTGTTACTCCTCCGGCGGGGTTGGTCACATGGCTCGTGACTGTCTGACCCGCCATACGAATGACCAGCAACTGAATGAGGGACCTCCCAAGCTGAGTCAGAGGTTCGATCGAGGTGGACCGCGTGGAGCAGGAGACCATGGCAGGGGAGCTGGTTGTGCAGGTGGAGGTGGACGACGCTTCGAGGTATTGCCCCCACCACCACCATGAGGTCCACCTCGACCGCAGGGAGCTAGTGGACATGGGAGAGCTCAGCTTCAGGCAGCTGAGGCCTATGATCTTGGAGCTCTGAGAGCAGATGGACAGGAGCGGGACTAGCTCCAGACCTGGAGACTTTTGTTTATGCTGCTTCTAGCATTGTTGATGTCTGTTTGTAGATGTTTTGTGTCTTTGTACTTTGAGCTGCAATAATAAAAGACACTTTTCTTGTGGCGTTTACCTTCCTGTCCTCTCTTTTAGTTGTTACTAAGAGGTTCCGGTTTAAAAAAAACTGTTGACTTGACCCTCACTTTGAGATACCAATTGGAGGAGACCCAGTGACCACACACTAATGCCGACAGTGTGACTCAACCCTTGGAGGTGAGAGTAACGGTTGGATCTCTTGGTAGTAGCGTTGAGGCTTTATGACGTCAACCTTGTTATGGAATAGTATCATCCATTTCAGGATTGACTTTATTAGGTGAAGAGCATGGTTCATCAAGGGGACGAGACCAGATTTCTCTTATCGGCAAGGAAGAAATCTCAGCAGCTCTTGTAGGACCAGAAAGGTCAAAGTCATCCAAGAGTGGATGAGGACAGCTCAGAGCCAGTAATAGTCTTATGCTGACAGGAGGCATAGGCCACTAGAGTTCGAGGATGGCGACCACATCTTCTTGCATGACTCACCTCGACGTGGATTACAGAGTTGTGGCCAAGACGACAAGTTATCACCGAGGTTCAACGGACCTATATAGGTCCTCAGAAGGGTAGGCGAGGTGGTTTACCGCTTGACCCACCCACTTCAGTTGCACCAGGTGCATGACAACTTCCATGTATCTCAACTGGGGAGATACGAGCTCGATCCTTCATAGTTCTTTGACCGTGGGGAGCTAGGCATTAATGATGGGGCAACATTTACGGAGGTCCCAATGGAGATCGAGTATCGATGGGAGTGGGTCCTACATGGATGGTCATTCCTCTTGTGCGCATCAGATGGAAGCACGGGAACCTCCAGGAGAGCACTTGGGAGCGGGAGGCTCAGATGCGTGCTCAGTACCCGCTTTTGTTTCCCTCGTTTATGATGTATCTTTACGGGGACGTAAAGCCCTGTTGTGGGAGTGATGTAAAGACCCGTAAATTTCACGGGATTTTTTTTCTTACTTTTATTTGGAATTTTATAAGAACGCAATTTCTGACGGCATGTTATTCCGGGGCCCGGTGTGCCCGAAATCATTTTTCTAAATTTGGATCGGGTACATTCAGTGAACGAACGAACGGTTTTTTATATCTTTTGAACTGGTGCTTGGAATCGAATTCCGAAGGCACCGATGGATTCGCAGCGCCAGTACTTTCTTAGAAACACCTCTTTAAGAGTTGCGTTTTCTCGGGTGTGGTTTTTAATTTTCTGGGGTTAAATGTAGAAAATAAAATAATGTGGTGCGACAACTTTATTTTTATTTCACTTAAATCCACTTAATGCTGCTTAAGCTGAGTTGAAGCAGATAGGGTGCAACCCAAAATATCCTACCCTCTTGGTAGGATATTTGTGAAGTGGGGAGCGCACGAGCCCCTCCGTTTTTTTTCCGCTAAGTAACGCACCCACAAAAAACCATTTTTAATGAAAGTCAACTGACGCGTTTTCTAAATTCTTAACACCCCTATTAACTGGGCGGTTAGTTCGTTGCAATTAATTCTATGAATTAATTTGTTCATTACTTATCTTTAATTTTTTCATTTTTTGGAATGTAATGAAATAAGACCGACACGTCTCTTCTTGAGGATTGTTGGTTGTGAGGTTTGACAGAAACTTTAAGTCCTTCATCCTTCTTCATGAAGAACGCGAAAAATGCGAAGAACGCCGACCTACGACGAAGGGCGATGAAGAACGCCGGACCCCCATAGATCGACGATGTGATGCCGGTGATTCTCCCTCCCCGAAGCTTCTTCTACGACGATTCATCCTCGCGACAATCTTTGATCGGCATCTTGAGGTAGGGGATTGCGGTCCATTTAATTCTTTGTGGTTTATAACATCAACATGATTTAATTTTTATAATTAAATCTGTATGTTCTTGATCCTCAGAGTCTGTCTACGCGACTCCGAGTACCGCGCGACAGCGACTCCCTTCCACGATACGATGATCCTTTTCTTCCACGATGGTCAATTCCGCGATGAACTCGCATCCGACGACGACGTCTAAGTAGGGGTCATTTTGAAAATGATAATACCCATGTTTGATTTCCTCCAAGGTAAGAACGCGGACCAACCAATTAACTAGTTGGTCCGCGGATTATTATTGCGGGTCAAGGTTTATCATTTGCTGGGAATTATGGTGTTGTTTCAAACCGCTAACACGGTGGGTGCGGACAAACGAACAAGTCTGAACCCACCGCCCTTTTGTTCTTGGTGTGCGGAATAGAGGACGACGACAAAACGGGCCGCAGAGACGATTTGTTGATTCCGCAGTGAAAAACGGGACCCGGGATGAGGTACGGCGTAGATGGGAATGAAATCGGACCACCGGAGCAA
Source organism: Viscum album (assembly GCA_963277665.1). Classification (NCBI taxonomy): domain Eukaryota; kingdom Viridiplantae; phylum Streptophyta; class Magnoliopsida; order Santalales; family Viscaceae; genus Viscum; species Viscum album. Next base: position 1,474,240,036 of record OY728152.1, on the reverse strand, counting down.
CTCTGGTGGCCCGAGGACTCCACCGGTGGCCGGAGGTGGCGGCGCCCCGGCACACCGCCAGACAAAGCCGCCGCGGCATCAGCCGCGGTGGCGGGGTGCGGTTCCGCGTCCGCGCGGAACCAAAGGCAGGGACGCGGATGGCTGCCACGTCCCTTAGCGAGAGGCAGCCCTAATAGGGGCCATAGATCCTTCACGCGGGGGTAGCGCGCCCCCGCCCGCTGTTTCCCTCGCTCGGCCAGGCTGAGCCGAGCCGACCCGCCGGGCCGGGTCACGCCCAGGCCGGGCCGGGCCGCCCCGGCCGGGTCGGGTGGTGCGGACCGGGTCGGACCCGGACCCAGGTCGGGTCGGCCCGGTCGGACCCAGACCCGGGTCGGTTCGGCCCGGTTCGGGCCGACCCAGGGGGGTGGGGCCGGGTCGGTCTGGGCCCAGACCCCCCGTTTTCGGACCTTTTCGGTCTTTTGTCCCTATCTTGAGCTACGAGTCTCCAAAAAATGCGCCGTCAGTGGTGATGTGATCCTTGGATTGAGACGGTATTTTCGCTATATTACACTCAAGTTTTAGAAATAATTTGGGTTCGGCCGGGTTGGTTCGTACACGAAACCAACCGGGCCCTCAGAGCTGAAACACTCATATCATGAGCATCGGACGTCCGATTGACGTTCCATTGACTTTGACAGATTCCTCTAAGTGGGAAGGATCATTTGTCTTACTCCGCACGAGGTTTTGACGCAGGTGGAGTATGGTCGGGTTGGTTTTGACTTAAAAACCAAACGGGCCCCTGGGACGAAAAAAACCAATAACTCTCAGACCGGGCGTCCGATTGATGCGTCGTCTGCGACGTTGACTTCCTGTTGACGATACAGAGCAATTGGATACATCAGCTCTGGACTATGTGTTAGTTGATGTATCGGCCTCTCGGATCATGGAGCGGACCCTCCCGAACGAGCTTGCTATGTGCGGGAACCCTAGAGCTGGCTGTAACTGCTACTGTGACGATGACAACTGTATAGAGATCCTCAGTGGATTCGATTGCGACGATGATGAAAATAGTATGGGAATCCTCCGTGTTTTCGGCAGTGACCACTATGGTACATCTTGGGATACATCAACTCCGGACTACATGTCAGTTGATGCATCGACCTCTTAGCTCGTGGAGTGGACCCTCCCGGAACGAGCATGTTGTGTGCGGAAACCCTAGAGCCGGTTGAGACTTGACGACTGCTGATCGAACAAATCGGTGTGTTACAGATAGCCCAGTGGGGAGCGCATGGTTGTAGCGGCAGACCCACGACGGAGGAGCGCGTGGTTGTAGCGGCAGACCCGCGATACTCAACAAAATAAGTACCTCTAGAGGCTATGAAGGGGAGCGCTTGGTTGTAGCGACAGAACCACGATGGAGGAGCGCTTGGTTATAGCATCTGACCCGTGGTACTCAAAATAATGAGTACCTCTAGAGGCTTTGAGTGGGAGTGCTTGGTTGTAGCGGCCGACCCATGGTGGGAAGTGCTTGGTTGTAGCAGCAGGCCCATAGTACTCGATAGGTGGAGTACTACAGCAGTCCAAGGTAAGAGGGAAACGCTTGGTTGTAGCGGCATAACCACTGTACTTTATGGAGAAGGAGTTTCCCAATAGCTATGGGTTCAACTTCATGATCGATCATTTGTGGGTCATTGCGGGGGTTAGTACCTACAGATCCTTTGTGGGTCCGACGACTTAGATGAATCAGTGGCTACATCTGATCATCTCTAACGTCATACGAAGAAGTACCTGTGTGAGCTGAATAATGTTTTTCTTTCCTTTTTGGATTGTGTTGTGCTATCCTATGTGGATTTATGTTTTTCTTTCCTGTGTGGACTGGGTTTTTCTTGGGTTCGGATGTTGGAGCCGAATGAGAATTGATGACTTAGGTATATGTATGGGCATATACCTAAGAAGTGTCGGATGTTACTTCGTGATTGTATCTTTCCTTTGTGGATTATCCTTCGTGGATTCTAGGAGTCCTTCAGGGGTGTTGGGGTCCCTACTGAGTAGCTTATACTCACCCCTGCACGGGCTATGCCCGCACTACGTTGTGTTGGTTGCAGACGACGGACAGTGATGATCGTGGTTGAGGCTTGCAGAGCAGGACGGTACCTGGAGGTGGACCACTGGGCGGGATGTACTTGGAGTGGACGGTTGGACCCGAGGATATGTAGAGGCTATCTGTACTCACCCTTCAGTTGGGACTTCTAGTGGACGGCTCGATGCTGCGGCTTTACTTTTCAGTTGTTGTTTTCCTTTTTGATTAGTACTTTACCTTCAGTTTGGGTTTGTATTCTGGCCCACTTACTTTTCTGCACTCACTGTTGTACTCGGTTTTTACTTTGTGTATACTTCTACCGCATTCTTGCTCTGTGGTGTTTGTTTACTTTTCAAAGGCAATGCATTCCCTTTTTACCAGGATTTACGGCTTGGTTCTAGTCGCCAGCCCCTGGCCTATAGAAGGCGGGCTTGGGGTAGTCACGGCATGGGCCCCAAGGATGGGTCATGACAATTTACTCCAAAGGAATGCTCAAGATCCTAATGTGTGTTCCAATCACTCCCCAACCAATTTTCTTTCTATCATTTATTTCTAAATAAAATATCCCTATTATAAAATAATTACATAATTATTATTAGTATAATAAATGTTTTTATGTTGAGGGAATAATCATAATCAAACTTTTCTATTTTTCCTAATAAAAATGAAAACGTCATTCAATGGCATGTATCAACAACACTAACTTATGTTTATCAAGGTTATATAGATCATTGGATGAAACATTGTAGGAATTTGATGGTTATCCTAACCATAGGGGTCATAAATTAGAGACTATGGGAGACAAGTAGCTCCCCATTGATTTCATTGAGATTCTATTCCACATCCAGCATTACAAGGGAGTGGTTTTTTGAGAATAACATTGATGTGGGATAAATTTTAGCAAGAACTATTCACATAATTTTAAAATAAATTTCATTCATAGATTTATACCACCTTTATAATCATTTTATTCTTTCATGTGTAGAAGCGCAATAATGAAACTAAAGACATCATCATCTTCTACCTCCATCCATGGCTCTAGCAGGTATCTGTAGATTAGGTGTGTATATTTATATAGTGTATTATTGAAGTTAATTCTCATAATGCAATACCAAATGAATCTAAAAAAGAAATAAATATATTTCCTCATCCTCTTAGTATGCTAGTAGAATGAATACTTATAGGTTATAAATATATATATCTATATGCGTACAGACATTCATATCCACAATCCATTTTTATTTTATTAAAACACACTTTTAGGTTAAGTGGGAACCTAAAGAACACCACCAACAAAGACCTCCCACTGTAAGACTAAGAACCACGCCCAAAGAGATTTTCACATTTCAAATTTCAAATTTCAAAAACATGGGCCACATCCCAGAAAACTTCACGCACCACGCAACAGTCGACCGCCATCACCACCTTAACCAAAACTAAAAAGTCACACAATCCCGAGCCACGTGTCGTGCTATGTGTGAGACATCATCCATCGATCAATTCACCTAACATCATCAATTCGCTGACTAATCACCATCATCGCCAAAAAACACATGACCTAAGCCATTAAACTCTTCCCCGAGGTCCAAAAAGATGACACCATCAGAACCGAACACCATCATCGCCGAAAGAAGCCGCCATCACAGTAGAGACCTCTAAGCGGTGTTATTCCTCCCTACGTTGACACCAAGGAATCTCAAGGAGTCGACATCATCAACCACACACCATAGATCTCCACCTACATAAGAACATCACTAACTCAAGTCCACCATTTTCATTACACATACCCACCAGAATGACGTAACACATCACAGAATCCACAAACATCCTGCACTAGAAATGGACCATCGACGAAGATAAAAGAATCCATCAAGACGGTGGACCAAAAAAAGGAACATGAAACCAGGGAATTCCCTAAAATAAGTCCAGTACAACAACCCTAATGAAAGATGGGGATGAAACCCAAAAGGAAATCTTGATGACCTCAAACCATAGTCCCAAAACCCTGTGTACCCATCACTCCAACTCCAACCTGGAGAGAAATGGTGGAACCCTAGTTCAGAGTGGTTTCGGCGGCCGACGAAGAAAAACCAACTCTAGAAAACAAACATTCATAAATACATACATATATTCATACATAAATACATAAATAAATATATAGATAAATATGTACATAGATACATATATAAATATATATATATATACATACATATAAAGATATATTGAGGTAGTATGATCCTCACTGAGTTGTGAAACAAGTGAAATAAAATATTTAAGGACATTATTTTATTCATGAATTATATTATTTAATAGACTTGATAAAGAATATATATATATATATATATATAACATTTTCACCATGGGACCCCCACACATTCTATTTGGGAAAAAATATATACACATGGGAATAAAAATACAAGTATCAAAGAATAATTTATGTGGTTATGGTTGACATATAATAGATGCAGATGATGCTATAAAATTTTGAGAGTAACTATATTTTTCCATCACAATGAAAATGAATATAATAATATTTGATATTAAGTAATAATATAAGACATATAGTACATATTGGCTAACATAAATGGTATTATTCGCAAAAAATATACTCTATGTTACCCGAGTTGGGGTTTATGAGATAAATAGTGAAGGAAATTCGTAAATGTTTAGGAGTTATCATCCGAAGAAATTTTTACAAATGAGAGACAATAAATTTGTGATTTTCACTTTCAGTGAGGTGGAAATAAATTTTTAAGTATTTGTATGTTATCTTAATGGAATACGATTTTAAGATTGCATTCTTTTTTGAATAGCAACTTCCTATTTGATAATATTTCAATGATATACTCGGTATACTTTTTGTGAAACCCAAAAAAAATCTATGTTATTTTAAAAAATGATTTAAAATAAATATTTTCAACGATTGAATTTATATATTATCTAATCAATTACATACTATCATTTTATAGTAAAAATATATATTTCAAATACCCTCACTCTCTCTGAATTTTCAAAAAAAAAATTTTACATACAGATAAAATATTCTTCATTGATCATATTATTTTACAATAATAAATCATGTTTTAAAATATGTTAGATGAAATAAATAATTTTTCTCCATAATTAAATCCATGGTCTACGATTCATTAAAATTGAATTATTTTATTATTTAAATTTTGTTTTAAAATATTTTCAGGAATTTTTTGTTTCGTTTTATCTTTAAATCTATTATTTTTTATGATTACATTTATCACAAAACATATTTTTTGGAGTGTACTAAACATGAATTAGTTTATATAACTTACTTCCACTGTACGATATTTTAGCAGTAATGTTAATCATTTGAAATTTTATTTTTTAATGGAATTTATATGAGAGTTAATATTTAAAAAAATATTGAAATTTTTAACTTAGGTGTTGTAGATGATGATAACGGATGGTGAGTTAACCCATTTCACGACCCGTCCTTGAGGATACCTTCCTATGACACCCAATTCCCGCCTATAATAGGTCATGGGATGGAAAATAGAACTAATTAGACATATCACTAACATGGGAGGCCTTAATCTATGTACTTGTATATAGGCACACATCTCTAAGCCTATACCATGCTAAAATTTTAATAAACTAAACAACCATGCATGCATACACTAAAATCAGAAAAATAGAGTATAGAAAGCTGTAAATTAAAGTAAATATTATAAAATGAAATCCAACCATAAAGAGTCTAAAACATAATAGAAACCTAATGTAATTATAGGGACTACAATAAAAAAAATTGGGACACACCTCAGTCTGTCTAGTATCATAAGCCACTATGTGGTCATGGTTCTTCTAGGACTCTGTCGAATGGTTGATCACATTCACCAGACATGATATGTATAGGAAAATCCAAGATGGGGTGAGTATAATAATACTTATTAGTAAACCCCAAACCCAAAAATCATAAAAATATGGAAATATAATATTCTCTATATAAATATATGTTTACAAAACATATAAGAAGAATGTTCAGATGTACTCAATAGAGACACATAGTCTAAAAGTAAGTCAACATTGTAGTATACTAGATAAAAATTATAGCTCCAATATTTCAAAATTCACTTTTCTGGAAGATCACACTCTGGATTTTGATAGCACTGATGGTGTATGTCTGAGAGATAATAATCGTCGGGTCTCATTATTAGATGTACAAATTGAATAGTCTGAAGAAATACAATACCTAAATGAGGATCAAATTCATAGGCCTAGGGTGATACCAATAACTGAATCAGGATTAACCCTCATAAGTAGATGATTGAAACCCACGTAGTATTACTCAAGATGCTACAAGGAACCTCACCTGTAGAGAAAAGATGAATATAGGATCTCACTTCAGGCCTAATGGATTGATTGAAACAAATCTAACCAAGAAGTATTCTTAATACGATTTTTTTATTAGGAGTAGAAGATTAATCCATAATATCCTGATAGTAAAGGATAAGGAGGATTGACACTAAGGAAAAGTGTCCAATATATACATGAAAAGGGCTCTAATCCATGTATAATCCAGTATATTGCATGTAATAGAGGTCACACATCATGTCCCATGACCCTGGGTCGTGCCCATGTAAATGGAATGTGTCATCATGTTGTGTTGATGTAAAAGTACATGACATTCTATATTCCCATGTACAATACCGATTTTCAATATATGAATCACCCAGTGTACTATAATATTTCCTTTTGAATCTAGGGGAGTTCACGACAAGATCCAATCAGTGTAATCCAAACTATGTATGTGTACCTATGAGGTATACGATGAGTCTATAGGGGTGGGGTTCACAAACATTGTGTTATGTCACACATAGAGTGATACTTAACTTTTACTAGAAACCCTATACTCTGTACACAGGGATTCACGGGCCGTGTAACCTCAGATTACATGTCATGTGGTTCACAATTATCTATAATTTCTTATTCTTCCTCTCGGCACCTTATCTACAACTGCAGCTTCCAATATGGCCATTCCATGACAAATAAATTAAGGAAACACCTCATTTGAGAGAAACCATTTAGAAGCATTAGGTTATGGCCATCAAATAATCTTGGTAAATGGATCTTGAAATTTTTTTTCATTATGCGCTAAAGAATGTAAAATCAGATATCCACCATCTTTTAATTCATTGTGGATTCTATCGTTTCACCACTGTTGTGGAATGTTGATCCCAAATCTATGACATCAGATCATTATCCTAGAAACGAGTGTGTAATGAACGTTTGATCAGGATAAGTCAAACCCTAGGACAAAAAAATAATGCCCATGATGAATGCCAAATCGAGGGAGGATCACATTATTTTGGTGCATAATTTTTATGATAAATTATTAAAATAAAAGTTACTACAATAATATTAATATGAAAAAAATAATAAATCAAGGGGTAATATATAAAAAATAAGACAAAAAAAGTGATTATTTGAGATTATGATGTATTTATCAGCCTCATCACTTCCTGAATAAATTATTTCTCAATTTAGGAGTACATTACTTGTTTAACTTGTGCTCCCTTTATATTCAGTTGAAATATTTAAAAAATTACATTCTCAATACTTATAAAAGGGGCATCTTATCATACCTTAATTGAATTCCTACATAGTATGATTAATAATAAATTTCACACCATATTACATCCAATATGACACTATTTAACTCTATTGATCTTATTTTCAAAATATATTAACCTATTCCATCCATTTTTAAGGGATCTCCAATGGAAATCTTAATGTTATCTACCAGTGAAATTTTTTTTCGTATCCCATGTCTTTTCTATTATTTTAACTCAAATTAGAGTTTTAAAATTCCTATAAAAAAACTATGATTTTTTATATAATTTTTTTTTATTATTTTGTATTAAGAATCATTACTCTATTTTCTCAGTTTTTATTAATAATAATAATACAGTAATTTATGTTTTAGGAAAACTACTGCCTCTATGATGCAGCAAGTATGGATTTACTTCGTCAATATTAAATTAAATACAAAAGTGTATTTTAATATGTACTCATGGTTATTTATATCAAATTTATTATTTTTAATCATTATACCATATTACTATATTCTCTTATTTGATAGAATATGAAATTGTTGACTATTCATACGTGTGGAATACTGCATATATGGAATGATTGATTTCCATTTTTAATTTATTAAACTCCATAAATGGATGGAAATTAGGAATAGATTAGAGTATAAATATAAAAATTATGATACAATTAATTTTATTTTATATAAAATTTATTAACTATTATTTATATGATCAAAAAATTATTATCATTAATTCAATCATATAAAATGAACCAACTAAGAGGAAAATTATTGATTGTTTCTTTTTAATTACATTATTTAAGTTATATTATCCTTATATTTATCTTTAATTATGATATTTAAATCTAATAATAACCTAAGAATATAATAATAATTATGGTTAATGATATTACATTCCACCTCATAATCACCCTTTAATCATTTTACGTTCATGCTTGGGTCGGTGTAACCATATAATTAAACAATACTATACATTTTGTCATGTTTGACTATATTAACATATTTAATGGTATAATATGATATAAATTTGTAAAATTTCTTATGGTATGTTTATATCATCATTTAAATAATTCATCAACCAAACACCTTTTGTTAATAAAGAATCATCAAAACACCATCGTTATCGATTTAATCTTAGTGGTTCATAAAAATGTAATTAAATTAAATTAGCGATTTAAAAAAATATTTGAATATTTATTCATGTACCATACATGATTTAATTGTGATAGTGTATGAAAAAAATACATACTGACACTAATTTTACAATACTAGTTCAATGTGATAAATACTACCTACACAGAGAGTTAAAATAATTAATATATATATATATATATATGTATAATGATTATAAATTTGTGTTATAAATGTTCATAATTGTAAATAATGTTATCAATTTTTCTGTTTAATGACAGAATATATGTATTAATTTCATTTTTTCAAGTGAAAAATGAATTAGGACTAATGTAAGGGTTTTCATATCAAATTATTAACATTGAGACATATTTCTTATTATATTTCAAATATCATTAAAAAAGTGTAAATGATTCTTATTTGAGATATAATATCATAAATTATCATTAAAACATAATATTTTATGTTTAATTTCATATCGTCTCTTGTAATGGATTATTATTGAAGTGTTACAATAGCTTCAATGGTTTTATTAGTATCAATTTTGATTCATCGAGACATGTTATTATTATGCACCGTGATTCCTCTTTGTGGTGTTCTACTTATTTAATTACATCGGAATTTTTTATAAAATATCTCTATGAAATAAAAAATTCAAAACAAACCAAATCATGTTCTTTTCTTAAAATTTAATTTCACTCGAGTGATACACCAGTCATATGAGTTTTTGGTAACTTTATTTCCATTCATTGAGTTATGATCATTAAATTGAAATTATATCCTATTATATGGGTAAATTTGGCCTTTTAATTTTTTATGTTTTATTTTATATCTTCAATTTTTTCTATATAAATACCTTTTTAAACGGTTCATCCTTCATAGTTTATGTTTCCCATTAGGGACACAGAGAACTAAAATACCCAATAATTATTTCATAATGTTTATTTTTTTTACTTTTCTTATAAATTATTTGGTCCCCCCACCATAATATTTTCATTTATGATGGTTTATAATAATATTTGGAAAATTTATGTTTCAATATTGATGATTTTTTTCACTCTTCTTACACTATGAGTTTTAAACAAAGGTAATATGAAATTAATAAAAATGTTTTTCCTTATATTTTCAAATTTTTTCATTCCTATAATCATTTCTACAAGATAAAAATTATATATCTCCAAGGATCCATTATTGAAGATTATTTTCAAAATTAAATTTTTTTAATGTCTTTCATGTCATCTTTTGTAAATTTTATTTTGAATATGATATGTAAATTTTTATTATACTTTAATGCCAGCATTGTTTTCTAAATTATCTTTTGTATTTTATATTCCATTTCTCATATAATTTTCAAAAATATTTATACAAATTGGTCTTATTTTTTATGATTTATAATCGTATATATATATATTCTAATTTGGAGGATTTAAGTTGAAATACTATCCAATTCTATTATTGATCCCAAATTTAGTGATATCGATTGAGGCATTCCTCTTTTGATGGTTTTTTATTTGTATATACACCCTCCAATGTTTCTTTTACCCCACTGGGGATATGTTCTTTGGAAACTACCCATTTTCCTTATGAGGATGGATTGTGAACATTATTATTTTAGTATTGAATTATTTTTATACTCATTACTCTCTATAGTGTAAACATCATATTTTAAAAAATTCTAATATGACGATTCTCAAAATGGTAAAGAATAATATTATATTGATATGGGGAAACTTATTGGAATTTTTTATGTTATAATTACAAATTGTATTATTTTTGTAATGTTGACTAAAAATTTTATAACTATCCACCTTCTTCCACTATATGGGTTATGATCATGTTGTCCCTTTTATTTACATGTAGAAATGTATTTGCATTCCATATGTTACTATTAAAATATAGAAGATTATTAAAAATCAAGTTATTTATTTTTTGACCATATAACTTATTTATATAGATGGATTAGGATAAAATTATCTTTTTTACATTGGAAGAATTATTGATATTATTTATGATTATTTACAACAAATACAGGTAAAATCTCTATTAACAGCTCATATCATTCAGTATACAGATAAAAATGTTTTTGTTTAATAAGAGATTTCGTAAAGAATGGTTTGAATAGTATAGTTGAGTGTAATGGTGAATTTATAATTTCCCTTTATTTTCATACATTAAAATTACATAACGTTTTTCGGAATACATAAATCATGAAAAAACTGGCACTCAAAGACGATATTAGTTTAGTGCCTTTGGAATCATGGAAATAAAAAAAAACTAGTCCATAAATGTGGAAAATTATCTCCCACTAGGTTCTTCTCGATTATCACCCTTCTTAGACACATAAAACATAATACATACCTTCATAAACAGAGTATGAAAACAACAAAATGGGTGAGCTCAAATGCTCATAAATTATAAACAAGGGATATATGAATGCATAATAATGATAATAAGGGTATGAGAACATGATATATTAAATATAATATCATACCTTGCACATCAAATAACATATACATGAACCATAGAATAAAGCATTGCATTTCATAAGTCATGAATACAAAGGAAATAAAGAACAAAATATAAAAAATAATAATATAATATTAAAAGACAGAATTTTGGAAGACTAATAAGCATATAATATTATTTCCATAGTATCCAATGCATAACTTTCATAACCATCTCAGTAGTATGGGTCCAATCCCTATTCCATTATAGTGGTCATGGTTTGCTCTCATTTTTATCTTAGTAGCATTATTTCACTCTTAATACAATCTTTTTAGTCATGGTTCACTCCCATGATCATATTAGTTTGATGAGTTAACTTCTCATACCATCTTGGCAGTCATGGTTCATTATAATGACTATCTTAGTGCTCAAGGTTCACCTGAAATTCCATCTTTGTTTATCTCATGAGATATAAATCTTTACCCAATGTGTTGGCGATATATATAGGTCCATCTAATCTCATAATGAAGTCATACAAACATGTTCCACACAATCATAAGCAATAATATCATAACCCATGAAATTAAATGTGTTTCATAAACTGGTGATCATATCATAACTTTTGAAAAAGTGACATGTTTCATAAACATCTCATCGTAAGCCTTACCCATAAAAACATGTTTTAAAGGTATATAACCCCTGAAAGTGAAATTGAATCCATCATAATAATTTAATTAATATATAAACCATTACAGAATTAATATGAATGGATCCTTTGGATCATCTCCTAGAAGGGAATGAGTAACAACAGGAAATGTCATCTTAGATGGAAGATAACTTAGAGTGATATATTGAAAACATTTCATGAGTGAAATATCATTTCATATTTGAGAAAATCACTTTAAAACCTAAATCCTTTTCAAACCCATTTCATTTGAAAACATATAAAATCAGTTCTAATTTCATAAAAAATGTTTTCCTTTAAAACATGTAAAATAATTTTGAAAATTTGTCGAAAATAATTTTCCATGAAACTTATAAAAGGGTATTATTTTTTTAAAACTATATTACTTGAAAAAATATAAAATAAAGCATAAAAAATGTTTTAAATACATATTTATAAATAAAAAATTTTTTAATACCTTTTTCTTCCAAAATAGATTTGAAACATTTAAAGGGGTCATTGAAAACCATAAAACAAATTTGAAAAATATTTTCATTGGAATAAATCTTTTTAAAAATGGATTTTGATAATATTCAGTGGACAGTTTAATTTAAAAATAACAATATTTTAATCTTTAAAATCAGTATTCAAGAGAATGTATGTAATGGAAACTCATAAAATCCATACACACAAAACATTCCTTTTGCGCCATAAAATGTTTATAAAAGTTTATTAACCAGAAAATGCCTAGAATATTACATTTTGAGAACAAGCTTTTAATGGATAAACATGAGTATAAATGTATTTTAATATATTTGGATATTATATGAATATTTTTAGAATAAAATATTTCTGTAAATCTTGGGTTGAAGGAACATAGATTTCCGACCAAAGATAGGGTAATTTTAGGATTTCCTAAATAAACGTTATTAAAAATATTGTGTACAAAAGAGTATAGAAATGGTACCAATATATGAATATATCATCAATAACTATAGGACAAGAAAATTTATGAATTTTATTGATAGACAGATTATACTACTTCAATAAATAAGGCATTAAAAACAATCTCAAAAGGCGTTTAGATTGTTTCAATAAACTCTTTTCACTTTGTAACATTGAACCATAATCCCCATGAAATAACATGATACTAAGTGAAGTATAGAATATCCTGAATGTAATTATAATCATGATTTAAAATGTCAGTCTTAGTATGTAAAACGTATATAAAAGTATAGGAGTATAACTTGGCATGTGTCTCAAAGAATGTAAATTGAGAAAAAACTATCTGACCGATTTGGTAACTTTGGAAAGATAAACCCTATAAAAAGAATATTATTGAATGAATATGTAATTACTGATAAAATTTAATTATTATAATCAAATAATACATTAATTATATGTATTAATCCATTAAAAATGTAACAGGTTTTGAATAATTCTTGTATCTAATGGAAATAAAAAGAGAGATGAAATCCCCAAACCTTGTGTCTTGACTCTCTTTGTAAACATAAATACCATCTTTATAATAATAAATATATTTTTTATAAAATATTTACAGATCCATATTATTATATATAAAATCATATGTGGTTTTTTATGATTTATATTACCTACTTGTTAACAATCTTATGTTATAGTTTTACTTCGTGTAATTTTCACTTTATTCTTCCCATGTGTCATAATTTATCATATGCTTGGAACTTATAATTATATCATGACTTCCAAAATGCACACCATGATATAAATATCATGTAAAATAATTATATTTTTTATTTTAATAATTAATAGAATATTGGTGTGTGAAATGGAATACATAGTCCATGGAGATGGTAATTCGTATGTATGCATGAATGTTATTTTAGTTTTTATTGTCATGTTAAAATAATTTAAATGAAATATATGTATATATATATATTCTCATTATATTCTCATTATTATTTTATATATATCATATAATTTCTATAAACATATCCTTAATACATTCCAAGTTGTGTGCGAACGAATCACATCGCTTTATTGGGGTGGTAGTCCGGACTTCCTCAAATTAAATTATCGTATTTTCCCCAAGTGGAAAGTATAAAGATATTTATTATAAAGGATTAAAAATTTTTAATACAATATATAACCTATATTAATTTATTTTCCATCATAATTTCCACCATGGGATTCATAAAAGGAAAAATGAACAATATTCATTTCGTGAGGCAGTAGATCACTGTATGCCTAAATTGTACGATCGTTACCCATTTGATGGTGGTGTGTGTAATTTTAGGTCAAAAACATTTAATTAAAACATAATAGTATATTTAGGTTACTAGTTTTGTTACAAAAACATTTATCCCAGAGAGTTTAGGGTGTGGATAATGAAAAATAAATGAAAGGAGGTTGAGAGAAGATGTTACCTCTTAGTTGGGTAACCCATTTTTGTTTGTCCGAAAAGGCTTTGTTGGATATCATTCATCCCAAAGGGAGTCTTAAAAAATTAATGGTGGGATATTTATAATTTTATTGGCAATATATATTTGGATATTAATGGTTTTTAGAATTTTGATGAAGAGGGATAGGTTGTGGCCTTTTAATGTGAAGGGAGGGGACACAATTGGATTTTTTGAAAAAAAAAGTTAGGTGTACCCACGTTTTTAAATAAAAAGAGTAATAAAAAACCAAAAATAACAATACTATTTGGTTAATTTTAGATAAATATCACTAAAATGGTGTTTTTACAAGTTTTTTGGTCGTTTTGGGTCTTAAATTTAAGGTTTAATAATTTATTAACCTATTTTTCTCTTAAACATTGTAATTAATTTTAGTCACTTTTACTAATATATATCGACAAAAACATAGTATAGATTCTTATAAAATATAAATTATTATGATTAAAAATATTTAATCCATTTTTTATGTTACAATCTTAGAAGGAGTTTAAATTAATTTAAAATTACTCCCACTGATGGGAAGACACTGTCAGTTTTTAAATTCAAAATGTCCAAATTTTTGCTAAGTAGTTATTCCCAATATCAAAGTGAAATTGATTCTAATGACCTTAATTGTATTAATTGATAAAGAAATTATATAATTTAACTTTTAATTAAAATTAATATATAATTTACCATTTTAAATAATTTATACAAAAAGATAGTTTTTAATTAAAACCGGAATTTTTTTACTATTCATCGAAAAGTGAATTTTCTCAAAAAATTTGCAAAAATTAAGCCTAAGATAATTTCTAAATTATAAATTTAGAATAAATATTTGTAATTTATAAAACTAAATTTATATTTATCTCCATAATTAATTTTATTATTTTTTATTGAATGACATTAATAGAAGTTCGTTTGAGAAATAATATATTTAAACATATGAGAACATTAACAAAAATTATATCATTCTTTATCAATGTGTTTTATTTATATATAAAAATTATAAAAAAACATTATAAAATAATTTACTAATATTCATATTACTATGTTTAATGTCTTGGTTACAATTATCATATTTTAATAATTATTATAAAAAAATGATGCTTCATAGAAACTTGGTGTTTCTTGTAACATACCACAAGTCGGTATCGCATGTAGCACAAGCCTTGTTGATTTAAGTGTGAAATGAATTTTCAATTTAGTGATTTAATATATTTATAAAAATATTCTTAATGTATTTTGGAATGAAAAATATCACATTGTTAAATTAATTCGAAAAAATCATTCACAAAATCCCGTGGTGTTAAATTATACCCCTTAAAATGTAATTCACACTTTAAATTTTTCTACATTGTCAGAGGCTTATAATAGAAATTTAATTATATAGAAACCCACAATGTAAAAATTAATACTATATATTCTTTTAAAAATGGAATTTTTGAACGAAAATAGTTACCAAAAGTAACATACAACTAGGTTTTCACATAAGAGAACATAGGTTTGGAGTGATGATTGGACATGGAGGAAATGTGTAAATATTTATAGTGAGAGATTGGGGTCATAAATCAAAAACAAATGATTGGGAAATGAAATAGTTAGGTCTTTAATGTCGCAAATCATTTATTATTTATAAGGCAATCTATTCAACACAAAATAAGGTATTAGGACATCATTTTTTTATTATCCTATCATTCAGTAATTCTTTTATTGACCTTAAATATAAGGCAATATACATTCTTGATAAATTTATGTAAATAATTTTCATTATTTTCTTGTGATTTTAACTATTTCTAATTCATCGATTTCATCATGTAATGTATGTCCTTAAATTAAATTTCATGCAAGAATCTCTAAAATACACTTTTATCAAATATTATGGCCCAAAAAGAATAAAAAGATTAACTATTTCTAAATAAAATTTCATAAAAATAAATATGGTTAATAAAATAATATCTTAACATAAAATGTAACAGTATTGTTTCACAAAAAATAATTATTCACTATATTGAATTATTTATTAACTAGAACATCAGGTAGGCCAGTGGTGGGAGTGACACCCTTATCATGCTTCAGTCATGGGTTCAAGACCCATGGCCATACTAGACATGATGGGTTGTCACCTAACATACATGATGTGATTTTCAAAAATACATAACAACATAATTTTTTAAACATGATGGACATCCTTTAAATAAGTTTAATCACTAAACATACTTTTAACCAAGGATTCTAATACATTATCAATACATTAAAACGTCCTCCAAAGATAAATGTAAACATTTCATGATTTCATAACCTCATAATCCCAATAAAAGATGAAAATCAAAAACAATATACTGTATGTCCTGAAAAAATCTTAACATTGATCCCCTATATATTACAAAGTAGCTCTTTGATGTCATATTCCAAACATTTGATACCCTCATTTTAAATTATATATGAACATGGTTACAACCAAAATTACCCAAAATCCAATTATAAAACTTTAATTCTTCCTTATTACATATATTTATAGATATATTACAAAAATCCAAGATGTTTTAATCATCATTAATGATATCATGAACTAATTTTCACTATGTACTTATTTTGTTCCAATGAAATTAGTAGAATCCAATTTACTTATTCAAATCTCATATATCATTATCCAAACAACAATATCATAACATAATAACATATTAAGGGTTATATTTCCTTTGATAATGTGTTTTCTATGGATATTGCATTCCCATTGAATCACTTTTCTATTCCATTATACCCAATAACTGTATTCTTATAAATTATTAGTGAAAAAACATAATATGGACACCCCTTATACATTTCACCAATCATAATTCTTGGAACTGAATACGTAAAAAATTTTACTACATCATCTTTAGGCCATTTACTAGCCTACCTAATCCTATTATATAATACCTCTTTCTTTTAAAATTTCATCTATATTATCTTCATCATTAGTAATGTAACCATTAGTCACACCGCCTTACTAATCTTTTTCAGGAGATTTTCTCTTCAGACATTGAGTTGCATAATGACCATTAATTTAATACTTAAAAAACATAAATATTAATGATGTATTAGGGAGGCCAATATTACCATACAATTCATTACCTGAACACATCATTTTTTCCCTTTAGTAAATTTATTTTTCCCTTCTATTCTATAGTGAAAATATCTTCTTATTACACTAAGACATCCAATTAGGTGATTATTACCATAATCATGACATAAATGAAACCGAATAATATTTCATCTATGGTCTCTATTACCCACAATCATAGTGAACTTCTTTTTCTTATATGGTGACTCTAAGAGTTGGTTAGGGTATTCATGAACAAATTATATTTAAATATTTCATGATGGTTCATAATAAGTTTCTGAATTCAAAAGCACATCCCCTAAGAGTGTCAAACCAAGTGTGTAACGAAGCCCATTTTCATGTACCAAATTACCCTGAGTCTGGCCCGTAACATATTATTGATGTTGTTACCCCTAGTTATATCTGTTCTAGTGAAACATCATCTTATAGTATCTATAAAGGGATGTATTTCTAAGAAACCACTCACTCCTTCCTTTACCCAAATTCTACGTTAATTTACTATAATTTTCTTTATTATTAGAATTGTCTCTCGATATGTCCTTAGGGTTCTCACTATGGGTTTCTCGTCATATCATCCAATATTTTACTAGAACTTTACTCGGGTACCAACTAAAGCGACCCGTGATTTTAATATATTAACATTACATAAATTTTACAGAATACATAAAAAATTCTAGAAATAGATGCCCAAAGACCGTATTATTATATTTCCTTTGGAATCATGGAAACATATACACAGGTACATAAATGAGCTACATTATCTGTAAATACATTCTTCATGACTATCACCCTTTTAGACACATAAAAAATAATACATAACTTAACAACCTAGGGATGCAAATATAAAAAGTGATGGGCTCAAATTAATAGTAAGGGTAAACAAGTGAGATAAAAAAGAATAATCATAAGAATAATGGTATCTGAACATTATCATGGCAATAAAAGTTCATACCCTACATATAAAAGATCATATAATTGATTCATTTCAAAAATCTTATAATTTAATAAGAAATTAATCATATGTATTTAATGAACATAGGACATGAAAGAATAACATAGGAATAAAAAATTGTAATTATGGAAAACATGTTATCATATAATTTTATTTTCATGGTATTTAAGGCATCACTACAAAGACCATCCGGGTATTACAGGTTCACTCTACATTATATCATTGTATTCATGGTTTACTACCATGGCCATATTTTAATGAGGAGTTCCCTCATCATACAATCTTGGTAGTCATATGTCACTCACATGGTCATCTTAATTTCATAAGTTCACAACTTATACCATCTTGGTAGTCATGGTTCTCTCCAAAGACCATCTTTGTAGTCAATGTTCACTCGTAATAACATATTACTTTATCACATGAGATATAAAATTTACCCAATGCACTGTATGGATATCTATTTCCAACACATATCATACTTAAATCGTACATACATGTACCAAAAGAAGAAAAACATTCATATCGAACCTCATGAATTTAAATGGGTTTCATAAATATGTAATCATATATTAAACTATAAAAACATTAAAGCTTTCATAATTATATCATCATAAAAACATCTAGTGAAATGAATCAGGTTTCAAAAGAATATAACATATTAATGAGAAATTGGTGTAATAAGAATCATTCCATAAAAAACATAAACCATTAAAGAAATAATATGATTGAAACCTTTTAATCATTTCCATGAATGAAATGTGTAACATCAATAGATGTCATATTATATGGAAATTAAATTTGAAGGTTATATTTAATACATTTCATGAGGAAAATACATTTTCATTTTTGAAAAAATATATTTAAAAAATAAAACATTTCAAAAACCATTACCCTTTAAATATTATAAAATAATATGGAAATCATTTTGAAAAATATTTTCCTTCGAAAACATATAAAATAAGATTGAAAACATTTTGTAAACCATTCTCCTTATAACATAAAAAATTAGCTTGAAAATGTTTTGAAAAACATTTATTTGAAAACATAAAAATTAAATTTAAAAACATTTAAAATAATTTTCAACATATAAAACACTTTTTGAGAACTATTTTTAAAAAATAGCTTCGAAAACTCTTAAGGGATTCAATAATAAAAATAAAAAATTTTGAATCCCTTTTTCATTTAAACCCAAATTAAAAATAATGAATTTCTAGAATATTAAGAAAAATATTTTAAAAGGAATAACATTTTGATAATAAAAAATTATATTCAAAAAAATTACTATCATGAAGAAAGGTAATACATATACAATGAAAATATTCATTTTCCACCGTAAACCAGTTAGAAAAGTTCCTTGACTTGAAAAATAATAAGAAGATTACTTTTTAAGAACCCATTTTTTAAGGAAAAAGATGGGTAAAAAAATATAATAAATATCATTTTATAATATTAGAATATTTATGGAAATATTTCTTTTTGGAAAATTTTTTTTGATTGAACATAGATTTCTGACTCAAGATAGGGTAATGATATGATTTCTAAAAAAAAATTGTTAACAATATTATTTAAAAAAGACTTGACATAATGGTAAAAATAATTGAATATATAATTAATAACCATATTAGAATAAAATTAATTAATTTTCTTCAAATACGGAATATAATATTTCAATAAAGGAAGAATAATCAAAATCAATCTCAAAAAGCGATGAGATTGTTTCAATAAACTCTTTTCACATTATAACATTAAACTACACTCCCCATGTAAAAATAAAAAAGTACATGAAGCCTAAAGTTTCATGAAACGAATCAGATTCATGAAATTAAATTTAAACACTAGTATGTACACCTTAAATAAAATTATAGGTTCATAACATAACATTTATCTCAGAAAGGTAAATTGAGACAAAATTATCTTCTCGATTTGGTAAATTTTAAAGCATAAAAACAATAAATGTATTACCTTATAAAGGATTTTTAATTAAACATAAATTGAAGATTAATAATCATATAATACATTAATGGGAATTGTAAAAACAACCCAAAATGAATGTATGGTGAATAGATCATGTATCTCATGGAAATAAAAAGTGATATAAAATCCCATTACCTTGTCTCATAACTCTCTTTATACTGATACAAACAACCCATATAATAAATTTATTTATTATAAATATTTTAAAAAAAATATTGTTATATATAATACCATTTTTTTGGATTTTGACCTTATATTACTAGGTTGTTAATAATCCTATGTTAAGGACTCACTTCGGGTAATATACTATTTATTCATCGCATGTATATTAATTTTTTATATATTTGGTCATTATTTTTCTTTCATGATTTCTTGAATGTACACCATGATAAAAATAAAATTTATATTTATTATATTTTAATTATAATAAAAAAATATATATGTTTATGAAATGGAATACGTAGTTTATAGAGATGGTAAGTCGTGCGTACACGCGAATGCTGATTTTGTTTCTATTTTCATATTAAAAGAAAGAAAGAATATTAAATATATTAATATATATAACAAAAATATATTTTAATAAATATTTTATATATATCATAAATGTTTACTAAATGAATCTTTAATAAATTCCATGTAGTGTGTGAATGAATCACATGTATTTGAGGGGGTTTTATTCGACACTTCCTCGAATGAAATTATCATATTTACACCAAGTGTAAAGTATAAAAATATTTGTTTTAGAGGATTAAAAAATAATAAAATAATATATAACTTATGTTAAAAACAATATCCATTGTAATTTCAACCTTGGGATGTGGAAAAGGAAAAAATGAACTATCATTGTTTCGAGAGGTTGTGGTTCACTGTACACATAAACAGGGAGTCTGTTACTCGTTAGATGGAGGTGTGTGTAAGTAAAGGTAAAACAATTATAATAATAAAAAAATGTATATTTAGGATACTTATGTTGTTATATAAGATTGTAATAATGATATTGAAGGGCGTGGAAAAAAAAAATTAAATAATGGAGGTTGAGAGAAGATGTTACCTCTTAATAGGGTAACTCCTTTTTGTTTGTTTCAAAGGGATCCATTAGATTTATTTATTCTGTAAGGGATGATTTAAAGAGGAAGGTATGAATTTTTTGAAGTGTAATAGGTATATCATTTCCAATACTATGTGGTTTTAGAAGTTTGATGAAGAGATAAAGTTTGTGGAGTTTTATAGGGAAAGGAGGGGACACACATGTCAATTTTGAAAAAAAGTTAGGCATACCAACGTTTTTACATTAAAATAGTCATAAAAAATAAAAAATACATAGTAATGGAATGTTCATGGACAAATAATGGCCGTAAACATCGTTTTGGATAAGTTCATAAGTCATTTTTGTTCTAAAATTAATGATGTTTTACCTTATTAACATAATTTTTCTCTAAACCGTTGTAATTAATTTTAATCACTTTCAAAAATAATTTTTGTCAATTAAAAATTTGAATGTATTATAATTTATAAATTATGATGATTAAAAATATGAAATCCATTTTTCTATGTTATAATCACGTAGTGGCATAATTAAATTTAAAATTATTCCTATTTATGGGAGGACTCATTAGGATTTTAATTTATAGACGTCCAAACTTTTTCTATATTTCTAAACTTAATTTCAATGTGAAATTGATTAAAATGAACAAAATGGGATTAATTTTATAAAAAATTATTTAATTTAAAATTTAATCCAAATTATTATATATTTTATCCTTGTTAATAAATTGGATTAAAATGTAGTTTTGAATTAAAATCTGGTTTCTTTCAGTATTCATCCAAAAATGAAGTTTCACAGAAAAATATCAAAAATTCACCAAAAGATAAATTCAAAATTCTAAATAAAAAATGATCTTTTTATAAAATTCAATTTATTGGTATTTCTAAAATCAATTTTTTTTTATTTTTCACATGAAAACTTTAAAATTAGTTCATTTGAAAAAATAGTATTTTTAAACAAATAAGGACTTTACCAGAAATTGATACATTAATCATCAAGATGTATTATTTCTATAACACCATTATAAAGAATATTTTAAAAATATTTATTAATATTAATATTAATATTTTTAAAGTATATATTATGATTATATCATTTATATAGCTATAACATTAAAATGATGCTTTGTAGAAACTCGATGTTGCATGTAATGTATGTTAAGTTGTTGTTGTGTGTAGCGCATGCCATATTAGTTTCATGTGAAAGGATTTCTTGTCTCATTGATTTAATAAGAAAATATTATATAGTTTTGTGAAATTTCAAATATAAAAATATTAATTTATTTTGAATAAACATTCACAAAATCATGTGGTGTTACATAATGCATTATATATAATATAGTGATATGTAGGGCCTAAAATTTTATATCCACTTAATATATTGATAGGTATCATGATACAAAACAAGTTAGGTTTTGTTGTATTAAATTTCTCAAGAAAATTTATTCTTGGAACAAGGTCTTTCCAATAGGTTTTTGATGTTCTATTTTATACATTCCATCATTATGATATTAGTATAATTGATAACGATGTTTTAATTTATTTTTATTTAAATATAACACTCTTAGTTTCAAATATTTTATTTCATTATATTATTTACATATTCCGTTTATAAAAGTAGTTCCATGTTTATTCCATGTTTTCTTCAGTTGTATGTTTTCCCATATTGAGCATTTTATCTAACCACTTCTTATGTTTCCATTTCTCATTGTTATGTAGAAAATTAGTACATGTGAAATGTTTAGAGGGATTAAATGAATTAAATAATTTATAAGCTATATGGTAGACTGATTATGGATTAATTGTATTCTTATAAAGTGAAAAATGATCTCTTGATATAATGATCAGTGGATTTATTAGTGTTTGATGTGACCTAATTTTCTAAATCGCAAAAAGATAAATGATCTGAGAGATTTAAAATATGAAATCATGGTTATATGATTTTTTAAATATATATTTTTATATATAGGCTTTTATATATGATATCAAATAGATTATTTGAATTATGTGTTTATGGAACCAGATTCAAAAGTGGGGGTTTGGGGCATCATAAGTGTTATCGAAGGAAAAGATCAGATTTAAATGGATGATGAAATTTCTTGATGATAAATTCTGAATTAATAAGATAATTTTTACCATATGTTTAATGTTTTATATAACCCTATGGGATAATTATTTTATTTAATGTTAATGTAATAATATAATTTTTTTTTGGAATTGGATAATAGAACATCCGTTAATATAATATGAATAATTGAATGTATTAAACAACATCCAAATGTTTTTGTAAACTCTTGAGTATGTGGTTTTATTATAAATTATATCCATCAATAGATACAAATATTGTGTTCTATATAATGATAAAATGCACCTATGGGTAAATACATCAAAATGGAAATATTGGGTACTAACTTGATCACCATTTTGTGAAAAAAGACTCCCAACTACTCACTTGGTTTGACACTATATAGAGATATTATTTTCTTAATAAAATTATCATTATGAACCATTGTGATTTCATTGAATATTTTTGTAGATATATTAACTAATAATAATGTGATTTGGGATAACATTTATTGAAATATAGAGATTTATTAAAATATTGAGATTTATTAGTCAAGGTGAAAATTAATTTTTATGTGTTTTGAAAGGTAATAGATATGATTGATCTTAAAATTATAGATTTATATTATTTTTGGTTGAGAATATTTAAATAATTTTCATTGAAATTTGTGCTCTCAATTTTGAGGATTAGCATATTAATTATGAGATAATCCAACTCAATGTGATCAAGGTCAATCCAAGAATAATATAGGTTAATATATGACTATTGTGGGTAGACGCAAAATAATTATTGGCTAATGTGAGGATAAGGGTAAATATTTTTAAGGTCAAATAAATTTTATGATATTAATTATGATAATTTACCATATATATAATTTATTATCTCTCATTTAAATCAATTCTGTTTTAGAAATAGATTGAACTAGAATAAACCATGGGTGTTTTGGATAATTTAATGATTACCATAATGAACAACCCATAAAAATGTTATATGTAGGGAGAAACCAAATGATTATGAAACACCAGCTATCATGAAATTTGATAAAAAAGGTTAAAATTTTAGAATCCCTAAACACTACAAAAGACGACAAAAATTGAGTTTCTTTATATATAATGTGATGAAGATGACGAGGAATGAAGTTTCAACTTCCCACTTGCCAAAAATATTTAAAAAAGTGTGTAAGAATTTACATTAATAGGATGGATAAATTCTATAAGTGTGTATACAATGGTTATCAGGATCACATGTGTAAGGAAAATAAATTAAATAAAAAAACAAATTTAATCAATTGCAATATATTTTGGTATTAGGTGACTCAATGTCCTAACCCATGGGCCAATGTGGGAAATAATCACCAAAAATGATGAAATCAAAAAAACACCTATAAAACTACTAAAAATAAATCATATTATGATTTTTCACTCTAGATTTTATAGTATCATACATCATGTAAATGTTCAAAAAATATTAAATATTGAGTTATAAATAAAACTTCTCATTGTATTATTATTATACAACACATTTTCATGGTTTGAAGAAAGTTATTCCATATAGATCTATATCCTATTTTAATTAAAGAATCCATTGTGAAATTAGATATGGCTTGACTATCTTTCTAAAAATATTATAATATTTATTTATATAGGTAAATATCATTTTACATGACAAATAATCCCATGATCATCCAGTGATGCTTGGATAACTGTCATTTCCTTATAAAATTACGTTGATCTTATGAGTCAAATTTTAAGGTTGAAATATATTTAAGGTGATAGAAATGTAACTATTACACCCTTAATTACATTATCATAAAGTCAGTGGTTACATTATAATATTTTATCTAGATACAATTTATTACATCATAAAGAACCGAATAGTTTTCTAGACTAGGAAAAACCAATTTATACTTTAAATTCACATTAAAATTGAAAAAATTAAATACATGATGTTTTTAATTTCACAATTCCATAATTCCTTATATTTTATCCCAAAATATCAATGAAAAAGAACATCTTAACATACTGGGGAGAAGGAAATACTATAGAGGGGGTAGATTAGATACCTAGTAATGGTATTCATGCAGGAGAAGCTATCATGAATAAATATGCTTAATCAAAATGATAAATTAAATAACTGAAACATGTTCCATTTTATCAATTAATTATGCATAATTTTTATGAAATAAATGATTCTCAAATAAATAAATATAAAAAGTTACATAATCTTGAAACATTTCCATAGATATTCTTTCTAATTGAATAATCACCTGGAAATAAATACTGATATCATAATAAGGGAATGGAAAATATAGGACATTTGAAACTGTTAATACCATTCACAAGATAGTTTAGGAGCCCAAAAAAAATTATTCATGACACTACCTGATGCATTGAGGGTATATATACTATTGTTCCTCACCCATCACATATTAATTCTGATGAATTATTCATTTGAAATGGGAGAAACATAATCAATAAAAACAATAATATTAAAAAACTCATATACAAAAAGGTAATACTTATCCCAATCAAATATACATAATCATAAAACATCCTGAATAATATAGTGATTTGTAATAAAATTATACTTCTATATTCGAATTAACCATAAAAAATAAAAATTTCTAATAAGGATGATATCAATAGAAAATTTATTTATTGTATCATAAGTGTAATAAAGGGTTGGTGTTATTGATGAATAGAAGTACTATAAAAATGTGATTTAAATCATTTTTACGAAAAATAACATATTATCTTAATTTTTTTTTAAAAATAGCTCATAAAATATTTAGTACATACTTTTAATTTAAAATAAAATTCTAAAACATGTAAAAAATAAATTAAAATTTACTTGGTCGTTAAGGTATGAAATTACATTCATTCTATACTTGTTAAAACAATGATTCCATTCACATTTTCAGTAAATGACAAAAAGACATTAATTTAAAAATGACATGAATAATCCTTTTAGAATATTTTGTAACAAGAAAAATGGTTTGAAAATATATATAATAAATCATTTGTAAAAGGTTTAAACCATTTTTGAAAACTTTGATTTTGATGAAACATGATTTTCCACTAAATAGATAAGTGAAGTCAGATTATCTAAAAACCATTTCTCATTCATGTTTGGTATCAAAAAATAGGAAAATGGTACTATGAATTTATAACACTCATGAATAAACATTGAATAATAAAATATATTTATTATATTATATAAATATTAAATAATTCTACCAAAGGAGATATAAATAAAAACAATCCCAAATATGGACAAGATTGTGAAATAAATCCTTACAAATATAGTAACTTTTAAGTAATAATCCCCATTAATGAAATAAGATTAAATAAAACGTTACATAAATTTTAGATACATATATTGGTGATATAATATATTAAAAGGTGCAGTATATACACCACAAAAAGGAATACATGTTGGATATGGCGTATGTCTCCCAGATGTAAAAGTGAGATGAGAAATCCTTACCTCAAGATAAACATCCTTAGTATATGTAAGAACATTTTATATAATAAATAAATATTTATTGTACATCTATTAAATATCTATAATTATATACCTACTTGCATAACTAATTTATTTATTGTATTTTTTCGATTTTTATTATCTACTCTTTGTTAAATTAATTATTTTGAGTGACAATAACTTCATTTTTCATGTATGTTTTTTTGTTAATAATTTTCAAATCAATTGAATCATTGTCTCATATTATATATAATGCTAATCATAATATTAATATAATATATATTCATTATATATGTATTTTTGGTAATATAATAATATAATAGATATAAATTTAGTTATATCGTTTATGGATATGATATGTCGTATGTACACATGAAATCTATGTTTATTTTTATCGACAAATGAATAAAAATAAAAATAAATATTAATTCAACCTTAAATAATAATGAATATTTTATATGAAAAAATTACACTAATAAAATACATCATTATTTCTTTCTATGTAAAAACAAAATGGAAAATATATCACATCACTCTATGAAGGTGATAGTCCACACGTACATACAAAGTGACGTTATTGTTTTAAAAAGAATAAGAATATAAGATATTCCCTGGGATATTATATTTCCAAAATTTTGGTTTTATCATTATTATCACATATATTCATTGAAATTTACCTTTATTCCTTTCATATAATGTGTTAATGAAAAATGCTTCATATTGTTTTGTGAGGCGATATTCTCTCATACCAAAGTGTGACATTATTGTGTCCTCGTGGAATGGAATGTAATAAAGGAATATATGATGTAATAATTAATATATTAAAATAATATTTAATAAAATATATAATTTTTAAATTAATCATTATATTTAACATACAATATAGGTGATGGAAAACCAATTACATTGGACCATGAAGTGGTAGTCCATCATACACCTGATTGACAGTTTCGTTTCCCAATTTTTGGATATGGAGATCGATCTAGGTTATGATATTTAAATAATAACATATAAGTATATATTATATACTTATTTTATTATATATCATACTTTAAGAAGGATTTAATAATGTTAAATAATTAATAAAACAAATACGCTTGTTTAATAATTTTATATATTCATCAGAGAGCCTCCCCATGTATTTACCCAAATCCTTCGTTGGAGGGATTAATAATAAAAATAAGTACTATAGGATCTGGGAATGTAATTATCGAAGAAAGTTTAGAATTTATTTCTAAAAAAGGGGTTTTTTAGTTTTAATATTAGAGGATACAGCTGGCATTTTATAATCGAGGGAGAGGACACACATAGAATATTTTATAAGATAAAGTGGCACACACATTTATTCCATTACAGAAGCCTAAAAATTGGGTAATTATAGAAAAATCGATGTTATAAGGTCTAAATATGGATATATAATTGGTTTTGGACATTTCATGGTTTATTTTTTAGCCTAATCTTATTAGTCTTACCCCTGGTAAACTGATTTTTATTTGAAATGCAACAAAATTATTTTTTACTATTTTCACAAATCAATATGGTCAAAATTTATGTTGAACATATAAGATAATATAATTTCTTTATTAAAAATATGGAATCCATTTTTTATATTCTATTCACATAAATGGTGTTATTAAATTTTACTTATACAAGAGTCGTGATGAAATATAGGTTTTCCCAAAAGAAAATTCTCATAATTATAAAATGTTTCCATATGAAAATTAAATATGATGTTTATTAAAATAAAATAAATTTTCTATATTGTACTATAATTAAACTAATATTTCTTTATAAAAATTTAAAATATAATATAACATTGTAAATAAATTATATGAAATTGTTGTTTTAAATAACAACTATTATTTTTCACAATTAATCAAACAATTAATCTTTTCAAAAAATTATAAAAAATTATCCAAAAGATAATTTTTAAATAAAAATTTAAAAAATTAGGTTTATTTTTTCAAATAAATTTTCTAAATTAGGTAAATACTATTTCTAAATTATTAGTTTAAATAATGAATAAACCACTCATTATAAAAATACAATTTTCAAAAAGTATTTCATTTTCATTTAAATGATTCCCATTTAGTTTCTAATATAAAAATTACCATTGAATTATTTTACATGTTTAAGCCAAATTTATTTGAAGATATATTTATTAATATTCATGTTATCTATATTAACAATGAGGTTATAATGATAATGTTTATATAATTACATTTCAATTGAGAATCGTGTTTCATTCAAAACCATTGGTTTATGAATTGAATGTTTTTATATAGGTTGAATTTATGTAAAAATAAATATATTATATAGTTATAGGGTGTTACATTATTTTATAATTAGGGCTTTTCATTTCATACACTATATCAAAAATGATGTTTTTCTTTCAAAATATTGAGGTGTTATAATAACAGTATGTGATCTTAATATCTGATTACCATTAAATTGTCAATGTATTTGATAGCTTTCTCCGTACACAATAATGAACAAAAAACCATGATTTATTATATAATAATATAAATATTACTTATTTTCATTGAGACCTGGCTATTTAATTAGAGGGACTGGATATAAATAACCTCTTCATGATATATGTATTGAAATAAAATAATAGTTACTTTTTAATATGATTGAAATAAAATTAGTATAACTGAACAACTAAGAAATTATTTTTAGGCATAATATATAATTATTTATAATTAAGTTTTTTTTGAAAAAATAAGAATATTATAATTAGGAAATAATAAAATATATTGATAATATTAATAATATACTACTAATAAATTAATTATTCTTTTAAATTAAATAATAATGATGGATGATTTACATTTTAAGAAAATATTTCTCATATAAAAAATTCCAAACTATACTTTCTACTTTTATAAAAATACCGAATTATTAAATTTTATAAATTAAATGTTCAAAAATTTACATCATTTTTTGATTAAGCATAATAATACTTTTTTGATTAGTATTTTTGTGGAATTTTCTAAAAAAATTATTTTTAGCTGAATAATTCAAATTTTTATAATTAACTAGAAATTTATAAAATTATTAATATATAAATATGAAAATTAAATTTAAAAAAATTATATTACTATATTTATTTCATTAGTGACTTTACAATTTAAATAAATATGGGTTTAATTTAAAAACGTGTACTTGATATTTTAAAACATAAGTAATATTTTAGGACATTATAAAATTTAATTTTAATATTAATAAATAACAATTTTAAAAATTTATTCAAATGAAATGAATTTAAAATATAGAATCATTAGGTCTAAATTATCTAATAATGGTATATTTATTTCTAAAAATATATATTATTTTACCTTAGAAATAAACTACATACAATTATATAAGATAATGAGGTAAAAAACATTAATGGGATAAGGGCACTTAAAATTATTAAAACATGTCCATAATTTTCTATTTGAGGTTTTACTTGATCTTATCTCTTCTTATGTCTATTAATTTTCAATTTTTCATCCACCAAACACTATTAACATGTTCTCCCTTTATATTGAGTTTAAATAGATACAAAAAATTACATTCTCCCCATTTATAAATGGATCCTCTCATGACCCCTAAACTGTACTCATAAAAATTATGTTTCATCTTAAAATCCTAAAAAAAATAATTATCTTAGGATACTCATTCACTATATTGATATTATGAACACAATAGTTTAGCTTATTCTATCCATTTATAAGGGATCTTCAAAGGACATCTCAATGTGGTCAAGGTGAGTAATAATTTTTTATATAACATATTTATTTTATATTTTATAAATAGTAATTATAATATTAAAATAAATATATAGTGAAATTATTATTATTTACATATATTATATTATAATTTTATTATAATACTCATTAATCACCTTTTCGCATTTCTATTAAGGGAAATGAAACCATAATTCATGTGTTGTGTGGACTATTGTCTCCATGAAAAATATTATTTTTATTTCCTTCACCACCTTAAATGGATGGTATAAAAAAATTAAATAAATAATTGACATGTTTCTATAATATTTATGATCCTTAACAATTAAACATAGTGACTGATTTCTATCTTTCTTGGTCAAATCACATTGTCAACAATGCGTACATGTGGACGTCCACCTCTAGGGAAAGAATCACTTCTATTTTTCTATTCATCTACACCATAAATGGGTGTCCTTGGGGATGATATTAATGTATTAATAATAATTTATGTTATCATTAATGTTATGGTATCATAAAATTGATAACCTATTGACAATATCATCCAAATACGATTATTGTTAATCAAATCATTTAAAATGACTGAACTAAGAGGAAAATGATTCCTTCATTCTATTACATGACTTATCATAACTTATTTTCTCATAATAATCATTAATAATTATTATATATCACGCTAATATAAACTAATTATTATTATTATTATTCTATTATAATTATATTAAAAACGCAACATAATCCCACATTAATCAAGGTAGGATCATGTTTGTGTCAGTTTAACCACCTACATGAAAAAAATATAAACATAAGTCCTGAATAAATATAAAACCATTCTACCTAGTGTAATCAAATAGAAATATTGGAATAATTTTTATTTTAAGGATACATCAAAATTCTAATCATGAATTAAAAAAAGGCCTTTCACACGTTAATAATCACTAAAACAAAATCATGACCAATTTTATCTGAATGGTTTGTAACCAAAACAAACATCTATTTAATTATATATTTATAAAATATATTGAATCATTTTCTGGTACCTTTTAAATCAAATAGTTATGAATTTTGGAAAATAAGGGACAATAATACCTCTTTTACCAAACTAGATCAAAGCAATAAAGATAACATACACTCAGTGCTGAAAATAGGTAAATAATAACAAATGTATATATTTCTATTTAATGATTATAAAATATGAGTATAAATTTCTTTAATTATTAATAATGTTATTACATATTAATTTAATGATTTTATTTAAATATTTTTCACATTTAGAAGAAGTTCAAGATGAATAAGGACCAAGGTAAGGGTTTTAATCATAATTTCTTCTCTTTGATAAATAGTTGGTATTATAACCCTAATTTAATTTTTGTGGTTTAAAAAATACCAATTAGTGATATAATTTAATGAATAATATTTTCATTATATTGTTTTATTTTTAATTATTATCCCACTAATTCAAGGAGATTTGATTAAAGTGTTACTAATTCCACAAGTGGTTTTTGTCTCAATTATAGTTCTTGAGACATTTTATATGTCATGATCCATGACTTCTTTATATAGTGTTATACCGATATACTATCCAATGAATTTTATATATCTTATTTTAATTTAATTCATGTGATAATATAATCTTAACGAAATTAATTTCTTCAAATGAATTTTGATTAAGGTGTTACCCTAGCCGTATGAGCTTTTAGTGAATCTATATCACTTAATTGAGTTTTGTTCATTCACTTGATCTTATTTCATATAATATGGTTTAAATATTACCTTTTATTTTAATATGTTACATTTTCTATTTTTAAACATTTTTACCAGATAAACCCATTTTGATATGTTTTATCTTCATGGAGTATATTTCTCATAAGAGTTATTAATAACTCAAATTTCCTTTCATTGAGTTGTAATAATTCATCTTGAAATTTTATTCTCTATTATTGGGTTATAACAACATGATATAATATTATTATTTATTTTATATTCCTTATTTTGAAAATTATGTTTTGAAAGGAATTAATGAGTTGTTTCCCTTCTTATAATGCGAGTTGTAAACAATGGTATTTAAAAAAACAAAAAGGGATATTCTATTCACTTTAACTTTTTTTATTCATCTTATAATTTATCCCAGAAAAAGATCTTTCCATTGGAAGGTTTTATTTTTTTATATTATTTTTAATATTAATGGATTTTAAAGCCTTTCAAAAAATATTTTCAAATGATACCATTCATTGTGAAAAGAATTTAAATTTTATATAAATTTCAAAAATGATTAATAAATGTTTATTTATACTTTTCCTTCAATTTCACATATAATTTTAATAATTATTTCATATAATGGGGTCTATGTTTTATGATTTAACCTCATATATATATATAAATATTATCATTTTAGGGATTGAACTCAAGATACTAAACATTTTTAATATTGATCCTGTTTTTATATCATTCAAAAAATTCTTTTTGGAAGGGTGTTTTCATGTATGAAAACACTCTTCTGGGTTTCATTTGTTTGACTCAAGATAAATTATTTTTGAAAACATCTGCATTCCTTATATAGATTTAATATGATCACAACAACAATTTAATTTAATTATATATATATTCATTTCTCAAAATAGTGTAAGCATTACATTTTACATAATCCAAATAAAATAATGCTCACTTAGAAAGATTGTTATTCTATTGATATGGATAAAATTACTCGAATTATGTATGTTTTTATTCCAATATATAGGATTATCATCACATTTAAAATATATTTTGGAACAATCCACCTTTTCCAACCAGATGGGTTATTATCATGGTATCCCTTTAATTGACATGGGTAAAAGTATTGGTGTTATGTATAATGTTATTCTAATATGGAAAACTATTGGAAAATTAAGTATTTATTATTTTAAAAAAAACCTTATTTCTTTAGATAGGTTAATATCATGTTATTCCTTTTATTTACATAGATAAAAGAATTGATATTCCGGATTATTATTGACTTCTAATGTAGGGTGATTATGTATTGAGATTTTATATCGTTTATTATATGGATATACAAGTTTTTATTCAATAATAGGTTTATTAGGAAATAATATAAAAAAGACTTGTTGACCCATATGGTGAATGCATTGGGATGAAATTGGTGATTAGTGGTGACCAAAATTATATATCCCCACAATTAATCAAGGTATCTCATGAGAAAAACCTTTTGGTGTTTTAGTGTACTATTATTCTAATATGTAGATTTTTTTATGAAAAAAAGGCTCTGAAAATCAGTTTTGTATGTTCAGCATTATGAATTCCATAAATATGAAATTATTATTATTCATATATGTTTTTCTATTTATTATCACATAAATAGCATGCACTTTGTTTCAAGTTAATAATGGATTATTTATTATTACCTATTGAATCCTTAATAGTTATCCCATGTATATAATGTGATTGCATCAGTTTGTTTTCCTTACTGTGAATTTGAACTCACACCTTATTATCTCACTATTTCCATAGTTTGTGATGTAATTTAGGAAAAAAAAGTTGATAGGATGGATATAATTTGTGTAATAATTTATGTAATGTTTGTATGACTCTTTATATATTAACTAGATTCATTTAATGTGGAAAAAATGTCTTTATAATATAAATAACCCAGGATTTATTATTTTCTATAGTTTTATAAATCTCTTATGTGGAAAAGATACCCATGATGTAAGAGATTCATTAAACATTATTGGATATTTAATTATTTTTTGATATATATTGATTTTTCATGTGGTATTAAATCAGGTATATAAAGTATTTTTTATGGCACATCATCCAGAAGTTCATGTATAGGGAATGACATCATCGAACACGTATACATAGTTCTCATTATGTGAAGGGTGGGCCCAAAATTATATATATTTCTAATTAAATGGGTAATGTATTCTATTTTATGATATAATTTTTTCATGAAATAATGTGATTCCTCATACAACATGTATTGTCTAGAAGGAACGTGATTCCTAAGGTAAAAAAAATTTCACTAAAGAATTTGATTCCTAATGCATAATGTTTTGTAGGGTTGGAATGTGATTTCTAATGCACCACATTTTGAATGGATGGAATATTATTCCGGATGTACAATGTTTTGATAGGAATGAATATAATTTTAGATTCACCATGTTTTTTAATATTAGAATTTGATTCCTAATGCACTATAGTATAGAAGGGAAAACATACATCCTGAGGTGATATGTTTTGATTTTTATGGTTATGGTTGTTACACTATCGTATTTTTTTCAATTTTATCATGTTATTATCACCCTTTTCCTATGTTATTCTCAATTACTCATGCCCTGATTTGTGATTTATGATCAGGTTTATTTGGGTATACTTTTTTATTGTTATGTTCATGAACCTTAAATATGGTCTTATATACTCATGTTTTCTTATACTAACATATGATCATCAATTGTTTTCTCTTACGTGTATCCTTATTAGGTAACTGAGCTCACCCATTTATTATATTTCCATTCTACATGTTAGGAGGGTGGGTACAATGTATGAGAAATCAATAAGGTTTTATAGTGCAGTTTGATAATGATTAAATGTTTACAAGTATTGTAATTTATATTTATTATATATATAGTCATCAATAAAACCCTTCATTTCATGTGAAATATGAGAATTATTGTTTAAGTTAAAAAAATTATGAAATATATGTATACATAGCTTAGATCACTTCATTAGGTATCGAATATTATGTATAAGAAATGTTTTTTTATCACCATACCTAAGATTTTGGGTCTGGGGAACCTCAATAATGTCACCCCATGACATTTTAGTGTCAATTCCCCTTGAAAATAAATACTATGTTTAAATAATTATTCTAATGAGACATAGAACGTAAGAAAATAGTATAAATTTTATTAATATGATAATACTGGTTGTAAATATAATTTTTAACATTGATGGGTATAAATAGAAGAAACCACATTATAAATACATATATGGAAAAAGTTTAAAGTTCACATTTAATATTAATTAACTAATAAAATTCATTCTATATTTCTAAACAACTAATTAACTCATAATATTCTTCAAAAATGTATTGTATTTTTTGGGGCTATACATTTTTATATCCATAAAATAAATATATTGTGTTTCAATGATGATATAATTTAATAACAAAAATTTAAATTCATAATTGATAGTAAATAAGTATAAGAACAATTAATAATTTTAAAAGTTAGATTTCTATAAAAGATTTTTTTTATTTTCATTTAATATAAAATTTTATTAACAATATATTTTTAATATTTTGAAATAATTTTTTTATACACCATTTCAAAATTATATTTCGGTGATTGGTTTTGAAATATGTTATTGTTAGGTTAATAGGTAAAATATAGTTTTTAACAATACTGTAAACTTTACAACATTATCCTTTGATAAACATAACATATAGGTTAATAAAACATTTTAATGGGCAAGGATTATTGTAATTAATAATATTATTCTTTTAAGCATACAATTTTATATTTGTATATCCTACTTTTTACATTTTTAAAGCATACATAATCTTTTATCCAAATAAAAAATGCTTTTCTCTTTCTCTATAAATTTTGTTTTCATTAGGTGGAATTTGTTTTCGTATTAATTTAAAAACTGCCTAAATCATGTTTTTGTTATAATAAAACAATTTATGTCTTCAAAATCAATAAATTTGATAACATTTTCCTAAAAAATATTTTATAATTAAAAATACAAATTTATCAAAATATATTTTACGCATATTTTGTGATAATACTAGGTTTATTTTTTCTCACCCATATAATGTTTTTGATAAAATAGTTTCCATTTTTGAAATAAAAATATCTAAATTAGTAAATAATATCATTTTTATTTTTATTCACAAAAATTAGCTACCAATTTTAAAAATAGAGTTACCATGATAAAGGTAAATTAAGGTAAAAACAGATTAACTAAGGGTAAAATTCCAAAATAAACATATTAAAATATGTCCTAAAATTAATTCTAGAGTTCTGGATTGAAAAAAAGATTTCTTCCATTCATTATTTTACACCTTACATTCCACTTACCAGGAAGATTTGTTTCTCAAATATTATTAAGAAGTAAAATTTTAAAAAAAATCATTATGTCAACTTAGAATAGGATATTCTACCTTCCATTAAAATAATCTCCAAAAATTAAAATTCCAAAATAATAAAATAAAATTACTGACCGTATAATTGTCTTCCCAATATCTAAGATTATGTTATGAATAAGTTAACCGAAGAATTCCATTTCATTGTTCTTTAAGAAAAAATTCAAATTCTCAACTTAAGTACTAATCACTCTGTAATCTTTTTACTTATATATATATATATCTTATAAAACTATATTACATGTTATAAAATGATGATACAGTAATAATTATATATATATAATGATATGTTTTTATGTTTATGAAATTTTCATTATCCACCTTTTCCATTTTTCCCTTAGATAAAAAATATTGTTCTGTGTGTACAATGGGACTATCTCCTCCACACAGTGACATGATTTATTTTACATTACTTCCATACATGGCTACATAAAAAATATTATTTAATGAAATTGTATTTTTTATATCATTTTTAATATTATATAAAATATAAACCATTTCCAACCCTCCTACAATTCTATGTAAAATGATAACACCTTCTTATTGTATTTGTGGACTACTACCTCCCTGAAGTAGCATATTTATCTTTCCATCACTCATGTGTTTTTGTATTTATTAAAATATTTTAAAATACGAATCATGAACATGAAAACGTATAAATAAAATAATTTTTTTCTATAATAATTATAGCATCTTATAGGAATCACACTATTAACTGTTGCCACTCATCGATTGTGGCATGTTGGATTTTGGGTCAGTTTAACCACCTACCTGATAAATACAATAAAATTTCTATTTTGGATACTCATGGAGTCATATATATTTTAATTTGGATAAATTAATTATAAAATAATAATCTGTTTAAGGTTATTGAGAGAATATATTAATATCTTATGAATTATCAATATATAACCCTTTTTTGTTAAAAACAATTTCTGAAACTACATCATCTCTGATTCCATCATCAGGAATAAGTACTAAAACTATTCAGGAATAAAATTACTACTATTCACATAAATATAGAAAATATATTTCCGTAAATTTAATAATCTTTAAATTGTTGACATGTAGTAAAGGAATGCAGAACGATGTCACTATTATAAAAGATTTATAAGATAATCGAAATTACTAACACATGATTAAGAAAAAAATGTAACTGATGAATATATTTGTATTAAATGATTTTAAATTAAATTCATAAAATAAACTATATATGAAAATGGATTTAATATAAATTATTAATATATTTATTTTTATCATACAACATGTTTGAGCATGTTTGACTAAAAATAAATACAAGGTAAAGGATTTGTCTCAAATTTCCTTCTTTGGGATATTTTTTTATTGTCAACTTATATTTTATATCAGATATAAATGAAATAAAAATGGTATATATTAAATAATTATCATTATTGAATTATTATAAATAATTTTTTATTATAATGAAAAAGTATAACACCGTTCATACGTACGTGTGGACTACTACCTCCCCAAAGTGAAGTGATTCATTTTTTATCAGTAAACCACATGGATGATATTTATAAGTATATTTAAATAAATAGTATGATATATATGATATTGTTATTATTTTTAAAATTTTAAATAATACATACCTTCTTTCTATAATGATCCTTGAAAAATGGGAACACCACTTCTGTGGTTCTTGGGCCTCCCATCTATTTAATTGTAACATATTTTATTTTTATAAAACATATTATATCATTAGGTTGATAACAATTATAATTTTTATATAATTATTATAATTATTTTATTATTATTATTTGGTACCACTTGAAAAAATTACCTCTTTGATCATAGTCAAGAATGCAAATATATTTTTGAAAAGATGAACTAAATGTCCCCAAAACACCCGGCATAGACTTAATGAATTATTTATTTAAATATTAAAGTAATATCAAATAAAATAAATTATATAAGAAAAATAAATTATCCAAGGGAATTTTTCAAAAAAAATTAAAAAAATTACATATTCATATTATACAGGACTTAAAAGACAGACATGAAAGTCTGGACTCGAGGTATGGATATATCATCTCACAATTATTTCTATGAGACATATTCCATATTCACCACTTAATTTTGTTATGTGATTAATATAATTCCCATGAATATATTTTATTATTATTTTCATGAAGCTTATTAGTATTTACAACTCCATATATGGTTATCTTTTTCTAAGCGTTTTAATCGAGATATTACCAAATCCATAAGGTATTAGTCTCAATTTACATTCATTGAGTCATATTGTATTGTCATAAACCTATGTTGATTTAAATGGTGTATATACAAATTTTTTACATGTTATAAATTAAATCCATCATAAATCATTGTATTTTATGTTTCATTTTAATTTATTTAATAAAAGGGTATTTGAATTGAATGTTACCTAGTGATAAGGAATTTCATAACTCAATTTTTCTTCATTGGGTAATATTACATCTTCATTGTACATGATATTATATTTGTAATGTCCCTGAAATCCATTAGTTTTTTTATGTTTTTTGTGGATTATTTCGAGATCGGGCACTGAGACGACGTGTGATTCCAAGGCTTGGTGTGGCTAAAATGGTCCATCAAATAATGTTATGTTTTAAATAGCGCTCATGAGAAGTTTTCCTAAAAAAATTGGATAACTCGTAAACAGATACCTAGATCTAAAATCCGGGGGCACCATTGGATTTAGGATGGAGAGTTTTCCCATACTGTGACTTACGATTAGTCGGTGCGGGCCTCTAGTGAGAAAACCTAAACATGTAATAATCCTTAAAAAATAATAAAATAAAATAATTTTATTTTTAAAATACTTATAACTCAAAAATCATGACTCGGATTGAAAATCGGTGATAACCATTAAGATTTTCAAGGTATTCTTTCTTTAGGTAGATCCTAACATTGGCTAGCATGGTAAAATAATAGAAAGTAATTTTTAGTCGCAAATAAAATAATTTAATAAAGATTACTTTGTCTCCAAATCGTAATAACCGATATATGGTAACTTGGATAGGAAAACTAAGTGTTCTATTTAGCTCGTGAGGGTGTTCTTCCCTTAGGTGGATCCTAACATTGGCTGGCACGGGCCGACTGTAAAAATTGGTTATTGGGATGTATACGTAAATAAAATAATTTAAATAAAAATTATTTTATTTTCGAATCATTATAACACATAAACATTAACTAAGATTAAAAAATTGAGACCACTGTTGATTTAAAAATGAGATGCTCTCATTATGAGGGGCCTAACCTCGACCAATGTAGTTTGAGGGTGAATATTAATTTTTTAAATTTTTAATGGAAAATAAAATAAACATAGAATAGGATAATTTTATTAATTTTATCTTTTTTTAGTGACACAGAATCAATGCAATGTGGTGATGAGGCGACATTGAAACTCATTAATGAAATCCCTTAATGAATCAGTGTGGCGATGCTGTAATGATAAACACATTTTCCATGTTTAATTAAATAGGTATTCTTGGTTCATGATGAACTCTAGAATTCCTCAGACGAATGAAGAAAGAAACATCTCCAACGATGATCATCGGCGAATCAAAAAGCGGCAATGATGCCCTTAGGTGGAAAATAGGAACTGATGATCGATGGAAGACGATAGGGGATATTCCTCAATCATTCTGCATTTACAAGGTAGGGGTTATTTTTCCAATGGTTCTATCTTCCATTGTTCTTCTTCCTAAATAATGAACCCGAGTAAATCTACTAATGAATTTACCTACGGATCGGTCGTCTTTGAGGGACTTGTGAATTTACATGTAAGGAATCTTGGGACATTGGATTCATGTTTTGATTATCTTTTTTTTAAACCTCATAATAAGGAGAAACCCCACAGACATGAACAAAGGTCATGGTATGTCCTTTTTTGTTCTTTGCGGGCTCTTCTCCTGCATCCTTTTGTTTGTTCCTTCTAGAGTAACACCAACCACGGTCCAAGAAGGACAACAACAGTGGACCAAGCTAAGAAAGAGGTTGAGGGAGATTATGGTGATTGGTCCATGACAATCATCATTAGAGTTGGTAGTAAAATAGTGAGATTCACAGCCAAGAGGGACGCGATGGTGAATAAAGGCCACAACGACACCCATGGGTGGGAGGTGGTGCACCCCAGCAGCGTGCCGAGGTGTCAGTGGATGTGACCTACAGAGGACGTAGTGGTTTAGGGTGGTGGTGTCGATCGAGCGCTTCATCAGGAAGATCTTCTAACGGGGTGGGATGAAGCATGCACTAGCACATGTTGCATGTGGGACCACTTGTTGAGGGAGGTGAATTGCCACATCTAAATGTATTCTTTCATGAACCAGACTCTAGTGGGAGTCTGGGATAGAACCATGTTAGCCTCAGATGTGGTGAACTAGTCCACTGAGGGCCTTGGGTCGAGGAGAACTGGCCCTCCATGTGGGCCAGGACGGATAGGAAACCTGGGTGTAGTGCATCCCGACTAGAAATCAACTGGTCTGACTAAGTTGGACTAGGATGGAGAATGTGGACCAGATCGTCCGGCAACCTAGCATGCTAGACCTAAAACCAAACCTGGTTGGGTCCAGCATGACACAATGGGCCTGGTCACTGGGCCATGCTAGAACGGTCTATCCCAGACAGAACTAGGTCATGTCGGGTTATCCAAACCTAGTCAGGTAATACAGGATCCTTAGCCAGGTAGGTCGGGTCGGTCCACCCTAGTTGGACTGGGCCCGGAAGCAACTAGCCCCTATTTACAAAAACACCAATATCATTCAGATCAGGCATCAGATTAACCCACCATCTATGGAGTTGGGGGCCTTGTGATGCGATAGTTCTTTGGGTATACTCTACATTATTTTTTTGGGCATTCGAGAAAGACAAATGGATTTAGGAGTATATTCTCCCAAAATCAAGAGCATTATAGGGAAGGAATCTTGTGGTTGGATGTGACACGAATGCTTTGATGAGCGGGACCTTGGTGGCCTAGTATCCAAGAAGACCTCTGTGGTCCAGTATTCAGGCATTCCCTCGTGGTCTAGTAGCTGAGTGGGCCTTAGTTGTCTAGTAGTGAAACTAACCTCAGTGGTCTAATAGCATATCAGATCTCAATGGTCTAATAGTTGAGAAAGACTTAGTGGTTTAGTAGTAGAGTAGGGTTCAGTGGTCCAGTAGTCAAGAAAAACTCAGTGGTTGAGTAGACCTACAGACCTCAATGGTCTAGTGGTGGAGTAGACCTTAGTGGTCTATGAGCCAAGCGAACCTCAGTGACTCATCAGGGATCAGTCCCTCAGTAATACAAGATGATTCATATTTATGAATGATAATATTACATTATATAAAATGAGTTATACCTAGTGTGTGTGGTCAATCATTGTTTTCATGCTTTGTGGTATTGGTTTGTGGTCTTTCTTTTTGGTCATTCCTAGATGATTTGGGGTCCCTTATGTGTATTATGTTACTCACCTCTGCATGAGATTAACCCGCATGAGTCATGTCTCATGTAGGTGATCGATGATTTGATGAAGAACTTAGTGGTATGGGACCAGGTGGTGCTTAGTGATATGGGACAGAAAAATGTACTTCTACCATTACATACAGCTACCCTTCATCTACCCTTCATGTAGGTTCTACATTAGACAAACCATGATAGTTGTACTTTCCTTTGTTTTATTGGGCTTGTATTCTGGACAATTTTTACTTTCTGTGTGTATTGTACTATCAATAGTTGTCTCAGGGATAGTTGGGGTTTACATTTTGTTTACATTCCATATTTTTTTCTTTGTGCATGTGTAAAAGTTTAAATTAAATTCCATACATTTTTGGGATATTCCTACTCCATGTTAGTCTCCAGCCCCTGGACTGTGAAAGGAGGGCTTGGGGTAGTCATGGCACGAGCCCTGGGGCATGGGTTTTGACAAAGTGGAATTAGATGAGGTCAGTTCTACATTGAAAACCTAGAGTCTATGAGTTTGGTTTTTGAGAAATAGTTTTATGAGCTTCGATTATGGTTATTAGGGTAGGGAATCTGGTATTGATGTGGTGGCCAATGTATCCATACACTAGGACCATAAATTCGGATTTTTGACATTGTACATGAAAAACCTTGTTCCATGGAAAAAATGATGGTACTTTAATCATATTGGAATGGGTTTATTTTTTTCATGTCCTTATTGAGTCATCTCACAAGGTAAACTCTACTGATCGTGGAACATCTTGTTTTGTTTCAAGGTTCTTCTATGTAGACAACAAGTCATGATTCTACCTCGTGATCATGAGGATGATCTGTGGGGCGATAGGATGGGTACATGGGTTCATACCAGAAACATCCCCATTGTGTGGTGTACCAGCTATACCACCACCAATGGAGTATCACATGGTACTCGTAGTACCAGTAAGAAAGATGTGTGGCCTATATGTACATCAAAATTTTCAGTGATAGAGTCTCCTTAGGTTCCTAGGTGAGCCTGACTCACATGTGGCTAACAACTATATTGAGGTAGTGTCTGAGTTTTCCATCTAGTTAGGGCACTATTAGATTAGATGGAGGTCCTAGAAATGAGCCTTCTACATGGCTCGACAAGGTGATAGTGGGGTTTAGATACCTTGATCATATGATGATTTTTTTTTCTATGGTAAGGGCTTTAGAACCTTTCTCAAAGTAGGGTATATTTCCATAAATCTAAGGGATATGCATGCCCAAGAGCTTCTATATATTAGGTATGGTGACAAGTTTGTAGCTAAGTATTCATTGAGGCATACCATCCTTTTCCAAGAAGATGATGAATATGATATGACCAGTGTTTCAGGGCTTGGAACTCTGAGCAAGATGTGTTTAGGGACATGAGAGACATCACTATTCCTCTGTGCATTCCTATTTTTTCTAGGGTTCTAGAGAGCACTATTGTGGTCTAAATTACTTTTGATGTGCAGATACAGCCAGTGAATATTACCAGTGGGAAATAAAGATGTTTATTTCAGTATAAGAGAATTGGATGTGTGATACAT
Organism: Viscum album; assembly: GCA_963277665.1. Classification (NCBI taxonomy): domain Eukaryota; kingdom Viridiplantae; phylum Streptophyta; class Magnoliopsida; order Santalales; family Viscaceae; genus Viscum; species Viscum album. Next base: position 1,474,196,237 of record OY728152.1, on the reverse strand, counting down.
TCTGAGAAGAGGTCCCAAGATAGGGTACCTAAATCTCAAGGCTCATAAGGTGACTCCAGTCAGCCTGGAAAGAGGTAATTATTTTCAACAGATAGTAGGGTAAATATCAATAGATATTTTCCCACCCATTGTTATTATAGTGAAATAGGGGATGGGCCACTAGGGCTGAAACAATGACATGAACTGATTAATCTACAAGGAAGAAGACATTGGCTGAATAGTTAGGAGAGAAGAATGAGGTTGTATACATTTTTTCATGTTACAACCACCACACCAATGTGGTCCACACTAGGCTTGGGGAACTGGAGGATAGGGAAAGGGGGTAGCAGCATGCGGACCTTGTTATCTACATAGGAGTGGTTGTTTTGAGTTTTCTGTTCCCTATAGCGGTGGATGAGTACAAGGATTTCAATCCAGAGGATATTCCAGTACTAACTCCTCGAAGAGAGGAAGACTTATTTATTGATATATGCATAGGATGGAACCGATATCTACACCAACATATCAGATGGATCCAGTAGATCTCCTAGAGTTGAGGGTACTGTTATAGGGCTTGTTGAGTAAGGGGTTCGTACGGCCCAATGTTTAACAATGGGTAGCCCCTTATTATTTCCGAAGAAGGAATACAGAATCTTGAGGTTATTCATGGAATTCCACAAATGATCCAAGTGACAATGATGAATAAGTATCCTCTACCGAGGATTAATGACCTCTTCAATCAGATGAACGGAGTGAGATGGTTCTTAGAGATAGACCTTAGTTCAGGATATCACAAGCTTCATGTACGAGATTAGGACATCTCAATGATGGCTTTCAAATGTCACTATGGACACTATGAGAACATAGTGTTTCCATTTGGCGTAACAAACACCCAGACAGTTCTCATGGGACTCATGAATAGGAACTTCAAGAATTACTTAGACCAGTTTGAAATTTTCTTCATTGATGACATCTTAGGGTATTCATTTTCAGAGGAGGACCACGTGATACACCAGAGGATGGTTCTATGCAAAATTGGTGAGCACCATCATTACGAAATACTATTTAAGTGAGAGTTCTGGATATGAAAGCTATGCTTCATAGGACATTTCATCAAGGAGGTTGGTGTTATGTTGGATCCAATGAAGATCATGTATGTTCCTTATTGAGAGCCACCAAAGGGAATTACTAAGGTGTCGTGTTTCTTGGGATGGATGTGTACTGTTTGAAGATTGTACCCAAATTCTCTATAGTATAAGAATCAATGAAATTATTAAAGAAGAATGGAATCCCCTTCATGAGGATAAAAATATTCCAACAGAGCTTTCATCAGCTAAAGTAGAGCTTTAAGAGTTCACTTATATTAAGGTATCCATAGGAGGGCACTGGCTACATGGTGTTATCTGATGCATTAGATACCGGGATTGGTTTTTTACAGATTCAATGGAAATCCATGATTTTTTATTTCTTATGAACATTTGTGACCTCATTTGTAGAACTATGTGACTCATTATATTGAGTTAGCAGTGGTAGTCTTCACACTGATGATCTGGTGACACTACCTTATGGGAGAATGATTCATCATCTTCTTTCGAAACAAGAGTCCCATGTATATATTTTCCCAAAAGGATATGAATTTGAGATAAAAAATTGGATAGATTACCTCCAAGATGATGAATTGAATATAGTCCATACTTTTGGGAATGGGAACATGTTGGAAGATGCTCTCAGTTGGAGATCAAGTTCACAGCTACTAAATGAGGTCTTAGAGCAGTTAACTTAACTTCATATATCCTTCATGGATGGATAGGAGATTGATTTTCTTTAGTCGATGGTAGTCGACCCTCCTCTCTTACAGTGTGTCAGAGAGGCACAACATGGATATGTGACATGCGAGACTACATGTTCCCAGATGTCCAAAATTCATGCCCCTAATGGATATTCAAAAGGCAGAGAGAAAGTCATCATTTTCAAAGGATGCACCAAATTACTAGTGGAGTTTCAAGATTAGGTTTTTAGGGAGTTTCATATGTCCCCTTTGGCGGTACATCAAGGTGTGTAGTAGATTTATCAGGACCTACAATGTTAGTACTTGTGTCTAGGGATGAGGAAGGTAGTGGCCGAGTTTATATAGAGATGTCTCACTTATCAACAAGTGAAGGCTGAGCACCATGTTCCAGCATGTTTGACACAACCCCAAGAGGTACCATAGTTGATGTGGGATATGATATCAATGGACTTTGTGAAGGGTTTACCATATAATTCTAGGAGACATGATACCATTTATATGATTGTTATCCAACTCACAAAGTCAACCCACTACCTAACTACCCATGAGCAGACCTTAGTAGAGAGATCAGGATGCCTCTTGATGTTGAAGATTTGATGATGGAGTGACTTTTGTGGAGTTTTTGGAAGTGATCGAGGATTAATAGGATATGACCTTAAGTGGGTGATCATTACCTCTAGTGGGTGTTTAGTAGTAGTATGGGCATCTCCAAGAGAGCACGTGAGAGTAGAAGACTCATATCCATGATCAGTACCCCCATTTTTCTATTTATCCCTCCATTTGGCATACGAGGACATAAACACCTAATTGTGAGGGTAATGTAATGTCCCAAAATTCCATGAATATTTTGTTATTATTTTCAAATATTTTATTATTATTCCAAGACTAGGCATGGAGACGACAAGTGATTCTGAGGCCTGGTGTTCTCGGAATGATTCGTCGAAAAATGTTATGTTTTAAATAGCATTCTTTAAAGGTTTTCACAAAAAAGTGTAATAACTATTAAAAATGTTCTTGGATTGGAAGTAAGATTTCCCTATTGCATCTTGGATATCAGGTTTACCCTAGGAATGACTGAAGTTTAGTTGGAATGGGCCTCTAGTGAGAAAACCTGGAAATGACATAACCTTAAATAAAATTATTAAATAAAATTATTTTATTTTTCAAATACTTATAACTCAACAATGGATACCATTATTGAAAATAAAAGAACAATGTTGAGATTTTTAGGGTGTTCTTTCCATAGGCATATCCTAACATTAGCCGGTGTGGGACAACCGTGAAAAGTAGTTTGTTGTCATAACTGAAATAATTGAATAAATATTATTTTATTTTCAAATCCTTATAACCCACAAATGGTAACTCTGACTGGAAATCCAAGAGTATCATTGTTCTCATGGGGGTGTGGTTCCCTTAGGAGGAGGTTAACATTGCTTGGAATGATCCAGCTTTCAAAGTTGGTTTTTTGGATGTAAACCATCAATAAAATAATTTAAATAAAAATCATGTTATTTTCAAATCATCATAACTCACTATGAGTAACTCAGATTCAAAATATAAGGCCACCATTGAGTTCCAAATGAGATGTTCTCATTATGTGGGGCCTAACATTGGCTGGCACGAGGAGTGGGTGAATGTTATTTTTTTGACGTTTTAAAGGAAAATAAAACAAAATTAAAAAAGGATTATTTTATTTCATTTATCATTTTGAAGTGACTCATCATCGATGTAATGTGGTGACACAATGAAGTCGAAATTCATCATTGTAATACATGAATGAATCAGCATGTTGAATCTACCACACACAACATTCCTTCTTTCATTAATTTAATATGGATTTAGGGTTTAAAAACTCTCAAATTCCTCTAACAAACAATGTATGAAACATCTCCAATGATGAATGCTATAAAATTGGAATGTGGTGATGATTCCCTTGGAGAGAAAATCAGAACCATAGATCAATGGATGATGATGAGTGATCTTCCTTGACCGTTATCCTTTTCCTATGTAGGTGTTTATTTTTTTTGATGTGATTACCTTTTCCCAATTCTTCTTTCTAAATGACAAACACGAGTCAATACAATAACAGATTTACCTGTGGATTAGTCATATTTGTGGGACATGGGAATTTTCATTTGGGGAATTATTAGAAGATGGATCCATGTTTTGATTACCATTTACTAAACCTCCTAAAAAGGAGTATCCATTTCAACACAAATAAATGTTGTGGTCAATCCATTTCATGTTCTTTGAGTGGTAGACTACTCTATCCTTTTGTCTGTTCTTTGTGATGTGATGGAAACCAGGGTCCAATAAGGTCTTCAGTGGTGGATAAACATGGGTCGGAGGCCTAGGGAGATGGCAGTGTCGGGTGAATGGTCACCGGATGGGAGATGGTGGTGGTGAAGGGAGTGTTTCAGCCAAGCGGGCCGTAGTGACGATGGAAGGCCACAATGGAGGATGCGGGTCGGAGGTGCAGCATCCTAGTGGTGCGTTGAGGTGGGAGAGTTCACGATCATCAGGATCCTTGGTGGTGTTAAGTGGAAGCATCAGTCGAGCACCATGTTAGGTGGAGAGGCTAGTAGGGCCGGTGGTAGTTTGTGTGGGCATGCAGTCCATGTGGGACCGCCTATGGAGGGAGGCGGTCGACCGCAGCTGACCACATGGTTGCATGAATTGGACACCAACAGGCATCCGGGCTGGACCAAATCTAGCCTACCAATGCTAGTCATGCTGACGGAGTGAACTGGGCTGCTATGTGGCATGACTAGAAAGATACATGTCCGACTAAGTTGGATCGGGCCGGAGAATGGGGACCAAGTCACTGGGAGACCCGGCATGTAAAGAATCATATTTTCCAAGTAATTTTTTTAATTAATTGAAATTATTTCGAGTCTATGAATATTTACAGTGCGTGATTCTGGGGCCTGGTCTACCTAGAACAAATTTCGGAAGTATTTTTTAAGGTACTTTTTGTAAACACGTGAGAGGAATTTTATAACTTTTGAACTGGTGATCAGGTTAAAAATTTGAGGGAACCATTGAATCCGTAGGGCTGGGATTTTCTCCAGGGAAGTATCACCTTGACTAGAGTAGGTATGGAGAAAAAGATAGATTTTGGGACTTAAAAATAAATAAATAAAATAACTGTGTTAATTTATTTTGTTTCTATCTTATCCTCCAACGAACAAGAGGAGTGTGGTATCAGAAACTTGTCATTCCACTAAATGGATAGAAACTTCAATCTATGTAACAGCAATGTTTGGGGATTAGGAATATTATTAATTAATGGGACCCCATTAATTTCCATCATTGTTTATTACCTTTCCCCTATCCTATTTATATGGATCATGGGGAGAGGTGACGACATGGATTCACCAAAAAGTAATGTGCTGAAAAAGTGCCGAGAGGCCAAACCTTTGGAGGATGGAGCCAGTTCCATGAAGCGGTGATGAGTGACACTGAAATCCCGAACTAGAGATCGACAATAGAGCGACATCGTTGGAGGAAGGTTTGGAGGATGCCAAATGCAATACCACTTCCTCAATCTTTGTGGTTCTTCATCCTTTCTTAGTCAGGGTTTTGATTATTGTTTTAAATTCAAGTGAATTTATTTAACCACTTTATGCTTCCTCTTGATTACATGTTATCACGGTGGGCGCATGCTTAATGAACCCGGCTCGGACCCTCCGCTACCTTGCTACCCATTTATGTTCATTGTGGAAGACCATCAATAGGAAGAACCAGTGACAAGCATTGGCTGGCACCAAGGTGGCGGCCAACAACAGCCAGCCGCGAGGAACGAGGTGGTGCACCCACACTCTAGAGGAACCGATCGCGGCTCGTTAGCCACGACGGTATGGGGATGTGGCCGACACATCGACCGACCATGGACATAGAGGGAGGCACGACCAGCCCACCACCAGAGGACTAGTTTCGTGGCTCATCAGCTGTGATGGAACGGAGGAAGGCGGCCAGTGAACCGGCTGACCGCGGGTGGTAGAGCGGTGCACCATCACACACCGCTATAGAAGACGGTCGGCACACCGGCCAGTGGGCCATCATCGTGTATCTTGTGGTTGCTTTATTATTGTGTTCATAGACTATGCTTGGATACAAGTTAAAGAGAAATTTCATCCCATTAAAGGGATACACCTTTTCGATGCTAGTCCCCAACCCCTGGCAGATGGAAGGTGGGCTTGGGGTAGTCTTGACACGGGGCCTGAGGGATGGGTCGTGACAAAGTGGCATCAGAGGATTCGTTTCTACCGAAGAACTGGGAATCTGATATTTTCTATATGGAAATATTTCTTAGTGTTAGGAGTGTAGTTTTAAATTTGGGAAATCATGTGTTGGTGCAGTGGACAACATTTTCATACACCGAGACCTTGAATTCTGATTTCAGACTTCGTTCCCAAAAACAGCAATTGCATGTATTTTTAAGAGTTTTCTTGTGATCTCTTTGAGTTATCTCTCTATGTACAAATTATTGACCATGGAACACCTATTTTATTTTAGTATTATTCCAAGTAAATAAGCATCTATGATTCCTGAGAGATTAGGCATCGATGGCCCACCGAGTGATGATGCATCGGTGTAGGGCCCTCTTTAGTCATTTACACCTTTGGGTGGTGTACCAACAACACCACTACCCATTGGGAATACTTGGACACCATCCCCACCATAAGAGGATGCACACTGACTCAGAACATTGCATGAGTTTCAACAGTTTAGGCCTCTGAGGTTATGAGGCAAGATGGACCGACAAGTGGATGAGGACTAGCTAGAGGCTGTAGTTAGAGTTTTCTGCCTTGCTGGGACACTAGCAAACCATATGGTGATCCTAGCAGCCAGTATTTTTCTAGCGACATTAGGGATACAGTGGAGCTTGAATCTCCTGATACATGATGATGTGACCCTCATCTGGGCGGACATCTAGAGCCTTTCCAGGGAATAGTTCATCCCAACAACTCTACGCTCAGTGTATAGACAAGAGCTGTTGCACTTACAGCAGGGAAACATGACTATGGACCAATATGTTTCACGGTTTACTGATCTCTCCCTCTACTCAATCGACATGGTCCGAGACCATTTTTCAGTGCCCAGACTTTTAAGCCGGGTCTCTGTTGAGAGATCATAGCAAAGATGATATTGCTCAGCATACTGACACAGGATAGGGTTCTAGAGTGAGCACTTTTTTTGGAGAACATCCAATTTGAGCAGGAAACGATAGAGAGAGACACCACAGGACGTTAGGTAGTAGAGTCATCCATAATAGGTAGTAGACAGATGATGTAGGGGAGCTAGAGGGCCAAGCCTTCTGGTAGATGGCCTGATGATATAGGGTCGGTGGTGTGGGGAACACGGGATAGAGGAGGGAAGCTGAGAAGAAGATTGTGTTACACATGTGGTGGGAAGGGTCACATGGCTAACGACTACTTGACCAACCAGATGGATGACCAACAAATAGTCATGGGACCTCCTAAGTAGAGGAATATATTTTATCGAGGAGGTCTGCATATAGCAGGTAGACGTGGAAGAGTATATGGCCATGCAATAGGTGGTGCGTGCCAATTTGAGGTTCTACCTCCACCTCCAGGTGGTCCACCCCGACCACAGGGAGTAGTAGGGACGATCTCAGCTCCTGGTAGCTGAGTCCAACAACCACGGTTCTCCGAAGATGATTTGAGGTATGATCGTTGTTTACTACACCTTAGAAGCATTACTTATAGACAAAAGTTCCAATCACAATTCTATTGCAATGGCCCTCGTTTGGAGCATGGAGATTCTGGTGGAGAAATTGGCTCGATATTTATAGCTAAAGACTCATACGGAAGATGATTCGATTATTACACACTGGTGATGGCAGTGTTAGTTTACACTACGAGTCGAGAGCTTCAACTTGGATATTCTAGTAGTGTTGTCGAGTCCTTACGACTTCATCTTGGGTATAGACTGGATATCAATAGTATGTGCTCAGATTGAGTATATTTTTCACAAAGTGCGGTGTGTCTACCGGGATGGAAGAAGTTTTTCCTTCACTTGAGAGAAGGGAACATTTGAATAACATGATAGACTTACCCGGAGGAGGGTAAAAAGGATCACACGCCAGTTACCTAGGCTTACCTTCAGAGCAATTGATGTTGAGAGTTCGAGATCTCCTTTAGTGGTGGAACAGTATGATGATGTCTTTTCTGATGTTGTTCCAGGAATACCTCCTCATAGAGAGGTAGAATTTTTCATCAACTTGTACCCCTAGGAAGACAATGATATCTACACAAGTTTATCACATGGCACCCGTGGAGATTTGTGAGTTATGCGTACAGTTGGAGGACTTGTAGAGGAAGCAGTTTATAAGGCCCAGTGTTCTCCCATTGGCAGCCCAAATTTTGTTCGCCAAGAAGGAATATTGGAGTTTTAAACTCTGTGTGGCCTACCGGTGACTGAACTACATGGTCGTGAATAATAATTATCCACTTCGGAGGATTGATGATCTTTTTTATCAACTGATGGGAGCTCATTGGGTTTCAAAGATAGACCTAAAATCAGACAATCATAAACTCAGAGTATGAGATGAGGACGTTCTATAGACGACCATCAAATGCCAGTATGGCCACTATGAGTTCGTTTTTATTCCATTCGGTGTAACAAATGCCCCTGTAGTGTTTATGGGACTCATGAATAGGATCATTTAGCTATACCTCGATCGTTTTTTTTGTCTTCATTGACAAAATCTTGATATACTCAATGATGGATGAGGATCATGCCTATCATATTCAGATAGTTTTAGACACACTCTAAGAGCACCAGCTTTATTGTAAGCTCTCAAAGTACTAGTTCTAAATACAAGTGGTCCATTTTCGGGGACACGTTATCTATGAGGATGGGGTTTCAGTGGATCCATCAAAGATAGCGGTTGTACATGCTTGGGAGCCACCTAGGATTGTGACCAAGGTGCAGAGTTTCATGGGGTTTCCATGATACTACAAGAGATATATGCCTGAATTTTCTAGAGTTGTGGCACCATTTGCAGCATTAAAAAAGAATGGACAACCCTTGTGTGGATGTTGAGATGTAGGCAGAGTTTTGAAGAGCTGAGGCAAACACTGATTAGTGTCACCATCTTGAGGCTACTAGAAGAGGGATTTGTGTATGTTGTCTACTACAATGCATCAGGGACTATACTTGGTTTTTTCATGATGTAGGTGTGAGCAGTGATATCCTACAGCTCATGATAGTTAAAGAAACATGAGTAGAACTACACTATCCATGACCTCGAGTTAGCAGAAATGGTCTTTGACCTATACATTTGGTGACATTACTTGATGGGCGAACATTTTATAGTCTACTCAGATCACAAGAGTCTTCGGAATATTTTCTCAAAGAAGAACCTAAACATGAGACAAAAACTATGGATAATGTTTTTTTAGGACTATGACTTTGATTTATTCTATATTATTGGGAAGTTGAATGTGGTTGAAGATGCACTCAACAGGAGGTCTGGTCTGCAATTTGAGAGTGAGGCGATATAGCGGATATCCATGTTGTAGATATCCTTCATGGATAGAGATGGAGAAGCATACCTCCAGTCAATAACAGTCACTCCCACACACCTTCAACGGGTTAGGGAGGTGTATCTTGGGAAAATTGACTACAGGGCTCGACGAGCTCAGATATCATCTGGGCAGGCACGTGAATGATTTTCAGAAGGTGTGTAGAACATCATTCACTTCAAAGGATGTACCATGGTAGTGGAAGTGCTATGAGAGGAGGTGTTTATGTAGTTCCACATATACCCTTTGGAGGTACATCCTGATGTGGAGAAGATGTACCAAGACCTCTGACGTCAGCACTGGTGGCCAAGGATTAAGAACGTGGTGGCCGAGTTTGTTTCTCGATGCCTCACTTATCAGCAAAGGAAGGTCGACAATCAGGTTCCAGTGGTATTTTCTTATCCAATAAAGGTGACAGAGTGGAATTTGGATGGAATCTCCATGGACATTGTGATCGGGCTTCCACATATGTCTAGGGGATATGACTCTATTTGGGTGTTCATTCACCGACTAACCAAGTCATCCCACATTCTAGCTATCCGAGAGCAGGGATCAATAGAGGGATTGTGACAACTCTATGTACATGATATTTTGTGACTCCATGTGGTTCCATAGACGATCATCTATGACTGTGATGCATGTTTTACTTCCCAGTTGAGGAGTGGATTTCGGGAGGCATTTGGGACTCAGCTACATTTGAGTACTGTCTTTCATCTTTAGATGGGTGGTCTGACTGAGCGGACCATACATACACTAGAGGACATGCTTCATGCTTCCATTCTATATTTTTTCCACATTTTGGAGGATCACATGCCCTTGGTGGTGTTTGCATACAATAAAATATTTCATTCCAGCATCTCTATGGAACCACTTGAGTAAATATATGGTTGACCTTGCAGATTACCTCTATGCTGGATAGACCAAGGGGAGTCATCACATATTGGTACAGAGTTGGTACGGGCTACCACTGAGAAGGTGCGGATCATCCCGGAGAGTATGGAGACTGTACAGAGCAAGAAGAATTCTTATGTTGATAGAATACAATGACCTTTGGAGTTCTAGGAGGGGGATCACATATTCTTGCGAGTCTCCCCTCGACGAGGACTACAATGATTTGGCTGAGGCTTAAAGTTGTCACTAAGGTTTATCAGACCATTTTTGATACTTTAGAAGATTGGCGAGGTATCATAATTCATGGAACATCCACAACCATTGGAGAGTGTACACAACATCTTCCACATATCCCAGCTGATGAGATATGTGTGTGGACCATCTCACATCATTGACCATGGTGTGCAAGACTTTAATGACGAGGAGACCTTTATGGATGTTTTAGTAGAGATTTAGGATCGACTGGAGGGAGTCCTTCATGGGCAGTCGATACCTCCGGTGCACCATTGCTGGTGGCACGAAAACTCCAAGAAGATCGCATGGGAGTGGGAGGCTCAAATTTGTGCTCAGTACCCTCATTTGTTTTCTTAGTTTATGATGTGGATTTTAGGGATGAAAATCCCTAAGGTGGGGAGAATGTAAAGACCTATATTTTCCATGTAACTTTTTTTAATTAAATGGAATTATTACGTGTTTGTAAAAAATAGTGGCACATGATTTGGAGGATCAGTGTTCTCGAAATTAATTTATGAACTTTTTTTGAGGTACGTTCATTAAACACATAAGTAGTGTTTTCTAAATTTTGAACCGCTGCTCGGATTAAAAATCTGAGGGCACTATTGAATCTGCTGCGCCGAGATTCACTTAAGGGAGGATTCACTTTGACTATAGTAGGTTTGCAGAAAAAGTTTTATTTTGGGAATTTTAAAAGAATAAATAAAATAAAGATGTTATTTTATTTCGTTTCCATCTTATCCTACAATGGACAAGCAGAGTGTGGGATGACCAATGTGTCATGCCATTAAATTGAATAACCCTTCAATCAAATTAACAAAAACATTGGGGGATTAGGAAGCTTCGTAATTAATGATCCCCCTATAATTCCCAACGATGTTACTTATCCATCCACTATTTTATTTATATGGATCATTGGGGCAGGTGACAGAATGACATCACCTAGAAGTGAAGTGCTGACAACGTTCCATGATGCCAAAAATTTGCAGGAAAGAGCCAGTTCCAGAGAGAGATGATGAGTGATAACGAAACCCCGCATCAGAGATCGGCGATCGAGTGACGTTTTTGGAGGCTAGTTGTGAGGATTCTTAACACCGTCCCACATCCTCTATCACAAGTGTTATTCATCGATCTTGAGGTAGGGTTTTGATTTTTGTTTTAAATTGTAGTGAATTTATTGAACCCCTTTATCCTTCTTCTTCATTAAAAGCTAACGCTGAAGGTGCGGGCCTAAAGAAATCATCACAGACCCTACGCTACCTTTCTACTCCTTAATGTTCTCTATGGGAGACTGCCAACTGGATATACCAGAGACTAGTGCCGAAAGGGACCAATGTGGCAGCCAAAACCAATTAGACACGACTCGTCAGCCGCGGCAGTCGGGGGTGGCGGTCGGCACACCAGCCAGCTGCGAAAGGAGAGTGAAATGTGACCAGTGCTTCACCAGAGGACGTGGAATGTGGCTCGTTAGCCACGGTGGACTGGGGGATGGCATCTGGCACACCGGCTGGCCATGGGTGGCAGAGCTGCATGTCGTCGTGCACCACTGGAGAAGATGGCTGACCGTGATGGGTTCAGTAAGACCCTCTCCAGCAAGTCCTGTAAGACACCTGGAACCACCACATGGAACCACCACTATGGAGGATCCGAATGGCCTCTAGGTCATTCTGGAATTCGAGGGAGGCCACTCCCTCATTCCACCTAGAGAGAGCCCCAAGCGGGCCACTCTTCACCACAGCCGGGCCTCCACCCTCTGGGCCTCCTACCCAACGGGCCGCCTTTCCAGCGAGCCACATCCCTATCAGGCCTTGTTCCCAGTGGGCTTCCCCTTACGGGACGGGCTTCATCCTTGTAGGATGGGATGGACCTCGGCCCAATGGGCTGGGTCGGTTCGATTGGGTCTGACCGGCCCTTGGCCCAACATGACCTAGAAGCACTTAAGGGGGCATATCTTGAGAACCCGATGTATGTTTGAATAACTGTATAGTGATTTTGGATAATTGGATCAAGATAGGAATTTTTGTATAATCCACATGAGTTTTGGATATAGTTGGAGTACAACCGAGTTTGATCAAACATGAATCCAACTTGGCCCTCAGAACTAAATTTCTTATAACTCATAGGATAAACATCTGATCAATGCACCGTCTATCGTGTTAGAATCCAAATGAAATAAAGGACATTTGAGATTATCTTTTGTAGAGATTAATGGCATATTAAATAAAATCAATATCTTGAGGGGCAGATTATATGGAACTCGATCACACCTAGTTCGAGGAATCCAGTGGCTGGCTGTAACCTGAAGAAAGAACATCAATCTTCTGTGGGTCAGTATTTATCAGATCCTATGTGAGTCAGCGATCTGTGATTCTTTTTGGGTTATCACATACCAATCCTATGTTGGTCAGATCCTATATGGATTTTTGGAGGTTAGTTATCTATCAATCTAGTGTGGGTCCACAAGAGTTAGTTACTCATCGATCCTGTATGGGTCAGAATCAGTGCTACTTAATAGAATAAGATGATCTAGAATTATGATTAATCATTTTTACTTTTTTACATAATTTATATCTTTTTGTGATCTGAGTCCTTTACCATTGTGGTATTATCTTCATAGTGTTAACTGTGTGGTACTTCTGATTTCATGGTGTTTCCTGTGTGGTACATCAAGCTTCATGGTGTTCCATGTGTGGTATGTCTATCTATGTGGTGTTACAAGTGTGGAACTTATAACTTCTTAGTGTTACGTATGTGGTACTTCAAGCTTCATGGTGTTACTTGTGTGGTGCTTCTACCTTTTTGGTGATGTCTTCGTCTAGTAACTTGTGGAGTACTTCTATCTCTGTGGTGTTACTAGTATGGTATTTCTACCTTTGTGGTGTTACCTTTGTGGAATTATTCTCTCATGTAAGAGATGGGTAGATCTTGATAACTTAGTAATATTTATAGGAATATACCTATGTAATGTTTAAGTCATGATTTGTTGTGTTTTCCTTTATGGAACTTTAGTAGTCCTATGTGTTCTCGGGGTCCCTAATGAGTATCATTATACTCTCCCCTGCATGAACTACACCCTCATCATGTTGTGTCTTGTGTGGATGATGTAAAACATTGATCGAGGATGAGGGATCTAGAACTAGATGGTAGATGGAGGTGGACAATTTGGCATGATTTTATGAAGGGACTACTTATTTTTTGTTTTACCTACCCTCCGGGTAGGATCTATGGTGGATGATCCAGGAGCTGCTTTTCACTTTTTAGCTATTTTGTACTTTTTAGTTGTACTTTTACTTTTCCAGTTGGGCTTGTATTCCAGAACCCTTTACATATAGCACAATTTTAGTATAACAGTTTACCTTGTGGTTTCTTCTTGATTGTCTTCTAAGAATGTGTGTCACTACATGTTAAAAGGAAACTTCTCCCCATTATAGGGATATGCCTTTCCGGTGCTAGTCACCAACCCCAAGCCTATGGAAGGCGGGCTTGGGGTAGGCACAGCATGAGCCCTAATAGATCGGTCGTGGCATAGTAGGTAGGACCCACGTCTAAACAAGGCCTAGTCATGCACAGTCCAATGGTCCTGGCCACTAGGCCATGAAAGACCTAGTTGGGTCTGCCAAATTGGGTCGGGTCATGTTGGAGCCCCGGGCCGTGTTGGTCGGGTCGATTTGATCATTTCGGACTAGGCCTCGATGCAACCGACCCCTATTTACTAAAATGCCAATAACATTTAGACTTGGCATCTGATTGATGAACCTTATATGGTGTTGGGACCCCTACAATGAGATAGTCCTTTGGGTATAATCCAAGTGAGTTTCATTGGTATCCATGATATGACTGATGTCTTGAGGATTAGATTCACCTAAAATCATGACAACTAGAGAGGATGAATCCTATAGTTGGTTTTGACATCACGGATATGTTGAGTGAGACCAAGGTGGTCGAGTTTCAGAGAGGACCTTAGTGGTATAGTAGCCCAGAAAAACTCAGTGGTCTAGTGGCTGAGGCCACTCAGTGGTCCCATAGTGTAGCAGACCGTAGTGGTCTAGTAGCGGAGCCGACCTCAGTGGTATATCAACCAAACAGACCTCGGTGGTCTAGTAGTTGAGGGGACCTCAGTGGTTCATTATCTGAGAGGACCTCGGTGGTCTAGTAGCCGAGCAGACCTCAGTGTCATGTAGTAGAGTAGACCTCAGTGGTCCAGTATCTGAGTGGACCACAGTGGTACATTATTTGAGCATACCTCAATGTTCCGGTAAGCGAGTGGACGTAAGTGCTCTAGTAGCCGAGTAGAGCATAGTGGTCTAGTAGATGAGTGGATCTGAGTGGTCCAGTAGTCGAGAGAAACATAGTGGTCTAGTTTCTCACTGGACCTCAGTGGTCCAGTAGCCCAGTGGTATAGTATCATAGCATACCTCAGTGGTCCAGTTTCCCAGCAGACCTTAGTGGTCTAGTAGCAGAGCGGACCTCATAGGGAAAATAGCCAAGCAAACCTCAGTGACTCATCATTGAAGAGTCACTCAGTAGTAAAAAATGAATCAACTTTAAGACCGATAATATTATTTCTTATAATTTGATTTATACCTGATGTTAGATGTCTTTCATTGTGTTATTTCATTATAGTCATTCTTTGTGGTCATTTATTTATGGTTTGTGGTACCTACTGAGTATTCTGTTACTCACCTCGATATGGGTTTCTCCGACATGTGTCTTGTCCAGTGTAAGTGATAAACGCTTCAACAAAGACCTTGGTGGTTCAGGACCCGGTGGTTCTTAGTGAGATGGAATGAACTGGCATAAATCTTCGGCTATATGGATATACCCTTCACCTACCCTTCATGTAGGGTCTCTAGTGGATGGTTCATAGCATCTTTACATTTCTTTTTGGTTTTGAGCTTGTATTTTTCCCCTTTGTTCTTTTAGGTTGTATTGTAATCTTAGTAGTTGTATCAGTGATAGTTGTTGTTTACTTTTTTTTACTTTCTACAGTTTTTGCTTTGTGCATGTGTACATGTCTATTGACAATGCCTTCCCTTTTTGAGATGTTCCTACTTTGTGCTAGTCGCAAGACCCTGTCCTAAGCAAGGCTGGTTTGGGGTAGTCACGACACGTGCCCGAGGGGATAAGTCATAACAATATTATTATGTGGGTAATAATGTTTAATTATTTTATGTTGAATTTCAACATTTTAATATTTATTTACATTTGATACAGAAAATCAATTTTTTTATTAATTCACAAATTCAATAGTATGATTTTAGAAAGATTTTTTTGTATCAATATCCATTTCATTGACACATATGTTTATGATTTGAACCTATATTCATTTTGAGGTATATATAATATAGTATGACATGTTATCTTATTAAAATAAATATTTTAACTATAATTAAAATATCATTTTATGTTATTATTTCATGTGTCATATGATTGTGGAGTTTCCAAAGTGGAAAAAGAATTGTCCTATAACCACCATTTTTAGGGATTTCGTATGTTCTAGGTTCTTATAGAGGAAATAATGTGATTTTATTCTATTAAAAAATTTAGTTTTTATCCTCCTTTACTTATGAATGTGTTTCACAAGTTTAATTTTAATTTTATCTTTTATTAATTGAGTAATCATCAAAATAGTTATTTGTACGGGATACTAATGTTGTATCTTTTTAGATCAGATATATTTCCCTTTAATATCGACATGTTCAATAATATAATCTAAAATATTATTTTAATATAATAAATCATTTTATAAAGAAAATTAGTAGTATCTTTTACCATATTACCAATGGTTTTGAATGTAAATTTATTATTTTTTTCCAAATATATCTCTTTTAACTCCATTTTTCAAAATAATTTGAAAATATTTATTATTTTATTTTTTTTGACATGAATGGATTTTCCAAATGTCATGTCTATTTTTAATGGATTTTACATTATATGTTTACATGGTTTTTTTTGAAAAAAATTATTTCCAAAATATTTTTTGATTTTTTATTTTTAAAAAAATGTTTTAAAAATGAAAATTTAACTTTCCTAAAAAATAATATTAATTAAATTTAAATGGTATTTCTATTTATCTATGTTAAAAAAACTTATTTTTTATTATTCTAAAACATGTATATATTTTAATGATCTCATCTTCGTTTATTTCTGAATTTATTATGATTGTTTCAAAAGATATTTATTGGGAACCTATTTCGTTTCCTCAGTTTAATCGTGTATCAAATAAAGTTTTATATAACCATTTTATTTTATAAAGGTTATTAAAGTTTCATATATATTTTTATTGAAATCATTAATTTTACATGGTGTAATCATGAATGAAATATTTTTTTAACAAATTTATTTTCCACATTATAATCAATTTTTTTAAATAATAAATGTTATATTAATGAGTTTATGATGAAGTTAAATCTAGTTATACTTTATTCATGATATAGTTCATCAGAATATTTTATAATAAGGGTTGGTTCTATTATAAAAAATTGATGGGTGGATCAATTATAAACTAAGGATGGGTGATTTTTTTATTAAGAAAAAACGGGTGGTTTCATTATAAACCAAGGAAAATTGGTTACATTTTTAACCAATGATTAGCAGTTTCATTATAAACCATGAATGGGTGGTCCCATGATAAACTAAGGGTGAATGGTACCCTGATATCATTCAAATGTATTGGGTAATCTGGAGAACGAATTTGGACATTTTTTTATTCCATTTTTGAGATTGAACATTAAAATAATGTCATGGTATACAAATAAATTTTCATTATACTTGTTACGGTTATAACAGTTAATTTTTATTAAGATTGACATCAAATGGATCGGAATTGTTGATCCTGATTACTCATGATATTGTGAATTCACTATAAATTTTTTTCATGTTTTATGGTCTAGGTTTTTATAGGTACAAATATTTTTATATTATCCTCCAGCACATTGATTTTTACATCATACCCTTATTCTCATCTTATCCTAACTGATGATTTTTTTAATTATTATGTATACCCTTGAAAATAATCTGATCTCAATCTTCTATTGATTTCATTTCACCAAGTTATAAATAAAATTTTTAAATTATTTATGTCTAGATGGATTTTATATTGATGATGATGATGACCTAATTTAGAATATGGAAATATGGGTGTCTTGTGATATTATATACATATTTATGATCTATTTTTTTTAATAAATCCAGTATTTCAAGATTTTATCAATGTTCTATTAAACAGAAAAACATGGTGGTACTTGTGAATGTATGTGATCTAATATTTCCATTTGATGTTTTATGTTTGGGATGGCGAACATTGGGTCACCTTCAATGATACAAAATCCATAAATATAATGTTAATGATTTCAGCACTAGATCAAGGAGTAAGGGGTTAAAGCTTTTATACTAGATGATAATAATTTATTTCATTGTTAAATATTTCACAGTGATGGTTATCATAAATTTTAAAGTCGAAACATTGTTCTACGAAATCATAAAGATAATAAAAAGTCCTTATGATAAGACATCTGATAATCATAGAGTTGGAATACACCAAATAATCATGATAATTTATCTCAGAAGACCTATATATTCTTTGAGGGTTGATATAATTTTTTCCCACCCATAACTCATTATAATCAATGAATATATTATATAAAGGAAAATAATAACAACAATACGTATAGAAAACTTTTTCAATAGTCGATAAACTTATTTATTATAATACTAATAATTGGTGATGTTAACAACTCCCCTATTAAAAAATTTAATTACATTATCAAAGTAAATTTAGACAAATAATGTTTGTGGAATTTTTAAGTCAAATCCCATGTTTAAAATAATAAATTTTAAGGATATTGACATATATGAACAATACCATCCCGAGAATAACACTTCAAATGTTATCATGTAATAATTATCCAAGAATTAGATTGTTATATACCACGAATTTAATCATCCAAAATAAAATATTTTGAAAGGATTTAAGAGGTAATCCATAATGAACACATCCAAGGAGGTAAAAATACTTTATCTAAAATATTAAAATAGAAACAAAATCATAAGATTTTTTTAAAAAAATATTTTTAAAATTTCTATAAAAAGATGAAGTAATGATTAAATTTAAAAATCAACCTTTGAAGTGGTAACTTGAAAAATGTGTTCTTTTAACTAAATAAAAATAAATAAAAATAATACATCCCTGAAAATTAAATAAATTATATTCATAGGAATTGTGAAGTGGATAAAAAATAAGAACGTTAAAGGGAAATCCTTCTTAATATTTTGTAAATAACAATTTAAACACACATTATAAAATTAAAACATAAACATACTTTTAAAAATATATAAATAATAATATGAATATAACATGAGATAAAACACATTTTGGATTCAAATAAATTAATTATATCATTAGTTATAATGAAAAATATGGTCATGGAAGGAAATGGGCCAGTAGAATGTACAAGAAGTTTTATCAACCAAAATAATCTTTTTTGGACAAATAAATCAAGAAAAATAATTTGATGTAAAGAATGATTTCCTCATTGAAAAATGGTAAATAAAATATAAGATAATGATACATTCAAATAAAGGAAACAAAAATGAGTATCACCAAATAATATGGTTTTTATTCCAATAAAAATAAATGATTTTGACCAAAATCCCCTAGGACTTTGGTAGATTTTTGTGAAAAAAAATATTATATGAGGAGATCATGATATAGAATTGTGAATACCGTAATAGAATTTATGAAAGTAATTGAAGACTCTAATAGTGTAGTAATTATAAAGTTTAAAAGAAAATTTTTTCCAATATGAAATACATCGTAAAAGAATAAATTGAGAAAAAGAATCCTAGTGGATTTAGTAACCATTGATTCAAGAACCCATGAAAGGAAATACAAAAAATTTAAAAGAAAATATAATTAATTTCATGAGAAATATAATATAAAAACATAAATTTAAATATATAAAAGACATAAAATAAAAAAACTATTGAATATGGAAAACATCATAGAGAAAAAAAGATGACATGTGAAACACCTAATGAATTATGTTTGAAATGGATCTACAAAATATAAAGGATATATTATTCAAAATAATTTAAAATATAAATAAAGGGACTTTAATAACATTAATTTAATCTTATGGGTATTGTGTAACCGAAATAAAGGAATAATATGTGGATAATATAAAAACATGCCTCAACGATGGGGAAGTTAGATGAAAACCCATAAGAATTTTATAATCATTGAAGTAAAAATCCTTCACAAAATATTTTATTAGATAGAATTGTATATACATAGATATTAAATAATAAACATAATTCATTACAATTTTAGGATAAAATAATTCATCATATAATAATGGGGTTACAGAATAATCAATGTATCTTAAATAATTAATATTGAGTTTCAAAAAATGCTTACATTAATTTTTAGCTTTGATGAAACAACTATAACCTACTATATTATAAACAAACCATATTAATCACACATGTAATACAATTATTCAAATATTTAAAAAAATTAACATATTTTTATAGTCATTCACAATAAATTGTTTGTTAATCTATTGATTATTTTTATTATAGGATTTTGTAATTCTAATTGTTTCACACTTGTTCTGAAATGATGATGTCAAACCCAATTTTTTTATATTAAATTAAACAATCCTAAGTGATGAAACTTATTTAAATAATTATTTATAAATTTTTTATATATAAAAATTTTAATTTAACGGTAATTATTGGAAATGTTTAAGAAAATAAGTTCAATAATGAGCTCATTTTGGGTAATCTACTAATAATAACAGATTATATCATAATGATCATAATTTTTTATTTCATTACATAATAACCCTATTAACGATATATATTAATCATAGATATCATATGTATTCTTAAAATATGATTTGCAAATATCAATGTTAGAAATTGATAAGAAAATAACATGCCACTTATATAGGTGGTTGGTTATAAATTCTCAAAGACAATGTTTTTGGTTCCCATAGAACAAAAGGAATATGAAAATTGTTTTATATTTAAAAAATATTAATAAATTCATAAATTATATTTTATTTCATGAAATAAAATTATTAAACCATTCATATATGGTAATTAAGTAAAACAATGCATGTCCCTTCATGGAGGCGGTATTCTACTAGTGCACATGAACAATGTTTTCTTCTAAGGGAAAAAATGGTTGATAATTTTTATTCCATAATAAAATAATATCAATATATAAATAATATTGATTCCATAATTTCATTATGGTAAAGATAGTTTTTGCGAGGAAATATAAGTATATATAATGATTATATAGTGGTTAGTATTTATGTTGAGAATTTGAAAAGCATCTTCAAATAATCCCTAGAAACTGAGGAATTTGAAAACATTCTAGTGACTAGAAGCTTTGGTATTAGGAATAGGATTATAGGAGAAGTAAAATATTAATATTTTTAAGGTAACATATAATGTTTATATTGGATATGAATGGGTGTTGGATGGACCTTTTTAGACATTAATGGAAAAATTATTTTTTAATATAACTTCTTAATGAAAATGGAATCCATGTTTTACATGGAAAGATGAATCCAAAGTGGAAAATAATGGATAGAAGATAATTTATATTCAATCCATACTTAATCCACAATTTAGGTGTCATTTTTTTACATTATTTTTCTGTTTTACATATGGTTAATCTCTATTGACCATAATTTACCATTGTTGTTGTAATTACATTTTAAAAACTAGTAAAACAATTTATGAAAAATATGAAAATGTCCATATTACCTGCTTTCAAAATTAAAATTTAAAATATAGAAACCAATTTATCAAATAAAATTTGTAGTCTACAAAAAAAATTAATATCAGCACACATTATAAATAATAATCAATTTTCGAAAATGTATAAGAATAATAATTAGGATAAAATAATCAATCTGATTGATTTACCAAAAATTAATTGATTTATTTACAAACCAAGGAATAATTTTGTGTCTTAAAAATAAATCCAAAACTAAATAATGTCATTTGGATTCCTAAATATAAGAAATAAAACAAAAATAGTTTTTATTTATATAAATTTTACTAATGATTTAAAATATTAAACATGGGTATTCTAAATAAAACATTGTATATTTTAAATCAATAATTAAACTTCATAAATTTATTTTCAATAATATTTTTTTCTAGGTTTTTATTTAATGATTACTTTTTGATAATTTCAAAAAAGTTATGGTATCTCTATAAACTGTATTTTTTCTTTATTCAAATAAAAAATTAAATAGTTTATATAAATCCAAAAAATCATATTTATTTAATCTTTTAATATTAAATTAAAAGTTGAAGTTCATTTTATCAAATTCTAATTCTGGAACTTCATATTTTAATATCAACATAAAATCATAAAATATAATGAAAAATTGTTTTTATATAAATAGAATGTTCCAAAAAAATAACTATACATACTATTATTTAACACCGATTACTAAATTGTGATAATATATTATTAAAAAAAATATCTTCTGTTAATATAGTCATAATAAATCATATTTCTGGAAATAAACATGCATAATTAATAAAACCCAAATTATAGAAGAAAAAAATGAGGAAAAAAATGATATTATTAGTTTTTTAGTAATACTAATTGAATATAATTAGGTAACTAGAAAATAAATGTATATTTTTTTCATTAATAGATTTTAAAATTTGGTTTCATTAATTTATACCCCCCCCCCCCCCTTCATTAAATGGAAAATAATAATTATAATATTTAATCCTTATATTTGTTTCTAATAATTTCACTGTTTATTCTACTTTAGTGTTTCATGATTTGAAATATATATAGGTCTTAAATAATTGAAAATTTTATATTTAAATATAGGTGTATTAAATTCTCCCCCTAATAAATGTTTACTTCATAATTTTTATTATCACATACCATTGAAAAACATCGAGGTTATCTAAAAGATATGAGTTACACATGATATAATTTCAATTGAGATATTTTCCTTATTAACCTACCTAAGTCTTGGAAAATCATCTCATAATTGAGTATTAAGACCCATATAATGGAGATAAACATAATTGAGATCCCAAAGTAAACCATTCATTGATACATGATTATTGGTTGATTTAGGATACTAAATGAAGAATCCTAATTTTAGTAATTAATATGGAGACAATGTTTATATATAAATTCAAATACAAAAATTAAATTCAAAAAAATGAATAATTATATTTTTTTATCAAAAAGTATATCTCTTCAAATTCCACTTAGTATAAAATAATCATGTCAATAAAATGTTTTCTTTAATAACTCGATATCAAACCATTAGGGTGATGATTTATATAATCCTAAATAACATCCTAGATATACTGGAGTGGATACAATCAAAACCAAATAATAAATCCAAAAATATATATTTAATGATAAATGTACATTATTTATCATGAATCACTTTATTAGTAGTTATTATATAGTATTTTACTTATCTCTCTGGTTAAGGGAATTTTTTTCATAATATTTGGACTTTTTGTATTTAAAAAATTGATTTTTATGTGGTACCTTATGATGAATATTATTTTACTCCTTCATGTTAATTGAATAATTCATTATTCATTGATAATTGGTCGTTGGATGACTACATTAATTTAAAAAAACAACTTATACTTTCCTTGAGTAACTTCAATTTTTGATACATTGCAAAATATTGAAATGTTTTAAATTGAATATTGTTTTCTTCATTAATTATATCACTCAAACGACCATGAGACTTTATAATTCTCTTATTTTCTGGTTTATGGAATATTACTATGTCAATGTTTTGAATAAAAATTACAGATATATGTTTTGGTATCATCATAATATTTCACACACAGTCCTATATTTTGATTGGTCGTTCATCAGGAAAATCTATTCATTGTCTGTGTCATACATTTTTATCTATTCTCATATAGGATCAACCATTACATAAATAAATGAAATATTAGGAGTGAGAATAATTATATTTTTAAATTCATAATAAGTTATCATAAAATTAATATATTATAAATTATATCTGAATCCAAACATAAGAATTTATAAGTTATGATCTAGTTTATACATGGTAATATCCTACATGTTTCTATGATATGAATATTTGTTTATTAAATCGATAAATTCAATTAAATTCCCTCACAAGAGGGTTTTAGAGATAATGTGAAATATAAAAATCAAATCCCATCGGAGTTTCAAACATGGTGTGCAGTTAGGAACATTGCCATGCACCATGTGAAGATCGAGTTAAAACCCAATTATCTTTTTTACAGTTGTTACCCTGGGGTGTATTTGTCACAGATCTTGAATCCACCTAAATAATATGGATAGGTATGCCATTTCTAATAAGTAAAACACTCTATATTTCACCAATTTTTTTTCCCTTATATTTGGTTTTATCCATATGGTTTTAACTACTATTATCTATTTTTAATAACAAAAAGTAATCAATATCATTCTTAATATATCAAAAATTCATAGAAGTTTATGATCCAATATTTTTACATAACCCTTATCCTTAGAAACCAAAAAATCACATTATAATAAATAAATATCTTAATAACGTTCCTTGAAGACAAACCATTATGCATCAAGAATAATTTTATTTCCTTCCCAAACATGTTTCCTTGTGAATAATGTTTCTATCTTCCAAAATTTTGCGCATCATGATTCATGTTCCTACCTACCAAAACATTGGGAATAAGTAAGAATGTTTACTCCTTTAAAAACATGGTACATGATTAATCACATTCCTAAATTCCAAAAAAAATCTCATGAGATATCAAAATATACCAATTTAATTAGAGCGGAATATAATTATGGGCCCACACATCACATAATGATATCCATACATATGTTTTCCAATTGAAAATTTAATTCAATAAATACATAATTGATCTATAGAATAGATATTGTATTCATGAAAACATCCATAGAACATATAATAATATTCCCATTAAATAGGCTAGATGATAAAAAATATGTATCCCTAGTAATATATAAAAATATTTAAATGATGTTGACCTAGACTATAAATTTGATCAAAAGAATATAGGTATTTACATATAGAAAGTGGAATAGATACCCCTCAATTTTTGAATACATTTTTAAAAGATGTTTTAGAAAAATAGGTGATATAAGCCTCATTGAAAAAATGACAACATGGAGAGAAATATTCTTCAAAAACTGTTAAAGGTGGTGAAAAATGATTTATTATAATATAATATTTAAAACAATTTTCCTTTCAAATTTTGTATAGAAGATCGATGTTGGTCAACATGATAATGATAAAAATATTAAAATAAGATTAAATTTCATAAGAAATTAAAATAAATAACAATGATTATAATGAATAATAGGAATAGATATATGTAAATTGATAAAATAATATATATTTTGAACATAGAATAAATGTGTTTTTAGAAAAAATAAAATAAAAACTTCTTCAAAGTATAAGATACAAGTAACATTTTAAATTTCTTTTACATTTTAAAACACATTTGTTAAAATATAGTACTAAAATGTAATCGTTAAACTTCATTTTTAAAATTGGGAATAGAAAAAATCAAGGTTACATGACATAGCACATAATTTGTTCTACAAATGTAAATGAGAACGTTGGTGTGGAGGTAATGTATTGACAATGATGTTAAAACAACATTAAATATTATGTGATTTATTATTAATAATTCTATAATTATTTGAGAAACAGTTTTATAAATGAAATATCTAAAAATAAATAATTTATACTCCTTAAAGAAGAAGGGAATGTACATTGAAATAAAATTTCAGAGGTTGTGTTGGGAAAAAATGTCATAGAATAATTAATTTAAAAAAGAAGTGTTGTAATATAAAGAAACGATTTTTGAGCGATCAAAATCAATTATACATTTAGTAACAATTTAATATCATACCCTTTACAATATATTTTAAATCCCAAGAGTACCAGGAAGGGTATGATAAAATGAATTCATAATGTATTATATACCCCATAAATAATAATAATAAGTGGTGGAGATGACATAAGCCTCAAAAAAATTTATTTAGATTAGAGAACCTTTACGGATTGAGTTTCATTTTACTCAAAATGACTTAAAAGATAATGATTGAATTTGAAAATATAAATCCCTGAATAAATTTTAATTCATGATATAATATATCAACTAGAAATTATACACACTATATAAATGAAATTATGTGTAGAAAACAAAGTATTTATCAAAGAAAGGAATTTGATATTAAAACCCATTACCTTGTATTCGTACTTATTTTAATTTAATTAATGTTAATATATAATAATGAAAAATATATGTATCACTTATTTAAAGAATTTTTTCAAATTAAATTAAATTTATACTCTTTAATTCCACTCACTCATGATTTTATCATTATATTTTTAATGTTTAATTTCATCATTGGATGTTAGTAATTTTAGTTTTTTCTAAAATATTTTTTAATGGGAACATCGAAACCTATTTTTTGATTCCAATTTCATCATTAAAAAATAATAAATGATTCAATTTTTGTTAATGATTTATGAATCCCTGGGTCGACATTATTGAAACTATGTGTATGGCCCATGCAAATAAAATCCATTATTAGATTGTTTCAGGTTATTTAATGATACCAACCAAAAAATTTATAATGATCATTATTTTTTGTTATCCTTTCAGATCCATATTAATTAAAAATAATAATCATAATAATCAAATATATTTATCAAATATATTTTATGGCCATCAATGTAATTAGGTAGAAAATAATGGAACAATCTGATCAATGGATGTATTATTCCGCACGTACACAAAATCAATGATTTAAAATTTAATATAATGGAATAAATATATGAATTAGTTTATATAAAAACCCAAACATACCATACATAAATATTATTCCTTAATGGTATAATATTCATTACAAAACATAATGATTAAAAAAGATTAATTTTAGTATAGTGCGTTTTGAATCATAGATTCATAAAAATTGGTCCACGAGTGAGCTATGAATTATCCTACTGTATTCTTCAATTCTATCACTATTATTAGATATAACATGTATAATACCAACCATCATAACCCGTGAAATGGAAACATGTAAACATGGTGAGACTAGATGCTCAAAATGTGTAATCAATGTATACTTCATGTATCCTGAGAAAAATGGTATAAGGACATGAAAACAATATTTGAAAACCATACCATGAATATCATAAGTCAGAAAATTTAGTTATGGTATTAATATTTTATGTTTTTATAAAATAAATCACAATATAAAGAATTAATATGGACAATGAGAACATAAAAATTTCATAAGAAATAGATTTTAAGGAATACTCATAAACATAAAAAATTATTTCCTTATTAGTTCAATGATCATTTCAATGACTACAATAGAGTAATGGTTTCATAACCCAAAAAATCATAGTAGTCATGGTTCCCCCATAAGACTATCATAGTGGAAAGAGCTGTAGGACTCCGAAACACCCTGAGAGTGGAGGTGTGAATTGAGGTATCAACTTTTTCTTTTAATATAATGTATATAGTTCCCACATTTTTAGGAAATTAGTAAAATTGTATGATGGATTTGATCAGGAATCAAACATTCATATTCAAAGAGACAAGATTTTTTTTACTTGTTTCACCACTGAGGGGCAGTCCATGGAGCATATGATGATAGTGTGTCTATCATATGTAAATCCAAAAATCACAAATTGTTGTGTATAAAAAGTTCAGACATATTCACTATATTCCAGGAAAAGTTCTATATCGTGATTTTAGGGATATCTCACTATGTCCCTCAGCTCACTTCTGTTGACTCCCCTTATCTTATTACCTTAAGAGGAAACCACACATAGTTTATGGAATTGTTGGTCACTTCATCTATATGGAATAACACATCCTCAATTGTATATTGAATCTTTATTGAAGTGATGTTTTAACCTATGGATGAAATCCACTTTTCCGTGAAAAGTTAGTTATTTTACACCGTTCCATGATTATTATATGAATTTCCCATCTTCCTCTATAAACTAACATTGTTCCTCCATGAACACTACCCCCACCTTGTAGTGTGACTGCTTCTTGGACCACCATTCCTTATGTGGACCATCCTACTTCATGAACTAATTCTTCCTTCATGGACTACCTCTGCTCCTATAGACCACCGGTTCTTCCACAAACCTATTCTATATCTACAAACTCACTTTTCTTCTCAGAACCCTTTTCTTCTTCAAACTAAATATGCCCCATGTACCCCCTCTTTTCCTTATATCCTAATTTATTTTTGTTCTACAGTCCCCCACATAACCCCATCAATTAAATACCTTCTCAGAATTCTTCTCTATTTTTTAATCCTCCCCCATGTACCTCTTCATTCAGGGAATCTTCTTCCCATGAACAAATTGAAACTTCACTGAATTCAATTTATAGAAATGTTGTTTTCCTCGAAAAATCACTCATAGTAATGATGGCATTAGTTTTCCATATGTTGATAAATAGATCTGAAAATATCAACAATCCATTTTATATAAACATTCATTATGGTACATAATTCATCATAGACTACTTCTCCCAGGAACCATTTTCCCTTTGTAGTACATTTACTACCTCGCTTCCTTTGCAGCATATAATCTCTTATATGATTGATACCTTTAATGGATTTTTCTAATCTCTACCTCATTTCAAAAAATAATTATCTATCCAAAAAAATATTTTCCTCGTGTAAACTACATGGATTTTTTGAACCATTTTCCCTATTCTTTCTACATACAGAACATTATGTGAACTATTTTTAATATGTGGTACACATACCATGCTTTGCGGTCCACATAGTGCTGGTATGCG
Source organism: Viscum album (assembly GCA_963277665.1). Classification (NCBI taxonomy): domain Eukaryota; kingdom Viridiplantae; phylum Streptophyta; class Magnoliopsida; order Santalales; family Viscaceae; genus Viscum; species Viscum album. The sequence continues at coordinate 1,474,167,920 of OY728152.1, read as the reverse complement.
AAATTCACATTCTGTATACACCCTTTGCGGTTTCAGAACTATGATTAATAGTTTACTTATTATTCACTCATATGCGTAAATCATTCCTTTTCCCAAATCAAATTCCCGATTATGAGGCCCAAAAATATGGTAAACACTTGGAAATGACACCATATTCATCACTATTATCATAATGTAATGTAATATCACTCATCATTCAAAATCCATCAACAAACCAATATGGATTGATAACAATCAAAACCAAACTCACATTCTAGAAATGAACAGTCTTGGTTCCAAAAATATTCCAATTTTTAACAGGGTTCACAGGCCATTCCTTTTCAGTTTATCTCATTAAATATCAACCTCTACCTAATGCATTAATGGGAGATATAGGCCCCTCCTGTCATATATTGAAAATCATACATATGGGTTCCACAATATCATAAAACATTCATGATATCAGAAACCATAAAAATAAATGGATTTTATAAGAATTTCCTCGTAACATAACTAGGTAGAAAATAAATACATTTCATAATCATTTTCTCATTTAATTGAACCTTAACCCATGGAAAAAATAAATTGTTTTCATAATAAATTTATTATGGTATGAAATTTGGAAGAGAAATAGGTTCCATAAACACCTTCTCTTTATAAACATAATCCATTTAGAGAAACAATTTGAATAGTATCCTTGTATTATAACCCAAGAAAATAATAAGAAACATAAAATTTTATCAAAATAGTTTATAATAGATATTAAAAAATTAACTTAGAAATTTTCTGTGTGAAAATATCCATTCTTTTAAAATCACATTTTTTAAATTAAAAATTCATAATATACTATATAAATACAGTTATTTGAAAATAACAATTACAAATTATTATTTTATCATTAAGATTAAATAGTGGTAATGATTTAATAAAATTTCATTCATGTCTTACTTACAAAATAATGATTCCGTTCACATTTTATAAAAAAATAAAATGGTATTTGTTTTGAATATTACATGAATATTCCATTAATTATTTTAATGAAAAAAGTAAAAATGGGATATAATTTATTTAAAAATTAATTTTTATAATATTTAAATCATTTTTGAAAATATTTTTTGAAGACATGGTTATGGATGAAAAATGTGTTTTTGACCAAAGAGAGTGATAAAGATGATATTTCAAGAAAAAAGTAATTTTAAATTTTTAGTATATATGTAGAGAAAAATAAAAGGAAAATGTGTATTCTTATAAAATAACTATATATTAATAAAATTAATAATATTCTTGAGATATGGATCTGAATAATTTATCATTGAAACTTAATCATAAACAATCCTATCAAATGATGATATTATATCATAAAAGATATAAAACTTCATTTTCTTTTGAATCACTATCCCCATTAAATAATCAAAAAAAATAAAATTTTAATATAATTAAAATAAGGATATATGAAGTATAATATGTAAATGTAGAATAATGTAAACCTCAAAGATAAATATAGCTACATAAAATATCTCATTCCAATTAGAATGCAATTTGAGACAAAAATCCATTACCTTAACTCCTAACATCATTCGTAAAAATTAGAAACTCATATGTAGTAAACATTTGAATATTATTCATTAATTACAAATTTTTAATGATATATTTTAAACCATATATGATTTAATTATGACCTTTTATCACCAATTTATGAACAATTCCTTTTAAAGACATGTTTGAGGAAATAACTACTTTGTTTTACATGTCTGTTTTGATTTGATATATTTTTTCTTAATTATATGACCATGGTTCCATAATATTAATAATTACATAGATGATAAATGTATCATATATATTAAGTAGAAATTTATGTTTAGTAATCTATAAATGTTAGAGATAAAAAAATAAAATACACCATTCGTGGAGATGGTGGTTTCTATATATGCATGAACCATGTTCCCATTTTCACAATGGATTGAAATATATAAATGAAAATAAAAAATTAATATTTAAGAATATTTTATATGTCATATATGTGACATATTTTCATTAAATCCATCCTTATTACCTAAAATGAAAATTGTAAAAAATCACATCACTTCATGTGGCGTTAGTCCACCACACACACACACACAATTATCGTATTCAAATTAAATGGAATGTAAGAAAGTTCATGTGATATCATAATTAATGAACTATAATTATTTCATATATATCAATATATATAAACTTAATCCATCATTATATCCATATTTGATATATGATGATGGAAAATAAATAACATAGGTTCGTGAGGTTGTAGTCTTCCGTACACATGAATGGTGATTTCATATCCCATTTGATGGAAGTGGAGATTATTTTAGGTAATTAACATAACATAAAAACCCCTAATTATATTCAGTATACTGAAGATATTATATAATCATTCTTTAAAAAATATACGGTGGCCGAAGATGAAATATAATAAGACACTCGATTTGGGATGTCACTTAATCATAGGAAATCCTTTTTTGGATTACACCAAAATCCCTCCCAAGATGATTTAATTTATAAAATAAGGCTTCTATAATTATTAAAGGTAATTAATGGAGTTCTTTTGTGAGTTATTTAATGATAAATTTTTTTTGTTATTGTAAAGTGTATAGGAGAAGGGGTGTCCTTTTAAAAGTGAGTTGAGTGGAACACTTGTAATTTTTCAATAATAGAAATGTGTACCTACTTATTTCACTTAAAAAAAGGATCCAAAATAGTTCTTAATATATATTTATATACTATATGATCTATATATAGTCATAAATTGGGGGTTGGACTAACTTTCATTCATTTTTAACCCTTATATTTTTTTAACCCCCAGTAAACCCATTTTTACCATAGCCATGGTAAATAATTTTTAACGTCTTACAATTCATTGTGGATGAAAATTTGATTAAAATTTTTATATATTAAAAATTATCAATATTAAAATTATCTATTCTATTTTCCATATCACAATCAATGAATTAGAAAATGTAAATTTAAAATGTAACCCATGTGCATGATGATAAAGCTGTTTTCCAAAGAGAAAACATTCAAACGATTAAAAAGTAATTGTATAATAATTCTACATAAAAATAAATACAATGTCCTCTACTAAATTAATAAATATATAATTTAACTTATATTAATTTTAATCCCATATATAACCAAAAATGAAAATTATAAATTCATTAAATGATAAGTCTATTTTGGATAAAAACACGTATTTTTTAATATACATTGAAGAATAAATGTATTAAGAAAAATTAAAAAACCCGCTGTAAAATAATATTTAAATGATGAATTAAAAATATATTATTTAAAAAAATTAATTTTTTTAAAATATTCGTATATAAATTTCATTTTTTTTCCAAAAAACATTTTCTTGAGAGCGTTGTATTTTTGAAACGTATAAAGTCAATAGAAAATTATGTACATTTCAAAAAATATGATTCCATTAATTAAAAAAATTATACTAATCATTTAAAATTTTCATCATATTATTCATTCTTTGAATATTAATCTATATTAATAAATTTCATGTTTAAATAATAATATTAATAGTTTGTCATGGATCGTTAGAACATTGTGCTGTCTGTAACACAATCTATCGAAGAAATTAAATTTATTCAATAAACTATTTCTTAAAATATAAGGGTATTACATTTTAACCTACTATAAAATGAATTTATCCCATTAAATTTAATCACTATTATATTAACTTATAAGTATAATCCTACCTCATTGTATCCACATGTTCCCACATAACTTTCATAAACTTGGGGTATTACCACAAAACATTTACCATGTGAGTGGTCTTGTTTCATAGAAAATTCTCTATTCGATCCTAACTCTCCACTAGTTATTCCACATATATATGATCGTACTCTAATGGTATGAAATTTGAGTTCACTAAATGTGATTGGTTAAGAATATACTTTCTCAGGAGAGATACATGAAGACATCCTAAACATGAGAGGGGTTCACTGGAAGTGACCACTAATAGGATACCAACCCAATACAATCAATAATTTCAATGGAAACGATATTCCTAGGTCATAATTTTTCCATATTTAAAAACATTATTACCTTCCATTGTAGAGAAATTCTTGGAAGCCCTTGTCCCAAACATCTAATTATATGTCACATCGATGATTGTCAGTATAAATTTTCTACTTACTATGAGCTATAATTATATGTTGTTAAATGGATCAAACAAACTATATCAATTTTTAGTTATCTCATGTCCCAATATATTTCATTCAAATACATCATTATATAACATTGTAGTTATTCACTTCGATTTATATATTTATTCCTAAGGAGGAATCTAAATGTTCGATTGGAAGCTATTTTTTCCTAAAACAATTGATTGGAGGAAGGTTTTTATACTAAATGCCATAAACATTTAGTGAAAAATATCTCAAAATATCTTTTAGGTTTTTAATTTCCCCCCCATATTGATTGTATCATTGGAATTTCATGGTGTGAAATGGGTTTTCTCATCGAGCGACCAATATCACTTTTTCCTAGAAACATCCAATGGTTCCCCCATCTGTAGTTAGGTAGAAACATTTATTCCAATGGAAGATGATCATCTACGATTTCTAGCTCAAAATATCATATTTATATTCTTTGGTTGAGAGGATGGGAGTTTGGTCTCATTCAACCCGTTTGGGTGAAATTATTTCCTTCTTCATGACTCTCATATATATTTACGATATGTTCGGGATCCCTTCAGTGTCTTGATACGAGACTAGTTACCTTGACAAAATGGTTAATTAATTAATTATCATAGTAGATAAGGAAAGGGAGACTCATTATCATATTAATATATATGTATATGAGGTTATTCATATAATTCTCTATTTACTGAATAGATTCATTATGTGTTGAATCTGTATATCTAAATTCTTGAAATGTGATACCTTGCGAGGTGGTGAATAATATTACAAAGAGTGATTGAGTCACTATTAAGAATCCTACATATCCTGGATATTTCATGAATCAAATACATAATAGTACATTGGTACTCTTGGTATAGTCCCCAAGGTATGTGCCCTTATTTTATGGTCATTAATTATTTTTTCATAATTAGATGTTCATTCAAATTTCCTTAATCCCACATGATCTATGCTCGGTGTGAGAAACAAGGGGAATAAATGATCAACCCCATGGAATATATGTATGGGGACTATGTACTAGGTTAGACCATGGGGTGGAAGGTATGATGTTCAGGCCTTGAGAATGCATCATAAGTATTCTAAGTATGGAAGGAATTAGATTCAACGTAGTTCCCATATCTATTATCATACTAATAGGCTAAGGTGGATGATCATATTTTGATGAATTGTGTCCATATTTGGGGTTTCATTAATGCCTTGATTTATAGCAAGAATGTGGACCTTGTAGTCCTATCATGTATAGTAAATATTACATGACCATCACAATTGTCTAATACCACTTGAGCGATGCTCATTATGAGAAAAAGTGTTATCTAGTGATACAAATCATTACTTTGAACAAGGGAATCACATGTCAGTCCCCCCATGGATGATCTATATGTATCTCGAACTTCAGGGAGAGGTGGTCTAAGTTTTCCGGAATATGGTAGGAATTATATTCATCATAGTTGCCTTTATATTTGGTCTTACACACATAGGATACCCAATAACATTCAACGGGTTTATAGTGAAGATGATATGATCATTTTAACTCTCTAAGACCGTGTGTTCCATGACAATTTGTGAGAACACAAGGGATATCAAGTAATCAATTTTATTTCTTAGAATAACAAAATCATATTTATTTCCTTCCATGAATAATCAATATGGAACACAATCCTTGGGAATAGTTGAACTACATATCTTGAATATGGAAGGAATTAGGGTCGTTGTAGTTCCCTTTATGTCAGGGATCACACACTGAGGATATACAATACGATGGTCCTCTTATCTGGAGGGTGTTGCATGACCTAGCTGGAATTAGATGGGATCCATCATGTGAACTGGGCTGTCACATAGATTAGATGTTGCACAACCCAGTTTTCATGTCCTGGGAGTCCTCACAAGGCCTAGGTGACTTGTTCGGGGGGGGGGGGGGGGGGGCACACGACCCAATCGGCCTTCCTTGGGAGTTGTTTCATGATCCAGATGGTTTACTCTTCATTCCATCAAAATTTATTCACTAACATGCCTCAGTTTTATTCATGACTATCTAGTTGAAACATATAGAGTGTGTCATAAGAGTCAGTGGTAAATAACTTGAGGGATGTCTCATAACCTGACAAACACACCTGGAAGGCATCGACAGCCTTGGATAATATGCCTGAATAGGTTCATAGGTCTCAACTAACTTTCTTTAGAAGTTATCAAAAGAGACTATTTGTTATACCCAAAAAGGACCACGATACTCAATTGATATGAGTGGATTCCATTATATGCTTCAGTATGTGTGTCTAAAGGACATCACGATTCTCAGATGATGGACTCGAAGGGTTTCATGATATCAATGAGTTATCCACAAGGGTTTGTGTGATGTTATCAGATATCTATAGATTATTTATTTTGTCCCATGTGGCATGTTGAATGAGAGATGTGAGATATGGGTGAAATTTCATGATGGTTTTTTGAGCATGCCCTTTTATTAAGTCTTATAATTTTGGTCACAGTTCCAACACATATACTGTGCGTGCCTTAGATTTATTTTGTATCATTGTCTCTAAGTCATGTATGATCTAGAAGACATGGTAAATGTTCTTAATAAATCTTTCTATAAGTCTTTATGGTGATCTATGAATGATCACATAAAAGTCCCCTATGCATGGTTCATGATTACTCAGGCGGCCTGCTAGTGTCTTAACTAATGGAAGGCCAGTCGGTTGATCTAAGAATGTCGCCCCAATTCATGGGAATTTTCTACTCGAGAGTTACCTTCATGTTGTATTCAGTGCTTTATTTGTGGTGGGTGGGAGATTTAAACCCAGATACTAGTTTTTTTGTGGTGTATCTAGTACAAGTCTACTCTAGAGTCATGGAAGGGGTATGGGTCCATGTTATTTTTCCAATCTCTATCGTGGATCATTCTTGGTGAATCACCTGATTTTATATGATCAAAAGTCTCTTCCAATATCATATTACTTTTTATTATTGAAGAATTATTTCATACTGAAGACATGTTCATGTACATCCGTGTTGTAATGTTCACTCATAGAGGATGCTTCACAAGATCCAACTTCCTAAATGGGTCCATCCACGGGATGCTTGAGAAAATGGATTTGTGTCTAGTGAGGTAAGGATGGTATATCTAGGGGTCATGTAGGGACTGCTCTCTAGGTGAATTGGGCACGTTGCATTCCATTCAGTGATGGTGAGTAGCTCCCTCCTCCTCCCTTTTTATCTCCTTTGTTTTATGTGATAAAGGATGGGATTCATGCATGATTTCATAAGTTTTATTGAGGATACTTCTTCTATTTTTAGATGATGTGTATCTTGAAAATTATAGGTATCATTGGGATTTGTTATCATTTCATTAGAAAAATATGTTTGTTAGTCCTAAGGGCACAACACAGTTGTCTAGATGTTCTTGAGGACTACTTTACGGTGAGGATGGAAAGAAAAAGAACATTCCTGCGATGAGGAAGACATATAATTGAGGTCTTGTGGTGTCTCATGGATTGTCCAGGGAACATATCATCTCTAATAGTGATTTTAAACCCTTATCACCTACTCCCCTTTATATCCTCAATTTTTTTGAGAATGTTTTGGGATGTCTTGCAAGTTTTCACGAGAAATGTTTAAGATTTTTACTCAATTTTTTTATGATATTTCTCATGACTAATATGGGTTATACGGGGTGTGTGTAAGAATTTATTGGATAGTTATGTTTGTCTTCCAAACACTAAAGGGGCTGTCTAGACATACATAAGGACTTATGTTCCGTGAATTTGACAAGCCATAGGGATTCCACTACATGAAATAGGTGAGTTACCGATGACTCGATGTGCCTTATAGGGTGCATCACATGTCCTTTAGTGACCACAAACACCTCTTAAATCCTCGTATTTATCTCATTCATTTTATTCCACAATGGATTAGTGGTCATGTGAGTTTTCCTAGATATCACAGAAATATTTTTTTTCTTCCCAATGATGAATTAGTGCTAGATCTATGTGACCACTTGGGTTCATCAACTTTTGAATTTCATTATATTTTTCATTAATGGATTATGGAGGGTTTTTAATAAAAAAATGAATAACCATGCGGGCTGGTGGTGCTCATTTAGATTTCATCATAAAACCACTTGGTTATTATAGATCCATTACATGGGAGAAATGACTCATTGAAGTGGGGTATGTAGGACATTCCCTGGGTTATGCACCATACATGGAGTCGTCGCATGATCTGGAAGTGGTCATGCGATCGTGAGACCCTTAAAGCTTCATACTATCTATGGGTATCTTCTGTACTCTTCCCTCATTTATTTTTTATGGAAAGTAATACCCATATTTTGGTATTTATTCCTTTTTTCTAATTATTATTTGGAGAGTGTAAAAAATTATCCCCCTCAAGGGAAACGTCCGAGGGGATAACAGCTTAGTTATATAGAAAACTAATTCTTGTAAGAATCGTTGACATTGCCTCGAACTGGTGATTTGGGTTCCATTTGGTCTACAATGTGATATTTGGTATTTCATGAGATTCCATATATATTTAGGGATGAAAATTACTTCCTTACAATTCCAACTCTCTAGAGTGATCCACTTTTTTCCCATCACATGAACTTACCTTCAACCATAATTATAAACCCTATCTTCAAGCCTTCATCGCATGTCTGTTTTGTCAGAGCTCCTTTACAACACCGCTTTAGTCACTCCATTTCATTAATTTCCCAAACTATGGCTATGAGGGCTATGGATTTCCTTGAGGACATCATGAGATTAGTCAGACTAATCACTCAATCATTTTTGATTCTCATGACCATGTTCACATCATGCGATCTTGAGTCCCTAGGGGGTCATGTGGCTATGCGACACACAGTTCTGTTGGGTGTTATGAAATTAAAAAACCATCTGTTGGATTGTGTGATATTCCTGATGTTACAATTTTTATACCATTATTTGATGATGATTACTTTATTCTCCTAAAAAAATACAGTTAATTATATTCAGATGGAATCTAGTTTCCGTTGTCTCACTGAAAAGGTTTAAAAAAATGGAAGTGAGAGTAGTAATTTTCCACCGTGATGATATAGTGGTGAGTGTAGATCCCTCTTGATATCTTTCAGCCAAGTCAAATCAACAATATCTACTGAAGCGGGTGTGAAAAAATTCTCAAACTTTACCCTATCAGACTTCCTTCACCATTACGATTTTGGTCTCCCCAACGATGTTTTTATCCCTCCACTGAAGTAGTCTTTCATACCATCTTCTTGGTTTTAGAGAGACAAAAATATTCCATGTGTGAACATTTCTATAGGAGGAAACATTATCTATAAATGGGACCGTGATGATTTTCATCTACAGAAATTTTTCCTGACAAACATTAACATGGATGATTGTGTATCTGATAAGGGCATCCATATGTATCGCTCAACAATACAATAGTCTACCTCTGGTAAAACATATAGATTGAAATCCAGCTGGGATGTCTAATAAGGGATAAGCTATAAAATGAACTGTGGAAGACCCTTGTGAGTTCAATATATTATTTCAAAATTTTTTAAGGAGATGAAAAAAATCAGATTGTGTGAGGGTGTCAAGATATCACAGACATTGAATTATTGAAATAAGAATATTGTGGTGTATTTTTATAGATGTTGGTTGCCAGATATGAACACCTTCCATCTTAGACATGATGAAGTTGGAATCAATCAATGTGACATTGAATATATTTTGGTTTCCCTATACATGGTAGCATGTACGATTAATTTTTTCCTCCTCAATTTACTAGGGATGATTTGACCAAGACTCCCCCTTTAACCTGAGAACCGATTAAGATACATGAGAAGACTCATTTGAAGGTGTTGATACATGGGGATAATTGTACATTCAAAACATGGGAATATTATTTCACCAAGAAGACCGGATATGGGCTAGAGGTCAAAATTCCCAAGACTAGTCTCACGAAGGATTCATGTTCTGCATCAGGTGCTTATTGGCCCATAGTTGAAGGTGGGATGTTCAAAGATTGGGGATGGTAGTTTGTACCTTGTGTTGAAGTGTTTGGTCATCTAGATGGTTTCCATTTCATGTTCGTAACTGGGTACTTACTTTTGGAGAGAGCAAAGGGTGATTCATAGTCTCCACATTTACGACGGAATCTATTATGGTTAAGGAGGAGCGCATTGGACTAGAGGTCCCTATGTTAGAAATGCTCTACCACAACTTGTACCATTTATATAATAGAGAATACCCTTATATAATCACATTCCCTTTCTAAGTGCTATGGTGCTAGATGGGGGATCACCTCAGTGGATATGAGTACTTAAACATTTGGGAAATCCATAATACAATTTTTTGAACTATACATACAATGCCTTAATAAAGTGAGACCCACCATATTGATTGTTTGGGAAGTCAGGGATTTTATGAGACTTCATAATGGTTTCTCATTAAGGACATATGGGCTAGTTATAATAGGATGTTTTTCTAAAATGGAGAGGCTATCCTTGAAGAATGTTTTTATATGATGTCTATTCACAAATTAGTTCTTTGTACCCATATTGATAGGGTCCTCATTTGTGATTGGTACATGTTGTGCTGGTTTAGCTGCAATTTTTATTTGTTTCTAATCAAGGTGTCCTAGCTCCATCCATGTTATGGATGAAGTACACATGATGGTAGCTCTCCAATTTTTTATCATGTTAAACAGGGATGAAACATGTGTATAAATATGACTTCTTACACATGATGCAATAATCGACTTATCCCAGGGCTATGTGGATGTTTGGATTCACCCGTATCCAATTGGGAAATTATAAAATTTGGTATTTGAGGAATTTTGAACCTCTGTTACTGAATATAATATAATTCATAGGAAGTAGTTGGATTCTAAAAGGTGGGAATATCTAATAGAACCTCCCAAGGATGTATAATGTTTACCACTACTATCTTAGGAATCTACTTCCATAAATAAAAGGGTTTCCCGTGACATTATGTTTTATGTTGAGTTTCAAAAATGCATGATTTGGAAGGAAAAGAATCATTATGTTGTACTCGAGGGCATATTGGAAATCTCATAGGATCTTTTGTAGGGTTTTTCTTATATATATGTGCCTTACAACATTATATTTGAAGGAAACATAGAGGTAGTGAGGGCCATTCATGGTATAATTGATGTGGTTTTCGAGAGTCCTTAGGTTGGATATTTTCCCCTATATGAATTCATCAAATGGTCAATCTAGGAATTCTTCAATGTTTTGTGGATGAAAAGGGTTTCCCTGTTACTGAAAAAGTAGTGAGACCATGTCCACTATTTCTCATAAGGTGTCATTGTGACTATATGACAATATATACCTTTTATATATATGATCATTGGTGGAGACTAATGGAAATCATATGTACTTTCATTCACCTGAATATACTCCTTATGGTAAGGCTTTGGGGGAGGGTTTTTCTGGTAACAGATCCAACTTTGACACCCTCTTGAGAACTCTCTTTTGAAATGAGGAAGAAAAAGAAACGGAAAAAATATTCATTATTTGACAGCTCTCCTTGAGGACCGCATATTAGTAATGGTATTCAATTCCCCCCTTTATTTTAGATTATTATAATAGTGTATTAATGATTTTCTGAGAATGTGCAAGCCTCTGATGGGATTGTTTATAACAGTTTTTATCTATTTTTGATGATGTGTAAAAGCGTTTAGTGGCTCTGGAAGATTCCAAATTATTGAAACCAGTTCATTAAAAAATCGATATGTTTGAGGTTCCCATTCAATCATATTATTTTCCTACTATAGACATCTTGGTTAGTGTGTCATCCAACGCAGTGTATATAGAATAATTTTTTGAGGGTCTTGATATTGGTGTCTATTTATCCACTATATTGGCTAGTGTGGAAGCATGTTTTGATGAAGGTAAAAAAAAATTCATGGCGGGACCATTTTTTCATCATGTGTCATACTTCCTAATACCATATTCTATTTATTTAGTCCATAATGGTTGGGAGAGAAGTACTTATGTAGAAGTGTTGATGTAGGTACCACCAAAAAAATTATCATAGGAAGATGTTTCATCTTCTCCTACACATGGAGTTGAGGAAGTGGATGATGATGGTGATGTGAATGAAAAGGGTACGCTTCTATCCTTAGTCACCCATACTAATATTTGGCAGTACCACATTATTCATCCTATCACTGACATACTCTTATTGTAAAGACCCAAAGCATGACGTACATGGGCATTACATTACTTTTTCGGAATACTTAATACATATCAAAAACCAACACAAAAGGACCGTAATAGTTTAATGCCTTTGGAAACTCAGAACATAATCTTCTAATATTGGTAAAATATCGTCAAAATCTCCCATAAAGATCTTCCGTTTTTTTTCTTACCTAAAACCTTTATTTATATCCGGGGTAAAAGAAAAGATATAAAGGGTGAGCTCAAGTGCACAGTAAGGGTAGGTATGGATAAAATAAAACAAACCATATACATTTGAACTTCAAAACATGAACATAAAGATTAAACATAAAAATATGGAGTTGTGAAATAAATCATTGTAGTATGTAAGGAATATATCTTAATAGATCATCAATAATGATAAAATAGAATGGTAATAAAACATGTAATTGTGGAAGACCATTTAGCACATGATATTCTTTCCATAGTATCCAAGGCATTACTGCCAAGACCATCATAGTGGAAAAATTCCCTTTCTGAATCGAGTTCACTCCTCGTTCTAGTATTGTAACACTGATTCACATTAACATACCATTCCAGGCTTGTCTATCTCATGAGATATAAATTATTACCCAACTCATTGGAGGGAGATATAGGTCCCACCCATCTCATAATGAAATCATTCTTAAGTGTGACACAACATAAACATAATTCATTCTTCATAACCCATGAATAAAATGGATTTCATAAAAATCATACCATCATAAAATAATCCATAAAAATTATACTAGAAACATATACATATGAAAGAATTCCATCTTATATGGAAAATGGTTTTGATAAAACACTTGAAATGAATTCTTGAGGAAAAAATCCTTTCTTCTTCAAAATCATTTTCTTTTCACAAAATGCCATGGAATTTTAAAAGAAAAGGATTTTTTTGAAAATAGTCATTAAATCTTGTAGATTATGATTAATGAAAATAAGGTTTTATGAAACCGTAAAAATATGTTCATGTCATATAAGTTAAAAAAACATTCTTCTAGTACTTTTGCCGAAAAAGTAAAAAAGTACCTCGTATGGTAAACAAAAGAAATATTACTTCCATACGATGTGGTAAAATTAAAAAAGTGTAAAAATATATTTAATCATACATGGAAGAAAAGTAAACTTTTTATGAAAACATTTTGAGAACATGTGGACATGGATAATTAACATAACCCCAGTAAATACTTACAAATAAATAATGTCGGATAATAATGAGATTAGAATAATTATCCATTACAATGATATTTTTGTAAATAAAATAGATAACTTATGTTTATTCACAATAAGGTAACATAAATAATGTGTAAATTCATGATAAGATATAAAAATTCATTTCTCACATAATCAAATAATGACATAAACAACAAAGAGAAGATCAACCGAAAGAACAGAAATTGGGTTAATTAGTTCCCTTACCTCGTGTCCGACTTGACTCGATTGTTCATTAATCTCCAGAATAATAAACCAAAGTTAGTTTTTACTTGCTTAAGAAAATTTTTAATGTTTATTATTCTTTTTATATCACTTATTACCAGGTTATAAACATTATGTAACCATTTAAGTTATTAACATTCGTTTTATCGATAATTGGTTCTATTGTCAAAAATGAACTTCTTATAATTACATGTTGTTCATGTGGTCAAAGGTTCATTATATCCAGAATTATATTTATGATTTATATATCATATAAATCATATATATCCAGAATATAGATTTATTTATAACAGTACATAACATATGGAGGTAAGAAATGAAATACATCGTTTATTGAGATGGTAAGTTGTACGTACGAATGAAAGCTACTTTCATTTATATTTCTTATTTTAATGGAATTAAAACATTATTATACATTTTTATATTATAATTACTGTATAATATCATGTATAATATCATTAAATCCATCCTTTACACATCCCACATAAGGCATTAACGAATCACATCACTTTAAGTGGGTGGTAGTCCACACTTCCACAAATGAGATTATCGTATTTACCCACTATGGAAACCATAATGGCTTGATATAATTGGGAATTAAAGAAGAATAACGAAATCATAAACGTAATATATATCATATATAAATATATTTCCATCATAATGGACACCATGAGAGGCGGTAGGAGAAAATTGAACAATCATCTTTTCATGAGGCCCCAGTTTTCCATCCACAGAAACATTATGTTCTTCATCCATTAGATGGAGGTGTGTCTAAGTGTAGTTCGAATGCTTCTCATAAAAAAATCCTAGTATTTTGGGGATACTGTTTTTGTTACAATATAATGGATTAAAAAGAGTTTAGGTGTTGGAGAAGTATAACAAAAGATAATAATTTAAGGGAAACTGTTACATTTCATTTGGGTAACTTCATTTGGTTTGAACCTAAAGGACTTCTTGAAGTGACTTCTGCCTAAGGTAAGGCTTCTAGGGGGAGGATAGTGATTTAGGAAGTATAATTTGGCAGATTTTGGATGAGAAAAATGGCTTGAGAGGTGTGAGTAATTGGATAGAAATGGTCTCCATTTATAATGGGGAGGAGGGGCTCTTTTGGAAAGTGTGAAAATATTATTTTATTATAAACTTATCTTCTGTTTCAAAAGGAAAAAAATCATTAAAGATTAATATAAGATGACTCGTGGTCGAAATAAAATCATCCAATCATAATTAGAAATTTTTTGGATAATATTTTAATCATTATAATCTTATTTATTTAATTCATTTATTAATGAGGTAAATACGGTATCATTATTATGTCATGAATAATTTAATTTATTTGATTTCTAAATACAATTAAAAAACTACCACCATGTAGTAAATATATTTAGATTTCCAATGAATATTTATAGTTGAAAAGATTATTTATATAACCCCAAATAAAAATTAATTACTAAAAGTTTTTTGTTAATGTCAATTTTGTCTTTTCAATAAATTAATTAATCCAAATTGTCATTATTAGTACCAAGTGGCTCAATGGGGTCCCAAAATTGACCCATGGATGCCCATGGTCAGCCAGTACTAATTCAATAAGGTTAGGACAAGTGTTAAGTTAATTTGGAATTATTATAATATTCTTTTAACGTTGAATAACCCTATTTACCTTTCACCACGTTAAATAATATTCAAAAGTTACTATTCACCAAAAATTATTTTCATCTTATTGAACGACATTCTACTTCTTGATAACAACCATGTGTGTTGGATTTTTGAAATTCAATTAACAGAAGTTGTAAAATGTCATTTAAATGAAAGAGTCAGTTTTTTAACTACCACTAAGTGGTTTCACTATTCATCTAAAATTGAAGTTTTTCAAAAAAATACCAAAAATTCAGCCTAAGTAATATTTGATATTCTGAATTCAAAAATGATGTCTATTTATCCATATTAAAAACATGTAACTGGCATTAATTAATTTTAAAAGTAATTCCCTTTATCAAAACAAATAGCATGTTTTTAAGATACAATATCTATCAAAAGATCGACACTTGTTTATGTCCAATTTCAATGTGAAATTAATTACAATGATCAACATTGGATTAAATGGTAAAAATATATTCTAATTACACTTTAAAACTAATTAAAAAGATATTCTAACCATATAAATTATTGCGATGAAAAAAGTTGTTTTTAATTAAAAAATAGCGTGTTTTTACTATTCATTAAAATATGAAACTTATCTGAATAATATGAAAATTTTATTCAAATTAAATTTTTATATCCTGATTCCAAGGAAGAATTTTTTTTCGTTAAATTGAACTTATAAACATGTCATAAACTAGATTTAAAATGGTTTTTCCATCAAAAGGCGGCAAAACTGACTCGGGGTGTTACATTCAACCCCCCTTAAAATTAATTTTTCCCTCAAAATTCGTCAGGGGTATAAATGGTTTATTACTTGAGATTTTCTTTTATATAAATTCACATCTTAAAAAGGAATACTAAAAATTAATTTTAAAAAGTGAAGTATGAAACATAATGGTTACCCAAATTAACTCATCACTGGGTTTCCATATAGGATAACATAGGTGAAAATATGGATATGGAGGGGAAATCTAACCATCATGTTCTGATGAAGAGGGGTAGAAGAAATGGCTATGAAAAATTCAACAATCACAAATCCATAAATTTGTGATGATCTAAGATACCATCTGAATCATCAGATATGAGGGAAATAAGAAAACATTTTTGGTTTTCAAGATCATTTCCCTAATGTTGAAATAATTGGAATTAGAAGAAATACATTCTTGATTTTGGTACAATCTCACCGTTGGTTGTTCCTTGAACAATTTCCACTATATCACTTAAAGAAGTGAATTTCAGTTTTTCATTCGTGAAGTGTTAGCAGATCATGTAATAGAATGATAGGTCATTCCATCTGTCTCAAACAAATGGTTAGCATAAGTCCATCTATAGTGAGATTAATCATATATGGTTCTTAAAATGGACTTATACATCATATATGATGCCACATAAAAATTTAAAACTAATTTATACTAACAATTGTCTTCCTGTAGGCCAGTGGTAGGCGATAAAGGCATGTCACACTTTGGTTGTGTGTTCGATTCTCACAGCCTTGTCCGACACAACGGGTTGTTGCCCATCCTGTAGGATTTCCTTTTTTCTAAAACTATAGTATTATAACATCCCAACAATAATATAAAAAAAATTCTATCCTTAAACAACAGTATCTTATATCTAACTTAATTCATTCCAATATTTAGTCATATCCAAAATATTTTCGTCTAAGCTCAAAGTATAAAGAAAACAATTACTTGAAAGGTCACATAACAAACACATGAATACCATCATTTATCCCCCATATATCATAAGATATATCTTTTTGATCGCATTCCAAACAAGTTAATACCTTTATCATGTATTATTTTGAAATATGAATTACCATAGAACCTTAGTGAAAACATGAATTCTGTCAAAATTTAACTCTTCCCACATAACAAAATCCCAAAATTTCTATATACTCAAACCATGATATCACTTTTTCCTTACATCAGTCATGAGCTCATGAATACTTTAAAAAAATTCATTTTCTCCTTAACCCTTCATTATGTTCATATCATCTAGTTTCCAAAAATATTTCAATCAATTTTCATGGTTACCAGTATCATAAAATTATTGAAAACCACAATAGACTAATACAAAAATATTCTAATATACCATAAAAGTACCTCAAGAACATTATTCTTGAATACAAATATATAAACACTTCAGTCCATATTATTCAATGATTTTCATGGAATAAGTCCTTCCTTGATTTAGAAGTAACCTCTTAGGTAAGGGCGTTGAGTTGGTTAATTCCCATGTTCTCCACAAATAATACATTGAACTCCATAACATTATGTAACTCTATGAACCTTTTTTCCACACAGATAACATCTTCCCCTCCATTCGAGGTATTCCTCAAGGTTCTTCTTCACTTCTTCATGATATTTATAAAGCTTCATCTTCCTTCCTATATGTTCCTCTTCATGAGAACATGTTTAAAATTTCATCTTCCTATCATTTGATGACTTAGGAATACCACCAAAGTTCACCTTGTTAATCATATATCGTGATGACTAATTCTGAAAAATCACAATATCTTTCTCTCTAGGCATTACATGATTTTGTTGATCACAGTTATTAATTTATCTATCAGAATCAATGTTAACTGAATTCCTTCTCATTTCACCCATTGTCTAAAACCATAAACCATAGTGTAAGAAACATTTAAAATATCTAGGAACCACATAATCATTAAATGTCACTTATGGGATGTCTAACTTATCACACATTCCCATGATACCTTAGGTTCACCCTAGGTTATTCATGATTGTCAATATAACTCTTGGACTGTAACCTATAGTTACACTAATCCATAAGGACATCCCTAGTCATACCTTAGAAATATATCTAGGGATCTCACTAAAGTTTTCACATCCTAGTTTCCAATGGTTAACTAAATCTTTCCTCTAATACCAAATGTAACGGTCTAGAATTACTTCAAGTGGAATATAATTGACACTAATCAGGGAAATCCATGGGAGGCTATGACCCCTGCACCGGACACAACACCATCCCTAGTGGCGTCCATTTCCTCACGAAGCCCTTGGGTAGAGAGCCATGCTTCTTCCAACGCTCACATGTTAGAGTTCCCAAGGATCGGATACATTCCAACCTCCTTTGCCTCTGATACAAACTGTAAATACCCAAATCTTGACGTAAATGGACATTACATTACTTTTGTGGAATAATTAATAAATAACAAAAACCAACACACAAGGACCGTTATAGTTTAGTGTCTTTTGAAACTCAGAAAATAATATTCTAATCATGGTGAAAGATCTTCAACATCTCCCATAAAGATCTTCCCTTTTTTTCATACCTAAAACCTTTCTTTATATCTTGGGGAAAATAAAACATATACAGGGTGAGCTCAAATGCTCATTAAGGGTAATCATGGAGAAAATAAAACAAACAATATATATTTTAACATCAAAACATGAGCATAATGTTTAAACATCAAAATCTTGAGCTGTGAAATAAATCTTGGTAGTACGTAAGGAATAGATCATAATGGATCATCAATAATGATAAAATAGAATGGGAAAAAAACATGTAATTGTGGAAATCCATTAATTAAATGATATTCTTTCCATAGTATCCAAGGCATTACTGCCAAGACCATCTTAGTGGATGAAGTCCTTTTCTGAATTGAGTTCACTCCTCATTCCAGTCCTGTAAAACTGAACCAGATTCACTTACAATTCCAGCCATGTCTATATCATGAGATATAAATCATTAACAAATGAATTGGAGGGATATATAAGTCCCACCCATATCATAATAAAATCATTCTTAAGTGTTCCACAACATAAACATAAATCATTCATCATAACCCAAGAATAAAATGGGTTTCATAAACATCATCACATCATAACATAATACATATAAAACAAATAGATATCATTTCATCATAAGAAAAGTGAAACCATGTAAATCATAGAGAAATTATTCTTGAAACATATATATATGAAATAATGATGACTTATATGGAAAATGGTTTTGATAAAACACTTGAAATGAATTTTTGAGGAAAATATCCTTTCTTCTTCAAAATCATTTTCTTTTCACAAAATGCCATGGAATTTTAAAAGAAAATGATTTTTTGAGAATATTCATTAAATATTATAGATTAAGATTCATGAAAATAAGGCTTTATGAAACCGTAAGAATTTTTTCATGTCGTATAAGTTAAAAAAACTTTTTTCTCGTACTTTTTCCTGAAATTTCAAAAAGTACCTCGTATGGTAAACAAAAGAAATATTCCTTCCATACCATGTGTTAAAAAAAAGGGTAAAAATGACTTTAAACATACATGTATGAAATGTAAAAATTTTATGAAATTTTTTTTAGAACATATGGACATGGATAATAAAAATAACCCCAGTAAATACTTACGAATAAACTATCTCAGATAAGAATGAGATTGGAATAATTATCCATTAAAAATAAATTTTTGTAAATAAAATATATCACTTATGTTTATTCACTCTAAGGTCACATAAAGAAAGTATAAATTCATTATAAGATATAAACATTCATTTATCACATAATCAAAGAACGACATAAAAAACAAAGAGAATATCAACCCAAAGAACGAAATTTGGGTTAAGAAGTCCCCTTACCTCGTGTCCGACTTGACTCGATCATTATTTAATCTTCTGAATAATAAACCAAAGTAAATTTCTAATTTCTTAAGAACCTTTTTGAAGTTTATTATTCCTTTTATATGAATTATTACCATGTTATAAACATTATGTAACCATTTAAGTTAATAACGTTCGTTTTGTCGATATTTGGTTCTTGAGTCAAAAATGTACTTCTTATAATTACATGTTGTTCATGTGGTCAAAGGTTCATTATATCCAGAATGATATTCATGATTTATATATCATATATATCATATATATCCATCATATACATGTATTTATAATAGTACATAACATATGGATGTAAGAAATGAAATGCACCGTTCATGGAGATGATAAGTCGTACGTACGCATGAACGTTGCTTTCATTTATATTTCTTATTTTAATGGAATTAAAACATAATGATTCATAGTTATATTACAATTCCAGTATAATATCATATATAATGTCATTAACTCAATCCTTTATACATCCCACATAAGGCATTGACGAATCACGTCACTTTAAGGGGGCGGTACTCCGCACTTCCTCAAATGAGATTATCGTATTTACCCACTATAGAAACCATAAAGGCTTGATATAATTGGAAAGTAAACAAGAATAAGGAAATAACAAACGTAATATATATAATATATAAATACAGTGACATCATATTTTCCACCATGAGAGGCGGTAGGAGAAGATCAAACAATCATCGTTTTGTGAGGCGTCAGTTTTCCATCCACAGAAACATTATGTTATTCATCAGTTAGATGGTGGTGTGTGTAATTTTAGTTCGAATAATTCTCATAAAAACATCCTAGTATATTGAGGATACTGGTTTTTTTACAAAATAAAGGATTAAAAAGAGTTTAGGGGTTGGATAAGTAGAATAAAAGAAAACAATTTAAGAGAAACTGTTACCTTTAATTTGGGTAACTTCATTTGGATTGAACCAAAAGGACTTCTTGAAGTGCCTTCTACCTAAAGTAAGGATTATAGGGGGAGTAGAGGGATTTAGGGAGCTTAATTGGGAAAATTTTGGATGAGAAAAATGTCGTCAGAGGTGTGAGGAATTTGATAGAAATGGTCTCCTTTTATAAAGGGAAGGTGGGGCTCTTTCGGAATGTGTGAAAATATTATTTTATTATAAAATTTTCTTCGGTTTCAAAATGTCCAAAAATAATTAAATATGAAGATAATATGACTCATGGTCTAAATTAATTATCCATTAATAATTGGACATGTTTATGATAATATTTTAATTATTATAATCTTATTTATGTAAGTCATTTATTAATGAGGTAAATACTGCATCATTATTGTGTCATGAATAATTTTATATATTTGATGTCTAAAAGATATTAAAAAAATACCACCATGTTGGAAATATTTTTATCTTTCCAATGAATATTAATATTTTAAAATATAATTTATATACCCCCTTTTAAAAATTAATTATTAAAATTGTTTTGTTAATGTCAATTTTGTCTTTACATTAAATTAATTATTCCAAATTGTCATCATCACTAACAAGTGGCTCAATGGGTCCCAAAATCGACCCAAAGATGCCCATGGTCGACCACTACTTATCCAATAAGGTTAGGAAAAGTGTTAAGGTAATTCTTAATTATCATAATATTCATTTAACCTTGAATTACCCTATTTATCTTTAACCGCGGTAAATAAAAGTCAAAAGCTAATATTCACCAAAAATTATTTTCACCTTGATGAACCAAATTTTACTTATTGATAACAACTATTTCTGTCGGATTTTTAAAATTCAATTCACAGAAGTGGGAAAATTTCATTTAAATGAAAGAGTCAGTTTTTTAACTACCATTATGTGGTTTCACTATTCATCAAAAATTGGACTTTTTCAGAAAAATACCTAAAATTCAGCCCAATCCATATTTAATATTCCAAATTCAGAAATGATTTGTATTTTTCAAAATTCAAAACATAGAATTTGCATTAATTAATTTTAAAAGTAATTCCTATTATCAAAAAATAGTGTGTTTTTATGAAACAATAATTATCAAAATATCAACACATATGTCCAATTTCAAAGTGAAATTAATTTCAATGACCAAAATTGGATTAAATGGTAAAAATATATTCTAATTAAACATTAAAACAAATTAAAAATGTAATATAACCATATAAATTATTGTGATGAAAAAAGTTGTTTTTAATTAAAATATAGCGTGTTTTTACTATACATTAAAATATGAAAGTTATCGGAATAATATGAAAAATTCATCCAAATTATATTTTTATATCCTGATTCCAATGAAGAATTTTATTTTCTCAGATTAAACTTATAAATAGGTCAAAAACTATATTTAAAATGGGT
This sequence comes from Viscum album, assembly GCA_963277665.1. Taxonomy (NCBI): domain Eukaryota; kingdom Viridiplantae; phylum Streptophyta; class Magnoliopsida; order Santalales; family Viscaceae; genus Viscum; species Viscum album. The sequence continues at coordinate 1,474,145,512 of OY728152.1, read as the reverse complement.
GCGCCATCAAAAGGCGACAGAACTGCATTTTTTTAAAAATAATTATTTTACCCAAAACAAATTATTCTTTTCTTATACCACGTTATAGAAAATATTTAAGATGAATAATAATGTTATAAAATTCAAAATTTAGTTCACACTATTTATAACGGCTAGTCCATAATAATATTATAACAATATATCGTTGTTTTAGTGAAACCCGGTATTGCGTACAACACATGCTATAGAGGAAGGTTGTGATTGCATGTAATGTAAGCCAAGTCAGGGTTGCTGTAGTGCTAGAATCCTTTTGTGTTTCATATAACAAAATAAAACCATATTTCATTTATAAATTTTATATATATATACACTCAACGTTGCATTGTATAACTACAATCATACAAACTTGAAATTGTGTTTAACACGATCCAAGATTAGTGTTGCGTATACTACAAGCTAATACGATGTTGCATATATTGAAAGATAATATTGGTGTTGTGTACAACATAAGATATGAATTAAATTAAAAAATATATATCTCATAAAATCTCAGGATGTTACACCTATACCTCTTATTGTAGCACCATCTCCCCGAAGTTCAGAGACTTTCGCAACATCCCTCTGAGAGTTCCTCTGATTGGGTCTACCAACATAGAATCTATTTCTATCCCCTAATATTTAAAAATATGGGCATAGCCCAATCTCTGATTGATATTTTTTGGGAGTATGTTCCCTTCCCCAGGATAAACATAGACAACGGTGTTAGGTCTGTAGTGTTCTATCATTCAATGTAGTGATAGATGTGGAGAGTGATGTGGATGATAATGTAGAAAATCATGTAGGGTGAGCTGAATGATCAATTAGGTAAACATTGATTCATCTTCCCCACTCATAGCTATGATTTTTTTTGAAAATTATGCACTTCATTATTAGGTAAAGGAGGTTATCTCTATATGAGAATAGAAGAGGTCTCTAGAGTCAAGGGTTGCACCTATTAAGGATGCCTCTTTGGTGAATCTGAATTAGTGTGACACTATGAATGAAGATACTAATGTTGTGATGGTGTCTTCTACTCACAATGATGAAATTAATACTGGGAAACACCAAACTAGTCATCTCTTCTCTCAGATTAATCATCTTCAGTCTGAAATTGACCCTCTTCAGAAAAAACTATCTCAGTTTTAGTATGTGTTCCATGTGCTGGGGAAGACCATGGTGGAGAAACAAGGACTCCTATAAATGATATAGAAACCCCTATATTATGTATTTTCCAATTATTATGAGATATAATGTGATGCGGAGGTAGAGACCAAACCCATCGATTAATTTCAAAAATATTTAGCCTTATTGGAATGAAGACTTGTTGATCTTAAAGATGCATATGAATGGATGTTGGGATGATTGTAGGATTTTAAACCATATATGGACTCTTTCATTTATAGGAGTGGATTTTACATGGGGAGAAACCTTATTTTATATGGTATCAATGGATATTTCTTCCGAAAATTACATGGCATTTTATAGATTCTTCTTAATGATCTAATACTATGTGAATCACCAATAATACCCCTCATATACTTTATATTGAAGGAACTAGAATTCTTGGAATTGAACGTAGAAATTTTAATTGATTTTCGTTGAATAATTGTGAATTCCCACCCACATGAGACACCTCATTGGAAATAGTTTACTGTTATTATTAGATCACATGATGTCTAAACAGACCAATGGGAAAAATATAAACCTTAGAGGTACTGTGCTATATTATTTTATAAATATAATAGATTATGTGACCATGGATTGATGATGCTAATCCCATATTGTGAAACTCATAATCTCCTAAATACTAGGGTTATTTCATTCTTCTGTTTAGGGTTTTTTTCTTGGACCTTCCACCACATTAGTTTAGGGTCTTTTATATCAGATCAGACATCACATTATTTTAAGATCATTTAGCTTGGAAATGATATTTATTTATTTTAAGGTCACTTTTCATAGAACATATATCATTTTAGTTTAATTTATTTTAGCTTATTAACCATATTATATATGTTAAAGTTCTTTTAGCTCATCCTTGATATTGGTTTTAATGGATTTTAGCTCGAACTTGATATTTCATTATTTAAAGGACTTTTATCTTAGACCTAATATTGCTTTAATTTATGGTCTTTTTTATCAGACCTAATATTTCTTTAGTTTAAGATATTTTAGCTTGAAACATTCTTATGATAGTGGGATATGGTGCAAATGTGCCATGAGTGACCAAAAACACACTAAGGAGATAGGGTTTGTTGTGGTGTCGGTGTGAATCATGAGGATCTAAATGCCCTTTTTGTAATGTGAAAAATTCGGTGGATGGCTATATTTTCATATGCCGCATCCAAGGGCTTGTATTCATAATAAAGACAGGGGTCTATGGATGCCCTATATATTTTCAAGGGGCTATAGAGAATTTATGGTGGTTATATTTATGGGGATGAAATACTAAGGATACAAGGTCCTCCTGAATATTTTGGGTATGGATGATGTAAATCATAACCTCAAAGATGGATTCCCTGAATATGAGATGATGTAGACATGTTGATTATTTCCATTGAAATTATGAGATTATATGTAACAAGATAGTGTTACAATGGATTATTGGGATTTAAGACCCTTTTCGGAAAGGAGAAGATGAATTTTATTTACTAGCTAACTACCTTATTTGTTAGTTTCATGGAAAGCGAAATACGTTATCCACTTGATTCAAAGGGATATTAAGGTTTTTCTATAGACTCAAATGTTGCAATTATTAGGTGGGGTATGGAATGAAAGCTCTCAAGGAAGGGTTCTGAGACTCTAGGGTGATTTTCTCTTATATTATAAAGCTTTGGACTTATGCCCTATGAATTCAAATCACAAGATGTGGGCTACCAGAGGTTCAATAATGGAGTTACGTATTATGGAATTGAGAAAATTTACAAAACATAGTGACAAAATGTTGATGATTTTGAATCAAATTGGATAGTTAGGTGTGGGGATGGTGATTCATGACCCACAAATCTCGATCCAGGAGTATGATATGGGATATTCAAACACAGAGGAGTTCAGACAGTTGAGGTGTTGAGTAATGTCGGGATGATGTCAAGTCTCATTAGTATTGAAATTTCTTTTTTTAGAGAGAATATTTTGGTTGACATCCATAGGTGAATATGCAGGAGCCATATGAAATCATGCATAGTGATGAAAAGGGTATGTGATGCTGAATAGCCTTCCCAAGGGCCATGGAAGGTTATGGTGATTGGAGACACCCAAAATTATGATTTATGTTCTACAGAAGGTTTAAAATCCAAGGATGGGTGATGTATGCTAGAATTTATATCATTTCCTAATGAACATATTCTCATGGTGAGGTTATGTGAATAATCGTTGCTCTAATTGTTTCTAGAACAAGGGGTCTAAATAGAATAGCTTGGATTTTAATTGGGATATAAATTAGAGATTATGAGATTTATGGATTATTAATTTGTGCCTTTATTTTTTCTAAACTCTAGAGATGACGAGTTTATGAGGAAAAGACTCAACTATTTTTTCTTTGACTGAAGCTCAGACAGTTTAAGGTCACGACTCACATGGACTTGATGTGGAGGATGGTACACAGGAGCCTAATTTTGATATCTAGTTTTAGGAGTACTCTAACATCTTTTTGAGGGGGAGGTGGAAATGTTTTAAACCAAATATCTAGGTCCTTGAATCATGATTGATGATATGGGACAGTCACAACAAAATTATTACCGAGACACTGAGGTGTTCAGTTATTCCACAATTATGACGTCACATCTTTTGAGGATTGGAATTTCCCATTATAGTGTGGAACATTGGGTTTATGGACATTGGAACATATGATGGAGACCTAGGTATGCATTCATACTCATGAAAAGGGTCCTTGAAGATGGAAATCATTTTCAAGGGCCATGGAAGTTTTTAGTGAGCTCAGACACCCCAATCATTTAGTGTGGCTTGTGGGCTTGGGGTGCTTCATAATATGGGGAAAGCACTTCATTATTTAGTCATGTGAGGTAAGGATATTTTTTTCCATTAGTAAGGAGAGATTATTGTTGATGGATTACCTAGATTATAATCATGTGGTGGGGACATGCCTCCATGCAGTTTAACATCAGGTGGTAAGGATGTACATCTATGCAGTTTCATGTCATATAGTAAGGATATACTTTCATGAACATAAACGTCATGTGGTAAGGATTTAATCCCATGAATTTTAACATTATGTGGTATGGTCTTGGGGGAACCAACATGAATGTGGGAGGATGTTCCTAATGGTCCCAATGATTGGGACTTCGGCATCACTACATATATCATGAGGATGAGAATCAAGCCACACATAGTTCTTGAAGAGGAAATAAACTATGAAGGTCAGACCCATATATATATATATATGTGGGATTTATTTTCAATGACAATTGAAATTAGGCCTATGGATAGATATCTAGGTTTCATTACAGATCTCAAGATTCTAGGAATCAAGAAACATATATTTCTTTGAGTTCTATGTAGTTTAATGTCATGTGGTGAGGATGAGGGAAGACCCACAAGAATTGGTCAGATAATTGTGGTTGGGACCAATGATAGATGCATGGAAATCACAATGTCTCTAATAGAAAGTGATAATCAAACCAAATGATGGTCTTATAAAATGGGTTAGTTTAATTCCATGCGGTATGGATGAGTGCCTGTCAGGGTAGGTATGCCTTGTTATAGTGGGAAAGCCATCATCATGATTCCTAAGCCCACATGAGCCATGCTCTGTATGAGAAATAAATAATGAAAACGGGCCCATGGAGGACCAAGGAATCATGATTCATCATATTTCTAAACCACTATATAGGATCATGGTGTCCCTTGGTATCTCATTGGATATAAGAATAATAACAGGCTTAGTTCTAGAAATGATGTGCAGTTTAATGTCATGTGGTACAGTCATGGGAGACTTGATGTGAATGGAGATGGCTATCACAGATCTTTGCAGTTTTAGGTCATGAGTTAATGAAATTGGTCATGCAATATAATATCATGTGGAAGGTACTCTGATATGGCTTTTATGGTCTTTTATTCACTGATGTGATGGTCATGTTTTGTACCTATACACCATGCTTGTGACGGTGAGCCCATTCCATGATTTCTAATATCAAGAGTTTTATGCTCAATTTGAGAAATAACGAAGGGCGCTGGTTTCCATAAAATACATATATAGAATAGTGTACAACAAGAGATTTTTATATCATGTAGTGTCTGGACAATGATATAGGACTGCGACATCCTTAATTATCCCAGGAGGGTAAGAATCATTCCATATGTTGTTATAAAAGAACCTTTTAGTTTAGCATCACGTGGTAAAGACTTGGTCGTGATATTTAACTTCATGTGGATGGGATAATTGATTACCTATTATGATGGGGAACTATGGATCCTTTCTGTATTATGTCATATCGTAAGGAGAAAAGGCTTAATGTTATTTAATGTCTTGATTCTAGGACAAAATCCATACAGTTTATCATCATTTAGTCAAGATTATCCTATATAGTTGTACATCATGTAGTTAGGATGATCATGTATAGTTTAATATCATGTAGTTAGGATGATTGACTAGGATTACATTGATGTGGATTCCCCTTTTCCAATAGCTATGCAATTTATATCTTATGAAATATCACATTGGTATATGTTCTGATATGCTCCCCATACATTGTGTCCAACTAGTATGATTCATTATGATACACCTTATATATTACACAAGGTTCTTCCCACTTGGATTCCTACAATGGGGGTGTCATTAATAGTGTCATTGGGGTTCAGAGAGCAAGAAATAGCTCCCCATGAAGTAATGAGAAGAGGAGAACCTTTTTTTAAGGCTTGCACTATCCAACACTGATAAATCTATAGATTGTGCTATGTGCACAACACTTCTCAGATATCCAGTCTAAATCATCCGAACAATTTTGGTATTTTTCATTACCTGAGAGCTGTCCACAAATGGATATCTATAGTGAGTGAAACTAAACATTAAAGGGTACCAATACTCAATCCCATTCACTGGTGAATAATAAATTTCTTGTATATTAGTACATGTGGCTGTATGGTAGGACTATAAATATTCGAGGAGGTTATTTGGGGGAAACATTTAATACTTATTCACCATATTCCTGAGTATGTTTTATAGATTCTTATTGAAGGTCTCTATCTATCCATTTTCTTCTATGTGATATTGGTAAGAGTGATTAGACTCAATGTCGTACTCCTGGTATAGCTTTTTCTACTTTATAGAATAAATGTTGGTGTCATTATCTGTAAATATTTTATGTGGGAATCCAAACCTTGTAATGATATCTGAAATTAAAAATAGGATGATTTTATTCGCCCTAAATTCCTTATGGGGTATTGCCTCACCCCATTTGGAAAATAATTCATTAACAGTATGGTTGTTCATGAACTTCCTGGTCGTGGTTGAGGGATATGGCCCCACAAAATCCATCCCAAAAATGAAATGTTTCTTGAAATATTTAGACATATGTAGAAATTATGGAGGTTGATAGATTAAATACATATAAATTTGTAATGAATTACATTTCATAGTAAAGTCTAGGTATTATTGTGTCATGGTTGTCTAGTAATATCATGTATCTTCCTGATTTTGTTGGTGAGCCTGTTTCCGGTTTGATGGCCACCGTAGTATCACACATGAAATTCTTCCCTGATTGTGTGAACATCTCCTTCAGCTATTCACATGATGAGAATTTTGTCAAATCCATGTTTTAGATCTTTTTTCTCATTTGGGCCATCCTTCAATTTGATGTTTGTTTCATGGTGCCAAATTTTTTCCCTTTTGGCATGATCTTCCAGGAGAGTCCCATCTCGAAGACATCTGATTAGAGGATTTCTCTATCTAGAGGTGGTCACTAGTTTATCATGCACAAGGATGGTGATAACCATATTGAACTATTCCATATCACATATGACGATCAAAGCCATTATCCTTCAATGAATAATATGGAATGTTGCTACATCCTGATCAGGGTCAGCCAGGATGACAACTTCATTAACCAATGTGCCTACTTGAGAATTCCATGATCGGGAACATAATGTAGTTTGGGCACAAAGGTGAATTTTTTCATCAATCCCCTTAAGTTTCGAGTGTGGGGTCAATTTCCTATTTTTAGATGACACAATCTCCATTAATCTTATTTATCAATAACTCCAAATACTCTTTGATGTTCAGGTAGGCTATTTGTAGAAGAATGTCTAGTTTCAAGCTAGTAATGAGAGGTTGTAATTTTTCCTTGTTGTTTATATATCCTTAAGATAGTGAGAAATATTAGGGAATGATTTCCCTGTCTGTAGAGATGTATATAATCTCCAAACCAACCTGGTTCTGCTATGAGTTCTCTATATATATGCCAGAAGGACTCTGGGAGGTTCCATCAAATTACATCTTCCATGTCCCGTGAGTTTCATGGGAATATAAGTGTTCTTTATCTAAGATTTTAGTGTCTTCCAGTGTAATTTTTGGGGAAGGTTCTTCTATAAGGAAATCACTCAAGTATTCCCCTATTAAGAACTTTTTTATGTGAACTGGATGTCATATTGCTGAGGAATGACCACCCATCTACCCAAGTTCCTAGTCAACATTAGACATATAAAGACGTACCTTAGCGGATCAGAATGGGGGAATAATTGGACTTTCTGTGGTTGAAAGTAATGCCTTAGATTTTTCGTTGTGAATATGAGGGATATGAATTCTTCTTGACATTATAGTATTGATCCCCAGTACCTAGAATCATCTGGATAAGGTAATAGAGACTATTATCTATTCTCGTATCATTTTTTTGGCACGAGGGGTGTGCTCAAATAGCATTACATGGAAGACAGATATAACTTTCTACCAAGGGCATCCGTACTAGGGGGTGTAGCGGGTATTTTATGGAATTTTAAGGATTTTTGGAAATCACCACCCCATTGGTAGGTGATTCACTTCTTCATTGACATAGTATAGGGGATATAATTTTTGGCAAAGTAGGCAGTGAATTGATGAATGTAGGTTATGTCCCCTGCAGTTCCCTCAGTTCTTCAAGACTCATGGGGGTGATGTTTCTAAGATAGTGCTAAAAATTTCTTGGTCGATCTAAATTCCATGGAAGTTTACCAAAAATCCATTTATCCTTTTTAATGTTACCCCAAAAGTGCATTTTAGTGGATTCTTATTCAGGCTGTGTAGTCACAGCTTGTCAAAAATTGTCTGAAGGTCAATTATGTGGTAACATATCTTTCAATATTTAACTACATGGTAATCGACATATCATTCAATTGTATTTAAAAATTATTTCTTAATTACATGGTTCATGTAATCCTGATATATGGTACCATGATTATTCAAACCAAAGGGCATGACATCATTACAAAAGATACCTTGAGGTAATAAGAATGTAGTGGATTATTCATCCATAGGGTGTATCTTTATCTGATTGTACCCTAAGTAACCTTTTTAGAAAGAATGCTTCTGGAAGACTTCATTTTCATCGATCAAGAGTTACGTGATTAGAAATGGGATGTCTTATATTGGGAAATGTCAATTAAGGTGTTTGAAATCAAGGGAATCCATAGTATTCCCATTCTTCTTCTTGACAAGGATTGTGTTTACAGCCCAAATCAAATATTGAACATCTATACCAATTTTTGATTCAATAGACTTGTCAAATTTCACCTATATATTGGTGGAATGAGAGGGGTGTGTCCACATGGCTACCTTCTTTAAGCCTATATGCTCTTCTGGTAACCCGAGATGGTGCATAGCCACATTTTAATTTTGCGTATGGATTTATTTTACTTCTATGTGAACGCATATCAATGCTTCTTCATAAATGAATTTTACATATCTTTCTATTATACAATAATGGAGACACTAATTAGGGTACTCCTCAGGTCTTCCAATCATCCTTGGTTTATCTATCAGAGTTCATCAATGGTAGTGGAGATGCATACCTCAAATGCTGGAGGTGAATTCTAAGGTTAGCCTCATATTTTTCCATCTCTATCCCTGTGGATTTATTCTCAGATGGAGATAGAAATATATAGTATTCCCCACCATTTTCATGGGGAGAGAGGCTATTAAGATAGGCATTATCACACCTTTTGACTATGTCACTATAGAGAGATGTTGGGGCAGGTGGTTCTCAATGCTTTCACTATGGACATGAAGTATTTTAACCTCTTGGATTTGAACTGTGACTTCGACAATGTTAATGGGGTAGAATATAATTTCCATCGTTCATACTCTATGGATTCACATGGGTAGTACCTAGGCTATTGGGAGTAGCTAAAAGTGTATCATCATCCATTATTGGTTTTTTCCTCCTATTTTATAAAAATTTTCATCGGTATATGTGGCCCCACTGTTCTTAAAGGGAGCACTATCACCATGTTGTATGCCGACTATTCCATTAGTGGGATATACCAGACAAAAATGTAATGTTGAAGTTATAACTAGGTATATATGAAGACAAGGCCATATGAGTAGGACATTATATGAAAAGTCTTTCTAGATTACCATAAACATGACATCTGATGTATGATCCACCAACTGGGTTGTGAGATTAATTTTATTGAGAGTACATTTCTCACATTTATGAAAACCATGAATTGGTAGCTTAGTGTGAGACACGTCCTCTATACCATATCCCCCACATCATAGGGCTAGGAGTGGGATAAGATAGATCATAGAACCACTATCCATCATATCCCTATATACAATGGAATTATTGAGTATGCCTAATACATATAGGGGCATGATGTTCCCCTGAAGGGTCACTTCTTTATCTTCACCAGTGAATGAGATGGAAACAATACATTCTGATGTCTTGTTGTCTTCTATGTAGTCCTTGGATGTAGCATATTCTATCTCAAACTCTTGTCGGGTCAGGATGGCTTCAACAAGTGCCTCATAGAGTTATTTTGAAATATCACGTGCATCAAGAATTGAGAGCTTCTATAGTACTATTTTAAGGTATATTACAACATTATACTTTTGTGCTAATGGTAAGTGCTTTCCAACATTTTTATTCTAATGGGATTACTGATGAGGAGCCAGGGTGCTTTGGAAAGATGAACCTAAATATTGTACAACGATTAAGGGAGAATTGGTTACCGTTGTCCTGGGTCACCTTGTCCCCCCCCCATTGTCTGGGATGAAGAAGATGAGCACCTATTAAGAATTCATGTAAGACGACAAAGAACATATGGATTTTGGATGGTTCTAGGACACCTCCCTACCCCTGTTGGGCTTACTGGAGCACTTTCCCATGAGCCTCGGTTGGACATGTATTTTCCATATAGGTGTGACTAGAATATTGATCCCTCCCCATATTCAATGTCCTATATATCCCTGCAATCAGTGCTTAGATCCGCACAATCCCTAGTTAGGAATTGAAAACTCACATTATGGGGAAAAATCCTCTTTGTAAAAGGGGACGGAAAAGTGTATTGCATTGATATAACCAAATATGGGTTCTTCATCCTATGAGGATTCTATTTTTTTGGGAGGTTTCCATTCTATATATTTTTAGGGAAATAAATTAGGGAGAGTTAATTCCATCTTTGGGAAAAATATGACTCTTCCTATGTTGTTTCATCCAACCTTTGGTTTTCACTCCCCCCTTTGGAATATAATTTTGAAAAATATTCCTTGGGTGGAGGAGCTACTAATGTTTTGTGAAACAAGTCTCTTCGAGTATCAGGGGCATGACCAATTATCATTCAAACGATATAGTGGTTGAATTTTCATGCAGAACTGGATGTAAACTTCTCCAATCACCCTCTTCTTATAGTTGGACCGTGGTCAGGAAATCTATCTTCTCTGGTGAATTATCTTTCACCACTAGTCTAGAATTAATAACTCCTAGAATGAGATAATTGAAGACGAAAGAGTTCTAGATATTATGACCCATTCGTTTTTGGAAATGGGAATAATCAGGTCGGTCAGTGTGATTGACCTCATCAGACATTCTAGGTTGAAGAAGTGGGAGAAATTATTTATCCATGGATTCAAAGAAACAACTGGGGACCTATTTATTCTTAAAGAAGTACACTTTAATCATCCATTTATAAAATCCTAGACAACCCTAATTTCATTTTTCATTTAGTCAGGGGAGATTCGAAAGTTGTTACTACTCAATATGAGGTATTGGGTTGTTTGAGGCCTTATTGGACATTTAGACAATTGAATTTGTCGGTTTGAGAGTGAAAGATATGGATTTCGTTTTGGATGTCCTTTTCCTCTATGTTATAGGCATGAATCGAGATTTATATGGGGCCCACTGAATGTCTTCCTCCAAATCATGGGTTGTCTAATAAAATTCATAGAATCCTCTAGTATTTTTCATTGGAACTAGGGGAGACTACAATTTATCCCTATGATATTTGGTATAGTGTTCTAGCTATTTCTCTTATGAGTGAGGGATGATGAGTGAGTAGGTCAAACCCTTTAATGTTGCTCTGGAATCAGACACCCTCTCAGTTTGATGTTTTTTTGCAGTTTTTCATGTAAAAAATCATTGTCTTCTTCAGTATAAACCTGAATTGGTAAAACAAATTATGACTGAGGTCTTCCCACCATATAATTTATCTTGTTGGAAGTCCACTATACCAAAAAAATGATATCCTAGTCAGGGTTTATATGAAACACCTCATCATGGAAAACACCTATTGACCTTGAGGGCTCATCACCGCTCCAAATACGGACATGAAGTGTGTGTTATGTTGTGTGAGGACTCCCACACCATCAAAGGAATATAAAAAAGGGTTTCTAGAGCTAGGTGGATGTGGAGTATTAAAGAACCATTTCTTATATGGCTTCCTTTCATTCTTCAAATCCACACATCACCCTTTCATGGATTCCATTTGAGTATCCAATTACTCAATGATTTTAATAGATCTTGGGGTAATAATTCTTGATGCATATCCCATCTGTAGGGAGGTTATGTGGGTTGAAAAGGTGGCCTAGCTTTCATCTCCCTCTAATATTCAATTCATCCCAGGACTGAACAATTATCCTAGTGGGGGAGAGGTTATTACCGCAAGAGAGGGAAGTCATGATTATTTTTTACATCCTCAAGTATGCGGGTATGTTTCCAAGACCTAGAGACAATTTGATATTTATAGTACACCCTTTTTGGGGGGGTCAAATGTGGTATGGATAACATTTTTCTCTTCATGGGGACGATACCACAGTGGAATGATTATCATGAGTACCTCCTAATTAAGTTGCTGAAGAGCTTGTATTTCTCTCTCATACTATGATAATTCGTCTTATGAGGAAGGAACCTCACTTATCTTGGGAGGTGATAAGGTTATGGTTGTACACTTCCCCTTGGTTGTATTCTATCAGGAAGGTGGAAACTCGATATTAAAGATTTCCATGTTTTGGAGTCGTCTTTGGTTCCTGGTACATGTAGCCTCATTTGGTACATTTAAGTCACCCTGCTACCAAGGAATGTTCTCAATATCCTAGCCCTATGTATATTCATTTTGATGAAAATATTCCTTGTTATTAGAGAAAAAATCATAGTGGAATATTAGTGAATGGTTGTCATTCCATTACTTTCGATGCAATTGGATGCTTCTATATTATCCAACTTCAGGTTATTATTCGAACCCTTTGTCACACAGATCCATTTTTCATTATGACCCCAGTGGGGTATAACTATCTTCACTCTACGTTCATTCCATTTTGGTCTATGAATAGGGACCCTGATGAATTTTCTTCTTGGGGATTCCAAATGAGTTATGACCAACATGGATTTGTCTTGTGGAGAGAGTAGACGGTGGAATATCGACCGTTGATTGTTTCCTACCAAACAAGAGAATAATGATTCCATATATGGTGGGGATGATGATGAGGATTCCCCTAGCCATGTGTGGTGGGGGTCATTTATGGTCGTAGTCAACATTTATTTGTCCTGATGTTGAGGATCCATTGTCTCTGATCAATGATTTGATGGCTCTTGGGATGGATAGGTCGGTACAATTGTCCCCATCCCAGTGGGTCAGAGATGTTATGGGATCTATAATGATGTCTCCAAGGTTCTATTAGGGGAATATGAACATAGCTATGGTGACTGATATATAAATCACTCTTGCCTAGTTGGATAGGGTTCACTTGATGCAGATACAAATCTGTAGAAAATTGTCTATGTAATTAATGATCTGAGAGGTGGAGGTAGTGTTATATATTCCCCCAACATAGTGGGATAGGTATTCTCAAAGATATATGATACTAAAACTGCAATAATGATCTTCGTGATGTTGCACCATTTGGATTTTTTAGTAATTGGGTGCAATGGTGCCTTGTGATGAGAACTGTTTCACATGGGAAATTGTTCGGGTGACCACAAATTTCTTCTCCATGTTAAATGTCTTATTATTATTTTAGGGGCCTATATTGAAGTCCTATTGGATATCCAATCTCTCATTCCATAATGTACGAGAACTGATAATGAGGATTAATTCAGTTTTAGTAATCAACTAAGCTTAAAATTACTCAGTCCCATGATCTAAACAAGGGCTATAGAATTGCAGGATGACTCACATAAGGGTATCTACTATTCCAAGTGAGTGGAAAATTTTAAAAGTCCATACATTCATCATCCATGAATACATATGCATGACATTTCTTTTCAGATCATATTTCCAAGAGTTTTGATGCAATGGCGGTAAGCATGCTGTATATTTTCACTATGAGTTTTCAGTCTCAGATCCTGATCCCAAGAGATAGTAGCTAGGTCTAGCTAAAAAAGTGTATATTGATCATCTGAATGTGACTCTCTTATCCTATATAAGAGAGATGTTGTGCCTTTATTTTTCTATGATTGGCCCATATATTCTAACATAGATAAGTCATGCACCCCTTCTCTATCTCATCTAGAATCTCATAGTCAGGGGTAATAATATGGGGAGGTTGTTTGTGGAAAACGATATCCATAGATAAATGTATTTATCCACCTAATAAAACATATATTCTTCCATCAGCTCAAAATATAGATGATGGTTTTTATTGTCGCTTGGTGATGGGAGTGGATTTCAATTGGAAGTTGATGTGGTACCATATAGAGTTGACACTGATGATTCGAGCACCTCCTATACGAAGGTGTTAGTGTTTGGAGAACATATCCATGCAGAGGTGTCTGGGAAATTGGAGGACTACCTTATCCATGGGAGATATCACCATGGGGTGTTTGACCATATTACTTTTTAGGTGTAGAGTCCCAGTAATCCATCTCCAAATTTCCATAAGGACAACTATCATGGTAATGAATTCCTTCTACTTTTACTTCAATATATGATTAAATAGACCCTTTTGGTGTTGAGAACGTGTCTTGAAATTCCTAAAGGACACATCCATTGAGCATATTAGGAATATGGGCAATTTTATGGGTCATGGTTTGAATATTACATCCTAGATTTTGGAGATGTGTAGGGATATGTCCTACTGTGTGACATTTTTCATTACTTTTTTATAACTATCTAATGATGAATGGGTATGATCTTTCTACTATGAAGTTGGTAGAATATATCGATGACTTGTTTCATTAATAACAAGAATTTGATCCTATCCCATGGTGTGTTCCATTTTCACTTGGTAAGCCTCACTCATGATGAGAATATGAGCATAATCCAAACATTCTTGGTAGGAATTTGAGACTGACCAAAGGCATGTACCTTTCTCACATTGTTGGCCCCATTTGGATCCGAAATATAGACTTGGTATGAATATTCTTACCCCTTAGGAATATGATTATGGACCTATGGAAAGGTAGATGGAATATAAGCCTCCTTCTTTATTTCCATACAATGATGTTGGTACAGTCGTTTGTCAGCGGAAGTATGATTATGCACCGTGCTTCTCTAATTCGCTTGAGTATGCTAGTCAATGTCACTAATAGGAAAATGAGCATATCCTACGGCTTGTTCCATTCTCACTTGGTCACCCTCTACGATCATAGGGATATATTCCATGATCAAAGGCCATTGGGGCATGCCACCAAAAAACATCGATATCCATGTTCCCCTATCCCGAGGTGCGTGAAAAGCGCACCTGGTGATCCCTGATTGGAACAAAGATATGAACCTTATTTGATGCCTCTCCCTTCATCTTAGTATGTGGATTATCCTCTCAGCTAGGAGAAAGAGTGTGCAGTTCCTTTGGCACAATAAATTTTTCATGATGATCGCAGTCTTTTTCTATTCATCATATATGGATAGTAGTATACACTTGTTCCTTTATCTACTATAGGTCTAGAATCAACTGATGGAGTTATTAATATTTTGATAAAATGTATTGGAAGTTTAGAAATGTGTGTGCAGTGATATGATCCAACACATTTTCTATCTCCATGATGAACTAACAGATGCCTTTTATGGAAGTGTGGATATGAACCCACATCATTTCCCATTATTACACCAGAGTGTTCCAGTGGGATTAATATATGGGGGGAGAAATATGACCCTCCCCCATGCTTTATTCCATAATATTACTACTGACTTGTTTATACAATGAATATATATGAGCTTGTTGGCTAGTTCGTTCTTGAGTATATAGGTAATCATTATTGGAAGGAACAGAAATATATACCCTCTCTTGGACATCTGATGCCTTTATCTTCCAATGAGTCTTCCTTATAGCTCGTTAATGGGAATAATAGGAGTATATTTATTAGATGGTACACTCATAAGTTGATCAAAGGGTACCACGGTGATTGTGTCAGTGATAGTGGCTAATAGGACCCCTCCTAGGGGGATCCTAAACCAGAAGGGATCTATATCTATATTCCTAGTCCACCTTCATCATATATGGAAGGTGGTAGTTATTGTGCTCTAGGGATAATCCCCCAATGTTATTGGTCATGGCTAAAAGGTCCACATGCTTTGTAGCATCCTTCCCCAGGCAATAGAGATTCACCAACCATCGTTTCTAAAGGCCTTAATGAGTAAACTCCATGGTTGGGATGGTACAATATTAGTGGTACTCTTGAAAAATTGTATCCACAACCTTCGTTTGGATTCTCTGTGGAGGTGAAATTGTTTTTTGAGCTGGGAAGGTAACAATGGTGGATGATTTTCCAAAAATAATTCACGATGATGATAATATCATCTCGAATTGGGTTGACAGAGCAGTTTCAACACTTACAAAGATAAAAAAGTACATGATTACCAACAAGTGTAGTATTTTTAGGAATAATATGATCAATCAGATATGTAGGATTAACTCATTTGTTATTTTATTCTGAATTCTTCCATTGCACTCTTTTTGACTTATCAAAATAAGGATATAGATATGTGAACCCCTGTTATAGGGTATCATTTGTAAGATTATTCCAGTCTCATAGTTGTTTTTGTATATGGTTTTCAAAATTTGAGGTCTCATTCATTATAAACCAATCGTTATATAATTATAGTTATGTATTGTGATTTTATCATTTTGGTTTTATATGAGGTGAAACAAAATGGATTAACAGGTAATAACCAATCGTTTTTCATTGGAGAACTTCACATCGGGTTCAATATTATTGTTTCATTGAGATTTATTACCATGTAGTTGTTTTACTCAATGAGCTACCCTTTCACTTTATTCCAAAAACTCTCAATGGTTCCCCCATCTGTAGCTATGTACAAACCCGCATTCCAGAGGCTACTGTTCATCTAGATTTTCTGGACCAATGACTCTTGGGGACACACATTTTTTGAGTGGATGGCAGGTCATGTTCATCACACCCTTTGGGGGTGATTTTGTAATCTGGGACTCTCTTATAGATTTAAGATATGTTATTGGATCCCTTCCTAGTCCCAATACTGGGCCATTTATCCATAAAAGATGGTTTAACAATTAATTCCATCATTAGAGGAATAAATGGAGTCTCATTAACATATCCATACGTATGTATCCAAGGTTCTTAATACATTTTTCAATGTTCTTGATAGATTCATTATGTTCGGAATTCATATGAAAATATACTTCATAAAATGCAATAATTTGAGGGGTGTAAAATATATTGGGGAGGGGATTGATCCATTATGAGGCATCCTTCATATCATGGATATTAGAGGAATAAAATCAGTTATAGTTCATTGATACCATTGGGACTGACCTTAAGTTATATGCCCTTATATTAGAGGTATTCATCTATGGTGATTAATGAAGTGTTCATTCATATCTCCCTAAGCCCACGTGAGCTATGCTCAGTGTGAGAAACAATGGTAATAGATGACCAACCCCATGTAATATATGTATGGGGTTTGTGTATTGGGACAGTCCATGGGGAGTCTGGTATGAAACTCGAGCCATGAGAAGGCAACCTACAAATCCTGAGTTTTCTAAGAATTAGAGTTATCAGATTTCTCTTATCCCTTATCCTCCTAATTGGATAAGGTGGTTGATCATATTTGGAGGCATTATGGTCATCTTCGGGGTTTCCAGAATTCATGGGATTATACCATGATAGAGTCACTCACATTCTTATGTTATACATTGTAGATGACATGACCATCACATTTTTCTAAGACAATGTGAGTGATGATCATAATAAAAAAACAAGCATTAGCGAGTGAAAAATGCCATTGTTCTGAACAAGGGGCTCATATACTAGTCCCTCCATGGATGATAAATATGGATATCAAACCTCAAAGAGAGGTGTCTTACATATCTCGAATATGGAAGGAACCAGAGTCGTTTTAGTTCTTTCTATGTTGGGTTTTATGTAATGAAACTTCTATATACCATTGTGGGGGTTTATTGTGTATATTATATGATCATTGCAACTCACTGAGCCCACGTGAGGCACAATCGTATGTGAGTAACATGTGATAGACAGTAATCAATGTTATTTATTTGAACAAGTGAACAATACGTCGGTCTCTCCATGAATTCCCAATATGGATCTCTAACCTCAGGGAGAGGTGGGATGCATATCCTAAATATGAATGAAATAAAAGATATCATAATTCCTTTTATATTGGGGTCTACAAATATGGCTTCCATGTATCATGGTCTTCTTGTCTTGAGGGTGTCGCATGACCCAACTGGTATGTCACGAGAGACATCACATGAACCGACCTAACACATATGGAGGGTGTCACATGACCTAGTTTCACTATCCCTAGATCCATTGCATGACTTGGACAAACCATTCAGGGGGTGTCACATGACCAATTCAGCCTTCCCAAGGAGATGTCTCACGATCTAGGTGGTTTCCGTCAAATTCTATCCCATGTTCTTGCTGGCATTCCATAGTTTCATTCAAGAGGTTCATCATGACACATATATAAGGCATTGTAATAGTAAGTATTACATGACTCAATGGGTGACACATACCATAGATAAAACCCCTAAGAGGCATCGTGAACCATGGATAATATGCCAGAGGAGAATCATGGGGCTCATTAAACTTTCTTCGGAAGGTATTGTCAGATTCTGGTTGTCGTACATGGATACAAACAAAAGACTCAACTGATATGAGATGATGTCATTATAAAAGTCAGACTATGTGTCTAAATAATGTCACGAGTCTTGGATTTTGGTCTTAGATGGTTTTTCAGGATCATTGTGGTCTATTTGGGGGACAGTGTGACTAGATCTGACATGTCTGGGGTATTTCATGTGTCATAGGTTGCATTTTAAAAGAGAGTCTCAAGATGTAGAAGAAATGTCCTGATGATATTGTTTGTATTTCCTTTACTTATGTTTTCCACTATTAGTCTCATTTCCAAACCATGTATTGGGAGGGCCGTAGACTTATTCAGTATCAGTGTACCTAAGACTTGTGTGATATCGAAGTCATGATATATTTTCATTGCATGTCTTTACAGACATCTTTCAAATGACCTATGTATGATCAAACAAAGTTCTTTATGCCTAGAACGTGATTACTCTGGTATCCTTCCAGTGTATTACCTAATGAAAGTATGGTCGATCGCTCCATTGGTTCCTAATAGAATGCCTAAAAAATTCATGGGAATTTGTCACTCAGGAGTTCCCATCACATAGTATTCACTGCATTTTTTGTACTTCAGTGGGGGATTTATGGGCCACACCCCCCCCCCAGATACTCAAAGGTTTGTGTGGTATATTCGGTGTTAGTCTATCCTGGAATCAACGAAGTGACCTGGTGCCACATTGTTTTGTGATTCTCTACCATAAATTTTTCTCGGAGTGTCACCAAATATTCAGTGATCATGAGTCTCTTCCAATAGCATATTATTTAAGATTATTAATGTCTTATTTGATCATGTAGGCGTGTCAAACGATGTCCACGTTTTCACATTGATAGGTTGAAGAACATTCAAAAAATCCAAGTGAAGGTTTGGAGGCATCCATGATATGCTTGGTGAATTTTCTTGGAGTCATGTGAGACAATGATGGTCTTTCTGGGTGTCTCATGGGGATGGTGTTGTGGGTGTGTTGTCCATGTCGTATTCCATTCAATTGTAGATAGTACATACCAACTGATCCATTTGTATCTATTTTTTTAACGTAAAAAAGTTAGGGATTCATGGGTGATCTCATGAGTGTAATTGAGGGTCATTATACTATTTTTCAATGATGTATTGCCCAACCAATAAGGGTCCCTTGGTAATATGTGATCATTTAATTGGACAAATATGTTCGTGTATATTTGGGGAACCATAGAGTTGCCTATATATTCCTAACAACTCCTGTGTAGTGAGGATGACAAGATGAAGGAATTTTATAAGATGAGGTAGACATGTCTCTAATGTCTCATGGTGTCTCGTTGATCATCGGGGCACATCTCACGTCCTTCAAAGATGAAAAATGCTTCTAACAACCACCCTTTATCTCTTCTATTTTATCTGAGAGTGGTTTTGGAGGTCTTGCGAGTTTTCATAAGAATGTTTTTGAAATTTTAATTGATTTTTCAATGATATCTCACTTGACCAATATGGTTCATACCAGGTGTGTGTAACCATGTACTAGAGATGGCTATCTATATTTCCTCCGAGCACCGAAGGGGATTCCCAAACATACCATAGGACATCATTTTAGAAAAGCTAACAAGTCATAAGTCTTCGGTATGGGGATGTGTTGAATCCCCCAAAAAATTGTGGTATTATTCAGGGGGTACCATGTATCCTTTAGTGACCATAATCACCTCTCTCATCCTCCACTTTATATACATTGTTTTATTCCACAACGGTTTGGGAGTCATGTGGGTTTTACTAAACATCACCTAGTGATTTTAATCTTAGTAATGATGATTTTGTGCGTGAACATTGAAACCATTTGGGGTTTTCATATTTGGAATATTGTTATATTAATTTTCAAAAGATTTTATAGGGGTTTTCATGCACTAATGAAAACCCATGAAACCTATGGGATCTCAGTATTCTATCATAATGCAGTCATTGGATGTCTGGAGAGCCTTCACATTGGTAGGATAACTCATTGAAGGGGGTCCTCTAGAAGTTTTGTGTGTTATGCACCACGCGTGGAGTCTTCGCATGATGTTGAAGTGGTCATGTGATCGTGAGTCCCTCAGACACTTGTGTAATTTTTGAGTCTCATCCATCCTTTTCTTAATTAGATTTTTTGGGGAAAATAATACCCTTATTATGTTATTTATTCTTTTGTGATTTTTATTCTTATTAGGAGGGATTCAACATAGACCATATATTTGAGGATGATACATAGTGATAAAACACTACTCCACATCAAGATATTACTATAAAATTATCTAAAACGTTGATCTTAACCTTAGATCTCATCCATACAAAATTAAATGTGGTACTCCCTGAATCCTTACCAATTCATTTGGGTATGTCCAAGAAAGATAATCCAAATAGAAATATTCTCTAATAGAAATAAATTATGATAAAATTGTAATGAGATTGACTTAATCCCATACATAATTATTCCCATTGGATGTTTTGGGGATTCCAACAAAAAAAATCTATGGTGATGTTTTCCAATTTCCATACTAGTATGGGTATTGGATTTAGAATCCCCTTACATTTATGCAGTCATCCATAACTTGCAAACATTCCAAAAAACCATGATACAAATACTATGATACCTCTATTAATGTCATCCCACTATAAATACTCAATAAAATCACTATACATCCTTGTACTTCCTAGATGAATATATAAATAACAGATATGGGCATCATTTAAGAAATTTGTACTCAAATTTGGTCTAAAAAAACACAGACATTGTTGTTGAACCTTATCATTCCATTATAAAAAAGATTAATCTCAGGGAAATTTATAAACATATTTTCACCTCTAAATATTCTCTATTTTAATCTTTAATCATATCATGGATAGATAGTTTT
The DNA here is from genome assembly GCA_963277665.1 of Viscum album. NCBI lineage: Eukaryota > Viridiplantae > Streptophyta > Magnoliopsida > Santalales > Viscaceae > Viscum > Viscum album. The sequence continues at coordinate 1,474,124,144 of OY728152.1, read as the reverse complement.
CCATTCAATTGATAAATATATGATTTATCTACTTCTTTTATAATTTCTAGATCAATCATTTTAAAATCGAGAAATATTGGATGCATTATTATCCACATCATAGATAAGCATGCCTGACCATTTCGATAAAAATAATTGACCACCTTGTTCTCTTTCCTAGTGTATTAGTGTTTAGATCAGTCATAATATTTAATCAACCATAATAATATTTTATGGTTCATATTCAAAAAAAATTATGTGAATATATTTTGTAAATTTTTTTATCATTATATATATCACACTTTTGACTAAAAATATAATGCCTCTATATCATTAATGAAAAAAAATTTACAGAAAAATCCAAATAATGAGTCAAGTAATTTCTGTCAAAACAATTAATTTTCATGGGGAATATTCAATAACCATTTAATTAAAGATATAAAAAAAATCCTAATACCTTCTTTTAGGAATAACTATAGATTACAAACCCTTCCCCACTATTGGTAAATGTAATAAAAGGTTTGCTGACTGATATTATTTTCAGTTCCTTGATTTTTTCCTAACTCACATCTTTCTAGAGGAACTTTACTCCCTTCAAAGTTCACGAGGAGTGTAGATTAGATAGTATTGAAATGTTATAAACAATTATTCGATAATGTCCTAGTAATCCAAAATGTCGAAAGATCAAATTCACTGTTTTTAATCTAGTCCAATATTCAATATCTATAGTTATTGATGGATGTACCAATATACACTCTCTTAATATTTTATAACCCAAAAATAAAAACTCTTGTTGCCAAAATTCCACCATGGTAAATTTTTAATATCGTTTCTCCCCTTTTGGGGACTTCAGTGAAATTACAAAGTGATCTTCATGCTCCTACTTGCTCATTACATTTACAAAAATATAATCAATAAAGAATACCAAAAATAGATTAGGGAAACCTCTAAAGTCTCTATTCATTATATTGAACAAGATAGAATGGGAATTCGTATAACTGTATGGAATCACTATATATTCATTGTGTCCAAAAAATTTATAGAATTTTTTGTTAGGTATATCCTTATTCATAACCCTCAATTAATGATATAAAAAATGATTATCAAAATTAGAAATTTATTGATCTCTATGCAATTTATAAAATGGTCATCAATATTAGAGGAGGTAAAAGTTTCTTGATTGTGATCTAGTTCAGCTCCTGATAATCAATTAAGAGTCTCAATGATGCATATTTATTTAAAAAAAGAACTACTGCACCCCAAGAGGATAGACTTTGAAAAATTAATCCAGTTCCAATGATCGCCTAATGTTTCATTTTTTAATTACTAAAAAACACTCTCGGTCACTCTATAGAGTGTATTTAAAATCCTCATGGAACTTGGTATGAGTTATTTTAAGAGTATAACTTCTCATTTTGGTGGAAGTTTAATAAAACAATCTATAAATACACCAATAATGTATAAAACAATATGAATTTCAACAATTTTTATTTTCTCATGAAGCACCTAAGATAAATCCTCCTATTAGATAAGAATCAAAACCCATATAATGGATGTGACTTCCATAAAAAGATCTTATTTATTATTGAAATAATAGATTATCATATATTTTTTTAGAATATCAAATGTGAATTCACTTACATTGTAATTAATGTGGGATTTATATATAAAAATGAAATCCATTCATAATATGACATCAACTGAAACTAGAGTAAGAATGATAATACGTGAAAGATTCATATTATGACAAACATTAATAAGAGATGAATCATATATTTGATATGTGGTCATCATGCCATTAGAGGGTTTCACTTTTAATTCTACATCTGATCACTTATTTGGAATCATAATACCCATAGAAAAATATTTTTATTTTTAATAATAGGTTGATACATAGTAAAATAATACATTATTAGTTCAAGAGTGGATAATAACTGCACCTTTCACCATGTCGTTATTCAACCACTCATCAAAAATAGCGATCATATGATATTTCCCTTTGTCTCTCAACAGAAGTGGTTTTTGATTTTGATCATCATTATTAACCATCAGATTTTGGTGTAGGTTATAATAATGCACATACATCAAGTGTTTGAAATAATGGAGTTCAGGTGGTGGATTCAATGGAGATTTCTATCTACTTGAATCATTAGATAACTAATTTCCATCACATCAGATTCGATTACCTGATGATGTTCCCTTCCATTTTTAGAATTCTTACTAGTCCCCTAATAAAAATTTCTTAGTTGTTTCCTTCCATATTTTGGTTATAAAAAATGTCTTATTCTTCTCCACATGGTTTTTAGAGTTTCTTTATAACTCATTCATACTTTTCTTTTCCAAACCATGAGATAAATGGGTAACTTTGACCTACATTTCCTCCTTGAGACCTCATAGAATGGTTTCTCCATATCTACTGAATTCGCATATGGATAACTCCCTTAGGAAACTTGGTTTTAGGATATATAATAATCAACCATCCATACTTTTATGTTATATAATAATTGAATAATTGTACTACACAAGTCCTGTAAAATTTTCTTCATAAGTTCCATAAACTTCATTATCCGTCTACTTTAACCGAAGGAGTTCCTTTTCCAATTTTTTCTAATTAATATGATGGTATTACTTGTAGAATATTATTCCCATAAACTCATACCACTCTATTTATTCAATTTCATCATCTTCCACTTAATTATTGATACAAATTATAGTCAACCAAACTGACGTTTTCATTTTCGGAACACATCAGAATAGAAAATATATATTTAGTGCTACATATAAATTTCTCAGAAACTATTGGATCTGTAGAACCACTAAATTAATATCGATTTTTCCACATGAGACACTCATCAGAACATTTTCCCCCATTTTCATGTAGTGATTGTTAGCATGCTTCGTGTCTTGAGTAATTCATGTGAATATAGAAAAGTAATTATTTATTCCATCTCACATAATATTAGTTTTATCATGTAGAAAATTATTTTATTTCAATCACACTCACCATTAACATGGTTTCATAGGGATATATCCATTTACTAACACCTAAAATCACTATATAAGAATCAATAATCACAATAGGGAAGCACATGATCAAGAAACATTACTAACAAGATTTATAAATCGTGAAACCTTCTTGTTAAAATTTTACATAATAGGTTAGTATTTGTTGGTTATTAATAATCTTCTATTTAAATCCTTATTGATTTTTCATTAGTAGTTTAGGTATTTCTAAATAATATCCTCCAGGAGTGTCAAACAAAGTGTGTAGAATGGCCCATTATCATCTACCAAATGACAATATAGTCAACTCAATATGAACATTACTGTAATTATACCGATGTACCTCTATTATAGATCCATGTATTCTATTTATATTGAGATATGGGTTTAATTTCTTGGAAACAAAATTCCTTATCATTTATAAAAATTCTAGGACATTTTCTGATATGATGACTTGTATTTATACTTATCCTTAGAGATATCACAAAAGAATTCTCATCTTATTTTCTATAGGATTACTAAAATTTACACTATCACCAAATATAATAACATAAAATTTTCGTACATAAGTTTCACTACATAATCATTGAATATTCAATATATAATAAAACCATCCATAACATAATAATTTAGGTCCTGTTCCATTGGAAAATTAGACATATGAACAACTAGTACATAAGTGAGCTATTAAATGTCCCACTATATTATTCATAACTAGAACCCTTATTAGACATGTCATACATAGTATCATTCATCATAACTTCATAAAATGAAAATTGGAAAGTTGGTGATCTTATATCATCAGTAAGGGTAAACATGGTTGATATAAACATATCATGAGCATAAGTGTATCACAACATGAGATTAAAATTAAAAAACCACAACATACATATCATAGTTCATAAAAATAAGTCATGGGATTAATATTGGATGTCTATAAGAAATGAATCACAATGGAATAAAAGAAAATTTACTATGAAAAAAAACATTATATAAAGGCACATTTTCATGTAATACACATAACCAACAAAAATCAGTTCCTTGGTAGTTTAAGGATCATTTACAGGAATATCAGAGTCCAATATGTTAACTCTCCAAACCATAAAAGTATTAATTATCACTCTTAAGAATATCATAGTGGATAAAGTCTCGTAATGGACTAGTTTTGATCCCTATTCTAGACATGTTTATCTCATGATATGTCATTATCATCCCAATGCATTGGGAGGATATATATTTACAACCCATCACATAATGAAATTCATACTTATGTGTTCCCAAAAGTTCAAAATAAATTTCATCATATAAAATCCCATGAAAATTTAGGGGTTTGATAATCATTTTACAAAAGCATAACATTAGGAAAATAAAGTAGTGTAACAATAAACACATAATTTCATCAAATCATAACCCCTGAAAAAATGTGTTTCAAAAATATTTTACCATGGTATAACCTAGGGAAGAGAAATGTGTTTTATAAAAATATATCCTTACTAAACATAAACCAATAAAATATTGGATAAAAAATGGTATCCTTGGATAATATACATATTAATTCAAAAATAATTTTAATTTTTTTATCATAGGAAAAATGTATTTCCATAGAAAAAACACATAGAACATTTATTGAGGAAAATACCAGTTCTCGAAAAATTACCTGAATTTTTAAATTAGAAATTCATAAATTATTTACTAAATCATTTTATTTCATAATAAAATTAAAAATTTATAAAGAAAGATTCAATTAAAATAATGGACAAGATGATGGGAAATTCCATTCATGTCGTATATGTTAAAATAAATATTATATTCACATTATTATTAAATCCCAAATGGGCGTTATATAAAAGAAATCAAGAAGATTCATTTAAAAAAAATTAACAAAATGGGATTAAATTATCTTAATAAATCAATTTTAGAATGATAAAATCATGTTTTATAAAAAATTTTAAAATAAGGGGTTTGGAAGAAAAATAATTTTTCGACTGAAGGGATAGATAATGATTTTTTTTCAAAAAACCATTATTTCGAACAAAAAATTACATAATGATATGAAAAAGATAGTAAAAATGCATTATCATGAAATATAAATACAATAATATAATTAATGAGTTTTTGGGATATTAATTTAAAGTCTTTAACATCAATAACTTAATTATAAACAATCCCAATAAACGATGATACTTTATCATAAAACCCTTACCACTTTAGAATTCTTGGAATTATATGTACCATTAATTAATTACATATAATAAAACAATGAATATAACAAAAAATAATTATATTAATTATATAACATATAAAATGGGCATTATATACACAACATTTATGATGATAGGTGTGTAAAACAACTTATGTCCCAAAGATTGAAATTTGAGACAAAAATCATTTCCCTTAATTCTCTACAACCTATGTAGACATTGAATAATCCTTTATAATAAATATAATTGTTTTATAAATATATTGAATAAATAAAATAATATATATCAAACAATATTTTTTTATATAGTACCATTTATTTTCTATTTATTATCAATTACATGTTAAAGTTATGTTTCGGGAAATAATTGCATTGTTTTTCATGTATGTTTTGATTTCATATTTTGTTCCTCCTAATTTTATCATGGTTCCATCATATTAAAATTATTAATCATGATATAAATATTATAAATAATCATTATATATGAACTTATACTAATACATGAATGTTAGAGATAGAAAATTAAATTTTTCGTTCATTGAGATGGTATGTCATATATATGTATTGATGTTGTTTCCCTTAACTCAACAGAATGAATTAAATAAAGGTAAATAATATATTACAATTAGAAAATAATTTATTTTCTATATAAATCACATATATCCATTAAAACCTTCCTTAATACCTTCTACATTATGGTTGAATTAATCACAACGATTTGTGAGGCGATAGTCTACCGTACACACGAGCGACATTATTGTATTTCCACATAATTTAAAAAAAGAAGGTATATGTGATATAATAATTAATTATGAATAATTATATCATATATATCATATATAAAAAACTTACTAATGAAATTATATTTATTTGAGAGGTGGTTATGTAAAATTAATATCATCGGTTCATAAGGTGGTTGTTCACCATACACATGAGTGATGATATTGTATCCCATTTGATGAAAGTGGATATAATTGTAGGTAATTATCTTAAAATAAAAATCTATTTATTTTCAACATACTGAGGTTATCATGTAGTAATTATTTAATAATAATTAAAGGATGTGGAGGATGAAATATAACAAAATGCTTGATTGGGAGGTTACCACTTCTTCGAACTACTTTTTCTATTTTACACCAAACATTTTCCTAAGTTGCATTAATGAAAAAAATAAAAATTCAAGTAAGTTATTATGGGATTAAGGAAGATAAGTTTTCAATTATGGAAAAAATACAAGGGTTTTGGAGGATTGAAGTAGAGTGGAGAATGTGTGGACTTTTATAAGTGAGGTGAGTGACACGCTTGTGATAGTTTGGAATGAAAACGGGGTACCCATGTTTTATACATTCCAAAAGACTAAAAAATTGAATATTATATATACTTATAAATTTTAAGGTCCAAAGATTTCAATAAAATAGGTTTTGGGCTAGTTTGGAGTCAATTTAGCCATTAATGGTTTATTTTATTCCTCCTATAAACCCATTTTTTCCAAAATAATTGTAAATATTTTTTATTTCATTATGTAATGATTATAGAAAAAAAATAAACTCAAATATATTAGATAATATGAATTATAAATATTGAAAATATTAATTCCATTTTTTAAAATTCTACACATAGAATTGGAAATTGTTAATTTAAAATTAAACACTTAAGGGTGATGAGAAACCAGGTTTCCAAAGATAAAATAATCAAAAGTTGAAAAAGTTTTTAAATATAAATTAAATATGAAAATAACTAAAATGATATAAATTAGATAATATAAATATATATAATTGAACTATTATCACATTTAAACACATTTTATAATTAATCATCCTTATATATTCTTTAAATGAAATGGCATTTTCAAATAAAAAGCAGTAATTTTCCCTATTTATAAAAAATAAATATTTTTAGAAAATTCCAAAAAAATTAATCCAATTATAATTATGAAATTATGATATAAAAAATTAATTTTAATTAATAAAATTAATTTTCAAAAAATTTCAATAAATAATTGTATTATTATTACAAAAAAAATTAGATTCATTTTCTAAAAAATACTATTTTTGAAACATATTATGATTTATAAAAAATTAATAACTTTTATAAAAATATGTTTTACTTATATAAAACCATTTAGTTAATATTTAAATTTTTTTATAAATATTCATTCCTACAAATTTAATAGATATTTTATAATTAATGTTTTTAAATAATAATATTAATAGTTTATCAGGGTTCGTTAAAACATAGTGTTGTGTGTAACATATATTATTGAATAAAATATTCAAAAAAAATATTTAATAACATATAGGGGTGTAAAAGTTTATCTCTTCATAATAATTATTAATTTATGAATATAATATCTCTTCAATAAATACACTTTTTTACCAATTATGCTATTTGTGAAGGAAAATGATGTACATCACCTCAGAGAGGCTTCAGTTTGCATTAAAAAATGAACAATATTTTCATTTTTCTATAGGAAAAGTGGAAATGTGGTCAATATTTATTCACATAATATAATAAAATCATGTATAGTAATTATACATTTTTATTAATATTTTAATGTTAAAAGTATATTTGGAAGTAAAATATTGATAATAAAGGTGGTTTGGGGGTGATTATTCTTAACATTCAGAACTAGATCTTTACCTTAGAGGACTTCTTGAAAACAGAGGGCATATGATTATTTCATATAAAAATAGTTTTATTGAAGTCGAATATGATTATAGGGGATATATAATGGGTATAAATTCAAGGGAACATAAAATTTTTTTCATTGTATTTATCAGGGTGTGGAAATTAACGTTTTATATGTGCAGGGAAAGACATTTTTTATGAACATAACTAGTTCATATAAAAGGAAAACATTTTTTGCATGGAAATTGGATTCTTAAGTGGAAAATAATTTAAATTATATATATTTTTATCAATATAAACATTGAGAAATAATTTTAGGATATTTTTTAATTCTTTTACTGTCAAATATTATACATTTACCATTTTTTGTATTTACTGGGTAACTAGATTTTACATCGGTGATTTATTTAATTTTTTATGCCTAAATTGAATTTTAACTCACTATATTATTTTACCTACCAATAAAAAATATTAAATTCCATTTATAGAATAAGATATTTATTGGTGAGAAAAATAAATTTTAATATTAGCACACATAATGTGAAAAAACCTATTTTTGGATAATGTTTATATTTAAGCCTAAAAATTATGTTAATTATAAAATTATTAACGTTTATGAATAAAAAATAATTAATTGTTTTATTATTAAAAAATAAGTGTTATGTGGATTGAAAATAAATCCGAAATAGAAATTCATTGTTTGAAAACTAAATTAAAATAAAACAATAAAAAACATTTTTCAAAAAAGATTAATTAAGTTTCAAAGTAATATAATTTATTTTCCAAATTGAAATTATTTTTCTAAAAAAATTAAAAAAATTGATGATTGATATTTTTTTAAGAATAATTTATTTCATTCTTAGATCGTGAGAATGTCAAAAATTCTACGAAATTAATAATAACTGTATTTTTCAATATTCACATAAAAATCAATATTTTCAAACTAATCCCAAAAATTCACCCTCGTCTAATTTCAAGATTTAAAATTCCAAAATTAAATTCATTACATAAAATTAAAATTCTTAAATTTATTGAATTTTATTTTTAACAAAAAAGAAAAATAAAAATAAAAATTATTTTTATAAAAAAATAAACTATTACGATTTAAATATTTTTAATATTATTTCATACTGATGTATAATTAAATGAACATTAATAAAATAAATTAAAATATTAATTATTTTCATGAAATTATTAATGTGAACAATTTAATTTATTAGGAAATATACACATCACATTAGAAATATTTATTCTTTTTGAAAATTATCTTTCAAAATATTTAATTATTTTAAACACATTTAATTACTTATTTATATTCAATACCATAAATTTCATCAATACATAAATAATTAATTAAAATAATAATAATATTTAATGAATTTTAATATTTATTTTATAATATGTAATTTTAAAATATTTTAATTTTCATGATGCTTTATAGTTATTGAAATATTATTTTTGAAATATGTATAGGGGTTTATTTTAGTTTAATGTTTTGTGTGTCACAAGCTATTGAACAAATGACATTTTAAAAGGAAATTTATAATTTTAAATCATCAGGAGTTACAATAAGAATGTGATTCATTATGCAGTCTTATTAATGGAATCCACATGTTTGGACAATAATTTTCAAAATCATGCAGCTAAACTATGCGAGTTACTCGATTGTTAATGTTTAGTGAAATAACATCTTTTACAAATTAAAGTTTAGGTTTTTTAACACCGTATTATTAAATATTCCAATTTTGGAGCCTTATTATGAAAAAGGGATAATCTTCCCTCCATTATCCATCCATTCCATGCTTCTCACCATAATTTTTGGTGGACTTATAAATGTTATACCCTCATTCCCCATTATTTAGCTCTTATTCTTCCCCACTCTTCTTTTATCCATATGAAATTCCTCTCATGTGAACCCTAGAGGCTCTTAGTGGTGAATTTAGGGTTTGAGATGTCTTATTCTGGGGGTTTTAATGTTAGGGTTTAGATTCATTCTCTATTTACTAATTAGAGTGTGTGTCATAAATGTCTATGATATCATTCCTGATCATAATTTTATTAATGTAGTTATTTTCATGGATTTTATTTATTTTGACATATTTTTTGGTGCGTAATGATTTTAAATGATCTTTTTAATAATGTGTTCCATTTTTTTTAGTTAATGTGTATTTTATAATTGTTTTAGGTGGGATATTTACTTGGAATAGAGGGTATTTTGATTTCAAATACAAAAGATTGGTAACATGTTCCTGGAAAAGGATTTTAGTAACCTTTTTCAAGCCAATTGGACGTTTTAAAATGCTTCTGACCCTATTTTGGTCAAAATAATGATAATGGAATGAAATCTTCTAGGCAACCTTAAATTATAGGAAGTGATTTGTGTTTCGTAATAGTTTATTCTTTTATTTTAATGAAATTGTTTTTATAAAACGATTTGAAATGTAATTTCAAATTAGTTAAAGACTTCACTACGAAATTCATTTTTAGGGTTTTCTTTTTGAATCATTGAATATATTCTCAATTGCGTGGGTGTATGAAACCCTATACATCCCATTTTATTTATTAATGGATATATATTGTTACCCAGTATGGGGATATTGATTTTTATAGGGATATATATTATGTGATTATTGTTATTTTTCTAGGGTGTAGTAGTCGAGGTTTGTGTTTTGTTATGTTTTTAAATTACTCATGCACCTGGTTTGATTTCTTAAAACTTATTTTTTAGTTTCATAGATTGACTTGGAACATAGTGATCGTTTGAGACTTCTCCTAAACTATATATTCACACCATACAATTTTCCCCCCAGTTTTTCGTTATGTTATGTAGTGATTTCCCCTATTTCTAACCATGGTATAGGTTATTCAGATGGCTTATGTAAAATATGTAACATCGTTCGATAGATTATCATAATTTGGTATGGTATAGTATTTTCATACCATAGAACCTATTTTGTGCCAATTATATTTAATTAATACTATAGTTAACTCATACATATTATATTCCCTAGATTGGTTGAAACATATGTCAATATATTTTATTGTTTTTACTCATTTACGACATTATATTCCTAATGCGGTGCATATGAATTTTTTTCATTATGCATTCTTTCAGTAGTTTTATGAATTATATTCAAAATATGATTTGAAAGAGGTCTTTATAAATTGGTTTTCATAGTGTATTTTAAATATGGGTTTTAATAAAGTTGTCTTACATAGATGTAATTGTTTTGAAATTGATTATTTCAATTTTAGGTGATGAACTATAAATGAATAAAATGGTTGTGGATGTGATGCTGATATATATATATATATGAATAGACATCCTATTATCTAATTGTTTTACAAACTAGAATCGACGTGGTTTCATCTAAAAGGATTTTGAACAACTCCTTGGTGGGATCCTACTAGTCATGATTTTTTTCACTCCCAGCTTACACCATTTGGTGTATGATGTTATGATTTTTTTCTTTTTAAGCACTCAAGATTTTTCCTTTTGGATGTGGATGTTCAAATTTTAATGATAGTTGAATTTGGATTTGGATAGTGAATAAGTGGTCACAATGAGATGTATGGTAGTTATGGGGTTTTGGTTGTCTTTTTAAATGAATTATATTTCCCTCTATTTCCTACATCTCCTTTATTTATTTATTTTTCTCAATTGGGTTTTTGTATGATTTTATTTATTTATTTATGATGTTTCACCCCTAGTTTAAGGTTGATTACCCTTTATTCATGTATTTTTATTCTATGTAATTTTCATGTTAACTCTAAGAAGGTTTAAAATCATTTTTTCTTGTTTTGGAGGCTTTTCTAGAGTTCCATGGGTTTTGGGGGTTAGTAGAAATAGTGGAGCACCATCAGAAAACCATGATGGTGAGGATAATGGGAACTAATAAAGTGTATGGTTGGTACATGGTTTAGACAAACCAAGATGAGTGATTTGAAAAAACATTCTTATTGAGATATAGTTAAAAGCATAGTTGGTGGAGGGTCTGTGTAACAATGTGAGAAAACCTTGTGAGGTGTGGCTATATGATATTATCAATACATTATTAGTGCATGGTTTGAAAAACTATTCAACATAACTATGAAGTGTATATGAGTCCCTCTCTAAAATGTGGATCAAATAATAAATTAACTTTTTCACCTAATACTCGAATAAAATATATTCTTTTTTTTTTCAATACTTGAGAGATGATTTCTATCAATCTAGGACACATCCATAGGCCAATGACTGTGCTTTGGAGGCCTAGATTCAACAATAAATGCATGTTCTTCCTCTCTATTATTATATCTATGGTTAATATCTCTCTTAAAATCATAGATATAGTTCATCATGGATATATATATATGTGTCTGTGTGTTTGTGTGTGTGTGGGGGTTATGATATCTTTTTTGATGATATATTGTTCGATCTAGAGAATGGAATATTTTTTTTATTTGATCTTTAATTTTTTTCATGTCATTATTTATTTTAACCAACTATTGTGAGGTGGATGGCTTCTCTATCGACACCAATTGATTTAAAACATGAATTATTAGCTTTTATATAATAATGTGATTTACATTATGGTTGATTACCTATGTGGTTCATGTTATAGAAATTAATTTTCTGTTATGGCATGGAAATTGTAGAAATTTATATTGGGTTTTAGAAAGCTACTTGTTTTTAATTTTAAAATCGTGATTTTAAAATTAGGGATTCTTCTTAATGTAATCAAGTTGTTTGTTGTTTTTCTAACTAACAATTATTTTATTGAAATGGATTACCATGGTTTTTATAATACATAGTTTTTTTAATTGTATTTAGTATACTCGGTGGATTGTGTTGATGTTGCATTTTATAGGGCCTTATTGAAATAAAACAGAGTTCTCGATTCCCAATGAGTAATGGAACATGGTTTTGTTCATCTTGTGATGACTTGGTTGATCCATGATAGACCAATCATGAATATGGATCTCTCACTTGGGAATTCAGGTGTTGGTGTTTGGAATCATTGAATGGATAAGCCTAATAAGACGAGGAGTGATTAAATGTATTGTTGAAATGTCTTCCATGGAAACTTGTTTCGAATTATTATAAAAACATTTTTAATTTTATTTAATTTATTTTATATAAATGTGATAAAAAAATTCCCTTTTTCCTTGGTTTAGGAAGTTAAAGGGGAAATCATATTTAGTTTATACTCACCCCTTTCTTGGGAAATTTTAGGTGTCTGAAGATATTATCTATCGATAAATAGGTAATGTAAATGTATCTCCATTCTTTGGTGAGGCATAATGATACCATAATCTAAGAATTTTTAGTGGTTCATGGAGCATTTTAGGAGTTACCAGTTGATGTCACATATAATTGTTGAGTTCCATGGTCTTTTTATTTGCTTCTTGTATGTATTCTAGTTTTCACATATACACTAGTATGGTGTTTGGTTTTATTTATTTTTGTTTTATTTTTCACTCATAAATAATATAACGTTTTTTTGTTATTGTTTTGTGGTTTGGATTTTTTTCCTTCAATGGTAAAATTTTCACCTAAATTTTCATGAGGCCTTTGGAATTTATTTCCAGCCTTTGGTGTCTTGGGGATGTCACCTAAGGCCTAGTAGAACACATGTCACTTTTCAAGCCAATGATATGGGGTGATAAGTTACAAATTCATTAGATCCAAATAACAACTATATTTGAGTAAAAGTGGGGATATAGTAATCCATGTATATCATTCATGTATATTAAATAATGTTAGATGAATATTAAACAAATAAAAAAGTACATCTATATGGAACATTATGGTTTATTGTATTTGGAAGCATTGAAACATAATCCTCAATTTTGGTTAAATGTATTGAAACTCTCCCATAAAGATCATACCCTTTAGAACTCATACATTAAAATTTTTATCATAGTCAGAGAAAGGAAACATAATAAAAGGTTAGATTAAATGATCAGTATGGGTAAAAAAATGAACCTACATAATAAAAACATGAACATAAGGGTATGATAACAATAGAGTAATTTTTTTTTATCATGACCTATATATCAAATATCATAATGAAAAGTGATGAAACAAATATTTGATGATCTTAAGACATGAATCATAAGGGAATCAGAAGCATAAACCATGAAATAATAACATTATAATAAGACATGAAATTTTGGCATGAACATAAACATAGAAAATGTGATTTCTTGTTTGACTACCAAGATTTTCATAACATCTTATGATTAGGATAATCACCTGCATACCAGCTTGGGCCTTGGTCAACAACCCATGTACCCTCTTGTTTTTGGGTTTGAGAAATAACTCATGAACCCTCATGAATTTTTTTTTCAGGGATACAAATCGTATACTGTCTTATGTTCAGTATGGGGAAATAACCTATATACCAAATTGTTTTAAGATTGGTCTATAACTAGTAGAACCTCTTGTTTATTGTCTTGTGATACAAGTCATGCACCCAGTCATTTTCGGGGTCGGGCTATAAACCATATACCCTCTTGTTTTCAATATTGGGAAACAACTAATATCCCCTATAAGCTCATATACAATATCATTACCTGATTCATTGTAAAGAGATATAGGTTACACCCATAACATTATATAAATTACACATACATGTTCGAAAACATAATTATACATTCATCATATCATGACTCAGAATATAGATTGGTATCATAAAAATAATATCATATCCCATGAAATGAAATGGGTATCATAAAAATATCATCATATGATAACATGTGTAAAAGTTATAGGTTTCATAATCATTTCATCAAATCAGAACTTTTTCAAGGAATATAGTTTCATAATCATTTTATGTAACTCATGGATGAGAAATATGTTTCATAAACCACTTGTCATTTTAAAGATAAACCATTAAAAAATGAATACTAATGGATACCTTGGATAATATCCCATGTAAATCATAAAATAAAAAAAGGTTTCATATTATATGGATAATGACTGTTAAATATTACATGTAATATTTCTTATTGAAGATAAATATTCTATGAAAACAACATTTTTAACATGAATCATTTTCAAAATCCTTTTCTTTGAAAACCACTTTAAAATACAAATAAAAAATGATTTTAAAAATAATTTAAAAAATTTATTAAGAATAATATTTTTAATAAATTTTTTAATAAGAGATTAAAATATAATTTGAAAACGAATTATTTTTTAGAGGATACTGATTTTAATGAATTAAAATTTCCCACTGAAGAGTTAAATAAAGATAGATTTTCATTAATGATTGTTTTTTGATATCATAAGTACCAAGGTGTAGAAAAAATTATACCATTACATATATATATCATTAATAAAAACATTTCTAAAAAATTTATGAGATTTCGGGTGATATGGGTAATAATATTTCACAAATTGAAGCTCAATCACAAACAATCAAGATAAATAGTGATATTGCAACAATAAACTCTTACCACTTTTGTAATGTCGAATCCCAATCCCCATGAATGAATAACATGAAATGAAACATAAAATATCAGGGGGATGAATATATTTATGATATTACAAGTCAAAGGGGCTTTAAATACACATTAGGAAATAATATAGGAGTGTAACATAACATCTATCGAAAAGAAGGAAAATTTAGACAAAAATAACCTTACCAAATTGGTATCTTTTGAATCATGAATACCATGAAATAATTATCAAAAAATTGATATGCTAATAACCATAAATTTATGGATAATAATAATATAATACAATAATGGAAAGTATATACACCAAAAAAATGAAATGTGTGCTGAATATGGTATATGTCTTACATAAATATTATTATCACTAGAAATCCCCTAACTAAATGAGTATCTTTTTATTCGGGAGCCAGATGATAAATTAAAAATAATTGATACATTTATTATAATAAAATAAATTAAATTCATGGTATAAAATTTCATAGGTAAGTATATACACCACTGAAAATAAATTTATGTTGAATATGACATTTATCCCATGACTATGAAATGAGATAGGAAATTCCCTTACTATGAGTCCTGAAATTCATCATACACTTTAAGAACTACTATATAATAAATACTATATTATAATAATTCTGAAAATTAATCATATTATTATATATAATACCTCACATAATTTTATTATAACATTATATTGTCTTTCTATTAACAATTTCATGTTAAAGTTGCGTTTTGTGTAAAAAAAGTTTCATTTTTTGTATAACATTATACATTTTTTTCTTCATCCTCATACATATACCATGATGTAATTATTTATAGTACTTAAAAATGATATAAATATCCTATATATCAATTATATTATTAATTATAATTATATTTATATTATTTAAATATGAAATGGATGATTTCATTAATGGAAACAGTAGGTCGTTTATACACCTGAACATTTTTTTTTCTTTTCCAACTGCATGAATATAAGTAAATGAAGTATATATATATATATATTCATTAATTTATAATTATTATGTCAGATATATAACATAAATATAATAAAACCATCCTCAAAACATTCCATGTAATGTGTGAATGAATAACATCATTTTGAGGAGGCAATATTCCACACGTCCACAAATGAAGTTATTGTATTTCCAAAAAATGGAAAGAATGATGGTATGTGTTATATAACAATTTTATTAGTAAAATTATATCATAAATATAATATATATCATATGAAAATATAAATTATATAATTATTCCCAACTATGAATGGTGGTAATGGAAGAATGAACGATAATGGTTTGCGATGTTGTAGTCCGTCGTACACATGAATAACAATTGTGTATCCCATTTTATGGATTCATGTGTGAGTGTAGGTCATAACATTGACATAAAAACATCCCCATTTATTTAGTATATCTATAATACAATATAATCATGGAATAAGAATAATTTATTGGTGGATAAAGGAATAAAACAAAAGTACTTGTTGAAGTGCGTTGCCTTATCTTTGAGTAACTCTTTTCTGTTTATAGTAAAAGGATTCCCTGGTATGATATTTTCCCAATGGAAGGATTATATGATTAAGGAATTTAAAATGGGAGATTATTTTGGATGTTCTTGGATGATAAAATGTTCTTTATAGGTGTAGATATTGGAGGGGGGTTACTGACCTTTAATAGTGGTGGAGGATTGTAATTCTTGTAAATATAAAAGCCTAAACAATATTGAGAGATCTCACATACATAATGAGTCTCCGATAGAAGTAAGTTTTCCTAGAAAAAACATTATATCATCTAAATATTTCTAGGAAATGGATTTTGGACATGTTTCTAGTTTATTAGAACCCATAAGTTAAAGCATAACCACAAAGTAAAGTCATTTTTACCTTAATAATGGTAATTAAGATTAAATATTTCCACTAATATTTAAAAAAATAATAATTTAACATTATTATTAATTATAAATTAATATGATTCAAAATATGGAATATTTGGTTACATGTTATAATAGCATAATTGGTAGAAATCAGTTTATAATTAATCCCACAAATTGGATGAAACAACATGATTTTAATATGAAAAGTAAATAATATTGTATTGTTTTTATATCCAATTTGAATTTGAAATATTCTGAAATGAAAAAAAATTAAACAATTTATATATAATTGTTCTAAATATTGTTTTAAAAAAATTAAAATATAATGTTTCTATACAAATAAATTAGTTGAAAATGAAGCCTTGATTTAATATTTAGTATTTTTCACCATTTATCCAAAAATGAATCTTCTTAGAAAAAAATCAACCTAAGTATATTTTGACACTACTCAATGAAAAATTATCATTTTTTTATAAAAAACAATTTATGAATGTTTCAAAATTTAGATTTAAAATATCCACCCCATTAAGAATTGGTAAAAGTTTTTTTTAGAAAAATATATATCTTTATGTATAAAATTGGTTATATTCATATCTCTTATCTATAAAACATCCAAGATGGATGTTAAATATTTGATTGAATATAATATGTATATATATATGAAAAAAAACATCAAAATTTGTTTAATTAATTTATTGAGGTAAAACATATTTGATTGTATAAATATAGTTTCTATGAAAAAGATTTCATATATTTTCTAAAGGGTTTTATTTTAGTTTTTCATTATTGATCACCAAATAATTATTCCTATATGAATTAAATAAATATTATAATAATTTAACTAATTTTATTCATAACCACCATTCTATGAGTTAAGTGAAAACAATAATAACATTTTAATAATAATACTAATAGTTAATTGCAGTTTGGTAAAATAAGGCCTTGCATGTGACACAAGTCATCGAAGGAACTTGTTATTGTGTGTATCAGAAGAAAAAAATAGTGTTTTATGTACTGTGAGATTATTTTTGTTTGTAGTTTAGTGAAAATTTAACTTTGTGTTTTTGTATAAATATATCATAACTTGGTGTTGCATGCAATTCAATTCAATAATTAATGAAAATTTATTAGAAAAAAAAAATTCACAAAAATTCAGGGTGTTACATTCTACACCCGGTTAAAATGAATTTCTTTCTTGAAATTCTTCTGGGTTATCAATCTTTTAATTCTTCAAATTTCCATTCAAGGAATCATGCATCATAAAAACAAATAATAAAACATCCTTTAAACAAAATTGTGCGAAACGTAATGGTTACCCAAGGAAATAAAAATTAAGTCTCTACCAAGGAAAATATAAGAGGAAAGTGAAAACATAGAATTAGAAAAAAGAATAAATAATTATAGAGAGTCATAATGATCACTTATCAGAAGAGAATGAAAATATAAATAATTTTAGTAAAAATAAAAACATAACATAACTAGGATGAAGAGTTCATTGATACCATCACCATGATGAAAATATAAAAAAAAATATCCTAAAGTTGAATATTTTTTAAAAGGGGGGTATACCTGATTCCATTCCATTTCATATAGAAAATATCACACTTTGGATATACGTTTACTAGTTTTCAATTCATCTCTTACTTAAAGAAATGATGGTAAATGTTTTATCCCTCAAATACTAATGGATCATAATATCTATAGGTATAATGATAAGTTATTTTTTATATCTTTAGTTATCCTCAAATGAATTTTTTATAGAAATATTCATATGGAAAAATAATATATTTGTATCTTAAACCAATTAAAATTTTAATATAAACCATTTCATAAATCATTATCCTCTTAACGCTTCTTGAAGATGAAAATAAAAAACATTACAAAGAAGTTCACTAAATATCTCAAAATCAGATTAACATTGATCCCCCCATATTTTATATAGTTTCTCATAACTATCACATATCAAACATGTGATTACCATTATCATTTTTCCTCTTGAAGTATTTTATTTACATCAATTACACAAAATCCTCAGTAAAAAAATTCATGCTTCCAAAATACAATTAACCCTTAATTCGTTGAATAGGATCTTATAAAAAATTTCTATTGGAATCTAGGGTTCACCCGTTCACTAGTTGAATATAAATATGATTTCATTTTTTCATGAATAACAGTAGAGATCGATAACAAATTCTTAGAATCATAACAAGTTTTACCAAAGGACAAAAAAATAAATTTCCATATAGTATATTTTCACAAAGTCCCACATGAAACTACTCGCTATAGAATGCCCCAATTATCATGATTCACTTCATATATTGTTATTGAATAAGATTTAACTTTTTCCACTATATTTAGATTTTTTTGAGTTAATATCCAATATTATCCTTCAGATTTGGGATCTTTCTTGCATAATTCCTAAACTCCTTTCAATTGAAACACTAAAGTGTAGGAGGTGAATTATGTGGGAATTTCTCATTATTCTCATAAGTATATATATTTTTCCAATCTCTTCAGCATTCAGTAACTCGATAAACTTCATTTCCCCACTAAAAACATTTTTTAGTCCCTTTAATAAAATCCAATCAATGTTTTTTTCCCACAAATAATGCATAAAGGAAAGCTCATTTTATTTTAACTCTTATAGACAAGGCCTTTCAATGATTAGGTTTCAAGACACCAAATAATCTATTAATTTTGATTTTGGTTGGATGATAATATATGAAAAGAACCTCGCATTCCTTGTAAAATGTGATTTATAGGTACAATCAGATTCATCATACTTCTTCTTATCCCCTAGTTTCTTCTTTTCCATATTCTTATGAATAATATGAGGAAAATATATATTGAAAATCAAGATATAGAACATATTCCAATCCTTGTAATCAAATTCATTTTTTCACCTTGTATTCTTGATAAAATTACATAATTGGTCCACCTCACCTTCTAAATAATAGACATGTAATGTTACATTTTCAATCTATAAACACTTAATGATGGAAAATGTCTTTTTATCGGTACTAATTCATTTCTCAAAAACCGATGGATCACTAGAACCATTGAAATAAAGTGGACGCTGCCTCATGAAACACTAAATATATCATTATTCCCTTATTTTTACATTTGTTTTTTCATAATAATGCATCACTGGAGAATGTTGTGTGGTCATAAGATAAATGATTTTTCATTTCAACTCTAATAACATTTGGTTTCTCAAGAGGAAAATCATTGTATTTTCAACTTAATTCCTCATTAAAATGATTCATTTATGTTCCATCCATTAACTAAACAAAAAACATAGTGTGAGAATCACTTATCATATTGGGAATCCAAATAATCATGAAAATCACTTATAATATGTCTTAATTTGGATTCATATTTCATTAATCTATGACACCATATGTGTATACATGGTTATTTATATTCATCTTATATTTAATCATTCTGGATGGTTCATAATGAGTTTTTAAATTTCAAAAAACTATTCCCTTGGAGTTTAAATCTTGGTGTACAATAAGACTGGTTGTCGGGAACAACTTACTAATCATGTCTAGATTAATATGGTTTTTTGAGTATGTTACCCCTATGTACATATGTCCTTGTGCCACATCCACTTGCAGTATCTAGGCAGGGATGTAATTACTGTTAAACCGCTCTCTCAATACTTTACCAAAACCCTAGATAATATTCCTAAACATTGATTCATCCTTAAAATTATCCTTAGAGACATATCGAGGCATATCCATTGAAATATCCAATGGGATCTCACTATAGGTTTCCCATCCTATTTTCCAAATTTTTACTAAATCGTTCATTAAATACCAACTATAGAGGCCTAGGATTAACATACATGGATATTACCTCATTCTAGATGAGTATTCATCCCATTATAAATTCACATAGCCAAAGAATGTAATATTTTAGTGTATGTGGAAAATTATAAACAAAATATTATATCCTTTCGAAAGACTTCCAAATTATCCCACATATATCATCCCATTTATTACCCCTACATAAAGAATTTCATCGTATCCTTAGGAAAGGGAAAATAAGAATTTGTGATCATAAATGATCTATAAGGGTAAAAAAGGGAGATAAGTAAGAATAATAAGATCATAATGGTATGAGAAAATTAAATAAAAAACATTTGAAGATCATACCCTATATTTCAAAGATCGTAATCAAGAGCCATTGCATAAATATTTACAATTCATAAGATTTAACTCATATGAAATCAAGAGAATAATCCATGAATCATAACGAAGGAATATGAAATGGAACTGAGGCATAATCATAAGAATATGAAATATTATTTAATGTCTACCTCCCAAGATCTTCAAAAAAATTTATGCTTCCACTAATCACTTGTGTACCTACATTGGGCTTGGTCTACAACCTATGCATCCTCTTGTATTCATGTTTGGGATAAAACCCACATTCCCTCTTATTTTATATCTTGGGATATGACCCATGTTTCATCTATTTCAGTATAAGGATATAATTTGTGTACAGACTTGTTTTTAGGATTGGGCTATAAACATTTTACCCTCTTATTTTTGGGCTGGGCTATAACCTGTGCACCATCTTGTTTTAGGGCTTTAGTTATAACTCATAAACCCTCATGCTTTGGGATTGGGATAAAACCCATATACCCTAAGATCTCATATACCATTTATCTTTACCCAATGCATTGGAAGGAGATATAGGTCTCACATAATACATAATGGAATCATACATATGTGTTCCACATGAGAATTAAACACTAATAATATCATGAACCATAAAAAGATATGTGTTTAAAGAATATCATATCATATGGTATCCTCAAAATTTCAATATATAATAACCTATGGAAAGGAAAATTGTTTTTTAATAAATTAATTAATTCATAATCCTTGAATATATGTGGTTTTCATAATCTTTTAATCATGGTATAACCCATGGATGAGAAATGTGTTTAATAAAAATATTTTTATCTTAATTATAAAGCATTCTAAAAATGATTAATAATTTATACCATGGTTCATATCACTAGTAATTGATAAACTTTATCAATGGTTGGAATATCACATGTATAATTATTTTCAAATTTAACTTCGATCATTTCTATAAGAAAATAACCATTCATTTAAAATCTCTTTTTTACATGAAAATTTTTCCAAATCCTTTTCCTTTAAAACCATATTTAAAAACATTTAATCAATGCATCAAAAAAATTACTAATTTTCCTAAATATGAAAAAAATGAAATAGTTTTTTTTGCATATTGTCTAAAAAGATCATTTGAATTCATTTTTAGAAAACATTATTATGAATTTACAAATATTTCAGAAACAAGTGAGAAATAAAGTCATATTTTCATAAAAACATTTTCTTAGATAATATCTGTAGAAAATAGTTTATAAATGGTAATATTACATGAATTTATCATAAATAAACATATTATTATAACTTTCAGGATAATCCTTCAGATATGGGTTTTAATATTTCATAAATGGCATCATAATCATAAACAATCTCAATAAATGATGTCATCATAGTATTAAACTATAACGACCTGAGATTTTATGAAAAATATTCTTTTAATTTCATTAATGTCTTTTGTTTTATGCTACACCAAGATTACCTTGCGCTATACGCAACATTGTATTAGCTTGCAGTATACGCAACACTATTCTTGGATCGTGTTACACACAATTTTGATAATAGTTATTCTACGCAACATTGAGTATATATATATATATATATTCAATGTAAAAATGAAATATGGTTGGATTCAGTTATACGAAACAACGAAGGATTCTTGCACAGACCACAACCCTGACATGGCTTGCATTACACGCAATCGCGACCTTCCTCGATAGCGTGTGTTGTACGCAATACCGGGTTTTACTAAACAACGATATATTATTATATTATTGTTATGAACTAGACGTTATGAATAGTGTAAACTAAATTTTGAATTTTATAACATTATTATTCATCTTACATATTTCTAGAACATGGTATAAGAACAAAATAAATTTTTCGGGTAAAATAAGTATTTTTCAAAAAATGTAGTTTTACAGCCTTTTGATGGCACACCCACTTTAAATCTAGTTTTTGAAATGTTTATAAGTTCAATTTGACAAAATAAAATTCTTATTTTGAATCAGGATATAAAAATTTAGATTAGATAATGTTTTGATATTTTTCCGATAACTTTCATATTTTAATGAATAGTAAAAACACGCTATATTTTAATTAAAAACAACTTTTTTCATCGTAATATCTTATGTGGTTAAATTATAATATTGAATGGTTTTAAAGTATAAATATAATATATTTTTACCATTTAATATAATGTATGTCATTAGCATTGATTATACCTTAAATTCGTAGGTTAAATCAATTCAATCTTTTGCAATGTTTTAAAGAAAAACCCGTTTTCTTTCAACAACGGGATTAATTTTAATTTAATTTCTGCAAATTTTGTGTATTGAATTTGTAAAAATGGATTCCATATTTGGAATAAGTGAATCCAAATTATGTTAATAAGCTACTTTTTATTTTTGGGAATTATGAATAGTAACTACGGTAAATTTTATTTACCATAGTTAAAGGTAAATCGGGTAATTAATGGAAAATATAATATTTTAAAATTACCCTAACAAATGTCAAAATCATATAGGATGACTAAAAGTCGACCCATATAACCTAAGGGTCGGATTAGATTCATTTAATTAAATTTTTTCAATGAAAATAATTTAATTGTTATTAAAACCAAAGAATGTGACAACATGTCACTTTCTTAAATCTTATAAGTATAATAATTTTAATCTAGTGATAAACATCATAAAACTTCGAACATGAATAGTCTCAAGAAAGATAATAAAATTATCTACATCTTAGGAATTTATTTAGAATTTTTAGGGATTAAATAATTATCATTTATTATGACACAAAGATGATGCAATAATTGTCTTATTAATGAAATATTGACATAATTGATGTTATAAATTCCCAAATAAATGTAATTTGAGACTTTTTATGACCTACAATAATTTTCTAGGTTAATATGACATGTTATTATTGATTTAAGTAACTTGGTACGAACTTATAATTCTGTTATGAATTTCATAAAAATCATGTACCAAATAGTGTCAAAATTGACATAAATTAGTTTTTAAAACAAATATTATATTATCAATTGTTATTTTATTCATAAAAATCTAAGGATCGGCCAAATGACTTAGATAAGATTATATATATTAATAATAAACAACTTGGGGTTTGTTTGTCTTTATATAGTATGTTTATTAACCATATAGTTTAGGAAAATAAAAAGACACGGAAAAAGTTAAATTATTGAACTTAGAGTTAAATCAAATTGATAAGGTTAAAAAATAACCTAAACTTGTCTAAATCCTATTGGATGAGAGGATTTAGACCCATCCCCACATTATCTTCAAAATAAGACCCTTTGGAACCATTATAAACCGAATTTGACCTTAATATAAAATAATATTTTGAGATTTTCCTAAGGTGCCCCTCTCCTCCCTTATAAAAGGTCACCTCCTCCCTCTCCTCCTCACACTAATTTGAGCATTAAAGCTCTGCCAACCCCTGCCAAAATCTCTTATCCACTTCCCTAGTATCATCCTAGAGGTCCTGGTCTTCTTCAAAGAACATCGTTAGTTCTTTAAGTGGAGGTTAAGAAAAGGCGCGTCAAAAAGAGGTAATATCCATTACCGATCTTTTTCAATTTCGTTCTTCATCAACTTCTTCTTCTTTAGTTGTTTCATGATAAAGTAATAACATCAGTATTTATTATATACTTATATGTTATTATAAATATGAAACAACTCTAATTAACCTTCTATCCATCCTACCGAAAAAGGAAATCCCCGCGCGTGCGTACGTACGGAATACCGTCTCCACGCCGTGGTGTAATCTATTTTCCGCCACCACCTTAATTGGATGGGTATAATGGTGTAATTAGTAACTATATATGATTATTATAAATTGATATTGATAGTATACATAAACTTCAACACAAGTTCATGATCATGATAACGATATCATCGCTCGTGCGTACGTACGGACTACCGTCTCCACGACGCGATGGGATTCATTCTCCACATTAACCATTCATGAATGATTATAAAGTACATATAATGAATAATAATGATATATATGACATGTTAAATCTACTGGATTTATGTATATATATATATATATGTATGTCATGTACTTACTTCCATTCAATAAAATAAGGAAAGGAAAACAACGTTCATGCGTACGTACGGACTGCCGTCTCCATGAACGGTGTGTTTCATTCCATTTATCTATCTGTTATATATATATATATACTGAATATATATGATATATATATCATGTTTTATATTCTGGAAGTAAGTAAATCATGATATAAGTAATAAAAATGTCAAGAACAACAAGTCCAAACATCTACAATAAATGAAACGATTTTTCCCAAAACGCTTCTTTAACATGGAATTTACAAAAGAACGGGTAATATAAAGTCATAATTGAACCATATATGATATCATAACAATGAATATGATTCTGTAATAAGTTAATGACATTATTTAAATCATTATACAGGAGTTTCGGATACGTAAAAAGCATATCAGACATAAGGTAAGGGAAATATCACAATCTCATTTTTATCTGAGATTGTTTATACTTTGGTATTTACTGGGGTGTATTTTATCATCCACAACCATGTTTCCTCAATATTTAATATTATTTCCATCCATATACAATTGTTTAAATCCAATTTTACCCTTCGGTGAGTTTTTAGTAAAAGATATGAAAGGAATCTTTTGCCGTTTTTCGTACGAGGTACTTTTTAACTTTTCCGACCAAAGTACGAGAAGAATGTTTTTTTTAACTTATACGACATGAATGGATTTATAAAACATTATTTCCAAGAATATTCCTTTACATGTATTCATGTTTATTTTTAATCAACTTCTTTTATTTTAAAATTGTAATACATGTTAAGAAAGGAAAATGTTTTTGAAGTAGAAAGGATATTTTCTTCAAGAATAGAGTTCAAGTGTTTTATCAAAATTATTTTCCATATAAGATAATAAAGGGTTCTATTTATAACCCTATTATTACATGGATTTGATTATGTTGTGATGGAAATATTTTTATGAATTCCTTTATCTTATATGAATTGTTTTATGACATCATGTTGTTTAAGAATCCCATTTTTATTACATGGGTTATGCTATGATGTGTGGTTTATGATTTTGTGGCACACATAAGAATGGTATCATTATGAGATGGGTGGGACCTATATCTCCCTCCAATGCATTGGGTAAAAATTTTATATCTCATGATATAGACATGGCTGGAACGGTAGGTTATATCGGTTCAGTGAAACATGACTGAAATGAGGAGTGAACTCGGTTCAGTAATGGACTTTATCCACTAAGATAGTCTTGGAAATGAGTCTTGACTAATAAAAAATGATTCTCTATGATTATGTGTGTATGCCACAAATTTTCATGTTTTATGTTATGATTATTGGGATTTCATTTCACTACTATGATTTATCCCATGTTATGAAATTATGCTCTCTTTTGTAGATTAAGACTTCCAAAATGTTATGTTCTTATGAATACGATGTGATTGATATTTCTTTTTTTACCCTTACTAAGAATTTGAGCTCACCCTTTTATGTTTTCTTTTCCTCGGGATATAAAGAAGGGTTTTAGGTAAAAAAAGGGAAAATATTTATGGGAGATGTTGAAGATCTTTCACCACGATTAGAAGATTATATTCTGAATTTCCAAAGACACTAAACTATTACGATCCTTGTGTGTGTGTTTTTGTTATGTACTAATTATTCCGCAGAAGTAATGTAATATCTATGTACGTCATACTTCATGTCTCTACAGTTGGTATCAGAGGAAAGTTGTAGTCAACCTTTGGAAACTTGGATGCGAGAACTTTAATGAGATCCCTAGAGATATTTCTAAGGAATGTCTAGGGATGTCCCTATGGTTAAGTATACGTATAGGTTATAGTCCTAGAATTACGCTAACGATCATAGAATTAAACCTATGATGTTATATATTGAAGGTACTCCCCCTTTATTATGTTGTTTTCCCTATCATGATTTTTTCCTCTCACACTATTCTTTTTGAGATTTAGACGATGGTTGGAACCCGAAGGAACCGTGTTGATCAATGAAATGGACAATGCAATGATTGTCCTCCTGAACAAACAAATGTTTTGGGATATGGAGTGAAAATTCTTATTTCAATAATTACACAAGCTATGAATCATTCTGGACTTCCAAATGAGCAGAGAAGGGAACAATATTCTATTGAGTCCTTCATGAGGCAACACCCACCTTCTTTCAGTGGGTCTTATGATCCACTTGTTGCTGAACAATGGATCAGTACTACTGAAAAGATATTTTCAGTTCTTCAATGTTCTGAACATGATAGAGTCGTCTTAGCAGTATATCTTTTGGAAGGTGAAGCTTATCAATGGTTGAATCTTATCAAGAACACAAGTCCAAGAGATGAAATTGGGTCCATGGAATGGGATGAGTTCAAGAACTTATTTTTCAATAAGTACATCCCTCGTATTCTTTGAACAAATATGGAGAAGGTGTTTTTTGAACTAAAGCAAAAGGATGATGAATCTGTTGGTATATACGAAGCGAATTTTACAAGGATTGCAAGGTATGCATCTGGATGTATCATCCAACTTGAGAGTAAAGTTGTTCAATTCTTCAGTGGCTTAAAACCAAATCTTTGAAGGGCATTAGCTAGAAGAGACTTCAGTAGCTATGAAGAAATTGTGCGTTGTGCTATCAAGGTAGAAATAGAAGTTGGTGTTACTTATACATCTCATATTTTTGACAAGAAACGAAAGATGGAGTTCAAGGAGAAATCTTATAATAATGGTGAAAAGAAGATGAATGTTTCCTTATGCTCAAAGTGTGGAAAGAAGCATGGTGGAGATTGTCTTATATGGACAAGTAAATGTTTCAAATGTTGAAAGGAAGGTCATCAGGCATTTGAATGCCGCAATGATGGGAAGAAGATGTCTAATGATGCAAACAATGGAAGGGATACACAGAATGAACCTACTACACTTCAATGCTTCAAGTGCAAGGAAATGGGACATCATTCTAATAAATACCCTAATCCAAGGGTTAGTGATGATCGACATGAGCAACCACTTAAGGAAAAGGACGAAGGGAAGTCACATGTGATCACTATTGGCGATGTTGAATATGACAACGATGTGGTGGAATGATTAAGTGTTTATGTAATGGGATTCCAAAATAATGTTGTATCATGGAGTATTGGAATATTTATGTATTGGTCTAATGTGGTATTCGAAGTGATTGAGATATTTTTGGAAATAAGATGATATGCGCATAATGAAGGGAAAACGAGAAAATGAAATATTTAACAGTATTCATGAGCTCATGATTGATATAAGGACTAAGTGATATCATGGTTTGAGTATATAGAATTTTGAGGATTTTGGTATGTGGAAAGTGTTAACTTTTAACTGCATTCATATTTTCACTAAGGTTCAATGGGTATTCAAGAGAGTACATGATTAAGGCCTTTTAATGTTTGGAATGTGACCAACAAGATATATCTTATGATATATGGGGATCAACGATGGTATTAAATCTCTGGTAATCATTTTCACTATATTATGAGAATGGACTACAGTATTATGGATAAGCCTAAAGATTGGAATGGATTATGTTGGACATAAGTTATTACTGTTTAAGGATAGAAGTTTTTTTCGATATTATTGATTGGATGTTATAGAAATATAGTTTTAGAAAAAGGACAACCTGCAGGACATGCGACATCCCATCGCGTCGGACAAGGCTGTGGGAATCGAACCCACAATAGAAGTGTGATTGGCCTTTATCGCCTACCACTGGCCTACAGGAAGTCCCTGGTTAGTATAAACTAGTTTTATTTTATTAAGCGGTGTGATATATGAAGTATAAGATCATTTTTGGAACCATATACGATTAATATAACCATAACATGGACTTATAACTTTTGCTAACCTTTTTTTGAAAGAGATGGAATGACCCATCATTCTATCACATTATCTGCTAACACATCACAAATAACAAATTCCACTTCATTTATTTAAGGGATGAAGTGAAAATTGTTCAATTCATGAACAACAGTGAGATTGTACAAAAATCATGCAAGTATTTCTTTTAATTCTTCAACTTTAGGGAAATGATCTTGAAAAAAAAAAAGTTGTCCTAGTTCCCTTATATCCGATTAATCTAATGCTACCTTAGATCATCACAAATCAATAGCTTTGTGATTGTTGGCTTTTTCATAGCCATGTTCTCTACCACTCTCCATCAGAACTTGATGGTTAAAATTTTCTTCCAAATCCATATTTTCACCTATGCTCTCCTACGTGGAATCCCCGTGATGAGTTAATTTGGGTAACCGTTACATTTCATAGTTTAGTTTTTAAAAGCCATGTTTTGGTATTTCTTTTTACGATGTGGGTTTCTATTAAACAAACTTTGAGTAGTAAACCATTTATAACCCCGACGAATTTCGAGGGCGAAATTCATTTTAAGCGGGGTAGAATGTAAATCCTTGAGATTTTATGAAAAATATTCTTTTAATTTCATTAATGTCTTGTGTTTTATGATACACCATGATTACCTTGTGCTATACACAACATCGTATTAGCTTGCAGTATACGCAACACTATTCTTGGATCGTGTTACACAGAATTTTGAAAATAGTTATTCTACACAACATTGAGTATATATATATATATATTCAATGTATAAATGAAATGTGGTTGGATTCAGTTATACTAAACAATGAAGGATTCTTGCACAACACGCAACCCTGACTTGTATTGCATTACACGCAATCGCGACCTTCCTCGAAAGCATGTGTTGTACGCAATACCGGGTTTTACTAAACAATGATATATTATTATAATATTTTTATGAACTAGCCGTTATTAATAGTGTTAACTAAATTTTGAATTTTATAACATTATTATTCATCTTACACATTTCTAGAACATGGTATAAGAACAAAATAAATTTTTCAGGTAAAATAATTATTTTTCATAAAATACAGTTTTGCCACCTTTTGATGGCGCACCAACATTAAATATAGTTTTTGACATGTTTATAAGTTCAATTTGACAAAATAAAATTCTTCTTTTGAATCAGGATATAAAATTTTACATTAGATAATATTTTGATATTTTTCCGATAACTTTCATATTTTAATGAATAGTAAAAACACGCTATATTTTAATTAAAAACAAATTTTTTCATCGTAATATCTTATGTGGTTAAATTATAATATTGAATGGTTTTAAGGTATAAATAGAATATATTTTTACCATTTAATATAATGTATGTCATTAGCATTGAATTTACCTTGAATTCGTAGGTTAAATCAATTCAATCTTTTGCAATGTTTTAAAGGAAAATTCGTTTTCTTTCAACAATGGGATTAATTTTAATTTAATTTCTGCAACTTTTGTGTATTGAATTTGAAAAAATGGATTCCATATTTGGAATCAGTGGATCCAAATTATGTTAATAAGCTACTTTTTATTTTTGGGAATTATGAATAGTAACTACGGTAAATTTTATTTACCATAGTTAAAGGTAAATCGTGTAATTAAGGGTAAATATAATATTATAAAATTACCCTAAAAAAATGTCAAAATCATATTCAATGACTAAAAGTAGACCCATATCACCTAAGGGTCGGATTAGATTCATTTAATTAATTTTCTCAATGAAAATAATTTAATTATTATTAAAACCAAAGAATGTGACAACATGTCACTTTCTTAAATCTTATAAGTATAATAATTTTAATCTTGTGATAAACTTCATGAAACTTCGAACATGAATATTCTCCAGAAATCTAATACAATTATATACATCATAGGAATTTATTTATAATTTTTAGGGATTAAATAATTATCATTTATTATGACACAAAGATGATGCAGTAATTGTCGTATTAATAAATTGTTTTGACATAATTGATGTTATAAATGCCCAAATAAATGTAATTTGAGACTTTTTAGGACATACACAAATTTTATAGGTTAATATTACATGTTATTTTTGATGTAAGTAACTTGGTTCTAACTTATCATTCTGTTATGAATTTCTTAGAAATCATGTACCAAATAGTGTCAAAATTGACATAAATTAGTTTTTAAAACAAATATTATATTGTTAATTGTTATTTTATTCCTAAAAATCTAAGTTTCGGCCAAATGACTTAGATAAGATTATATATATTAATAATAAACAACTTGGGGTTCTTTTGGCTTGATATAGTAAGTTTATTAACCATATAGTGTAAGAAAACCAAAAGAAACGGTAAAAGTTAAATTATTTAACTTAGAGTTAAATCTAATTTATAAGATTAAAATTATAACCTAAAGATGTATAAATTCTATTGGATGAGATTATTTCGACCCATAACCACTTTAACTTCGAAATAAGACCCTTTGGAACCATTATAAACCGAATTTGACCTTAATATAAAATAATATTTTGAAATTTTCCTAAGGTGCCCCTCTCCTCCCTCATAAAAGGGCACCTCCTCCCTCTCCTCCTCACACCAATTTGAGCATTCACGCTCGGCCAAACCCTGAAAATATCTCTTCTCCACTTCCCTAGTATCATACTAGATGACCTGGTCTTCTTCAAAGACCATCCTTAGTTCTTTAAGTGGAGGTTAAGAAAAAGCGCGTCAAAAAAGAGGTAATATCCATTATTGATCTTTTTCAATTTCTTTCTTCTTCAACTTCTTCTTATTTAGTTGTTTCAAAATAAAGTAATAACATAATTATTTATTATATACTGATATTTTATTATAAATATGAAACAACTCTAATTAACCATTTATCCATCCTACAGAAAAAGGAAATCGCCGCGCGTGCATACGTACGGAATACCGTCTCCACGCTGTGGTGTAATCTATTTTACGCCACCACCTTAATTGGATGGGTATAATGGTGTAACGAGTAACTATATATTATTATTATAAATTTATATTGATACTGAAATAGTATACATACACTTCAACACAATTTCACGATCATGAGAACGATATCATCGCTCGTGCGTATGTACGGACTACCGTCTCCACGACGCGATGAGATTCATTCTCCACATTAACCATTCATGAATGATTATAAAGTATATATAATTAATAATAATGAAATATATTACATGTTAAATCTACTAGATTTATGTATATATATATATATATGTATGTCATCAACTTACTTCCATTCAAGACAATAAGGAAAGGAAAACATTGTTCATGCGTACGTACGGACTACCGTCTCCATGAACTGTGTGTTTCATTTCATTTATCTATCTATTATATATATATATACTGAATATATATGATATATAAATCATGTTTTATATTATGTAAGTAAGTAAATCATGATATAAGTAATAATAATGTCAAGAACAACAAGTCCAAACATCTACGATAAATGAAACGATTTTACCCAAAACGCTTCTTTAACATGGAATTTACAAAAGAACGGGTAATATAAAGTCATAAGTGAACCATATGTGATATCATAACAATGAATATGATTCTGTAATAAGTTAATGACATTATTTGAATCATTATACAGGAGGTTCGGATACGGACAAAGCATATCGGACATAAGGTAAGGGAAATATCACAATCTCATTTTTATCCGAGATTGTTTATACTTTGGTATTTACTGGGCTGTATTTTATCATCCAAAACCATGTTTCCTCAATATGTAATATTATTTTCATCCATCTACAATTTTTTAAATCCAATTTTACCCTTCGGTGAGTTTTTAGTAAATGATATGAAAGTAATCTTTTGTCGTTTTTCGTACGAGGTACTTTTTAACTTTTTTGACAAAAGTACAAGAAGAATGTTTTTTTATCTTATACGACATGAATGGATTTTTAAAACATTATTTCCAAGTAACTTACTTTACAAGTTTTCAAGTTTATTTTTAATCAACTTCTTTTAGTTTAAAATTTTTAGACATGAAAAGAAAGGAAAATGTTTTTGAAGTAGAAAGGATATTTTCCTCAAGAATGGAGTTCAAGTGTTTTATCAAAATTATTTTCCATCTAAGATAATAAAGGGTTCTATTTATATCCCTATTATTACATGGATTTGATTATGTTGTGATGGAAATATTTTTATGAATTCCTTTTTCTTATATGAATTTTTTTATGACGTCATGTTGTTTAAGAATCCCATTTTTATTACATGGGTTATGCTATGATGTATGGTTTATGATTTTGTGGCACACATAAGAATAGTATAATTATGAGATGGGTGTGACCTAATTCTCCCTCCAATGCATTGGGTAAAGATTTTATATCTCATGAGATAGACATGGCTGGAACGGTAGGTTATACCGGTTCAGTGAAACAGGACTGAAACGAGGAGTGAACTCGGTTCAGAAATGGACTTTGTCCACTAAAATAGTCTTGGCAATGAGTCTTGACTAATAAGAAATGATTCTCTATGATTATGTGTGTATGCCAGAAAGTTTAATGTTTTATTTTAGGATTATTGGGATTTCATTTCACTACTATTATTTATCCCATGTTATGAAATTATGCTCTCTTTTTCAGATTAAGACTTCCAAAATGTTATGTTCTTATGAATATGATGTGATTGATATTTCTTTTGTTTACCCTTACTGAGAATTTGAGCTCTCCCTTTTATGTTTTCTTTTCCCCTGGATATAAAGAAAGGTTTTAGGTAAAAAAGGGAAGATATTTATGGGAGATGTTGAAGATCTTTCACCACGATTAGAAGATTATATTCCGAGTTTCCAAACACACTAAACTATTACGATCCTTGTGTGTGTGTCATTGTTATGTACTAAGTATTTCGCAAAAGTAATGTAATGTCTATGTACATCAAGCTTTGGGTCTCTACATATACTCTCAAAAAATTCGTAACCTTTAATTATAATACCCATGAATGAATAACATAACAAGAAGTAAAAAATATAATGATAATTAATAAATTCATTATATTAAAATTAAAACAATATATATATATACCTCATGAAGGAATATAATTTCGTAACATTATACATGTTTCAAAGAAGGAAAATTTAGACGAAATTACTTTTCTTGTTTGGTAACTTTTTATCTGTGATTCCAATTCAAGGGAGATCATAAAAGTGATTTTTAAATAACCATGAATTTAAAGATAAAAATCATATAATACATTGATTGGTATTATATACACCCCAAATAATAAATGAGCGGTGATGAAAACATACGTCTCACAGAAATACATGTGAGACTATAAATACCCTTACAACATGAGTAAATTTTTATTCATGAGCCCCATTAAATATTAAAATAAATAAAATAATTTAATATAATTATTATTAATTATCTAAAATATCTTAGGTTATAATATACACCAAATATTATAAATGAGTAGTGAACATGGAATATATATTACGAATATGAAAAGTTAGATTAAATTCTTGTACCGTAAGAATTTACTTTCTTTATACACATTAACAAATCTTGAATAATGAATATTAATTTATTTTAAATCTACCAAATAAAAATGTTATAATATATCATAACATATATTATTTTATTATTAATATATTTAAAACTTTTATTAACAATTCTATGTAAATGTTTCATTTCGGTTAATAACCGCTTTGTTTTTCGTATATGTTTTTCATTGTTAATCTATATCCCATTTCATATATTATAATTTAATTATTTCCAAAATAAAAAACAATAAATTAAAATAATATATATTAATTATATAACTATTTATAATAATATATAGAAGATATAAATATGAAATGGAATACTTTTTTCATTGGGACGGTAGACCGTATAAATAGATGATCATTGTATTTGTTTTATTGTCATATTGAAAGAGATAATGTAATTAATATATTTATATATGTATATATATATATTATTATAATAATTATTACTTCATATATATCATATAATTTTACTAAACTAATCCTCAATACATTCCATGTAAACTGTTAATGAATCACATCACTTTGAGGAGTCATTAGTCAACACATCCACAAACAAAGTTATCATATTCCCACAAAATACAAAACATGAAGGTATGTGTTATATAATAATTACATAAGAATACATAAATCTTAAATATCATATATATATAATATAAATATAAATTTGATCATTATTCTAGACCATGAAATGTGGCAATGGAAGAGAGAACAACATTTGTTTGCGAGGTGGTAGTCCGCCTAACACAAAAACAATGATTGTGTATCCCATTTGATGGATGTGAGTGTGTGTTTAGGTCATAATTGTAATGAACCAATGTTATTCAATGACAGTTCCCTTCACATAAGTATTTCATAAAATGAATTGAAAACTCAACATAATGAACTACAAAGTGCTAAGCGACCACTGAACATAAGTTTGACACTTCTGTGTTTGGAATTTTGAAAATCAGGCATACACGGTTTTAATTAGTAAGTTATTTGGACTTCGATAAGGAAAATATAATTTTTAGTGAATAGTATCCTACCATAATTAAATGTAATATACCCTTAGAAATAGTGATATACCCTAATGAATAGTAACATCACCTATAATAGTATAAAAATAATATTCACGTTCCAAGTACAATATACCTGTATTTTAGAATAAGTTAATGAATGTTTTAAAACATGTTTTCATACTAAATTGTTATTTTAACTAAATATTAACATAATAATATTTAGAAAATTATTTTTGAAAATTGGACTTTATTTTGGGATTTGACACATTGAAAAATGGTTAGGGTGAATTTTTTGGATTTTTCTGAAATAATTGAATTTTTGATGAATAGTAAAATACGATAAATTACAATAAATGCTAAATACTGCATCATAGGTGATGTATGGAAGATTTAAGATTATAATCTCGAATAATCCATGATAAAATTAGTATATTTGATTATAATGTTCAATTATTCATAGTCTTGGACTTAAATAATAAACTAATACTTAAAATAATGGAAAAAACCTCCCCACCCTCACTATAAATACCCCCTCTCCTTACCTCTTTCCCACACACCTCCCAAGCCTCATTCCTTGCCCAACTTCTTCCCAAGAATCCTCCCAAGCTCCTTCCCCACATCCAAGGCCTGTTGGTCTTACTAAAAGGCCAAAATGAAAGGCCTTAAGAGGAATCTCGAAGAGGGGAGATCAAAGGGCAAGGATCCCTTTTCATTTTCAAGTGTTTTGTTTCCAATTTCCTTCTTTTCTTATACCATATTCCCCTTCACTTACCCAAAAGGCATGATAGATCCATAATATCATATATTATGGATGTTAATCATGTTTATGGAAAAAATACATGCATCATGCTTCCTCTCCTCTCCCTCGCATTCTAAAATTAAAACATCGTCCATGATCGACATTGTAGATAATGTGTTTTCAATTTCTTTTATCATCTTTGTTTCTAGTCAAGAAACCATTTATGTTATGGTTGAACAAGATTATTATATATTTTACATATCCTATTTATGTTTCTAGAATCCTTATACACTCATGATATCAACTAATAATACAAAACAAGTTAATTATGGGTAAAATCGCTTAAATTAATTCAAGTGTTTATCATTAATGTCTTATGTCGCGGTTCTCTTCCACTCCAATTTAACCAAATGAATTTAGTAACCATTTAACCTTCTGTATGATCACTAATTCTATATAACATAAATTCTGGACAACCACTTTCATCTTTCTTTTTATCCGAACCTAAATACAAGTGAACTGATCATTAAAAACAAGGAAACAGATGGACCCGAACCATGAAATTGAACCTTATAATCAATCTAAATGGCTATAAATGAAATTAAAAAGGATATAATAAATATTTTACATGTATATAATGTTCAATAAATATTGACTAATAAACCTAATTTGACTATTCGGGTCGTTAATATCAAGTGGAAAACACCAACAAACATAAGGTAAGGGATCCTCCCCTTTTTAGTCTTAGTCAAGATTTTTCTCTATGTTATGCCCTTTTGTGTAATAACAAGTGATGGGGTACATTTATAAACCTTCCCCATACTGCCCTAATGTTTTATAAGTGATGATAAACCCCTTACCTCTCTCATCAAGCCCTCTTAATTATACACGATACCATGCAAATAAATCATGATAGATTCTACCCGAACTTCCTTTATTCCTTCGGGTTTATCTATATATTTATTTTTACTAAAATGATGTTGTATTTTCTTTTATATATAACTTCAAAATTATGTTTATATGAACCAAACTCATGTTCCAAGATCCAATGCTCACTCTATTTTGTGGTTATACATGCCTATAAGTGATTCTCTCTTCGATACTTCCCAATAAGTATTGTTGTTTTAAAGGAACTTCCCTGAACTTTTAACCAATTTCAAGTGCACTCTATCTTATGTTTTAAGATATCAATATCTTTTTAAAATATGTATGTTTATTATGACAACCTTCGTGGTTCAATTCTGGTCTTATATATAAGAATGTATTCTTTACTATTTTCAAAGCACTATAGTATTTTCCTTAAAACCGCACAAAAATGATTTAATGCCAATGTTTATAAAATACATTTCTCATATGTTGTCACTTATGTTTGACACCAATTCCCATGAAATATGCCTATTTTACCCAATTAATGTCCATGTATTTTATAATTCTTTCCTTACATTGACTATTTCAAGTTGCACCCATTGGATATGATTGATGTCATGATTGTGGTACCCAATTCTTTTCATGGATACCCTTATGATTGTGTATGGTTGATTATGTATGATTGTATGTGTGGTATGAATATTTATGTGGCAAGAATATTCAGGAATATTTTGATATGGGTGCACCCAGATAGCGCTCCAATGCATTCGGTAAGGTTAGGTCTCATGAGATGTGATGCGAAACGGGATTGGCGGTTAGCCTTAACCCATACTGAAATGGGAAACGGGATTGGCGGTTAGCCTTGACCCATACTAAAGAAGGGATTTATGATTCCATGTTTATATGATATCATAAGTTTCATGCTTTGGATATCATTATGTCATGCCTCCTAACTCATGTGCTTGAAATGTTTCCTTATACTCATTCCCTTATTGGGATTTTTAGCTCATCCCTTTGTTCATGTGTCTCCTAGGGTACCATATGTAGATGTAAGGGCTCAAAGGAATTTAGGACCTCATTATGGAGATCAAATAAAGAAGTGTTTTTTAGCCCCATGTTTTGTGATATATTTACCTAGTATTCCAAGACACTAGACTTAATGATCCTTGGCTTGTAATCTGATGATAAATTATGTATAAAATTAGGAAATGTTATAAGTAAAATTATCGGGTCACTATAGTTGGTTTCAGAGGATAGTCTTGTTATTTTTGGAGATTAGGAATATGGAACCATAGTGAGAATCTTAAGAATGAGACTAAGTATAAGAAAATAGTCCTAAATTTTTTTTGAGTATTGAGTAAGTGGTTTATCAAGAAAATACATCCCTGTCTGGATATGAGCATGTAGAGGCCGCTCAGGCACAGATGTATCTAGGGGTAAAACCCGAAAACACCACTTTAAGCTAGAATCGAACGGGAACTGGTGCATGAAAATGGGCCTTGCTGCACTCTTGGTTACAACACTCCCAAGGTATATGCTTTTGTAGATTCACAAGATTAGTACAAACAATTATGAAGGGAAAAAAAGAAGCCCATAAGAATATAAGTTAAGAAATAGATTGATGATAACACAGATATAAATCTAAGGAATCACAAGTTAGGATATATTTCTTATTTATAAGTTCATACATTTATTTTAAGAGTTTCTTTTTATGATAAGTATTCAAGACCTCTAATTATACATTCCTTTTTCAAAAGTTATTGGA
The DNA here is from genome assembly GCA_963277665.1 of Viscum album. Lineage (NCBI taxonomy): Eukaryota > Viridiplantae > Streptophyta > Magnoliopsida > Santalales > Viscaceae > Viscum > Viscum album. The sequence continues at coordinate 1,474,085,068 of OY728152.1, read as the reverse complement.
GGGAAATAGAAGAACACCTTCTGACATCCAATGTGATAGGCAATGTGAAGATTTCCTAAACGATGTGCCTAATATGATGAGAGCGGGTGATCAACACTTCATGACATTACTTGTTCAGTTGGATCGAGTTATGAATAATAACTTGAATCAGGTGGAACTCCCTCCTCCTCCAAGGAAAGAGCAAGTTGTTGTTGAATCCTACATGTGGAAAAGGCCTCCCTTGTTTAGCGTGTCTTCTGATTTCTTCATCGCAGAACAATGGATTAACTCCATTGAAATGATATTCTCTATTCTACAGTGCTCAAAAGAAGAGAAGGTTGTACAGGCGGTTTATCATTTTGATGGGGAAGCTGATCAATGGTGGACACTGATCAAGAATACAAAGTTCCAAGAGTAAATTAACTCCATGGATTAGGAGGAATTGAAGAAGATGTTTTTCAACAAATATTTTCCTCGAACCCTTCATCTCAAGATAGAAAGAGATTTCCTCGAACTCAAGAAGAAGGAAGATGAGCCCATAGGGTCTTATGAAGAAAACTTTTCATGGCTTGCAAGGTACGCCTCTGTCTTTGTCATGAACACTGAAAGCAAGGTGGATAGCTTCTTTAGCGGACTAAAACCGAGTCTATCAAAAGTGTCAGAAATTAGAGACTTAGATAGTTATGAGGATATTGTTTGTTGTGCCCTCATAGTTGAAATGGAGATTGGAGACTCTCAGTGGTCTCATGGGCCTAGTGACAAGAAGTGGAAATGGAGAACAACATGGGTGGTTCATCAAAAAAATCCCATGATGGAAAGAAGCCTCACTTTCCCCTTTAAAAAAATTTAGGGAAGAAGATTCCTTGTGACTGTCTCAAGGGAACCAAGAATTGATTCAAATGTGAAAGTTTGGTCATCTATCCAAGAAATTCTGAAGGGATATGAAAAATCCTGCTAATGTTGAAGAAGAAAGGAAGGTTCAAAACAACACTCAGCCAGTAGTGCAGTGTTTCAACTGCAAGGAGCTTAGTCAATATGCGAACAATTTCCCTAAGTCAAGGGTTGTTAGAGGCAATCAACAAAAACCTCCATGGAAACAAGGAAGGGAATATTCAATCACTACTACTAAGGTGTACCAGACAATGATGCGGTGACATGTATGCTAGTTTTTCATTCAAGAATAACAGACGTACTATTTGATTCTTGTTCTACGTATTCTTTCATATATTTCATGTTTATTAGAACTATTAAAACACCACCTCAGAATTTGGAGGAAAAGTTATCTGTGAAAACATCAAATGTGGAGATCATTGCATCTATGGTTTATAACTCCTCCCTGTTAATGTTTTTGGACGGAACCTCCCAGAAAATCTAGTCATACTTCCTTTAGTGGAGTTTGATGAAATATTGGGCATGGATTGGCTATCATTGTACAAAGCCAACAACAATTTTCGGGAAAGGGAAATCACTTTTCACATTTCGAAGCATCCTCTGATTCATTAAAAATGTAAGGAGGAACATGATCCTCCTTTAGAATCTTAGTCTCAATTGTGGATATTGTTGACTTATAAGCAAGCATATCTAGCTCAAATGATCGAGACAAAGGAGAGAATCATGTTTGAAGACATTTCCATTGTGAGGGATTACAATGACGTATTCCCTAAAGAGTTGTCTGGTCTTCCTCCAGACTGAGAGGTTGATTTCTTTATTGAACATAACCCTGGATCTCTTCCTATCCCAAAGACACCTTACAGAATGGCCACTATAGAGCTAGAAGAGCTGGAGAAGTAGTTAGATGAGAATATGGAGAAAGGTTTTATACGCCAGAGTGCTTCACTGTGGGGTGCTTCAGTCTTCTTCGGAAAGAAGAATTATGGATCAATGCACCTTTGCATTGATTATCGTGAGCTCAATAAAATCACGATAAAGAACAAGTATCACCTTCCACGGATAGACGACATGTTCAATCAGCTTCGTGGGACCAGTTATTTCTCTAAGGTGGACCTTCGGACAGGATATCACCAACTAAAGGAGAGGAAGGATGATATACTGAAGACTTCCTTGAAAACAAGGTATGGACACTGTGAGTTCCCAGTGATGCCCTTCGGACTCACTAATGCTCCATCAATTTTCATGGATTTAACGAATAAAGTCTTTAGAGATTGCCTTGACAAATTTGTGGTAGTCTTTATTGATGATATGTTGATATACTCTAAGAGGAAGGAGGAACATGAGGAGCATTTAAAAACTGTTTTAAATACTTTGCGAAGAGAGAAGTTGTGTGGAAAGTAAAGTAAATCTGAGTTCTGGATGGAAGAAGTATCATTCATGGGACATGTTATTAGTAGAAAAGGGATATATTTGGACCCTTCAAAGAAAAAGGCAAATTTAGAGTGGCTGAGGCCAACTTCTGTAACAGAGATCCAGAGCTTTTTGGGTCTAGTAGGGTATTATTGACGATTCGTGAAGAAATTTTCACGATTGTCAAAACCGATGACCAAGCTGACATGGAAGGGGGTAAAGTTTGTCGGGACCGAAGAATGTGAGGTAAGCATCAAGGACCTAAAGAGAAGGCTGATCACCACACCTATACTCGCATTACCAAAAAGTGGAGAATGTTTTGTGATATACAGTGATGCTTCAAAGAAAGGCTTGGGTTGTGTACTCATAAAAAATGATAAAGTGATGGCCTACGCCTCACGACAGTTGAAGATCCATGAGAAAAACTACACGCCACATGATCTAGAGCTGGCGGCCATGATATTTGCCTTGAAAACTTGGCAACACAAACTTTATGGTGAGAAGTGTGATATATACACCGACCACAAGAGCCTAATTTATATATTCACACAAAAGAAGTTCAACATGCATCAAATGAGATTGTTAGAGATAATCAAGGATTACAATTGATCTATTCACTACCATCTTAGAATGGAAAAATATGTAGCTGATTCTCTAAGAAGGAAAGAACCTGCTACTTTTTTCATGTTACGGATTGAGAAACACTGTATTTTCATAGATATACAAAGGATGGATTTATAAATTGTAAGGGTAGGGAATACATCCTACCTTTCCCAAATGATTCCGAAACAATACATATAAGAGAAGATTAAGGAAGCACAATGGGATGATGTGGAGTTACAAAATAAGGTCAATGTAGTAAAAGAAGGGAAGCTGCAAGAGTTCCATGTCAATGATGATGGTGGAATTTGGTTTGGAATCCGTCTTTGTGTGCCTTCATCACCTCAGATAAACAAAGCGCTATTGGAAAATGCACATATCTCAACATTATCTATCCATCCTGGAAGTACCAAGATGTATCATGATCTCTATGAACATTTTTTGTGGGACAACATGAAGTAGAATATTGAAAAATATATATCAAGGTGCTTGATATGTTAGAAAGATAAAGCAGAGCGAAAAAAGTCTAAAGGTATGATGAAATCATTGCCAATACCCATGTGGAAATGGAATAATGTCACAAAGGACTTTGCCACGGGTTTCCAGAATACTTCAAAGGGAAATAATGTGATATGGGTTGTGGTTGACCGACTCACCAAGACAGCCCATTTTATTGTTATTCGAGAAGACCTCTCTCTTGAACAACTTTCAAAAATGTATGTGGTGGATGTGGAGAGACTGCATGGAGATCCATGCTCAATTTTCTCTAATCGTGATCCAAGGTTCACATCTAAATTTAGGAAGAGTCTTCGACATGATTTGGGTACTGAAATAAATTTCAGCATGGCCTATCACCCCCAAAGTGAGGGCCAATCTGAAAGGAGTATTCAAACTCTTGGAAAACATGTTGAGAGCCTGCTCTATGGAATTCAAAGGTGGACAAGATCAGCATCTCCCATTGGTTGAGTTCTCATAAAACAATAGCTTCCACTTGAGTATTCAGATGGCTCTGTATGAAGCTCTGTATGGAAAGAGAAATAAACCTCCACCCTATTGGGATGAAGTTGTAGAACGAAAGCTACAAGGACCTGATCTTGTGCAAGAGATGACAGATAAAGTCCAAGTCATCCTGAATGACATCGATGCTACTCAAAGTCGAAAAAAGGGCTATGCTGACAACCGTCGAAGGGAATTGGAGTTCGACATTGGGGATTTGTTCTTCCTTGGAATATCACCATGGAAAAGAGTCATGCGATTTGGGAAGAAAGGGAAGCTAAGACCAAGGTACATTGGCCCCTTTTAGATCCTTGAACGCATCGAAGTAGTGGCCTACCGACTAGCACTCCTACCTAACCTATCTCAAGTACACAATGTATTCCATGTATCCCTCTTGAGAAAGTACATACCTGACCCCTCACATGTACTGAATCCATAGGTGGAACCATTGGATAATGATCTTTCTTATGAGGAACAACCAGTAAACATCTTAGATCATAGAGACAATATTCTACGAAATAAGGCAATGCACCTGGTCAAAGTGTTATAGAGAAACCAAAAGTTTGATGAAGCAACATGGGAACCATAGGAGGCGATGAGGCAAAGTTACCCGCATCTGTTCTAATGTTGGAAGTGTAAATTTCGGGAGAAAAATTTCATAAGGGAGGAAGAATATAACGAAACAATGTTTTTGAATGAAAGTTCCCTTCTCAAAAGTATGACATAAAACCACATGAAAACACTACATAATGAACTACTAAGTGATAAGTGACCACTAAATATAATTTTGACACTTCTATATTTGGAATTTTGAAAATCAGGCAGACACGGTTGTAATCAGTGTGTTATTTCGAGTCTGATAAGGAAAACTTAATTTTTGGAGAATAGTAACCTACCCTAATGAATAGTAACATACCCTTATGAATAGTGATATACCCTGATGAATAGTAACATCACCTATGATAGTATAGAAGTAAAATTTATGTTTTAAGTACAATATACCTGTATTTTAGAATATGTTAATGAATATTTTAAAACTGGTTTTCATACTAAATTATAATTTAAATTAAATATTAAAATAATAATATTTAGAAATTTATTCTAGAAAAATGGACTTCATTTATGGATTCGACACGTTCAAAAATGGTTAGGGTGAATTTTTTTTATTTTTCCGAAATACTTGAATTTTGATGAATAGTAAAATATGATAAATTACAATAAATGCTAAATACTGCATCATAGGTGATGTATGGCTGATGTAAGATGATAATCTCGAATAATCCTTGATTATTTTAGTATATTTGATGATAATTCTCAATTATTCATAGTCTTGGACTTAAATAATAAACTAATACTTTAAATAATGGGAAAAACCTTCCCTCCCTCACTATAAATACCCCATCTCCTTACCTCTTTCCCACACACCTCTCAAGCCTTGTGCCTGGCCAAAATTATGCCCAAGTATACTCCCAAGCTCCTTCCCCACATCCAAGGCCTGGTGGTCTAACCTAGAGGCCAACATCAAAGGCCTTAAGAGGAATCTCAAAGTGGGGAGATCAAAGGGTAAGGATCCCCTTTCATTTTCAAGTGTTTTCTTTTCTATTTCCTTATTTTCTTATACTATCATCCCCTTAAATTACCCAAAAGGCATGAGAGATCCATAATCTCATATATTCGGGATGTTAGTCATGTTTATGGAAAAGATTCAATCATCATGCTTCTTCTCCTATCCCTCACATTCTAAAATTAAAACATCATCCGTGATCGACATTGTGGATAATGTGTTTTTAATTTATTTTATCATCATTGTTTTTGGTCAAGAAACCATTAATGTTATTGTTGAACCAGATTATTATATATTTCACATACTCTATTTATGGTTCTAGAATCCTTATAGACTCATGATATCAAATAATAATAAGAAACAAGTAAATTATGGGTAAAATCGCTTAAATTAATTCAAGTGTTTATCATTACTGTCTTATGTCACGGTTCTATTTCACTCCAATTTAACCAAATGAATTTAGTAACCATGTAACCTTCAGGATTCTCACCAATTGTATATAGAATAAATTCTGAACAACCACTTTCATCTTACTTTTTATTCAAACCTAAATACAATAGAACTGATCATTAAAACCAAGGAAACAAAAGGACCCGAACCATGAAATTGAACCTTATAATCAATCAAAATGGGTATAAAGAAAATTAAAAAGGATATAATAAATATTTTACATTTATATAAGATTCTGGACCTATTTATTAATAAACATAATTTGACTATTCAGGTCATTAATATCATGTGGAAAACACCAACAGACTTAAGGGAAGGGATCCTCCTCTTTTACTCTTAATCAAGATTGTTCTCAATGCTATGCCTTTTTGTGTAATACCAAGTGACGGGGTACATTTATACACCTTCCCCATACTTCCATAATGTTTTATATGTGATAAGAAACCCCTTATCTCTCTCATCAAGCACTATTAATTATACACGATACCATGCTAATAAATCATGATGGATTCTACCCAAACTTCTATTATTCCTTCGGGTTTCTCTATATATTTCAATGTACCAAAATGATGTTGTATTTTATTTTATATATAACATCAAAATTATTTTTATATGAACCAAAAACATGTTCCAAGATCCACCTATTACTCTATTTTGTGGGTATACATGCCTATAAGTGAATCTATCTTTTATACTTCCCAATAAGTACACTTGTTTTTAAGGAACATCCCGAACTTTTACCCAATTTCAAGTGCACCCTACCTTCTATTTTAAGAAATCATTATATTTTTAACATATATATTTTTATTTTTAAAACCTTTTTGGTTCAATTCTAGTATTATATAAAAGAATTTCTTCTTTACTATTTTAAAATCTCAATAGTATTTTCCTTAAAACCGCACAAAAATGTTTTAATGCCAATGTGTCTAAAATACATTTCACATATGTTGTCACTTATGTTTGACACCACTTACCATGATATATGCCTATTTTACCCTATTAATATCCATGTAGTTTCTAATTCTTTCTATACATTGAAAATTTTATGTTGCCCCCATTGGTTTTAATTGATGTCATGATTGTGGTACCCATTTCTTTTTATGGGTACCCTTATGTTTGTGTATGGTTGATTATGTATGATTGTATATCTGGTAAGAATATTTATGTGTCCAGATTATTTATGAATATGTTGAGATTTGTGCGCCTAGATAGCACTCCAATGCATTGGGTAAGGATAAGATTCATGATATGCAATGTGAAACGGGATTGGTGGTTAGCCTTGACCCGTACTAAAATGGGAAACTGGATTGGCGGTTAGCCTTGACCCATACGAAATAAGTGCTTTATGATTCTTCCACATTTATATGATTCCATTTTTCTATTATATTATATGTTCCATTCTTTGGATATCATTATGTCATGCCTCCTAAATCATGTGCTTGAAATGTATCCTTATATCCATTCCCTTACTCGGCTTTTTAGCTCATCACTTTGTTCATGTGTATCCCAAGGTACACTATGCAAATGTAAAAGATGAAAGGAAGTTAGGAGATCATTATGGAGATTAGATAATGAAGTTTTTTTAATCCCCATGTTTTTTGTTATATGTACCTAGTCTTCCTAGACGTAAGACTTAACGATCCTTGGCCTCTACTCTGATGATGAATTATTGATAATATCATGAAATGTTATAAGTAAAAGTCTCGGGTCACTATAATAATATTAACATAAAATAATATAAATATATTTAGAATACCAAGTTTATTATATAATAATGGAATAATAATAATTTAGGAGGTGTAGAAAGGTATGATACAAATGTTTTTTTGAAGTATGTTACCTCTTCTTTGACTAACTCCTTTAGGTTTGCACCAAAGGGCTCCATTGGTTGGATTTCATCCCAATGGGAGGATTCTATAATGATGGAAGGAAATTTTATAGCTTATTTGGATGATTTTTGTATGAGAAAAATATATTTATAGGTGGGAATAAGTGATAAGGGGTGGGGTGAGTTCTCTTTTATCGTGGAGGGGGAGTGACATTATTTTAAATATAAAAATGGTTACCACTATTTAGAGGACACTGTTAAATAATGTGACACAAATAATTTTCAATTATCAATTTAATGGATGATATAGTATAAATATATTCATAAAATGGATTTTGGACATGTTCTTGAATATTTATCCTTAAAAGTTAAAGAATAACCACTAGATAAACTTGTTTTTTCTTTAATTGTTGAAATTAATTTTATTTACCATCACAATTATTTTTGTGGGAAAATAATATTTCATTAGTAGACATAATAAATTAATATTATTCAGAATATAAAATCCATTTTTCAAAATTCTAATCAAATATTTGGATGAATGTTATTTAACAATAATCCCATAAATGGGATAAAATAACATGTTCTTCAGGTGAAATTGTCAAAATATTAAAATGTTTTTATATCCAATTTCATTGTGACGTTAGTTCTAATAACCAAAATTGGATTAATTAATCCATTATTGATCTCATTATACATTAAAAAACTTATAATTTTATATTCCTATATAAATAAATTAGGGAAAAATGTTGTTTTGAATTAAAATTAGGTATTTTTCATTATTCATGAAAAAATTAAAGTTCTTAGATAATTACAAAATATATACCATAAGATAATTCTTTATTTATGAATTAAAATATGAATTATATTTTATCAAATATAATTTGAAAACAATTCAAAAAAATTCATTTATAATAGGGGTGCCATTAAAAGGCAATAAAGTTTTCTTTTAGAAAAATATATATCTCTATGGGTAATATTTTTTTATATTATAAAATATTATAGAAAACACACATGATGAAATGAAATATTTTATTTAATAATATATATATATATATATATATTTCATTAAAAAAATTATCAAACTGTTTTAATTAATTTATTGAAGTAAAACATGATTGATTTCATAAATATCATTTTCTAGAAAAAAATTTCCTATATTTTAAAAAGGGTATTATTTTATTTTCTGGTTAATTAGCCACCAAATAATTTTTTTATATATATTTGTAAATCATATTTTTTAAATTTAATTAATCTTACAAAATAATCACCATTCTAACAGCTATGTGAAAACATTAACCATTTTTTAATAGTTTTATTAATATTACATTTTATTTTACTGAAACTACATCTTGTGTGTCATGAAATTTATCAATGGAACTCATCATTATGGGTAACACAAGCCAAAAATAATGTTTCATGTACTTTAAGAAAATATAACTTTTGTGTGTATTGAATTCTTAACCTGGTGTTGCGTATAAATAAATCAGAATACGGTGTAGCATGTAATCCACGTTATCAATGATATTTATTTTATTAAAAATAATAATTTAAAAGAATTCATTGTCTTATATGGGATGTTTTGGTTATGAATATGAAATATTCCTTCCTTAACCCAAAAAAATGGGATGTTTTCAATGTTTTTCTTTTGACTATATGAATTTCGATTCTATGAAACCACATATACAATGTAACAACTTCAAATATATGGGACATATTAAGTACTATTGTCACATATCTCCAAAGTGATGTTCTAGAGACACATCCCATGTTTCTCATGAATCATATGCTTCGATGGGATGAGTGAAACACGAAAATTACCATCATCAGAAAAGAGAGATCAAATGGGATTCTAGGAACACCTTGACTCCTTAACTACTACAATCTCCACAAAGTAACAAAGGGAAAGTTTTAAGTGGTATGAAATTTTATGTAGCTAAGAAAATGATCATGTATGATCAATCTGGTCCTTAAATTGTGACATAATTGACGGAATTGAATGTTCAGATAGAAGAGTTGTAAGGAAAATATTTATTTAGACCAGATATGTCTCCATCAGTAGCACTAGTTTGGTTTGGAATGAAGGAAAATAGATCTCTTAGACCTTGAGTTTATTATTGTAATCTTAACTAATTTAAAATAAAGATTCAATATTATCTTGCAAAAGTTGATGATATTTTTTATCAATTTATAGTAGAATGTTGTTTCTCTAAAATTAACTATGTTCAAGATATCACCAATTGTGATTTTGGAAGAGGGAAATTATGAATACAACTTTCATAAGAAGATATGGACATTATGAGTTTGTAATTATTCCTTTTCGTCACAAATATTCTCTAGTAGTCTTTATATAATTATGGAATTGAATATTTCATAGGAACTTGGATTACTTTTTAGTGGTGTTTTTGATGATATATTTGCGTGTACTAGTGTCATATTTTATCCTAAGAAACACTTGGTTGTAGTGTTGTGTATATTGAGGGAGCATCATTTCTATTCCAAGTTATGAAAGTGTTATTTATGGATATAAGATGTATTATTCCATGGAAATTTCATTTTTGAAAAGGATGTTTCTATAAATTTGAAAAATATAGAATATTTTATCTCTTGGAAACCACTAATTAATGTCTCTGATATTTCTATTTACCTTTTACTGGAGGGATACATCAATTTTTTGTATATATTTTCTTATTCTGGGCATCATTTATGATATCTATGATGAGGAACAAACTTCCATTATAAAGGAATGGAAAATTAAAAAGCATCCTTCTAAAAATATGAAGTTACACTTAACTGAGAACCTAAATTTTCATATCTATATTATAGATATGTCTATGTAATATATTTTCATGTATCAGGTTCTGGTTTGATATTTATTGTCCTACATGTATATCATTATGTTTCTTATGGATTAGGTAAATATCAGTTATATGAGAAATACTACCCATCACATGACATAGAAATAACTATTGTGGTCCATGATTTAAAATAAAGGAATCATTAAATCTTTGGTGAGAAATTCATAGTGTTTACGGATCATAAGAGTTTGAAATAACTTTTTTTAAAAATATATTTAAATGAAAAACATTTAATATGGATGGATTTTGTGAAAATGTTTGACTTGAACTTTAGGAATAAACAAGGAAATATAAACTCTATGGAATATGAGTTAAGCATTAAGTAATATAATAAATATGGATTATGGGTCTTTTCACACTTGGAAACTAATACAAATTATAGAAGAAATAAATATAGAATTCAAAAGCTAAACTGATTTTATTGTGTTATTTATATTTTCATCTATTCTTGATTTAGTGGGTATTATTAATGCTTCTAAGACATATAATCAATGTTTTTATACTATGATGTCAAAACTCAATGGTGAAGATACCATTTAGTGGTGGAATCGAGATGAGAATTCAATGTTGTTGTTTAGAGATTGTATGGTCATACCATTTTCTTATTAGGAAAAACAAATCAGTTCCTACCATCATTCATTATGGGTTTTCCCATAGGGATTGAAATGATCTATATAGAATTAAAAACCTAGACACTGTGGGTTTACAAGAAAAGGGCCCTGGTAGAGTATGTCATGAGATGCTTCACGAGTCGGTAGGTAAAGCCAGAGCATCAATGATTAGTGAGTATATTTAAATATTTAATGATTCCCATATAGGAATGTTAGAGGATATAAATGAATTTTATAATAGTCCTACCAAGGAATGTAATAAAACACAATTCCATTTGGGTGATAGTGGATCAACTTAAAAAAGGATCATTTCATCTATATTCCTAAAACTAACTAGGTGGATGAATTTTCAAAAATATATATTTAGTAAATTTTAGAGGCATGAAATTATAGTTTTGATTATATCAGATATAGACCTCAGTATTATATCTCATTCATATAAATCCATGCACAAATCCCTTACAACATAGTTTCCTATGAGTACGGATTATCATCCCTAATGGATGGAGAGTCATAACCGAAAATCAAACCATTGTAGGACATGCATGGGATTTGTGTGATATATTTTTTTGGGTCATGGTATGAGAATTTACCATTAGTGGAGAGATCATAAAATAAAATTTCTACATCTTAATTAATATGGCCTTTTATACGAATTTTCTAGGATTCATTTTCTTTCTCCGCTTTGTTGGGATGAAATATGTGTGATTTTTCAAATTGGACCTTGCCTTTTGTAATAGAAAATAGATAATATTATGTTGACCAAAAATAGAATGGAGATGGCTCAAAGTCATAAGAAATCATTTATTGATTGTTTTTAATGACTATAACTATTTGAGGTGAGTGAACATGTTCTCTTGATAATCTCTCCAAGATTTGGGCACCATTGTTTGGGTAAGCAGGTCTAGATATCATCATGATACATTTTCCTTTTTGAGATACATTAATAAGTGGGAGAGGTGGAATATTATTTGGCTTTTCCACCATGGATTAGTTTAGTACATATTGTGGTTCATGTAAAATTTATGAAGAAATATCAAACTCATACCAACCAAGTGAATTGATGGGATCATGTTGACCTAAAGTCGAGAGCAACATTGATTCATGTGATAGTATAGTTTTTAGATAGGGAAGAGAAGATCTTGAATTGGAAAATTATCTTTCTAGGAAATATTTTTATACAAATATGGTTTTATAAAGGAAGAAATGTGAGAGTTTTATAATGAAATGGTGGAGAAATATCCCAAACTCTTCATGGACAACTGGGGTTTTCATCTTTCTAGAGATGTAAAATCCCATGGTTGGGGAAATCTTGAACCACTAGATTCAAGTAAATGACCCATTATTCAAATATAAAGTGTCTATAAACTGTTTGGGTTATGTTTTTGGAGGTTCTAAAGCTTTTCAACACATTTTAGATATTTTTATAGACCGATAGTTGTTCTTCACGGTTAGTAGAAAACTTGTAGAACCTCCAAGAAACTATGCAAGGGTATTTAATGGGCACCACGTAGGCACATAGTTGGTACACAGTTTGGCTAAACCATTTGGATTTCGAGAAGAAACTATTATCATTGATCTATAGGGATATTCATAGTTAGCATGGGGTTTATCAAACTGTGCGATCCAACTATCTGATGTGTGGACTTATCATAGTAGCATTGGATGGTTACAACCTGATTTTCCAAAATATGTGGCTGAAGTTTACTAAGTAATGGTGGCCATCAATAAAAATTAGATCTATTATGAATTATCTCCTAAATATTTTTTTTTCTATAATCCTCCAATAAATCGAATAAATTTTTCTCCCATGGTTAGAGAGATGATTCACTTTGACCCAAGAGTTATCCATAGGTAAATTAAAGTTTATTAGATGCCTATATTCATTATAACGTTCTCGTTATTCCTCATTCTTCTTAGTTCCAAGGATCTTCTCTATCTAATAACTATATATCTTTTATTCCATGGATTTATATGGGTTTTATGATGGAATTTATGATGATATATTATTCGATCTAGTTATGGGAACATGTTTTCTTTGCATATCATAAGGGTTTGTCTCTTAGTTCATCAATTTTACCAACTATTTTGAGGTAGGTAGGTTCTCCCTCAACCCCACATGATTTAGAAAATGATTATTTTTTAAATTGAATTATTTTACTTAAATAATGGTTATATGTTTATGTGGTTCATGTTGGGAAAACCATTTTTTTGTCAAGAAGGTTTTAAAAAACACCAAGGATATAATTTTGAAAATTTTATTCTAAAATTATGCTTTTTTGATTCACTAATATTGATTTTTGATTTTTTCCAATAAAATATTGTTTTCTTGAAATATCATTGAATCATATTTATAATACATGATTGGTTTGGAATTGTATTTTTCATACATGGAGGTGTGTTTTTATGTTACATTTTATAAGGCCACACTAAAATAAGACTTGTTTATTAGTACCAAATGTGTAATGGAACATTGTATTGGTCACCTTGTATTGACATTGTGGATCGATGAGATGTCACTCGTGAGTATGGAAATATAACTATAGAATTCATGTGTGGGTGTCTAGAATCAAGGAACTGGTATTAGAAATGTGATATGTAATGATTAAAAGGATTGTTGAAATCATTTACATGGAAACATTTTTCCTATTTTTATATGAACTATCATAAAATAACATTTAATTGATTTATATAAATGTGATGATAATTTTTTTCTGGTATCTTGAGTGGGGATTTCATTGGGGGAAATCATAGGTATTTTAGACTCACCCCCAACATGGGAATTATTTGTCATTTAAAAATCTAATCTATTAAGATGCAGGTAAAGGAAAGGTATAACAGTTCTTTGGTTATGTTTATTGTTTTGATGGTATTTTCATGTCGATTGGTTATTGGAGTATTTTGGGAGTTACTTTTTAATATAACTTTTGAGTTTTATGTTTTTTATTCTTTTGATTATCTTGAGCTATATCTTCTAGTTTCAACATGTACTCTAATATGGTTGAAATATTGGTTTGATTTTGGTTATATTTCATTCTCATGAATCATATAGAAGATTCTTGGTAATTGTTTTGTGGTTTGGATTTTAATCATTCAAGATTAAATCATCCCCAAAATGTTCTTGAATCATTTTCCATTTATTTATATATTTTGTGGCCTAGGGAATTTCACCTATGGCATAGTAGCACACACATTACTTCTCAATCCAAATAGGAGTGTCATGATGTTTCATTTGTTTTGTAATAATTTTGGATGGATATTTTTAGTTTACTATTAACTTTTAATAATGGGTTAATAAATTACTATTGGTAATGTTCTGAGACACTTGCATTAGTTTTTACTTCAGGTCATTGGGAAAATGATTTAGGGTTAATGTCAGCTCACTCGCGTGCTGAGTTCAATGGTTACCTAGATTGGTTCATGATAAAGGAGTATTAGATCTCTCACAATCAATTTGGGGGTTATTTATTTATTACAATGACTAAGATCATAATTAGCACTATGGCATAGGGTTTGGTAATGTTCATATCTAGAACTTATTTTCACTAAACCTCGAGTTTCTATGGATTTTTAATTTTCGAGTCTCAATGTTGATTTTGATTTTAGATGTGTTTAATGGATTTCGATATGTGATAGTGATATTTTTCATCTCCAATATTTATAATAGTTATTTATGGGGTCATCCTGAGTTTTGTAGGAAATATTGTAGAATGAATTAGTGCTACGTGATTTGATTACATGATTATGTAAGCCATACATAGCCCATATAGATAGTTATGGAACCCCATATGGGTTTATGAGTAGTTGGTATAATGTTTACTATCCCATGCAAAAAAAACATGCATGATGTTATTACTCCAATGGATTTTTTGTTTTTCCTCCCATTATATCTGAAAATATCTCAATGGCATGTTGTTAACTATGGGATTTTTCATTGAAAATTGAATTTATTAATGGCAGTTTGATTGAGACTTATTCTTGAAGATTTTGTTTTTTAGGATGGTTTTATATTTCTAATATTTTTTTTTGAATTTGAATATACTGATTTATTTTGGTTTAATTTTAATTGAAATGGGGTTAAGGGGTGTGTTTTATGTTTTATAACATATTTTTGGAAAGTTTTAAACCATTATATGATAATTTAAATTATTTATTTCAATTATTTTCAAATCCTTTCAGTTTTAAAATAAAAATTTTAAATGTTCTTTGGCTTAAAGGTGGTTTTTTAAACCATATTTTGTGTTTTTCATATGAGGAATATTTTTGTTTTGATTGATTTTTAAAAGAATGATTTTTTTTAAAATATTATAAGTTGTTCTATTTTATAATAAAATTTATTATATTATTTGCAGAAGGTTTTTTTGTAGGAGATTAACTTAATTTAATTTTTTTCTTGAAATTGTTGTCTTTAAAGAATTAAATTTTTGTAAAGGGTGTTTTGGAATCTAAAAATGATTAATATTTAATTTAACCTTTAGTTATGGGATCAATTAATTTGAATTTTGAGTATAGGAAGATAGGTTCATGTTTCATGTTAATTTGTATATACCTCCAAAATATTCCTTGAAAATTACTGGGAAGTCTGTTAGGTGGGATGACCTTTTGATTGGCTTTTCATATCATTATGGAGTGGTTTTTATACTCATCAACTCCACCCAGAATCTTGATTATGTCATAAAGTCAAATTCAACATAGTCTTAGGACTCTATATAATACTTTTCAAACCATATTTTCTTTTATATGAATCATGTAATGATAGTTTTTGAGTTGGATTATGATCTATTGAATGAGTTGTATAAAGGGACTTTTTAGGTGAATATAAGTTGGAGAGTCTTCATATGTATGTGATGCATGTGGTTATATTCATCTTAGGTACAAATATGGTATGTTTTGAGTATTTATATATTTAATATATTAGTTGGGTGCTATATTTAGAATATGGTTTTCCTTTTAATGTTTGGTTTTTTCTTTTCATAATATTGTTTCATGTGTTTTGGATGTTTTTGGTTAAATTAAAGGTTGTTTGGATATGGTATACTATTGGATCAATTCTAGGGTAACAAGTATTTTTATGGCCTTGGAAATTTTGGGAAATTTATAGAGATTAATTTTCTGTTTGGATTGTTATAGGATGATGTTCTATGTTGTGGGTCCTAGTTTAACTAATTTGTGTAGTGAACTATGGATTAGATACCATGTTTTTAATATTACATATAATTATTATTTTCTATATGTTTTTTCAAGTGGTGAATAATGGTCATAGTTATTTTCTCATGGATATTTATTTCTTTTGGGTTGTGTCTTTCTTAGGGTTTTTGGGTCATTTTCATTTGTGACTTTTGGTTTTTATGTTTTTCGATTAATTTTTCCTTATAATGTTTGTTTTATTTGAGGCACATGTCTCACATATGTTACTCTATTTTTGATAAATACTAAATATTTTGTTGTCCTATGATCATTATTTTTTCCATTATATTTTTCCTTCATGGCCATATATCATTGCTCTTTGAGAGGTTTTCTAGTATATATGGATTTTTCTGGTTTGGTTATTAGTGTTTTTTATTTAGTTGTTTCTTCTTCATGATATCCTCTTGATTGTTCGCTGCCTCACCCACCACTTTTGATTAGGGTTTTGTCGATGCTTATTTTAATAAATTCTACATAACAATGGAATTTATATGGGTATAAAATAAAATTATTGGGATATATTAACACATCATTTCACTGAAACTATAATTATATTAATTAATTTTAAGGTAATTTTAATTATGAAATGTTTTAGGACGGAGTATTGAGTTATTATGTGGATTTTATTTTGTTTCATTTATACTATATTGTTTGTAAAATACTAAGGTTGATCTTTATATGGTATTTCGAAGGATAATAGTTAAGTTAACATGGATTTGTAAAAACTACATAGGTACTGTTACACAATGTGCATACTAGTTAGTTTTTTTTACCATGAATGGTTAGCCCACAAGATTTTGGGTGAACTACATGATCACTATGAGTATCCATGTGATGTAACATTATGTGGGGTTTACTGGATCACAACTTGTCAATGGTAAAGTCAAACTATTCAGAAAGTGTAAAATTCTTTCTACAGTCTTCACCAATATTGGTGCATAATTTTCCAAACTACACTGCCTGACTGGGTGAGCTTCCTATATTTCAAAATTTAGGGAAATTCCCATTTCATAGTCATTTAATTAATGTTTTTCAATGTATTATCCCCAATATTCCTTTTGTCCAATCCTTTTTGTTCATAAAGGATATTCTTACATCCCTTCCACTTATATTTGAAGATTCTCTATAGTCCTTATGATTTTATTTCTTATAGTATGTCCCTATTTCCACATTGAATTCATATCCACATATGCTTCCCCATTTCACTTTTGGTTATTCCTCTCCCATGAAACTTAGAGACTGATAGGTCTTTATTATGTGTTTAGGTTGTCTTATGCTAGGGGGTTTAAAATTTAATGTATTGGTGCAGTTGTTTCTTTTCCTATTAGGGTGTTTTCAATCAAAGATTGTGACATCCGGCTTGATCACCTTTTGAATGAGGAGGTGTTATTGATCATTTATTTTTTTGTATATATTTTTTTTATTGATGTTATAATTTAATATTTATGATGTTATTCCATGTATTTTGAGTTAAATTTTATTTTATTATCATTATTGGGTGTGTTTTTCATTTTAAATTAATGTTATTTTGATAGATTATTATTTTTACAATGATTTTTGAGCACCAATTGACAATAAAAGTATTTAAATCCTTTTTTCATGTTATTTTAATGTTTTACAATTATTTATACCCCATATAGGTCTAATTAATTGAAGTTAATGAGTTCCTAAAAATAAACTAGACATTATACAGTGATTTTTGTTTTAAAAAGATTATAAATATGGCCAATGATGATATTTTTATGAAATGATTTGAAATATAAATTAAAATAAGTTATTTGAATTTTGAGATTGATTAACATTCAAGAATACCCATTTGGAACATTTATTTCTTTAAACTATATGGGTGTTTAAAACCCTCTTGATCCCCATATATTTTGGTTTGGATTTTTTTTGACTCCTAAATATGATTTTCATTAGTATTTTGAAATATATAATGTTATTGGTTCTATATAATTAAATTAACTTGAGGTTATGTATGATTTATATTATGTTATAAATTTCTCACAACGAAGATTTTATTTCTCGCCTTCTGCTGATGTCATTCATTGTTTCATTGTGCATGAAGTGATAGGTCTTGAATTTCTCTATAGTAGATAGTCAAACACCTCTAGTATCTTCTAGTTACGCGTTAGGTATATTTGAGAGTTCCCCTTATTATTGGTTTGGTGGTGGCTAGTCTGGTGGATTCTAGTACAGATGCTCTATAGGGTGGTAGTTGATCCTTGTTTGGTAGGTTCTATGATCATCTCACCATAAAACATAGTGTGTTCCTGTAATACTAGATTACTCCATTTGGGAACTCCTTCTTGTGTTTCATGGTTCGATTAACACATTTGGAACCGTGGATTATTGTTTCCACTCACATACCTCAATATATTTCAAATATTTTTTATAGAGACCCAAATTTTGATGTACATGGACATTAAATTACTTCTAAAGAATACTTGATACATAACAAAAACAAACACCAAAGGACCGTAATATTTTAGTGTCTTTGGAATCTTGGAACATAATCATCTAATCATAGTGAAAGATATTCAACATCTCCCATAATGATCTTCCCTTTTTTCTTACCAAGAACCTTTATTTATATCCTGGGGAAAATAAAACATATAAAGGGTGATCTAAAATGCTCAGTAAGGATAAGCATAAAAAAATAAAACAAACCATATACATTTGAACTTCAAAACATGAACATAAAGTTTAAACATCAAAATCTTGAGTTGTGAAATAAATATTGGTAGTACGTAAGGCATAGATCATAAAGGAACATAAATCATGATAAAATAACATGGGAAAAAAATATGTAATTGTGGAAACCATTATGCACATGTTATTATTTCCATAGTAGCCATGATATTGCTGCCAAGACCATCTTAGTTGAAAAAGTCCCTTTCTGAATCGAGTTCACTCCTCGTTCCAATCATGTATCACTGAACCGGGATAACTTACTTTTCCAGACATGTATATCACATTAGATATAAATATTTACCCAATGCATTGGAGGGATATATTGGTCCCACCCATCTCATAATTAAATCATTCTTACGTGTGCCACAAAATAAACATAAAACATTTATCATAACCCAAAGAATAAATTGGGGTTCATAGACATCATACCATCATCACATAATCCATATAAAACAAATGGATATTTAATCAGAATAAAGGTGAAACCATGTAAATCATAGGGAAATTATAATTGAAACATACACATATGAAATAATGTCATCTTAGATGGAAAATGGTTTTGGTAAAACACTTGAAATTAATTTTGAGGAAAATATCCTTTCTTCTTCAAAATCATTTTCTTTTCACAAAATTCCATGAAATTTTAAAAGAAAATTATTATGGTGAAAATAGTCATAGAATCTTGTAGAGTAATCTTTGTGAAAATGAGGCGTTATGAAACT
Source organism: Viscum album (assembly GCA_963277665.1). Taxonomy (NCBI): domain Eukaryota; kingdom Viridiplantae; phylum Streptophyta; class Magnoliopsida; order Santalales; family Viscaceae; genus Viscum; species Viscum album. Next base: position 1,474,065,278 of record OY728152.1, on the reverse strand, counting down.
GTAAAAATCCGTTCACGCCCTATAAGTTAAAAATAACATTCATCTCATAGTTTTGTCGAAAAATTCAAAAAGTTCCCCGTGTGGTAAACAAAAGTAATATTCCATTCATAACATGTGGTAAATTTCAAAAATGGGTAAAAAGTACTTTAAAAATACATGAATACATTTTTAGAAAACATGGCCATGGATGATAACAATAACCCCAGTAAATACTTACGAATAACAATCTCGCATAAGTACCAGATTGGAATAGTTATCCCATACATTAGATATGATATGCTTCGTACATATCCTAACCTCCTGTATAATGATTTAAATAATGTCATTGACTTATTACAGAATCATATTCACTGTTATGATATCATATATGGTTCACTTATGACTTTATATTATCTGTTATTTTGTAAGTTCCATGTTAAAGCAGCGTTTTGGGTAAAATCATTTTATTTATCGTACATGTTTGGACCTGTTGTTTTTAATATTATTATTAGTTATATCATGATTTAAATACTTCCAAAATGTAAATCATGATTTATATATCATATATATATTCATTATATATATAATAGATATATAAAGGAAATGAAATACACGGTTCATGGAGATGGTAGGTCGTACGTACGCATGAACGTTGTTTTCATTCCCTTATTGAATTAAATGGAATTAAGTAAATGAAACAAATATGTACATAAATATAGTTACATTTTTATGTAATATCTTTCATGTTTAATTATTATATATACGTTATAATCATCCTTGAATGGTTAATCATGGAAAATGAATCTAATCGCATTTGTGGAGATGGTAGTTCGTACGTACGCATGAGCGATGATATCTTTCCCATGATCATGGAATTTTATTGAAGTGTATGTATAATTTTTCAGAATAAATATCACTTTACAATAATCATATATAGTTATTTATTTACACCATTATACCCATCCAAGTTAGGTGGCTGTGGAAAACATATTACACCACAGTGTGGAGACGGTATTTGGAACGTACGCACGCGCGGTGATTTCGTTTCCGTAGGATGGATAGAAGATGAAAATGGGTTGCTTCGTATTTATAATAACATATCAGTATATGATTGATACTGATGTTATTAATTTATGATGAAACAAATAAAGAAGAATAAGTGGAAGAAGAAATAAATTGGAATGAATCGGTAAAGGATATTACCTCTTCTTTGGCGCACCTCTTCTTAACCACCTCTTAAGGCCCTATGGGTTGGTATTTTGTGGAGACCAGAAGCTCTATAATGTTTCTATGGAATATTAGATGGTAAATGGGCAGGGGTTTTCTGGGATTCAAGGCCTAAAAGGGTGTGAAGATAAGAAGGAAGGGGTGACCTTTTTATAAGGGAGGAGACAAGAACTTTAGGAAAAACATAAAATATTATTTTATAATAAAGTCATATTCGGTTTATAATAGCTCCAAATTTATTTATTTAGATGGTAAAGTTGGGATGGGTCGAAATACTCTCAAACAATAGGTTTTATACAAGTTTAGGTTAATATTTTATCCGTATCATTTAGATTTAACTCTAAGTTAAATAATTTAACTTTTACCGTTTCTTTTTTGTTTTCTTACACTATATGGTTAATAAAAATACTATAATAAGCCAAAAGAACCCCAAGTGGTTCATTATTAATATATATATCCTTATCTATGTCATTTTTTCGAACCATATATTTTTAGGAATAAAATAACAATTAATAAAATAAGATTAGTTTTAAAAACTATTTTATGTCAATTTTGACACTATTTGTTACTTGGTTTTTGTGAAAATCATAACACCATTATTAGTTCTATAAAATTTAATTAAATAAATACTAAAATGTCATATTAACCATGAAAATTATTTTAATTCATAAAAAGTCTAAAATTACAATTATTTGGGTATTTATAACAACAATTATGTTAATATTTTATTAATAAGGTAATTACAGCATCATCATTGTTTCATAAATAAATTAAATTATATTGTGTCTAAAAGTTAAAAATAAAATACCATTATGTGGGAAAAATGTCTAGCATTCTAATTAATATTTATAGTTGAATTTATCTTATTTATAACCCTATATTAAAAATGTTTTAGCTATTAATCGTTGACTTTAACTATTTTAATTCTTCTTTAAATAAAATAATAATAAATGTCCTAATCTAATACAAGTGGACCTAAAGGGTAATATTTTATTTCTAAGGTTGTTTTTGGTCGAATTAAGCTTATCCAATAGAATTAGGACATGTGTTAGTGTAATAATAATATCATTTTTATCATTAAATACCATATTTACTTTTAACCGTGGTAAATAAAAGTAAAAAATTATTATTCACCATAAATTATTTTTATCTTATTGAATCACATATTCTAATTGATATTAACCAGGTCTCTCAGATTTTCTAAATTCCACTCACAAAAGTGGTAAAATTCTGTTCCATGTAAATTTTTAAATTCTCCTAGGAGGTGGGTAAAAGACGATGAAGAGTTCAATAAAATTTTTATATACATAAATTTTTATAAAATGACTCCAATGAATTACATTGAACTTATATAGGTATTATGTATAAATTTTTACCTAAAATAAATTTAAATAAAATAAATAATTATTTAAATAAAAAGTTGGTTTGTAAATAGTAACCAAGTGTTTTCACTAATAATAATAAATTTTAAGTCTTCATAAAAATACAAAAAATTCACCCTAGGCTAATTTCGATATTCTTAATCCAAAAATGAAGTCCATTTCGAAAAATAAAATTTTAAAAATTTCAAAAATTGGGTATTACTATTCATAACGGCTAGTTTATATAACATATCGTCGTTTAGTGAAACTCGGTATTGCATACAACACACGCTATCGCGGAAGGTCGCGATTGCATGTAATGCAAGCCAAGTCAGGGATCCGTGTAGTGCAATCTTGTTTTGGTGTAGAGTACAACACAATAAATCAATGAAATTAAAATGAATATTTTTCATAAAATCTCTGGGTGTCAAATTCTACCCCCCTTAAAATGAATTTCACCCTCTAAATTCATCCGGGGTTATAAATGGATTACTACTCGAAATATTAATTAATAGAAACCCACATCGTAAAAAGAAATACCAAAACTTATCATTAAAAACTAAAGTATGAAACATTATTGTTACCCAAATTAACTAATCACTATATTTCTACATAGGAGAACATAGTTGAAAATATGGATATAGAAGAGAAATCTAACCATCATGTTCTGATGGAGAGTGGTAGAGAACATGGCTATGAAAAATCCAACAATCACTAAGCCATAAATTTGTGATGATCTAAGGTACCATCTGATTCATCGGAAATATGGGCACAAGGACAACATTTTTTGTTTTCAATGAATAATTTTAATTAGAAGAAATACTTACTTTATTTCGGTATAATCTCACCGTTGTTTGTGCCTTGAACAATTTCCACTTTATCTCATAAAATAATCAAGTTGAATTTTTCATTAGTTAGGTGTTAGAAGATCATGTGATAGAATGATGGGTCATTCCATATGCTTCAAACAAAAGGTTAGCAGAAGTTATCAAATATACATATGTCCATCTATGGTGAGGTTAATCAAATATGATTCCAGAAATGGACTTATAATTCATATATCGTACTAAATAATATAATAAAACTAGTTTCTACTAACCAGGGACTTCATGTAGGCTAGTGGTAGGCGATAAAGGCCTGTCCCACTTCAGTTGTGGGTTCAATTCCCACAACCTTGTCCGGCGTGACGGGTTGTCTCCCTTCCTGTAGGTTTTCCTATTTCTAAAACTACATTATTATAAAATTCTATAAATAATATCTAAAAATTTCTAGCCTTAAAAAATACAAAATTAGGTCCAACATAATCAATTCCTATCTTTAGGCTTATCTGAAATACTCATGTCTATGCTCATAGTATAAAGAAAACAATTACTAGAAATGTCATCTACCAAGCATGTGAATACCATCATTTATCCCCCATATATCATAAGATATATCTTGTTGATCATATTACAAACATGTGAATACCTTAATCATTTATTATCTTGAAACATAAATTACCATAGAACCTTAGTGAATACATGAATTCTATCAAAAGTTAACTCATTCCACATACCAAAATCCCAAACATTATATATACTCAAACCATGATATCACATTGTCCTTACATCATTCATGAGGTCAATAATACTATCAAACATCTCATTATCTCCTTATCCCTTCACTATGGACATATCATCTAATTTCCAAATATATTACAACCACTTTTCATGGTTACCTGTACCATATAATTATTTAAAATCAATACATATATATTCCAAAATTCCATGATGCCATAAATGAGATTCCATGAAACTATTTTGAAATCCCATTACATAAACACTTAATCATTACAAAACATCATTTTCATACTCAACATCACAAATAGTGATCACATGTGACTTCCCTTTATCATTTTCCTTAATTGTTTGCTCACGTTTATCATCATTAACCATTGGATTAGGGCACGGATTAGCGTAATTCCCCATTTACTTGCACTTGAAGCATTGATGTGTTGGTGGTGCGTTCTTTGCAGAATTTTATTTATTCACATCATTACCAACCCTTTTTCCATTACTTCGACAATCATCTGCTCGATGACCTTCTTTGCCACGCATAAAACGTATTCTAGTTCCTTTAAGACAATCTCCACCATTCTTCTTTCCACACATTGAGTATAAAGAAAAATTCATCTTCTTTTCACCACTATTCTGAGATTTCTCATTGAACTACATCTTTCGTTTCTTGTCAAAACCATGATATGGATATGTTACACCAACTTTCAATTCTACCTTGATATAACAACGCACAATTTCTTCATAGCTACTGAAGTCTCTTATAGATAATGCCCTTCGAAGACTTGGTTTTATGCCACTGAAAAATCGATCAACATTACTTTCAGGTTGGATGATAAAACCAGATGCATACCTTGAAAGTCTTGTAAAATTCTCTTCATATATACCAAAAGATTCATCGTCCTTTTGCTTAAGCTCAAGGAACTCCTTTTATATCTTTGTTTGAATAATGCAAGGTAATTACTTACTAAAAAACAAGTTCTTGAACTCATCCCATTCCATGGATTCAGTTTCATCTTGGTGCCTTGTATTCTTAATTAGAGTCCACACTAGTCTGCTTCACCTTCTAAATGGTAAAAAACTATAATGACATTATCATGTTCCAAACAGCGAAGTATGGAAAATATATTTTCAATGGTACTAATCCATTGTTCAGCAACAAGTTGATCAAAAGACTTATTGAAAGAAGGTGGGCGTTGCCTCATGAAGGACTCAATAGAATGTTGTTCCCTTATATGATCATTTGGAAATCCAGAATGATTTATATCTTGTTTAAGTATATCAATAAGGTTTTTCACTCCATCTCCCATCACATTTGGTTATTCAGGAGGACAATAATTTCATTTTCCAGTACATTGATCAACATGGTTCCTTCGGGTTCCATCCACAGTCTAAAACCCAAAAAGAATAGTGTGAGAGGAGAAAATCATATTAGGGAAAACAACATAATAAAGGGGGATTAACTTCAATATATAACATCTTAGGGTTAATTATAATATTGTTACCATAATTCTGGAACTATAACCAATACATATACTTAAACTTAGGGACATCCTTAGACATACCATAGAAATATCTATTGGGATCTCACTAAAGTTTTCGCATCCTAGTTTCCAAAGGTTAACTAAACCTTTTCTTTGTTACCAACTGTAGATACCCAAATCCTGACGTACATGAACATTACATTACTTTTTTGAAATACTTAATACATAAAAAAAACAGACACCAAAGGACCTTAATAGTTTAGTGTCTTTGGAATCCTGGAACATAATCTTCTAATCTTAGTGAAAGATATTCAAAATCTCCCATAAAGATATTCCCTTTTTTTCTTTCCTAAAACCTTTCTTTATATCCTGGGGAAAAGAAAACATATAAAGGGTGAGATCAAATGCTTAGTAAGGGTATGAATAAAAAAATAAAACAATCCATCTACATTTGAACTTCAAAACATGAACATAATGTTTAAACATCAAAATCTTGAGTTGTGAAATAAATCATGGTAGTGCGAAGGAATAGATCTTAAATGAAAATAAATAATGATAAAATAACATGGAATAAAACATGTAATTTTGGAAACCATTAATCACATGTTATTATTTCCATTGTAGCCAAGGCATTGCTGCCAAGACCATCTTAGTGGACAAAGTCCCTCTCTGAATCGAGTTCACTCCTCGTTCTAGTACTGTATCTCTAAACCAGATAAACTTACCATTATAGCCATGTCTATATCATGAGATATAAATTTTTACCCAATGAATTGGAGGGAGATATAGGTCCCACCCATCTCATAATGAAATCATTCTTACTTGTGCTACAAAATAAACATAAAACAGTCATCATAACCCAAAAAATAAAATGGGTTTCATAAAATTCATCCCATCATCACATAATCCATATAAAAAAATAGATATTTCATCATAAGAAAATTGAAACCATGTAAATCATAGATTCATTATACTTGAAACATACATATATGAAATAATTTCATCTTAGATGGAAATGGTTTTTGATACAACACTTGAAATGGATTTTTGAGGAAAATATCATTTCTCTTCAAATTAATATTCTTTTCAAAAAATCCCATGAAATATTAAAAAATTATTTTTTTGAAAATAGTCATAAAATATTTTATTGTAAGCATCATGAAAATGAGGCGTTATGAAACTGTAAAAATCCGTTCACGCCGTATAAGTTAAAAATAACATTTTTCTCGTACTTTTGTCGAATAAATCAAAAACTTCCCCGTGTGGTATACAAAAGTAAGATTCCATTAATAACATGTGGTAAATTTCAAAAATGGGTAAAAATTAATTTAAAAATACATGAATACATTTTTAGAGAACATGGGCATGGATGATAATAATAACCCCCAATAAAAACTTACGAATAACAATCTTGGATAAGAACGAGATTGGAATTTATATCCCTTACCTTAGGTTCGATATGCTTCGTACGTATATAAACCTCATATATAATGATTTAAATAATGTCATTGACTTATTACAGAATCATATTAATTGTATTGATATCATATATGGTTCACTTATGACTTTATATTACCTGTTATTTGGTAAGTCCCATGTTAAAGTAGCATTTTGGGTAAAATCGTTTTATTTATCGTACGTGTTTGGACTTGTTGTTATTGATATTATTATTACTTATATCTTGATTTAATTACTTCCAAAACTTAAATCATGATTTATATATCATATACATATTCAGTATATATATAATAGATATATAAAGGAAATTAAATACATTGTTCAAGGAGACGGTAGGTCGTACGTACGCATGAACGCTGTAATTGTTTCCTTATTGAATTAAATGGAATTAAGTAAATGAAACATATATGTACATAAATACAGTATCATTATTATGTAATATCATTCATTTTTATTTATTATATATACATTATAATCATTATTAAAAGGTTAATCATGGAAAATGAATATCATCGCGTTCGTGGGGACGGTAGTCCGTACGTACGCACGAGCGATGATATCATCCCCATGATCGTGGAATTGTATTGAAGTGTATGTATAATATTTCAGAATAAATATTACTTTACAATAATCATATATAGTAATTTATTTACACCATTATACCCATCCATGTAAGGTGGTGGTGGAAAACAGATTACACCACGGCGTGGAGACGGTATTCCGTACATACGCACGTGCGGAGATTTCGTTTCCGTAGGATGGATAGAAGACGAAATTGGGTTGTTTCATATTTATAATAACATATTAGTATATTAGTGATACTGATGTTATTAATTTATGATGAAACAAATAAATAATAAGAAGTAGAAGAAGAAATAAATTGGAAATAATCGGTAAAGGATATTACCTCTTCTTTGACGCGCCTCTTCTTAACCTCCTCTTAAGGCACTAGGATTGGTCTTTTGTGGAGACAAGAACCTCTATAATGTTTCTAGGTAATATTAGAAGAGAAATTTTCAGGGTTTTTCAGAGCATCAAGGCTCAAAAGGGTGTGAATAAAAGAGGGAAGTGGTGCCCTTTTTATAAGGGAGGAGAGGGGCACTTTAGGAAAGGCTTAAAATATTATTTTATAATAAAGTCATATTCGGTTTATAATAGCTAAAAATTTATTCATTTCAAATATAAGGTGGGTATGGGTCCAAATACTTTCAACCAATACGTTTTAGACTTGTTTAGGTTACTATTTTATCCATATCATTTATATTTAACTCTATGTTAAATAATTTAACTTTTACCGTGTCTTTTTGTTTTATTACACTATATGGTTAATAAACTTACTATAAAAAGCCAAAAGAACCCCAAGTGGTTCATTATTAATATATATATACTTATCTAAGTCATTTGGCCGATCCTTATATTTTTACGAAAAAAATAACAATTAATAATATAATTCTTGGTTTAAAAACTATTTTATGTCAATTTTGAAAATATTTGTTACTTGATTTTTTTGAAAATCATAACAGAATTATTAGTTTGAAAAAAGTTAATTAGAAGAATACTAACATGTCATTTTATCCTTTAAAATTATCATAATTTATAAAAAGTCAAAAATTACATTTATTTGGTTATTTATAACATCAATTATGTTAATATTTTATTAATAAGGTAATTACTGCATCATCATTGTGTCATAGATAAGATAAATTATATAATGTCTAAAAATGATAAATAAAATACCATTATGTAGGAAATAGTTTCTTATTTCTAATGAAGATTTATAGTTGAATTTATCTTATGTATAAACCTATATTAAAAAGGTTTTAGTTATTAAACTTTGATTTTAACTATTTTAATTCTTCTTTAAATAAAATAATAATAAATATCCTAATCTAATCCAAGTGGACCTAAAGGGTAATATTTTATTCCTAAGGTTTTTTTGGTCGAATTAAACTTATCTAATAGAATTAGGACATGCGTTTGGGAAATAATAATATCATTTTTACCGTTAATTGCCCTATTTACTTTTAAGTGTGGTAAATAAAAGTAAAAAGTTAATATTCACCAAAAATTATTTTTATCTTATAAAAATCACATTTTAATCCTTGATATTAACCATATCCTTTAGAATTTCTAAATTCCACTCACAAAAGCTGTACAATTATGTTCTATGTAAAATTTTAAATTCTCCGAGGAGGTGGGTAAAAGACGGTGAAAAGTTCAATAAAATTTTTATATATCTAAAATTATTATAAAATAACTCCAATGAATTACATTAAACTTATATAGGTATTATGTATCAATTTTGACATAAAATAAATTTAAATAAAATAAATAATTATTTAAATAAAAAGTCGGTTTGTAAATAGTAACCCAGTGTTTTCACTATAAATGAAAAATTGAAATTTTTAAGAAAAATACAAAAAATTCACCCTAGGATAATTTCAATATTCCGAATCCAAAAATGAAGTCCATTTAGAAAGATAAAATTTATAAAATTTCAAAAAGTGGGTATTACTACTCATAACGGCTAGTTTATATAACATATCATTGTTTAGTGAAACTCTGTATTGAGTACAACACACACTATTGTGGAAGGTCAAGATTGGATGTAATGCAAGCCCAGTCAGGGATGAATGTAGTGCATTATCCTTTTGGTGTAGCCTACAACACATTACATCAATGAAATTAAAAATAATATTTTTCATAAAATATCGGGGTGTTACATTCTACCCCCCTTAAAATGAATATCACCCTCAAAATTCGTCAGGGGTTATAAATGGTTTACTACATGAATGTTCCTTTAATAGAAACCCACATCGTAAAACGGAATACCAAAACTTATCTTTAAAAACTTCAGTATGAAACATAATGGTTGCCCAAATTAACTAATCATTGGGTTTCCACATAAGAGAACATAGCTGAAAATATGGATATGGAAGAGAAATCTAACCATTATGTTCTGTTGGAGAGTGGTAGAGAACATGGCTATGAAAAATCCAACAATCACAAAGCCATAAATTTGTGATGATCTAAGGTACCATCTGATTCATCGGATATAAGGGCACTAGGACAACATTTTTTGTTTTCAAGATCACTTCCCTAAAGTTAAGGAATTTGAATTAGAAGAAATACTTACTCTATTTCGGTATAATCTCACCACTGTTCGTTCCTTGAACAATTACCACTTCATATCTTAAAGAAATGAAGTTGAATTTTTCATTTGTGAGGTGTTAGTAGATCATGTGATAGAATGATGGGTCATTTCATATGTCTCAAACAAAAGGTTAGAAAAAGTTATCAAATATACATAAGTCCATCTATGGTGAGGTTAATCGTACATGATTCAAAAATGGACTTATACATCATATATCATACTGCTTAATATAATAAAACAAGTTTCTACTAACCAGGGACTTCCTGTAGGACAGTGGTTGGCGATAAAGGCATGTCGCACTTCAGTTGTGGGTTCGATTCCCACAACCCTGTCCGACGCGACCGGTTGTCTCGCATCTTGCCGGTTGTCCTTTTTCTAAAACTACATTATTATAAAATTCCATCAATAATATAAAAAAAGTTATAGCCTTAAAAAATAATAACTTATGTCCAACATAATCCATTCCATTCTTTAGGCTTATCCAAAATACTTCTGTCTATTCTCATTGTATAAAGAAAACAATTACTAGAAATGTCATCTGTTAAGAATGTGAATACCATCATTTATCCCGTATATATCATAAGATATATCTTGTTGATCGCATTCCAAACATGTGAATACCTTAAACATTTATTCTCTTGAAACATAAATTACTATATAACCTTAGTGAAAACATTAATTCTATCAAAAGTTAACTATTTCCACATACCAAAATCCCAAAAATTATATATACTCAAACCATGATATCACATTGTCCTTACATCATTCATGAGATCAATAATACTATCAAACATCTCATTATCTCTTTATCCCTTCATTATGCACATATCATCTAATTTCCCAATATATTACAACCACTTTTCAAGGTTACCTGTACCATATAATTATTTAAAATCAATATATATATATTCCAAAATTCCATGATGCCATAAATGAGATTCCATGATACTATTTTGAAATCCCATTACATAAACACTTAATCATTACAAAACCTCATTGTCATACTCAACATCACAAATAGTGATCACATGTGACTTCCCTTTGTCCTTTTCCTTAAGTGGTTGCTCACGTTGATCATTATTAACCATTAGATTAGCGAATGGATTAGCATAATGTCCCATTTACTTGAACTTGAAGGATAGAAGTGTTGGTGGTGCATTCTCTGTAGTATTTTCATTATTCACATAATTAGCAACCCTTTTTCCATTACATCAACACTCATCTACTCGATGACCTTCTTTTCCACACTTAAAACATTTTCTAGTCCCTTTAAGACAATCACCACCATGCTTCTTTCTACACTTTGAGCATACAGAAACATTCATCTTCTTTTCACAATTATTATGAGATTTCTCCTTGAACTCCATCTTTCGTTTCTTGACAAAACCATGAGATGGATATGTTACACCAAATTCCAGTTCTACCTTGATAGCACAATGCACAATTTCTTCATTGCTACTGAAGTCTCTTATAGCTAATGCCCTTCGAAGACTTGGTTTTAAGCCACTGAAAAATCGATCAACTTTACTTTAAGTATGGATGATAAAAACAGATGCATACCTTGAAAGTCTTGTAAAATTTTCTTCGTATATACCAAAAGATTCATCATCATTTTAATTAATCTCAAGGAACTCCTTTTCCATCATTGTTCTACGAATACGAGGTAATTACTTACTGAAAAGCAAGTTCTTGAACTCGTCCCATTCCATGGATTCAATTTCATCTTAGGGCCTTGTATTCTTAATTAGAGTCTACCACTGGTCTGCTTCACCTTCTAAATGGTAAACAGATAGAATGACTTTATCATTTTATGAACAATGAAGAGTGGAAAATAAATTTTAAATGGTATTGATCCATTGTTTAGCCACAAGCGTATCAGAAAACCCATTGAAAGAAGGTGGACGTTGCCTCATGAAGGACTCAATATAGTTTTGTTCCCTTATCTGATCATTTGGAAATCCTGAATGATTAATAGCTTGTGTAATTATAGAAATAAGATTTTTCACTCCATATCCCATAATATTTGGTTGTTTAGGAGGAAAATAATTGCATTGTCCATTACATTGATCAAAACAGTTCCTTCGTGTTCCGGCCATCGTGGAAGACCCAAAAAAATAGTCTGAGAGGCAAAAATCATGCTAGGGAAAAAACATAATAAAGTGGGAGTACCTTCAATATATAACATCTTAGGGTAAATTCTAGGATTTTTACCATATTTCTAGGATTATAACCTATACATATACTTAACCTTAGGGACACACCTATAAATTCCTTTGAAATATCTATAGGGATCTCACTAAAGTTTTCGCATCCTAGTTTCCAAAGGTTAACTAAACCTTTCCTCTCATACCAACTGTAGAGACCCAAAGATTTACGTACATGGACATTACATTGATTTTTTGAAATACTTAATACATAACAAAAGCAGACACCAAAAGACCGTAATAGTTTATTGTCTTTGGAATCTTGGAACATAATCTTCTAATCTTGGTGAAAGATATTCCACATATCCCATAAATATAATCCATTTTTTTGTTCTCTAAAACCTTTCATTATATCCTGGGGAAAAGAAAACATATAAAGGGTGAGCTCAAATGCTCAGTTACGGTAAGAATAAAAAAATAAAACAAACCATATACATTTGAACTTCAAAACATGAACATAAAGTTTAAACATCAAAATATTGAATTGTAAAATAAATCTTGGTAGTACGTAAGGAATAGATCATAATGGAACATAAATCATGATAAAATAACATGGGAATAAAACATGTAATTGTGGCAACCATTAACCACATGTTATGATTTCCGTATTAGCCAAGGCATTGCAACCAAGACCATCTTAGTGGACAAAGTCCCTTTCTGGATTGAGTTCACTCCTCGTTCTAGTCATGTGTCACTGAATCAGATTAACTTACCGTTCCAGCCATGTCTATCTCATGAGATATAAATATTTACCCAATGCATTTTAGGGAGATATAGGTCCCACCCATCCCATAATAAAATCATTCTTACTGGTTCCACAAAATGAACTTAAAACATTCATCATAACCCAAATAATAAAATGGGTTTCATAAACATCATCCAATCATCACATAATCCATATAAAACAAATGGATATTTCATCATAATTAAATTGAAACCCTGTAAATCATAGATACATTATACTTGAAACATATACATATGATATAATTTCATCTTAGATGAAAAATGGTTTTGATAAAACACATGAAATGAATTCTTGCGGAAAATATCCTTTCTTCTTCAAAATCATTTTCTTTTCACAAAATGCCCTGAAATTTTAAAAGAAATGTATTTTTTTGAAAATAGTCATAAAATAATTTATAGTAATATTCATGAAAATGAGGATTTATGAAACAGTAAAAATCCGTTCACGCCGTATAAGTTAAAAATAACATTCTTCTCGTACATTTGTCGGAAAAGTCAAAAAGTTCCCCGTGTGGTAAACAAAAGTAAGATTCCTTTCATAACATGTGATAAATTTAATAAATGGGTAAAAAGGACTTTAAAAATACATGAATACATTTTTAGAAAACATGGGAGTGGATGATAACAATAACCCGAGTAAATACTTACGAATAACAATCTCAGATAAGAACGAGATTGGAATAGTTATCCCTTAACTTAGGTCTAATATGCTTCGTACGTATCGGAAACTCCTGTATAAGGATTTACATAATGTCATTGACTTATTACAGAATCATATTCATTTTTATGATATCATATATGGTTCAATTATGACTTTATATTACCCAATCTTTTGTAAGATCCATGTTAAAGTAGCGTTTTGGGTAGAGTCGTTTTATTTATCATACGTGTTTGGGCTTGTTGTTCTTGATATTATTATTACTTATATCTTGATTTACTTACTTACAGAATCTAAATCTTGATTTATATATCATATATATATATTCAGTATATATATATATAATAGATATATAAATGGAATGAAATACACTGTTCATGGAGACGGTAGGCCATACGTACGCATGAATGTTGTTTTCATTTCCTTATTAAATTAAATGGAATTAAGAAAATGAATCATATATGTACATAAATCCAGTATCATTATTATGTAATATCTTTCTTGTTTTTTTATTATATATACTTTATAATCATACTTGAATTGTTAATCATTGAAAATTAATCTCATCGTGTTCGTGGAGACGGTAGTTCGTACGTACACACGAGCGATGATATCTTTCCCATGATCGTGGAATTGTATTAAAGTGTATGTATAATATTTTAGAATCAATATCACTTTACAATAATCATATATAGTTATTTATTTACACCATTATACCCATCCAAGTAAGCTGGTGGTGAAAACAGATTACACCATAGCGTGGAGACGGTATTCTGTACGTAGGCATGCACGGTGATTTCGTTTCCGTAGGATGGATAGAAGATGAAATTGGGTTGTTTCATATTTATAATAACATATCAGTATATTAGTGATACTGATGTTATTAATTTATGATGAAAAAAATTAAGAAGAAGAAGTAGGAGATGAAATAAATTGGAATGAATCGGTAAAGGATATTACCTCTTCTTTAAGGTGCCTCTTCTTAACCTCCTCTTAGGGCACTAGGGTTGGTCTTTTGAGGAGACCGGAACCACTATAATTTTTATAAGGAATATGAGAAGGGAAATAGGTAGGGTTTGGTCGAGCTTCAAGGCTCAAAAGGGTGTGATGAGAAGAGGGAAGGGGTGCCCTTTTTATAAGGGAGGAGAGGGTCACTTTAGGAAAAACATAAAATATTATTTTATAATAAAGTCATATTCGGTTTATAATAGATCCAAATTTATTAATTTTGAATCTAAAGTAGGGATGGGTCGATAGACTCTCAACCAGTAGGTTTTATACAAGTTTAGGTTACTATTTTATCTTTATCATTTTGATTTAACTATAATTTGAATAATTTAACTTTTACCGTGTCTTTTTGTTTTCATACACTATATGGTTAATAAACTTAATATAACAAGACAAAAGAACCCCAAGTGGTTCATTATTAATATATATATTTATTTATTTATCTATGTAATTTTGAAGAACTTTATATTTTTAGTAATAAAATATCAATTAATAATATAATATTTGTTTTAAAAAATATTTTATGTCTATTTTGACACTATTTGTTACTTGATTTTTGTGAAAATCATAATAGCATGATTAGTTCAAAAAAGGTTAATTTAATCAATACTAACATGTCATATTAACCTATAAAATAAGTTGAATTCATAAAAATTCTAAAATTACATTTATTTGGGTATTTATAACATCAATTATGTTAATATTTCATTAACTAGGTAATTATTGCATCATCATTGTGTCATAAATAAATTAAATTATTTAATGTCTAAAAATTATAAATAAAATAAAATTATGTATTAAATATTTTTATCTATCTATTGAATATTTATAGTTGAATTTATGTTATGTATAACCCTATATTAAAAAAAATTAGTTATTAAACATTGATTTTAACTATTTTAATTCTTCTTAAAATAAAATAATAATAAATGTCCTAATCTAATCAAAGTGGACCTAAAGGGTAATATATATTTCCTAAGTTTGTTTCTGGTCGAATTAAACTAATCCAATAGAATTAGGTCATGTATAAGGGTAATAATAATATCATTTTTACCCTTAATCACCCTATTTACTTTTAACCGTGGTAAATAAAAGTAAAAAGTTACTATTCACAAAAAATTATTTTTATCTTATTGAACCACATTTTACTCCTTGATATTAACTGTGTCTCTCAGATTTCTGAAATTCCACTCACATTAGCGGTAAAATTATGTTCTATGTAAAATTTTAAATTCTCTTAGGAGATGGGTAAAAGACGGCGAAATGTTCAATAAAATTTTTATATATCTAAAATTATTATAAAATAGCTCCAATGAATTAAATTGAACTTATATAGGTATTATGTATGAATTTATACCTAAAATAAATTAAAATAAAATAAATAATTATTTAAATAAACAGTTGGTTTGTAAATAGTAACCTAGTGTTTTCACTATCCATCAAAAATTGAATGTTTTCAGAAAAATACAAAAAATTAAACCTGGGCTAATTTCGATATTCTGAATCCAAAAATGAAGTCCATTTCGAAAGATAAAATTTATAAAATTTCAAAAATATGGTATTATTATTCAAAACGTCTTGTTTATACAACATACCATTTTTTAGTGAAACTCAGTATTGTGTACAACACACGCTATTGTGGAAAGTCGTGATTTCATGTAATGCAATCCAAGTCAGCGGTGCGTGTAGTGCATGCTCCTTTTGGTGTATCACACAAAATAAGACATCAATGTAATTAAAAAGAATATTTTTCATAAAATCTCAGGGTGTTACATGTTTAGTCATAATTTTATTTCATTATTCTTGTATTTTATTTTTTTTATTAAATGATTTCCAAAAATTCATTAGAAAATGTATTTCTGAGATATTTTTCAAAGTGATTTTTAAATGTGTGTTTTAGTGAAGGTATCTTAGGATGGGGTAAATCTTATAAAAATATATATTCTATTTTAAGGAATGGAAATGTGAATTTAATAAATGATCATGGATGTGACATTGGTTCAGAAATATATATTTATATATAAGGATAAAATATTTTTACTATTTTTATTTCAAAATAGCATAGATGAGATAATGTTTAAATGGAATAACATAAACTTTTTCGTGCGGTCCTACTAGGATTGGTTTTGTTCTCACACTCAATACACCATATGGGGTATGTAGTTCACATGATTTATTTTTTGGTGGCCAAGATTTAATTTTTATGGTTTCAAATGTTTGGAATGCAATGGGATGTGAAGGGTGGATAAGGATTCATATAGAGATGATTTTTAGAAATTCAGTTTTGGTTTATCTTTTGAATTATTTTGTAAATGACTTGATGTCATGAATCACATTTAATTTTTTTTAATTATCTGTTTTTTATCTCATTTTATTCAACATATGAGTTTCTTTATTGATTTATTTTGCATCATCTATTTGGATAATTATTTTTACTTAACTGTTTTTTGTTAATAAATGTTCAAATCATCCCCAGTGGTTATGTTTTGAGACCAAAGAACTATTTTCAAATAGAGGGAGATTGGGAATTCACATATATTTTATCATGTGCCAGACCAGGATCCTGATGAAGGGGTGGTCCAGTTTGGTTCATGAGAGTCTACATGATGAATGTGTGGTCTGTGGTTTCCACCACAACAGAAACAACTATTTTTTTTGATTTCTAGATTTTTTACACTACTCTACACATAATTTAAGTGGTGTATGTTAGATGAATATGTGGTTATAAAATCACATATATAATGAGTATTAAATAGATGTATCTTATCATTTTTGGACCGTGATAGAATCCATTTTGATAATATATATGGATCAGCAAGTGCTTGTCTAATGAAATTTCATTTTCTAACTATTGACCATTATTTAATTTTCATAAACATCGAAACAATACTTTTTATTTTTTTTATTAATTAATAAATACATAAAATAATATACAATAAGATTAATGAGTGAAGGTAGGTCTCCCCAAGGAATGATGTTATAGATAAGTGTGAGGAAAATGTGTATGTGGGTTTAATTATAAACATGATCATGGAAAATGTTAATAGATCACATTTTTCCAAAAAGTTATGATAATTTATAATAAATATCACAAGTACTGATATGGGGTTATAATTATTTTTGACATCATTATAGTAGAAAAATTTCATTAAATTTATATAAATAGTTTATTACTATTTTTTAAAAAACAATATAAATAAGGAAGTATAAAGTGTGTGTGTATGAATATATGAAATTTTTATATCGATGAATGTCTTATTTAAAATAAGTTATCATATTTACATTTATAATAAATATTCGTCATTTTTTTAATTTATTTTAATCCCTTGTTTTATATTCATGTTTTAATGTTTTATAATATGAAAACTAATGTCTTATAATTTAACATATATGAATTTATTATTATAAGTAATATTTTATTTATTTTAGTTATTTCATAGATTGTATATTCTAATGATTTAATCTAGTGTAATCAAAATTGATAATTTACATAGATATAATTCCAAGATGTAAATTTATTATAATTATTTTTGGCATATTTTTATATAATTATGTTGAAATTAATATCTATGTTGTTTTTTGATCAATGGATAGAGTGGAATTTAAGAAAGTCCTTCATGAGTTAATGTATAGTGATTCTATTTAGAATGAGGAGTTTGGATACCTATTGTTCCATACCATATCTTATGTAATATTTTTATTCCATACAATTTTAGTCCATTACATGGAATGGTTGAATGTACTTATAAAATGATGGGTTTTTTTAGAATATCACATCCTCGTAAATAGTGGAATAATCCCTTTAATTATCAAGATCTATAATTATAAAATAAAAAATTATGTAAAAATCTTAAATATTAACATATTTAACTCAATTATATTATGCTCCATATCAATGAAGTATTCTTCATGAATATCATTCTGAAATATAAATCATTCTATTTTTTCTACGTATAGTACACCATCCATTAGAATACACATAGATTATATGAGGAACCCTGGAACTCGAAAGGTGTTCAAGAACCTTCTCCTCAAATAAAAATGGAGAACATGGATGAAATATCTTTTACTTGGATTAAAAATGTATTACATGCACACCAATGAGAATAATCACATCATTTTAATAGAATCCCTTCATTTAATGCATAAAATTTGGAATCATCATCTAATGGTTAGTAGCTGCTATAAATTACTCATAATGTATTCTCATTTACTGTTTATGGATATTGAATATTTATTTAATCATAAATAATCGTTTTAATACATAAAAAATATATTTTTATGAATTATAACCGATGATAAACATTTGTAAAAACATATATCCATCAACGTACCGAATATCACACACCACAACCCACAATTTACATCAGGACAATGACATAAGAATCTCATTCTTTTAAGGATATAACCATGTTATTTCCAATGATATGTATATCATGTATACCATGGTTTACAACATGGTCGAGACATAGAATACGATTTATCAAATTTAGCGTGTAAACATGAAACTTCCACATCTAGTAGAATTTCATAATGAAAATCTGAAAATTTTCAAAACTATATATCAATCTATCTAGAACAATTTCGGTTAAAAATTAGAAAAATATATTCATTATTTATTAAAAAATTATGTTATTTTATTTTAATTTTTAACTATGTGACCATATGGGACATTGTATCATTGAAAATGTATATGAATTCATGAACCTATAAATGTAATAAAAGTGTGTCCTCTATAAAAATATTTGCTTCTAAAGCTATAATGAATTCTTGTGTGATCTCATTAAATCAAAATCCAATCTTAGTATGATTATTTCCACCAAAAGATGCATCATTTAAATTATATTTGAACATAAATAATCCATTTATCTATGACATCAAGTTACTATTATATATGGAAAATTTCAATATAGTATAAATTAATTCATGTTTTTTTCATTCATTGTGTACATTGATCATAAAAATTGATTAAATTGAATTTAAATCAATTTAACATATAATAATATAATATATTAATTATCTATGAATAGATATTCATTACATCAATCAATGAATTAAATTCCATGATATATTTTCATAACACACAAGTGAAGAATTACATTTTTCTATATATCTTTTGATCACATGACTATAAACATAAATAAACACCCATGATTTTCTCATCCTTAAGGTTATAATAATAGTCTCATCCAAGAAAGAAGGTTCCCATGTTATATATTAGGTCAAACTTGGAACATAAATATTCAATGATAAGTATACACCCCAAAGTATGTTAATGATCATATTAGATTAAATTGGAAAATAATATTTTTCTTATGATTATATGAGATTTCATAATGAACATATCATTAAATATGGAATTATAATTTTATTAAATAATTGTGGTACATGTGGAATATATCAATTGAAATACATGATTAATGGATTTAGTGATAAGAATACACCCATTTTATATTAATTATTACATGATATTCCATCTATCCATATCACATTACTTAATGACCATATGACAGTTTTGAAAGATGATATCCTTAATAAAAGTATTATAATGGGATTAAATAATAATGGTTCACATTATACATATCATTCCAGCCTCAGGCTATAAGGAATTAATGATAATTAGACACCCCAATGTATATTAATTACTATATGCCATTTATTATGATATGCATTCATGGGTTAGTCCAAAATATAACTCTGGATATATTATCTCAATAGACTACTATGTATCATGTAAATTTATTATGCTCATAAAATTATTTGCATATATTCAAAACTCATAAAAATATATGATGAACATCAACTTCATATGACTCAAATTCATAATTTACGATGTTTTTCCATTATAATTTTTCATGTTGTATAAGTGTTGTATACATGAATGAATGATATATATTGATTGAATTTTTTATAAATATTGATACATTTTATAACTATTACATCCATCCAATCGTGTATTTAAAACCCAAAGATTAAATATGTCTATTTTGTCATTGTATAATAATGGTTTCATTAGAGCGTCAATTTTATTCTCCCATATAGCCACCCAATAGATCATTACATCACCCCTATTAGCAATATCTTGAATAAGATATCATTTTCAAATGATCTATTTTGGTAATTTGGTAATACTGGTGTTCTTTTGTAACATCCCAAACCTAGATGCCACTAAATGTGCCTAAAGGCCGATTGACCAGATGACCTCAAGAACAACTCCCCAATCATTGGATAATTTTGACTACCAGTGAGGGACTGGGTTGTGTAAGTTGGGGTACTATTCCCTCATCAACGTTGTGTAGAACAATGGATATGAAATAACACATATGTGGCATATGATTTATAAGAGTGATAAAATTTATAACTAAATTGCAGATAAACATCCAAGATATAAATAAACAATTATGCCCAAATTAATCTCATAAAAATGTAATAATGATACATTTCATGTCTCTACAAAATAGGCAAAATAAATATATATTGTAAGTTTAAAAAATATGTAAAAAATATTAAAATGACCCAGCCAATCCAATTAGCATAACAAGTCTCATCTGGGGAACACACTCCACTTATCCTAAGAAGAAATAAAAAAAATATAGCGGGGAGATTTCCTTTATCCATATCAACAATCATATCATATATCCGTGTATCGATCAATGTTCTGAACATAGTGTGAGAGATAATCCTATTGTTCAACCACCTAATTGTATAATTTCATATAGTTAGTCAATATATAATAACTAAAATGTTCATTTAGTAATAGAAAATGTTATTAAATCATTAAATGTAAACAACCCTTAATGTTCCAAGTTCCCAAGGATACTAGTCCTCTACTACCTTCTTTTTCCTAGCTGGAATGTTTATGACAAAATAGTTTTTCCTATATCAATTTATATTCTAGTTTATTTAATGATTAGATATCTTTTAATTAATCAAGTATCAATACATGGAATATAGAACAACATCCCCTCTAATAATATTTGATCAAAAAGATACCTAACGAGGCTATTTATAAGGTGGAAGGCACTGACCAAACCTAATCTTAGTATTTAGCATGGAAGACATGTCATATAATCATTTCACTCATCAATAAACTGTGAACCTGAGGCCTTCCTTAGAATTAATTAATTGTAATCCAAGTATACCCCAGGTGTAGAATAATCCAAGCACCATACAAGCCCATCCTAGTAATTCTTCTGTGTGATCCAGGTATCACCCTTAGTGTGGTATAACATCAATACTGTTTGAGTCAATCTAAGTAATTTCAATAAGGGAGCACCAGTGTCACCCATGATATATATGATCAAATTCCCCTTTGAGATTATCCATTTAAATCCATATGTAGTCTATGTATCACTTGGGAATATAACAATAATCTACCAAGTGTCTGTACTTGGAAATATGTATAAGGAGTCCAGGAGTCACTCATCTATATGCAATGTAGTATCCAAATGAGTCCATCCATGGATATCATATATGAAACCATGTTTCACACAAGTAATTTATCTTATAGTCAGACATTCAATTTCATTTAAATATGTCAATAATCATCACCATATTAATATCAATTCAAACTCACCTTAGAACGTCTCTCAGGGAATCACTAAGCTTAGAAAGATATTCCCTTATTTATCTTATATGGGGATTTCATTTGAAGATGAATCTCATTTTAAGAAAACAAATTTCATGGAAAAATCCTTGGGTAAGGGTTATTATATTCCTTCCATTAATCAATTTTATATATTCATCATTTTATATTTCAATTTATAATTCAATTAATCAATTGACATCCCATATAAAGGGGGTAAAATAGAAAACCATACGATATCCATATTCTATAGCCAACCATGGTGGTCCAATTAACTAGACAACACACCCTATGGTTGGTTCCAATTCAAGGTTCAACACATCTATTAATTTATCAATGGGCTCATTTAATTAAATAATTCATAGCTATATATACAAATTAAGGTTTAAATTCCACTTCCAGGGCATTAATCTGATAATTGGGTGCACAATAGAATTGAATATCTATAAAAACATTGACAATGAAGGAAAATAATGATACCACCAATCGTATGTTCATAGTGGATAGCTTATCCAATATCATGTCATGATTCGACTTAGATAGGGAGAAAATAGAATAATATATTAAGTACCTAATAAAAGGGAACAATAGATTTCATCTAAATATATTAGCTGATACCAAACCAAATGATGAACAACACAAAAATAATATAGATCTTACATATATGGATTAAATTCATCCAATACATCATGATTTCAACCTTAGAAAAAGGATTTATCCCTCATCCTAGAATAATCATCAAATGGGGCACCAAAATGGTGAGGTTGTTGTCTGCTAAAAAAATTGGAAAGTAGGGTAGAAATAAAAGATTTCATGATTTTATATTTTTTATTTCACCAAATTTGTTGGGTCGCACTGTTTGGGTACATATTTGGTGAAACTGTAGAACAACTATACACCCTTTTGTTATAGGAATGGGGAACTTTTCATAGTTTTCCTAGCACGATCTTATTAACCATGTACAAACTATGTCTCATCCCACAATCAAAAACTATGGACATGTATGAATAGTAGTGTGCCTAAAATTACATGATTTTTCTAACCATGATGGCCATTGGACTCCACAATCTAGCCAAACTTATTTACAATATACCATTTAGCCATCCCCACACGGTTTATACTAACTCGGTGATTGGCATATTTCTCCCAAAAAATGGGTTCCAGGCTCCGAACCAGCCCTAGAAATTCTTGTAACCTACATGAACAGAAAGGGAATTCATATTAGGCCATAACTAGAAATTTAAGAAAATTATTAATGGAATTAAAATTATTTCATACCTCAATAAATAAACGGGTTCATAATAACTTCCACCTTACAGAAATGTGTCCTAGAATTTCCCTCTCAAGGGTGGTGAAGCTTCACCTCTGAAAAACTCCAGCCGATGTGCTTGTATATCATCCTCCCTCTCCTAGGTATCATTTTTAACATGTTTTTCTACCATATAAAACTTACTAGAGGAACTAATGCCCTCAAATAAACATCATGATATATTCCACTATACGAATAGGATGATTCTCAAAGGGAACATCTACCTTAAACTCGATGTCATAAAGATAAAATGCATGAGATGGGTCTGAATGATAAAGGTAGAACTAAGATACATGTATGATGTCATGAATGTCCCAGCACCTCTTAGGTAAATGTAATTGATAGGCTACCGGTCTGACTCTCTCAAAAATATCAAGTGTATTTTCATTAATTAGTGAACACTTATTCTATCTTATAATCCTCATATGTCCCAACATCAGTGAAACATGTTAAAATACTTGATCCCAAACCTCAAACTCTAGAGGTTTTCTTCGATTATTGGATTAATATTTCTCCTAGAACTGTAAAATATCTATATATTTACAAATCAGATATACCAGCTATATGGTCTCTAGAACGAGATGAGGTCCAACTATAGGTATCTCTCCTACTTCTATCCAACATATGGGTGATTAGTATGGAATAACATATAAAGCCACATAGTGAGCTATCTATATTGTATCATAAATTTTGTTATTGTGGATAAATGAAAATAGGGGTATGTGCCTCTCCGAAGAGCCCCCAAATTCTCTGATGCATTCTCACAATATATCCTTAAACCCTATATCACGTCCTCTGACTAAACATCTATTTGAGTGTGGCATGTTATTCTTAGAGTCACCTATTTAGGAAGCTCACTAAACTACCCTTTATAGAAAAATGAATTAAATTGGGTGTCCCTATCTAAAATGATAGTATGGTGGCCCCATGGAGTAATTCTATCTCATAGATACCCAACCTTGTAATATCATATTTTGAAAAGTTCCCCTTGATATTTAAGAAATGACCAGCCTTTGTGAGCCGATCAACAACAATAAATAAGGAATAATTACCTAGATTTTACCTCAGTAAACCAATCACAAACATTATAGGAACATCATTCCATTTCCACTCAGTAATGGGAGGCTTCTTTATAACTCATGATGGTCATTGGTCTTCCACATTCACCAGCATAAAGGTGGAAAATCTCATGAATAAACCATCAACATCGCTTTTCATACCTGATTACAAGCATTGGAGATTTAAATCCTGATAAATTAGGGTCACATTGGGTTATACTAGCCATGAGGATTCATGAAAGTCTCATATCAACCCCTCTCATATGTCCGATGAAACCCACATATGACCATGTACACACACAAAAATCATCATCGCCTACAGTTCAATCAGGAGGATGTTCCTCACCTTTCACACTCTTCTATAATACATGTCCCTTAGAATCTAGTAGCTTCCTCATACTCACTCTATGATGAAGTATTTAGGTCACAACTAATGATGATAGAAAATTATTTCCTTAACTGTCATGTACAACCAAGTAAATCTCAATTAAAAATTCCATAATCTTGCACTCACCACTAGCTTGATGAACTTCCTATATGTGAGTCCTCCTCATTATTGGATCAACCACTATATTTTTCATCCCAAGAATGTATGAAAACACGAATTCAAATGACTGTAGGTAGTCAACCCACCTTAAATTATCCAGATTCAAATCACATTGTGTAAATATTAACTTGAGGATTTTGTATTCCATGTATACCACAAAACACTATAGATGTAAGTAATGTCTCTAATATCACAAGTAGTGAATAAATGATACTAAATTGATATCATATGTTGAGAATTTCCTTTTGTGTGGATTCAATAACTATGACTCATCTTCAAGGATTCTATCTCCCTACATAAGTACTTGTCATAGCTTGATACACGAGGCATCACAAAACATAGTGTAAATATGGACTAGCTCTAGAAAAATCAGGATCAGTTTTGACGTCAATCTCCCTTTTAACTCTGGAATGGCTTAATCATAAGTATATGATTATAATAACTCAAAACCACTCTTATTAAATCCCATAAGTGGTGCTTCTAGACGTGAGATGTCCTGTATGAAATTTATTTAGTATCAAGCTAGCCCCAAAAAAGACCATACCCCAATGTTGATCTTGGGATTATCCCAGGAAACTAGCACTCTCATCTTCTCTTGGTAAACTACTACTCTAGTGTCTATGATTATATGAACCATGATGGGAATTTGATCTATCTTGAATTGTAACATTGCAATATTATAATATAAATAATTCTTTATTTGTCTATCCAATATTAAATCAAGATGCTTGTCAACGTTGTATCAATTCATAGAAAACACCAATATATCATCCACAAATACAAAGTAAAAAGAATCCATAAATGATTGAATTTTTTTTCATCCCTTAATGAAAACATTTTGTGCAATTCTAAGAATTAAAAACCTGAAAAAATACTCATATAAATCATACCTTCTACAAAATATGTATCTAGGTATGTCTAGTGGTCTAACACGCACATCATGTTAATGGGATCTCAAATCAGAATTCTAGAATACCTTATCTCATCAGATCTAGTAAAAAATTTCATCTATTTACAATAGATGATACAGGTTTATAACTATTATTTAGTTCAATTTCTAATAATAAATACTAATCCTTAGGGCACAATCTACCTTTTTCATAAAAAATACTAGTGATCTTCATATAGGATTACTGGGAAAGATAAACCCCTTTGACAAAAAAATCCTATACTAGCCTCCTATTCTCATAAATCATAGCATTATCTATCTTTTAAAGAGGGATATATAATTCTGTAGCTCCTATAACAAGATCAGTATATAACTCTACCTCTATCACCAGAGTTAATCCTATAACAATGTCCTAGGAAACTTCTCAGAAACGATCAACCCCAGGAGGGTAATATTTTTTATGTGTTTCATAGTCATCCATAAATAAACTCTCAATATAGGATATCTTCTTAGCCATATAATTATGCTCAGGTCTATATCATCTCTCCTAGACATCCCATTCACCCTTTCAAATTAACTCTTTTTATTATGGTGATTTGAATGTCACCCTAAGTCAACACAAATAAATAAAATAATGAAATGTAACCAACTATTCCACCCCATGAATGATGACAAAAGCTATCACCTAGTGTTAAAAGATGTCTCCTATGAAGTGAAACCCATGAATCATAAGGGGAAATACCTAAACTAATGTAAATCCTTTATTCTAATTCTCAAACTAGTTTCAAGAATCATTACACCATCAGAACATTGAACATTGATTCCATGGCTCTAAAAAATCAACATAAAAATAAAGCAACGAGACCCCCATATATTAAAATGGGTAGATTATAATGTATAGATTGCTATAATAGTACATATCACTATACAAATTTTGGAATCCTACCCTTTAGGGTTAGGGTTCACTTCATATATCGGGCCTAATTCATGGCCCTAAGATATATCCTGGCTACCATGAGCAGTTGGTCCGTGATGTCGCTGCATGTCTATGGTATAACTACCACCACCAGGACCCCCACCTCCACATGATCAACCATCTATTCCCCATATCCCTACCATATGATAAGTTTCAGACCCTATCCTATATGTGGAGTCAGTTAAAACCATCTCTCACCGGCGGTTATAGAATCATTTCTACAAAAAAATTTATGAAGACCCATCTTTTCATAGGATTAACACTCAACTAGGTCTCTGATGCATTTGGGTGTCTTATGTCTTGGTCTTCCACACTGGTGGAACGTCACCTAGGTACATGGGTTTGTGTTCTTGATACTAATTTTACCATTTGGAAGCTTCATAAGATGCTTCCTACTACTGGTGAAAGTAGCACCGAATCTAGATTTTGAAACACCCGAGCTAGCACCCCCAACCTATCTCAATTTACATTATATGATAAGTTCCTAATTCAGAATTCTAGAAATTGTACTCATGTTAAATACGTTTATGTATTTTCATATATCATACCTATGATCATCTTAGAATCTCCTGGTTCAAGATGACTCATCACCCATTAGAATAGATGTGAAGCGCTAGAGCCCAACAAAATGGAAAAAAACATAATTAGTTACACACCCTACTCTATGTTCATGGAATCAAAAGATATATCATCCTCAACATATTAGGATAGAAGTATTCATATTGGTCTATATTATAATTCTTCCATTCAATTCCCCTATGAAGATCCATTAGAGTAATAACACCCCACCATCTCTTGGAGGAATCACACAACATATACATAGTTATAATTACCATCATATTTGGAGGATTCATGATATTCTCGATGATAGATAACATGAACTATATCCATGAATCGATAGCCAAATTTCATCCATCACGCAAAAACATGGGATGATGCTGCTACTAGAACTCATGTATTAACTCATCCATATTGTGGAAGCTCAGAGTGTTCCTTGAACGGTCTGCATGAATCACATTAATCCTTTACAAAACTATTCCTTACCACATATGTCTATTACAAGTACCGGTTCCACTATTTTCACTATAGGAGAATCCACTGGTATCAATGGCCCACCACATCTAGAGCATGATAGACACTACCCTCCTATTGTGTGACTGGTTGACATGTGGGGGAATAGCTTTAAAAATTTCAAGAGCACACCTCATATCAAGCATGATATCAATGTTCAAAACTAAAATAATAGTTATCAAAATTGGATAGGTAAAATAATTACAATATAAAAATTCACCCTTATACCTTCTCCATGAGTTATATCTGGTTGATGTATAGATCATATATAAAATAAAGAGATACTACCTACTTCTCACTACTATAGTCGGGTCCGGGTCAAGTTCTCTAGAATATAAAATTTTGTTTCCATTTAACAATTATTTCAACTACATTATATCCAAATTAATTTTAAATTAGTTAAAAAAGTAGTTCACAAAATTCATATCCATAAGGGCACAAACCCCTCATGAATCAAAATTTGGCATCCATCTAATTAACACCATATCACATTCCAGACTATGCCACTATTGGTCTGTGACTCAAGGTGCCACAATTTGATTTTTGGATTTCTTATGTAGCCTAATAAGGAATAAACTACATAGGTAATGAATAGAACTATAAGTTCCAACCTTGATTTTCAATTCACTACAAACAATTCATTCACAACAATAGGTATATCTATGAAAACCCCTATAATAACATCATTCAAATGAGAATGTAATCCTAAATGGGATGGAATAATACATGAAATCGGAACTCTAAAATGTTACTAAAATAATGAGGGAGATGGAAGACCCCCATTTCATTGGTTAAACCATGATAAAACCCAAGATAATATCAATAATGACCTCACAATTTACGTGCATCACACAATTGTGGAATTAAATAAACTATAATAGTAAAAATTCATAAAAAAATAATTTATTATTAAGCAATTTTGATTTTTCATGTACGTGGGTTAGCTATGCCAAGGTAATGACCATTAAAAAATTATATTTTCATTTCTTATCCCTTTATATTTTCTGAAAAAATTATATCAAATAAAAATAGAAATGTATCCTATGATGCAGCATTAGAAAATCTCGATCCTAGATACCAATAATGGCACACCATGCTTGGTTGGCCAGATGGCCCCAATTGAATCACCCCAACTTCCAGAGGCTATCAACTAACAGCAAGGGCCTAGGGTGTGTCTATCATAATACTATGCCCCCACAAAAAATGTGTATTATAGAGGATATATAATAATAATTAATTAGTGGAATAAGTATAACAGTTAGAAAATAGATAACTAAATTGGAGATAAGGATCCAAGACAGAAATATACAAAAAATATTGAAGTAATATCATATAAATGAGATGATGATACATGTATTGTCTCTAAAAAATAGACCAAACATATATAAACAGATGGTTTAAAACACATGTTACAAAACAAAAAATACCAATACAATCCATCGAGGACCACAAGCCTGAGCTCAGTCCCATGCTCCCATGCTTCTACACACAAGCTAAGATCCTGAATCATGGAACATTCCCTTATCCATACATTAAATCATATAGTTTATTTCAATACTCATCAGTGACCCAAATGGGTTGTGAAATATAAGGCTACTAGAAAACCATCCAAAGGTCCAATGCGTTTTAGTCAATGAATATAAAATAATAATAGGGCACATACAATAATAGAAAATGTAAATTAATCACTTGAAGTAAACAACCAATGAAGGACTGGGTTACTATAGATACCCATTCTCTCTTACCTACATCGAACTAGCCAAAATTTCTCCAAAAAATAGTCACTCCTATATCAATTTTTATTCAAGTTAATTTAGTTATTAAATTTCATTTAATTAAGTTATTCTCAATACATGGACCATGTCGCTCTGTCCCCTGTAATGATAAGTGGTCAAATGATTCCTAACCAGACCTTCTATATGTTTTAATTCATTAATAAAATCCCATATAGTGCATTGGATTGGAAGACCTATCATATAAATTATTTCATTCATTAATAAATTATAAACATGATTCCTTCCTTGGAATTCCTTATTTCAAATATATATATCACTCACGGTGTATCATGAACAAATTAACCAACAGGCTTGTCCTATGAATTACATTAGGGAATCTTGGTGTCTATCTATATGTACTAAATCATCACTTCTATTTGAGTCTATCCGTGTTGGTCTACTATGGGAGCCAAAGTGTCACCCATGATTTATATGACCAACATCCCCTTTGAGTCCATCCAAGGAAATCTATAATGGGTCCATGTATTACTCTAGAGTATAATAGTAACCCCCTAGAGTTCATCATTGGCAATCTATATATGGAGTCTGAGTTTAACTCTGGCATATGTATGGTAGTAGCCAAATGATTTTTTCCATGGCATTCATAAATGGACCCATGTGTCATTTAATGAATTTATCATTCATAAATTCAATCAAGCACATTTACCTATTTTATGATTCATCGCTATATTCAACTCTGTTAAAAATCACCTAAGAATATGGATCATCAAATGGCTATGATTAAAAGGCTATCCACATTTTTAACTCACATGTTTATTTCATTAAAAGGGGAACCTAATTCATAGACATGAAATTACATGTAATGATACTATTTTTAGGTTCCTTAAATGATATTCAATAATCAAGTTGTCTTTTAAATCTGTTTACAATTCATTGTACAATTCATTTCATCAATTGGCATCCCATAACAATGGGTAAAATGTCACAAATTAAGGTTTCCACATTCAATAACCTTCCATGGTGGTCCATTTAACTAATTAACACACCTATTTGGTGTTTCCAATTCAATTTTCTTTACATCTGTTAATTTTTTAATAGGATCCAAGAATTTTACAATTCATACCAATGAATTCAAATCAAGGATTAAATTCAAATTCAAGGAATACTCTCCCATTATTTGGATTGAAAAAAAACATAAATATAAATATTTTTAATTTTATGTAAAATAATGGGACCACCTATAACAGGTTCATAGTGGATAGCTTATCCAATATCAGCTCATGATTTATTCCAAATCCGGAGAAAATTGAGGAATGGGTGAAGAAACTAATAAAAGGGAAAATTATATTCTACCTAAATAGCACAGCTGATACAATACCAAATGATGAATGACAAAAAATTAATGCATATCATATTGAGTTAGATCTAATAATTCAGATTGATCTTGATTTCATGCTCAGATGAAGGATACCTCACACATTCAAGAATAGTCCTCAAAAGGGTATCCCAAATGGTGAAGTTGTTATCTATATGAGAAATATGAAATTTGGATTGAAATAAATTACTAATTGAGGTAGATTCATAATTTTAACAAATTTACTAGGTCACATGATTTGGTGACATGGATGGGAAAACCTTGCGAAAACTGTGTGCCCTTTTCTATCAGGAAGGGAACTTCGTAAGATTTTCTTACATGGTTTATCTAACTATTTGAAAACCATGTCTCAACTCACTATCAAAAAACTAAAGGCATTCCTACTCGGTAGGGAACCTCAAGCCACATGGTTTTTCTAATAGTGTTTCATGTAGTACTACATTATACATCATCTCATTGTTAGAAGTAACCATAGGGAGTTCCCTACATGGTTTATACTAATAGTTCAGAAAGAAAATTTATCCAGAAAATTTGGTTCCTGAGATCCAAACAAGCTCCGAAGACCCCTGATACCTCCATTACCACAAAGGGAATTCACATTAGGCCGTAATTAAACATTTAAACAAAAAGTTGACAAAAACAAAATAATTTCATACCTCAAGAAAGAATAAGCCTTTACCATATTAAACATAGAAATCAACCCATTATTTTCACATTAAATATCCATTTTTCACTCATTCCTAGAAACAAACACAACATTATTAATGAACTTCCTTATCCAAATATCATTATTTATAGCATTAGATACAATGATACATGATTACCCTATTGTTGGTTTTTACATAGTAAATTATTTTGGAACTCTTCCTACATGTAGGTTCAAACTAGACTGTGACTTTATATAATCCATCTTGGGTTGGAAACTACCGTCAGTGTGATAATGTATAATGAGCTCACCATAAATTCTAAAGATAAACAGAATATATCTAATTATTCTCATGTACATAATTATATTCTTCACCAAAAAACCAATGTCTTTACCTAGAATTATATTAGTATCTAATTGTTATGATAAAATCGTAAGAGGACATTGTTCATGAACATAACAGGGAATTCATGATATATTATATGATTTATATATAAATAATTACATCCATCCTTTCTAAATATTTATAAGGATATTTAATTTTCCAAAGATTCAATCCATGGAGCACTATTAAATACTTTTTCATGGATTAATACATGGTAAATTATTTTGTCACATTACCAATAAATATTTCAAAATTATTCTGATAAAGCTATTTGTTTTATCACTGTAGATCTTCATACATAATATGCATGATTCTATAATTATACATTAATTAAAAGGAAATTTCCCAGCCATATATTGTAAAATTTTAATTTCAAGACATCATTTATGATAAATATCATATTATCCAATAAAATATAAGAAATATATTTACACCCCCAATAAATATCGTTTATAAAAAATAATCATCCATGTCATTTGTGAAACCATACCTTTTAATTTCAACAAAAAATTTGATATTTAAACATTGATAAATTATAATCAATCCATAAATGGATCTCTACAACATGAAAATATTAATAATATCATTTGGATCTAAAAAACCATTACATTGTATCATATACACACACTTAAATAAATCACCATTAATATGGTTATTTTGAAATTAATTTGATATATATAATAATCATAATAATCATATTTTTAATGTAATATATAAATGAATTTTATCATCACCACTAGGGGAATGTTTCTGTTACAATGAATGAAATGAATTTTTTTTGAAATTGTTGGATACCAAATGAGATTTACAAGTAGACACACTATTATCCATGTTAGTATTATTTTCGAAAATACACTTTCACTCCATGGGTATCATCACTACTATGTCATCAACAATTTTCCAAAATTGGTTTGTGTATAGTGATCACATCTTATACTTCATTGAATTTAAAAATTTTATAAAATATAAAATCTTGACAGACTCTTGGTGGAAATCATGTTCATTATATATGGTCATTAATCTATTATCATTTTCTATAAGAGATATATATCTACTATATTCTCTATTAATCTTACTAGACCATCAATATTCTTATATAACATTGGTTAATTATTTTTTCATGTCACTTTACAGAAATGGGTCGGTCTACATCATGGGAACATTTTCTAATTTTTGGAAATTAAATTATCCATAACTAATATTACTCCCTCTAAATAATAGATTCTTGTGAATCATTTTGAGTAAATCATTTAATATAAACTATTACACTTTTTGTTGGGTAGGATTATATAAATAATGTGACAAATTTTTCTTCTGATAACTAATAGATAACTATCCATTTGATTTAAGTAATTTTCAAATCCAAACATTATACATATGAATCACAACCACAAATACTCATAGAATTAAAATTGAGACATTACCCTCTCTATATCTTATATGGGGTCTTTTATTATTAATTTATATGGATTTTGGTTTAGTAAAATTCTATAAGTTCAAGTGTGTGTACCTTAATAATATTGGAATGTCACACCAACACATCATTAATATCGCCCTCTCATTAAGGTATGATTCTTATTCTAAAACAAACTATTCTAATATGGTGATATAAGATGATTTTTCTATGAAATAATTAAACAATATCTAATAATCTAAGATAATAATCAACTTATTTTTTCACCACCATAATTTGATCAGAGAAACATAATAATTTTTCCCAGTTGATTTTATACCTCATTATGAGAATATTATCATTTAAAATGTTTCCAACATGTTTATAATAATAAAAACATAATAATACCAAATAAAATTATAATTTAAGGTTATGATTTTTTCATACCCACCACTTTCTTGAGTACTGAAGTGTCCACATATATCGCTATATATAGGATTCAATAGTATACTTGATCTAACATAATTCATTAAATGGTTCTTTCATCATTTAGATTAATAGAACATATTCCTAATTATCAAATGATATATAATATAATGAGTCTAATAACTCATCTATACAAAAAATATGGATGGATTTCTCACTAATATTCTCAAGGAGACAATGAAAAATTTAAGTGGAGTCAAAATAATAAATTAACTTATCAAACTAAAGTATATAGATTATATTATCTAAATCTAGAATATATAATGAATTCATCATATTACCAAAACCTAAACACATTTTATTCATAAATATTCAAAAACTATTATTTGTAATAAATATATAATATATCTTATTATACAAATAATATATATAAATAAAATATTTAATTATGGTCATAACATAATAAAAATTATATACTTCAAAAAATAATCCACACAGTAGAATGAGATCACAAGTGTTGGCCTCCAATTATGAAACCGTTATCACTTTTCCAATTCCTAATATTTCTTCACCGTTCATCAATTATCTCATATTTTGTAGTCTCTGTTTATCTATATAATTTGGTTATGTAAAACGGGTATCCAACACCCTTAAGTTAAAATTATAGAAATTTATTTCTATGATATTTACATCCATATGCTCACGATTATTATATTTGATAACACTTCTAAACATTATATAAAAATATAATATTACATTATATTCCATACATAAAATAGATTACAAAATTAATGTAAATTCAAGGCCTAGATGCCACTAATCAAGTTTCCCAATAAGTTTTTCCATGAGGGATCAAGTCCACCTCCCTGTACACCAGAGGTTGACAACTAATAGTGAGGGTCTAAGGTGACATATTAGGGAGACTATTCTCTAATATAAGATTATGAAAATAGATTAAATAACTAAATAAGAATATGAAAATTAAATAAATATAGTGTGGAAGAAATAAAAAACGAATGAATATTAATTATGTAATAATAAATAGAATTTTTTAAACTACCAAAGAACCATGTTATTCAACAAAACTAATTTGTAACCGGTATGATCCCACATAAAGGATTTAAAAAGGAAATTGAAATACATTTATAAGACTATCCTACTAACTCCAAGCTACTTCATATTCTCAATAACCACATACATGTTCAATCCACCACACTTGATTATTTCTAGGCCCCATCCCTCTCGATGCCTGCAACTAAGTGAATGTCTTCCTGGGTACCCCATTACAATTGTGGCATGATATGGGTTTGAGTAGAAAAATCACCAAGGAACCACCAACATGGTCCCAAAAATATCCAGTAATATCTATTTTATATAAAATT
Organism: Viscum album; assembly: GCA_963277665.1. Lineage (NCBI taxonomy): Eukaryota > Viridiplantae > Streptophyta > Magnoliopsida > Santalales > Viscaceae > Viscum > Viscum album. The sequence continues at coordinate 1,474,029,670 of OY728152.1, read as the reverse complement.
TAACTACTTTTCAAGATAAAAATAATAAAAAATAACATCATGAAATATGCTAAAATACTTGTCATATTTTTCTTTATCATGAAAAGCATTCATAGAAGTTGAGACCCAATGGGAAATAAATAAATAAAATAAAGTGAAACCATAACTGGTATCTAGGTTTGTGACCCTAGTCAACATGGTAGTTCTCAATCATGTTTACATATATATATATATATATTAGCGGTTTTTATAAATTTTCCCATATATATATATATAATAGTAAGGTGATAAAATAAGATAATGATCTATAATCTCGATCTTCTTGACATATTGTAAAAATAGAATTGAGGTAGATTTCATACCACCCAATACATGTATAATTAATTTATCCTTGTATATATAATCATGATCGAAAATACCTTCTTCATCTAGTTCTATAAATGTCTCTTAGAAATACCTTTCAGAATAGGGGAATATATGTATTAACACTGGGCTTACGCATACTAGCTCCTAATCACTATAATGTATGGTATTGTGTGCCATAGTCAATCTAGTAGATGGAACTCAATATTAATAAATTGGGACCTAAGGTATGTAACCACAAAAGTGGTATATAGATATAAAAAAAATTAATGTACTTCATTTTCTATATAAGTCTTTCAAATGAATCCCTACATGGGGAATATAATTACCAATCAACTCATACAATGAAACATTACCTATGAGTCCATCCAATGAATTCCTATATGAGAATACAAGTATCACTCATGGAGTTTGTGGAAAATCTCATAGTGATCCCTTCGAATGAAATCCTATATGGGAATATAATTATCATTCTAGGTGTATATAGTAATAATCACTATGATTCCATCCAAGGAATTCCAAAATGGGAATCCAAGTATCACTCAAGTCAGATATAGAAACTTTCCCAAAAAGTCAGCCTAATGAAATCATTCATGGGAATCCAATTATCATTCAAGTTCTATAGAACAACTCTTCCTATGAGTTTGACCAATTAATTATATATGTGAATCCATGTATCACTTAACACATATATATAAACCCACCTTATGAGTACATCCAAAGAATTTCTACATAGGAATCCATGTATCAATGAATAAAAATATAAAAATGCACCCTAGGAGTGATTCAATATGATTCCTACATGGGAATACAGGTATCAAAGATGGTGTATATAGAAACACTCTATATTAATCCATTCATGGAACATCTACATGGGGATCCAAGTTTCATTCATAGTGAATATAAACCCAATACCTTAAAGTCAAATCCCTAGGATCCATCTAGGTATCCTAGTTATCAAAGAGGCATGGTATAAAAATAAAACATTGAGGATTTACAAGGATTTCCACATTAGGAACCCTTGTATTAATTGAGTAATACACAATTAGTATGACCAATGAGCCAATCCATAGTGTTCCCCAATAAATAACCCAAGTATCACTCATATCAAAAGAAGATAAATTCTAGAAAGTACATCTGACATTTCAAATAATATAATAATAACAAAAAATGGTTGTGGAGAAAGACCCCATTAAGTACATCAAGGAATCCTAAAAGATCACACTTCATCAAGCCTCTCAGACAAGAACCTGGAATGACCTCTAATAATCAAAACTGCAACTACTGTATAAAATTGAATGTATAAATAATTTATTAGGTTTGTTTGAATTCATAAACCCCCCACTACCATGTTATCCTAATTGGATTACATGTTGGGTATGGGTTATAATGTGACACTTGATTCCATCCCCACCAAAACTCATAATGTAGTGGCTAATGGTCAGTCAAAAACTGGGTTCCCACTTGGTCCCTCGTGTTAAACACTAGTGAGTAATCATACATGGGGTCATCAATGTCTATCATAATCATGGAATCCCACTTTGGTGTCCTATAAGTCAATATTTCAATTAGGAATCCCTCCCTTATCCCAAGAATAAAAAATTATAGGAATCAAATAGTGGTCCCTCCGTCGTGGTCTAGGACTCAAGTGGAGGGTAAATCTGGCATACTCGGTTGTTCAAGACCCTACACATTCATCCAGTTTAAACTAACAATTCAATTTAATTAGAAAATATAGAAGAATGATTTCAAATAGGGGATCCCCACCCATAAGGTCTCACCTGAGCATCCATATAATTCTATAAAAATGTGTAAATTCTAAATAGAAAGTATGAAATACTTCCTACCTTTAGGGAGCATTCAACTACTTTTACAAGGGATGGTAGTAGAAACAAGGACCAACAAAAATAAATTGACCCATCAAAGGTCATATATCACAACAAGAGAATCCTAAATTAATTAAATATAAATAATTTACATTTTTTTAATTATGATTACCAAGATTAACAATTAAAACCATCTAATTTACAAGGGAATAATACCAAAAATCTCATTCATCAATATCAGTGCATAGAAACCACGACCAATTATTATAAAACAACACACGACGCACCTGAAACCTTTTATCAAGAATAATCTCTAAGATATCGTGTAAAAAAATTCCCAAAAATTTAATTTAAATAATTAGGGGTTTTTAAATTCACTATAGTAGAATACCATGATGAAACATCATGTGATGAAGTGCAGATGGATCCTCATGATGACCTCTTCCTACGTATATCAAAAGGAATAACTGAAAAGATCGATTCAACCATTATCCAATGGAATCGATTAAGATCCCTAAATGTTCACTCATGAAGTCAAAAATAGTGGAATAAAAACTCTGTAGAAAGTAGTTGAAAAAATATATTACCTACCTATGTAGTTGGATATCACCTAAAACACCCTTGATCGATGATGAATGTGGGGAGATGGTGCATCAACTAAGATCTTATGTTTTCCCAGTTAATAGGTAAAAATCAAACATGAATGGATTCCCCAATACTTCAATTTTAAAAATACAATCCCAAAAGTTACACATCTTGTAATCCTTAGGGAATTCCTTATAGTGAGAACATATTTAATCTTCTTAGCACCACCCATGAAACCAATACATTTCATGTTAGCAATACACAAAATGTAAAACTTATAGTTTCTATTTTTAGCAGCCCAACTAATTATTCCTCCACCAATGTTTTCTTGAACCCCCATTACATCCAGTGAAAGCTAAAAAACATTTGAAATATCAATTTACATAATTTGAAACAAAAAATCAACATTTTGATTTATAATTCAAAAGATGACCCTTCCACCAATTTAGAAAAGTTCAAATTCCCTATAAAAGTTCATCCCGGTTGAAACCCCAATAAATAACAAACTCCCCACCTTAAAAATTATCATTCCCTTGAATAATTGGGTTAAACAAATGGAAGTCTCCTAATATACCTACTTCATGAATTAACACATAGACATTCATGTTGCGTCTCTGAACACCCAAAATGATTCCTAGAATTACATGAATCATATAATGCTTTAATGACTATAACCTAAGCCAATATTCCCATCCTAAGATGGAAAATAGAGATGATTCTTACATTATCCGCTATATATTGTGACATTTTCACATAATTTTAAATTTCATTAACTCACTTATTTCTCCCCACAATAGGTTCTTACTTTCAAAAGAAAATTCTGAGTCACATTTAACCCTCCATAATAATTTCCTATTAAATAATGTTTATAACACTCTAATGAAGCATCAGACATGTTTCTAAACTTAAATCAATAAATCAAACATTAATAAAATTATCTTAGAACCTATTTCCACTCAACCAAAAAAATACCTTTCAAAACCAATACTCATGGATCCTTCTATGTTTTTCTAGGCTCAACACCCATACTTGAACTCTACCTGAGTATTTTTTGGAAATTTCACCTAATAACTCCTATGGAATTCATGTGTACATGGTTTGATATTGTCCATGGAATATGATATCAAAACAACCTCCAAAAATTGGTATCAAGATCCCATTACCCCTCTCACATGAGGTTTTCCTATTAGTGAACAAAGTCCCTCTCCCCACCTTATGAGCATCCTTGTCATCCCTCAAGAAGAAACATAACCACATTATCAAAACTATATCATATCCATTTAGGATATAGAATCTATTATAATATAAAACCATATAATCACAATCATTAATGTAAATATCATTTCAAAACCACTCCCACTTCTTGGGATCCTTCACCACAATGCTTCTAGACATTATAAAAGTGAGGTTTACCACCATCCAATGGACAATTTTGTATTTCACGTCATCTAATTAAATATAAAATGTTCTTTAAGAACAACTTTAATAGGATCCACATGAAAAAAAATTATTTAGGTACTGATCATGTATAGTTGACACTTAATAAGTGTTCTCATATTGTTATCTGGAAATAGAGAATGATCATCTATAAATGAGAAGTATGATAGAGATAATATTTTCATAATTTTTCATATTTGTTTCAATGATTTAACTCCTTCCAATTAATCAATTTAATCTGATTTGTATCGTTTTAGTATTTTGGTGAATTATGGGCTTAATTGTGAAAATTGGTTAATTCTGGAAATTTAGCAGTTTTGTGAAGCTTCTGTATTTCAGGAATATAATTTACATTTTGGATCCAAATTGTATGAATCCTTTTTTTAGGATTTCTATGCTCGTGGGATTCATTTTATCATTCCGGACCCAAAGCTCAATCCATCGTTTGGAAGCTCAAATTCAGCTCACCAACCAGGACTCAAAAACTGTGTACAGATTTGGAATGTTTTAATGATCATCTTTTACCTCGATGCTGTCCAATCAAATGGAGTTTAAATTAAAAATGGAGCTAGAGAAATTACAGATGAACAACTTTGATTAATATGGCCGCGTCTGAATATTTCATTGTAAAGGTCATTATTGCGTTGGAACTCGGTGTTTTGGAATACGAAGAGTCACCTAGAAAGAATTAAATATCCAGGGTAATGTGGTCATCTATCCTTCATACGTGGACCAATAAGGCTCAAAGTTTGTGGGTCGACAGGAGAGATAGAGAGTAAGAACTTTCAAGAAGGACTGATTCCCAAATTCCGTCATTTATTATGCCAACCGAACTAAATAATTCGGGGAAGTAATTTTGGAGGGAAAGTTTCTACTCCCCAAGAATATAAATAAGAGTATTCACTTTCATTCAAGGGGGTTGAAGAAGGTTCAAGAGGGTTGTGTTGGAGGATTGAGTTCATTAAGTTCTTTTTATTTTCTATTTTCTTTTTTACTTAGTTTTATTATGATCTCTTCTTCCCCTTTCAACTCGAATACCCTTCACATGGAGGGGTGAAACCTTTGAGTGATCCGGGAAGGGGGAGTTTATCTTTTGTAATGTCGGAGTTTTATGCTTAAATGTAAAACCTTATCTTTATTTTGAATGAAATCTATTCATAGTGTTTCCCAATTCTCTTAATGTGATCGTGTTTTTAGTTTGGTGTATTCATTTTAATAGCTTTGGTTAAAGACTTTTAATCTCCCTCCACCTAGTGCAATTTGTTTCGATCGAGAAGATTGCGTTAGGTGGTGAGTGTCTAATGATTGTTGGCACGTGTGTGGAACTAGTATACTTTTTCTAGAGTTCTAAGGAGCAACAATTCCCGATCGGGACATTCCTTAGTTGTTTATGAATTGTTTATGAACTTCCATGCACATAGGAGTGAGTTCAATTTTTTTCTTTAACCACGGGTGATAGATAACTCGATCAAGGAGTTTTTCATTTGTCATTCAGAAGGAAGAGAGGTGAGATGATCTTTGTGACTATGATGAAATTACAAAAGGTGATCCTACCATGACCCCATCACTCTCGTCATCCATTAGTGTTCAACCTTTCTTTTCAATTGCTAGTTTTATTTTTCAACTCAAACAACTTTAAAAAAGAACCTCTTCTTCATTATTTAATTTAAGTGACAAACGTAATTGTTGTGCACTCCTCTCTAGATAAAACTTAGGTTACCCACTTTGATACATTTTAACTTAGGTTTTATTTGTTTTTTTCAAACCCCACGACAGACACGTGTCAAAACATGGCGCCGTTGCCGGGGAGGTAGTGCGAACAGTTTTTTTTCTTCTTCTTTGTTTTCTCTTTTCTTATTGCCATTCCAAAGTTGCATGACTAGAACCTAAAACACTGAACCTTTCCCCATTGATCCTAAAATTTAATGAATATTGTTGAATAGGCTCAGAAAACTCAATTTACAATCTGAATTTGAGGAAATTTCTCTCATAGACTCGAGTGAATCTTCAAGTGTTCACTCGGAGCCTGTCATAATTGATGGAAATCAAATCCCAACTCTCAGAGACCTTTGTTCCCCACAATTCCTTAATCAGAATAATCAACTTGTCATTCCAGTGTTACAAAATGATTTTGATATGAAACCTAATATGATACCATTGCTTCCAAAGTTTCATGGTTTGGCAGGTGAAGATCCCAACAAGCATATTAAAGATTTCACACATTCCTGCTCAACCTTTAGACCACGTGGAGTAGCTGAGGAACAATTAAAGTGGAAGGGATTCCCATTTTCATTGGAAGGAGCTGCGAAATAATGGTAGAATGGTCTACAACCTGGAGATGTGGATGATTGGAATGACCTGGTGAGATGCTTCATGCAAAGATTCTTTTGTGCTTCTAGAAGCACAGCCATCAGAAAGGAGATCTTTGCCATAAAACAATCATCTGGGGAAACCCTTTATGAGTACTGGGAAAGATTTAAAAAGCTATGTGCCAGCTGCCCACATCAATCCATCGAGGATCATCACTTTCTTGTCTTCTTCTATCAAGTCTTACATGACAATGATATGAACCTTCTTGATGCATCATCTGGATGTTCTTTGATTGACAAGTCGCCAAAAGAAGCAAAAGGTTTGATTGAGAAGATTTATCAGAACTCGCAGCAGTTTGGTACAAGAGGTACTAGAACAAGAGGTATTCATGAGGTATGAACTTCTCATCCATAAGCCTTACTAGAAACTAAGATTGAAGAGCTAACTAGTTTGGTGAGACAGATAGCCTTGAAACAAGTGGGCGACCAACAAGCACCAGCTAAGGTATGTGGTTTATGTTCATCACCTGATCATTTCACTGACCAATGTGCTGAAATACAGGGAATGGAAACTTGTGCGGGAACCTTCCAACCAAGGCAGTACCAACAAAATCAAGCATGGAGAGATCCAAACCATGTTCAATATGGGTTTGAAAATCAGCAGAATCAAGCTAGACCCCCATTCCAGCAACAATTCCAAAACCCCCCACCATTTCAACAAATGCAATCTTATAGCCATCCTTTTCATCACCAAACACCCACTTTCTTAAAATCCTATGAGCATCCATCAACCTGTGCACAACCCATAATTTTTAACCAACATCATATATCTGATATTGGGGGACTGAAAGTCTCTGTAAAATATTTGACCACCAAGTTTGAAGGTATTATGGAATTCCAAAGAAACAATCCTGGGAAGCTTCCTTCCCAAACAATCCCAAACCCAAAGGAGAATGTCAGCATGATAACAACAAGAAGTGGAAAAGAGATCTCACCACCAGAATCCCAAGAAACTGAAACAATACCTCTTGAGTTAAGGGAGAATGAAGTTGAAAAATCTGAAAATTCTATGAAAATTCATTGTGAAGAAGTGAAGATAGAGGAGGAAGAGAAGGATAGGCCAGGGAATAAGAGACCAGAAACACCATTTCAAAGGAAACAAAGGGAGAAGAAAGACTTACCCCCTCCATTTCCATCAAGTATTATAGAATCAATGAAATTGCAGGATGAAGCACTTCAAAAAGAAATTCTGGACACCTTCCAAAAAGTAGAAATCAATATCCCCTTACTTGAAGTAGTCAAACAAATTCCAAAGTATGCTAAATTTTTGAAGGATCTGTGTACTAAGAAGAGGATACTTCAAGGGAATGAAAAGATCAAAATGGGAAGAAGTGTCTCAGCCCTTATCACACCACAATTGTCAACCAAATCTCAAGATCCAGGGACATTTTCTATTCCATGCACCATTGGTTCTTTAAATTTCTCGAATGCTTTGTGTGATTTAGGTTCTTCGATTAAATTATTGCCTCACTCGGTATACACTTCATTGCAGATGGGAGACTTGAATCCCATAAGAGTGGTGGTACAGCTTGCAAAAAGATCCACAGTTTTCCCTGCAAGACTTTTGGAGGATGTCCTTGTGAAAGTCAAAGATCTCTTGTCCCAAGCTGACTTCTACGTGCTCAACATGGAAAAAGATAGGATCCTATCACATTCACCCATCATTTTTGGGAGACCTTTCTTGAAGACGGCGAAGACCATCATCAATGTCCATGATGGGACACTCACCATGGAGTTTGAAGAGAGCACGATCCACTTCCATATTTTTGAATCCATGAGGCACCCATCAGATGATCACTCACTCTTTTCACTTTCTCATGATGTTGGTGCAGAACCCATTGAAGAATCAGGTATGCTTTAGGAATTTTTAGACTTAGGAGATACTTCTTCCATTGGAAATATCATTGAACATGTGGATTCCCAACACACTGAAGATTCTGACTTCATGTGGAAGGAAGAGGTAAAATATGATTTCTTTGATGATTTATTAATTGATGAGGAAGATGATATGGTTTCTTGTGTGCAGGAGATCCAAAGTTTGGAAGTTAGAGATGTCAATTTAGTTTCATCCCTCGAGCATCCCCCTAATTTGGATCTCAAAACACTCCCCACTAATTTGAAATATGTGTACCTTAGGGAGGGTGAGAAACTACCAGTGATAATTGCTAATAATCTCTCTAAAATCCAAGAGAAATCATTGATAGATATTTTGAGAGATAATATCTAAGCAATAGTGTGGATTTTAGGTGATATTCCAGGAATCAGCCCAAATATATGCTCACATGGAATTTTTCATGAGGGAGATTCCAAACCTGTCAGGAACCCCCAAAGGAGGCTGAATCCCACTTTAATGGAGGTTTTGAAGAAGGAGGTTGAGAAGCTATTGGAAGCTGGGATCATCTATCCTATCTCAGATTCACAATGGGTAAGCCCAATTCATGTTGTTCCAAAAAAACTGGCCTAACCACTGTGAGGAATGAAAAGAATTAATTAATCCCTGTGAGAATTCAAAATAGGTGGAGTGTGTGCATTGATTTTAGGAAGTTGAATCAGGTCACTCGGAAAGATCATTTCCCCATTCCCTTCATTGATCAGATATTAGAGAGATTGGCTGGGAGAACTCATTATTGCTTTTTGGATGGATTTTCATGTTAATTGCAGGTACCCATTGCTCCTGAGGATCAAGAGAAGACAACCTTTACATGTCCCTTTGGCACTTTTTCATATGAAAGGATGGCATTTAGATTATTTAATTCTCCAGGTATGTTTCAGAGGTTCTTGGTAAGTATATTTTCTGATCACATTGAAGATTGCTTGGAGGTTTTCCTGGATTATTTCACGGTGTGTGGAAACTCTTTTGACCATTGTTTGAAAAATCTGGAAAAAGTTTTGAAAACATGCATTGAAAAGAATCCTGTTTTAAATTTTGAAAAGTGTCATTTCATGGTTGAGAGAGGTATTGTTCTTGGTCATGTCATTTCCAAAAAGGGCATTGAAGTTGATAAGTCAAAAATTGAAGTGACAAATTCTTTGCCTCACCCAACTTGTGTGAAGCATGTTAGATCTTTTTTAGGACATGTAGGATTCAACAGGAGGTTTATCAAGGATTTCAGTAGGATTTATCTCCCTCTATCTAGATTTCTTTTGAAATATTCTGATATTGATTTCAATAGTGCATGTAGGGAATCCTTTGATGAGCTGAAGAGGAGATTGATTGAACCACTGGTGATGCAGCCACCAAATTGGGAAGAACCATTTGAGCTACATTGTGATGCTTCCAACCAAGTAGTTGGAGCAGTCCTTTCTCAGCGAATTGAGGGCCAGACACAAGTCATTGCATATTCTTCAAGAAACTTGGATGCAGCTCATTTCAATTACACAACCATAGAAAAGGAGTTTTTAGAAGTTATTTTTGCTCTGAAAAGATTTAGATCATATCTTCTTGGAACTAAAGTCACTGTATTTTCTGATCATGCAGCTCTCAGCTACATGATGAAGAAGGATGAAGATAAACTGAGGCTGTTGAGATGGATGTTACTACTACAAGAGTTCAACATAGAAATCAAGGACAAAAAGGGATCTGAGAACCAAGTGGCTGATCATTTAAGCAGACTTCCTAACACTGCTGAAGTTGAAATTCCAGAGAAAGAACCATTGAATGATCACCTTCCAGGAGATCATCTGTACTTGGTTAAAGGAGAAGTGCCTTGGTATGCTGACATGGTCAACTATATGGTATCATCTGAGGTTCCATCTCATTTCAATTATCATCAAATTCACAAACTGAAAGATGAATCTAGATATTACATTTCGGATGATCCATTTCTTTGGAAAATTTGCAATGACCAAGTGATAAGAAGATGTTTTCCAGAGAGTGAAATTGGTTCTGTCTTTGAGTTTTGTCACACATTATCATGCGGAGGCCACTTTGGACCGCAAAGAACATCAATGAAGGTTTTATAATTTGGAGTTTATTGGCCATCCATTTTTAATGATTCTCATGAATTTTGCAAAAGGTGTCCAAAATGTCAGCTTTCTGGAAACATATCAAAGTGACAAGAAATTCCCCATCAACCACTTAATTTTTGTGAGATTTTTGAAGTTTGGGGGATAGATTTTATGGGCCCTTTCCCAATGTCATTTGGAAATTCTTATATCTTGCCTGCGGTTGATTATGTTACCAAATGGGTTGAAGCAAAAGCCACCAGGACTGATGATGCTAAAGTAGTTTGTGTTTTTTTAGGGCTAACATATTTTGAAGGTTTGGAGCACTGAGAGCCATCATCGGTGATCAAGGGACTCACTTTTGCAATAGGATAATAGAGGCTTTGCTGAAGAAGTATGGGGTGCATCATAAAACATCAACTCCCTATCACCCACAAACAAATGGTCAAGATAAAGTGTCCAACAGGGAAATCAAAGGAATTTTGGAGAAGACTGTTAAACCAAATAGGAAGGATTGGAGCCAGAAGATGGAAGAAACATTGTGGGCTTATAGAACAGCCTACAAGACCCCGATTGGAATGAGTCCATATAGGATGATTTATGGAAAAAGTTGTCACCTACCTATGGAACTGGAGCATAAGGCGTATTGGGATGTGAGGAAGATAAATTTGGATCTTGAAAGTGGTGGGGAAGAGAGAAGGTTGCAGTTACAGGAGCTAGAGGAAATTAGAAGAGAATAATTTGAAAATTCCAAGATTTACAAAGAGAGAACAAGAGTGGCTCATGACAAGCTGATCCAACCGAAAGAGTTCCATCCTAGAGATATAGTGCTTCTATTCAATTCAAGACTAAAGCTGATGCCAGGTAAACTTTATTCCAGATGGGAGGGTCCTTTTATAGTTACTCATATGTATCATTTCGGTGCTGTGAAGATTGTGAAGGGTGGAGAGCAGAAGCCATTCACTGTTAATGGGCACAGGCTGAAGAAATTCCATGGGACCATTCCATCAGACCCAGGGGAGGAGATCCCGCTCCTACAAGTTGTCTATCAATAAGATCCATCAGGTTGTACCTCTAATTTACACTTGTTTGTTACTGTGATTCATTCTAAAATCTTCTTACATGTTACATCCAGTTAAATGCATTGAGGAAACTGCATCATTTAAGTGTGGGGGAGGGAACCTTGGTAGTTTAGGATTTTAAATTTGTGTTTATTTTTCAAAAAAAAATTGTGTGTGTTTCAAATTTTTGTGTGTTTATTTTTCAATTATTGGTGTGTTTTTAAAATGATTATCATTGCTGTTTTTGAAACCCATGTCATTGTGTGAACCAATTTATTCCATGAAACTGAGCTTAAATGAATGTTGAAAATGATTTTATTTCATGTTCAATTCTTTGGGAATTTCATGAAAAGTACTCAGGTTTTTGAATCCCATGCCACATCTCACTGTCATTATCTTTGAAATCATTTTCCTGTGAGGATTCTGAGCCATTATTTTGTATTCTTTTCATTCACCTCACTTCTTGAGAGAACTAGACCATGCTTTTTTTAACCAGAATTTGATTCATTCCTTTCGAAACATGAGGGTTTGGGGTACATGTTTTTTAAATGATTTAGGCGTTTATTTGGTTTGAAACCCCCTTTTCAAGATAATCCCTTTCATTCTAGCCTACCTTGTAAATTAATCCTTGTAGCCCATAGAAGCCATGAACAACCTGTTAGGTTAGCCACATTACAAGTCAATTTTCCCTTTCCAAACATCTCTTGAAGTAAAATTGCATGATCTAGTTGAACTTAAGTGTGGGGGAAGCTATCTTGTGTTGTGATACCTTATTTTGGTGAAACTTTGGTTGGAAAATAAAATTCTGAAGAGATGTGTGTGCTGATGAAAAATCATTATGTTGAAAGCTGTTCCTTTTCTGGAGTTTTCATGATTAAAGAAGCTATGCCTTTCTGGAGCTTCTAATGGAGGAAGAAAGTTGTGCCTTTTCTGGAGCTTTCAAGAAAATCATGCTTAAGAAGATTGAAATTTTTGCTGCAGAAATGATGAGATGTTTGAACATTTCTTGATATTTCATGATTATGGAGCTGAATTTCTACTATGTGGAGTGAAGAGGATACCATACTTGAGTGAAAATTAAAATTGTGCAATTTTTCTTCAAAAAGAGCCAAGCCTTCCACATTCAGCCTCAGAATTTGTAACATAAAATTCCTACCAACCAAAATACACAGAACAACCTTGAAAAGTTATCATGATAAACAAATGTCCTTGACTCACATCCGGTGGAGAAGTAGGATTTTTTCAAACCTATGGTGACCCTTGCATTGGTTTGGATGAGAAAAACATTATTGAAAAGTGATATTTTTGAGATGAGAGAAAATTAATCTGAGGTAGGTGTCTTGTGTGCATGGGAGGAGAAAAAAAGAGGAAAAATATTGAATGAACTGATTTTAGATCTTGTAATAATGGTTATGGATGAGGCATGATAACTTTTATTTCATGGTGTGGAATTGGTGGATCTAAATGGTATTTGTTTCGAATTTGGTTTGATTTGATTTTGATTTTCACTTGTCCAGGAGTCCAAGTGCTAAGTGTGGGGGAATTTATAGAGATAATATTTTCATAATTTTTCATATGTGTTTCAATTATTTAACCCCTTCCAATTAATCAATTTAAGCTGATTTTTATCGTTTTAGTATTTTGGTGAATTATAGGCTTAATTGTGAAAAAATGGTTAATTCTGGAAATTTAGAAGTTTTGTGAAGCTTTTGTATTTGGGTAATATCATTTACATTTTTGATCCAAATTGTATGAATCCTTTTTTTAGGATTTCTATGCTCGTGGGCTTCATTTTATCATTCTGGACCCAAAGCTCAATCCATCATTTGGAAGCTCAAATTCAGATCACAAACCAGGCCTCAAAAACTGTGTACAGATTTTGAATGTTTAAATGATTATCTTTTATATCAATGCTGACCAATCAAATGGAGCTTAAATTAAACATGGAGCTAGCGAAATTCCAGAGGAACAACTTTCATTAATATGGCCGCGTCTGAATCTTTCATTTTCAATGTCATTAATGCGTTGGAACTAGGTGTTTTGGAATACGAAGAGTCGCCTGGAAAGAATTAAATATCCGGAGTAATGTGGTCATATATCATTCATACTTGGACCAATAAGTCTCCAATTTTGTGGGTCGACATAAGCGCTGGATAGGAAGAACTTTCAAGAAGGACAAATTACCAAATTCCGCCATTTACTATGCCAACCAGACTCAAACGTTCGGGGGAGTATGTTTGGAGGGAATGTTTCTACTCCCCAAGCCTATAAATAAGAGTATTCACTTTCATTCAAGGGGGTTGAAGAAGGTGCAAGAAGGGATGTGCTGGAGGATTGAGTTCTTGAAGTTCTTTTTATTTTCTATTTTCTATTTTACTTAGTTTGATTATGCTCTCTTCTTCCGCTTTCAACTCTAATACCCTTCACATGGAGGGGTAAAACCTTTGAGTGATCAGGGAAGGGGGAGTTTATCTTTTGTAATGTCGGAGTTTTGTGCTTAAATGTAAAACCTTATCTTTATTTTGAATGACATATATTCATAGTGTTTACCAATTCCCTTAATGCAATCGTGTTTTGAGTTTGGTGTATTCATTTTTAATAGCTTTGGTTAAAGACTTTTAATCTCCCTCCGCCTAGTGCAATTTGTCTCAATCGAGAAGATTGCGTTTGGTGGTGAGTGTCTAACGATCGTTTGCACATGTGTGGAACTTGTATACTTTTTCTAGAGTTATAAGGAGAGAAAATTCCCGATCAGGACTTTCCTTAGTTGTTTAGGAATTGTTTATGAACTTCCATGCACATAGGAGTGAGTTCAATTTTCTTCTTTAACCAAGGGTGATAGATAACTCGATCAAGGAGTCTTTCATTTGTCATTCAAAAAGGAAGAGAGGTGAGATGATCTTTGTGACTATGATGAAATTACAAATGGTGATCCTACCCTGACCCCATCACTCTCTTCGTCCATTAGTGTTCAACCTTTCTTTTCAATTGCTTGTTTTATTTTTCAACTCAAACAACATTAAAAAGAACCTCTTCTTCTTTCTTTAATTTAATTGATAAACGTAATTGTTGTGCACTACTCTCTAGAGACAACTTTGGTTACCCACATTTCTACATTTTAACTTAGGTTTTATTTGTTTTTGTCACACCCCACGATAGGCACGTGTCAAAACATGGCGCTGTTGCCGGGGAGGTAGTGCCAACAGTTTTTTTTCTTCTTCTTTGTTTTCTCTTTTATTATTGTCATTCCAAAGTTGCATGACTAGAACCTCAAACATTGAACCTTTCCCCATTGATCCTGAAATTGAAAGAACATTGTTGAATAGGCTCAGAAACCTCAATTTACAATCTGAATTTGAGGAAATTTCTCTCATAGACTCGATTGAAACTTCAAGTGTTCACTCTGAGCCTATCATAATGGCTGGAAATCAAAACCCAACTCTCAGAGACCTTTGTGCCCCACAATTCACTAATCATAATAATAAACTTTTCATGCCAGTGTTAAAAAATGATTTTGAGATGAAACCTAATATGATACCATTGCTTCCAAAGATTCATGGTTTGGCAGGTGAAGATCCCAACAAGCATATTAAAGAGTTCACACATGTCTTCTCAAACTTCAGACCACGTGGAGTAGATAAGGAACAAGTAAAGTGGAAGTCATTCCCATTTTCATTGGAAGGAGCTGCGAAAGAATGGTAGTATGGTATACAACCTGGAGATGTGGATGATTGGAATGACCTGGTGAGATTCTTCATGAAAAGATTCTTCCCTGCCTCTAGAAGCACAACCATCAGAAATGAGATCTATGCCATCAAACAATCATCTGGAGAAACCCTTTATGAGTACTGGGAAAGATTTAAAAAGCTATGTGCCAGCTGCCCACATCAAGCCAGCGAGGATCATCACTTTCTTGTCTTCTTCTATCAAGGCTTACTGTACAATGATAGGAACCTTCTTGATGCATCATCTGGAGGTGCTTTGATTGACAAGTCGCCAGAAGAAGTAAAAGGTTTGATTGAGAAGATTTCTCAGAACTCGCAGCAGTTTGGTACAAGAGGTACTAGAACAAGAGGTATTCATGAGGTATGAACTTCTCATCCATCACCCTTACTAGAAACTAAGATTGAAGAGCTAACTAGTTTGGTGAGACAGATATCCTTGAAACAAGTGGGCGACCAACAAGCACCCGCTAAGGTATGTGGTTTATGTGCATCACCTGATCATTTCACTGAACAATGTGATGAAATACAGGGAATGGAAACAAGTGCGGAAAAATTTCAACCAAGGCAGTACCAACAAAATCAAGAATGGAGAGAGCCAAACCATGTTCAATATGGGTTTGGAAATCAGCATAATCAAGATAGACCCCCATCCCAGCAACAATTCCAAAACACCCCACCATTTCAACAAAAGCAATCTTATTGCCAGCTTTCTCATCACCAACCACCAACTTTCTTAAAATCCTATGAGAAGCCATCAACCAATGCACAACCCATAATTTTGAACCAACATCATATATCTAATATTGATGGACTGAAAGGCTCTGTAAAAGATTTTACCACCATGCTTGAAGGTCTTATGGAATTATTAACCAAAAATACTAGGAAACTTCATTCACAAACAATCCCAAACCCAAACGATAATGTCAGCATGATAACAACAAGAAGTGGAAAAGAGATCTCACCACCAGAATCCCACGATACTGAAACAAGGCCACTTGAGTTAAGGGAGAATGAAGTTGAAAAATATGAAAATTATGTGAAAATTCATTGTGAAGAAGAGAAGAAAGAGGAGGAAGAGAAGGATAGGCCAAGGAAGAAGAGACCAGAAACACCATTTCAATGGAAACAATGGGAGAAGAAAGACTTACCCCTTCCATTTCCATCACGGATTAGTGAATCAATGAAATTTCAGGATGAAGCACTTCAAAAAGAAATTCTGGACACCTTCCACAAAAGTATAAATCAATATCCCCTTACTTGAAGCATTCAAAAAAATTCCAAAGTATGCTAAATTTTTGAAGGATCGGTGTACTAAGAAGAGGATACTTCAAGGGAATGAAAGGATCAACTTGGGAAGAATTGTCTCAGCCCTTATCACACCACAATTGCCAACCAATTGTCAAGATCCAGGGACATTTTCTATTCCATGCACCATTTTTTCTTTATATTTCTCGAATGATTTGTGTGATTTAGGTGCGTCGATTAATGTATTTTCTCACTCGGTATACACTTCTTTGCAGATGGGAGACTTGAAGCCCACAAATGTGGTGGTCCAGCTTGCAAACAGATCCACAGTTTTCACTACAGGAGTTTTGGAGGATGTCCATGTGAAAGTCAAAGATCTCTTGTTCCCAGTTGACTTCTACGTGCTCAACATGGAAGAAGATAAGAGCCCGTCACATTCACCCATCATTTTGGGGAGACCTTTATTGAAGACGGCGAAGACCATCATCAATGCCCATGAGGGGACACTCACCATGGAGTTTGGAGGGAGCATGATCAACTTCAATATTTTTGAATCCATGAGGCACCCATCGGATGATCACTCACTCTTTTCACTTTCTCATGAAGTTGGTGCATAACCCATTGAAGAATCAGGTATGCTTTATGAATTCTTAGACTTAGGAGAGACTTCTTCCATCGGAAATATCATTGAACATGTGGATGCCCAACACGCTGAAGATTCTGACTTCATGTGTGAGGAAGAGGTTAAATATGATTTCATTGATGATTTATTAATTGATGAGGGAGATGATATGGTTTCTTGTGTGCAGGAGATCCCAATTTTGGAAGTTAGAGATGCCAATTTAGTTTCATCCCTTGAGCATCCCCCTGATTTGGAACTCAATCCACTCCCCACTGATTTGAAATATGTGTACCTTAGGGAGGGTGAGAAGCTACTAGTGATAATTGGTAATAATATCTCTTAAATCCAAGAGAAATCATTGATAGATCTTTTGAAAGAGAATATCCAAGCAATAGGGTTGAGTTTAGGTGATATTCCAGGAATCAGCCCAAATATATGCTCACATAGAAATTTTCTTGAGGGATATTCTAAACCTGTCAGGTAACCCCAAAGGAGTTTGAATCCCACTTTAATGGAGGTTGTGAAGAAGGAGTTTGAGAAGCTATTGGAAGATGTGATCATCTATCCTATCTCTGATTCACAATGGTTTAGCCCAATTCATGTAGTTCCAAAAAAAACTGGCCTAACCACTATGAGGAATGAAAAGAATGAATTAATCCCTGTAAGAATTCAAAATAGCTGGAGAGTGTGCATTGATTTTAGTAAGTTGAATCAGGTCACTCGGAAATATCATTTCCCCATTCCCATCAATGATTAGATATTAGATAGATTGGCTGGGAGAACTCATTATTGCTTTTTGGATGGATTATCAGGTTATTTCCAGGTACCCATTACTCCTGAGGATCAAGAGAATATAACCTTTACATGTCCCTTTGGAACTTTTTCATATAAAAGGATGCCACTTGGATTATGTAATTCTCCAGGTACGTTTCAGAGGTGCATGGTATGTATATTTTCTGATCACATTGAAGATTTCTTGGAGGTTTTCCTGGATGATTTCACGGTGTTTGGAAACACTTTTGACCATTGTCTGAAAAATCTGGAAAAAGTTTTGAAAACCTGCATCGAAAAGAATTTTGTTTTAAATTTTGAAAAGTGTCATTTCATGGTTGAGAGAGTTATTGTTCTTGGTCATGTCATTTCCAAAAAGGGCATTGAAGTTGATAAGTCAAAAAATTGAAGTGATAAATTCTTTGCCTCACCGAACTTGTGTGAAGCATGTTAGATCTTTTTTAGGACATGCAGGATTCTACAGGAAGTTTATCAAGGATTTCAGTAAGATTTATATCCCTCTCTCTAGATTTCTTTTGAATGATGCTGATTTTGATTTCAATAGTGAATGTAGGTAATCCTTTGATGAGCTGAAGAGGAGATTGATTGAACCACCGGTGATGCAGCCACCAAATTTGGAAGAACCATTTGAGCTACTTTGTGATGCTTCCAACCAAGAAGTTGGAGCATTCCATTCTTAGTGAATTGAGGGCTGGCCACAATTCATTGAATATGCTTCAAGAACCTTGGATGCAGCTCAATTCAATTACACAACAACAGAAATGGAGTTTTTAGCAGTTATTTTTTCCTTTGGAAAGATTTAGATCATATCTTCTTGGAACTAAAGTCACTGTATTTTCTGATCATGCAGCTCTCAGGTACTTGATGAAGAAGACTGAAGCTAAACCGAGGCTGGTGAGATGGATGTTACTGCTATAGGAGTTCAACATTGAAATCAAGGACAAAAAGGGATCTGAGAACCAAGTGGCTGATCATTTAAGCAGAATTCCTAACACTGCTGAAGTTGAAATTCCAGAGAAAGAACCATTGAATGATCACCTTCTAGGAGATCAGATGTTCATGGTTAAAGGAGAAGTTCCTTGGTATGATGACATGGTCAATTATCTGTTAACATCTCAGGTTCCATCTCATTTCAATTCTCATCAAATTCACAAACTGAGAGCTGAATCTAGATATTACATTTGGGATGATCCATTTCGTTGGAAGATTTGCAATGACCAAGTGATAAGAAGATGTTTTCCAGAGATTGAAATTGGTTCTGTCTTTGAGTTTTGTCACACATTAGCTTGCGTAGGCCACTTTGGTCCTCAAAGAATAGCAAGGAAGGTTTTACAATTTGGACTTTATTGGCCAACCATTTTTAAAGATTCTCATGAATTTTGCAAAAGGTGTCCAAAATGTCAGTTTTCTAGAAACATCTCAAAGAGACAAGAAATTCCCCAACAACCACTTATGTTTTGTGAGATTTTTTAAGTTTGGGGGATAGATTTTATGGGCCCTTTCCCAATGTCAGTTGTAAATTCTTATATCTTTCTTGCGGTTAATTATGTTTCCAAATGGGTTGAAGCAAAAGCCACCAGGACTGCTGATGCTAAATTTGTTTGTTATTTTGTTAGGGCTAACATATTTTGTAGGTTTGAAGCGCCTAGAGCCATCATCAGTGATCAAGGGACTCACTTTTTCAATAGGATAATGGAGGCTTTGCTGAATAAGTATGGGGTGCATCATAAAACATCAACTCCCTATCACCCACAAACAAATGGTCAAGCTAAAGTGTCCAACAGGGAAATCAAAGGAATTTTGGAGAAGACTGTTAAACCAAATAGGAAGGATTGGAGCCAGAAGCTGGAAGACACATTGTGGGCTTATAGAACAGCCTACAAGACCCCGATTGGAATGAGTCCATATAGGATGATTTATGGAAAAAGTTGTCACCTACCTGTGGAACTGGAGCATAAGGCGTATTGGGCTGAGAGGAAGATGAATTTGGATCTTGAAAGTGATGGGGAAGAGAGAAGGTTGCAGTTACAGGAGATAGAGGAAATTAGAAGAGAAGCATTTGAAAATTCCAAGATTTACAAAGAGAGAACAAGAGTGGCCCATGACAAGCTGATCCAACCAAAAGAGTTCAATCCTGGAGATAAAGTGCTGCTATTCAATTCAAGACTCAAGCTGATGCCAGGTAAACATCGTTCCAGACGGGAGGGTCCTTTTATAGTTACTCATATGTATCCTTTCAGTGCTATGATGATTGTGAAGGGTGAAGAGCAGAAGCCATTCACTGTTTATGGGCACATGATGAAGAAATTCCATGGGACCATTCCATCAGACCTAGGGCAGGAGATCCCGCTCCTAAAAGTTGTCTATCAATAATATCCATCAGGTTGTACCTCTAATTTACACTTGTTTGATGCTGTGATTCATTCTAAAATCTGCTTACATGTTAAATCCAGTTAAATTCATTGAGGACACTACATCATTTAAGTGTGGGGGAGGGAACCTTGGTAGTTTAGGATTTATTTTTGAGTTTATTTTTCAAAAAAAAAATTGTGTGTATTTCAAATTTTTGTGCGTTTATTTTTCAATTTTTGGTGTGTTTTTGAAATGATTATCATTACTGTTTTTGAAACCCATGTCATTGAGTGAACCAATTTATTCCATGAAATTGAGCTTAAATGAATGCTGAAAATGATTTTATTTCAAGTTCAATTCTTTGGGAATTTCATGAAAGGTACTCAGGTTTCTGAATCCCATGCCACATCTCACTGTCATTATCTTTGAAATCATTTTCCTGTGAGGCTTCTGAACCATTATTATGTATTCTTTTCATTCACCTCACTTCTTGAGAGAACTAGACCATGCTTGTTTTAACCATAATTGGATTCATTCCTTTCAAAACTTGAGGGTTTGGGGTACATGTGTTTTAAATGATTGAGGCATTTCTTTGGGTTGAAAGCCCCCTTTTCAAGATAATCCCTTTAATTCTGGCCTACCTTGTAAATTAATCCTTGTACCCATAGAAGCCATGAACAGCCTGTTAGGTTTTCCACATTACAAGCCAATTTTCCTTTTCCAACATGCTCTTGAAGTAAAATTGCATGATCTAGTTGAACTTAAGTGTGGGGGAAGATGTCTTGTGTTGTGATACCTTATTTTGGTGAAACTTTGGTTGGAAAATAAAATGCTGAAGAGATGTGTGTGCTGATGAAAAATCATTATGTTGAAAGCTGTGCCTTTTCTGGAGCTTTCATGATTAAAGAAGTTGTCCCTTTCTGGAGCTTCTAATGGAGGAATAAAGTTGTGCCTTTTCTGGAGATTTCAAAAAAATCATTCTTAAGAAGATTGAACTTTTTTCTACAAAAATGCTGAGATGTTTGAACATTTCTTTATATTTCATTATGATGGAGCTTAATTTCTACTAAGTGGAGTGAAGAGGATACCATACTTGTGTGAAAATTAGAATTGTGCAATTTTCCTTCAAAAAGAGCCAAGCCTTCCTTATTCAGCCTCAGAATTTTTCACATAAAAATCCTACCAACCAAAAGCCACAGAACAACCTTGAAAAGTCCTCATGATAAACAAATGACCTTGACTCACATCGGGTGGATATGTAGGAGTTTTTCAAACCTATGGTGACCCTTGCATTGGCTTGGATGAGACAAACTTTGTTGAAAAGTGATATTTGTGAGATGAGAGAAAATTAATGTGAGGTAGGTGTCTTGTGTGCATGGGAGGAGAAATAAAGAGGCAAAATATTGAATGAACTGATTTTAGATCTTGTAATAATTGTTATGGATGAGGCATGGAAAATTTCATTCCATGGTGTGGAATTGGTGGATCTAAATGGCATGTGTTTCGAATTTGGTTTCATTTGATTTTGATTTTGACTTGTCCAGGAGTCCAAGTGCTAAGTGTGGGGGAATTGATAGAGATAATATTTTCATATTTTTTCATATTTTTTTCAATGATTTAACCCCTTCCAATTAATCAATTTAATCTAATTTGTATCATTTTAGTATTTTGGTGAATTATGGGCTTAATTGTGGAAATTGGTTAATTCTGGAAATTTAGCAGTTTTGTGATGCTTCTGTATTTTGGGAATACCATTTACATTTTTGATCCAAATTGTATGAATACTTTTTTTAGGATTTCTATGCTGCTGGGCTTCATTTTATCATTCTGGACCCAAAGCTCAATCCATCATTTGGAAGCTCAAATTCAGCTCACAAACCAGGTCTCGAAAATTGTGTACAGATTTGGAATGTTTTAATGATGATCTTTTATCTCGAAGCTGACAGATCAAATGGAGCTTAATTTAAACATGGAGCTATAAAAATTCCATAGGAACAACTTTCATTAATATGTCCTCGTCTTAATCTTTCATTGTCAAGGTCATTAATGTGTTGGAACTCGGTGTTTTGGAATACGAAGAGTCACCTGGATAGAATTAAATATCCGGAGTAATGTGGTCATATATCCTTCATAAGTGGACCAATAAGGCTCAAATATTTTGGGTAGACAGAAGATATGGAGTGGAACAACTTTTAAGAAAGACCAATTCCTAAATTCTGTCATTTACTATTCTAACCGGACTAAAACATTCCGGTGAGTAATTTTAGAGGGAAAGTTTCTACTACCCAAGCCTATAAATAAGAGTATTAATTTTCATTCAAGGGGGTTGAAGAAGGTGCAAGAAGGGCTGTGATGGAGGATTGAGTTCTTGAAGTTCTTTTTATTTTCTATTTTCTTTTTTACTTAGTTTGATTATGCTCTCTTCTTCCCCTTTCAACTCTAATACCCTTCACATGGAGGGGTAAAACCTTTGAGTGATTAGGGAAGGGGGAGTTTATCTTTTGTAATGTCAGAGTTTTGTGCTTAAATTTAAAACCTTATCTTTATTTTGAATGAAATCTATTCATATGGTTTCCCAATTCTCTTAATGAAATCGTGTTTTGAGTTTGGTGTATTCATTTTTAATAGATTTGGTTAAATACTTTTAATCTCCCTCCGCCTAGTGCAATTTGTCTCGATCGAGCATATTGCGTTAGGTGGTGAGTGTCTAACGATCGTTGGCACGTGTGTGGAACTAGTATACTTTTTCTGGAGTTCTAAGGAGCAGCAATTCCCAATTGGTACATGCCTTAGTTGTTTAGGAATTTTTTATGAACATCCATGCACATAGGAGTGAGTTCAATTTTCTTCTTTAACCAAGGGTGATAGATAACTCGATCAAGGAGTCTTTCATTTGTCATTCAGAAGGAGGAGAGGTGAGATGATCTTTTTGACTATGATGACATTAAAAAAGGTGATCCTACCATGAACCCATCACTCCCTTCATACATTAGTGTTAAACCTTTCATTTCAATTGCTTGTTTTATTTTTCAACTCAAACAACTACAAAAAAGAACCTCTTCTTATTTCTTTAATTTAAGTGACAAACGTAATTGTTGTGCTCTCCTCTCTGGAGACAACTTAGGTGACCCACTTTTCTACATTTTAACATAGGTTTTATTTGTTTTTATCACACCCCACGATAGGCACGTGTCAAAGTACAATAATATTTTTTCTATTGGAATGTATTTCTCCCCTAAACCTCACTCAATTCTAAATAGGATATACCTTCATTTAACAAACCCCTTACAACAAATAACTTGACAGTGAGTTTCTATATATATTCAGGGATTAACCCTCTCATGTCACCTGATTTATTTCTAATGCATCTTATGCCAAAAAGGGTGATTCATCTTCTTAGGTGCAACTTTTGGGAAACCTGGCCCAATAATATTTATTTTTAATCCATCAGTCCCTATATATAACATGACTGCTAACTAATTTAGATTTTAAATGGTACCACATCTTACTAATGCATTCCATTATCAACCAACTCATCTTCTAATGTGTAATACACTATAAGGTATGATAACTATGTTACATGGAACATAATTGTTATTAATATAGAAGCTCCCATCTAACTCATATTTATAATGGGGGCCCTAACCTTTTCCAAGATACTTTTCCCAAGTACACATCATACGGTGTCTTTCAATTCACTAGAATCTACCCACACTTTGAATGTACACGAATTAGTGTAAAAACTGTTCAATAGGGCCGGGAAGTCAAATATTTCATCCTATTGAAGTCAGTCTATAAAATCAAGTGCCATAGGGGATTTCATATAATATAGATTCATTTCAATCTGTATATTTCAAAAACCCAAGCACCAACCATTAATCAATCCCAAAAAGAGCATATAAATAATCATAATGCTTTGAAGTAATCCACAAACCCAATCTAACCATACTCAAATGTTATGATTGAACAAAATGGACATTAAACGATGTTGATTGTGAGTCAAAACCAAGGGTCTCCCTCCTTGTTCACATCTCGCTGGGAATCATATATGCACCCATATAGTAATAATGTTCCTAAATTTCATGTGATCCTGCTCTATAAGATGTAATAATAACATTTATCTATGAGGGTCAAAACTACCCACATTGGTCAACTAGGGTCCCAGACCTCATAGAGAATCCTGATATGGAAATTTCCCCTGGAGTATCATGATATAATACAGAAAGAAATGTTGCACTGACACTCACTGGGAATCCTTATATTGTAACAACACCTTGTTTTAGAGATCAATTAGAAACAAAATGGATTGGATCACATCATACATTGAAATTTGACTAGTTAACAAAAATATAAGGTAGTAAAAGTGAAGGATTCCCTTTGAGGAAGAATAGTTCTTGAACAACTCCATCTTAAAAATCTATGTTGTATCATAATCATGTGGGATGGTTTAGAATAATTTCATTCCAATATATGTACGAAAAAACAATATAGATTATTACTTACACTTTAGAAAATATAACCTAATAATGGTTCTCAATGAGTGGTTCATCACATACTCGTCATGTACCCAATACACCTACTAGGGTTACTAAACATTACATGAAAGATAAATGAGTCATCAACCTTCCCACTAAACAACTCACCATATATGAACATGTACTTTCATTATAAGGACATGTATATAAGTCAGTTTAATGGTGTAGGATACATAAAAAACCAATATGGGAAATCACCATTAATGTTTTTTTACACATTATAAATTTTACCTATGTTATTAGTAAAATCGCATGATAATAGTACTATAAGAAGTGAATCCATTTAATTTTATATTATGCATGGGATGCCCCATTCCCTTGCTATCGAAGAGTCAAAATAAAACACTAGTCTCTTCTTAATGAGATAATATTTCTAGTTCCATATATGGCCTCACTACAAAGGGATGGGTCCCATAGATCCATAAAAAATCATACCATCCACACAACATGTGTATCTCTAAAAATGAAATACATATAAACTGTAACATCAAAATTTAGAAAAGAAATCCCATATCCCAGGTAACCGGAACAACAGACTATAAAAGGAGATCACAACATACTACTCTGAAATCTATCATAGGTTTCGAAAATTTTCTAATACCCATGTATAACATATCCCAAATATTATACAAGAAAAAAGAAACACATTTGATACCACTTTATAAAACGCCAGCCCAGATTCCACTAATCGGGTTCCCAAAGATGATTCTCCACAAGGCCTTAATCATGCCTCCCTATACTCCAGATACATCTTAATAGTAGAAAAGACCTAGGATGTGCTCGTGGGGATACTATAAACACATATTAGGTTATGAAAATAGAAGAAATAATTTGATAAAATCTAAGAATAAAATAAACAGATTGCTAATAAAATAAATAAACTGAAGTAGAATCATTCTATAATATCAAATGTAATGAAATAAATACCTAATATACTATATAAATCATACAAAATTGATCACCCACTAGGTTAATCACACCTGAAGAAGTAGATAAAAAACATAAATAAAACTGTAGGGCTCTCTTACTAACTCTGAGTGAGACAAAAAACCTAATATTTGCATATTTTTTCATCCTACTTGATTCATTCCTATATCTAACCCTAATTGTTTTTTTAACCAATTAAAAAGATTATTTGGTAACCAAGTGAAATGGCCAGTCACGAGTGTTCTTAGTACAAAACTAAATAGGGAACCACAAATTCAGTCCCACACGTAGCCAATGGTATGAAGTCAATGAAAAGGTAAAATACTAAAATAGATAATAATAATAAAAAAATAATTTATAGACGTAATCTCAAATAATATTCATTAAAGTAATTCTTATGATAATTTATCAAGCTAGATGAGACAAAACTGGAAAGGAATAAATAATATATAGTGAAACCATAGTCGATCCATGGATATGTGATCCTAGTTAACTGGATAGTGTTGAAGTATGTATGTACATATAAATACACACACACACACACATGAATATGTATTTACATGGTTATGGTGAAAAAGTGTCACCAAAAAATGGTAGTCAATCCGTTTTACCATAATCCAGATCATCTAGACATCCTATAAGAAAGGAATTGAGATGGATTCCAAACCATTGAAGATGTGTATATATATTTTATGATTGGGTCTGTAATCCAAGACATAAAATACATTATTCCACAATGGAAAAAAATGATTTTTATTTATCTATATCACCATAGGGGGATACATTTTTTATGCATTAGCTCACCTATACTCACCTCCAATCACTATGGTGATGTATTAAATTTACCACTGAACAAATATGTTAGATGTCACTAAATTTAAATAAAATTGATCCTAAGGTATGTTTCCAAGTATTCTATATTTAAAAATAATAAAATATTAATGTAAAACATTTTTTGTATGAGTCCGTCCATAAAATTTAAACATGTGGAATCCAAATATCACTCAAGGAATACATTATAAATTCCTTATGAGTCTTTCCAATGAATTATTATATAGGAATACAAGAAACATTGAAGGTATATTTTAAAACTAACCCTATGAGTCCTTTCATGGAATTTATATATGAGAATATAAGTTTTATTAAAGTCATATATAACAACTCCACTATTGAGTCCATACAAGGAATTCCTAAATGGGAACCCATTTATCACTCTTGGAGTATTTAACAGCTCACCCTATGAGTCAATATAATTAATCCATACATGTGAATCTGTGTATCACTCACGGTGTATATAGAAACATTCCCTATGATTCTATCTATGGAATTCCATCATGAGGATCTGGGTACTGCTCAAGGAACATATAGAAACTCTCCATATGAATGTGTCCGTGAAATTACTACATGGGAATCCAAGTATCACTGAAGAAATATTTATAAACTATCCCTATAAGTATTTCAAATGAATTACTGTATGGGAATCCATGTATCACTAAATGAATATTTATGAACACTCCCTATAATTTTTTGCATGTAATTATTTTATGGGAATCCATGTATTAAACAAAGTGTATATGAACCCATTCCCATATAGTCCCATCCTATGCATCCAATTGCAGAACCTAGATATCACCAGCACATGGTATAGAAAATATCCCATTGAGACAATTCATGGAATTACATATAAGTGACACATTTATCACTCAAGGTATATACAATTCATATGAACACTAATCCCATCCAAGGAGTTCTATAAACAAATACCAAGTATATATCAAGGCATAATTAAATGGATTCTAGTAATTATGTATGAAATATCCAATATTATAGTAATAAAATTAAAATTCTTGAGAGATAAGCCCTAATAAGTATGTTTGGACAACCCGAAATATTACACAGCACCAATCTCACTAGTAGAGACCTAGAAAGAACCTCTCATAATTGTCATTGAATCCATAGTAAATAAATTAATGTATAAATACAAGAATGAGGGTGGAAGAACACATAATCTCACCACTTTTTCCTTATCCTCGCACAACTAAATTTTCAAAATGGGTTCTGTGTGACACCCAATACCATCTCTACCAAAACCCATGATTTGCATGATTTGGGTTAGTCAAACACTTGGGAACTAGTTGGGTCCCTCATTTCAAATACAACAGAGGCATCCATCTCATGATCTTTATAGTCTGAAGTAAGTAGAGGAATCCCTCTTAGGGGTTATTTAAGAAAGTATGTAAGGAATCCCTCTAGGATCCCTATAAAGGGAAATTATAAGCATCCCTTAGGGGATCCTCAGTAATGGTTCATTCCTTATGTTGACGGTGATGCCATTGAACTGGGGTTTTTAGTGATTCATGGAGTTCATCTAGTGTAAACTACCCATTCCATGTAATTAATCAGTTCTTAAGAATAAATTCAAAAGGGAAGTTTCACTGTTAGGGTGAAATCCTGATCAACCTTATAATATAGTAAATATTGATAGATACTAAAGGGAATTCCTGATATACCCCCAACCTTAAGTTAGATTTCCTTTTATTTTATAAGGATATATAGGAACTACCAAAGAATATCCATGCTCATTTGAAACACCCAAGGTTATATTTCACAGCCAGAATGTTATAAATTAATTAATTGCAAATATTATTTATTAAATAATTAATCATACAAATATTAAGTATTTAAAAAAATTAATAATGGAATAATACCCAAAATATCTCCATTCAATCTCGACAAACAAGAACACTAAATAAAAGTTTTCCAACAAAACACAATGTATATAAAACCCTATGTTTGGAAAAATCCAAAATAAATTGATTATAAAAACAATAAAATTTAATATAAATCAATAAATCTTTATAAATTTACTACATTAGAATACATCAACAAAAAGACTTACGGTGAAGTGCATATGTCCTCTTGGGATGGCTTCATACTTGTTAGAGAAAAATCCCCAAATGAAAATGTCTATTCCAACATGGTCTAGTGGAACTGCCAATAAACCCTAAATTTATACTCTTCAAATCAGAAGTAGTGGAACACGAACAATGAATATGGAAGGAGGAGAAAGATATTACCTGCCATCACTAACTAATCATACCTCAAATTCCCTTGATCAATCATGAATATAGGGTGGTGGGGAATTGGGTGAGAGTTCCTTGGACCTCCTTATTATATTAAAAAAATGAGGGTTGAGCCCCCCATTCAACCTTTTTATAAACCAAAGCCCAAAAGTTACATGATGTGTAACTGTTTCATGTTTTGTAATAGTTTCACAACATGTATCAAGTACACATTAGGTATTCCTCAGGAAAAGCACCCAAAAATGCACATCAAGAACCATCTGGTTGAACCACATGAGATGAATATACATCTTGTAAATAAAACATGATGTTTAAAACTCACATCCTCTATTTTCAGCAGCCCAGCTCCCTGTCCCTCCCGCAGTGTTACCCTTAACCCCTGAGACATCCGAAAAAACATAAAAGACAACTAAAAACACTACATCATGAAATAAAAAAAAACAAAACCTCATTTCTGGTTCTTATTCACAAGGCCACCAAACCGCAAATAGAGAAAATGTCGAATTATCTAGTAAATATCAACTCTTTTCAAAACAATGGATGTTATAATGAAAATCATAATGTATTTCATAATATAATTTAAATATACACATATGGGTCAGTATAATGATTTATATTTTCTCATAAAATTAATTTTATAAATGTAATCTCAAAAAAATTAGGACTTAATAAAATTTTAATTTAGTTGGATGAGATCTGTATCCCATTATGTTATGTGTTCACTCTGGAATTCCTCTAATTAAATGGTTATTTTTATAGGTAATCATTAAATTTTATCATATATAACTATTAGATAGTTGATCATAAAATTATTTACCCAAATCTATCTTATGGGTAAAACTAAACTATACCCTTATGAAACCCTATCTCATAGGGTTTCCCAACTATGTTTAACCCAAAACTCGTAGATGGATTTGGTTAACTAACCCCTATGGTAAGATATTTCCACCATGTATTTAAAAATATAATATAAGGGATCCCTTATTTGTTTGAACATCCACATATTAATTATCAAGGACATGAATTTTTATTGATTCAATATAAATCCCACACTTATGATTTTATGGGATTTATTGTTCTCGATAATTTAATATAAATCAAATGAAAACTAAATACACAACTATATCCCCTCATGAAATATTTATTATATCATGTTTTATTCCTCAATATTTATTTTTTAATTTTTTCACTGATTTATTTTTATACCCATATTCCAAAAACCCAAATAATATATTTAAGCCATATTAATTTTTAACTCTTTATACAACTATTGGTTTCAATTAGTTATAGAGAAAATAGAATCTAAATATTTTTACACATGTACACTGGTATCCTATGAATAAGGTATATGGAAATCATTCATGTAATGTTTTAGAATTATATAAACCCAAAAATCCACATTAGAGTATGTATGGATCAATAGGAACCCAATATATACCATGAAAGCACTCTCAGAAGAACGCCTCTGACCCTTTATTAAAATAAAAGAAAAGTACAGGAGGCAAGGAGTGGGAGTAAATACATACAACACATCCACATCCAGATATCATTTCCAACTAGAAAAGAACAACTACATATCATAATAATCATAATCCCCACCACATCCATAATAAGGTGCATCCTCCACAGTAGTCGACTCCTACTCAGAGTTAATATCATATGGCTTCAGAACCTTGGAAGACACTCATCTGATCTCCAGTTTCTCTATAGAGAGTTTCTACTTATTTGATTTCTTGATCTTATGGCTCCTTTTAAAACCAAGGGCATCCCCTTTTTCCTTCTTGGATGAGGACCTAGTGGATACTGGCTTCAGTAAGTAAGAATAGTCCTTTCAGGTCCTCTTATTTGGTGGAGCAGTCACCACGCCTTCACTTTCAGAAAATTTCTTCTGAACTCCTTGAACAATATCATTGTAAGAAGTTCATGCAACGACTTAGTCCTTCTCTTTATCACAGTCAGATACATTCCCACATTTACCAGTGATATTCACAGGGATGAAACCAGTGCACACACCATCTTGCCTCACCAAGACACCTTCTGATGTTATCAGAGTCTCACCTCTAGTAATCTGAGAGAGCCTATTATGCTCAATCAGAGAAAGGCATTGAGGTTTCACCTCATTAACAAGGGACTCAAAGTCCCGGTCTATGAGACATCAACTGAAGCCTTGTTTGGACTACTTTAACCTATATTCAGATTAAAGGCTGCATGCACCTATGGATCAACCATCATAGTGGGTGGCTCCTCCTGCTCCAAGCCAGTGAACCAGGTACTTGAGAGGACCTATCAACCCTGTATAGTAGACACTACTCCTCTATTTATTCTTACATGGATTTCACATGACTAGCTGCACCCTCCAGCAACGGTACGTCCTCACCACCAATCACCCATTTTATCCGCTCAAAGACATGTTGCACTGATGGACTGGGTGACTCTTTCACACATTTCACTGCACAATCATGCATGATCACCTCTATGTGAAAGGCTTTCCACCCCTACCACTCTATTCATGGACCCATCATTGTCACGCTGAGGCAGGGTCTTCCCACCTAATCACCCAGCTCATCAAAAACTGCAAGTCCATTACACTACGAAGGGCCAACCATTCCTTCATTCACATTCCCTCGCACTATCACAAGATAACCAGATTTGGTCATGCCTAGTGTTGGGTCCAATACAATTGCCAAACCACCATCAAGGCATCTCCTTTTATGTGACTTTGAAGTACCAACCAACTATCCACTGCGACAAACCAGTTCCAGATGACCAAATTGGGGGAAGACAAGACAATAGCGCATCCAACACTCAAATTTGACACCCTAACTCTAGAAGAACTCTTTGCTTTCTGTGATCCAAGCATAGTCTATTTGTGGTCTTGATACATCGGCCTCCACAATGATTCATTGAAAAATCGGGTGATATACAGCCATGATCCGATGATAAGAACATAATTAACGACCGATCATATTTCCGACTGAACATAAAATCTAGGTATTTTGGAATGAAAGAGTTAGGTAAGGGAGACTTGCATGTGTTCCAATTTTCATGGGATCACATCACATGTAAAAGTCAAAGCTCCGATGAAACGAATGAAAGTAGAGCCATTGCATCTTCGAGGAGATCCAGACTAGTCCGTAGTCAAATCCACCTCATATCCAAAACAAACCACTATATGCCTCCGATCATGATTACTGAAAACCACACTCACCTATAGCTCCTAAGATTCTGAGATAAATCGCTCAAACTAATCAACAGATGGGAATTGAGGAAGAAACCATGGAAACATGGTTAGCTTGCATAAATATACAGCACTGTTGACCTCAATTGGGTGAAGTGGAAGTTGCGGTTCTGCCTCAAACAGATCTGAAACCTTCTGGGAGAGATAGATCCTTGGGAACAACGAAAGCGAGCTCGGGTGAGGTCAATCCTTCTCAAGCGGTCACTGAACCCCCCTGATCGGCAGGGGGAGCAGAGTTTATCAGCATCAAAATAAGAGATTAGTTGACTGAAATTTATTAGGTAATCAATATATACTTTTTTACAAATATAAAAAACATCCTATCCAATGAGTAGTCTGACAAAAATTCCACCTATTCTGGGTATATTATATATAAGTGATATTTATTCCGCCATTTCACAAAAACCTTATATCTATAAAAAATTATTAGCCACTATAGTCATTTTCATAAATCCAAAATAAAATATCATCAAGTTAGATTAAAACTAAATTTTATTATTATTCAACCTACTGTGTAATTCATAGGTGGATAATTTTATAAGATATAAATTTTAGAATAAATTAAATCACACACAATATTAAATCATTAGAAAAAATTATATATATGAATGTTTAAGTATTAATTAATATAAAAATAAACATTTATTCTTTTTTTAGAATCAATATATTAATATAGACATTTCATATTTCAGTTAGGTTTAGGAAAATTCCATTTATAATCCATAAGTATTATCTTTTATAAATAATTTATAATAATGACTATTTTCCAGAAAATATTAAAAAATTTCATTCATGGATAATATCATATTTTATGATAGTTAAAATCTATTATAAATAATGATTTTGGGAATAACCATTGTTATTCCAAGGATTTCTCTTGATGGCGGTCAAATGGTAAACTGAAACCATTAGCCTCATTAGATCGTAGGAGGTGATGGTGGTTAGATCGTTATGCCTCACATTTTCTTCTCAACGTGTCATATGTCTGAGAAGAAATCCTTGGGAGAAAATGTAGTGATTGATGAATTATCTTTTTCATCATTGGAGGATGTCTCTATCCAAATAATATACCATAAAGGGATTCTTGTAGATATTTTTGTGAACTGGGATGATATTGTAAAATAAATAAAGAGTTCAAAAACTCAATTTTTGCCTGGGATTTCATTCCAATGGGTGTGATCCCTTGGTTTTTCAATGATTTAAGATGGAGAATATCGATGATGTAGAGGTTTTTAACTGGAATATTCCATCAATTGGGTTTAGCTTCTTTCATATTATCTTTACAACTAAATATTTGAACAAGAATGCTTGGCATTGTAGATGAGTTCTATTGAAATCGTTTACACTGCTGATTCAATAATGTGATCCTCGAATTATTCCATTTGAAGTATCGAAAAGTTTTTCTCCGATTTGGGTGAAATTTTATGTGCTAATTTTATTTTACTGTAACCCTGTAATTTTAAGGGATGTTGCTTCATCCATGGGAACACAAATAAGATTTCATAGGGAGACTGGTAGATCTAGATTCAAATAAGAATCCTTGAATTTAGTGATTGATGAATTTTCATCATCCCTATTTTATAATATTGTTTTATTGTTTTATGATGAAAAAATTATCTTAAATGTGGATTAGTATAAAATTCCAAACATTTATGATATACCGAAAATTATTGGGTATTTGTTTGAAATGTGTCTAAATAAATCAACTATTTTATTTTTTTTTCATACTCATTGACATGAGGAATATATTTTTAGTAAGGGAATATTGATTCATAAAAATAAATTTATGAATATACATGAGAATGAAAGTGGAAAACAAATGTTCTTGGATTATAAATAGATTCTTGGGGATGGTTTTGGCCCATAAAATGTTTTATCTCCGCAGTTAATGGTCTCCGTAGAATTTATAATTTAACCTTATGGACTATGAGATCTAACGATTCCTCTATAGTTTGATAATACTAAGGGGGTATACTTAAGGATCATATGGAAGTTCAATGTAATGTTATAGAAGAAAAAATTGGTGGTGATAAATTGAAATTTGATTCCCAATTATTGGGAACGGTTGACCCTGGTAGCAGAGGTGATGATTCAGTATTGGGAAACATGTCTGATTGTAATGAGAATTAAATGTAATATTTTATCTCTAATCCCATAAAGGGTTAATATAAAATTCAAAATGTATAAGGATCAAAGTCTATGTAACCAAATAAATCTATTCCGCACATAGATTATTCAAAAAATTTAAAAGGTAATGATCATTAGATCTTATAGGGTTATTGTAAGAGTGTTTTAAAATATATTTAAGAAGTATATATTACAGAAAATTGAGGTCATTTTTGATCTTGAGGTTGATCTCCCTGGAGATTTTGACAAATTGTTTGATGAATAAAATACCACATTTTTTTAAATGAAAATGGATTAATCATTTTTAATAACTATATAAATCATGGGATCATATGGTCTCCAAAATTAATAAAGACCCTCATCTGGACTTCATTTACAATATATATAAAAATGTTAATGACTTTTGTTTGTAGGGGTTCCCTTCTCCTTTCTTGGTTGTTGCTCAATGTTTTTTCTATGATTTTTTTCTATCCAATTAATTATTACCATTTCTTATTAAACCCAATTTTTATTGATACATGATTATTTGTTTTCTGATGGTGTGATAGGATCTACTCTTTGAATTTTTTCTATTAACCCTTCTTCGATTATTACCTTTTCTTTTTGAAAAGGTAGTTTTGAATTCTTTTTATTTCATTCCATGTATATATTGTAATGTGTGGTAGATTATTTGGAGTTTAATATGATATTTTGTATTATTTAATTGTATTTATATTCAGGAATGTGATATAGTAGAATGGTTTGAAACTTCTTTAGATTTATTTTTTACTATTCACTTGTTGATATTAAATGTTTGTGGAATATGGGATATCCATTAAATATAAATCATGCTTGTAGGTATAGGTATTCACTGCCAGCTTGTGGATTTTTGACATACAACTTGATGGTTAACACCTGTTCTTAAATCTGGGTGTCAGGATTCCTACATTCTCATGTAATGATTAATGATTACTTCTTCACTTCATGGGAGTGGGTGTTTCTCTCACATTCGTTACATTCAATGCTCCCATTCTTACTTGGATGGGATATCAACTATATAATAAGACTTTTAGGTTTGATGGTTCTTGAGGTCATACATTTGAATTTCATTTGTTTTTATTTTTGGATTTTTCCATATAATCCCTTTTTTGTAATTTTTAATTATATTTTTAATGAACTTCTAGGGATCATGGACTTGGTTTTCTAAATCCATGGTTAATGTTTTACTGGTATGTCATGAATTTAAATTGTTCGTATAAAAATATAAATCATGGGTAAAAAGTAATTTCTAATGAAATGGATATCATATAGCGTGATTTGAAATTTTAACCCAATCATAATCAGTTTTATCAATAATATTAATTATGATACGATGCACTATTTTCAGAAACCAATATTATCAGTCATATAATTGGAAGATGGTTATCTGAGCTAACAATGTAGTATAAAACCATTGTTTTTTATGAATTTTTTTGATTCATCTAGTTATACCAACTTATAGGGAAAAACACTAATTCATATTTTATTATATCCCATATAACACATAATGGATTTTCAATCTAAAAACTAACACTTACCCATGTTTTCAATATATTATCAAATATAAATGAAATATGAAATAAAGAAATATAATATTTATAAAATCAGTATGAATACATGTTGATTTCAAAATGATGGTGGATCTAATATCATTGTTATTCATAATTAAAACAAATCATGTAAACAAATGGATAAATAAACCCATAATTTACCTATATATATCTTCATAGAATCAATATTCAAATGAATAATATTAATAGATAAATATATACCTAAATCCTTACTCGTGTCATCTTGGTGGAGTATAATATATGAGTATCCAGATGCAACATCACTCAGGTCCTTTTATCCATACGTAGTTCATGAACCACTATAATCCATGTATACTATTTGTGGATCATGTGAACTATAATGTTTTTTAGAACCTTCTCCTCCAAGAAAAATAGAAAATATAAAGGAAGGGAGTGGTGTCTTGTCTTACGAACACATCTCACACACAAACCAATATAAAGATAACATCCTTTATACAACCTCTACTGTTTTAATAAGGGATATCTAGCATTAGTTTCCAATTATTGGTTACTACCATATGTTACTCATAACATATTCCAATTTTGAGTTTTTGATTGTTTAAAGTCTTTGTAATCATAATTATGAGTGTTATGTCATTAACAATCCATCTTGATGAATTATAAATGATGATAAGCAATTAATAACTCATGGAATATGTCTATTCATCTTATATCACATAACATAAGCTAAAATTTATGTCATATCATATGACATAGGAATATCATTTCATTAACAATATAACCATATTTTTTCTTATGAAATTAATCACGTGAATGTAATTTGTTATGATATTGAATAATCAAACAATATGATTCATCCTAAATTTATAAATAACCATCAATTCATGATATGGATATAGACATCTATCATATATTTTAACTATGATTTTATTGATGTGATCATAACATAAATCAATAATTATATAAAATTTCAACAATAACATTTTTAAAATATGTTAATTTAGTTAAATATAAGAGAGAAATAAATTAAATAATTATTGTAATATGTATATAAAAGGATTGAAATATTTTCAAATAACATGTGGTGAGATCAATAAAACCCCAAATCATCAAGGTTTTTGGTACCTCTTAAAAAACACGTGTCAAGAATATGACTATTCAAATGGTAATTTCAATCTAAAGTTGTGTTTCTATTGATTATCTTGTATAAGACAAGATATGAGAGTGCATCCTTAATAATATTTGGTGTCCATATAATGTTTTCTTATTATAGATGTACTTGGTTGAGTAAACTTAATTGGATAAGATTATTGGTTAAATTATACTGGGATAATTCAATATATGAATTTGGGAAAATATTTATCCACTCATCTATCAAAGAATTATATACGATATGATTTAAATGATTTTATACCTAACCTATAATGTGATTAGTGATAGTCACTAGTGGGATCAAATTTGTTATAAATATAAATATTTTACCACTAAATATTTTAGTTGGAGTGTACATAATAAAATTCTTTATTGTAATTTTATTTACAATAAACAAACATGAAAAATATATTTTATTAATGAATATAATGTAAATGAACACATACTATATTTTGAGATTCATTTTCCATTAAGATTATAACATAAGAAGTGTTCATAGTTATTATAAGAAGAAAAATAATCATAATTAATTTAGAGATCAATTATTTAAGAAATTGACTATTAATTATTGGATACCAATTATGCATAATACATTTTACTTAATTTACATGGATGATGAAATAAATGATAATTTATTTAACAATATGTGTGGATAGTGGACAAAGAGTTGATGAATAATATGTATAAACATATGTCATTCTTCTTCCTAGTTGATAAATTCATGAATTATAAAATTGGTACCATGTCCCTTATGTAAATAGAAATTTTATTTATATTTATTTGGGTTCAGAAGCTGATTTTCTTCAATGAGTAAAAATAATATAAGTTCTATAAACACTGTTAAAATTTTAATGTCATATGAAATATGGTAAATAGTTTATATATTCATTATATATAAAATATACTATATAAAATTAAATTAAATTAGTTCAAATGGTATTATCTAAGTATTATTTTCTTTTGAAACACTCTCCATGGACATTGAAGGCCCCTTGATGATATAAGGAGGAAATAAGTCTTATAGTTTAGGAGCTCTAATGAAGTGAATTAATAAGTGACGAGTTGTTAGTTGATCTCAGTGGATACATTATTAATGTATCATTGATATTCACAAAAATAATTGTGGAATTTTCAAATAATTTTATCTTATGTTTTTATTTATATAAAATATACACATTATGAGATTATTATGAGTTTTTTAAAAAATTCAATCATGATTCATAAATGTCACATAATATTTTATATATTGGAAACATGATTATGGTTAAGTTATATGTTGATTATATTGGATTAATATATTGAATAATAAATATATATTGAGTTAAAGGAAGTTATAGAAATTAAGAAAAATTATTTTTTAATATAACTGGTTGAATAAGATGAATATTTTACTAATATGCATACACCACATTATAGACATAAGTTTTTTTCCAAGAACATTTATTGTAAAATAATAAAGGTTCTATATTACATATTGATGAGTGTAAATGGGTTTCTAGTACAATTATTTTATCTATTGGTGAGGGTTGTCAGATAGTAAGAGTAATCTCATGATATATTGAAGAAGTTCAAAAAAATGTGGTATGTGGTAAAAAATTCATTTTCAATTATGTCGGTGGATATACCACTTATGATATAATACATGGGTTCACAATGAAACATTTCCACAATAAATATGAAAATATATAAACATTATGTTTCAAAATATCTATGTATTATATAAGGAAGATATGAATTTTATGGATCTTTTTAGAATTTTCACAGACATATAGGCTAATAATTTTGGATCTCAAGATCTTGAGATAATTAAAGGTGGAACACCATAACACATGAACATTATCGAATTTGATGGTGGATTACTCTGAGATAAGTACGATGAAACTCTAATATATTCTTATAGGTATTCAAGAGAGTGTTCCATTTGGGATTTTGTTAGAATTAAGGGGAAATATTAGTTGTACACATGATCTATTGTTTGAAGTTATTTGAGGAGGTTGTGTGAAAAAGATAAAATTATTAAATTTTTTTTAGATCATTCTTATAATTATATTTTTGGATTATATTCTTGGACAGAAACCATAATCATTGTAATAATTAGATTAGAACATTGAAAATGTTACCAAAACCTTTCGAAATATATGATTAAAAGCATTCTCACAAGGGTTTTTGAATCCTATAAAAATTATTATATCATGTTCTTTCAACATCTATGTCTCATTGCATCACATTATTTCATTTATTTACACTTTAATATAATCAATGAATAAAAAATGTGTCTGAGATTTGGTGTTTTATTAAACACTAATTTACCCCCCTAATATAATGGATTTAGAATTATATAGGGAATTACAATTGGAATTATATCATACTTGTTATTAAATGTATTATCTGTAACTTTATTTAACTATTTTTATTAAAAATATTCTATCACTAATAGAATAAATTTTATGTATTCATCTGGACTTAAGCCTTTTATTTATAACATATTTTTTATAGATTGGATATATGGATATAATTTATACAGTCGTCAAAAATAGTGTAATAAGGATTAATGATAAGGGATCCCATCTATGGAAATAGTGGGTGATTTTATATCATATATCCCCTAGTTTTTATTAGAGTGAAATTACCAAGATTTATGTAAATATTTATAAACTCAGTAAAACCTAAAATTTTAATAATAAGGAAAATATTATATACGAGGGTAGAGTTGGAAATTTTTTAATATCATCCATATTAGAGAAAAAGTTAAAGTCGTTGATGGGGAAAAAATTTGTGAATAAAATTTAGGGAAAACTTTATGATATCCAAGTGGGAGAAAAGAATGTAAGGTTATCATGATAATTAACCTATCATGGTCAATTTTATAATATTTTAATTGTATAATATGATTTAGTGAATGATTTATTTGTTCTGTTAAGAATTTTTTTAACTTAATTTGATTTTAGGGAGAGGTTTTTGAGGATTATATTTTTGTGAGTAAATTCTGTATGATTATATTAAATATATTTTATATAAATATTTATACACTTGATGACTTTCACATGGATTAGTAAAAAATTTATAAACTCAATAAAAACATCATATACTATTGGATGTGTGAAGGATAATCCATTAGTATAAATGTTAAATATGATAGCATACTTAATTCATATATTTTGAAGGGTTTTGAAGACATAAAACAAAATAGGTCTCATGATAATGAAACTGATGCTGATGAATATGTAAAAAATTTCAAAAAAATCATTTCATTATTTTTTAATGTAATATAGTGAAAAAAATGTAAATATTATAATTCAATTTCTCTTAAGAATTTCTTTTAATGAATGGTTGAACAACTTCCATCTAGTAACAATTATAATCAAGAAGAAGACGAAGATGTTTGTTATCCTAAAAGATCATTTTATAGAAAGAATATGGAATGTGGTATTAATTGATTACATTGCATTAAATACAATGTAAAGGATATCAAATCATGAAAAACTAAATTTATTTCACTTTGTTATTCTACATCATGTGATCGAGAACGAAAAAAATATTATGAGTAATCTAATCATATATAGGGAAAAAAATAATCTAATAATCCCTCTAGTTCAGGGGAATAATTTGATGAAGTGGCGATTAGTGATCAAGAGGAAATTAAGGCATTTCAATTAAGGATATATATTTGGGTTAATATTTTCT
Source organism: Viscum album (assembly GCA_963277665.1). Taxonomy (NCBI): domain Eukaryota; kingdom Viridiplantae; phylum Streptophyta; class Magnoliopsida; order Santalales; family Viscaceae; genus Viscum; species Viscum album. Next base: position 1,473,989,073 of record OY728152.1, on the reverse strand, counting down.
AAAAAATAGATCTTTATGGAGAAAATAATCAATCAAAAAAAGAATGATTCTTTAATGAAATATCATGAAAAATTAAGAAGAAAAGGATGTTAGTGAGATATAAATGGATTCGTCAAGGGATATGGTTGATTATAATATAATCCTAGATGTGAGGGACACAATTCCTGATATTACCAGATTAAAAATAATTTATAATAGTAACGTGGTAATTTATCTTGTAGAAAAGATCGTAGTTGATTAAAATATTATGAATCAATCTCAACATGAGTTGATAAATTCCATTAAATAAATCAGTGTGTATTTCATATTAGTTGGTAATTTTATTGATTCAACTAATAAGATGGTTTATTATCATATAATTCTTATAAAATTGTGTTTAAAATTTATCTTGAATTTAAAATGGTGGTATTAATGATTGAAAATGTATTAAGGAATTATTTTTGCCCCCAAAAAAAGAAAAATAATCCTTTTAAAATCCATGTGTTGGTTTGAAAAAAAAAACAATTTGTGGAATTACAATAATATATATGGTAAATATTATGGAAAATAAAAGTTTAAGGCAGATCATATTAAATATTTTTAATCTAAAATTTCATTTTATATAAATTTAGATGAAAAATAATCATGTATATTTTGGTAAACAATGTTTATTAACATGGGGATTTTAATTTAAATAAATATAATAGTTATTTGGATTCTATAAACACAAATCACATATTATATCTCATAATTTTACACTCCTTAAATCAAATAGAGGTCATGAATCAAGGGGGTGAAATATATAATATCTATAATCCAATTGTAATAAAATATAAAAGATAAGGTAAAAATGAAAAAACTACTTTAGTTTTTTAGAATCAATTTTTGGGATTTGTGATAAACCTAGACACACTAATAACAAATTTAAAAGAATTCCACCAAAAAAATTGAAGAGGAAATAAATAAATAATAATTGTATTAATCAAGAAAAAAAAATATATTTTTTAGGTAGATTAAAAAATGTGAATAGAGAAAATCCATGGATACTCCACAAATGTTACTCATCAAAGATGATTGAAGGAAAACATATCAGGAATAATGTCCAAATATATGATGGTTGTGTTGTTACTTTTAGAAATTATGGATATCTTAATGTTGATAGAGATGAAATTTCAAAAATTATTAGGACGAAATGAAAATACAACGATGTTCATTTTATTTGTGATTTAATGAAAAATCTAAAAACATTATCTTAACATTGTGATAGTAAAAATGAGGTTATTTTTTGTATTATTAGATTCAACGTATGTTTGATGAAGGATGACATAATCATTAGGAAGGTATAGTAAATATATCAAAAAATAATTCTAATTTACATTGATCAAAAAATTGGTTACGTTAGTGTGAATTATATAATTAATCATTATTATTGGATAATTGGCCATTTATATTAATATAACATTTTGATTTTATTGATGTATAAGGATTATTGGAATATAAAGAAGAAAAATTATGAATGAATAGACCTTTACAAAACATGTAATGAATGAATTTTTTTAATAACTATCATAACATGGTAGTTGTGACTGCAAATAAACCTCTTAATTTTATACATTCATATGTTTTTAGTATTATGAACATGAAGAAACCAATAAATAAATTTTTTAATTATTTTTATTAATAAAATTATTCATATTATTTATATATATTGTACGTAAAATAAATAAAAATGTCTTTGGTTTTTTAATAACCATTACAGGTGTTTTAATAATTTCATTGACTGGGAGACCAAAATATTTTAGTTAGATAGTGGATCTGAGTATGATAATTAATATTTTGAGTAATATATATAAAATTATAAAATAAGACATGAATATATTTATCTACATGAATTAATAAAAATAAATTAATTTAATTTAACTCCCTATGAAAGAAGGATATATGTTCAATGGACAAGGAACAAAAGTTCATCCTAAAATCATATTTGGAAAAATAAAAAAGAGTGTACTGACCTAGAGAAGTCTTGGAATTTAAAATCCCACTATCCTCCACTTGTATGATGATCATGAAATTGTTGAATAGGTATTATAACATGATTATTAGATAACAATGATATAAGATATAAATCATATTGAGATAAATTACACATAAGAATTTCTTACTTGTGTCAAATAAAAATAATTTTATTAGAAAAAAATGTGTTTCTAGGAATAATTTTAATTTGAAGGTATTTGTGTCATAGAAAAAGATCTTTGTTGTATGTAAGGGTTACTATGAAATTAAAATTATATGCTTCAAGGAGACAATTTATCTAGTAAAAATACATAAAATGATTCAAATGTTTCTCGAAATATATGATTAATGGTTTTCCATGGTGTTATTAATGGATATTAAAACATTATTCCTTAATGGTTAATATGAGGAAGATTTTTATATTGAATAGTAATAAGGTTTTATAATGAATGATGATGTTTCTTAGCTATGAAATATGAATAAATAATTTTATTTTATTAAACAATAACCCACAACATGTCATTTGAATATGGATAATAACATAATGAATATAATTTTTATGAAAGAAATGGTGTATTGTAATATCATTTTGAAGGGAAACGGAAAAAATCAATCATTGTCACTATGTTTATTGATAAAATTATTTTATAGAAAAATATAATAAAAATTTAAGGAATTTCCTAACATAATAAAAAAATATTCTAACTTATCAATGATAATTTATATGTCATTATTTTTAGGTTTCCAAATGATAAACACAATGATTTTTATCATTATATCATAAGAAAAGTATGCGTGTGAGGTATTTAAGATGGTCATGAGGAAATAAAATAGAGTATTTTTCACTCCTATAAAATTTAGAGTCCTTTGATTCTTGGAAAAGAAAGGATGATGTGTGGATTAGATTGAGATATAAAATATAATTTGTATCATACTCCAGTCCACAATTACTAGACTGATCATTTTTTTGTTACTATTAATTTACCATAAAAATGTAATCCTATTTAGTCACATTGTATAAGTTAAATAGATTATACACTATGTTAACGGGACTCATGATTATGGATTTAGGTATGAAAAAGAAACATCCTTTCATATATACGGATATTATGATATATATTGAAACAATGTTTTTTAGATAAAAAATAATCTTTTTGATGTGCAATATTTATTGGAGGATGATTTAATACTTTTTAATCCAATATGAAAAAATCATACACCTTAAGAGAAACATTATATATAAATGTTTCATTATTACAATCCATAACACAAATTATGTTGATAATTTCATTACTTGTATACAAGGGGGTTACTATTTCATACCCTTTGATTAATTTTTATAACAACCCCAAAATCAATGAATTTAGTGTAGTATTCGAGGTTAAAACCTATTGAAATCAAGATCCACATCATCAAAGTGAAGACAAAATATCGATATATTTCATTAGAATATTTTTTAACTAATGAGTAATGAATATAATTAAAAGACTATAATGAAGGGTTCATTCATGAAAATAAAATTTAAGGTGACCCAAGCACAATATATATGAATATTAAATCATTTTATATAAATATATTTTCACATTTTAGAATAAATAACACCTCAAAACATATAATATTAGTTTATTTTGAGATTAGATGTATAACTAACTTATTTTATATCATATTAAACATCTAATAAAACTAATATTCTCACAATAATGAAATTCAAAATAATATTACTCATATCTGTGAGAACAAAAATAATGAAAAGTTTGAGGTCAGATTCATTATAAGGATAAACATGATAGAGAATAATAAATGATCAAAAGTGAGTATATTATGTGAATGTCGGTATGGGAATGTTATCCAGGTTTATGAGAATAATGTAATATATTCATGTCCTATAAAATAGAGATCATTATTCAAACATCTTGGAATTAGTCTTTTAGTATTAAATATGAAATGTTTAGTAGAAGAGTGTAAACATGAGTTATAAATCACGAGTGATTATAACATAACCTATGAATGTGGGATATAAATATTTATAGAAACTTATTTTTTATGTTCAGGATTTCAATCTTGTTCATCATCAAAATATAGTCTAAGTACCATAATTTATTTGATTAACTCCATAATACATGTCAAGTTAGATAATCAGATATAAGGCTCTACCCAATGTGTTGAAGGGATGCATAATTCTAGGACAACCTATCCCTTGGTGGATATATACCCTTAATGGTTTGGGTACACTACCTATTACTAGATATCTCTGGAGATAATTAATTATTCAATGGATTAGAGGAATAAAATTAACACACAAGTAACATAATGATAAATCATACATATTCATCACACATGAAAATCAAAACATTCAAAAATCCAACATATCTTGATTTACCCATGATAATAAAATGAATTTCATTAAAACTACCATTGTAACACCTAGATGTTTTTATGAAATATTTTCTCAAACTTATTTGAATTATTCAATAGAATTAATTTTAGGAAGTCATGAGATTAAACGAACCACAAGATGCCCTTAGTATAAAATTAACATTTTGACCTATGTATTACGTTTTTGGGAAAAAATATGACTATCTTATGAAAATGTATAGTGAAGTCCTTCATTACCAATTATGTATGAAAAATGTAAACCAAATATATATTTAAATTTTATTATAAATACATTAAGTGAATTAATATTAGTAAAATTAATTAATGAATTATACATGTTATATAATTAATAAATATTAATGACATTCATCGAATAGATAGTTTTTTCATAGGGTATTGATAAATCCTATTTGATGTATAAAAACTGATATTTTTAAAAGAGAGAATTTACCACCATTTAATGGCGAAACCTTTTCTAATTAATATTGTGAATCATTAATAATTTTATATGAAATTAAAAGATTTTATTTGGAATCAGTGAATAAAAATATAATTTTAATGATTTTTTTATATTTTTTTGATAACTTTGAAATTTTTATGAATAGTAAAAACACAATAAATTTTAATTGAAAACATCATTTTTCATAAAAATAATTAATATTGATAAATTATAATATTAAATTATTTAAATGTATAAATAGAATACTATTTTAAGATTCAATATAATTTATGTCATTAATATTAATTTTACATGGAATTCATTTATAAAATCATTTCAATCATTTGCAATGTTATAACTTTTAAAAACTCATTATCTCTTTCCAAAAATAAGAATAATTTTAAATTAATTATTTCGTCTTCAATGTTTTTAATTTTGAAAAATGTATTCCATATTTAGAAATAGTATTTCCAAATTATTTAAATATATTTATATATTTATACGATGTATTAATAATAACTTTAGTAATTTGTGTCAGTACGGTAAAAGGATAGATTAGGTTATTAAGGGGAAGAATACTATTATAATATTACTCTAAAACTTGTCATAAAATAACTTCAGGAGTTTATTTTTACCTAAATCATCCTTGGGTTGAAATGGTGTCTTTTGGAAGCCACTTGGATGAGATGAGGACATTTAATTTATTTTATTTAAAGAAAAATGTGAACATGTCTTACTCAAATTATTCTAATTATATCATTTTTATATTTTTTATATAGAAGAAAAATTCTACTATATATTCTAATTTCAAATAAAAACTATTTTTATTTGTCATTGAAATTTAGGACTTATTTCTTGAAAATAAAAAATAACCCTAAATTCTTATACTTTGAGGATGTAAAAATTATTTAATTGATGAGAAATCAACAAAATAATTTTTATTATAATTATAATAATAATCAAACGACCTAAACTCTTCAACAAATTTTAGTGGTTTATTATATATCTACCATAAACATCCAAGGTTCAATTTAATTACTATTTTTATCCATATAGAAGAGATTGTGACTCTTATATAATTTTTTATAAAGTGATGTTAAAGTTTTCACATTCATAATTAAATAAGTATAAAATTTAAATTTATGGATTTTATAGAAGATTAATTAGAATAAAAATATTATTCTAAAATATGACAGATTTATCTTCATTACAGTGTTTTATTTTTAATTTTTATACAACATATATGTATATTATATAATAACACTAAATTGATGTAGTAATTATTTAATTAATAGAGGTAACAAATAAATGATATTAAAAATATTAAAATTAATATTATTTTGGATAATTAATATATCTAATTAATTTTCTAGATTACCTATACCTCTTATAAATATAATTTAATATTTCGTTCCATGATTACTTTCTATATTAATATGTTTAAAAATCAATGAATCGAATATTGTCAAAATTGACACTTGGGATTCTTTATCAAAATAATTTTCTATTAAATTTTTTAAATATTATAATTTTATTTTGAAAATATATAATTATCATGATATGGTAAAAAAGTTCATAAATTATTCCGTTTTTTTCTAATTTACATCAAGTAAGTACATATTTTACCCTTTTAATATTGAATTATTCACCACCCTAGTTAAAAAGTAAATTGAATAACTAAGTGTTAATAAAAATGATAAGGTTGGAATTGACATAAATACCTGTAAAATTTTTCTTTTTTATGGGATTGCAAACTTATGTAATCTCATCTTCTAATTTGGTTAATTTTGGAGGTTTTTGGACGGGGTTTTATTTTATTATAAATTAACATTCTTGGAGATCCCAAAAGTGCCCTCACCTCAATTATAAAACATCAACTCTTCCCTCACCTCTTTACTGTAGGTTGAAATTTATATCTTTTCCATACCCTTCCATTTTCCCTTATAATTTTCCATAGTTAAATTATATAGGTTTTTTCTTCTTCCAAGACCAACTGTAGTTATCTAAGAGGAGATTTAGAGGAAGCACATCGAAAAAGTGGTAATCTCCTCTACCAATTATTTCATTGTTCTTTCTTATTTTATATCCTACTAATGAGTTTTTTATTATAAATTAATAAATATAGTGTTAAATATATAATGATATGCTATTGTAATTATGAAAGAACCATATTACACCTTTTATCCATCATTCGAAAAATGAAATCACCATGCACGTGTTTGTAAGGCGTGCCGTCACCACGCTATGGTGTAATCTGTTTTTCACCATCACCATACATGGATGGATATAAATATGGAAATAACAACTGTATATTTTTATAATAACATGATATTAATTCTTAAATATTATACACCATCCAATTTAATACAATTCAATAATAATGGGAATGATATCATCGTTTTTGCGTACATACGACCTACTATATATACAATGTGATGTGATTCATTATAGAAGATATTATTTCAATAATTATTATATAAATATAAAAAATCAATAAATATAGTATATATTATGTTAATATTATTTTTTAATGATATAACTATGACTTATGATAGAGAACCAGAACTTATTCTTCAAAACATGCATCAGAAAATGAAGCAGTTTAGATACATATAACATGTACTAATGAAATTTTGTTAACAAAAAAATGATAAAATGATAATATATGATATCATAAAAATTATTGTTATTCTGTAATATGTAAATTATATTATCTAAATCATTCTACACGAGTTTCAAAAACATAAAAAGGAAATCAGACCTAAGGTAAGGGATAATTTCACAATCCCATTATTTTCTGAGATTGTTTATATGTAATTATTTACTAGGGTATATTTATATTCAATATCCATGTTTCTAAAATATTTAATATTATTTATATTCTTCTAAAAATATATAAATTCAATTTTACCCACTGTTGAATTTTTATTAAATTTTTTTAAAGGAATCTTTTTTCACTATTCAATATGAGGTTGTTTTTCACTTTTTAAGAAAAAGATCAAGGAAATGTATTTTATCTTATACAACATAATTTTATTACATTTTCATAATCCTTTTTTCCATGAAATTTAATCTATAATATTTCATTTTTATTTTCAAATAAATTATATTCCTTGAAAATTGTGCAGCATTTTTTGAAAAGAAAACATTTTTGAAGAAGAAAGGACATTTTTCTCAAGAATAAATTTCAGCTGTTTTTCCAAGATTAATTTCCATCTAAGATAGAATTATTTAATAGTTTTATGTTTCTTGTTTAATATATATAATTTTGAAATGATTTTTCTATGTTTATGATGGAATTCTACTTATTTAATCCATCTTGTTACAAGGATTATGTTATGGAGGAATGATGTTTTAGGAAACCCGTTTTATTCCTTAAGTCATGATTAATGATTTAGGTTATTGTGGAACACATAAGATTGATTTAATTATGATATGGGTGAGACCTATATCTCCTTCCAATTCATTGGATAATGATGTATATCTCATCAGATAGACATGTCTGGAATGGAAAATGATATCGATTCAGTAATTCAAGGCTTGAAAGAGGAGTGAACTTAGTTATGTAATGGACTTTGTCCAATATAATGGTTTTGGAAATGATCCTTGACTAATATGAATTGATTTAATATGCATATTTGTATGAAAAAAACCTCAATTCTTATGTCATGACTTTTTTTATTCTGTTTATTAATTCTTATGATCATTCATTATTTATCCCATGGAATGATATCATGATCTCATATATACAGGATAATATTTTAAAATATTTGGTTCTTATGTCTAATTATTTTGCAATGATTGATATCTCCATTTTTGACCATTACTAAGAATCTGATCTCACACTTTCATAATTTTCTTTTTCCTATTTCTAGAAGGAGTTTATTAAGTACGATAGTTCCAAAACGGGTATAGTTTAAGGAGAACTAAGTGGGAGAGAATAAAGATGTCTTTTGAACTAGTTGTTTTTGTTTCCCTGTTTCTAAAAACTCTATACCTATACATTCATGTTTTAGATTTGTTATATTTTATAATGAATATTCTTCAACTTTCATGTAATATCAATACATGTAATGTATGGGTCTTTATAGTTCGTATTAGAGGAATGGTATGGTTAACCATTCGAAACTGGGATGATAAAATATTAATAAGAACCCAAAGGATATGTCGATGTATAGGTTACAATTGTAGTGTTTGAAAAATTATCATGAGTAACCTAGGATAAAACCTAATGTGTCTTTAATTGAAATTGTATTCATGATTAGGTGGTTTTACAATTATGATTAGTGTTTGTCACACTAATCTTATTTGTTTTAGTAAATGGCTAGAACCCGATTGAACTACTTTAATGATAAATGCAAAGGGAAGTTCAATGATTTTCCTCTTTGAGAAACCAAATGTTATAGGGGATGGAATGAACAATATTGTACCTATTCTCAAACATCATTCTCATGTTATGAATCATGAAGGTATTAAAAATGAGAAAAGGAGGTAAAACATTCTATTGAGTCCTTTATGAGGCATTTTCCACCATATTTCAGTGGGTCTCCTGAATCATTAGAGCATGAAAAATCGATTTATACCACTAAAAATTTATTTTTAGTTTTATAATATTCACAACCTGACAAATTTATATTAGTATTCAATCATTTGGAAGGGGAAGACGATCAATGGTGTAACCATATCTAGAATATGAGGGATGGATATGAAATTGAATCCATGGAATGTGATGAGTTGAAGAAGTTTTTTTAAAATAATTAATTTCCTCATATTATTTGAATAAAGATGAATAAGGAGTTACTTGATATTAAGAATAAATATGATGAATCTATTTTTACCTACGAAAAGAATATTAAATGGCTTTCAAGGTACGCTTCTGGAATTTTTATCCAACCTAAGAGTAAAATTGATCGATTATTTAGTGGTAGAAATTTTTTTCTTTTATGGGAATTATCTATAAGAGACTTCATTAGTTATGATCAGATTATTCGATGTGCTCTCAAGTTTTAGGTGGAGATTGGAGTATCCCATCAGTCCCATGGGCTTAATAAGAAGAGAAAAAAGTAATTCAAGGGAAAATATAAAGACCACTCTAAATAGAAGATGAGTTTTACCTTATGCTCAATGTGTGGAAGGAAACATAGATAAAAATATCTTAAAGTTACTAGAAAATATTATATGTTAGGGAGATAAGGTAATTATGTAGTTTAATGCTGATGTAATAGAAGAAATATGTCTAATTGTGCGAATAGGGAAAATGACACAATGAATGAACCTCATATATGTCAATGTTACAAGTGAAATAATAAGGAGAATTATGAAAATTAATAACCTAAACCAAGGGTTATCGATTATGATTGGATTCAGCAAACTCTTAAGGCCAAATAAAATTGAAAGTTATATGAAATTACTATCGTCAATGTGGAGTACGATAAAAAATGGGTGAAAGGTACACTTAACATCCACTCAAAAGTAGAAAATGATTTGTTTGATTCTGGATCAACCAACTCATTTCCTTCTAAATAATTTTCTAAGGGTATAGTCATATTACCTCAACAAATTGATGTAGAGTTACCTGTGACAAATCCTAATGGAAAAATAGTTTCACCAAAAGTTTATAATTTTTCTCTAGTGGATGTATGTATGAATTTTCTTCCTTCAAATCATGTGATCCATCCTATAGTGTAATGTAATGTGATTCTTGTAATGGATTTTATTTCTCTATATGGAGATCATATCAATCACTAAGGAAGGGAAATCACATTTCATATTCCAAAAAAATCCATGATCATCTATCAATGAATGGATGAGTATGACAGTATAATGAAAATTTCTTCCATCTTATGGGTCATGGTCCCTATAAATGAATGTTTTCTATCTCAAAAGGTTAGGATGAAAATTATAATTAAGTATGCACCCATTGTATGGGAGTTTGATGATGTCTTGTAGGGAGAACTACCAGGTCTTCCACCAAATTTTTAAGTTGAGTTTTCAATAGAACATAGAGCGTGTGTTATTACCATTTCAAAGAAATGTTATAGAATGGACCCAATCGAGTTTTAGGAATTAAAGAAGAAACTCTAAGAGAATATTCATAGAGAATTAATTCACCCTACTATGTCAAAATAAGGTGCACCTATTTTGTTTTTCATTAAGAAGGATGGATCAATGAGAATCTTCATTGATTATCGAGAACCTAAGAAGAACAATTTAAAAAAAATACATCTTCACACCATTTATGTCTTTCTCGACCAACAATTTAGATCTCAATACTTTTACAATATTGATCTTAGTTCATATATAATCAATTAAGGGTAAAGAAGGAGGTCATACCAAAGAATACATTCCATGCATTGTACAGACACTATGAATTTATAGTGATTTTTATCTTATTAATGCCCTGCATATTGTCATGGATTTAATGAATAGAGTATTTAGAGACTATATTGATAAATTTTTAGTTGTATTTCTAGTCTATAATCTTGTATATTTGACAGGTAATGTTGAACATGAATATCAATTAATAATTGTGCTAAAGACACTAATAAAGGTTAATCTTTATTAAAAATTACCAAGTGGAAATTTTGGTTTCACAAAGTTTCATTTTTGGGTCACATAATCTCAAAAGACTGGATATCTATGGATCCAATAGAAATAGATGTTACTAAAAGTTGTCTGAGACCAACAATAGTAACTGAGATTCGATATTTTATTGGTTTGTATGGATATTATTAACATTTTTTGAAGTATTTATCAGTAATATGTAATCCAATCACCTAGTTGAGTTGAAAAGGAACTATGTTCGTGTAGATGGAAGAATGTGAAGTGAATTTCCAAGACCTCAAAATTAGGTTATCCAGTGCACATGTGCTCACACTATCTAGTAGTAGATAATGGTTTGTGATCTCCAGTTATGCATCTAAAAAGTGTTTGGGATTTTTTCTCATGAAAAATTATATGGTGAAATATTATTCCTTGTGATAATTAAAAATCCATGAGGAAAATTACCCAACTCAAGATTTGGAGTTAGCGACGATATTCTTTTCACTAAATATTTGGAGGTGTTATATTTATGGTGAAAGCTATGATATAAATACTGATTATAAAAAGTTTAAATTATATTTTTAAACACATGGAGATGAATGTGTATCAAATAAATTGAGTGGAGTTGATTAAATATTATGAGTGCTCAATAAATTACCACCCTAGGAAAGAGAACAAGGTGGCAGATGCTTTGAGTCAAAATGACTATACTAGGCTATCCATGATAAGGATCACAAAAGATACAATATTAATGTATTTTCAAATGATGAATCTTGATATTTTAGATTAAGGTTATATATATTATCTTTCTCAAATGAATGTTCAATCATCTATACAAGTGAAGATTAAGGAGGAACGAAAGGAAGATGTAGAGTTGAAAAATATGGTGGAAATGTCTCAGAATTTAACCTTGATTACTATGGAATAATAAACTTTATGGATCAGTTTTATATTCCTCCCATTCAGGAATTAAATTATAAGTTTTTAGAAAAGCATTATTGTTCTTCATTCCTTTTAAACCTGGAATCACAAAGATGTAAACGGGAGTGAAATTGAATTTCTTGTATTATAGAATTAAATGAATTTTTCCTGAATATGTCTCTTGATTCTTAGTTTTTTAGAAAGATATTGCTAAGAGATATATTTCTATGGCGATGATATAAGCACCACTCATACCAGAATGAAAATGGGAAAAAACAAATAAGGAATTTTTCATCAGACTTCCTAAAACATATATAGTACATAAATCCATATTGGTTGTAGTTGATCACCTAACAAAATAAAAACACATAATTTATATTAGAGATGATTTCTCTCTTGATCATATTTCTATGATATATGTAAAGGTATGGTTATTATTTCACATGTTACCAATTTCCATTATATATGTCTAGGATATGAGTATTACCTCGATGTTCTAGATATTCCTTCAGTAGGGGTGGAATAAAATAAAAAATTTCAGCACTACATATCTTCCTCTGACAGACGGTCTGTTTGAGAGGAAAATTCAAACTATACAATACATGTTGAGGGATTTCTATATGGATTTCAAAGGTTTTTGTGATCAACTCCTAAATTTGGTGGAATTTTCTACAACAATAGCATTCAATCCTATATTCAGATGACTCTGTATGAATCCCTCTATAGAAATAAGTGAAGAACTCTAGCTACCTGAGAAAAAGTTGGCCGAAAAAGCTATTAGGACCAGATCATGTCAATGAAATGGCATAAAAGGTAAAATATATTCAACATCACATAATAGAAGCTCATATTCAATAAAAAATTTAGGATAAAAACTAAAAAATAGACCTTGAATTTGAATTGGGTGACATGGTTATTCGATGAATATATCCCTAGAGGGGAGTAATGAGATTTGAAAAGAAGGGAAAGCTGAGCCCTAGGTATATCAATCCTTTTAAAATTCCAAAAGTCAAAGGAATACATGTGTTCCACCAATATTCATGGCTGAAGATTCATGCCACACTGGGAGAAGATATACTAAATGATTTTAGAATCATTATACAAAATAAACCACTTTCCCAAAAAATTGTGCCGCTTACACTTCATGTAAAAGACCATTGTGGTCAACTCAAGATCATGAGTAAGGTAATTTCATTCATGATGCCTTAAATATTATGATATATACGCGAAAGCCTACACAACCTACATCATCACTTCCACTTTTCTAACACCAAATGCATCAAAAAATATGGTATACTCTTTACCTGGGTCATGTAGTATCAGAACTGGGGTGGTAGTCAATAAATTCATCAAGTCGTTGAAAAATTATAACATGCTTGAAATCATTCAAACATGATTCCCTTCTTGGTCAATCAGAAAAGTGGTGCACCAAATTAATAAAGTATTTAATTAACCTTCTCTAGTAGACATCCAATACCAAAAAACATCAGAAATCAAAAACATTCTTTGGCTTCTACCAAGATAAAACTCCATGTACATTCTCTAGGACTATTGAAATTCCCTCCCTAGAGTTGATATAACCCAATAAATGAACCCTATCAATCCAGAAATGACAAATGGATTTCCTGGTGTATAGCCTATACTATCTTTGTGTAATTAAGATGATTTCGTGATGTTTTTCATGATTTTCATATGTCTTAGAGTATACCAATAATTCATCAATAAAGACAGCTACAAAATGATCTAGCTAAGGATGAAAAATTTGTTTCATTAGGGCCATAAACACTGTCAGCACTTTGGTTAACCCAAAATGGAAAAAAAATTCTTACAACATGTACATTATTGTGAAGGTAGTTTTTGATATATCATATGATGACCCTCCCACACACATCATTTAATTTTTGCAGGTTATAGTAAGATTATATTTATTTCTTTCCCAAACTAGATTTTATATGAAGAAAAAATACAATGATAGTATGGGGTCAATCCCATAGGGAAATGAGATGTAAGACCATAAATATGGCCTCTAACCCTATATGTTAGAGTCTACCCTGTTTAGTAGTATTTGGGAATAACTAAATCTAAGAAAAATAGGGTTTTATATCAATGATATAAAACGTATCACGGTCAATTTCCAGGTTCGGGTAATAGTATAATCCCATTCCTAACATGGTATAGTCCTAAGGTTTAGGATATGAAGAAATATAAGGTTACCAGTTAAACATGGTTAAACCAAATTGATCTATCTAAGAGGAAACAATTACTTGGTATGGAGATAGTTATAACCTAGATTAAGTATTCCTAGATTCTAAGGTAGATGGTATAATAGGATGTGGTTCATAACTAATTATACTCCAGTCCGGTTATGGATGTTTATGAAAACCTGATTTGGTTAGGGCTAGTTAAATAAATTTGGTAAAAAAATTACTTAACCTGATTAGTATCCTTAGAGTTACCATATTTATAATTAAATATATATTAAATTTACACACCCCTACTCTCAACACCTACTGAATGTGGTTTTCCACTCATGGTTGAATTTATCTAGAATATGTAACTAATTGAAACATATTGATATTGGTGTTAGAAATTTGGATTAATTAATTAATGAACATAAATTAAATAATAATAAACTTAAAATATAAATCAATTACAACATCAATGGAACAATTACTTCAAAAAAGAACAATTAATAACATAGAAAGTGTTTTTCATTTATTTGAAATTGAAAAATAGTATGCATGTAGATCGACATGGAGAAGATAAATAAGATAAAAAAATTGAATATTAAATATATGGTTCTTAAATATGTGTCAAAAAATGAAATTAATTGACACAAATTGAGTTTAGGGAGAAAGAATAATAAAAAATGAGAGAATAGTCATTGAAAAAATAGATAAATTAAAGGATTCATGAGCTTCAATGTCCTCTTTGTCCTTTTCATGCCTAATATTGATAAATAATCAACATATTTCATAATGTGTGATGGGGCTTCACATTTTGTATTAGTAATCCATTATTTCATATAATAATATTTATATAATCATGATTCTTGTGTAAATATATTCTTGGATCATTGAGATTTGGAAATTGAACTCTATCATGATGTGTAACTGATCTTAATGACATGTATCTTCCTTTGTTCTTAATCATCAAAGTTAGAATTGAAATTCAAACACTACACAATGTGTATCAGTTAAACACTTCTTGTAATCTATTCATGCCTTGAAAATTTTCAATGACATGATTCATGAATTTTCATATTCTATGAAAGATTACTATATAATATGTAAGTTATTTTCATTATTTTTAGTGAACATTTTTATAATCTTCTCCATATTTTCATTTGAAATCATCAAAAACTATTTCATCAAATAATCAACACATACATAGAGATTTGTTGAGTAAAACATGGATAATAATTAATCTAGTGCAACAAAATGTGTATATTATTTGAGGTTATCAAATTCCCCCACCAATGAAAGTATTCTTATCATTAAGAAAAATATATCAATAGGGATTTCAAAAGGTAATAAAATTTCCAAACAAAAAACAATAATTATTACAATGAAAATAAAATTAAATGTAAGTAGATATAGTCAATCTCCAGAAACATCCCCACATAAAAACACAGTCACACCCCATAGCACAATTATTTAAACAAATTCTTATTCTTTATTATAGAATTTTTTTATAGTTCCTTAAATTCTATAACAAAGTTTAACATAAATCATAGTAAAATTTTCCACAATCAATCTTAGTGAAATAAAACTAGAGTTGTGATCATACACTGAATTCATGTTCATAACCATAGTATTTCCTTTTTCATATCATCTCCACTTCATAATGGAAAATAAAAATTCAATCATGATGGATTAATAAAATATGTTCAAATGACTATGAGGCTATGGTTAGATGTGGAAATAGTGAAATGAAAAATATTAAAAAGAGTGTAATAATTGAAGTAAAATGAATGATTTTGATGACCAGTGTAATGAAATAACTCCTACCATAAAAAATGAAGTCCATTCTCCCAAAAACTCTAGTTGGATCCATGAATATTTCATGGGACTCTAGAAGGAATCTTGTTCATCTATCTTTAATTTCTTATTATTTTTTTTCAAAATTTATGCCCAGGATAGATCTCACATACATCCCCTAACAACAAATGATCCTTTAGGGGATTCATCAGTATAGAAATTATTATTTTTTTACTTTCCTAATACAAAACCCCTTAATAATTTTCATTCTATTTTTGTATTTTCAAAAGAATATGGTAGGCATGGAATACTAAGAATTACCCATGGATCAAAATAAAATAGTCTATTAAGTATCACAATACACATTCTCAATGAAATCATAGTATGACTGTTGGATGAAAAATTCACCTGCACTAGTTCAAAGTTAAGTCATTCATTTTACAAACAGCATGGAAGGAAGTTATAATCATAATTGAATAACTCCATCATATTATGGTAATTCCAGGAAACTATGTGCTAAAAGAAGGAATTATTTATGGTGGGTCTCATGAAAAAATATATCAACAAATATTTATTATATCATATTAAAATTGTATTTGTTCAGTCACAGACTCTATAAGATCTCAATTCGTGTTCTAAAAGGTTTGGGTGTCCTAGGTTTCACCCAAGAAATATTCCTAGAAATTATTTCTCAATCACAGGTTTTGATTTATCTCATTAATGGGAGTAAGTATAGAATATTTGAATTTTTTTTAGGTATAAAGTAAATTAATATGTTAATAATAAAATTTAAAAAAAATTAAATTTGGATTAAATTACAAAACTACACATTCATTCAAAATATCTTAACATGAGAAAAACATGGAATTCCAAAAATTTCCATAATAAAATTGTCTTTTATTTAAATGGTTCTAATTAGTTTTAGGTTAAAAATATATATTTCCAAAGACAAATGACTCTTAGATAAATTAAAACCAGAAAAATTTCATGTGTTTCAAAATTGAAATTCAAGAAAAACACTCCCACACATTGAATGATACTTTTTCCACACAATCCATGAAAGTATCATGAGTGGGTATGATAGATATATTATAGAAATGGAAATGGAAATTTAAAAATGTAATACTAAGGAATTGAGAGATCCCTATAATGATTGTCATTCTATGGGGAAATTCTAGTGGTCTTGAATTTTGATATGGGTTTCCTGATAAAATTGTTTAGAAAGGAAAATCCAATACATGATAAAACATTTGTATAATGGGATTTAACATTTTGTAATATAAAAAATAGATATGTGCGCATAGGGAATAGAAATAAAATATATTTTTTATGAATACTTGAATGTGTATATATTAATTCTCAATGTGAATCATAATGAAAAATAAAAAGAAATAAAAGGATGAAAAAAATAAATTCATAAATAAAAATATGAGAAAAAAATGAAATATGGGTTGCCTCCCATAAATATGTAATAGTGACATTGTTATATAGACAAATAGACTAATGTATTAATCATTATCATCCATCCACTAAGATATTCTCTATATTTTTAAGCAAATGGATGTAGTATCACAATGATTTCATGGTCATTTTTTAGGATTTATCACTACATAAGCATACCAAGAATGGATATTATTTAGTAGTTAAGATATTCTTGGTCATGGTGGTGATGGATGATGATCAAAAATATGTAGTGATATCTCTGAAAGATGGTTCTCAACATAATATCGGTGGTGAGTGATCCATTAAACAAAGAAAAAATGGTGGGGGACAAGCGCATCAATGACAACAGAATAAGTAAAAGAGCTTGACATGGGTACTATCACAGTGTAATGAATTGATAAATATGTCATGTTAAATTATGAGAAATTAGTATATCAGATATATATATATATATATATATATATTTATTTAAATGATACTATTATGAAAGGGAATATAGATAGTATAAAAAATTGGCACCCTAGAAGCATACAAAAATTAGGGGAGGGTAATAGGGTAGACTAAGAGAAATCATTGTTTTTAGGAACTTTATCTAAATTCCACTGCCCAAATAAACTGTGACTGTAACTATCCCTCTTGGTAAATGGATTTAATTATATCAGGGGTTGGGTTATCAAATGCTCATTGTGGTGCTACAGTACTAGTAGCCATCTCAGTGGTGGGTAGTGGGGAGGTAACAATCAAGAGTATGCCCATATGTATGGTAGCTGGATCAATCAAATTAACCTCAACAGAAGGAGTAAATGATTGTCTATTTCCCCTTATAATATTGCACCCTTATATACTCATTCTAGGAAGCAGGATCAATAATATTTGATGGTAGGTCATCCAGGGGAGTGGCTAGGTTTAGGATGATAGATGATTGAGGGAAGATAAATGGAGGTGGGGGCTAATAAGATATCAGGGACAGTGGCGGTGTAGGTGTAGTGAAATGAGAGAAATCAAAAAAATGGTTTATGACAGTTCTATGAAATCTATCAAAGATTCTTTATGATAAATAGTTACATATTCTAGAGATCTGCTGGATATGATGGGGTGGGAGAATCAATAGGGTTGATGGTGGATTATGTGTAGGAATATTGGTGGGGTCAGGTATAGTAATGTAAGTTGTACTTCCTGATCGTGAGGAGGGGGTATTAGGTGGATTAGGTTCATTAGCATGATCTCCTAGAGCCTCTTCAGAAGGAGTTCATGTTGGTGGTAGGTCTACCCATGGCTATATTGTAGATAATGGAATCCTTCTAACTAACACTATTGTTGGACTTAATGCAAGATAACCATGCATGAGTCAAATCCCTATGTAATATGTTTACCATTGGACATAAAAGATATGTGGATTTCGTTTTGCTCATATCATTATCAATATGAGAATCATGTGAAATAATCCACCAGAGCCTTTTTGAATCTATCTTGAAAGCTCAATTTGCAATGTTTGGAATACTGTGTAGGTGGTGAAATAATTAGTATAAATCCTGAGGCCAATGTTAAATTCCATGAACGAAATAAAATGATTTCACCCACCTAATTTGATGTGGAGTTTTTCCACTAAAACATCATTGGTAGATAAAAAATTGTGATATAACTCTATATATGTTTCATCGTTCACATCAATGATGGAGGATAAATAAAGATGGTCAAGGTGATGAAGCACCTCCCGACCTATATTTAGGTGAGTGAGGATAGTCATATCAAATGTTTTTTTGGTCCTCTTTGGATTGTCTTATAGGTTGTTGAGTGAAACATGGTTCTCAGTGTCTGAGAAGTGTCGGATGGGGTGGAAATGATGGCGGTCTCTCTAATACAAACCACTAGAGGAGGAATGTGAGTTATCTGGATCATCTAGATCATCTGGGGTTGATGAATAAGTGAAGGGGGGAGATATATGCGGTAGAGCTATGAAACCTAGGAAAAACATCACCGGTGGAAGATTATATTTATCTCTTTCATGGATCGTTAGGATGAGTTTTCACTTTCGTTGTCTATTCTATTTTGGAGGAAATTTGGTAGTATGGAGGGAGGATGATGGACGAAGGGATATGAATGAGAGGTTCTGGTGTGGGGTTGAAGGACGGTGGGGAAACATGGGTGGGGTGCGAGTGGAGAGAGAGGGGGACAATCGATAGGGAGAAATGGTGGGGGTTCAGGTGTCATGAACCCTATATTTTCAACATAATTTGATCAGAAAATTACAAAATGTGTAATTTTTTACATTAAGGATTTCTTGTAGTGAAATGTACACATAATTAATTATGAATACATGATATGAAATTTCTTCATTTTACCATTTTTGAAACCTGATAATTCTCTTGTGCTCTAAATATTCCCTAAACTATCCTAAGTCTTTCTATATATAATATAGCCTATGGTGACATAACCAGGGTTTCCTCCAAGACATTACTTCATTTAACATTGATATCACGAATCATTAATACTCAAATAAATTTCAAGCTGATGACACACACTTCATTGATGGGTTCTTGATATATTTTTAATCTTGGAACATTGACTTTGAATGGTGGTCCCCATCTTTCCAAATCTCGATAGTCCATAAAGAAATTATTTAATGACACAAAGGATATAGAGAATCAAGATTTCAGCTTCCTAGAAAACTATTTTGATCATGAATTATAAAATAAGTATTTATTTTATGGGATAAAAATGGGTCTTTCAATGCGCTGATCATTCCATTCCATTATTTAATCTTTATAGATTGTTTTATTTTAATAACCATCATTTTTTATTTCACCCAATTCTTCTAGTTGTAGCATCCTAGCTTCCTAAAAAATTTAACAATCCAGATTTATCCTTTTAATTTCCTAATAAGAGTGATGCTCAAGTTCTACTAGAAAATGACATGGATTTCCATAGATCAATTGGAATGGTGTCGTACCAAAGGATGTTTAGTATACATTGTGGTACACCCATAATTAATCATCTATATTTATAAACCAATCCATTTGACTTTTTTATATCTTTTTCTAGTATTTATTTGATTTATCAATTTGATACATCAATTTTACCACATACTTGTGAGTTCTAGGGAGTTTTTGTGTTAAATTAGATTCCAGATTTCTCCTAATGTCATTTAAAACATGAATTGTAAAAAAATTCCCTAGTCACTAAGGAATAATCTAGGAAATCCAAAACATTAAATCACATTATTCTTCTAGAAATTCATGAATCCTTTTCTTTTTCATGAGGTATAGCTTCATATTCTACCCATTTGGAAATGTGGTCAATTCCAAGAAGGATATAGGACATTCTATTTGAATTGTGAAATTTTTCCTTGAAATCAATTCCCCACACAATGAGGATTATTAATTCCATGATTAGGTTTTAGGGAATTTCCTTCATTTATCCAATTGTTCTAGTTTATTGGCACATATCACAGCTTTGAAAATAATACCTTGCAACTTGTTTGTGTGTGGGACAGAAAATTATACTATAAAAAAATTATCTACTATATTTTCTCGTCCTATATTTCCCCTAATTAGTGTTTTATGAAACATGTCTAACACACTTGGGATTTTGTCATCTGGGATGAAACCTCAAAATAATCCATCAATATAAATCTTATGAAAAGTGCTTCATCCCAGTATATGTGTGGAAATTCAACTAAAAGCATTCTTCTTTTCTGGTAGGAGAGGTCTTTGTGTAAAAATGTTATGGTGAGATAATTTAAAATATTGGTAAACCATGGATGTGTTTTTATGGTGAGGATAACAATATCAATAATGTTGACTTCGATTTCTAGATCATCATCAACATTTATATGTGTCATTGGATGTCAAGAATAATGATCAAAAACTATATTTTCCATTCCTTTGTTATCCATGATTACGATGTGAAACTATTTGAGGAATAGGATCCACCTTATAAGTGTTTACTTGGAAACATTTTTATTCATCAATTATTATAGAGAGGCATGGTTAATATACACAATGACTTTTGACAAATCTAAATTGGAGAAAAATTTCAAAAAAGTAAATAAAACTGAAAAGATCTCATTCTATATAGTTTTATTTCTTTCCTACACTTCATTCAAAGTTTGATTTTTATAGTAGATTGGGAAAAATAAGCGACCAAACCGCTATCCTAAGAAAGAACCAACAAAAAATTGATATCCTCACACATCAATTCAAACTCTTTTTCAAAATTTGTGAAATGAATATATATGTGGATACCAATATTTTCTTTAATGTTTTGAATGGAAATTGGAATTCATTAGTGAATTCAAATGGATTTTTTTTGATAAAAAGTCTCTCCAAGGGCGTGTGAATTTTCCAAAATATTTTATGAATCAATGATAGAATATTGTATAGACTAGAAATATACTTATGCCTTAAACTTTTAAGGGATCATATGAATCTTTTAACACATAAATTTTAATGGTATTCACTTAAATTCCATCATTGGAAATTTTATATCCAATTACATTGCCACTGCAAACCATATAGTGTCGTTTTTCCCAGTATTAAACTAGAAACTTCTCTTCACAAAATTATTGGACTAAATCAAGATTCCTTAGATATACCTTGAAATATCTTCTATAAATTGAATATATTTTCTTAATAATATATATGAATTCCTCAATAATATCATGGAATATACGTCACAAGAATAGTTTAAATATTATAGTTCATTAAACAAACCAAACAACATGCACTTTAAGATGGTGGTATAGAATGGATATGTGAATGTTGTTTTAGATTCAGCATCTTGGATGACTGTAATCTGAATGTATCCGAAATATCCTTTCAAAAAATAATATAATCCATGTCCTCATATTCTCTCTAACATTTACTTCCTAAAGCCAAATATGAAAAGTTCTATTTAGGCCAAAAAATTGAGGTTTTTGTAGTCCACTCATACTCATTGTCTAGTGATGGTGTGATTCGTGATCATTTCATATTCAGAACATTATTAATAGTGAGACCACCTTTCTTTGGTATAGTAAGAAGCAGCATCACCCACTCTCTGTAAGATAATGAAAAAATTATTCCATAATTCAAAAGTTTTAGTACTTCATTCTTATGTACTTCCATCATTGGTGGGGTGAGCCACCTTAGAGGTTGACATTTGGGGTTTTGACCTTCTACTAAAAAAATATTAGGAGTTCAAAATGTAGGATATCAGCCTTTGATATTAGTCACTCCCCAGAAAATTTAATTATTATGAGTTTTCAATGCACAATAAACTTTTCTCCTATGACTATGCCATTTAATATTCAATTATAACATGTAGTGTTGTGTAGGTTTCTAAAAAGGAATACTAGAGTGTATTGGGAGGGTATTTAGTTCCAGTTTTGGTGGATGAATGACTTATGTTATTAATGTTTGGATTCTATCCATTATAAGTGGTTCTACATAGTTTACTTTATCAAATTCATATTCCTCATCCTTTTTAGGGGGAATTTCGTCACCCTCTTCATCAATTTCCAAGTAGTATTCCCTATAATATAAGAGAATGATATATTGGCATTGAAAAGATTCATCTTGTTGTTTTGATGATTTTTTCAAGTTGAAAAAAACTTGTTTATTACCTACTCATAAGAGGATTCTTCCTTGATTAACATCAATCAACACTTTTGTAGTGTCATGGAATTGTCTGCCTAAGATGATTGTGACCTGTGCATCTATTTCTATGTCAAAAATGAGGGAGTCCTCTAGGGAAACAAACATTCAACTTTAACTAAGACATACTAGAGAATTAATAAAAGATACATTACTGATTTTTTAAACAATTTCATTGAGACTCTAGTAGGATTGTGTTCCTTGAGTCACAGTGTTTAGAATACACTCATAGCTTGTGGTTGATGATTCCTCCTAAATCGCATAAGGCTCTTCTATAGTAACAATATCCTATTGTGTGGGGGATTGTGAAACTTCTATGATATCTCATTTTTTGATGAATCATATACTGAAATAAATCATAAAACCCATAATTTAGTAATATCACTCCTATGTATTCTATTTTTTTTATAGAAATAATAACATTAAGTAATTTTGAATAGGAAGATAATTGAGTTATTGCATCAGAAAATGGAATATTGATGTATAATTTTTGGAACATCTCAAAAAAATTCATGAGTTTCTCTTCAATACGTGTTTTCCTAACTCTTTCAAGAAAATGTACGTATGGTTTATTTTTTTGTTTTGTAATTTAGTTATCTTATTTTGGTTGTCTATGAAACATATATTTTATATATTTTTGTGTTTCTCTAGGTTTCTCTTGAGCAGTCTCAATTGATTTTTCATAATTTTCTTATTCCATGACCATTTTATTTTTTTTTGGTTTCCTAATTTTTTTCTTCTCCCCAAAATGGTTTCTGAAATTTCAACACTTTTCCACTACCAAAAAACACTTCTTTTACCTCTTCCCTTGGGTATGTATCTGTATTACAATGTACAGTAACTAATAATCAATCAAAAAAGGTTTTTGAGATCTGACCTAGTTGATTCATGAGGATACAGAGATCTACCCTTTTATTCTAAATTTTAGTCTCTTGATTGGTCACCCTCTGATATTTATTTTAAACAAAGGATGAAAGTTGATTTTATTTTTTTAGGGAGAAGGAAGACTGGTTGGGGAGGTCTTTGCGGAGATGAATTTAATTGTTGTTGTGATCATTGAGGGATGTTTTGTTGTGTTATTTGTTGTGGTTATTTAGGAATATGATTCATTAGAGGTTATCCTGTTGGTCCATGGTTTATTAATGGTTCCTGAAAAATTCTTTGATAGTAGTACCATTGATTAACTTACTACTTCTGTTTTACCAGCATCTACTGGTATTAGTGTTGTGATTGCTGAAATTTTTATTTTCATGATATAAATTATTATAATTACAATCTTGTAAATTTTTCCCTCAACATGTGATGTTCATTCTTGGTATAGATATGTTCTACTGTACATATCAGAATATTGATTTTCCATTATAGGAGGTGGAGGGGTAGGTGGTGTAACCAGTAGCTGAGAGGATTCAATATTTTTTGTTAATTCATCAACATGTGTAGGATGTCATGTATTTTATTCCACTTGGTAGATGACATAATAGGGTAGTCCATGATCAGTTTTCCATAGGCATTCATTGTTGGATACATAAACCAAAATTTCCCATCCTACATCAGTTGTTTTAATAATTATCCATCCATTAGTGGGGGCATCAATGACAATTCAAGAAGCTTGATTGAGGCCTTGATAAGATGGTTTTAGTTGTATCAACATATCAGGAATATGACGTGGGCATGTACAAGTGAGTTCCATGAAATTATATCAGGCATCTTATACAAAATCTCCATCATTTTGAGTGATATTTTAGATAACATTTTGTAGTTTCCTCTTCCTGATAGGTGGGAAGTACATTTCAAATAATTTCATAGCCAAATCATCCCAAGTAATGATGGACTCTAGAGATGGAATTTTTATCCCATCCTTGGATTGTTCTCACAGTTAAAAGGAAAATATTAATTTCCTTTTGTAATTATAAGATACTCCATAATTGAAAAAGATATCACACAATTCTAGGAAGTTTGAAATATGGTCATGGGGATCTTCAGTTTGAATTTCACTGAATGGGCCCATATTTTGTATCTTATGAATGATTCTAGTTTTTATTTCAAATATTTTTTCTTAAATAGGAAGGATTATAATGATGGGTGTAACACAAAAAATTTATTGAAATCCATAATCCATGATGGTGTATTCTCAATTCAGTGGATGCTCTCTATGTATTAAAGGTTTCATGTTTTTATTATTTTTTTGGTTCAGACATATATAATTTCTAAGGTCCTATTTTTTTAATAGAGTAATGAAGAAATGTACATTTTAGTTTTTTATTGATGGAATATTGTTCTTGTGCAATATTACTCTTTTAATGAGTCAAAGGGACCTGATTCGAGCACTAATCCACAAGGAGATGGATGCAGGGGAATAAAAAAAATAGAACAAAAGAAAATGGATGGGGAATGGGTGAGGTAATATGAGGTTCATTCCATTGTTTTTCCAATGAATCATAGCATTCAAAATATCCCCAGTAATAGTGCGCATTTTTTATATTCCCATACACATCATTTAATTCGTGTGGGTGGTGGTTAGATTAGATTAATTGTTTCCCCAACTATTGTTGCAAATAATTCATAGTATAATTATTCTATGGGGTCAATCTCATGGGGAAATGAGTTGGAAGACATGAACTAAGGCTTAAAACTCTATGTGTAAGATTCCTAACTTGTTGGATGTGTTTCAGAATAACTAACGCTACAGGAATTGGGGTTTGAGTTTAGAGAGAGAAAATGAGTAAAGATCAATTTCGGGGTACAGGTAAAATTATAATATCAATCCTAACTAGGTATGGTCCAATGTTTGATGATGAGGTGCAAGAAAATGTCACTATTTTACCATTTCTAAACCTACTAGATCTATCTAGGTGGAATCTATTAATTTTTTTGGTGATCACAACAACATAGATGAATTTGGAAAATCTTCAATGGTAGAAATTATTAAGGGCTATTGGTCAGATCCAATTCTTCTCTAATCAGGCCAACATTACGTTTTCATGTTTTATGCATCTAATGTTGAATAAATTAATTAGATAGAAATATATTGTTTAACCTAATTATGATCTTTTGGGTTAAAAATATTATAATGAAATATTCATTAATTTCATTCAATACTAATCTCGACCCCAACCGAAGGTGTGTTAGGAACTAGTGGTATAATTTATTAAAAAATAGGTAATGAATTAGAAACATGTTTAATTTAGTGATGGAAATTGGGATTAAACATTTAAATATATTTTATTCCCGAATAATAAAATTTAAACATAAATCAATTACAACATCAATTAAAAAATAACTTGAAACAATAATAAGGAAGAATGTATCAAGGGTTTTTCATTGATTATTGATTCAAATTGAGAATGCATGTAGATCAAATTTGAAAAGTAAATTAATGAATAATTCATTGAAAATTTATTATGTGGTGATTGAATAAATGTAAAACCATTAATTTAATCAATAAAAATTTTTTTTTTGAGAAGGATGAAGAAATAATTAGAGACGAGTAAATGAAAAATGAGGAAAATTGAATAATCCATGAGCGCCTTTGTCTCATTTTTCAAATAAAAACTTATTATAGGTAAATAATATATACATTTCATAGTCTGTAATGGGATTTAATGTCAGGTAATTATAATCAACGGTTTTCATCGAGAATATTAATTTTGGATCGAATATTATCCTATATCTGCAGTATTTGGAAAATGAATCCATTCATAATGTGTAATTGGTCTTCAGGTCATGTCCCTTCCCTTGGTCTAGATCTTTAAATATAGAGTTGAATTTATTGCATTAAACTATGTTAATTGGATACTCGTGATACATAATATCTTCACGGATTGTAATTTTTTCAAGACTTTCTTCCTGGAGATTCATAGGTTGTGAATGATATCAGCACACAATGTAAGTGAGTTTCCTGATATATAATAAACATTTTTTGTTCTTTTCTTTAACTTTTTTTTGAATACTTAGAATCATATTTTTTGAAATAATCAACACATACCTAGTGTTTTATGCAGTAAAACAGAGATAATATTTAATCGATTGATAGAAAATGTATATTTGATTTCAGTTTATCGGAAGGTCTCAACGATAGTTAATGATACTGTGATCTCAGATCCACCTTGGAGAACATTGAATCACCTCTTATCTTGTAAAATAGATCATCAATTTGAGGAAGAGAGTATATATTCATAACTTCAATCTGATTTAGCATTAGATATTTGATAAATATTTATAATTATCCAACATCTATCATGGAACACAACACACGAGATTCCAAGGTGGTGTACTCAGATGAATGAATCCCCTTATTCTATAGTTCCTCCAATTAATTTGTGATCCCCTAGAGTTCTTCCAGTAACATTCTATATGGAGGAATGGAAACTAGTTTTTTCCCCATCACCAACTCCATCATGACCTTTAAATCCCTCTTGGGATTATTCCCTATTATTTTCTCAAGAAATAATTCATGGAACAAATTAACCATATGGGGAAAGAAAATCATATCTACTTCCACATCATCAAGAATAAGAAATGACACTTGGTATTTGAGTTCCCTCATTTTATAACAAACTGTTCACGTAAGATCTGCCCAAACATCCCATTCACTATGATGGACATATGGGTCACCCCCAAGAGACATAAACATTAACCTACTATGTTAACAGTCAATATGGGATTGGTAAAACAATGGATAGTATATACCCCAAATCAGATCAAAACCAAACATCTCTTCTAGAAACAAGTCCCATAGGAAATAGTACTAAAAAATCATGATATCACAACCATTACACATCTTGATATTCTCTTTTTTCACACCTACCAATGAATTAATCGATTTTACCCCATGAAAACATTCAACTTCTAGACCCAACATGTCCACAAATTGGGAAAAACAACAGAATGTAAGGCATGTGTTAGGTAAAGCACTCAAAAGTGTGGAGCCTACAAGGATTTTACCTTGAACAGTTAATATTCCATCCTCTAAATCTCTATCTATAGAATAAACTACATGAAGTGGAACATCACATCTACTATAGGCCCTAGGATGAGTTCCTAGTGTTGCACTACCATGCTGCTATAGATAATCCCTCCCCATTGTACCAAATCCTCCACCTATATTGGTATGAACATTCTTACTCTAACTAACATCTTGATAAATGGTAATTGATCATCTTCCTACACTCAACATCGATCATGATCCTCCAACTATGATCAACTATTGACAGTTCCTACAAAATCCTTGAACCTACCCCATCTTTTTAATGCTCGACACTCAGTTGGTGGTCAGGGGAACTAAGAGAGCATGTTCCTTGACCTATCACATTCAAAGGAAAACACCTAATCACCACTCTAAGAGGATGGTCCTCTATTTGGACCACATTATGCACTTTCACCATGTTGCAGATTTCAGAAATGCCGCATTCTTTCCTCAGAAGTTGAACTACTAGTTCATCCAACTATAACGGAAAACCCATCCTCTAAAGCTCCCCCTAATTTATATTATTAAATATTGTCCTTATCCACCACATCTATAAAAAAATTTAACTGGAGTATATTCCCCTAGGATACTATAAAATCTCTAAGCTCTCCCTAGAAACGTCTTGTTATCCCAGCCTCGTCCCCATCCAACACTAGAACAAATAATAAGATGTTTTTGAAACAACATTCATAATTAATCACTAAAATCATTACCTTGGTCAACCTAATAAATTCTTCGTCCCACTCTTGTATTATGGTCCCTGGATAGAAATAATTCATAAAATATATATTAATGTCTTTCCGCAACATACCGTTATTTTGTTGAGTCTAAACCAAGATATCCCACAAGTGCTTTCTCGGTCCCGACAACATTTATGAAACCAACTTGGATATCTTCTCTACAGGATTCCCCTAGTGATCAAAAATCACCTTGATAGACACAATACAACACTCAATAGCGTCAAGTCCACCCTCTCCGGTGAACATTGGAGGGTGCTGTAACTGAAAATCTATGGTTGGATCAAACATACTTAGCACTGCCCGCACTAGATCCCATTCCATAATCTACACACAAAAATAATAATTACCATGAATCTTATCCTCTCCCCCATTACACAAGTCCACAAGAATATTCCACCCCACTTATGGAGTATAATTCTCAATGAAGTCTTCTTTTCGTACAATTGGGACAAGCAATTATGGTGGAATCTTCCTAAAACTCCAAGAGTGATTATTATGACACATTACAAAAGGATCCAAAATTTACATTAAATAAGTCTCTCAATTATCCATAAACATTCCTTCTTCCATAAACTATCCCAATAGTCATCATCACATCTATAACACTACACTCTATGATCCCTACCAAGTGTCATGGTCCACACTAGGTAAAACAAACTACATAGTCACATGTCCTTAATTAGAGTCTCTTTTTTAAATCATATCTACTTTCTCAATAGAAAAAAAACTTTTTTAGGAATATTTTTATATTTAAGGTTTTTTAAAAATAACAATTTAACATATTCACAACTCATTATAACTGTAATTTTAACTTATTTGCGCCACATTATTTTGGACAATTCTTTAATCATTCAATAACATACATTCTATTTAACCATTTACACCATATTCATTAGAGATTCCTTTCACTAAAATTTTCTTGATGTAAAATGTATCATACCCTTCATGACCCACAAAAACATCCTATGTGTTCCCATAATGATTTATTCCACATATATTCCCAGTTGCTAAAATTATGCAGGAATGCAAAACACAATATTGTTCGAGTCATGAGAAAGATATCATAAAACAATCACATCACACAAAAAGTGCATCAACTAATAGTGAAATATCATTCAACTATAAAAACACAAATCAAGAAAAATAATTCCTACCATAGACACTAGTCTTTTCCCTCATACATGTGTTAGCTACTCCCATGAACTAGAAAATTTACAAGGACCGACACTTAAAATCCTCTTGTATACCATCCCAAATAGTAAGATCACCAACACTGATCAGTATGTTACAAAGTTTTACATCCTCAACCTAGAATCAACTAATCTGGTTCCCTATAATGGGTTTTCAGCTATGCTCAAGCTCACCTCCCCATATGCCGGAGGCTTCCAACAAGTGGTGAGGGTATGATGGATCATGTGTGGAGATAATACCCTATTTACCATAGTATCCACAACAATTAACATGTGAATTAAAGGGAAAAATAAACAAAAAACAAAGAATATGTGTTATTAACTGCTTCCCAAATAGGGTATAAACCCCAAGAAAACAATAAATATGACATTTCATGGTAGCAATACTCATGTGAATAAAATCCAAAAATAAATAGATACAATTGAGTTCCCAAAATGGGTACTGAATCAATGTCGGGATAATCATACGTGCACATCGCAATCCCAACTCAACTCCCTATAATAGGTCCTTTTCCCTTGTACTGATATGAAAACATTAAATCTACTCAGGTACCCAATAGTAGAAACATAAGGGTGTGAGTACTAATTAGAAGGCCACCAAAAACAGTGTCAACAAAATATAAAATCTAAATATATAGTTAAATAACTAACTAACAAAATGAAAATGTAATTAAAATATAACTCATGTTCCATTAGATAACAAAGATAACATTAAATATTTTTATCACTTAGTCCATTTTCATCACTTATTCCACAGGTTGGGCATTTACATAATTTACACATCACCTTAAGCTAGTAAATTACTAAGAATATGGTGATAAGACAAGTTCCCAGTCTTTCTAGGGAGAAAAAAATTATAAACATTTACATCACACTTTTATTGGACCCTTGGTCAAGGTTATTTCATCAAATGCATCCATTGTGGGCATAGATACTTGATACCCTTCAATAACCCATGCATTATGGGGTGGGTTTAGAACCTCATTCTAACCTGACCCATGGGTGTAAATCCTCATGTCCAACACCCCACAACAATAAAGCCATGTGAACATTATTATATATCCATTTAACACATAAACCATATCACAAACTATACACAATAAATAAACATAACATTCAAATATCATAACTATTCAACATGTGAATTTAACATCAATACATAACCCATTACCACATTTAACCAATTATATTGCATAACCCATTTAACCCATTTCACATAACCAAGACTTAAACCATTTTTTATATTTAAAAATTACAATACATTAGACCTTTAAACACCATTATCATTTCACACACCATAATTCATTAATGAATTCCATTATAAATTAATAATTTTTTTTCACTTTAAAAATAATCCATTTAAACATTTTTCAATTTATGCCAAAAATATCCCTTTTTTCATTCCCAACAACTAGACAAAACTATTGGTAGTTCCTCTACTTGATTTAACCACACATAAAAATAGGTTCATCATCTGATCTACTTTAACATGAGTCAATTTCCCTTTTCACATTACTATGTTCCATTTTAGGAAATGTTAGTGCACCACATGGGTGGACCTAAATTAGTATAGTCACTCTCAATGCATCCCACAGGGATGATGAGGGGTTTAATTAATCAATTAGAAATACATTTTCAAATTTCACCAAAGTTCTAAATTTAAAAACAAGATAGTACCAATAACTCAACCACACATGCACAAATACCCAACAAAACTATGGGAGATAACTTACAGACCACCTACCTAAAATCTAATGATTAATACACTATTATCCTTAGTTGTAAAACTGTATTCCAGAACTACTTGAATCCCTAACCTATAATCCATTGGAATAAGTGTTTTTAAATTATATGTATTATTATTAATAAATCCAAAATCCATAATCCAAAAAGTGAAGAAAGTGGAGCATTATACTTACTTGGAGCTTAAATTTGCACCCAACGGCCCTTTAAATGGCCCGGAATCAAATAAGATTCACCCTTGGGAATCATGTAATGAAATGAAAAAACACTATGGTTGATAGAGGAAAAATGGGGTAATATGTTGGGTGAGATACATAAAAACCCAAGGGGGTGGTAAAATTTCACCATTTAATGAGGCACACAGTTTGGCCGTATAGTTTTCCAATGGGTTCTCCAACTGCACATCAACCTCTTTCCAAGAGGCATCCATATCTCACCATTTCCTAGGGATATATAAGGTTTGAAAACAAAACTCCAACCATACAGAATGCCTCTATATATGGTTTCATAGTTTTTCTCACCCCTTTCACAGTTTTCACTAACCATGAACCAACCGTGAAACATTCACAGGATGGTATATTTTTCACTTTTATTCGTGTTATGAACTCTAAAAACATCCCCAATCCTCAAAATACATCAAAAAGACATTCCATTAACCAAATTTAATATATTTAAACAAAAATTTAAATGGGTACCAAAAAAATGAAATCTGGGATCTTACATTCCAGATTAAAAAAATGTTTTCAACAAGGGATTTTAATGGCTAAGCTTCATGATAAGGGGTTGTTTCATATTTACGCACTAAACATTATTAGTAACATTAGATCATACAACATATCCTTCCTAAAAATATTTCTAATTTGGGAGGTCACAAATAAAAAAATACATTATGTACTATAACTTCTGGATATTTTCTCCTATTTTCCATAAACTGAAGGGAAACCCACCTTCATGGGGACATTTGAAAATCATAATTATAGTAACTAAATAAATAAAAAAAAATATTTATCCTTTACTATTGATGAAATGGAATCAAATATATATTTGAAACTAAAATATTTGTTTTAATAAAATAAATTATCCTAATTCTAAAAAAATATACTATGTATTATCTCTATTAAATGTGCACTAGGGTCCTTGAATGGATATGGATTACTTTTGTATAATATTCATCTGAAACCACCATATTATGTCTACCAACTTTCTTTAAATAAATAATATTTATAAATTATAATTTTAATTCCTCTTTGAAATTATAAATCCAAAATAATTTGTAAAATTTTATTTTACGATTGAGATAATATGGTGTGTTGACGTTCAAAAAAACTAGGTTTCGAGAGAGGTATTCTGAGCATGAATGGTTGAAATGGCATGACATTGAAGGTAAGAGAGAGATGTTTTTTAATCTAATGGTTTCTACTAACATTTTTATTTCTCAATAGAAAGATTTGCAGTGTAATCATTAGAACTTTTTTAAAAGAAAATTCAATTTCAAGAAATAATAAAATAATCAAAAAACATAAAACAACAAATTTAAACAAATGATAAAAAATCACAAGAAAAATTATTATGGAAAAAAAATAATTAATCGAAAATTAACATGTAATGATAGTTTCATTTAAAATTAAATAATACCAAATACCCATTAATAAACTAAACAAGTATATTTGGATGTTGATTAGATTTAATATCTGAAATTTAAAACTCAATATTTACATATTCTATAGAAATATCCCCTTTTCAAAGATGATATCTTATTAAATGATATCTAACATCAATGTTCATAGTCCTAGAGTGACTCAAATGAGTTTTTTTGAATATCAATTGGACTATTATTGTCATTTAAATTTGGAATATGAATAAATTTATGTCCAAATCCCAAAACCTTGTATTTAATCCACAAAAAATATTATCAAAAAATTCCAGTAGATATATATTTTACCTAAACTATTGAAAACACAATTAAATGTTGTTTTTTACTAGACCATTAATAAAGTAACTTTCCTAAAATATTAGAAGAACCTAAGGTGCTTATATTATATAATCAATACCATCAAAATTAAAAATATTAATATTAGATTTAATTAACATAAAACACTTTTGGTCAAAGTAAATAGTGAAAAACAATTCCTTTTAAATATTTGTAAATAAATTTTACAAATAGTAAAATGGGATCCCTTTTTAGATTCCCAAAGTTTAAAATACATGGACATTACATTACTTTTGCAGAATAATTAATACAAAACAAAAATAGACACCTAAGGACTGTAATAGTTTAGTGTCTTTGGAAAATCGGAATATAATATTATAATCATGGTAAATGATCTTCAACATCCCCCATAAAGATCGCCCCATTTTGTTTACTTACCTAAAACCATTATTTATATCCTAGAGAAAATAAAACATAAAAACAGTGAGCTCAAATGCTCAGTAAGGGTAAACATTAAGAACATAAAACAATCCAAAACCATTTGAACTTAAAAACATGAACATAAAATCTAAACATCAAAATCTTGGGCAATGAAATAAAACATGGAAATACACAAGGCATATATTATAAAGGAACATTTATCATGATAATGTAGCATGGGGATAAACATGTAATTATGGAAAAAAATTAAGCACAAGTTAAGATTTATATAGTAGCCAAGGAATTGCTACCTAGACCATCATAGTGGACAAACTCCTTTACTGGTCCCGGTTTACTTGCCATTACATCCATATATTACTTAACCGAAAGCACTTGTCGTTCTAGCCATGTCTATATATAGTGATATAAATATTTACCCAATGCATTGGAGGGAGATATAGGTACCACCCATCTCATATTGAAATCATTCTTATGTGTTCCAAAAACAATATTAAACACTTTATGAAAGTCTCCACTGCCTCCATCCTTGTTTCCATCCTCGTGGACATAGGCTGATGCGTCCAAATCTTCTTCAACTAGACCTTCGTCTAGAATGCTTCTTGAATCCCCTCTCTCAAGTGTCTCTCAATATAAGAAACAATATGATAGGAATTCAAGAAAAATTCATAGTTTCTTATTTAGTTTCAGTATCTCCAGTACATAAATCAAAGTATGTTTGGACCTTAAAAGATCTCTTGACTTCTTCCTTGAAGAATTCTCTCTTCTAGGCCCTAGGTTTGCAGGCCTCCCACCAAAAAAATAACTAAATTCCCCCTCTAGTTGGACGATTCCTGTTCTAATACTACATCCCCAAAATGACTTAACTCTGCTAATTACATCGGCCTATGTCCTCTGTTCTTTCCATATAAGTTAAAAAAAATATTTTCCTTGTATTTTTTCCAGAAAAGTCAAAAAGTTCCACACATGGTAAACAAAAAAAGATTCTTTCCATAACACAATGTAAAATTTAAATAAGGGTAATGATGACTTTAATAATACATGGGCTAATATTAAACACTTTATGAAAAACATTTTAATGGACATGGATGAAAAATATAACCCCAGTAAATACTTACTTATAAGAAATCTTAGATAAAAACGAGGTTTGCAAAATTATCCCTTACCTTAGGTCCGATATTCTTTGTACATATCTGAACCTCCTATATAATGATTTAAATAATTTCACAGAATTATTGAAGAATCATATTCATTGTTATTATATCATATATGGTCATATTATTTTCTTCTTATTAGTAATATTTCATTACTACTTGTTATTCGGGTGTTCATTGTGTTATGTTCATATGTGTGTTTTGTCAAAAAAATTCTTATTCATCTTTTTAGGTCATAGAAACATCATTGAAATAGTGTAATTAGTGTAATATATATCATATTTATTCATTCAATTCATTTATATAATAAATATTCAATGAAGATCATGTATAACGAGTCGCATCACATCGTGGAGATAGTAGGCCGTACGTACGCACGAGCGATGATATCATTCCCATGATTGTGGAATTTTATTGAAGTGTATGGTGTATAATATTTCAGAATCAATATCACTTTAAAATAATCATATATAGTTATTTCTTCCATCTTTATACCCACCCAATTATGTTAGTGATGAAATAAAAGATTACACCACTGCGTGGAGATGGTAAGCCATACGTACAGACGCATGGTGACTTCATTTTTTCATTGGATGGATAGAAGATAGAATATGGTTGTTTTATACTCATTATAACATATCAGTATACAAGTTATACTGGTGTTATTTCTTAATAATCTAACAACTCATATAAGGGAAGTAGGAGAAGAAATAAGTTTGAAATAATTAGTAATGGATATTACCTCTTCTTCGACACGCCTCCTCTTAACCTCCTCTTTGGGAACTAAAGTGGGTATTTTAAGAATACCAAGACCTTTATTAAGTTTCTAGGGAAGTGGATAAGTGAAATGGTCAGGGTTTGGAGGAATTTGAAATTGTAATATTGGTGTAAAGTGGAGATGGACGAGGGGCCCTTTTATAAGGGATGAGGTTGGCACCTTTGGAAACCTAGAAAATATTAATTTTTAATAAATTCGAACCCCACTTAAAAACCTCCAAATATGACTCAATTTGAAGATGGCATGATAGGGTTGTAATCTCATCAACCAATGGAATTTAGACATGTTTTATGTTTATTTTAAATCTTATCTTTTTGATTTATCCATATTTAATGTATTTAATTTTATTTGTGGTAATAATATTCTAAATTATAAATAGTTATAAATACATACTTATATGTTGCCAATTTCCTATAATTAGATACTCTATAACCATTTCGACCATATAATTTTCAATTTTTAATTTTTAAATAATTTTTTATTTTTAAATAATTTAAAAATAAGTTATTTTTACCAAATAACAAGTATCAATTTTGAAACTATTTATTTATTTGCATTTAAATAAATTCCACACAGAGAATATATTTGAACCAACATATTTAAAAGATTTATAATATGTCATATTCATCTAGAAAATCTGTCTTCAACACTAATTAGTCATATAATATTAATTTTAATATTTTTTAAACCATTTATTTGATATTTCAATCAATAAAATAATTTCTACATTACTATTGTGTCCACATTATTGATAATTATTTAATCCCTAAAAATTATTAAGAAATTCTCATGATGTATATATTTTTATTATCATTCCGTAGACAATTTATATATTATTTTTTATGATATTTATAACTAAATTAAAATTTTTAGGCTTATAAGATATAAGAGAGTGACATGTTGTCACTTTCTTTGGTTTTAATAATAAATATATCATTATCATGGAGAAAATTCCATTAAATGAATCTATTCTGACCCTTATATGATATGGGTCAACTTTTATTCATCCAATAGAATTTTGGTAGGTGTTATGTTAATTTTATAATCTTATTTTTACCCTTAATTACCTGATTTTCCTTTATCTATGGTAAATAAAATTTACCGTATTTACTATTCATAATGGAAAAATATAAAAAGTATCCTTTTAACATAATTTGTACCTAATGATTCCAAATATGGAATCCATTTTTCCAAATCAATACACAGAAGTTGCAGTATTTAATTTAAAAATAATCCCGCTGTTGAGAAAATGGGTTTTAAAAGATAAAACATGTGAAAATATTGAAATATTTTTACCTATGAATTCAATGTAAAATTAATTATAAATACATATATTATATTAAATGGTAAAAATATATTATTTTTATACATTAAAATCAATAAATATTATAATTTAACCATGTAAATTATCTCAATGAAAAAAGTTGTTTTTAACAAAAATTTAGCGTTTTTTAATATTCATCAAAATATGAAAGTTAACAGAAATGTATAAAAAATTTATCCAATGTAAATATTTATATCCTTATTACAATGAATAATTTTATTTTGTCTAATTTTACATATAAATGTGTCAAAATTAGATTTAAATTGGGGTTTTCATCAAAAGGCGACAAAACTGCATTTTTGGGAAAATACTTATTTAACCTGAAAAATTAATTTGGTTCTCATACCATATTCTAGTATTTTTTTAAGATGAATTATTTTGTAATAAAATAAAAAATATAGTTAATACTATTCATGACGGCTAGTTCATAACAAAATATCATTTCTTAGTGGAACTCAGTATTGCGTACAACACACGCTATCGAGGAAGGTCGCTCTTGCGCGTCACAGAATCCAAGAATAGTGTTTGCATATAATTAATGCTAATACGGTTTTGGGTATAGTGCAAGGTACTCTTCGTGAAGTGTACAACATAGGAAATCATAGATATTAGAAATAATATTTCTGATAAAATCTTGGTGTGTTACACTATACCCCCCTTAATATGAATTTCTCCCTCGAAATTCATCACGGTTGTAAATCATTTACTAAATGAATGTTTCTTTCATAGAAACCCACGTCGTAAAAATTAATAATAAAAATGAATTTTAAAAAGGAAAGTTATAAACATAATGGTCACCCAATGTAACTCAACACTGGGTTTCCACATAGAAAAATATAGGTGAAAATATGGATATGGAAGAGAAATCTAACCATCATGTTCTAATGAAGAGTGGTAGATAACATAGATATGAAAAAACCAACAGTCACAAAGTCATAAATTTGTGATGATCTAAGGTACCATCTGATTCATCGGATATGAGAGTACTAGGACAACATTTTTGGTCTTCATGATCATTTCCCTAACGTTGATGAATTTTTTACATAAGGAGAAATACTTACTTGATTTCAGTGTAATATCATCGTTGGTCATTCCATGAACAATTCCATGTTAATATCTTTTTTAATGAAATGAATTTTAATTTTTCCTTCTTGAAATGTTAGCAGATCATGTGATTGAATGATAGGTTATTCCATCTTTCTCAAAAAGTTAGAAAAAATTATTAAATATACATAAGTCCATCCATGGTGAGATTAACCATATATGATTCAAAAAATGGAATTATACATCAAAAATTATACCGCTTAATAAAATAAAATTAATTTCAACAAACCAGGGACTTCCTTTAGGCTAGTGGTAGGGGATAAAGTCTTGTTGCACTTCAGTTGTGTGTTTGATTCTCGTATCCTTGTCTGAAATGATGGGATGTCTTTCTTCCTACGAGTTTTCTTTTTTCAAAAACTATACTATAATAATATAAAAAAGTTATTTCCTTAATCAATACTATCTGTTGTCCAATTTAATCCAGTCCAATATTTAGGCTTATCTAAAATACTTAAGTCCAATATGATAGTATAAGGAAAAATATTACTAGAGAGGTCATCTTACAAGCATGAAAATTGTAACATCCCAGGTAAATAAAGAATAAAACATTTTCATATTTATTAATATTTTTGAAGTAAATATTAATTTTACCTTAAAGGGGTTTCTATGTTCGATAGCGTACACGATAGGCAACAAAGCGTTTCTTTGAAATCTTACGTTGCACACTAATAATTAAATAATATTATTTTAAATGGTAGTTAACACTTAGCCATTGTATTAGAGGGAATGAATAGAAATAACTAAAATATGATTATATATGTTTTTTAAATGTTTTTACATTTATCCAATAAAGGATAAAGGCTTAAAATATGAAAAGAATTCAATTTTAGGCATATATAATCTAATATTCACTAAAGGTCCACTTATCACCTTTTGATGGCGAACTGTCATTAAATATAGTTTTTGTCACTCTTATACATTCTATTGGACAAAATAAAATTCTTCTTTAGAATCGGGATATCAACATTTACTTTGTGTAAATTTTTGGTATTTTTCCGATAAAGTTCATTTTTTAATGAATAGTGAAAAATGTTGTATTTTAATTCAAAACCTCTTTTTAATCTAATTTTTCTGTATGATTAGATTATATTTTGAATTGGTTTTAAAGTGAAATTAGAGTATATATTTACCATTTAATCCAATAGTGGTCGTTGGAAATAATTTCACTTTGAAATTGGACTTAAACTAGTGTCAATCTTTTGATATATATTATTTCATAAAAACACGCTATTTGTTCTGACAGTGGGAATTAATTATTAAATTAATAAATTTAACTTATATGATTTTAATATTGTAAAATAGACATCATTTTTTAATTCGTAATATCAAATATAGCTTAGGGTGATGTTTTGGTAATTTTCTGAAAAACTTCAATTTTTAATGAATAGTGAAACCACTAAGTGGTACTTAAAAAACCGATTTTTCGTTTAAATGAAATTTTACCACCTCTGTGTTTTGAATTTCCAAAATCTGACATACATGGTTGTCATTAAGAAGTAAAATTTGGTTCAATAGGATTAAAATAATTTTTTGGTGAATAGTAACTTTTAAGTTTTTAATCGCGATTAGAGATAATTAGTGTAGTTTAAGGAAAAAATAATGTTTTAATAATATGAAATGACCATGACACATGTCCTACCCTTATTCGATGTGTCATGGCCGACCAAGAAAATCCATGGGTCAACATGGGGACCCCATGGAGCCACTTTGGTAGGAAAATGACATTGATAAATTTTTATTTAATGTTAAAATGAAAATGTCACAAGCATGTGTTGTTTTACTAAAACAATTTTACATGGGGTTATAGAAGTCCTATTTTTTACTATAAATATTCATTAGAAACCTAAAAATATTTAATACATCATGATATTTTTTTTATAATTTTTAGACATTAAATAAATTAAATTATTTATGACACCATGATGATGCAACGATTACCTCATTATTTAACGATTTAAATAAAATGAAAA
The DNA here is from genome assembly GCA_963277665.1 of Viscum album. Classification (NCBI taxonomy): domain Eukaryota; kingdom Viridiplantae; phylum Streptophyta; class Magnoliopsida; order Santalales; family Viscaceae; genus Viscum; species Viscum album. The sequence goes on along the minus strand of OY728152.1, from coordinate 1,473,948,409 downwards.
TATAATGTAAACTCTATGCCCTACACTTGTCAAAAACCGATTGGATGGGAGGATTTCTAACTCTGATCACCTTATCATCTAAATATATAATTTTTGGACCTTTAAAATCCGAAAATCATTTTATAATAAAGTAACCTTTTAGAACTTTCCAAGAGTGCCCCTCCTCTCCACTTATAAAAGGTCCCCACCTCTACCACCTTACCCACACCTCTGATGCCTTTGGTTCGGCCAACACCTGCCCATTTTGTCTCTCCAAATCCCTCTCTTACTCCTAGAAGCCTCACTTTGGGTAGAAGTCTTTCTAAGGAGGCCTTTGAGCTCAAATCAAAGAGCGTTACCCGATTTAAAGGTAGTGTCTTCTCTTGTGTTCTTATGTTTTATTTTTCTTCTCCAACCCCCTAAAATCCTTTTATTCCTTTCTTTTGTAACAAAACCAGTGTCTTAAATATATTAGGATGTTTTTATGATAATTATTAGAGCTACACTTACACACACCTTCATCTAATGGTTAAAGAGCATACTGTTTCCGTGGATGACGAATTTCTGCCTCACGAAACGATGATTGTTCAGTATTCTTCTAACAACTTCAAAGGTGGAAATTAAGATGAAACTATATTTATATATGATATATATTAAATTTATGTTTTCCTTATGTTTCTGTATTTTTCATTTTTGGAATACCTTTACGGTTTCCATTGTGGGTAAACACGATAATTTCATTTTAGGAAGTGCAGACTACCGCCCCCTCAAAGTGATTTGATTCATTAATGCCATATGTGGGACATATAAAGGATTGAGTTAATGTTATTATATATTATTTTATACTATAATTATAATATTCCCTTATATAATTATAATTTCACTCCATTAAATATGAAATAGAAATGAAAGTAGCGTTCATGAATACGTACGGCTTACCGTCTCCATGAACGGTGCATTTCATTTCGTACCTCTAAATGTTATGTAATATTATAAATGAATGCATATAATGGATATATATTATATATATGATATCTACATCATGAATATAATTCTGGATATAATGGATATTTTACCACATGAACAACTTGTAATTATAAAGAGTTTATTTTTGACTCAAGTACCAATGATCAACAAAACAACCATTATTAACATAAATAATTACATAGTGTTCATGACATGGTAATAAGTGATATAAAAGGAATAATGAACTTGATAAAGGTTCTAAAGCAAGTAGAAATTATCTCAAGTTAATTATTGAGGAGGTTAAAGAACCATCGAGTCAAGTCGGACACGAGGTAAGGGACATCGTCTTAATATCCTTTCATTGAGGAATATTTTGTTTTATACAAAACATTCTTTTATATGGTGTATAAAACCCTTTGAATTTTACGTTTATTCAGGAGGAATATTTTTATACAAAGCGTTTACTAAATGACAAAAGGGAATGTTTTTTTTGTCATACGTGTACGGTGACAATGACTTCTCCGCCGTTGTGACCATTATTTGAGTTTCGGCTTCCTCTACAAGCCATAACTTTTTTTGAATGAAAAATAAAGACCATGTTTTACTTTTATTTTATTTTGGTATTGAAAATGGTTTACATAATTTTTTTATATCAATGTTTTGTATTGATATCTTGTGATTGAAAAGTGGAAATGTTATGTTTCCTTTATGCATATTTTATGTGATACGATTATGTTATGGTTCTTGGGCATTGTTATGAAGACAGGTGGTTCCGTGATAAACTAAGGGTGGGTGAGCCCGATATAGCTCTCAAATGCATTGGGTAACACGAAGGAGTTAAACGTTAAGGTTTCTCTGAAGAGATTTAGGGAATATACTGTGATGGGTATTCCAAACATAACCATGAGGGTTACTCCCTACGTAAGAATGTTATAAATGCCTCAAGTCACCTTTATGTCTTATGATTTCAACGATTTATTCATGATTTAATGAGGTATGTGATTATGTTTTATGAGTAAAGTATGATTCCATGCATGGACTAATGTTTTCATTTAGTACTTTTATATCCCTTACTTAGATTTTTATGCTCATCCCATGTTTTTGAAATGTTTTTCATAGGTCAAGGGAAAGGTACATAATGTGGTGATAGTGTCAAGGAAGTGTCAAAAAATAATACATGTTTTATTTGAAATATGATTTCGTTGATGGGAAAAATGATTACTATATTTTATGTAACCACTTTTTTTAAATGTTGAATGTAATGCATGTTTTATGACCTAATTCTCTAAAACTCTAAAGCTGAAAAGATAATCAACGTGTATTCTTGAAGTAACTCAAGATTATGTAATGTTTAAGGCTGGGGCCTTATATAAATACCCTCATTTATCCCCCATATATTATAAAATACGTCATGTTGGTCACATTCCAGACATGTGAATTCCTTAATCAAATATTCTCTTGAAACATGAGTTACCATAGAACATTAGGGAAAACATGAATGTTGTCTAAATTTAACTCTTTACACATACCAAAATCCCAAAATTTCAATATACTATATCCATGATGTCACTTTGTCCTTATATCAGTCATGAGATCATTAATACTATCAAAAATATTATTTTTCTTCTTATCCCTTCATTATGCACATATCATCTACTTTCCAAAAATATTAAAATAACTTTTCATGGTTACTGGTACAATATTCTTATGGAAAACCACAATGGACCAATACATAGATATTCCAATATACCATAAAAGTGCCTCAAAAACATTATTCTTGAATACAAATACATAAACACTTCAATCTATCCTCTTCAGTTATTATCATGGAATAAGACCTTCCATGATTTAGAGGTAACCTCTTAGGTCCGGGAATTGAGTTGGGTAATTCCCATGTTCTCCACTGATAAGACATTGAACTCCATAACATTATTTCACTCTATGACCCTTCTCCCCACACAGAAAACATCATCCCCTCCATTTTATGTATTCATCAAGGGTCTTCTTCCCTTATTTAGAAATATCAATCTTCCTTTCTTGATGCTCCTCACCAGGAGAACATGCATAAAATTCCATCTTCATCTTTTTTGATGAATTAGAAATACAACTAATGTTCACCTTGTTAATCGTATATTGCGATGACGGATTCGACATAATCACAATATCATTATTTCTAGGCATTAAACAATTTTTTTGATCATAGTCACCAATTTGTCCATTGGATTCAATGTTGACCCAATTCTTTCTTGTTCCCTCCATTGACTAAAACCAAAAACCATGGTGTAAGAAATAGTTAAAATAACGAGGAACCACATAATCATAAAAAGTATAACTTAACAAACATTTATTAAACTAGGACACATTATGTTCACCCTAGGTTATTCATTATCGTCTACATAATTCTAGGATGGTAACATATAGTTATACTAAACATTAGGTACATCCCTAGAAATACCTTAGAAATATCTCTTGGGATCTCACTAAAGTTTTCGCATCCTAGTTTCCAATGGTAAACTAATCCTTTTATCTGATACCAATTGTAGAGACCCAAATCTTGACATACATAGAAATTACATTACTTTTTCGGAATATTTAATACATAACAAAAATAGACACCTAAGGACTGTAATAGTTTAGTGTCTTTGAAACTCGGAACATAATCTTCTAATCCTGGTGAACGATCATTAACATCTCCCGTAAAGATCTTCCCCTTTTGTTTCCTTACCTAAAATCTTTCTTTATATCCTGGGGAAAATAAAACATAAAAAGGGTGAGCTTAAATTCTTAGTAAAGGTAAACAAAGAGAACATAAAACTATCCATAAACATTTGAATATAAAAACATGAACATAAAATATAATCATCAAAATCTTGGGCAATGACATAAAACATGGCAGTACACAAGGAATAGATCATAGAGGAACATTTATCATAATAAAGTACCATGGGGATAAACATATAATTATGGAAAACCATTAATCACATGTTATGATTTGTATAGTAGCCAAGGAATTACTACCAAGACCATCATAGTGGACAAAGTCCATTACTGAACCAGGTTTACTTGTCATTCTGTCCCTGTATTACTAAACTAGATTCACATGCATTTTATCCATGTCTATCTCATAAGATATAAATCTTTACCAAATGCATTGGAGGGAGATATAGGTCCCACCCATCTCATTTTGAAATCATAATTATGTGTGCTACAAAATAATCATAAATCATTCATCATAACCCAAAGAATAAAATGGGATTCATAAACATCATCCCATCATGACATAATCCATATAATACAAATGGATAAAATTTCATCAAAAGAAAAATAAAACCATGTATATAATAGAGAAATTATACTTGAAACATAAACATACTAAATAATTTCATCTTAGATGGAAAATAGTTTTAATAAAATACTAGAAATGAATTTTTGAGAAAAATATTCTTTCTTCCTTAAAATAATTTTCTTTTCATAAAATGCCCTGAAATTTTAAAGAAAATGATTTTTTTAAAATAATCACGAAATCTTGTAGAGGAAGCTTCCTGAAAATTAGGAATTATGATACCATAAAAATCCATTCACTCCGTATAAGTTAAAAAAACATTCTCCTCATACTTTTTTTGGAAAAGTATTTTTAGATCCTAGTATGGTAAACAAAAGAAAGATTCCTTCCATAACACAATGTAATAGTAAAATAGGGGTAAAAATGACTTTAAACGTACATGAAGGAATATTTAACACTTTATGAAAAACATTTCTATAGAAGTGGATGAAATATATAACCCCAGTAAACACTTACGTATAAGCAATCTCAAATAAAAAAGAGATTTGCAAAATTATCCCTTACCTTTGGTCCGATATGCATTGTACGTATCTGAAAAACCTGTATAATTATTTAAATAATTTCATTTAATTATTAAAGAATCATATTCATTTTTATTATATCATATATGGTCATGTTATTATCTTATTAATAATAAAATTTCATTGTTACATTTTATTCGGGTGTTCATTGCTTTATGTTCTTATGCATGTTTTGTCAAATAAATTATTATTCCCCTTTTTAGGTTAAAGATACATCAATTAAATAATTTTATCAGTGTAATATATATCATATTCATTAATTAAATTCATTTATATAATAAATACTCAATGAAGATCATCTAGAACGAGTCACATTACATCGTGGAGACGGTAGGCCGTACGTACCCACGAGCTATGATATCATTCCCATGATTGTGGAATTTTATTGATGTGTATGGTGTATAATATTTCAGAATCAATATCACTTTACAATAATCATATATAGTTATTTCATCCATACTTATACCCATCCATGTATATTAGTGATGAAATAAATGATTACCCATGGCGTGGATACACTAAGTCGTATGTACGGATGTGTGGTGATTTCATTTTTTCATATGATAGATAAAAGATAGAATATGGTTATTTAATATTCATAATAACATATCAGTATACATTTTATACTTTATTTATTACTTAATAATGAAAAAACTCATATATAGAGTGTAGGAGAAGAAATAAGTTTGAAGGAATCGGTAAAGGATATTACCTCTTCTTCGACGCGCCTCCTCTGAACCTCCTCTTAGGGCACTAAAGTAGGTCTTTTATGAAAACCAGGACCTATAGTAGATTTCTAGGTATGTGGATAAGTGAAATTGTCAGGAATTGGACGAATTTTAAATTGTAAAATTGGTGTGAAGTGGAGATGGATGAGGTGTCCTTTTATAAGGGATTAGGGTGGCACATTTGGAAACCTAGAAAATATTAATTTATAATAAATTCAAAACCCACATAAAAACCACAAAAAATGACTCAATTATAAGATGAAATGGTATATGGTTGTAATATCATCAACTAATGACATTTAGACATGTTTTAAGTTTATTTTAAATCTTATCATTTTGATTTATCTTTATTTAATATATTTAATTTTATTTGTGGTAATAATATTCTAAATTTTAAATTGTTATAAATACATACATTTTTGGTGTCAATTTCACATAATATAATATTTAATAAATTCGTAGAACATATTATTTTAAATTTTTTATTTTTAAATATTTTTTGTGCTTTATAAATAATTTAATAATATGTTATTTTTACAAAATATCAATAGTGTCAATTTTGACACTATTTATTTATTTTCCTATAAATAAATTCCACAGAGAGAATATATTTGAACCAACATATTTAATAGATTCCTAATATGTCATATTCTTCTTGAAATTTTTTTGAGAACATTAATTAGATCATATAATATTTATTTTAATATTTTTAAAACCATTTATTTGATATTTCCATCAATAAAATAATTTCTACATCATTATTGTGTCATCATTAGTGATAATTATTTAATCCCTAAAAACTCTAAATAAAATCTCATGATGTATATAATTTTATTATCTTTCTGTAAACTATTTATATTCGATGTTTTATGAAGTCTATAACTAAATTAAAATTATTAATCCTATAAGATATAAGAGAGTGACATGTTGTCACTTTCTTTGGTTTTAATAATAATTATATCATTTTCATTATCAAAAGACCATGAAACGAATCTATTTTGACCCTTAGGTGATATGGGTCGATATTTATTCATCCAAATTAATTTTGGAAGGTGTTATGGTAATTTTATAATCTTATTTTTACCCTTAATTACCTGATTTACCATTAACTATAGTCAATAAAATTTACCGTATTTACTATTCATAATGCCAAAAAATAAAAAGTAGCCTATTAACATAATTTGGAACAACTAATTATAAATATGGAATCCATTTTTCAAAAGTAAATACATATAAGCTGTAGTATTTAATTTAAAATTAATCCCGCTGTTGAGAAAACGAGTTTTAAAAGGTAAAACATTGCAAATGATTGAAAAGTTTTTACCTATGAATTCAATGTAAAATTAATGATAATGACTTATATAATATTAACTGGTCAAAATATATTCTATTTATACATTAAAACCATTCAATATTATAATTTAACCATATAAATTATCTAGATGAAAAAAGTTGTTTTTAAGATAAAATTAGTGTATTTTTACTACTCATCAAAATATGAATGTTAACAAAAAAATATAAAAAATTTATCCAAAGTAAATTTTTAAATCATTATTGAAATGAATAATTTTATTTTGTCTAACTGAACTTATAAATGCCTCAGAAACTAGATTTAAAGAGGGTGTTCCATCAAAAGGTGGCAAAACTGCATTTTTAAAAAAATATTTATTTTACTCAAAAAATTTATTTTGTTCTCATACCATGTTATAAAATATTTGTAAGATGAATTATTATGTAATAAAATTCAAAATTTAGTTAATACTATTCATAACGGCTAGTTCATAATAATATATCATTGCTTAGTGGAACTCGGTATTCCGCACAACACACGCTATCAAGGAAGGTCTCTCTTGCGTGTAACACAAGCCAAGAATAGTGTTTGCTTATACTTCAAGATAATATGATGTTTCATATATCACAAGATACTTATGGTTTAGTGTAAAACACAATACATCCATGAAATTAAAAATAATATTTCTCATAAAATCTTAGGGCGTTACATTCTACCCCCCTTAAAATGAATTTCGCCCGAAAAATTCGTCGGGGTTATAAATCATTTACTACAAGAAATTTTCATTCATAGAAACCCATATCATTAAAATTATTAATAAATATTCATTTTAAAAAGTAATGTTATAAACACAATAGTCACCCAAAGTAACTCAGCACTGGGTTTCCACATAAAAGAATATCGGTGAAAATATGGATATGGAATTGAAATCTGACCATCATGTTCTAATGAAGAGTGGTAGAAAACATAGCTATGAAAAAGACAACAATCACAAAGTCATAAATTTGTGATGATCTAAGGTATCATCTGAATATTCAGATATGAGAGTACTAGGACAACATTTTTGGTTTTCAAGATCATTTCCCTAATGTTGATGAATTTTTACATAAGGAGAAATACTTTCTTGATTATAGTGTAATACCATCATTGGACATTCCATGAACAATTCCATATTCATCTCTTATTTAATGAAATGAAGTTGAATGTTTCCTTCTTCAAATGCTTGCAGATCATGCGATTGAATGATAGGTTATTCCATTTGTCTCAAAAAGTTATAAGAAGTTATTAAATATACATAAGTCTATATATGGTTAGATTAAACATATATGATTAAAAAATGGACTTATAATTCAACTATTATACCAATTAATAAATTAAAACTAATTTCTACTAACCAGGGACTTCATATAGGCTAGTGGTAGGCGATAAAGGCTTGTCGCACTTCGGTTATGGATTCGATTCCCATATCCTTTTCTGACACGATGTGTTGTCTTTCCTCTTATGGGTTGTCCTTTTTCTAAAACTGTACTATAATAATATCAAAAATTTATAGCCTTAATCAATACTATTTGATGTCCAACTCAATCCATTCCAACCTTTAGGCATATAAAAAATACTTATGTCCAATCTCACAGTATAATGAAAAAGATAACTAAAGAGGTCATTTACAAAGCATGTAAATACCATCATTTATCCCCCATATATCATAAAATATATATTGTTGGTCACATTCCAGACATCTAAATTTCTTATTCATGTATTCTCCTGAAACATTAGTTACCATATAACCTTAGTTAAAACATGAATGTTGTCATAAGTTAACACTTTCCACATACCAAAATCCCAAAATTTCCATATACTCAAACCACGATTTCACTATGTCCATATATCAGTAATGAGCTCATTAATACTATAAAACATATTATTTTCTCCTTATCCCTTCATTATGTGCTTATCATCTACTTTACAAATATATTTCAATCACTTTTCATGGTTATCGGTACCATGTTATTATGGAAAACCACAATGAACCAATACATAGTTATTCCAATATACCATAAAAGTACCTCAACAACATTATTCTTGTATACCAATACATAAACACTTCAATCCATCATCTTCAGTTATTATCATTGAATAATTCCTTCCTTGATTTAGAAGTAACCTCTTAGATTAGGGCATTGAGTTGTGTAATGCCTTTGTCCTCCACAGATAAGACATTGAACTCCATAACAGTCTGTCACTCTATGAACCTTCGCTCCACACAAATAACATATTCCCCTCCTTTTGATGTATTCAACAAGGGTCTTCTTCCCTTCATTTGAAATCTCAATCTTCCTTTTTCTATGCTCCTCACCATTAGAACATGCATAAAATTCCATCTTCCTCCTATTTGATGAATTATGAATACCATTAAAGTTCACCTTGTTAATCATATATCATGATAAAGGATTCAGCATAATCATAATATCTTTCTTTCTAGGCATTACACAATTTTGTTTCTCATAGTCACCAATTTTTCCATTGGATTCAATGTTGACCCAATTCCTTCTGGTTCCCTCCATTGACAAAAACCAAAGACCATGGTGTAAGAAACAGTTAAAATAACAAGGAACCACATAATCATAAAAAGTATTACTTATCACACATTCTTTAATCCAGGACACCTTAGGTTCACCCTAGGTTATTCATGATCGTCAACATAATTCGAGGATTGTAACCTATAGTTATACTAAACTGTAGGGACATCCCTAGGCATACCTTAGAAATATCTCTATGGATCTCACTAAAGTTTTCGCATCACAGTTTCCAAAGGATAACTATTCCTTCACTCTGATACCAACAATAGATACCCAAATCTTGACATAAATAGAAATTACATTACTTTTGCAGAATACTTAATACATAAAAAAAATAGAAACCTATGGACCATAATAGTTTAGTTTCTTTGGAAACTCGGAACCTAATCTTCTAATCATGGTGAAAGATCTTCAACATCTCCCATAAAGATCTTCCCCTTTTGTTTCCTTACCAAAAACCTTTCTTTATATCCTGGTGAAAATAAAAACATAAAAATGGTGATCTCAAAGGCTCAGTAAGGGTAAAAATGGAGAACATAAAACAATCCATAAACCTTTTAACGTAAAAACATGAACATAAAATATAAACATCAAAATCATGGGAAATGAAATCAAACATGGCAGTACACAAGTAATAGATCATAAAGGAACATTTATCATGATAAATTAGCATGGGGATAAATTTTTTACTGTGTAAAACAATTAATCACATGTTATGATTTCCATAATAGTAATGGAATTACTTCCAAGACCATCATAGTGGACAAAGTCCATTACTGAACTGGGTTTACATGTCGTTCCAGCCTTGTATTACTGAACCAGATTCACTTTCCGATCCAGCCATGTCTATATCATGAGATATAAATCTGTACCCAATGCATTTATATGATATATAGGTCCCACACATCTCATATTGAAATCATTATTACGTGTGCCACAAAATAATCAGAAATCATTCATCATAAATCAAAGAATAAAATGTGATTCATAAACATCATCCCATCATGACATAATCCATATAAAACAAATGGATAACATTCCATCATAAGAAAAATCAAACCATGTAAATAATAGAGGCATTATACTTGAAACATAAACATACTAAATAATGTCATCTTAGATGGAAAATAGTTTTAATAAAACACATGAAATTAATTCTTGAGGAAAATATCCTTTCTTCTTTAAAATAATTTTCTTTTCACAAATTGCCTTGAAATTTTAAAAGAAAATGTTTTTGTTGAAAATAATCATGAAATCTTGTAGAGGAAGAATCATGAAAATTAGGCATTATGAAATGGTAAAAATCCTTTCATGGCGTATAAGTAAAAAAACATTCTCCTCGTACTTTTTCCAAAAAAGTCAAAAAGTTCCTCATATTGTAAACAAAAGAAAGATTCCTTCCATAAAACATTCTTAAAGTAAAATAGGTGTAAAAATGACTATAAACATACATGGAATAATATTAAACACTTTATTAAAAACATTTTTATGGTTAATGATGAAAAATATATCCCTAGTAAATACTTACGTATAATCAATCTCGGATAAAAATGAGATTTGAAAAATTATCCCTCACCTTAGGTCCGATAAGCTTTGTACATATCTGAACCTCCAGTATAAAGATTTAAATAATGAAATTGAATTATTCCAGAATCACATTAATTTTTATTATGTCATATATGGTCATATAATTATCCTCTTATTAGTAATATTTCATTGCTACTTGTTATTCGGGTGTTCATTTCTTTATGTTCTTATACGTGTTTTGTCGAATAAATTCTTATTACTCTTTATAGGTTATAGATACATAATTTAAATAATGGTATTAGTGTAATATATAACATATGTTTTCTTTCAATTCATTTATATAATAAATATTCAATGAAGATCATGTAGAACGAGTCACATCACATCGTGGAGACGGTAGGCCGTACGTACACACGAGCGACGATATCATTCCTATGATTATGGAATTGTATTAATGTTTATGGTGTATAATATTTCAGAATCAATATCACTTTACAATAATCATATATAGTTATTTCTTCCATCCTTATACACATCCAAGTATGTTAGTTATGAAATAAAAGATTACACCACGGTGTGGAGATGGTAAGCTGTATGTATGGATGCGTGGTGATTTCATTTTTTCATAGGATGGATAAAAGATAGAATATGGTTGTTTTATATTTATAATAACATATCAGTATTAATTTTATACTGGACTTATTACTTAATAATTAAAAAACTTATATAGAGGATGTAGGAGAAGAACTAAGTTTGAGGGAATCGGTAAAGGATATTACCTCCTCTTCGACGTGCCTCCTCTTAACCTCCTCTTAGGGCACTAAAGTTCATTTTTAAAGAAGACCACGACCTCTAGTAGGTTTATATGGAAGTTTATAAGTGAAATGGGTAGGGTTTGGATTAATTTGAAAACTCAAAATTGGTGTGAAGTGGAGAGGGACGAGGTGCGCTTTTATGAGGGAGGAAGGGGCACCTTTGGAAACCTAAAAAATAGTAATTTATAATAAATTAAAACCCCTCGTAAAAATTAAAAAAATGACTCAATTAGAATCTGATAAGAGATAGGGTTGTAATCTCATCATACAATGAAATTTATACATGTTTTCTGTATATTTTAAATAATATCATTTTGATTTATCCTTATTTAATCTATTTTATTTTATTTGTTATAATAATATTCAAAATTTTAAATTGTTATAAATACATTCTTATATGTTGTCAATTTCCAATAATTGGATAATTTATAACCCTTTAGACCATATAATTTTCAATTTGTAATTTTTAAATATTTTTTTTTGATTTTTAAATAATTTAATAATCTTTTATTTTTACAAAATAACAATAGTGTCAATTTTGACACTTTTCATTTATTTTCATTTAAATAAAATATGCACAGAGAATATATTCGAACCAACATATTTAATAGATTAAGAATATGTCACGTTCATCTGGAAAATTTGTGGAGAACAATAAGTCGTTCATATAATATTTATTTTAATATTTTTATAACCATTTATTTGATATTTAAATCAATAAAATAATTTCTTCATCACTATTGTGTCATCATTAAGGATATTTGTTTAATCTCTAAAAGATCTAAATAAATTATCATGATGTAGATAATTTTATTATATTTCTTTATACTATTTATATTTGATTTTTTATGAAGTTTATCATTAAATTAAAATTATTACACGTATAAGATATAAGTGAGTGACATGTTGTCACTTTCTTTGGTTTTAATAATAATTATATCCTTTTCATGGTCAAAAGTCCATGAAACGAATATATTCTGACCCTTAGGTGATATGGGTCGACTTTTATTCATCCAATAGAATTTTGGCAGGAGTTATGTTAATTTTATAATCTTATTTTTACCCTTAATTACCGGATTTACATTTAACTATGGTAAATAAAATTTACCGTATTTACTATTCAAAATGCCAAAAACTAAAACGTTTCCTTTTAAAATAATTTGGACTTACTAATTCCTAATATGGAATCCATTTTTCCAAATTAAATACATATAAGTTGTAGTATTAAATTTAAAATTAATCCTACTGTTGAGAAAACGAGTTTTAAAAGATAAAACATTGCAAATGATTGAAATGTTTTTACCTATGAATTCAATGTAAAATTAATAATAATGAATTGTATTATATTAAATGGTAAAAATATATTCTATTAATACATTTAAACTATTCAATATTATAATTTAAACTTATAAATAATTTTTATGAAAAAAGATGTTTATTAGATAAATTTAGCGTATTTTTACTATTAATCAAAACATGAAAGTTAACAGAAAAATATAAAAAATTTATCCACAATAAATTTTTATATCCTTATTGAAATGAATAATTTTATTTTGTCTAATTGAACTTATAAATGTGTCAAAAACTAGATTTAATGTGGGTGTGCCATCAAAAGCCGTAAAACTACATTTTTTTAAAAAATAGTTATTTTACCCAAAAAGATTATATTGTTGTCATACCATGTTCTAGAATATTTGTAAGATGAATTATTATGTAATAAATTTCAAAATATAGTTAATACTATTCATAACAGCTAGTTTATAACAATATGTCATTGCTTAGTGGAACTCCGTATTGCGTACAACATACGCTATCGAGGAAGGTCGCTCTTGCGTGCAACACAAGACATGAATAGTGTTTGTGTATACTTCAAGCTAATACGGTGTTGCGTATAGTGCAATCTACTCTTTGTGTAGCGTTCAACACAAGACATCAAAGAAATTAAAAATAATATTTCTCATAAAATATTGTGGTTTTACACCCTTTGTATTTGATTTAAACCATAAACAAATTGAACCGAAAACATAATGTCTAACATACAATAACTACATTATAGAAAACAAATAATCATAAATATTTATAACTTGATTTCCATTGATTTTTCAGATTCATATAAACTAAGTATTACATTTTTACAAAAGAGTGTTCTATATGTCTTACTATTTTATCCTACATGTTTTTTCAATAAATCAATTATATACTTTACTTAGTTCAAAACATTTCCAAATTCCTTTTGATAAATTTGAAAACTAAGAAAAAGACTCAGTTCTCCAATCATACTCATTTCAAATTCCTTCATCATATGATTTGATAAGTCATTACAAAGAAACATATTAGTTGAATGAAAAATAATTTCACCTATATAGATTTTTACAAATAAATTAGCTGAACTTGAATTTTTTTATAAAAAGTGTATAATATTCCAATCCTACTAAAAAACATTTTTCAAAAGAAAATAACATAAATTTTCATACCAATATATTGGATCATGATTCAATACATATATATTATTTGTATATTTGAAATATAATTTGGTATATAAGGGTTTTATAAATAAATAGGCTGTTTAACATAGTCATTTACATTAAATTAATATTTTAAAGAGTAGAATTTACATTCATCTCATATAATTAATAGTCCAACTAGTTTAAAAGACTATTAAGATTCTAATTTATTCTATTATAGAAACCAAATTTAAATTTTCCTCTTAATATATTATTTACTTCAAGTTGAAATCATTATAAACTAGACTAAACTTATACATAGTGATTATACATTGACCATATTTATTATATATAAATACCCATTTGGTTCCAATCACGGGATGGTTTGAGGGCCAGTAAACTAATTCCCAAACATTAATTTTCTGACACTAGTTTAGTTCTTCGTACATATCTATCATCAATCCATCTTATTATAATGGTTCTTAAATTGATTTAGGTTATAATTGGGGGAGAATGGTAGAGAACTCATCATGGTTTCATATATTCCTTTCAGTCTTAGCACCATTATCAACATATCCTATAAAAATATCAGAAGGATTTACCTTTATAGTTTAAGGACATCTGGGTAAGACACATTTAGGTTCATCAATTTCATTTTATTATGAACTAAAATTATTCTGTTTAAATTATAATTTGAATTAAAATAAATCTTTAGTGTATTAAAGTCATACATTATACAATGAATCAGTGACATCATCTGTTTGATTTATTTGTAATCAGATGTCTCACTTTTATCAAAAAACACATGAATTGATTCATCAATTATATTTGAATTTTTTTAAAACACTATTAAATCTTTATAAGTAAAAAAATAAAATATAAATATTTTTTTACGAGACTTTAGATCAAACCTACCAAGTCGTTCCTCGATGATCAAGCTAAAAATATTGCATAAAAAATATTTTGGTTTCTCACATGATGTTTTTGGTTAGTATATAATTCAAAGGGTGTCTTTTTGAGAGAATGTATGGTTAAAAATATATTTTTTTATAGAAAACATTATGAATACATTATTCCATAAATGTGGAGTAAGTCTATTTTCACTCAATATTTTTTTCTAGTTCTTAAATAGTTCGATTTATTATATAACACATTCCATCATATTGAGGTGTTATTAGAGTGGAGAAGGTATATGTAATAAAAATATTTGAGAAAAAAATTTATATTCCTAATTATAAAAGTATACTTAATTTTCACATATAAAAGATATTATTTTGAATTTTTATTAATTTGGAAAATGATTTAAAAACTCATAGAAAAAAATTCACTTTTAATTTTTAGAAAATAATTCAAGGTAAATATTAGAAAATTATCAACAAAATACAAAATAATAATTATCTGAAAACTTATTCTACCATTAATGGAAAAATATATCCTTTTGGACATGTTTTAATTGTTTATATGTTGAAATCCAGTGGAAATATATAAAAATTATTATTGTTACATTAAAATTTGAAATGAATGAAAAATTATATTCTCATTAAACTTATGACTATGAAGATATAAAACTAAATTTTTCTTAGATAACATTGATTATGAAAATGTATATCAATGTCAAAGTCTTCTAAACCATATCCATTATTCATTTATTCATATAAATATACAATTCACTTTCTGTTGACATAAGGTACAAATTTTGAAAGTACAAACATTTTCATTTCTAGGTTCTCTCATCATAAGTAATATATCTTTTAAAATAAAGCATTAATTGTTGTAAAGAAATAAAAATATGTTATCAAAATGTTGTGAAATTATTATTAGATAGTGCATTATCAACTGAATAATGGGATATATTTTTTTCCGGATTTTTTTACATATATTTAATAAAACTCCAATGTTCTAACAATTAGCATTAGCTCTAAAGGTTAACAATGAACGATATAATTTTGAAAATTTATATAAATTTTCAATGTCTCCACCCATGTTCCTTGAATTTCCATTGTCCATGTACCATAATACAAATTTTTTCAAGTGTCTTTTAACTTATAGAAATATCACATAAAATATTTCTTTGGAACCCAATTGCTCTTAGGTCTAGAGGTTTCATATAGTAACGATATATGAAGCTAGATCAATCTAGTCATTTAGAAATTTATTTAATCAACTTCCAAAAAATAGAGAAATTATAAAATTCCTATCACTACTAATATGAGGAATTTTGATGAAAGAGTTATTAGAATAATTTTCATATATTATATATAAATGATAATTAACCATTGACATGTGGTAGTAATTTAAGCTAGGTATAAAATAGTTTTTATATAAATTATTTTTTTCACTACGAATCCAAATATCAATATTTTCTTTTTTGGGGAAATAATTTTTATGGATTTGTTTTAAAAATTATTATACCCTATTTATTATTCTAACATTACTTTTAAAAAATTCTACAACAATTCTATAATTTTATATTCATCCATATTGCAGTTAGAAGTAGATTTACTTAATTTTAAAATCAAATCAAAGTGATGTTTTTGAAAAAAATAATATTCACTAAGAATAATTTTTATTTATTTTATTATGTTATATATATATATTTATTTATTTATTTAAAAAGGGTTCATATTTATCTTCAATAATATAATATTTTTAGCTAATGGAGAACTTGGTCAACTATTTGAATCAACCGATTATGAGTAGTATGATTTTACCTTATCATATTTTTCAATAAGTCTGATGTTGGATTTTAGATGTAATTATAGCTTCTCTAAATTAGATATTGATGAGATATTGGAGTCTTTAGAAACACTAAATATAGCCTAAATAGAAGTTTTACCTTTATTTTAATAATCATCATTTATTTGGTAATTATTTTATTTCTTTTCTAATTTTATCTTTTACTATTTAAACTTTTGGATGTCATCTCTATTATACCCCATTTTATAACAATAATAGAAAAAAAATTCATTATGAATAAAATAATTATTTCTATAGTTATTCTAAGACATTTAAAATTCTATTTTCTTTTTAGAGAATTTATCAAACCTTCAAGAAGGTAATCCAGTTCGTTTATTTAATTTTAATAAATAGAATTGATTATGGTTACAATATCCTCATTAATAATCAATTCTATTTTTTGAGAAGTACATTTCATTGATTTATCTCACTTTATAATCACTTTATATCTTATTCTTCCTTTGGAATTTTATTTTCCAATATCATCAATGAACCAATAAACTCCTTCATTTCTAAATCTTCTATTGGTGTGGATTTTCGAATATAAACTGATATACAATTCTATTTAAAGGGTGAAAATCTGATAACATTGAAATCATGGCCTGTTTCTGGAATTAGAGCTCTGATGGTAGAAAAACAATTTACTATTTTAGTCAATATTCTACTCATGTGAGAAATTATTTCTTATGAATAAATATTGAATGTGTAAACTTATTTATTATCAGTTTTGTATGTATGTTTTCATTAATTTTATGTATATTAATAAGCCACAAATATATTTTTACAGATTCTCTCAATTTTATCAAATTGAGAAAAAAAATAATTAAGAATAATACCACATATGGTAGAATTCATTGCTTTTTGATTTCTATTAGATTCATCATCCTTCATATCATATGAATTTTCTACTTTTTTAGGAATTTAATATTGTATTCTAATCTTGATAAAATCTTTTAAAACGTGATTCATTAGAAAAATGACTATTTGATATGTCCAACAACCATAGTTTTTCCCATTAAAAATATGTTTCACTGATCATTTCTATACCATCATTTAGAACAGTCATAGACATAATTTTCTGACTAAGACCATAAACTCAACCTTATTAGATATTAATGTATTTTTTGATTGATGATTCCACTAATACCAATAATTTTTTAGAAAATGTGATGTCTAATGGTTTGTGTGAATTATTTCCATTTAAAAAATGGATAAATTAAAATTAATACCCCTTTGTGGGGCGATGTAGTATTATTTTCTTTCAAAAAAATTGAGTAGAGGAAATAAAATATAATAAGAGTAAAATTTTTTTAGTGGCTTAGTGAAAAAGGATTCCGAATCTACTCCACCAATAGTCTCTCCACAAGCATGGTGATTTTTGGTAATTAGGTATATTTATCATGTACTTTTAAAACTTATTAAATATTTCTAACTCCCTATAATAAGAAATGTTTTTTATATGTAACGCTAATTACCAAATCTAAGTAGAAGAAGATGACAACCCCCAAATACGGAGTACAAGAAGTTGACGCTCCAATAAAATAAGATAAGTTGACTCTTAAATGATATAATCATCCCATATTTATTGAAAAAAAATTGCAGCTTTTATATATTTTTCATTAAAAAATAATTTATTAATTTTGTTAGTTATTATAAGTGATCCTTATTGGAGAATACCTTCAAATAATTACAACAAGAGAAGGGTAATCATTCACAGTAGTATTATGAACACACTGAATAAAATTATGAAATGTTTGTATCTATTTTCTGTTCATTCAATATTCAATGGATGATTTTATATAAAAAAGTCATCATAATAGATTCAGTTAACATAAAAAATTCATCTCAGTATAACGATAAATCTAATGAAATTTTTTTAAGAAATTTTATAGTTGATATTATTGAAAAAATAATAGCACTATAATAGAATATATAAAATCACATTGAAATATAAATTCTATTATCAATATCCCATACATTTATTTAAAAATATATTTTGATAATAAATAAAAACTTATATTTGATATTGGTTAAATGTATCCCAAAATATAGCAAGTCAAATAATGATATTCAAAATGGTTAAAATTCTTAATATATAAGTATATATCCCCAATAATAATAACTACATCCATTATAAATACTTCTTATTTAATCTATTTATTAAAATCCTTTTAATTAAATTTTTCATGACTTTTTATTAGATATTAATTCTAGGGAAGCCCTTGTGGATATCTTGGAAAATATATTGAATTCAAATTCCACATATTACTACATCAATCATAGAGATTACTCTGTGTATGATATCTTCAAAATTATTCATCAAAATGTATGGTAGATTCAAAATATGGGGGTAACCAACCATATGTTACATACTTGTACATATGGATCTTTAAAAAAATATTACTTCCCATTCAAAATATGTTTCCTAAACATAGTGTGAAAAAGTATCATTCTTTATTCAAATGTTATGTCCCCAAACCTATCATTCTCTACAAATTTAGTGTTCATAACTATGATTCTAGACTCCTTATAAAACATCTATAATACTTATAAAAACATCAACCAAAATAATTCTATAATTTCATAGGAAATATAATAATTATTTTAAAATATATATCAAGGAAATTATTTAAAAATAAAACCATTAGTAAAACATATGAGGGTATTTATGAGTATCAATGTCAATGAGAAAAAATATAATTGTCAAAAAAACATTTTTACTCCAAATTTATAGTTCATTTTAATTCATTGTTTCATATATTACATATTATTTATCACACCATATTAAAGGGTAATACATACTAAAATATCAAGGTGTTATAAGAGTGTTTCTATGATTATATTCTATCATAAAAAAACATATATTTTTTATGATTTCCCATTTCTTCCATTCATTTTATATTACTAAAAAATGGTTAAAATACAAAGTTTTTCATCATAAAAATGGGTAATACCATCTATATTTCTCCAACACATAATCAATGGGGAGAAGAGATATTTTTTTACTTATAGGGTATTACATGAGGTGTTAGTAGCTGAAGCATAAATATGGGATCATGTCTTTTTTCACATGTTCTCAACAAATCCTATAAGGTAGATTGAAGATACCTTAATGATTCTGGATCATTAAGAGTCTTGAAGTTGAGGATCTCTCATGAGGTGAATAGTTAATGGTTAAGCTCTAAGTTGATATTTATTTTGACCTGGTCAATGTAGCATTGATATTTACATATAGAGTTATAGAATTATAATATAAAATTATTATATCCCATGTCTAGATAACATCCAAATTGGAACCATACTATAACTTACTAGAACATCCTAAAATTATAAAATATTAACATCATATTCGATAATGTGTATAAATTGCAACAAGAAGCCTAGTAAAAAATATAACATTATGAGATAACAATAATTTGAATAAATACAATCTATACTATAGAGATTATTAAATTAAATTATAATTCTATCTTTTGAAACAAGAAACATTGACATTTTATTGTGTTACATGAAATAATGAAACTCTTTAGTGCCTTCTGTAACATGAAAACCCATCTTTTACCGAACTGCAATATACTGTTATTATTATTAATAAATATGATAATTATAAACTAAATGTAATAATGTAAGGTATGAAAAGTATTTAATAAAATTATAAAATATTTCTTACCCATTTTTATATAAATAATTAGGGAAAAATTTCTCATAAATGAAAACAAAACGCTTTTTAATATACAAGGAACTATTTTTTGGGAAAAAACAGTCTTTTGAACATATGTGTTTTTTATATCAATAAATTAACCACACCACTTTAAGATAATGAATTTAATTTATTTTTTATTTTATATATTTAATAAATTTTTTTTACATTCATTGAATATATTTTTATGTATAAGATGGGAACAAATCCAATATCACTCTAAAATTGTATTTTTCTTAAGACGGGTTTGTCACCTTTTAATGGAACAATTTTTTTCAAACTAAGTATTCCAAAATTTATATATTATATTTTAAAAAATTAAACTAATTTTTGAAATAGGATTACCAATAATATCTTTGGTTATTTTTTGGCTTTTTTCAAAGATGTTTTATTTTTTTGATGAATAATGTAACATAAAAATTTAAATGAAAAATATATTTTCATTTGAATAAATCATAATGATAAAATATATTTTTAATTAGTTTTAATATCAAAATTTTTCATTTATACAAATATTTATACAATTTAGTTCATTTTAATCATTTTAATATTTAATTTTGATATATAAACATTGTTAACTTTTGAAACTTTTTTACATTGAAAACCATTTTTCTCGGAACGTCTATAAGATTAAATTGAAATTAAATTATAACACATATATGTGTAGAAATTAGAAAAATTAATTCCACATTCTTAATTATAATAATTTATAATTTATAATAAGGTAAAATATATTTCTCTCTGAAATTATTAGTGAACAAATGTTAAATTTAATTACAACTATTAAGATAAATGTAAAGTCCCGGAAATTTCAAGGAAAATTTTTTCATAATTGTCTTTTGAATTTTACAAGAATGCAGTTTCTGACGGCACCTGATTCTGAGGCCCGGTGTGCCCGGAATCAATTTCCGAAGTTTGGCTCGGGTACGTTCAGTAAATGAACGAGCGGGTTTTTCTAAATTTTTAACCGGTGCCCGGAATCAAATTCCGAGCGCACCGATGAACTCGCAGCGCCGATTTTTGCTTAAGGAGACCTTCTCCGAGGTTGCGTTTTATGCAGGATGAAAGTTAGTTTTGGGGAAAATTTGAAGAAGTTAAATAAATTGTGAACACAATTTATTTAATTTTAAACCAGGTTGGTTATATCCTCCCAAAGGGAGTTAAAGGTGGGACCCACATCCTCTTAACCTCCCTTGAGAGGATTAAGTGTGGTGGGGCCCACACAAACCCTAACTCTTCAACTCCCCTTAAAACTCCCGATAACTCCTCTCTTTTTAATTTTGACAACTTGAGTTATTAATTGAGTTTAGTTCTTAATTTTAAACTTTTGAAATTCAAAGTGGTTTAGTTGTGTAAATAAAATAAGCCTTAAACTTATTTTATCTTGGTTCATTTTCTTTTACCACCTTGAGAGGTTTGGGGAAAGCTTCTTCGTCTTCTTCTTCTTCTTCAACCTCGATGAAGAACCTAAAGAATACCGTTCTTCAACGAAGAACTTCTCCGCCGAAGATCACGGTCCTTCCGCGACGCCGTATCCGTGACGTGACGTTCTTCTTCTGCGACTTCTCTTCCGCGACGGTTTTCCACGAAGAAATCGCCGTCAACGACTTCGAATCCCCGCTTCACGACATCGACTTTCTCCCGTGACGCCCATCCTCCGCGACGCTTGTCTTCCGTGATTTGTTGACGTGCTCCGATCTTGAAACCGAGGTAGGGGTTTTATTCTAAAATATTTCCGTTCTTGATTCTGGCATGTCAAATTTCAGGGTTTTCGACTAATTGTTATCGAATAACGTGAGGGGTCCGGTCCGCACAAACACGGCCAACCCTCATCCTTATTTCATAAATTTTTTCTTGTGGTTGGTACGAAGGAGCGT
This sequence comes from Viscum album, assembly GCA_963277665.1. Lineage (NCBI taxonomy): Eukaryota > Viridiplantae > Streptophyta > Magnoliopsida > Santalales > Viscaceae > Viscum > Viscum album. Next base: position 1,473,925,903 of record OY728152.1, on the reverse strand, counting down.
GGTGCCGTCGCACCACGCGGTTTCATGCGGAACATATGCGCGGCGCCGTCGCGCCGCGCCGTGGAAAGGAATTCAAGGACGTGACACTGTCGTGCTGCGTCAAAGGAAACCGAGGACGCCGCTGCCGGAATGGGGCCACGGCGGAGGGGAGCAGTGACGTCGCACCGCGCCGGACAACAAAGGCCGCGGCCGGTTTCGGGCCGTGGCGGAACAAGGTGACCGGCGGCCAGCCGGGCCGCCGGTGTCGGAATCCAGAAGAGGACCAACCTTTGCGGGTCTTGTTGAGAAGGAACCGGCTGGCCAGGTCGGGCTGGCCGGAATGGAGGAAAACAAGGGGAAATAAATTCCCCCTACCAGCAGTAAACGGCCCCCCATAATGAGGGGGGCCGCGGTTTCACAAGGGGGGGCAGGCGCCCCCCTCTTTTTTTCAATCTGCTCGGCTGAAGCCGAGCTGGCAGCGCGCCCAGCGCACTGCCCCCAGCCGGACCGGCACCTGGCCGGTCTGCCAGGCCGGGCCGAGCCCAGCTGGGCCGGACCGACCCGGTCCAGGGAGGGTCGACCCGGTTCGGGCCAGCCGGGGGGTCTCGGCCCGGGCCCGAAACCCCGGATACCGAACTATTTAGGTTCAAATGCCCATAACTCGGGCTAAGGACCTACAAACAATGCTCCATCAGTGGCGATGAGATCCTTGGATCGAGATGGTCGTTTCGGTATATCTCACTCAATGTTTTGGATTACTTTGAGTTCGTCCGGGTTGGTTCGTACACAAAACTAACCGGGCCCTCGGTGCGGAAACGCTCATATCTTGAGCTACGAACGTCCGAAAGACGTGCCGTCAGCTTTGTTGATTTCCTCTTAGTGAGATGGATCTTTTGGCATACTCTGCCCGAGGTTTGGACGCTGGTGGAGTACGGTCGGGTTGGTTTTTCCTTAAAAACCAACCGGACCCCTCGGACGAAAATGCCAATAACTCTCAGACCGGGCGTCCGATTGATGCGCCGTCTGTTGCGTTGAGTTCCTGTTGACGATACAGAACTTTTGGATACATCAAATCTAGAATTTGTGAGAGTTTATGTATCAGCTTCTCGGCTCGTGGAGCGGACCCTCCTGAACGAGCTTGCTATGTGCGGGAACCCTAGAGATGGCTGCGACTGCTACTGTGACTGTGACGACGATTGTGTAGAGATCCTCAGTGGACTGCGACGATGAAGACAGCTGGTCTTGTATCCTATGTGGGTCCTAGCTATGCTGGTCTTGTATCCTATGTGGGTCCCGGCTTAGTTGATTCAATACTGGTCTTGTATCCTATGTGGGTCCCAGTATAGATGAATCGATGAAGACAGCTGGTCTTGTATCCTATGTGGGTCCTAGCTGTGCTGGTCTTGTATCCAATGTGGGTCCCAGCTTAGATGATTCAATACTGGTCTTGTATCCTATGTGGTTCCCAGTATAGATGAATCGATGAAGACAGCTGGTCTTGATTCCTATGTGGGTCCTAGTTGTGCTGGTCTTGTGTCTTATGTGGGTCCCAGCTTAGATGATTCAATACTGGTCTTGTATCCTATGTGGGTCCTAGTATAGATGAATCGATGAAAACAGCTGGTCTTGTATCCTATGTGGGTCCTAGCTGTGCTGGTCTTGTATCCTATGTGGGTCCCATCTTAGATGATTCAATACTGGTCTTGTATCCTATGTGGGTCCCAGTATAGATGAATTGATGAAGACAACTGGTCTTGTATCCTATGTGGGTCCTAGTTGTGCTGGTCTTGTATCCTATGTGGGTCCCAGCTTAAATGAAACAATGAAGACAGCTGGTCTTGTATCCTATGTGGGTCCCAGCTTAGATGATTCAGTATCTATATCTGATCAACCCTTTCACCTTTTGACGAAGTATTCTGTGTGAGCTGAATCCTGTTTTTTCTTGTGTGGATTGTGTTGAACTATCCTGTGTGGATTTACTGTTTACTCTCCTTTGTGGATCGTGTTGAGCTATTCTATGTGGATTACTCTTTCTCTCCTTAGTGGATTGTGTTGTGCTATCCTGTGTGGATTACGTTTTTCTTTCCTGTGTGGAATACATATACTTTCCTGTGTGGACTGAGTTGTACTTGGGCTCGGAGGTTGTAGCGTATTGGAATTGATGACTTAGGTATATGTATGGACATATACCTAAGTAGTGTCGGTTGTTACTTCGTGATTGTAACTTTCTATTGTGGTTATCCTTTTTGGATTTTGGGAGACCTTCGGCGGTCTCGGGGTCCCTACTGAGTAGCTTATACTCACCCCTGCACGGGCTATGCCCGCACTACGTTGTGTTGGTTGCAGACGACGGACAACGTTGATCGTGGTTGAGGCTCGCAGAGCAGGACGGTACCTGGAGGCGAATCACTGGGCGGGACGTGCTCGGAGCGGACGACGGGACCCGAGGAGCAGTGGAGCTATTTGTACCCACCCTTCAGGTGGGATTTCCAGTGGACAGCTCGGCGTAGCAGCTTTTACTTTACAGTTGTTGTTTTCCCTTTCGAGTTGTACTTTACAGTTGGGCTTGTATTTCTGGCCCCTTTTACTTTCCGTACTTACTGTTGTACACAGTTTTTACTTAGTGTTTACTTCTTCTTCTTGTACTCTGTGGTTCTTGTTTACTTTACAAAGGCAATGCATTCCCTTTTTATCGGGATTTACGCCTTGGTGCTAGTCTCCAGCCCCTGGCATATGGAAGGCGGGATTGGGGTAGTCACGGCACGGGCCCCGAGGACGGGTCGTGAAAAATTGGTATCAGAGGAGTTCGGTTCTACCGCAGACTCTGATCTTTCTTCTATGTTAAGCAATAGTGTTTAGCGTATTGGGTGTGGTTATCAGTCCAGGGAGTCCAGTATTGGTGCGGCAGCCGACGTATCCGTACACGAGGACCCTAACTTCTGATTTCCGACTTAATGCACGGAAACATTGATTTCATGTGTGTTCAAGTTTTCTTTGTGATTACTTGTGTCAGCTCACCAGGTATACTGTTCTGACCGTGGCGCACCTGTTTCTTTCAGGATGGCCCCACGATGGAAGCCAGCTAGGGTTTCGAGAGTCGAGCATGATTACAGCCCACCGAGCGACGAGGCCTCAGTGCAGGGCTCCTTGTCAGCAGAGGCACCGGCGGTACCTTTACCCGCCGAGCCACCGATGCTACCAGCTCCAACTGCTGACGAAGCACGTCGCCTTAGCGTGGTGCACGAGTTTCAGTGTCAGCGACCACCCAGGTTCCGAGGAGAGACGGACCCCCAGGCAGCCGAGGACTGGCTGGAGGCAGTCGTATGAGTTTTCAGGCTAGTGAGGAAACCATCAGACCTCATGGTGATCCTTGCAGCGAGCCTCCTGCACGCGGCAGCAGGCAGATGGTGGAGCTTAATGCTCCAGGTGTATGACGAGATATCTCTTATCTGGACGGACTTTGAGAGCATCATCCGCTCCGAGTTCGTCCCAGCCACCCTCCGTGCGGTGCGCATTCAGGAGCTTCTTCAATTGCGGCAGGGTAGCTTGACAGTGGCCCAGTACTCGGCGAGATTTACTGATCTCTCGCGCTACTCCACAGACATGGTACGAGACCCATTCTTCCGGGCCTGGACCTCCGAGCAGGGACTGAGGCATGAGATCAGAGCTTCGATGATCTCCCTAAACATTCCGACACAGGTAGAGGTGTTGGAGAGAGCCCTTCTAGTGGAGAGTTTTCTCGCCAAGCAGGCTCTAGTGACAAGGCCCTCCGCAGGATGGCCCGTAGCAGGGTCTTCTGCAGCTGGCAGTAGACAGGTGACGCAGAGGTCCAAGCGGGCCAGACCATCAGATGGGTAGTCACTGGATGAAGATTCGTTTGTGCGGGGCACACGAAGGAGAGCCAGCTACACGAGGGGCAATAATTTATACGCATGCAGTGGGCGAGGTCACATGGCTCGAGACTGCACGACTCGTCTTACTGATGAGAAGCAGGTGGTAGAGGGACCTCCCAGACAGAGGTTCAGCCACAGTGGTCCGCAGGGTGCAGGCGGACGAGGCAGAGGAGCTGGCCGAGTAGCCGATGGTGGGAGACACTTCGAGGTGTTGCCACCACCACCACCAGGAGGTCCGCCCTGACTGCAGGGAGTTGGAGGACTTGCGAGAGCTCAGCTTCAGGAAGCTGAGGCCTTCGATCATGGAGCTCTGGGAGCAAATGGACAGGAGCAGAACTAGTGGATACGTCTTTTGTACTTCTAGTTCCTTGTTGCTATTGTGTAGCGTCTTTGTACTATGAGATGCAATAATAAAAGGCGCATACCTTTGTGATGTTTTCATTCCTGTCCTCTTTTGTGTTGTTACTAAGAGGTTCCAGTTTTGACTGTTGACTTGACCATCACTTGTGAGACATCTACTGGAGGAGACCCAATTACCACACACTGATGCCGACAGTGTGACTCAACCCTTGGAGGCGAGAGTAACTGTTGGATCTCTTGGTAGTAGCGTCGAGGCCTTACGACGTCATCCTTGGTATGGATTAGTATCATCCATGCCGGATTGACTGTATTAGGCAAAGAACGTGGTTCATCCATGGTATGAGACCAGATTTCTCTTATCGGCAAAGAAGAAATCATAGCAGCTCTTGTGGGACCGGAGATGGTCCAGGCCACGATAGAGAAGGTCCAGGTCATCCAGGAGCGGATGAAGACAGCTCAAAGCCGACAGAAGTCTTTCGCTGACAGGAGGCGGAGGCCACTAGAGTTTGAGGATGGCGACCACGTCTTCTTGTGTGTCTCACCTCGATGTTGTTTATGGAGATTTGGCCGGGGCGGCAAGTTATCCCCACGCTTCATCGGACCCTTCCAGGTCCTCAGCAGGATTGGAGAGGTGGCTTATCACCTGGCTCTACCACCTCAGTTGCACTGGGTGCACGACGTCTTCCACGTATCTCAGTTGAGGAGATATGTGCATGACCCGACGCACAACATTGACCATGGGGAGCTTGACGTTGACGATGGGGCGACTTTTACGGCGGTCCCGGGGAGATCGAGGATCGACATGAGCGGGTCCTACGTGGACGGTCGATTCTTCTAGTGCGCATCAGATGGCAGCACGGGATCCTCCAGGAGAGCACTTGGGAGCGGGAGGCTCAGATGCGTGCTCAGTACCCTCATTTGTATCCCTATTTTGTGTTGATGCTTTACGGGCACGTAAAGCCTTGTGGTGGGAGTAATGTAAAGACCCAGAAATTTCAAGGAAATTTTTTTCTTAAATTTCTTTGGAATTTTACAAGAACGCAGTTTCTAACGGCACCTGATTCTAAGGCCCGGTGTGCCATGAATCAATTTCCGAAGTTTGGCTCGGGTACGTTCAGTGAACGAACAAGCGGGTTTTTCTAAATTTTTAACCGGTGCTCGGAATTGAATTCTGAGGGCACCGATGAACTCGCAGCGCCTGTTTTCGCCTTAAGGATACATTATCCGAGGTTGCATTTTATGCGGGATGAAAGTTAGTTTTGGGGAAAATTTGAAGAAGTTAAATAATTTGTGAACACAATTTATTTAATTTTAAACCATGTAGGTTATATCCTCCCAAAGGGAGTTAGAGGTGGAACCCACATCCACTTAACCTCCCTTGAGAGGATTAAGTGTGGTGGGGCCCACACGAACCCTAACTCTTCAACTCCCCTTAAAACTCCCGATAACTCATCTCTTTTTAGTTCTGACAACTTGAGTTATTAATTGAGTTGAGTTCTTAATTTCAAACTTTTGAAATTCAAAGTGGTTTAGTTGTGTAAATAAAATAAGCCGTAAAATTATTTTATCTTGGTTGGTTTTCTTTTACCACCTTGGGAGGTTTGGGGAAAGCTTCTTCGTCTTCTTCTTCTTCTTCAACCTCGAAAAAGAACGTGAAGAATACCGTTCTTCAACGAATAACTTCTCCACCGAAGATCACGGTCCTTCCGCGACGCCGTATCCGTGACGCGATGTTCTTCTTCTGCGACGTCTCTTCCACGACGGTTTTCCGCGACGAAATCGCCGTCAACGACATCGAATCCCCGCTTCGCGACATCGACGTTCTCCCGCGATGCCCGACCTCCGCGACGCTCATCTTCTGCGGCTTGTTGACGTGCTCCGATCTTGAAACCGAGGTAGGGGCTTTATTCTAAAATATTTTCGTTCTTGATTCTGGCATGTCGATTTTCATGGTTTTCGAATAATTGTTATCGAATAACGCGAGGGTGCCGGTCCGCACAAACACGGCCGACCCTCTTCATTATTTCATAAATGTTTTCTTGAGGTTGGTACGAAGGAGCGTGGTGCCGTCACACCACGCGGTTTCATGCGGAACATATGTGCGGCGTCGTCGCGCCGTGCCGTGGAAAGGAATTCAAGGACGAGATGCTGTCGCGCCGCGTCGAAGGAAACCGAGGACACCGCAGCCGAAACGGGGCCGTGGCGGAGGGGTGCGGTGTCGTCGCACCGCGCCGGACGACAAAGGCCGCGGCCGGTTCCTGGCCGCGGTGGAACAAGGTGACCGGTGGCCAGCTGGGCCGCCGGTGTCGGAAGCCGGAAGAGGACCGGCCTTTGCTGCACCTGTTGAGAAGGAACCGGCCGGCCAGGTCGGGCCGGCCGGAATGGAGGAAAACCGGGGGAAATAAATTCCCCTGACCAGCAGTAAACGGCCCCCCATAATGAGGGGGGGGCGTGGTTTCACAAGAGGGGACAGGAGCCCCCCCCCCCTCTTTTTTTCAATCTGCTCAGCTGAAGCCGAGTTGGCAGCGCGCCCAGCACGCTGCCCCCAGCCAGACCGGCGCCTGGCCGGTCTGCCAGGCCGGGCCGACCCTGTCCGGGGTGGGTCGACCTGGTTCGGGCCAGCTGGGGGGTCTCGGGCCGGGTCGGCCCGGGCCTGAAACCCCCGATACCGAACTATTTAGGTTCAAATGCCCATAACTCGAGCTACGGACCTCCAAACGACACGCCGTCAATGGTGATGCGATCCTTGGATCAAGACGGTCGTTTCGGTATATCACACTCAAGGTTTCGGATTACTTTGAGTTCGGCCAGGTTGGTTCGTACACGAAACCAACCGGGCCCTCGGAGCAGAAATGCTCATATCTTGAGCTACGGACGTCCGAAAGACGTGCCGTCAGCTTTGTTGAGTTCCTCTTAGTGAGACGGATCTTTTGGCATACTCTTCCCAAGGTTTGGACGCAGGTGGAGTATGTCCGGGTTGGTTTTGCCTTAAAAACCAACCGGGCACCTGGGACGAAAAAGCCAATAACTCTCGGACCGGGCGTCCGATTGACGCGCCGTCTGTTGCGATTAGTTCCTGTTGACAATACAGAACATTTGGATACCTGAATCTAGACTTTGTGACAGTTGATGTATCAGCTTCTCGGCTCGTGGAGCGGACCCTCCTAAACGAGCTTGCTGTGTGCGGGAACCCTAGAGCTGGCTGCGACTGCTACTGTGACTGTGACAACGATTGTGCAGAGATCCTCAGTGGACTGCGACGATGAAGACAGCTGGTCTTGTATCCTATGTGGGTCCTAGCTATGCTGGTCTTGTATCCTATGTGGGTCCCAGCTTAGATGATTCAATACTGTTCTTGTATCCTATGTGGGTCCCAGTATAGATGAATCGATGAAGATAGCTGGTCTTGTATCCTATGTGGGTCCTAGCTGTGCTGGTCTTGTATCCTATGTGGGTCCCAGATTAGATGATTCAATACTGGTCTTGTATCCTATGTGGGTCCCAGTATAGATGAATCGATGAAGACAGCTGGTCTTGTATCCTATGTGGGTCCTAGCTGTGCTGGTCTTGTATCCTATGTGGGTCCCAGCTTAGATGATTCAATACTGGTCTTGTATCCTATGTGGGTCCGGGTATAGATAAATCGATGAAGACAGTTGGTCTTGTATCCTATGTGGGTCCTAGCTATTCTGGTCTTGTATCCTATGTGGGTCCCAGCTTAGATGATTCAATACTGGTCTTGTATCCTATGTGGGTCCCAGTATAGATGAATCAATGAAGACAACTGGTCTTGTATCCTATGTGGGTCCTAGATGTGTTGGTCTTGTATCCTATGTGGGTCCCAGCTTAAATGAAACAATGAAGATAGCTGGTCTTGTATCCTATGTGGGTCCCATCGTAGATGACTCAGTATCTATATATGATCATCCCTTTCACCTTTTGATGAAGTATTCTGTGTGAGTTGAATCCTGTTTGTTTTCCTGTGTGGATTGTGTTGAACTATCCTGTGTGGATTTACTGTTTACTCTTCTTTGTGGATTGTGTTGAGCTATTCTATGTGGATTACTTTTTCTCTCCTTCGTGGATTGTGTTGTGCTATCCTGTGTGGATTACGTTTTGCTTTCCTGTGTGGAATACGTATACTTTCCTGTGTGGACTGAGTTGTACTTGGGCTCAGAGGTTGGAGCGTATTTGAATTGATGACTTAGGTATATGTATGGTCATATACCTAAGAAGTGTCGGTTGTTACTTCGTGATTGTAACTTTCTTTTGTGGTTATCCTTTGTGGATTTTGGGAGACCTTCGGGGGTCTCGGGGTCCCTACTGAGTAGCTTATACTCACCCCTACACGGGCTATGCCCGCACTACATTGTGTTGGTTGCAGACGACGGACAACATTGATCGTGGTTGAGGCTCGCAGAGCAGGATGGTACTTGGAGGTGAACCACTGGGCGGGACGTGCTCGGAGCGGATGGCGGGACCCGAGGAGCAGTGGAGCTATCTGTACCAACCCTTCAGGTGGGATTTCTAGTGGAAAGCTCAGCGTAATAGCATTTACTTTACAGTTTCTGTTTTCCCTTTTGAGTTGTACTTTACAGCTGGGCTTGTATTGCCGGCCCCTTTTACTTTCCGTACATACTGTTGTACACAGTTTTTACTTAGTGTTTACTTCTTCCGCTTGTACTCTGTGGTGCTGGTTTACTTTACAAAGGCCATGCATTCCCTTTTTATCGGGATTTACGCCTTGGTGCTAGTCTCCAGCCCCTGACCTATGGAAGGCGGGCTTGGGGTAGTCACGGCACGGGCCCTGAGGACGGGTCGTGACAATAAAATCGAGTATACTAAGTGGTTAAACAATGAAAATAAAGTGTACAAATTAATGAAAACTTTTCCCAACCCCATTTTTTGTACATATTCTAACCTTAAACCTTAATTTATATAATCTTAGTTTATTATTGATGCCTTTTTTCTAGGTAAAAATTTGGGCACACCTAACTTCTTATAAAAAATGCCAAGTTCTACCTCTCACCCCACTTATAAATGGTATTTTGTGTCCCCTATTATTCACACCATCAATCCACATATATTTTTTAAAACCCTTACCATATAAATTCCAATCATTCCCACCTCATCCTGTATGCATTATATTTTTCATAAATCCTACTTAGAAATGCATCCGTGAAAACCTAAGAAGGATACCAAAATAAGTGTTATTGTTGTTCTAAATGTAATTTTATTATATTTCCTTCTCCACCTACGTAAATTATTATTAAAACATGTTTAAATAATAACATCAATATCTTATATATACATAATTTTTTTATTTAAATTTTATGAACCTCAACTTTGTACCCTTCAATAAAAAGTATAATGATGTCATCATTCTAGTGTACGGTGGACTATTACCTCACAAACTGATGTTATTAATGATTACATTACCACCATTTAAAGTTTGTAATAATGATGGATTTATAGTGTATAAATTATATATATGATATTTATTATTAATTTATTCTTCTGGAATAATGATATTTCACATACCTTTAGGAATTACATTTTTTAGGAATACAACTAAAAAACTCATATATATGGAGGACTACTGCCTCACGAGGTGATGTGATTTGTTCATGCTTTTAATTGAAGGTATTAAGAATAGTTTTAATGAAAATATTTTATATACATGACATAAAAATTATACTTTAATATTAATATATATATATATATATTACATTACTTTCATTAATATGATAAAAAATGGAAACACCATTCTTGGGTACGGATGAACTACCGTCTTCATGAATGATGTAATTCATTTCCTATCACCAAATTTTATTGATTACAATGAATATATATATAAATATAATGAATATGTATTATATTTATATTAAATTTAAAAAAAATTAGATGATTAAATCATGATCTATGTAGGAGGGAAAAAATATCAAACCAACGCAAACATGAAATACAAGGCAATTAAAACCCAAAATAGTGAAAATAATGAATGAATGGAAACAATCAGGTGATAACATGTTATAAAAGAATCATATGTGATATTATAAATATTAATTTGGTTCTTTTATAAGTTATAAACATTCACAAAACTATAATACCATATAATAAGACATGTTCAATAGAAATGAAGCTTGTGGTATGATATTTCAACTCAATTAACATTATGATAAGAATTATTTGTTACTATGCACCAATTAAATTTTATATGGGGTATATATTTTTTACTAACATGTATAATCACAAATAAATCATTATTACTATTATCCTAGGTTTTAATTTTAATTATTTCGTCTAATGGGATTTATCATGAAAATTACCATGCGGTAAATGTTACTGAACAATCACACATTCTTTTGTGATTATTAAATTTCTCTTTAAATTACAACAATAGAGTGATAATATTACATTGTAAATTAAATTTAACATAAATTTCAACACATTTTCATGATTTATGTAATTATTTCACAAACCATATACCATTTTACATATGTTTTTGTAATTTTAATGTAATTTGATTTGCTGGGGAAATATAGATAAATATATATCTTTTACTAAATATGGATGATTTAGGATAAGGGTCATCATTTATAAATTAGATATATTATTTCATATATGAGGAATGATTTAGAATATAATTTATAGGTGGGTGTGAGACAATATATATTCCTTTGAATCATTGAAATGTCTCATGAGACAAATTAGTTGGCCAAATTAAGTAGGTTTCTCCCATTAGTTTAAATAGTCTTGTGATAGGTCTTGATGGTGTTGGATTTCATGTGACTCAAACATGATTAAATAAATGACAATATTTCCTTCATTTAGATTTCATTTATAAATATTATTATTATTTATGAGATTTTTTATTTTAAATTATATATAGACGTAGTTTATTATTAGTTAATTGATTAAATGGCATGTTTTTCAATTATTTAGATTTCAAAATTAGTTTTTCCCTCTCTCCACATGTTAATCTTGTTATTTATATTTAATGTGTATATAATTATTAACATCTTTATATTTATTATGATTATTGATTCAAGATTGCTTCCACATTACATATCCCCTTACTTTTAATTTGATCTCACACTTTCATATAATTTCGCAACCTAGGTTATCATGAAAAAATATTATAATGTGTTTTCAAGAATGAATATTATTATATTTTTATGTGATATTTTTTATCTTTTATCCCAAATATAAAATGGCTTATATAAATATATATACTTCTATAAAACTTATAAAATGATTGTTCCTTCAGGATTTTATTTCTTGTAATCATGCCAATGTAATAAAACAAGGCACTAAATTCAGGCTACTGGCATTAGGGTAATTAAAATAGGTCTCAAAATAATTTTATTAATAACCTCGGGAACAATATTTTTGAAAAAATAGATTAGAGAAGGTTAAAATATTATATCCTTTGAAGATATGTATATAATAACATCTTAAAGTTCTTGTATTATATTGATTAACTGTGATCAAATATTCAATGTCATACGAACCTATTTGGGATTTATGTAATGGTTCCATCCAAGATTAAGGATGTTTTGGGAGAAAAATATTTCATGAATATGTTTTAGTGGATGATAGATTTAATAAATAATTCACGTACATTTTATAGACAATAGTTTAATGGTATTTATAACCTTTGGGATTAATATGATCATTAATGACATTGATATAAATGTGAAATAGGATGTTTAGAAATTGAAAAAAATGTTATTATATAAAACCATATTAAAATATTTATCTAATGAATATCTTTATTTCATGGTTTCCAATCAAATTTTTCATGAAATTTTTTTTAAAATATATTAATATAGTTTAAAAAAGGGAAAATAACACGCAGGGTGACATCCCATCACATAAGAAAAGTAGGTGGGTATTGAACCTAGGACCAAATAATGGTATGTGTTTCATGCATACCAATTTACAATATAATGCCTTTATTAATTTTTCATTGTTTTTAGTGGTAGGATATAATTAATTATTAATAATACAATAACATTATTATTACTGTTGAGGATTTTAGATTAATGTATTAACCATATTGGTTTTCAAAAATAGTTAGATATGGAAAAAAAGACATGTTTCTCTTTTATAGATCTTATAATATATTAAAAGTGAATTTATTGATTCATACATAAAAATTCATTTTTTGATATTTATTTCTAGGAATAATAATTAAACTATAAATTTATTGAGACACAACTTATGGATGAAATTATTCAAATGAAATATAAATGTATCAATATAGTAAATTCATTCAAAAAATTTATAAAAAAGATCATAAAATAAAATACCATCATATTACCATATTTTCAAATGATATAAATTAAATTTTTAAACCTACAGTATTTTTGGTTTTGATCTCATCAACATATCATTGACCATTCTATTGTTTATGATCAATGAACCCAGTCAATCCCTATAAATATTTACACCTTTAAACCCTTTGCATATATTCACTTTTAAGTGATGTTCTTATGCATGGAAACCTAGTTATGTGTTCATCCAAATGAACATGGTAATTTACTATAAGGGATCAACCTTAAACGATTAAAAATCATGAGTTAAGTAAATAATTTTACATTTAATCACATTGAGGATCTTTTCCGGTTTTTAATTTTATATAATTAGTCCATAACTAATACATATCCACATGATCATAATAATTAAGATGTAACTACTCACTATCAAATATTTTTCATAAAAAAATTCCAAAAGAAACATGGTTCGCTTCATGTTTAAACATCATGACTTTTCCATGATCTCATCCTTGGATATATTAATATTTACTCAATATGAAAAAAATTTCAAAACATGGGATATGAATAAACATCTCGGTAATGGATACAGAAATATCGAAATAATTTATCCTTGGGAATACATGGAAACCAAGGATACATTATTATAATCTAATACTTATCAAATTTAAGAAGTATTAAATATACTTTAGTGAATATATTCTCAATTTATACCCTTTTGGTAACGACAAATATTACTATAAAACCTATAGAAAGAAGCATATAACATGTATAAGGTAACTTGGGACATAAGTTTATTTAAATTGAATATCCATGAGATTAACTTCCACCCATATCACTAAATAGAATAGTCATGTGACATAATTCTATAACAAATTCATTAGAGGTAATAACGTAACCACCCATCCATATTTTTTTATGGAAGTACATGACATTGTTTAATCATGTAACAAACCATCATTGGTTTATCATGTAACCACCCATAAAATTTCTAAGGTCCATTATATAATCATAACATATAAAATATTGCAAATATCAACATTTAACTAATAACATTTTATTTAAAATCACAAGAAATTATTTCCAGATATAGTAACATTAAATACATTTCAAAATCCAGTTTCAATACCAAAACACCCAAACATGAAAATAATGGTTTTGTTATTTATTAAAAATAATAAGTCATATAGAGGAAGATAAATATCAAATAATTGTTACAGCCGTAGAGGATTCATTGTCGATGAATATGCATAAAACATTCATTTTTTTCATTTAGTAAAATGATTCATAGAAAAAACATTACTTTTGAATAAAATTAAAAGTGAATGGAGTTTATTATACACTGTATAATGTATGCAGGTGTCTATTATCAAAAGAAACCTCAATGAAATGAGATTTAGGCGAAGTCCCTTACATTGAGTCTAACTTGTCTCGTTCATTATTTATATTCATGAATAATAAATTTATGAAAATTTCTACTTGATTCAAAACATTTTTAATGTTCATTTTTAATTTTATATTACTTATCATCATGTTATAAAAATTATACTATTTCTAAGTTCATATTAGTGTGGTTGTCGATATTTAGAACTTGAGTTGAAAATTAACTTGCTTGATAGAAGTTGTCCATGTGGTCAAAATTAAATCATCTCAAGAATATTATTCATGATTTAAATATCAGATATATCCATTATATATGTATTTATAATATCCATAATATTTGGAGATAATAAATAAAATGCAATGTTGATGGAAACAGTAGGTCATATTTACGCATGAATAATGCTTTCATTTCATTGTCACATAAAATGAATTATAATAAAATTATAAAAATGTATATTATAATACCAGTAGTATATTTATTTATTTTATATACAATTGGTTTAATAAAACAATCCTTTATACATTCCATGTATAGCAAGAATGAGTCATATCACAGAGTGGTGCGGTAGTCCACACATTCTCAAATTAAATTATTGTATTGACACATCATGGAAAGAAAAATGGTATGTTGTAAAAACATTACAGAATCATAGAGATAATATACATAAAATATAAATCATATATAAATAAAGTTCCATAATAATGGCCACCGTGAGAGGTGGTAGGGTAAAATTGAACAATCATCGTTTCGTGCGGAAATAGTTCGTCGTACACAGAAATAGTTTGTACATATCCATAAGATGAAGGTGTGGGTAAGTGTAGTTAGAATAGTTCAGATAACAACATCCTAGTATATTGAATATACTGGTGCTTTTATTTTATCATATAATAAGAATATCAAAGGTAGTGTAGGATGAAAATAGAACAACAGAACTTTAGAGAAGTCGTTACCTCTAAATTAGGTAACTTCTTTTTATTTGATCCAACAGTCATTTGTATATTTCCTTCTTCAAAATGTGAGGATTCTAAGAGAAAGGTGGGTATGTTTTTAGCTTATTTGAATAGAATTTTCAAGATAAAATAGGCTTGATAGGTGTTAGTTATTAGTTAGAGGTTGTATCCTTTTATAATAGAGATGAGGGGCTCTTTAGGAACGTATGGAAATATTTATTTATAATAAATTTAACATTGATTAAAAATGTACCAAACACATTTAATTCTAAGATAAGATGATATTTTTTCTATTACTCATCATTCAATAATTTTAGACATGTTTTTAATATTTTTTTATCTATATCTTTTATGTTTTAACCCATATTTTACCATTTTTAATACTATAGTGACATAATGTTATTTAAACATTATGGGTTAATTTAATTACCATATCATGTCAAACAACCAAAAAATATCTATTTTGTGAATTTATTGGAATTAAATTAACCATTTGGAAAAATATTCTTATTTTTATGAATTTAATGTCATTTAATAAAGTATAGTATATTTTTATATGAATTATGTCAATTTTGGAAACAATTCATACTTTATTTTTTTTAAAATTCCTAAAAACATGATTCCTTCGAAAAAAACAATAAATCAATAATAACATGTCATATTGAACTATAAAATTTGTTTATTATATTAATTATGTCATATAATTTCTATTTTAATATTTATAATATCATTTATTTTAATCGTTTATTAATGAAGCAATCGGTGCATCATCATTGTGTAAAAATAATATTTTATTTTTTTAATGTCTAAAATTTATAAATAATATATTTGGATGTCGTATATATTTTTTGATTTAAAATTAAATATTATAGTTGAATAAATCACTTATATAACCTCATATAAAAATTGTCTTATTTAGGATATACATGTTTATGTTATTTTCTCTTTACTTTAAATTAATTTTTATTTCATGTCATTATCAAACCCTGGTGGCTACCAAATGCAACAAGTTCAGCCTAATAATGAGAACTTTAAGACATAACTCGTCCAATAGTATTAGGAAACATATTAGGGTAGTTTTATATTATGAAAATATTAATATTTTACACTTATTTACCTATTTTACATTTAAACCATCGTAAATAAAAATAATTTCTGAAGTTACAATTCATATTGTACAAAAATAAAAGGTACCTATTTAAATAATTTAGACCTTATGATTAAAAATATTTAATTGATTTTTCCAAATTGAAAACATATAAATTGTAGTAAAATTTTTAAATTAATTCATTTTGTTGAAACTAGAAAGCGTGTTCTTATGAAGTAGAAACTACCAAATGATTGACATGTGTTTATGTAAAATTTCAATGGAAAATGAAATCCAATGAAAAAAATTGGATTAAATGATAAAAAATAATCCCATTAAACTTTAAAATCAATTTAATGTACTATATATTTATATAAATAAATTATAAGAAAATCCAGTTTTGAATTAAAAAGTAGTATTTTTCATTATTCATTAAAATATGAATTTTATCAAAAAAATACCAAACATTCAACCAACGTAAATCATGATGTCCCTCTTATTAATAATAATTTTATTTTTTTAATTTATAAAATTTAAAATTGACAAATATAGATTTAAAATGGGTTTTATATTAAAAGGATGTAAAATGATATTTTAAAAATATTAGAGTATTTTATGCTTAAAATTTGATTCATTCTCATTTTTGGCCTCTAATATTTATTGTATAAAAATAAAAACATTTAAAAACATGTGGAATCATATTTTTGTTAGTTTTATTCATTCCCTCAAATACAACAGTTGGGCATTAACTAACATTTAAAATAATATTAATGTTATTGTATTATTTTTTGGATAACTCATCGTTTGGTGTAACGTAAGATTTTGGATTAACCTGTTGTTCTGTGTCTAGTACGCTATTGGAAAAAGTGCCATCTTTAACGTAAAATTAATATCTTATTCATAAATATTAATTGATATGAAAATTTATTATTCTATAAATACAATTTTCATTTATTCATTCCCCCTTTTAAATGTTGCATCGTTTCAATTTTAAAATTGGGCTCAGAAACATTATTGAAAATCCCATATCCAAAAATGTGTCAATAAAACTATCACTTTATAATAAATAATGATATGTATGAAGATTACATAAGATAAAACATACTAGGATTCCAGGTTAGAAAATATGGATATGAAAGAAAAACTAACCATCTTATTGTGATGTAGAGTGATAGAAAACATTATTAGGAGAATGTTAACAACTATAAAACAAAAAAAATCTGTTGGGTTAAATGGTGTTTGATTTCATAGAAGGAAAAGTAACCGAACAATGTTTTTTAAAATAATTTTTAAATTTTTTAGGAATTTTATTTAAAATATTAAATGAGAACATAAGGAAACATGCTTACTTGTCATGTATAGTTTCATCCATTAATAAATATCTACCACAAAATGATTTTTTCTTCAAATGATGAGTATTCAATAGGAATTGGTCACACCTAAATCACATGAATCAACTTCCCGAGAATCACATAATCAAAAAAATATGAACATTGTATTTCCCCTATCTTTAAAATTAACTATAAGGCCCCAAGCCTTAAACCTTACTTAATCTTGAGTTATTACAAGATTACACATTGAGGATCTTTTCGGGTTTAGAGTTTTAGAGAATTAGATCATAAAACATGCATTACATTCCACATATAAACAAAGTGGTTACATAAAGATAGTATTCTTCATTCCCATCAATGGAAACACATTTAAAATAAAACATGGATTATTTATTGACACTTCCTTGACACTATCATCATATCATGTACCTTTCCCTTGACCCGTGAAAAACATTTCAAAAAAACATGGGATGAGCATAAAAATATCAGTAAGGGATATAAAAATATGGAAAGGAAACATGGGTACATATATACATAAGAATGAAATCATAATTTACCCATAAAATATATGCACTTTAACATACCTCATCAAATCATGATCAAATCAAAGAAATCATAAGACATAATGGTAACTTGAGGCATTCATAACATTCTTACATATGGAGTAACCCTCTTGGTTACGTTTGGAATACCCATCACAGTATATTCCCTAAATCTCTTCGGATAAACCTTAACGTTTCACTCCTTCGCGTTACCCAATGCATTGGAGAGATATATCGGGCTCACCCGCCCATAGTTTATCACGGAACCACCCGTCTTCATAATAATGCCCAAGAACCATAACATAATCGTATCACATAAAACATGCATAAAGGAAACATAAAATTTCCACCTTTCAATCACAAGATATCAATACAACACATTGATATGAAAACATTATGAAAACCATTTTCAATACCAAAATAAAAAAAAGTAAAACATGGTATTTAATTTTCTTTTAAAAAGAAGGTATGGCTTGTAGAGGAAGCCGAAACTCAAATAACGGTCACGGCGGAAGAGAAGTCGTTGTCGCCGCATACGTACGAAAAAAACATTCCCTTTTGTCGTTTAGTAAAACGCTTCGTATAAAAAAGATTCCTTTTGGATAAATGTAATAGTAAAAGGGGTTTATACACCGTATAAAAGAAGGTTGTGTATAAAACAGAATATGCCTCAATTAAAGGAGATTGAGACGAAGTCCCATACCTCATATCCGACTTGACCCGGCCGTTCATTAATCTCCTGAATAATAAACTTGAGTTAATATCTACTTGCTTAAGAACCTTTTTCAAGTTCATTATTCTTTTTATACCATGTTATGAACATCATGTAATCATTTAAGTTAATAATGTTCATTTTGTCGGTATTTGGTTCTTAAGTCAAAAATAGACTTCTTACACTTACATGTTGTTAATTTGGTCAAAGGTTAGTTATATCCAGAATGATATTAATTATTTGGATAACATATATATCATATATATTCATCATATACATGTATTTATAATATTGCATCACATTTAGAGGTATGAAATGAAATGCCCCGTTCATGGATACGGTAAGCTGTACGTACGCATGAACGCTACTTCCATTTCTATTTCGTATTTTCTGGAATGGAATCATAATGATATAAGAGTATATTATAATTCCAGTATAATAACATATATAATATCATTAACTTTATCCTTTACACATCCCACATATGGTATTAACGAATCAAATCACTTTCAGGGGGCGGTAGTCCGCACTTCCTAAAATGAAGATACCGTGTTTACCCATAATGGAAACAATAATGGTATGTCATAAATGAAAAATACATAAGCTTAAGGAAAGAATAAACATATTATATATCATATATAAAAATAGTTACATCATAATGTCCATCTTTGAAGGTGTTAAATGAGTATTGAACAATCATCGTTTCGGGAGGCAGAATTTCTCCATCCACGGAAACCGTATGTTCTTTAACCATTTGATGTAGTTGTGTGAGAGTGTATCTTGAATAAATCTTATAAAAACATCCTAGTATATTGAAGATACTGGTGTTGTTACAAAAGAAGTAAATAAAAAGAGTTTAGTGGGGTTGGAGAAGCAAAATAAAACAAATGAACATGAGAGAATTAATTACCATTAAAAGTGTAACTCCTTTTGACTTGAGCCTAAAGGCTTCCTTTGAAAAGATTCTGCCCAAAGGGAATACTCTAGGATGAGGAGAGGGATCTGGAGAGAGTAAATGGGCAGTGGATGTCCGAGCCAAAGGCTTGAGGAGTGTGTGAAATAGGGTAGAGGTGGGGGCCTTTTATAAGAGGAGAGGAGGGGCACTCTTGGATAGTAAAGATAAGTTACTTTATTTTAAAAATAGTTTCGCATCCAAAAGGTCCCACATTGATATAATTAGAGGATAAGGTGATCAGGGTTCTAAATCCACTCATACAATTGGTTTTGTCCATGTGTAGGTTTTAGATTTTACATTAACTTTCCATTTTATTTAAATCGTTAAATAATGAGGTCATCGCAGCATCATCATGATGTCATAAATAATTTAATTTATTTAAAGTCTAAAAATTATAAAAAAAAACAATATTATGTAGGAAAGATTTTTATATTTCCAATTACTATTTATAATCAAAAATCTTATCTTTATAACCCCATTTAATAATTGTTTTCGTAAAACATATTATGTTTGTGTCATTTTTACTTCTACATTAAATAAAAAGTTATTTATGTCATTTCCCAAACAAAGTGGCTCCATGGGGTCCCCAAGTTGACCCATGGCTTTTCTTGGTCGGTCATGACACAACCAATGTGGGTAGGACATGTGTCAAGCACATCTCATTTTATTAAAGCATTATTTTTACCTTAAACTACACTAATTACCACTAATCGCGATTAAAAACTTAATAAGTTACTATTCATCAAAAAATTATTTTAATCTCATTGAACCACATTTTACTTCTTAATGAAAACCATGTATGTCGGATATTTGAAATTCAAAACACAATGATGGCAAAATTTCATTTAAACGGAAAATCAGTTATTATAAGTACCACTTAGTGGTTTCATTATTCATCAAAAATTGAAGTTTTTTAGAAAATTACAAAAAATTCACACTAAGCTATATTTGATATTCCGAATTCAAAAATGAAGTCTATTTTACAAAATTCAAAACATATAAGTCAAATTAATTAATATAATAATTAATTCCCGCTGTCATTACAAATAGCTTGTTTTTATGAAACAATAAGTATCAAAAGATTGACACAAGTTTAAGTCTAATTTCAAAGTGAAATTGATTCCAATGACCAGCATTGGATTAAATGGTAAAAATATATTTAGATTACACATTAATACCAATTAAAAAGATAATCTAATCATATAAATAAATTAGATTAAGAAGCAGTTTTGATGTAAAATGCAGTATTTTTCACTATTCATTAAAAAATGAACATTGTCAGAAAAATACCAAAAATTCACACTAAGTAAATTTTGATGTCCCAATCATAAAGAATAAGTTTATTTTGACAAACATAGCTTTTAAAATTGTCAAAATATGGATTTAAAAATGGTTTTCCATCATAAGGCAGTAAAACAATCTTTTAAAAATATTAGTGTATTCTATGCTTAAGATTGGATTTATTTTAATTTTAAGCCTATAAAACACTATCTAATTAATTAATAGACATAGATAAAAATATCTATTATTCATTACTTACTTGGGATGTTACATCCTTCCCCCCTTTTGAAAATTACATCCCTGCAATTTATTTACATTTCGAATAAATAGGGGTACTTATCCCTCATTGCATTTTCAGATTCCCATGTTGCCTCTTCCATCATGTGGTTTTTCCACAAAACCTTTACCTTATTAATCACATTATTCCGTAACACTTGCTCCATGTGGTCAAGAATCTGGACCGGTTGTTCCTCATAAGATAGGTTATCTTCCATCTGAACTACCTCTGGACTCAAAACATGATATGGATCTGGAATATACTTTCTCAACATCGAAACCTAAAAAACATTGTGTACCTGAGATAAACTCGGAGGTAAAGCCACTCGGTAAGCAACTGATCCAACTCTTTCCAGAATTTCATATGGTCCAATGAACCTTGGACTTAGCTTTCCTTTCTTACCAAATCGCATAACACTTTTCCATGGTGATACTTTGAGAAAAACATGATCACCTACCTCAAAAGATAGATCTTTCCTCCTGTTGTCTGCATAACTCTTCTGCCTACTCTGAGCTGTTCTCATGTGCTTCTGAATCAGCTGAACTTTTTCTGCCGTCTCTTCTACAAATTCTGGTCCGATCCACTTCCTTTCACCCACTTCATCCCAGAAAGCTAGAGTTTGACGGCATTTTCCATATAATGCCTCAAATGGAGCCATCTATATACTGGAATGAAAGCTGTTATTATAAGAAAACTCAACCAAAGATAGATGTTGGTCCCAACTTCCCTGATAATCCATCGAACAAGCTCGTAGCATATCCTCCAAGGTCTGAATTGTTCGTTCTGACTGCCCATCTGTTTGAGGATGAAAAGCTGTACTAAAATTTAATTCAGTACCCAACGACTTCTGAAGGACTTTCCAAAAGTTAGAAGTGAACCTGGGATCACGGTTAGATACAATGGAGAGAGGAACTCCATGTTACCTGACTACCTCTTTAAGATACAAACGGGAAAGTTGATCTAGGGAAAAAGTATCTCGTATAGCGAGGAAATGAGCAGATTTAGTCAAGCGACCAACAATAACCCAGATTGCATTATTACCTCGAGATGTCTTAGGTAATCCCACAACAAAGTCCATGGATATATTCTCCCATTTTTACTCTGGCACTGGTAAAGGCTGAAGCATCCCTTTCGATAACTGCCGCTCGGCTTTAACCTGCTGACAAGTCAAACACTTCACAGTAAAGTCAGTAATATCTCTTTTCATTCTATCCCACCAGTAATACTCCCAAAGATCTCTATACATCTTAGTACTGCCAGGATGAACTGAAAACGGAGAACTATGAGCTTCACATAACAACTCTCTCTTCAACTGTGAATCATAAGGCACACACAATCTCTTCCCAAATCTCAAAACGCAATCATTATCAATGTTGAATTCAGGCAACTTACCTTTCTGAACCAGCTATACCTTTTTCTGCAACTCACTGTCTTGCTTCTGTGCTTGCTTGATTCTATCTGATGGAGATGATCTCACTGATACCTGAAACAAAACAAAACAACTTCCTGCACCAATAACTTCTATGACAATTTTCATCAAATCCTTAACCAAAGGATCACGTTCCAAACACAAAATTGCTAATGAAGCATTACTTGTTCGACTCAAAGCATCATCCACTTTATTTGCTTTTCCTGGATGGTAATGAATTGGACAATCATAATTCTTGATTAATTTTAGCCATCTCCTTTGTCTCATGTTCAATTCTTTCTGAGTGAATGTATACTTTAAACTTTTGTGATCGGTATATATTTCACACTTTACTCCATACAAATGATGCCTCTAAATTTTTAAAGCAAAAACAAAAGCAGCTAATTCCAAATCAGGTGTAGGGTAATTTACCTCATGCGTTTTCAACTGTCGTGAAGCATAAGCAATTACCTGATCATTCTGCATTAGGACGCAACCAAGTCCCCTCAATGAAGCATCACTGTATATATCAAACTCACCATTCCTGGAAGGTAGTGCCAAAACTGGAGCATTCAACAATCTTCTTTTCAATTCCTGAAAACAATCATCACATTCTTTTGTCCATATGAACTTCACACCCTTACGTGTTAGCTTAGTCATTAGACAAGATAACCGTGAAAAATTTCTAACAAACCTTCGGTAATAGCCTGCCAAACCAAGGAAGCTACGAATCTCAGTTACATTTGTGGGTCTTGGACAGTCTTCCATAACTTTTGTTTTTACAGGATCAACAGTTATCTCATCTTTAGAAACAATGTGACCAAGGAAAGAAATTTGTTGCAACCAAAACTCACACTTGCTGAATTTTCCATACAGTTTATTTTCTTTTAAGGTTTTCAAGATAACCCTTAAATGTCTTTCATGCTCTTTTTTACTTTTAGAAAACATCAAAATATCATCAATAAAAACCACCAAAAACTTATCCATGAACTCATGGAAAATTCTATTCATTATGTCCATGAATACAGCAGGTGAATTGGTAAGCCCAAAAGGCATTACTAAAAATTCAGAATGGTCATATCTTGTACAAAACGCAGCCTTCAGAACATCTGCTTCCTTTACCTTCAGCTGATGGTACCCCGATCTCAAGTCAATCTTTGAAAAATACTGAGCTCCCTGGAGCTGATACAACTTCATTTGACGGCCCAACATCTGCTGAAGTAGTTGCAAAGGATTTCACCACCCCTTTCTGCTTGTAGTCTAACTGCTTCCCATCACTCAATCTCTTTGTCGGACACTCGTTTGCATAGTGACCCATCTCATTTCACTTATAACATTTCACTAACTGTAAATCAAAGTTGGTCTTACCTTCACCTTGATCCTTTTCAGTGCAATCACGAGACTTATTTCCCATATTACCACATCGTTAGTACTTTACAGAATTCAGAAGACATTCCCCAGCATGCCTTTTGCCACATTTATCACAAACTGGAAACTTAGTTTTCTTACCATCAGACTTTTTTGAAGAATTCATACCATTCTCCTGCCACCTCGGTCTCTTCTTCTGTTGGTTGTTATAGAACACTTGATCATCGGAAAACTCCATTTCCACCTTCTCAGTACATCGAAAAATATTTTAATAACATTTAAACTCACGAGAAGCTAATGCCCTTCGATATTTTGGCTTTAATCCTCTGTAAAAACGATTGATTTTACTATCAAGGTCTCAGATAAAATTTGGAGCATACCTTACCAATCGAGTGAACCTTTCTTCATAGGTAGCCACTGAGTCTTCCTCTTGCCTCAATTCCGAGAATTGATTTTCCATCCTAATTCGATCAACCTTATGAAAATACTTGTCAAGAAACATACCTTTGAATTCATCCCAGTCGAGAGCATCAATCTCATCGGCGTCCCTGATATTTTTAACCATAGACCACCACTGATCTGCCTCACCCTCCAAACGGTAAATAGCAAGACTAACCTTTTGATTGTCTGAACACCCCATGACATCAAAAATATTCTCTAGTGCTTTAATCGACACTTCAGCTAGCACAAGGTCTGATGATCCTATGAATGATGGGGGATGTTGCCTCATGAAATGTTCCACCACTGACATGTTCCTCTGCGGTTGATCTGGCTGATCTCGTGTATGGATACCACCGCCATTTATCGCTTGAGTCAACTGCGCCATTACTGCAACAAACTGTTCAGTTCAAATTCCAACCATCTCAGGATGCTGATTCGGAAGGTTATTTCCATCTGTATGCCTTCCTAGCACTGCTTCCCTATTTCCACTACGGAAAACCATTGTGAACAAACATGTCTTAGATAAATCAACATGGTAATCTTTAAATGCTATATCATTTCAATTTGACCATAAAAAAACTTTTGGATAATCATTTCATAGAATTCTAACTCCTAAAGTTATCTAAACCGACCTTTGATACCAACTATAAGGCCCTAGCCTTAAAGCTTACATAATCTTGAGTTATCACAAGATTACACGTTGAGGATCTTTTCAGGATTAGAGTTTTAGAGAATTAGATCATAAAACTTGCATTACATTCCACATATAAACAAAGTGGTTACACAAAGATAGTATTCTTCATTCCCATCAATGGAAACACATTTAAAATAAAACATGGATTATTTCTTGACACTTCCTTGGCACTATCATCATATCATGTACCTTTCCCTTGACCTGTGAAAAACATTTCAAAAAAACTTGGGATGAGCATAAAAAGCTCAGTAAGGGATATAAAAATATGGAAAGGAAACATGGGTACATATATACATAAAAATGAAATCATACGTTACCCATAAAACATATGCACTTTAACATACCTCATCAAATCATGATCAAATCATAGAAATCATAAGACATAAAGGTAACTTGAGGCATTCATAACATTCTTACGTAGGGAGTAACCCTATTGGTTACGTTTGGAATACCCATGATAGTATATTCCCTAAATCTCTTCGGAGAAACCTTAACGTTTCACTCCTTCTCATTACCCAATGCATTGGAGAGCTATATCGGGCTCACCCGCCTATATTTTATCACGGAACCACCCGTCTTCATAACAATGCCCAAGAACCATAACATAATCGTATCACATAAAACATGCATAAAGGAAACATAAAATTTCCACCATTCAATCACAAGATATCAATACAACACATTGATATGAAAACATTATGAAAACCATTTTCAATACCAAAATAAAAGAAAAGTAAAACATGGTATTAATTTTTCTTTTAAAAAGAAGGTATGGCTTGTAGAGTAAGCCGAAACTCAAATAACGGTCATGGCGGCAGAGAAGTCGTTGTCGCCGCATACGTACGACAAAAACATTCCCTTTTGTCGTTTAGTAAAACTCTTCGTATAAAAAATATTCCTTTTGGATAAACATAAAAGTCAAAGGGGTTTATACACCGTATAAAAGAAGGTTCTATATAAAACAGAATATGACTCAATGAAAGGAGATTGAGATGAAGTCCCATACCTCTTATCCAACTTGACCCGACCGTTCTTTAATCTCCTGAATAATAAACTTGAGTTAATATCTACTTGCTTAAGAACCTTTTTCAAGTTCATTATTCCTTTTATACCATGTTATGAACATCATGTAATCATTTAAGTTAATAATGTTCATTTTGTCGGTATTTGGTTCTTAAGTCAAAAATAGACTTCTTACACATACATGTTGTTAATTTGGTCAAAGGTTCGTTATATCCAGAATGATATTAATGATTTGGATAACATATATATCATATATATTCATCATATACTTGTATTTATAATATTGCATCACATTTAGAGGTAACAAATGAAATGCACCGTTCATGGAGACGGTAAGCCGTACATACGAATGAACGCTACTTCCATTTCTATTTCATATTTTCTGGAATAGAATCATAATGATATAAGAGTATATTATAATTCCATTATAATAAAATATATAATATCATTAACTTTATCCTTTACACATCCCACATATGGTATTAACGAATCAAATCACTTTTAGGGGGCGGTAGTCCGCACTTTCTAAAATGAAGATATCATGTTTACCCATAATGGAAATAATAATGGTATGTCATAAATGAAAAATAAAAAAGATTAAGGAAATAATAAACATATTATATATCATATATAAAAATAGTGACATCATAATCGACACCTTTGAAGGTGTTAAATGAGTATTGAACAATCTTCGTTTCGGGAGGTTGAATTTCGCTATCCACGGAAACCGTATGTTCTTTAATCATTTTATGTAGTTGTGTGAGAGTGTAGCTCGAATAAATCTTATAACAAAATCCTAGTATATTTAAGATACTGGTTTTGTTACAAAAGAAGTAAATAAAAAGAGTTTAGAGGGGTTGGAGAAGCAAAATAAAACAAATAAACATGAGAGAATGAATTACCTTTAAAAGTGTAACTCCTTTTGATTTGAGCCTAATGGCTTCCTTTGAAAGGATTATGCCCAAAGGGAATCCTCTAGGATTAGGAGAGTGATGTGGAGAGAGTAAATGGGAAGGTATGGCCGAGCCAAAGGCTTGAGGAGTGTGTGAAATGAGGTAGAGGTGGGGGCCTTTTTTAAGACGAGAGGAGGGGCACTCTTGGAAAGTAAAGATAAGTTACTTTATTTTAAAAATATTTTCAGATCCAAAAGGTCCCACATTGATATAATTCGAGGATAAAGTGATAAGGGTTCCAAATCCACTCATCCAATTGGTTTTGGACATGTGTAGGTTTTATATTTTACATTAACTTTCCATTTTATTTAAATCGTTAAATAATGTGGTCATCGCTGCATCATCATGATGTCATAAATAATTTAATTTATTTAAAGTATAAAAATTATAAAAGAAATACTATGATGTATTAAATCTTTTTAGCTTTATAATGAATATTTATAATCAAAAATCTTATCTTTATAACCCCATGTAATAATTGTTTTCGTAAAACATATTATGTTTGTGTCATTTTTACTTCTACATTAAATAAAAAGTTATTTATGTCATTTCCCAACGAAAGTGGCTCCATGGGGTCCCTAAGTTGACCCATGGCTTTTCTTGGTTGTCCATGACACAACCAATGAGGGTAGGACATGTGTCAAGCTCATCTCATTTTATTAATGCATTATTTTTACCTTAAACTACACTAATTACCACTAATCGCGATTAAAAACTTAATAAGTTACTATTCACCAAAAAATTATTTTAATCTCATTGAACCAAATTTTACTTCTTAATGAAAACCACGTATGTCGGATTTTTGAAATTCAAAATACAATGATGGAAAAAATTCATTTAAACGGAAAATCGGTTTTTATAAGTACCACTTAGTGGTTTCACTATTCATCAAAAATTGAAATTTTCCAGAAAATTACCAAAAATTCACCCTAAGCTATATTTGATATTACGAATTCAAAAATGAAGTGTATTTTACAAAATTCAAAAAATATAAGTCACATTAATTAATTTAATAATTAATTCCCGATGTCATTACAAATAGCGTGTTTTTATGAAACAATAAGTATCAAAAGATTGACACCAGTTTAAGTCTATTTTCAAAGTGAAATTGATTCCAATGACCACCATTGGATTAAATGGTAAAAATATATTCAGATTACACATTAAGACCAATTCAAAATATAATCTAATCATATAGATAAATTATAGTAAGAAGCATTTTTGATGTAAAATGCAGTATTTTTCACTATTCATTAAAAAATGAACATTGTCAGAAAAATACCAAAAATTCACACAAAGTAAATTTTGACATCCCAATCATAAAAAATAAGTTTATTTTGACATCCCAATCATAAAAAATAAGTTTATTTTGACCAACATTGTTTATAAAATTGTCAAAAGATAGATTTAAAAATGTTTTTCCATCAAAAGACAGTAAAACAATCTTTTAAAAATATTAGTGTATTCCATGCTTAAGATTGGATTTATTTTCATTTTAAGCCACTAAAACACTATCTAACTCATTAATAGACATAGATAAAAATATCTATTATTCATTACTTACTTGGGATGTTACATTTACCAAACCCAAAATGATCAGTACAATATCAGATAATCCCAAAAAGAATAATCCTTTATAAAAACAAATTCTTATCTTAATCTCAAAAAACTCAACAAAAAATGCCAAAAATTATACAAAGACCATTATATAATCCATTCTCCTTGAAACGCTTCAATATAATCCAAAAAATGATAGAAAACCAAAATTTACAAGGATTTGATCACATAATCCTCAATGATAAATCTTAACATTTATCTCTAAATAACACCAACTACTCTTAATATTTCATACATAAAATTAATTAACCTAATCACGTGTTCTTAGTGATAGGTTAATCATTTCCACATACAACCCAAGTCACCATTTGTCCATAAAAAAACATATATTCTTCCAAAATAAAACTCAACCATGACACCTCAAATAAAATCCCATAGTATTCTATTTCCTTAGGCATTTAGTGTTCCCAAAAGATCAAACATCTTCTAAAATAAAATTTATCACGTTATCATCAATTAATTTTCTTATACTAAGGATATCCATTTGATAAAACTTATGTTCCAAAAATGAAATTATTCTTGATCCATAAAATCATTTAACTAATGATAATATGTTATACTAACCAGGAACATCACGTTGGCTAGTGGTAGGTTTAAATCCAACTCATACTTCAGTTGTGGGTTCAATTCCCACATCTTTGTCTAAAATGATAGGTTTTTTATGCTGTCAAAATGTTTTCCTTCTTCTAAAACTATATGATTTTATAACATTTCAAAAAATGAGATAAAGACATCAAAAATAACCATAACATATTTTATCCTGAATTTTTATCTCATTCATCTCATTTTTCACCCCAAAAAGTAATATCCTGTAATTACCTCAAATTCATTTATCATATAAACCTTAATAGTTCTTTATAACTATATCCACAAAAGAAAAGATAATTCTTACTCAATTAAAATATTTATATAACAAACTGATGGGTTAAAAATACTAGAATTCCTCCAAAGTAATCCCATCATTAATACATTTAAACATATCATCATCCATAGATCCAACATAACCCTTCAAGTCCAAAAATATATACATCATAATCATAGAACATTCTTCATTATCCTTTATCTGTCTTTTCCATGATATTATTTTATAAGTATTTCCTATAAAAAAACCACGAATAATTACCCAAGTATCAATAAATCCAAAACATGAGAAAAAAAAATAATCCATACTATTCATATGTCATTTTTAGTTTCCTAATCATTAGTTAGAATGTAATTAGGTATTGGAAAACATATATTTGTACAGTCCTACTAATACCATTCATGTATATTCATCGTATGATATCTATTTTTATTATGGCCATGGAGACCACATTTAAAAAATTAAATTGACCCCTAGGAAAGAACTTCTTTCCAATTCTTGGAGTCAGCTAAACGCCTCATTTTCCATGGTAGTTTATTGTTTTATAAAATTCATTAACACATCTATAACAATTTCCCATCCCATTGAAACTTTTTCATAGGTGTTTCTTTCAAAATCTATGACAAATAGTTTTTTAATATACATACCATTATGATTTTTACCGGAACATCCATAGGGATTCGTTTCTCGCATATATGTTTCTTTAAAAAAATCACAAAGGTTTAAGTGGTCAATCATGACCCTATATAGTTGGTTAAGAATAACCAAAATAGTTCTCGTTGAATCTCCAATTTCATTTCGTTTCATATTTTGAAAACCATAACAGTTTCCTTCACATCCATTGTTACATTGGTGCCATTTAGATCCAAACATTTACTAAAACCCAAATGGTTTGTGTGAATATATTAGTAATATAATCATAAACTATATTATGAGGAGGGTAAACACTATGAAATACTTATACCTGATTTCATAAACTCATTATATTAATCTAAAGGAACTATGACTCTCTCTAATATTATAACCATTGTGTTTATATAAAACATATCACTAATGATTAAATGACACCCTTACCTCTAATGATTTCTAAAATGTCCTCTGATATCAACTATAAGGCCTTATCCATAAAAATTACATAAACTTGAGTTATGTTCATACATTTTCTTTAAATGAAATTGTGAAAAAAATTTGGTTATATCTTTAGAGAATTAGGCCATAACTCATACATATCAACTTGATTAAAGATGATTCTACTCACTATCCCATTTTTTCATAAAAAACTCTTCAAAAGGAAACATGGTTCATTTCATGTCTATAGTGTAATAATTTATGTGATATCATTCTTAACAATATTCTACATTAATTCATGTGAAAAACATTTAATTAATTGGGATGTGAATCCAAATCCCAGTATGGGATATACAAAGATGGAAAACTGTTAGTCTAGGGAAAACATGAAAACCCTAAATATTTTTTCATAATGTAATACATTTCACCTTTAAGAAGTAGTAAATATAAATCATTGAATATAAGCTCAATTATTACCCTTTTTGTAACAACTAATTACTATTAAGTCCATATAAAGAATCATATAATACATATAAGGTAACTTGGTACATAAACACTCTTAAGGGGAATAACCATACAGTCGACTTCCACACATATCACTAAATGGAATAGCCAAATGACCAACATCCATACACAATGCATCAGAGGATTTAATGTAACTACCCATCCATGGGTTTTCAGAGAACCACCCATCATTGGATTATCATGCAACTACTCATCATTGGTTTATCACGTAACCACCCACAAAATCTGTAAGTACCATTATATAATCATAACACATAAAATATTGCAAATATTATCATTTCTCTAATAACATTTCATTTGTAATCATAAAAAATCATTTCATGATATTGAAATATTCAATCCATTTCAAAAACCATTTTCAATACCAAAACATCAAAAAAAGAAATAAGTTATTTCTTTTCCTTTTTTAAAAACAATAAGGCTTGTAGAGGAATCCAAATATCAAATAATGGTTATGGAGTTAGAGGAGTCATTTTCACCAGATTCATTAAAATCATACCTTTTCAAAATTTAGTAAAATGACTCATAAAAAATAATTCCTTTTGAATGAAGATAAATTCAAAGGGGTTAATTATACACCGTATAAACCAAAAGGTTTATATTATCCAAATATTCCTTATTGAAAGGAGATTGAGACGAAACCCCTAACCTTGAGTCTGAAAAGTCTCATTCATTCTTTATATTCTTGAATAATTAACATTGGTTAATTTATACTTGACTCAGAACCCTTTTCATGTTTATTTTTCATTTTATATTATTTATCATCTTTTTATAAAAATTATATAATTATTTAAGTTCATATTAGTCAGTTTGTCGATATTCAGTACTTGAGTTGAAAATAAACTTGTTTGATGTAACTTTTCCACATGATCGAAAGTACATCATTTCCAGAATATTATTCATGATTTAAATTTCATATATACGTGGAATATATGAATTTATAATATTCCTAATATTTAGAGACATGAAATCAAATGCACCGTTCATGGAGACGGTAGGTCGTGCGTACGCATCAACACTATATTCATTTCATTATCATATTTAAAGAATAAGAATCAAATGATATAAATGTACATTATAATAATAGTATAAATTTATTTAATTTATGTCAAATATGTTTCATAAAACTATCCTTTTTATGTTCCATTTATAGCTTTAACAAGACATATCACTTTGAGGGAGAGGTAGTCCACACTTCTTGAAATGCAATTAACATATTTACACAACATGTCAGAATAAAGGTAAGTTGTAAATAAAAATTAATGAATCATAGAGACAATATAAATATAAATATATATAATATATAGATTCATTTCCATCATAATGTCCACCACGAGAGGTGGTATTGTAAAATTGAATAATCATCATTTCGTGATGAAGTAGTTCTCCGTAAACAGAAACAATATGTTCGTATCCATTATATGGTGGTGTCTGTAAATGCATTTCGAATCCTTATCATTACAGAATCCTAGTATATTTTGGATACTAGGTTTTTATTTAATCAAAGAGTAATAAACAAATCGGGAGTGGAGAAGGAAAATAATGGAAATTAACATGAGAGAAGATGTTACCTCTAAATTGGTAACTTCTTTGGATTTGTGCCAGAAGGATTTCTCGAATTATCATTTTCCCAATGTAAGGATTCTGAGAATGAGGATGGGATTTTCGGAGCCTATTAGATAATAACGTGGATTATCCAAAGGTATTTTTAGGAGTTTTTAAGTGGGTATATATGGGGGCCTTTTATAAGTGGGAGGACATGCACTTTAGGAATGTCTTAAAATATTCATTTATTATAAATGCAATTTTGATTAAAAATTTTCCAAAACTCATTTAATTCAAATTTAAGATTATTTTAGATCTAATACCCATCATTAAATAATTTTTTGATGTGTTTTGAATATTTTTCCCCATATCCTTTTGGTTTAACCCTTATTTTACCCTTTTTAATCTTATTGTGATATCATGTTATTTACAAATTGTTGGATATTGTAATTACAATATCATGTCAAAAAACTAAGAAAAAAAGTCATTTGTGACATAATTGGCCTTATCGTAACCATTTGAATGAATATTATATTTTTATTAATTTAATATCAGTTAATCAACTATTTTATATTTTAAGTTATGAATTTTGTCATTTTTGGACACTATTCATCCATGACGTTTTTAAGAATTCATAAATTGATTCCTCTAAAAAACACATTGAATCAACATTAAAATGTTATATTCATGTAGAAAATTTCTGGATGAAATTAATTATGTCATATAATATTTATTTTAATATTTATAATATCATTTATTTGAATCCATTCTAAATGAAGCAATCACTGCATCATCTTTGTGTCATAATTAAATTTATGTATATTACGTATAAAAATTATAAATAAAATATGATGACGTAGGAAATAGTTTTATCTATATAATTAATATTTATTTATTGAAGATATCAATTATATAACATCATATAAAAATAGTTTTAGTAAAAATATACATGTTTATGTTATTCGTCACTGTAATTTAAATTAATTATTATTGCCTGTCATGATCACTCCGAAGTAGCTCCCAAATGCAATATTTTTGTCCTAATGATGCTAATGGTTGGAAATAATTCATTAAATAGGATTAGGCCACGTTTTATGGTAGTTTTATATTATTAAAATATTATTTATTTACTTTATTTACCTATATTCCACTTTAACAATGGTAAATAAAATTATTATTAAAGTTACTATTCATAATGTCCAAATATAAATGGTACCTATTTAAAAAATTTGTACCTTACGATTAAAAATATGGAATTCATTTTTCCAAATTCAAAACACATGAATTGTAGTAATTAATTAAAAATTAATTCCCATTGCCGAAACCAAAAAGTGTGTTTTTAGAAGTAAAAACTATGAAAACATTAACATCTATTTATGTCTAATTTCAATGGTAAATAACATAAAATGGATTAAATTGTATTATATTATAAAAAATACAATTAAAATTTCCAACCAATTATAATTACAATATAAATATATTTCTAATGGAGATGAAAAGGCAGTTTTGAAATAAAATGCAGTATTTTTCAATATTCACTAAAATATGAATTTTAGGAGAAAAATACCAAAATTTAAACAAAAGTAAATATTTATGTCCCTATTCTAATGAATAAGATTATTTTTCAAATTGAACATATCAAGGTGAAAAAATATATTTGAAAAGGGTTCTCCATCAATAAGAGTTAAAAAAGATTTTAAAAATAATAGAGTATTTTATGCTTAAAATTAGATTTATTATCATTTTAAGCCTCTAATATTTATTAGATAAATGTAAAAAAATTTAACAAGTGTGTAAAATAATATTGTTGTAAGTTATGTTTATTACCTACAATAAAACTTCTTGGCGTTAAATAACATTTAAGATAATAATAATATTATTGTATTATGTTTTGGTATAACTCTACATTGTGTGTAATGTTAGATTTCAGAGAAACCTATTGTTGTGTGTCGGGAACGCTATCAGACAACCATTATCATTTAAAATAAAATTAATGTCATATTCATAAATATTAATTGATATGAAAATGTATTATTCTATAAATACTTGTTTCATTACATTCACATTCTCTCCTTTCATGAGTATGATTTCGAAACCCTTCCCATGATGTGCGATTTCAATGAAGTAATTCTACGATATAAAAATTTTATTACCATGATCACGTTTAAACTCTGTAGATGAAACTTATTTAATATGGGGAGAATGTGAGAACATGAAAGATATTGTTTGATAGTATCTATAAAATGCTACACCATATATAGAAAGGAACATACAATCATGAGACTTTACTATTCTAAATAAATTAAATCTATCATATATATTGTTTAACATAAAATGGGGAGTTAATATTTCATTACATTTCACATTGATTTTATCTTTAATTACATTCAAAAATGGCATGCTTCTATGTCTTTCATTACACGCAAGGTTGTGTTTTACCGAACTTCATTATACTGTTAATATTTATATTTAATAATATAGTTTTCAACAATCCATTGAAATGGTTGGAAGGAATAGTATTAAAAAAATTCCAAAATATTTTTTAAACATGTTTATATAATCCTTTTGTTCCCAATTAATTAAAAATGAATATAAAACCCATTTAAAACAAAAGGATTTGTTTTTGATTTTTTTTGTAAACAAGTGAGTTTAATATAAATAAAATAACCAAATAAATTATATTAAATTATTTTAATGATATTTGTATATTAAAAATTCAATAAAATAATTTATAATTATTTCAACATATTTTCTAGGTATAACATAAAAATTATCCAATTTTATACATAATAAGATGTATTTTTATAAAGGCATTTTGTTGCCTTTTAATGGCACACTTATTTAAAATTTTAATTTG
The DNA here is from genome assembly GCA_963277665.1 of Viscum album. NCBI lineage: Eukaryota > Viridiplantae > Streptophyta > Magnoliopsida > Santalales > Viscaceae > Viscum > Viscum album. The sequence continues at coordinate 1,473,890,512 of OY728152.1, read as the reverse complement.
AAACATTTATCAATTATATATGAAAAAATAAACATTTTTTTGGAATCATAATATGGAAATTTTCATTAAATAAATATTTTCTTTTTTTTTGAGAAATTTAATTTGTTTTTGAATAATGAAAAATGAAAAATTTTAATTAAAAATTTAATTTTTTATTAAATAATTTATATTTTTAAACAATATTTTGATTTTTTAATAATTAAAATTATTCAAAAATAAATATATTAATCCAATAGATCTTATTTTAATAATTCTTTTTATTTAATTTTTATATAGAAACATTTTAGTCTTTTGAACATTATCACTTTAAAAACATAGTCACTCACCGTGTCTATGGGATTAAATTTTAATTTAATTATTACCAATAACTTGTTTGAATATGGAAATTGGATTACATATTTGAATAATATTGATTTAAAATTTATAATAAGGTAAAAAAAAATTCACAAAATTATTAGTGAAACACTGTTAAAATTAATTAGAACAATTGAGATAAAAATAAGTTTACTTTGTGGTTAATCATATAAAATAAGATAAAACATTGAAATAAAACTTGTCCAAACCCCATTTATTGGACATATGGAGTACAAAACCATTTAGGGATTGAATTTGGTTCATTATGAAAGCCTTTTATTAGATAAAAACATGGATACACCAAACTTATAAAAAAAATTCCAATTGTGTCCACTCACCCCACTTATAAAAGCCTTTCCCATTTCCCCTCATCACCACACCTTCAGACCACATTGGTTCATCCAAAACCCCATAAAATCACTCCAAAAAATCTCCAACCTCATCCTAGAATTATTATCTTGGGATCAAATCCAACTAATAATTAATTATTGAAATCCTAATGTGTATACCCGAAGAAGAGGTAATGATATTTTAAAAACATTTTTAATTTATTTCCTTCTCCACATACATAAATTCGTATTATTCTATTATTATATAACAAAATTAATATATTTCATATAATAATATATTTTTATATTAATTTTATTAACTAATATTACACATTATTCTATTATATGTGTTATTAAATCATTGTTCGAGAGTAATACAGACTACCACCTTGAGAATCGATGTCATTTGTTTTTTACATTACCACCCATATAGGTTTGGAATAATGATGGTTTTATATTTAGTATGTGGTATATATGATATATATATATATATATGATATTTTAAGGATCCTTTAATTTATATATTAAACATTCCATAATGATTTCCATTTTGTGGGAATATGATCATGTTGTTCATGTGTATGGTGTACTATCACCACACAAAGTGTTGTGATTCATTAAAACATAACATTGATTTTATTATGGAAGGTTTTAATAAAAATATGTGAATATATATAAACAAAAATGATACGAGGATTATAATATATATATTTAACAATTCTTTCAATAAATACAAAATTAAAGTGGACTCAAAATTCATGCGTAAGTACAACCTACTATCTAAATGAATACTGTATTTCATTTCTCATTATGAAATTTTATGGATTAATAAAAATAAAAATATAATAAAAATATTTTATATTTAAATTGGGTTTTAAATTATAGAGACTATGAAATCATGATCGTATCAATAGAAAAAAATAACAAGTCCAAACATACTCAAAAACCAAGGTAATTAATACTCCAAACTATGAAAATAATGAATGATTATTAACAATCAGGTAATAAGGTGTTATAGAATAAATATATATGATATCATAAATATTAATATGGTTAATTTGTAATTTAATAATATGATTAAAACAAATATAATGATGGAAAAACACTTTAAATATAATGAATCATAAGGTAAGGAATTTTATCAAAATTTACATTTTGTTCTGATTTATTTTTCATTATGAACCAATTCACTTTTATATGATGTTTATACTACCAATTTAAATGAATCATCACTAATACATCATTATTAATAATATTATATTTTTAATTTTAATAATTTCAACCATGTAGATTTTAATTGAAAATTATCATGTGATAAAAACTCTTGAACAATCTCACAATCATTTGTGATTGTTAATTTTATCTTGAAACAATCACTTTTATGTGATAATTATTCATTAGAAGTTTCACATCACCTAAATATCTATAAAATTTAACTATATTTTAATTAGTTATTATGTTTTATTACATTTTATATACTATGTTTACTTTGAATGTTAATATATTAAATTAAAAAATAATGATAAATCCATATCTTTTACTCAATATGGATGTTGTTTGATAAGTATCATTACTTGTGAATTAATTTGCTTACTTGATATATAAAGAATTTTTTGTACTGTTAGTGATCAGTGGGGTTCAAAATTTATATATCCCCATGATTCAATGACATGTCACATAAGACAAATCCGTTTTGAAAATCAAATGGTTATGTACATGTAGTTTTAAACCATCTTGTGAATGGTATGAAAACATAGGTTTCCATGTGTCTCAGAAATGAAATCTGATATTTATGAATTTATTTCATTGAGAATTAATTTATTGTTACTAACATCCTTGAAATTTAACCATCTTGTGAATGGTCTGACTTCATAGGTTTCCATGTGCGTCATAAATGACATCTGATATGTAACACCCCATGTAAGTAAAGAATATGACATTTTTAAATTTATACATATTTGTGAATAAAATATTAATATAACTTTAAAGGGGACACTATGCTCGATAGCGTACCCAATATGCGACAATGAGTTTCTTGGGAATCTTATATTGCACTCTAATAACAAAATAATATTATTTTAAATTGTAGTTATCACCTAGCCATTGTAATGGCGGGAATGAACAGAACTAACTACAAAATGATTATATATGTTTGTCAAATATTTTTACTTTTTACAATAAATGTTTGAGGATAAAAAATGTGAATGAATCCAATTTTAAGCGTAAACATTCAAATATTCTTTAAAAGGACGATTAACCGCCTTTTGAGGACGAACCTCTTTTAAATCCACTTTTTGAAAATTTTATGTTTTATATTTGACAAAATAAAATTCTTCTTTCGAATCGGGAAATCAAAATTTACTTTGTGTAAATTTTTGGTATTTTTCCGATAAAGTTCAATTTTTAATGAATAGTGAAAAATGTTGTATTTTAATTCAAACCCTCTTTTAAATCTAATTTATTTATACGATTAGATTATCTTTTGAATTGGTTTTAATGTTAAATTAGAATATATTTTTACCATTTAATCCAATATTGGTCGTTGGAATTAATTTCATCTTGAAATTGGACTTAAACTAGTGTCAATCTTTTCATACCTATTGTTTCATAAAAACACGCTATTTGCTCTGACAACAGTAATTAATTATTAAATTAATTAATTTAAATTATGTTTTGAATTTTTTAAAGAAGACATCATTTTTGAATTCAGAATATCAAATATAGCTTAGGGGGAAGTTTTGGTATTTTTTTGAAAAACTTCAATTTTAGATGAATAGTGAAACCACTAAGTGGTAGTTAAAGAAACTGATTTTTTGTTTAAATGAAACTTTGCCACTTATGTGATTTGATTTTCAAAAATCCAACATGCATGGTTGTCATTAATAAGTAAAATGTGGTTCAATGAGATTAAAATAATTTTTTGGTGAACAGTAACTTTTAAGTTTTATTAATCGCGATTATAGGTAATTAGTGTAATTTAAGGTAAAAACAAGGTTTTAATAATATGAAATGACCTAGAAACATGTCCTACCCTCTTTGGATTTGTCATGTCCGACCCAGACAATCCATGGGTCACCTTGGGGACCCCATGGATCCACTTTGGTAGGAAAATGACATAAATAACTTTTTATTTAAAATAAAAATAAAAATGTCACAAACATGAGTTGTTTTACTAAAAAAAATTAAATGGGGTTATACAAGTCATATTTTTGACTATAAATATTAATTATAAAGCTACAATTATTTACTACATCATGATATTTTTTTTATAATTTATAGACATTAAATAAATTAATTTAGTTATGACACCATGATGATGTAGTGATTACCTCATAAATGAACGATTTAAATAAAATGAGAAGATAGGGTGAAATATAAGAATTACACTTGTCACAAACCTATTGGATGGGTGGATTTCGAAACCTTATCACCTTATACTCGAAATATATCATTTTTGGACCTTTTAAAACCAAAAAAACGTTTTATAATAAAGTAATATTTTATAACTTTCCAAGAGTGCCCCTCCTCTCCTCTTATAAAAGGCCCCCACCTCTACCAACTTACACACAACTCTCAAGCCTTTGGCTCAGCCAACCCCTGACCATTTCATCTCGCCACATCCCTATATTAATAATTGAATCCTAACATTGGTCAGAATCCTTTACAAGGAAGCCTTTGAGCTCAAATCAAAGAGAGTTACCCGATTTAAAGGTAATGTGTTCCCTTGTAGTCTTTTGTCTTATTTTTCTTCTCCTAACCCCTAAACTCTTTTTATTACTTTTTTTGTAAAAAAACAGTATCTTAAATATACAAGGATATTTTTATAAGAATTATTCTAACTACACTTTCACACACCTTTGTCTAATGGTTAAAGAACATACTGTTTCTGTGGATGGCGAATTACTGCCTCACGAAATGATGATTTTTCAATATTCTTTTAACACCTTCAAAGGTGGCCATTAAGATGTCACTATATTTATATATTATATATAATATGTTTATGATTTCCTTAAGCTTATTTATTTTTCATTTATTTCATACCTTTATGGTTTCCATTATGGGTAAACGCGATATCTTCATTTTAGGAAGTGCAGACTACCGCCCCCTCAAAGTGATTTGATTCGTTAATACCATATGTGGGATGTATAAAGGATGGAATTAATGGTATTAAATATTATATCCTAATGGAATTATAACATACCTTTATATAATTATTATTTCATTCCATTGAATACAAAAAAAAATAAATTAAATTAGCGTTCATGCGTACGTACGGCTTACCCTCTCCATGAACGGTACATTTTATTTCTTATCTCCAAATGTATGTACTATTATAAGTACATATATTTAATGGATATATGTAATATATTACAACTAAATTATAGATATCATTCTGGAATTATAATATACATATATCTCATTTTGTTTTAATTCCATTAATATGACAAAAAATGAAAGTAGCGTTCTTGGGTACGTACGGCCTACTGTCTCCAGGAACGGTGCTTTTAATTTTTTTCCAAATTCTATGTAATAGTATAAAATGAATATGTACTGGATATATATGATATTGAAAACATCAATACTATTTTGGATATGATGTACCTATAACTACATGGAAAATTATTTTCCAACAAGTTCAATTTTTACTCATGTACCGAACATCGACAAAAACGTATAATAGGAACTCACTTTATAAACAATTATTATAACATTATAATATGTGATATGAACTGAATAATATTCATTAAAGTAGGTCCTTATGAAATTATAAATTGACCAAATTTTATTATTTAGGAGTTTAAAGAACGATGGAGTCATGTCGGACACGAGGTAAGGGATCCAACCTCTCTCTTTCTTATTAAGTACTCTCTTTTATGTCATTTCTTTTAAGATCATATTTATTATGTTTGGGGATGTTCTTTTATATTAATAATACTATGATTTTTATGTTCATATTATTACAGACCCTATTTAATCTCATAAACCCATTTTTGGATGTTTTAAGTGGCGCCGTTAGGCTGCCGAGTTTTCGTAAGGGATTTTTCATGTCACTTTTATTCCCGTGACATTTATGCTATTTTTGACACTATTTAATTTTATTGGTGTATGTACTTCCCATTATTATACTCTTTTTGTAATATAATTTCATTTATGGGTATTTAAATCTTCATTGTATGACCCTTCTTCCATGGGGTGTACGTTTCGAAAGTTACCCAACTCGGTAAGGGGACCTTTCACCCTCCTCTTTTTAAAAGACTTCTTTTCTTATGTATTTTAATTCAAATACCATAACGTTGGGATATGTTCAACTATATCCTTATTTATGTAAATTTTATGCCCAAGTGATGAGATACCATTTTCTCTCTCATCAACTCATTTTCTGAATTTTAAAGTGACGTTGTTAGGCTGTCGGATTTCTATAAGGGATCTTCTTAACCAACTTTCAATTCTTTGGGTTAAACCTCTACTTCTTGATTTTATTATTACAAGATCATGTGTGGAATCTCTCTGTTGTAATTTCCAAAAACCATTGTGTAGATATACTATTTCATCACATAATCATCTCATTGATAAATTCTTACGAACATGTATGGGAAATAATAACCCAATCTCATTTCATTGAGTTAAATACCTATGTCATTGGTTTTGTGTTTCCAAGATTATGTGTGAATGACCTATTATTGTTTCACACTTATTATCCACTTATATTGGGTGTATTTATATTTCTCACACATAATTATGTGATAGATTTATCCTTAATTTAAGGATACCATATTTATAATGGATTTCATCTCAATTTACATTTCCATTGAGACTTCATTGTTGTTATACACCAATTCACTCTTATATGGTCTGTATAATATCCTTTTACATATTATATCCTTAATCCCATTATTCTCATGATATTATAAAGCTCAGATTAAATTTTATTACGCAATTATTTGTATTCAAGTGTCTCTCATTTTGTTAAAAACTCTTTAACAAAAATATCGTTTTAAATGTTTTAAAGATTAATTATTCTAAATAATTATCTTTAATGTCCATGTTTTCAAAATGGGTTTCAGTATTTATTTATATGTACATTAATGTTTTAAAATTATAATTCCATTAAAAACTTCAAAGTGGTATGGGACACTTTGATTCAAAAATCTCTTTTAAATGGTTTTTGAAAATGGATTGATTAATTCAATATATTGGAATTACTTATTGTGATTGCAAATGAAATGTTGTTATTAAAATGTTTATATTTTCAATTTTTTATGTGTAATGATGGTACTTGGACATTTTACGGGTGGTTACGTGATAAACCATATGAAAGGTGGTGGCGTGAATACCAGGACTGGTGGTTACTTTATAACCTCCAATGCATTGGGTATGGAAGTTGGTCATTTGGTTATTCCATTAAGTATGTGTGGAAGTCGACCTTATGGTTATTCCATTTAAGTATTTTTATGTCCCATTTTACCTTTATATGTTATGTGTTCTTTATATGGGTTTTATGGTAATATTTTGGTTACAAAAGGGTAAGTAATAGTGTTTTATTCCATGAATAGTTTTTACTACTTCATAAAGGTGAAAAGTATCACTTTGGTAAAGTATTCATGGTTTACCTATTGTTTTGAAAAATATAATAGTTTTCCTTATTTGTGTATCCTTTACTGGGATTTTTATGCTCATCCCAGGTTTTTGAAATGTTTTCCACAGGACTTAAAGATGAATAGGGTCAAGGATGGGTTCAAGGAAAGACACGCTATCTAAAACATGGAACTAGACAAGTTTCTTTTTAAGAGTTTTTTTTATTATTTGATGGAAACTTAGTAGAACTGTCTACTATGTAATCTTTTTATATGGAATAGTTATGACCTAATTCTCTAAAACTCTAAACTTGGAAAGATCCTCTATGTGAATTATTCATTTAATTCATGATTAAGTAAGGTTTAAGGCCGGGGCCATATAGTTGGTATCAGAGGTCGGTTTAGATAACTTTAGAGGTTAGGGTATTTTCTAAGCATTTGTGACATTACCATAATGGTTAGGATTTCAGAAAGAGTCCAAGTTTTGATAAAGTGGATGAGTAAGTATATCTTAGTGTTTATCTTACTCATTAGTACATGATGGTTTTGTTGATATAGTCACACTGACATTTCTGTTTTTAGTGAATGGATGGATCTAGAAAGCACCAATGAGACAATAGGTTTGAAGGAAACTATGGTGGTTCTATGATTAAGAGACTGGATGAAATGGGGTATTCAATGAGGAAAATCGTGGTTATTTTAAACCAACTATCAAGGAGTCATGATCAACCACTTGTACCTTGGTATGTTCTGTAATGCATCATGTACGAGATGAACAATCGATGATGAATTTCAGGTAATAATTATAAAGGTAACCATTAGGGTTTATATGATCCTTACTTTTGAGTTATTATGGGATATTATATGTTATGATGGAAAATGAAAGGCATGAGATAAACTTGAGGTTAAAATATGTTATGATTATTTTTGAATATTTTATCTCATTTTGGGGAATGTTTTAAGAATTATGTAGTTTTGGAAAAAGGACAACACGCAGACCGTGTGACTACCCGTCGCATCAGACAAAGCTGTGGGAATCGAACCCACAACCAAAGTGCAACTGGTATTTATCACCTACCACTGGACAACGTGAAGTCCCTGGTTAGTTTGACTAATTCTTTTTAGTTAGATGATTTTAGTAATCAAGAGTAAGTTTATTTTGGGTTATCTATGGAAATTATTAACCTATCATGGAGGATGTGTGATTAGGTTAATTACTTTTCAATATGAAAATTTAAGAGAAACTGATGTTATTTGAAGATAAATGTTAATTTGTACCTTGGATGACTATGTCATTGAATCCTTCAAATATTTGGGTTTCAATCTTATTTTGGTTTACTTTGAATAATTTTATGGACAAATTGTTTATCTAATGGTCTTTGTTGAACATTGGGTTTGTTGGACAAATTTTGGAGATTAAGAATATATTTTCTTTTTTTATAAAGGATTATTCATTTGAGGATCATGTTCTAACAATTTTTGGTTTTGGATTTTGTCTAAAGACATGGAAAATATATAGTTCTCTTTTGTGGATTAGGTGATTCTCAAGAAGTTGATTATAGTACTCTTAATGCGAACAAGTCTTCCTAAATACTCGTCTTTTGAAGAAAATATGAGTTTGATTAAGGAATCTAGTAAAAGTTGAAAGTCTATGTGACAAGTAAGTATGTTTCATTATGATTTAGTTAAGCTCAAAAATAAATTCCTCAATGAAGAGTAACTTAAAACAAAAATTTTGTCTGTTAACATTTCCTACTGGGGAATCTAATACCATTTAACCCATCACATGTTTGTGATTTTCTTATGCTTAACTTTCTCCTAGACATGTTTACAATCACTCTCCCTCAGAACATGACCCTTTGTTTTTTCCTCCATATCCATGTCTTCATACATGGAATCCTAGTATGAGTTAACTCAGGTGACCTTTTTACTTCTCTTTCTTTATTTTAAAGTGATTTTTTTACTGACTCTTGTTCCAATGTGGGATTTTCATTTAAGATTGCAATCCGAATTTTAAAATTCTGAGGACACAATTCCCAAAAGGGGGAAGGATGTAACACCCCAGGTAAATAAAGAATATGAAATTTTTGGATTTATCCATATTTGTGAATAAAATATTAATATAACTTTAAAGGGGACGCTATGCTCGATGGCGTACCCAATATGCAACAACGAGTTTCTTTGGAATCTTCCATTGCACTCTAATAATAAAATTATATTATTTTAAATTGTATTTAACACCTAGCCGTTGTAATGGTGGGAATGAACAGAACTAATTAAAAATGATTATATATGTTTGTAAAATATTTTTACTTTTTACAATAAATGTTTGAGGATTAAAAACATGAATGAATCCAATTTTAAGTGTAAACATTCTAATATTCTTTAAAAGGACGATTAACCACCTTTTGTTGAAAAACCTCTTTTAAATCCACTTTTTGACAATTTTATGTGTTATATTTGACAAAATATAATTATTATTTAGAATCGGGACATCAAAATTTACTTTGTGTAAATTTTTGGTATTTTTTCGATAAAGTTCATTTTTTAATGAATAGTGAAAAATATTGTATTATAATTCAAAACCTCTTTTTAATATAATTTATTTGTATGATTAGATTATCTTTTGAATTGGTTTGAAATTGAAATTAGAATATATTTTTACTATTTTATCCAATATTGGTCTTTGGAATTAATTTCATCTTGAAATTGGACTTAAACTAGTGTTAATCTTTTGATACTTATTATTTCATAAAAACACGCTATTTGCTCTGAAAATTGGAATTAATTATTAAATTAATTAATGTAACTTATATGTTTTGAATTTTGTAAAATAGGCATCATTTTTGAATTCGGAATATCAATTATATCTTAGGAAAAATATTTGGTATTTTTCTGAAAAACATCAATTTTAGATGAATAGTGAAACCTCTAAGTGGTAGTTAAAGAAACTGATTTTTCATTTAAATGAAACTTTGCCACTTCTGTGATTTTATATTCAAAAATATGACATGCATGGTTGTCATTAAGAAGTAAAATTTGGTTCAATGAGATTAAAATAATTTTGGGTGAATAGTAACTTTTACGTTTTATTAATTGCGATTAAATGTAATTAGTGTAATTTAAGGTAAAAATAATGTTTTAATAATATGAAATGACCTAGAAACATGTCCTACCATCATTGTATGTGTCATGGCCGACCAAGAAAATCCATGGGTCAACTTGGGGACCCCATGGAGCCACTTTGTTAGGAAAATGTCATAAATAACTTTTTATTTAAAGCTAAAATAAAAATGTCACAAACATGAGTTGTTTTACTAAAATAATTTTTAAATGGGGTTATACAAGTCATAGTTTTTACTATAAATATTCATTATAAAGCTAAATGGTTTAAAACATCATTATATTTTTTTTATAATTTTTAGACATTAAATAAATAAATTAAGTTATGACGTCGTGATGATGCAGTGATTACCTCATAAATGAACGATTTAAATAAAATGAGATGATAGGGTGAAATATAAGTATTAAACATGTCAGAAACCTATTGGATGGGTGTATTTCGAAACCTTATCACCTTATCCTCGAAATATATCCTTTTGGGACCTTTTAAATCCGAAAAACATTTTATAATAAAGTAATATTTCATAACTTTCCAAGAGTGCCCCTCCTCTCCTCTTATAAAAGGCCCCCCACCTCTACCACCTTACACACACCTCTCAAGCCTTTAGATAGGCAAAAACCTGACCATTTAATCTATACACATCCCTATCTTCATCATTGAATCCTCACTTTTGGCATAATCCTTTCCAAGGAATCCTTTGAGCTCAAATCAAAGAGAGTTACCCGATTTAAAGGTAATGTCTTCCCTTGTGTTCTTTTGTCTTCTTTCGCTTCTCCTAACCCCTAAACTATTTTATTATTTTTTTTGTAACAAAAAAGTATCATAAATATACAAGGATGTTTTTATAAGAATTATTCGAGCTACACATTCACACACCTTCGTCTAATGGTAAAAGAACATACTATTTCTGTGGATGGCGAATTACTGCCTCACAAAACGATGATTGTTCAATATTATTTTAACACCTTCAAAGGAGGCCATTAATATGTCACTATATTTATATATGATATATAATATGTTTATGTTTTCCTTAAGCTTCTTTATTTTCATTTATGTCATACCTTTATGGTTTACATTATGGGTAAACGCGATATCTTCATTTTAGGAAGTGCGGACTACCGCCCCCTCAAAGTGATTTGATTCGTTAATGCCATATGTGGGACGTATTAAGGATGGAAGTAATGGTATTAAATATGATATCATAATGGAATTATAATATACCTTTATATCATTATTATTTCATTCCATTTAATACAAAAAAAAATGAAAGTAGCGTTCATGCGTACGTACGACTTACCGTCTCCATGAACGGTACATTTCATTTCTTCTCTCCAAATGTTATGTACTATTATAAGTACAAATATATAATGTATATATATGTAATATATTACATATAAATGATATATATCATTCTGGAATTATAATATATATATATATATATATCTCATTTTGTTTTAATTCCATTAATATGACAAAAAATGAAAGTAGCGTTCATGCGTATGTACGGCCTACCGTCTCCATGAACGGTGCTTCTTTTCCCAAATGCTATGAAATAGTATAATATGAATATATACTGGATATATATGATATTTAAAACACCCATACTATTCTGGATATGATGTACCTATAACTACATGGAAAATTCATTTCCAACAAGTTCAATTTTTACTCATGTACCGAACATTGACAAAAACGTCTGATATGAACTCACATTATTAACAAATTATTATAACATTATAATATGTGATATGAACTGAATAATAATCTTTAATTTAGGTCCTTAAGAAATTATAAATTGACCAAATTTTATTATTCAGGATATTAAAGAACGATCGAGTCATGTCGGACACGAGGTAAGGGATCCAACCTCTCTGTTTCTTTTTAAGTACTCTCTTTTATGTCATTTCTTTTAAGCTCGTCTTTCTTATGTTTGGGGATGTTATTTTATATTCCTCATACTGTAATTTTTATTTTCATATTATGAGAGACACTATTTGATCTCATAAACCCATTTTTGGAAGTTTTAAGTGGCGTCGTTAGGCTACCGCATTTTCGTAATGGATTTTTCATCTCACTTTTATTCCCATGACATTTATGCTACGTTTGCCACGATTTCCTTTGATTGATGTATGTAATTCCCATTTTTATACTCTCTGTGTAATATAATTTCATTTATGGGTATTTAAATCTTCATTGTATGACCCTTCTTCCATGGGGTGTACGTTTCGAAAGTTACCAAACTCGGTAAGGGGAGCTTTCACCCTCCTCTTTTAAAAGACTTCTTTTGTAATGTCTTTTAATTCACATACTATTATATTTATATATGTTATTATATATCCTTATTTATGTAAATTTTATGTACAAGTATTGAGATACCATTTTCCCTCTCATCAACTCATTTTCTGAATTTTAAAGTGACGCTGTTAGGCTGTCGGATTTCTATAAGGGAACTTCTTAACCCACTTTCAATTCTTTGGGTTAAAGCCAAGATTATGTGTGGTATATCTATGTTGTAATTTCCAAAACCTATTGTGTAGATATGCTATTTCTACACATAATCATCTCATTGATAAATTCTTTCGAGCTTTTATGGGAAATAATAACCCAATCTCATTTCATTGAGTTAAATACCTATTTCATTCATTATGTTTTTCCAAGATTATGTGTGAATGACCTCTGATTGTTTCACACATAATATCCACTTATATTAGGTGTATCTATATTTCTCACACATAATGATTTGATATATTTATCCTTAATTTAAGGATACCATCTTTATAATGGATTTCATCTCAATTTACATTTCATTGAGACTTCATTGTTGTAATGCACCAATTCACTCTTATATGGTGTGTATACTATCCTTTTACATATGACATCATGAATCCCATTATTCTCATGATATTATAAAGCTAAGATTAAATGTTATTCCGCAATTATTTGTATTCAAGTGTTTCTCATTTTGTTAAAAAATCTTTAAAAAAATATCATTTTAAATGTTTTAAAGATTCATTATTCTAAATCCTTATCTTTAATGTCCATGTTTTCAAAATGGTTTTCAGTATTTATTTATATGGACATTATTGTTTTAAAATTATAATTCCATTAAAATCTTCAAAGTGTAACGAGCCACTTTTATTCAAAAATCACTTTTAAATGGTTTTTGAAAATGGATTGATTAATTAAATATATTGGAATTACTTATTATGATTGAAAATGAAATGTTGTTATTAAAATGTTTATATTTTCAATATTTTATGTGTAATGATGGTACTTGGACATTTTACGGGTGGTTACGTGATAAACCATATGACGGGTGGTGCCGTGAATACCAGGACAGGTGGTTGCGTTATAACCTCCAATGCATTGGGTATGGAAGTTGGCCGTATGACTATTCCATTAAGTATGTTTGGAAGTCGACCGTATGGTTATTCCATTAAAGTATGTTTATGTCCCAAGTTACCTTTATATGTTATGTGTTCTTTATATGGGTTTTATGGTAATATTTTGGTTACAAAAGGTTAAGTAATAGTATTTTATTCTATGAATAGTTTTTACTACTTCATAAAGGTGAAAAGTATTACTTTGGTAAAGTATTCATGGTTTACCTATTGTTTTGAAAAAACTAACAGTTTTCCTTCTTTATATATCCTTTACTGGGATTTTAATGCTCATCCCATACTTTTTAAATGTTTTACATAGGACTTAAAGATGAATAGGGTCAATGATGGGTTCATGGAAAGACATGTTATCTAAAACAAGGAACTAGACATGTTTCTTTTAAAGAGTTTTTTTTTATTTTTTGGAAACATAGTAGATGTGTCTACTATGTAATCTTTTGAGATTGAATAGTTATGACCTAATTCTCTAAAACTCTAAACCTGAAAAGATCCTCTATTTGAATTATTCATTTTATTCATGATTAAGTAAGTTTTAAGGTCGGGGCGTTATATGATATTTATGAATATACTTCATTGATAATTAAGTTATTGTTACTGACATCCTTGAACATTTCAATTTGAAATTATCTAGGTATGAATTTCATTTTTATTTAACTGATTATATATAATGGGTTTCTATTATTTTCGTTATATATTTATTCATCATTATCTCACCATTATAATTACATTATTTAAAAGGAATGTGTGTTCTGTTATCAAAATTTTCATGTTAATTATTCTTATTTATTCATGATAAATTAAAAAATAATTAATACATACAAAAAACTAGATCTCATATTTTATTTTGATTCATTTCCCTAGTATATGAAGATGATATATTTGAATGAGTTTTTAAGGAATCCGTTTAGGAAATTTTGATATTTATAATGTTTTATTTTCTATTCCCATTATAAAATAGGTATTATCTATGTATCTGGATCTATATAAATTATAAAATTATTGTACCATTACTATTTTATTCTATGTAATCATGAAAATGTAATAAATTATGTTATTGGCTCCAATCTAGTACGATTTTCGTAGTTTCACATATTTATTTAGAAAATTTATTTCTGATTTTTTATGGTGTTTTAACTTTTTATTTATTCAAAATAGTAATATGGACGGGTCAGATACTAATTTCAGTTATTTAGGATTAAAAATAATGATTATTTATTATAAGTAATGAAATCATAGCATGAAAAAGTTCACATTTCACCATGATTAGTTGATTCAAATGAACCATTTACTCATATATTAATGTGATATTGTAGCCCTTGATGATACACAATTAAAGTTACCTAAAATGGAATCTTGAAGGTTGAATTTTTTCCTGATGGGTGAACATAATTTTTTATTATTCGTTCCATATGACATAATTTTATCATATAATAACATGAAACACATAAAATAATCAATAATTTCACACTGCACTTAGGTATATTATAAAACAATTATTTGCAATTGTCTCAAAGGAGGAATCTATAGCACCCTATGATTTTAAATTATACATTTTCATTTAAAATCTATTGAGTTTGAAATATTCTGACACATAAAACACCAAACTAGAAAAAATAATGGAACAACATATTAAAATAATTCAATATGATGTATAAAATCAATCATATAGTAAAAATAAAAATAAAGATTCACATAAATAAAAAGATAATAAAATGGGTTATTATAAAATATATATATATATATAATTTCAGTACATGTTCTTATTTTTATATATAATCATTTACCTATTGACTGAATTTGATTTTTATAAGATAAATAATAAATGAAAGGAGATTAATGCTATTAAATAATAAAATGTTGTATTTTTAAAGAAGATTTTTGAATTTAATGTGTATTTTAAAAATAAATTATATTTATCAAATTTAAAAAAATTATTATTATAATTTTTAACATTTTAGTTGAATATTTTAACAGTCATTTAATTGGAAATTGATATGATATAATATTAACAACATTTAATGTATAAATATTTTCATGTAGAAATAGATGTTAATTGTTATTTTTTCATTTAAAAGATAAATTTATAAATTCAAAAATTTTAATTTGGTGAAATAAAATTTCATATTAAATTAAAAATAAAAAACAATCTTTGGGGAATTAATTTTATATTTTTATGTAAATATTTACTTTTAGGTGTGTATTAAAAAAATACAGATTTTATTAATACCACGTCGTTTTTGACGTTATCAGGATCATAGAAAGGAATGAAAATTTTATATGAAATTTTTAGTTACCATAATTTTTAAGGACTAAAATTATTCATCTAAGATAACTATATTGAATTTATTCAACTAATGTTTAATATTTTGAAACATAATAAATATTTGATAAAAACTATAATTCATCATTTTGTTTTAATTTAGTTTTAAGAAAAATAGAATTTATTTATGGATTGCATTGAAATAATAATAACAATTAATTGTTCAAAAATAAAATAATTATGTACATATTAAATAAATAAAATTGATAATTTTATTCTAAATATAATTTTTATGTGTAAAAAAGGAGGAACATGTTTTTAAAAGTTATGTACACTAATATTACTACCAAACCATTTTTTTCATTTTCTATGAACCAGTTTAAGGGTTTCTAGTACCCTAATACATGAATCCAAACCGCACAGTCCAAATAGCCACAACATCACACTTTCAAATTAAAATTCACCATTAAAAAAAATGTCGCTCACCACCTCGAGCCACGAACACATGACGCGGCCTCGAAGCATGGGATCTCTTGATTCCAGAAACACCTTGAAACATGGTCATCCTCAAAACACAACCGAGATGACTGTAGAGTCCTCAAACCGAATCACCAACAAGCTTCACCGGCATTCATCATCACCGTTACAGAGGGAGGGGTTCACAACAACACTCAAGTCGACTTCTAAAACCTGATCATCGTCGTCCCCATACGAAGAATCCAAAAAAAGATAATCCACAAACACAATCTCAAACATCAAACCACCATGCCAGAGAGAATCAAAATCAGCATATCCAGAAGCAAAATCAGAGAAATCAATACACAAAAAATCAAAAGATCAAAAGCAGAAGCCTTCCAAAGACTTGGATCCCTGGATTTCGACCACGCATCAACTTGCAACCATATTCAAACAACAATCACATTAAGAACATCACCAGACCTCCAACCTTTCTTCATAATAGAACCAAAATATCATCACTGCCAACTCAATCCCTCAATCAGATATGGTTATCCGCCCACACACACAGTAGTGGGCGAGTAGAAAATCCTCAAACCACGGAATCCATGAACTCAGTCGCTAGGTTAGAACCATGCCACCAAGAAGCCCTATCCAGCATATGGGAGTTGAGAGAGGAACATGTCGACAACGATGATAAACGCTGAGACAGTCAAGCCCATGAAACACCACCGCAACCGGGGAACCTCCACCACGAACTCGCCGAGCAAGGGTAAGGATGGGGAATATATTTCATACATAGGATAATTCGTTACAAATTTTACAATGAGGAGTATTTTATTACGATTCATAAAGAATGATATTCAGATGGTAAAAACAATTAACCATGGTAACAACTGAAAAATGGTAAATTTATAATATATAAATGTAAAAACACAAAACATGTTAAAAATGTTCCTTAAAATGAGTGGTTGTGGTGTCTATCAACAAATAATTATCACCGTTCTATTATTTTGGAATTTTGATTCCCAATTCCATGTGAAACATGTTTTCATTTTATATTTAGAGGCTATATTTTCAAAAATTCCATTCTTTCTACTTTAAAATGGGGTCTTCCACAACATCTTCAAAGGAACTCTAAACAATTTTAGGATACCTTGAAAAGTTATCCATCTTAAATATCCTACAATACTAATTGACTTACCTGAGGCTCATTCAATATGAAAATATCTTAATTCTACTATTTCCCAAAAAATCTCCATGGAAACTATGAAGTTCTCAATGAAGATATATCATATTTGACTATGTAGTAATACATGGTTAGTGTTTTTCTCTCAAATTAGTTTCATCAAGAAATGTTTTGTATTATGAAAATAATTTAATTTTCATGGTGTCTATATAATCCAAATGATATATTATATCACTAATTTCATTTTATTCATGATATTTGATGGTAAATTTCATTATATATTTTTCATAGTGTTTTGATTAAAATTATTCTCATGTCAAAAGGGGTATATAATATCAACATTCATTATTCGAGTCTTATTCCTTGTAAAACACTTTTTTTACTTTTATTGTTTTATATAATACCCCATTAATTAATTTTGTTATAAAATTTATAAAATTAAATGTAATTGTTAATCCATCATGAGATCTATTTTCAATGGATTTTTGTTCATGTGTTACTAAATGTTTAAGGTATTTTGATAACTCAAATCTAATGTCCATGAGTTATAATTTTTTTTTCTAAAAATATATTTTCTTTTATTGGTTTCTTTAACCCTAATGTTTTTTATGGTACTTCAAATTCATATCTATGTAAAATGATTTTTTTATTCATGTTTTCTATTTGGTGAATTTATATTACAAAAAATTTATTATTTTTATGAATAATTCTCATCCTTGTTTATAAACTTTTCGCCTACATGTATATATTTTATCTTCCAGAAAATTTTATAATTTATACATTTAAACTGAACTATGTATTATCTCATATTATATTAATATTTCCCTATCCCTCTTATCAAAATGAAATATTATTTTCCCTCTTCATGATATGGGTTTCAAGAACAGTATTTTTAAATATTAATTTTGTTTTTCATCCATGATCATTTAATTTACATTTTACTAAAATTTTCCTCTTGAAAAACATTCTATTTTTTTCAAGGCTCCATTATGGGAGATTATTTTTAAAGTAAAAAAATTCATATTTTTCAACATCAAATTTTTTTAAATGACTTTTGAATGTCCCTGGAAGTTTCTCTATTTTGTGATAATATAGGGAAAAATGCCTAAAAATATTTTCCTTTATATTTAGTTTATATATATTATTATGGATCAAATTGTCTTTAATTTTATGACTTATTAAATTAATATAAATTTATTTGATTTATTTTCCAAAATAATATTATTTTAAGACATTCAGTATGGCCTTTTTCAGTAGCGCATAAAAAATATAAAAATTTAAAATTATTGTTATGTTATATGTTTTTCTATTCTAAAGTTGTTTCCTTTACTATCATTGGGTTTATTTAAGAAAAGTAGTCATTGAGTTTCATTTTTTAAAAATAATCATATATAACCATTTTTTATAAAATATATTCTTAAAAGGTATCATAAAAGATAATGGTACTTCAACCCCTCTATCTAGGTAAATTCCAATTTTCTTATTAATGTTTTTTCATCAATTTGAATATCCTTGATTTTTTCTTAGTTATTAGTGGGGAAAATCATTATGCTAACATCCACTTTCTTTTATTGGATATATTGTGAAAATTTTTGTGGGTTTTTAAAAAATTTATTTCAATGTTATAAATGATTTAATTACGAATTTTTTAATGTTCTATAGGAAAATATAAGTATGGTTACCATTGTGTTGTAGATCCTCCTGAAATTATATATTCAAATAATGCATTGGGTAATGTCTAAATACCCATTAGATGTATTTGGAAGGGAGGAATGTGATTCCAGATACACTATGATTTTACATGTAGGAATATGATTCAAAATGAACAATGTTTTGGAAAGAGAAACATGATTATTGATGCACAATGTTTTGAAAGCAAATAGGTGATTCCTAGTGAACCAAATTTTGTTAAAAATGAACACGATTCTTAATGCATATAGTTTTGGTATAAAGGAATCTGATTATAGCTACACATTGTTTTTGGGAGGTAGGAATATGATTCCTAATTTTATATGGTATGGTAGGTATTGACATGATTCTTGATATACTATGTTTTTTATTTCTATTCTAATAGTTGTTCCACACTCATATGTTTTTAATTTCTCATGTTTTGATGGATCGTGTTTTTTTTTATTTTTAGATATTTCTTTATTACAAATGATTCATGATCATATTTAGTTGGATATAATTTCTCAATGTTATATTCATGAACCATGATTATGCTCTTATACCCACATATTTATCTTCTTCTATATTATGATCATAAATGTTTATCATTTATGTTTACCATTACTGATAATATATGCTCTAAAAATTATTATATTTCCATTACATTGGTTATGGAGATAATTATAACTTATGATATGTTTATAAGGGAGTCTAGTAGGTGATATAATGGAGAAATATTCACACTTATTATAAAATAAGCTTCTTATGTAGCTATTACTCAAAGACAACAAACCTTCCTTTCATGGGAATTGTTAGATATTGTGATTATGATGTGAAATTTATATGAAAATTTGTATGTTTACCCTATGACATCTAACACATTATGAAATTCCATATATAATGAATGTTTTTTAGAACTAGACATAGTACTTTGGGTTTAGTGTGACCCATTTGGTATCAGATAAAGGTATTTTGTTTTTAGGGATTAATTTAGTTACATTATGGAATATGATAAGAAATATTTACTAAATTGAATATAGACAAGCATATGTATAGTATACTATAATAAATATTTGTTAATGTAAATATTGTGGGGTTTCCTAGTAATGATATCCATGTATAGTCACTGCAAGTTTATGAAAACTCTAACCCAAATTTACCAAGGGGATATAAAACTAAAAATATTGGATGGGTATTAACTCGATATTAACTCGATGCCTGAAAAATTTTCATAACTAAACACCTGAATTAAAACTCTCAATGGATATTATTTAGTCATTTAAGTGATCTCAATAATCCATTTTGAGGAATTTGAATAAATTTGGGTTACAGATCCTAATTGAAAAATCATTACGGTTGACCATTATGGAAACCAAAAAAATATAAATTATAATATATGTGTCATTAATTATTTACTATTTTAATTTTTATTGTTTCCTTTTTATTTGATGGTCAAATAAATTATTCTCATATTTAATTTTATATTATTTCAGTAACAAATGATTCATATAGAATCCAAGTTAAAAATAGGTGTTTTGGATAAAGTAGTGATTATCCTAATAAGTAACCTAGTATGATAGAATCCACTATTGAAAATATTATGGATTTTCTCACCTAATTTTAAAAATTTATGATAAAAAACATGAGTAATTCTGAACATCATCACACAACAATGTATAGAAGGATATATTTGAATTAAAAAGTTATTGATAAAGATAATGGAAGAAATATTTTAAATTATCCTTTTTATTGAATATACGGGAAGAATTGACCAAGGTATTATATCAAAGGAACATGAAAATTTTTCAAGTACGGAATGATTGTCCATTGAACTAATTATATTTGTGCTCTAAGGTATAATATGATTAATGAAATAGATGAGATTAATGTTCAATGCCTTCAATTTAAGGATTTTGGGAATTATGGGAATATATTTCTTAATCCAAGGGTTAATGAAGATAATAAACCTAAAAACATACTAATCTAAGAGGACAAGGGATTTCATATTCAATGATTACTGTTTAAGTGGGTAGTGAGAATTAAGTTGAATAAATTAATCTTATAAAATAACCAAATTTAATAAAATAATTATACGATTCTATTATAGCCACTCTACTATGCATAGGAATTTCTCTATTATAATCAATTCCCCATCCCAATTCTTTGATATTATCATGTAAAACGTTCAATTATTTATTGTATCTTGTGTTAATGTTTTTGCACAAGCTTATTATTCTTCTTATTATCCTTTTTAGTTGTGTTTTATTTGATTTTGTAAATGAATCATCTATCTCCACAGAGACTCCATATTAAATAAATACAAAAATAACATTTCATATCTCAATTAAAATTATGACCAATTATATTGGCTAAATTGACTACTAATGCTCTAGGATAATCAATCCCTTTATATAGGCCCGAACAACCAATCATGAGGAGTATTTAGCCTAAATGGTTTGAAGGAAACTCAATACTAGTATATTTCTATTATAATGTAATAGATGAGAATGCAATAATTACCCCTCTTTTTGATGTAGATATCTCACTAAATAATATACCTTGATCCATATATATCAATTAGATACCCTTTTTTATTTTTACGATGAATGATAATTAAATTTATGAGGATGATATTTATTTATAGGGGAAGAATGTGACAACAATATTTTTTAAATTATATAATTTACATTAAAATCTATTGTTTTTAATATTTTTATGTGAAAAGAAAATCAAATTAAAATGGATTGCGATGCACCTTATTAAAAAATCATTATGATGTGTAATATCAATAAGATGATTATAACAACAACAAAAAACTAATGCAGAAAAATTTAATTAAATAATTTATTATAAAAACATATATTTGAATTCTTTACATATTAGTTTTTTAGATAATGGTTAATTAAATTATTTAATATAAGCGTTATAAGATAAATAATTAATTAAAATAGATTAAAACAATTAAATATTTAAAAGGGGTCCATTCAAATAAATATTTTTAAACTGTAATGTATTTTAACTAAAATAATTAAATGGTCAGATTAAAAAATATTCCAAAAATAATTAATATTTCAAATTAATATATTAACACACATTTAATTATAAATTTATATGATGTAAGAATGACAATGTTTAAATTTTAAAAGTTTCTTTTTTATAATCCCATTATTTTTATTTTTTGTTTTGCTTTAAAATATTAATTTATAAAGTGATTAATTTTAAGTTGATGAATTGAATTTCATTTTTTAAAATTCAAAATTTCAAAATTAGATTGAAGTAATTTTTTTTTATTTTTTTGAATACATTAATTTTTAGATGAATAGAGAAATATATTGTTTTTAATAATAATACAACATTTTTGAATTTATAATGATCTAATCATGAAATAATAATGATTTAAAATTTTTTTTAAGATTATTTATTTCAAGAATTAAAATGATCCATTTATACATACTATGTTTTAATTAGAAATCCCATGGTTGATATTTTGAAACATTAGTAATCTTTTATAATTTTTTTCATCTTCTTATTTTATATTATTTTTCACAATGTTGTTCTCAATGTTTAGTTGATTTCAAAGTATAATTAATCATATGTAGTAATAAATAAACCTACAAATTTCATTTGAAAATAGTAACATTGATATTTTTATCCAAATCATAATTTGATGCATAGAAATACACTTTCTATAAAAATATGTTTTTGTGGATTTGGGGTGGTAATATTAAAATTAATTTTTCTCACCCATATAAATTTTATTTTGTACAATGTATCTCATCGTTTGAATCGTTAAGTCAAAATTAAATAATGAGGATCATTTTTTCATAAAAAAGATATTTTGGAATAAAACTATTTACTAGGATGAAACCCCAAAATGGTTTAAGTGTAAAATATAATGGTAAAAGTCATAAAACATGTTAAATAAATTCCTTTTAAAAATTTAATGGTTCATATTGACAAAATATTATATCATCTCCATTATTTTCCTCATTTTAATTCATATTCCATATGAAACAACTATTAATTTTAAATTAAGTGTAATATTTAGGGATATTTCATTCCATAGGTTATATATAATTACTATTTGAAGTTTCAATGAAATACTACTAATTTTACATCACCTAAAATTATCTTCAAATAATATTATCCTTTTTTACAATAAATTATCATATTTTCTGCATTTCCAAGAAGTACTCTATGGTAATGATCACGTTCAAAATGTAGTTGGAGTATATTCGATTAATTGGGAATATATACTAGCAGTATTTCTTCAAAATTAAATTTTTTCAAGAAAAATTATTTATTTTACAAATAATTACACCTATAGGTTATATATAATTATTATTTGATATATTATATAATTTATTATCTTTTATTCATTTTATTTGAAGATAAATTTCATTCTCTCTATTTCCATCAATTTTGATTAAAATGTCACTCAAGTCATAAGTGGGTTCTCATATTAGTTTCCATTCTATGAGACATATGAAATACCACCACATGATTTATTTTGTGTGGTGTATAAAATACCAAGTAAATTAATTTTCTCAGACAGTTTATGAATTTCAAAGGATTTAAAAATCCAAAATTATATCACCTTCCAATGGTTTTATATTCAAGTGTTACTAAAGGCATAAGGAATTTTGATAACTCATACATACTTTATTTGAGCTATAATTCCTTTTCATGACCTTCTTTCTTTTATTTTTTGTTTAATATATAATACTATTTTATTTCATCATACTTTCTATTCATATATAGGTATAATTAATTTCAAAATTAAATATTTTCCTTGATGAATTTATTTCTCGAAAAGTATATAATTTTTAATCATAATTCACATCATATTTTACAATATTTTCTCTTTCATATCAAAATTTTCTCTTCCATATAATTTATTCCGTTATATTTTATTACCCATGTAAGTTTTATTTCAATTTACATTCAATGTTCAATTTACCTCTTTTCAAAAGTAGGTATTGTTATCCTTTTTAGTGATTTTTGGTTCAAAAAATATATATTAAAAATATTAAAATGATTATTCTTTCATAATCATTTGTTTTATCATCCTCTCCACATATACACCAAATAATTTATATATATATTATTGTTTGATTATTAAACAATATTTCAAAGTAAAACTTTTCATATATTTTCACATCATCTTTTTGAAAAGGTCTTCTAAAAGTGACTATAGCTTTGTCATTTTATGACATTATTAAAAAATCTTTTGTAAAAACCCTTTTCATCTATGTTTATATTATATATTTTGGTTTATTGATTTAATTATTTCTCCCACAATGAATGATTAAGGTTCTTTCATTTTTTTTGACATTATTTTTCAATGGAATATTATTTTAATTATTTTAGCATGGTCATTTTCAATGACTTGGACCTTTATTAAAAAATGTGAAAGAAATATTATTTTATGATTTTTTCAATAATTAATATTTTTATTCCACATTTATATATTTTATTTAATATGATTCCACTGTAAATTTTCATGTTTTTTTCATGTATATTTATATTCCATCAATTTTATAAAATATATTCATAAAATGTTTCAAATAAAAGGCTGTTTTCACACTTTATCAATGTAAATTCTGATGTTGTTATGAATTTATATTCATCTATGTAAACATACATGATAGTTTATCTTTTATTGTTGGGTATATATATTTATTATATCACCCAATTTATTTAAATGGATATATTAGG
The DNA here is from genome assembly GCA_963277665.1 of Viscum album. Lineage (NCBI taxonomy): Eukaryota > Viridiplantae > Streptophyta > Magnoliopsida > Santalales > Viscaceae > Viscum > Viscum album. The sequence goes on along the minus strand of OY728152.1, from coordinate 1,473,865,438 downwards.
AAATATTCTATTGATATTTTTATGAAACGCATCTCCTCTCCATATGTTAATTAATAAATGATTGAATTTCATTGTTTTCATGTACTCATGGAACACATATGTATAGTTATCATTATTTAAAGGGTGTTACCCCTATTATATATCCTTAAAAAGCATTGGATAAATTATGATACCTCACGATATAGTTTTCTATGGTATGAAGGTCTATACTATACTTCACGTTTTTGGTAGCAAGGAACACGATTCATGATGCACAATGTTTTGTCCAGAAAGAAGGTGATTCAAGATGCACTAATTTTTTAAGGTTGAAATATGATTCCAAATTCAGAGTATATTAACAAAAATAAAAATTATTATTTTTACACTATGTTTTAATATCCCCAAATGTGATTTCTGATGCAACATGGTAGGGAAGGGAAGAATGTGATTCCTAATGCACCATGATTTATTTTTGATTCTTATAGTTGTGCCACACACCTATGTTTTTCAATGTTATAATGTTATCATATCTTTTATATTAATATATTCTATATAATTATTACATTCTTTATTATTGATAGTAATGTTTATTTGGGTATAATTTTATAAATTTATTTTTTTGAACATGTACTACACTCCTATACTAGATGTTTTTTTCTATCTTATTATCATTAATTGTTATATCTTTTTTCCCTTAATGAGAATTAAATATCAAATATTATTATATTTATGTTTATTCATCTCACTTATTATCAAATACTATGTATAAATAATGCGTTGTTAGAACTAGACCTTGGAGTATGTGTTCAGGGTGCCTCAAGAACCTTCGAGGGTCAATGATTGCAGTCGTGAAACACTGTATCCACTATAAATATATATTTTCATATAAATATCACACATAAACACACCAAGTCACATGAAAATATTGATATATGTTTTTTGGATAATTTTATACATTGTAATGAGATATATGCTAACATTTTTTGATTAGAATAATATGTTTTATGGACATTGGTCGGGACATGATACATGAATTTTCTACAGATATATGGTGACTTGACTAACAAAAATAATAAATAATAATTGAGTAAATTGGCTATATATTCTACATATCATTCAATAAATGATATTTCCATGATTAAAGACTAGAAATTGTTCATAATTGATACAATGTCAATATTTAGTTTGGCTTGTTGTGTTAGATCTATTGAGATGTTGCTTCTAATATAGATCATTATTAATCATTCTGGACCATATTCTTACACCTATATGTTGATATTATATAAAACAAGATAAAAACATGAATAGATTAATAGAAAATTTTTTACATAAAGGATTATCCCCTCTATAAAAAATGTTTGTGATACTAAGAAAATGTTATTGTAATATGTGTATTATCTCTCTATATCACATCATTTGTTTACATTATCATTATATCTAAGGAACTAACTGATGATGGTAAAATGAGGTTGAGTGTTTTTTATTTAGTTAGAACTAATTTATCACCCCTTAAGTGTGCTGGTTTACTCGTACATAGGGCATCTTATACATATATAAATTATAAATTCATTAAAATACTTTATATATATATATATATGTTATGGTAAATATTTTATTATAAATCATTTAATACATGTTAATTTTTTTATATAAAATGACCAGTTAAACTTTTAGTGGAAATAGTGGAATAACTAGTGTTATATTAGGCTAAGTACATTGTAGTGCATGCGAGCAATTTTATATAAATAGTTGGTTATTATTTGTAGTTTCTATTTTTTAGTGACGAATTTAATATATACAGTTATCTGTTTTTTTGTATATAACTTGATTAAAATCAATTAAACTTTCAATGATTTCAAAAAAATGTATATAATTAACATATACGAAATATATATATTTAAATAAAATCATAGTTGGGAAATATAAATTCATGTGTTCATTGATCATTTTTTAGATAACTACTTTGTTCCAAAACTCCCACCTATAGTTATGCCTTAGTGGAATTGTGTATTTGAAATGAGTAATCACAATATGTTACAAATGGATTGATCAATGATGAAATAATTTGATCTTCCCATATATTTCTAGGGCAATATTATAAAAAATTCGTCCCAACATAATCATATTGTTTATTAGAAAATTTAAAATACAATATATAAGATGTGGATTATGAAATTTTTTACTTTTTCTTCCTTGAAAAAATGTTGTTCCAACGATTATATAAAGTGTAATAGTTTATAATAAATATTTCCTTACATATAAAAAATGCATATTTTTCTATCCTAAGGAATCTAAGGGATATATTTTCTATCATAATACTAATTAAAAATTGTTAACATAATGAAAAATAATATTTCATGATTTCAAATATATTACTTGATGATTCAATTTAAGAAGTATTAAATTTAGTGAAATTGATTAAAAATGATAGTGAGAGTTCCTGAGGTGTAATATGATATGATTAAATAATATTTTTGGAATCAAAATTAAAATATATTTTATATTAATGAAAAAATTTTGGTTGTATTTTTCAATATCTTTAGAGATATAGATTTCTTTTTGAAAATGATAATAAGTTTGAGTTCATTTTGGATGAACTTACCTCATATCAAGAAGTCATTAAGAGTTATTTCATGAAGTGGTTCTAGGTAATGTGATTTTAAATACAATACATGTAAATGCATTATATATAAAAATTTTAGCTACCAGATAAATGGATTGGACCCATAAATCGTGTAAGGGACCACGATTTCTATGAGAACATATCTTTGACATTTTTTGGATGTTGATAGGTTCAAGGTTTCTTCTGGTGATTTGGAGGTTTTAGAAAGAATATTTTTCTTTAAATTTTAGTATTAAATTTATTTTATATTTAAAAGTTATTTTAAATTTCTAGAAGTTAATATTTATTTCTTAAGAAATTTTTTTGTTTTTAGGTTTTTTATATTTTCTTTAGTGTGTATCTAAATAGCCCCTTACACTGAGGCATTTTATGAATTATTAAACAGTTAAAATAAAAAATATTTTTATTTATCCAATTTTTAAGAGTCATTGTGATTCCATAATGATAATTTTAACTCCTAAAAGAGTCATGTGATTTTTGTAAGATTCCTTTTAGATTTCTATAATGGTCATTTAAATTTATATATGGTTCATTAAAAGTTTTATTAGAGTCATTTTATAATTTCATAAGAATAATAACCATTTCAATAATTTCAATACTTTCATAAGATTATTTTCCCAATTACATAAGAGTTATTACATAATTGAAATATCAATTTTTTCTTATCTTTTTCTAGAATCATATTATGTTATCTAAAATGAATTTTTAAATCATATTTTTTTAAAGTAAAATATGTTTATTTTAAATAAATATCATCACATGTAAATATTTAAACAATACTTTTTGTACTTTTTATATTATAAATGTTAATATATCTAAAATAAAAAAATTTAATGGGGGGGGGGGGGGTTGGGGTAGATTTGACTGAGTATATATATATATAATATAAAAGAATATCCAAACTATGTGGATTTTGTTATTTTAAATTTATGAAATGTTTCTTATGCAAGTCTTATTTATTTCTCAAATGTAGTCAATTTGAACTCTGCCCATTGATTTAATTTATCCAAATATAAATGACTAATGTTATTCATGAGTTATAAGAATATTATCATATACTTTTTTCCCTGTAGTTATGAAACTTGTTGTTGAACCACTAGTCATATTGGGGGATTCTAGTTTTCTCTATTTTATTTTGTGAAAATTTCATGATAATAATTTGTTTATTAATCTAAATAAATTATATGAATTAATTTAAAATAAATATAATGAATTAAATGATGAAATTAAATTAATGAATATATAATATGATCCATATGTTATTTTTGGGGATATTTTGATAACCCTTGTTTGAAGTTACCACTGTGAATTATTAACTACTATTATAAATTCTTTGTTTATTTGTTCTATATTCATTCATAAAAACATGTTTTTATCTAAAATTATTTAGAAAAACATCACTCATAAAATTATAAGTATTTAAATATGTTAATGAATTACCAATTTCAAAATCAGTGAATTTTTATACAATCTATTCCAACTCTAAATGACCTACCTTGAAAGAATGCCTTAAAAGCTGATTTCTTTGTGTGTCTGTTTATATTTTGGATTTTGGATTCTTAATTTAGTTTTTTTAATTGTAATTTTTATTTATTGTTTTTGAATTTATATGACTGTAATTGAGGTGTTGTTATGAGTTTCTACAGTGGGTGTTGTTGCTAGTTTCCCAGGTTGGTTGAGAAGATGTGCTTTTTTCATGCTAGTGGTGGTTATTTTCATGGGTTTTCATGAAGGATGTCATGATGGATGATTGATATTTTAATATTTTATTAGTAGATTCATATTGGTATAAAATTAAATTTAATATCATAGGGATATTAAATAATAAAATGGGAAGATAGTTTGAATTGAATAAGTATAATTTGGTAATGACCAATTTTTATATTAAATGAAATAGAAAAATTTGAAACAATACAGGTGTCTTATAATGAATGGTGTTCCATTAAATATACTTAATTATTGGAATAATATGTTCAAAAAATGATTTTTTTTTAATTTGTTTCATTCATTATTAAATGGAAATTGATGGCTACTATCATGGTTATTTTGTGTGAAATGGTGGGGTTAATTGAGTTGCATATGTGGTATTGGTTATTGTAGAAGGTGGTATAGATGTGGTGGTGATTTTGTGTTTTTAAGGGGATGATTGGTATGTGGAATTTTTTGATATTGTTTTATAGGATTAACTATTTTTTACATTGACTGCATATATTTGATGATTTTAATATTAATAAAATATCATATTACATTTTTTTATGTTCTTCATGAATTTAATGTAATAATGTTCTAGAGTATCTATCACATTGATATGGGCATAGAAATTCCCCTAAATGATGTGAACCTTGAAATTCCATAATGATGTTCCAAAAAAATTGATTTATGGTGAGATAGTATTCAATTATTGGACACAGAGAACGTTGTGGTCATGTGAGAGTACTCATTAGAGGATGAGGCTTCTTCTTATAAAGGTCACACATTATAATCTTCAAGATATGTGATTATGAGAAAAGACTGAACCATTGAAATTATTCATATTTTGGTGTAATAATATATTACTATATATGATCATTTGGAATAGTCCATAGTCATTAAGATTATAATGGATGCATGAAATTACTAACACACATAGATTTACTAACAAAAATTGTCAGGATATATGTGTGTGGGATGTCAAGTATGTTGGGTGTGTCATCAATGAAATACTATTAATGGGGAAATATATGAAGGATTAATAAAATCCCTCTTTATGGGTATTGATATCTTTTCCCTCTGATTGAAACAGAATCATCACATTAAATTTCATGTCCCTTTATAATGGCATGTTTATTCTAGAAAGTGAATATTTAAATATTAATCACAAAATTTAGTAACATTTATGTGTGACCTAGTAGAAGAGATATTGCAACAAATAGATTATATTACACTTTTAGAATTCATATTTTGTTTTCATCGTTATGATATTAAGTTTTTTATTTTGGGGGCCCAAACCCATTCCTAGATACTAATCATGGAATTTTTGAAAACCCACCTAATGTCAATGAACAATAATTCTAGAGGGTCACACACTACATTTTTTCCTTGATCTCAATTAAATTATATTTTAAATTAATTATTGGAATAAATATTTTTCTAAAACCCAATGAATACTTTTATTCATGTTTTATCAATCACAAATATTTTTTAATGAATAAAATGTTTAATATAAATATTTATTTTGGTTATTAATAAATTCTAAAGGGATTCTAAACGACCAAAACAATGTCTGGAAAAAATTATTAATTTATAATCCAGTTAAATAATATTTCTTATTGATCATGTAAATTTAAAAAACTAATAAAAAATAATAACATAGTAATTATTCTTGGAACAGATTTAATTAATATTATTAAATTATTTAAGGGATGAAATGCAATTAAATAATATGTTAACTTAAAACCTATCCCGATAGATTGATGTTTATGTATATTATGTATGGTTAATTGGGAAATAGAGATTCATTGTGCATGAAAGATATCATCATTCAATTAATATAAATATTTCCCACTCAAGATAGAATTACTCAATAGAAATTCCTTGAAGATTAAAGGACGAGTGATCAATATGATCAATGAAAGATAATATTTTTTTCATGCTGAAACCTATATATCATATGGAACTGCATGGAGACCAAAAGAGCACATGTGCATCTTAGACAGAGGTATTATATAATTTAATCCTTACATCCCAATGAAGTTAATCCCAACGAGTTTTTAGATTATCAACATTGTTATGCATAAATGGATCCTAAATGAAATTAATAGATTTTTTCAAATAATAAATAATTTTATTATAAATTTATCATCAATGATCCTATATCATGTATTGAGAAACTCTATATTTATTGAAATTATTATTTAATGTTCACCATAGCTGATTCCTCTATAATAGAATCCTACAAGTCATATCATAGGGGTCATATTTCAAATTAATAACTATTTATTTGATTGTTAATCAATAGTAAATATATTATCATTTTCATATTATTCATTCCTAATATGATTTTTAATTAGTGTTCTTCTCCCTTTTTATCAGATTCATTTAATATGTCATTTTCATAAATGTATAAGAACACATGAAAAAAAAATTAGATTCCATTAGTAAGTGATAAATTATTTGGTCAGCAAGACTGGGTTACATGAAATGTTTCAGAAGTAATTACTGTGAACCCAAGTACACAATATTTGGACATTCTATGGGTTACATAGAATAGAAAATGATAACTACATGTGGCGCATTTATAACACACTGCATGTAGACCGGGCTAGTCTAGAACATGTATTTTCATATTACATAGCGTGTAGCTGGTGTACATGTCATATAGTCTAAAATATAATTGGTGAAATTAATGAATTTTGTGTGTTTATAAACATTTAAAAAACAATGTGAGATTGAATACCAAGTTCAATAATTAATTACATAATGTGTAGATGGCTTGTACATGCCATGTGGTAAATTATTTTTCCCATAAAAAATATAAGCCGATCCACTTGGCATGTCAAGATGACAAACACAAATGGGAACACATGACGTGTAACTATGGTACAAATTGTGTGGTTCTGCATCTAAAGAACATGAAAAATATTTTAGCAGGTCATGCTGACACAATACTAGAATCATACATGGTGTTTATTTTGATTTTACACATCGTGTAGTCTAATTAAGAAACAGACCAAAGTCCCAGACTTGTAACCTGAGTACACAAAAACCGAGGTACATAGTGTGTTGATCGTAATTACACATAGTGTATTCTCCCAATAGAGCGCTGAATTAATTTTTTTTAAAAAAATTAAAAATTATTTCACTAAACCCTTCTTTTATTTATTGGAAATCATTATCTATATGAAATTTAATAATGGTTTATATAAATTTTAAATTTATAATTAATTTCTTATAATAAATCCTTGATTATTAGTCAGACCATTTAATTTCCTTAAATTTGATTAACTATGTGAATATCCAAATTAATTTTCATGATCATTCTGAAAAAATTAAATTAACTAATTAATTTATTTATTAATTTATGAAATCATTTTTATCTTAATAAAAAAATAGAACATGTAATGATTGTTATACATTTTTACTTTTTTGCATTCGTTACATTTAAATGACTGTTCATGTGATTAAAAATTCTTATGTGTTGGTTCTAGGTGTAACAGAATCATGCAATGGTGTGAAATGTAGAAAAATATATTTTTATTATCATTTCCTGAAGCCATGGACAATTATCTTAAATGTTAAATTGATAAATAATTTCCTTATTTTTTGTTGAAATGGATATTAGGTCTTAGGAACATTTTTCATTGATGAATATTGATCATCCAAAAAGTCCCTTTCAAATATCTTTCATTGGGTTGTGAGTATCAAAGGATAGAATCCATGTAGCAGTGATCCACATGTGCTCCTATCACTAAAAAAATACTATAATGTAGTGACATTTTTTGTGATTTTTTTTAATATAACGACACAATAAACAAAACTAATTTAAAGATGTTTCCTACAAACGTCTCTAATTTAGAAATATATTAGGAAAATTATTTTATTTATCAGTGTTTCATGAAAAACCTTGCTAATTTAAGAACGTTACCTTAAAAAAATTGCTAATTTATTTATGCTTCCAAAAAACATTATTAAATTAGTGACGTTTTCTTGAAGAATTTCTAATTTAGTAATATTTTTTAGGAAATGTCACTAAACATACATATATTTATTATATCATTTACACACATTGTTGTAAATATATATTTAGATATAAATATATATATAAACACAGACACATATATATAAACATATTCATATATATATATATAATCAAACAAACAAACACACAACCACAGACATATATATACATATATTTATTATAATTATATAAATATACATACACACATATATTTATACAAACACACACACACAAACACAGATATATATATAAACATACATATATATATAATTTAAACACACATATATATAATATAAACATATATATTAATATAAACATATTATATATATAATGTAAACATAAAATACATATATATATATTTATATATAATAAAAACTTATATATAAACATACAATATAAACATTACATATAAACATATATATATAATATAAAAATATAAATAGACATATATAATATTATATAAACTTATATATACATAAAATAATATATATATATATATTAATAAATGAATATTAATATATAAAATTATACAAATATATAGTATATTAATTTTGAAAATAGAGACACATTTAAATGAATATATACAAACATAGAAACATATATATAAACATATATATATATATATATATAAACCAAAACACACACACACACAGATATATATATATATATATATACAAGCTTATAATTATATATATAAACAAAAATATATTTTAAATTTAGTCGCATTTTTTAGAAAATGTGGCTATTTTAGTGATCATTTTTTCAGTTCTTTAAAATTTGGATAATTATATATATGTATACAAATAAATATTTATTTATACCCACACACTGACATATATATAATCATATATATAATATAAACATATAAATAATAATATCATATAAACTTATCTATATAAACAATATAAAATATAAAATGTGATAATATAACATATATATATATATATATATGCATATATTAAAATATGTTTATTAATATATAAATATATTTATATAATATTAATTTTCAAAATACTGAAACGCAGTCACATATATAACTACAAAATAATGCAATTTAATACAACAAATTTTAATTTATTAATTTTTTGAGTTATTGATTGAGACAGTGGACGTGAGGAGTTCTAATCCTTATGGGAGGTTGATTTTTGCTTAGATGGGTGTCTATTTTCATAGTGTTTTGTTGGGATATGGTCTGCAATGATCAAAGAATTTGGGGGCATGTAGAGATGACGTATTGGCGGGCATTGGTGTGTGATTGATGTGATGGGGTTAGCATGTGGAGGGGGTGGAGGATGAGGCTAGGTATATGATGTTTAAAACTTCTATGGAGACTTTAGTAATTGAAATATAAAATTTCCGAAATTTCCCAATTAAAAAAATACTAAAATTAAAAAAAAAATTAGAATTGGAAAAAGTTACTGACCTCCATTTGAAAAATCGATAAATTATGTGTCATTAAATGATGTTTAAAAAATGTATGAAAAGAGGAGTCACAAAAGAGGATCATTTATCAACTTCTCTAATTTAGGTACGTTTAATTAATAATGTTTTTTGAAATCATCTGTAAATGAGTTGTTTCTAAATAGAAACATTTATAAAGGTCTATAATTTAGAGAAGTTTTTTATAAACATTTCTAAAAACTGGTGGTAAATGAGGTGTCCTCAAATAGTGACATTTATAAACATCACTAATTTAGAATATTTTATAAACTTTTCGTAATTAGGGACTCCTAATTTTGTGGTATTTTTTAGAAAATTGTTAAATGAATTTGTAATGTTTTAAAACATCTCTAATTAGATTTTTAGTGTATGATCTCCAAGAATTACCAATCCATATTCATGTTCTAGTGTGGTGAATTGAATGTCTTGTATTTTTTCTTTATTGATCATTCATTCCTTTGTATTTAATAAATCTCTCTTTAAATTATCATTCATGAGAGAGAACTAGGAGTAAGAGTTGATATAAAATTCATTATGTGTAATGAATCTCACTTTTTTAAACTGTATAACAGTTCTCCACACAATAGACATGACTATCAATTAATATATTCCGGAATAAGGTTAAAATAATAATTAAAATGCATGAAATACATTAAAAAATATGATAACCTTTAATTAAACCTCATGCCGCATATTATTATTATTATTATTATTGTTGTTGTTGTTTTTTTATTTTGTGGCACGCGTCGACTTCACCGAATTGATAAATAATATTTACTAGTATTAAATAAATATTACTAACTAGCCACAGCCTTGGTCCAATCTATATTCTAATAATTTTTTGAATACCCAATAAATATATTAATCATAAATAAATGTTTCATTCATATAATGATGAATAAAAATTTATTAAACAATTAATAGAATAAATAATTATATTTTTTCACCTATTGAGGAATAAATATATATCATCTTTTTAGGATCAATAAAATATGAATAAAATCATTCCATGGTCTTTAGAATAATATTTAATTGATTAATTAATTTCAAATAGACATCAATCGAGATAAGTTGAAATACATAGTATGTGACCTTCTATGATTATTTCTCATTGACATTGGGTGGACTTGCCTATAGTCCATGATCATTGTCATGAACCATTTCAAGGAACCTAATAGAGAGTCATTAATTTTGCAACTTTTACAACCACCGAAAAATCATTAGGAAATATAATCCATTTGTAGAAATATCTCATTAAGAAAGTTTCACATATATTTCACAAACCATTTTGATTGATATTTCTTTATTTGACTATCTAAAAAAAAGGTTGTTTCCTAATTTCCTAGAAATTTATTGTGACAAATATATTCGAGTCAAATGGTTTAGATATCAACATCCATAAATATGGAAGGGACAACTATTTCCACGAATTATTCATTAATGTAAAGTCATTCATGATGCACCCAACATACCCTACCTTCTGCCAACATATTTAAAGACATTTTGTGTTAGTAAATATAAGTATGAGTCCTAACATGCATCAATGATAATCTTATATGATAAGAATATTACATGCATATATAGATTGGAATATCTAATAACACAATAACCTGATTAATTTCTTATGGTGGGTATGTTCTCATAATCTTCCATCGTTGATATTATTAAGAGTGAACTCAATGAGATGAATCATCAGCCACTTATGAGCACTCACACCTAAAGGTCTACATAGTATGTGTCCTATCATAGTACATTATAAGACAATAGATATATATTTTGGAATATCATCATAGAAAATCTAGGTTATAATTATTGGGTGGAACTTCTAGGACTATATCAATGTGACAAATACCCTAGGACATGATCACATTAATGTTATATGGAAGAATAGTCATTATGTGATAATAAATTTATATTGATATTAACTTATTTGAATATTCAGGTAATCTAAATTAATAATTAGTTGGTTTTAGGGAACCAAATCCTAAATTATCGCACATTAATTGGAGCCAAATTCTAATCAATTTTTTCTCCTCACATGGTATATATTCTTCTACTATGTATAACTTCCATTTCTAGGCCAACCAGTTTTTTGTGCTTAGTGTCGGTTAATAAACATGTATGTTTGGAGATCTATTTATTGCAGCATAACTATCTCGATAAAATCCATCAAATAGTTATTTAACTATGTATCCACTTCTTGATTCCACGACAAAACCCATAATTTTTAGCTAAATACATTGATAAAATTTATCATAATTCATTAACAACTATATTTTGTTAAAACCCAAAAATTGGAACTTGACATTTCCAAACCACTTCTTTTAGCTTTATCAAAAGTAGTAACGTACTATGGTATTGAAGATTTTGTAAACACGTGTTGTAATATGTTTTCATGAATATTAATAAACACTTATCAGGGATCCTAGATCATCATGAACTATATAAATACAAGTGTTCCATTCCCTTGATCACTAGTCTTCTCACTTATCCAGGCACGAAGAACTCACCCATTTAACATTTCAAAGTACTGTAGGAATTTTCTAACTACAAGTATATGAAATTATCTTCAATTATAATTATATTATACTATTATACTTCATTGATCAATGATATCATGCATCAATACATATCATATCACTTGAGATTAATTGATAGCAATTAATATTTTGAAATTATTTTAACCTTGATAATCACTTCTAATTCACAAGTATGTTCTAATGGAAGGATTATATAGGAATAAAAATTTGTTCGTGAATTTTATAAACAATTATTTTTCCTTAATTTATTAATATATGTATCATATCTTTATTAAGAAATCATATATGTCCATTTATGTATATCTTGTTCCCTAGAACATAGTTTATCATTTATGTAAATTGTGGAAAAATATCATTCATTAGTCTTAACAGACATGTATTACCCAATATATTTTTTCATATGTTATTAACATATTTATCATGAAATAATATAGAACTCCAACTAACTATCCTGAGATACATGTCAATCATTTCATTCCATAATTAATATCCTATGATCACTATGCATGATTTATTCATAAATAAATTTATGTAATCTACATATCTTATTGAAAATTATTATTATTAGTAACCCTTTAGTTATTATTATTAGACATATTTCCTAGGGTCTCCTTTTGGTCATATAATATATACATATCTCATAAATATTCATCCAAATGAGGTGTCTTTAATAATAAGTATCCCAATATGATGATCATAGAAGTAAAATTTGAAAATATAATTCAAAATTATTTTAGTTATGAAGATAGGTTATACATTTTTTATATACTAATCATTTTACAATAAATCATTTCTAATGGTACTATTTTATACCATCCATTCCCAATTTATATTTAATACTCACCGGAGAATTATTTCATAGAAACAATCCAAATACAGATTCCAATATCATGATATATTGAGTTTATTTCCTGAATTTAGATTTAATTTTCAATATTAGAAAATTTATACTTACTAATTATTTATAGGTATCTTTATTCTAAAATAATAATACATGTCTCACCCACCATAATGATCATACGAAACCCCATTCATTATGAATTCCTATATAGTATGTGTATTAGGAACTACTCCTCCCACTAAGCTTAGTGGAACCTAGTATTTTTACGCCATCATATGTGCATCAAGAGCCTTAACCCAGAGAAGATAAGTCTTCTCCACCTATATTCCAATATATCTGAATCTAATATAGAAATATAGTTTATCTTTACTAGATGTTAATTTCCTTAGTGGATATATGATCAGTAACATCAATTCACCATAGAGTTTGGATGATCGTTTATATCTATGACCAACAATAAATAATTTTTTTAATAACAAATTTATGGTTTTGTCCTAATTGATTCATAGTATATTGAAATTGATATGAAATATATTAGAAAATATAGTTGGAATATGGATAGTTGTTTTAATTATATTTTATAAATATTTTTTGCATGGAATAAGGTGATATTTTCCTTACATATAAGGCTTATCGTTAATCTTCTTTTTAATTTCACCTAATCATAGATTTATATGAAGAAATTTGAGTTCTGGATAACATTTACTCCACATTCCTAATCAATTATTACTTAGATAAGAAGGTCTCAGATAATCCAGTATGAAGATTCCTCTTTCATTACTGATGTCACTAATTTATTTTTCTATGAATTTCTAAAATATCCTTAAATAATCTAATGATGTATGTGATGTTACCTTAATCTTATGAATAGATTACACGACCATGTTAATCCAAATTTAAAAGCATAGTGATGTACCTTATCATATAATGAATTATTTATCTGATATATCATAAGTATTTTTTCTTTATATCTTGTTCCATAGATCAATTGAGAATAAATAACACTTTTAATAGAATAAAAAATTCAAATTCATTTAATGCAACACACCTTGTTTTAATTATCTAACTCTTTATTTATACTTTTTACAAATTAATGTTTCTGGGTGATTTTTGGGAGGGATATCAAGACTTTTGAATGTTTTTTGTACTTTTATAAAGGTACTTGGTTGGTTCATAGTTTCTGAAAACCCTGAAAATTCTACATGTACCTATGCATTATGAGACATGGACTAATGGGAAGGCATGTGGTTTGGAGCATGGTTTGAATAAACCATATATCAACCTAGTTTAAAACATTAAATGTGGGATAGATGGATTTTTCATGGTTTTCACAAAGTTTTTCTAATTGTGTAGGCTAACCATCTGGGGTGCTCCTTGAGGCAGAGGCTGGTACATGGTTAGCGCACAGTTTTTAACCATAAAACTAATCACACACAGTTTAAAAAAAAGATTCCAAAAAAAGGAACTAGTTAGGGATTAATTTTTACCCATTTTCCCTCCATTTCAGGCCTAAATAAAAAATATTCCTCTAAAAGGTTTTGTATCCTTTATCCCATCATATCATAAGTGACCCAATGGAATTTCATCATCTGTTGAAACCTTATTAAATTTTTTATTCTTTGTATTTTGGTATCTCTCTTGTTTTTTGTTAGATAAACATTATTCCCTCTCTAGTTATCTTATATCGAGTCCTTTGTGGAAATAAATAAGGTTTTTTAAGAAAATAATGGTTATATTTCTCCATGTTGATGTTATGGAGTGATATCTACGGTGGGTTTTTGGAGATTCAACAAAGTATTGAAGGTCCTTTCATGTCGTTCTTCATTTTCAATACAATTCTTGATTTAGGTGGCTTCGGTCATGACTCATCATTTTAAAAATTAAAGTCTTAGTTTCAAATTGTTTAAATTTCATTATATTTATTGGGAAATATATGTGAAATTTACGGTATAAACCTTTTTAGTGATGTTCTCTTGATTTGTGTTTTTCTTGAAATTTGTTTTGAAAAGTTCATTGTTTTATTATTATAAAATTTTGATTTTAAAATATGTGATTTTTTTATTTATGGACATGGTTTTTTGAATAGTTTTCAATAAAATAATGGTTTTTTTGATATTAATTTAAATGGTTGATTTAAAATGGTTTAAGAATACATGGGTTGTGTAATTTCATGCTTTCGACATGACCCGAAATATGGTGAATGTACTATTTGGGTACAAAGGGATGTGATCCTAGATAAGGGACGTGTGTCATTGAGATATAATGTGATTGGAATGTTGGTAATGACTATGTGGATGGATGAGAAACTTATCCTGATTATGGAGAAATCACTTAGGGATTCATGTGTTAATGTTTTGATGAGGGGATTAAAATAGGTTAATCCAAATTTATTACAAAATTGAATGGAAAATTTATTTTTCCTCTTTTGATGGAAAATGGTTTTGGTTTGAATTTTTTTTTGAAATAGTTTTTGTTTTTTATAAATTGTTTTGAATTATTTTAAATAATATTTTCATATAAATTGATTTATATAAATTTGATATAATGTTATTTCTATGTTGTATTAGCAATGAAGTCATTTGGTAATGTCTCACTAAGTTTCATTATTCCACCCTTCTTTAGAACTTTGGTTATTTTGCAGATATTGTTCATCGATTCATAGGAAAAGGGAAATTATAAAAAAAATTAGTAGTGATTCATGATACCTGGGTTGTATTGTGGAGTTGGATCATTGAGATTGTGGGGAGTTTTTGTGTTTTTTTGTTCCATCTAGTTTCACTTTCTTAACTTATGTTTTGTACATTGATGTTATTTTTCATTAATTGTGGTACTATTTTGTATTTTGGTTTTGACATCAATGGTATTTTACTGGGTTTTTTTACATTTTTATCATGCATCATGTAGTGATATTTTATTATGTCATGTCTTTAGGTTGATTTATTTCAAAGGAAATTCGTAAAGTAATTATATTTAGTCCCTCGTCATTATCTTCTATTCTTGGGCAACTTGGGGATGTGTCTTAAGGTTAAGTATCAATTTTCTATTGACTCATTCCAATGAAGAGGGGTGTGACGTTTTGTTAAATTTCATTTGGAAAAGAATTATATTTTCCCAATTAGTTAATATTCTTGAATTTTATATTCACCCTTAATTGCAATTGATAAATGTTATTCAAGAGTTATTGAAGAAAAATTTTATCATTTAATGTACCATAACATCATTTATTACCAATTTTAAATAATTTCATTTTCTATATAGCATAATATTGTGATAAATTTTATGGTTGTGATTATTTAAAACATGATTCAATCCATTTAGAAATGATAAGTAGCGAGATACCCTTGGTTGACATAGGAATCATCATTTCTCAGCTCCTTTTTTATTACACTTTATAAACCTTATATTATTTCTCATTTTAATATTGATACACTTGTATATTGAAAGAATATTGAAATTAATATAAAAGTGATGAATAGAAAAAAGGTGAATAAACCTAAAAATGATGCAACTACTTCTTCTTCAATTCATTTCAATTTATTTTCAAGTGTCCATGCTTTCTATATGAGAATAAAATATCCTCCTCTTCATTATTCTCCATTAAAATCCCTTATCTCATTGAAGGATGTTGTGAATGATCTTTTTACTATATGCTATCCATATGGTCATCAGCCTTATCCATAAAAATATTAACATGAAGGGATAGATATACACTTTTAACTAATCCATATCGGATTGGTGATGTATGGAAAAAAAATCATGGCTGACTTATCCATTTTTTAAATATACATGGACAAATAAGGATAATCATTGTGGTGAGGACAATGAAATTAGATTAATGGAAAATTTCATATCAATGCTGAAGACCAATTTTATTAATTGTACAATATAACATAACATGTTAAATTCATAATCAGTCGATATATTAACTTCTTTTAGTTTTTATAGATATAGTTAATTTATAATATTATTTATTTCAAGAAATCATTCTATTTATCAAGAGAAATTATATGTGTTATTATGGTGTATGAATACATTTATTTGGATTTTATTATATACTCGCCATTCATAATGGATAATATAATGCAACATGCATGAGAATCATCCTTAATATATCTTGGGTAGGATTCCCATTCACTTTATCTCACCAGTTGGGGAGGAAGAACATGAATAGGGTATTGCAACACATAATACAATCTTTTTAAGAATATTTCATCACATAAATTAATATACCAAGGATAAAAATTAGAATTCTTTAGTACATACCAGGAGTTAAGGAATGATTTCACTATATTTCTAGTTTTAATTTCAATTTTCTATAATAATAAAAATATATGATTATTACTTTACATGGTTTCATATTAGGTGAGAAATAATATTATTTTAATTTTATTAATTTTACAACTATTTTATGAGGTCTCAATATCCATCACCATTAAACATAGAATTTCCAGTTTCATGGACATTCTACTAGTAAGGATCTATATTCCCAATTTCATAACCCTAATAAGGGGTTTTAAGATACTTTATGGTATTTAGGTAGTCATATCATTGAAAAATAATGACTTGCAGCTCCTTGATCATTTGACTTAAATAACATATACTGATATCCTAACTTGTATTTTCCCATCAACATCCTCTAAATTAAACCATGTGTAGATATGGATTTTCTAATTGATTTAAAATGGTTTTTTTTCAACCCATAACCTTGAAAATAAATCGCCTTAATAAATTATGTGTCCCAGCAAGGGTTTTTCAAAAAATTATTTTTATAAAGGTTCATTCTCAATCAAGTAATGGAAGTCCAAATCTGAATTAAAATTTACTTGATGAATTTAAATTTAATTTGAATAAATTTTATCATGTTATATATTTTACAAATAATTTTCATATTATGTTGATGTTAATCATTTAACCATGTCATATAATACATTTACATATAATTAATTTATATAATTTCCATATTTTCACATATATCCATTTTTATATGATCATGACCTGGATTCCAAAAAATAAATAATTTCATAGTAGTAATTAATTAATTAATTAAATGAAAAATTCATCTTCTTTATCTAAATGATTATTTTATGAAAAGTCGTTAAATAAACATTTAACATAGCATAAATAACTCTTATTTATGGTCTTGGAATGAATTATAGCTTTCCATCTATCCAATTATGTATTGTTGTATTGGCATCATCATTGTATCATGTTTAACCACCTCTATGTTCCCTGGTATTCCCTATTAATTAAAAGTATTTATTACTCACACACCGGTGAGGGGAACCAAAAGGATTTATTAATGAGGATTGCATAAATATTTTTCAACACACAAGTCCTAAATTAATAATTGAGGGTGCGATAAATCACTGCCCATAATTTAATTTAATATTAAATAATTTCAAACACAGTTAGTACATTAAATTAAAACATCCAACACAAACAATGTTCTCAGTCAATATCATGAGCATTTATACATGATATTAATATGAAAAGTAACTAGTTACCATTCATTTCTTTATTAGTTATTTATTAATAATATAATTCTTCTTTCATTAATTAACTAATTATTTAATTTCATTTCATCTCAATGATCAGCCGAACTATATTGTATTTACCCATATTTTATTGAGTTCATGAAAAATAAATGATAGAAACAATAATGGAATATATTTATTAGAAATAATTAATTAAGTATTTGAATTTATTTAAAACAATTATTATCTTTTCAACCACATAATTTTGTTCCAATCAATGAAATATGGTTCTAATGCTATAATTTTTTCAATTTAATTTTATTTGTAACTCTATTCATTAATGGGAGACTACACGGTGTGTACATCTAACAAAATTCCATAAGTCTTGATTGTCATGTATCATGGGTACATGCCTCAGTCTACAGCATATACCATGATAAGATTACACTCTACTTATAGACCAGCTACACATCATATGTTTTTTACTATCTATACATGATTCATTCCTATGTCTTTATCATGAGTCTTGACGGACTACACGAAATGTAATGGAAAGATACATTCCTTTTATCTCTTTGATCCATGTGTCTGTTTTCTCACCATTTTGTTAAATTTTTTATTCAAATATAAAATTTGATGATCTACAGGTTCTATCCATTGCATACACATCATGTATGTCAAAAATTCTACATGATGACTATATCACATGTTTTTTACCATGTATAATGACTACACTGATTGTGAGATTTATGTCGCAAACCCCTATAGAATAGACAACATGTACCCCAATACATGTTCTATAATTCAACAACTATGTGATAGGTTGGACATTCAATATATTGTGTACAACATTTTTAATTACTACATGGTTCATCATGTATCCCTCCATGCATTAATTTTTAGCACACTAGGTTACACAGTGTGTAATTCTGAGTACACTTCATCTTACCCTATCTTATCAACCAAAACATTGGTCATTTAAAGAAGTAATATATGATCATTCATCATCTGTTACTAAGAATTTACAAAACTAAAAAACTAAAAAATAAGGATCAATATTAAAAAACATGTTAATTTTAACACCATTAACGAATGAGTAACATGAAATAAAAATCTATCCCAAATTGCGAATAGATCGACAATCTAAAAAATAATTATAAATTTATATATATCATGCCATAGATACAACTTGTTGGTTCTAGGATTGGTGGAAGGGTGAGGTGGTGGGTGATATATTAAAATTTTATATATTTATTATCTCTTGAAACTATTAGAGTGTATCCTTCATGTAAAATTTATAATTAATGTTTTTAAAATCTGATAAATGAATTCATAGGCTTAAGAAATTTATTTATTAATTAAGTTTGATCATATTAAAAGATCATTTTGCACTACCTTCATTATGTTGTGATTATCTAAGGATATAATCACTCTATAGGCGATCCACATGTACTTCTTTCATATCTAAGCAACACAACTCTATCTTTAGGTGCTAGTGTGGTGAATCAAATGTCGTGTGTTGTTTATTCCTGATCACTCATTCTTTGGTCTTGATTAAATATATATTGGGTTACTCGTTCTTTAGAGGGGTAGAGAAATTAGTGTCCATAGATAATTAGTTTTAGAAATAATTCTATCTTTTTTTGTTTTCACACTGATCTTCCACACAATATACATAAGGTCTATCTATAGAGCTAGTGTTTCACTTAAAATTATTATTTAATTGAATGTCGGATATTAAATAATATTATAACATTTAATTAATTTAAATTCCACATAATAATAGTACTATTATTTTGTGTCACACACCGACATGAAAAAAATCGATAAATAATATTTATGATCTTGCAAATAATTATTTTTCACTTGATGTGGTCTAAGTCTAATTGAACTCCTCCGTATTAATTAAACACCTGAATATTTATTTTATTCATAAATATAAATTTATTTCACACAATCAAAAATAATTTTTTAAATTATTAAATAATATAAATATATATATTTTAAATAAAATTTTGATCAATTAATTTTTATTAAAATTATTTAATAAATATAAATTGAATAAAATTATTCAGCTGTCTTGAAAATAATATTTAATTCATTAATTAAAATCCAAAATAATTTAATAGATATCAATGAAAACACTGAATCCTCTAGGATTATTTATATTTTTAAGTGGGTCGGATTTACTAATTTCCAATATTACTATATATAAATGGGTCAAGGAACCTTAATGAAACAACAAAATGGGTCCACATTGAAATACACATAAAATTATCACTATGTAATATAATCCTTATTTCATAGTATCTTATCATGTATGTTACAGATCCATGTCACCAATAGTAATTCTTTATACGTATTTATTTAACTATATAAAATAAATATTGTTTTACCATGTCCATGTAATTTAATGAAATAGTTCTATTCTAATTAATGAGTACATATATTGACTTCCATAAATATTGAAGGAAAAACCATCCCAAACTTATTCATTAATGTCATGTCTATCATGACACACCCAACATACCATAATTCCCACCAAAATATTTAATGATGGTTTTGGTTAGTAAATCTATGTTCATGTTTCATAACAAGTATCAATGATAATATCAATGTCTATTTACCATTAAACACATTAATGGATACAAATATCTGCTGAAACCAAAACCTGAAAAACTCATACTGGCGAGTGTGTTCTCAAAATATCCCATGTAAGATACTATAATGTGAAATCTTCATAAAAAGAAGGTTCATCGGCTTATGAGCTCTCAACCCTAAGAGTCTAAATATTATGGTCCCTATCATAGTATGTTATCCAACCACCAAACAATATTTAGTAATATCTTCATAGCATATCAATTTTGTCATCATATAGGAGAAATACTATGTACTTATCATTTCGATGGATACCATAGAACATTATTACATTAATATTATGTAGAAGAAAAATCAATATGTGACATGTAATTTATTTAATATTCACTTATTTAAATATACATGTAATCTATTGTAAATAGTTTTTGGTTCTAGGGAAGCTACTCCAACATTATTTCTATTTTTTAATTATTTAATTTAATTTATTTAATGCTTTTGAAATTATTTTTATTTAATTAATTATGATGGAATGGTTTCCTCTCTCTATCTATTATTATGTAGGACCTTCATATCCAAGGTCATTTATGTAATTCATCTCAATAAATAATTTTGTTCCCCTCCTCTTTATGTTAGTTATAAATACTTGTAACTAATGGAGCAACACAAGGATTTTGGAGGTTTTTCAAGATGGAACAAAGATGTTTTAAATATAAGTGATACATAGTTGGAATTGTCGAATCATATATCTCATTTCAATACTGAAATATGCATTTATTCGCTAGGATATAGGATAATTTATTTTCCCATATATAAATCAACCATTACATAATCCAATGATCAATTCATTCATTCATTTATTAATTTATACTGAAAAATTGTAAATTTTATGAATGAAAGACCTTGTTCATGTAAGTAAATTAATTAATGTGAAATTATAGAATTTAAATCAAAAGATTATTCCTACATATTTTATCCAACAAGGTTAATTAACTATTTAAAATCATACATATTATTTAATATGACATCTAAATGATAAAACATGTTAAATAATTTGGATAATATATTAAAATCAATAAAATATATTTTATGCCAGAATTTTCCTTACATTAGTTGATTAAAAATAATACACATAGAACTAATTATTTGAGTAACCCTTATTAGGACACATACATTTAACATGGAGTTATTATGATGGTTTTTGGTTTAATTAGATATATTACATCAATATATGTTTCCCTCTATATAATTGATGTTTCTTGGAGGCATGTTTTGAGGAAATACAAGTTAGGTTTTTAGGATTGGGGTGATTGTTCAACAAATCTTTGAGTTTCATGCCAGGAATTAGCAAAGTCATGCCTACCGAAATACCTTTATGTAGCTTTAAGAACCCCTATTTATAAGGCCCCGACATTAAACAATACTTAATATTGAATTAAATGAATAATTCCCATTGTTGATCTTCTTAGGTTTAGAGTTTTAGAGAATTAGATCATAACTATTACATCTCAAAATATTACAAAGTAGACACTTCTACTAAGTTTCCATAAAATAAAAACTCTTAAAAAGAAACATGTCTAGTTCCATGTTTTAGATAGCATGAATTTCCCTTGATCCCATCCTTGACCCTATTCCACATTAAGTCATGTGAAAAACATTTCAAAAAAACATGGGGTGAGCATAAAAAGCTCAGTAAGGGATACACAAGGAATGAAAACTATTAGTTTTTCAAACAAAAAGTAAACCATGTATACATTATCAAAGTAATTCCTTCACCTTTATGAAGTAGTAAAAACTATTCACTGAATAAAAGATCATTACGTACCCTTTTGTAAACAAAATATTACCATAAAACCCATATAAAGAACACATAACATATAAAGGTATATTGGGACATAATCATACTTAAGTGGAATAACCATACGGTCGAATTCCACACATATCACTTAATGGAATAACCATACGGCCGACTTCCATACCCAATGCATTGGAGGTTATAAATTAACCTCCCGTCCTGGTATTCACGACACCACCCATCATAAGGTTTATCACGTAACCACCCGTCAAATGTCCAAGTACCATTATAAAATCATAAGACATAAAACAAATATAATGAAAAGAAAACATTTACACACATTGATCACAATATATCACATAAATATATTGACATAAAAAAGCCATTATAAAAACCATTTTCAATACCAAAATACATAAAAGAGTATATGGTATTTATTTCATTTTAAAAACATTACGGTTTGTTGAGGAAGCCAAAGACCAAATAATACTCACGGCGGCGGAAAAGGTCGTTGTCACCGCATACATTAAAAGAAACATTCCTTTTTATCGTTTAGTAAAACGCTTCGTAGAAAAGATTCCTTTTCTATAAAAGTAAAATTCAAAGGGTTTTATACACCTTATAAAAGAAAGTTGTGTATAAAAAGAAATATGCCTCAATGAAGGGAGATTGAGACGTAGTACCTTACCACGAGTCCGACTTGACTCGATCGTTCTTTAACGTCCTGAATTATAAACTTGAGTTAATTTCTACTTGCTTAAGAACCTTTTTAAAGTTCATTATTCCTTTTATATCACTTATTACCCTGTTATAAGCATTATGTAATCATTTAAGTTAATAATGTTTGTTTTGTCGATATTTGGTTCTTAAGTCGAAAGTGGACTTCTTACAATTACATGTTATTCGTGTGGTCAAAGGTTCATTATATCCAGAATGATATTCAAGATTTGGATATCATATATATCATATATATCCAGCATATACATGTATTTATAATATTACATAATCATTTAGAGGTAAGTAATGAAATGCACCATTCATGGAGACGGTAATCCGTACGTACGCATGGACACTACTTTCATTTCTATGTCATATTAATGGAATTAAAACTAAATGAGAGGTATGTATATTTTAATTCCATAATTATATTCATAATTTAGATTTAATATACATCATATATATCTATTATATATATGTACTTATAATAGTACATTACATTTGAGGGTAAGAAATGAAATTCACCGTTCATGGAGATGGTAAGCCGTACGTACGCATGAACGCTACATTCATTTCTATATCATACTTTAATTGAGTGAAATAATAATTTTAAAAATTTATATTATAATTCCAGTATATTATCATATATAATATCATTAAATGCATCCTTTATATGTCCCACGTAGGGCATTAACGAATCAAATCACTTTGAGGGGGCGGTAGTCCGCACTTCCTAAAATGAAAATATCGTGTTTACCCACAAGGGAAACCATAAAGGTATGCCAAAAATGAAAAATACAGAAGCTAAAGTAAAACATAAACATATTATATATCATATATAAATATAGTGTCATCTTAATGGCCACCTTTGAAGGTGTTATATGAGTATTGAACAATCATCGTTTCGTGAGGCAGAAATTCACAATCGACAGAAACAGTATGTTATTTAACCATTAGATGAAGGTATGTGTATGTGTAGCTCGAATCCATCTTATAAAAAAATCCTAGTATATTTATTATACTGGTGTTTTTACAAATTAACTGAATAAAAAGATTTTAGGGGGTTGGATAAGCAAAATAAAACATAAGAACACAAGAGAAAACACTACCTTTAAAACGGGTAACTCTTTTTGATTTGAGATCAAAGGCTTACTTGAGAAGACTTCTGCCCAAAGTGAGGCTTATAAGAGTTAGATAGGGATTTGGAGATACAAAATTGGCAGGGTTTGGCTGAGCCAAAGGCTTTTGAAGTGTGGGTAAGGAGGTAGAGGTGGGGGCCTTTTATATGAGGAGAGGAGGGGCACTCTTGGAAAGTTATAAAAGTTTACTTTATTATAAAATGATTTTCGGATTATAAAGGTCCCAAATTGATATAATTCTAGGATAAGGTGATAAGGGTTCGAAATATATTCATCCAATAAGACTTTGACAAGTGTAGGTATTATATTTTACATTATCTTTTCATTATATTTAAATCGTTAAATAATGATGCAATCACTGCATCATCATGGTGTCATAAATAATTTAATTTATTTAATGTCTAAAAAATTAAAAAAAATAATGATGTATGAAATCATTTTATCGTTATAATGAATATTTATAGTCAAAAATACGACTTGTATAACCCCATTTAAAAATTGTTTTACTAAAACATCTCATGTTTGTGACATTTTTATTTTAACATTAAATAAAAAGTTATTAATGTCATTTTCCTACAAAAGTGGCTCCATGGGGTCCCCAAGTTGACACATGGATTTTCTTGGTCGGCCATGACACATCCAAAAAGGGTAGGACATGTTTCGAGTTCATTTCATATTATTAAACATTATTTTTAACTTAAACTACACTAATTACCCCTAATCACGATTAAAAACTTTAAAAGTTACTATTCAACAAAAAATTATTTTAATCCTGTTGAACCAAATTTTACTTCTTAATGACAACCATGTATGTTAGATTTTTGAAATTCAAAACATAGAGGTGGCAAAATTTCATTTAAACGGAAAATCAATTTTTATATGTACCACTTAGTGGTTTCACTATTCATCAAAAATTGATGTTTTTCAGAAAAATACCAAAACATCACCCTAAGCTATATTTTATATTCTGAACTAAAAAATGATGTCTATTTTACAAAATTGAAAACATATAATTTATATTAATTAATTTAATAATTAATTCCGATGTCAGAGCAAATAGCGTGTTTTTATGAAACAAAAAGTGTCAAATGATTGACACTAGTTTAAGTCCGATTTCAAAGTGAAATTAATTCCAACGACCACTATTGGATTAAATAGTAAAAATATATTATAATTTCACTTTAAAACCAATTCAAAAGATAATCTAATCATATAAATAAATTAGATTAAAAAGAGGTTTTGAATTAAAATACAACATTTTTCAGTATTCATTAAAAAAATGAACTTTATCGGAAAAAAACCAAAAATTTACACAAAGTAAATTTTGATGTCCCGATTCTAAAGAATAGTTTTATTTGGTCCAATAGAAAGTATAAGAGTGGCCAAAATTATATTTAAAGAAGTTTCTCCATGAAAAGGTGATAAGTCGACCTTTAGTGAAAATTAGAATATATATGCCTAAAATTGAATTCTTTTCGTATTTTAAGCCTTGTTCCTTTATTGGACAAATGTAAAACCATTTAACAAACATATATAATCATATTTTAGTTGTTTCTATTCATTCCCACCAATACAACAGCTACGTGTTAACTACCATTTAAAATAATATTATTTTATTACTAGTGTGCAACGTAAGATTTCAAAGAAACCCTTTGTTGCGTATCGGGTACTCCATCGAACATAGAATCCCCATTAAAGTAAAATTAATATTAAAATGTTTTATTCATTATTTACCTAGGATGTTACATCCTTCCCCCCTTTTGGGAATTGCGTCCTTGCAATTTTATTCACTTATCAAAATAAGTGGGGGTATTTATCCCTCATAGCATTTTCAGATTCCCATGTTGCCTCTTCAACCATATGGTTTTTACACAAAACCATTACCTGGTGAATTATCTTATTTTGAAACACTTGCTCTCTTCGGTCAAGAATATGGACTGGTTGTTCTTCATAAGAGAGATTCTCTTCCAACTGAACTACCTCTGGGATCAAAACATGAGATGGATCTGGCATATACTTTCTCAACATCAAAACATGAAAAACATTGTGTACCTGAGATAAACTCGAAGGTAAAGCCACTCGATAAGCAACTGATCCAACATTCTCCAGAATTTCATATGGTCCAATGAAACTTGGACTCAGCTTTCCTTTCTTACCAAATCGCATCACACTTTTCCATGGTGAAACATTGAGAAAAATATGATCACCTACCTCAAAAGATAGATCCTTCCTTCGGTTATCCACATAAAATTTCTGTCTACTCTGAACTGTTCTCATGTGTTTCTGAATCAACTGAACTTTTTCTGCCATCTCTTCTATTATTCTGGTCCAATCAGCTTCCTTTCACCTACTTAATCCCAAAAGCTAGAGTTCGACACCGCTTCCCATATAATTCCTCAAACGATGCAATCTGTATACTGGAATGAAAACTGTTATTATATGAAAATTGAACCAAAGAAAGATGTTGGTCCCAACTTCATTGGTAATCCATCGAACAGGCACGTAGCATATCCTCCAAGGTCTAAATTGTTCGTTCTATCTACCCATCTGATTGCGGTTGAAAAGCTATATTAAAATTTAATTCAGTACCCAACGACTTTTGAAGGCCTTTCCAAAAGTTAGAAGTAAACCTGGGATCATAATCAGATAGAATGGATAGGGAACTCCATGAAACCTGAATATATCTTTAAGATACAATCGAGAAAGTTGATCTAGAGAGAATTTGTCTCTAATAAGAATGAAATGAGCAGATTTAGTCAATCGATCTACCATAACCTAGATTACATTATTACCTCAAGATGTCCTCGGTAATCCCATAACAAAGTCCATGGATATATTTTCCCATTTCCACTCTGGCACTGGTAATGGCTGAAGCATCCCTTTCGAGAACTGCCGCTCATCTTTAACCTACTGACAAGTCAAACACTTCACAACAAAATCAGAAATATCTCTTTTCATTCCATCCCACCAGTAATACTCCCGCAGAACTCTGTACATCTTAGTACTGCCAGGATGAATTGAAAACGGGGAACTATGAGCCTCACATAAAAACTCATTCTTCAACTGTGAATCACTAGGCACACATTATCTCCTCAAAACCCTCAAAACACAATCATTATCAATGTTGAATTCAGGAAACATACCCTTCTCAACCAACTCTACATTTTTCTGCAACTCACTGTCTTGCTTCTGTGCTTGCTTGATTCTGTCTGATAGAGAAGATTTCACTGATACCTGAAACAAAACAGAAGGACATCATGAACAAACAACATCCATGCCAAAGTTCATCAAATCCTTAACCAAAAGATCACGTTCCAAACGCAACATTGTTAATGATGTATTACATTTAAGACTCAAAGCATCAACCCCTTTTTGTTTATTTTCCCGGATGGTAATCAATTGTACACTCATAATCCTTGATTAATTCCAACCATCTCCTCTATCTCATGTTAAATTCTTTCTAAATGAATATATACTTTAATCTTTTGTGATCAGTATATATTTCACACTTTACTCCATACAAATGATGCCTCTAAATTTTTAGAGCAAAAACAAAAGCAGCTAATTCCAAATCATGTGTAGGGTAATTTACCTCAAGAGTTTTCAACTGACGTGAAGCATAAGCAATTACCTGATCATTCTGCATAAGGACACAACCAAGTCCTTTTAATGAAGCATCACTGTAGATAACAAACTCACCATTCCTGGAAAGAAGTCCCAAAATTGGATCATTCACCAATCTTCTTTTCAACTCCTGAAAACAATCATCACATTCTTTTGTCCACATAGGCTTAACACCCTTCCGAGTTAGCTTAGTCATTGGACTTGATAACAGTGAAAACATTTCAACAATGTTTTGTTAGTAACCTACCAATCCAAGGAAACTATGGATCTCAGTTACATTTTTGGGTCTTGGCCATTCATCAACAACTATTATTTTAGCAGGATCAACAGTTATTCCATTTTTTGAAACAATGTGACCCAGGAAAGAAATTTGTTGTAAACAAAACTCACACTTTCTGAATTTTCCATACATTTTCCTTTCTTTAAAGTTTTCAAGATAACCCTTAAATGACTTTCATGCTCCACTTTACTTTTAGAAAACACCAAAATAACATCAGTGAAAACAACCACAAACTTGTCCAATAACTCATGGAAAATTCTATTCATAAGGTCCATGAATACAGCAGGTGCATTGGTTAAACCATAAGGCATAACTACAAATTCATAAAGGCCATATCTAGTAGGGAACGCAGTTTTCGGAACATCTTCTTCTTTTAATTTCAACTGATGGTACCCCGACCTCATGTCAATCTTTGAAAAATACTGAGCTCCCTGGAGCTGATCAACCAAATCATCGATATGAGGAAAAGGATACATGTTCTTAACAGTAATGTTATTTAAGGCTCTATAATCAATGCAAAGTCTCATTGAGCCATCATTCTTTTTAACAAACAAGATAGGATCACCCCATGGTGATGTGCTAGGTCGAATGAAACCTTTATCTAATAACTCCTAAAATTGCCTCTTTAACTCTAAAAGTTCAACTTCAGCCATTCGATAAGGGGGTTTTGAATTTGGCTTAGAATCAGGAACTAAGTCAACAGTAAATTCAACTTCCTGATCATGAATAATACCAGGAAACTCATCAGGAAAAACATCAAGATACTCATTTACCACTGGCACGTCATTAATCTGAACAATTACTTTGTTTTCAACAATATGTGCAAGTTAACATTCATTTCCATCTTTTACAAGTTTCTTGTCCTCTTGATATGTTATCAATAGTAAGGGTTCATTATTGTACACAAAATGAAAGTATTTCGGAAAAGAAACTTCTTTAGCTCTACAGTCAATCATATCATGGTAAACAGAAATCCAATCCATTCCCAAAATAACATCAAACTCTACAAGAGTCAAAACAATAAGGTTTGCTGGTATATTTTTCCCCACACAAGGATATGAAGGTTCTTATAATTCCTTTTTGTCTCAAAATTCCCTCCGGGTGTTTTTACCATAAGTTCAGGATTCATATTTTGATATGGAATTTCCAATTTACTAGAAAACTTCTCAGAAATGAATGAATGTGTAGGCCCTGAATCAAACAACACATTGGCATAATCTGAACAAACAAACAGTGTACCTGATACTACTTCATTCAACGGCCCAACATCTGCTGAAGTACTTTCAAAGGATTTCACCACCACTTTCAGCTTTTATTCTGGCTTCTTTCCCCCAATTGATTTCTTAGTTAGACACTCATTTGCATAATTACCCATTTCATTACACTTAAAACATCTTACTACTGGCTTTTCATTTCCTGCTTGATCATATTTCTTATAGTTACGAGAAATATGACACGACTTACCACACCGGAAGCACTTTCCAAACTTGGATAAAAATTATCCAGGATTCATTTTACCACACTTCTCATAGGATGGATATTTGGTTTTCTTACCTCCTTGATTCTTTGATGAATTCTTCCCCTTTGCCTGCTAACTAGACCTCTTATTCTGTTGTTTGTCAAATATCACCTGATCATCAGCAAACTACATTTCCACCTTCTCCGCACATCGAACAAGTTTTTCAAAACTTTTGAACTCATGAGAAGCTAAAGCCCTTCGATAACTTGGCTTTAACCCTAAGTAAAAAACGGTTTATTTTACTATCAAGATATTGTATGAAGTTTGGAGCATACCATGCCAATCGAGTGAACTTTTCTTCATAAGAAGCCACTGAATAATCCTCCTACCTCAATTCTAGGAATTTTTTTTCATACTAAGATGAACCACCTTAGGAAAATATTTAGCAAGAAACATACCTTTGAATTCGTCCCAGTGAAGATCATCAATCTCATCACTATTCCTGATATTTTTCACCATCGACCACCACTGATCAGCTTCTCCTTCAAAACGGTAAACAGAAAGACTATCCTTTTGATGTTCTGAACACCCCATGACGTCAAAAATCTTCTCCAGTGATTTAATCCACCCTTCAGCTAGCACGGGGTCAGATGATCCTCTAAATGATGGGGGATGTTGGCTCATGAAATGTTCCACCACTAACATGTTCCTCTATGGTTGATCTGGCTGATCTCGTGCATGGATACCACCACCATTTATAGCCTGAGTCAACTATACCATCACTACAACAAACTATTCAGTTCTGATTCCAACCATCTCAGGTTGCTGATTTGGAAGTTTGTCTTCCTTCTGATGTCGTCCCAACATAGCTGCTTTGTTTCCTCTGCGGAAAACCATTTTGAACACAGAAATATCTTAGGCGAAGCAACATGGCAATCTTTAAATGCAATATAATTTCAATCGTACCAGAAATTAATTTATAATTTTACAATTTTCTAACTCCTAATGTTTTATAAACCGACCTATGTTACCAACTATAAGGCCCCGGCCTTAAACATTCATTAATATTGAATTAAATGAATAATTCCCATTGATGATCTTTTTAGGTTTACAGTTTTAGAGAATTAGATCATAACTATTACATCTCAAAAGATTACAAAGTAGACACTTCTACTAAGTTTCCATTAAATAAAAACTCTTAAAAAGAAACATGTCTAGTTCCATGTTTTAGATAGCATGACTTTCCCTTGATCCCATCCTTGACCCTATTCCACATTAAGTCATGTGAAAAACATTTCAAAAAAACTTGGGGTGAGCATAAAAAGCTCAGTAAGGGATACACAAGGAATGAAAACTATTAGTTTTTCAAACAACAAGTAAACCATGTATACTTTATCAAAGTAATACCTTCACCTTTATAAAGTAGTAAAAACTATTCACTGAATAAAAGATCATTACTTACCCTTTTTTAACCAAAATATTACCATAAAACCCATATAAAGAACACATAACATATAAAGGTAACTTGGGACATAAACATACATAAGTGGAATAACCATACGGTCGAATTCCACACATATCACTTAATGCAATAGCCATACTGCCGACTTCCATACCCAATGTATTGGAGGTTATAATGTAACCACCCATCCTGGTATTCACGGCACCACCCGTCATATGGTTTATCATGTAACCTCCCATCAAATGTCCAAGTACCATTATAAAATCATAAGACATAAAACAAATATATTGGAAAGAAAACATTTCCACACTTTGATCACAATATATCATTTAAATATATTGATATAACAAATCCATTATAAAAACCATTTTCAATACCAAAATACACAAAAGTGTATATTGCATTTATTTCATTTTAAAAACATTACAGTTTGTTGAGGAAGCCAAAGACCAAATAATACTCGCGGCAGCGGAAAAGGTCATTGTCACTGCGTAGTTAAAAGAAACATTACTTTTTTTCGTTTAGTAAAACACTTTATAGAAAATATTCCTTTTGTATAAAAGTAAAAGTCAAAGGGGTTTATACACCGTATAAAAGAAAGTTGTGTATAAAACGAAATATTCCTCAATGAAGGGAGATTGAGACGAAGTCCCTTACCTCGGGTCCAACTTGACTCGATCGTTCTTTAACCTCATGAATTATAAACATGAGTTAATTTATACTTGATTAAGAACCTTTTTCATGTTCCTTATTGCTTTTATATCACTTATTACCATGTTATAAGCATTATGTAATCATTTAAGTTAATAATGTTTATTTTGTCGATATTTGGATCTTAAGTCGAATGTGGACTTCTTACAATTACATGTTATTCATGTGGTCAAAGGTTCATTATATCCAGAAAGATATTCATGATTTAGATATCATATATATCATATATATCCATCATATACATGTATTTATAATATTACATAATCATTTAGAGGTAAGAAATGAAATGCACCGTTCATGGAGATGGTAAGTCGTACGTATGCATAAACGCTACTTTCATTTCTATGTCATATTAATGGAATTAAAACTAAATGAGAGGTATGTATATTTTAATTCCAGAATTATATTCACAATTTAGATGTAACATACATCATATATATCCATTATATATTTGTACTTATAATAGTACATTACATTTGGGGGTAAGAAATGAAATGCACCGTTCATGAAGACGGTAAGTCGTACATACGCATGAACGCTACTTTCATTTCTATCTAATACTTAAATTGAGTGAAATCATAATGTTAAAAAGGTATATTATATTTCCAACATATTATCATATATAATATCATTAAATCCATCTTTTATACGTCCCACATATGGCATTAACGAATCAAATCACTTTGAGGGGGCGGTAGTCCGCACTTCCTAAAATGAAATTATCGTGTTTACCCAAAATGGAAACCATAAAGGTATGACAAAAATGAAAAATAATGAAGTTCAAGTAAAACATAAACATATTATATATCATATATAAATATATTTTCATCTTAATGGCCACCTTTGAAGGTGTTATATGAGTGTTGAACAATCATCGTTTCGTAAGGCAGAAATTTGCCATCCACAGAAACAGTATGTTCTTTAACCATTAGATGAAGGTGTGTGTAAGTGTAGCTAGAAAAATTCTTATAAAAACATCCTAGTATATTTAGGATACTTGTTTTGTTACAAAATAAATTAATAAAAAGAGGATAGGGGGTTGGAGAAGAAAAATAAAACATAAGAACACAAGAGAAAACACTACCTTTAAAACGGGTAACTCTTTCTGATTTGAGCTCAAAGGCTTCCTTGGGAAAACTTCTGTAAAAAGTGAGGTTTCTAAGAGTTATAGAGGGATGTGGAGAGACAAAATGGGCAGGTTTTGGCCAAGACAAAGGCTTTGGAAGTGTGGGTAAGGAGGTAGAGGTGGGGGCCTTTTATAAGAGGAGAGGAGGGGCACTCTTGAAACGTTATAAAAGTTTTCTTTGTTATAAAATGATTTTCGGATTTTAAAGGTACCAAATTGATATAATTATAGGATAAAGTGATAAGGGTTATAATTATACTCATCCAATAGGTCTTTGAAAATTTTAGGTCTTATATTTTACATTATCTTTTCATTTTATTTAAAGCGTTAAATAATGAGGTAATCGCTGCATCATCATGGTGTCATAAATAATTTAATTTATTTAATGTCTAAAAAATTACATAAAAACATATCATGATGTAGGAAATATTTTTATCTTTCTAATGAAAATTTTTATTCAAAAATATTACTTGTATAACCCCATTTAAAAATTGTTTTAGTAAAACATCTCATGTTTGGGACATTTTTATTTTAACATTAAATAAAAAGTTATTAATGTCATTTTACTACAAAAGTGGCTCCATGGGGTCGCCAAGTTGACCCATGGATTTTATTGGTCGTCCATGACACATCCAATAAGGGTAGGACAAGTTTCAAGTTCATTTCATATTATTAAAACATTATTTTTACCTTAAACTACACTAATTACCTCTAATCGCGATTAAAAACTTTAAAAGTTACAATTCACCAAAAAATTATTTTAATCCCATTGAACCAAATTTTACATCTTAATGACAACCATGTATGTAGGATTTTTGAAATTCAAAACACAGAGGTTGTAAAATTTCATTTAAACGGAAAATCAGTTTTTATATGTACCACTTAGTGGTTTCACTATTCATCAAAAATTGATGTTTTTCAGAAAAATACCAAAACGTCACCCTAAGCAATATTTGATATTCCGAATTAAAAAATGATGTCTATTTTAAAAAATTGAAAACATATAATTTACATTAATTAATTTAATTATTAATTCCCGCTGTCAGAGTAAATAGCGTGTTTTTATGAAACAATAAGTATCAAAAGATTGACACTAGTTTAAGTCCGATTTCAAAGTGAAATTAATTCCAACGACCACTAATGGATTAAATGGTAAAAATATATTCTAATTGCACTTTAAAACAAATTCAAAAGATAATCTAATCATATAAATAAATTAGATGAAAAAGAGGTTTTGAATTAAAATACAACATTTTTCAGTATTCATTCAAAAAATGAACTTTATCGGAAAAATACCAAAAATTTACACAAAGTAAATTTTGATGTCCCGATTCTAAAGAATAGTTTTATTTGGCCCAATAGAAAGTATAAGAGTGAAAGAAACTATATTTAAATAAGGTTCTCCATGAAATGGCGATAAGTCGACCTTTAGTGAAAATTAGAGTATATATGCCTAAAATTGAATTTTTTTCCATATTTTAAGCCTTTATCCTTTATTGGACAAATGAAAAACCATTTAACAAACATATATAATCATATTTTAGTTGTTTCTATTCATTCCCGCCAATACAACGACTACGTGTTAAATACCATTTAAAATAATATTATTTTATTACTAGTGTGTAACGTAAGATTTCAAAGAAACTATTTGTTGTGTATCAGGTATGCTATCGAACATAGAAACCCCGTTAAAGTAAAATTAATATTAAAATGTATTATTCATTATTTACATGGGATGTTACATCCTCCCCCCCCCCTTTTGGGAATTGCATCAATGCAATTTTATTCACTTATCAAAATAAGTGGGGGTATTTATCCCTCATATCATTTTCAGATTCCCATGTTGCCTCTTCAACCACATGGTTTTTCCACAAAACCTTTACCTGGTGAATTATCTTATTTCACAACACTTTCTCTCTTCACTCAAAAATAGAGACTGGTTGTTCTTCATAAGAGATATTCTCTTCCAACTGAACTACCTCTGGGCTCAAAATAAGAGATGGATCTGGCATATACTTTCTCAACATCAAAACATGAAAAACATTGTGTACTTGAGATAAACTCGGAGGTAAAGCCACTCGATAAGAAACTGATCCAACTTTCTCCAGAATTTCATATGCTCCAATGAAACTTGGACTCAGTATTCCTTTCTTACCAAATCGCATCACACTTTTCCATGGTGAAACTTTGAGAAAAACATGATCACCTACCTTGAAAGATTGATCCTTCCTTCGGTTATCTGCATAACTTTTCTGTCTGCTCTGAGCTGTTCTCATGTGTTTCTGAATCAACTAAACATTTTCTGCCATATCTTCTACCAATTTTGGTCCCATCAACTTCCTTTCACCTACTTCATCCCAAAAATCTAGTGTTCGACACCGCTTTCCATATAATTCCTCAAACGGTGCCATCTGTATACTGGGTCAAAAACTGTTATTATATGAAAATTCAACCAAAGAAAGATGTTGGTCCCAACTTCCCTGATAATCCATCGAACAAGGAAGTAGCATATCCGCCAAGGTCTGAATTGTTTGTTCTGACTGCCCTTCTGATTGTGAATTAAAAGCTGTACTAAAATTTAATTGCGTACCCGAAGACTTTTGAAGGCCTTTCCAAAAGTTAGAAGTATACCTGGGATCACGATCAGATACAATGGATATGGGAACTCTATGTAACCTGAATATTTCTTTAAGATACAATCGAGAAAGTTGATCTAGAGAGAATTTATCTCGAATAATAAGGAAATGACCAGATTTAGTAAATCGATCAACCATAACCCAGATTGCATTATTAGCTCGAGATGTTCTCGGCAATCCCACAACAAATTACATGGATATATTTTCCCATTTCCACTATGGCACTAGTAATGGTTGAAGAATCCCTTTCGGTAACTGCCACTCTGCTTTAACCTGCTGACAAGTCAAACATTTCACATTAAAATTAGAAATATCTATTTTCATTCCATCCCACCAATAATACTCCTGCAGTTCTCTGTATATCTTAGTACTACCAGGATGAATTGAAAACGGGGAACAATGAGCCTCACATAATAACTCATTCATCAACTTTGAATCACTAGGCACACATAATCTCCTAAAAAACCTCAAAACACAATCATTATCAATGTTGAATTCAGGCAACATACCCTTCTGAACCAACTCTACCTTTTTCTACAACTCACTGTCTTTCTTCTGTGCTTGCTTGATTCTGTCTAATAGAGAAGATTTCACTGATACCTAAAACAAAACAGATGGACATCATGCACAAACAACTTCCATGCCAAAGTTCATCAAATCCTTAACCAAAGGATCACATTCCAAATTCAACATTGTTAATGAAGTATTAATTTTTCTACTCAAAGCGTCATCCACTTTATTTGCTTTTCCCGGATGGTAATGAATTGTACAATCATAATCCTTGATTAATTCCAGCCATCTCCTCTGTCTCATGTTAAATTCATTCTAATTGAATATATACTTTAAAATTTTGTGATCAGTATATATTTCACACTTTACTCCATACAAATGATGCCTCCAAATTTTTAGATAAAAAACAACAGCAGCTAATTCCAAATCATTTGTAGGGTAATTTACCTCATGAGTTTTCAACTGACGTGAAGACTAATTAATTACCTCATCATTCTGCATAAGGACAGAACCAAGTCCTTTCAATGAAGCATCACTTTAGATAACAAAATCACCATTCTTGGAAGGATGTGCCAAAATTAGAGCATTCACCAATCTTCTTTTCAACTCCTGAAAACAATCATCACATTCTTTTGTCCAGATAAGCTTAACACCCTTCCAAGTTAGCTTAGTCATTGGACTAGATAACCGTTAAAAAATTTCAACAAACCTTCGGTAGTAACCTGCCAAACCAATGAAACTACGGATCTCGGTTACATTTGTGGGTCTTGGCCATTCTTCAACAACTTTTGTTTTAGCAGTAACAACAGCTATTCCATTTTTGGAAACAATGTAACCCAGGAAAGAAATTTTTTGTAAACAAAACTCACACTTGCTGAATTTTCCATACAGTTTCTTTTCTTTTAAGGTTTGCAAGATAACCCTTAAATGACTTTCATTATCCTCTTTACTTTTAGAAAACACCAAAATATCATCAATGAAAACAACCAAAAACTTATCCAATAACTAATGGAAAATTCTATTCATAAGGACCGTGAATATAGCAGGTGCATTGGTTAACCCAAAAGGCATAACTACAAATTCATAATGGCCATATCTAGTATAGAACGCAGTCTTCAGAACATCTGCTTTATTTACTTTCAACTGATGGTACCCCGAACTCAAGTCAATCTTCGAAAAATACTAAGCTCCCTGGAGCTGATCAAAAAAATCATCGATATGAGTCAAAGGATACTTGTTCTTAACAGTAATGTTATTTAAGGCTCTATAATCTATGAAAAGTCTCATTAATCCATTTTCTTTTTAACAAACAAGACAGGATCAGCCCATGGTGATGTGCTAGGTTGAATGGAACCTTTATCTAATAACTCCTGCAATTGCTTCTTTAACTCTACAAGTTCAACTTGACCCATTCGATAAGGGGGTTTTGAAATTGGATTATAATCAGGAACTAAGTCAACAGTAAATTCAACTTCCTGATCATGAATTATACCAGG
Source organism: Viscum album (assembly GCA_963277665.1). Classification (NCBI taxonomy): domain Eukaryota; kingdom Viridiplantae; phylum Streptophyta; class Magnoliopsida; order Santalales; family Viscaceae; genus Viscum; species Viscum album. The sequence continues at coordinate 1,473,827,275 of OY728152.1, read as the reverse complement.
CAACTCATCAGAAAAAACATCAAGATACTCATTTACCACTTGCACATCATTAATCTGAACAGTTCCTTTGTTTTCAACAATATGTTCAAGGTAACATTCATTTCCATCTTTTACATGTTTCTTGGCCTCTTGATATGTTATCAATAGTAAGGGTTCATTCTTGTACACAAACTGAAAGTATTTATGAAAAGAAACTTCTTTAGCTCTACATTCAATCATAGCATGGTAAACAGAAAGCCAATCCATTCCCAAAATAACATCAAACTCTACTAGAGCCAAAACAATAAGGTTTGCTGGGGGATTTATTCCGCATACAAGGATATGAAGGTTCTTATAATTCCTTTTTGTCTCAACATTCCCTCCGAGTGTTTTTACTATAAGAGCGGGATTCATATCTTGAGATGGAATTTCCAATTTACTAGAAAACTTCACAGAAATGAAAGAATGTGTAGACCATGAATCAAACAACACATTGGCATAATCTGAACAAACAAACAGTGTACCTGATACTACTTCATTTGACTGCCCAACATCTGCTAAAGTAGTTGCAAAGGATTTCACCACCCCTTTCTGATTTTAGTCTGGATTCTTTCCCCCAATTGTGTTCATAGTTAGACACTCATTTTCATAATGACCCATTTCATTACACTTAAAACATCTTACTGTTGGCTTTCCATTTCCTGCTTGATCATCTTCCTTACAGTTACGAGCAATATGACCCAACTTACCAGACCAAAAGCACCTTCTAGACATGGATAAACATTCTCCAAGATGAATTTTACCACACTTCTCATAGGATGGATATTTTGTTTTATTACCTCCTTGCTTCTTTGATGAATTATTCCCCTTTGCCTGCCAACTGGACCTCTTATTCTGTTGTTTGACAAAGATCAGCTGATCATCGGAAAAATCCATTTCCACCTTCTCCACACATCGATCAAGTTTTTCATAACTTTTGAACTCACAAGAAACTAAAGCCCTTCGATACATTGGCTTTAACTCTGAGTAAAATCGTTTATTTTACTATCATGATCTCATATGAAGTTTGGAGCATACCTTGCCAGTCGAGTGAACTTTGCTTCATAAGCAGCCACTGAATCATCATCCTGCCTCAATTCTAGGAATTTGTTTTCCATCCTAAGACGAACCACCTTAGGAAAATATTTCTCATGAAACATACCTTTGAATTATTACCAGTGAAGATCATCAATCTCATCACTATCCCTGATATTTTTCACCATCGACCACCACTGATCAGCTTCTCCTTCAAAACGGTAAATAGCAAGACTAACCATTTGATGTTCTGAACACCCCATGACATCAAAAATCTTCTCCAGTGCTTTAATCCACCCATTAGATAGCACGAGGTCTGATGATCCTCTGAATGATGGGGGATGTTGCCTCATGAAATGTTCCACCACTGACATGTTTCTCTGTGGTTGATCTGGCTGATCTCGTTCATGGATACCACCACCATTTATAGCCTGAGTCAACTGTTCCATCACTGTAACAAACTGTTCAGTTCCGATTCTGACCATCTCAGGTTGCTGATTTGGAAGGTTGTCTTCCTCCGGATGTCATCCCAACATAGCTACTTTGTTTCCTCTGCGGAAAACCATTCTGAACACAGAAATATCTTAGGCGAAGCAACATGGTAATCTTTAAATGCTATATCATTTCAATCGTACCATAAATTAATTTATAATTTAACAATTTTCTAACTTATAATGTTTTCTAAACCGACCTATGATACCAACTATAAGGCCCCGACATTAAACATTACTTAATATTGAATTACATGAATAATTCCTAATGAGGATCTTTTTAGGTTTAGAATTTTAGAGAATTAGATCATAACTATTACATCTCAAAAGATTACAAAGTAGACACTTCTACTAAGTTTCCATAAAATAAAAACTCTTAAAAAGAAACATGTCTAGTTCCATGTTTTAGATAGCATGACATTCCCTTGATCCCATCCTTGACCATATTCCACATTAAGTCATGTGAAAAACATTTCAAAAAAACTTGGGGTGACCATAAAAAGCTCAGCAAGGGATACACAAGGAATGAAAATTGTTAGTTTTTTAAACAACAAGTAAACCATGTATACTTTATCAAAGTAATACCTTCACCATTATGAAGTATTAAAAACTCTTCACTGAATAAAGGATTATTACATACCCTTTTTAACCAAAATATTACCATAAAACCCATCTAAAGAACACATAACATATAAAGGTAACTAGGGACATAAACATACTTAAGTGGAATAACCATACGGTAGACATCCACACATATCACTTAATGGAATATCCATACGACCATCTTCCATACCCAATGCATTGGAGGTTGTAATGCAACCACTCGTCCTGGTATTCACGGCACCACCCGTCATATGGTTTATCACATAACCACCCGTCAAATGTCCAAGTACCATTATAAAATCCTAAGACATAAAACAAATATAATGGAAAGAAAACATTTCCACACTTTGATCACAATATATCACCTAAATATATTGACATAAAAAATCCATTATAAAAACCATTTTCAATACCATAATACATAATAAAGTATATGGTATTTATTTCATTTTAAAAACATTACGACTTGTTGAGGAAGCCAAAGACCAAATAATACTTGTGGTGGCGGAAAAGGTTGTTGTCACCACGTACGTTAAAAGAAACATTCCTTTTTGTCATTCAGTAAAAAGCTTCATAGAAAAGATTCATTTTGTATTAAAGTAAAAGTAAAAGGGGTTTATATACCGTATAAAATAAAGTTGTGTATAAAATGAAATATGCCTCAATGAATGGAGATTGAGATGAAGTCCCTTACCTCGGGTCCGACTTGACCCGATCGTTCTTTAACGTCCTGAATTATAAACTTGAGTTAATTTCTACTTGATTAAGAACCTTTTTCAAGTTCATTATTTCTTTTATATCACTTATTACCCTGTTATAAGCATTATGTAATCATTTATGTTAATAAGTTTTGTTTTTTCGATATTTGTTTCTTAAGTCGAATGTGGACTTCTTACAATTACATTTTATCCGTGTGGTCAAAGGTTCATTATATCCAGAATGATATTCCGGATTTGGATATCATATATATCATATATATCCAAAATATACATGTATTTATAATATTACATAATCATTTATAGGTAAGAAATGAAATGCACCGTTCATGGAGACAGTAAGCCGTACGTACGCATGAACGCTACTTTCATTTCTATGTCATATTAATGGAATTAAAACTAAATGAGATGTATGTATATTTTAATTCCAGAATTATATTCATAATTTAGATGTATCATAAATCATATATATCCATTATATATATGTACTTATAATAGTACATTACATTTGGGGGTAAGAAATTAAATGCACCGTTCATGGAGACGGTAAGCCGTACGTACGCATGAACGCTACTTTCATTTCTATCTCATACTTTAATTGAGTGAAATCATAATGTTAAAAAGGTATATTACAATTACAGTATATTATCATATATAATATCGTTAAATCCATCCTTTATACATCCCATGTATGGCATTAACGAATCAAATCACTTTGAGCGGGCGGTAGTCCGCACTTCCTAAAATGAAATTATTGTGTTTACCCACAATTGAAACCATAAAGGTATGCCAAAAATGAAAAATACAAAAGCTCAAGTAAAAAAACATATTATATATCATATATAAATATAGTTTCATCTTAATGGTCACCTTTGAAGGTGTTATATGAGTGTTGAACAATCATCGTTTTGTGAGGCAGAATTTCGCCATCCACAGAAATAGTATGTTCTTTAACCAATAGATGAAGGTGTGTGTAAGTGTAGCTCGAATCCTTCTTATAAAAACATCCTAGTATATTTAGGATACTGGTTTTGTTACAAAATGAATGAATAAAAAGTGTTTATGGGGTTGGAGAAGCAAAATAAAACATAAGAACACAAGAGAAAACACTACCTTTAAAACGGGTAACTCTTTTTGATTTGAGCTCAAAGGCTTCATTGGGAAGACTTCTGCCCAAAGTGAGGCTTCTAAGAGTCAGAGAGGGATGTGGAGAGACAAAATGGGCAGGATTTGGCCTAGAAAAAGGCTTTGGAAGTGTGGGTAAGGAGGTAGAGGTGGGGGCCTTTTATAAGAGGAGAGGAGGGGCAATCTTGGAAAGTTATAAAAGTTAACTTTATTATAATATGATTTTAGGATTTTAAAGTTCCTACATTGATATAATTCAAGGATAAGGTGATAAGGGTTCGAAATATACTCATAAAATAGGTCTTTTATTAGTTTAGTTCTTAGATTTTACATTATATATTTATTTTATTTAAATCGTTAAATAATGAGTTAATCGCTGCATCAAAATGGCGTCATAAATAATTTAATTTATTTAATGTCTAAAAAATTACAAAAAAATATCATGATGTAATAAATCTTTTTATATTTCTAATGAATACTTATAGTCAAAAATATGACTTGTATAACCCAATTAAAAAATTGTTTCAGTAAAAAATCTCATGTTTGTGACATTTTTATTTTAACATTAAATAAAAAGTTATTAATGTCATTTTCCTACCAATGTGGCTCCATGGGGTCCCCAAGTTGACCCATGGATTGTCTCGGTTGGCCATGAAACATCCAATAAAGGTACGACATGTGTCATTTTCATTTCATATTATTAAAACATTATTTTTACCTTAAACTACACTAATTACCCCTAATCGCGATTAAAAACATTAAAAGTTACTATTCACCAAAAATTTATTTTAATCCCATTGAACAGCATTTTACATCATAATGACAACCATGTATGTCGGATTTTTGAAATTCAAAACACAGAGGTTGTAAAATTTCATTTAAAAGGAAAATAAGTTTTTATATGTACCACTTAGTGGTTTCACTATTCATAAAAAATTGAAGTTTTTCAGAAAAATACCAAAACATCACCCTAAGATATATTTGATATTCCTAATTCAAAAATGATGTCTATTTTACAAAATTGAAATCATATAAGTTACATTAATTAATCTAATAATTAATTCCCGTTGTTAGAGAAAATAGCGTGTTTTTATTATACAATAAGTATCAAAAGATTGACACTAGTTTAAGTCCGATTTCAAAGTGAAATTAATTACAACGACCACTGTTGGATTAAATGGTAAAAATATATTCTAATTTCACTTTAAAACCAATTCAAAAGATAATCAAATCATATAAATAAATTAGATTAAAAAGAGGTTTTGAATTAAAATACAACATTTTTCACTATTCATTAAAAAATGAACTTTATCGGAAAAATACCAAAAATTTACACAAAGTAATTTTTGATGTCCCAATTCTAAAGAATAGTTTTATGTGTTCCAATATAAAGTATAAGAGTGACCAAAACTATATTTAAAGAAGGTTCTCCATGAAAAGGCGAAAAGTCAACCTTTAGTGAAAATTTGAGTATATATGCCTAAAATTAAATTCTTTTCGTATTTAAGCCTTTATCCTTTATTGAAAAAATATAAACCCATTTAAAAAACATATATAATCATATTTTAGTTGTTTCTATTAATTCCCACAAATACAATGGATACGTGTTAACTACCATTTAAAATAATATTATTTTATTACTAGTGTGCAACGTAAGATTTCAAAGAAACTCTTTGTTGCGTATCAGGTACGCTACCGAACATAGCAACCCCTTTAAAGTAAAATTAATATGAAAATGTTTTATTCACTATTTACCTGGGATGTTACACCGTTTGTGTAATGTGAAGGGAAATATGGATCATCTTCACTATAATTTACTAGATACTACAAATTTTGAATTTAATGTTAAGGAATATTGAGACATGATTAAATAGCGGGCAATTTATCAAAATAAATTAATTTATTATTTCTCATTTAATTCTTAATCAATAAATGTACTATTAATACTCACTTTTATAATTATAGAAATATTGAATTTTATTAATCAACACTATCCCTATGATAGGTATTTAATAATTTCTATATCCTCACTACCAGTAGCTTCTAAGAGTGGTTCAGATAACTTCAGGTTGTGTTTCACTATGAATTCAAATCATAAAATTTATAATACTAACTTCCAAATCCACCTGATAAGGAGATGGGTGATAAATAATTTCATATATATGGAAAACATGTGATTTCTGAATTCGATGTTCAATGTTTATTTTAATCACCTATGTCTATTTAAATAGTAAAGACTCATGAAAAAATAGATAATTATTACCTGCTCAATAATATTGGTTGTCTGTATCTAAGAGAGATCTAGAAAATAGTGGTTTCAGATCACCGAGTCTCTTTTTCAGAACAATATTAAAGAGGGTACCCCAGCTATGCCTTAAGTAGTTAAACTCATTGGAAACATTGATTTTCTAGAGGTTCTAGGGTTTAAACACCCTAAATAACTAGGCATAAATATCATTCTTACATCACTCCCTTAGTGATTCCCCATCATTTTTTTTAATATGATCAACATAGTTAATTCTCACCCATATATTCTTACTCTTCTTCACCATTTCTGTCACGAACGAAACTAAGATTCCATCCAACGTGACACTCGACCCAGAATAAGATAAATGCTAATGGGCATTCCCAATCCCCATGGTCTTGAAACTAGTTTCAGGCCTCAAAATAATCCCATTCAAACTATTTATCCCAAAAAAACTACGATCAAAAACCAAATTGACCACACAGTAAAACAAACAATAATAGAACATCAATACATTATTAAATTATCCAAATAAAACAAATATTATACAATATAGATTGAATATAAAATGAAAACCAAACCACACTATCATTATCTCTATGTGACTTCTTGGTCACCACCAACCATAATAAAAACCATATCCAAAAGCACAACCAAACTGGAATCCTAATCCAGAAAAATAGCTCAGGTCTACCAATGACATGTGGAACATATATTTTTTGTTCCTAAACAATGCAATTGGTAATCACCACCGAGTCCATGAATTTCCTTTTCAAAAAAATCCCACAAACACTTGTTTTAAATACATTAAAAAATTATTCTTTTAATAATTTTACACAACCATGAACAACTTTCCATGAGTACCCTTTTTAAAACAACACTCATAGTATTCTTTTTTTAATGGTTACATAGTCCAAAACCCAATTCAATACCAACACCCATATAAAAATCGATACTCGAGTCCAAAAATTGGATATGTATAAAGTATTGGAAACAAAATGGGTATATATAAACAAGTATGGATAATATCCTCATGTATCAAAAATAAATAGAACATAAAAATAGTAAATCATGGAAATTTATTAAATATCTCTAGATACAATCCTAGGATGTATTCAATCTAGACTCAGTATCCATTTTATGGTGCATCTCCAGAGACAATTAACAACTTTCCAATCTTAACAAGACAATCTAGTGGCACATCCCACCTATCCTCTTAGAAAATATCGGGGGTGGAATCCATCTATTCGTGGTCAATAAGATACCACCACTTGACCCTCTAGATGATTCCCATTAAACCCATGATAATTATATATAGTGAATGGGACGATCCTCACATGTGTTGTTCAACTAAAACCCACTACAATCTTGTTTTTCTATCCAAAACACCGACACCACCTACGTGATCCTCACTCTCCACATAGGATCCAACAGAGTGGTTCCTATATCACATGTAAATCCCTGAAATGGTTCCATCTAGGTAGTCACATCAATTATGTTTTTGAAACAACATTCCCAATAATATAATATACTATTTGGGCCTTAACACCACCCAAGCATTTAATCATTTTTCCCAAACATGCTAACATGTCAATCTGGCCTTCATATTAGATAAAAATTAAAATATTTTTTCCAACCACTATGAAACTCCACACAAGCCTTCACATCACATCACATCCAAAAAAAAATTCCCAAGGATATACAAAGTACAAAATTGGCCTTTATCATTCCAAATCCAGATACATTTAAAAACACATTTCCAACGTCAATATGAAACAACCCATACTCACGATAAAATCCAAAGGTGGCTTTAAATTCAAAATAAAAATCATCCCTTTGAAAAAGTGAAAACATTCAATAACAAGAAAGGTGTCCAATTGGAATTTTCCCCACATGGTAATGAATAATATCTTAAATTTACTAACAGACCCATATGCTAAATATTCTTTAAAAATATGTATCAAAAATTCCAAATGGTCTAAACGTTATAGAACACACTTGAAGTTATCTTTAAGGCCATTTGAAGCACTAATACACCATTTAGAAATCTAGGAATGATTTTAGGAAAAATAAATATGGGAGGGAAGAGAAGCCTTTGGAAAACCATTATTCAAGGAAATTAACAATTTCAAATGAAATTATCATTTGTTTTCCCATCCCTATGTTCTCCCAGTGTCCATATAGATGTTCCAAAAACCATTTCCACAAATAATGTATCGATGAAGTCCCCTAAAAATAATTTTTAATGAAACACCATTTTCATTACCACCAAACACAACAAGCCATACATAAGCATCAAACCATAATAGTCACCAGTTTCTATATAAAACACCCAACTCCCAACTAAAACTAATTTCCAAAACAAAACTATTGTAAAACAACACCCAAAGAAACCAATTTCACTTTAAAAGATCAATTTATATTTTATCAAACAGCTTTTGTAAATTTAAATATAGGTATACATAATTAAACTCTTTGGAAGCTATTACTTATCCTTTTTCATCATGAAAACAAATAAAAAATACTAACAGACAAAAAGAATGATTGTAACATGTATGTATCATTAAATTAAATCTTAATCATCATCAGAATGAGTTGAAATGTAAATGGATGGAAACACCTACCACAATTATGTTAGAATAGATCCAAAATTTAATAAAATGGATAATACCCTCCAAGATACCATCCACACATCATAAGATCAAATAATTCAAACCACACGTCAATCCTCATCCTAAGGGTTCCGACAAGAGAGAACCCACCATGAAAATACTATGAAATAATTAGGGAAGGATGATTATAAGAGGGAATACACCAAAAACTAAAAGAATCTTATCTAGGAACATTTAAGGTGCTTCAATGGAGGAAATGAAACAAATTGGGAGGGTTCCCTATAGACCCTTGGTGAACTAAGGTTGAGAAACAGAGAAAAATCATAAAATAGGGTTAGAATAGCTAAGGGAGAAAAGAGGAATTTCAATCTTTTAATGATCTTGACAACTCGCATGGTTTTGTCACATGGTTTGAAAAACAGTGTGCCAATTGTGCATACCCTACTAGAGAGAAAGTAAACCCATCATGGACTATCTATATGGTTTGTCAAACTATCAACCAAATATGAAAATTCCAATGTCAAAACTGTAGATTCCCTCACATTATTGTCATATGATTTCCTCTAACCGTGCGTTGGTTGTGCACCATGCCCCGAAAACCAACCGTCAAGCTGTACGTTTTCCCTTTACCTCGAGCGGTTTGTCCCAAGCGATGCTTGAAGCATGCATTTAAAATTGTTCAAGAAAAAATTAAATAGAAAATAACCTCTTATTTAGAAATCTACATGGTTAAATCTTGAACCATACATACAAATAATACATTGGAGAAGAATCCACCTTAAAACATTAAAACTCAAAAATTCAATCTAGGAACTCAATTTGAAACCCAACCAAAATATCCTAAATAAAGAGAATGATAAATTAAAATAAATTCAGAGATCATTATGTGAAATTCATTCGCACCAAAAAAACATTATACTCCACAAAAAGTTACCAAAAAACACAAGGAATAACACTCTTTTGAAAACTCAAATGAAGTTGAATGAAACCATGAAAATTAGAGTGACATTTCACTATATAGGTCACACCCAATTTTCATTAAGAGAAACCAAAAAAGAAAAGAATCGAGAAATGAAGTATGGATAGATCCCCCATAATAACTCAATGCTAATGATAAGAATTTAAAAATCCAAAAATGGCAGCACAAACAGGGAAAAAAACATGAACGAGACCAAAATTTATAGTTCGGGATAAAAAAGCAACCATAAGAATAAGTAATTAATAAAAATAAAACCACCGGCCATCCAACATGACAACTCCTAAGAAAACCAAATAATTCCCTCAAAAATGGTAAAATGATGGAAAATATAGACAACTAAAAATCAAATAAAATAATAATTCATCATTTCAACACGAACCAAGAAACTCAAAAGAAAACACTACTAAAAATCATAACCCACCAAAAAATAGATAATATCATAAAACAGAAAATAAAAACATAAAAGGCTCACCTCTAGATAATCATATCCACAAAAATTGAATAATAAGAACCCATTAAGAATCTTCATCAAGAGTTGGATCATGAATTTTTTTTTAATTTATGATAAACAAATTTAACCATCTCTACTCCAACACTGGTGACAAAAAATGGTCAAATGTTCCCCACACCTAGAGTAATTTCCTGGCTATGTGAAAAGCTTCCCTTCGAGTCTTGTGGAGGGATACATATTGTCTTAAAGCTTATACTAACTCAAATCTAGGAGCTACCTCCAAATCTATTTTTTTTGTAATTTTCAAAATCCACATTATAGAAAACGGGTAACCTCACATCAAAATAATTCAATCCGAACAATATATTTCAAAATAAAAAATTCAAAATGATGAAATAATCATCCACAAACATAGATTACAGATTTGAAATTCAAACTGTTCCATGAATTTTATCACATCATCACCAACTTTCTTCACATCCTATCACATCCTATCACATTCTATTTCATAATAAATAAAATTACTTGGAACACTGAAGCTCGAGTAGAATCCTCCTCAAGACTTGACCATTGTAAGCGATAAAACCTACGTCGTCTCCACTTTGCTATTTTCGTATCGAATCGGTTCACTGGAAATGTCACGAACCGAATCAATCGCCACCAAAAATGGCACTAAACCCAAACCGTGACAAGTCCCTAAGGGCGTTCCCGATCCCCACGGGCTGGCACAAGTGCCCGGGTATCATAAAAAGAAAATTGGGAACTATTTACCTGAGTTTATAAACATAAAACAACAAAAGAATCCAATGAAACAAATCTGGATTTTTCAAACCAAACAATCTTTTACAAAAATTCAGAACAGAATTACATAGCTTAAAACAACTCAAAATTTCTATACCAAAGGTACAAAACCAAATAAGGACAGCCCAAGAACCCTCACGGCAAGGGGCACCACCCTCAAGCCACCTCCACAAGACTTCACCACCAAGGACCTGCTAGAAACCCGAACCACTAGAACAAAAAAACTATACCCAACCTACGACAAAAAAAATAACCAAGTCTACTTACACCCGAGGGTGTAAGTATGGTGTGAGCCAATTCCAAGTAGGATACCACCACTAAGAGATTCCATGTGATAAAAATTTAATGACGAAAAGCATGCATGTTTTCAAAAACATGAAAAGCTAGTTACAATTTCGAAAGATGCAACTTTGAATAAAAACAGTTTTCAAGGGAGATATCATTAAGAATAAACACTTCTAAAAATAATTTCAACACTAGTGAATTTTCCAGCCAACTATACTGTATGCCAACGGTAAGTAAAAAGTAAATAATGAGCACAATAAATAGGAAATAACACCTAGGCACTAGCTAGATGTGGGTCCCAGGTACCTCGTATCTCGGTGAGAGTAACCATCACAAATATCCATTCTCATGCACGATCCACTAGTAGGGAACATACCCATAACCTAGTGGTCCCCAATCATCATCATCATAGTTTATTTAGAGTTGTAAGCGTCAATCTTGCTAAGTGAAACTGAGGCCAAACCCCACGGATTCACTAGCATACTAGTACACGTCCACCAACCTAGATACCCAGGTTTTCCCCTTGTGCTCAAACAAGTTCAACAAGTCATGAAATATACATTGACATGAAAATATCATTTCCACATCACAAATTCACCAAACATCCCATATGTATACCACAAAAGCAACAAAAATCCATTTTTCATTCAAAATGATTTTGAAATCCGAATCACACCAAAATAGACCACAACACATTTCACATTTCTTCAACATTTCCACAAAACCATTAAACAATTTTATAAAAAAATTATAAGATATTTAAACTCATATAACAGCCCACACACATGGAAACTAACACTTCTTTCATAATCAAAAATTCAATTTTTCACATCACACTCACACAAAACACTCCATATCACTTTCACATCACTTTCACTCCTCAATATCTCCTTCAAACAATTTAATAAAATATTTCCAAGATGATACATATCACATAACAGCCTTTTCACAAATGAAATGGACCTTTTAAAAATATACTCCAACCAAAACAGTTTGCTGATATAGTTTCACCTATTACACAACCCAATAAACCATTCAAAACTTTCATAAACCAATTATAAAGAGTATACCCAAACATTGCACATAAAATCCATTTCAAAAACCACTTTTTAATCCAAAAGCACACAAAGACCCTAACAAAACAGAATTGGTATCCCAATAAACATGTAATAATCCACTTTCAAATGTTATATAATCACCTTGAATAATATCAAAAAAGATACCCATGAGAACACACAAATCCATAAAACACATTCAAGGAGTATAACAAGGTTATACAAATAGAAAAATTCAAATACACCCACTTTTTAGGCCCATATGGAACTATATCATTACCCAACCATAATTGGAGAAACCTTTAAACAACTAATAAATCACTTCCACATTTTACAAAACTACCACAAGAGATAACACATGAAATACATTTGAAAAATACACACTTCAAGAAAAAATGTAACATTAAAAACAAATGATTTACTATTGGTACCAAAAATGGTTTTCTCATAATTCACAGCACATATGGAACATGTAAAATTATTTAATCAAGCAAACTAACTCATCATTAAATGTTTACCCACAGAATCACCTACCGAATGTGTTGAAACCCTCAAATATTGGGGCGAAACATCAACCGCACGACCGCCGCACCTCAAGGAAGTTAAAAGAAACCTAAAAACTCAATATTTCACCCAAAATACAGTAATTTAGAACCTACGAATGAACCCTAACTTCTGTAATTTTTATAATTCAAGAATTAGGGAAGAAACCCTAAGCAATTTGAAAGAGGAAATAAATAGACTCACCTACTTGAAGTATCCTAAATTAATCACTCCAAAAACAATAGTTTCTGAAATTTAAAACAACCAAAATTCAGGATTTTTCGGACAAGATTTATGAGGTAATTTAGGAACTGGAATGGAGGGAAAAGAGTAAGAATTGAGAGAGTTAAGAAGGGATGAATTTACCTCTTCAATTCTGGCCGATTTGAGACACCCTATGAAGATCAGCCCTAATTCTCGATTTCAAAGAGCTCCAAGGAGGGGGGAAATGCAATGGGAGCGGGCTTGGGTTTCTTAGGGTCGAGGGGGAGGTGGAATCACCGAAACAATGCAAATAGTGAAGAAGATATAAAACAATTAAAAATTATTTTTAATGCAGGAAATGGGCCTTCGGGCAAGCCCAATATCTTAAATAAAAACTCATATCCACCATGATTATGGATTTATAAAGGCACCAAATTTATATTTTGGTGTTAATAGGTAATAGGAGACCATTTAGGAATTGGAATTAGGAAAAAATATCAAAACATTAAAATGTTATAAAGGAAACAAAATTTATTTTTAAATCTGGAATGTGGCTCACGGTTTGGCCCAATTCAATAAAACTCATCAATTTCTCCATAAAACCGTTGGAAACCAGACAAAACAAAGAAAGAAAGGAAAATAAATAAAATTTAACTTCAAAATAAGTCATTTATGTGAAAATTATCCCCACTATGAAAACATTCCATCCCCGGAAAGCTACAGAAAGGCTAGATACGAAAGCCAAACCCAACTGATAAACCAATATGTACTCCCTTTCCAGGTTTCACTCCCAAAGGCCAAAACACTTCCATTGATCAATTAAAGAAGGAATACTTCACAAAAAAATCATACACCACTTTCCTGAAAAAATAAATCACATTCAGGCTTTATCCCAAAGGAAAACTCCTCAAACACTTTCCCAACAAGACTCAAGCAATTCACTCAAACGAACAACAACATCGAACAAGGATACACATACCTTACTATAACTAAACCATTGGGCACTCTCCAATCTCAATGGTTAACCAATGAAGATTTGGGTAGATTGATAGATCCGAATGAGACTACCTACCACCAATCCTTGACCATCGATAAGTCTAAGTTATTGGTACGGGGGAAAAATAGGCTCCCCACCATAAGAACCAACAATCTTAATCGACCAGCGTGGGCCGGTACAGAAAGACCCCAAAATATAAAGTGTTGGGATGACGACATGGTTAGTCTGCACGGTTTGGGAAACCATGAACTAACAGTGGAGATTCTTCTATCTACATGGTTTTTTTGGGGGCATGGTCACTACTAACCAAGTGCAAACGGTGTGGTCAACCTGTCTTTCCAAACATCATACCTTTCTCTAAAGACTCAATGGAAACCAAAGGGGGGGGAATAACATTGGGCGATGACATGGGTACAAGGCCCTCCAACTTTTCCCATCGAAAATGAACAGTATAAGAAATATGATGAAACCATAGGTTTAAACTCTTCTTATCTTTCATATTGAGGATAGGACTTTGCACAAGGGTTTAAATGACACTGGGGTTTCCCCTGACTACGGGTCAGCTTCTCTCCGGGACCTATGGCTGGAGCTCAAAATATTGAAGCTTCTTCTACCTCGTAGTTATGCTTTGAAAACAACCTTAATGAGAATTCTTCTTTCTTTGCAAACAACAACTACACCGCAATCCCCGATATGTTTTTCCAAGACATAACACATTCCAAACTCACTTTACCATAACTTGATATTTCACTGAAACAATGGATTAGAATATGTACACAAATCACACCTTGTTTGTTCAGGTGAGAAAAAATAGAAGTAAAGAACACTTATACTCACCTTCCTCTAAAATGGAATATTGTTTTATGTTTTTTTCAAGGGAGACATTCTCCCGACATAATAGAGACTCTCAGATGATTTCCCAACTTTCACCTTTACAGTCAATCAAGCACATGAAATCACAAGGAATCACCGAACATGACCATTGCGACTCATATAAACAATGAATAGAGAGGGAACTTGTACAACATCCCCAAACAACACACAATTCTAGAAAGTGTCCATAATATCCTCTCATGACCAGATTTCCCACACTAGTAGTTTAACATGAACTCCTTCTTTGAAGAGACTATGAAGGACCTAGAGTTCCTCTTAGACACTATCCAAATACTTATCCATGCTAACAACCCCAGAACACTTCCACCTTCGAAAAAAATTAGGAAACTGAAGAGGCTAAGGTCACTTTCAACCATTCATAATCAATCTACCACTACAAGAGGATACACAAAACCAATAAAGGAAAGGGTGTATACTCAATCTAAAAATCTCAATAAATAGATTCCTTATATTGATCAAATAGAGGATTTTCCAATGGAGAAACAATCTGGGTTGCGCTTCAGTTATGAATTAACCATTAATGGGGGCGTACCTTATCCAATGAGAGAACCCAAGGACCCAACCAATCAGGTCTATTGGTCAAAACAAGCCATAAACCAGCTCCAAACACATAAAGGGAACCACCGTAAACGCATCCCAAAACATTTTTCAAAAGAAACCACTAACTGTCCTTACAACACATCTTACCGACCAAACACAAAACTAAAACACAGTTCAAACAGAAGGGGTTCTTGGAATCAAAACACCCCACAACATCAACATTTTCAAAAACCCATAATACAAACCATACAAAAATATTCACCAATACATCATGTTTTTCTTTAAAAGTAATTCTTTGAGAACAAACAGTTTAGCAGTATGTGTATCCACCAATGGTACCCCATGCGCCTCACACATGCATGTTTTTTGCCACACTAGACACCCTCCTCATATCTGTCCCATCACTCATCTAGTCATGCCATCAACCATCCATCATCCCATACAACCCCATGCATGTGGTCTCTAATGGAAATTCCAAAGGTTAAAACAAAAATTCTTTCCACTTTTCAAAACCAAATCGGTCAACCAACACATCCTTTTTTCTCATAACCGCTAACCAAGAGATCAAAATCCCAACTCAAATCTTACAAAAATTTTCATAAAGTCAAAACCATTTAGAAAATAACTCACTTTCAAGATATTCACATCAATTTCAAAACATCTCATCCCATTAAAACACACTCTGATTTTTTAGAAAACTCTATTGGAAACACTTTTCAAAACCAACTTCAATATAGTTTCTGCTTTCGAAGAGGTGTAAGCGCACCATTTTACATTTCAAAACAATTCTGAAAATTCAGTTCTGCCATTTCATAAACCAAACCATTCCCTCTTTATTTGAAAATCATTTCACAAAAACTATACACTTCTTAAAACTGAAGTGCCATGATATCAAAACCTAAGCACAAAACAGTGCGAGAGGAAACTAGTTTCAGTGGGTGACTTGGAAATATGGTTGGCGGACATATTACAATCACTTCACTATCACAGAGAGTGTTCTAGGGAATATCCTTGGCTCCACATGGCTTGCCAGGCCCTGCGAGCTCACTAGGACCATTAACCCAACTCTTTTTTCATTTCCCTTAATCATCATCGAACCAAGAAAACCGAAGGACTTAGATAAATCCCGACTTCTCTTGGAAACATGAATCCCATTTTGAGGTGTGGTGATCAGGCACACTACCCATAACTAGAATTCCATGTCCCAACAATCCTAACTCCAGACTATCCTAACTCTTCCCCAAATAACATGACCCAAAGAGTTATCCTGAACCTCCTCTGATACCATTTTGTCACGAACTGAATCGATCACCACAAAAAATCGCACCAAAACCAGCCCATGACAAGGCCCGAAGGGTGTTCCCGATCCCCACGGGCTGGAACAAGTGCCCGGGTATCATAAAATGAAAATTGGGAATGATTTACCCGAGTTTATAAACATAAAACAACAAAAGAATCCAATGAAACAAATTTGGATTTTTCAAACCAAACAATCTTTAAAAAAAATTCAGAACTGAATTACATAGCTTAAAACAACTAAAAAGTTCTATACGAAAGGTACAAAAACAAACAAGGATAGCCCAATAACCCTCATGGAAAGGGGAACCTCCCTCAAGCCACCTCCACAAGACTTCACCACCAAGGACCTGCTAGAAACCCAAACCACTAGAACAAAAAAACTGTACCCAACCTGCAACAACAAAAATAACCAAGTCTACGTACACCCAAAGGTGTAAGTAGGGTGTGAGACAATTCCCAGTAGGATACCACCACTAAGAGATTCATGTGATAAACATTTAAAGATGAAAAGCATGCATGTTTTCAAAAACATGAAAACCTAGTTACAATTTCAAAAAGATGCATCTTGGAACAAAAACAGTTTTCAAGTGGGATATCATTAAGAATAAAAACTTTTAAAAATAATGTCAACACTAGTGAATTTTCCAGCAAACTATATCGTATGCCGATGGTAAGTAAAAAGTAAATAATGATCAAAATAAATAGGAAATAACCCCTAGGCACTAGCTAGATATGGGTCCTAGGTACCTCGTATCTCAGTGAGAGTAACTATCACAAATATCCATTCTCGTGCACGAGCCACTAGTAGGGAACATACCAAAAACTTTGTGGTCCCCAATCATCATCATTATAGTTTATTTAGTGTTGTAAGCATCAATCTTTCGAAGTGAAACGGAGGCCAAACCCCATGGATTCAGTAGCATACTAGTACACGTCCACCCACCTAGATATCCAGGTTTTCCTCTTGTGCTCAAACAAGTTCAACAAGTCAAAAAATATACATTGAACATGAAAATATCATTTCCACATCACAAATTCACCAAACAGCCCATATGTATAACACACAAGTCACAAAAATCCATTTTCCATTCAAAATGATTTTGAAATCTGAATCACACCAAAATAGCCCACAACACATTTCACATTTCTTCAACATTTCCACAAAACCATTAACCAATTTTATAAAACAATTATAAGATATTTAAACTCATATAACACCCCACACACATGGAAAATAACACTTCTTTCATAATCAAAAATTCAATTTTTCACATCACACTCACACAAAACACTCCACATCACTTCCACATCACTTTCACTCCTCAATATCTCCTTCAAACAATTTAATAAAATATTTCCAAGATGATACAAATCACATAACAAACTTTTCACAAATGAAATAGACCTTTTAAAAATATACTCCTACCAAAACAGTTTGATGATATAGTTTCACCTATTACACAACCCAATAAACCATTCAAAACATTCATAAAACAATTATAAAGAGTATACCCAAACTTTGCACATAAAATCCATTTCAAAAACCTCTTTTTAAGCCAAAATCACACCAAGACCCTACCAAAACAGAATTGGCAGCCGAATCAACATGTAATAATCCACTTTCAAATGTTATATAATCACCTTGAATAATATCACAAAAGATACCCATGAGAACACACAAATCCATAAAACACTTTCAAGGAGTATAACAAGGTTATACAAATAAAACCATTCAAATACTCCCACTTTTTAGGCCCACATGGAACTACATCATTACCCAACCATAATTGGCATCCCCTTTCAACAACTAATAAATCACTTCCACATTTTACAAAACTACCACAATAGATAACACATGAAATACATTTGAAAAATACACACTTCAAGAAAAACTGTAACTTTAAAAACAAATGCTTTACTATTGCTACCAAAAATGGTTTTCTCGTAATGCACAGCACATAAGGAACATGTAAAATTATTTAATCAAGCAAACTAGCTCATCATTAAATGGTTACCCACTAAATCATATACCGAATGTGTCGAAACCCTCAAATATTGGGGCACAACATCAACCGCACGACCGCCACACCTCAAGGAAGTTAAAAGAAACCTAAAACCTCAATATTTCAACCAAAATACAGTAATTTAGAACCTAGGAACGAAACCTAACTTCTGTAATTTTTATAATTCAAGAATTAGGGAAGAAACCCTAAGCAATTAGAAAGAGGAAAGAAATAGACTCACCTAATTGAAGTATCCTGAATTAATCACTCCAAAAAAAATAGTTTCTGAAATTGAAAACACCCAAAAATCAGGGATTGATCGAACAAGATTTATTAGGTAATTTAGGAACTATAATGGAGGGAATATAGTAATAATTGAGAGAGTTAAGGAGGGATAAAGTTGCCTCTTCAATTCTGGCCGATTAGAGACACCCTATGAAGTTCAGCCCTAATTCGCGATTTCAAAGAGCACCAAGGAGAGGGGAAAGGCAATGATAGCGGTCCTGGGTTTCTTAGGGTCGCTGGGGAGGTGGAATCACCGAAAAAATGCAAATATTGAAGGAGATATAAAACAATTAAATATTATTTTTAATGCAGGAAATGGGCCTTCGGAAAAGCCCAATATCTTAAATAAAAACCCATATCCACCATGATTATGGATTTATAAAGGCTCCACATTTATATTTCGGTGTTAATAGGTCATAGGAGACCATTTAGAAATTGGAATTAGGGAAAACTATCAAAAAATTAAAAAGTTATAAAGGAAACAAAATTTATTTTTAAATCTGGAATTGGGCTCACGGTTTGGCCCAATTCATTAAAACTCATCTATTTCTCAATAAAACCTTTAGAAACCATACAAAACAAAGAATGAAAGGAAAATAAATGAAATTTAACTTCAAAAGAAGTCATGTATGTGTCAATTTTTATTTTGAAGTTAAATTTCATTTATTTTCCTTTCATTCTTTGTTTTCTATGGTTTCAAAAGGTTTTATGGAGAAATAGATGAGTTTTAATGAATAGGGCCAAACCGTGAGCCAAATTTCAGATTTAAAAATAAATTTTGTTTCCTTTATAACTATTTAATTTTTTAATATTTTTCTCTAATTCCAATTCCTAAATGGTCTCCTCTGACCTATTGACACCAAAATATAAATTTGGAGCCTTTATAAATCCATAATAATGGTGGATATGGGTTTTTATTTAAGATATTGGGTCTGCCCGAAGGCCCATTTCCTGGATTAAAAATAATTTTTAATTGCAGGAAATGGGCCTTCGCTCAGGCCCAATATCTTAAATAAAAATCCATATACACCATGATTATGGATTTATAAAGGCTCCAAATTTATATTTTGGTGTTAAAAGGTCAGAGGAGACCATTTAGGAATTGGAATTAGGGAAAAATATTAAAAAATTAAAAAGGTATAAAGGAAACAAAATTTATTTTTAAATCTGGAATTGGGCTCACAATTTGGCCCAATTCATTAAAACTCATCTATTTCTCCATAAAACCGTTGGAAAACATACAAAACAAAGAATGAAAGGAAAATAATTGAAATTTAACTTCAAAATAAGTCATGTATGTGACAGACAAGAACCAGAATCCATAATCTATTTTAGTTTCCACTGTTAAAACACCATTGTTGTCACCATTTTAGAACCACCACAAAATAAACAGAAATTCAACCCCCACCACTATTAGGAAATAAAATTGCATGCCAAACCAAATCACCAAGAAATCATTACTGTTTCCATAGAAAAATATCTGCAAATTGATATCCAACCAGTCGATTCGAGATAGTTCCAAATAAAATAAGAAAAAACTAAATTTGAAACCATAGAATGATGGAACCAAATTCATGAGAGTGGTTTCGAAAACAAAAAATACCAACGACAAGGTCTCATGCCGAAAACACTAATGGCCACAAACCACACAGCCTAAAATCCCATCATTACCACCACAATAAATCATCCTTAGTGTGGTGTAGTGGAACATGGGACCAGAGAAGGGAAATATTAGACGAGTACAAGGAAACGAACCCTGGTCCATCAAAGTAGTGGAAAAATAAATTGGGATTTTCCAGAAAATCGTCTGCTAAAAAACCTCAAACCCCAAAACCTCATAGTCCACACCTTTTCAGCTCCATCCTGTAGGGCCGCGGGGGATGATAGATCAGAGAATATGATGAGAATTTGGAACCTTCGATAGATAAAAAACATTAAGTGACCCTCAAAACCAGAGAAGAATGAAGAGAGGGACATATTTGCGGATGAGATTCAAGGGAGAAAAGTGGCCAGATCGTGAGAATCGGATGACGAGGCTAGATGAAGTCTTGACGAGGTGATAATGGGGGAAGAAGAAAGAAAAAGAATGAAGAATGACACTCGGGCATGCCACTGACGTGCAATGAATGATTTTATAAGGAAACTGTAGAAGGACATGAGAGAGGGAGGGTTATGGCTAGGAGATAACATACTCTTAAAGATACATCCTATTTTAACCATGATTCTTATAGAATTTCCCTAGATGACCCAAACTACCACATTGATGGCAATCCTTTAGGGCATTATGAATATATAGATTCAATTTACCTAACATTCCATAATGAATGAACATGATTGACTAGTACAGTGAGTATGAATCAAGAGCAATGAAAAGATACTCCTCAGTAACATGTTTCTCTATGAAACACCTCCTTCCCAATTGGAATTCTTCATGAGTGAAAGAATATACCAAATTTAAAACTCCATATTCTCTAAAAATTGACTCAACTAATAACTCATCAACAAATATCTCCCGAAATTGAACATCACCCGATTATTATACTTTCTCTTTGATCTCTGGATGACTACCTATAATGAATATATTTTCTTACAATGGATCCTACAATGCTTCCTCTAGATAAAAGTAAACTAGCTCCATTAAGAGGTAAACATAGGCCTTTCCTGTCTCCTGACCTTACTAAATATTTATGAGATCTTTTTCCTTTATTGAATGATCTTTGTCATGTTAAATCTATTGTAGGAATGTGGTCTTAAACACATCCTAAGAAAACCCTACATCAAATGATGTAGGGATGTGTATTTACAACATTTATAAATCCGAACTTTCAAACAAACCCATGACTGTTCGAACCCTCACTAATTTAGGAGTTCCAAAA
Source organism: Viscum album (assembly GCA_963277665.1). NCBI lineage: Eukaryota > Viridiplantae > Streptophyta > Magnoliopsida > Santalales > Viscaceae > Viscum > Viscum album. The sequence continues at coordinate 1,473,805,218 of OY728152.1, read as the reverse complement.
TAATTGAACATGCATTAGGCTTTATTAGGACACATTATAGCCTCTAATAAAGCATGATCTCCCAAAAATATATGAATAATATTAGGAGAAATTTACTCTTCCCTTCCACTAGGTGTATAATAAAAGCCAACAACTGGAAGAGACTCACTAGAAACATCAGGGGCCTTTATGGGCAGCATACTCTAAAAATAATAAAAACACATAACCAATATAAGAATCAAACAAAACACAAAAAAAAATCAAATTGTAGGCCCAAAAAAATTATCTCATAATCTAATCAACACAAACAAAACAAAGAAACTATTTTCAAAATGAACATTTCATTATAATTCCATCCCGCATTCTTCCAAGGCCACTTTTTAAATGAAAAAAACATTATTCCAATATTATTTAATCATCAAGTTCTATTTTTATAACAAAACTCTTGTACAAAAAAATTCCCTATTTGATAACTAGTTTATCCAAAATGAAATCATTTAAACTTTTAATATCGACCAACACAGAATAAAACAAACCATTCACAACACACCCCAAACTCCCAAAATGAGGACCTAGAGGCCACACATAAACTAGTGACACAGATAGTGGGAATTCCAAAAGTAATAAGTAACAACTAAAAGGACATTTGATAGTTCACTGAGATTCCACATGGGTCACTACTTGTGATATCACAACATTCCACCAGCTCTCCCCAAATTTCATTTCCCATCCTTGTAAACCATAGTGAAAACATAGTCTCAAATCCCAAGCTACCCCTAGAAACTCAAGGATCACAATGAGAAAGGGTTCATAAAGTCTTTTAGATGCCTACCTATCATGTTCGGATAATCCAAATCTCTAACTACATGATGCCATAATAACAAAGGGAAATGTCCATTTGATATAGTTTGGTCATGAACCACGCTAGAATTCCATCCGACCCAAAACCCAACCTGGCCTTAGACAAATCCCAATGGGTGTTCTTTGTCCCCGTAGTATAGAAACTAGTGTTTTTCATCAAAAGAATCCAATGGGAATGATTTATCACAATAAAGAACTAGGTTCCAAAACCTAACTGAACACACTGTAAAAAAATAATAACTAAACATCAATACATTCATAACCAATCAAAATGAAACAACTATTTTACAAAAGGTATACTTAATAAAAAACTAAAACCATGCAATGAAAAAAATATCTCCACATCAATTATTAGTCACCACCAACCACAAGGCCAACATGTTATAAAGTCACTACCAAACTAGATACCTAAACACACAAAACATCCTAGTTCTACCGACGCTGTGTGGGTCAAGTAGGGTATGAGGTCAAATAGATCAGTAGTTAATCACTACAAATTACATAAATTATTCAATCAAAATATTCCAAAACACTAGATTGATATAACATTAGAAAATATCATTTTAATGACATTACACAACATACACAACATTCCAAGAGTTCCATTTTACAAACAATGCATACATCATTATTTTTTTAAAGTGGTTTCACACTCCAAAACCCAGTACAAACCAAAACCCAAATACAAATCCATAATAGATGAACAAAAGGGGGATATTTAAGAAGTAATGGAAACAAAACAAGATGATATAAACTAGTAGGTATAATATCCACATGCATCAAGAATAAAAATATTATACATATATTAAATCATAGCCATTTCCTAAAAATATCTTCAGGAAATACATAGAGGTACTACGTTTAGACTCAGCTTATAGTGTATGGTATAGATCCACAATTAATAACCAACTAGACTCTTTAAACTAGACAATATAATATCATGTCCCACCTATCCTCTCATCAAATATAGGGTGTAAAACCCATAATATTATTGTTGATAAGAAACCCTCACTCAACCCTCTAAATAAAGCTCAATTTTATAATTATCTATAATACACATTCGATGGGATGGTCTTCACATGTTTGGTTCAACTAAAACCCAGTAGCACTGTTATTTCCAAGCCTAAACAACGCCAACACCTATGTGATCCTCTCTCACCTCAGAGGATCCTCCATAATGGATCCCCGCTCACTTGTCAATCTATACATAGGTTCCAACTATCCCATCACATCATTTATGTTTTCCAAACTTCCATCCCAATATTAAATAATTCTATTCGGTCCCTGACAGAATCTATGATTTCAATCATTTTCTTTTCAAACATTCCGTGATTCTAACTGAGAAATCATTTGACCTAATCATTTAAATAATTTTTCCCGCCATTATAATACACCAATCGGGCCTTCTCATCACATCACATCAAATCCACATTTCTTATGGAAATACAATGTAATAAATGTGGATTTAACAATTTTTTCCCAGATTAATTTAATAACCATTTAAAAATTCAATATAAAATACCACATGCATGTGAAAAATTCCAAACGACCCTTAAAATTTCAAAACCAAAACCATCTTCAAGAAAAAGTTATAACATGCTACAACAAAAAAAAAGTATAAAATTATCCTTTAAAACACTTGGTTAAAAAATTTGTGTTAATGTTCCAAACGTACCCTTATTATAATTATTTCAAAAAATATATCTAATTTTTTTAAATATTCCATGTATCAGATAACACATTTTAGGTCACATTTAAATTCACTTGAAGCACCAATACAATATTTATAAGTCAAGGAACAATTATAGGATAAAGAAAGAGGGAAGGGAGGAGAAGCCTTTGGAACACTGTTATTCAAGGAAAACAACATTATGAAGGGACATTATCATTTTTTCAATCCATGGGTTCACCCTATGCACATATAAATGTTCCAACATCAAATTTGACACTTCAAGTATCTATGAAATCACTCAAAACCCATTTTTAAAGAAAAATCTTTTTCTTTACCACCAAATACAATAATCCATACATAATCATCAAACCATAATAGTCTCTAATTTCCATAAACAACACCTAACTCACAACTAAACCACATTTCCATAAAATAACCAATGGAAAAACCACACAAAAACCTCAATTTCACTATAAAATATAATTTTACATTTTATCAAACACCTTGTGTGCAATAGAACATATTTATAATTAAAGTGACCCTTTGGAAACCATTTAAACCCATTTTACATCACGAACTCACTAGAAATATATATTCTAAAGCACCACAAGAAATACTGTCATATTGTTTAGGCGTTAATGGAATGCTCATGCATAATTAGAATATTAACAAAAGTAAATTCATTGAAACACCTACGTAAATGATGTGTGAATGTGATGTAACTTTTGGAGAACTAATAATAAACCATAAGATAAAAACACAACACCCTAACATTAATTAACTCATACCACTGATAAACCCTACCCCTAAGGGTTTAGCCAAGATAGAAACTATGAATGAAAATAACAAAAATCTAATAGAAAAGGAAGAGGTAAATAGGAAATAAAGAAAAATCTCAAAGACACTTATATATGAACCTTCACAGAACATCAATGGAGCAGGGTTTACTGGATCCCCTAGTGAACCTAGGATTATTAGGGGACTAAAATCATTAAATAGGGTTAAAATAGTATAGGGAAAGGGGGAATTTCAAATTTTTAATGATATGTGAAACATAATATGTTTAAAAACACACTATGAGAAATAATTCCGTAATGATTAGATCCCTAGTATAGAAGAAGTGAAAACCACATGGACTGGATGCATATCTTCCCCAACCATGCTCCAATCAGAAAAAACTCCACCACCAAAACTACATGACCCCTCACATGCAGGCTGCTAGATTTCCTCTAACCATGTGTAGGTCATGATTCGTGACCCAAACACCAACTATCAAGCCACAAAATATCCCCTTAACTCACTAAGGTTTTTTCCAAGAAATAATTGAATCATAAAAGTCGAAATATCAAAAAAAAATTTATGAAAACACCCTCTGTCTTAACAGACTAGATGGTTAACAATCAAAATGTGCAAAAAAAATATTTTTAGAAAAAAAATCCATCCAAAAACAAAACAAACTAATAAATTAAAAATGGTAACTCATCCATACCCCCAAAAATACATCCAATAACAATAAAATAATAAAATACAATAGAACCATATATCATGGTGTGAAGAAGCCTATTAGGAGACAAAGCATGAAAACCCTTCCATCCTTATAGTGGACAGATGGAAAGTCAATAAGAACATATAAAAAACTAATACTTTCTCACAATTATCATCCATGAATAGATATATCAAGGGGAAATCAAGGTAATATAATTTTTTTACATGTGTAAGGAAGGGATGCTATAAGAAAAACAACACCCATAAAAATAATAAAGGGGAATCATTAGGTTGATTAGTTATAGATATATTTTTATCTATTTCAAAAAACTAAGTATTAAATAAACATTATGTTCCTTAATTATGTATTAAAATTTAAGAAAGAAATAGATTTCAAAATATTAACCATGTTGACATATACTTATGTGAAGCTAATAGAGATAAACTTGTTTTTGTTTTTATCGGGGACTATCACCTCATGTTTCAAAACATAATGATCCTGGTATTTTCTGATTTATTTTTTATTCCATGTATTACCAAATATATTTCATTTATATCTAATCATCATAGATATGGATTTATTTTCATATTTATCAATTAATGTTGTGAACTTTATAACGATATAATTTTTTATGAAAGCCAAATTAAAAAAATTTACTTTATGTGTTGGATTACACAAGATAGGAAATGGTTATCAATAATGAAATAGCTTTATATGACTCATACCATACCCAAATATTATATCATCAGATAGGTCATGTAAAATATTTTTTGAATAAATCGCACAAATATGGATATTTAGATTCTTTTGAACTAAATCCTCATGGTGTATGTCCCACATGATTACAATGAATAATAAATAATGACCCATTTAGTTGAAAAGATGAAAGGGATGGAGATATTAATGAATTATTTCATAAAGATGAGTTTGGTCCATTTACAATAAAAGTTAGGGGTGGGTAATAAAAATTCATAACATTGACAGATGATTTTAGTAGATACAGATATGTATACTTGTTAAGGTATTAGTCATATTCCTTTGATGGATTCATGTAATACGACAATGAAGTAAAGAACCATATTGATAATAAGATTAAGAAAATCATCTCAAAATGTGGTGGTGAATATAATAATTAATATATCATTTATTATTTATGGGAGTTTAGGATTCTATCTAAACTCACTCCTATTTATACATCTCAGTGAAACAGTTTCTGTGAAAGGAGGAACCACACCTTTTGGGACATGGTGATATTAATTATGAGACATGTGAGTATTCTAGTACCTTTTAGTGATACACATTACAAAATAGTGGAACAAATAAAATATAATGTTCCATTAAGGTGGTATATATTAAACCATACTAATTGTTGAATTGAAAGAAACATCTATTTTCATACATTTATGTGTTGTCTTATGATTAATTTTTAAGGAATCTTATTGAAAAAAATTTGAAACCTGAGGAAAAAAGTGTACCATTATATATTAATAAAATGAAATAAGTGTTTAATATATATATGAGTCTTCCAACAAAACAGTAATACATTAATGACGGAACATATTCCTTGAGATGAAATATATCTCCAAAAGAGATAGTGGGAGTTATATAGGCAGTGATAAATTCGAGGTTCAAGGTTTACAAGAGTTGTAACATAAATAAATTCCAAACATTCACATAGAAGAAGAGGCTGATTAAATATGGTTTTTTCAAATTTTTACCCAAATTAACACATTCCCCTTTTAAAATATAGCATATTTTTGACCATAGGGTTGTCTCACTGGGAGGTTGTGGGATATATTGATAAATATTCACTTTGTTATATTTTTACTAAATATCAATTCTAAAAATGTGGATTTAATTGAGTTAGAATATGAATTTAAAGTAAATATGATTACAAAAAATATATACATTATATATTACAAATTAGAAGTGTTTTGGAATGAAAAAAAAATCTAATGCCAGTGGTGGACAATCATAATTTTTTAGACAATCACTTTATAATTAATTAAATGAATTATTCTATTGTATTTCCCAGTTTATAAAAAAAGACCTAAGGGATACACCAAAAATTCCAAGATAGCATATTGAGACCTCATGAATGGGGTTTTTCCACTTATTAATGTCATCTATATACCCGAAGTCATTAGTTAAACCAAAATTTACTAATCTTATTGTTCTCAAAGGAGAGAACTATGCAAAGAAATTTAAACAATGAGAATAACCATTTTTAATTAAAAATTTGATAAAATTACATATTAATTTATAATAATATTAATCCGATAAGTTAAATGACCCACGTCACTCAAGAGAAATTCTTTAAAAATAAATAAATTTAAAACAATTCAATCACAGATTCAAATGAGAAGAGTCCTCGAAACACTTCTTCTCACCTTTGCATGGAGTTTAACCCTTTGTGGCTTGGTTATATAATATTTTGATACTCTGAACCATATTATTTCATCTATATACCCCCTCCATAAATCCAACCATCCTTTTAAATAAATTGGATATGGGAATAAATAGTAAATAGGGGGTGCCAAATGTTCTAGGTAGTTTCATTCCTCCAAATATTGGCTCACATCTGGACCTCTTACATACTTAATATCCATGTTATGTCCTCTATAATGATTTTATAATTTTAATTCACAATAAACCCAAAATATTTTGTTTCAAATGCACTCATTTTATTAAATACATATCCATATAAATTCATTGAGAAATTTCTATATGAACTCTTTCTTTAACTTCTTCTAACTAATCCTGCCACATGAGCATCTTAATGTGTGTTTTGAAACATATATGTAAATTTAGATCATATTTTTTTGGGCCCAATCTCTTTTATTTCTGAAATAAATCATTTTGGACTCATATAGATATATTTTTGCCTCATTTAATGAGGTTAGGTGAATATAGTTGGCCAAAATAAATTCCACAATGAATGATTTTTTTCGACCTCGTACAGTTTTAATCGATACTTAGTCCATTTGAAATTGTTTTATTCCAAAAAAAAATTACTCAATTTAGATTAATATTTAATTATTTATGAAAAATATATATAATAGTAACAATTCAACAAAATAAGAAAATTTCATTTTGAACATAAAAAAATCCATATTATCCAAAAACCAAAACGACTCAGCCCACATTCTTAAATTGGAATGGTTTAACTCATTGTAATATCCAGGAGTAAAAATTTAAATATTATCTTTATTAATTACCGCATAAATAGAATTTTGACAATTTTACACGTGAGTATAAAAATAAAATCAAGGAAAAATAAGAACATATACCCATGAGGTCCACCAATTTACCACCAAGAAACAAAAGATATGATGCCTCATAAAAAAATATTTCATGTTCTCCGTTCATCTAATTCATTACATTTTCAAAGAAGTTATCCTACCATGCACAAAAAATGCATACCTCACATTAATATTTTATCAAAAAAATATGGATTTTAAAGAAAGATATTAATATAAAAGATCATGAGAAAATAACCTTAGGATTGATTAATTTCACAATATCAACCTGCTATGATTCAATACCATGTTATTATCATGATTAATTTTTGGGGTTATAATGTGGCTTTATGTTGGGAAATTTTGAATGTAAAAAAATCAAACACAAAATATAGAGGGATTGGATGTTTTTGAAAAAAATAACCCATGATTATAATTTTAACTCAAGTATAATGTCATACTCACTATCATTATAAGAAAATAATCTGTAAAACAAATTACACATATCTTATCTTATGAACATAATAAATATAGACATAGAAAAATTAAAATTCACCTTCACTTTTTTTTCTCTTGAAAGCTTTATATAGGCACATTATTCATTTATTGAGAGCTCCATTTAGTCATATCTCTCTTTTCCTTGAAATATAAAAAAGGGACTATATTTCAATAAAATATATTTTTTAGTTGAAAAAATTCCTATTCAAAATTTTAATTTCTACCCAAACCATCACCAAATGAGGTCTCACACAACAAGTCAGCTTACCCCACACCTAACATCAATAAGATAATGTATTTTTTACTTCTAGAGTAGGTTTGAATGAGAAATTTGGCTTAGAATGTGGAAAATATAAATGGATGCACCTAACTACTAAGGGATCACATGGGTAAAATTCCTAGGTTAGGCCAAAATAAAAACAATTCTCTTGAAAAGGGGGATTAAAAATATAAAGAAATGAAAATGTTATTTAAATTATATGTATAATAACCATTAATAATTTATAGAAATATATCATTTTATGGTTAAATCAATCATGTATTTGTTATATCCAAAAATAAGGTTAATGTGAAAAATATGTTAGAAAGTGTTTAGTGGCTTCACATGAATGAGATTTCTAATATAAAAATAGTGAGATGTTGTGTGAGATTTAAATATCAGAGGACTTTTTGTTGAAATTTCCAATGTTTTGAACATAAAGAAAATTCATTTTTATTATTCGTTTTTGTTTTGTTTCAAGGGATAAATTTTTTAAATCAATGGAAAGGGTTTCAAAATTTTCAAACAAAATACTTTGATCTCATAATTATTTTGACGCCGAATTTGAAATGAAAACAAAAAAAATCCAAAACACATAGAATAATAAAATACATATTATATTCATCCCCCCCAATATTATTTGTACAATGTCCTCAATATACATATTTTATAAGGAAAATAAATATGAAGAAGTTATGTGATGAAAAAACAAGTGGGAAGGAAATACACAACCATATTTTTATTATGAGGAAACAACAATCCCGACCTATCCTCCGAGATGCTGAAACATGGAAACCTATATAAAAAACACAATAAAATTCTTAAATGATATGATAGATAAATAAAAAATAATAATTTTAAAGTGCCTTTATTATGAACTCTGGATTGGGTGTTAAATTTTGACTTCACATTGTTAGGCAATTCCAACTCATAATCCCCAATCCAATGGTGGGTGAGGTTTTGACCCCATAAACTCGAAAATATATTTTTCCTCCAGCCATAATTGGATCCCAATTGTAGTGAAATTTGACCAAATTAGATTTCTTCAAGTTACCATATTTTAAATTGTGTTTTCAATGATATATTGTATGAGGAAAAAAATAATGGCAACATCACAAGATAATTAATTCAAAAATGACCTCAAGTGGTAAAATAATTTTAATCTCATGATGTATTTCATATTTAATTTCATTATAAAATGATTTCCTCTCTGAAAAATATTTTAGATTTATCATCCTCATGTAAAAAATTGAACTATTAAACTGGATGTGTTGTTCTTTATTCTATTTCTACCTTGACCACCTATTCACCTAAAAAATAAATCTACATATAAGTAATGGGACCTAAATATTCATAGGTAGAAACATATAAGATGTTTTTACAAAAATAATACACAAAATGTTGATCAAAATGTGAGACATCTCCATATGGAATATGATGTTCTAGCTCTGTTTGGGAGTGGTTGAAAGTTGTCTTAAATGTCGGTAGCTGCTAAAGTTACTAAAAATACTCATAAAAGTGAATGATTCAATTTTATCTCCCCCTTTTTACAAAGACATATAAAAGGGTTCATAATATTCACTTTCAAAAATATTAACATATCATAAAATTTCATTTTCTACAAATTCATCAAAATAATTTTACAAATAATTTTAATTTCATAAATACACATCATTTTCATTATGAATCACTATTTCTTCCTTTTATTTTAATAATGGATATTCCAATTCATATTTCAACTCGACTATATGAATTTACAATATCAAAATTGGTACATAAAATATTTTCTATTTCGTTATCATCGTCATGAGCATTAAATTCTTCCTATTCATTAAAATAATTCGAAATAATTTCCATTTTATTCTTAATTATGGAATATTTTATTGAATAAACAATTTATTTATGTTGGATCAAGAAATTTGATTCTTTTATCATGAAAAAAGTTATATTAATTTAAATTGTAAAGTTTATTATTTAGTAGACTCCTAAAATTGTTGATAATCAGGCCACACATAGGACAAACCACTATATAAATCTACATTTTTTAATACTCTTTATTTTCAAAGTCTCTAAATTAGTGGTTAAAATCATAAAAATGTAGAAATAAAATTTTAAAATATTAAACCTATTTAAAATTTGAACTAATTTAATAAGGGGGCTTTAATTCATTATACCTAAATTAATATTTTTCCTCTTTTAAAATTTAGGATAATATTGACCATAAGTTGCCTCAAAACGAGTTTGTGGGTTAAGTTTTCAAACTCCCACATTGTTAATATTTTTATTAAATGTAAAAACATAAATTTGGAATTTAAATGAGTTGAAAATATTAAAATTAAAGTAAATTAGATTTAAATATGATTATAGGTTATATATTAAAATTCAAAAGCACAATGGATGGAAAAAAACATACTAAATAAGGTATTGGTGGACATGCTACGATCTTCGTACACATCCTTTATCAAATTCAAAATAAAGAATCCAATTGTATTCCTTTTTTTATACCTCAAAACCATAAGCAATACCCCAAATATACATATAAACCATTTTTATACCTAAAATATTACTTTTTATCAGATTATCAACATGATTTGATTACCCAAAGACCAATGAGAAACCAAAAAATGATGATCTCATCGTGATCAAAAGAGAGGCCTCGAAAATGAATTTAAACAATGAAAATAAAAATTTAAAATTAATTAGTTGAAAAAAATACCATAATAATTTATAATTAATTAAATTAAAGAAAAAATGGATCTTATTCATTCAAGAAAAATAGTTTCTAGATAAATACAAAGTATAAAAATATAAACACAAACTCAAAATCTAAGAGTCCTCAAATATCTAATTTCCACAACCACTTGGTGTTTTGACCTTCATGGCTTAGTTATATTAAATGTAACACCTATTATATATCATATATTTTCTATCAAATCCCTCTCCATCAATACAACCATCCACTTTAATAGTGTGGAGATAAAAATAAAGAGTCAAATGGGGGTTCCAAATCTTTTGTCTGATTTATGTCCCCTGAATGTCAGGTCAAATTTGGCCCTCTTCCCAGATGGATATCCATAGGAGTTACTTTATAATGTTGTTATATATTGAATTATATATTAACCCTAAAACAATAAATTCAAATGCAAATGTGTATAAAAATATATATCCTGATTAAGGATGTGATATTTTGTTATCAAATGTTTTTCTTTGACTTATTCCAATTTCATGCGCCTCATTAAAATCTTAATGATTTTTTTAAAACTAGAATTTATTTTATATATTTTAATCAAAATTATATCTATTTTTTAGCAATAAACACACCATTTGAAAACAGTTATCTTTAGTTATGTGTTGTTTATTGAGGTTGAGTCAAATCATTAAACCCAAAAAAATTTACACTATAACTAAATTTTTTGGCCTCCGAGAGTACATATCAATACTTGTCCAAGTTGAAAAAGTTATAGCCCACAGAATTATTTAGAATAAAAATAATAATTACTCAATTTTTATCAATATTGAAACATTATGTTAAAAATATGGAAGTGATTAAATATACTTATAATTCTAGAATTAATCAATTTTCTATTTTAACCTAAAAACATTCCAAAAATACAAATGTAAATATAATTAATCTAAAATTAATAAATTTTTAGGTTTAAATATTCAAAATAGACATGAATAAACTATAAATATTAGCTCAATCAATTTCCCCACCCATATAACATTAACTCATAGACAAGTGAGCATCAATATCAAATCTTGAAAAATTCAAAACACATACTAATGAGGATCTCCAATTATTTATCCTAAAACAAAAGATATCTTGCCACATCAAAAACAAATATTTTATGTTCTCCATTCATATAATTTATACATTTATACAACTTTTCTACTCACATTCAGAAAATACATTTACCTCACATTAATTTTCACTAAACACAAAAATATTGATTTTCAAAATGGCTTTTATCATCCAAACCCATACAAGAATCACCACATGCATGATAAATTTCTACATATACACCCAATAAGAGCTGTGAACATGTGATAATATAAGGAATTTTCAAGGTTTTTCTATGGATTTAGGATTATAGGTTTTCAATGTCAATTGTTTTATTACAAATAAGGAGGGTTTGACACTTTTTGAATAAAAAAGACATGATTCAAATTTCCACTCATATATGGTGTCCTCCTCACACTCCATAGAATAAAATCCACACAAATAATCTTTTAAAATATAATTTACATCCCACATCATCAATATTTTAATATAAAAAAAATGAAATTTCGGTTCACTTTTTTCTCCCTTGAAAGATATGGAAAGGCACAAAATTCTTGCTTTGGGATCTAAAAATAATAAAACCTCTATTTTCCTTGAAACCTATAGAATGGAATAGTTCTCTAAAAATTCTTGTTTAGTATAAAAAATATTTTAAGTATTTTAATTTCAACCCAAAATCAAACATAATGATATATCATTCCAAAATTTATCTTCCTCACACACTAAATTTTTACAAGATTAATGATTTTAACTTCCATAGTGGGTTGGAATGGGAATATTTGGATTATAAGGCGGCAGACCTAATTGGTTGTACATGGATAATAGGGTTTTACAGGGTATAAATATATAATAAAGGCCAAAACTAATTTTTTTAAACATTATTATCAAGGGCTTCAAAATCCAAATTAATGCCAATATAATTTAATCCACAAGTACCTTAAACCTCATGATTTGATAGAAATTAATCATGTTATGGTTAAGGAAATAATGGATTGGTTTTCTCAATAAATGATATCAATTTGAACTGGATTTAGAAAAGTTTTCATTATCATCATAGTAAGTGTATTTCAAAGATATATACCTTGAGATGAGGCATGATATTCCAAAATATGAATCCTTTCAATGAAATTTCCATATTTTTTGTAATGACCCACAAATTCTCATTGGCTTGAGTGTACAACAAGTCATTAATAGGCCTTAATAAACATCCCCAATATTCCAAAGGATGAAAATAAATGCTGAATGGTTTCAAATACAGTTTGGGGAATGATTTATCCTTTAAGAAATAGCCCATAAACAAACAAATAATAACCAAAAATTCACTATATTATGCATGAACAAATGAATGAAAACAAAACAACTTCATTAATGTCAAAAAAAATCAAGTACACAATAGTGGATGACCAAACAGAGCTTCAAAGTACACTACTGATGAAGAACTCAAGACTCTCAAAAGACAACACGACTTCATGCTGCACAAGCTCCAAGCTCCACAACATCTCCCAAGTATCACCACGAGCCACTAGAAATAAGATGATTCACCATTACCTATGTCCCTAAATACAACAGCTGCCAAATTGCCAAAGTGCCAACGTAGGGGTGAGTATAAAAATCAGTAGGTTTCCCCCAATGAAATCCATACTCATGCCACTATGATAGAATGGGTAACAACATTTATATAAATAATAGTTTCTATAAAACATTTTCTAAAAATTATTTTATAACTAAATATAAACAGGTTTCCAAAAACCATTCATAACAAAAGGTATTACAAGAGAAATTGAAACCATTTTTCCAGCAAGTTATTTTTTCCAGAAAAATAACCAAACAAGCTTTCGAACCATTTCCCAAACATTCCTTTTTGGCACACCCAAACCATTCCAAAAACCCATGCAACCAACCATGAATGCTACCTGGAAGAGGGGAGGATCCTAACCCTTATCCATCTTAACCATGATGGGGAAGACTTCTTACCCTTATCCAACCCAAATGCACCTGAATGCTTGACAGGGGAGAGCCCAAACCCTTATCCATTCCATGACTGATGGGGTGACCCCTAACCCTTATTTGACCCGAATGAAATATGAATGTTTGACGGGGGAGAGACCTAAACCTAATCCATCCCAACACAGATGGGGGAGACCCGTAACCCTTATATGTCCCACTTTCCCGTGAACACACACAACCATCATGTCAATAACTTTGTGTGTTCAACCAATTCAAACTATTTCAATGCTTAACCATTTCATTTCCAAATCATTTCGAAAATACTCCGATTTTATTGAAATCCAAATCCATCAACGTCATTTCAAGCTCAAACCATTTACAATTTCAGTAATCATAGTATAAAATAAACTTTTTAAATTCAAGAATCCAAATCACTTTGCACAATAATTCACCAAGATTTCACAATTTAATCAAAACCATAAATCATCACTAAAAAAGATTTATTCCATGCTTTTCCAAATCAAATACATCCAAATAAAAATATTTGAGACTACGACAATCAATTATAACAAGAGGAGTCAAGAGTGAAGCCTCATACCTCAAAGGTTTTGACGAAAACCACAACGGTTAAAGAACACTCAAGAAAACCTGGTTGATTCTTCAAAACCCCACCTTAGATATCTTCTCCTAGAACGTTAAAGGAAAAATATCATAATATTTGGAAGCAACACACTTAGATATACCCATAACTAGAATAGATCTAAGAAACCAAGAGAAGAGGAGAAGTATATCTAAGTAGATCTATGAAACTGATCAAGAACGAAGAATAATTTTCACATACCTCAAGAATTCAGCTTCTATTTTCCATGAGAAGCCTCCAGATAACCTCCAGAATGATGGGAGAACCATCTATAGACTTAGGAGAAGAAAAATCCCGAGTTAGGGCTGCTTAAGAGGAAAACCGAGCCACATAGAGTCAAAAACGCGTGAGGTCAACCTTTAGAGGATATCGTTTAAGCGGCAGCACAGTTGGATCATATAGTTTGACAAACCGTGCATTAGCCACTGCATCGGCAGACACTCTACGCACGGTTTCACCACACGGTTAGAAAAACTGTGCACCTCCCGTGTAGAATCTACTACCTCAAGGGAAAACTATGGACAGTTTGGCTGCATGGTTAAGAGGACCTGTGCACTGCCCACGCGACTTCACCTTTGCCTCAAAACATCATTTAATGTTCTCTAGACTCTCCCATTTTTCACCCTTAACATTTTAACCATCGAAATCATAAATAAATTGCTATATAACAGAAAGTGGGGGTACTACATGATCCCCACCATTGGTCTTTCCATCCTCGTAATTTATAAAACCGTCTCCCAACTGAAGGAGTTCCAACCACAGTTTTTTTATTACCTGCCCATGTTCCCAAGTCTCTTCCTGAATCTGACCATGCTTCCATAAAACCCACAATAGATAGATGATTTTCCACCAAAATACATTCTCTTGCATATCCACAATCCATACTAGGGTATGTATCAACGAAGCATCTGGGTCTAGGTCAACGTGATCCCATCTGATCACATGGTCAGGATCAGGATGATACTTTTTCAACTGAGATATGTGGAACACATTATGCACCGAACTGAACCACGGTGGTAAGGCCAACCGATATGCCACCTCTCCAACCCATTCCAGTATATCAATAGGGCCAATGTATCTGGGAGATAACTTGACCTGCTTCCCGAAATGATGTTGTCAAAGCCTTGTAGAGATCCTCAAGAAGACATAATCACCCACAACGAATGACAACGGTCTTCGATGGTGATCTACATAAAATTTCTGATGACGCTTAGCTATCTCTATCCTCTTTCTAATCAACTAGATCTTCTCTATTGTTTCTTAGAGAAGGCATGGTCTGACTAGTGATGTTTCACATGTTTCCACCCAACATAGTGGAGAATGACAAGGATGCCCATACAATTCTTCAAATGGAGCCACGCGTATCAAGGATTTATAGTTGTTATTGTATGAGAACTCCACTAATGATATATGATCCTCCCATGAGCAACCAAAATCCATCATACAATCCCAAAACATATCTTTAATCATTTTTATCATCCACTCGGATTTCCCATCTATCTGAGGATGATACGCGATGCTCATAGTCAATTGAGTTCCAAGGGATTGGTGTGATGATTTCTAGAAACAAGATGTGAACCTTGGATCTCTATTTGAGACTATAGACACTGGTACACCATGCCACTTCACCACCTCTTGGATATAGATTTTTGAATGATCTTCAACTGTCTGAGTTTCACGAATAGGGATTAAATGAGCCGAATTGGTTAGACGATCCTCTATCACCCAAATAGCATCGTGTTTCCGAACCATTCTGGGAAGACCTCTAACAAAATCCATGGCTATTTGATCCCATTTCCACACTGGGATAGGAAAATATTGTAACATACCAACTGGTCTCTGGTGTTCTGCATTATCCTGATAACAAGTTAAGCACCATGAGACAAACTCAGCCACCTTCCTTTTCATGACGCTCCACCAAAACTATGCCTTCAACATCTTATACATCTTTTGTGTACCGGGGTGTACATCCCATCTTGAATGGTGGTATGCATGAAGTATTTTTTCATGAAAAACCATAGGTTCAACCATACGATCACTGAAACACAAAACTGAATCCCCATCAAGTTTACAGACATCAATCGTCTCCCCACCATTGAGTTTTGAACATACAACCAGAAATTCTGTGTTAGATGTGTGTGCTTCATTGATCATCTTTACTAAATCAGGAACAAGTGTAGATGAAAAGAAAACTGAAACATCACCTCAGTCTTCACATTCCATATGCATGTCGGCTATGACCGACCTCAAACTTTCATTCAACTGAAGCTTCTTTTTCCAACTGAGCATATGACTTTCTACTCAATGCATCCACCACCAAATTTCCATTTACCGGTGTGTACATCAAGTCAAAGTATAACATTTGGAGACACTCCATCCACCTCCTTTGCCTCAGGTTCAAATATCGCTGTGAGAAAATGTGTTTCAAGCTTTTGTGATGTGTAAACACAGTGAATTTCTCCCCAAAGAGATTATTTCTCCATGTTTTGAATGCAAAGAAGACTGTAGCTAACTCCAAATCATGTGTTGGGTAATTCTTCTCATGAACCATCAACTACCTTGAGCCATAAGCAAGAACATGATCTCCTTGCATGAGAACACAACCCAACCCAGATCCCGAAGCATCACAATACACCACATGCCCCAGTCCTGATTCTAGAAAGATCAAGATAGGTTCTAATGTAAGCTGAACTTTCAGTTCTTGAAAGGATTTATGAATTTCTTCCTTCTATTGGAAGAGAGAATTTTTCTTAGTGGGAGTTGTAATTGGTGAAGCTAGTCATGAGAAATCATACACAAAGCGTCAATAGTAACCATATAGACCAAGAAAACATCATATCTAGAACACATTCTTTGGTAGTTTCCACGAGATAATGGCTTTTATCTTTTCAGGATCGAATCAAACGCCCATCTCAAAAATGACATGTACAAGGAAACATACTTCCTGTATCCAAAAATCACACATTGATAATTTGGCATACAAATTATGATCTCTCATGATTTGTAACATTGTTTCCCAGTGCAACTCATGATCATCCCTTGTCTTTGAACACACTAAAATGTTGTCTACAAACACCACAATAAAAGAATCCATATATTGTTGAAATATCTGATTCATCAAATCCATGAAGACTGCTGGTGAATTCATTAGACTAAAAGGCATGAATACATATTCATAGTGGCCATATCTACTTCTGAAAACTATCTTTGGAATGTCCTCCTTCCAAACCTGCAATTGGTGATATCCGAATTGCAAGTCAATATTGGAGATCAACTGATATCCCCTTAATTGGTGAAATAGATCATTAATGCGTAGAAGTGGATATTTATTCTTTTTCGAAACTTGGATAAGCTTACGATAATAAACAAAATGTCCAAGATTTCTCTCAGCTTTCTTCACAAAAAAGGCTGGTGCTGCCCATGGAGACATACTTGGTCGAATGAAACCCTTGCTCTCTAGCACCTCTAACTGCGCTTTGAATTCCCATAACTCTATTGGTGCCATCCTACAAGATAGAAGGGAAATATTACTAGTCCCCGGAAATAGATAAATTGTAAAATCCAATTCCCTTAGAGGTGGTAACCCTGAGATGTTCATGGGAAATACATCTGGAAATTGATCCACAACATCTAAAAACTATTTTCCTCAATCTATTCCATTGATACCAAAGTCAACGATGCTAATTGGTAAGAGATCATTCCCACCATTGGTGTCAATAAGATATTTTCACCATTCTTTTCCACCCTCTCTCCTCTAAAGAGATGGTTGATTCCATCCTTAGTTGTGAAACTAACTATTCTCCTATAATAGTCGATGTGAGCCTTAAATAGTGTCAACCAATCCATACCCATGATTACATCATAGACATCCATGTATATCATCGAGAAGACCCATTTTAACTCAGCTCCATCAACAGCTATATCACATGATCTACACACAAAGTCTTGACATTCTCTAGAACCAAGAGGTGTTTTCAGTTTCAAAACAAAAGGCATCATTTCCAGTTTTGAACATAGAATGTCAACAGCACGTGACGAAATGAATGAATGTGATGCGCTAGTATCAAATATTAATTGCACAAGGGTAGAATTCAAAATAATTGTACATATCACCGTAGATGGTCCAACATTATCATCGACCATCATCTGATCAGCTCCATACAGCTGCTTCGTCGTTGAACTGTTCTCTTTATTGCCTTGATGAGATTGCCCTATTTGAGGATTCATGGTATTCTGAGAATCACCATGGCTAGCTCTGTTATGCTGACGATTATGATTTTGATATCCTTATCATATTGAAGAATATGATTCATTGGACGCCTGAGGAGTGTCATGCACACCCTACCTCGTTGCATTCCTACAATAGTGCTATAGATGCCCCATCTGTTTGCTATTGTGACATGCTCTAGGTTGCGCCGTACATTCTCACCTTTTTTGGTCAAGCGAACCACAT
The DNA here is from genome assembly GCA_963277665.1 of Viscum album. Classification (NCBI taxonomy): domain Eukaryota; kingdom Viridiplantae; phylum Streptophyta; class Magnoliopsida; order Santalales; family Viscaceae; genus Viscum; species Viscum album. The sequence continues at coordinate 1,473,786,403 of OY728152.1, read as the reverse complement.
TGAATACAAAATTCTTTGCTCTGGGTTAATGGAGGATGGATCACTGATCCCACTTCATGATACTGATTTCCACTTGCACCGTGGAAATATGTGTTCATTTTTCCTCTTGTTCCCAGAGTTTGAGTTCTCACCATTTCACATAGGTATCATCATACCCCCTTCTATTGATCCCAAGATATCACGTTTAGTAACAGTCGCTCTGTTCACCATCTCTATATAATCTATAATATTGATCACCGCAATATTTGATCGAATATCTTACCATAGCCCTGATTCTATGATTTGTGACTTCAAAGATGCACTTTTCGTAACCTCTGGTGCAAAACAAACTATGGTCATGAACATAGCCGCATACTCTGTGACAGAGACTCTCTCCTGTTTCAAGAAAAATAAGTCGGTTGTTTTCTGGATCTTGAACATGTGAGGGTAGAATGGTTTGTTGAACAATTCTTCAAAAACCTCCCATGTAAGGGATTCATTCAATTTAGAATTCACCACTAAATCCCACCATTGAAAAGAAAAATCCTCGATCCACATAGTAGAAATAACCTATGAGATCCACCTTTATAGGATCTCATTTAAGTGGCCTCATGGTTTTCTCACATGGTTAGACAAACCGTGTATACCACCCTGAGATTTTATAAGAAATATTCTTTTTAATTACATTGACATATTGTGTTGTACTCTAAACCAAGATTATCTTGCACTATAAACAACTCTATATTATATCATATTATACACAAACACTATTCTTGGCTTGTTTTTCACGCAAGAACGACCTTCTCCGATAGCGTGTGTTGTACGCAATATCATGTTTAACTAAAAATGATATATTATTATAATATATTGAACTAGCCATTATGAATAGTATTAACCTAATTTTTAATTTTATAACATTATAATTAATCATACACATTTTCTATAATGAGATATGAAAACAAAACCAATTTTTCGATAAAAGAAGTATTTTTTTAAAAATGTAGTTTTACCGGCTTTTAATGGCTCACCCATTTTAAATATAATTTTTGACAAGTTTATAAGTTTTATTTTACAAAATAAAATTATTTATTTTGAATCAGGATGTAAAAATTTACATTGGATAAAATTTTCATAATTTTCTGATAACATTCATATTTTGATGAATAGTTAAAATACGCTAAATTTTTCTTAAAATCAACTTTTTTCATCAAGATAATTTATATGGTAAAATGATAAAATTTAATGGTTTTAATGTATAAATAGAATATATTTTTAAAATTTAATATAATTAAATCCATTTTCATTAATTTTACATTGAATTCATAGGTAAAAACATTTCAATCTTTGACAATGTTTTAACATTTAAAACCCGTTTTCTTAACAATAAGATTAATTTTAAATTAATTAATGCAACTTATGTGTTTTGAATTTTGAAAAATGGATTCTATATTTGGATTTAGTGTGTACAAATTATGTTAATAGGTTACTTTTTTTTATATTTAGAATAGTAACTACAGTAATTTTATTTTACTACAATTAGTGGTAAATTCGGTAATTATGGGTAAACATAAGTTTATAAAATTACCCTAACACCAGCCAAAATTATATTTGGTTAATAAAAGTAGACACATATCACCTAACGGTCGGAATGGATTCATTTCATGGGCTTTTGACCATGTAATGTATATAATTATTATTAAATCCAAAGAAAGTGACAACATGTCACTCTCTTATATCTTATAAGTGTAATAATTTTAATTTCGTGATAAACATCATAAAAATTAGAAGATGAATATTATACAGAAATCTAATAAAATTATCTACATCATGTGAATTTATTTAGTATTTTTAGCGATTAAATAATTATCATTAATTATGACACAATAGTGATGTTGAAATTATTTTATTGATTGAAATATCAAATAAATGGTATAAAAATATTAAAATAAATATTATATGAACTAATTAGTATTCTCACAAAATTTTATAGATGAATATGACATTATATGAGTCTATTAAATATTTTTTTGAATGTATCATCTGTTTGGATTTTATTTAAATTCAAATAAATGAATAGTGTCAAAATTGACAATATTTTCATTTTTAAAAAATAACATATTACAAAATTGTTTAAAAATCACAAAAATATTTACAAATTATAAATTGAAATTTATATGGTCTAAAATTTCATAAAATAACCATTTATGGAAAATTCACAACACATAAGTAATTATTTATAATAATTTAAAATTTATAATATTATTACCACAAATAAAATTAAATAGATTAAATAAGGATAAATCAAGATTATAAGGTTTAAAATAATTTCCCAAAATGTATAAATATTATTGGTTGATGATATTAAAACCATATATCATCTAATATTTTAATTTGAGTCATATTTGGATGTTTTTATATGGGTTTTGAATTTATTATAAATTAATATTTCTTATGTTTCCAAAGGTGCCCCTCTCATCCCTTATAAAAGGGCATCTCCTCCATCTCCTCCTCACACCATTTGGAGCCATCAATATTAGCCAAAACCTGACAAATTATCTTCTCCACATTCCTAGAAACATATTTGAGGTCTTGGTATTCTTTAAAGACTATCTTTAGTGCCATAAGAGGAGGTTTAGAAGAGGGGTGTCGAAGAAGACGTAATATCCTTTACCGATTCATTCAAATTAATTTCTTCTTCTACATCCTCTAATTTATTTTTATCATTATAAAGTAATAACATTAGTATAACTAATATACTGATATATTATTATAAATATGAAACAACCCTATTTCACCTTCTATCCATCCTATAAAAAACGAAATCACCACGCGTTCGTACCTATGCAATACCGTCTCCACGCCGTGGTGTAATATGTTTTCCACCACCACCTTACATGGATGGGTATAATGGTGGAAATAATAAATATATATAATTATTATAACATCATATAAATTCTGAAAAATTATATCATTCACTCCAAGTATATTCAATAATTATGTAAATGATATCATCGCTCGGGCGTACGTACGGATTACCATCTCCACGACGCGATGTGATTCATTCTCTATGACTAACCATTAAAGCATGACCATAAAGTATATATAATAAATAATAATGAAATATATGACATAATAATGATACTGGATTTATGTAAATATATGTTTCATTTACTTAATTCCATTCAATTCAATAATGAAACAAAAACAGCCTTCATGTGTACGTACGACCTACCATCTCCATGAACGGTGTATTTCATTTCATTTATCGATCTGTCATATATATTTATATGCTGAATCTATAATATATATAAATAATGTTTTACATTCTAGAATTATTTAAATCAGGATATAAGTAATAATATGAAGAAAAAAAAGTCGAAACACCTACGATAAATGAAATGATTTTACCCAAAATGTTGTTTTAACATGGAATTGACAAAAGAATGGTTAATATAATGTCTTAAGTGAATCATATATTATATCATAAATATTATTATGGTTCCGTTACAAGTAAATAATATGTTTAAATCTAATATACAGGTGTTTCAGACATGTACTGAAGAAATTGGACCTAAGGTCAGGGATAATTATTCCAATCTCATTCTTATCTGAGATTGTTTATTAATAAGTATTTATTGGTATTATATTTTTCATTCATGTCCATAAGAATGTTTTTCATAAAGTGTTTAATATTATTCCATTTATTTTTAAAGTCATGTTTACCCCTCTTTGTCTTTTACTTTCTATTATAGAAGGAATCTTTCTTTTGTTTACCATACGTGGTACTTTTTGACTTATCCGTTAAAAGTATGAGGAGAATGTTTTTTTAAATTATAAGGCATGAACAGATTTTTAAGGTTTCATAACGCCTAATTTTCATGAAGCTTAATTTAAAATATTTCATGATTATTTTCAACAAAATCCTTTTCTTTTAAAATTGCATGGCATTTTTTGTACAAAAAATGATTTTAAGAAGAAATGATATTTTCCTCAAGAATTCATTTCAAGTGTTTTATCAATAATATTTTCCATCAAATATGACTTTCCTTAATATGGATATGCTTCATGTATAATGTCCATATTATTTACATGGTTTTATTTTGTTTATTATTAAATTATATTCATTGTTTTATATGGATTATGTTATGATGGGATAATGTATATGAAACCCATTTTATTCATTGGGTTATGATGAATGATTTATGTTTATTTTGTGGCACATGAGAGAATGATTTAATTATGAAATGGGTGGCACTTATATCTCCATACAATGCATTGGGTAAATATTTATACCTCAAGAGATAGATATGGTTGGAATGGAAAGTGAATCCAGTTCTGTAATACAGTGCTCGTATGGCAGGTAAACCCAGTTCAGTAATGGACTTTCTCCACTATGATGGTCTTGGCAGTAATTCTTTGGATACTATGGAAATCATAACATGTGCAAAATGGTTTCCACAATTACATATTTTATTCCCTTTCTATTTTATCATGGTTAATGTTACATTATGATCTAGTCCTTATGCACTTCCATGATTTATGTCATTACTCATGATTTTGATGTTTTATGTTCATGTACATACATTCAAATGCATAGGGATTGTTTTATGTTATCTATATTTACCCTTACCGAGCATTTGAGCTCACCCTTTTTATGTTTTCTTTTCCCTAGGATATAAAGAATGGTTTTAGGTAAAAAATCCAAAGGGGAAGATCTTTATGGGATATGTTTATGATCTTTCACCATGATTAGAAAATTATGTTCTGAGTTTCCAGAGACACTAAACTAATACGGTCTTTGGGAATCTATTTTTGTCATGTATTAAGTATTATGAAAAAGTAATGTAATTTCTATATACGTCAAGCTTTGGGTCTCTATATTTGGTGTCAGAGCGAGGGTTTAGTTAACCTATGGAAACTAGGATTCTAATACTTTAGTGAAATCCCTAGAGATATTTCTATTGTATGTCTAGGTATTTCTTTAAGGTTAAGTATAATTATAGGTTATAGTCCTAGAATTATGGTAACAGTATTAGAATTAAACCTACGATTTTATATATTGAAGGTACTCCCCCTTTATTATGTTGTTTTCCAAGAATTATTTTTGCCTCTCACACTATTCTTTTTGGGTTTTAGATGATGGCTGGAACCCGAAGGAACCGTGTTGATCAATGTAATGGAAAATGAAGTGATGGTCCTCTTGAACAATCCAATGTTGTGGGAGATGGAGTGAAAAATCTTATAGCTATACTTACACAAACTATGAATCCTTATGGACTTACAAATGAGTATAGAAGGGAACAATATTCTATTGAGTCCTTCATGAGGCAATGTCCACCTTCTTTAAATGGGTCTTCTGATCCACTTATTGCTGAATAATGGATCAGTACAATTGAAAAGATATTTTCCATACACAGCAGTTCAGAACATGAAAATGTAATTTTAGCTATTTGCCGTTTAGAAGGTGAAGCAGACCGGTGGTGGACTCTAATTAAGAATAAAAGGCCACAAGATGAAATTGAATCCATGGAATGGGATGAGTTCAAGAACGCCTTTTTCAATAAGCACTTCCGTAATATTCTTCAAACAAAGATGGAAAAGGAGTTCCTTTATCTTATAAAAAAGGATGATTAATCTGTTGGTATATATGAGGCGAATTTTACAAGCCTTGTGGGGTATGCATCTGGCTTTATCATCCAACCTGAGAGTAAAGTTGATAGATTTTTCAGTGGCTTAAAACCAAGTCTTCGAAGGGAACTATCTATAAAAGACATCAGTAGTTATGAAGAAATTGTTGGTTGTGCAATCGTAATAGAACTAGAAGTTGGTGTTACATATCTATCTCATGGTTTTGTTAAGAAACTAATGATAGAGTTCAAGTAAAAATCTCAAAACTATGGTGAAAAGAAAAAAAATGGTTCATTATGCTCAATGTGTGGAAAGAAGCATGGTGGAGATTGACTTAAAGGGACTAGGAAATGTTTCAAGTGTAGAAAATATGGTCATCAAGCGTCTGAGTGCCGAAGTAATGGGAAAAAGGTAGTTAATGATGTGAATAGAGAAAAGACTATGGATAATTCACCACCAACACTTAAATGCTACAAGTTCAAGGAAATGGGGCATTATGCTAACCAAGGCCCTAATCCAAGGGTTAATGATAATCAACATCAAAAACCTCTTAAGGAAAGGGACAAAGGGAAGTCACATGTGATCACTATTGGTGATGTTGAGTATGAAAACGATGTGGTGGAATTATTAAGTGTTTATTTAATGGGATTTCAAAAAAATGTTGCGGAATCTCATTTATAGTATCGTGGAATATTAGAATATCTATTTATTGGTTTATTGTGGTTTTCAATAATTGTATGGTACCAGTAACCAAGAAATGTGATTGAAATATTTTTTGAAAGCATATGATATGCGCATAATGAAGGGATAAAGATATAATGAAATGTTTGATATTATTAATTAGCTCATATAAGGACACAGTGATATCATGGTTTGAGTATATAGAAATTTTTGTATTTTGGTATATTGAAAGAGTTGACTTTTGAGAGCAATCATGTTTTGACCAAGATTCTATGGTAATTCATGTTTGAAGTGAATACATGATTAAGGTATTCACATGTTTGGAATTTGACCAACAAGATATATCTTATGATATACAGGGGATAAATGATGGTATTCACATGCTTGGTTGATGAAATTTCTAGTAATCATTTTCTTTATACTATGAGCTTAGATAGAAGTATTTTGGCTAAGCCTAAAGATTATAATGGATTATGTTTTACATTAGATAATATTGTTTAAGGCTAGAACATTTTAATATTATATCTTAACTGTTATAATACTATAGTTTTAGAAAAAGGACAACCCGTAGGACAGGCGACAACCCATCACACTGTATAGGGATGCAGGAATCAAACCCACAAACGAAGTGTGACACGCCTATATCGCCTACCAATGACCTACTAGAAGTCCATGGTTAGTAGAAATTAGTTTTATTTTGTTAAGCAGTATGATAGTTGAATTCTAAGTCCATTTTTGGAATCATATACGATTAATCAAACCATAGATGGACTTATGTATATTTAATAACTTTTGCTAACCTTTCATTTGAGACAGATGGAATGACCCATCATTCTACCACATGATCTGATTACACTTCTTGAATTACAAATTCAACTTCATTTCATTAAGATATAAAGTGGAAATTGTTCACAGAACAACTAGTGGCGATATTGTACCAAAATCAAGTAATTATTTCTTCTAATTCAAAAATTTCAACTTTAGGGAAATGATATTGAAAACCAAAAATGTTTTCCTAGTACCCTCATATCCGATGAACCAGATGACACCTTAGATCATTACAAATTTATGGCTTTGTGATTGTTGGATTTTTCAAAGTCATGTTCTCTACCACTTTTCATCAGAACATGATGGTTAGATTTCTCTTCTATATCTATGTTTTCACCTATGTTCTCTTATCTAGAAACTGGGTGATGAGTTACTTTGGGTATCTGTTATGTTTCTAATGTTACTTTTTAAAATAATGTTTTAGCATTCCTTTTTACAATGTTGTTTTATATTAAAGAAACTTTCATGTAGTAAACGATTAATAACCCCAATGAATTTCGAGGGAGAAATTCCTTTTAAGGGGTGTAGAATGTAACACCGCATTAGATTTTAGTATATTCAAACACTATTCTTGGCTTGTGTTGCACGCAAGACCGACCTTCCTCGATAATGTGTGTTGTATGAAATACCGAGTTTCACTAAAAAATAATATTTTATTATAATATTACGAACTAGACGTTATGAATAGTATTAATTTTTTTTTAATTTTATAACATTATAATTCATCATACACATTTTCTAGAATGAGATATGAAAACAAAATCAATTTTTCAAAAAAAGTTGTATTTTTTCAAAAAATGTATTTTTACCGCCTTTTGATGGCGCACCCATTTTAAATATTATTTTTTACAATTTGATAAGTTAAATTTTACAAAATATACTTCTTCTTTTGAATCATGATATAAAAATCTACATTGGATACATTTTGGTCACTTTTCAGATAACATTCATATTTTGATGAATAGTAAAAATTTGCTAAATGTTTCTTAAAAATATCATTTTTAATAAAGATAATTTATATTGTTGAATTATAGAATTTAATGGTTTTAATGTATAAATTGAATATATTTTTACCATTTATTATAATTCAAGTCATTTCCATTAATTTTACATTGAATTCATATGTAAAAACAATTCAATATTTGACAATGTTTTAAATTCTAAAACCCGTTTTCTTAACAACGAGATTAATTATAAATTAATAACTGAATATTCTATGTTTTGAATTTTGAAAAATGTATTAAATATTTGGATTCATTAGTTCCAAATTATGTTAAGAGGTTTTTTTTGATATTATGAATAGTGACTACTGTAATTTTTATTTACTAAAGTTAAAGGTAAATCGGGTAATAAAGGGTCGAAATAAGATTATAAAATTACCCTAACACCAGAAAAAATTCTATCAGATGAATAAAAGTAGATCCATATCACCTAAGGGTCGGAATAGATTAATTTCATGGACTTTTGTCCATGGAAATTATATAATTATTATTAAAACAAAAGAAAGTGACAACATGTCACTCTCTTATATCTTATAAGTGTAAAAATTTTAATTTAGTGATAAACTACATAAAACATAAAACATGAATAGTCTCCAGAAAGATAAATAAATTTTATATATCATGTGAATTTATTTATAATTTTTAGGTATTAAAAAATAAACATTAATTATGACACAATAGTGAGGTTGAAATTATTTTAATCATTTAAATATCAAATAAATGGTTTTAAAAATATTAAAATAAATATTATATGAACTAATTAATGTTCACCACAAATTTTAATGATTAATATGAAATTTTAGGAGCCTATTAAATATTTTTTTTCGAATATATCCTCTGTGTATTTTATTTAAATTCAAATAGATGAATAGTGTCAAAATTGACACTATTGTTATATTATAAAAATAACATATTATAAAATTGTTTGAAAATCACAATAATATTTAAAAATTATAAATTGAAATTTATATGGTCTAAAATGTCATTAAATATCCATTTATTAACAATTCACAACATATAAGTACTTATTTATAATAATTTATAATTTAGAATATTATTACCACAAATAAAATTAAAAACAATAAATAAGTATTAATCAAGTTGATAAGGTTTAAAATAAATTTCCAACATGTATAAATATTATTGGTTGATGTTATTACAACCCTATATCATCTAATATTTGTTTTTAGTCATTTTTGGAGGTTTTTATGTGGGGTTTGAATTTATATAAATTAATATTTCTTATGTTTCCAAAGGTGCCCCTCTCCTCCCTTATAAAAGGGAACCTCATCCCTCTCCACCTCACACTATTTTGATACTTCATGTTCATCCAAACCCTACCAATATTTCTTTTTAACTTCCCTAGAAACATTATAGAGGCCCCGGTCTTCTTCAAAGACCATCTTTAGTTCCCTAATAGGAGGTTTTAAAGAGGCGCATCGAAGAAGAGGTAATATCCATTACCGATTCCTTCAAATTTATTTCTTCTTAAACATCCTCTTATTTATTTGTTTCATTATAAAGTAATAAAATAAGTATTAATTATATACTGATATGTTATTATAAATATTAAACAACCTTATTTCACCTTCTATCCATCCTTCGGAAAATGAAATCACTGCGTGTGCATACGTACGGAATACCGACTCCACGCTGTGGTGTAATCTGTTTTCCCCCACCAACTTACATGGATGGGTGTAATGGTGGAAATAATAACTATATATGATTATAATAACATAATAATGATTATGATAAATTATATAATCCACTCCAATTCCATTCAATAATTATGGGAATGATATCATCGCTCATGCGTACGTACGGATTACCGTCTCCATGATGCGATGAGATTCATTCTCCATGATTAACCATTAAAGTATGAATATAAAGTATATATATTAAATAATCAATAAGGATATGAAATAATAATGATACTAGATTTATGTACATATATGTTTCATTTACTTAATTCCATTCAATTCATTATGGAAACGAAAACAGCGTTCAAGCGTATGTACGACCTACCTTCTCCATGAACGGTGTATTTCATTTAATTTACCGATCTATAATATATATTTATATTCTGAATATATATTATATATAAATCATGTTTTACATTATGGAATTATTTAAATCGTGATATAAGTAATAATATCAATAACAACAAGTCGAAAAAAATACGATAAATGAAACGATTTTATCTAAAATGCTGCTTTAACATGGAATTGAAAAAAGAACTAGTAATATAAAGTCTTACGTGAATCGTATATGATATAATAAATATTATTATGGTTCTGTTACAAGTAAATAATAGGTTTAAACCCACAATACAGGTGTTTTGGGCATGTATATAAGAAATTGGATGTAAGGTAAGGGATATTTATTCCAATCTCATTCTTATCTGAGATTTTTTATTCGTAAGTATTTATTGGGATAATATTTTTCATTCATGTCCATAAAAATGTTTTTCATAAAGTGTTTAATAATCTTCCATGTATGTTTAAAGTCATTTTTACCCCTCATTGTCTTTTTTTTTGTGTTATGGAAAGAATCTTTCTTTTGTTTACCATATGTGGTACTTTTTTACTTTTCCTTTAAAAGTACCTGGAGAATTTTTTTTAAATTATACGGAATGAATGGATTTTTACAGTTTCATAACACATTATTTTCATGAATCCAACTTTACAAGATTTCACGATTATTTTCAACAAAATAATTTTCTTTTAAAATTTCATGGCATTTTGTGAGAAGAAAATGATTTGTAGAAGAAAGGATATTTTCATCAAGAATTCATTTCTAGTGTTTTATCAATACTATTTTACATCTAAGATGAAATTATTTAAAATGGATATTCTTCATGTATAATGTCTCTATTATTTACATGGTTTTATTTTTTTTATTATGAAATTATATACATTGTTTTTTATAGATTATGTTATGATGGGGTGACGTATATGAAATCTATTTTATTAATTAGGTTATGATGAATGATTTATGTTTGTTTTGTGGCACACGAATAAATGATTTCATTATTAGATGGATGGGACCTATATCTCCCTCTAATTTATTGGGTAATGATTTATATCTCATGAGATAGACATGGCTGGAATGACAAGTGAATCTAGTTCAGTAATTCAGGGATGGAATGGCAAGTAATCCTAGTTCAGTAATGGACTTTTTCCACTATGATGGTCTTTGCAGCAATGCCTTGGATATTATGGAAATAATAATATGTTCTTAATGGTTTCCACAATTACATGTTTTATTCCCATTCTATTTTATCATGGTTAATGTTCCATTATAATATAAGCCTTATGCACTGCCAATATTTATGTCATTACTCATGATTTTGATGTTTTATGATCATGTTTGTACATTCAAATGTTTAGGGATTCTTTGACATTCTATATGATTACCTTTACTGAGCATTTCAGCTCACCCTGTTTATTTTTTCTTTTCCCCAGGATATAATGAAAGGTTTTAGGTAAGAAAACCAAAGGGGAAGATATTTTTGGGAGATATTGAAGATCTTTCACCATGATTGAAAGATTATGTTCTGATTTTCCCAAGACACTAAACTAATACAGTCTATGGGCATCCGTTTTTGTCATGTATTAAGTATTCTGTAAACGTAATGTAATTTCTATGTATTTCAAGTTTTAGGTCCCTACAACGTGCGCTAACCATGCGTAAGCCACTACCTCGATAGAAACTCTATGCATGGTTTGGATGTACGGTTAGACAAACCGTGCGCCTCCCATGTGGAAGCTACTGCCTCAAGGGCCAACAACACATGGTTTGGCCGCATAATTTAAACAACCCATGCGCTGCCTGTACGACTTCCACTTTGCCTCAAAACATCATTTAATGTTCTCCCGACTCACCCATTTGTCACCCTTAACTTTAAAACCCTTAAAAGCATCAAGAAAGGGCTACATACCAGAAATCGGGGGTATTACATTTTTGAACATAAAACAATTAATTTCTATCATTTACTCATGTTTAGTTCTAAGGGATTAATTCCTTTAATCACTGAAATGAGTTTAAAAAATAAAAATGATAATTATTTAGTCTCACATGTATTTTTAAAAAACATTTGAAATTAAAACACAAAAAATTTGATAGAAATATTTGAAAAAATAACTTTTAAAGGAAAAAATTCCAAAAGAAAAAATATCATATAATACCAAGTATGTTTATCCCCAAACACTTATTTTTTAAAATTTATACATTGATCGTATTTTATATGATCAATGATATAAAGAATATAAGACATGATAAAAACCAAGTGACAAGGAAAGATAAATAATTGTTTTATAATGATGCAGCATCAATGTTGAGCTAGCCTCCTATAGGATACAATGTAGATACATATATGATGAAAATAGGAAAATAATAAAAAATTATTTTAATAAAGTAATCAAAAATTGTTGAAGGAATATTAGGGTAATAAGATTTGGTATAAACCCCCAGATCGGTGTTAGGATTTTACTTCCCCTAGTCATGAAATTCCATCAGATCATTCAAAATCTAAAGGTGGGTGATTTTTATATATCAAGAACTGAAAAAACGTTTTTTATCCAGTATTATTCATCTTACATCGGTTTTGGAAGATACAAGATAAGATATATTTAGGTTCCCCAAAATGACATTGTGTTTCCAATGATATATTGTAAGGGGGAACAAAATATGAGGTCTTATTCCCATAGATTCTATGTTAAAAACTACCTCTTGTGTTTTCTGAATTTTACGTTAACAATTTTTTTCTTAGTCAATTTCTACTTCAAAAATGATTTATTATTTTAATAAAAGATCATTACCACTATCCTCATGCAAACCAATGTACTCTTCAATCAGAAATTCTAGTATTTCATATATTTCATCTTTGTATACCTCTTCATCTAAAAAATAAATCCACTAAAAAGTAATAGTAACATAGTATGTATAAAATAAATAGTTATGAAGTTATTATCAAATAATTTAGAAAAAGTGGATCAAAATTTGAGACATGTCACTGTGGAATCTCTTGTTCTAGCTCCCTTTGGGAGTGGATGACAGTTGTGTTAGAAGTGGGAAGCAGCTCATGTCACTCCATATACTGTTCGAAGGTGAATGGATCAATTTTTTATTCCAATTTGGAAAAATATTGATAAAAGAATTAAAAATTTTCAATTTCAAAAATTGGGACATCACATGAATTTCAATTTTAACAAATTCATCGAAATTATTTTTCGGAGACTTAATTTCGAAATGACACGTAAATTGGTGAATCAATGTTACTTTTTCTATTAAATTTATGAAAGGATGTTAGAATTAATTTTTCAACTCAACCAAAAAAGGTTCATCAATATAAATAGTGTGTGGGATAATATTTTCCATTCATTCTGCATATTTTTAATATTTTAATTCTTTAAATTATTTTAAATAATTGGAAATAATTTCCAATTGTCTTCTTACTTCTTGAATATTTTTTTGAATCACAAAATTATTATTATTTAGATCATGAAAATATTTTCCAGGAGATGAAATAATTTTATTGTAATTTAATTTTTAAAACAAAATCTTCATATGAATTCTGAAATTCCTGATAAATAGGCCGTGCATAGGAACATTCACTTTGAAAATAATTTTGTTTTGTTTTTTAAAGACTTTATATTTATGCCAAAAATCATAGATATTAAAAAAAATAAAAACACTAATTAAACCTCGCAAGAAATGGATAAAAATTAATTATGGGGTTTTAATAATATTACCCCAATCAATATATACCCTCTTTTAAAATGTATCATAGTGGTGACTATGGGGTTATCTTATGAGGATGTTGTCGGAAATATTTTCGCACTATCACATTGTTAATTATAATTTGTTAAATTTTTTGAAAAAAATTTGGGACATAAATGAGTTAAAAAAATAAAATAAAATAATAATAGAACAAGAAATATTAATTAGATATTACTAATAAAAAGCAAGATAGATTTAAAAGAGAAAAATATAGAACGTAACAGTGGACATGAATTGATCTTTGGACACTCTTTGTCATTATCAAAATAAATGTTCTATTTTTATTTCGTAGTTTATATTTCAAGTCATAAATTTATGCATATAAATTCACAACAAACCATATTGTGACCATAATTTTTGGATTTTATCCCTAATCATATTGATCTAATTATCTAAATACCTATGAGAAGCCAAAACAGATTAAGATCATCATTCTCAAATGTGAGACCTCATAAAATAAAATAAATAATGACATGGACATTGATTTATTATGAAGAAAAATAGTTCATTATAATTTATAATAAAGTTAATTAAATAATTAAAATGACCAAATTCATTCAATAAAAATAGCTTCAATTGGAATGCAAAGGAATACTATGGAATGAACAAACTCAAAGGAGATGATCCCTCAGATCTCTACTTCCCACCACCGTACAGTGTTTATAACTTCAAGGATTTTTTTTCCTAAAATTAAATTCACTTCCCTAGAATATATTCTCCATAAAATCCCCCTCCATTAATCCAACCATTCTTTCAAATGTATTGGAGATAATAATATATATTGAAATGTCGGTGAAAATGTTTTGTCGAATTTATGTCCAATGATTATTTGCGTGAATTTGGACCACATACTAGCCAAATATCCATAAGAGGTATTCTATAAAGTTGTTTAAAATTTAATTTTATATCATCCCCCAAAATTACAAGTCTAATAGAAACGTTGAAAAATATCATTATCCATATTAATGAAGTGTACGTTTTTAATAAAATTATTTCTTAAACTTCATCCAATTGTATATGACACTTAACCATAATAATGAATTTTTTTATGCATTATATTTAATGAATGGATTAGTATATGAGTAATATATCTTTTTTAATATTAATATAACACCATTTCGGCTCCTGTAGTTGGAGTTATTTATGATTTAATGTGGTGGGGTCAATTATATCTTTCAAAATAATTTTCCACAATGAATACTACATTTGGAACATAAGGAGTTTGAATAAAAACATTTACAAGATGAAAATTTCTTATTTAAGAAATTTATTAAGTATATAAATTAATTTCTAAATTTGGATAAAAATTTAAAACATCATAAAAAATATACAGTAGTGAATAAAAACAGTTAACATTCTATAATTAAAAAAGATAACTTTTAACAACAATGATTTTTGAAATACAAAAGTAATAAAATTCATATCAAATAAGTAAATTGGTAGAGTTTTAATCATTTAAATAAATAAGAAAAATAGTAAATATATTATCTCTATCAATTCCTTCAAACATATCACTTTCAATTTTAGAAAGGTGATTTTCAAAACCAATTTATTGAAAATTCAAAACACATACCCATGACGTCCACCAATTTAGCACCTAGAAAAAAAGTATTCATGTATTATAATAAATAAATACTTCAAGTTCTCAATTTATATCATTCAATACATGTTCGATTCATTTCTTCTCTCATGTAAACAACACAATTAATTCACATTAATTTTCTCCCAACACAAATATATAAATTTTCATCAATGCATTTCCCATAAAAGCACATACAAAATCACCATAGGGTTGATAAATTCTACATATACACCTAATGTCATCGAAGAACATGAGATTATCTGGATTAAATTTTTTGTTTTTTCTATGGATTTCGGATGGTAGGTTTTGAATGTCAAAAAATATGAGGCAAAATCAAGTTAGTTTTCCACTTTTTGAGGAAAAATTTTATGATTATATTTTTCTTAAAAGTATAGCGTCCTTCTCACTCTCCATAGAAGAAAATTTTCTCCAAAAATCATTTAAAAAATAAAATCCAAATTATCAATATTTCAGATGAAAAAATGACATTTATATTAACTTTTTCTCATGTAATCCCTAGATATGCATAACATTATTCCTTTTAGAGATCCAGATATGCCCCAATCCCTTTTCCTTTAATTATACATTAGCTTATAGATTTTAGAAATCTTTATGTTTCATCAAAAAAATATCTATTTCGAATTTCATCTCCCACCCAATATAGAAAAAATGATGAAGCACACCACCCATCAACTTCCCCCACACTTAAGTTCAAATATATCATGAATTTTCACCTCCAAACAAGGTTATAAGGGAAAAATATATTATAATGTGGATAATATAATAAGTTATACATTCATATTAAGGGACCATAGGGGTGAAATGAATAGGCTAGACGACAATTTTAAAAAAAATATTCAAAAGGGGAATTTAAAATCAACATAAATTCATAAATTATTTAAATAATAGGAAACATAACACTCGTGTTTTGATTGAAAATAATCATGTTCTGGTTAAATTAATCATGGTTTAGTTCTCTAAAAAATTGAGGTGAATGTGAATAATATGTAAAAAAGGGTTCATTAGCCTCAAATTTAGGGAATGTAAAAGATAAATACAATGATACATGGCATGAGATTTAAAAATCATAGGTGTTTTCATAAAATTTCCAATGTTTTGAACATAAAAAAAATTCATTTTCAGCATTCATTTATATTTGTATTCATGGGATAAATTGTTTCTATCATTTACATGGGTTTCAAAAAATTTAAAAGATAATAATTTTATCTCAAATGTTATTTTAACATTACATTTGAAAATAAAACACAGAAAATTATAACAAAAATATGAAAATAAAAATTTGAAGATAAAAGACAAAAAATAAAAAAAATAAAAAAACCTAATATAAATATCACGTTACATCCCCAAACAAACTTATTTTTTAAAATATTACCAATTTCCATAGATTATATTAGTAATGAATATGAAAATGACTAGACATGACTAAAACAATTGGAATGGAAGAGAAAAACTTGGTTTTTATTATGAAGTATTAACATCCTCGAACTGGACACCTAGAAGATTCAACATGGAAATCTACATAAAAACACAAAGAACAAAAAATTATTGAAATAAATAAAAGAAAATAAAAAATAAATACAATTGAAAAGAACCTTGATTTGAACCCCTAAGATGGTTTTATGATTTCACCGCCCCTAGTCAGGTAGTTATAGTAGATAATCCCCAATCTGAAGGTGGGTGATGTTTCTTCCTCATTAACTAGAAATATTATTTTTTTCCAATATCATTTAAGAAAAAATGGATTTGTAATATATTACAATTTTATTTATTCTATTCACCTTTTATGAGTTTATATTTTCAATGATAAAGAGTAAGAGGAATAAAAAAATATTGGGAACATTCCATGACTTTTACTCTCAAACTACCTGTATTTGTTTCTAAATTTTATTCTAATAATGTTGTTCATCTTCAATTTAATCATAAAAATTTATTTCTTCTTTCAGAAACATCAATGTACAACCTTCATAATGTAAACCAATTTTCTCTTCGAGCATAAACACAATTATTTTTTCTATTTTATCCTTGACCTCCCATTCATCACAAAAAAAATCAATTAAAAAGTAATTGGGAACTAAAAAAACATAGGGAGAAATAGTTAGGAATATAATATCCAAATAATATCAGAAATGTGGATCAATATTTTAGATTACTCTTGGTGGAATCTAATCATTCAGATCTATTTGGGAGTGGTTAAACATAGTTTTAAAATTATATTGAAGCATAGGATCCTCCAAATGCTCTTTAAAATTTAATGGCTCATGTTTTTATTCTTGTTTCTTCTATGATTGATATATGGGTTTTTAATTTTCAATTTTATTTTTTTCATATGTAATTTCATTTTCAATGAATTCATCCCATTTCTTTTATAAAAACATTTGATTTCCAAATTACAAATCAATTGATGAATCAATGATAATTTCTTCCTTTAAATTTCAGAAAGGAGATTTCAATATGTTTTACAATCCTCTAACAAATGGTTCCTTAATATTAAATGTGGGTGGGACTAGATTTTTTCTGTTTGTATAATTTTATTTATCTTTTAATTATTTCAATTTTGTTAAATAATTACCCAGAATTTATATTTTGTTATTAATTATTTAATATTTTTTTGAGTTAAACAATTATTTTGATGGATGATGAAACTAGTTTTTGGGATCATGAGATCATTTTTTTGGGTATTAGAAAAACTTTTTTAGTAGAATACTATATTTTCTAATAATCAATCCAAACACATGAGAAGTCAGTATGAAAATCCATTTTTGTCTTTTAGTTTTGATAATTATTCAATATTAGTTGTTGATATGGTATAAATTGAGAATAAAATTCAAAAAACATAGGACCCCCAAAAAATGGATCCATGTTAATGATAAATTTTTCAGTAATTTTATCCAAATAAATATTTTTACATTTTAAAATGATACTACATGGTGATAATGAGATTTTCTTATGAGGAGTTCACACACTGAGTTGTCAAACATTCACTTTGTTAATTTGTTTTATTAAAATGAAAAATATAATATTGGGTATATAAATAAAATAAAATATTTGAAATTATAGGATATAATACTATCAATATAAATCTATAGTTGAGATTATTAATTAGAAAACAGTTGGAATTAAAAAAAACTAAATATAAAAATGGTGTATAAGATTCAATCTTCAGACACTCCACTTATCATTTTCTAAATGAATTTTCTAATTTTATTTCTCAATATATCACTTAGTACCTAAATGGATACAAATAAATTACCTATACACTATATCAATAACACAAATATAGGTGTTTATATGAATATCAAAGTTATCAGATCACCTGAGGACCTATGAGAAAAAAAGATTAACTCATCCTAACCAAAGGTGATAGATCTCAAAATAAATTTGAAAAAAGATGATAAATAATTTAATTTTATAATTTTAAAAAATATTGAAAAAAAATTATAAGATATTATTTTCATGAAATAAAATGACCCTCTTCTACTAGGAAAAATAGATTCTAGAGAAATGAGAAGTAAAATAATGAAAATAAAAAACTCATAAGATAATATTCATCCGATAAACCTTTCCCACAACCACATAGAGTTTATTAATACAGATATTGGTTATAATCTATGTAACTCCCCCACTCTAGAATATTTTATCTATCATATCCCGTTTAATAATTTGAACCATCTTTTTAAATGAAGTGGTGATTGGAATAAATAGTGAAAAGGGGGTGTTAATAGTTCTTTCCAGTTTGTATCCTATGAATGTTGACCATACATTTGACCTCTTCTCAACCAAATATCCATATGGGGTCATCTATAATGTTATTAAAAATTTAATTCTATGTAGAACCAAATAAATTCCTGGAATATCGACCTTTTTCATAAAATTTGTATCAAGATTAAAGAATTGATCTTTTTCTATTGGAAGTGTCTCTTCAAATTTCTCCACATTCACATGCCACATGAATATCTTATTGAAAGTGTTTAAAATTATTATTTAATATAAAAATAGTAATTATATTAATATATCTTTTTCCATCTATAATCACTTCATTTGTTCACTTTTTTCTAGTTTTTTTCCTCATTTAATGAGTTGGGTTCAATTTTGTCAACCAAAAAGTATCCACAAAAACCAATTTATTTGTGATAAATGGTCTCCGAATAAACACTTGTACTATTTGAAAAATAAATATTACACAAAATGTTAATTTAATAAAAAAATTACTCAATTTTGATCAATACTGAATCATAATTCTAAAAAATATAGAAGTGGTTGAAAACTATTAAAATTCTAAAATTAAGTAAATTTCAATTTTATCCAAAATACAGTTATAAAATCAAGAAACATTGAAATAAAGATAAAATTATTAGATTCATGGGGTTTAATTCATTGAAGCACACAAAAAATATAGTGTAAATAATAGATCTATCAATTTCCCCACTCATAACACCTGGTCTCCTTGACAAGTGATCATCAAATTCAAATCATGGATAATTCAAAACACATATCAAATAGGTTCACCTATTTATCTCCAAGAAAAAAAATTCATTACTCGTCAAAAAAAATATATTTCATACTCTCTATTTGGATCATTTAGTATTTTTCCACTTAATATGTCCTTCCATTCACACAACAGATTTACCTCACATTAAATTTCACACAACACACAAATATGAATTTTCACCAATGATTTTCTCACCCAAACTCATGAGAGAATCACCATGGGAATGGAAAATTTCTAAAAATCAATTTTATGTGATCTAATATCATGTTAATATCATGAATTTGTTTTGGATTTTTCTCTGTCCTTAGGTTGGAAGGACTTCAATGTAAAACAAATTGAGCCCTAATAATGAGTTTTTTAAGAAAAATGCATGACTATAATTTTCAATCGAGTATGGTGTCCGCGCTATTATACATAGAATAAAATCATCTCAAATCATACATGAAAATAACTTTTAAATCCCAATTCATTAATATTTTAGAAAATAAAATGAAATTTATCTTTATGTTTTTTCTCTTTAAAGTACCATCTAGGTACTACTTTCTTCCTTTGAGAGAACCAGATAGGTACAAATTCCTTTTCCTTGAATGATCCATATGGGAAAAAATTTCATTAAAAAATTGTTTCAAAATAAAAAAAAATAACTTTCGTATTTTAATATCCACAAATGGAAGCACCAAATGATGTAGCGCAACACAAGTAATATCCCCTACACTTATGTATAACTAGATCATGAATATTTATATCCAGAGTATGTGTTCAATGGATAATTATCTTTTAATGTGGCTAAAATAATAGATTTTAAATGGATATCAGGGGATCACAAGTGTCAAATTGATATGGTGGAAAAAAACAAAGGTTATCTGGAAAACGTTTCTTCATATTCAAAATAAATTCCTCGGTCATTTAAATAAAATCTACTTTCACAAGCATGTATTTTTAGAAATAACTAATGTTTTTGTTAAAGGAATCCCATTTTAGTTCTCTCGTGAAATGAGGTGAATTCTAAGATGATTTCAAAAAGAATTTAATAACCACATAGGAAGAAGATTTCAATGATAAATATATATATATGTGTCATGAGATTTAAAAATCATCAGACTTTTCCTGTAATATACTATTTTTGGCACATAAGCTTCATCCTAGTTGGTGAGGACTCTTTAACTGCATCCTGGCGACCCGGGATCAAATCTTTGTGGAGGCATAATTTCTGGTACTGTAGCAGTATTGTATTAGTACTGTAGTAGGTACTATAGCGGGAACTTTAGCAGGTACTATTTTTCAATATAGCAGCAAGAATATTCCCTCTTTTCGGCCTTCAGGTCTGTAAGTCCATCGAGACACCTTAAGGCTTTTGGGCCACCATAATGAATTTGGGCCACCATAAGTGTAAATGAAAACTAGACAAACTATAAGGAACAATTTCTTGAAGGAGGATGAGCAAGTAGCATTCAACATAGCAGAAGCTAAACAGATTGTAAGAATGAGAGGGTATGGAACCTACCATCGGGAAATGCATGTGCATGCATAGGAAAGCCTAGTCAAACAACTATGAAAAGGTAGAGATCTGATTTCATGATGAAGATGCTAGGGAGTAGCAGTTCCAAGTTGTTAGTATGGGTTGTATGTAATTTTCGAATCATACGAGCAATTAATTCCACTAAGTCCTATAGGCCCTATAACACTTATGCCTACGGGCCTTGTAATGGTTCCACCTCAACCCTTGAAGGTAGATTATAAAAAATCAACAAAAAATGAAGGCCTTCTGGCTATTGGAGGTACAATTATTTGAACATGAAAAAGAAAACATTTTATGCAAAAAAAAATATGTTTGGATAAAAGAGATAAATTAGTTCTATCACTAACATGGGATTCAAAAATTATAATGATAACAATTTAAACACACAATTTTTTTAGCACACCATTTTAAAATAAAACACGGAAAATTTAAATATAATACCCAAAAATTTGAATGAAAATTTAAAATGGAAATTTGAAAAGAAAAAATTCTAAAAAACAAAAAATCCTAAAATATAAATTATATTCATACACACAAAAATTTTAAAAAAAATAAACCAATTTCTTCATAGTTTATTTCATAAATTGTATTTAAGAAGATAATAAATGAAAACACAAGTGGTGTAGAAAGGAAAAACTTATTTATTATTATGAAGTAACAATGCCTTGTGAAAGATCCAAGAAGATTCAACATAGAATATTACATGAAAAATGAATCAATACTATTTGGGATAAAGGAGGAAAAATAAAAAACAATGATAAAGGAAAATACAATTTTTATGAACCCCCTATGCGGGTGAGAAGATTTTACTACCTTTGGATAGGCTGTTCCACCTAATCATCCCCGATACAAAGGATGGGGAACTTTAATCCTCATGAAATATCAAAATGATTTTTCTCCAGTCTTGCTCAACTCCAAATGGGTTTATATGATCCTAAAATGTTATTTCATCAGGTTCCCCAACATGAATATTTTTTTCCAATGATATAGTGTTAACGGTAAAAAATACATGGTAAACTTTCAAAGACTATTTCTTCACAAATGACCTTAGTTGGATGCTAAATTTTAATATCATGATCTGGTTCATCTGTAATTTCATCATCTAGAATTATTACATATTTGAAAAATATCTTGGTAAGATAATATCCATGTAAAACTTTACACTCTTCAAAAAGACATATCATCCTTTCTTCTATTTCATCAATGGCCATATATTCATCTGGAAAATATATTCTCCCAAGAGTAAAGGGAAATAAATATTTGTAGGGACAAATATTTAAGAAGTTATTATCAAAATAATGTAGAAAAGGTGTATCAAATTTGGAGGATCGTACCTATGGAATCTCATGTTTCATCTCTATTTGGGAGTCAATAATAGTTTTATTAAAAGTGGGAAGCATCTCAGGTTCCTCCATATACTATTAAAAAGTGAATGGCTCAAATTTCTCTTTCAATTTTTCCAAATATTGGTAAAATTGTTTTTGAATTTTCAATTCCCAAAATTGGGTCGTTAAAAAAATTTATTTTTAATAAATTCATCCCAAATTATTTTCCAATTAATCATTTTTATAATGACTTATCAATTGGTGAATCAATAAATGATTCTTCATTTAAATTTATGAATGTATATTCCAAATAATTTTTCAACCACCTAAAGGTTCTTAAATATTATAATTTTTGGGGAAACTATTTTCTATTTATTCTTTAATATTTTCAACTTACAATATTCCAATTATTTTAGTGTTATGGTAGGAAATAAATTTATTCCCATACTTCTGGAATATTTATATGAATCACCAAATTATTTTGATTGTTCATGAAATTATTATTTTTTTGATAAAAAATTAATTTTTAGTTAATATTTTAAAACATATTCTTAAGTATACTCCTTTAATTGTTGATAATTAGGAAAATAATAGGATAGATTACTATGAAAATCCATTTTTGTGTTTTTAAAACACTTAATTAGTGGTTAAAATCCTAAAAACTTATTAAAATATTAAAACCAACTTTTGAAAACTTCTTTTTTATGGGTAAAAATGAATATTTTATTTTTAGTCATGTTACCCCAATAATATTGACCCCATTTAAAATTATGCATAGTGTTGACCAAGAGGTTGTCTCACAAGGAGGTTGAAGGCTATGTTTTCAAACATTCTCTATCATAATATTTTTTTCTTAAATGTCAAAACTACAATTAAGGAAATAAATGATTACAAAATTAAAACTAAATGAACTCATATTACAACTATATTTCTTTTTTATATATATTACAAATAATAAGGATGAGTGGATGAAAAAACTAAATAAGGAAGTGGTAGACCAACATCGATCATCATACACACCCTTTAAAATTGTCTAATTAAATTATCCAATTTTATTTATCAAAATTTAACTCAAGAAAATAAGGGAAACCCCAAAATTACATAGAGCCCATATTTATACAACAAATATGTGTTTTTATCACCTTGTCAAAGTGATCTGATTACCCAGAGACCTCTGAGAAACTGAAACGAATTAAACTCATCATTCATAAAGGAGAACCTTCGAAAAGAAACATTAAAAATGAGAATATACAATTTACCTTAATAATTTAAAACATCATCCAAAATAATTTTCAATGAAGTGAATTCAATAAATAAAAGGACCCTCTTCATTTAAGAAAACCATCTTCCTGATAAATGAACAGGAAAAAAAGAAAAAAAAATCAAAATAGAAGAGTCCTCGAATATATATTTCCCACAATCACATGGTGTTTAAATCATAATGTCTTGGATATAATCAATGTGTCTCATATTCTCCCACATATCTTCCACATAAAATCATCCTCCATCAATCAAACCATCCATCGAAATAATGTGGATATGAGAATAAATTGTGAAAATTGTGTCCGAAATTTTCTATCAGGTTTATGTACCCAAAATGGTGACTCGAATTTTTTCTTCTTAATGAAAAAATATAAATATGATGTATTATATAATTTTTTTTGAAATTTAATTCTATTTTTAACATTGTTATTTCATGTTATGTGGACACATGTATTTAAAAATGTATCGGGATTTGTGAATGGATCCTTTTTAATCCTTACTGTCTCTTCAACTTCCTCTACATTCACATTCCAATTGACTATCTTAATGAATTTTTTAAATATATTATCTAATTTAGAGATGAAACATGAAGTTATATCTATTATATATTAGGAATGAATCTATTTTAAAAACAATATCCATATTAATATCTCATGTAATGAGGTGGGGTCAATTCTGTCCTAAAAAATTCTCCATAAAGAATAATTTCTTGGTCCTTAGGGAGTTCAAATAAAAAAATTTATTTGTTCACAAATATTTATTAAAAAAATTTATTAATCCTAAGAAAATAATTACTCAATTTGGATAAATATAAAAAACGTTTTTATAAAAATAAATAAGTAATTGAAAATAGTTAAAATTACCGAATCAATCATTTTGTTTTTTAATTAAAAAACATATATAAAATTTATAAATAATGTAATTTATAAAAAATAATACGATATTGGGGTTAATATAATTTAAATACAAATAAAAAAATAGAAAAAATTTCTCTATCAATTCCCCCACATGTTTCCTATAAAATCATAGACTAGTGAGAATCATGATAAAATAACTAAAAATTGAAAACACATACCCAAGAGGTTGAACAATTTAACACCAAGAAAAAAATATCATGCCTCATAAAAATAAATATATCAAGATCTATATTAAACACATTAAATCTATTACCACTTATTATCTCCTCACATACACACATCATCTTTAACTCACATTAATTATCATTAAACACACAAATAGGGATTTTAAAAAACCCTTTTCTCATTCAAACTCAAGAATGAATAACCATATGCCTAATTAATTTTTACATATCCACCCAATGTGAACAAAAAATAAGGGATAATCCTGATCACTTTTCATAGTTTTCCTATGACTTTAGGATGTTTATTTTTGTATATCAAAACATTTTTTTCCAATAAGGAGGGTTTTGATCTTTTTGAAGAAAAAAATCATGACTCAAATATTCAATCAAATATGGTGTCCTACTCACTCTCCTTACAATAATATATGCACTATGAATAAATTAAATCTCTTCCCTATTACACGTCATATATATTTCATTGGAAAAAATAAATTTTCTCTATAATTGTTTTTCATGAAATCTTTAGATTGGAATTGGTTTATTCCATTGATTTCTCCATATAGGAACAACTCTGTTTTACTTGAGTTCCCTATAAGGGAAATTAATTCATTGATTTTTTATAGTAGTAAAAAATTCTATTGGAATTTGAATGTCTAACCAAATATGTTCAAAATTATGTTTCACACTATATTTTAGCTTCCCCATACTTATATTAGACTATATTATTCATTTTTTCTAACGAAGTCCCTTAAAAATGGAAAATTGGATTTTTTATATGGCTAACCTAATAGGCTGTCCTGGGATACTAAGGGATCAAAAGGGAAAAATTTCTAGGTAGGGACAAAAAAGTTATTCCCTTGAAAATTAGGATTCAGAATCTAAATAATTGCCTCAATAATTAAAATAAAAAGTACCTTAACCCTCATGTTTTGAAAAAAATAAATTATGTTCTGGTTAAATAAATAATTCATTTGTTCTCTCCATAAAATGAGGTTAATGTGAATAAGATTTTAAAAAAGGGTTCATTATCCTTATATTTTGGGGATTTCTAAGATAAAGAGAGTGAGAGGTTGCATGATATTTAAAAATCAGAGGCCTTGGCATGTAATATCCAATTTTTTAAAGACCAAATAATGTAATTTTCATCATTTATTTGTGTTTTTAAGGATTAGATTGGTTGAATAATTTACATGAGTTTAAAAAATTAAATTTATAATAATTTGAGCACAAAATATATTTTCCCTACATAGATTTGAAAAGAAAAAACATAAAATAAAAATTCAAAAAATCCTAAAATAAAAAGTATGATCATCCACCCATATTTTTATACATTTACTAATTTTTTAAAGTCTATATGATAAACTGAAATCAAGAAGTTATGAAATGAAAAACACATTGGAATAAAGGATACATCATGTTATTTATTATGATGCAAAAGAAGCATGTTTTTAGCATCCTATAAGATAAAACCTAGAAAACTACATGAAGATTAATCTAAAATAAATAATAAAAATTTTTAGAATGTAAGGAAATTAAAATTAAAAATAAAGTGATGGGAAAATATTTCTGTTGTGAAACCCCATGTGGGTGATAGGATTTCACTATCCCTAGTCAGACAGTTCTAGTTCATTATATCTAATTATAAGATTGGTGATGTTTCTTCCAAATAAAAAAAATATTTTTCTATATTATTATTTAGCTCCCAATAGTGGTGTATGCTCCCAAAATAATAATTCATTAGGTTCCCATCCGATTTTTTTCCTCCAATGATATAGTGTTAGAGTGAATAAAATATTAGGGAAACATACATATGATTTTTCATTATAAATAACATAAATTGAATGATGAATTTTAATCTCATGAAGTGGGTAATCATAAATTTAATATTAAAAAATGATTTATTCTCTTGAATATAGACCAGTAACACTATCTTCATGTCAACTAATTTACTCTTAAACTGGACACACAAATATTTCTTCTATTTCATCATGGACCACCACTTCAACTAAAAAATAAAATTAGAAGGAATGGTAACTAAATCTCGAAAAGGAGAAATAGTTTTGAAGATATTTTCAAAACAATCTAGGAATTATGGATCAAAATTTGGGAGATCTTCCTATGGATTCTCAGTTTCCAAAATAATTTGGTAGTAGATGATAGTTTTATTAAAAGTAATTTTTAGCTCATGTTCATATATATTTCATTAACTAGAGAATTTCTCATGTTTCTCAAAATCATTAAACAAATATTTATACAAGGGATATGCATTGTCAATATAAAAATGGGAATGCACCAGAAATATTATTTTTAATAAATTCATGGAAATTATTTTTCAAATATATTATAATTCCAAAATAGACATCAATTGGTGAATTAGTCAATGTTTTTTCCTTTTAATTTAAGAAAGAACATTCCAAATAATTTTTAACCGATCAAAAAGAATTTCCTCAACATAAAATGTAGTTGGGAAAATATTTTCAATTTTAAACACATTTTTGATCGTTTAGTTATTTCAATTCCTTAAATTCATTGACAATAATTTCTATTTTTTCTTACTTATTGAGTATTTTTTTGAGTCACAAAATGATTTTGATAGAATTTCAAAAAAATTTCATGTATTATGAATGATTTTTTTATAGTTGACTTTTTAATAAATTTTACATAGTATATTCCACAAATTGATTATAATTAGGTCGAGTATAAGAGAAGTCACTATCAAAATCCATTTCATTGTTTTTTAAGATTTGATGTTAGTGGTTAAAATACTAATAATTTAGAAAAAATATTAAATGAAACTTAGGGGAACTCCATGGAAATGGGGAAATATTAATGATGTGTTTATTAGTCATTTCATCCTAAAAAGGCATTTCTCATTTAAATTAATGTACATTAGAGGCCATGAGATTGTCTCACGGGGAGGTTGGGGCCTATATTGCCAATCTATCACATTAATAATTTTTTCATTATATGTCAAAGATAAAATTTTAGAATTCAATGATTAACAAAATTATGGTAAATAATATAATAAAAAAAATATAAATTATAGATTATAAATCATAAGAAATATTAACTGTTCAAATCCAAATTGAAGAAAGCAACACTGGAAAAACCTCGATCTTTTCAAAGTACCTTAATCATTTTCTAAGTGAATTATATAATTTTATTTCTTAGTGTATACATAAATACCTCGAGGGATTCACATAACATACCTAAGAATCATATTAATACCTCAAATATATGTTTTTATCCCCTTATCAATGTGATTTGATAAATGAAATACCTATAAGAAACTAAAATTGAATACACTCATCATGATCAAAGGTGATATATCACCAAAGAAATTTAAACAATATGAATAAATAATTTAATTTATTATATTTAAAAATTATCCATACTAATTTAGAATAATGTGAATTCCTGAAATAATATGATCATATTCCTTTAATGATAAGATTTTCCAAAAAAAATACAGATAAAAATAAACCCTCATGTTCATCATATATTCTACAAAAAAACCCTCCATCAATCCTACTATCCTTTCAAATGAAGTGTAGATGACAATAAATAGTGAAAACAGGGTGTCAAAGTTTCTTTGGAGTTTCAATACACTGAATTTTGGGTCATATTTTCCATATTCTAGGCCAAATATCCATCGGCGGTTATCAAGAATGTTTATAAAAATTTAATTAACTATTGGTCCTATAAATTTCAATTCATATGGACATGTTAAAAAAATTATATCTGGACTAATAAAGTGATGTTTTTCTACATGAATTGTGTCATCAACATCCACCAAATTCATGCACCTCATATATATATTAATTAATATTTCATAAACCACGTATTTAATATAGATACTTCCCATTAAGAACGACTGTTTTCCAAATATAATAACTCCATTTGGAACCACTATATAGTGTTATTCCTTGTCTAATGTGGTGAGGTCAATTTTTTCTGCTAAAATAGTTTTCAACAATGTCAAATTTTTTAGTCCCCTCTAATTTCAAAATAACAATTCGACTAGTCAAAAATGTTGTATTCCTTGATCCTAGTATTCATAAAAAAATTATTAATTTTATTGGATAAAAATTAAAAACATTATAATAAAAGTAAATAATTGATTAAAAACTTAAAATTCTAAAATTAATAAAATTTCACTTTTAACCTCAGAACATGAATAAAAAATGAATGTAACCTCAAATTAGACAATTTGTGGGGTTTAAATCCTCAAAAGAAAACTCAAAAAAGACTAAATATTATCTATATTAATTTTCTGTAGAAAAAAATTAGTTCATATGAGTAAAAGAGGGGATACATAACTAGAATACTGTGGATTTCTTATCACTCAGTGTAGTGATTCATTATTGGTTTAAAAAATTACCCTATAATATAAAAGGAACGTGTATGTTTTACATATTCATCCATGTTGTTAGAATCCTGAAATTTGAAAATAGATTCGACATACCAAAACCATGTCTATATTTTGGTAGATACTCCAATGGATGTAAATCCTATTGGTTGTAAATGTGAATTCAAAATAAAACCGTTAATAGAAGGAAAATTATGTGTGTATAAGTCATGACTGGATACAAAAGGATTTAAACAAAATATAATCACTGACTATGATGAATCATTTTCACCAATTTTAATATATAAATCCTTTATAATTCTACATTCCATTTCATACTTTCAAGACTATGATTTTTGAAAATTGATTTCAAAGTATCTTTCTATAATAGAAAACATTGAGATTATTTCTCTATATCTAAACCCAAATAGTTTGTTACTCCAAAATATTTCAACATGATATGAAAATTTAAAAAAATGTTATCTACTAATGAAATAATTTAGATCCAAAAAATTTGATTTAATGATACTATAATAGAAATTGGTTTCATAAATAACAAATCATATCAATGTGAATATAAGTTATTTGGTGGGAGTACTACCATTTTCATTATAGTATAGGTTCATGAAATATTAATTATTCGAAATGGGATACCATCCTTATAGTATATTAAGGTTTAGTTGGATAAATGTATCTTTGTTAAGAATATATGAATGAAAACAATAATTCTTGGGAGTAAGATTAATCATGATATATCCAGGAGTATGTTCATCCTATGTTAATGTACATATATTAAAACGATTCTTAAGAGGTTCAGTATGCTATAATCCAATATGGGATTGATTTCATTACCATGTAGTGTTCATGTTTCTATGAAAATATGTCCCAAAACATATGAGGAAAGGAAATGAATGGAAATTATTTAACATGCATCGGTGATTCTTTTAGTCAGGTTTGTTTTTCAATATAATAGTATAGATATTGATTATGAATTATCGGAGGTGGAAAGATATGAATAATACATATATAACCCCCAATGGATGGTTGTTAAGACTGTCTTAAATACCCGAGGGTTACTAATGATATGTTCTTGGTTATTGAGAATACATGGATCTTCTTAGTAGAGGATATACAGATTTTAGTTTCTACACCAATTAAAATTATATAAAATCAGAAAAATTAAACATATTTACATAAATCTAGGTATTATATGCTGGAAGAGATCATGATAGATTGTGGTCAAAGATTTTAAATTAGAGGCTATGTATGTTGCGACTTCTAAAGAAGATAATGAAGTGGTATGAATATGAAACATTGTCCAATACATTGATGTGGTACCTAATAGCAAAGATCATATCACACTTTATTTCTCTAATATTATACTTGTGGTCCTTCCAATGATCAAAGGTCACAATAGTGGTTAAAGAATACATTTTGGAATTATAATCTACTAAAGAGATTTTCTCACAGATATGAGGATAAAATGATTAGTATTTCCATGGAAGACAACATGGTGGACTCCTAGACTAAGTCCTTGACTCAACAAAATCATGATTATATTGGGAGGTCTAATGGACTGAAAATCATAGGCAGTTGGCTCTAATACAAGTAAGATTTTTTTAGAGTTGGTAAATTATGACCAACTATTTGTACAATAATTATGTTTATATACTATTATTTGACTATTAATGAAATTTCTTATTTTATATTTATCATGTTCTGCATAGATTTAATATAATAATGTCTTAGAGTATCTTTAGTCTTGATAAACTCATTGAAGTCCCCTCTATGATGAGAAACATAAACATCCATGACCATATTATCAAAAATAGTTCTATTTTCAGATTATGTTCTATGATGGAACAAAAATAATGTGACTGTTAGAAGTGAGTAATCATAAGAGGTTGAGGCTTCTTCTTATTATGTTCAAAATTAGTAATCTTGTAGAGGGAGATTATGAGAACATGATTGCAAATATGAATTCAAAATGTTTTATTATAATCACATATTCCTGTATATGAGTGTTTTTAATGGTCAATAGTCATTAATATTATAATTGATGCATGAAATGACTAGCGTAATTAGATTTACTAAGTAAAACTAACATGTTATATGTTGGATATAAGTAGGGTTTTATGGGTGTTCCACAAATGAAATTCCATTAACTAATAGGTTAAGCAGGTAGTTTTCACTTCCATATTTATAGATGATTATATATCAACCTTTAAATTAAAATATAAACATCAAATTAAACTAGATTTTCATAGTGTAATGATATTGTTATTTCAGATAGTCAAAGAAAGATGTGTTGAGCATATTGGTCTGTGGGAAAGATGTGAAACCATTTTTTATAAGATATGGTTACAATGATATTATATTAAACATTGATTTTTCATATGTGGTTATTATTTTGGTGACCTTATGTAATTTTTCTTTGTGGCCCCGACTCATTTCAAGAGTGTAATATTAGAATATTTCGAAACCAACCTAATGACAATAAGAAAAATTAATAGAGAATCAGAACTAAGGGCTTCCATTCATCTCAATGAAATTATATTTGAACTTGTTTAATAGAATATATATTTATACGAAATCTTAGGTACAAATAGAATAATTTCTTTTCATAATTTTTTAATATTATTGAATTTAGAATTTAATTCATTATTTTATGTAATTGGTAAAATAAATAATTTTGTTAAAAACATATCTTATATGGTTATATTTAAATGTTTCACTTTTAAAATATAAAATTTTATTTTTATTTAATAATATTTTTTTATTCAGCCTTTTAAAATTATCTTACTATGAGTTCTATATAATTTTCTAAAAAAATATATTATTGGTGAATAGTAAAAAAATACAGTTTTTTATTATAGTTTTTTATTACATCATCAAGAAATAAATTATGATGTAAAATTAATTAAGACATATGTAATGAATAAATTGTGATATTATAAGATAAATATTTTAGAAAAAATATGAAAAATATAAATTATATGTCACTTCATGATAATTATAAAACAATAATTCCCAATGATGACATGGTGCCTACATATTGTTGACAAAGACAAATATGATTTTTTATATATAATAACTAAGTAATATAAATTATTTTCATTAATTTTTTATTTATTATTATGAATAATTTATATTTGGGGTTGATAGTTATGAATAATACAGTTATATTGCATGAATCTTATACAAATACATGTGTAATTCTTGTGCAAGGCACAAAAAAAATTGTCAACAAATGATGTTGTATTGATATTAATATGAGTAAATATATATAATTATGGTATATAAAAGTTTAAATTGAACATAATTAAAATAATTTTATGATATTAATAAATTTAAATTTTTATATATGAAATAATTTACTTTAATGCTTATGTAATGTTGATGTGGTGCTAGTGCTAAAAGAAAAAAAATATTTTAATAGAAGTTACACGAACCAAAAAAATAACCTAAAAATAGAAATATATTTCTTTTGATGTGTATGTATTGGAATGTGTTTTATTTTGATCTCAATTTATGTCCTTTAAACCCCACATGAATAACATTAATCCCTTATTACTATTTTATTTAAAATCTAGTCAAGTTGGTCACACTATAGTTTTTAATTAGTATAATATTTTAATATATGATTTTACATAAGATTTTTTTTCGAATGTAAAGAGTATTTTGAAATATAAAAAAAATTATATTCTTTGTGAAAATTTATTTTTATTTTTTAGGAAAAAAATAAATACTTTAAAGGCTTTCCCATTGATTGTTGGGTAATTATTATTTTAAAGGAAATCCCAAAAATGATATTAAAAATATAAAATAAAAAAAAATTTCAAATTTTTATAGAAATTAGGAAATTATCAAGAAGAATATGATATTTATATGTTGTAATAATACATATATTTTTTAAGTTGAATTTTTTAATTTTTATAATGTCATTTTTATGAAAATATTTTAATTTTAAAAATTATTTTTCATGAATATAATAATTTATTAAATTATTTAAAAATAAAAAAAATCATGAATAATGAAAAAACTGATAAAATTGTATCTAAAATGTAATACCATTTACCTTTTAGTATTTTTGGAAATCTTAAACACTATATTAAACTTATTATATTTAAATATTTTATGTAATTCTAAATTTTACCCTCACCTCGACTATAAAATGGGGCTCATTCCTTCTCATAATTTCAACACATCAAGACATATTTATATATTATCTTCTAAAAAGGTATATTATCCTAATCCCACAACATATTCTTATTCTTCTAGTCTCACAAAAATCTCAATACCAAAATCCTTGAAGAGGTTTTCCAGGAGAAATGATTCTAGAAGTAAATTCCCTCTTTAACCTTTTAAATTAAATCTCACTTATAATTTATCCTCACCACCTATCAAAAGATTCATGATGACTATAGTATAATATATATTTTTTAATTTTTTTATGATTAACAATATATTCATCATCGAAAAAATTATTTTATTCTTTTATTCCTAAAAACAAAATTATCGCCCAAGTTGTGTAAATTTATCGTATACATGGACAGTGAGTTAAAATTTCATAATATTGCATTCATGATATGATTAAATTCAATTATAATTTTTAAAAATTAAGAATATATATATTTTATTAACTTTAGTGTACTATTTCATTTTGATAAGGATTTTGATTATAAACTAACAATGAAAATCATGAAATGAACTTAGTGAAAATAGTGTAAATAACAAAATATTGTTAAAATGGGAGGAGTGTTGTCATAAAAAGATAATATAAGGTATTATAGATATCAATATTGTTCATTAAAATATTAATAATACATTTTAATAATTTATATAATAGTTATTGAACATGTTTTTAGTAACACAAACATTCGGTAAAGTGTTTTTCTTCTAAAAACCTCATTAATATTTTTTTTGAAATTCAAAAAGAATGTTTTTTACTTATACGTCATGAGTGGATTTTCCCAATTCAATAAAGAAATAATTTATTGATGTTTAATTTAAAATATTTAAGTTTTATTTTCTAAAAAATTATTTCCTTTTTAATTTTCATCTACCCTTTTAAAATAAGTGATCTTCCTCAAGAAATTTTTTTATGATACAAGTGTTCATGTTTTATGATTATGTTCTATTTCTTGGTAATTGTTTATGATGAATGGTAGAAAATATAACTCCCTAAATTTTATTAGGTATGTTTATATTGTATTTATATCATAATGGTTATTCCATATGTAACTATGATGGTTACACCATAAGGTATCCATAAGGGTTACAACATAAGGTAGCTTTGAGGGTTACATTGTAAGGTAGTCATTAGGGTTACAAATTAGATGGTAGAAATGAGGTTCAAAATAATAATTAATTAATAGAAAAATTTACCCTTAAGGGTTTATTTGTGATTTACATGTTTTTATATTATATTGTTTTCACAATGTATATGACAATTTATGGGTTGGATGTTTTTCATTGAGAAAATGATTTTAGATATTAATAAGTATTAATAGACTAATGGTTTCTTTCCATAGTTTTATGTCCCTTACTCAGATTTTTTTTCTCATCCCATGTTTAAAATTTTTTTCACTTGGATTAATGATGGGTAATAGAAAATTATTTTGAAAGATGAATGTTATAAATAATTCATCTTTTATTAAATACAATTGTATTATTGATAAAATGGATACTATTTTATTTGTATCCATATTTTATTATTTTAATAATTATGATCTAATTAATTTAACTACTAATCAAAAGGATCGTTGTTAATGAAATAAATTGAAATCTAGTTGAATTAACTTTATTACCTAATTTTTAAGGTCATATTTTTATTGTTGTTATAAGAGAATGAATTAGATAAAAATAGGTGTTGGGATGATGTTAATAGAAAAACATATATGATTATTACCATATTATTAATTTGAAATGATATTTAATATGAATATTACTATGTTTCTTCATCTAAGATATGTATTTTCTTATTTATTTTCATAGAATAATCAATGAAGATGAAGTAAGAATGCTTTAAGAGATTTATATCCTTCCTAATTTGAAACATGGAATTGTGGGATTTTTTACTGAGATGTTCGTTATAGTAAAGGAACCGTTGATGCAAGATATAAATGGAGGAGAAATAAATGAAATAAAAAATCTTCATATAAAATAGTTGAACATGACAATAATGAATCATTTAATGAGGCAACAACCTCCTATATTCAGTGGATATTTAGACCCAATGGTGGCTAAGGGGTTGACTAAATCCATTAAAAGAATATTTGATGTCCTGAGGTATTTATAAAATCAAAGGTTTAGTCTTTATATTTACCATTCTAAAGGTAAAATAAACCAGTTGTGGATAATGGACAAATATATAATGGATTGTGAGGATATTAATGCCCTGGAATGGGATGAATTTAATAATTTTTTTCTTGAAAAACATTTTCCTATGGTTGCATGAATTAAGAGAAAAAATAAATTTCTTGAATTCAAAAACAATGAGTAATATTTATTGTCCATGAATGAAGAAAAATCACTCAATTTGAAAGGTAAAGTACAAATTTTTTTGTAATCATAATAATAAAATCAATCATTCTTACTCATAACTAAAGCCAAGATATCCATAGGGAATTTACATCCTGCAAATTCAAAAGTTATGAGAAGCATGTTTGATGTACTAAGATGGTAGAAATGGAGTTTGCTGATGATCATGTGTGCTTTCACAAAAAGAATAAAAAAGGTCCATATGGAAAGATATGAGTAAGAATCAATGAATTAAATTTTTAGGTATGAGAATTTTGTTTCCTATTTGTGGTAAGTGTGATAAAAAGAATCATGGGGAATGAATTAACAAAAATGGAAATACATGACAATGTGAAATTTTTAGACATATATCCTGATATATCAATTAAAATATCATAGTGTTTATACATTTAATTTTTATATTAAAAATAAAGTGTTTTAAATTATGTGAGATGGGGAATTATGAAGACACATGTGCAAAGAAAGATCTAAATGATTGGAAATAGCCACACCAATAGAATAAATTTATAGTAAGTTTTTTTATGAATACATCAATATATTTTGAGCCATATAATGAAGTGGTATTTTTAACTATGTTTATTTACTCAAATTTTTATAATGTTCTATTTAACACAATTTCCACACATTCATTTATATATGATGAATTTTCTAGAAATTTGGAAATTTTATCTCATTAAAGGAAACCCAAACATACGGTAAAAACATCAGGGGGAATATTATTGCAGAAGGGGAATTTGAAGAATCATCAAGATTTTCATGTGGAAATTAATTACCTATAAACCATGTGGTTTAACCCCAAGTGTTATATTATATTGGGATTGGATTAGATTACTATTTACCATGCTAAGATTTATTACAGAGTTAAAGAGGTTGTCTTTCAGAAAGAGTTTCAGTTTTTATACAATAATAAACCCATACCTTCGATAACATACTAGGAAAATAAGAAACTATTAAACTATATAAATTGATATTATCTTTCACACTTTAATGATATAAAGTTAACTATTCATAATAATTATCTTCTAGTGGATAAATGAATATTTGGTTCTTTTTATTAACGAGTTTCCCAGTGTTTTACATGATTATGATGTTGATGATACTATTGTCTTTGATCATGTTACTAAAAAAATTTCTAATCCCCCTTATCTAGTTGATCATGTGGAACAGATAGAATTAAAAAATTATTTTCAATAGTTACTTGTTAAAGGTTTCATTCATCCAATCACTTCACTATGGGGTTATCATGTTTTGTTTTTCAAAAACTAAGATGGTTTCATGAGGATTTTCATTTATTATACATCATTGAATAACATTAATATTAGGAAAAAGTATTAATTTCTTCATATCAATGACTTATTTGACCATCTACAGGGAGCTCGGTAGTTTTCCAGGATTGACATGAGGTCTTGGTACCATCAACTGAAGGTGGAAGACGATGACATTCCATAAATAGTATTCTGCACTATATATAAGAATTATGATTTTATAGTTGTGCCCTTTAGTTTGAAAAATTTCCTTATGTCTTTTATGGAATTTATGAATTGAATATTTTATGAAAATTGAAAAAAGATTTATGTTCAATTTATTGATTCTATTTTGGTATTCTCAAGAAATTGTGAGGATCATGAAATAAATCTATAGATTTTTTTGAAAACACTCTAAGAAAACATTTTTATGGGAAATTTTGTAAAAGATATTTTTTTGTAATAATATATTTCATTCCTTCGGATCATTTTCAATAAGTATTGAATAATCAATAATCTTACCAAATACAGTAGTTTCTAAATAGAAAATGCATAAAACTATTAATGAGATTCATAGTTTTCTTGGATTAGTTTGTTATTAATAATTATTTTTTAAAACATTACATTGTTATCTACCCCTACTAACTATGTTAACATGAATGTGGGTTAAATTTATTTTGATAGAATAACTTGATGTTTGTTTTTAGAAAATGTAGTGGGATTCATTAAATGCTCATATCTTGGCTATTCCTTCCAAATATTGTGATTTTATCAACTAAAATGATGATTTATTGAAGGGATATGGTTATATTTAAATCCAGAATGATTGGGTAAATTCTTACGCCTCATGAAAACTGAAATATGATGAGATAAATTATCCTACACATGATTTATAACATAAAAAATTGGTTAATGATTTGATAAATTTTTTAATGGATGTTATTTCTGTATGAAATTCCTCTATTTAGTTTTAGGTTTTGGTGTAGTCATCTTTATCAGATAAAAATAACAAAACACAAAATAAAGACCATGAGTTAAAAAAAAGGTATACTTGGTAAATAATGGTATGATTCCATAATTTAATATTGATGATGATTGTTTCTTCATAGTTGGAAATATATTATTTGTTCATTATGATTGCTAGATGCCTAAATAATTGTTAACTGAAGCTTATAGTACGACATTTTCAGTTCACATTGGCATCACTAAGAAGTATAAAGATCATTAGGAGTGTTATAGATATTATGGAATAAAAAAGAGATATTACTACTTTTATCTTTTAATATTTTACTTTTCAATAGGTTAAATTATAGTGATAACTACC
Organism: Viscum album; assembly: GCA_963277665.1. NCBI lineage: Eukaryota > Viridiplantae > Streptophyta > Magnoliopsida > Santalales > Viscaceae > Viscum > Viscum album. The sequence goes on along the minus strand of OY728152.1, from coordinate 1,473,747,766 downwards.
AATAGATATTCCTAATCATTATCCAGTTCGAGAGTGGAAATGGGAAAATATATCGACAAATTTCATGGTAGGACTACCAAAGACTTCATGAGTTAACAATGTGATTTTTCTTATTGTTGGTTAGTTGAAAAAATATGCACATTTCTTTGCTATTTTAGACACTTTAACTCTAGATCATATATATAGACAACATATTATGAAGATTGTAATTGTACACAAAGTTCCTCTCCCCATTGTATCTCAAAATGATATCATATTCACTTCTAACTTTAAGAAATTCCTTATGAAGTCATTGGGAAATAAATTAAATTCCAGCACTACTTTTCATCCTCAATCTGATAAATAGTTTGAGAGAACAATTGAAAAATTATAGGATATGCATCAATATTGTTCAATGAATTACAAGGAATGTTGGGATCAACGTATTTAGTTAGTTGAATTTTTTTATAATAACAGTTTTCATTCCAATATACAGATGGTGTCCTTGGAAGCATTATTTGGAAAGCGGTGTCAAACTTCTATATTTTGGGTTGAACTCAAGGAAAAGATGTTTAAGGGACAAAAATTAGTAGAGGAAGTGGTTTATAAAGTAAATATGATCCAATAACATATTATGGAATCTTAGAGTATTCTGAAAAGTTATTTAGATAACAGGAAGAAACTCCTTTCATTCAAGGTAGGTAATGATGTTTTCCTTAAAATATCCCCATTGAAAAGATTCAGGTAATTTGGTAAGAAATAAAATCTAATTATATGGTGGGATATACCTTATCAAATCCTGGATAAATTCGGTCTAGTTTCTTACTTAGTAGCATTGCCTATGAGTTTATCTGAGGTATATAATCTTTTTCATATATCAATATTAATATACAATATGTGAGATTCACATTTTTTTTGATCCCGAGAGTAGTTAAGTTTGAATAGAAGACATTTTATAAAGAGAATAATGTTCATATTATTTATTATAGAGAAAAAGTATCAAAGTGTGAGGTAATTTACCATGTTATGGTTTTGTGGAGAAACCACATGGTTGATGAAGAAACACGGGAATCTAAAAATGCTATGTGGGGAACAATTCCTTATTTTTTTAATATGTGAATGAATTATAGGGACACAATTTTCATAAGGTGATATAATTAAAAAACCATGGTAAAAATAGAATAATTATTTCGAATTTTTTAATATTCATGAATTAATAGTTCAATTCATTATTTAATGTAATTCATAAAATAAATAATTTTATTAAAAAAATTTCTTACATGTTATATTTAAATGATTAATTTTAAAATTATATATTTTAATTTGAAAAAAATCATTTTTTAATTCATCCTGTTCAAATTATCTTCATATGAATTGTTCTAAATTGTTTAAACAAATTATATTTTTTGAATATTAAAAAAATATAGTTTTATTAAAATACATTATTTTTTTAACATTGTTGAGACATATATTATGATATAAAATTTCTTAATAAATATATAATGAATAAATTATGATATTATAATATAAATATTTCACAATAATAATATGTAATATAAAAATTAATAGTTCCTTCATGAAAGGATTAAAAATAATCTTTATCGGTGACGATGCAGTGCCTGTTCCACATTGAAAAAGTAAAATTTGATTCCAAAAATATGATAACTATTTTAACATGTAATTTATTTATAATGATTTATTATTTATATTTTTGATTTTATTTTTTAATTTTAGAGTTATAAAAGTTGTTCTTTATACAAATGCATTTGCAATGCTTGCGCAAGGAAAGAAAAAAATTAACAAATTAAAAAATTTCTCTTGAAGGTGATATGATTAAATATACATAATGAAAATATACAAAATTTTATCTTGATCCTATTTAAGTTATTATTATGATAAGAAGTGTTTTTTAATTTTTATATATAAGATAACTAACTTTAATGCCTATATGATCCTGATGTTGTGCTTGTGCAAGTAGAAGGAGAATAAATAAAATGATTTTAAATAAAATTATAAGAAACCAAAAATGACACAAAAAATATAAATAAAAATATTTTAATGTGTAATTTTTTAAAAATATATTATTTTGATATAAATGTGGGACTTTTAGGACACACTTTGATAACTTTAATCGCTTTATAACATTTAATTTAAAAGTAAACCAAGAAATTCACACTATAGTTTTTAATAAGTATAATATTTTAATATAAGATATTATAGAAGATTTTTTCAAAGATAAATATTATTATGAAATATAATAAATTTATCTTTTATGTGAAAATTTATTATTAATTTTTTGGAATCATATTAATACCTTAAGGGATTACATAACGATGTGGATGTTATTATCAATTTAACAGAAAAATAAAATAAAATAATTAGAAATATTAAAATAAATATAATTTAATATTTTTTAGTTAATTCACGAATTATATTGGAGAATATTATATGTGAAGGATATATATGAATATATATTTTTTGATTTTGAAACATTTTTTGATGTTTCTAAAATCATGGTTAGGAATAGAGTTGAAGTTGAAAAAAATAATTTTTCATGAATATAATATTTTATTAATATATTTAAAAATCCAAAAAATAATTAATAAGGAAAATGCGATAATAGTATTTCATAAATGTAATACTATTTAGATTTTACGCATTTCTGAAGCCTTAAACATTGTATTATACTTATCATATTTCAATATTTGAATAATTCTTAATTTTCCACACTCCTCAATTATTATAGGTTGCCCATTCCTTTACATAATTTCATCCCCATAATCCACATTTCATTAATATATTTTACCAAATTCCCTTATCCTCATCCCCTTTCATATTATATATCTTCTATTCTAACAAAATGAACAATTCCAAAATCCTTGAGGGGGTTCTTAAGGATAAAATATTCATGATGTATATTCCTACCTCTTCTCTTTTAAAATAATTTTCACTTCTACCATATCCTCAAATCCTATCCCATGATGCATGATAATTTTATTACAGGATATATATATATATAAATATTGTAATTTTTTATGTTAAATTTTATATTCATCATGTAATCTCTTGTTTTCTTATTTTATTCTTAAAAAAGAAATTTTTATTCATGGTGTGTCAATTCACCCCTTTATGGATGATGAGTTATTATTTTATAATATTGTATTCATGGAAAGTCTAAACTCACTTATAATTAATCAAAATGACCAATATATATGGTCTTGGAGTTTAATTACTATTTATTTTTGACAAGGATATCCATGATAAACCAACCATGGAAACCATGAAAATAAATCCCAAGAAACATTGTAAATAGAGAAATATTTTTAATAAATGGGTGGACTGTTTTTATAAAAGATCATATAAGGTATTATGGATGTGAATATAGTTCAATAATATTTTTATAACACTTTTTAAAGACTAATATATAATTTTTTGAACACAATTGAAGTAAGATGAAGCTGAGGTAAGGGATTTTTCTTTTAAACTCCTCTTTAATGATTTTTCTAAATTCAAACAAAATGTTTTTTTACTTGTACAAAATCATTGGATATTTCAAATTTCATGATTCTCAAATATTTGGGTTTTTTTAACAATATTAAAGGTTTATTTTCAAATAAAATGAATTCATTTTTATTTACATAGCATTCCATTAAAATAAGTGATTTTCTCTAGAAATGTTTTTATGATGAAAGAGTTAATGTTTTATAATTATGTTCTAGTTTCTGAGAATTTTTCTTGATGAAGGGTGGAAACTATATATCCCTCAATTGTATTAGGTTTTTTATAAGTGATTATGATCCTAATGTTTATTCATAGTGTAACTGTGATGGTTACACCATATGGTTGTTGGGGGTTACATTATAAGGTAGTCAAGAAGGTTACATTGTTAGGTAGTCGTAAGGGATACAAATAATATGGAATGTAAGAGTGTTATAATCATAATAAAATAATTTAATAAATTTCTTTTATGATTTTATTTATGTTTTCTATGTTTTATAGAAATATCCTATTTTTATAATGTAAGTATATTATACTTTATGGGTGTGAAGTATGTCTTTGTGAAAATGATATCATCTTTTTATATGTAACGATGGACTAATAGTTTCATTACATATATATATATACCTTACTGAGATTTTTGTTCTCATCCAATGATTTAATTTTTTTCACAAGGATTTAGGATGGGTATTATAAAAAAAGAAGAAACCTGAATGTTGTGAAGAATTCATGTTTTATGATAAATTTTGTATTATAGAATAAATGGATACAATTTGATTAATTTCTACTTTCTATGATTGTATGAATTGTAACATACTTATCTAAAATTGTAAACATAAATGGTCTTTAGGAATATAATAAAGTGATTTCTTGTTTAATTAACTAGAGTGTGTAATTTTTAAGGTCATATTGTTATAATTATTCTCAAGAGTGGGGAATGATTTTATTAACTCTTTATCGATAAAAGATTATTAATAGATGAATAAAATATTTTATATAAATATTTGTACAAGAGTTTAATAAATGATATAAGAGTTCAGATACACCAAGTCTCTTCCTGGTATAAAATGTAAATTTAAAATCTGGTAAAATAATAGTTTTTATTTAAAAAGATATATAACATCATAAAATAAAATTAAATACATAGTTTTTTAACGGGTTATGGTAAAAGTTATTATATTATTTAATGGAAGGAATAAAATAAAATATTATTTTAACATAAACAATATATCTATAAATAGAAGGTCATTCATATCATGTATGGTTAAATGTGACATATAGAATCATTTTTGATAACTAATATATCTCTCAAATTCATATTTCTATCTCCCTATCAAGATACATAAATGTAAGAAATATTCCATATATATCAGAGGATGGGATATCAACATGAACAATGGAAGACAATTTATTATCCATTCTAACACTCAAAAATTGAATGGAATTTCTCAGGGATGAAGGGAGGATGTATACAACTTGAATCCTTACATTATAACAAAGGTAATATTAATGGTTTTTTAATAATATACATCATCTCCAATGAATGTATCATAATACCAGGTAATAATTTATTTTAATTTTAAATAAATTATTTATAAATTTAACATTACAGTTCTGGTCTGGTGATTACGGTGACTCTAAATTAAAAAAATAATTTATTTTCACAATATCAAAAGGTGCATTTGTTGTACCATGAAACAAAACCATTTAGGTTAGAATTTTATGTGTTTCAATGTTATAAAAAATCATTTTCATATCATTTTATATACACCTCAAATGAGTTGGATCACAATACCAAAGCACAAATTTCATGGGTTTTGGGTGTCATCCCAAACATTCAGGTTCAAAAGGTAATGAATGGTTGACTAATCAAACTTCCCTTTGTTAACTATTAAAGGTTTTTATTTATGATATTTGATAGACCAAAGATAAAAAAGATGAAAGATGTGATGATGGTGGGATTATAATGTCATATATAGTGGAGTTTATACATTTTAGGAGGAGAGATAAAGGTTTATTTTTATCAGGTTCATGCTACGCAACTGTTATACAAAAATAGTGTGTGATTGAGTTATGGATATGTGGTATGTGGTTACAGAAATGTGGATATGTTGTATATTTTTCACTTGCACACTTTAATATGGGGATGCGGTTATGATTATATGGATGATAATGTATTTTTTTATTAGTCTATGGGAGTGACAAACACAAAGAGAATAGGTTCAGAGTACCCTTATTTATAGATTCTTCAATACTGTAATATTATGATTTGATGTCATACTTGGTGAGTTAGATATATTTAGGTTGAAGTTAGTTTAATTGTAATATATTCCTTCTAGTTTAGTTTTTTATTCATAGGGAATTGCTATGATTCCGGTATATTTTAACAAGAGATCAAGATGAGGTTCTATTCCAGTACACATGTATTTTTACCCATAAATATTTAAATTGGGTTTTCATGTTTATTTGGTTTTTTTGGAGACTTGTATGGAAATTAAAAGATTGGACTTGTAGGGGAGCTTCAACATAAGAGTTCTATTTTAGAGACCTTATATATGTATGATATTACATGATTTTTTGGGATATTTATTTTATATTATACTATAGAGCTGATAGGTTTTTTCTTATTATGTTCCATGTATTTATATGGTTAAATCCTCTCATTTGAGAAATGTATACCCACTGTGTTAGTCACTACCCTTTGGCCAATTGGAAGCGGTCTTCGGGGATCACACTCATCATCACTGCAGGTTAGGGAGGGGTTACCTATGGGTGTGGGTAATGAAATGGTTATGGTGGTATTTACAAAATAAATATAACATCAATGTGAGAGCGTTTATAAATAAATTTATCTTTGTGTTGAATTGTAATAAAAACATATAGTGATAATGTAAAAATATTTTAAGATTCTCATATGATACAACCTAAGGTTTTAATGATACATGTGGTGTTTTTATTATCATTAAATTGAAATTGTCCTTTTTTTACTAAAGAATGTGATTAGAGAAAATTTATTTTGTGTTATTTAATAAAAAATATACTTATATTTAACAGATTGTGTAATTATTTCTAATTTTAAATTTACATTTTAAAAAACACATATTTCAGTACAAAATTTTACTAATTTTTATATATAATTTATTCATTAATATTTAAGATATATTTTCATTCTCGAATATATATATTTTTAGAGATTAAATTTCTTGTACATTATTTTATTATATGTATTTTCCTTTGAGATTCATAAAAATTAATTTATTTTATCATTTTTAGGGTTCTAAATTTATATTTTAAAAAACATGAACATTAATACTAAATTTGAACCATTTTAAGATACAATTTATTCTTAAATTTCATTCATATATTTTCATAATTGAATACATAATTAATGGGGGATAAGGTATATCATGTAATTTGTTTTTTAAAATTTAATTTATAATTTTTCTAAATATTTTTAGATTTTTTTTATTTCATATGTATAAAATTATTAATTCAATTATATATATTATATTTATATTTATATATATATATAATATTTTCATTACATACAATGTTATAATAATAATTAAATTCAGATTATATATTATTCTATCCAAATTTTATAACATATTCATATATATGATTAACATAAATATATACATTGACATAAAATTATATTACATTGGTATATAATTATTTAATATGTAAATTATTTGTTATCCATTTTGTATTTCAATTCAAATTTATATTTACTAGAATACAGATATCTATTTTATTTGTTATTAAATTTGTATATATATTTATCAATTAGATATGAATTTATTTTTTATACAATTAACTAAATATATATGTATTATTATCTGCTTATTTATTTTATAATTGTACCTAATTATTTTTTACATAATTAGAATAACACTAATTTATTATTATGTAGTATATATTAAATTGTACAATATTTATTTGTAATATATTAGATATATTTGTTTAGATATTTATTTAATTACCTTATCATTTATACATGAGATTTAATAGAGGCATGATCACAATGTAGCAATGATGGTCCACACACCCTTACCATTAACACCCACAATAGTAACACTACAACTCCTTTCATGTCATTGATGCTTATAATGAAAATCCCTTGACTACATTGTAGATTCAAGTAGTGTTATAATATGTTCATGTGTAGAATTATGCTACCATATTCTACATAAAATCTTATACACAGATTCCCTATTTTTAGTAACATGGATCCACCATAAACTAAAGTAGTATGTTCAGGGTCAAATAATAAAACTACAAATAAGTGAAGAAACAATTGTATACTTTATAAAAACTTCTAGAACACATTAATAAATCATCACTTTATGAACTCTATAAAATTTCTAATGAGGACATTTTTTGGTATTTTTTTTCATTAATAATGGGAGAAATTTATCAGTTCCATTTAAATGTTGATAAAATGAGACCTTTGTCAATGTTATTTTATTGAAAATAATGTATTACCTTTATGTGTGATTATTTTAGCACTAATAAAGAGTATATTTTATAAGATAATTTATAAACACTTATTAATATATACTTGAATGTAATTTTTATAAGAAAAAATATTTTATTATATCCAGAATATCTAATTCCCTTAGTGTTTTTGATGTGTATATGTTTCCAAATAGTTCACATAATCATTTTCCATTTTCATTTATATTTTAATTTACTAAAAAAAATATTTTTTCTAATCTTTTATGTATCCTTACATGAACCCCCTTCCTCATGTAGGGTAAGTTCAATTACCTCATATAGATATTATATCTCTTATATGGGTGGTCTCACAAATAAGTAGTTTGATCATTGTATAATGGTATGAGATATTTGTTAACCCCTATGTAAAGGAATTTTAATTCTTAAGAAAAGGTAAGTACCACCATCCTTATTCATGTAAGGTTCATATATTTCATCATGTGAAGGTACTTCATATTTTTTGAAGCATGCATAAGGGTTCGTTTGAGTATTCATATGGTTCCGAAGGGTAATTATGTGTTTATTAATCTCTCTTTGGGTTCTTATCTAGGCTATATAAAGGTCAAGTGAGATTTTCAAACCCTAAATAATGGTAAAAAACTTAAGGGTAAAACCTTATTCCCCTTACACATCACATATTTATTGTGTAAGGGTAGATTATTGTGTAAAACCATTTTTTTATTTCTCTTTTTTCATGTGATGTTTTTATTGAAATTAAGGATAATTAATAATGGAAGCCAGTTGGTTTTAATAAATTTTGTGATTTCAATGAAATATTTTGAAACCCATTAATTTTTAGAGTTCTGAATGGGTTATGTTGTTAATTAATTAAAAATTTTAAAATTCAATTTTGAATTAAATGGTAATTTTTTGAGACTCTTAAGAGAACTCGATGAATTATTTTTTATTTCATAAAATAATAGTTATCCATATTATTATTTTACCTTTCATTCTGTTGAATTTCAGTGATACAAAATCAGATTATTCTAGTTTTTTTGGTCTTATACAAATTATATAAGGCTTCTCATTATTCTATACATATTTCAATCTCTTATCTCTCTCTCTATCACTCATGTTTTTGAAGATCCTTATAAGAGTTTGGGGATTCATGTTATTTGATTATTTTTCATGCTTATTTGATATTTGTGTTATTTTTTACATTTTTTGTGGAAATTAAGAGTTAGAATAAAAGATATAATTAATTTAAATTGATGAAATAAAATGGTGATGTGAGATATCACATGTGATTTACATATTTTCATTATATTTTTTTCATTGATTACATAGCTGATCTTGTTGGATATGAATTTCTGTCTTTATTAAATGTATTTTTATTTTCTGAAATAAAATTGTGGGAATCAACACCCATTTAAATTGTAATTTCCTTGTAACAGTAATTGAACTATAAGTTTGAAAATATGGTTTTTTATTGTTTTCCCTTTACTTGTAATGACGTTTTATGTGATGGTATATGTAATTGATAGAATTATATGTTTTTTGTTATTGAATATATTGGATTTTAGGTATCTGGTAATTGTGTGATATGTGTTTGTTTGTTTATTGGGGTTGTGGTTGTAATGTGTGATATGGGATCATGGTTTTTATTTGGGAATGTTTGACTGAAGTATTTTTTATTTTGGTAGTTTCATGGAAATCATGTGATGCTTTAAAAGTGGTGATCTATAATTAAATTAACATGGGTGTGGATAAATGGTTTGGTGATGAAATTAAAGATGTAGTAATTGAGATAATTATGACTATTTTGTATATATACATATTATAAATTTAGGTGTAAATAGATGGTAATTAATTTTGATAAATGTGAAATATTAAATTTATGTGTGGTTTTATGCTTGGTAAGCAGGACTGGATGCGTGGTCAGTAATATGTTGTCAATATTGATGCGTGATAGTGGTGATGCAAAGGTTGTGGTAATTTAGTGGTTTTGGTTTTGTGAACCCATACGCTTAGCTTTTGTATAATTAGTATATGTTATATTTTTTACTTGTGATTTTTATATACACCCATCTCAAGTATTGTTTTTACACTAACACCCAATGGTTTTGGGTTCTGGACATTTTTTCTAGAATTCTAGGATGGTGAGGAATATAGTTATCTACCCCTACCTCCTCACTATCATGTCTAGGAGAGGTTTTTATGCACTGGTTTCCATTTAATGCATATATAGTGTACTATAGGTGATGATTTATTATAGGATGAAGTGGTTCAGGGTGGGGGTCATTTATTATAGGAGGAGGGTAGGAGGCTTATTTACTTCATGTTCTTGATACCCTAGTATTCTATTTTATGGAACTGGTTATGGGATGATGAATTTTTTATGGGTAAAATATGTGGTAAGGTTAAATTAGGTTATGTTGTAGTAATTAAAAAAGTATGAGATTTGGGTTCTTCTCATTAGGGTTGGTCTGGACATGGTATTTGGTGGGTGGGTACATATGATATGTGAGTACCAGGATGTACAGAGTTGGGGTGTGGGACTAGAAAATATGTGGAGATTTTGTGTGAGGAACCTTTTCTCTACATTCTAGTTCTTATATTATTATAAATGGATTTATTATACATTAATTTATCCATATTAAGGCTGGAATCTAGTAAACTTTATTTGTACTTGATGATTTAGCTATATACTCAATAGGGACTTATTATTATCTTATCATATTTTCATGATATTCTGTGGGTATTAACCTAGTTACTATACTTTTTATTCTCATAATTTGTATATAAAAACAATTTTTAAGGTTCTTATGAGTCCTTTAGGAACATATATGGACACTACTATCTTGGGAATTAGAGTTTTTGGTTAGTTGTTGGCATAATATTTTCTTTCATAATTCATTTAGTGATATTCATTCATAATTTTATGACATGACATTCATTGTGGAATATGCTGGGTTTTTTATGTTTCCTTTTCTTATCATCTTATTTAGTCATTTATATCCTATCTCCCAATCATAATATCTGTATTTAGAGTAATTCATCCCTTACAGGTAACATTATTTATACCCACAGTGATAGTATCAAACTTATGGCCTAAAATAGTTTTGAATAATGGGCTATTATATATATTTCTTCATTATCATCCTAATATGGGTATATTTGGATTTATGGAGTTGTTATAGAGTGGTACTAATTGATTATGTTGATATATAAAATGGATCTAGGGGTTTTGGAAAAGCATGGACTACATGGGTTGGTCGATAAATAGTATCAAAAAAGCATGGTGTGGGATATATACTAGCAAGAACATAAGATTTTAGGACCTTTCATGATCTAATGAAAAGACTTAGATAACATTGAATGAGCATGTTAATTTATTTCACTTGGAAGTTAGAGACCTAAGTGATGTACACACAACATTCTTGTTTGAACATATGATTTAATGGGGTGAATTATAAAATTTAAATTGAATTAAATTAAATGAGAATAATAATCCATGCTAATTTTCTAAATGAAATCCTTAATTTTCTTTTAGTTAAGGCTCATAGATTTTACTAATGTGTGGTTTAAGATGGTGAGGTTCAATAGGATGGCCATGTTTTTCTTCAAAGGGTTGATCTAGAGGAAAATGAGCAGTGGAATAGGATTTTACATCAATTTTAGTGACACGATCTAGAAATTTATAAAGGAATCATATCTAATATGAGGGAAAAGAAATAGTTGGAGAAGATTGAAACCACTTTCACATTGAATCAGTCCTAAGAGAAGTATTGGGGGTTACTATAATTCAATTAGATAAGTTGTTTTGAGCATTAGTGGTATATATTATATTACATGGAGATATTAGAGGATGAAATTTGATAGATCAATTTCCAGAACGACTTCTTATTTGAATTCATCTTTTCAATAGTGAAGAAAGAAAAAATGAGTTATCTACTTAACCTTCCTTAGGGGATCACAGTTTTATGAGATATTGGGATAAGGTATAATGAGAGATTAATTTTTTTATCAAAATTAATAGTAAAAATAGTAAATATTATTTATTGTGGTTAATATAAAAATGGGTTTTCCTGTGGGTTTAACTAAAAATATAAGTGTATTTTTTTTTAGAAAACTTATCCAAACCCAATTTTTCATCCACATTTAGACCTTATATATTTTTTTATTGATAATGGTATATTTTTTTATAATAAAAACATAGGTAATCATTTTTATTTTAAAAATAGTACAATTGTACCACTAACCTCACAAATAAACAGCCACCTATTATTTACTCATCACACTTCTAAAACCATTTAGTTCATCCAATATCAACTAAAATCACATACCTTCCTCCCTAATTCCATCATTCAATCCTAACTTTCATCATAAATACAACTTCGAAATCTTTTTTGGAAGTTAAAATATGTTCTTTGAAGAAGTGGTAGCTCCACTAACCGAGCATATTATAATATTTATTCCTCCTCCTATATTAATTATTATTAAAATATGATGATATAAGAACCTAATTATGTTCTATAATATGGATTTTTATGTCAGTGGATTGACATAAAACCCTCTCTTCTTCCCCAAATTGGATAAGATATCTTTATTCATGTCTATGGAAGGAAACTACCTTATAGACCAATGTCATTAATTTTCCATAACCTTCTCTCATGGAGGGATATAGTGATGGATTGGTTTTATTATAATAATTTTATGATATTATTATTCTATTAGAATTATTATATAAAATATAATTTCATTCTTTCTATTCTTTCAGAATATAATGACAACACTCGTGTGTACAAAAATCTATTATGGCTTGAAGCGATGTAATTTTTTACTTAATTACAAGAATGGTATTAAGGATGTTATTAATTAAAATATGTTATATATATGAAATAAAAAATCTTTTTTAATAGTAATAAATTATTTACATTTATTATATTTTATTCATTGAGAAAATGGAAGTAACATTCACACATACGCACGACCTACCATCTCTATGAATGCTGTATTTATTTTTCTGTTTCTAAAACATATGGATTTTTATGAAACATATTAAATGAATACATATGATACTTGTATTATGGTTTGTTTTCTAGAGATTATTTAACCATGATCAAAGTAATTGGACAAAAAATAAAAAAAAATCAAAACATACATGGAAAACATGAAGTTATTACCTAAAACATGACATTAAAGTGGAATTGTTAATAATGGGATAACCAAATTTCATAATAATAGATTATAAGGTATGAATTATATACATATGGTTCATTAATATTTTTATATCGATGCAACGTCCCTGCCCGGCTTACCATCAAATCGGTGGCCGGACCAGTGGTTTACATGGCCTCAAACGCATCTCCATGTACGCCAGAGGATGCTGACTAACAGCGAGGGTCTCAGGAGGTGATAGTGGGGAGACTCTACACTCATATCATAGTAACACAATAGTATTATCAGAGTAAATAATATTTAATACCAGAAGCAGTAAAAAATGGAATGGTTGAAGTAAAGACAGGTCGTATCCATTTTATAAAAGGCGGGAAAGACCAGTTTACAATGCATGCATATTCAGATGATGATATAGTTATGAAATCAGGAATCAATGCAACATGGTTTATAAACAATTAAAAATTAAAGGGCATCATGGCCCGACGACGATCCCCTAAGCATCCCAAGCTCCCTCTTGGTCCATTGCTCTTAACTCCTTAGGTACAAACAACACAACACACAACCTAGGTCCTGCAAACAAGAAGGTCTACCTGGGTAACCCATTGCAATGGCAACCCATGTAGGGTGTGAGATATAAATCTCATTAGGCCAGCACCGCTGGTGTCTAACCCAATCTAGACATTGTATAATAATTAACCATTGAGCAGGTATGGAGAAATAAGTAAGCAGAATTACATATGTAAATAACACTCGTCCATGTTCCCAAGGAGCACCTGACGATTATACCAGCTTTGGCTCATTGCTGGTAAAGTAACCTGAACATGTCACCATACATATATTTAAAAACATTTAGATCATATACGGTGTGGGGTAAGAATGCCTCCCAACCATTAATCGATATTAGCGGGCACGAGGTAAAAATTCCTCTCATCCCTATAAGTCAACTCGTAAGGGGTAAGAATGCCTCCCTTCCATCACATTCAATAAAACGGTATGGGGTATAACTACTTACCATATGTCACATTCATATTACTAGCATGGGTTATAACTAACTCCCATCAAGACATGCAATAATCAAAAGAAGTCAACTAGTAAGGGGTAAGAATGCCTCCCTTCTAGACATGTAATCATCAATATAAGTCAACTGGAAAGGGGTAAGAATGCCTCCCTTCCAGACATCTATTGTCACACTGGCATGGGGTATAATTGCCTCTCATCCAACCACATATCTGTTACTAGGTGGCCTCAACATACACTCACCTTCATTATCATTCATTATTTGGCATCGGTATTTGCGCACTCACAATACAAACATGTCTATAGCCTACTGCCTATGGCATTACCACATAATCTTTAAAAGGATCAAACCACATTCCCATAAGCTAATACATTCACGTTCATACTTAAGGTAGCCCATCTTAAGTATCTAAGAAAAGATATTCACATATTCATTTCACTAACATGAGACATGCTCATTACGTTATCCCAGGTCATGGTCGTACAACCCTAGTTTGTTCCTTCATAGTTTCACCATTCCATATTTAAAGAAAACTTTTATCATTATTTAACCCTTTGATACCCTCTAGAGGTAACAAGGAATTTATTCTTAAGTCATCCCACTATGGTTATCATCTTACTCAATTTTCCTAAACATGGAAAATTGACGCAAACACAAGCATCACATCCATTTCATTACCTTTGTCTCAATAAAGCATGTTCACATGCAAAGCATCAAAGATGCACCACAATAATCCAGAAGACAAGCACAAAAATTCAATCACTAATTTTATCTTGAAGACAACGCACCTCTAATCGAGGGGTTTTATGGTTAAATCGTTAGTTTAGTGATCAAACAACCCTTTTATCTTATCATGAATTTCACACTCTTTTCCTACCAGTGTTTAATCAAAACAAGATTGCAGAATTAAAATAATAAGGAATTGCAGTACTAAACTAATTAATACTTTTACATTAATTTAAAAGGGCATGGAGAGGTACCCTACCTTCAGGTGGATCCATCCGTACACTGAAGCTCTTGGCGCTTTCTAACTAAGAGATGATGATGCTCCCCCATTATGCATACACAGGTGAGTCTCCTTGACTTTGGCAACTCAAGACCATGCCAAAAACTTCAACGAACTAACAGATAAATACAAGGAACCATAAAACACATAAAGGGGCCATTCTAAGCACTGTGAAAACAAAAACTTAACAAAAACCTCACCTCTAACCAAAGCTGGAAACCAAAACCACCTGAATCCACCTCTCCATTAGTGGCAGATGTCGAAACTCGAACCCAAGGGTCCTGAGATAACCTTTCTAAAACCCAAGAACGAAGGAAAAACAGAAATCAAGAAACCCCCAATACATAGGTTTCGACCGAATCTTACGGGTCAATGGAGAGGCCATAATCCGGCCGAAAAATAAGAGGATAGGGAAGGAGGGAACTTACCATGGAGGATCGGAGAAGAAACAATCAGAAAAATCCAAATATAACGGAGGAAAGAGGAGGCCATATGAGGAGGGCGTCGCGTGGCTTAAAAGGGAAGCCCCTCCCTGTGTGTCGTGCGGGTTGAGTGTGGGTGAGGGAGAGTGTTTAGATTTTAGGTTTTTATTTTATTATATTTTAAAATTAATCATAAACATTAAACAGACCGGCCCACATGGTTCGATCCTCACGGTTTTCCAAACCGTGCGCAAACTGTGCGGCACCCTCTGCCTAAGGGAGATCCCTCGCACGGGCTAGGAGCATGGTTTGGAAAACCGTGTGTAGCCCATGCGCAAGCCACTGCCCCCTTGAATAAGGCTGCATGTTTTACCTGCAATAGGCTGCATTGTTTGGTCAAATCGTGCGTAGCCCATTAACCTTCCTCTTCCTTATAAAAACCAACCTCTCTCTCAGGACTGAAGCTCTTGATACCTATCGAGACACTTGGGAGGCTTCACAGGCCATCGCCCAAGCCCAAAACCAAAAAAAAAACAAAGCGTTCCAACTCTAGGAATTCCGTTCCAAAGAGCTGCATTAAAAACAACCCATTAAATAATAGAAAAAGTTCCAATTCCTTTGGGTTTTAGTCCGCTTCAAAACGCGGGTCATTACAACCTTCCCACCTTAAAACTTCTCATCCCCAAGAAGAATTTGGGAACAACGTCCACATTACCCAACCCACAAGGGTTGTGAAGCTTAGTTCAACTGATCACGTTTCATTCATAGATGTCCAACACACCCTTAAGCATCCCTTAAACCCTACAGCACTTATGCCACCAAAACTCGAGCCAACACTCGTTTCCCAAACAAAACACGAAGATGGAACTTCCTGAGCCCATCTTAATTGGGACACAAAACCATTTTAGTCTCACTAAGAATCATGCCACATGTACTTCCCACCATAGATTTTTAACGTTAAGAAACCAAATCCAAACTACAGTACAGGACACCATTGGAATTAACTTTCAAATCACGCCCCAAGAGTTCCCATGATGCTCATAGCGTGATTTGAAACAGATCAAACGGTCAATTCCCCATAGACCTCAAGGCACATGTCGACTCGGTTGTTCATATCAGGCACCAGCTAACTCAAATTACACTCGCCAATACCTGACGACGTGCCAGAGAATGATATGTCAATGACCGCATACGTTAAACAAGAACCCCGAGTCTATCCTTCTCTAGCTGACTATTTACAAGAAAGATCATCCTAAATAGCCAACGTATTTCAAACAGAACCACAATGCCTTTATCTAAGGCACCTTACGTTTAGCACAAGCACGTTCACCGAATCATACACCCAACTTCCAATGAAGTTTCCAAGATCAAACCATACAAGAATCCCTAGCATCCCGTATGCAATGCTGAAAGAGAACCATCTGATCAAGCCCAATGGCTTTAAAGCATTAGCGCAGATAAGGCTGACGCTCTGTTAGTGCATCTAAGATGAAAGAAAGATAGGGGACATGCTCGTCAACAAATAGAATACACCAAGAGGATTGAAATGGACTCTAGCTAATCATACCAGACTACTAGAAGGATGAACAGTCGAACCTCAACTGGTCGATTTCAAGGATGGAACTCAGATTCACCTGCGGACACATTCACACATTTTAAACTTGCATGCCTCAAGGCATTCAAACACGACCAACCCATTTCCTAATGCATTCCAAGAAGAATCTATTCCACATGAAAGGACACATTTACCAGATTTTACGTGACGTGCTCCCAAACTTAGGAGTGTCCTAGTCACCGAAGGGATAGAAGATAAACTAGCCGAGAAAAAACGCGCTAGTACACAAACACTACAAATGATCACATGACGCTCCTCCACCACAATCACATCACCAATATAACGAAGAAGATCCAAAACAAGTAATCCAGCGTGTCAAAACACATGAGTCATTCGAAATCCTTCCCGAACATTGGGATGAAACAATTCATGAACGTCAGGCCACTCTACTGAGGAGATGACACAAAGCCGCAACGAAAGTCAAAACCCAAAGACTGCCCATCCCAACAAAGGTGTCATTAGAAAAACAAGAGTCCAACAAGGGACAATGGCACCAAAAAAACACCTCACATTAGAAAAACCATGATACAAGAAAGCAATTAAAATACTAAGGGTGCTACCAACCACGAGCTAGCCCCTTACGAAGATCAAACGTCAACCCTAACGACGGGTCATGCCAAACAAAGTTGCTAGGCTCAAAATCCAACAATTAAAACACCACTAAGGAGACAGTGCCCACGGGAATCACCTACGGTCCCATTCCAAAGCCACTCAAAGTGAAACTCAAAAATACCCCTTACACTAGAGTTTCAACGCACAACCAAAGTTTCTATTACCAAACCCTTAACCTTTTACCCCATTTAAACTCTAACCATTTAAAAACTTCAACCATGCATCAAGGAAACATATATTTTCACAAAAACATTCTTTTAAAAACATAAAACATTCAAAAAATTCTCATCTTTATCAATAAATTGAGAAAAACATGACCATTCAGACAAAAGGGTGACCTAAGAGGGTCCCATTTTATCCATCATGGGTTCTTCAAAAAGAAACCCCAAAGCAGTTACTCAATTACTTTTAAAATTCAAACACCCCAACCGAGTTATCTCATACAACACTTTCCAACTGACCTACTCGGGTCCAGTTGCACATTTAACATTTAGCCAAAACCATAAAAATTCGAAATGAGGCAACATTTTACATTTAATCATTTCACAATATAGCAAGAATTTAAATTTAACACAGGTTTCCATTTCCAAATTCATGAAGTGCCCATACACTTCATGGATTGAAAATTGACTCCCCTTTTTATCAAATCCAGATTTTAACTCAGAATTTTACATGCTCACATACAACATCCCAAGTATATGGGTGGCCATTTACCAACCTATAAAGTGACCATACAATTTATAAATTTGAATTTGGATCCCCTTTTTAATAAAAATAAATTTACTTTATCATTTTAAATTTAGCATACTTTTACAGTTGTTTGAATACACGGGTTACCTTTTCCCAGTTATAAGGAACCCATACACCTTATAACAAAAAAATAGCTCCCGTCGTATTTGCAACCAACAGATTCAACTCATGCCATCAATTACATATATAAAACAGAGCATGTCACTATAAGCAGCTAACACCGAGGCATGTTATAACACATAGGCATGGCATATAATAACTTTAGCATATTATACAGGAAAGATAAGATGCAACTACATGGCATGGAACATGCATGACATGTTAATTCCCATGTGCCTAATATGATGCATGGAATGCATCTTTCTTTCCATATCAGGCCAAGGAAAAAATTCAAGGAATTTCATTAACCATAAGTAGTAGAAAATACAACAGTCACTCAAGGTGAGATAATATCAACTGTAATAGCACACAACATGAACAACAATTCCCAACCCTGGCCACCTGGTCATTTACCGTACGTGGGGTGATCTGTCCCAAGCATGACTATTAGCCACGCGCCTACACATTCTTGATCTCCTGTCTATCAACCAAAAATAATAAGACAAAAATAAAAGAAACTCCTCTGATACCACTTTGTAATGTCCCAGCTTGGCATACCATCAAACCGGAGGCCAGACCGGTGGGTCACATGGCCTCAAGCGTGTCTCCTCGTACGCCAGAGGCTGCCGACTAGCAGCGAGGGTCTCAGGAGGTGATAGTGGGGAGACTATACCCTCATATTAGAGTAATGAAACATTATTATCATTGTAAATAATATTCAATATTATAAGTAGTAAACAATTGAAATGCAGAAGCAAAAGGTAGGTAATAACAATTTTATAAATGGAGGAAAACGCCAGTTTACAATGCATGCATGTACAAATGACGATACACTTATGAAAGCAGGAATCATTATAGCATGCTTTACTAATAATACAAAATGAAAGGGCAGCAATGCGCGATAGTGATCCCCTGAGCATCCCAAGCTCCCGCTTAGTCCTTTGCTTCTAACTCCTCAGGTAAAAACAACCCAGCACACAACCTAGGTCCTGTAAGCAAGAAGGTCTACTCGGGTACCATAGTGCAATGGCGGCCCGGGTAGGGTGTGAGATATAAATCTCAGTAGGCCGGAACCACCAGTGTCTAACCCAATCAATATAGTGTATAATAATTAACTAGTGAGAAGGTATGGAGAAATAAGTAAGCAGAATTACATAAGTAAATAACACCCATCCAGGTTCCCAAGGGACACCTGATGGTTATACCAGCTTCGACTCATTGTCAGTAAAGTATCCTAAACATGTCACCATACATATATATAAAAGCATTTTGATCATAGATGGCATGGGGTAATAATGTCTCCCACCCATTAATCGAGATTAGTAGGCATAAGGTAAGAATGCCTCTCGTCCCTATAAGTCAACTGGAAAGGGGTAAGATTGCCTCCCTTCCAACACATTCATTCAACCGATATGGGGTATAACTGCTTCCCATCTGTCACATTCATAATACTGGAATGTGGTATAACAACCAATCATCCAGACATGTAACCATCAACATAAGTCAACTGGAAAGGGGTAAGAATGCCTCCCTTTTAGACATGCAATCATCAACAGAAGTCAACTGGCAAGGGGTAAGAATGAATCCCTTCTAGACATGTATTGTCACACTGGAATGGGTTATAACTTCCTCCCATCCAACCACGTATCTGTCCCTATGTGGCCTCAATATACACTCACCTTTATTATCATTCATTATGTCGCATCGATATGTGAGAACTCACAATACAAACATATCTATAGCATACTGCTTATTGCATTACCTCATAAGCATTCAAATAATCATACCACATACACATTAGAGACTACATTCACATTCATACTTAAGGCAGCCCATCTTATGTGTCTAAAACAATATATTCATATATTCATTTCACTAACATGAGTAATTTTCATTATGTTATCCCAGGGCGTGGTCATACCACCCTAGTATGTTCCTTTCTAGATCCACCATTCCATCTTTAAAGGATATGTTTATCATTATTTAACCCTTTGATACCCTCTAGAGGTAATAAGTCATTTAGTCTTAATTAATCCCACTATGGTTATCATCTTAATCAATTATCCTAAACAAGGAAAATTGACCCAAACACAAGCATCACAACCATTTCAGTCCCTTTAACTCAACAAAGCAAGTTCACAAACAAAGCATCAAAGAGGCACCACAACAATCCAACAGACAAGCATAAAAAGTCTATCACTACTTTTTTTCTTGAAGGAAGCACACCTCTAATCGAGGAGTTTTGTTATTAAATTTTTAGTTTAGTGATCAAGAAACCCCTTTATCTTATCCTACATTTCACTCTCTTTTCTAGGTAGCGTTTAATCAAAACAAGATTTCCGAATTAAAATACTAAGGCATTGCATTACTAAACTAATTCATAATTTTAAATTAATTTAAAACGGTAAGGAGAGGGACCCTACCTCCAGGTGGATCCATCCGTCCACTTCGGCTCTTGGTGATTTCTAACTAAGAGTCACTGCTGGTCCCCCACTAGGACTATGAAAGAAAGTCACATTGACATTGTCGAGTCGAGACAATGCCAAAACCTTCAACGCACTAAAAGATAAATATAAGGACCTTAAAACCCTTAAATGGACCATTCTAGGTGCTGTGAAAACAAAAGCATAACAAAATACTCACCTCGAACCAAATCCGGCAACTGAAACTGCCCGAATACGCCACTCCTTCGGAGTCGGATGTCGAAACTCGAACCCAAGGGTCCCGAGACAACCTTAATACAACCCTAGAATGAAAGAAATACATAAATCAAGAAACCCACAATACCTAGGGTTCGGCCGAATACCGTGGGTCAACGAAGAAGCCAAATCCGGCCGGAAAACAAGATGAGACGAAAGGAGGGAAGTTACCACAGATGATCAGAGAAGAAACCAAGAGAAAAATTAGAAGAAAACGGAGGAAGGAGGAGGCTGTAGGAGGAGGGCATCACGCGACTCAAATTGGTAGCCCCTCCCTTTGTGTCGTGCGGGTTCAGTGAGGGTGGGGAGAGTATTTAGATTTTAGTTTATTATTTTATTCTATTTTAAAATTAATCAAAAACATTAAACAGACCGGCCCACACAGTTTGATCCGCACGGTTTTCCAAACTGTGCGCAAACAATGCAAAAACCTCTACCTAAGGTAGATCCCATACACGGGCTAGGCACATGGTTTGGAAAACCATGTGCATCCCATGCACAAGCCACTGCCCCCTTGAATAAGGCCACATGGTTTACCTGTAATAGGAGGCATGGTTTGGTCAAACCATGTGCAGCCCATGTTCTTTCCTCTGCCTTTTAAAAACTACCCTCTCTCTCCAGACCGAAGCTCCCAAGACCTGTTGAGACACTAGGGAAGCTTCACGTGCCTTTGCCCACACCCAAAACCAAAACAACAAAGCATTCCAACTCTCGGAATTCCTTTCTGAATCTCGGTCTTAAAAACAACTCGTTTAGTAATCGAAAAAGGTCAAATTCTTTTGGGTTTTAGTTTGGTTCAAAATTCGGGTCATTAAAAATAAACATATATTTATTATATAAGAGGTTTTAATGGGTACAAATGTAGATGAGAAATTTGGGGAGGGATTTTTGTCTCAATTTTCCTTCTTTGAGATTTATGTTTTGTTATGAACTTATCTTATTTTAAAAGGTGTATAAACAACCTATATGAAATTCAATATCATGAATTTATTTATTTTCATGATATTGTTTTTACTTAATTGTATTCCTTAATTGGGATTACGATTAAATGTTAACAATGTGGTAAATTGTTTATGCATTAGTCTCATCATTTTTTGAGATTGGTCATGATTTTTTTCAGATGATGAAATATTATTATCTATCTATCTTGAAACTCATGACTGTTATTATCCTATATTTATGTCACTATAATAAATTCCCTCTTTAGATTCCACTCATTATTTACTAAGAGTTCAAAATAATATTTTTATGAAAAATCATCAATATTTACCTAATCAGTTAAAAAATCATTTTTCTTCCAAACCCATGTTTTGACGAAGTTTTTTCAAAACTGTTTTCTTACATTCTCAAAATTATTTATTAAGGAATATTTTGACCATGTTTTTTTGAATAATGGAATATCATTGTTGTCTTCTAAACAATTCTAGTTTGGATTTTTTTTAAAATTTGAACAGAATATTTGTCGTAATGATATGTCATGAACAAAATTATCCTCCATCTTAATTACGCATTGATTTGATTTTTTCTTTATAATATGTGTTGACTATTTTCAAAGAAATTTTTTAAAAATTCCTTTATGTTTTTATTTTTTTAATATTAAAGGATATTTTTCTGAAGAATTGTTTTAAATGATAAATAAAAATCATTTTCACTCAATGATTCATTAAATTGGTGATAAATATGCCTCACTTGGAATATGATCCTAGGATACCATTCTTATTCATTATATAAATGGTTTTTGTTTATTATGGAATGATTTTTATGAAACTCTTTTCTCTTCCACCTGTTACGCCTTGAGTAAATAATTTTGAAACCTCTTTTTTTCATCGGTTATACTATAATGAAATTATGAAATGTTAATGAAACCTATCTATTTTCCACATGTTACGATATGAGGAATATTCTATTATACCCATTTATATTCAAGGTTTAATTATTTAAGGAATGTTTTATGATCTAGTTGTATAAATAGGTATGAATTTCATTATGTGATTGGTGGGACTAATATCTCCCTTCAATAAATTGGGTAATGAATTATATCTTATGAGATAAAAAAGACTAGAATAGGGAGTAGACAAGGTTCAATAAGGTACTTATTAGGTTATAATGGCCTCCTAAGTGAACCTAGACTACTATAATGGTTTTGGGAGTGAACCAATTCCTCCATGATATCCTAGTGTGTGATCCTTCATTATTATGGATATGATTATTTTATTATTATATGTATTCTAAACTTTTATGTCATATACCAATATTATCCTCTAATGGATCATGTTCTTTTATTTCCTAATGATTTTTGTCTAACGAATATCCATTCATTATTCAATGACCCATCATTTTGATCTTGGACATTAAGGGTTTGTTTTTCATATTTTATTCTCTTGTAATCATATCATTACGCTCATGTTATACTTATATTTCGCCCTATTTTACCCTTACTAAGCATCTACCCTCACCCTTTCATATTTTTCCTTTACTCATGTTATAAAGAAATATAATATGTATGATATATATAATAAGGGTTTTTGTTATGAAGAATATAGTTAGAGATTATGTTGTTTACATATTAACTATTAGTTTACGATTCCATGTATCTAATGAAACTATAACTATATAATACTCATGCATGTGTAAGAATAATTTAATTATTTTTCATATAAAAATATGCAATATCTATGTATACAAATATTGGGTCACTATAGTTTGTAAAAGAATATTGGTTTAGATATCCATTGGAAACTATGATGAGAAAACATTTGTGAGATCCCTAATGATATGACTTAGGATATGTTTAAGGATTCATAAATTTATAAGAAAATATCCTGGTATTTTGGTAAAGGATAGGGCATGTGAATTTCGTGAAATTACATCCTTATTTGGATACTACAAGTGGATGTGGCTCTAGAAATGATTTACCATACTTCCGCAAAGGGAACATTTATATAAACTTGATCATCACCTTGTTCTTAAAAACATACATTTCATCGGACTTGGTTTGAAACTCCAGGTGGATATTCGTTATAAAATTATAAACTATTTATAATCCATCACACATGATTTAAATTGGCGATGACTATGAAATAGCAATGATAAAATTAAATATTAATTGATTAAAAAGAAGGTTTCATGATATAAAAATCCTATATGGGATTTTTTTGGATTATATGGTTCCCAAATATAATTATTATTTCTAGAAAAATAATTTTTTTTTTCAGTTTATGGGTGGAACCCAAATAAATAGTGTTAATTTTGAGTGTGATGGAAATGTAGTGATTTTCTTCCTGAGCAGCCAATCATTATAGAGGATGGAATGAAAAATGTTTTTTCTATGAATAGGAATCCTTATTAATAAATGAATCATGCCGAACATCCAAACAAAAAAAGGAGTGAAAAATGTTCTATTGATTCCATCATGAAATAAATTCCACCTTCAGTCAGTGAATATGCTAGTCTAATAGTTTCTATGAAATAGATCATTAGCACTACACTGGTATTTTTTTATCCAGTGTTCAAAAAATAAAAAATAATTTTTTTGCCTATCCGTTGGATGAATAAGTGAATCAATATTGTAACGTCATCAATCATACAAGGGAACATGAATAAATAGAATCTATCGATTTTGAAGATTTAAATAAATCATTTTTAAATATTTACTTTCTTTATTTTTAACATAAAATGATTGAGAAGGTGTTCTTGAGATAAATAGAGAGGATGATGAATCAATTGGTAGCTATGGGGAAAGTTTTATAAGCCCAGTAAGGTTTGATTTTTTTATTATAGTCCATCCTAAATGTTAGGATGATTAATTCATTAATAGATTAAAACAATGACTCCAAAGTGATTTTTAATAAAGATACTTAAGTAGATATGAAAAGATTGTTTAATGTTCTATCATGGTTCAAATAGAGGTTAGAGTTTCATATCAATCTCTTGGCTTTGATGAGAAGAAAAAAATGTAATTCAAAGGAAAAGCTAAAAACCATGCATAGAAGTAGATTGAAATTATTTTATTCTCAATGTATGGGAAGTAACATGGGTGAAATTTTATTAAGGGTGCTATTAAATGTTTTATCTGTTGAAGGAAAGTTATCATGGAATTTATTTCTAATTTTATGGGAAAACATATCTAATAATGAAAATTGAGTGAAAGATCTATAAAAGTCACCATCCACACTCTAGTTTTTCAAAAGTGAGGAGTATGGGAATTATACTAACCAGTGACAAAATATGAATGTTAATTCTGATGATTGATGTCAAAAACCTCTTAATGTGAAAAAGGTAAATATCATGTGATCACATTTTCTAATGATTCATGTGATAGAGACATGGTTAAGGGTACACCAATCATTCATTATGGGAAGAAATATGTTATTTAATGATGGATAAATACATTATTTATTGTCTATAGAACATTCTATGTGTATTAATAATCCAAAAAATAATTATATGTAGAATTGTAAGGTAAACCCCCTAATGATATGATAATCACATATTAGGTATATGACTCTTCTATGATTATTGTTTATAATAATGTTCTTTTGGAATATTTTTTCATCCTTAAAATTTTAGAATTTGATGTTATCATTGGTATGGATTGGATTTCTCTACATAAATCCCTCATAAATTTATGAGGAAGGGAATTCACGTTTGATATTACAAAAACTGACTTATGATCATCGATATGAGCGATCATAAATATAAACTTCTGATCAAAAACACATTCATTATAAGATAACTCATTCTTATTAAATAGGGAAAACTATCTTATATATTTGGGGAGAAACACAGCATCAATGATACACCTATTTTTCATGAATTTATTTATGTATGTTTATAAGAGTTACCTAGAATTACACAAAAAAGTGATGTTTAGTTCTCCAAAGAACTCATAATTAGTGCCACAGAAATTTCATTGATTTCATATAGAATATAAAAAATTGATTTAAAGGAATTGAAAATGAATCACCATGAGAAAATTTAAAAGGGATTCGGTCATCCAATTGTTTCACTGTGAGGGGGCCAAATTTTATCTATTAAAAATAAATATGGATTGATTCATCTGTATATTGATTATTGGGAGGTGAATAAGATCATGATCAAGAATAAGTATTATATTACCTATTTGATGACTTATATGATCAACTATGTGGAGAACAGTACTTTTCCAAAATTTAAAATCATTTATTATATCATAAATTGAAGATACTATATGAGGATATACCCACAAAAGAATTCCATACATGGTATGGACACTATGAATATATACTGATGTCATTCGTTCTTATCAATTCCCCCACTATTTCAAGGATCTAATTAATATATTCATTAGATATTAACTAGATGAGACTATGGTAGTCATTATAGATGATATTCGTATCCATTGAAAGTGAAAGTAAGAGTATTAATATATCTTGAGAATTTGACTAAAGACCCTAGTGATGGAGAAACGATATGAATTATTTTCAAACTGTTAATTTTTATCTAAAAAATGATTAATTTTTTGGTTGTATAATATCATTATTGAGTATATTTGTATGTCTATCAAAGTATAAGGCCATTGAGTTTCAGCCATGACCATAAAAATGACTGAGATCCATATTTTTCTATATTTAGATGGATATTATCAATGGTTTATAGGGATTTTATCACAATGATCTAATCTAATCACCGTGTTAAACCTAAAGGGAGTTAAGTTCCTCTTGATAGATATGTGTGATACATAATTAAAGGAAATGAAGAGAAGAATATTCAGTGAACCTTTTCATTCATTAAGCTATTGTGTAGAAAAGTTTTAAATCTATATTGATGCATCAAATAATTTATTGGTATTTGTTTTTATGTAGAATGACATGGATATATCTTATGCCTCATGATAATGGAACGTTTATCAGAAAATTTAAACAACTCATGATTTGGAGTTAGTTATTATAATTTTTACAATAAATTTATGGAGGAATTATCTTTATATGGAAAATTGTGATATATATATTGATAAAAAAAGTTAATAGTATATATTAAAAAAGTAGAGTTGAATGGCACGAGAGAATATGGTTAGAGAAAATTAAATATTATGGTTACTCAATACATTACCACCATGGGAACATGTAAATGGTCACTGCTTCCTTGTGTTTAAAGGATCATAATAGATTATCCATGATGAGGATCTTAAAATATCCAGTATTTCTATATTTTAAATGGATAGATCTAGCAATATTGAAGGAATGATAGAACTCTTATCTTGACCAACTAAATGTTCAACCACTGGTCAAAGGAAATATTACTAAGGTGCGTAAGGGATATGTATATATAAAAAATAAGGATATAAATATTATTAATCTTCACCTTGATCATGATGTAATGATTATTTTTCATAACCATGTATTTGTTTTATCAACACCAACATAGAAAAAGGAGTTGATAGAACAATCCCATAGTTGTTAATTATCTATTTATCATTTATATATAAATATTTATTGATATTTGATAGATTTTTTCTATTGGTATGGAAGGAAGAGAGTTATTTTACTCAATTTGTGGTTTGATTACATGTTAGGAAGAGATATGAAAGTCTAAGTTGATGTTATATACATTACATTTTCTAGAGTTGAAATAGGAAAACATCACCTTGTATTTTTTCATTGGACAAATAAAAACATCTAAAGGGAATAATAGTATACATGTTATAGTTTATCTCCTTGAAATGACATCACACATCATCATTATTATATAATATTACACTATTTATCATCTTTCCATAATATACAATAATTACGTGGTAAGGTTTGCTGGAGTACCACATTCTATTGTATATTATCAAGTTGTTTGGTTTACCTTGAACATATAGAAAAGTCTTTAACAAGATTTGGATACGGAGTTATGTTTTGGAAATTCATATTATCCTCAGGGAGATGTTCAATCAAATAGAATAATTCAAACCCTAATGTATATACTTATATCTTGGTCCATTAGTTTCAAAGTTCTTTTGTACCAACACCTTACTTAATTTAAGTTTCGATGTAAGAGTAACATTCATACAAGCATTTAAATAGATCCTTATCAAGACATCTATGGAAATATTTTAAGATATCCAAGTTCCTATAATGATTTTAAATATATAAATGTATAGGGACCAAGTATAGATAAATAATTGGAATAAATGGTTATATTCCTTCAGTCACACATAATGGAAGCTAAGAGTCAGCATAAATGTTATAATGAAAATCATAAACCTAATCTAGAATTTGGTGTTGGTTAGAATATATTTCTATGAATTTATCCATAAATGATAGTAATGATATTTGGAATTAAGGTAAAACCAATACATAGATATAATGATCCCTTTTAAATTATTTATTATATTGGGATGATAGCCTATCTATTTGTGCTTCCACCAAACCTCTCTCAAGTTCGTGATGTATTCCTTGTATATATCTAATAGAAATAAATAAATCATACTTCACAAGTTCTGAACTTAAATATAATACCACATGAGAATGATATTTCTAATGAGTAATAGTTAGTGTAGATTCTTCATTTGAGTGAGAATGTGTGGTGAAACAAGACCACTCACTGGGCCAATGTTTTGGGGTGAAATAACCATTTCGAATAAGCTATGTGGGAAACTAAGGTAATGATGAGGAAGACATAAAATCATTTATCTATATTATAGTGGTGAATTTCACTAGATAAATTCATTTTAATGGGATCATATGGAATCACTATGATTTTTATGAATTAGTAATTATTTCGAACTTAAATTTCATTTATATCTTGCTTTACACACAATACTAATTTTTATCAAACTATGATATATTATTTTTATTTTTATTTTTATTTAAAATCAAATGATATAACCTACATATTAAAAATAAATAAATATATAACAATAAATAATATATAAATATCATGTATAATAGTTTCTATAAATAAAACATATTCAGAAAAAATTACATATTTTTTAGAAAAGCCTATATGATTTGAAAATAATTTTTTCCCAAATTTTTATTTCTAAAAATAAAATTAATTTTATAAAATTTTAGATAATTATTTTTATAAAATAATATTCACTTTTTAAATAATCATTTCAAACATTACATAGGGTGATTTTTTGAGATTTTTCTAAAAAATGTATTTTTTGGTGAAAATTTATTATTACAAGTTTTTATTGATTTTTTTAATAATTGGAAAGAGTTATTTTTATTTTAAAATTAATATATGAGTAAAATTTCCCATATTATATATCACTTATTTCAATTTATTCCATTTTAATTATAACACCCCAACAATTCAGAAAGAGTACCTTTAATTTGATAGAGTGTATGACACAGAACACCTAACATAGAAATGAATATATCCTATCAAGAAGTTACAGAATATTTAATATTTTGAATAAATTTAATATAATATAATTTATTAAATGAATTATATGTTGATTTTCCTTCCAAAACACACAATAAAGACTTTCTTTGGTAGCTTGTGTCATACGCAAGAATGAGTTTCACTAATCAATAATATATTATTTAAATATTAGTATTTAATACAATACGATATAATCTATCTAAAATATTATATTTTATTAATATGATTATCGAAAATATGAAAATATATTATTTTTAAAAACTAATAGCTTTCCAATTAATTATACATAAATATAAAAACCAATTGAATGTAAAGGAAATGTTTTAAGCCCAAAAATGTGTTTTGTCCTAATAAATTAAATTAATTTATATTAGTGGGTGATAATAAATAAATAAATATATATATATATATATAATATTCAATAAAATAATTTTTTTTTCATAAAATAGATTTAGTATTCATAATTTAAGAATAAATCCAGTTTTACATTAAAAAACATTTATTTTTCTAAAAAGGAAATTTTAGAGCCTTTTAATGGATAACCTATTTTAAACCTTTTTTTTGAAATTTTATAAATTATATATTTAATAATAAACTTAAGATTTATATTTATACATTGAAATTATCTTAGGGTGAATTTCAAGTAATTTTATATGAAGTTTCATGTTTTATTGAATAGATAAAAATATCGATTTTTAATTAAAAAATAACTTTTCATCTCAATAACTTATAATGATAAATTATATTTTAAATTCTCTTTAAATTCATAATATATAACTTATATAGAAATTTAACCAAATTATGTCATTGGAATAAATTTCACATTGCAATTGGATATAAAAACTTTTCAATCTATTGAACATTTTCTCTTGAAAAACACACTTTGTTGTCTAGTCTTCGAGATTAATTTTATATAAATTTTTCCACTTATGTTATTCGAATTTGGAAAAATGTATTTCATATTTTAGATAGTAATAATTTAATATTTCTAAATCATTAACTTAGTTTTTTGCCTTAAATATTAGTTAATGTAATTCAAATTAATTATAATGATTGTGGTAAAATTAAGCTTAGCCGAGGATTACAGCTTAATCATAAAGGCTTAAATTACCTGTAAAGTTTTATAAAATCCATTTTATGTCTATATATATTACATATCCTCCATTTTATAAAATTTTTACAATTATTGGATCCACTTGACAGGGTAAAAATGTTAGTGGAATCCCATCTTTCAAAAATACTCAATAATACAACTGCACCTCCTTTGCAAAAAGTCACTCAACCCTCCCATTTATTAATAACTCTCAAGTCCATTTGATCATCCAACCATATCTCAAATAATCTACAAAAATATCTCCCATATTCCTTTAATCCTTACTCTTTTGCATCAATCCATCAATGAATTATTTTTAATATAATCCAAAAGTTGTTAGCCAAATAGGACGTAACTTTCTTCAATGATCTTATGTGTTTCATTTACTTCTCCACCATTAAATTATTTTTAAATAATGATTATATAATAAAATAGTTATATTAAATATTCTTATATGTTGTTATTATAATATTTATACTTATAATTTAACACACATCCTTCAAATGGAATACACAATCACTGTTTGTGTGTACGACGAAATACCACCTCGCAAACCGATGATACTCGTTCTTCCATTTACCACCATTAATGGTTGTAAATAATGATGTATTTATAGTTTATTTATGGTATATATATTATTTATTAAGTCTTTATTATTATTTAATTTTTTATATTGCACATAACTTTATTCTATCATCTTTGTGGGAACACGGTAACTTCGTTTGGGAACGTGTGAACCATCACCTCCTCAAAGAGATATGATTCATTCACACTATAAATATAATGTAATAAAGATGGATTTAATAAAAATATGTTAAATATATGAAATAAATATTATATTGTAATTATAATATAAATATATATATATATATATATATATTTCACATAATTTTTAAATACGATAATAAAATAGAAGTAGGGTTCAAGCGTATGTATGACTTATCATCTCTATGAACGATGAATTTCATTTCTTATGTCCAAATATTATGGATTATTATAAATAAATATATATTAAATATATATTAAAATTAAATCATGTTTTTCAATATTTATATGAAGAAACCATGATATTCCTAATAATAATGATAATAAAAAGTCAAAACACACTTGAAAAACTAGGCAATTCACTCCTAGAATAGTTAAAATAATGAATGGTTGTTAACAAACTGGTAATAAAATTTTATAATATGTTAGGATAAGAAATTATAATAATTATAATAATTATATTATATGTTAAGAAAATTTTTATATCCCTTATACATATTCTAAAGAGCATTCAACCAAAAAGTATCATAAGACAAGGTACTTCGTTTAATTTCCATTATTTGAGGTATACATTATTTTTCTACACCTATTTAAAAAATATGGTGAAAATAATATCTATACAACTTTAATTACATTATTAATTAATTATTCATGTTATTTTGAGTTTTAATTTTAATTATTTCTACTATGGTTATTTAGACTTAAAGTTACCAAGTTCTTAAGAAATTTCAGAACCCAATTCCTTTTCATTAGATTACATTACCTCCACATTGTCATTAATATGATATTATTATTTGAATAATTATATTTGAAATATATTTATTTATTTAAAATTTTTATATATGGATTTAGTGTTTATTTTTATAATCAATTAATTTCTAATTCAAACATTAACAATATCGATATTTCAAAGGTTTAATTTACTATTCCCTTTTAATCCTGACTTTTGCAGAATAATTTATATTAAAGGATATTATTTGATAATTGATAATAAACCCAAGAATTTTCATATTCTATGGTTATTAAATATATTTTTCAATTAATATTACCATTTACCACTCATTGGTAATTAATTTTTTTTTTAAAACTAAATTAAGGAAACCTGGCTTCATTTCCGTTTTTTATTGGAGAACATGTTTATTTTCAAAAAACCATATTTTAGAAAATGATTTTGATAAATTATTTTAACCTTTCAAAATATATTTATTAATTTAGTTTTAACACTTTTTTATTTCAATTTTTTTTCATATGGATCTTCTTATAAATTTTCAAACAAGTAAATTTTCTAACCTTTTTACCTTGAAAACGACATGTTCTTTTTACATTTTTAGATTGTATAGAATTACCCACCATCATTTCTTTAAGGAATAAATTCAATTTTAAATGGATATTTTTAAAATAATTTTTTAATTTATTTTCAAATAATAGGATTTTCAAAAACAAAATAATATTTTCCTCATGAATGTCTTCGAAAGATATTTTTATAGTAGTTCTATCAATTGAACACAAAAAACCCTTATCCTTATTACACATATGTTATTTTGTATTTATATCATCCATGTTCTTCCTCTAGAGAGTTTGTGATTGATTTGGACAAGAATAGTATTGGCATTGACTTACTCGATTCATTTGTGTAATCCCCTTGAAATATTTAATTTCTAGCAACAATTGAACATTGTATTTTCCCTATATATCCATTTCATTTATCAAGGGTATTATTATTACCTAAATTGTATTCCATTTATACATATGGTGTTTAATTTTAATTTTATTTGATATCTGGGGAAATTTTGATACATTTTTATCATTTACTCCATGCATATATTTGATAAGGCATATTTTTCATGAATTAAACATATTTCTAGATATATAAAGAAATATTTTGGCTAGTATAACATGGGTTGGGGACCATTTAATGTAATCCACTAGAAGCATTAATAATATCATTATTAAGGATTTGAATATATAATTTAAATAAATGAGGTTAAACCTAATGTTTATTAGATCAAGAATAGGTTTTCTTAATTTAGATATCCTAAAAATCATTATACATTTTTATCACAATGCCTTTTGTTAGTCACCCTAGTCTTCCTAGTTTTATTCAATTTTTAGAACCCGAATGAATCATGTAATTATTTTAAATGAAGATTACGGTGAAGGAATGAGTATTCAAATTGGATGTTGATATGGGATAAAGATATTATATTCATGCCTAATTTGTTTTCCTAAAATATGATTGAAAATATATACATTAACTAACACTTAGACTCACCAAAGAAGATAAATATAGAGTTTTCTAATAGATATTGTGGTGGGGACCATGGAGAAAAATGAGCTCAATTTACATCATGATGGAAATGTGGAAGGAGACGCCCTAGAAAGTGTCTCAATGGAATAGTGAAATGATTCTTGTGTGGGAAAGAATGATTTTCAAAATATTTTTCGAGACAAAATATAATGTATGATGTAATGAAATGAACCTCATTATATTGATCCATTGTTATTTGTTTTCCTTAAATGTGAGGAAACTAGGAATTAAATGAGTCATTTCCCAATTATAATGGATAAAATCTAGATCATGAATGGACCATTGTGGATATAAATGCATGAAATATTTATGTATTAGGTTTGTACTGAAATCCTTATATAAAAGCATGTTTATTTTTTAAATTAAAAAAAATCCATCATATTTCATTTGGAAATAATATTAATGTGGTTTTATAATAGGAAAAACTATATTCCAGGTGATAAACCATCATTTTCGGCAAGGCTTGGGACCTGATCCCATGTCTGTTGGATGATTTGTGTTTAAAGGCAACCACTAACCTAGGTATTGTCCAGGTTAATATATCATTTTTATATAAGGTTATTTAT
This sequence comes from Viscum album, assembly GCA_963277665.1. NCBI lineage: Eukaryota > Viridiplantae > Streptophyta > Magnoliopsida > Santalales > Viscaceae > Viscum > Viscum album. Next base: position 1,473,713,360 of record OY728152.1, on the reverse strand, counting down.
GTCACTATAAATAACCTTTACCAAGTATTTGTTCTCACCCTTATTATGTTTCCTTTCACAAAGAATACAATAATTTTACTTGGAATGATATTCAAGGGTATCTTATGTGGTAATAATGCTTTCCTTGAAATATAATAATTATTTTATAATTATTTTATTTATTTTTAATATAAAACTAATTTATGAATCTTTTTTACAAAGGCTACTAAACAGATTGATCTTTTAGATTTTATTCCATGTAATAATGCTAATGAAATGGTAGTAGACACTATCTCCAGGATTCTGTGGTATGGTAACTCCATTTGGTATAAAAATAATTTTAATAGAAACATTGGGAAATAGATTTTGGAAATACACAGACTGGATAACATAAACCTACGGAATAATTTTATGATAGTTAAAGAATAAATTCTTAAATTTTATGTTAGATAGATATTATGTGGTTCCCTAAAAATACTTTGCTATCTGGATACTTCAATTGGATGTGGTATGGTTACATATTTACCAAGGGTTAAATACTTAGAAGAGGTTCATCGGGCATGACTCAAGCATAAACTGGTACACGACAATGATCCTTTATGCCCACCTATTTTGACACAAAAGGGGGATATGCATAGGATTATTCACATTTTCTTTAAAACCAATTATGAAGGATTTGAATATATAATTTAAATAAATTATGTTAAACCTAATTTTTATTAGATCAAGAATAAGTTTTCTTAATTTAGATATCCTAAAAATAATTATACATTTTTATCACAATGCCTTTTGTTACTCACCCTATTCTTCCTAGTTTTATTCAATTGTTGGAACCCGAAGGAATCATGTAAACATTTTACATGATGTTTAATGTGGAAGAATGATTATCAAATTAGGATGTTGATATGGGTAAAAGATATTGTATTCATGCCTAATTAGTTTTCCTGAAATATGATTGATGACATATACATTAACTAACTCTTAGACTCAATAAAGAAGATAAAGATAGGGTTTATAATAGATTTTGTCGTGGATACCGTGGAGAAAAATGAGCTCAATTTACATCATGATGGAAATGTGGAAAGAGAAACCCTAGAAAGTGTCTCAATGGAAGAGTGAAACGATTCTTGTGTGGGAAAGAAGGATTTTCAAAATATTTTTCGAGAAAAAATAGAATGTACGATGTAATGAATTGAACCTTATTATATTGATCCATTTATAGTTTTTTTCCTTAAATTTATGGAAACTTGGAATTAACGAAGTCATTCCCCAATTATAATGGATAAACTCTAGATCATGAATGGACCATTGTGGATATAAATGGATCAAATATTTATTTATTAAGTTTGTACTGAAATCCTTATTTAAAAGGATATTTATTTTTTAAATTGAAAAAAATCCATCATAATTCTTTTGGAAATAATATTAATGTGGTTTTAAAATAGACAAACTATATTCGAGGTGATAACCCATTATTTTTAGCAAGGCTTGGGACTTGATCCCATGACTGATGGATGATTTGTGTTTAAAGGGAACCACTAACCTAGTTATTATCCTGGTTAATATATCTTTTTTAGATAAAAAAATTGATAAATAAAACATAATGTTCTAACACATTTAAATTTAATAGACTAATGTATTAACTATACTAGTTTTGGAAAATCTTTAGAGACAAATGTAAGGACTTGTATTATAGATCTTATAATACCAAAAAAACAAAATTGTAGTGCTTCATAAATAAAAGAATTTTATTTTCTCATATCCATTTTGTGGATTAAGGGATTATTTGAAATTTTATAAGTGTACAAAAGAGATGGATTTGTTTATATGAAATTGAAACATATAATGTATGTAACATCATTGTCTAATAAATAATTCCTCTACATTAAGAAAATGGTCTTAAATAAATATTATCATAATACCTTCATTTTTTATGAACTAATGGTCTTTGAAATCGTAATATATTTATGGATTTGAGGCCCTAAACATTAAATTAATCATAAAATAATTTTTTATCAATGCCCTCAGTCACACCCAATAATTATTTAACATTTTCGTCTAAGTCCTTATTATCAATTGACAATAATTCTATCTTTATTAGATTCTTATTTATTTGTTATTCAATGTGACCCTTGTACATCACATTTTCTCTTATTAAGAGGATATTTTATTCATTGTTTTCATGATGTGGTATGTAAAAAAAATTAATTTTCAAATATCAAAAACTATATTTCTATGATAAAAAATTGAATTGGGAGGATTAAATTTTTTTAAGGTGGGGAGACAGTAACACCCCTAAAATTCTAAGATAGTAACTTTTATTAAATAGCTTATATGACATGCAAGATCAATTGTATAATGAAATATATAATATTTAAAATTTCTGGTATATTTAATATTTAATATAAATTTATTATATTATATAGCCTTCAATGCATGAAATACTGAGTTTTCTTATATCATATGTAATAACAACTATCTTCTATAGCTTGTGTTCTAGGTAAGATCGAGTTATTTTAACAATAATATATTAATAAAATTTTATTTTTTAATATAATAGGATATAACCTAGAAATTAAATTAGTTTTTATTAATAGGATTAAATAACTTTTCAAAATATATGATTTATAAAAATTCATAGGTTACTAATTAATTAGAAATGAATATAAAAACCAATTGAATATAAATGAAATTTATTATGTTCATAAATGTTACTTATAATAATATATTTAATTAACTACTATAAGATAATGAAATTAGTTATATATATATATTATATTCAATAAAATATTTTTTTATCTATTATAATATATAGGCATAAGATAAGAATAAATCCAATTTTACAATTATAATTGTGTTTTTATGAAAAGAATATTTTACAAACATTTTATGGGGGGAAATTTTTTGAACTAAATTGTTGTAACATTTATAAATTTAAAATATAAAAACATTATTTTTAATATAAGAACATTAATATTATCTAAGGGTTAATTTTGTAATTATTCTGAGAATTTTTATTTTTAGAATGAAAAGTGAAAAATACTGAATTTTAATTGAAAACTGACTTTTCATATAAATAATTAATTTAATTAAATTAAATATTACAAATATTTTGAAGTAAAATTATATAAATTTTAAATTAATTTATTCAATTTATGTTATTTTAATAAATTTTTCATTGAAATTTTATATAAATAAATTTCATACTTTTTAACATTTTCACTATGAAAACCCAATTTGTTGTCACATATATAGAATTAAATTTAAATTAATTTCTTCCACATATGTGGTTTTAATTTGGAAAAATATATTCTATATTTGGAATAAGAATAATTTATAGTGTAATATATTTTAAAATTAATTTTTTACCATAAATATTAGTAAACGTCATTAAAATTAAGTACAACAATTAAGGAAATATTATGATTAAAAGGGATTAAACCTTAAACATAAGGGAAAAAGGACATATAAAATTTCCAAAATAAATTTTAGGGATATATACACTCTATACTCCCATGTGTTTAATTTAGACCATAATGGGATCTACCTCGCATGGGTAAAATGTGGGTGGAATTCGTTCTTTTAGAATTTGACAAGAATGCCACTCGACCTCCATTATAAAAAGACACTCACCCCTCCCATTTATTCAAACCACTCAAGAAATTGTTATCATCCTAAAACTACTCAAATAAGCTCACAAAACCTATAAACTCTTATTATAAACCTAAATTTGGGTATAAATCCAGTCAAGGAAGTATTTTCATAAAAACATAAATGAGTTACCTAAATAAGAGGTATTGTTCTTCAAAAATATCTTTTGATTCATTTACTTATACACCCCTTAAATTATTTTTAAATAATTATTCTATAATAACCTTGATATCATTAATATGATAATATTTCATTATTCTAGTATTTTTTAAAAAATAACAAACATCCATCCAATGGGATATGAAATCATCATTCATATATATAAAGGACTACCACCTTACAAACTAACATCATTCATTATTCTATTTACCACCATTAATGGATATAAATACTGTTGGATTCATAGTTTATATATGATACATATAGTATTTAAAATTCCATTTTGTCATCTTTAATATTTTTTTATATCACATAACTTTATGTTTTCTATTATTTGGGAATACGATAACATCATTCGGGAGCGTGCAAACTACTATCTCCTCAAAGCGATGTGATTTTTCACGCTATTCAAGGAAACTATTATGGTTATTTTTTTAAAAAATATGTGAAATATATGACATAAATACGATAATGTAATGATACTATACACAGACATATTTATATCAATTATTTTTTAAAAATGACAAAGAAATGGAAGTAGCATTCATGCATACGCACGTCTTATTATCTCAATGAATGGTATATTTAATTTCATATTTAAAAATATCATGGATTATTATAAATAAATATATAATTATTATATATTCTAATAAAATCTTGGTTTACCATATGGATATGGTGAAATCATGATATACAAAAGAAGAATTAAACTATCATGTCAAAACATAATAAAAACTAGGAAATTAACCCCTAGAAGAGTGAAAATAATGAATGATTGTTCACAAATGGGTAACATCATTTTATAAGAAGTTAATATGTGATTTTATAAAAAAATAATTATTTTTATATGTTATTAAAATTATTAAAACTATTATACTTGAGTTTAATGATCATTTTACAAAAATGAATCATAATGAAAGGGACTTCCTCTTAATTTACATTCTTTAAGGATTACATTATTGTTGTCCACCAAATTTCCTATCTATGTTGTACATACTACCACTATAACATGTAAGATCATGATTAATTCATTACTAATTTTATTTTCAATTTAAATTCTAATTATTTCATCTAATGGTAGTTATACTTAATGTTTCCAATTGGTAAAGAGATTTCATAACCCAATTACTTTTCATTGGGTTATATTAATTCCTCATTTTCATTAATATTCTATGTGTATGTGTATAATTACATTGAAAATATATTGATTTATGTAAATTTCCTATATTTTTATTAATATTTTATATACATAATCAACTAATTTGTTTAGTATCACTTTAATGTTATGGTCTTTTCAAGGGTTTACTTCATAATGTCATTTTAATCGGGATTGTTTGCACATGAATATTAATTAGAGGAAATTATCTCATCATTGTTTAATAAACCCTTAAATTTTATTATCCTATGGTTATTAATTAACTTTTTCATTTTATAATACCATTTCCCACTCATTCTCACATAATATGTTTTAGAAAATGTGTTTAAGAAACCCCAACTTCATTCCCCTCTTCAGTAGGAGAACCAATTTCCTTCTAAAAACCCTATTTTCAAAAAAGGTTTTCTAGAATGTTTTTATCCTTTCTAAAATGACTTATCAGATTATTTTTTAACAGTTATTTTCTTTTAATGACTTTTTAAATGGAATATTCTCATCTTCTTTTGAATGGTTCACTTTTCTTACCATTATACGTTACAAAAATAATTTTCATTTCACCCTGAATTTCCTGAATGGAGTTACCCACCTTTGTTTCATTGGGGTTTCCATTGAAAGTATAAAAGGTTATATTTTAAAAAAAATGTTTTTCATAAATTTATTTTCTATGAAAATTAATAATGAAACGGGTATTTTCCTCAATAACATTTTCGAAAGATATTTTTATAGTATGTTTACTAATTATTGAAAAAACCAAATATCTTTAATCAACGTGATATATTTTGTACTGATATCATCCTTATTCTACCTATTGATGATTTATTATTTATTTTTCCATGTTAGTATTTACATTCACTTCCTTGATTTTTTTTTTCATTCCCCATAAAATATACAATTTCTAGTGCCAATTGAACATTATATTTTCACCAAATATCCATATGATATATCAGGGATATGATTATCTCTAAAACTATATACCATTTTTACATATTAGGAATACATGGACAATTATTTGATATCTGGGATAATATTGATAAATCAATATCATTTACTCAATTTAGATATATGATCAGGAATAATGGTCATGAATTAAATCTATTACGTGATATTTGAGGAATTCTATAGGCATGTAAAAACCCATTTGGGGGTTATTTAATGTAATCCCCCCAATTCATTGGTAGTCTCATGAGATGAGATCAGTTTTGAAAAAATACCATTGGTTTTTCTAACAAAAAACCAAATAATTTTTTTTACAAATTGTTTGATTTTAGTATGTTAAACCATCTTATGAATGTTGTTGATGTTAAATGTATCATCTACTTGGGAATATTTTCATCCAATATTTAATAAATTCCTTCAGTTAGATTCATTTATTATTTTCCATCATAAATCTTCTTTGAAACTATCTATTCATGGATTTCATTCTTAGTTCATTGATTAAATGAAATGTATTTATGTTATTTTCCTTTTTATATTGATTATTCCTTACATAGTTATTGTAATGGTATAAGTTTCCAATTATTAACACACCATAATATTTGAAAACTCAAATTTTTTATTATATGTAATTATAGTTTTGTTATTTTCCTTTCCCCATTTTATACACTTTCTTGTTGGTTTATTGAATATATGGATTGTGTGTTTAGTTATTATCTTGTCATGTTGATTGTACTAATTGATTTATTATTTCATTGTTGTACATAAACCTTACTGAGAATTTGTGCTTAACATTATTTTGTTTCCATTTTAGAGGAATATAATATTTGTACTATGAGATATATTCAAGGATATTATAATTTGGATTAAATTTACCCTTGAAGGCAAAAAATTGTTATAATTAGTGTATTCAATTGTAATAAAAGGATCATGCATGTATATAGTTTACAAAAAATTCTAAATGAATTGGTATGTTGGGAGTTTATTCCTTATATAAATTCTAATTTAATGGTTTTATATAATTGACCTAGTATTTTGGTGTTGGGTACCTACATTAATCATTTTCATATTGAATTTGTTTATAAAAACTTCTTAATCCTTTGATAATTTTCTCTTTAGAAAACTAAATTCTCATCGCATCTGTGGGATTAATTTTAAATTTCATTTTTCCACTTATATGAATGGAATTTATAAAAATGGATTCTATATTTGGAATAATAATAATAATTTATATTATCAAAAAATTTAAACTAAATTTTTTACCATATTGAATAGTAAAAAAGTACAAAATATTTACAGTAGTTAAGGTAAAAATGGGTTTATGGTATTTGGTTCAACTAAAAATACATGGTTTAAAATGTTAAAAACATGTGAGGAACACATTTTAATATCTATATTTCAACCTTATATCTTCTATGATTGATAATCATCCATTCTGTATCCTTTTTGAAAGAGTAAAACATGGTTACACATTTCTCTTTTCTAAAAATTATTAGTGTTCCACTCACATCAATTATAAAAGTCAACCTCTTCTCCTCTTCTCTTCACACATACTAACCCATTTTGTTCAGAAAATCCCTATTAGAAAAATAAATCATTAATTACCTCCTCTTATTCTATAATATCTATTTTTCCATAAATATAACAAGGGAAGCCTTATGATGCAAACCAATTTTTTTGTCCAAAGAAGAGGTAACACCCCAAGTCAAGAAATTTTTTTTACTCATCAACCTCCTAAAACTGTTATTATAACATTATGATATAAAAATATCAGTATATTTCAAATACTTATTTGTTTTTATGTTAATATAATGACCTATAACCATTTCCCATTGCATTAAATGGGATACAAAATAATCATTTGTGTGTATGGAGGACTACCACCTCACAAAGAGATGATGTTTCCCATTAACCCTTTTTATAACTAGATATAATGATAAATTAAATGTTTATATATTATAATTATTATATTATAATAATTAAATAATTATTATATAATATATAACTTCATAATTTACAATTCTCTACAATAAAATAAAATTGCTCGTGCGTATAGTGGACTACCGCCTCAAAAATAGATATGATTAATTCGTTCTTTACATGGATGGTAATAAGGATACATTTAATAAAAATATGTCATAAATATGACAAAAAAATGATTCTATAATATTAATATATTATTCACCATTATTTCAATCAATACTTCTAGAAAATGGAAATTGAATTCATACGCACATCTGACCTAAAATTTCCATGAATGGTGGATTTAATTTTCTATTTCTAAATATTATATATTCTTGTAATAACATAAATGTTGAATATATATTATAATAATATAATTTTTATCATTTCAGATATTATGAACCTTTGATAAAATAATGAGGATCCAACATAAAAAATTAGAATATACATGAAAAACAAAGCAGTTATTGCCCGAAATGTGACATTAACATGTAATGGTTAATAAATGAGTAATAAATGGTGAAAAAAAATAATTTATGGTATGATATATATAGTTATTGTTATTTAATATATTTACAATAACCATATATTTATTGTATTTATTTTTGAACATTTATGAAAGAAATCAACAGTTAAGGTAACATATTTATATGTCAATTTTCTTTCCTTCATACATATGTTATGTTATTCACCCATCTCCTTTTGTGAGGTGTAATTATAGAAAATTTTTCATTAAATATAAATAATATATTTATTTCAATAATATTTTAAATTTAAATTATTCTTATTTCTTCATAGGGATTAAAATTTAATTTTATTGTAACGTCTGATGTTTTGGAAAATATTGAAATTCTATGGGAATTTCAGGTATTCTGTTTAGTGGAATGGATGGTGACTGAACCACGATTAAAATTTAAATATGACAATTTGAATTTTTAAATTTGTTTTTTATACTTTTTTTAAGGACCAATAGGTGCCTCTAGTGTTCTATTGAGTTTTAGAAGCATCTTACCCCAAAACCTCAAATATGAAGAAGGTCAACACGACTTCATTATTTGTTTGAAACTATGATTCACATAAAATGAAATTGTGAAAACAATTTAGAGGGGTTGTAGTGTAAAAAAATTTATAACCGTGTTCACTAGTATGCATGTTTGTGAGGTTTATTCTTGTTTCTTAATATATGGTAACATCGTGGTTTTCACATGGCTTCTCAAAACATACACATGAACTATATGAGCCTCTTTCTTAGATAGTGGCTCAAGGGAGATACATGGTTTTTCCAATATATAGTATAAACATGCCCCTCATTTTAAGGGTTGAAATCCCAATTTTTCTTCATATTTTAATCTTCCTCCCTAATTTCTTTTCCTCATATCCACATATATCAACCTATCCTGCTTGAGTTATCCATACTTCCTAGGTATAGATGGATTTGCCTCATCCGATGTTAGATTCATGAATATTTAGGTGCATTGGATTTCCCTCAGTGGGTTTATGTCTCCTATTTCTCCATTCATTGTATATCTTAGTGTCATTGATTCTATTGTGGTGTGATCTAATTCTCCAAATTTTCATGTTTTATCCATTTCTTTGATTCCTCTCAAACTAGATCAAATCGAGACTCAATATTTGATGTGTGGACCATTAATTCAATAATGTTGGTGTTTTATTTATTTCCATTTTAAGGTATCTCAATTATAAATGAATTCATTGGGTTTTTCATTGGTATTTATGTGTGAAACATCTTAAATGTATACTATAATTTGTATAACATATCACCCTAATTCTAGTATCTCTTGAGTATTTAATTAAAATTATTAATGGTTATGGATATCATGTTTAAACGACTCTTATAGGTGGGTTCTGTGAATGCATTAAATTAATCAAAATTGTAATAAAACCCAACTATGAGGTTAACTGTATTAAAAATCTCTATACTTGTTAATTAATTAAATTGTGGTTGTATGTGACCCTCCAATATAGTATACATTAGTGAAAAAACTATATTCTTAATGATTAAATCCTAATTCTTATGAAATGACCCTAATTTTTATAAATGGAATGTAATTTAACATGTAATAAATTATACAATTTCTTGTATAATGTTATCTTTCAAGGGCAGTCCATCTAGCTATAGTGAATTTATTTAAATCATAATATGTCTTAATAATGAAATGGAACACATGGTGAATCAAATAGAAATTTATTCAAATGACCTTATTTTAGTTCCCTTGTAATGGGATGTGGTCTATTTATGATCATGGCTCCTTCTGTACTTAAAACTTAATGTTTATATGAATCATGAATGTCATGAGTGATACATTATTTACTCTTTATAAAACACCATTCATGGGATCATAAGAAATTTACGCTATGTAATTCCATGAGAGATACATGGGTATCATTTTTGGAAATTATAATGATAGGATCAAAGGTGTCATTATTTTTAAATATGCGTAGCATAATGCTTGAAATTCCTTAGATGATCGCACCGGTCAGATTATCTACCTCATTATAAGTGATACCAATTTCCTAGGGGAGACCCGTGGATGGACTAAGTGTAAAGACAGATATACCATTCCATGATAGATAATGGGTCCCCTATGTGAGATAAAAAGGATAGACTTCTAGGTTTTTCTTATCTTCACACCATGCTAGGGGTGATTCTTTAGATCTATTTATTGATCTCCTTGGAATACATTTTATGAAATTGGGTTAATATGGTGTCCCTGAAGTGATACGTGATATTCCCTTTTGGATTTCCTTGGATGGTTTTACTATGTCTCTTATTAAATCATCACATTGAATTTTATGTTAAAAAAGAATTTTTTGTTGTTTTCTAGGTATAAGTACTCCATAAAAACACATTATGGGCCATTATACCCTCTTGATACTTATTTTATATTTACCCATTATTTCACCCATAACACAAATGTATAGGTTTAACTCATATTGGATGCAACTGTCTTGCGTCAAAGTATGTAATATCGGTTAGGTATCAATGAGGATCCCAAAACAGTATGTTTTTTATTTATTTATCTCCATTTATTATATTCCTGAACAACATACATTATATTCATGTAATCAATCATGATTTATACATTTTTTGTGGTGTCATATATTTTATATATCACACCCTACTCAGGTATCCATTGCACAAGGGTAGCTTAGTAGATCACAGGTTAACATATTCGTGGATTGTTTCTTTTATGGAGTATTGTACATTGGAGTTTGGAGCATAAGACTACTTTGGGGATCAAGATACACATGGAGTTATCCCTTGGAGATTCTTTTTCATTTACTTTATTTGTGTATTGTATTATTCCTCCTATTATAGTTTCCTTTTAATTTTGTATCAACACATAGACATGAATGTATGGTTATATTTGGAATTAGACACTTGATTTCTTATTATTATATTAGGATTCCCTTTTTTATATTTCTACCATTGTTTAGTGATTTATTTATTATCTATGGTACCTTTATTCTGCATTGGTCATGAGGGTATAATCTCTCCATCATCCCATCAATACACCCATTCTACTAGTCGGCTACCTTTTTCATATAGATGGTTATGAATAATGCCCTATTTTGGCTGGTTCAGCTAGTGGTTTTAAAGGAAATCAAGCAGGGATGTTACAAATTTGTATTGGAGGATTTTTATCCCTTTTTATTTTTGTTTTTGTCTAGTAGTTATAAGACTAGAAATGTTTCAATGCTTTGTAAATTTTCGTGTTTGGGTGTGATCAACCCACGAATGGAGAAAAAACCAAGTGGGAAAGGATGGGATTGTATTTGGTGTTTTTTGTTTCTATAATTCATTATGATTCTACCTCAAGTAGTTTTTTTACATTTTATTTATTAATGATTTATGATATTATAGTTTTACCCTACACCAATTAGGGAAAGTGTGTAGACATACAAGAATCAATATAGGCTCATAGACATTCATAATCCATGAGTATTCCGAGACATATAGTTTTCATTGAAAGCTTATTTGATATTTATTAATGTGCCTTGAACATTTGGTATGAGGCATTTTTTATGTTATGTTAGGTATTTTAGAAACATTATTAGTTTTAATCCTTGTTATGTATTTCGATTGTATTAATTTTTATGACATTATGTTTTATTTTATAGTATGGTTTCCTATATATAAAACTTATGTTATTTTATTGTAATAACTTTCTTGTTTATCTATATACCATTCGTGGGGGTTTCCCTAATTATGTAGTCGGATGTCAAGTTTTTTTTCTCATGATTTTATTCTAATTTAACATGTTCTCATTATTTATATCTTATTATAGCATGATTAGATATAATTTCATATCCAATTAGTTTTTAATGATTCAACATTAATCTAAATGGTTTTCCCTCACAAACTGATGGTGACATATTAACTATCCAATCAAGACATATTTGATATAGGATACATTTGTTGAATGGGATGAACATATTAATATCCATTAAATGGGATACAGTTTTAAATTTATAATGTGTATGGGCGATTTATAAACAGGAAAACAGTGACTCATATAATTGAAAAATTATATAGGATCATGATATAATTTAATACTGCTATAAATATAAATTACATTAAAATATGTACCTTAAATAAATTGCTTTCCAATGTAAAGTCTTGTACCTTTATTAATTAGAAAAGATGGCCAAACTTAATAAATTTATTAAAGCACAACTGGACCCATGTATGTAAGTTGGGGAATTTTTCCAATGGGATATCCCATTAAGTTTTGTTGAAGCTTCAAATTTTAAATCAACTTTTGTGGTTTATGGTCCCTAGTTGGTTATGGTCGGAACTGTTGTAGTTCACTATTCTTTTGATATGTCTAAATAACTAACCCCATTGAGGTATACTGTCACTATATAGGAATATTTATTTATGGTTTTTGTAGCTGCCTATATGGGTTCACATATAGACCTATGGTGGAATCTTACATGACCAATCTTCTCTTTAATTAATAAAATAACTTTTATCTTCTTCGTGGTGTACATATATGATGCATTAGTTAATTAAAATGCCTATTAAAAACTAAAGTGTCTACCCTTTATAGATTGGAGTTGAAATTTTCTTCACGTAATCAAAATTTTTGTCAATAATTATGGTAAAATAAAATATATAAAAATGGATTTATTTGATAATTTTTGAATTGTGAAAAATTCTATAAAATAAATAATGAATTAATGGAAATTTGATAGAACGTTCTTGTGTGCCTTATGGTGTTAACTAAACAAATTTTCTGAGTACATTTTACCTGATAAATGATATTTGATGTTTTATTGAGCCATGAAATTTTTAAATAACTAAATGAAAATTAAGTTAATTCCTTAAATTAAAACCTTAAGTGAAGTTATTATATTTAAAACTTGTGTAATGACATTTTAAACGTTTTTTGATTTTTTTCCATAGAATAATAATGAGAGTGTTTCCTATATTATTTTTCTAACATAAATCATATAACCTTAAGACTAGTGACATTATAGGGGTCACCTTCCATTGGATGGTCAATTATTTATGTTTTTATAAGGGGAAATCCCAAGATAGAGAGCACTCTTACAATATTGAAAACTTATAATATAATTGGGAACTGTTATGATGTGTGGTACTGTTTGGGTGTCATTTTTCCAATGTAGGACTCCTTAGTTTATAAAATGAAACTTTCTTTGCACTTGGGATTGTGATATATTTTTACCCCTCTTACAGGTGTGATTATTAAATAATACTCATATTAAGTGATCTAAGAATGCATAGGTCCAGGTGGAATTCATAGTATGTCATGATACCCCACTTACTCTTCTAATGAATGTCTTCAGTGGTCATCTGCAGGTTTTATAGTCATATGGGATGGTATGATTTTCGGATGAGGCATTTTTAGGATTCATCAGATACTGTAATTCATAGGTCTAACAATCCTATATATATTATCAAAGATGTGTCATTTTTTCAAGGAAACTCAGGGTTATTTTCATTGATACACATAGTGCTCGTTGAGTTTCTAAAATCATACATTGAAATATTTATGCTCATTAGTAGTCATTTAAATCATGAGTTGTTATTATTTGACCCATATTTATCTCTGAGTTGGAGTTACCTAGGAATTAAAGGAACTCAAAATCAAACCAATGCTCATGTTGATGTCATAAAAGGATTGGGTATTTGGAATACTAGTGAGTTTATTTGTCTCATATGTCTAATTATATGGCATTTAAAGAAATTATTTAAGACGAGTGTCATATATATATCAAGAGTAAATGTAGAATTATTCACTTATAAGTTTCTAGTATGTCTCTCTTTATGGTCTAATTCCAATTGAAGAGTATTGGCCATATCCATGAACTTGTGTTCAATGGTCGAGGGAGCATTTGTTGTAGGATTAGATTTATTTCTCAATAAAGAAATAATATAGAGCTTCTAAGGGGGGTAGCGTCATATAGAATATGTTGTAACACAAGAATTATCATGTGGAATGAATAAAAAAATATGGACCACTAATTAATGGTTAGTACTGATTTTTAATACCCATGAGGTCAGTAAGCTTATAATATATAGGTTCATTCATGCTTTCTCGACAATGATATGATTTCATTTTACCCAATCATAAAAAAGTTGATAGTATGGTTATACCCTTATTGTTTTTCTTGAGTGTTATTAGGATGTATCCTGTTGAAGAGGAATCATGATCGGTTAATGATGATACATCAATGGTATCAATAGTGATGTTTTAGAGGAAATCAGCCAGTGATGGTTCATCCATTTCTTTTGCTTCCTTGGATTATGGTTGGTTTGGAATGGTATAGAAAACTTCTCCTGTAGAAGCATCTTATGAATTCTGGATAAATCATTACACCCTCTTGGTGTACTCATAACTTAGTGAAGATCATATCCACTACCTTGACATCATCCAAAATACACTAGGAGATCATCGATTATATGCTGAGCTAAATTGTAAAACACATTTTTTACATCAATCAGTACACTCCATGGATATAGTGCTCTAGAAGTCTAAGGTTTCTTAGAGGAATGGTTATAAAGAAGTAATATATGTTTTATCATGTTCTAATTATTTGAATAGACTCATGGGAACCAGGATTTTACCATTTACTTGACTAAATTTGTGCCCAATCAGTGTTTTTATTAATTGAAATTGATTTATATACCAACATAACACATGTACACAATAGAGTATAGACTAACATGGATTACATGGACTCCATTTGACAATATTGAGTTTACCCAAACTTCATTTAGGCACAAAGGTGATATTTTAAAGGGTTACGATACTCTATTCATAGAAAAGTCAAACAACCATGTTCATGTTCAGGTATGATAAATTAAACAAAAGTTTGGGCTTGATACATCACCATAAGACAGAAAAAGGCTTTAGTGGACGTGTTCAATGTAAACATAAGGTTCCTTGAGAGAAGGTTTTGTTTTTTCATAGTTTGTACATCTTCCATATAAGATGATAATTTTTTTAATTGTCCGATGAATGTGGCTTAACATGTTCCCTCTCATTTTACTAAATTTTTTCTATGAGGAACCATTCATTAGACATCCTCAGGTTGAGGAAAGTATAGTTTTGGTTGGCCTGGTTTGTTTAAGAAAATTGAACTTATCATAAATAAATGAGGTTGATTGGGATTTGACCATCACTTTAAACTAGGGACCATACAGTATATTTCATTATAAAGGTAAATAGATTTTTTTGTAAACTTTTTATGGTGTAGATACTGTGACTTGGAATTGACCATTAAATCTTAGAACATATTGTGGGTAGTACCATAGTCTAGATGATAAAGAGATGACAACATGATTGTGTCTCAAGTTAGTTGGTATTCGGAAAATGTCATATCAATTATTTATTTCTAATTTAATTTTTTTATAATTTCTAAACAGTTAATATTTAATATGCTTAAGGAATGATCAGAATGTGCACAGGGAATTGGTAAATGAAACATGACTGTTGAACAAAACGTTTCATCTTGAGTAAGTCAGGTGGAATTTTCATTATTTTTTTTATAGTTTCTTAGGGATTAAAAGTTATATAGTGAAGAGGTTGTAATGTCACATGTTATATTATGTGTTGAAATTGTTATGGAAATTGAGTTTTTCATTTTGGTGTACGGTCAGATCATTGAACCAAGCTTCAGAATGTAATTATAATATTTGAAACCCATAAATAGTGTTGTTTTTACTCATTTATTAAGATTAGAGAGGTGTTTCAGGAGTTTCATTATTTATCAGGAGCCTCATACCCTAAAACCTCAAATTTGTTGAATGATGAAATTGGGCCATGATTTTTATAAAACCATGCGGCCCACTAGGTGATACTATTGGACATATTCAGAAGATTTGTGGGTTTCCCATGGTTTCTTCTAACAAATCATACTAGGCCACATAGAAATGTCGGTGTATCAGATTTCCTGATATAGCGGAAGTGCATGGTTTTTTCATAGTTTCCTAACCCTTGGGCATGAACCTGTTACCCACCTTCATGAAAAATGGATCCGGCATGGCTAGCGAAAAATTTATTCAAATGTGTATCAAAACCTTACACCTCATTGAAAGGGTTGAAATCCTCAATTTTACTCAACATTAATTTATTATTCCTCCCTCATTTATTTTCCTCACATCCCTACGTAGAAGAATATCCCTCTAGAGCTTCTCCTCTCCACTATGGTATAGAGGGATATCTCCAATCCAGCTCCAAAATCATGTTTTGTCACATGTGTTGAATATCCCTTAGTTTGTTTTCAACTCCACATTCCCCTTTATTCATTTATCTCAATGTTATATAATCATGGTGAATTCAATTTCTTCCTATTTTCTGGTTGTATATCAATTTCATTGATTCCTCTCATACCAGACAAAATCAAGCCTCGGTATTGGTTAAGTGGATAGTACATAGTATTTATTGGAGGGTTTATAGATTTTCCCTAAAGTCACACCATTATAAATTAAATCATTGTGCCATGTGATTGTATTTATATGAGAAACCTTATAAATGATATTTTTAATTTGTTGAACATAACACCCTATCTCTAGTTTTCCTTGTATATATTATTGGATATTTTAATGTTCATGTAATTCATGTTTAAACCATTAATAAAGGTGGGTTCCATAAATTTCTTGAATTAAACAATTATTTTCTAATGAAAACTCAATTTGAGGTGCAGTGTATTTATGAAATTTATACATGTTAGTTAATTGGAAAGTGGTTGGATTTTACATTCCACTATGTTATCCCATAGAGAAAAACTATATCCTACGTGGTTTTGAACTAATTTTTATGGAATGTGTTAGATATTTCTCAATGAAAAACATGGTATAATGGACTATCTAATAAAATTTCTCTTATATTTTTATCTTTAAGGGGATGACCACCTGGCCATAGTACATTTATTCAATTCATGGTACTCCGTAAAAATAGAAAGGACCACATGGTATGTCGGATGACATGTTATGGGTGTTTCCATATTTTACTTCCCATGTAATGGGTTATGGACGGTTTATGATCATGTAACCCTATGTATTCAATACATAATAATTAAAAAAGTTCACTAAATTTTTGAGATATACTTAGGATCCTCTTTACAAAATGCCTTGGATAGGGTCAATGGTAGTTGAAACTATGTTCTGACTTGAGCGATACATGGATTTACTTTTTTATAATACTAAGGATATAGGTTACTAGATTTGTAAATACACTAGGAGTGATACTTATAAATCCTTGGACATGCTGAAAGAGAAGATTCTATACCTTTTTATGAGTGATATTGGTTCCCTGAGGGAGACATTTAGATGCACTACATGGAAAGATGGTTATACCATTTCATGGGTGATACTATGTCCCTATTTGAGATAATTGGGACATACTCAAAGGATTTTATTTTCTTCACACCAAAACGAGAGTGATACTTGGGATCCTTTTATGGATCTCCTTGGTTCTACTTTTATGGTGTTGGGTATTTATAATGACCTTGGAGAAATAGTTGGGATTCCTTTACAAATGGAATTGGAATGGATTAGGGTTCCTATTATTGAATTCTAATGATAAATTTTATGTTAAAAACCAAAAATGCCTAGTTTTTATCTAGGGATTCATCTACCAAGACAAATAACATTATTGGGCTTGGTGAACTCTGGATTCAAATTTTATAATGACCCATTCGTATAACCCATTACACATATGTACATGGTGACCCTATTTTTGACACATCCCACTTAGGCTGAAGTAGGTAGTATTGTTAGGGTATCTATGAGGATCCTATGTTGTTATGTTTAATTTTTTTATTTGTCTCTATTTATTTTTTAGCTACACTGTATACCTAATATTCAAATACTGGATCATTATATAGACAGCATTGGTACTTGACTACTGAGTATATTCCACACCATTATTGGGCTTCTATTACACTTGGGTAACAAATAAGATCTTATTTTCTCTGGTCAATAAATTATTTTTTATGTTATAAATTATACATGGGGCTTAAGAGAACAGGATTAGGATCGGGCATAAGATTCATATGGTTTTATCCCATGCGGCATATTATTCATTTCCTTTAGGTATGTATTTGATTGTTCCAACTCCTATTATTTATATATTATTTTGTAGCATCAAATTGGATTACATAAATGGTTTTACATGGAATTGGATACTGTATAAATTATTGTAATCTTATACATCCCTTATTTTATACGGCTTTTGTTGTTGTTGATTTATTTATTATCTTTTGTACTATCGTGCTACTCTTATCTTGAGGGCATAGTATACCAAATGTACCATAGTTGTAACCACAATGCTAGTAAGAAAACTCTATCATATGGGTAGGCATGCTTATGTCCATTTGATGACTAGTTCGGCTACTTGTTTTATATTTAGTTTCACTAGTTAATTACAGTTAGAAAATTGGTAATGATTTTATGTTAAAATATCATCATTTATTGGTATTATTTATAATTATGATTCCCATAGTGAAATATTCTATAATATCACTCAAAAAATTCCTGAATTTTTATTTCCTCTATTTATTTCGTTATATCACATGGTATCCCTTCATTATACAGTGTTTATGCTGTCAAGAGTTCAAAATAATGTTTTTATGGAAAATAATCTTTATTTATCAATATAATTAAAAACGCATTTTTCATCCAATTTTTTTCTAACAATGTTTCCTATTTTTTTTAATTTTCTAAATTATTTATTAACGGAATTCTTACACATTTTTTTTTTTTTACAAAATGTTTTTAATGCAGTCTTTATACCAATTATAAAACAACAGATGTTTGGATTTTATCAAAATTTTTAATTTAATATTCGTTTCAATGTGTATAAAATGAGTGGAATTAACTACTATCAAGACCACTCATTTCATTGAATTTTCTATTAAAATCATCCAAGGATATTTTCAAATAAGTGGGTTTTGAAAATTTATTTTGTTTTGAATACTGTTTCTCAAATTGGAATGTATATTTTCCCCATTATATTTTTTATATGGTCATTAAAAATCAATTTCCATCTATGATGACATCTGTTGATGTTACATATGATTTACTGGGGATATTATCAAAGGATACAATAATTTTTCATTCGCTGAATGGATTTTTTATGAATTCATAATGTTTATGAAACATGTTTCTCTTTCATATGTTAAACCATGTGAAAATTCTCAATAAAACCACTAGTTTTAATTCCATGTACTATTATAAAATAATTAAATTTTTATGAACCCTATATAATTTCTTTATGATATGTTCTGATAAAATTTTTATGAAACTTATTTCATGGTTTATGTTATGGTTAATTTTTTATGATCCTGGGACAGGAATACTTATTATTTTCATTTTGTTTTGAGTTTGACCTATATCTCGCTCCAATGCATGTGAAATTGAATTATATATCATGAAAAAATAGGACAAGATATGGTGGAGAACCTTGTTTAATAAAGATCATTTCCCACTATGATTGTCTTAAGAATGAACCTTTACTATTATGATTGTTTTGGGAGTGAACCCATTCAACCAAGATTACCTTGGTAGTGTGCCTTGACTACTATGTAAATGATTTTCTATGATTATTTATAAGACAAAATTATATATCTTATTCCACTGTTATTCTCTCATGGTTCATGTAATTTTATTTCCTAATGATTCATTTCTTTTGAACTGCAAATCTGTGTTCCATGACTCAAGATTTAATATTTGATATGCTGGGAATAGTTTTTATATGTTATGATCATTTTCTCATAATTGTATGCTCATGTTATGCTTAAGTAGCTCCAATATTTACCCATACTGAGAATCTAAGACCACCCATTATTATTCATTCATTTCCAAAGTAATAATCAAATTTATTTTGTATGATATGTACAAGTAGTGTTATAGTTAGAAAACACATAGCTGGAGATCATTTAGTTCACATATGAACCAGATGATTATGTTTCTATGTCTAAAAAGGCACTACACCATTATGATCCCTATGCGTGTGTTTTTATAATATAATGATTATTCATATAAAAAGATGTAATATCTATGTATGAAAATTCAAGGATTATAGAGTAAACATCTAGGAAAAATGTCACATATCATATCCACTCAGATAGTTTCAGATTATAATCATACTCTTATAAAATATATAATGATAGTGGATAATAAAATAATATTTGATTAAGTTTTTTTATAACATAATTGAAGAATATATTAACACATTTTAAGTGTCTAATGGTTGTGACCATTCAGGATAACTTATGTAATCAACCCCCCAATATGGCTTCAACATCCTCACACTAAGAAAAAATCTCATAATAAAAGAGGATCTGGATTGTGTTCTACATTATAATAGATAAGATGAACTCCAAGATATATTTTTATCATATAAAATTAAGGTTTCTATTATATAACATCACAAATATATTGTTGGGATTTTAATTTTCATGGGTATAATATCAGCCCATTCATGGTGGTTCCATTTGAGGAAAACACATACCTCTGATGATTGGGGAAAATAATCACAAAAACAATCATGGGTAAAGGCTATAGAGAAACTTTTTATAGGGTGGAAAATAATTATTTATGTAGTTTTTTTTATTTTTTTTATTTTTTTTCATTTTAGTTTACATTCATATTTTTTGTAATTTTATATAAACACTCTCTAATTTCAATGATCTTATGTTAGATCACATAAGAACCTAGAATATCTTGATATAGAATGGGATAAGGCCCCACTATAGAAAAAAAGGTGGATAATCACTACACATTTCGAATGTTTCATTCCATTCTTTATTTATTCAAATTATTCTAACAAGTTTCAAAAAATAACTAATTATTTTATGCTACAACTAATAGTTTTTTTCATTATAAATATATTTTAGGCTCATTACTAGTGTATTTTTTATATTGTTATCAACGTGAATAGTTTTATTTAAATGTATAAGGTAAATTTTTCTTAGGATTAAAATTAATTACATGGGTTTTCTATCATATTTATTTGGAATATTTAAATGAAATAAGAGTGTATGAATTTATAAGATTTCATAATAAATTGGATAATTAAATGACAACTTAGGTGAGTGTATGAGTTTTTATATGAAAGAAAATTCTAACTATCAATTTACATATGGGAAATTATATTTTTAGTAAATTATATGTAATGAAATTACCTTTATGTTTTGAAATATGTTTGGGAATGTGAGTTTATAAGAATTTGTAAAAAATAGTGTGTTCAAAAATGAATCCTAGAAAAATAATTAAAAATATTTATGATTCAACTTTATATACTTATTCTATGACTTTACAAACACAAAAAATTCAATGGGTATCATTTATTGGAATTTATTAATTATATACAAGTTAAACTCAATCAAATTCTCTTTTTAGACTTTTGAGAAAATATGAGATTTAGGGGGGGGGGGGTTAGTGGGAACCAAAACAAAAAATAATCATCTAGAATGAGTTAACACCATAATGTACGTCTCCAAAAAATTAAAATAATCCTTAACACTTTGGAACCATGGACCTTTTTTTGCACTAATCAAGGTGAGAATTTTCCAATTTAGGATCTTCATAGATGAGTTCTATAATGTGAGTATCCACCTTTTCTTAGGTCCTCACATACTCTTACAAGTTGATCTAAACCTTATCTAATCCATGATATAGAATTTGATATTGGTTTTCCACCTAAGACAATTTTTTTAAAAGATTTTAATTTGGATGTTTATTTAAAAATCACATTGTTCTCTTAATATGAGACAAAATTTGTAAATTCATCTTCCATCATATCCTTAGTCCTTATGATAATGTAGGTTGATAATTAATGTTTGTTTTCTCTTTTTTAATCTATTTTTGCACTAAATGCACTCCCTATATGACCTTGTTCTTCAATATCCTCTTACACAAGCATTTGACCCACCTCCAGAGATGTAATACCCTATATAATTTATTTAGTTTGTTCTGTAATTTTTTGCACACTCTCATTGAAGTCCATTAATTTCTTATTTGATCATGTCATTATGGGTTTAGGTAGATAATAATTCTCATTAATAATTATATATTTCATATATTTATTCATTTATTAGATACCCTCATTGAGTGATACCATACTAACATCTGTCATTCATGATTGGTAAGGATATCTAACAAAAAATCCATCTTTGTATTATAGTGAAAATAGTGAGGTTGTTTGTCACGAACCGAATATGGTCACCACCATTAATGGCACAAAACTTGGCCTTTGTAAAGGTATTAAGGGAGTTACCTATCCACACAGGCTGGCACAAGTGGGCGGGTATCAAAAAATCTGGTTTGGGAATGATTTACCCGAGTATGAAAGCATAAAACATAAAAAAACAATCAATAATTAGAATCTGAAATTTTCATGCTAAAAATTTCTTAACAAAACAAGATCTGAATACATTTTTTTAAAGACACTACAAGTGGTCGAAATAAAAATAATGAAAATGGAAATACATCCCCATGGACTCCACACGACAAGAGGGTCATTACCCGCAAGCCTTCTCCACAACTCCGCCCCAGCAATGGGGACTAACACCCTAAATTGCCATCACCCTTATCCTTCCCTTTACCTGAGTCAAGAATAAGAAGGTATAATTACACCCAAGGGGTGTAATTAGGGTGTGAGACTAAGCCCAATAGGATACCACTAGATGATTCCAAAGAGCATGCAGTACAATGTGAACAAAACAACAAATTTTAATACAAAAGATAAAATAGTTTTAAAATTCCAAGAAATGCATCTTTCAATTGAAAATAGTTTTCAATGAACGAATTTTGTAATATTAACAAATTAAAATAAAAATGGTAGCTACTTTAATGTACTTCTAAGAACACCCAAGTATATGGCTAAATACCACAAATCCAATGAGAAACAAAATCGGGAACACCCCTAGGAATTAGGTTGTCTCGGGCCGTATGTACCTCGTACCTCAGTGTAAAGAAACCATAGAAAAATCGGTTCTCATGCACGAGCCTCTAGTAGGGAACATACGAAGAACTTGGTGGTCCCCAATCATCATCTATATAGTTTATTTAGAGTTGTCGTTATCCAAATGCTATGTGAAACAGGGACAAAACCCATCCGGTCCACTAGTCGTACTAGTACAAATCTGCCCCCACCGAGGTACCTGGGATTCCCCTTTTGTGCTCAAACAATTTAAGAAAGAAACACACTTCTTTTTCATATAAAATATCACTAAAGGTAACAAACAAACATTATAGTAGCTACACACATTTTATACCATTTAAAACACACAATAAAATATTTTGACTTTCTATAAAATAACCTCTCAAAATATCACATTGTTTTGCACGCAAAGCTCTTTAAAATATCCACTTCACACACTATTTGAACACTTTTAAGTCATAAAATCAAAATTTCAGTTCAATAAAGTTTAATGAAATCAAAAATTCTGTTATGGGGTAGCCTAATGTGAACCAAGAAGTTATATCTTTTAAAAACCACCATTTTCATACAACCATGGAACTTAAAGCCCATTTGCTTCTCAAACACCATTTAAACAAACATTCACAGCAACAACCAAAAAGAATAAACATTCAAAACATGATTTTCAGTCCTAATACAATTCAATAAAATCAACTAAGTAATTATAGGTCATCCCAAAATGAACCAATAAAAGATTTGTATGAAAAAACCCCAATTTCACCAAAAATTGGAACTAATAATTCATTTGCATAATAAATGAAACTAAAACCAATTTTTAAAGAAACATTCACATTGAATAAAAATTAAAATACAATTAACACAGCAATATAAGTCACAAAAATTTCATGCATGATGGAATCACCTACCAAAGTAGCAAAAACCCTTGAATCTCCGTTTGAAAATCATATCGCACCCCCGCCACACCAAGATAGACCTAGATCAAACCTATAACCACAAGATTTGTCCAAGAAAGCCCAAAGTTAAACCATAGGTTTGAAAACCTAGTTTCTAGACATTAGGAAACTCAATGATAAATGACGAAACCCTAAGAACAATGAATGAAACCCAATGTAATTTGAAAGAGGAAAGAAAAGGACTCATTTACATGAAGTATCTTGATGTAATCACTTAAAAACACTAGTAGCTAAAATTTAAAACAGCCAAAATTCAGATTTCGTTTAGAAAAGATTTATTAGGTCATTTAGGAACTGGAATGGAGGAACAATATTGAGAATTGAGAGATTTATGAAAGAAAGACATTACCTCTTCAAATATGGACGATTTGAGGAAGCCTGTGAAGTTCGACACCAACTCGTGATTAACCAGAGCTCCAAAGTGGGGGGAGAGAGTTCCGACGTGCGGCTGGGTTCAATGGTCTTGGAGGAGACTTGTAATAACCAAAAAATCCCAAAAATTTAATATTCTATAACATAAGAAAAATTCATTTTTAAAATAGTTATTGTGCATTTGGGTAGGCCTAATCCCTTAAATAAAAACCAACATAAACCTTGAATATGGATTTATAAAGGCTCTAAATTGACTTGGTGGTGTTAATTAGTTAGTGGAGGCCAAGTAATAATTTTAATGGATGAAAAATGTTGAAAATGAAATGGTTATAAAAGAAACAATATTTATTTTTCAATCTAGAATTGGGCTCATGATTTGGCCCAATCCATGAAAACTCATCTATTCCTCCATAAAACCTAGAGAAACCCCCAAAAAGAAGAAGGGATATAAATTAAATGAAAAATAACTTTAAAATATGTCATGTATGTGAAATTTTTTCAAAACTATAGACAAAAATAGAAGAAAAATGGGCTTATTCTACATGAAACTCCTCACATTCCAAGTCTGTTTGTGGGTCTACAACCAAATAATTTAACATTTCCTATACATAACTAGATTACCATATGCATGATCATTTTTATAGTATTTCTCAAATTAAACTTTAAAATAATTCCATATTTAACGTTCATAAGTATCTTCCATTAATCTCACATGACTCACAGATGATACAATTCCATCTATTCATCATTCCATCAGCTTATAAGATGAGAAATAAGCTGAATCAATATTCAATAAGGGTGTAGTTGTTATCTCCTTACCATTAATGAGTCTCCTTCACAATATTATTTCATCCATCTTCACTTATTTTATATCCTTATATATAATATTGGAGATTGAATGGTCATCCCTTTTAAGAATATCTTACATGGGATGGGATCCATCTCTTTCGACAAATGGCTTCACATTCTCTCTTGGACTCTAATGAGGGTCCTAGATAGAACACGTCACAATTCTATTGGTCATATATGAATTTTAATCTACAAAATCTAGAATATTGAGGAGGATCATCTATACATTACTAAGATAAAATTTGACATTAACACCATTTACATTGGATAAGACATTCCATCATGAGGGGTCACAATCAAGACTGATATTGAGGGTCACAGTGTATCACTAGAAATTTAACATACCATAATTGCAACAATACTATTATTTAAAACATGGGTATCATTTAATTACAACTTCCCCATATGGAATTTTTTTAAATACATATAGAGGTGGCACAACCAATTGTAGGAAGAACAAAATGCACAACAAGACTAAAAATTCAATTCCTGATAACACTAAATCTTCCCCTTAAACTTAATTTAGATAGATTCCATCATCTTCTTTGGAATTTAATCTTTGATTCATATTTCAATAATCATGGGGTTATATATGGACTTAGTACTATTTTTAAAAATCAAGAAAAATAAACCCTTGTTTTCAATAATTTTTAAAATTGGAGGATTTCATAAGGGAATAAAAATAACATAAAAGATTACTGAGATCACTAAGGTCGAGGTATCATAGTTCATGTGTAATGTGTAATAAAATTTGAAGAGGGAAAACTAAATGTTTCCAACAAGTCACTTGAAATTGGACTAAGTGAATTAAAATTCTTCTTTAGACCAAGATTTTAATAAAAGTGTCTCTTGAATATAGTAACCATATTAATAATCTCTCCTTCAATCTCCAAGAAATATTAAAAAACATTAAAAGGAATAATTGATCAATGGTCATTATTTGAAGTGGGATACCAGTGAAAGATGGGGGATGGATGACGATTTTAGTAATTCCAATGATGACAATGATATCTTTGGAAATCCAGTTTCACTCAAAGGAACCTTCTAACATTGTGATATTATAGGAAAATTTAGAAGTGAATTGGGGTCTATAAAGGGGAAAATCCTAGGGAGATCTTTTGAGGAACCCAAATATCCACCCACTCCCTATAGTGGGGGATTTTCCATAGGAAGGGACATTATCTCTAGGCCATGAAACATGCTTTTCATGAGAGTTTTGTTGAATTTCTTTTGATAAAAATTAATTAAACTAATTATTTAATAAAAACTAGTCATCCCCTGTGCATACGCACGACATATTAAATAAATGGGCTTTATTTGAAAATAGAATACAATTTGTAAAATTTACCTAGTAATAGTAATGTTTATTAATTTTTAATAAGATAGTATTGGTACATATAAATGAAATATTAGGGGGGAATCCAAATATAACAAAATTAAATTTGAACATAGAACCAATACAGGAGAAGAAATTTTTGTTTCTAGAGAATGTTTTCCAATCATTTCAAAATGCATACAAGTCACGCTTCTATGCCATTGTGGGTAGAGAATTAATTTTAGTAAAAATGATAGCACCTAATCTATAGTTACACAATAGTGTATGAACACAATATTTGTAGATTCTTTTCAGGTAAGTGATTTTCGAGATGTGTTCCAAGATCAAAAGGTCGTTTCAACACCTCTTTAGCTTCATTGTCTAAAAAATGAACTTTGCAGATTAATATTTAATTATAGAGACTAATAAGTAGTTATTCATATTTGAATATGAAATTCCAATCTTATAATTAAACATAACAATGTGGTAATAATTGAAGTAAATATTTTGGAAATGTAAAATATACTAGATAGTAACAAACTAAAAAAATCAAACATTGTGTTGTAATAAAGATGACTAAATTGGTTTTTTTATACAGTATACATATATGGAATATTTATAAAGTATAAAAACATGAAACATTTATGAAGGGGTATAAAACATGGTTTTTTTTACATCATAGCAAAAATGGTTTTTGTAAAAATACAACATAGAGAACATGTAATATTTATGTCACCTTTTGATACTTTATACTAATGAAACACATCTTTGTCACATGTTAGTGGAACAATATTTGATACTTCCAATCAATTGATCAGCAAATTGACCAAGGAGTTGATAAGTGCTAACAATGATCATAATGAATGTTTTCCAATAAATCCTTTTAGATGGATTCATCCATACCTTTGAGAATACATCAAACTCTGTAAGAATCAAACGTGAAAAAATGATTTCATATCATATACCTAAGTGAGCATTATAAGTGACAAAAAGTACTATGACACTAAACATGGTAAAAGCAATTAGCCAAGGGTGCCTAGGTGAGTGGATCGATTTGGTTCAAGGATAAATATCACCCCAAGCATATAAAAACATTATATTCTACGGTAAACTGACCTAAAAATATAGCAGCTCAGTACCTGACTATCCAAAAAACTTACCCACATTGTCTAAGAATGATTATAAGTTTTATTGTATTGCGAGTGGATTGAAATGGGTGGGATCAGTTTTGGGGTTGTGGTTTTTTTGGGACACTACTATTAGCATCAATAGATTATCATTACCAAACAAAAATGACAACAAGGGGTAAAATGTCACTTTTATTGGTCATATTGTCAATTAAAATAGCTTCTAAATCAGCTTTGTTGAAATGAAAGACCCATGAGAATTTAATAACCAGGCTCATATTTTTTGGGATGTTGGAAATGAAAATTACCCTCAAGTGGGTTTATCGTTGAATTTTTTCCACCACAAGATGAGGGGATTGTTTCATTTGTACTTGAATTTTAAAAATCCAAAAAAGGAGGTGTCTTTATGTGCCTCCATATATTTAAATTATAAAATAAGGTGATTGGATTGAAATACATGTCTATAGGAATATGAATTAATGGATTCTCCATGTATGTTTGATTGTCTCATGTCAAGTGGTCTCCACTTCATTAAATAATCACATGGAACTATCCAGTACAAAATTCAATTCAAAAAATATTTTAAAAATAACAATATATTGTACATAGAGCATGTGAAATGGGATGCCTTGTTAAGGCCTGTCATTTGGGCAATTAGCAGATGAAGTAGTTCCTTGAAACCATGTCATTCTTGACGAATCATCCATCTCCATCATCATCTACACCTTCATTACTACCGCCCAATACATGAACAATGAAGAACATACTACCTTAGTTCCCTCCATAAAATATGCAATTGAGTACATAAATTTCTCAAGATAACGGGTTTGTAAAATGACTTTAATCCAAATGATTTAGCTATAAACATATTATAGTATTCCACAAATTTTCATTTCATCAGAAACTAAATATGACTCATATAGTTCACCACTGAGACACAGACCATAAATAACAACATTATAACAATAACAGTTGACATGAATCCCTTTTAATGTAAAATCCCTAATAAGATCCAAATAATGCTCAGTATGTCCATCACTGTAAATCCCATCGATATATTTACTATATGTTACTACAGTAGGATTCATTCCACATATTTCCAATTCTTTAAAAATATCAGAATATTGGGCAAGATCAATTTCACACATCCCTTGATGCAGTTTATAATAAAAGTTAATCATAATGTTGTAGGTGTAAACATTTGGTGATGGTCCACACATCGTTAATTCATCAATAAATATTTGATGAATAAATATGACACTTCAAATTAAATATAATAAATAATAAATATAATCTGGCATATTACGTGTAATTTTATAGTTTGTTACTAATCATGAAGCAGTGTGAAAAAAGTTTAAATAAATCTGAACCAATTTTTTGAAAACATCAACCTTTGTGTGAGTTTTGTTTAGAAAAGGGGATAAAAATTAAGAACAAATTGGGAAAATATGAACCTGTATATTAAATTGGAATCAAAATTAAAAACACTATGAAAATTTTAAAAAACTACTAAATGTAAGAACAAATAATTACAAACATGTATTAAAAAATTAGATCTGATTGAAAAAGCACATTAAAAATGATAAATAAAATATTAACCTACAAAAAATTGAATCTATAAAAAAACAAAACTGAATATTTTAGAATAACTTAATACATCCAACATGGGATATGCCACGGGTGTTTTGAAGCGTAGATAGAAAAAAGAAGAATAGTTAGAAATAAATTCATGCATTAGGTAAAATAAAATATATTATAATATAAATATTATAGAAGTTATAAATAAAAAAATTTAATATATAAAAAACCAAACTCACCATTCCAGCAGCACTTAGAGAACTCCACCATGGGATACACCATGGGGGTTTTTAAGCATAGAGAGTCAATTGAATCATGGTTACAAATAATTTAATACTTTTGTAACAATAAAATTTTTATGAATTGAAATATAAAAAAATATAGAGACAAAAAAGTTCAATCAATAAAAAAACAAAACTCACCAATCCAGTAGTACTTACATACCTCCACCATGGGATACGCCACGGGTGTTTTGATGCCTAGAAGGGCAATGAAAGCACGGTTAGAAATACTTTTATACATTTTTTATAATAAAATAGTTAAGAATATAAATATAAAATATTCTAAAAATAAAATCAATGATTCCATGTAATTATAAATCTGTTATTGAAAAGAGATTTGAAAATTTTAATCTCATGTCATTATATAGAAATTGTTTGGTGTGTGCTTCTGTGAAAGGGGAGATATGGTAACAAATGAAAATAGGAAAAATTGTAAAATGAATTACTTTTTCCCCAAAATCCTCCATTATTTTCCTCAAATGAATATAACAATCCAAAAAAATCACAAATTCCATCATTTAAAAAATAATACTACAATGTTAGAACTCAAAATCATTGAATAATTAGGAAAAATATGAATTTAGAAGAATTTATAAAACATTAAGTCACAACGAAAATACCTACATTCATAGTATAATTAAATATGTTCAATGGTTGTCACTAAGAGAATTAAATGTGATTTTTCCTTATAATCTAATGTACTTAATGAGAAACGTACCAGATATACTCTTCTTGTTGATATTTTGAATTTTGAAAGCTTCAAAACTCAACACTTCCACTTGTTTTCAGCATGATATTGTATCTATAGAAACCACCAGGTTAAAATAGTCTACAATATTTCACCTATGTATCACTTTCTACAGAAACCTTTTTCAAATTCATGCCCCACTATATCTGGGGATAATCATTTCTTGTTATGTAGGTCAATAAAACTGATCCATCACAGGTTTCAATAATGAAACAGAACGGTAGAATAATGTTTAAAAACTATATATACAAGCTACGACATTGTAAAATCACAGTTACCTTAGATACATGTGAGAAAATCATGAGCCGAATCTATGTCCAAGGAATTGAATGGCATTAAATTGTTTGAAATGGATGGATGCATTTGCACCCATGACCTTACTCAAAACTGAAGCTGATGGAATCATTGATTATCATGTCACAAACATGTTGGTCTAGAGCTACCATAACTAAAATATTATTATACTAGATATGATCGATTACTTTTCCATGTTGAAGGGGGCCATTAGGAAGCTTAGTTTTCTACTCATTTATATTATTAGAGATAAAATATGCTTTGTATGGGTTATGGATGGTCTTAATGGCTACCCATTATAACAACTTAGAGAAATATTTTTTCATGAGTCGTGTGTGAATATATCATATGGAATAATTATATATATATATATATATTCTTAAAATTGATATATTCAATGCATTTTTTATGAATGATGATTATTTTGATAATTTATAAACTGCATACTATAGAAATAAATAGTGTGCAGTGATATATAGTAATAAAATAAGGGATTATCATTTCTAGACACACTTAATGAATAAAAAACAATATCTATTTTCCATTCATTCAAATAATATGCAGATGTGTTGAGCCAAAATAGAACATGAATTGTCCTCATAATTTAAATTAAAGAGAAAAAAAATTTAAACATTAATATAAATTATAACATATACATTGTGCATCAGCAACGAAAGATATATTATTTTGTTTAAAAAACTGAAAATCATGTTTTGTTTATTATAGTAGCATATATCCATTCCAAAATAAAAAATAAATACAAAACACATATATTGTTGAGAAAAAATTCATGAACACCATAAAAAAACAATAGTATAGATATTTTAAGAAAAAAATTCCATTTTCCTTTCAAAATTTCAATCCAAATATAAAATGTTTAAAAAACTAAAATAGAAAACATATTCTCTCATAAATAAGCATATAAATCTATTATAGAAAATAATAAAATCAATGTAACACAAAGTTAAAATTCATTAAAAAATAAATATCAATTTGACTATTAATCAGAAATTTAATTGGAATCTTCAACTGAAAATCATGAAACACAGATGGAAACAACATCACTAACAAATAAAATTATCTACTCATCAAATATTATAGGGGTTTTCAGTATTAAATAAATCATAACAGAATTTCTGTTTTTATATAAACTAAACAAACTACAATAAAAACTTGTTCTTTTGTCAATAAAAATGTAAATCACTAATATTAAAAAATAATGTAATTGTGGAACTATTAAAAAAATACAATGTTATTGTCAATTGAGAAGAAAAACTAAAAATAGAAATCTTATTCAATTATAATTAATTAATCTTCAATAATAAAAAATCAAACTTAATCAAACTAAAACTAAAAATGTGTGGATAAAAAGAGAAGTGAATCCTATATGGTAGAATAAAAAATCATCAGCATCATTCAATGAACAGAACTCTGGTGGGTGTGACCAATCATAGAAAAACTCATCTGCAATAACAATTGATCAACATCACCCAGTGAATAGTTGTTTTTTGAATTCATTTACAAAAACTGTAGCGGCAATGGTCTACAATATTTTCATACCATCATTCTATTTGACATTATAATCAATCATCTTCATCGTTATGAAAATAAATATTGTGCATGAAGAAAATCATAAACCAAATCAAAGGTTTTTTCCAATACAAATGGTTGGAGAAATCATGACTGGTATTAAGTGAGAACCAGATTCTAATCATCGTTTTCATTGTGCTCTTCATTCTCATCATGGATCTCATCATCTCCATCCTCATTTTCACCTTCCTTCTATTCCTTCTATTCCTTCACTATCGTTCCCCAACCAAATTTGAATTAGTCACTTGATCCAAGAAAAATATGATAATAGTTAAAAAATCTCAATAAACTACTTGTAATTATATGAGCATGCATATTTATATGAAAAAATTTTACATTATAAAAAATAATAATATCATCACTTCCTAGATAATTTGTGGTAAAATAATGATCCACGGTAACTAAATACATAGTTTTTTAACTTAATTTTCACGATTTTTCTATTCCATCTTCTCAAACATATAAAACATTATCAAATTTATAACATACGAAAACCACAAAGTAAATTTAAATACAATCTATAAATTTTATCCCAAAATATATTTTCAATGTATCTAAAACATACACAAATCTATAGCCATATACTAAAACAAAAAATTTGGAGTAAAACCTGAATCATGATTCCACTAAACTTGTTTTTCTTTTTTTGCTTGGATTCTGCCTTAAATTTTAAAACTACACCTTGACAGAGCATTAAAAAATAAGAGAAAAGAAATCTGCAAACTACAAAAAAACATATGTAACATCTAAATCAGTTAGTAAACTCCCAATATTCATATAACATTAAAATAAAATACCAATTAGATCAAGAAGAAAGTTATCCTTACTGAGCTTCAAATAATCCCAAAGGAACTATTAGCAAATTTTTTTCTTCAACTCATTCTTATCCGAGAACCTCAATATGCCAACATCTTGGTCATATGAATAGTCAATTAAAATGTCATATTTAGATAAAATTTTGTATAAAAACACATGAAATCAAATACAGAAACATATATTGAAATATAATACAAAAATTTATATATATACCTAATGTATCCACTATAAACAGAACATGTTATCAATATTAATGGATTATTCATGTTTGAAGATAAAAAAATCAGGAAAATTCATAATGACTATTAAAATGAAATGGTAAATAATTTATTTGTGTTATTATAATATTTTATATTTTATTTATTTTGTATTTTCAAAATTATAATCATATCATAATTTTTTTTATAAATTTTATTGATTATAATATATTTTTTATTATTATATCAATTTTATAATAGATTGGGGGTTCTCATAGTAAATGAATAAAGTTATCAGTAAAGAAATTGAAATTACTTTCCATTTCATAAAAAAAACATTTATTTGCCTTTTTTTTCCTATCAATTCCTACACTTGAGCTCCACCAAACCATACAGGACCTTGGTCCAATGAAATTTTAAAAATGTGGGAAAACATACAACAATATTGAATGACCACTTTTAAAATGTATAATATGATTAAAGAAAACATCACTGATCGTTAGGAATTTACAATGATTTTTAATTTCATTTAAATGCATAGAAAATGAAAAATTTAGGTTTACCAAACATTTTCAGCAAGTTCAATTTAAGAAAACATAAACTAAAAAAAGCTAAAAAAATAAAAGCATTAAAATTTTAAAATGAAATAAAGGACACCTTAAAAACTAAAAAAAATAAATTA
The DNA here is from genome assembly GCA_963277665.1 of Viscum album. Lineage (NCBI taxonomy): Eukaryota > Viridiplantae > Streptophyta > Magnoliopsida > Santalales > Viscaceae > Viscum > Viscum album. Next base: position 1,473,679,278 of record OY728152.1, on the reverse strand, counting down.
GAAATTGAACATTTATGTGTTGACCAGGTGTTGTTTTCAACAATACATAATTTTATAAGGGAGATATTTTTGAGAATAATAGTCTATCTCTTTATGATGATTTTGATGATCACAAATATACTTATTTGTTATTCTAATGATTTTACTTGAAGTATATTTCAGTAAATTTATATTCCTTATATTCTTATCATTGGATAAATATTAAAACACTTAATCTACGAGGTATATTTGAAAAAGTATTCGGAAACAGTTTTTAACGTGTTCTAGAAATGCTGTTTATACCCTACGTTGAGAAGCATTTCATAAGGATGGAATGTGGTGTTTACTCTATGAGATATCTGAAAAGTATAGTTAAAAAACTATACATTATTGGAAACGTTTGGAGGAAGGAACCTTATGTTTTGAAGGAACCTTACATTTGGAAGGAACATTATGTTTGGAAGAAACCCTACGTTTGGAAGGAAAATTACATTTGGGAAATCCATAAAGTATGGATGAAAATTCTTATGTAAGTATGGAATGGTAATTTCGTATTTTAAAAGTATGGTTTATCAACCTTACTTTTGTAAACAACCATATGTTTGAAAGCTAAATATAAAATTATGGTTCACCAAACACACTTTTATGAACAATTGTTCGTTTGATTAAGAAGTATTGATTTTATACTATACATTTGAGAGTTGAAGAGAAATATTTGAGATCAACCTTACATTGTGAACCTTACATTTAGAGACAGTATGTTATGAACATAAACCCTACCTTTGACATCAGATGTTTAAATTACGACATTATTAAAGAAATGTTATTTATGTACATTATCAGGATGATTTCAAGCCAACTTAAAAGTCCAAATATAAAGTGATTCATTGACTAATTCAATGTTGTTTATTTGTGGATCAAAGGATCAATTTATAAATATCTTTTCATGTAGATTTTTAAGGGAGTTACGACTGCACTGCTATTCAATCTTTTGAATATGGCGATTTTAAAGGGGAATTTTGTAGATATAAATTTAAAATGTGAACACTCTTCTTTATTATATATATATATTTATTATTTTTTATTATAGATATAGTGGTGAATCATTTAAAATAATATTTTTAATATATATCCAGCTCTTGAAGTTTTTAACTACTACAATTTACAGAGATAATCATGACTTATTGATCTGCTATTACAAAGAGTGAAAAAGCTCTGTTTTCTAAAGAAGATGTAACATGAATGAAGATTTATAGAACTACATTGAATAAATTTTGGTCAATCAACTACTATTAAAGTTTTGAATTACATTTTAATATCTATTACAACCATATTGACTCAAAAATACATTTACCCAAATATCATCTTTTCTGAAGACGCTGATCCATCTACTGGAAATTGTATTCTGTTGCAATTGTGATGAACAACTGGTAAAATATTTTCAACGAACAAAATATTCTTTTATCATGAGTGATCAGATTCTCGTACTATTTTGTGTATATTCTATGTTTGAACCAGAAGACTTTGTTTATCCTTAATATTTTGAAGGTGTTAATGAGTTGTAATCATTTGTGAAACGGTCTATTGATAAGAGGATCAGATAGTGAAAATCACAATGTTCATGAAGTAGAGCATTGGTAAAGTTGACTAGGGGTATTTTGTTCCCTGAACCACTATACATCATGCGTCTAGTGCTATTTATTTTTCACTTATAAATCATTGATATAAAGATAAAAGGAAAGATCATGATTATGCGAAAAAATTATAAAAGACCCAATTAACCCTTCAATTGTGTGTATCTGGTATAACCTGATCCAACATTATGCACAAGAAGTAATAACCAAAAAACAACTCATACCTACCCTTTGAAGTCTAATTAATGTATTCTCAAGTCAAAAAAATAAAGCACATGATTATCGATATTTTATTAAACCTTTGAGTTATAAACAATGTAACATTGATGAGTTGTTAACTATGAATCAAATCTAGAAGATGAATTAGTTGAAAAAATAATAGCAGGATCAAACAAAAACAATTATGGTCCATTTACATTTAAAAAAATGGGAAAAATGAAAACAATAATGAATTATCTCCTTAAAGATCTCAAAAATGATTAATGTAAATAACCTTGATAGTTCAAAATTTAAAAACATATGCAATTTCATTAAAATGGTTAAAAATTGAAAAATCTAGGTATACCAATCACGTTTAGCTAGTTTAATTTTGGATAACATAAAATAACAAAATACCAATGGATGTTATGGAAATTTGGGCTCTATAATTCATTTGAAAACACATTTAAAACATCATATAAGATGAGCATGAACTGATGAACACATATAAAGCTGAGAATATATTTTTTGTAGAAACACACCATATTATCAAAAAACAAACTAATAGTGAATACAATATTAAGATAGTGAATAGAAACACATACCTATTGTGGGGAGAGAAACAGATCGCTTTAATCTCGGTTGAGTAGAAAGAGTCGATAGCTATAGATGTGGATGGAAATGATGAGCTTCAGGGAATCATGGAACAGGATGCAATGAATGTGGAGGGTACCTGATTGAAATATTTTGATTTAGTAGGATAAATGGGAAACATACGATGAGTTGAGGGAATTCTAGAAGATGAACCATAGTAAAAGATGGACATATTAGTTCGGAAGACTCTAGAAGTGTATAGTAGGTATTGTAGGACAATGGAAGGGGAAACATGTGCTGGAACACAAGTATTAGTGGTGGGGGGGTGACGACAGCAGGATCCATTGGAACGAAGCTAGAGGGGAAAGAGGAGTGGGAACCATAGGAACAACAGAAGAGGCTAAATGGTATGTGGGGAAAAAATATAGAGAGGGAATCAGGAACAACATTGGAGGACCATAGGAAGCCCTAGCAGCAGTAGCGGAGGTGAAATGTGAGCAGGACCATAGGAGTAGCCAAAATCATTAGAGAAGGACACTTTGATTGTGAATTGTAGGAGAAACTATGGAGGTTGAACTAGATGGAAAACCCTAAGATAAGAATAAAATCTATGATGGAGGGTAAGTGGGAGCAAGAATCGTCAGAGCAGCGACATAGGTGAAACGAGTGCGGGAACCTAGAAGAAGTGGAAAATCTCGAGCAAGGTCGTGTTTTGGATGGAGGGAATGAAAGGAAAGGAATTTTTATGTTGTCATAGAACATTATAGTGGGGAAACGAGTAGCTGGAGTACATCAATTTTAGTATATATAATAGGTTTATGTGATAGATAACTTTGTAATATTGGTTCCATACCATGGTTATTTCCCATAACCATGGAAGGACCATGCTGATTGAAATTTATTTCTTCTAGACTTTCCAAAATTATGCTTGAATATGTTCTTCCCATGTATAGGATTGATAAAAGATATCATAAAATAAGAATAAGTAAAAGGTATGATGTTTGTTGGAAAAATAATTAACAATATTAGAGGATGAGGATGTATATATTTTATATGATTAATTCAGTTCCTAATATTAATTAAAACTTAAAAAAGATTATTTTTAGTGGAATAACTTGAAAAAAAATTATACAATATTTGTAGAAAGTATTGAATAATAAAATTCACATTGTTAATAAAAATAATTATTGTATGTTTATGATTTAATTTGTTAAAATAACATGATGATTAATATTTTCATAAATTGAGTTATTTTTAGATAATGTTGTGGTTGATACATGAGGACAAGAATGGGTTATATGTTGGGTTATATGATTATGGAAACTTTGTAGTAATTGTTTCTATAATATTTAAGTATATTTTATGTGATTTTGTTAAAAAATTATTATGTTATATTTACTTTCTTATTTTTAGGATTTTATATTTACATTTTTTGAAACATGGTCTTTAATGTAATGTTCTAGTCATTTTATGACATAATTGGTTCATTAATTTTTTAATATATATTCTGAAACTCATATACACATATTTTTTGAGATGTGGTGTCTTATAAAATATGTTCCAATATATATTTTAATTCCATAATTTCTTATATTTAATTTAATTTACTATTTTTAATATTTTCCATTTATAATTTTTAAAACATGGACTTTAATTATAAATTCGAGTCATTTTTAGATATAATTTATTCATTAATTTTAAATATATATTTTTATACCTGAATACATATATTTTGGTCATGTCCTATCTTATATATTATATTACAACCTTTTTAATAAATTTTTATGAATACCTATAATTATTTAGTTAATTATATATATATATATATATTAGTTTTTTGTACTATATTATACGATTAATTTTATTATATTAATTTTTATTCATATTTATTAATATATACTTTTTAATTATATATATATTTATTTATGTAAAATTGTATTACTTATGTGGATAATTATTTAATATTTAAATTATTAGTAGAATAGTTTTTATTTTAATACGAATTTATTTTCATTATAACATAGAAAAATAATTTTTTACTAGACGAGTTTTTATATTTATTAATTATTCTTGTATTTTTTTATATAATTAATTATAAATATATGTATTGTTATGTATTATTTATTTTATTAATAAATGTAATTATTTACTATGTATTTATTATAACACGAATTTTTTATATAGTATATATTAAATTATAAAATATTTATTTGTAATATATTAAATATATTTATTTATATATTTCATTTATTTATCCAGAAATTGATGTAGGATATGTTATAGATGCATGAACATAATATAGGGATCAATTATCACAACTCCCTCAATTTTACCATAAATTGATGCAATGCCACAATGCCTTTTGTGCCCATTTCATAAATAAAGGGTATACAATATTCTTGAGAGTGCATTTATTATAACTTCAAGAAGCATTAGAATATGATCACCAGTAGTGCTACATAAACTTTTTATTTTGTAACACATCCCTGTAACACATCTACTTTCAATACCATGGATCCACATTTCCTTAAATTAAAATGTTCAATATTAGGTATTAATCAGGATAGAAATAAAGTATCCCAATTTAATATTGTAGATTCACTTGCATCATGTTTCAGGAATATAAACATCATATGAATATGACATTAAAAAATATTATAAAACTCATAAATATTTGTTCCAAATGGGGGTGAATAACTTCTGGTGAATTTAGGTATCATAAATTATTTTCATAATCTTTTACCACAATCTTGTTTCCTTTTAAAAGTAATACAAATATATTTCTCTTGGTCGTTATAAAATAATAAAATAATAGAGAAGGGGTGTAATGTTTTTTACCCGGTTCGCCCATATCACCTAAAAAGGTTGATTCATTGCATTATTCTTATACACATGTGACTTCAAACTCACTGAATTGATTATAATTTTTTAGTGATCACACTGACCCTTGTAGTTTAGAACCCTGGAAAATTAAAATCTGACTACTCTAAATTAAATAGTGAACAAACTACTTCTCCAATTTTTGTTGTATAAATTCTAAAAAATAAATAAGTATGGTTTCACCAATAATAGTATGTCAATAGTATCCACTTTTTTACATAAGGAACTATATAAATATTATAGAATGAACACATCCGGGATTTATATTTTATTATTCAGGAACCATTCATCACTGGTCTATAACTCCTCATATTTTCATTCAGTTCTCTCTATGTATAATTTCCACTCTTCTCCATAACAATTGTAGAAATTTTTTATTTTATTCCAAGAATTCATCCAGTGATCTAATGGTAAGGTTTAATTTTCCTTTCTCTAGAATATAAATATTGTACCAAGTTTACCATATATATTTTATATGGCTCTAACATTACATGTTTTCTTATTAAACCCATTTGATATTTCTCTTGTCTATAATTTTGAAGTCCACCTTTAAATAATTAGCTGTTTTAAATGACACAGTGGATGGAACGACCTTGTATTGCATGATGTGACATATAGTCAACCACTAGAGCTACAAACTCCACTCTCGGTATTATATTAAATTATCCCTAAGATGGTGGTAAGGATATATAAATCCCAATTAGTCATTGAACCAGTCATGACGTGACCCCCTCCTTTATGACATAAGACTCAATTGTATAAAACCAATAAAATACATCTAGATCCAATATTTTTGTGATCCTTCTTCTCATGTCTTGGTAACTTGTAAAATATAATTAAAACGTCCTATATATTGGGGAATTATTATATGACACATCCTTTTATTATGTGACCAACATATAGACAATTCCACAAAAATTGAATCAGTCTCTTTCAGGGCATTATTATAGTGTCACAATGTGTAACATTATACAAATAAATCTCACATTGGAATAAAACTTATGAATATAATAATCTATCCTTATGAAACCCAATCATGGATCAATTATTGATATCATGATGTAAATGATGCTTATATTATTCCCAAATAAATGTCAAAATTTTCTAGTCATGCTATAGCATGTGGGTGTTCCATAAGAAAGACTCCTATTAATGTCATTTTTTCTAGGAATTTGTGGTTTTTTATAGAAACATAAATTCACATTGAAACATAGGATATAATTATGTGGCTACTATTTTATAGGTAAAACTTCATTATATCCTTTAAAAACAAATCCAAGATCCAAAATTGTCATGTAATCACATTTAGAAGTCATAACACTCACTATTTTAAATAAACAATTCCATGAAATTCTTAAGGGGACTTTAATTAACGATATTTTTCTTTGGGATTGTTAAAAACACTTTTCAAAACACAAAATTTCATACGATACAAAGTAGTTACACCACATTCTTTTTCAATAACATCATAACTGACAAGTTTAATTATTTAAAATATTTCACCTTCAAATAGTGTACCAATGATTCACATATCAAAAAATCATAGTCTACATGATCTATGATTATCATGATAATCCTCAGTTATTTAAAAATTTCATCCTAAAATAATTCTTTTGATTTACATGCCCATTTCCACTATTCTAGGCCAATTCACCCCTTAATAGTAATTCAATCACTATCCATTCAATTAAAACAACATTTCTCCCATGAAATTTAAGGACTATTCCCTACCTTTAATCATCCCAAATACCAGTTTTTTGAATGTCTTAAAAAGTGATCTGGAAATAATAAAAATTAATACAAGAGATGGTCATTAGACATTTATAAAGAAGAAAATATCAAAGTGGAATGGTGGAATTTTCTACCCCATCTATGTTGATGGAGTTATTTGGGAACTATGAGCCAACTGATGCCCCTAAAAATATGTTTTATCTAGCTCCTTAGTCTTGATATATGTAAGTTAATATCATGTGGACATCTACCCACATTTTACAAACCATTCTTCGAAATTATCCCTAAGGAATTGATATTTGATCAAGACGTGCTTTATACTTTAATAACGAGTTAATTTTTTTCAATTTTTTATAACACTCATGATATCCAACATTAATGAAATAGAATATTTAACGTATACTCTAACATCCTCAAGAAGTTACTTTACTCAAATTAACTAATTACATGGATTCTATGTATTCATCCACCATAACACTCAAGGTAATATTCTCCATACTTGGTTACATAACAAATAAATATAGGAACATTCATGGTAAAAATCACTAACTTTTGTGTAATTTTAATCATCATCTATTCCTACACAATCTACAACTCTGTACCCAATCAATTCCTTCTTTGGTAAACTATGATAGAATATCCGAAGTTTTATTGTATAGTTTACATATCAACGTATACTCAGCATTGTGAGATAGTGATTATTATTATGGAACCTTTGGTATTGCATAAAAATACATGTAGAAAATAAAATATAGAATCATATGGAAATTTGGTATAACAATCTCCCACTAATCTTCCAATACTTTTTCACGTCATCCTTCTAACTGTCCACATCCTTTCAAAAACTCATTGTGGTCACAATAAATGATTTCGTTGGAATTGAATTTCCACTACAAATAATATTAGTACCTTATTAGAATATATTTTCATAAAAATTAATTTTTCATTTTTCCTCGAATAACATATAATCGATGAAAAAATTGAAGCTCTCCAAAACGGAAATTTGGAATTTTTACATCAAATTTTCGGAAAATCGTTTTCATTATGATTAATTTGATCAAAAATAATAATAAAACCACATAAATGAGAACCCAAATATGGTGATCATTATCCTTCTTCATATAGAAAATATTCTCAGTTCTCCATTTTGGAATTCTAGCTTCTTTGATATTGGTCAAGATGAGTTTAGTAATAAATTTTTCCTTAATTCTCTCTACAAAATTAATTATTTAAGCAAAAAAATTAAATAGAAAAATTCATATATAGAGTGAAACTATTTAAATTTGATTAAAACGATTTTTATTAATTAGTTTTTAATACATTTTGGGAAGAAGTGACCTAAGAATATGATTAGGATGATTGGGGTGGTGTACAGGTGAAATGATTCAGATTGATTCCATTGATTTCACGACGTTATATGTAAAATGTGGAAAGGAATATAATGTGGTGGGGTCCCCTTTCTTGATAAATGAATAACTAAATGTGAAATTAATATCACAAACCATTCTTTGATGAAAAAAATTTAAAAAAAGTGGAAAGGGGGAGGCCATTTCATCTACGAGTAGAGAAATTCCCCTCCCTCCTTCATTCATGATTCCAAGTGATGGATATCACTATTTTATTATCATATATTATCCCAATTTGATGAAAGAGATTCCCTAGGGTAAGGATAGTATTCAGAATCCGTCATTCATTAACATATCTCACTGGATTGAGGTGTTATTCCTTTTATGGTCAGTATTACATATTTTTCGGTGTTTATCCCTTTTTTGATTCCACTATTTGAACTTGAATTATGGGTAGTATTCAATGAGTAGGATTAAATGAGAATATGGTTGGTTATTTATGTCATTCTCTAATATTTATATGTACATTAAGTGATATTTGGTAAGTGGGCTTGATAAGGATTGTCAAGGTGAGACTTGGTATGTGCTTCTTTAATTATATGAGGGTATTGGGAGATATTATATGGTAATCTATGGTGTGATAAGGTACTATTGAGCATGGGATGGGATCATAGATCTAATATAGGGTTACATAGTTTGTTGGGAATGATGATATTAGTTATGGAAATTGTTAAAATAATGTTTTTCCTATATTTTTTCAATGAGAATATATTGGGCATGACCTGAGTGATACTGGGTGATATTGATCACTGAAAGTGAGTTGAAATGGTTTTTCAAGATGACGTGGATGGTGTGGAACATTATTTAGGTTAGGTTTTGTGGTTCATAGGTGATGATTGGTGCATTATAGAGATGTAGACTAGTATTTATGCAGGTTCTGGTCAATGTGGTTGACCAATGGAGTCATTTGGATTGTCTTCATGTATGATAGGGCCCAATGAGGTGGTTTAGACCACACATTGTTTGTGGAGGCCTCTGTAATCTATTTTAACAGGGGATGGTTTTTATTTATAGTATGGAATGAATTCTCACCATAAAAGACAATAACTTCTGGTGTGTGGGACCATCGAATGGGGGAGGAGGATTTCTCCATGGTTAAGGAAGATGTACGATTAAATAGAAGGATGGATGTCATCATACCTTGGGATATCGAGTTGTTGAGATAATGGTAGTTAAGAGCGTCGATTTCCTTGGGAATTTTTTGTATTTGTGGTTGTACATTTGGGATGCTGAGATTACTCTAAAAGAATACAAGGGAAATTTTGATATGTGGTACCATGAAATGTGTGAGGGTGGATGGAATGTGAAAATGAGTGATATGAAAATTTCTGGAAGGCTAAGGGATTTTCTAATATAAAAACCCAAGGATGTATCATTCCACTCTGACATTAGCTAGTGCAGTTAAAGGCTCACTTGTGTCTACTGAGTGAAAGTGGAGTAGGATGTGATAAGTTTCAATTGTTATTAATTAAAAAATAGTATATTGTTATATGTATTGATGTAATATAGGGGCACAGATGGTGGTGACCTATTAGGATTATATTCAGTCCCTACATGGGCCCTCCAGGACATGTGAATACTTTATATTATTTAGTATAGGAAATTGATCAGGCTTAATGTTATATGATTATTATGTAGGGGAAATAGATGGTTCATGATAATTATGGAATGGATTTTGGTTGATGGTCTCATGGTCTCTCAGGGTTGGGATGGTGTACTTTTGGATTATTTTTTCATATAATTATAAGGTCATCCTATAGAAAATATTGAGTAATTTATATAATTATCATGAAATGTGGATAATATATAGCTTATAAAAGGTTTTTGTATCTCTATTTCCATTGATTAATATTTATTCTTTGATTTTTTAGTTATCCCTTCCATTTTTTTAATAATAAAAATATTATTTTTATTATTATCATCATTAGAGGGTATCATATTCATAGTATGGTCTAATATATCCTCATAACTATTTGGAAAACATTCGTTTTTGGGGAGGCATGACTATGATTCATTGTCTCTTTAGTGTGGAATTTGATCAATGTAAACCATGATGGAAATGTAACAAGGTGGTATCCATGAAATTGATGTTTCAATGGTATAATCAATGTGATTTGTTATTACATGGTAGTATCTGAGTAGGATAACTACAGATTGGAAGCCAAATTTATTTGTTCCCAAGTGGTGTAATGTTTGATTATAGATAAATAATCTATTATTTTTTGTTATGGTTGATAGGAGTTCTATGAATGTTTTGTTTCATAGAATATATCTTGTGTTGAGTGTCTAGCATACACATTCCATAGCATATGGCTTTGTTTCTATGGAAATTGGGATTTTTGATCTGGGTTTATTATTACATTTTATTTAGACTTATTTTTATATGATATTATTGATTTTTTTGGACTCTTGGTCAAAGAGATAATAGACAATACTCATGAATCATCATATTCACATAAGAATCACTTGACATATATGTTTTCTCGTTATTGTTTATTTGAAACAAGAATAAATGAAAGGGTTAATCTATTTAAAGTGTCGACAATAGAGTTAAAAGTGATTTCATGTATAGTCTCTTAGGGGAATTATAATCCCCTACCCTAGTGAATGTAGTGAGTCTTAAAATTAAAAAGTAGTTGGACTATTTAAAGTGTCAATGATAGACTAACCATTTCTTTTCAATGTAATCTATTGGTGGATTCCTACTCAGTAGAACCTTGTATATGATTCATGATGTAATGGTTGTGTGGATACTATGTTTATATAGTGCATCTGGTGCCTGAATTTAATATAGGTAGGAAGGGGGTGTTGAGGTTAGATGATATGTAGCATGGGTATGATAGACATGTGTATAAATAGTGAGATTCACTACCTATTATTGATTTCCCAATTTAAAATATATGAATTGTATATTTTTATTGATCATGTTATTTTTTCTCAATTTGTTACCACCTATACTTATTTTATTGGAGAATCAGATAGAGGAGATGTGTTGATGCCAAGGAATACAATTGATGACCCCAGTGAGGGTGGAGGTGTGTTTGAGTTTTTTGTTGAAGAATTAGGGTAGTAGAATTACCAAATTGGGTATAGGAATTTAGGCCATTGTGGGCATAGAAGTTTAGGTCATAGTTAGATGAGTAGCTTAGGGATAGCTTATTATGGGTAATTCAGAGTATTGACTATAGATATTAAGGAACTGATTATTTCATAGTGTATTTAAATTTTTATTTTCATCCATAACACCCACCATTATTCAACCAAGAGGGTTTACCATAAGCGATTTCATTTTGGATTGATCTACTGAGAACTATTTTTTGTCAAGATTGAGAAAACCCTAAGTTGGAGGCTGAATAAGGACACAAATATTCTTAAAGTATAATAAAATTGTTGGGGGTGTATAGGTGAAGTCTCTCAGGTATGAGGGGATGATATTGAATGACGCTGTGTCCATGTTTTTCATATATGTTTTCCCTAAAACATCTAGGGTTTATCAAACACATGATATTATTCGTTTAAATTGGGGAGATATCATAGTCATGGAATATGATGAGAGGTTCATATTATAATATTTTTCCATTGACTTTAGATAAATATTTCAACACTTTTGGTTGATTATTTGACGATTTTTTATGAAATAATATTAGAGTAAAGGTATGAATATTTAGGTTCACCTCATTCTCAGAGGTAGGGAATCAATTGTTTATGGTTGAGTGAAATTTTATGGATTGTACTTTACCCTATAATATAATGGTATTATGTGAGATAGGTTGTGCAACTATGAGTAGCCAAAATTGGGTCTATTAAGAGACCTATTATGATATATGAAGTAAAACTTAAGTATTACACCATAATGTGGAATATCTAAGACATGTTATTTGTGTGGGAATATGAGACACATTTTGGATTAGTGTGATTGGATACTAGAGGTGTGTTGAACATTGTATAGAGCCCAACCTAAATAGCCTAGATTCGATGCCATTCTTTTTTTCATTGGAATAATAAACAAGGAAGACACAACTTAAAGGATCGAATTGAATAGTTGTTTTGGAAAACCAGATATAAACCAAATTTTTACATTAAACTGAAAAGGAAAATAAATATGGAAACTCTATTTGAAATATCCAAAATCTTATTTATTATCCGTTTAGGTCATTCATAATATAAATATTTGAATCCTGGGGAAAAATAAATTAGAAGAAAGGGTTGATATTAGATGATCATTAAGGTTATGTAGTATAAAAGAGATAATATAAACAATAAGGGATGATTAATGACTAAAAACATTCCATTAGAACATAATCTTGAGAATAATATAAAAATAATAAAATCTTAATAAAAAATAACATATAATTAATCACTTGAATCGTAACCATTGATATTATGCTAGTCAAATAATCATATTATTTGTAAATTAATAATGTCATAATGAGGGAATGTAGATACAAGAAATCATAAATATATTGTGGATGCCTTAACCAAGACTTATGAAAAAAATGGTTAAGGCCATATCAAAAATCCATTTCTGTTTTGTCTCAAGAGACCTAGAGATGCATTGAGGGGCTATAGTGAGTTTCACCCATCACATACCACATCTGATACATTACACATATCTCTCAAAAATATATTTCACTTAATCAAACTACCCCAAATAACATTGAAATATTTTAATCATAATCATAGAAGAAAATACCTTGATAAATTAATTGATAAATTATCGAGGAAAATAATCTTTAATCTTTGCAAAGTGTCCCATTACACATTAAAACAATTAAATTATAATCAATATTATGGAATAAAATTAAATGAATTTCATAAGAATATTAAGAATATTAATTTTATATATAAAAGGGATTCATAGAAACCACATGCGTGGAATATGTTGTGAATAATGCACAAATATCACAAAAGTAAAATTGAGATGAGAAAATGCTTTTTTTCATTGGAAAGACGAGATCTTTTAGAAATTCAATGGTATTTGTCATAAAAAATATTTTAAAAATTAATATTGTAGAAATAAAATGGAAAAAAATACATTATATTTAAGGCATAGATGATTCCCTATTAAATTGAAAACAAGTAAAAAAAGTGTTAAATAATCTTTAGAAATGAACCTTTTTAATGCGGTTTTTGGAAAACCAATAAGAGTATATAAAAGGGAAAAAGGAATAATTTTTTGAATAAAACAAAATAGGAACCATGATATATTTCATGATAAAACGATTGATTTTACAAATATAATGGTGTTTTGAAATTTATAATTTATATCACATTAGAAAGGGTAAGAAATCAGCAAATTCCCCCTAATCGGGATTGCCTGCCGAAACTATTTTAGAAGGGAACCTTTTTAAAACATGTATTTACCATAAAACAAGGATGGTATGATATATTAATATGAGTTTATAATATATTAATTTAATTTATAGTATGTAAACAAAAATAATGAATCATTACATTGGATTAAAGAGAGGGAATGAGTAACCGGAACAAAAAATTGGGGTTCAGGTAGAATCCCTTACCACTTTGTAATCAATCAAATCGTATTACCCATAAAATTAATAATCATAAAATGAAACATTTAATAACATTAATATAACATGAACCATTATATGATACATAATAGTATATTATACATACACCACACACAATAGATATAGGTGAATAAGGAATATCTCACATAAAAAAGTGAGATGAGAAAAACCCTTACCATATGTATGAAATTGCTCTGCACTTGACCTAATTGTCCTAGATAATCAAACCAAATTAATTAGTTAATTTATTCATAAAATTATATACATTTATTTCAATCATTATATTCTTATTATGTTCATTTGTGGTCTTTTTTATGAGTTATAACATATAACTTTTTCATTTGGTAACATTCATTTACTTGGTTTTCATGATTGGTTTACTTGTATATGAGTGTGGATGTTCATGTAAAATGGGAATAGATATCTATAATAGAAGTTATATTTTACTTTTTAATATATTTAATTTTAAATGGTTATATCTTTCATTTTTTTTGAGGTTGAATCAACAGATAAGTCATTAGTGCTAAAACATTAGATTATTTTGGTGGGTTTTCAATCATCACAAACTAGTTTTGTTTTATTAATTTATTTAATGTTTATATAATAATTATAGATCATTAAATAGGTTTAATTAAATATATTATGATTTACTTAAAACTAAAAATGGGTTTTTAACAATCCATGAAGGCATTAAAATAAAATTAAAATACACCAACCATGATGTCAATAAATTGACGCATCACGGGTGATATATTCATTTATAAAATAAAAAGAGAGGGAATGAATTTTGATGATGGATATTACATTAAAATGATATCATTATATTATATATGTGACACTAGATTTATCATTTCTCTTTGGAAAGGGTAGGTGATTAAATGATAAGAAACTAAGAAAATTGAAAAAACTAAAAGAATTATTATTTTACCTCTTGAATTATCCTCCATGAGAACCTACTTAAGGGGTTTGGTTTTGGAATTTTTTGAGAATAATGGAACTTGGAAGTGGGTTAGGACCTTAGTAATAGTATTGGGAATAAATTTTACAAATCTCAAATATTGGATGGTGTGAGTAGATGATTTTTTTTCAATATTTTATTCATCTGTTTATTATTTTGTCCCGACACCATGAATAGTCTTGATTCTTATGACTAATTATAGTAATTAGTGATTGAGATTTCAAACCAATTGTTCTTACATCTTCTATTACTCATGGAATAGTATAATTTATGTATAATATATATATACTATAAATTATAGTATTCCACTATTCACCAAAAAATAAACTATTTTAAAAATACCAAAAAAATCACCCAAAACATTTTTCAACATGAAAAATTAAAAAATGAACTACATTTTATGAATATTTTATATAAATATGGGGACATTAATTTTTAATTAAAATCTTCATTTATTGGAAAAAATTATTTTAAAATTATAACTTATTTTATAACACATTGAAAAATTAATTAAGGTTGCACAAAATTATCTTATAATTGTAAGATATAAAAATATTAATTTTTTAATAAATTTTATGAATACTCATTTTCTTTTAAATAACTATATTAATTTGAAAATTTAAAATTAACATTTATGTATTTTAAAAATATTAGCACTAAAAAATTTCTAAAATATTTATTTTCATATACTATGATATAATAATCTCATATTAGGATTTATAAGATTACTAAATTTTATTTATAATTTCATAGTTGAGGTTATGGTTATAATTTCTATATTACTATTCCTAATGGTCAGATTGTTATTGCAATAGTCATATTACTATTTATCAAATAATGAAACACATTAGAAAAAAAATTAACCAAATTAAATTTTGATATTACACATTCAAAAATAATTCATATTTTTTAAAATATAATTTATAAAATTGTCAAATTTCTATTTAAAACATGTTCACTACTAAAATGATGTAAAAACACATTTAGAAAAATGTTGCCCTTTATTTGTAAATTTAGTTTTTTTTCCTATCTTATTCCTCAAAAAATCTATTGCGTGAATGTGAAAATATTTGATTGAATATATAATATATAAATTTTATTAATATATTTAAATAATAATGACTAATTTAATTTGTTAATATAAAATTTAATTATGGGCATAAAAATTGTTCTTATAAAAATACGTTTTTTATATGGATTTTTATTATTTATAATTAATTATCAAAAAATGATTTTATTTTATAAACATGTGTAATATATATTTTCATAATTTACATAATCTCATTCATCCCCTCTATTCCCAATATCTAGTATATAACCAGAAAAATTAAATAATAATATCGGATAAAAATTTACACTACTATGAAATCGAATTAATTAAATATAAAAGTTGTATACTATAAAATAATATGGTGTTACATTTTCTCCGCCTTAAATAAATTTCATTCTCTCAATTTTTATTTTTTCAAAGTAATAATAGATTTATACTTGATAATTATTTTTTGGGAAACCCACATCAGAAATTGGGTTAATAATATATCCTCTTAGTAAGAGATGAAGGGAAATTCTTTTGTCACAAAAAACTATGAATTTTAATATGATAACATTGGTGAAAAGTGAAAGTATGTACATGGAAAAATAATCTTACCATCATGTTCTAATGTGGAGTGGCAACTAACATGGTAATTATCAATTTTACTATCATAAAATTGTAAATCATTCAATCCATTAAATTACCCTTGATTTCCCACATATAAGGTTTTTTTCTAAAATATTTTCTTAGAGTTTAGGGACAATTTTAATATCTAAATAAGAAGATGATAAAGTAAAATTACATCATTATTTTTGATTTCATAAGAATAATATCATATATTGGTTGTGTTTTATTGTATTTTCACATCCTCCCTTACAACAAGAAATGGATGTTCAAGATAAATTTTTCATTCTTGAATATCTTTCTATGATTCATAGGGTTCATAAGTCACTACTTAGACCTCTATATGTTTATTGATAAAATAATTTTATCAAATTTTATCAATGAAAAATATTTTAAAAATTTTATCTTGAACTATTCCCTATGTAATTAATCTTAAGACTCATAAAAAATGTATCATTCCACATTCAATTACCAGTATTTTGATGCAATGTCACTAAATTTACAAAATAAACATAGCATAATATTCCTAAAAAATGTAACTCTTCATAACACTTACCAAATATAAGATTACCTAGATCACCATTAAATATTTATAATCATGCATGATTCCAAGACAAAAATTCTCAGGTTGTTGAATATATTCCTTAAATCCAAATGTATAATTAACCCAATAAAGATAATATAAAACATCAAGTAACTAACCACCATCATGGTCACCATTACTATCCCATAACCACATTTTTAATATTATCTCATAATCAAGAACATATTTCCGCTTATATTTCCAAATTCAGATGTTTCTAAATGAATAAATTTCAATTGAATCACTTTTCTTAGTATCATTCATCACACACCTTCAAATCATTAACGAACAATTACTACAATAAAATAACTATATATATCATGATTCCAATAAACAAGTAATTATTGATAAAATACACAAATAAAAAAATTACTGAATATAAAAACAAGAATACTAATCGTCTCTATTCGTCTAAGGTAGAAACATAGGCTTATCCATGGTCCATATGATTCTTCTATGCTATATTTCCTTGATTTTTGGGACATTAATTTTAACAGTAACATGTCACCAAGAAGCTATATATTTTCACATTGGAAAACATTTTATATCCCATGAAATAACTATCATGGTGACCATTCTCTATATACTAGTAGAAAACCCCATTCTACTTAAGAAACTACCAATGTACATCTTCCCACAATAATCACAAGTGAGAAAATAGTTTTTATCTTATTTCCTTTATCCAAATATATGTTGGTGTACTATTGTTATCTTGCATCCATTTGAATTCATATTATATAGAAAAATATTTCTATATCTTGATAGAACCTGATATCATCTCCTCATAGGATTAGAACTTTTGACATATTAGTTCCCTTAGAAAGACTGCCAAAACCCTTCGAAGAAATGATCATTATTACTATTTGGATTTTGTGCATTGATGGGTTTCCCATTCCTTCTTCTAGGAACCATTATTAAACAATTTAATTCACTATATTATATCTAGAGATTTTGAAGCATAATTTATAATCCCAAAACATGTTAAATACTTATCTTAAATTGATAAATTTATGTGTGTCTAATCTAATAATCATAAACATGGTTTGTTTTGGGACATATCAACTTTTAAATCCTTAAAAATTCATTACAAATAAAGTGATAATTATAAAGATAATATCCCCTAGGAGTGTCTAACTTGGTGTGTAGTAAGGCCCGTTTTTGGGTACCAGGTTATCCTAAGTCAGGATCGGGACACCTTATTGGAGTTCTTACCCCTGGGTACGTATCTTCCATAACTATGTCAAAATATAGTAAAAATACATTGATATATTACTTGGAAGAACCATATAATCTCTACAATTCCAAGAATCTATGATGTTATTCTCTCTTTATACTTAAATTATATATTTGGTGTATGTTCCCTAAATTTTTTTTCTAAATATTATATCCAAGGTTTCTACTCCTCTTCCTCTAATAATAGCTGTAAATACCACGAACTCAGTAGCTTGAAGCTAGAGCCTTAATTTATTAAATTGGAATTATAATCATGAAGACACATCCCAACGGACTGAATAGTTTTGTAGTTTTTTAAAACATTATAAAAAATAATGTTTTACCTTGAAACTAGAAATGAAAAAAATATAAAACATTATTACAAATATACATAATCACCTAGATTATCCCTATAAGTAATTCATAATATAAATCTTCTCATCCTAGGAAAATATTAACCATAAAAATGTGTGAACTAGGATTCTCAGTATGTGTAAGTAATAAAATGAAAGATAATGTAAACAATAAATAATGATGAATGACTAAAAACTGTTTCCATTTTAACATAATCTTGTGCGTAATATCGAATTAATAAAAGTGGAATAAATAATTCCATATAAATAATCACATGATTTATCAATTAATTATTTCATAATGGTGTAATTCATATTTTGGACATCATAAAAATATTTTTCCGGCCTCGACCAAGACAACTGAAAATAAATGGTCATGTCCTCATCTAATATCCATTTCTTTTTTTTTCTAATGAGTCATGTCGATGAATTTATGGGATATAGAAGGCCCTTCTCATCACATAATTACTCCAAAAAATTTATAATATTTATAATAAATATATACTTTTAATTAAAATTGTTCAATAACACTTTTAAATATTTGAATAATAATCATTGATTAAAATAATCTAAAAAATCATTGATAAATTCTTCAGGAAAATAATCTCTACACATTCCAAGTGTCCCATACCACATTAAAACATTTACATCATAATCCCTATGAAGTAATGACATTAAATGAATATAATAATAATAATATTCTTCATAACATGATATATTATTAGAAAGTACAACACCACATTCATGGAATAATTTGGGAACAAGGCACACATCTCATAGAAGTAAAAGTGAGATGAGAAAACCACTTTTTTTTACTTTGGATAAAAAAAGCCTTTTGGAATGTAATTTTTCATTATCATAAAATAATATTATAAAAATATATATCCTAGATAATAAAATTTGAATAAAATTTAATTATATTTGAGGCACAAATGATTTCTTGAGAAATTAAAATCATGTTTAAATAGTGTTAAAGAATATTTTTAAGTGATACTTTTTAATGCGGTTTAAGGAAAATATTAAAGAGTCATAAAATGAAAAAAGGAATAATTTTTTGAATTAAACTAGAAATTAATCATTATATTTTTTTGATGATAAAATGATTGATTTTCTAAAAATAAATAAGTTCTTAAATAGATTATGGATAACACATGAGAATGGGTATGAAATCGAGAAATAACCTTTAATCGGGATTTCTTATCATGATGATTTGAGAAGCTAACATTTTTTAAAATAAGTATTTACCATAAAATAAGGATTTAATGATCCATACATATGATTATAGAAAATATACACATAATTTATAAGAATTAACCAAAAATAAAGAAGCATTAAAATAGAGTAAAGGGAGAGAAAGAGTAACTTGAAGGAAAAAATGGTGGTTCAGGTAGAATCCCTTACAACTATGTAATAAAAATATTGTATTACCCATAAAATTAATAGTAAAAAATAAAAAATTTAATACTATAAAGATAAGAAGATTAATTATATGATACATTAAAAGAATGTATATATACACAACACATAATAAATAGTTTTAATAATGTATATCTCATAGAAATAAAAGTGAGATGATAAAACCCTATTACCTTATGTATAAAAGTGATATAAATTTGAACCTAATGTCATAGATAATAAAATTAAATACATAAATTAATTATTTCAGAACCTTTTATACATTTATTTTTTCTATTAAAATTTTCTTATATTCATTTACGGTTTTTTTGATGAGTTATAAGATATAACCTTATCATTCGGGAGAGTTTTTTCCTCGGATTTCATGATATGATTATTTGTATATGAGTATGAAATTTCATGTAAAATTGGAATATATATACAAAATTTACATTATATTTTATTAATAAACATAAAAAATATGACATTTTTATATAATTAATTTGTTTATTTTGGGTGAGGATAATCATTAGATAAGATATTAGTGATAATCATTTAGATTATTTTAATTTTTTTAAATCATAACCAACAAGTTTGGTTTTTCATTTTACATCATGTTTATATAATGGTTATAAAATGATAAATAGGATATAATACATATATTATAATTTTTTAACCATAAAAATGTTTTCAGGACCAACCTTGAAGGAGTTGATGGAAAATTAAAATGCATTGTCCATGATGTTGGTAAATTGTTACATCATGGGAGATATATTCATTTATAGAATAAAATAGAGAGATAAATGTGTTTGATGAAATATATTCAATTAAAATGATATAATTAATGAGCATAAATTATACTAGAGTCATTATTTCTCTTTAGAAAGGAGAGGAAAGGGAAGGATAGAAAAATAAAAGAAATTGGGAAAAAAATAAAAGAAAAGGAAGAGGATTTTTACATATTGAATTTTCCTTCATCAGAACCTATTTAAGTGGATTGGTTTTTGACCTTTTTTGAGAAAAAAGGATCTTGTATGTGGTGTAGGGGTTTATTAAGAGGAATGTGTAAAAATCTAAAAAGGCTCAAATCAGGGAAGGTTTGAGGAGAAGGGTCTTTTTTGAATATTTTATTTATCTGTTTATTCTTTTGACTCAAGAATATGATTATTTTTTATTTTTGTGACTAATTATAGCAACTAGTTCATGTGAGTTTGAAAAAATACAAATTACCAAATCCATGACTCATATAATAGTGTATTTTACTTATAATGTACATATACTGTAAATGACGATGTTTCACAACACATGAGAAAATCAACTATTTTATAAAAATCTCAACAATTCACCCTCTCCATTTCTTGATATATAGAATTAAAAAAATGACCTTCACTTTATGAAAATAATTTTAAAAATATTATGAATTTAATTTTTATTTAAAATTTACTTTTAATGAAAAAATGATGGTTTTAAAATTATAACTGATTTTATAACACATTGAAAAATTAATTCTGGAAACACAATTTTGTATTATAATCATAAGACAAAAAATTTAAATACATTTTATGAATGTTATTTTTCATTTACATCATTATATTAATTATGAAATAGAAAATAAACATTTATGTTTTATAAAAATAACAAAACTACATTAACAATTTAAAAACATTTATTTACTTACATTATGATATAATTATATCATATTATGATTTATAAGATTCCTAAATTTTACTTATACATTCATAGGGTAGTTTATTTTTATAATTTATATATTTCTAGTCTTAATTGATACATTATTCTTCTAATTGTCACATTACTATTCATAATAAAATGAATCTTATCAGAAAAACAAAAAAAAAATTAACCAAAGTAAATTTTAATATAAAGCTTCAAAAAATGATGTTAATTTTAAAAAATATAATTTATAATTGTTCGAAATTTATATTTAAAACATGTTATACACATAAAGGTAGTAAAACCACATCTAGATAAACATAGCCTTTTTTTGTGTAAAATTGGATTTTTTTCATATATTAGGACTCTAAAAATATGTTTGAAGAATGTAAAAATTTTATATTGAATATTTAATATATAAATTCTATTAATATCCTTAACTAATAGTGATTAATTTAATTTATCTATATAAAATTTTGTTGTCCTCATAAAAAATTTTCTTATTAAATTTTTTCAATTATATTCAATTGGTTTTAATTTCATATTTAATTTATTAACAATGAATTTTATTTATAAACACAGGTAATATATATTTTCATAATTTAAAAAATATCATTCATTACTAACATTCCAAACATCTTTGAGATAAATATAATAACTAATTGATACTATATAAAATATTTTTTTAGTAGGTATGCTATTGAAGATATTAAATTTTAAAATGTGCGTAATGTAAAATCTTAGTGTGTTACATTCATGTGGCCAGATAGAGAATCTAAAGTGGTTTTTTTTATAATACATCAATAATATATAGGAATCATGGGCCTTGTCAAAATTTGTAATCATAGGTAAGACCCTGATTGGTACATGGAGATGGTGTTCTATATTTGACCGTAGGTGCAGGAAATTGTAGGGGTAGAGATACCGAGTAGTGGGGGAAATGGTCAATAGTGAGTATCACTCTATAGTTAATACATACATTAGGAAGTCATCTTTTGGATTATATGAAAAACATTGAGAAAATATATTATGAAAAGTCTAGATAGATGACAATAGTTAGTGGTAAAATGTGGGTGTGCGTGTGTGTTTGTTTGTTGTTTTTAGTTTTTATTTTGGATACTGGTGAACGAGGTTGATGTGTGATAAGTTAGTTAATCTAGATAATGTTAATAAGTGGGAACCAAACAAGAATTTGGATTTTTATGGTCATTAGTTATGACATGGTATTTATTAATGAATCATGGGTGATGCAAGATTTTAAGGGAATCATGTATGATTATTTTATATGATGATAACACGATGGGACATGAGAAGGAAATAGATTAATGATTAGAACACATGTATTTTTGTATGATGTCTAGTGTGGAACCATAAAGATATTATTAAATTTGGTTCAAGATGTGACTTTTTAGGTGATTGTTATCAGAGGGAGTGATAAGAGAAGGAATCAATCTATTCTATCAAGTAATTGCGGTAGTCCAGGATATTGTGAATAGGATGGATTATTTCAATATTATTATTATTTTTGGGAATTGGAGAGTTGTATTATCATGATGAATGATATTGGGGGTCATATTATTGTAACACCCAGATGTTTTTATGAAATAATTATTTTTAAATAATTTTTATTCTTCATTAGCTGATTCCATGCAATTGTGAGTCTAAACGAACCGCAATAAAACCTCACCAAATATCCATTATATTCTAAAAATTAGGTTAGCGGGAAAAATTATAACTAACTTATGAAAATGCATTATGAATTCATTGGCTACTAATTATTTATGAAAAATATAAATAAATTAGATATTTATATTTTTTGAGTGAGTTACTTTTTATACTAAAATTAATGAGATATATGTTTCATATAATTAATAAAATATTTTTGATATTCATACAAAGGATATTTTAATCAAAGGGTATGAATAAAACCCTATTTTATGTATAAGAAACTTTTTTAAAATGATAATTTTACACCATTGAATAGAGAACAAATTTTAAATTAAGATTTCCAAACATTAAAATTTCTTATATGAAAAAATAAACATGTTATTTTTATGCGGGATATAAAAATTTACATTGGGTAAATTTTTGATATTTTTCTCATAACTTTCTTGTTTTGATAAATAGGTAAAATATGCTAAATATTAATTAAAAACAACTTTTTTCATTGAGATAATTTATATGGTTAAATTATAATTTTCAATGGATTGAAAGTTTAAATAGAATATATTTTTACCATTTAATATAATTTATGTCATTATCATTAATTTTACATTAAATTTATATGTAAAAACAATTCAATCTTTTGAAATGTTTTAGCTTTTAAAACTCGTTTTCTCATTTCAACACCGAGAATAATTTTTAATTGATTACTGCAACTTCTGTGTTTTGAATTTGAAAAATTAGATTCCATATTTGGAATCAGATGGTCTAAATTGTGTCAATAGTTACCTTTTATTTTTGGACAATATGAATAGTATGATCAATAATTATTTTATTTACCTTGGTTAAAAGGTAAATCTGGAAAATAAGGGTAAAAATAAATTAATAATATAAAACAACCCTAAAACAGGTCTTCATATTTTTGTATGAGATATGTCTAGCCATGGGCATCCATGGGTTGACTTTGGGACCCCATGGATTCACATGGATGTGAAAATGACATTTTATAAGAAAAATTTAATGTAAATTTATTTATAACATAAACACATATATTTTACTAAAAATATTTCAAAATTGAGTTATATACTGATCTCCATATATATAAATATTCATTAGAAATATAAAAATAGGTCATATATAATAGTATTTTATTTATAATTTTTATACATTAGATAAATATATTTATTTTTGACCCAATTATGATGAAGTGATTACCTCATTAATGAATGATTTAAATAAATGAATTTATATATATTAAAAAAATGTAATTTGGTTATTTTGATGTCATTAATTAATTTTATAAATGATATTGACATATTATCTTCGATTTAATGCCTTAGTTTCAATGTAATCATGTTTTTATGAATTTTTATAAAAATTCAAGAATGAATAGTGTCCAAAATTGATATATTTCAAAACTTAAAAATTAAAATAGTTTATTAAATGATAATTAATTCCTAAAAATATCACATTCATCCAAATTGTTTATATAAGTCCAATTATGTCATAAATATCTTTTTTGGTCATTTGACATGATATGGTAATTACACAAACCCATAAGGTGTAAATAACAAGATATCAGAGTAAGATTATAAAGGGTAAAATAAAGATTAAACCAAAAAGATAAGGATGTAAAAATATTAAAAACTAGTCTAAAAATTAGTTGATGATGGTTAATCAAACCAAAATTATCTTATATTCAAATTAAATAAGTTTTTTACCTCTTTTAGTTGAAATTTAACTTATAATAAATTAATATTTTTATAGTTTCCTAAATTGCCCCTCTCCTCTCTTATAAAAGGGTACCTCCTCCATCTCCTCTTCACTCCATTGTGAGCCTTCAAGATTAATTAAATCCTACCCATTTCACTTCTCAACTTACTTAGTCACATTATACATGTGATGGTCTTCTCAAAAAACCATCTCTAGTCCCCTAATAGGTAATTTAGAGGAGGCATGTTGAGAAAGAGGTAATCTCTTATACCGATTGATTACAATTTATTTCTTCTTCTACTTCATATTCATTAGTTATTTCAGTATAAATTAATAAAATCAGTATCTCTATTATACTATTAGGTTATTATAAATATGAAACAACTCGGTTTCACCTTCTATCCATCATATGAAAAATTAAATCATCACACGTGTGTATGTACGACTTACCATCTCCACACCGTGGAATAATCTATTTTTCACCACCACCTTACATGGATGGGTATATGGGTGGAAATAATTAAAATATACATTTATTTTAACATTATTATAATTCTGAGATAATATACACTATCCAATTCAATTGCATTCAACAATTATTGAAAAAATATTTTTTCTCGTGTGTACGTACGACTTACCGTCTCCATGGTGCGATGTGATTCACACTGCATAAACATCATTAAACCATGATTATATAAATAAATCGAATAACTAAATATGATATATATTATACTATTACCCTGATTTAATTGATATAATTATAACCTAAATATAGTAATAAGAACTTATTTGACAAAACATTCTTAAGAATATAAAGTAGTTAATACCCAAAAAACGAGTAACAATAACAAATAGAAGAAAATATGATCATAAATGTTTTCATGAAAATGAAAATTATTATGGAATAAATTAGAAACATTATTTAAATCATTATACAAGAGGTTAAGATATATACGAAGCATATCAGACCTAAGGTAAGGGATAACTTTTCCAATATTATTTAATATGATGTTTTCAATTCTTAAGTATCTTCTAGGGATATATGTATCATCCTTGTACATCCATTTTAAAAAATATTCACTTAAAAAGTGTATTATTCTTATATGTATTTTTAATGTCATTTTTACCCATTTTTACTTTTACTACAAGGTTTGGAAAGAATATTTCTTTTGTTTACCATACTGGGTACCTTTTGACTATTCCAACAAAAGTACCAGGAAAATGTTTTTTAACTTATATAGAATGAATGGGGTTTTACATCTTCATGACGCCTTATTTCCATGAAGATTTATCTTCACATATACTAAGTGTATTTTCAACTCAATTATTTTCTTTCCAAATTGAAGAACATTTTGAGAAATGAAAACATTTTTAAAGAAGAAATATATTTCCCTCAGGACTGATGGACAAGTGTTTTCTAAAAATTATTTTACACAAAATATTACAAAGATTTACGTTTCTATACTTATTATTAATAATATTTTATTGTATTTATGATGGAATTTTATTTATCAAATTCATTTTTTATATCAATTATGATGTTATGATGTTTAAGAAAGAAATTTGATTTCATGGGTTATGCTACAATGAATTTTTTTATGTTTTTATGGCACATGCAAGAATGATTTCATTATTGAATGGGTGATACATAAACCACTCTCCAATTTGATGGGTAAATATTTATATCTCATAAGATAGACATGGATGGAATGACAGGTTAATCTGGTTCAGTGATACATGACTCAAATGAGTAGAGAACATGGTTTTGTAATGGACATTGTCTGCTATGATGGTCTTGTAAATGAGCCATGACAAATATGAAATGATTTTATATGATTATGTGTGTATGACACAAAATTTTTTGCCTTATTTTATCAATATTGGGATTACATTTCACTTGAATGATTAATCCAAGGATATGATATTGTGAACTTTTATATGCAGTAAAATATTTTCAAATGTTATGTTCTTATGAATATGATTTTATTTTTATTTAATTTTTTTACCCTTACTGAGCATCTTGGCTCACCCTTTTATATGTTTCTTTTACAAAAGACATAAAGAAAGATATTAATTATGATATGCCAAGAATGAGTCTAGATGTGATGAAATAAACAAGAGACAATATAGATGTTTTATGAACAAGTTGTTTATGTTACCCAGTTTCTAAAGACACTATACCTATTCGGTCCTGTCATGGTATTATTATATTTTGTAACAAATATACTTCAATTATAATGTGATATCAATGTATATAAAGGCCGGGTCTCTACTGTTGGTGTTGAAGGAACGATATAGTTAACCGTTGGATTCAAGGATGAGAAAGTCTTAATGATATGTCTAAGTATAAGATACAATTCTAGTGTTTTATAAATAACCATGAATAAGCTAGGATAAAACCAAAATTTCCCTAAATTTAAATTATATTTTTGATAATTTCGTTTTCTAGTTATGAATAGTGTTTCTCACACTATGATTCTTGGTTTTAGTCAATGGTTGGAACCTAAAGGAACTGCTTAAGTTCTGAATGTGACAGACAGTGTAATGATTGTCCCCCTAATAAAAAAAATGTTATGGGGGATGTAATGAAAAATCATAAATCCATGCTCATAAAACTTTTTCAAGTGATAAATCATGCCGAACATACAAACAAAAAGTGGAGGGATAAACATTCAGGTGAATCCTTCATGAGGCAGCATCCACCATCATTCTACAGGTCTTCTGATCCATTTTTGACTAAACAATTGATCAGTACCACCAAAAATATATTTTGAACTCAATTGTTTTTAGAACATTATAAATTCATCTTATTAGTATATTGTTTGGAAGATGAAGATGATCAATGGTAGAGTCTTATCACGAAAATGAGGTAAATAATTGAAATTGATTATATAGATTGGGGTGAGATATAGAACTTATTTTTCAAAAACTAATTTACTCATATTCTCAAAGCAAATATGGACAAGTATTTCCTTGAACTTAAGAAAAATCATGATGTATCTGTTGGTACCTATGAGGACAATTTTACTATACTTCCAAGGTATGATTTTGGAATTATTATACAACATGAGTATAATATTTATCGATTCATTAGTGTCTTAAAAGCATGAATCTGAATGGAATTAGCCATAAGAGACTTCAATACCTATGAGAAAATTTTTCGATGTGATCGCAAGGATGAGATGGATATTAGAGTAACCCATCAGTAATATAGGTTTGGTAAGAAGTGAAAAATGGAAATAAAATAAAAATTTATAGACCCCACATAAAAGAAGAGGATTTTCCCTTATGATCACTGTGTAAAAAGAAACATAGATTGAATTACCTTAGAGGGAATATTATATTTTTTATGTTTGGAAAATAAGGTCATCAGGAAATTGAATTCCAAAGTGATGGGAAAAATATTTCTAATATTTCAAACAATGAAAAGGATACCTAGAATTCACCGTATACACTTCAAGGCTACACGTGAAAGGAAATGGAGAATTGTGCCTATCAATGCCATAATCCAAGGGTTATTGATGATGATCGACATCAAAACACTCTGAAGTCCAAAGTCAATGGAATATCACATGCAATTACTATAGGAAAAGTGCAGTATGATAATGAAGTGGTGAAAGGTACACTTTCCAGCCACCATAAAGAAGAAAATCATTTATTTGATTCTGGATCCACAAAATCTTTAATTTCGAAACAATTTTCTAAGTGTATCAACATATTACCTCAACAATTAGATGTTGAGTAAGCTGTTACAACTCTTAAAGGCCCAACAGTGGCATCAAAAGTTTAATATTCTTCTCCAATTGATGTTTTTGGGAAATTACTTCCTCCAAATCCTATGATACATCCAATTGTGTAATTTTATGTTATTCTTGTCATTTATTGGCTTTGTTTATTTGGATCTCATATCAATTTACAAATAAGGTAATCCACATTTCAAATTCTAGATCAATTTATTATCAATAGTCGATGAAAGTATTAATACAACCCTCTAGTAGAAATTTCTTCCATATAATGGGTTTTGATTCCAATAAATGTAGTTTATTTATCTCAAATGGTTGGGGAGAAAATCAGTATTAAGAATACACCCATATTAGTGGAGTTTGATGATTCTTTTCTAGAGAAATACAACCCTCCAGTAGAAATTTCTTCCATCTTATGGGTATTTATTCAAATAAATGTATTTTATTTATCTCAAATGGTTGGGAAGAAAATAACTATTAAGAATACACCCATTGATAGGGAGTTTGATGATGCTTTTCTATAGAGATTTTTGGGACTTCCACCAACTTGTGAATATGAGTTTTTAATAGAACTCATACTAGGTGCTATGCCTCTTTCAATGACACTTTATTTAATAGCCTCAATTGAGTTGTTGGAATTGAAGAAGCAACTCCAAGAGAATATTGATAAGGGATTCATGTGCCCTTGTGAATCACCTTGTATAAAACATATTCTATTTTTTATGAAGAAATATGGATCAATGAGACTCTGCATTGATTATCTAGAACTTAACAAGATCACTATCAAGAACAAATTCATCTCCTATGCATGGGTGAATTATTTGACCAACAACGCGGAGCACAATACTTTTCCAAAACTGATCATTTTTTATGGTATCATTAATTTTGGGTCAAAAGGGAGTATATAAAAAATACGGCATTCTGTACAAGGTATGGAAACTATTAATTTATAGTGATTTCATTTGGTCTTACTAATTCCCCTCTTATCTCCATCGATCTAATGAATAGAGTCTTTAGAGACAATATTGATCAGTTTGTGGTAGTCTTTATAGATGATATTCTTTTTTATTCAAAGAGAAAGAAAGAACATGAAGATCACTTGATAATTGTATAGAAGTCCCTGATAAAGGAGAATATTTATTCCAAATTTACCAAGTGTGAATTTTGGCTTCAAAAAGTTTCATTTTTTGGTCACATAATATCAAGAGAGGGGATATCAGTGGATCCAACAAAAAAAGAGGTTATTGAATGATGGTCGAGACCAACAATAGAAACTGAGATCTAAATTTTTCCTGGTTTGGATGGATATTATCAATGTTTTGTGAAATATATTTCATGATTATCTAATCCACTCACCAAATTGACTCAGAAAGGAGTTAAGTTCATTTGGATGGACGAATGTGAAGAAAATTTAAAAGAGCTAAATAGAATGAAAACCAGTGCACATGTAATCACACTTCCTTATAGTGGAGAATGT
Organism: Viscum album; assembly: GCA_963277665.1. NCBI lineage: Eukaryota > Viridiplantae > Streptophyta > Magnoliopsida > Santalales > Viscaceae > Viscum > Viscum album. The sequence continues at coordinate 1,473,648,901 of OY728152.1, read as the reverse complement.
TTTTTAATATATATATATGCATCAAAAGAGGTTCTAGGGTGTAATATCATGAAATATGATATGATGATAGCTTATGGCTCATGACAATTGAAAATCCATGAGCAAAATTACTCAACTCATGATTTGGTGATATCTTATGTAATATTTGCATTAAAAATATGGAGGAATTATATTTATAGTGAATGGTGAGATATTTATACTAATAATTATATAATAATGTATATTTTCACACATAAATATATGAATATGTTCCAAATAATATGGTTGGAGTTGATTCAATATTATAACTACTCAATACATTTCCATCCTATGAAAGAGAAAAATTTTGCAGATGCTTTGCATCAAAAAGACCATGCTATCATATCCATGATGAGGATTATTAATGATCCATAATTTGTGGATTGATAATGGATGGATCATGAAATTTTAATGGAATTGGGGAACTCTTATATTTATCAAATAAATGTTCAACCATCTATACAAGTTAAGATTAAAGAGGAACATAAGGAAGATGTAGAGCAACAAAAGAAGGCGAGAGACATTCCTGAATTAAACCTTCATTGTGATGGAATAATAAGGATAAAGAACCGGGTTTTTTCCTCCCATACCAGAATTAATGAAGGAGCTATTGTTTGAGGCATATAGTACTTTATTCTCTATTCACCTTGGAAGAACAAAGATGTACAGGGACCTGAAATAGTACTTTTGGTGGGATGGAAAGAAAAGAGATATCACTAAATATGTCTCTCGATTCTTTGTTTGTCAGCACGATAAGGCTGAGAGATAGAATTTTAAGGGGATGTTACTACCATTACCCATACCAGAATAGAAATGGGAAAAAATTACTATGGACATTGTCATCGGATATCCCAAAACAACCAAAGGAAGTAATTCTATCGGGGTTATAGTTGATCATCTTATGGAGTTGGAACACTTCATTGCTATTTGATAGGATTTATCTCTCAATCATCTTGCCAGGATATATGTAAAGAAGTGGTAAAGTGGTATGGAGTTCCAATTTCCATTATATCTACTTGGGATCCGAGGTTTACCTCAAAATTCTAGAAAAGTCATCAGCATGCTCTGGATACAAAGTTAAGTCTCAACACTGCTTATCAACCATACACAAATGGTTAGTCTTAGAGGAAAATTCAAACATTGAAAGATATATTGAGATCCTTCTCAGTGGATTTCAAATTGGGTGGGATCAACACTTACCATTGGTGGATTGTTTATACAATAATAGCTTTCCATATAATATTCAGATGGCTCCCTAGGAATCCCTCTTTGGAAAAATGTTCATAACTCCGTCTTTCTGGGATGAAGTTGGGAAAATAAAGCTATAGGGAAATGATCTTGTTGATAATATGGCAGAAAAGTTTAGATCTATAAAACAACACAAAACAGAATCTCAGATTTGCCAAAAAATAATCCAAACAGCTGAAGAAAAGAACTAGAGTTTGATTTGGGGGATAAGGTGTTCTTATGAATATATTCCTGGAATTGAGTAATGAGATTTTGAATGAAGGGAATGTTAAGCCCTAGGTAAATCGGTCCTTTGGAAATACTAGATCATGTAGGTAAGGTAGCTTAGTGATTGGCACATCCACTTAATCTCTCTCAAGTTCATGATGTATTCCATGTATCTCCCCTAAAAGAGTACATACCTAATCCTTCACATGTTCTAGGCTTATAAGTAAAACTACTGGAGCATGATCTTTCTTATGAAGAACAACTAATAGAGTTTCTAGATCATAGAGATAATGTTTTACTAAATAAGAACAATCACTTTGTCAAAGTTTTATAGAGGAACCACCAATTAATATAAGATTAATTGGAAATATAGCATATGATGAGGGAGAGGTATCCTCATATGTTTATTTCCAAGTGATGAATTTTTGGGGGAAAATTATGTTTAAGGGAGGTAGAATGTTACATCTGAATGTTTTTATGAAATATTAATTAAAATATTTTTTATTCTTTAGTAGATTGATTTGCAAGAAATTATGATTATAAATGAACCGTAATATTCCCTTAATATGAAATTTTCATTATATTCTAGCAGTTAGGTTATCAGAAATAATTATATCTAACTTATGAAAATACATTATGAATTCACTGGCTATTAATTATTTATGAAAAATATAAATCAATTAGATATTTTTATTTTTTGTGTTAATTACATTTGGTAATGATATTAATGATATATATGTGTTATTTACTTAATAAAATATAATTTATATTCATCAAATGGATATTTTAGTAATAGGGTATTAATGATACACCATTTTATGTATAATAAACTATTTTTTAAGGTTAATTTTAACCCCTTGAATGGTGAACAAATTTTCAATTATGTTTTTGGAAAATTAATAATTTCTGTATGAAAACATAAACATGTTATTTTGACGCAATATATATAAATTTACTTTGTGTAAATTTCTGATATTTTTCGGATAACTATCATGTTTGGATTAATAGTAAAAATATACTAAATTTAAATTAAAAACAACATTTTTCATCAAGATAATTTATATGGTTAAATTATAATATTGAATGGAATGAAATTATAAATAGAATATAATTTTACCATTTAGTATAATTTATGTTATTATCATCAATCTAACATTGAATTCATAGGTAAAAACATTTCAATCTTTTATAATGTTTAACATTGAAAACTCATTTTCTCTTTTCTACAATGGGAATTGATTTAAATTAATTAATGCAAATTCGGTGCTTTGAATTTGAAAAAATAGATCCATATTTGTAATTAAGAGGTTCACATTTTCTGAAGAGGTAACTATTATTTTTGGACATTATCAATTGTAACTTCAGTAATTATTTTATTTACCATAGTTAAAAGATAAATCTGCTAAATAAGGGTAAAAAATAATAATTTAATAATATAAAACTACTGTAAAATGTTTCCTATTACTATTTTATAAGATATTTCCAACCATGGGAATACTTTGGTTTATTTTGGGACCCCATGGATTCACTTTGATTTGAAAATCACATTTTATGAGAAATAATTTCATGTAATAATAATTATAACTTAAACACATATCTTTTACTAAATAGAATTTAATATAGGGTTACCTAACTGATATCCATGCCTATAAAAAGTATTTATAAATATAAAAATATTTTATACTTCATGGTATTTTATTTATAATTTTTATAAAATAGATAAATAGATTTATTTATGACATAATTATGATGTAGTGATTACCTCATTAATGAAAGATTCAAATAAATGAATTTATAAATATTAAAACATATATAATTCGGTTATTTTGATGTCATCCATGAATTTTCAGGTTTATATTGGCATATTTTCTTTTATTTAATTCTTTATTTTAGAACTAACAATGTTGAGATGAATTTTTAAAAAAGTCAAGTATGAATTGTGTCTAAAATTGACTTAATTGATAACTTAAAAATAAAATATTTTATTATATGATTTTGAATTTATAAAAAAATAATATTCATCCAAATGGTTAATATAATTCCAAATATGTCATAAATATCCTTTTTTGGGTCATTTTACATGATATGATAACTACACTAACACACAAAATGTAAATAACACTAACCCACAAAATGTAAATAACCAGATATCACAGAAAGATTAAAAAGGATAAATTAAGGGTTAAACCAAAAAATATAAGAATACATAAATAGTCAAAACATCTCTAAAAATAATTAGACAATGTTTATTAAAACCGAAATCATCTTATCTCTGTATTAAATAAGTATTGGACTATTTTTATTTGATATTTAATTTATAATAAATTAATATTTTGAGACTTTCCTAAAGTTCCCCTCTCCACTCTTATAAATTTTCACCTCCTCCCTCTCTTATTCACTCCATTTTTAACCTTAAATCTCGTCCAAACACTACCCATTTTTCTTCTCAACTTTCATAGTAACATTCTAGATTTTCTGGTTTTCTAAAAAGACCAACTCTAGTTTCCTATGAGAAAAATTAAAGGAGGCACGTTGAGGATGAGGTAAGCTCTTCTTCCGATTCTTTCAAATTTATTTATTCTTCTACTTAACCTTATTAAGTTGTTTTATTATAAATTAATAACATCTGTATCACTAATATACTGATATTTTATTAAAATTATGAAACAATTCTATTTCACTTTCTATCCATTATAGAAAATATGAAATCATCATGTGTGTGTACATACGGCTTACCGTCTCCACGCTGCGGTGTAATTTATTTTCACCACCACCATACATGGATGCGTATAAGGGTGTAAATAATAAATATATATGATTATTATAATAGGATACTAATAATGTGATTCTATACACCATCCACCTAAATACGATTCCACAATTATAGAAACGATGTTATCGCTTGTGCGTACGTACGACTTACCATCTACACAATGCGATGTGATTCGTTCTACATAATCTTCATTAAAACATCATTACATAAATGAAATGAATAAATAAATATGATATATATTATACTAATACCATGCTATAAATAATATAACTATAACCAAAAAATACGAATAAGAACTTATCTGACAAAACATACATAAGAACATAGAGTAGTTAATACCTGAATAATGAGTTACAATGAAATGTTATAAAAAATCATAATAATTCTTGAATAAATCTAAAAAATTATTTAAATCATTATACATGAGGTTCATATACATACGATGAATATCAAACCTAAGGTAAGGGATAAAATATCGAATCTTATTTTATCTGAGGTTTTTTATTAATAAGTATCTACTAGGGATATATTTATCATCCTTGCCCAGGTTTTCAAAAAAAATATTCTCATAAAATGTTTACTATTATTCTATGCATTTTTAAATTAATTTTTACCCATTTTTACTTTTACAACATTTTTTCGAAGGAATATTTCTATTGTTTACCATACTAGGTAGTTTTTGACATTTTCGGTAAATGTACGAGAAGAATATTTTTTTTAAAATTATACATTATGAAAGGGTTTTTACATATTCAAAATTCCTTATTTCCATGAATCTTCCTCTACACATTTACAAGTGTATTTTTATCTAAATTCTTTTCTGTTAAAATTGCACGTCATTTTGAGAAAATTAAACATTTTAGAAGATGAAAGGATATTTTTCTCGGGAATGAAGGTGAAGTGATTTATCCAAATTATTTTACAATTAAGATTACATAGGTTTATATTTTTATCCTAGTTATTACTATGATTTAATTTTTTCTATTATGGAATGATATTTAAGAAATCAATTTTTTTATATCAATTATAATGGAATGGTGTTTAAGAAACCCATTTGATTTCATGGGTTATCATATAGTGAATATTTCTATGTTTTTGTGGGACACGTAAGAATGGTTTCATTATGATATGGGTGGGACCTATATCTCACTCCAATGCATTGGTTAATGATTTATATCTCATGAAATATACATGGATGAAATGTAATTTTAATCTAGTTCAGTGATACATGGATGGAATGAGGAGAGAACTTAGTTCAGTAATTGACATTGTCCGCTATGATGGTCTTTTCAATGATCCATGACTAATATGAAATGATTTTATATTCTTATGAGTCTATTCCACAGAATTTCATGTCTTATGTTATGACTATTGGGATTACATTTCACTTTATTGATTTATCCCATGATATGATCTGGTGATCGTTTATATGCAAAATAATATTTTCAAATGTTATGTTCTTATTAAAATGATATGATTTCAATTTCATTTATTTACCTTTACTGAGAATTTGAGATCACCCTTTTATATATTTCTTTCCCTAGGACATGAAAAGGGGTATTAATTCTGATATACCAAAAATGATTCTAGATATGATGAAATATATGGCAGACAATGTAGATGTTTTATGAACCAGTTGTTTGTGTTTCCCAGTTTCTAAACACACTATACATATATGGTCCAGTCATAGTTTTGATGTATGTTGTAATAAATATACATAAACTATGAAGTTATATAAATGTTTGAAAATAGAGGGTCTCTATAATTATGGAAAAAATCGGTTAGGGACATGATATTATATTGTGGGGATTTTATGAAACCCCAAAAGAATTTTGAGGATAGAAACTGTGTTATTTTTTCAAAAACCCTTATATTTTAACTTGTTTTAAATGCTTTGGGGGTTGAAAGTGACCTGAGAACAGTTTTGTGAGTATGAAACTAGTATTTTCTTAAAATAATATATATTTCATCCATTCAAGTCATGGAACTGTGTCACTAAATGAATTATTCGAATGGATGGATTCCTCTATTCCAATAACTCACAGCATGGATATGATCTTCATGATAAGAACTACTACAAGATAGAAAAAATAAATAATTGATTTGTTAAAAAAAAAGAGGAAATGGTGATTCCATTTTGACTAGGATTGTGGAATATCCCCTACCATAATTGTTATTAGTTCTATGTGAGTGATATAATAATTGTTTTTCAAAACATAGAGTCCTCTAATGTACGAGCTTTCCACGGGTAAGGATATTAATTATCCATCCTTATTTTATTTCTCTCATGCACTTGAGGTGTTGTGACATTCATGGTTTTTATGAAATATTTTATATGTTTCCACATTATTTTATAATTTACACTATTTATGGTCTAATCAAATGTTAATATTTACTGAGTAGGAATCATTATGAATTTGGAAGGTGATGTAATGATTTACCATAAATTTTTGTGTATTTGTCAATGTGTGGTAATTTTTCTTGGTATGTGTGGTCTAAGTGAGATTGGGTGTCTTCGTATTTGACTATTTATGTTTCCTAGGGGGAAAAATGGGTAGTATTATGTGTAAAATGATATGGTTGAGCCTGGAATGTCATTGAAAGTACGATATATGGATCCATGATTAGTTGGGAGAGATGATTGTAATTACAGAAATATTTATATTTTTTGGATTTGGTTTTATAGAAACACCATGGGAATGGAATGAGTGAAAATGATTGGTATTTATCAAAATAAGTGACACAATGTGGTTCATCAGGGTCATGTGGATGGTGTTGAACATTGTTGTGGTTGGGAGACGTAGTTCACAGTTGGCAATAGAGGTTCACCGATGGTATTGCCTCGTATTTTTGGTTATTCTAGTCATCATGGTTTGATAATAGATTTATTGGTGTCATTTTAAGATATTATAATACCCAATGATATGTTTTTGACTGTTCATTATTGATGGAGGCCTTTGTATGGTAGTTAAAATTGGATATAGTGTTGACCAATGGTGTGGTTAAGATTCACACCATAGAAAGAAACAAATTTTGTTCTGTGATATCATCATATAGGAGATGAGGTTAGCTGCTATGTTGGGGTTTATGGGCTGGGACCTAGAAGGATGAACATCACCTTTATTGGGGATATCATGATATTTATTTGATAGTGGTTGAGAATGTGATTGTCTACGGAACATCTAACATGATTTTTGGATGTTCCATTGGAATTTCTAGTTCACTCAATATGATTATGTATAAATGGTTCCTTGTAGTGTGTTGTGGTTGGTAGAATGTAATTACACATGACATTGAAATGGTTGTAAGTATGTGGGATCTTCCAATATAACATAATGTGTATGTTTCATTCCACTCAGTCAAAACATGATTCATGTAAATGCTCTCATGTGCCTACAAATTGTAATGGGATAATGTTGCATGGTATGTATTTATTTATTTTTATCCATGTTTTTCATACATATTTACATGTATGAATCTTTGTTAAGGGAAAAATTAATGGCTACCCACTGAGTTCATATCCACACCTTTCATGGGCCCTCTTAGACTAGTGATGACATTATGGATTTCAATATTGTAAAGTTGTTAGGATTGAGGTCAAGAGCATAATGTTAAGGGGTTTTCATATTTTTCCTGATCATAATGTAATTTTTTTTGGTAGATGATATGTGTGGTTCTTATGTGTAAATTTAGTGATCTATTGGGTTATTTTGGTCAGGTACACTTGCGATCAGCCCATGAATATTCTTCTTACATTGTATATCTAGAATTACATGTAGATATTATATGGTCTATAACACATGTATTTTAGATCATTATTATTGAATTTATAGAATTTCATATGTTCTTAGATATCATATACATTGGGTTTTTATTATTATTAGTATTATTATTATAAAAATGTTATAATATCCCCACTCTCACCCAATATACCCTCATTTATAGTCGATAGACTTTGGAAAATGGGGAGGAGTGCCTATGATATAGTGGTTATCTAGTGTAGTCATTGATCAGTATAAATATGGATTGGGATGTAACAAACAAACCATGGACTCATATTCATAAAAAACAAACCCATATAGTTATTTGATGTGTACTTCTTTATCAATTACTCTATTGAGGAATGATGATATGTTTTCCAATAAATATAATTTATCATATTTTCAATAACATAGCTATGAATAATTGTATATCCTATAACCAAAACACAATTGAAAACATTTCATCAACATTAATTCCTTAATTTTTGGAATATTCCTTACATACCATCCTCTCACAATCCTTATTTACCATATCATCTTTATTTTATTTTCTCTCAAAGACCACTTTTATCTAATGAAATTATTTTACTCGATCCTGAAAAATATATATCAATTTTTGGATCTATTCTATTTCATTTGGATACTCATGCATAGGTTGGACACAATTATCATATTTTGTATCCCCTAAAAAATAGGCCCTACTTGGGATAAGGGTGATTTTTTCTTCTAATCTTTCACTCTTCATGTTTAAATGGAAACTATCTAGTCACCAACTATATTTACATCACCAAATTAGTTTATGATGTTATTTATCATTGTTTTTATTTAATAAACTACATTTTATTTAGTGTTTTTTCCTTCTAATGAGTCTTCTATATCCCCATGATATTTTACTTAGCTTCTCACCTCAACATTAATTATCTCCTTGATTTTTCAAATGCTTTTCTCTAAATTTTTCTCACCAGTTTGAAAAACCATTATAGTATCTAAAAATTTATATATATTTTCAAAATATTTACAAATAATCGTATTATGTAATTTTAACAACTTTATTTTTGAATAATATCTATGAAATATACCTCCATCCCCATGGTCCTAAAACTTATAATTATTATTTTTGACGAGAATAAGTAATATTATTCTGAAGTGTTAAAAGTCTATAAGTGTAGGCTTCTACCCGTACCAAATCTCATATGGGGTATTCTCATAATTCTATAAAAACAAATTAATTATTAGAGATATAATCTGATGTAAGAATGACATCCTTCAAATAAGTATTCAGTAAATTCATTTTAATGGTCACTTTATGATCCATATTGTTGATGATCTAGTTTATTATCTCACTAATATTTTTATTGATGGGTAGTTACGATTGAAACATGATATAAAATTGCATTCTTTTCAAGACAATAAAATATATTTAAATTAGTTAATTCCATTCCTCTTTCTTTCTAAATTATCTATATTAACTCTCGAAATATATTCTTTACTAACATGAGATACTAGATAATTCATTTGAATAACTCCAATTTGTGTCTAATAACCATTATTGATGGTATCTTCCAATAATAATCAAGAAAAAAGATATAATTACATTTTACCTCCATAGATTTGGATATCATGGGACAACACACATCAACATGAACTAACACAAGAAACAGTATTTATTTATTCTCCTTTGTCTAGTATATCATTTGAAAACTATTTCCCTCTTTAAAAGTATTACACATTTGAGTGTGATTATGTGTGATATTAGGGGTGTATTAGGCACCTTCAATATTCCCCAAAATCTCCAAATATTTTTGGATGATGTGGAAAAATATTTTTTCCATATCTAAATTTCCTTGTCTTTATAAAGAAAACAATTATCTTCTCTATCAATGAGGAAAATATTTTTCCTTAGTGCACTTTCTATTAAAAAAATCATAAATCTGTTACATTTATAATATAAATCATTTTTTGAACCTAAACATATGTCCAAAATAACAAAATTTACTAACACTAAGTATATTTTTACTGAGACCATCAACTAAAAATATATCCATGTTCCTTGGGTCTCTTCCACCTTTCATATCTTTTCAAAATCTAGTGATCCTAATCCCATAAAAATTTTCAAAACAAAATACACTATCTTTTTCAATGTTAATCTTGATAATAATATAATTTCTTCCCTTCAAGTGGTATGTGATACTGTTATCCTAAACCTATGTTTTAGAACTATCTACTACATTAATAAGAACTTTAGTGACATTTCCATCATATATTTTCCCTTCATAGCCTCAGTCTATTTCATAGTTCCCTTTTCTAGTTAATGAACTTGTTCCACCTCTAAATCGATCTTTTATTCCCCATTTTAAACAGGTACAAATTCCTTATGAGTTTTTAGCTAAATTAATAATATATTAATCTATTGGGTTTTTCTTATATTGGTCACTATTGGAACTTTTCTTTTCTCCATTGAAGTATATTTGATTGTTTTGTGTCCACGACATTCACACTAAAAGAAATATTCATTAATGTGACATAAATTTTATGAAATTGTGATTTCATGTTTTGGTTATTATATCAATATAATGTATCTATTTTTAATGGAGAACAAAAATTGTTTTTGTATATACTTAAATAACAATAATATTAAATTATTTTTGTCTTTTTATTTGAATTTTATACTCGATATGTAGTTATCTGAGTCTATTTTGAGTAATTTTACTCAACCTTATTCATGGGATTGAGTGTTTTTGGTTTAAAAATAACTACTTATGATTTTTTTAATGAAAAATCCCCAAAAAACATTTACCCTTATCTTCCAATCACTTTAATTTAGGTCAGGTATCCACTACCTTCTTTGGTTCCCATTTCATAACCTTTACCACTTTAGTGGTCAATGTACTTGATTCTCATCGTTGCACTATAGGTGTAATAGTTAATTATCTATTTTATAGAATTCTATGATTTCTTATAACATTCAATTTGATTTCACAAATTATTTTGACCATTTATTTGACAAAGTTATTCAAGTAAATGGTGATCTACGTTTGCTCATAAATTTTATATTATGAAAAACACAATTCATAGAGTTTTCGTGAATTTTCTTAATTGATTCAATCAATATGATAAATTAATTTATACATTAAATATTTATTTTTAATCATATAATGTTTATTGTCATATAAAAAATATATTCTATTTCTTTGTTTTGTCCCTCAAAATGTTGATTTCCTGTAGATTAGCTTCATGTTCAGCATCAATGTCAACTCTTCCCAAAACATCAAAAAAATATTTATCATCATCTTTCACATGTGAAATTTCTATATCCACCCATATAATTTTATCAAGGAGGTATTGAATATCGTCAAACAAATATACTACCATTTCCTCAAATCTATAATCTAATTTTTTAATTTAATTTTTATTTTAAATATTTTTTACTACATTTAACACACATTTATGTATTCATAAAATGTACATCATATTAATTATTATCATTGAATTTATTTTGACATATAGTTGGATGATTCCCAAATGTTTTCCAATTAAAATATGAAATTGAATGGTTTACCAAAACTTTAACTATTTTAATTTTTTATATTATTGAAAATTTAAGAAATTTGTATATCCACTTCTTCTTCTATGGGGACCTCATATAATTATTGTTAATCCATTTCCACAAACACTACTTACAGGGAACCATTTTTGACTTACACACAGTTTCATCATTCATCTCTCATAGGAAATGAGAGAACTATTAATGCTATCTAATGTAACCTTCTTCAGATCATTGTCTTCAATAACCAATAATATCAATTAAAAATTGTTTAGATAATATTCTAAAGATTGTTTTAATAATTTTATAAATTTTCAAGAATCTCTCCAAGTCCTCAAAAATGTTCCAAAATAATATTCACCTGAGAAAATATCACATCAAATGTGTCATTTGATCACATTTTTTAATCTATATGCTTATCATGTAGAACCTTTAACATTATTTCTCAAACTTTCGAATCACCTTCATAATTTTTGAAATGTTTTCCCACATAAAATGAGTGGTTTTACATGAAATCAGCTTTATATTGAATGGGTCATAAAAACCTTACAATAGTGGATTAATTGAATAATTTTTAGAATTTTACTTCTTAAGATCCATGTAGGATTGAGTTCTACTCTCCAAGATGGAAGAAATCCCATTTAAAATCATCATTTATAAATCTATCTCCAGTGATCAAAAGTATTAGTGTATTCAGGTTTTATATAACAATATGTTTTTAACTTCACTAAAATGAATCCCCATGGGATTGAAAACGACTAATGTTATTTCTATGATATTTAAAAAATTATTTCATGACCCTTGATTGGATACCAATTTTTGGAATACAATAAGGGGGAATGCCCGAAGAAGGTGGAGGGTGAGTTAGTGTATTATAACTTTTTTTTTCTCAACACTTTTTAGTGATAATTTTTCTTTTTAAAATGAATCAATATATATTTTAAATAGACATTATAACGATATGAATTAGTAGGGATAATATACCAAAAAATTTACATAGTTTTCCCAGAAAAAAAAATAATCTAAGGATCATGTGAATAAATGTGCCTATGAACCCAATACACTACTCTCACCACTTTGATTATATATTTGGAGTAGTCACACTGACCCACCTAGTTTACAACCCTCATGATGATCCCAGGTCAATATTCAATTTTTTAAAATTGAATATTTTTACTATGATAGAGCTATTAATATATCATGAATTATTAGAGAAGAAATGATAAATCAAATATCTAAGATATTTAGAAATTGGAAATTGATGTTCTCCACGAGGAATTGTTTTGATAGGTTCTTTGATTGTAGACCATACATGTGATGATTGGTTTGATGATATTCATGTTAAATAAATCTGTTAATTATATATATTTGTCTACCATAGTTTGGAAAATTACTTTAGGTAATCCAACAATTTGGTAGATTGAATAATTAATATTCAATAGGACTAGTAAAATATGTGGGAAACCATCAACAATCAATGCTACTTGAATATGCAATAAACACCTCTTGTATGACTATGCTGAGTTTATTCCAAATTTTGAAGATGTCCCTGATTTGATATGATTTGAGGGGGATAAAATTTTAATCACAATGATGAATCTTAGTTTGAAATATTCTCAAACCCTATACACTTCATCAGGTTCTCAATTTTATTAAGGTTAAAATATAGGATCCGTATAAGGTATATCACAGTTATAAAATTACATAATAAGGTTCAAGATAATTTTATAAGGATTCACTATTGTTATTTCATAAGGTTTTTCAAAAAATCATAAGGGTGTTTCTAATGGATAAATCAATCATCATACGATATAACTATATTCTGTGAATTGTTATTATAAAAAATTTAATATTCATGCCATCATTATAGGGTACATGAAGACTTTTTAAGGCTCTATTACTTTTGAAAAATATGATGTATTATAAAAATAAGGATTAATTTGAAGAAACATAAAAAAGATAAATTCTATAAATAAATATTCTGAATAAATCAATAAAATCATATTACTTTTTTGGATTTTATTTTATAAAAAAAACATAATTAAAACAAGTGGGTTTGATTCAAATTGTTGAATTTGAGTTCCATAAAACAATAAACAAATGTATGTGTCATAATTCATGAGTCCATGTGCAAATGGATTGGGATTAAGAAAATTTAATACATTATATTTCATAATTATTTAAAATGAGAGAATAATAAATATTAATAAGGTGGAGTTTAATGAAATATATCAACTAATATTCGAGAATATTTTGTATAATAATTAAAACTACAAAAATATACTAGTTTTAATAAATGAGATCATATATTGTTGAGAATTGAGGAGTTTCCATAATTAAAATTTGAAATTATTACATAAACAATATTCATAGTCAATATATTAATATAAAATGGAATGATATGAAGAAGTAACATGTAGACATAGAGATCTGCCAACCATGATGTCATTATGAAAAAAATATCCAATAAAAGTAGTTGTTGACCCTGACAGTATTTGTAACTGCCATTTGTGTCATAGTAATAAGTATAAAGAAGTCATAAGATATTAATATATCATAGAAGGAGATAATAATAAATTTATTGAAGCATATTAATATGAAGATAAAGGATAATGTTCTTCTACACTATTAAGGATGAGTAGTAAAAGTCATACTCGATGATTGAAAAAATTCATATTCAATACTTTTGGTACAAGTGTAAACAATGAAACCACATTAAGATAATGATAATGATATTTTTCCTAGAAAAATAATATATGGGATAGAGTATAAAATTCTCATCACATGAATCATATAGTGAAATCTAGCAAAGTGGATGACTCATGTCCTATAAGGTGTGGATGATACCTTCCCTAAAACATTATGTTTTGATTTTTAGGAATTTTTAATCACTAAAATATAATAAGTATTATACATGTATTTACTATATTAAAACACAATAATATGTAGGATTCATCATTGGATATGAAACTTATAAATACCATTGTACTATTTTTTTATTATTTCTACATTACATATTGAGATAATGGTTGAGTGTAAATCCAAATATATATATCTATTAATTGAGATAGGGGTTTGAATATAAAGAATGGATTAACAAAAGTGAAATATTATCCTTGAAAATATTGGGTTCACTAATTCACCCCACCTCTTATTATCCTAAATGGATACACTAGAATCATCACCTCAAAATATGAAATATCACTTCTCTCCAAATGTTAGGAAATTTACTTCTCCACCAAGACCTACTACATCATTGCTAAAAAACAAATAAGTATAGTTACATAAAAAATGGTGTGTCAGTCTACTCCACATTCTTTACATGAATAACTCCATGAATCTTTAAGATATTATATCTCCTGAATATTCCTTTTTTTCTTCTCAATCCTTCTATTACTGACATGGAAGTCCTCTCTCTTTTTTCTTTGTGTTCTCTCTATCTACAATTTCCCTTCCTCATGAAATTTTTTTCTAAGTATTTTATATATCCTTCCAAGTATCAAGAACATAATCCAATTGTAAAAATTAAATGCCTTTTCTCTATTTCCCTAAGATTATACAAACAATACCACATATCATTAATGAAGTTATAACATTACAATAATTCTATTTCAACCCCTATAATTCTATTCTATTTTATAATTTTGAACTACAACTATAATTTCTATATAGTTAGAAAATACAAAGTTTTTTTGTGACCTTATGTTTTATGGTATGATGTATTCTTTATAATCAAATACAAATAAAAAATTTTCCATATCATTAATTTTATATTCCCTAAGATCATGAGTTTAATTACAAAATAAACAATTAATCCTTCAACCGGTCGAAGTGTAACCCTCTACTTCAAAGTGTGATCCTCACCAAGAAAAACAACTAAAATACACATAGATTTAGTCATATCATGACTATTATTATGGAATTATATTCACTTATAAAATAAAAAAAGCATATATTTCATTTTGGAATCCTATGGCATGAAACATCCTAATTGATGTGACCATCAGATGGATGGTGTTAATAAAGTCCACTCAATGAACATTTAGTATGATAACTCATTTATGTTGGGTAACATAAAACACAATATTTCAAAAAGTAAGTAACATTAGTAATATAAAAACTTTTGATTTTGAATAATATCTAGTAAATTATGTTTGATCTTATAAAATGAACAATACTTAGGATTTATTTTTTGTAACATTATGAATTCTCAGTCATAGTGTGGCGTATAGGTTAATATCATGAATGATTCATATGAACATTATTTTAGTAAAATCCATTATCATTTAACTAGGAAACAAACCTTCATCGTATCATATAGAATTTTATGAATGTATCTTATTTTTTAGACAAAAATGTATACGCTTCTTTGTAAATCACATATCACACCATTGTCAACAAATATAACCCCAAAAAACACTTATGGGATTTTTTTTCTAATATTGACATCTTAGTATCATATTATATTTTATGTATCATCAACTCCCACCCCATAGTTTACTATTCTAACCAATGTACTAACCATTCTCATAAAATTTATTTGAAATAATAAATTATATAATAAAGGATCAATGTATCTCTAGACCTATTATTTTTTATATTATGAAACACATGTGTTTTCAGTCAATTTTGAATCCCCACCATTAATATAAATAGAATCATTAATATATTAGATAATATAACATATAGATCATCTGTGATATCCATAATTTCTATATTAAGCTTCCAAAAAATGCTATGATAAGTCCCAAATCATCTGTAGATTTAAATATAGGCCAAATTATATCGTTTCACCGTCTAGGCTACTGAAGAATTTTAAAACACCTCATTTAATATATTCATTATTTTAAGATCTCCAATAAAGTCTCCCATGAACTATTAATTCTCTATCATCATCGATATGAGGGTTCAGTAACACTGAATAAAGGCTGGGAAGGATGATGAAAGCCATTTATCTCAACAAATTTCCACATAGATGATATATGTAAAGGAATGACCCATACAGTTTATATCAAAAAAAATCATGTAAGGGTGAAAACGATTAAATTTGGAATGATAGTGAGTTATAAACACTGGTGGGAATATAAATCAAATATCTCAGTATTAAGGCAATAATTATAGGGTTCTACAAAGATGTTATCTGAGATTTTACTATACATATGTAAATATCACAACATGATCATGAACTAAATTTATTTGAAGTTATATAATAGGATTATGATGGCATGAAAGGGGAAAGTATTTTTCAAGAATAATATTTGAATAGATCTATGTCAAGGAAGATATCTCTATGACAAAATAATTCTATAGAATCAGTATTGTGTTCTTGAGATTTTTTCAAGATATCATCATATAGACCTTATGTGATTTTATATCCCTATTATAATTTATTATTTTATTACTTATATTACATGGGATTCTTGTATATATGAACCATTTTAAATATTATATTTAATATATATTTCACTTTTTCAATTTTGGATAAAGATTAGAGTTTGATGATTATATCTATTTTTCTTAACGTTGCACCTAGTAAATCATTGAATATATTACAGTTTAATTAATTTCCATTAAATATAATGTCCACTGCAGTAGATATTAATTCTATAGTTGTTAAATCCATGGTGAGGTATGTATGATCACTATTTTTGACTCAATATTAGAATAATTTTCACATCCAGTCTATCCTTTTTAATTTTTCATACTACACCCAACCATAATCACTTGTTATCAATATTATATTTTTGTCTTAAACTAGTTTATCACTAGATATTTGTTAGAATAAATATAAAAATTTATGAAAAAATAATCCATCAACCCTCATCCCAATTATGTATGTGTCTTATGATGTTTATATTGTAAAAATTGTGGGAATAGTTTTTTAATTTATTTACCATTTTTTAATTATGGTGAGTGTTAGTTTCTTTGATTATTTTTATTGATATTAATGTTATACTCAATTAATCAATGAGTTTACTATCTTATTATTTGAGTAGAGTAACAAAATTCAATGGTCATACATAAGTTATAGAAATCTATATAGTGGAATTAATTGGAGAGTGTTGTGTCTGGACAACCCACACATTTGTATCTGTAAAACCCACATAGTGAGAATTATTTATTATTATAGTAGACACACGCACAATGCCACTGATAGTGAGAAATTCAATCCAAAAAATCACACTTTTCAGGAAAACATTTTAGGAATTAAAACCTCATTATAATTTCATTTGGATTTCTAGAGAGAATAATCATATGGAATCAGTGGGGGTTTTTTGAATAAGTTAATCCATAAAGACCAAATAAAATATAATATAAAAGGGTTGTATTATATCATGTAGTTATGGTTTATCATATTAAATGACATGTGATTTGATAACACTGCTTATATCAGTATTAATTAAGATTGGTCATATCGTAAGGTTCAATTACCGTTGGTATTGTTGTTACATTACTGACTAATGTAACATAGTGTAGAGTATTTATCATACAATGGTGCGAATGTAATATGGCGTTCAAGTGATTAACATATATAATCTATGTTACCACTAACATATCATAGGCTTATAAATTTCCATGTCATTATATTGTCATCTACATATCATCAAGATGGAATACGAATGTCATGAGTTAATGTTGTGGTCAATTATTCCATAATGGATATCATGAATGAATCGTTTCATAATATGAAACACATGGTAGTTCATTATTCACGAAAGGTTTACATGAGATGGCCATATTATTTACACATTCACTATAATACCTGAGTAAATGCTTGATAACTTGAGTAAAATCCTATATGGATCTATATAATAGATATAATACTCCTTTATTTGGTGTACATGTGTTATTGCATGATAGTCTTCACAAGCCTCAATCATAGTCCCCCATTATCATGATTGATCTCTCCACCCTTCATCTTTTTTAGAGTCAGGTACTAACATTCCATAGAAGAAAGGTGGTCTCAGTGATTCAAATTCAACATGTTGATACAACATCGATGGAAGAATATTATGATTTTTACTTGGTGGAATTCCTAAAAATCATTTAATAATGGGTAACGATGAATTAGTCACAGCTTTGGTGTAAGGTGTGAATTTTTATAGTTTTCTTCCTACACATTATGTGTAATTTCATTTATTTGGGAATTGAGATCTTGGATTTTGAATCTACATTACTTCCACTACCTCTAATATGTGTTATTATATCCCAAAAAACCCCTCTAGTGGTTTCAAATCTTACCATACATTTTAATTTTTCAGATCATGGTCCAAATGGTGGATATTGATTTCATATTTCATATCATATTATTAAATTCTAAAATATGATACATTTATTTGTTTTGGCTTGTTGATACATGATTATGATACAGGATATCATATGTAGATACTAAGTATAAAACCCGTGGTTTTTAATTAGTCTCATCACATGGGTCCTTGTATACTATATCTTATTATAAGAAGGGCCATTTTTTAAAAACATTGTATCATATATACTAGATGATATTTCGGCATATCAGAAAATATGATATGATACATAAGGTTCTACCTTTATGAATTAATTTTAGGATATGATATTGCTTTTAGTAAAAAAATATGGATGATACCACATAAACTATTGAAGCATGGAAAGTTATCAATAATATCCTATGATTTCCCCTAGACCATATTATACATGGGGTATAATAATAAGTGATTATGTATCGATCATAAAATAAGAGTGATTAAGAATTTTTTTTCATTTTAATTCAATTATTAATTGAATGATTGTATTTTTTTAAATTTTTTATAAAGAATGATAAAATGCGTTTTGAAGGTATTTATTGATTTATATAGTGTGTATAAGGAAATTATTTATAAATGGTTTATGATTAATTAGAAACTTTTTATAAATTTTTTTATTTATTATTATTTAATATATAATTTTAATAATAAATATACCTTTTACCAAATATTATGTAATTATATATGTAATTGAAATAATTTTTCTATAAAGAAATCATAATGATAATTTAAATATTTTTCGGATACTAAAAAATAAAGGAAAAATGTAATGTTTTTATATTTATAAGATTATTAATTTTCTTTAATACAAAATTTAAAAATTTCAAATTTTTTGGCCTTATTTTGATTATTATTCAAATCACATCCAAAGGAGATGTGATGATTCATTTTATCATGGTTTAAATAATATTAATTGATATTCAGATTATGATATTTTTTCACATAACATAAATTAAAATATAAAATGGGTATATATGATGAAATATCATATTTTTAATGTGAATATATATATAATGTATACAATTAAGGATTTAATATTATGAAAATAACACAAAATACTTATATTCTAGATTCTTCAATTTATATAATAAATATCTAAAATTATAATGTGTTTCTCAGTATATTTTTTTTATAATTTGTTCAAAAAAATTAACATCATATTTACAAATGTGAATTTTTCATTAATATAAAATTTTATCCCTTTTATTTTTTCATGGGTATAAATATATTATATTTTGAATATATTTATGTTTTAGTTTTATGTCATTAAACAACATCTATGTTATAATACATGCATTTAAGCAATCACATGATTTGTATGATAATATGTTTAGTTTCCTTCAACCATGACTTCAGTTTATAATTAAATTTATTACACAAATTTAGTTATTAAATATGGTTTTCTAATTTTATGTAATTTAGTTAAAATGGATTAGAATATATTTTGAGTAATGTATCCTTGTTTAGTTGGACATTAGGTTAATCTTCCAACTGACTTGGAGGCTTATGCCTTATTCTAGAAATGTGAGTGTTGTCTAT
Organism: Viscum album; assembly: GCA_963277665.1. Classification (NCBI taxonomy): domain Eukaryota; kingdom Viridiplantae; phylum Streptophyta; class Magnoliopsida; order Santalales; family Viscaceae; genus Viscum; species Viscum album. The sequence goes on along the minus strand of OY728152.1, from coordinate 1,473,628,528 downwards.
CTATTGGTACAAGATTACTCATATAGATAAATAAATTTATATATATTTCTAACCTTTTACATAAAAATTTAATGAATTTTTTTGATGATATTAATTAAAAAATGTGTAAATATATTTTGATACTATTATTAGGTGATTAACACAAACTGTGAGTTGTGTATAGAGTTACTTATCGATCTGTTTTCATCATGTTTATATATTGGAATGGAATAAGATTACAAAAATAAATCATTATACTAATTAACACATGAATAAAATAATATATGATAAGTTAATGAGACTAAATCCCCAATTCATAATATTAAGTGTTAGATCCTTTTTAAAGAGATACATTTCAACTCCTTGATCAACCATTATGAGTAACCCTAATGTTAGAATGTCCATAGATTATATTTTATAAGGAATGAAATTAATTAGGTTTCACTAATGGTTAGGTTCGTTATTTTTTATTTTTATTTGGGTTATACATATCGAGAAAACCATAATAATTATGATGCTAGAGGAATAGAGTTGAGTGAATCGATATGATGGATTTGAATGAAGAGTTATACACTAAGCTATAAATGAGTCAAAAATGACATGATTTTCAATTTTTACTACTAGATATAATGATGGATTATTTTTGTGATTAACAATTAAAATTATTGATGAAATAGGGATATTTTCTCACTAAAGGATATAGTGTGTTTAAAAGTTTCCATAAATTTTGTGGGATACAATTTATTAAACTTCCATCTCAAGTGGAAATAAAGCATGATACTCATATGATATAAGTTTATATTATAGAAAATATAATTATCAAAATCATCATCAAACATTACTATAAGATCGGTAATTTACAACGAGATGCTTGATGAGAGTAAATCCTAAGACTGTACACTTAAGAACAATTCTTATATAAGAAAAAATTATATATGTTTGAGAAAACCATTACCCAGTAAAAATTGTATATGTGGTTCAACAGGTGAATCTAGAATCATATGATAATTATAGAATAATTCACTTAATATTTAGATGGAATTAAATGAAATTTGTTATAAATAATTTTAGCCCCCACTCATATACTCAATATGGTTGAGTATTTCAATAACTAGGTCAGACTGGAGGTTTCCTTAAGGCTTTTTATTATTATATAATTTTCCCTTTATAACTCATGTAAATAATATATCAATTTAAACATGTTCAAAATAACCAATTATTCATAAAATATCTAGAATTTATGAACTATGACTATTATTTATAAGTTTAGAAAATGTACAGATAGATCAAGTGGATAAATTTTTGAACTAAATGATAAAAAAAATGTTAGATGCTGCAAAGATGTTTCTTAAAGGATATAGTCATGGTCATTAAAACATGATGGTTTTATAAGGAATTAATAAGTAACAATTCTATATAATGTAATATTTTCTAATATTAGATGAGTTTTTTTAAAATCCATGTAATTTCCATAATATGTATCAATGTTAGAGAAATGGATTCTTTATTTTGAGGGGTATATGATAAAAATGTATATTTTCTATAATTGATAAATATAAATTAGTTTTAAAACAATGTATTAATTGATAGTGTTTTTGTTTTATATTCAAGAGATAAATAAAATAGATTCTATGTCTGAACGATGAATAATAAATAATAAAACAAGAATTGATAGATCTATGTAAATGACATGTATATTCAACTCATTTATCTTATATAATTAGAGAAGTTGTTTGTTAGTAATTATTTCTAGTAAAAAATATGACATAATTAATTTAATACAGCTGGTATATGATTCATTGGTTTCAATAACATGTTTTGAAATTTATATAAGGGAAATATGTTTTATTCATTATAAAATTATTATGTATATAATTTTTAAAATGAGGGAAATGATTCCCACCACCCATCAATGGAATATTTTTAATGAATAATATTATTTTGGAATGAATATTATGCAAACACATAGAATATCATATACAACATGGAACTAATTTTGGGATTATTAAATATTCCGACATAAAAGAAATAATTTTTATTTCATAAGGTAATGGAGTTTTTATATCATAACATAATATTTTGAAGGGAATATAATATCTAGGACACCAGTGTGAGTATATTTAAACATGGAGAAGCTCAAATTTAAAAAAATCAATATTTTACCAATTTAAAATTAAATCAATTTCTACTAAATACCCCAGAGATTTTAGGATATGTGATGGTCAATAAATGTGTAAAAGTTATATTTACTTACTCAATGAAAATTCATATTTCTCGTTACTAAAGGAATATTCAAATAAAAATAATAATTTTATTTCACTTAATATCCTAAAATAATTTTAGTGTATGATAGAAAAGATAAATTAAAAGAGACACCATTATTAATAGTAATAAAGTAAATACCACTTTGTCCTTATACATTTCAAAATGTGGTCATAATTAATAGTGTATATAGTTATATTATTTACAAAAATATTTTTTGGAAAATTTTTAATGGAAAGGGTTCCATGGAAGAAGATGTTAAACAAAGATAAATTATATGTAGAATAATGAATTTATCAATACAAAATTTTATATTGTACAGTTATGGGGTTTGAATAATTTTTGGGATTTTAATATTTAAAATATAGTTAATTTATCACACTTTTATTAAAATGTTCTTTATTCATAGAAATTTATTAGTAACAGAGTTTTGCTAGAGGGTTTTGTTTTTTAGTAAACTATAGATTTGAAAAGAATTATACATATGTGTATGAATGACTTTAAAAAACCATAGAAACTGTAGAAAATGTATGTTTGATATGAAAATATAACATATACGATACGATATATAGGTTATTATATTGTGTTCTTTTAAATATTCTTATTTGAGTACTAATAATTTAAAATTAATCATATAAATAGAAATCTCAATTTTGTAATAATTTAATATTGGATATATATATATATTTAAATATATTGACATACATTTCATGAAATTAAATGATTATTGACCTATCAATGTATGACTTTATGTAATCCCAAACAAGTTTTCAGCATTGAATCTTATAGTTTTTGTAAAAATATAATGGTTGGTTTGAGATTTTTTCTTTTATAATGATACAGAATATTCAAATGAGGAAGAAATTTTTTTTACACTATATGACCCTTGAAGTATCCCACATTGCGTTTCATAAACTATTTTTTTTACACTGTGGGTTCATAGATCATATTTAGTCTCCACTATCAAAGGTTATCTAGATAAATAGAATTATAACCTTTATAATTTGATACCATTCTTACATAATCCCTGAGGCTTTGCCAATCAGGGGATAATTGGGCATATTAATGATCATGTCATCAGTTGGAGTTCAAATATGATGGTATTTGTCCTCTTGTATGAAGGGATAGATATTGAAGCCCCTATCTGAGAGGAAATGTAGATATTATGATAAATAAAGATAATATATATTATGTTATTACTGACTTGGGTGGGGAATATGTCATGTGCTTCTCCATAAAGGTGAAGGACATGTGATGTATTTATCAACCTGTGGAGTTTATTTTTGCAAAACTAAGAATATATGAATTAGATATATTGGAATTATATGATTAGTGCCCCCTAGTAACTTAATGTCTTCGAAAAAAGGAATGTGTGATATTTCAAACTTGTATGTGATACAATTAGTGGACATAGATAAAGAGAAACAAATGTTTCATAAATATCATTCTAGATCGGTTATTTAACATTAGTATCACTTATGATTTACTAAAATCTTACATTTTCTTAAAATTATGGATATAGATATTTATATTTATTTTAAACACTATAATGGATTTTTAATTCATAATTTTGGGTTAACTAAGTGGGGATTCAGATCGAATCAATGAGATACTATAAAAGTATTTCAGAGTTAAACCAAAATATTTAAAATGGTTTTTTATATGATAATTCATATGGTTTGATACATGGGGAAGTTAATAAAATATTTATAGATGTTTTTTTTAATATATCCAAAAGATAATTTTAATATTTCCTCATTAGTTATTTTATATGATATAGTACAAGGTAATGTGGCACATATAATTTTAAGATTCTTTGCAAATGTGAGATTGAATGAGATGTGAACTAATGTCCAAATTACATATGATGTAAAATGATATATCATATACATGGATAATGGTTTATAATATTACAAGAAATTTGACTTCATACCAATAATATCCCTTGTCATAAAGTATGATTTTTCATATCTTTATTATCTATTTCCCTTGGGAATTAGGTTACATTAATGACTAATGTAACCTTGATCAGAGACATTATAATACATTGGTTTCATCATAGTTAAATATACATGTAATTCATATATTGATACAATGTTTCATAAAATGTATCATGGGATTATGACTGACCATATCATATGGAAAGATACTATATATGGCCAAGATGGTAGTTGAATAATAATATTTAACATTTGAGTGAATTATTCCACGAATGCTATTATGAATGAACTTCTACAAAGGATTAGTGCATGGGACATTATTATGCATGAAAGAGTTTCATTAGTTTTTTATAACATTTACTTATGAGATATAACACATGATTGAAGGTTTTAGCACATTTGGGGAATATGGAATGGATTTATATATGGGGGATAGTTCCCTTTGGATTGGTTTTCTTGTGGTATATCATGCTAGTCTTTTCTATCCTCAATTTTATTTCCCCACCACCTTAAAATCTATCCCCATCCTTAATATTATGCATAGTATGAAATTATAAAACTATTGACAGAGTGTTATCCAACACATTTGATGAGTTATTCGGGTTCAACACATGGATACACTACTGAGGGAAAAATATATTGATTGTTCCATCGTGTCATTTTAAAAACTCATTTTATTATTTTTGAAGAATAAATAGGTGTAGCTTTAGTGAAAGTTATAAAAATATATAATTTTTTATTCACAGTGCATTTAAATTCATTTAGTATATCTTGGAGTTCATGTTTTTGGTTTCTTAATCACTCCTTCTCCCACTAATAAGAGACATTAGTTCCATTGAAAACCCATCAGTTCTTTATTAAAATTACTTAACTAGTAGGTATGTGTTGATTATTTGATAGATTTATTTTCCACTAAATTTCTTCCACAATAATAGAGGTATGTTTCTTGGTTATTAACTATCAGATATGTCAAATGTATTCTACATTACTAACAATCCAATGTGTGTGAGTGAAACCCATACACATTCACATCATACTTTTTTTACTTTTCGTTTCAAAATTCCTTTATGAATATTTATATTCATAAAAATCACCCAATGGTTTGACCTATATACTCACCAGTTATTTATAAAATCCAATGTATAATGTATCTTTGAGTTGAAATATCCATTTTAATAATGTGATAAAATATATCAGCATTATTTAAATGGGGATGATTCATATTAATATAAGTGAGCTTATATATGTAGTATCATATTTCTAGTTTCATATGTGGGTGGAATATTAATCACTGGAAATGATATCTCAACAATCATTACTATGAGGTATTGATTAAGAAAATGGTTTTCAACAAAATACATAGGTAAAGAATCCTACATAATTGGTGAATAATATATCTATATAGATTTTAAATGGCCCTCAGTTAAATTAAGAAAATATATATTGTTAAAATGAAATGATATTTTCGGATAGAAAACTCTAGGAATGGGTTTTCTCTTGAAATACATAGTGTTATTTTTAAAAATACTATATTTCCTTTTTTGGATAATGAATGAAAAGTTGTGAATGGGATTAATTATCATTCATAAAAAAGTTCAATCATGTATATAATGTTCTTTAGATGACTCTATGTAACTTATTATTTTATCTTAACTAATCACTTCTAATAATATCCTTGTGAGACTCACTATACAGTGTTAAAGAATATAATTTTGTTATAGAGAAAAACTCTAGGAGAATCATTGTTCCTTTTATGTGAGTAATATCTCATTTAAATGGAACCATTGAAATTAGATTCTAATATGAAAAATGTGATTCAATATATTATATTCGAATTCTGGTTTTCATTAAAAGGGGTTTCTTATGCTTGATGGGTTCTAAGAACCCAACAATGGTTGGTACAATAATATAAGTTGAGTATAACTGTAACGTCCCAACACGGCTCACCACTGAACCAGTGGCCAGACCGGCCACCCCATGACCTCAAGCGTGTCTCCCCTTATGCCATAGGCTGCCAACTAGCAGCGAGGGTCTAAGGATATTCAGTGGGGAGACTATAACCACTTTTTAGTGTTCAAAAAGAAAAGAGGTAATAAATAGCAGAAACGCTATAATAAATGATAAAGCAGTGGAAACCAGATTTTATAAATCTTGTACCAAACAAATGGCCAATGCCAAATTGTAAAATAGATGCATGCATGACATGATAATAATACAAAATATAAAACTCTAAACATATAATCATGCTTTAAATTCCAATACAATAAATAAATAATTAATGATTTGAATCCCCAAGGGCGGTCTCTTAGAGAATACCAAGCATCGGCCTAGTCCTAAACTCCAATCTCCCAAGTAAATGAGAACAACATAATCCTACTACTGAATATAATCTACTCGGGTACCCAGTGCAATGGCGGCCTGGGTAGGGTGTGAGATATAAATCTCAGTAGGATAGGACCAACCGTGTCTACCCGAATTCTATAAATTTAATAAATAATTTAACACACATGAAGGCAAGCATAATTAATGTGAGCATTACAATGTATCTATATACCCAAGTACTAGCTTCAGCCCTCAGATGGTGTCTGAACCTTCATTATTCATTTGTCATGCATACTCAACAATCATTACATAATCATATTCCATTTTTCAATTACTCAAATTTTATTATGAAAGTCTTCATATTCGGCCTATGCCCGAAATCCCCCATGTAAGTCACTCCCCATAGACGTCTCAAAGGAACATTTAAGTACCCAAAGTAAGGACCGAATCCAAGATTCCGCTTTGGATTGGATAATGCGTTATAAGTTTTTCAATTTAATCTTTCATATACTAAGTTTAATCCCATCCACTGAAATAGAGATTAATTCCTATGTCCATCCACTAATAGTGATTCATCCAATTCATTAATTAGTTTCAACCATTTCTCATAATCAAATCACAAAATCATTATGTCATGAATGCTTTTATTTCCAATCACTTCATTTCATGCACGAACAATTGGATCCATAGTCCAATGTTAATTAATGGGTATAGAACATCATGTCTAGCAACCTCATGAGTAATAGGAGCATCAGTCCTTGTCTCACAACCCATGGGTATTTGGAGCATCAGTCCCTGTCCCAGAAAAGAATATTCGCTCGTAATCTGGGGGTAGAACGCCATGCCTAGCACCCCGTGAGAATTTGGAGCATTATTCCTTGCCTCACAATCCATTTATAAAACATACATATACATCTATCATTAGTGTCAAATTCCATGTCTAACCCCCTGTGAGTATTTGGATCCTCGGTCCTTGTCTCACAACCCATTCATCAATCATACATATATATTTATCATAAGTGAAGCATACCATGTCTAGCACCAAAAAACCAATCTGTTAATTAATTCAACAACTAATTAAAAAAACAAAACGTTCTTCAGATAAGTCCACACTTAATTACCATTTATCATGTCATTAATTAATAATAAATTAACAATTCACTATTTTTAGCAAGTCAATTGAATAATTAACTCAACACTTAATTATCAAAATTCCATTACAAGTCTGAACCTGTCCGCTCAAACAGTGATTCATCCAGGACTTTAACAATCTAAAATCACCCCACAATAATCACAAAAAATATTGAAAATAGATAAGATATTTAGCAACCATCTCACACAACATATCATATTTTCAAACAACTCCATCCGAGACAACTTAAGGCATGAAAAACTAATACACATCAAAAGTACTCCTGGATAAAAATCATAACAAACAATCAATTCACAATCTTAATTTAATGCATGAAAATTAATTAATTCAATAATTAATTAATTCAATATCATATCTTTAACCAATCATCAATTATTTAACCATTTACCATTTAACATGTAATAATTAATCTATCCATTAATTATTAATTGTTTCCAAATTATACACCAAACATGTCAAATATTCAATATTACCAATAATTAGTAAAAGCCACAATTTCATTACCACTCATGACATGATAATTAATTCTACCCTTAATAACCTTATAAATCATTATTCCCATTCAAATCATTCAACTATTTAATCATATCACTTTACTAAATTAGTAACCTATGATTAAAATCAACACATATTCAAGTCCTCATTTATCTCATGTGTGTGGAATTATTTAATAACATCTAAAGTGTCATGCATAGACATATTATAATCAAGGAAACTTACATTCATAATTTATGAAAAGGGGATCAAATTCTCATATAAAGTGACAAGGATTTAGGACCCTACCTCTTGGTTTTGATGAAAACCACAACCAACAAAGAACACTCAAGAGATATTGGTTGATTCTTCATGAACCTGCCTTAGATCACTTCTCCTAGCTAGACCAAGACCAAAAAATGTCATACTTGTCATCCACACACTTTGATTTACTCATAACGGGCATCGATCTATGAAATCGAGAGAAAAAGAGATGCATATCTAAGTAGATATATGAAACTGAACAAGAACGAAGAAGAACATATACCTACCTCAATAATTAGGCATTGATTCGCCTAGATAAGCATTCGGATTTCCTCCAAAATGATTGGGAGATGTTCTACTACCTACAAGGGAGGGTGATCCAGAGTCATGGCCCCTTTGGAGGAAAACCGAGGTATCTAGGGGGAAAAACCTTTCAGATACAACATTTTAGGATCTAACGTAAGTGCTCACATAGTTTGCTCGCACGGTTAGACAACTTGTGCGCTAACCGTGCCTTATGTACTACCTCAGCAAACACTCCTCGCCCGGTTAGGCCGCATGGTTAGACAAACTATGTGCTAACCGTGCATTAGCCACTGCCTCAAAACTTCAACTATGCAAGGTTTGGCCGCACAGTTAGACAAACTGTGCACCGCTCATGCCACTTCCCCTTGCCCATAAAACATCAATCAATGTTCGAAAAATAAAATATTTAGGTGTTCCAATACTCTGAATAAAATTCTGGAGCACGGTTTAAAAAATGACCCATTAATAAACTGAAAAAAGGAATTTCCAAAAATTCATGTTTTAACCCAGTTCAAACACACGGGATTTTACATTATACCCCCATTAAAAAAACTTCTCACCCTCGAAATGCCATCGGGGAACACTACTAGAACAACCGACATACCATGGTCGTTTAATATTGTTAGAAACTTACTTGTTGCATTCCTACTTCCAAACACACCTTTAACCATTCGTAAACCTAGTGGATACGCCTTTACAACTAGATCCAAAGATTAATCTAATGTTTAAATATCATATTAGTTATAATATCTATGTTCATTAGAAGGGCCTTGTCAACATAAAAGGTTGAATCTCTATCAATCAACAAAACATTTTTCACATGCTTCCCTTGAAAGATGTCACAGACCCAAAAGCCACATTCTCCCTTTATCTGGTGATGTGTCCAGAAGGGTGCACTAAGAGAAAATCGAGTTCATGAAAAAGATTAGTCAAACCATTACTAGACAACTCCGTTCTAAAATCTCGGCATCACCTTCCAATACATTCATTGAGAACAATGTGACAATACTGACCTTTGGATATCCCAGGATGTCTGAAGAAATGATTAGCTACTCACCAGCGTGCTAGATTAACAACAAGATCAGTGTGTCACAACACCTGGGTCATTTTAAAACCATTCCATGTATTGAAATGAAACTGATTCTTTAACTCTCAAGTCATTCTATTGGAGTTGACCCATGACCATAATCAACAGTAGAAAAAGACTTATTATGGAGTCCTATTTCCTCATACAAAAATTTTTCCTGGATGAAAGTATAACCAGTCATCCATTACTAAGAAGGAATGGTCAAACAACCAACAAAGCATCCAATCATGCGCAAGGAAAATCTAACTTTCTAACAAGGATAATTTATTGATGCTCAAGCCCATAAAAAGGTCAAGAAACACATCACCACCCATTAGAACAAGGGTGTCATTGTAAAATGGAAGTCCTACCTGTGATAATGGAACCCAACAACACTAGAAGAGTGAGAAAATCCATAGCGCTAGCAAGGAATTTATGTTCTAAGGGCGCTACCGACCACAGGTTAGCCCCTTACAAAGAATAAGTGTCAACCCTAAACTGGGTCACGTCAAAAAAGTCACTAGACTAAAAAGCCGAACATAAGGTCATTGCTAAGGAGAAGAATTCCTTCGGAAAGAACTCATGCTTCCGTTCCAAGGCAACTCAAGAGAAGTCTGAACTACCCTTTACATGAGGGTTTTAAACAGTGGACACCACAATAGGTTCCATTTCCAAGACTCTTATATTTAGTCACTTTTAATCTATTAATCTTCAATGATTTAACCAAAACATCAATGTACAATTTTCAAAACACCCCAAGGGATAAATAGTAATGTCTCAAAAAACTACCTTTTTAAAACATTTACTTTAGTTGATATCCCGTCTTTTTTATAAAATTTATCAAAATAAATTCCTTTAAAAATATAAGGTGACCTACGAGGATCTCATTTTAAACAACCTGGGTTCTCTATAAAGAAAAATAATAGCAAACACATAGTTATTAAAATTCCATATGCCCAAATGGGTCATCCCATAAAAACACTCCCCAACTGACCTACTTGGGTCCAGTTGCATTTTGGAAGCTAGCCATTTGATTTCAGATCAACATTTAGAATCTTTCACATTTATATTAATTTCACAACCCATCAATTCATCACATTTAATATGAGTCGTCATTTTCCAATTCATGAAGGGAACATACACTCCATGGATTGAATATTGGATCTCATTAATTGATACCAATGTCAAATCAGAAATTAACATGATCAACCTAATGGTCCAGATTATATGGGTGACCACTTACCAAACGATAAGGCGCCCATACACATTATCGCTGGATTTTGCCTCATATTTAACACAACCAACATTTATTTAATATTTTATCTTTATCACCTCTTTATCCTATCTAAAAAATCTCTAACATGTTAACATAAGAAATAACACAACAGCATGATACCACACAGAAGCATGGAACAACAACAAAACATTCTAATAACCGAGGTAGTATGGCATAAAATCATTAAAGAATGTGAAATATATCACTAAAACATGATATCTATAGAGGCATGCTAAAGAATATTAAACATGGCATTACACCCAAGGAACACAATCAAAATTATTAGGTATCCTACTAATTCAACTACATGGCATGTTATATGCATGACATGTGAATATATATGTGCATAAGATGATGCATATATGAAACTTCCTTGCCATATCAGTACAAGAAAGTTATTCTTTTCAAAATTCTCAAAATCAATAAACAATGGAAATTACACCAGCCACACAAGGTTAAATCATATCAATTGTAACCTCTAATAGTACAAACATCAACTCCCATCCCTGGACACTTGGTCATTTCCCTTATATGAGGTGATCAGTCCCAAGCAGGATATTAACCCAAGAACCAACACATTCCTAGTATCCTATCAACCAAACCCAAAATAGTATGACAAAGGAAAAGAAAGGAAACCTAAACCTTTGATACCACTTTGTAACGTCCTGACCCTGATAACCTCTAAACCGGTGGTCGGGCCGGTCACCACATGACCTCAAGCACATCTCCCCTTATGTCAGAGGCTGCCAACTAGTAGTGAGGGTCTAAAGATAGTTTGTGGGGAGACTATAACATCTTTTTAGTATTCAAAAAAAGACAAAGGCAATAAATAGCATAAAAGGTATAATGAATGATAAACCAGTGGAAACCAAATTTTTTAAATATTTTACAAAACAAATGGCCAATACCAAATTGCACAGTAGATGCAGGCATGACATGCTAATAGTACATAATGGAAAACAATGAACCTACCAACATGATTTACATTCCAATATAGAAATAATTAATTAATGACTCAAATCCCCAAGGGATTTCTCCTAGGGAATCTTGAGCTTCTGCTCAGTCCTCCACTCCTTTCTCCCATGTAAATGAAAAAAACATAATTTTGCAACCAAATAAAATCTACTCGGGTACCCATTGCAATGGCGGCAAGAGTAGGGTGTCACATATAAATCTCTATAGGCCAAGACCAACAATGTCTACCCCAATTCCAAACATTTAATAAATAATTTAAAACAAGTGATGGCATGCATAAATAAAGTGAGTTGTATAATGTAACTATATACCAAAGTACCTGCTTCATCCCTCAGCTGGTGTCTGAACTTGCATTTTTCATTTTTCTTTCATACTCAACAATCACTACAAACTCATTTTCAATTTATCAATTATTCAAATCTTATTCTGAATGTCTTGAGATTCAACCTACACCCGACAACCCCCGTGTAAGTCCATCCCCATAGATGTCTCTAAGGTCCATCATAGTACTCAATGTAAAGAGAAGATCCAAGATTGTTCTTTTTTTCTTGGATAATGCATCATAAGTTATTCAATTTAATATTTCATATACTACGTATGAGACCATCCAAAAAAAATTAGATATTCGTTCCTGGGTCTGTCCACAAATAGTGATTCACCAAATTTATTAATAAGTATGAACCCTTTCTCATAATCAAATCACTAAATCATTATGTCACAAAGGCTTTTATTTTCCATCACATCATTTCATGCATGAACAATTGTACCCACAGTCCAATGTTAATTAATGGGTGTAGAACATCATGTCTAGCACCCTCGTGAGTATTCATAGCATCATTCCTTGTCTCACAACCCAATGGGTATTTGGAGAATCAGTCTTTGTCCCATAAAAGAATATTTTCTTACAAGCTATGTGTATAATTCCATGTCTATAACCATGTGAGTATTTGGACTGTGTCGAACTCCATGTAAAACCCCCTATGAGTATTTTGAGCCTCAGTCCTTGTCTCACAACCCATTCAACAATCATACATATATATATATCATTGGTGTAGAATACCATGTTTGGAACCACAAAACCAATTCGTTAATTAATTCAACAACTAATTAACAACACAAAACGTTCATCAAAAAAGTCAACACTTAATTAACCATTTAACATCTAATTAATTAAAAATTAAATAACTATTAACTATTTTTATCAAGCCAATTGAATAATTAACTCAACAATAAATTATCCAAAATACCTAACAAGTCTGAACCCATCCAATCAAACAGTGATTGATCCTGGAATTTTCTATTCTACAAACACCCCATAATCATCACAAAACATACTGAAAAAAGATAAGCTATTTAGAAACCATCTCACACAACATATCATATTTTCAAACAACTCCATCCAAGACAACATAAGGCATGGAAAAATTATACGCATAAAAAGTACTCCCAGTTAACAATCGTAACAAATAATCAATTCATTATCTTAATTTAATGCATGAAAATTAATTTATTAATTAATTAAATAAATCTCAACTCTTTAACCAATCATTAATTAGTTAACCATTTACTATTTAACATATAATAATTAATACATCCATTAATTATTACCAGTTTCCAAACTATACACTGAACATGTCAAATATTCAATATTCCTAATAATTAGTAAAATCCAAAATTTCATTCCAACTCATGAGTTGATATTTAATTCTACCATTAATTACCCTATTAATCATTCTTCCCATTCAAATCATTCAACTGTTTAATCATATCACATTACTAAATTAGTAACCCATGCTTAAAATAAATGCATGTTCAATTCCTCATTTATCTCATGTGGGGGACATTATTTAATAACATCAAATGTGTCATTTATAGACATATCATAATCAAGGAAACTCAGATTATCGATTTTTCAAAAGGAGCTCAAATTCACATATAATGTGTTAATGATTTGGGAGCCTACCGAAGGGTTTTGACGAAAACCACAACCAACAAAGAACACTCAAGAGAAATATGTTGATTCTTCAAGAACCCACCTTAGATCTCTTCTCCTAGAAAGACCAAAACCAAAACTCATACATAGATTTATTCATTAAATATTTATATCTAATAAACTGGAGAAGAGGAGATATGGATCTAGGAAGATCAAATAAACTGAACAACAACGAAGAAGAAAATCTATCTCCCTCAAGAATTTGGAAATGATTTGACAAGAGAAGCTTTTAGATCACCACCAAAATTATTGGGAGAGGTTATCATACCTTCAATGGAGGCTGATCATGAGTTATGGCCACTTAAGAGGAAAAACGAGCCATTTAGGGGAAAACACTTGTGAGATCTACTTTATTAGGATCTCACTTATGTTCCATCACGGTTTTCTCTCACGGTTAGACAAACAGTGCGCTAACCATGCGTTAGCTAAAACCTAGTAAAACACTCGCACTGTTAGGCATCACGGTTAGAAAAACTGTGCACTAACCACACTTTATCCACAGCTTCAATACTTCAATTATGCAAGGTTTGGCCACACTGTTAGACAATCTGTGCGCCCCACGTTCTACTTCCCCTTTTCCTCAAAACTTTAATAAAATTTTGAAAAATGATATCTTTATGTTTTCCAACACTCGGAATAAAATTCCGGATATCGGTTTAAAAAGAACGACCTATTGATAAATCGAAAAAGGGAATTTCAAAACACTCATGTTTTAACCCGGTTCAAACACAAGCGATTTTACAACAACACCTCATTAGATTTTATGATGAATTTTTTTGAACATGAATTTTATTAATGTGATAGAGGTATTAACTTGATAATTAAGTAAGAAATTGTCATTTTTTGTCAATAACTATGCTATCATTCAGGCTAAGAATCCTTGGGGTCAATAAAGAACAAAACTCAAACATAAAATAATACCATCTCCATGAATAATTAATTATGATGGGTGATGAAAACATTTTTTGAGTAACTATAAAAAATAATTTTGAACATATATGAAGAAAACCAGTATCCAAACAAAAACATGAAGAGGATTTAAAATATTTTATAATTAGAAACATCAAATATCAGATCTAATTTATTTCATAATCTATAAATCTAGTTCATGTGGTTATAATATGGACATTAAAAAATAAATTATGGTTTGATAATTAATATAAATTTAAAATTTATCATTCATTCATGTGGGTTAAATTTATTAAATTAGTGTGAAATAGTGATTTTACACTATGAGAAAATCATTAATTTTTTAATATGGAATGTTTTTTATAGAATATAATAGGTTATAACCTAATATTATGATTGGTATAATTAATGAGAATATAAATATTTAGAGTTTATCCATGAAAAAAAAGTATATCTTTTTTTCAGTAATGGATTACTATAGTATATAATATAGAATGTGACATATATAATCCATCAGATACTTATGTGTGTAAACATTATATAAATACTTATTACAAGAGTTTAAAAATTATCTTACTCATATTAACCTTCATCAACTGATAGATTACTTATATAAACATGAAGGATGTTCTTATAAAGGTGTGGTTGGGTATGATGTTGATAATTTTGTTTGGTTTTCTTAATAAGTATGTGAATTATTCTCTTGAATTATATCAATGACATATGCTGACATAAAAATCCTAGGTCACCCTGACCTAGGCACCCATGATGACCCATGACATAACCTGAAGGGTATTCCTTATCCCCAACGGTGGAAAACTAGTTATGAACCCCAAGAAATACACTATTGCTCTTGATTTATAACAATAAATCAGACAAACTAATAAGGGAATTCTACCTTAAAGTCCAAAACGAATATTCTATACTTTGTAAGGCCACATAAATTAATTGAGATGTTCAAAAATAAAAGAAAACTAGTTTTGGAATAAGAAAATTAAACATCACACATGATAATAAATCTTCTCCCACTTAAACATCTTAAATAAATCCCAACATGTTATAAGGGCATTTAATATAAGAAAAAATAATTCAAAAATGGATAAAGTTGACAAGGTTGATACATAAATGAAACGAAACATCAAAATTTAAAAAAGAACCATAACTACCATTTTAAATGTGTATGTGAATTATCATCAACTTATATCACAGGCCAAAACAAAAAAGAATCCAATAACCAGTCATTGCATCCATCTAGAACCTTTTCTAAAACTGAAATTGAAATAGTAATGATAAAAATATTTACATTAGTTCTCCCCCCAAATCATATGTGTAACCATTAAGAATGTATCCATTTCTTGATATTTTATAAAACATGTATAAATGTAACCTATTTTTATTTTATTACATCCAATAACATGAAACAATCAATGGAAAACTTTCTTTAAAATACTGGAGATGAAATTTTTGATCAAAAATTTCCTTTCAATTTCAATGATAAATGAGGCATTTGAAATGAGAAATAAATTTAAAAATAGATCCAAAATTATCATGTAAAAGAAAAATAGAAAAATTATCCAACCCATTGTAATCCTTTTAATTTTAAATATTGAATACACAATTACACGTTTATAGAAAAATAAAAATTTTAATAATAATTAATCATATCAACATAAAAATAGTGATAATGGATAAATATAAGATGAGCATAATTCAACTATATCTAAAATAACAAAATCACATTCCTCATAATATAATCAAGAACTAGGGACTATTGGAACACCTTTGAGATAAATGGAAGATATATAATGATACAAAAATGTAATTCATCAAATAATTATTCTTGAGGTGCTTCAAAATATCTAAGACTTGGTATTTTCTTATCTATCCTAGATGAGGAGAAAATTCCCAATTAAAGTTGAACACCATATTGGGGACCACTTACCAGATAATAATAATGAAATAGTACAACATACAAACCCTTATATTCAAACTGACTACAATTGGTTATACATAATTTATATATATATAACTGTGGTCAGATAACATACTAAATATGATGAAAAATAATAGAAAATTAAAACTATGAAACTACATCACCTCTTAACATCCATCAAAATACATCCTTTTTCTCATGAATAAGATATCATACATTTATAAAAAACATGTCCCCAAAAAGAAATATTTCCATCAATTTTTTAACACAATAAAATAATGGGAACACTTAAAGGGTGGTTTTACATAAAAACAACTTGTAATGTTCCAACAATACCTTTAAATCCATCTTCAAGAAACTATTTTATTAAAACTACTATGAAAATTATAACACAACCATCATTAATTTCACTCAATAAATTGTGTAATGATTAGGGATAACTTTAATATGTCTAGGAAAACCTTAAATATTAAATAAAATTCCTATAAAACTGTTTTGAAGACCACCATCACATATTAAAAACAAACATTCCTATGAAAATATAGATATAAATATTTTATCAAAAACTGAGTGTTAATCCTTTCCTAAAAACATAACTAAATTAAATCCAATTTACAATACAAGATAAATACAATAAATAATCTAAATCATTTATACTACCAATAATTATAGATACTACAATTCCTATATTATCAAAAACTAGAACTTAATGATATAATAAATCATAGTTCTAAGAGTAAATATTCTTACAGGGTGTAACCTATATGAAATTCATTAATTTTACTAGATATAATGATAATTAATATCAATAAGGAATGAAGATTCTTAGAGGAAAAAGAGGAACCCTTGACTAAGGAAAAACCCAAATAAATTTGAGTATACCAAAACCCTAGAATTTTATGTCCATTCTTGGGTATGAAAACAAGAGTTGAAGAGAAAACTGTAATGGATAAAATATTGGTGAATAAACAATATTGAATTATTAGACAATAAAGATGAATCATGTTAGAAATGTTATAAAATAATAGATAACCCTTGGGGGTAAAAACATAAAGGTTAAAAAACTAATATAGGTAGAAATGGGAGGTCTAATCAATTAAATTGGGTTTATATAATATTTTTTTATGTTTTAATAGTATGCTGTGTTTTTTTTCGTAGTTTAGTAAACCATTCACAAAGAATGAATATTCTTATGGAAATATATTTAGAATATTGAAGTGGATTTTTTAGGGAATCATAAAACCATTCTCAAACCTTTTCATATGAAAAAATCTATAGAAACATAAATGTAACACCCAAAAACTTGTCGAATAAACCTAATGATTGATGAATGAATCACATACCATGTAGTGACACCATGGGTGTCAAAAATATCCCCACTATTCCAATTTCTACATTATAAAAATTAATAAATTTTTTTTTAAAGGATAAATCAGGTCTAACTTCTTTATGATCATATAAATTTTATAAAACTAATGAACACCCTAACATCAAAAAATAAAAAATTCCCAACATTTTTAAGATGAATATTATTGAAAACTGCAATCAAATATACTGAAGGACCCCAAAAGAAACAAAAATAAACCCAAGGATTCCTCTATTAATGATAATTTAGTATAATATAAGCATATTTTTTCATTACACATGAGAAACCATAAAATGAATTATGATCAAATTATCTGATAGACTTATGGTCAAAGAAACTATATCCCATTATAAGGAAGGGTTAGGTCAAAGAAAAAAATAACCTCACATGAAAATTTTACACAACTACCATCCATTTAAAAAATAATAGAAAAAGAATTAATCTCAATATAGGTCTCCCCACCATATAAGAACATCACGAATATACTGAATCTCATAGACACCCACTTATTCATTGAAACAATCAAGAACAATCTCTTAAAAAACATATTGATTTAGATACTTTTTAAAGGAATTACATTGAAATTTAGAAATAGAACAACAAATTTAAATCTAAAAAAGGATTTAAAAATTTTATCAAATATATATGAATGGATTTATATACCCTCAAATTATGTAAATAAATATGGACCGGGTGAGGAATGATAAGATAGAGTTTGAAATTACTCAAAAAAAGTTTTATTCAACAAGAATAAAATACTCTAGATTTTGGGTGGAGCTGTAAAATAGTGTAGCCTAGGACCTCACTTTTGGAACAATAGATACTTGTTAACCCATTTTAAAAAACAAGACACCATATTGGGCACATCCTAAATAAGAAGTAACAATCATCCCATATTCCAAATCCCAAAACCAAGACATTATATATGAAACCAGTAAAGGGATAAGACTGATTACGAGTCTATTATCAGATAAAGAAAAAAATAATTGACTTCTTATTGATTCATAGGTAATATCAAATCAAATATCACTCCATAAGGATGAATTGATCTGTTAACTACAGGAATAAAACTAATATGAACAATCTTGAATGTTAAAATGGTTTAACCCTAACAATCATAAGTCCCAAAAACATAATTATCACTATCCAAAAATTAAGATACATAATAAAAATTCGAGGATCCACCCTATGTAGCATCCCTATTGATACAATTTCACCCTTTTTCGGACAATTATGGGTGTAATAGTCTAAATAACATGAGTCATGTTTCCAATA
Organism: Viscum album; assembly: GCA_963277665.1. Taxonomy (NCBI): domain Eukaryota; kingdom Viridiplantae; phylum Streptophyta; class Magnoliopsida; order Santalales; family Viscaceae; genus Viscum; species Viscum album. Next base: position 1,473,609,035 of record OY728152.1, on the reverse strand, counting down.
TAATGCACATAATGTATCCAGATGCATTATTCTCCTAAAATGAACACAATACACAATTAATTTTTATATTAAAACCAACTAGTTTAAAATTAAGAGTTTAAAATATACTTTATAAATTTAATTACACTTGAAAATAGTTCACCCATTATAAAAGTACCAAACCATCCCTTCAATTTTTTAATAATTTAAAAAGAAAAATTAACAATTAACAATTCCACTATAAATTAACTCCCACGTCCTAACTAATTCATTTAATAAAAATAATAAAATTCTATTTTATATTTTTTAAAAACTACTCTACTCCGTTATAAATTCTTCCACTTCTGTAACACACCTCCAGTGTCAAAAAAATTAAATAATTAAACCAAAATATCTAGTTGTCATAACTGAAATTTTTAAATCAGTTTCTAATAAAATTAATAAATGGAAACCTATAAAGATAATCAAAAAATTCTATTAAACATCATAATAAAACCTTCAAAAAAATTTACAAATCCCTCATTCTTATCAAACAAAAAACTATATGAAATAATTTGTTTTACTCTAGAATATAAATATTTTATAAAAATTATCTCCTAATTAATTTTACATCATCTAAAAAAATTTCTTAGAAACCTTTATATTAAATTGGAAAATAACTTTTATTACTCAATCATTAAAAAACACTATTGAAAACATTCATAATTTAAACCCCAATTTAAATATTTTAAAGAAAATATCGCATGCTTATAATAATTGTAAAAAATTAAAATTTCAAAAAAAAAGTTTCCTAAAAAATATCTTTTTATACTAAAAACATTTAATAAATATCAATCAGTTCAGATAACTCTTCATATTTTTTAAATAGTACTCTAAATTTTATCAAAAAATATAAATTATTCTAAGCCAGATTGATTCACTAACCTATATGTAATTTATAAATTCATCTTAGTTCAACCATGAATGATGATAAAAAAATCCAATAACCTAAGTGATCCATTATTCCAAAAATCGATAAAATTCACTTTATGAACATTTTGGATGTAATATTTAGAAATTCATTCACCAACCCTATAATGATCCCTAGAATCTATATAATTTCTTTATTTTTTTTCATTGATTTCCATGCTATTCATAGTAGATAGTGGGACCCCATATATCATTCTAATTATGCTAAAAACAATTATTGTCTCAAGAAAACCCATAAATCCTAAATAAAAAGAATTTTACAAAAATAACAACTAAATCTTTAAAAAATTTAGAATTAATGAACAATATGTCTCATTATATCTATGAAAATCTAGGGTAAATTGAAACAATTATTTGATAGACACTTATTCACACATAAAAATTTCAATCCAAAATTCTTAATACCTCTTTACCATGACCCTTAAATTATCATCTTGGTTCTGATTCCATCCATTCATGAAAAAATTCAGGCCTCCCAAAACATAGGAAAAAATAAATCATGTGGTATAGTATGAAGGGAATTCCCTACCCCCATGGGATGAAATTGGTGTTGAACAACAAGATATTCAACATTGGGAATAATTTAACATTATAAATTAAATAAATAGTAAGTTAATTCCACCATGATGTCCAGCATAACCATTCCATAGTTTGGAATTTGACATGAATAAGGTATGTAGTTATAAAAATTATTAGAAACCAGTTTTTGGATAATAAAAGTAAACATCACACATGATAAAAAATCCTAATAAATAAAACATATCAAATATATCTGAACATATTATTGGGATGTAAAATAAAAGATTAAATAATTTTTATGGAGATAATGATGTTATGGTTAATATAATAGTAAAACAAACAAAAAAATTAAAACTGTAACACAACTACTAATATTCATGTGAAAGTGAAATATCTTCACTTGACCATACTAACCAACCTGAACGATAATCTAATAAATGAACACTTCATCCCTATGGAACCAATACTAAATATAAAATGTAAATAAATATGAAAAAAATATTTCTAGTGGGTATCCTACCACACCCTATTCATAATATTCAAGAATAAATCCATTTATTTATTGTTTTAAATACATGTAAAATTTTCCAAATTAAATATATATTAAGGACCAATAACATGATACCATCATTAATGCCATTTAATATAAGACTTGAGAAATAAAATTTCCAACAAATATTTGTCCTGTAAAATTATAATGATAAATAAAGAATTTGATATGGGAAAACATTTAAAGACTTAATATGAAATTTTAATGTCTAGGAAAAAAAGATAACTATTTAAAAATTTAGAAAAATGTTAATTTTACACAAAGTGGAAGCATATGCAATTTTATTGAAAAACACAAGTAATATGAAAAATTAATGATATCAACCATCAAAATTAAGATAAAGTATCAAAATTAAAAAATCATATTTCACATATCATAGAAATAATAAAATAATTTTCATCATAATATAATGAAGAATTATATATTATGGTACGCCCAAAGTGCTTAGGGGTCATTTCAGACAAAAAAATGAATCCATCGTAATGACACGACTGTAGTGATTCGACTATTCTAACACTCAATGTTTCCCTAGCTAGACTAACTAAGGGGGAAATTCCCAAATAATGGATAAAACCATTCCATGGGACACTATCAAAATTATAATCATAAATTATCACATAATGTAACACTCTACCCCCAGCTTCCCAGTGTAGGTGCCTTATTTCTTTACATTGTAATGATTACAAGAAATTTACATCTCAATAGATCAAATATTTTAGTAGTTTGCCAACAAGATACATATATAAGTTCTTAAAAAAATATTCAAATGAAATACAACATATAAATTCTATTGGAATCATCCACAACTCCTAGATTATCCCTTAAAGACATTCATATATACTTATTCACATCCTGTGGATAAATAAAACATAAGAAATAGGTGATCTCATATTATTAGTAAGGTTGAGTAATACAATGGATATAGTCCTATTCTTAAACACTATTCATGGTTAGAAACTTAAATACACATGCCTTTAAGCATATACATGATCATAATATGGTTGGAATAAAATATGATTCAATAATATCATAATAAAACATAACAGTGGATGTTATACTAGTCAAATAATAACATGTACTAACACATAATAGTTTCATAATGAGGTAATTTATAATTTAATACATCATAACCATTCTGGTAAGGCCTCATTCCATGACCAAACATAAATAGGTAAAATGCCAAAAAAGTTTTACTCAAGAAACCTACCGATTCATTGAGGGGATATAACGAGACCCACCCGATAATTCCTAAGTCCAATAAGTTCCTCATATGACTTTATTGAAACATAATAAACCTATAAATTTATATATAAACTAACATATGAATTGTAAATCACTTTCCCTAATCATTAAATAGAACACTAACCATTTAGAGTAATATGGTGAATGGTTTCAGGATAGAACATCCATAATCAAAAAAATAATAAACCATTCCACAATAAATGGTAGATAATATCCTAAAATATTAATCCCTATTAATATTAATAATCAACAAGAGTTTTGAAATAGATTAAAATACTCTTATAAAATCATTGTGTAACACTTGATAGAAATACACTTTTACTTTGAAAAGAAGAGTTCTTTTGGAAAAATTATTGTATAAGACTAGAAGTGAATTAAAGTTGTCATATCATTATTAAAATAGTGATTTCAAAAAAAATTGTATTATAATAGATTATATTGTGAATTAGAAAATATATATGAATTCAATAGGTTCCTTTTAAATGAGCTTGTTTATCGGGAAATTTTTTTAAATATCATTTTAGGATATGTAACTCCCTATAAAATAAATAATGATTCTGATTGTTACATATATATAGAACATTTAGATAGAATTTATCAAGAGTAGAAAATAATAAGTAATAATTTTATTGAGTTAGGTAGAGAATTCGAGTAACCTGAATGAAAATGGAGGTTCGGGTATAAAACCCTTACCCTATGTCTGAACATGTTCTACACTTGACCTCAACAACATAGATAATAAAATTAAATCCGTTAATTAATTAATTAATTCATAACCTTCTATTCATGAATTTAGTTCATTATATATTTTATATGCTCATTTTTTTCCTTATTGATAAGTTAAAATATTGAATTATGTCTTTTATGAGTGTTTATTTCCTTGATTTCGTTATTGGTTCTCTTGATTTTAAGTAACGAAGTTCATTTAAAATGCTATATTTATCCATAATTAGAATTTAATGTTTCTAATGAGAATCATTAAGTTTTAATGGTTATATATTTCATTTTGTTACATGTTATGAGGTTGAATCATTAGATAATATATTTAGTGAAAATCATTTAGATTATTACGGTGGTTATTGATCATAATGAACTCATTTAGTTTTATCGTTTAGTGTTATATAAATATGGTACTTTCAAAACATAAAAAAGGTTTATATTATACATTTTAATATCTGTCGCAACCATTTAAATTGTTTCATAAACATACATTAAGGAAACAATTTAACAAAACAGGTTTATCATCTATGGAGGTTGTAAATTGGAACCTCTCGAACGATGATTTCATTTTTAAAAATAATGGAGAGAGAGAAAGAAGATTGATGATGTACCTTTTTTTAAAATGATATAATTCCAGTATAAAAATGATTCTATATTTATCATGATCATTTGAAATTATGGGGGTGAGGAGATAATATTCAATAAATAATGTACTTGGATATAAAATAAACACAAATGGAAGATGATTTTACCTATTGGATATTCCCCCATGAGAATTTCTTTAAGGGGATTGATTTTTCCCTTTTTGTAAATACAATGAGAACTTCAAAGTGTGGAGAGTCTAAATAAGAGTATTTTGGAATAACATTGACAAGCTTCAAGGCATAGTGAAGTGAGGGTCGGTTGGATTGAGGGGTGGGTTTTATAGTGGAGGAGAGGGGTGATTTTTGAATAACTTATACATTATTTTATTATTTTTCTCTAGAAAATAAATATTATTGATTCTTGTAACCAAAAATTGTAATAATTTTATGTGAGTTCGGAATAACGGTTTCATACATCATCCTTGATCAAGAAATAGTGTATTTATCTTATAATGTATTTATACCGTAAATTACTTTATTTTTCAATTCACAAAAAATCAAGTATTTCATAGAAATATCAAATATTTAGAAGAACGATTTTTTAATGTGTGGAATTGATAAAATGTACACAATTTTATAAATTTTTTTATAATTATAAAAAATTTATTTTTAAATAAAACCATCATTTACTCAAAAAATAAAGTTTTTAAAATGAAACCTAATTTTTTAACACTGTGAAAAATTAGCTAAGATCTTATTAAATTATCCTAAAATAATTGTAAAATAATATAATTATTTTCAAATACATTTCTTTAAAATGAATTTTATTTTTAATCAGTTATTTAATTTAAAATTGTAATTATATATTCATTAGTCAAAAAAATACCAACACTTAATTATTAATTTTTAAAATATTCACTCTCATTTCATAGGTTCCTAAATTTTATTTATACGAACATTAGTCAGGATAAGGATAATATTAATATTAAAAATGGTACATTACAATACATAAGGCTCAAATTACTATTCACAAAAATGCATGATGACCCAATCAGACTCTAAATATCATACTGATCACAACCATGTATGTCTGATTTTTAAAATTCAAAACATTGAGGTGGAAAAATATTGTTTAACATCTTGGTTATAACTATCTATTATAACGATGTTTTTAATTTCATAGAGACTCAGTGTTTCTGGCATCATATATTAAATTTATTTTTAAATCCTTGTGTTGTTAAATTCTCCCCCCCATAAAAAAATTCTTCCTCGAAATTATCATAATATTACATCCTAGAAATATTTGGGTAGTTTTTCATCATATACTCCTCAGGATCAAATGTCACCTCTTAAATTTTTTTATTTTTCCAAAGTATGTTTACCAAATAATTCATCCAATTCCTCAAAAACTATTCTTTAGTCACTAGAATTTGGATAGGCTCTTCATAGTAAAATAAGTCAGGTCTTAATTTAATACCTTCAAAAGTGAGGACATGTGTTGGGTCTGGAATGTACTTTCTCAATAATGAGATGTGGAACGAATTTTAGTACCTTTGAAAGGATAGGTGGTATGTCAAAACGATACGACACAACTCAAACTCTTTTTATAATTTCAAAAGGACCAATGAACATGGGGATCAGTTTCACTTTCTATCCAAATCTTATAGTTCCCTTCAAAGAAGATAATTTCAAGAAAATATGTTCACCCAATTAAAATTCCAAATCCTTTTTTGGATAATCGACATTTCCCTTTTTCCTAATATGAGATTCATTGATATGGGTTTTAATACTTTTTACCTTCATTGTTGTTTACTCCACAAGCATTGGGCCCACAAGTATCCCTTCACCAACTTCATGTCAACATATTATTGTACGACATCTCATTCGGTACAATGCTTCATGTGGTTCAATTTGACTACTATAATGGAAACTATTATTGTACTAAAACATCACCAATGGTAAATACAGATCCCACATACCGAGAAAATCTAGTTCGAATGACCTCAACATGTCTTCTAATATTTGGATTTTTCTTTCTAACTACCCATTATATTGAGTGTGATAATCAGTACACAATCAAAGCTCATTATCCAAAGTTTCTAATGAATTTTCTATAATTTTGATATAAATCATGGATCACAATAATATTCTACTGTGAGAGGTGTTCTATGAAGTCTTACAACATCATTAATATATAGTCATTTAAGTTTCTATAGTGGAGAATACTCCCTTAATGAGATAAAATGTCCATATTTGGATGTAGATCAAAAATCACCCATATATCATTATTTATTTTTTTAGTTGTGGGTAATCTATTGACAAAATCGAGATTTATGTCATCCCATTTCCATGTAAAAATAGGAAGAGGTTACATAACTCACCTAGGATATTTTCTTTCATCCTTCAACTATTGAAAGACTTAACATCTTGATACCTAATCCGTAATTTCCAACATCATATTATCCCATCCGAAATGTTCTTTTAAATAACTATACATCTTAGTATAGAGAAATTTAAACTATGAGAATCATCTAATAACTCCCTTTTTAGCTCAGGTAAAGCGAGAACACAAAGCTATATCCCAAATTTCATATTTCCATCCCCATACATGAAGTCTTCCAAAATCTCATCTTTCATACCATTAATTTTCCTTTTAATATTTTCGTTATTAGGCTGATATAATTTAATCTTTTTGAAAAAGGTTGTTTGGGAAATCAATTAAAAAATTATGGATGATTCTCCTTCTTCGATAATTTCTATATCTATATTTTCTAGAACCATGATCACAGGATCCCTTTCAACCTTTATTTGGATTATAACTCCATGATCCTTCCTGCTCAATGCATCTGCCACCTTTTTTTCTGCCCCTAGGTATTATTTTATGGAAAAAGAATAATCTTTAAGAAAATAAAGTAATTTCATGTTCCTCATGTTGAGTTCATTCTATGAGAAAATATATTTAAAACACTTTTGATCTCTATATATCTCACATATTTCACCTTATATATGTCATCTCTATGTCATAAGAAAAAATACTATAGCTGATATCTCAAGATAATGTGTTATATAGTTCTATTCATGAGTTATTAACATCCATGAGGCATAAGAAATAACTATATCATTCCTCATAAGGACACTACCATGTCATTTATTTGATGAATCACTATAGACCACAAATAAAACTTTTCCAAATAGTTAAGTCAATATTGTAGAATTCACTAACCTTTTATTCAATACATCAAAACATTATTCACATTCTTTTTTGGATACAAACATAACCAATTTACTTGTCATCTTGGATAACTGGTAAGCTAATCGGGTGATGTCATGAATGAAACGATTAGAATAACATGCTAAACCAGTAAAACTACATACCTCGGTTATGTTCATTGGTGTAGGCAATTGCTGATATGCCTTTGTCTTCATAGTATCAACTGAGATTCCATATTTAGAGACAATATTTCCAACAATAGAAAATGATTAAATCCGAAATTTACACTTTATAAACATCCAATATAACTTATTCCTTCTAAGTGACAAAAAAATAATCTGCAAGTGATTATCATGGACGTCAAAGATTTTGGATAATACCAAGATATAATCAATAAATACAACTATAAAGCCATCAAGATATCCCTTGAAAACTCTATTCATTAGATCCATGAAAACTGAGGGTGAATTAGTTAGTCCAAAAGGAATTACTATCAACTCGTACGTCCCATACATGGTTCGAATTGCTATCTTTGGAATTTATTATTTCCTCATACACAACTAGTGGTATCCAGATCATTGGTTAATCATTGATAAATACTGGACGCTATGAATTTGATCAAATAAATCGTCAATGTAAGGAAATGGATACCTATTCTTTATTGAAATATCATTTACCTCCCTATAGTCAATACAATGTCACATAGCTCTATATTTCTTCTAGAAACATTTAACAGGGGCTCTCGATGGAGAAACACTAAGGTGAATAAATGCTTTTTCACTCAATTCCTCTAGTTTTTTCTTCAGATATACTAATTCCAATGTGTCCATCCTCTAATTATTATTTGATATACATATTAAGCTAATAATTAAATCAATAGTGAACTCGATTTCCCAATCGAGATGGAGTTCAGGTAAATCCTCTAGAATTACATCAATGCATTACTTCACAATAGGTACATATTCAAATTAAAGATTTCTTTCCTAACCCATAGATATTGAATTCTCTTACTCCACAAGAATTTAATTCAATAGAGCTACCAGTGGTGGATCTAGATAAGAATCAGATTGTGAGGTTTCCACCCTATTGATAAGGGACTATATATCATTCAAAAAAATCATAACTTCCTTCTTCTTTTAATAGATCCTCTCATCATAATTTGAAAACCAATACATTATGTGAATTATATAAAATTAAATCATGGGTATTATGAAAATACCATAAACTAAAGCACATTTTTTATACATAAGGTGTACCGGATGACACATCTTTAATGCAATGAAACATCCCATGTGAGTTTTAAGGGACTACTAAATTATTAAATCAAATTGGAAATATCTAATTTTCATGTAAAACTAAGAATATATGAATGAATGTGATGATCCATAAATAAATAAATAATTTTCAATGTTTTAAGAAATGATATAAGTACATTCAACCACATCATTATTAACTTAAACCTCGACAGTTTTGACCGCATAAGCTTGGCTCTTCCCCCTTGGCCTTCTTTGGGCGAATTTTCCTAAATATTGAGGTAATTCATGTTCATAATGTCCCATCACTTTAAAATTATATAATTGAACATTGAAATATTATTTGTTTCCCTTTAAATCATGATAATTGTGTCTTTTTTATCCACACATAAAACAAACAACAATTCCCTTTAAGCGAGTACTAGTGTGTTTCTTCCCAAAAATACTATAGGGTTGAAAGTTAACTCTTACCTTCTTCCCCATTTCCTTATTTTCATTTCTAGAGAATTTATCATCCCGTATCTTCTCTTTCATTACTTTGAAGTCATATGACTTAGATAATTCATTTTATATCTTGATGTCACATGGGAATATATCTTCATATGAAGAGAAATTGGGAGAGAGAAGTGCCCTTTGTGGGAATGTGTTTTTTCCATAAAATAATTGACTAATATTGCTCCATGGATTATGTATGTAGTTCGTGGTGTGAATTTTAATTCCTGTAGAGTTTTCTTCATAATAAGAAATATTCTCATCCTCCTTCTACCTTGTATTAGAAAATTTTATTTCCATATCTGCTCGTTGTTTGTGGGGAAAATATTCCTCAAGGGAATATTATTTTAAATCAATCCATTTTGTTTTTTAATCTCTCTATCCTCCTTTATGTTTTGAATCAATGAACACCATTGATCAGCATATCCTAATAGACAATACACTAACATTACAACCATCTCCTTTTTAATACTTTATAGAGAATGAAATATCTTATCTAATGAGCTCACCTATAGGTCTTCTAAAAATGGGTTTGTAGTCTCATTAAATTATGGATATTGATATCACACAATGTGGTATAACATATCTCCTCCTCATTGTGAATCATAATATTCCATATGGGTAAGGTTATTATTCATAACCTGAGTCGGTTTTCCAAATATAGTTATACCCTTCTTAGCACTAGTGGAAGCTCTAGAACCAACATAATTATCATGAATTAGAGGGAAATCCCTACATGGGATAAGCACATCCATGTTGTTTTAGTTCATTCCACTAGGAACCATTTCACAATGATGGAATATAATAGATTAATTTTATATCATATTATATAATCTCAACTAGTATAATACTTATCCAAAATTGAAATCCTATGCATAGAAAATCTGATAATCATAAACATGGTTTCCTTGAAGAAAAATTTGGTTTTAAATCATTTATAATGGATTTTAATGAAGATATAAATTATCATGAGCATATTAACCCATAGTGTCAAACCAGATGAGCATTACGGATCATTTTATTGTACCAGGGTACCTTGAGTCAGGCCTGAAACACCTTTTTAGAGTTGTTACTTGTACGTACATTAGTGTCAGAACCACGTCTGCTCGTAGTATCCAGACTGGGATGTATTTCTAGGAAGATATACATAGAATATTACTCACAACAATTCTAGGATGTTATTGTATTATTATCTTCAATGTATAACTTAGGGATTCATTCCCTAATCAACATTTTTTAAATCTAGTTTCCATGTTGTGTTCTAAACATCCTATAATACCAACTGTAATGCCCCAACCCAAGCTTCCCATAGCTAGTGCCATATTTCATTAAATTGGAATGATTAAAAGATTTTTTTCCCTAAAAGACGGAATATTTTAGTTGTTTTGGAAACAAGATACATAAATAAGTTCAACAATAAAAATTGAAATTAAATTCAATATATAAATTCTATTGGATTCATCAACAATTCCTAGATTATCCCTACAAGTCATTCATAATATAAATCATCTCATCCTATAAAAAATAAAACATAACAAATGGGTGATCTCAAATGATCAGTAAGGGTGATTAATATAGTGGACGTAATCATAAATATAAACACTATTCATGGTGAGGAACTAAAAATAGATACCTTCAAACCTATACTTGAGAATAATATAGTAATAATAAAAGATGAATGAATAATGTTAGAATAAAACATAACCTTGGATATTACACTAGTCAAATAATAACATTTACTAACAATTATATATAACATAATGATAGAATACATAATGTGTGGCATCATAACCATTCTATCAAAACCTTGTTCCAAGACCATACGTAAAGAGGTAAAAACCAAAACTATTTTGTCTTGTGAGATCAACTGATGAACTGAGAGGATATAGAAAACCCCACCCGAAACCTACTAAGTCGAATAAATTCCTAGTATAAAGAGGTGAAACCTAAACATCATATAAAATCATTATGAAACTAACATATGAAATGTAAATCACTTTCCCAAATCATTAAACATAACAATAACCATTTATTGTAATACGGTGAATGGTTTCATGATGGAACATCCATAATCAAACTAATCATAAATCACTCAATAAAAAATGGTAGACTATATTAAAAAATATCAATCCCAATTAACCATAATAATAAACACATTTATTGAAATAGATTAAAATACTCTAATAAAATTTTCATGTAATTCATGATAGAAATACACTTTTACTTTGAAAATATGAGTTCTTTAAGAAAAAGAATTACATAACACTGGAAGTAAATTAAGGTAGTTTTTTATAATAAAATAGGTGATTTTGGACTTTTTTCTTAAAATAGATTATCGATTGAATTTAATAATAGGTATAAATTTGAGAAGTTCCTTTGAAATGGGTTGTTTATCAAGAAGAATTTTTTAAAGGCCCTTTTAAAACTGGTTAATTGCCATTACATAAATAATGATTCTAATTGGTAAATATATATAGAACATCCACACTTAATTTATGAGAATTAAATAATTAAAAGTTATAATTTCATTGATTTAAGTATATTATTAGAGTATCCGTAATGAAAATGGAGGTTCAGGTTGAAACCCCTTACCTTATATCCAATCATGTTCTGCATTTGTCCTTAAAATCTTTGATAATAAAATTAAATCCATGAATTAATTAATTTAGAATCTTATATACGTGTATTTGATTAATTATAGTTTTATTAATTTAATTTATAACATTATTGGTATGTTATACGATTGAATTCTATTATTTCATGGTGTTCTATTCCGTGCTTTCATGACCAGTTCACTTGATTATAAGTAATGAAGTTCATTTAAAATTCATGTAATTATCTAGAAATGGAATTAAATGTTATTAATTTAAATCCAGAAGTTTAAATGGTTATAAATATCATTTTCTTATATATTATTAGGATTGATCATTAGAAAATACATTTAGTGATAATCATTTAGATTATTATGGCGGTTGTTGATCATAACGAAGTCATTTTTTTATCATTCAGTATTTTGTCAAAACTTTACTTAATAAACATAAAAAGGGTTATATAATAAATTTTTCAATCTATCTCAATTGTTAAAATGGGTTCATGAATATCCTTGAAGGATAAATTAAAGAATTAATGTTCATCATCCATGAAGGTTGTAAATTAGTACCACTCAAAGGATGATTTCATTTAAAGAGAGAGAGAGTAAATAGAGTGCTGATGTATCTTCCATTAACATGATATAATCATAATATATATTTATGATACTGGATTTATTATGATCTTTTATCGATAGGGAGGTGATGATATAATAATAAATAAATTGGGAACTAGAAAAGAAAATAAAAGGAAATGGAAGAGGATTTTACCACTTGGATACACCTCCTTGAGAATCTCCAAAAGGGGATTGGTTTTTGTCTTTTGGCAAGACCGAGTGCTCCTGAAAATGGGGATAGTCTTGAGAATTCTATTTGGGAAGAACATTTACAAGATTCAAGGTTTAGGTAAGTGAGTAGATGATGGAGTTAGGGGTGGTTTTTATAGTGGAGGAGAGAGGTTCTTTTTGAATATTTTAGTCATTATTTTATTATTTTTCCCAAGATTGGAAATATTTTTTATCTTTTGAAAAAAATATAAATAATTAAATATGAGTTTGAACTAATGTTTTCTAACATCATCCAAAATTCAAGGAATAGATTATTTATCTTATAATGTATTGATACCGTAAATTACCATATTTTACTATTTAGAAAAAATTCATGTATTTCAAAAAAATCCCCAAAATTCACCACAACAATTTTCCAAAGTATATAATTTAAATATGGACACAATTTTATCGAAAAAAATTTGTAAATATGTTAAATTTATTTTTTAAATAAAATCATCATTTACTCTAAAAAAACAGTTTTTAAAATTAAAATTGATTTTATAACATCATGAAAAATTAACTCAGATCTTATTAAATTATCCTAAAATCATAGAAAAATAATATATTTATTTAAGAATACATTTTATGAACATAAATTTTAATTTTAATCAATTAATTAATATAAAATTGCAATTAAATATTCATTACTCACAAAAATTCCAATACTTAATTATTAATTTTCAAAATATTTACTCTCAATTATAAGGTGCCTTCATTTTATTTATACATACATGGTTGAGGTTAAGGGTCATATTAATATTTATAAGGGTACATTACTATTCATAAGGTTCAAGTTTCTATTTACCAAAAATGTATTAGGATCAAATCAGACTCTAAATATCGTAGTAATTTCTACCGTGTATGTCCCTTTTTCAAAATTGAAGACATAGAAGCAGAAAAATTAGGTTAAATGGATAGGTTATTATTATCTCCCATAAAAAGGTGTTTGGTTCATAGAGACTCAATTTTTTACAAATTCTATAAAAAATTTATTTCTAAATCCTTTGGGTGTTACACCACATTTGATCCCAGATATCCTGAATATACACTCTTGGTTCCTCGTGATATATATATATAATGGAGGTAAACCATCACATAAAAAAATTTAAATAAGTTTGATAAATTAAAATAGTATCTCACACTTACCTATACACACTCTTAAGAAAATCATACCCTTTATCATGAAATAAATATCCTTAATATATTACAAACATATCTACTAAACATTAAATTTCTATAAATTTATTCAACAAAATAAAAAACGGAAAAACATCAAGGGTGGTTTTACATTAATCAAATATTATTTATAAAGGTCTAACTATCCAATAAAATCATTATTTGGGAAATCATTTTATGAAAATAGATAATTGTACTTGTTGTATATATATTTTATAATAAAATGACGTTTTTTTGATGATTCAGTTGTTAATGCATGTCTAAACACATGATGCTTTCTTCATATCTTGATGATTTTATAAGTTATGGGATATGATCATTATAAGTGTAAATAATCATTATATACACTTAAATATTGATTCTCATGATGAATAAGTTGAAGGAGATGATTTCAGATGTTGATATTGAAGAAAAGAGGTAGAGATGGAGGTTTATAGGCTATGTATATATTACAGGTTCTGTAATCAATACACATGAAGAATAGAATACATGTGGTGAGAATATTAAATGTGGTGAAAAAATTATAACTGGTCAATAGATTACATGTGGTGAACTATTTACACACTGTCAGATCAACCCAAAACAGTAAATGTACGGGATGGGGAAAACTACCATATTTGCCATATCATGAGATTTTGACCTATATTAAGTCCTATGACACAACATAGAACACTTTTTGACACATACTAAACTCCATTATATTCGACATGCTCCCATCTGAAGTTTATAAATAGAGGCCCATGTTGCTTCTATCAAGGAGATCGCAAATACCAAATCTTGGAGTGAGAAATTGTGTTGTGCATGTTACTCACAAGTTCAATCTATATTTTCATTATTATTTAATTTATTTGTATCATTACATTTTATTTCTCCATCACTATGGTGAGAGGGTAAACCAAGATTATTCTAGTTTTATGTATCTTAAAGTAGAAAGTGCCATTAGATTATTTTTTCATTATTCATGTATTTTGGATTGTCACAATTTCTTGAATCAATTTCCAAAATCATTCTTTTAAATTTATCATTACCATTGGTATTTTAATCTAAAATAACCTTTATAAATTTCTAAATTGGTTACCCTCAACCAAGGAATGACCACTGTCACATTCATATTGACCAAAATTTAAAATAAAATTGAGATAATCTCAATTCAGAAAACCACAAAATAATTTTCATGAAGGGAAATATGGGAATTTTACCTGAAGGAGGGGATACCATAACTATTGGAACTCCCTCATCTCAACTTCAACACAAAAATTGGATTAGTAATTTTATTTTATAAAAATGTAATGGCACCATCACCCTGCAATTATAAAACCCTCGAATGATTTCAAAATATGATTTCACTCCAAACAATCTATCTATATCTTTCTCATTATATTTACTTTAAATTAATTGAACAAATTTTATACTTCACAAATTTATTAGTTTTAAATATATCAAATATTTTGATAACCTAATCGAACTAATTCACCAAATCTATAGGTTATAGATCCAAATTTAATACCACATTTAAATAAATTTAGTAACATATTTTTAGTTTTTATAAATTTTTTATTCTGATTAGACTGGTACGGATTGACGATACGCTTTCCGACATGTCAAACCCATATTTGAAAACCCAATCACATAAAAAAATCAATATCACAAAATTAATTAATAGTAGAATAAAAATACTGTCATTAAATACAATATAAATAATAATTTGTAATAAAAGATTTTAAAAGAGTTTTTAAGAGCCATAATATACATTAACATAAATTATTTCCTTGAAAATAACTAAATTGACATTTTCTAAACACTAGGCATGAAACCCTGAAAAATAATAGATTTAATCTAAATAAGGTGTAGGAAAAAACTTATGTAATCAATGTTTATCATAATAAAGAATCTAAATCCTATATAAGGATAATATCTATAGAAAATAAAATTATTAGGATATCAAAAAAATTAATTTAAGGATACACATTCATGGTTTAAATAAGAACGATTTTTAAATGGGGTATCCTACCTTAAATTAGTTGTTATCCGTAGTTATAGTGTTAATCCATAACCATAATAAAAGAAGATCCATATATTCTCAAGATGAAAAATAGATCAAGGAAACCCCAAAATAAATTTGAATACATTGAATCCTCGTCTAATCATGACCAATATAGGGTAGTAAAACATTAGTGAATGAATGAATAAGTGGAATTGAGAATATATTGATGAAGAAACCATGAGTAATTTATATCATTTGATGAGATATCACCTTATAAAGGGTATAAAAATAATCAAAACCCTAGGGGTTGAATCTTGATGGATACCCAACAATGAAGGGGAGAAATTGGAGGTGAAATCAATTATATCGAGATTATAAAATAAATTTTATTTAGGTTTTAATTAATATATGGTTTTTCTACATGGTTTAGTAAATTAAGTGAAAAATATAAAGACGATTAAAAAATATATCATCAACATGCAGACGAGGTTTCATGGTTTTGTTAAACTATTATTAAAACATTTGACTTAAAAAATTCATTAAATAAAATAAAATAACACCCTAACACTAGGGGAATCAACCCAATGAAAGATGAATGAAATACATACCATGTAGTGACACTATGGGTGTCACATATTGACTCTAAATTTAATTATATCGAGGAAATAGATGATGATCCTCATTTGAGTTAAATATGATATACTAATCCATATATATGAAGTATATGTGATGTATTCATATTGAATAGTCCATCAGCTTCATAGAATCCAGAATTTATGAGTTTATTTATATCATACATATATTTTCAATGACTCTTTGTTAAACATTATTTGTTAAGAAAAAGTGATACATAAGTATTAATAAGACATATTGGGATCAATCGACTATACATGTTAATATTGAGATATGAGTCTATTTGATATTGTTTACTCTAGATACCATTATATCTTATGTGACAGTGATGATTTTCTAGAGGTTTTACATTAAATCTGATTGTGAGTTAAAGACATAATAATTATTTTCAATTCTAAAATGAAACATAATAATAGTCATATAAATATTAAATGAATAATTACTATATTATAAATAGTAAAATAAAATAAATATTTTATAACAGTTCATAAAAAAGTGATTCAGTTTGATTTCTTAAGTTTTTCTTAAACATGAAAAAACTATCTATGATACTATAGTGCATGTAAGATATTAAAAGTGTTATAAACATAAAATATTAATAATAAATTTGTTACCAGAGCTATAATGATGTTTACATTATATTATATCACTATTAACCTTGGATTATTCATTATATCTATTAATAATACACACCCCATAATCATAAAGGTTTAGTGCCTTGGAGACTACATATATAATCAAACTATTTCATGAATGATCTCCAACATATCTCACGAACATCATCTCAAGTAGTACACTTCTAAAACTGATCCTACTTGATAACTACCTTTGTATCTTAGGGAAAAGAAGACATAATAATGGGTCAACTTAGATTCTTAGTAAAGGTAAACATGAGAGATGTCAATCCATGATAATAAGTGATATTAAGGTAATCATAAGAATGGTGATATAAAAAAATACACACAATTATTTCATCATTTTATGTAAATATTCATTTCATTCACAAATAGACACAAAAAATCAAGAACTAAAGTTTTAGTGTCCTCAAAGATCACTCAATACTTCCAATTGATAGAAAACCTAGATAATATTCTCATGATCTAATCATTATAGAATGTAAATTATATTTTCCATATCAAAAATACATTACTCTAAAATTAGTACATTTGACGATCCACTGAAGTACTGTGGTAATTTTATCATGAAAGACTTGTTAGAATGCTGCTCTATCCTTAGTGTGATTAGGACGTCAATGAATATCAATATATTTTTCATATGTTTTGATAAATGGGTGAGTATTTATTTGAGGTTTTTTACATAGAATCCATTCTCATTTATTAGTTCATTTGGAAAATCACTTAATTTCACATAATACTTGTTATTAGATCAGTTATTCCTTGTTACATCCATTACATCAAATAGAATAACATCTTTGAATTTATGTTGGTAAAAATACTAACAGAAAACTATAACCTCATATGTAATAACTCACAAATAATGTGAGTCTACTTACTTATGAATTTATTGGATTAAATATTCCTTATCCATTGTATGTTTTTATTATTTTCTCTATATTAAACATATTCAAAATCACTCATCCTATTTTATAAATAGAATGTGAATTAACTAAATCATATTATCGTAAACTGTCTATATAGGTGTGTAGTATTATGCCCAATAATTATAAATGGGGTGTGGTTAAAGAAAACATTAAAAAATTGTTCTTTAAGCTTATTTATCCTAGGTTCATCTATGAAATAGTTGTATCCTCGTTCCAGTATCTAAATAAGGATATTGTTTCCTAGAAAACAACACCATCACTACATTACCAGAGAATAATTGTATTACCCAATATGAATAATTATTCATTTTTTTCTAACTAAATTTATATAAAACAATGTGTAAAATGATGAATTCCTCCTTTTATACCATATGGTATGACCCAAGCTAAATGGCCATACATATTTCATTATTTTAAATGAATGATCATTCCATTGAAAAATTTTAATAAAAAATGAGAAACTAATTCTTTAGGGTAATATAATATTAAAATCATGAGAAAAACATTTTAAAATAGTCATCAACATTTATCAATCACTACTCAACTATATACACTCTTATAAACATCTCACATGTAATTCCCATCTTCATATCCTAGGGAAATATACCATACAAACGGGGTGAGATGAAATTCATAGTGTTTTAAACATAATAACTAGTCCTAATGGTTGGATCATAAAAATGGGATAAAAAATGAATAAGGGAGCAATATATAATAAAAATATTATAGAATAATGAGTGAAAATTATAAAACATTATTGGGCATTATGAATCACGAGATATGAACATAATACCAAATAAAGGTCATAAACCCTAGCCTAAAATCATAAAACATAAATCATGAAAAAATTAAAATTGCATGTTCAGAATGTGGAATATATTCCTAACATATCACATAAAATTTTTTGTCATAAATTGTAAATAAGTCACATTTTAGAAAAAGGGATCACACATTAGAATTTTAAAAAATTATGATAAAACTTATTCAAGCCCACCCTTTTTGTTGTGAACAAATCTAGGTATGCCCACCATCTGAATAGTGACAAAATCATAGTGTATCCACCATCAGTATTGTACATAAATGCTTGTATTCCATTAATTCATTATTTCATGAGATATAAAAACATACCAAAATGCATTATAGGGTGATAGAGGATCCCCCAATCATCATAAATAAGAATGAGTACCACTTAAAAAAACATTCGTCTTATTATTAAAACCCCATTTTATGAAATTGGGTTTTATTATATTTCAAAATGATATCATATAATATGAATTTAAAAAAACATGATTTATTAATACCAAAAATATGATCACTCAAAAGGATTATTTAAAAAGAGGACATATTGGTTGATTTATGAACCTTTACTCCGTATTATTTGAGTCTTTTGAAAATGGATGATAATTCACCAAAAAGTGTTTCAAAAAACCATTTTTAATATCATCATAAAAAGGAATTATTTGAGGGTCACCTTCATAAAATATAATGACATCATGTAAATTTAAAAAAATTATTCAAAATAAATTCCAAAAAAGATACTTTGAAAAAATATCATATTCTAAAAAATTGATGTAAAAGGGAAGAATATAAGATCGTGAGGATAAAAGTGTAAGGACCTAATCATAAATATAAACTATTATAGTGTTTTCAAACTAGAATTCATTATTGAGGATGTTTTCATATTACTGTTTTTGAGAATTAAGAAAAACTATAAAAGTGGACCTATACATTACATGTGGACACTTATACTCCATGTCAATTTTTCCACCAAAAAACCCCCTATAAAATAAAACATTACTTATTTTTTAGAAAAACCTTTATTACTTTAATCACAACATCCACTTTATCATTGACAATATTTGGACCTAAGAAAAAAAAATTAAAACTTGGGATGACCACAAAAAAGCTCAGTAAGTGGTATAAAACAAGGAAAGAAACTCTTTCTCCATGAATATTTTAAAGTCATGAAAAAAATTAAAAAATCATAATTTTTACCAATAACACATAAACTCTTAATCTTACCTCATGAAATCAAAATATTCCAACAAAACTCCACAGAAATAATAAATCATAAAGGTAAATTATGGAATCCATATCATTGTTTTAATGTAGGTTTTCTGACAATATATGGAGTAACCTTCATGGTTACATTTTGAATACCCTTCACGGTATATAACATAAATATATTAGAAGAAATCCAAGTAGTTAACTTTGTCTTATTACCAAATGCATTGAATAAATATCACAAGCTCATCTTCCCTCAGGTTGTCGTGGAAGCACCTGTATACACAAATAATTCCTAAGAACCATAATGAAATCATAACACATAAAATAAGTACATTGGAAAAATAACATTTCCACATTGAAATCACACAATATAATTTCATGATATTGAAATAATCAATCCATTAACAAAACCATTTTCAATACCCAAATACCTGAAAACTCAATATTGTATTCATTTTTTTTAAAAACATTTATAATTATAGAGGAATCTAAATATCAATCAATGGTCACGATGATAGAAAATTAATTTTCACCATTACTGTTAATAATTCATTCCTTTTTTAAGTATATTAAAACTATTTTTATAAAAAATTTCCTTTTTGAAGACGTTTGAATGAAATTAATAGTCAAATGGGTAGATTATACGTCTTATAAAAGATGGTGGTATATAACATAAAATAATTCCTCAATGAAAGGAGATTGAGACCAAGTCCCTTACAAGGATACCTTTATAAAAAAATATGTAATAAATTCAAAAGATACAATTTAAAAACAATAATTTACATATATTTATATTCATTGAAAACTTTTCTAAAACATGGATATAAAATATAAATATTTATAAAAATAAATCATCAAAACATTAAAACGAGGATTCAAGTTAAAATGGACCATACCATGATTTTGACTCTTCGCGTGAAATATTTATATTAATAAATAATATAAATAATATAAATATTTAATATATTTAAAACCATTTTTTTGTTTTAATATTGATTTTATATTACTTATTATCATGTTTTAACAATTACTAAATTATTTAAGTTCATGTCAGGACAATTTATGTTATACGATACATCAGTCCAGGATGAATTTGATATGTTGTCTATAGAAAAAATGGTCATTAATAAATAATCTCCATAATAGTATCCATGACATAATAATCACTTTTATACATAAATTTACTTTTAAATCCACCCATTAATTATTGTTATAAAAGATGAACTATGTTACAATCAAGGGGATGGTAAGTTGTATGTACTTGTGAGTAACAATTTCATTTTTCAATGATCATTTTGGAAAGAAGTTATGTATTATTTTTTTCCTTCTTATAATGATTATAATATCATTAATATCGTATTAATAATTTAAATAGACTTTTATATATTATCCAGGTGATGTGGTGATAAAAAATGAATCACTTCGCTTTGTGGAGGTGATAGTTCACACATACGTATGAACGACATTATCATTTGATTGTGCATCGAAAGTTACAAAGTAATTGATATATTATTCTCTTCTAATGATAAATATGTCATTAATATAATATATAAACATTAATTCTATCATTATAACTAGTCTTGAGAGAGGGTAAAGAAGAAAAAAAAATATTGTTTTGTGGAGGTGATAATTCACATGTATGCAAAAACGATTAATTCGTTTCCCCTTTGGTGGAATAAGAGATGCATTTACATGATAATATTAACATAATAACATATTAGTTTAATTATGATACTTTAGTTATTATTGAATCATGTTCAAATAATATTTGAGGTAGTGGACGATGAAATAAAATAGAAACACTTAAATAAAAACGTTACCTTTCCTTTGAACCATCATCTTCTCTTAACACCTTAACAACCATAAGAAGGATTTTATGACTACAATAAGGTCCTTATATTTAGGAGAGTTATTTTCAGAAGTGTTTTGGGATGATCTTGTTTAATCTAAATGTTTTTTAAAGTTTAATAAATAGAGACGAATGGGTTCCCATTTACATGAGTGGGGAGGGGAACTCTTGGAATTTTCAAAAATATTAAATTAATATAAACTCATTTTCTATTTTAAGTGGATCCAAAATAAATTATTTAAAATATATGGTGACTCCCTTTTGTAATAAAATTATCCAATGAAAATTAGACACATTTTAATATTTTTTTAAACCTTGTCTTTTTGTTTTGACAATTTTTACTCTTACCATTTTAATAAATAATATACAATTTGAGAGTAAAATACTTATGATAACATGTCAAACAAACAATTAAAGTGTCATTAATGAATGTTATAGGCTAATATAAACTAGTTTACTAAATATTGATTTTTTATAAACAGTACAAAACCTAAAAAAATTATATTCTAAAATACAATTAGTTTCAATTTTCACACTATTCTTTAGTTGAATTTTAAAAAATATCATAATAGTCGTATAAGTTCTAACCAACTATATTAAATCATTAAAAAATTTAAAATTAATCATTGATTTCGTGTATGGAAACAATTATTTCAACATAAATTTATATTTATATTTATAAAATCATTTATTTTATGTTTTCATTAATTATGAAAGTACTACATCATCATTGTTTCCCCATTTATTATAAATTTTTATTTGCTAAAAATTATAAATAAATTTCAATGATGTTCATAATGAATTTATATTTTTATTTAATATTTACATTGGAATATATCTCTTATATAACCCCATATTGAAATTGTTATATTTATGAGATACATGATTATGAACTCTTTCTCATTTAATTAAATAAAATGTAATAAGTGCCATAATCACACCCATGTGGCTTACAAAGGCCACATATTTTTCCCATGGATGGTATTGATTGACCATAATTCATAGAATAAAATTATTACAAGTGTTATTGTTGTTTTATAATACTTATTATGTTATTTTTAGCATTAATTACCTGATTTACCCTTAACCTTGGTAATAAAAATAATTATTAATGCTACTATTTATAATGTCAAAAAATAAAAAGGAACTATGTAAATAATTTTGTCCTTATGATTCCAAATATGGAATCCATTTTTTGAAATTCATAAAAAAATAATTTTCCAAATTTAATTAAAAATTAATCTCGTTGACGGAATGAGAAAATGAGTTTTTAAAGTTAAACAGTCAAAAAGTCATATGGTTTTTTTATGAAATTTAATAATAAAATTGATTCCAATGACCTAATTTGGATTAAATATTAAAAAATAATATAATTTTATATTAAAAACAATTAAAATAGTAATATAATTATAAAAATTTATTACAGAAAAAATACATTTTCAATTAAAACGTTGTATTATTCAGTATTTCTTAAAATACGCTTTTTATTATAAAAATTCCAAAAATTCATCTAATGTAAATTTTTATGTCCCAATTTAAAATAATAAGATTATTTTGTCAAATATATCTTATAAAATTTTCAATAAATAAATTTAAAATGGGTTCTATGTGAAAAGGTGTTAACAATGCCTTTATTAAAAATAAATACATTATTCATAGAATCATATTTTTTCATATATTTAGATTATAAAATACAAAAGGTGAATTTTAAACAATAAATTGAATTTATATTTAATTAATATAATCCAAAAATACTGATTTTATTATTTTATAACCAAAATTTTTCACAATTAAATTGTTTTTCATAAAAACATGTCATTTATATTAATTCAGATTTAATTTAATTTTTCTAATTAACTTGATAACCAATGAATAATTATTTAAACATGTTTATACCATATTTTCATAATTCCATTATTACTTTTTATTCCCACCATTATAACATCTATTTCATAAATATCATATAATATTAAGTAGTTCATTTAAGTTAAATATGGAATATCATGTGCCCTATCGAACATAGTGTTTCAAGATTTGACCGTAGGTGTAGGAAATTGTAAGGGGAGAGATACCGAGTAGTGGGGGAAATGGTCAATAGTGAGTATGACTCTATAGTTAATACATACATTATGAAGTCATGTTTTGGATTATATGAAAAACATTAAGAAAATATATTATGATATGTCTAGATAGATGACAATAGTTAGTGGTAAAATGTGGGTGTGCGTGTGTGTTTGTCTGTTGTTTTTAGTTTTTATTTTGGATACTGGTGCACGAGGTTGATTTGTGATAAGTTAATTAATCTAGATAATGTTAATAAGTGGGAACCAAACAAGATTTTGGATTTTTATGGTCATTAGTTATGACATGGTATTTATTAAAGAATCATGGGTGATGCAAGATTTTAAGGGAATCATGTATGATGATTTTATAAGATGATAACCTGATGGGACATGAGAAGGAAATAGATTAATGATTAGAACACATGTATTTTTGTATGATTTCTAGTGTGGAACCATAAATATATCATTAAATTTGGGTCAAGATGTGACTTTGTAGGTGATTGTTATCAGAGGGATTGATAAGAGAAGGAATCAATCTATTCTATCAAGTAATTGCAGTAGTCCAGGATATTGTGAATAGGATGGATTATTTCAATATTATTATTCTTTTTGGGAATTGGAGAGTTTTATTATCATGATGAATGATATTGTGGGTCATATTATTGTAACACCCAGATGTTTTTATGAAATAATTATTTTTAAATAATTTTTATTCTTCATTAGCTGATTTCATGCAATTGTGAGTCTAAACGAACCGCAATAAAACCACAACAAATATCCATTATATTCTAGAAATTAGGTTAGCGGGAATAATTATAACTAACTTATGAAAATGCATTATGAATTCATTGGATACTAATTATTTATCAAAAATATAAATAAATTTGATATTTTTATTTTTTGAGTGAATTAAATTTGATACTGAAATTAATGAGATATATGTGTCATATAATTAATAAAATATTTTCAATATTCATACAAAGGATATTTTAATCAAAGGGTATGAATAAAACCCTATTTTATGTATAAGAACCTTTTTTAAAATGATAATTTTACACCTTTGAAAAGAGAACCAATTTTCAATTAAGATTTTCGAATATTAAAATTTCTTATATGAAAACATAATCATACTATTTTTATGCGGGATATAAATATTTACTTTGGGTAATTTTTTGTTATTTTTCTCATAACTTTCTTGTTTTGATAAATAGGTAAAATATGATAAATTGTAATTAAAAACAACTTTTTTCATTGAGATAATTTATATGGTTAAATTATAATTTTCAATGGATTTAAAGTATAAATGGAATATATTTTTACCATTTAATATAATTTATGTCATTATCATTAATTTTACATTAAATTTATATGTAAAACCAATACAATCTTTTGAAAAATTTTATCTTTTGAAACTCGTTTTCTCATTTCAACACTGAGAATAATTTTTAATTGATTACTGCTACTTCTGTGTTTTGAATTTGAAAAAATAGATTCCATATTTGGAATCAGATGGTCTAAATTGTGACAATAGTTACCCTTTATTTTTGGAAAATATGAATAGTATGATCAATAATTATTTTATTTACCTTGGTTAAAAGGTAAATCTGGAAAATAAGGGTAAAAATAAATTAATAATAAAAAAATACCCTAAAAAATTCCTCATATTATTGGATGAGATATTTTCAGACATGGGCATCCATGGGTTGACATTGGGACCCCATGGATTAACATGGATGTGAAAATGACATTTTATAAGAAAAATTTAATGTAAATTTATTTATAACTTAACAAATATATTTTACTAATTAGATTTTAAAATTGAGTTATATACTGATCTCCATATCTATAAATATTCATTAGAAATCTAAGAATATTTTATATATAATAGTATTTTATTTATAATTTTTATACATTAGATAAATATATTTATTTTTGACCCAATTATGATGAAGTGATTACCTCATTAATGAATGATTTAAATAAATGAATTTATATATATTAAAAAAATTTAATTTGGTTATTTTGATGTCATCAATTATTTTTATAGATGATATTGACATATTATTTTCGATTTAATGCCTTAGTTTCAATGGAATCAGGTTGTTATGAATTTTTTTAAAAATTCAAGAATGAATAGTGTCCAAAATTGATATATTTCATAACTTAAAAATTAAAATGGTTTATTAAATGATATTTAAATCCTAAAAATATCACATTCATCCAAATGGTTTATATAAGTCCCAATATGTCATAAATAACTTTTTTGGTCATTTGACACGATATGGTAATTACACAAACCCATAAGGTGTAAATAACATGATATCAGAGTAAGATTATAAAGGGTAAAATAAAGATTACACCAAAAAGATAAGGAAGTAAAAATATTAAAAACTAGTCTAAAAATTAGTTGATGATGTTTAACCAAACCCAAATTATCTTATATTCGAGTTAAATAAGTTTTTGACCTATTTTAGTTGAAATTTAACTTATAATAAATTAATATTTTGATAGTTTCCTAAATTGCCCCTCTCCTCTCTTATAAAAGGGTACCTCCTCCATCTCCTCTTCACTCCATTGTGAGCCTTCAAGATTAGTTAAATCCTACCCATTTCACTTCTCAACTTACTTAGTCACATTATACATGTGATGGTCTTCTCAAAAAACCATCTCTAGTCCCCTAATAGTTAATTTAGAGGAGGCATGTTGAGGAAGAGGTAATCTCTTATACCGATTGATTACAATTTATTTGTTCTTCTACTTCATATTCATTAAATTTTTCAGTATAAAGTAATAAAATCAGTATCTATATTATACTATTAGGTTATTATA
Source organism: Viscum album (assembly GCA_963277665.1). Classification (NCBI taxonomy): domain Eukaryota; kingdom Viridiplantae; phylum Streptophyta; class Magnoliopsida; order Santalales; family Viscaceae; genus Viscum; species Viscum album. The sequence goes on along the minus strand of OY728152.1, from coordinate 1,473,581,996 downwards.
AATATGAAACAACTCGGTTTCACCTTCTATCCATCATATGGAAAATTAAATCATCACACGTGCGTATATACGACTTACCATCTCCACACCGTGGAATAATCTGTTTTTCACCACCACCTTACATGGATGGGTATATGGGTGGAAATAATTAAAATATACAATTATTTTAACATTATTATAATTCTGAGATACTATACACTATCCAATTCAATAGCATTCAACAATTATGGAAAAAATATTTTTCCTCGTGCGTACGTACGACTTACCGTCTCCATGTTGCGATGTGATTCACTCTACATAAACTTCATTAAACCATGATTATATAAATAAATCGAATAACTAAATATGATATATATTATACTATTACCCTGATTTAATTGATATAATTATAACCTAAATATAGTAATAAGAACTTACATGACAAAACTTTCTTAAGAATATAAAGTAGTTAATACCCAAAAAACGAGTAATAATGAAATGTTACTAACAAATAGATGAAAATATGATCATAAATGTTTTCATGAAAATGAAAATGATTATGGAATAAATTAGAAAAAATATTTAAATCATTATACAAGAGGTTAAGATATATACGAAGCATATAAGACCTAAGGTAAGGGATAAATTTTCTAATATTATTTAATATGGTGTTTTCAATTCTTAAGTATCTTCTTGGGATATATGTATTATCCTTGTACATCCATTTAAAAAATATTCTCTTAAAATGTGTATTATTCTTATATGTATTTTTAATGTCATTTTTACCCATTTTCACTTTTAGTACGTGGTTTGGAAATAATATTTCTTTTGTTTACCATACTGGGTACCTTTTGACTTTCCAACAAAAGTACCAGGAAAATGTTTTTTTATCATATATAGAATGAATGGGTTTTTACATCTTCATGACGCCTTATTTCCATGAAGATTTCTTTTCACATTTACGAAGTGTATTTTCAACTCAATTATTTTCTTTCCAAATTGAAGAAAATTTTGAGAAATGAAAACATTTTTAAAGAAGAAAGTATATTTTCCTCAGGAATGATGGACAAGTGTTTTCTAAAAATTATTTTACACAAAATATTACAAAGCTTTACGTTTCTATACTTATTATTAATAATATTTTATTGTATTTATAATGGAATTTTATTTATCAAATTCATTTTTTTATATCAATTATGATGTTATGATGTTTAAGAAAGCCATTTTATTTCATGGGTTATGCTACAGTGAATTTTTTTTATGTTTTTATGGCACATGAAAGAATGATTTCATTATAGAATGGGTGATACATAAACTGATCTCTAATTTGATGGGTAAATATTTATATCTCATGAGATAGACATGGATGGAATGACAGGTTAATCTGGTTCAGTGATACATGACTCAAATGGGGAGAGAACATGGTTTTGTAATGGACATTGTCTGCTATGATGGTCTTGGAAATGAGCCATGACAAATATGAAATGATTTTATATTCTTATGTGTGTATGAGACAAAATTTTGTTCCTTATTTTATCACTATTGGGATTACATTTCACTTGAATGATTAATCCAAGGATATGATATTGTTAACTTTTATATGTAGTAAATTATTTTCAAATGTTATGTTCTTATGAATATGATTTGATTGTTATTTAATTTTTTTACCCTTACTGAGCATCTTAGCTCACCCTTTTATATGTTTCTTTTTTACAAGACATAATGAAGGCTATTAATTATTATATGCCAAGAGGGAGTCTAGATGTGATGAAATAAACAAGAGACAATATAGATGTTTTATGAACCAGTTGTTTATGTTACCCAGTTTCTAAAAACACTATACTTATTCAGTCCTATAATGGTATTATTATATTTTGTAACAAATATACTTCAGTTATAATGTGATATCAATGTATATAAAGGTCGGGTATTTATTTTTGGTATTAAAGGAACGATATAGTTAACCTTTGGAAACAAGAATGGGGAAGTCTTAAGGATATGTCTATGTATAAGATACAATTCTAGTGTTTTATAAATAACCATGAATAAGCTTGGATAAAACCAAAATTTCCTTAAATTTAAGTTATATTTTTGATAATTTTGTTTTCCAGTTATGAATAGTGTTTCTCACACTATGATTCTTGGTTTTAGTCAATGGCTGGAACCTGAAGGAACTGCTTAAGTTCTGAATGTGACAGACAATGTAATGATTGTCCACCAAAGAAAAAAAATGTTATGGGGGATGTAATGAAAAATCATAAATCTATGCTCGTAAAACTTTTTCAAGCGATAAATCATGCTGAACTTCCAAACAAACAATGGAGGGATAAAAATTATGGTGAATCCTTCATGAGGCAGCATCCACCATCATTCTACAGGTCTTATGATCCATTTTTGACTAAAAAATTGATCAGTACCACTAAAAATATATTTTCAACTCAATTTTTTTTAGAACATTATAAAGTCATCTTAGTTGTATATTGTTTGGAGGATGAAGCTGATCAATGGTGGAATCTTATCAAGAACATGAGGTAAATAATTAAAATTGATTATATAGATTGGTATGAGATATAGAACTTATTTTTCAAAAACCAATTTAATCATATTCTCAAAGAAAATATGGATAAGGATTTCCTTGAACTTAAGAAAAATCATGATGTATTTGTTGGTACCTATGAAGACAACTTTACAATACTTCCAAGGTATGCTTTTGGAATTATTAAACAACATGATTATAAGATTTATCAATTCATTAGTGTCTTAAAACCATGACTCTGAATGGAATTAGCCATAAGAGACTTCAATACCTATGAGAAAATTGTTTGATGTGATCTCAAGGTTGAGATGGATATTAGAGTAACCCATCAGTAATATTGGTTTGATAAGAAGAGAAAAATGGAAATAAAATAAAAATTTATAGACCCCACTAAAAAGAAGAGGATTTTCCCTTATGATCACTGTGTAAAAAGAAACATAGATTGAATTACCTTAGAGGGAATATTATATTTTTTATGTTTGGAAAATAAGGTCATCAGGAAATTGAATTCCAAAGTGATGGGAAAAATATTTCTAATATTGAAAACAAAGAAAATGATACCTAGAATTCACCGTATACACTTCAAGGCTACACATGAAAGGAAATGGAGAATTGTGCCTAAAAATGCGCTAATACAATGGTTATTGATGATGATTGACATCAAAACACTATGAATTCCAAAGGCAATGGAATTTAACATGCAATTACAATCGGAAAAGTGCAGTATGATAATGAAGTGGTGAAAGGTACACTTGCCATCCACCATAAAGTAGAAAATCATTTTTTTGATTCTAGATCCACCCACTATTTAATTTTGAAAGAATTTTACAAGTGTATCAATATATTACCTCAACAATTATATGTTGAGTTATCTGTTACAACTCTTAAAGGCATAACAGTGGCATCAAATGTTTAATATTCTTCTCCAATTGATGTTTTTGGGAAATTACTTCCTCCAAATCCTATGATACATCCAATTGTGTAATTTTATGTTATTCTTGTCATGTATTGGATTTGTTTACATGGATCTCATATCAATTTACAAATAAGGGAATCCACATTTCAAATTCTAGATCAATTTATTATCAATAGTCAATGCAAGTATGAATACAACCCTCTAGTAGAAATTTCTTCCATATAATGGGTCTTGATTCCAATAAATGTAGTTTATTTATCTAAAATGGTTGGGGAGAAAGTTAGTATTAAGAATACACCCATATTAGTGGAGTTTGATGATTCTTTTCTAGATAAATACAACCCTCCAGTAGAAATTTATTCTATCTTATGGGTATTTATTCCAATAAACGTATTTTATTTTTCTCAAATGGTTGGGGAGAAAATAACTGTTAAGAATACACCCATTGTTAGGGAGTTTGATGATGCTTTTCTATAGAAATTTCTGGGACTTCCACCAACTTGTGAATATGAGTTTTTAATAGAACTCATACTATGTGCTATGCCTATTTCAATGACACTTTATTTAATAGCCTCAATTGAGTTGTTGTAATTGAAGAAGCAACTCCAAGTGAATATTGATAAGGGATTCATGTTCCCTTGTGCATCACCTTGTATAAAACATATTATATTTTTTATGAATAAAGATGGATCAATGATACTCTGCATTGATTATCTAGAACATAAGAAGATCACTATCAAGAACAAATATCATCTCCTATGCATGGATGAATTATTTGACCAATAACGCGGAGCACAATACTTTTCCAAAACTGATCATTGTTTATGGTATCATTAATTATGGGTCAAAAGGGAGTATATAACAAATACGGCATTCTATACAAGGTATGGAAACTATTAATTTATAGTGATTTCATTTGGTCTTACTAATTCCCCTGTTATCTCCATCAATCTAATGAATAGAGTCTTTAGAGACAATATTGATCAGTTTGTGGTACTCTTTATAGATGATATTCTTTTTTATTCAAAGAGAATGGAAGAACATGAATATCACTTGATAATTGTACAGAAGTACCTGATAAAGGATAATATTTATTCCAAATTTTCCAAGTGTGAATTTTGGCTTCAAAAAGTTTCATTTTTTGGTAACATAATCTCAAGAGAGGGGATATCAGTAGATCCAACAAAAAAAAGAGGTTATTGAAAGATGGTCGAGACAAACAATAGAAACTGAGATCAAAATTTTTCCTGGTTTGGATGGATATTATAAATGTTTTCTGAAATATATTTCATGATTATCTAATCCACTCACCAAATTGACTCAGAAAGGAGTTAAGTTCATTTGGATGGACAAATGTGAAGAAAATTTAAAAGAGCTAAAAAGAATGAAAACCAGTGCACATGTGATCACACTTCCTTATGGTGGATAATGTTTTTTGATCTATATATATGCATAAAAATATGTTCTAGGGTGTAATCTCCTGAAATATGATATAATTATAGCTTATGGATCATGACAATTGAAAATCCATGAGCAAAATTACTCAACTCATGATTTGGTGGTATCTTAGGTAATATTTGCATTAAAAATATGGAGGAATTATATTTATAGTGAATGTGATATATTTATACTAATAATTAAATTTTAATGTATATTTTCACACATAAATATATGAATATGTTCCAAATAATATGGTTGGAGTTGATTAAATATTATAACTACTCAATACAATGCCATCCTATGAAAGAGAAAAATTTTGCAGATGCTTTGCATCAAAAAGACCATGCTATCATATGCATGATGAGGATTATTAATGATCCATAATTTATGGATTGATAATGGATGGATCATGAAATTTTAACAGAATTGGGGCACTCTTATATTTCTCAAATAAATGTTCAACCATCTATACAAGTTAAGATTAAAGAGGAACATAAGGAAGATGTAGAGCTACAAAAGAAGGCGAGAGGAATTCCTGAATTAAACCTTCATTGTGATGGAATAATAAGGATAAAGAACCGGGTTTTTTCCTCCCATACCAGAATTAATGAAGGAGCTATTGTTTGAGACCTATAGTACTTTATTCTCTATTCACCTTGGAAGCACAAAGATGTTCAGGGACCTGAAAGAGTACTTTTTGTGGGATGGAATGAAAAGAGATATCACTGAATATGTCTCTCGATTCTTTGTTTGTCAGCAGGATAAGGCTGAGAGATAGAATTTTAAGGGGATGTTACTACCATTACCCATACCAGAATAGAAATGGGAAAAAATTACTATGGACATTGTCATCGGATATCCCAAAACATCAAAAGGCAGTAATTCTATCGGGGTTATAGTTGATCATCTTATGAAGTTGGAACACTTCATTGCTATTTGATAGGATTTATCTCTTAATCATCTTTCCAGGATATATGTACAGAAGTTGTAAAGTGGCATGGAGTTCCAATTTCCATTATATCTACTCGGGATCCGAGGTTTACCTAAAAATTCTAGAAAAGTCTTCAGCATGCTCTGGATACAAAGTTATGTCTCAGCACTTCTTATCAACCATACACAAATGGTCAGTCTTAGTGGAAAATTAAAACATTGGAAGATATATTGAGAGCCTTCTCAATGGATTTGAAAGGGGTGGGATCAAAACATACCATTAGTGGATTGTTTATACAATAATAGCTTTCCCTCTAATATTTAGATGGCTCCTTAGGAATCCCTCTTTGGAAAAATGTTCATAACACTCTCTTTCTGGGAAGAAGTTGGGAAAATAAAGCTATAGGGAAATGATCTTGTTGATAAAATGGCAGAAAAGTTCAGATCTATAAAACAACCCAAAACTGCATCTCATATTTTCCAAATTATAATGCTAACAACCGAAGAAAAGAAGTAGAGTTTTATTTGGGGGATAAGGTGTTCTTATGAATATATTACTGGAATTGAGTAATGAGATTTTGAATAAAGGGAATGTTGAGCCCTAGGTAAATTGGTCCTTTTGAAATACAAGATCATGTAGGGAAGGTAGCTTAACGATTGTCACATCTACTTAATCTCTCTCAAGTTCATGATGTGTTCCATGTATCTCCCCTAAAAGAGTACATACCTAATCCTTCACATGTTCGAGGATTATAAGTAAAACTACTGGAGCATGATATTTCTTATGAAGAACAACTAATAGAGATTCTGGATCATAGAGAAAATGTTTTACTAAATAAGAACAATCACATTGTTAAAGTTTTCTAGAGGAACCACCAATTAATAGAAGATTAATTGTAAATATAGGATATGATGAGGGAGAGGTATCCTCATATGTTTATTTCAAAGTGATGCATTTTTAGGGAAAAATTATGTTTAAGGGAGGTAGAATGTTACATCTGAATGTTTTTATGAAATATTATTTAAAATATTTTTTATTCTTTAGTAGATTGATTTTCATGAAATTATGATTATAAATGAACCATAAGATTCCCTTAATATGAAATTTTCATTATATTCTAGCGGTTAGGTTATCAGAAATAATTATATCTAACTTATGAAAATGCATTATGAATTCACTAGCTATTAATTATTTATGAAAAATATAAATCAATTAGATATTTTTATTTTTGTGTTAATTACATTTGGTAATGATATTAATGATATATATGTGTAATTTACTTAATAAAATATAATTTATATTCATCAAATGGATATTTTAGTAATAGGGTATTAATGATACACTATTTTATGTATAATAACCTATTTTTTATGGTTAATTTTAACCTTTTGAATGGAGAACAAATTTTCAATTATGTTTTTGGAACATTAATAAATTATGTATGAAAACATAAACATGTTATTTTGACGCAAGATTTATAAATTTACTTTGTGTTAATTTTTGATATTTTTCGGATAACTATCATGTTTGAATGAATAGTAAAAATATAATAAATTTAAATTATAAACAACATTTTTCATCAAGATAATTTATATGGTTCAATTATAATATTGAATGGAATGAAATTATAAATAGAATATAATTTTACCATTTAGTATAATTTATGTTATTATCAGCAATCTAACATTGAATTCATAGGTAAAAACATTTCAATCTTTTATAATGTTTAACATTGAAAGCTCATTTTCTCTTCTCTACAATGGGAATTGTTTTAAATTAATTAATGCAACTTCTGTGCTTTGAATTTGGAAAAATAAATCCATATTTGGAAGTAAGAGGTTCACATTGTCTGAGCAGGTACCTATTATTTTTGGACATTATCAATTGTAACTTCAGTAATTATTTTATTTACCACAGTTAAAATATAAATCTGCTAAATAAGGGTAAAAAATAATAATTTAATAATATAAAACTACCGTAAAATGTTTCATATTCCTATTTTATAAGATATTTCCAACCATGGGAATACTTTGGTTTATTTTGGGACCCCATGGATTCACTTTGATTTGAAAATCACATTTTATAAGAAATAATTTCATGTAATAATAATTATAACCTAAACAAATATCTTTTACTAAATAGAATTTAATATAGGGTTATATAACTGATCTACATGCCTACAAAAAGTATTTATAAATATAAAAAAAATTTCTACTTCAGGTTATTTTATTTATAATTTTTATAAAATAGATAAATATATTTATTTATGACATAATTATGATGTTGTGATTACCTCATTAATGAAAGATTCAAATAAATGAATTTATAAATATTTAAACATATATAATTCGGTTATCTTGATGTCATCCACGAATTTTAAGGTTTATATTAGCATATTTTCTTTTATTTAATTCTTTATTTTAGAACTAATAATGTTGAGATGAATTTTTTAAAAAGTCAAGAATGAATTGTGTCTATAATTGACTTAATTGATAACTTAAAAAATAAAATATTTTATTATATGATATTGAATTTATAAAAAATAATATTCATCCAAATGGTTAATTTAATTCCAAATATGTCATAAATATCTTTTTTTGGGTAATTTTACATGATATGGTAACTACACTAACCCACAAAATGTAAATAACACTAACCCACAAAATGTAAATAACCAGATATCACAAAAAGATTAAAAAGGATAAATTAAGGGTTAAACCAAAAAATATTAGAATACATAAACAATCAAAACAACTCTAAAAATAATTGGATAATGTTTATTAAAACCTAAATAATCTTATCTCTGTATTAAATAAGTATTGGACTATTTTTAGTAGATATTTAATTTATAATAAATTAATATTTTGAGACTTTCCTAAAGTTCCCCTCTCATCTCTTATAAATGTTCACCTCATCCCTCTCTTATTCAACCAATTTTTATCCTTAAATCTCGGCCAAACACTACCCATTTTTCTTCTCAACTTTCCTAGTAATATTCTTGATTTTCTGGTTTTCTAAAAATACCAACTCTAGTTTCCTATGAGAAAAATTAAAGGAGGCACGTTGAGGATGAGGTAATCTCTTCTTCCGATTCTTTCAAATTTTTTATTCTTCTACTTAACCTTATTAAGTTGTTTCACTATAAATTAATAACATCAGTATCACTAATATACTGATATTTTATTAAAATTATGAAACAATTCTATTTCACTTTCTATCCATTATATAAAATATGAAATCATCATGTGTGTGTACATACGGCTTACCGTCTCCATGCCACGGTGTAATTTATTTTCACCAACACCATACATGGATGCGTATAAGGGTGTAAATAATAAATATATATGATTATTATAACAGGATACTAATTATTTGATTCTATAAACCATCCACCTAAATACGATTCCACAATTATAGAAACGATATTGTCGCTTGTGCGTACGTACGACTTACCATCTACATGATGCGATGTGATTCGTTCTACATAATCTTCATTAAACCATGATTATATAAACTAAATGAATAAATAAATATGATATATATTATACTAATACCATGCTATAAATAATATAACTATAACCAAAAAATAGGAATAAGAACTTATCTGACAAAACATGCATAAGAACATAGAGTAGTTAATACCTGAATAATGAGATACAATGAAATGTTACTAACAAAATGATGAAAATATGATCATAAATGTTATAAAAAAATCATAATAATTCTTGAATAAATCTAAAAAATTATTTAAATCATTATACATGAGGTTAATATACATACGATGAATATCAAACCTAAGGTAAGGGATAAAATATTGAATCTTATTTTATCTGAGGTTATTTATTAATAACTATCTACTAGGGATATATTTATCATCCTTGCCCATGTTTTCAAAAAAATATTCTCATAAAATGTTTACTATTATTCTATGCATTTTTAAATTAATTTTTACCCATTTTTATTTTTACAACATTGTTTGGAAGGAATCATTCTATTGTTTACCATACTAGGTTATTTTTGACTTTTTCGGCAAAAGTACGAGAAGAATATTTTTTAAAATTATACATTATGAAAGGGTTTTTACATATTCATAATTCCTTATTTCCATGAATCCTCCTCTAAACATTTACAAGTGTATTTTCATCTAAATTATTTTCTGTTAAAATTGAACAAAATTTTTAGAAAAGTAAACATTTTGGAAGATGAAAGGATATTTTTCTCGGGAATGAAGGTGAAGTGATTTATCCAAATTATTTTACAACTAAGATTAAATAGGTTTATATTTTTATCCTAGTGATTACTGTGATTTATTTTTTTATTATGGAATGATATTTAAGAAACCCATTTGTTTTATATAAATTATGATGGAATGGTGTTTAAGAAACCCATTTGATTTCATGGGTTATTATATGGTGAATGTTTCTATGTTATTGTGGAACACAAAAGAATGGTTTCATTATGATATGGGTGGGACCTATATCTCACTCCAATGCATTGGTTAAAGATTTATATCTTATGAAATATACATGGATGGAATGTAATGTTAATCTAGTTTAGTGATACATGGATGGAATGAGGAGAGAACTTAGTTCAGTAATTGAATTTGTCCGCTATGATGGTCTTTTCAATGATCCATGACTAATATGAAATGATTTTATATTCTTATGAGTGTATTCCACAGAATTTCATGTCTTATGTTATGACTATTGGGATTACATTTCACTTTATTGATTTATCCCATGATATGATATTGTGATCGTTTATATGAAAAATAATATTTTCAAATTTTATGTTCTTATGAAAATGATATGATTTCAATTTCATTTATTTACCTTTACTGAGAATTTGAGATCACCCTTTTATATGTTTCTTTTCCCTAGGACATGAAAAGGGGTATTAATTCTGATATTCCAAAAATGAGTCTAGATACGATGAAATAAATGGCAGACAATGTAGATGTTTTATGAACCAGTTGTTTGTGTTTCCCAGTTTCTAAACACACTATACATATATGGTCCGATCATAGTTTTGATGTATGTTGTAATAAATATAAATATTCTATGAAGTGATATCAATGTTTGAAAATAGTGGGTCTCTATAATTATGGAAAAAATAGGTTAGGGACATGCTATTATATTGTGGGGATTTTATAAAACCCCAAAAGAATTTTGAGGATAGAAACTGTGTTATTTTTTCAAAAACCCTTGTATTTTAACTTGTTTTAAATGCTTTGGGGGTTGAAAGTGACCTGAGAACAGTTTTGTGAGAATGAAACTAGTATTTTCTTAAAATAATATATATTTCATCCATTCATGTCATTGAACTGTGTCACTAAATGAATTATTCGAATGGATGGATTCCTCTATTCCAATAACTCACAGCATGGATATGATGTTCATGATGAGAACTACTACAAGATAGAAAAAATAAATAATTGATTTGTTTAAAAAAAGAGGAAATGGTGATGCCATTTTTGACTAGGATTATTGAATATCCCCTTCCATAATTGTTATTAGTTCTATGTGAGGGATATAATAATTTGTTTTCAAAACATAGAGTCCTCTAATGTACGAGCTTTCCACAGGTAAGGATATTAATTATCCATCCTTATTTTGTTTCTCTCATGCACTTGAGGTGTTGTGACATTCATGGTTTTTATGAAATATATTATATGTTTCGACATTATTTTATAATTTACACTATTTGAGGTCTAATCAATTGTTAATATTTACTGAGTTGGAATCATTATGAATTTAGAAGGTGATGTAATGATTTACCATTAATTTTTGTGTATTTGTCAATGTGTGGTAATTTTTCTTGGTATGTGTGGTCTAAGTGAGATTGGGTGTCTTCTTATTTGACTATTTATGTTTCCTTGGGGGAAAAAGGGTAGTATTATGGATGAAATGATATGGTTGAGCCTGGAATGTCATTGAAAGTACGATATATGGATCCATGATTAGTTTGGAGTGATGATTGTAATTACAGAAATATTTATATTTTTTGGATTTGGTTTTATAGAAACCCCATGGGAATGGAATGAGTGAAATTGATTGGTATTTATCAAAATAAGTGACAGAATGTGGTTCATCAGGGTCATGTGGATGGGGTTTAACATTGTTGTGGTTGGTAGACATAGTTCACAGTTGGTAATAGAGGTTCACCGATGGTATTGCCTCAGATTTTTGGTTATTCTAGTCATAATGGTTTGATAATAGATTTATTGGTGTCATTTTAAGATATTAAAATACCCAATGATATGTTTTTGACTGTTCATTATTGATGGAGGCCTTTGTATGGTAGTTAAAATTGGATATAGTGTTGACCAATGGTGTGGTTAAGATTCACACCATAGAAAGCCACAAATTGTGTTTGGTGATATCATCATATAGGAGATGAGGTTATCTGCTATGTTGGGGTTGATGGGCTGGGACATAGAAGGATGAACATCACCCTTATTGGGGATATCATGATATTTATTTGATAATGGTTTAGAATGTGATTGTCTGTGGAACATGTAACATGATTTTTGGATGTTCCATTGGAATGTCCAGTTCACTCAATATGATTATGTATAAATGGTTCCTTGTAGTGTGTTGTGGTTGGTAGAATGTAATTACACGTGACATGGAAATGGTTGTAAGTATATTGGATCTTCCAATATAACATAATGTGTATGTTTCATTCCACTCAGTCAAAACATGATGCATGTAAATGCTCTCATGTGCCTACAAATTGTAATGGGATAATGTTGCATGATATGTATTTATTTATTTTTATCCATGTTTTTCAAACATTTTTACATGTATGAATCTATGTTAAGGGAAAAATTAATGGCTACCCACTGAGTTCATATCCACACCTTTCATGGGCCCTCTTCGACTAGTGATGACATTATGGATTTCAATATTGGAAAGTTTTTAGGATCGAGGTCAAGAGCATAATAGTAAGGGGTTTTCTTATTTTTCCTGATCATAATGTAATGTTTTTTGGTAGATGGTATGTGTGGTTCTTATGTGTAAATTTAGTGATCTATTGGGTTATTTTGGTCAGGTACACTTGTGATCTGCCCATGAATATCCTTCTTACATTGTATAACTAGAATTACATGTAGATATTATACAGTCTATAACACAAGTATTTTAGATCATTATTATTGAATTCATAGAATTTCATATGTTCTTAGATATCATATACATTTTCTTTTTATTATTAGTAGTATTATTATTATAAAAATGTTATAATATTCCCACTGTCACCCAAAATACCATCAATTATAGTCGATAGCCTTTGGAAAATGGGGAGGAGTGCCTATGATATAGTGGTTATCTAGTGTAGTCATTGATCAGTATAAATATGGATTGGGAAGTAACAAACAAACCATGGACTCATATTCATAAAAAACAAACCCATCTAGTTATTTTATGTGTACTTCTTTATCAAGTACTCTATTGAGGAAAGATGATATGTTTTCCAATAAATATAATTTATCATATTTTCAATAACATAGCTATGAATAATTGTATATCCTATAACCAAAACACAATTGAAAACATTTCATCAACATTAATTCCTTAATTTTTGGAATATTCCTTACATACCATCCTCTCATAATCCTTATTTACCATATCATCTTTATTTAATTTTCCCTAAAATGCCCACTTTTATGTAATGAAATTATTTTACTCGATCCTGATAAAAAAATATCAATTTTTGGATCTATTTTATTTCATTTGGATACTCATGCATAGGTTGGACACAATTATCATATGTTGTATCCCCTTAAAAAATAGGCCCTACTTGGGATAAGGGTGATTTTTTTCTTCTAATCTTTCACTCTTCATGTTTGAATGGAAACTGTCTAGTCACCAACTATATTTACATCACTAAATTAGTTTATGATGTTATTTATCATTGTTTTTATTTAATAAACTACATTTTATTTAGTGTTTTTCCTTCTTCTGAGTCTTATATATCCCCATGAAATTTTACTTAGTTTCTCACCTCAACATTAATTATCCCCTTGATTTTTCAAATGATTTTCTCTAAATTTTTCTCACCAGTTTGAAAAACCATTATAGTAACTAAAAAATTAAATATTTTTTCAAAAATATTTACAAATAATCGTATTATGTAATTTTAACAACTTTATTTTTGAATAATATCTATGAAATATACCTCCATCCCCATGAACCTAAAACTTATAATTCTTATTTTTGACGAGAATAAATAATATTATTCTGAAGTGTTAAAAGTCTATAAGTGTAGGCTTCTACCCGTACCAAATCTCATATGGGGTATTCTCATAATTCTATAAAAACAAATGAATTATTAGAGATATAATCTGATGTAAGAATGAAAATCTTCCAACAAGTATTCAGTAAATTCATTTTAATGGTCACTTTATGATCCATATTGTTGATGATCTAGTTTATTCTCTCACTAATATTTTTATTGATGGGTAGTTACGATTGAAACATGATATAAAATTCCATTCTTTTCAAGACAATAAAATACATTTAAATTAGTTAATTCCATTCCTCTTTCTTTCTAAATTATCTATATTAACTCTCCCAATATATTCTTTACTAACATGAGATACTAGATAATTCATTTGAACAACTCCAATTTGTGTCTAATAACCATTATTGATGGTATCTTTCAATAATAATCAAGAAAAAAGATATAATTACATTTTACATCCATGGATTTGGATATCATGGGACTACACACATCAACCTGAACTAACACAAGAAACAGTATTGCTTTATTCTCCTTTTTCGAGTACATCATTTGAAAAATATTTCCCTCTTGAAAAGTATTACACATCTGAGTGTGATTATGTGTGATATTAGGGGTATATTAGGCACCTTCAATATTCCCCAAAATCTCCAAGGATTTTCGGATGATGTGGAAAAATATTTTTTCCATATCTAAATTTCATCGTCTTTAGAAAGAAAACAATTATCTTCTCTATAAATGAGGAAAATATATTTCCTTAGTGCACTTTCTATTAAAAAAATCAGAAATCTGTTACATTTATAATATAAATCATCTTTTTGAACCTAAAAATATGTCCAAAATAACAAAATTTACTAACACTAAGTATATTTTGACTGAGACCTTCAAATAAAAATATATCCATGTGACTTGGGTCTCTTCCACCTTTCATATCTTTTCGAAATCTAATGATCCTAATCCCATAAAAATTTTCAAAAAAAATACACTATATTTTTCAATGTTAATCTCGATAATAATACAATTTCTTCCCTTCATGTGGTAAGTGATACCGTTATCCTAAAACTCTGTTTTAGAACTATCTATTACATTAATAAGAACTTTAGTGACATTTCCATCATATATTTTCCCTTCATAGCCTCAGTCTATTTCATAGTTCCCTTTTCTAGTTAATGAACTTGTTCCACCTCTAAATCTATTTTTTATTCCCCATTTTAAACAGGTAAAAATTCCTTATGAGTTTTTAGATAAATTGATAATATATTAATCTATTGGGTTATTCTTATATTGGTCACCATTGGAACTTTTCTTTTCTCCATCGAAGTATATTTGATTGTTTTGTGTCCACGACATTCACACTAAAAGAAATATTCGTTAATGTGACATCAATTGTATGAAATTGTGATTTCATGTTTTGGTTGTTATATCAATATAATGTATCTATTTTTAATGGAGCACACAAATTGTGTTAGTATATCCTTCAATAATAATAATAATAGATTACTTTTGTCTTTTTATTTGACTTTTCTACTTGATATGTAGTTATCTGAGTCTATTTTGTGTAATGTTACTCAACCTTTTTCATGGGATTGAGTGTTTTTTGTTTATAAATAACTACTTATGATTTTTTTAATGAAAAATCCCCACAAAAAATTTACCCTTATCTTCCAATCACTTTAATTTAGGTCAGGTATCCACTACCTTCTTTGGTTCCCATTTCACAACCTTTACCACTTTAGTGGTCAATGTACTTGATTCTCATAGTTTCAATATAGGTGTAATAGTTAATTATTTATTTTATAGAATTATATTATTTTTTCTAACATTCAATATGATTTCATAAATTATTTTGACCATTTATTTGACAAAGTTAGTCAAGTAAATGGTGATCTATGTTTACCCATAAATTTTATATTATGAAAAACACAATTAATAGAGTTTCCTTGAATTTCTTTAATTGATTCATTCAATATGTTAAATTAATTTATACATTAACTATTTATTTTTAATCATATAATGTTTATTGTCATATAAAAAATATATTCTATTTCATTGTTTTGGCCCTCAAAATGTTGATTTCCTGTAGGTTAGCTTCATGTTCCGCATCAATGTCAACTCTTCCCAAAAAATCAAAAAAATATTTATCATCATCTTCCACATGTGAAATTTCTACATCCACCCATATAATTTTATCAAGGAGGTATTGAATATCGTCAACCCCATATATTACCATTTCCTCAAATCTATAATCTAATTTTTTAATTTAATTTTTATTTTAAATATTTTTTATAACATTTCACACACATTTATGTATTCATAAAATATACATCATATTCATTATTATCACTGAATTTATTTTTACATATAGTTGGATGATTCCGAAATGCTTTCCAATTAAAATTTGAAATTGGATGGTTTACCATAACTTTAACTATTCTAATTTTTTATATTATTGAAAATTTAAGAAATTTGTATATCCACTTCTTCTTCTATGGGGTCCTCATATAATTATTGTTAATCCATTTCCACAAACATGACTTACTGGGAATCCTTTTTGACCTACACACAATTTCATCCTTCATCTCTCATAGGAAATGAGAGAACTATTAATGCTATCTAATGTCACCTTCTTTGGATCATTGTCTTCAATAACTAATAATATCAATTAAAAAATGTTTAGATAATATTCTAAATATTATTTTAATAATTTTTTAAATTTTCAAGAATCTCTCCAATCCCACAAAAATGTTCCAAAATAATGATCACCTGAGAGAATATCACATAAAATGTGTCATTTGATCACATTTTTAAATCTATATACGAATCATGTAGAACCTTTAACATTATTTCTCAAAATTTTGAATCACCTTCATCATTTTTGATATGTTTTCCCACATAAAATGAGTGGTTTTACATGAAATCTGATTTATATTGAATGGGTCATAAAAACCTTCCATTAGTGGATTAATTGAATAATTTTTAGAATTTTACTCCTTAAGATCCTTGTACGATTGAGTTCTACTCTCCAAGATGGAAGAAATCCCATTTAAAATAATCATTTATAAATCCATATGCAGTGATCAAAAGTATTAGTGTATTCAGTTTTTATATAACAATATGTTTTTAACTTCACTGAAATGATTCCCCATGGGATTGAAAATGACTAATGTTATTTCTATGATATTTAAAAAATTATTTCATGAACCTTGATTGGATACCAATTTTTGGAATACAATAAGGGGGAATGCTCGAAGAAGGTGGAGGGTGAGTTAGTGTATTATAACTTTTTTCTCAACACTTTTTAGTGATAATTTTTCTTTTTAAAATGAATTAATATCTCTTTTAAATATACATTATAATGAAATTAAATAGTAGGGATAATATACCAAAAAATTTACATAGTTTTCCCAGAAAAAAATAATCTAAGGATCATTTTAATAAATGTGCCTATGAACCCAATACACTACTCTCACCACTTTGATTATATATTTGGAGTAGTCACATCGACCCACCTAGTTTACGACCCTCATGATGATCCGAGGTAAATATTCAATTTTTTAAAATGGAATATTTTCACTATGATATAGCTATTAATATATCATGAATTATTTGAGAAGAAATGATAAATAAAATATCTAAGATATTTAGAAAATGGAAATTGATGTTCTCTATGAGGAATTGTTTTGATAGGTTCTTTGATTGTAGACCATACATGTGATGATTAGTTTGATGATATTCATGTTAAATGAATGTGTTAATTATATATATTTGTCTACAATAGTTTGGAAAATTACTTAAGGTAATCCAACAATTTGGTAGATTGAATAATTAATATTCAATTGGACTAGTCAAATATGTGGGAAACCATCAACAATCAATGCTACTTGAATATGCAATAAACACCTCTTGTATGACTATGCTGAGTTTATTTCACATTTTGAAGATGTCCCTGAGTTGATATGATTTGAGGGGGATAAAATTTTAATCATAATGATGAATCTTAGTTTGAAATATTCGCAAACCCTATACACTTCATCAGGTTCTCAATTTTCTTAAGGTTGAAATATAGATCTGTATAAGGTATATCATAGTTATAAAATTACATAATAAGGTTCAAGATAATTTTATAAGGATTCACTATTGTTATTTTATAAGGTTTTTCAAAACATCATAAGGGTGTTTCTAATGGATAAATCAATCATCATACGGTAGAACTATATTCTGTGAATTGTTATTATAAAAAATTTAATATTCATGACATAATTATAGGGTACATGAATACTTTCTAAGGCTCTATTACATTTGAAAAATATGATGTATTATAAAAATAAGGATTAATTTGAAGAAACATAAAAAAGAGAAATTCTCTAAATAAATATTATGAATAAATTAATAATATAATATTAATTTTTTGGATTTTATTTTATAAAAAAAATAATTAAAACAAGTGGGTTTGATTCAAATTGATTAATTAGAGTTCCATAAAACAATAAAAAAATGTATGTATCATAATTCATGAGTCCATGTGCAAATGGATTGGGATTAAAAAAATTTAATACATTATATTTCATAAGTATTTAAAATGAGAGAATAATACATATTAATAAGGAGGACGTTAATGAAATATATCAACTAATATTCGAGAATATTTTGTATAATAATTAAAACTACAAAAATATACTAGTTTTAATAAATGAGATCATATATTGTTGAGAATTGAGGAGTTTACATAATTAAAATTTGAAAGTATTACATAAAAAATATTCATAGTCAATATATTAATATAAAATGGAATGATATAAAGAAGTAACATGTAGACATAGAGATATGCCAACCATGCTGTCATTATGAAATAAAATACCAATCAAAGTAGTTGTTGACACTGACTGGATTTTTAACTGCCATTTGTGTCATAGTAATAAGTATAAAGAAGTCATAAGATATTAATATATCATAGAAGGAGATAATAATAAATTTTTTGAAGCATATTAATATGAAGGTAAAGAATAATGTTCTTATACACTATTAAGGATGAGTAGTAAAAGTCATAATCGATGATTGAAAAAATTCCTATTCAAGACTTTTGGTACAAGTGAAAACAATGAAACCACATTAAGATAATGATAATGATATTTTTAATTGAAAAATAATATATGGGATAGAGTAGAAAATTCTCATCACATGAACCATATAGTGAAATCTAGAAAAGTGGATGATTCATGTCCTATAAGGTGTGGATGATACCTTCCCTAAAACATTATGTTTGGATTTTTAGTAATTTTTAATCACTAAAATATAATAAGTATTATCCATGTATTTACTATAATAAAACACAATAATATATAGGATTTATCATTGGATATGACACTTATAAATACCATTGTACTATTTTTTTTATTATTTCTATATTACATATTGAGATAATGGTTGAGTGTAAATCCAAATATATATATCTGTTAATTGAGATAGGGGTTTGAATATAAAGAATGGATTGACAAAAGTGAAATATTATCCTGGAAAATATTGGGTTCACTAATTCACCCCAACCTCTTATTATCCTAATAGGATACACTATAAAAATCACCTCAAAATATGAAATATCACTTCTCTCCAAATGTTAGGAAATTTACTTCTCCACCAAGACCTACAAAATCAATGATAAAAAAATAAATAATTATAGTTACATAAAAAATGGTGTGTCACTCTGATCCACATTCTTTACATGAATAACTCCATGAATCTTTAAGAGATTATATCTCTTGAATATTCCTTTTTTTCTTCTCAATCCTTCTATTACTGATATGGAAGTTCTCTCTCTTTTTTCTTTGTGTTCTCTCTATCTACAATTTCCCCTCCTCTTGATATTTTTTTCTATGTATTTTATATATCCTTCCAAGTATCATGAACATAATACAATTGTAAAAATTAAATGCCTTTTCTCTATTTTCCTAAGATTATGCAAACAATACCACATATCATTAATGTAGTTATAACATTACAATAATTCTATTTCAACCCCTATAATTCTATTCTATTTTATAATTTTGAACTACAACTATAATTTCTATATAGTTAGAAAATACATAGTTTTTTTGTGACCTTATGTTTTATGGTATGATGTATTGTTTATAACCAAATACAAATACAAAATTGTCCATATCTTTAATTTTATATTCCCTAAGATGATGGGTTTAATTACAAAATAAACAATTAATCCTTCAACCGATCGAAGTGTAAACCTCTACTTCAAAGTGTGATCCTCACCAAGAGAAAACAACTAAAATACACATAGATTTAGTCATATCATGACAATTATTCTGGAATTATATTCACTTATAAAATAAAAAAAAGCATGTATTTCATTTTGTAATCCTATTGAATGAAACATCCTAATTGATGTGACCATCAGATGGATGGTGTTAAAAAAGTCCACTCAATGAACTTTTAGTATGATAACTCTTTTATTTTGGGTAACATAAAACACAATAGTTCACAAAGTAAGTAACATTACTAATAGAAAAACTTATCCTTTTGAATAATATCTAGTAAATTATGTTTGATCTTATAAAATGAACAATCCTTAGGATTTATTTTATGTAACATTATGAATTCTCAGTCATAGTGTGGCGTATAGGTTAATATCATGAATGATTCATATGAACATTATTTTAGTAAAATCCATTATCATTTAACTAGGAAACAAACCTTCATCGCATCATATATAATTTTTTTGAATGTATCTTATTTTTTAGACAAAAAGGTATATGCTTCTTTGTAAATACCATATCACACCATTGTCAACAAATATAACCCCAAAAAACACTTATGGGATTTTTTTTCTAATATTTACATCTTAGTATGATATTATAATTTATGTATCATGAACTCCCACCCCATATTTTACTATTCTAACCAATGTACTAACCATCCTTATAAAATTGAATTGAAATAATAAATTATATAACAAAGGATTAATGTATCTCTAGATCCATTATTTTTTATATTATGAAACACATGTGTTTTCACTGAATTTTGAAACCCCCACCATTAATATAAATAGAATCATTAATATATTAGATAATATAACATATAGATCATCTGTAATATCCATAATTTCTATATTAAGCTTCCAAAAAATGCTATGATAAGTCCCAAATCATCTGCATATTTAAATATAGGCAAAATTATTTCGTTTCACAATCTAGGCTACTGAAGAATTTTAAAACACCTCATTTAAGATATTCATTATTTTAAGATCACCAATAAAGTCTCCCATGAACTATTAATTCTCTATCATCATTGATATGAG
Source organism: Viscum album (assembly GCA_963277665.1). Taxonomy (NCBI): domain Eukaryota; kingdom Viridiplantae; phylum Streptophyta; class Magnoliopsida; order Santalales; family Viscaceae; genus Viscum; species Viscum album. The sequence continues at coordinate 1,473,560,647 of OY728152.1, read as the reverse complement.
GGTTCAGTAACACTGAATAAAGGCTGGGAAGGATGATAAAATCCATTTATCTCAACAAATTTCTACATAGATGATATATGTAAAGGAACGACCCATACAGTTTATATAAAAACAAATCATGTAAGGGGGAAAAGATTAAATTTGGAATGATAGTGAGTTATAAAAACTGGTGGGAATATAAATCAAATATCTCAGTATTAAGGAAATAATTTTAGGTTTATACAAAGATGTTATCTGAGATTTTATTAAACACATGTAAATATCACAACATGAGCATGAACTGAATTTAGTTGAAGTTATATAATAGGATTATGATGGCATGAAAGGGGAAAGTATTTTACAAGAATAATATTTGAATAGATCTATGTCAAGGAAGATATCTCTGTGACAAAATAATATTATAGAATCAGTATTGTGATCTTGAGATTTTTTCCAGAGATCATCATATAGACCTTTTGTGATTTTATATCCCTATTATAATTTATTATTTTATTACTTATATAAAATGGGATTCTTGTATATATGAACCATTTTAAATATTATTTTTAATATATTTTTCTCTTTTTCAATTTAGGATTAAAATTAGAGTTTGATGATTATCTCTATTTTTCTTAATGTTGCACCTAGTAAATCATTGAATATATTACAGTTTAATTAATTTCCATTAAATATAATGTCCACTTTAGTAGATATTAATTCTATATTATGTAAATCCAGGGTGAGTTACGTATCATCACTATTTTTGACTTAATATTAGAATAATTTTCACATCAAGTCTATCCTTTTTAATTTTTCATACTACACCCAACCATAATCACTTGTTATCAATATTATATTTGTGTCTTAAATTAGTTGATCACTAGATATTTGTTAGAATCAATATAAAAATTTATGAACAAATCATCCATCAACCCTCATCCCAATTATGTATGTGTCTTGTGATGTTTATAATGTAAAAATTGTGGGAATATTTCTTAATTTATTTACCATTTTTTTTATTATGGTGAGTGTTAGTTTCATTGATTATTTTTATTGATATTAATGTTATAATCAATTAATCAATGAGTTTACTATCTTATTATTTGAGTAGAGTAACAAAATTTGAATTTCACACATAAGTTATAGAAATCTATATAGTGGAATTATTTGGAGAGTGTTGTGTCTGGACAACCCACACATGTGTATTTGTAAAACCCACATAGTGAGAATTATTTATTATTATAGTAGACACACGCACAATTCCACTAATAGTGAGAAATTCAATCCAAAAAATCACACTTTTCAAGAAAACATTTTAGGAATTAAAGCCTCATTATAATTTCATTTTGATTTATAGGGAGAACAATCATATGGAATCAGTGGGGGTTTTTGGAAAAAGTTGATCCATAAAGACCATATAAAATATAATATAAAAGGGTTGTATTATATCATATAGTTATGTTTTATCATATTAAATGAAATGTGATTTGATAACACTGCTTATATCAGTATTAATTAAGATTGTTCATATCGTAAAGTTCAATTACCATTGGTATTGTTGTTACATTACTGACTAATGTAACATAGTGTAGAGTATTTATCATACAACGGTGCCAATGTAATATGGCATTCAAGTGATTAACATATAGAAACTATGTTACCACTAACATATCATAGGCTTATAAATTTCCATGTCATTATATTGTCATCTACATATCATCAAGATGGAATACAAATGTAATGAGTTAATGTTTTGGTTAATTATTCCATAATGCATATCATGAATGAATCGTTGCATAATATGAAACACATGATAGTTCATTATTCATGAAAGGGTTACATGAAATGGCCATATTATTTACACATTCACTATAATACATGAGTAAATTCTTGATAACTTGAATAAAATCCTATATGGATCTATATAATGGATATAATACTCATTTATTTGGTGTATATGTGTTATTGCATGATTGTCTTCACAAGCCTCAATCGTAGTCCCCCGTTATCATGAATGATCTCTCCACCCTTCTTCTTTTTTAGAGTCAGGTACTAACATTACATAGAAGAAAGGTGGTCTCAGTGATTCAAATTCAACATGTTGATACAACATCGATGGAAGAATATTATGATTTTTACTTGGTGGAATTTCTAAAAATCACTTAATAATGGGTAATGATGAATTAGTCACAACTTTGGTGTAAGGTGTGAATTTTTATAGTTTTCATCCTACCCATTATGTGTAATTTCATTTATTCGAGAATTGAGATCTTGGATTTTGATTATAAATTACTTCCACTACCTCTAATATGTGTTATTATATCCCAAAAAACCCATCTAGTGGTTTCAAAGATTACCATATATTTTGATTTTTCGGATCATGCTCCAAATGGTGGATATTGATTTCATATTTCATATCATATTATTAAATTCTAAAATATAATACAATTATTTGTTTTGTCTTATTAATACATGATTATGATACAAGATATCATATGTAGATACTAAGTATAAAACATGTGTTTTTAAATTAGTCGCATCACATGGGACCTTGTATACTATATCTTATTATAAGAAGGGCCATTTTTGAAAAACATTGTATCATATAGACTAGATGATATTTCTGTATATCAGAAAATATGATATGATACATAAGGTTCTACCATTATGAATTAATTTTAGGAAATGACATTGCTTTTAGTAAAAAAAATATGGCTGATACCACATAAACTATTGATGCATGGAAAGTTATCAATAATATCATATGATTTCCCCTAGACCATATTATACATGGGGTATAATAATATCTAATTATGCACCGATCATAAAATAAGAGTGATTAAGAATTTTTTTTTAATTTTAATTCAATTATTAATTGAATGTTAGTATTTTTTTATTTTTTTATAAACAATGATAAAATGCGTTTTAAAGGTATTTATAGATTTATATAGTGTGTATAAAGAAATTATTTATAAATGGTTTATGATTAATTAGTATCTTTTTATAAATTTTTTTATTTATTATTCTTTAATATATAATTTTAATAATAAATATACCATTTACCAAATATTATGTAATTCTATATATAATTGAAATAATTTTTCTATAAATAAATCACAATGATAATTTAAATATTTTCCATATACTAAAAAATAAAGGGAAAAATATAACGTTTTTATATTTATAAGATTATTAATTTTCTTTAATACAAAATTTCAAAATTTCAAATTTTTTGGCCTTATTTTGTTTATTATTCAAATCACATCCAAAGGAGATGTGATGATTTATTTTATCATGGTTTAAATAAAATTAATTGATATTCAGAATATGATATTTTTTTACATAACATAAATTAAAATATAAAATGGGTATATATGATGAAATATCATATTTTTAAAGTGAAAATACATATAATGTATACAATTAAGGATTTAATATTATAAAAATAACACAAAATATTTATATTCTAGATTATGAAATTTATATAATAAATATCTAAAATTATAATTTGTTTATCAGTATATTTTTTTATAATTTTTTCAAAAAAATTAACATCATATTTACAAATGTGAATTTTTCATTAATATAAAATTTTCTCCCTTTTATTTTTTCATGGGTATAAATATATTATATTTTTAATATATGTATGTTTTAGTTTTATGTCATTAAACAACATCTATGTTATCATACATGCATCTAAGCAATCACATGCTTTGTATGATAATGTGTTTAGTTTCCTTCAACCATGACTTCAGTTTATAATTAAATTTATTACACAAATTTAGTTATTAAATATGGTTTTCTAATTTTATGTAATTTAGTTAAAATGGATTAGAATATATTTTCAGTAGTGTATCCTCGTTTAGTTGGACATTAGGTTAATCTTCGAACTGACTTGGAGGCTTATGCCTTATTCTAGAAATGTGAGTGTTGTCTATCTATTGGTACAAGATTACTCATATAGATAAATAACATTATATATATTTCTAACTTTTACATAAAAATTTAATGTATTTTATTGATGATATTAATTAAAAAATTTGTAAAAATATTTTGATACTATTATTAGGTGATTAACACAAACTGTGAGTTGTTCATAGAGTTACTTATCGATATGTTTTCATCATGTTTATTTATTGGAATGGAATAACATTACAAAATAAATCATTATACTAATTAACACATGAATAAAATAATATATGATAAGTTAATGATAATAAATACCCAATTCATAATATTAAGTGTTAGATCCTTTTTATAGAGATACATTTCAACTCCTTGATCCATCATTATGAGTATCCCTAATGTTAGAATTTCCATCAATTATATTTTATAAGGAATGAAAGTAATTAGGTTTCACTAATCGTTAGTTTTGTTATTTTTTATATTTATTTGGGTTACACATATCGAGGAAACCATAATAATTATGATGCTAGAGGAATAGAGTTGAGTGAATTGATATGATGGATTTGAATGAAGAGTTATCCACTAAGCTATAAATGAGTCAAAAATGACTTGATTTACAATTTTTACTACTAGATATAATGATGGATTATTTTTGTTATTAACAATTAAAATTATTGATGAAATAGGGATATTTTCTCACTAAAGGATATAGTGTGTTTAAAAGTTTCCATCAATTTTGTGGGATACAATTTATTAAACTTCCATCTCAAGGGGAAATAAATCATGATACTCATATGATATAAGTTTATATTATAGACAATATAATTATCAAAATCATCATCAAGCATTACTATAAGATCGGTAATTTACAACTAGAAGCTTTATGAGAGTAAATCCTAAGACTGTACACTTAAGAACAATTCTTATATAAGAAAAAATTATAAATGTTTGAGAAAACCATTACCCAGTAAAAATTTTTTATGTGGTTCAACAGGTGAATCTAGAATCATATGATAATCATAGAATAATTCACTTAATATTTAGATGGAGTTAAAGGAAATTTGTTATAAATAATTTTAGCCTCCACTTATATACTCAATATGGTTGAGTATTTCAATAACTAGGTGAGACTGGAGGTTTCCTTAAGGCTTATTATTATTATATAATTTTCCCTTTATAACTCATGTAAATAATATATCAATTTAAACATGTTCAAAATAACCAATTATTCATAAAATATCTATAATTTATGAACTATGAATATTATTTATAAGTTCATAAAATGTACAGATAGTTCAAGTGGATAAATTTTTAAACTAAATGATAAAAAAAATGTTAGATACTGCAAAGATGTTTCTTAAAGGATATATACATGGTCATTAAATCATGATGGTTTTATAAGGAATTAATAAGTAACAATTCTATATAATGTAATAGTTTCTAATATTAGATGAGTTTTTTTAAAATCCGTGTAATTTCCCTAATATGTATCAATGTTTTAGAAAAGGATTCTTTATTTTGAGGGGTATATGATAAAAAATGTATATTTTCTATAATTGGTAAATATAAATTAGTTTTAAATCAATGTATTAATTGATAGTGTTTTTGTTTTATATTCAAGTGATAAATAACATAGATTCTATGTCTGAATGATGAATAATAAATAATAAAACAAGCATTGATAGATCTATGTAAATGACGTGTATATTCAACTCATTTATCATATATAATTAGAGAAGTTGTTTGTTAGTAAATATTTATAGTAAAAAATATGAAATAATTAATTTAATAAACCTGGTATATGATTCATTGGTTTCAATAACATGTTTTGAAATTTACATAAGGGAAATATGTTTTATTCATTATAAAATTATTATGTATATAATTTTTAAAATGAGAGGAATGATTCCCACCACCCATAAATGGAATATTTTTTATGAATAATATTATTTTGGAATGAATATTATTCAAACACATAGAATATCATATACAACAAAGAACTAATTGTGGGATTATTAAATATTCCTACATAAAAGAAATAATTGTTATTTCATAAGGTAATGGAGTTTTTATATCATAACATAATATTTTGAAGGGAATATAATATCTAGGACACCAGTTTGAGTATATTTAAACATGGACAAGCTCAAATTTAAAAAATTCAATATTTTACCAATTTAAAATTAAATCAATTTCAACTAAATGTCCCAGAGAGTTTAGGATATTTGACGGTCAATAAATTTGTAAAAGTTATATTTACTTACTCAATGAAAATTCATATTTCTCTTTACTAAATGAATATTCAAATAAAAATAATAATTTAATTTCACTTAATATCCTAAAATACTTTTAGTGTATAATAGAAAAGTGAAATTAAAAGAGATACCATTATTTATAGTAATAAAGTAAATACCACTTTATCCTTACACATTTCAAAATGTGGTCATAATTAATAGTGTATATAGTTATATTATTTACAAAAATATTTTTTGGAAAATTTTTAATGGAAAGGGTTCCAAGGAAAAATATGTTAAACCAAGAGAAATTAATTCATTACCTTATGAATATTTTTTAATGGAAAGGGTTCCAGGGAAGAATATTTTTTAGTATCACTTATGATTTACTAAAATCTCAAATTTTCTTAAAACTATGGATATTGATATTTATATTTATTTTAAACACTACAATGGATTTTTAATTTGTAATTTTGGGTTAACTAAGTGGGGATTCGGATCGAATCAGTGAGATACTATAAAAGTATTTCAGAGTTAAACCAAAATATTTGGAATGGTTTTTTATATGATAATTCATATGGTTTGATACATGGGGAAGTTAATAAAATATTTATAGATGTTTTTTGGAATATATCCAAAAGATAATTTTATTATTTCCCCATTAGTTATTTTATATGATATAGTACAAGGTAAAGTGGCACATATCATTTTAATATTCTTTGAAAATGGAGATTGAATGAGATGTGAACTAATGTCCTAATTACATATGTTGTAAAATGCTATATCATATAAATGGATTATTGTTTATAATATTACAAGAAATTTGATTTCATACCAATAATATCCCTTGTCATAAAGTGTGATTTTTCATATAATTATTATCTATTTCCCTTAGGATTTAGGTTACATTAATGACTAATGTAACCTTGATCAGAGACATTATAATACATTGGTTTCATCATAATTAGATATACATGTAATTAATATACTGATACAATGTTTCATCAAATGTATCATGAGATTATGACTGACCATATCATATGGAAAGATACTATATATGGCCAAGATGGTAGTTGAATAATAATATTTAACATTTGAGTGAATTATTCCATGAAGGCTATCATGAATGAACTTATACAAAGGATTAGTGCATGGGACATTATTATGCATGAAATAGTTTCATTAGTTGTTTATAGCATTTATATATGAGATATAACACATGAGTGAAGGTTTTAGCACATTTGGGGAATATGTAATGGATTTATATATGGGGAATAGTTCCCTTTGGATTGGTTTTCATGTGGTATAGCATGCTAGTCTTTTCTATCCTCAATTTTATTTCCCAATCACCTTAAAATCTCTCCTCATCCTTAATATTATGCATAGAATGAAATTAGAAAACTATTGACAGAGTGTTATCCAACACATTTGATGAGTTATTCGTGTTCAACTCATGGATACACCACTAAAAGAAAAATACATTGATTGTTCCATCGTGTTATTTTAAAAAATCATTTTAATATTTTTGAAGAATAAATAGGTGTAGCTTTAGTGAAAGTTATAAACATATATAATTTTTTATTCATAGTGCATTTAAATTCATTTATTCTATCTTGGAGTTCATGGTTTTGGTTTCTTAATCAATCCTTATCCCACTAATAAGAGATATTAGTTCCATCGAAAACCCATCAGTTCTTTATTAAAATTACTTAACTAGTAGGTATGTTTTGATGATTTGATAGATTTATTTTCCACTAAATATCTTCCACAATAATAGAGGTATGTTTCTTGGTTATTAACTATCAAGTATGTCAAATGTATTCTACATTACTAACAATCCAATGTGTGTGAGTGAAACCCATACACATTCACATCATACTTTTTTTACTTTTCATTTCAAAATTCCTTTAGGAATATTTATATTCATAAAAATCACCCAATGGTTTGACCTATATACTCACCAGTTATTTATAAAATTAAATGTATAATGTATCTTTGAGTTGAAATATCCATTTTAATAATGTGATAAAATATATCAGCATTATTTAAATGGGGATGATTCGTATTAATATAAGTGAGCTTATATATGTAGTATCATATTTCTAGTGTCATATGTGGATGGAATATTAATCACTAGAAATGATATCTCAACAATCATTACTATGAGGTATTTATTAAGAAAATGGGTTTCAACAAAATACATAGGTAATGAATCCTACATAATTGGTTAATAATATATCTATATAGATTTTAAATGGTCCTCAGTTAAATTAAGAACATATATATTGTTAAAATGAAATGATATTTTAGGATAGACAACTCTAGGAATGGGTTTTTTCTAGAAATACATAGTGTGATTTTTAAAAATACTATATTTCCTTATTTGGATAATGAATGAAAATTTTTGAATGGGATTAATTGTCATTCATAAAAAATTTCAATCATGTATATAATGTTTTTTAGATGACTCAATGTAACTTATTATTTTATCTTAACTAGACACTTCTAATAATATCCTTGTGAGACTCACTATACAGTGTTAAAGAATATAATATTGTTATTGAGAAAAACCCTAGGAGAATCATTGTTCCTTTTATGAGAGGAATATCTCATTTAAGTGGAACCATTGAAATTAGATTCTAATATGAAAAATGTGATTCAATATATTATATTCGAATTCTGGTTTTCATTAAAAGGGGTTTCTTATACTTGACGGGTTCTAAGAACCCAACAATGGTTGGTACAATAATATAAGTTGAGTATAACTGTAACGTCCCAACACGACTCACCTCTGATCTGGTGGCCAGACCGGCCACCCCATGACCTCAAGTGTGTCTCCCCTTATTCCAGAGGCTGCCAACTAGCAGCGAGGGCCTAAGGATATTCAGTGGGGAGACTATACCCACTTTTTAGTGTTCAAAACCAAAAGAGGTAATAAATAGCAGAAACGATATAATAAATGATAAAGAAGTGGAAACCAGATTTTATAAATCTTGTACCAAACAAATGGCCAATGCCAAATTGTAAAACAGATGCATGCATGACATGATAATAATACAAAATATAAAACTGTAAACATAAAATCATGCTTTAAATTCCAATACAAGAAATAAATAATTAATGATTTGAATCCCCAAGGGCAGTCTCCTAGAGAATCCCGAGCATCGGCCCGGTCCTCAACTCCAATCTCCCAAGTAAATGAGAACAGCATAATCCTACAACTGAATATAATCTACTCGGGTACCCAGTGTAATGGCGGCCCGAGTAGGGTGTGAGATATAAATCTCATTAGGCTAGGACCAACCGTGTCTACCCCAATTCTAGAAATTTAATAAATAATTTAACACACATGAATGCAAGCATAATTAATGTGAGCAGTACAATGTACCAATATACCCGAGTACAAGCTTCAGCCCTCAGATGGTGTCTGTACCTTCATTATTAATTTGTCATGCATACTCAACAATCATTACATAATCATTTTCCATTTTTCAATTACTCAAATCTTATTATGAAAGTCTTGATATTCGGCCTATGCCCAAAATCCCCCGTGTAAGTCACTCCCCATAGATGTCTCAAAGGAACATTTAAGTACCCAATGTATAGACCGAATCCAAGATTCCTCTTTGGATTGGATAATGCGTTATAAGTTTTTCAATTTAATCATTCATATACTAAGTCTAATCCCATCCACTGAAATAGAGATTAATTCCTATGTCCATCCACTAATAGTGATTCATCCAATTCATTAATTAGTTTCAACCATTTCTCATAACCAAATCACAAAATCATTATGTCATGAACGCTTTTTTTCCCATCACTTCATTTCATGCATGAACAATTGGATCCATTGTCCAATGTTAATTAATGGGTATAGAACATCATGTATAGCACCCTCATGAGTAATAGGAGCATCAGTCCTTGTCTCACAACCCATGGGTATTTGGAGCATCAGTCCCTGTCCTAGAAAACAATATTCTCTTGCAATCTGGGTGTAGAACGCCATGCCTAACACCCCGTGAGAATTTGGATAATTATTCCTTGTCTCACAACCCATTTATAAAACATATATATACATCTATCATTAGTGTCAAATTTTATGTCTAACCCCCTGTGAGTATTTGGATCCTCAGTCCTTGTCTCACAACCCATTAATCAATCATGCATATATATTTATCATAAGTGAAGCATACCATGTCTAGCACCAAAAAACCAATCTGTTAATTAATTCAACAACTAATTAACAAAACAAAACGTTCTTCCGATAATTCCACACTTAATTACCATTCAACATGTCATTAATTAATAATAAATTCACTATTAACTATTTTTATCAAGTCAATTGAATAATTAACTCAATACTTAATTATCATAATTCCATTACATGTCTGAACCTGTCCACTCAAACAGTGATTCATCCAGGACTTTAACAATCTACAAGAACCCCATAATCATGAAAAAAAATATTGAAAATAGCTAAGATATTTAGCAACCATCTGACACAACATATCATATTTTCAAACAACTCTATCCAAGACAACTTACGGCATGAAAAACTAATACTCATCAAAAGTACTCCTGGCTAAAAATCATAACAATCAATCAATTCACAATCTTAATTTAAGGCATGAAAATTAATTAATTCAATAATTAATTAATTAAATATCATCTCTTTAACCAATCATCAATTAGTTAACCATTTACCATTTAACATGTAATAATTAATCTATCCATTAATTATTAATAGTTTCCAAATTATACACTGGACATGTCAAATATTCAATATTCTCAATAATCTGTAAAAGACACAATTTCATTACCAATAATAATATGATAATTAATTCTACCCTTAATTACCCTATAAATCATTCTTCCCATTAAAATCATTCAACTATTTAATCATATCACTTTACTAAATTAGTAACCTATGATTAAAATCAACACATATTCAAGTCCTCATTTATCTCATGTGTGTGGCATTATTTAATAACATCCAAAGTGTCATGCATCTACATATTATAATCAAGGAAACTTACCTTCATAATTTACGAAAAGGGGCTCCAATTATCATATAAAGTGATAAGGATTTAGGACCCTACCTCTTGGTTTTGATGAAAACCACAACCAATAAAGAACACTCCAGAGAAATGGGTTGATTCTTCATGAACCTGCCTTAGATCACTTCTCCTAGCTAGACCATGACCAAAAAATGTCATACTTGTCATCCGCAAATTTAGATTTACTCATAACGGGCATCGATCTATGAAACCGAGAGAAAAGGAGATGCATATCTAAGTAGATATATGAAACTGAACAAGAACAAAGAATAACATATACCTACCTCAATAATTAAGCATTTATTCACCCAGATAAGCATTCGGATTTCCTCCAAAATGATTGGGTGATGTTCTACTACCTTCAAGGGAGGGTGATCTAGAGTCATGGCCCCTTAGGAGGAAAACTGAGGCATCTAGTGGGAAAACCTTTGAGATAAACTTTTTTATGATCTAACTTAAGTTCTCACACAGTTTGCTCACACGGTTAGACAACCAGTGCGCTAACCGTGCCTTAGGTACTACCTCAGCAAACACTCCTCGCACGGTTAGGCCGCATGGTTACACAAACTATGTGCTAACCGTGAATTATCCACTGCCTCAAAACTTCAACTACGCAAGGTTCGGCTGCACAGTTAGACAAACTGTGCGCCACTCATGCCACTTCCCCTTGGCCTCAAAACATCAATCAATGTTCAAAAAATAAAATATTTAGGTGTTCCAACACTCTGAATAAAATTCTGGAGCACGGTTTAAAAAAATGACCCATTGATAAACTGAAAAAAAATGAATTTCAGAACATTCATGTTTTAACCCAGTTCAAACATACGAGATTTTACATTATACCCCCATTAAAAATACTTCTCGCCCTCGAAAAGCCATCGGGGACCACTACTAGAACAACCGACAGACCAAGGTCGTTTAATATTTTTAGAAGTGACTTGTTTCATTCCCACTGCAAAACACACCTTTAACCCTTCGTAAACCAAGTGGATACGCCTTTACAACTAGATCCAAAGATTAATCTAATGTTTAAATATCGTATTAGTTCTAATATCTATGTTCATTAGAAGGGCCTTGTCAACATAAAAGGTTGAATCTCGATCAATCAACAAAACATGTTTCACATGCTTCCCTTGAAAGATGTCACGGAGCCAAAAGCCACATTCTCCCTTTATCTGATGACGTGTCCAGAAGGGTCCACTAAGAGAAAATCGAGGTCATGAAAAAATTAGTCAAACTATTTCTAGACAAATCTGTTCTAAAAGCTCGGCATCACCTTCTAATACATTCATTGAGAACAATGTGACAATACTGACCTTAGGATATCCCAAGGCGTCTGAAGAAATGATTAGCTGCTCACCAGCGCGCTAGATTAACAACAAGATCAGTGTGTCACAACACCTGGGTCATTTTATAACCATTCCATGTATTGAAATGAAACTGATTCATTAACTCTAAAGTCACGCTACATGGAGTTGACCCATGACCATACTCAATAGTAGAAAAAGACTTATAATGGAGTCATATTGCCTCATACAACAATTTTTCCTAGATGACACTATAACCAGTCATCCATTACTAAGAAGGAATGGTCAAACGACCAACAAAGCAGCCAATCATGCGCAAGGAAAATCTAACTTGCTAACAAGGATAATTTATCGATGCTCAAGCCCATAAAAACGTCAAGAAACACATCACCACCCATTCGAACAAGGGTGTCATTGTAAAATGGAAGTCCTACCTGTGAAAATGAAACCCAACAACACCAGAAGAGTGATAAAATCCATAGAGCTATCAATGCATTTATGTTCTAAGGGCGCTACCGACCACAGGTTAGCCCCTTGCAAAGAATAAGTGTCAACCCTAAACTGGGTCACGTAAAAAAGTCACTAGACTCAAAAGCTGAACATAAGGGCATTGGTAAGGAGAAGAACGCCTTCGGAAAGAAATCATGCTTCCGTTCCAAGGCAACTTAAGAGAAGTCTGAACTACCCTTTACATGAGGGTTTTAAATAGTGGAGACCACAATAGGTTCCATTTCCAAGAATCTTATATTTAGTCACTTTTAATCTATTAATCATCAATGATTTAATCAAAACATCAATGTACCATTTTCAAAACACCCCAAGGGATAAATAGGCAAGTCTCACAAAACTACCTTTTTAAAACATTTACTTCAGTTGATAGCCTGTCTTTTTTAGAAAATTTATCAAAATAAATTACTTTAAAAATATAAGGTGACCTATGAGGATCTCATTTTAAACAACCTGGGTTATCTATAAAGAAAACTAATAGCAAATTCATAGGTATTAAAATTCCATATGCCCAAATGGGTCATCCCTTAAAAACACTCCCCAACTGACCTACTTGGGTCCAGTTGCATTTTGGAAGCTAGCCATTTGATTTCAGATCAACATTTAGAATCTTTCACATTTATATTAATTTCACAACCCATCAATTCATCATATTTAATATGGGTCGTCATTTTCCAATTCATGAAGGGCCCATACACTCCACTGATTCAAAATTGGCTCTCATTAATTGATACCAATTTCAAATCAGAAATTAACATGATCAACCTAATGGTCCAGATTATATGGGTGACCACTTACCAAACGATAAGGCTCCCATACACATTATCGTTGGATTTTGGCTCCCATTTAACACAATAAACATTTATTTAATATTTTATCTTTATCACCTCTTTAACCTATCTAAAAAATCTCTAACATGTTAATATAAGAAATATCACAACAGCATGATACAACACAGAAACATGGAACAGCAACAAAACATGCTAATAACCGAGGTAGTATGGCATAAAATCATTAAAGCATGTCAAATCTATCACTAAAACATAATATCTATAGAGGCATGTTAAAGAAGATAAAACATGGCGTTGCACCCAAGGAACACAATTCAAATTATCAGGCATCCTACTAATGCAACTACATGGCATGTTATATGCATGACTTGTGAATATCTAAGTGCATAAGATGATGCATATATGAAACTTTTTTTCCATATCAGGCCAAGAAAGTTATTCTTTTAAAAATTCTCAAAATCAAACACTGAAAATTACACCAGCCACACAAGGTTAAATCATATCAATTGTAACCTCTAATAGTACAAACATCAACTCCCATCCCTGGACACTTGGTCATTTCCCGTATATGAGGTGATCAGTCCCAAGCAGGATATTAACCCAAGCACCAACACATTCCTAGTATCCTATCAACAAAACCCAAAATAGTAAGTCAAAGGAAAAGAAAGGAAACCTAAACCATTGATACCACTTTGTAACATCCTGACCCTGCTAACCTCTAAACCGGTGGCCGGGCCGGTCACACATGACCTCAAGCACATCTCCCCTTATGTTAGAGGCTGCCAACTAGCAGCGAGGGTCTAAAGATAGTTAGTGGCGAGACTATAACATCTATTTAGTGTTCAAAAAAAGACAAAGGCAATAAATAGCATAAAAGGTATAATAAATGATAAACCAGTGGAAACCAAATTTTTTAAATCTTTTACAAAACAAATGGCCAATGCCAAATTGCACAGCAGATGCAGGCATGAAATGATAATGATACACAATAAAAAACAATGAACCTAACAACATGATTTACATTCCAATATAGAAACAATTAATTAATGACTGAAAGCCCCAAGGGAGTTCTCCTAGAGAATCTTGAGCTTCTGCTCAGTCCTCTACTCCTTTCTCCCATGTAAATGCAAACAACACAATTATGCAACCAAATAAAATCTACTTGGGTACCCATTGCAATGGCGGCATGAGTAGGGTGTCACATATAAATCTCTCTAGGCCAGGACCACCAATTTCTACCCCAATTCCAAACATTTAATAAATAATTTAAAAAACGTGATGGCATGCATAAATAAAGTGAGCTGTACAATGTAACTATATACCAAAGTACCTGCTTCATCCCTCAGCTGGTGTCTGAACTTGCATTATTCATTTTTCTTGCATACTCAACAATCATTACATACTCATTTTCAATTTATCAATTATTCAAATCTTATTATGAAAGTATTGATATTCAACCTACACCCTACATCCCCCGTGTAAGTCCCTCCCCATAGATGTCTCTAAGGTCCATCATAGTACTCAATGTAAAGACCAGATCCAAGATTGTTCTTTTTTCTTGGATAATGCATCATAAGATATTCAATTTAATATTTCATATACTATGTCTGATACCATCAAAAACATTAGATATTCGTTCCTGGGTCTATCCACAGATAGTGATTCACCAAATTTATTAATAATTATGAAACCTTTCTCATGATCAAATCACAAAATCATTATGTCACTATGGCTTTTATTTTCCATCACTTCATTTCATGCATGAACAATTGGACCCATAGTCCAATGTTAATTAATGGGTGTAGAACATCATGTCTAGCACCCTCGTGAGTATTCATAGCATCATTCCTTGTCTCACAACCCAATGGGTATTTGGAGAATCAGTCTTTGTCCCATAAAAGAATATTTTCTTACAAGCTATGTGTAGAATTCCATGTCTAGAACCATGTGAGTATTTGGGGCATCAGTCCTTGTCTCACAAACCATTTATCAAACATACATATACATCTATCATTGTTTTCGAACACCATGTATAACCCCCTATGAGTATTTTGAGCCTCAGTCCCTATCTCACAACCCGTTCAACAGTCATACATATATATATATAATTGGTGTAGAATACCATGTTTGGAACCACAAAACCAATTCGTTAATTAATTCAACAACTAATTAACAACACAACACGTTCATAAAAAAAGTCAACACTTAATTAACCATTTAACATCTCATTAATTAATAATTAATTAACTATTAACTATTTTTATCAATCCAATTGAATAATTAACTCAATACTAAATTATCCAAATTACCTAACAAGTCTGAACCCATCCAATCAAACAATGATTCATCCAGGAATTTTCTATTCTACAAACACCCCATAATCATCACAAAACATGCTGAAAAAAGATAAGATATTCAGAAACCATCTCATACAACATATCATATTTTCAAACAAATCCATCCAAGACAACATAAGGCATGGAAAACTTATATGCACAAAAATTACTCCCAATTAACAATCGTAACAAATAATCAATTAATTATCTTAATTTAATGCATGAAAATTAATTAATTAATTAATTAAATCTCAACTCTTTAACCAAAAATTAATTAGTTAACCATTTACCATTTAACATATAATAATTAATCCATCCATTAATTATTACCAGTTTCCAAATTATTCATTGAACATGTCAAATATTCAATATTCCCAATAATTAGTAAAATCCACAATTTCATTCCAACTCATGAGTTGATATTTAATTCTACCATTAATTACCCTATTAATCATTCTTCCCATTCAAATCATAAAACTGTTAATCATATCACAATACTAAATTAGTAACCCATGCTTAAAATCAACGCATGTTCAATTCCTCATTTATCTCATGTGGGGGACATTATTTAATAACATAAAATGTGTCATGCATAGACATATCATAATCAAGGAAACTCAGATTCTAAATTTTTCAAAAGGAGCTCAAATTCTCATATAATGTGTTAAAGATTTGGGAGCCTACCGAAGGGTTTTGACGAAAACCACAACCAACAAAGAACACTCAAGAGAAACATGTTGATTCTTCAAGAACCCACCTTAGACCACATCTCCTAGAAAGACCAAAACCAAAACTCACGCATATATTTATTCATAAAAGATTTAGTTCTAATAAAATGAGAGAAGAGGAGATGTAGATCTAGGTAGATCTATTAAACCGAACAACAACGAAGAAGAAAATCTATCTCCCTCAAGAATTTGGAAATTATTTGACAAGAGAAGCTTTTATATCACCTCCAAAATGATTGGGAGAGGTTCTCATACCTTCAAGGGAGGATGATCATGAGTTATGGCCGCTTAAGAGGTAAAACAATCCATCTAGGGGAAAACACTTGTGAGATCCACTTTATTAGGATCTCACTTAAGTTCCATCACGGTTTTCTCTCACGGTTAGACAAAATTGAACTAACCATGCGTTAGCTAAAACCTAGTAAAACACTCGCACTATTAGGAAGAACGGTTAGAAAAACTGTGCACTAACCACGCTTTATCCACAGCTTCAATACTTCAATTATGCAAGGTTTGGCCGCATGGTTAGACAATCTGTGCGCCCCTCGTTCAACTTCCCCTTTGCCTCAAAACATCAATGAAGTTTTGAAAAATGATATCTTTATGTTTTCCAACACTCAGAATAAAATTCCAGATCTCGGTTTAAAAAGAACGACCTATTGATAAATCAAAAAAGGGAATTTCAAAACACTCTTGTTTTAACCCGGTTCAAGCACACGTAATTTTACAACAACACCTCATTAGATTTGATGATGAATTTTTTTGAACATGAATGTTATTAATGTGAAAGAGGTATTAAATTGATTATTAATTAAGAAAGATTCATTTTTTATCAATAACTATGCTATCATTCATGCTAAGAAACCGTGGGGTCAATAAAGAACAAAACTCAAACATAAAAAAATACCATCTCCATGAATAATTAATTATGATGGGTGATGAAAACATTTTTTGAGTAAATATAAAAAATAATTTTGAACATATATGAAGAAAACCAGTATCCAAACAAAAACATGAAGAGGATTTAAAATATTTTATAATTAGAAACATCAAATATCAGATCGAATTTATTTCATAATCTATAAATCTGGTTCATGTGGTTCTAATATTGACATTAAAAAATAAATTATGGTTTGATAATTAATATAAATTTCAAATTTATCATTCATTCATGTGGGTTAAATTTATTAAATCAGTGTGAAATAGTGATTTCACACTATGAAAAAATCTATAATTTTTTAATATGGAATGTTTTTTATAGAATATAATAGGTTATAACCTATTATTATGATTGGTATAATTAATGAGCATATAAATATTTAGAGTTTATCCAGGAAAAAAAGTATATCTTTTTTTCATTAATGGATTACTATAGTATATAATATAGAATGTGACATATATAATCCATCAGATACTTATGGGTGTAAACATTTTATAAATACTTATTACATGAGATTAAAAATTATCTTACTCATATTAACCTTCATCAACTGATAGATTACCTATATAAACATAAAGGATGATCTTATAAAGGTGTGGTTGGGTATGATGTTGATAATGTTGTTTGGTTTTATTAATAAGTATGTGAATTATTCTCTTAAATTATATCAATGACATATGATGACATAAAAATCCTAGGTCACCCTGACCTAGGCACCCATGATGACCCATGACATAACCTGAAGGGTGTTCCTTATCCCCAAGGGTGGAAAACTAGTTATGAACCCCAATATATACACTATTTCTATTGATTTATCACAATAAATCAGACAAACTAATAAGGGAATTCCACCTCGAAGTCCAAAATGAATATTCTATACTTTGTAAGGCCATATAAATTAATTGAGATGTTCAAAAATAAATGAAAACTTGTTTTGGAATAAGAAAATTAAACATAACACATGATAATAAATCTTCGCCCACTTAAACATCTTAAATAAATCCCAACATGTTATAAGGGCATTTAATATAAGAAAAAATAATTCGAAAAGGGATAAAGTTGACAAGGTTGATACATAAATGAAACGAAACATAAAAATTTAAAAAAGAACCATAACTACCATTTTCAATGTGTATGTGAATTATCTTCAATTTATATCATAGGCCAACCCAAAAAAGAATCCAATAACCAGTCATTTCATCCATCTAGAACCTTTTCTAAAACTGAAATTGAAATAGTAATGATAAAAATATTTACATTAGTTATCCCCCCAAATCATATGTGTAACCATTAAGAATGTATCTATTTCTTGATATTTTAGAAAACATGTATAAATGTAACTTATTTTTCTTTTATTACATCTAATAACATGAAACCATCAATGGAAAAATTGCTTTAAAATACTGGAGATGAAATTTTTGAACAAAAATTTCCTTCCAATTTCAACGATAAATGAGGCATTTGAAATGAGAAATAAATTTAAAAATAGCTCCAAAATTTTCATGTAAAAGAAAAATAAAAAAACTATCCAAACCATTATAATCCTTTTAATTTTAAATATTGAATACACAATTACACGTTTATAGAAAAATAAAAATTTTAATAATAATTAATCATATCAACATAAAAATAGTGATAATGGATAAATATAAGATGAGCATAATTCAACTATATCTAAAATAACAAAATCACATTCCTCATAATATAATCAATAACTAGGGACTATTGGAACACCTTTGAGATAAATGGATGATATATAATGATACAAAAATATAATTCTTCAAATAATTATTCTTGAGGTGATTCAAAATATCTAAGACTTGTTATTTTCTTATCTATCTTAGCTGAGGAGAAAATTCCCAATTAATGTTGAACACCATATTGGGGACCACTTACCAGATAATAATAATGAAATAGTACAATATACAAACCCGTATATTCAAACTGACTACAATTGGTTCTACATAATATATATATATATATAATTGTGGTTAGATAACAAACTAAATATGATGACAAAGAATAGAAAATTAAAACTATGAAACTACTGCACCTCTTAACATCCATCAAAATACATCCTTTTTCTCATGAGTAAGATATCATACATTTATAAAAAACTTGTCCCGAAACCAAATATTTCCATCAATTTTTTAACATGATAAAACAATGGGAACACTTAAAGGGTGGTTTTACATAAAAAAATACTTGTAATGTTCCAACAATACCTTTAAATCCATCTTCAAGATACTATTTTATTAAAACTACTATGAAAATTATAACACAACCATCATTAATTTCACTCAATAAATTGTGTAATGATTAGGGATAACTTTAATATGTCTAGGAAAACCTTAAATATTAAATCAAATTCCTATAAAACTGTTTTGAAGACCCCCATCACACATTAAAAACAAACATTACTATAAAAATACAGATATAGATATTTTATCAAACACTGAGTGTTAATCCTTTCATAAAAACATAACTAAATGAAATCCAATTTACAATACAAGATAAATATAATAAGGAATCTAAATCATTTATACTACCAATAATTATAGATACTACAATTCATATATTATCAAAAAATAGAACTTAATGATATAATAAATCATAGTTCTAAGAATTAATATTCTTACAGGGTGTAACCTATATAAAATTCATTAATTTTACTAGATATAATGATAATTAATATCAATAAGGAATGAAGATCCTTAGAAAAATAGAGGAACCTTTGACTAAGGAAACACCCCAATAAATTTGAGTATACCAAAACCCTAGAATTTTATGGCCATTCTTGGGTATGAAAACTAGAGTTGAAGAGAAAACTGTAATGGATAAAATTTTGGTGAATACACAATATTGAATTATTAGACAATAACGATGAATCATGTTAGAAAGGGTATAAAATAATAGATAACCCTTGGGGGTAAAAACATAAAGGTTAAAAAACTAATATAGATATAAATGGGAGGTATAATCAATTAAATTGGGTTTATATAATATATTTTTTATGTTTTAATAGTATGCAGTGTTTTTTTCGTAGTTTAGTAAACCATTCACAAAGAATGAATATTCTTATGGAAATATATTTTAAACATTGAAGTGGATTTTTTAGGGAATCATAAAACCATTCTCAAACCATTTCATATAAAAAAATCTATAGAAACATAAATGTAACACCCAAAAACTTGTGGAACAAACCTAATGATTGATGAATGAATCACATACCATGTAGTGACACCATGGGTGTCAAAAATCTCCCCACTATTCCAATTTCTACAATAGAAAAATTAATAAAAAATTGGTCAAAGGATAAATCAGGTCTAACTTCATTATGATCATATAAATTTTATAAAACTAATGAACACCCTGACATCAAAAAATAAAAAATTCCCAACATTTTTAAGATGAATAATATTGAAAAATGCAATCAAATCTACTGAAGTACCCCAAAAGAAACAAAAATAAACCCTAGGATTCCTTTATTAATGATAATTTAGTATAACATAAGAATATTTTTTCATTACACATGAGAAACCATAAAATGAATTATGATCAAATTATCTGATAGACTTAAGGTCAAAGAAACTATATCCCATTATAAGGAAGGGTTAGGTCAAAGAAAAAATAACCTCACATGACAATTTTACAAAACTACCATCCATTTAAAAAATAATAGAAAAATAAGGAATCTCCATATAGTTCTCCCCACTATATAAGAACATCACGAATATATTTAATCTTATAGACACCCACTTATTCATTGAAACTATCAAGAAAAATCTCTTAAAAAATTGAATTAGATACTTTTTAAAGGAATTACATTAAAATTTAGAAATAGAACAAAAAATATAAATCTAAAAAAGGATTTAAGCATTTTATAAAATCTATAACAATGGATTTATATACCCTCAAATGATGTAAATAAATATGGACCGGGTGAGGAAAGATAAGATAGAGTTTGAAATTACTCAAACAAAGTCTTCTTCAACAAGAATAAAATACTCTAGATTTTGTGTGGAGGTGTAAAATAGTGTAGCCTAGGACCTCACTTTTGGAACAATTGATACTAGTTAACCCATTTTAAAAAACAAGACATCATATTGGGCACATCCTAAATAAGAAGTAACAATCATCTCATATTCCAAATCCCAAAACCAAGACATTATATATGAAACCAGTAAAGGTATAAGCCTCATTACGATTCTATTATCAGATAAAGACAAAAAATAATTGACTTCTTATTGAGTCATAAGTAATATCAAATAAAATATCACTCCATAAGGATTAATTGATCGGTTAACTAAAGGAATACAGCTAATATGAACTTTCTCGAATGTTAAAATGGTTTAAGCCCAATAATCTTAAGTCCCAAAAACATAATTATCAATATCCGAAAATTGAGATACACAATAAAAATTCGAGGATCCACCCTATGTATCATCCCTATTGATACAATTTCACCCTTTTTCCTGACTATTATGGGTGTAATAGTCTAAATAACATGAGTCATGTTTCCAATATAATGCACATAATGTATCAAGATGCATTATTCTACTAAAATGAACACAATACAAAATAAATTTTTATATTAAAACCAACTAGTTTAAAATTAAAGTTTCAAATATACTTTATAAATTTAATTACACTTGAAAATAGTTCACCCATTATAAAAGTACCAAACCATCCCTTCAATTTTTTTTAATAATTTAAAAAGTAAATTTAACAATTAACAATTCCACTATAAATTAACTCCCATGTCCTAACAAATTCATTTAATAAAATTAATAAAATTATATTTTATATTTTTAAAAAACTACTCTACTCCATTATAAATTCTTCCACTTCTGTAACACACCACAAGTGTCAAAAAAATTAAATAATTAAACAACAATATCTAGTTGTCATAACTGAAATGTTTAAATTAGTTTCTAAAAAATTAATAAATGGAAACCTATAAAGATAATCAAAAAATTCTATAAAACATCATAATAAAACCTTCAAAAAAATTACAAATCCCCCAATCTTATCAAACCAAAAACTATATGCACTAATATTTTTTACTGTAGAACATAAATATTTTATAAAAATTTACTCCTAATTAATTTTTCATCATCTATAAAATATTCATAGAAAGCTTTATATTAAATTGGAAAATAACTTTTATTACTCAATCATTAAAAAACACTATTGAAGACATTCATAATTTAAAACCCAATTAAAATATTTTAAAGAAAATATCTCATGCTTATAATAATTGTAAAAAATTAAAATTTCAAAAAAATATTTTCCTAAAAAATATCTTTTTATACTAAAAACATTTAATAAATATCAATCAGTTCAGATAAGTCTTCATATTTTTTAAATATTTCTCTAAATTTTATCAAAAAATATAAATTATTCTAACCCAAATTGATTCACTAACCTATATGTAATTTATAAATTCATCTTAGTTCAACCATGAATGATGATAAAATAAATCCAATAACCTAAGTGAACCAACATTCCAAAAATCGATAAAATTTACTTTATGAACGTTTTGGATGTAATATTTAGAAATTCATTCACCAACCCTATAATGATCCCTAGAATCTATATAATTTCATTATTTTTTTTCATTGATTTCCATGTTATTCATAGTAGATAGTGGGACCCCATATATCGTTCTAATTATGCTAAAAACATTTATTTTCTCAGGAAACCCCATAAATCCTAAATAAAAAGTAATTTTACAACAATAAAAACTAAATATTTTAAAAAATTAGAATTAATTAACAATATGTCTCATTATATCTATGAAAATCCAGGGTAAATTGAAAAAATTATTTGATAGAAACTTATTCACACATAAAAATTTCAATCCAAAATTCTTAACACCTCTTTACCATGACCCTTAAATTATCATCTTGGTTCTGATTCCATCCATTCATGAAAAAATTCAGGCCTCCCAAAACATAGGAAAACAATAAATCATGTGGTATAGCATGAAGGGAATTCCCTATCCCCATGGGATGAAACTGGTGTTGAGCATCAAGATATTCAACATTGGGAATCATTTAACATTATAACTTAAATTAATAGTAAGTTAATTCCACCATGATGTCCAGCATAACCATTCCATAATTTAGAATTGGACATGAATAAGGTATGTAGTTATAAAAATTATTAGAAACCAATTTTTGCATAATAAAAGTAAACAACACACATGATAACAAATCATAATAAATAAAACATATCAAATATATATGAACATATTATTGGGATATAAAATAAAAGATTAAATTATTTTGAAGGAGATAATGATTTTGTGGTTAATATAATAGTAAAACTAACAAAAAAAATTAAAACTGTAACACAACTACTAATATTCATGTGAAAGTGAAATATCTTCACTTAACCATACTAACCAACCTGAACTATAATCTAATAAATGATCGCATCATCCCTATGGAACCAATACTAAATATAAAATGTAAATAAATATGGAAAAAATATTTCTAGTGGGTATCCTACCACACCCTATTCATAATATTCAATAATAGATCCATTTATTTATTGTTTTAAATACATTAAAATTTTCCCAATTAAATATGTATTAAGGACCAATAACATGATACCATCATTAATTCCATTTAATATAAGAATTGAGAAATAAAATTTTCAAAAAATATTTGTCCTATAAAATTATAATGATAAATGAAGAATTTGATATGGGAAAACATTTAAAGACTTACTATGAAATTTTAATGTCTAGGAAAAAAAGACAACTATTTAAAAATGTGCAAAAAAATTTAATTTTACAAAAAGTGGAAGCATATGCAATTTTATTGAAAAACACAACTAATATGAAAAATTAATGATATCAACCATCAAAATTAAGATAAAGTATCAAAAATAAAAATTCATATTTCATATATCATTGAAATATTATAATAATTTTCATCATATTATAATGAAGAATTAGATATTATGGTACCCCAAAGAGCTTAAGGGGTCATTTCAGACAATAAAAAAATGGAATCCATCTTAATGACATGACTGTAGTGATTCGACTATTCTAAAACTCAATGATTCCATACCTAGACTAACTAAGGGGGAAATTCCCAAATAATGGATAAAACCATTCCATGGGACACCATCAAAATTATAATCATAAATTTTCACGTAATGTAACACTCTACCCCCAGCTTCCCAGTGTCGGTGCATTATTTCTTTACATTGTAATGATTACAAGAAATTTATATCTCAATGGACCAAATATTTTAGTAGTTTTTCTAACAAGATAAATATATAAGTTCTTCAATAAATATTCAAATAAAATACAACATATAAATTCTATTGGAATCATCCACAACTCCTAGATTATCCCTGAATGTCATTCATATATACTTATTCACATCCTGTGGATAAATAAAACATAAGAAATGGGTGATCTCATATTATTAGTAATGTTGAATAATACAATGGATATAATCCTAATCATAAACACTATTAATGGTTAGAAACTTAAAAACACATGCCTTTAAGCATATACTTGAGCATAATATGGTTGGAATAAAATATGATTCAATAATACCATAATAAAACATAACAGTGGATATTATACTAGTCAAATAATCACATGTACTAACACTTAATAGTTTCATAATGAGGGAATTTATAATTTAAGACATCATAACCATTCTGGTAAGGCCTCATTCCATGACCAAACATAAATAGGTAAAAATCCAAACAAGTTTTACTCAAGAAGCCTACCGATTCATTGAGGGGATATAACGTGACCCACCCGGTAATTCCTAAGTCCAATTAGTTCCTCATATGACTTTATTGAAACATAATAAACCTATAAATTTATATATAAACTAACATATTAATTATAAATCACATTCCCTAATCACTAGATAGAACACTAACCATTCAGAGTAATATGGTGAATGGTTTCATGATAGAACATCCATAATAAAAAATAATAATAAACCATTCAACAATAAATGGTAGATAATATCCTAAAATATTAATCCCTATTAATATTAATAATCAAAAAGATTTTTGAAATAGATTAAAATACTCTTATAAAATCATTGTGTAACACTTGATAGAAATACACTTTTACTTTGAAAAGAAGAGTTCTTTTGGAAAAATTATTGTATAAAACTAGAAGTGAATTAAATTTGTCATATCATTATTAAATTAGCGATTTCAAAAAAATAATTTTGTATTATAATATATTATATAGTGAATTAGAAAATATATATGAATTTAAGAAGATCCTTTTAAATGAGATTTTTTATCGGGAAATTTTTTTAAATATCATTTTAGGATACGTAACTCTCTATAAAATAAATAATGATTCTGATTCTTAAATATATATAGAAAATTTACGTAGAATTTATCAAGAGTAGAAAATAATAAGTAATAATTTTATTGAGTTAGGTAGAGAATTAGAGTAACCTGAATGAAAATGGAGTTTCAGGTATAAAACCCTTAACCTATGTCTGAACATGTTCTGCGCTTGACCTCAACAACATAGATAATAAAATTAAATCCGTTAATTAATTAATTAATTAATAACCTTATATTCATTCATTTAATTCATTATATATTTCATATGTTCATTTTTTTCCTTATTGATTAGTTAAAATATTGAATTATGTCTTTTAAGAGTGTTTATTTCCTTGATTTCATTATTTGTTCTCTTGATTTTAAGTAACGAAGTTCATTTAAAAATGCCATATTTATCCATAATTAGAATTTAATGTTTCTAATGAGAATCATTACGTTTTAATGGTTATATATATCATTTTTTTACATTTTATGAGGTTGAATCATTATATAATATATTTAGTGAAAATCGTTTAGATTATTAAGGTGGTTATTGATCATAATGAACTTATTTAGTTTTATCGTTTAGTGTTATATAAATGTGGTACTTTCAAAACATAAAAAAGGTTTATATGATACATTTTAATATCTATCGCAACCATTTAAATTGTTTCATAAACATACATTAAGGAAACAATTTAAGTAAATAGGTTCATCATCTATGGAGGTTGTAAATTGGAACCTCTCGAACGATGATTTTGTTTTTAAGAATAATGGAGAGAGAGAAATCAGATTGATGATGTACCTTTTTTTTAAATGATATAATTCCAGTATACAATGATACTAGATTTATCATGATCATTTGAAATGATGTGGGTGAGGAGATAATATTCAATAAAGAAGGTACTTGGAAATAAAATAAACGGAAATGGAAGATGATTTTACCTATTGGATATTCCCCTATGAGAATTTCTTTAAGGGGATTGATTTTTCCCTTTTTTAAATACAAAGAGAACTTCAAAGTTTGGAGAGTCTAAATAAGAATATTTTGGAGTAACATTGATAAGCTTCAAGGCATAGTGAATTGAGGGTCGGTTGGATTGAGGGGTGGGTTTTATAGTGGAGGAGAGGGGTGATTTTTGAATATCTTATACATTATTTTATTATTTTTCTCTAGACAATAAATATTATTGATTCTTGTAACCAATAATTGTAATAATTTCATGTGTGTTCGGAATAACAGTTTCTTACATCATCCCTGATCAAGGAATGGTGTATTTATCTTATAATGTATTTATACCATAAATTACTGTATTTTTCAATTCACAAAAATTCAAGTATTTCATAGAAATATCAAATATTTAGTAGAACGATTTCTTAATGTGTGGAATTGATAAAATGTACACAATTTTATAAATTTTTTTATAATTATAAAAAATTTATTTTTAAATAAAACCATCATTTACTCAAAAAATACAGTTTTTAAAATGAAAACTAATTTTATAATACTGTGAAAAATTAGCTAAGATCTTATTAAATTATCCTAAAACCATTGGAAAATAATATAATTATTTTCAAATACATTTATTTAAAATGAATTTTATTTTAAATCATTTATTTAATTTAAAATTGTAATTATATATTCATTAGTCAAAAAAATTACAACACTTAATTATTATTTTTTAAAATATTCACCCTCATTTCATAGGTTCCTAAATTTTATTTATACTAACATCAGTCAGGATAAGGATAATATTAATATTCAGAATGGTACATTACTATACATAAGGCTCAAGTTACTATTCACAAAAATACATGATGATCCAATCAGACTCTAAATATCCTACTGATCACAACCATGTATGTCTGATTTTTAAAATTCAAAACATTGAGGTGGAAAATTTTTTTTTAACATCTTGGTTATAACTATCTATTATAACAATGTTTTTAATTTCATAGAGACTCAGTTTTTCTTGCATCATATATTAAATTTATTTTTAAATCCTTGTGTTGTTAAATTCTTACCCCCATAAAAAAATTCTTCCTCGAAATTATCATAATATTACATCCTAAAAAGATTTGGGTAGTTTTTCATCATATACTCCTCATGATCCAATGTCACCTCTTAAATTTTATTATTTTTTCAAGTATCTTTACAAAATAATTCATCCAATTCCTCAAAAACTATTCTTTAGTCACTAGAATTTGGATAGGCTCTTCATAGTAAAATAAGTCAGGTCTTAATTCAATACCTTCAAAATTGAGGACATGTGTTGGGTCTAGAATGTACTTTTTCAATAATGAGATGTGGAACGAATTTGTGTACCTTTGAAAGGATAGGTGGTATGTCAAAATGATACGACACAACTCAAACTCTTTTTATAATTTCAAAAGGACTAATGAACATGGGGATCAGTTTCACATTCTATCCAAATCTTATAGTGCCCTTCAAAGAAGATAATTTCAAGAAAATATGTTCACCCAATTGAAATTCCAAATCCTTCCTTGGATAATCGACATTTCCCTTTTTCCTAATATAAGATTTTTTTATATGGGTTTGAATAATTTTTACCTTCGTTGTTGTTTACTCCACAATCATTGGGCCCACAATCATCCTTTCACCAACTTCATGTCAACACGTTAGTGTACGACATCTCATTCCGTACAATGCTTCATGTGGTTCAATTTGACTACTATAATGGAAACTATTATTGTACGAAAACTTCACCAATGGTAAATACAGATCCCACATTACGAGAAAATCTAGTTAGCATGACCTCAACATGTCTTCTAATATTTGGATTTTTCTTTATAACTACCCATTATATTGAGTGTGATAAGTAGTACACAATCAAAGATCAGTATCCAAAGTTTCTAATGACTTTTCTAGAATTTTGATATAAATCATGGATCATGATAAATTCTATTGTGAGAGGTGTTCTATGAAGTCTTAAAACTTCATTAATATATAGTCATTTATGTTTCTATAGTGGAGAATCCTCCCTTAATGAGATAAAATGTGCATATTTGGAAGTAGATCAACAATCACCCATATATCATCATTTATTTTTTTATTTGTGGGTAATCTATTGACAAAATCAAGATTTATGTCATCCCATTTCCATGTAAAAATAGGAAGACGTTACATGACTCACCTAGGATATTTTATTTCATCCTTCAATTATTGACAGACTAAACATCTTGATACCTAATCAGTAATTTCCCTCATCATGTTATCCCACTAGAAATGTTATTTCAAATAACTATACTTCTTAGTATAGAGAAATTTTAACAATGAGAATCATCTAATAACAGCCTTTTTAGCTCAGGTAAAGTGAGAACACAAAGCTACATCCCAAATTTCATATTTCCATCCTCATACATGAAGTCTTCCAACTTCTCATCTTTCATAGCATTAATTTTCCTTTTAATATTTTCGTTATTAGGCTGATATAATTTAATCATTTTGAAAAAAGATGTTTGGAAATCAATTGAAAAATTATGGATGATTCTCCTTCTTCGATAATTTCTATATCTATATTTTATAGAACCATGATCACAGGATCCCTTTAAACCTTTATTTGGATTATAACTCCATGATCCTTCATGTTCAATGCATCTGCCACCTTTTTTTCTTCCCCTAGGTAGTATTTTATGGAAAAATAACAATCTTTAAGAAAATAAAGTCATTTCATGTTCCTCATGTTGAGTTATTTCTATGAGAAAATATATTTAAAACTCTTTTGATCTATATATATCTCACATATTTCACCTTATATATGTCATCTCTATCACATAAGAAAAAATAGTATTGTTGATATCTCAAGATCATGTGTTAGATAGTTCTATTCATGAGTTATTAACTTCCTTGAGGCATAAAAATATCAATATCATTCCTCATAATGACACTACCATGTCATTTCTTTGATGAATCATTATATATCACAAATAAAACTTTTCCAAATATTTGAGTCAATATTGTAGCATTCACTAACCTTTTATTCAATACATCAAAACATTATTCACATTCTTTTGTGGATACAAACATAACCAATTTACTTGTAATCTTGGTTAACTGGTAAGATAATCGAGTGATGTCATGAATGAAACGATTAGAATAACATGCTAAACCAGTAAAACTACATACCTCGGTTATGTTCATTGGTGTAGGAAATTGCTGATATGATTTGTCTTCATAGTATCAACTGAGATTCCATATTTAGAGACAATATATCCAATAATAGAAAATTATTAAATCCAAAATTTACACTTTATAAACATCCAATATAACTTATTCCTTCTAAGTGACAAAAAAATAATATGCAAGTGATTATCATGGACTTCAAAGATTTTGGATAATACCAATATATAATCAATAAATACAACTATAAAGTCATTGATATATCCCTTGAAAACTCTATTCATTAGATCAATGAAAATTGATGGTGAATTAGTTATTCCAAAAGGAATTACTATCAACTCTTAAGGCCCACACATGGTTTGAATTTCTATCTTTGGAATATATTATTTCCTCATACACATCTGGTGGTATTCAGATCATTGGTTAATCATTGATAAATACTGGACGCTATGAATTTGATCAAATAAATCATCAATGTAAGGAAAATGATACCTATTCTTT
Organism: Viscum album; assembly: GCA_963277665.1. Classification (NCBI taxonomy): domain Eukaryota; kingdom Viridiplantae; phylum Streptophyta; class Magnoliopsida; order Santalales; family Viscaceae; genus Viscum; species Viscum album. Next base: position 1,473,529,895 of record OY728152.1, on the reverse strand, counting down.
ATTAAAATATCATTTACCTCCCTATAGACAATACAATGGCACATAGATCCATATTTCTTCTGGAAAAATTTAACTGGGGCTCCCGATGGAGAAACACTAAGGTGAGTAAATGTTTTTTCACTCAATTCCTCTAGTTGTTTCTTCAGATCTACTAATTGAAATGTGTCCATCCTCTAATTATTATTTTATGTACATATTCAGCTAATAATTAAATCAATAGTGAACTTGATTTCCCACTCGAGAGGGAGTTCACGTAAATCCTCTAGAATTAAATCAATGCATTACTCCACAATAGGTACATATAAAAATTAATGATTTATTTCCTAACCCATAGATATTTAATTCTCTTACTCCCCAAGAATTTAATTCAATAGTGCTACCAGTGTTGGATCTAGATAAGAATCAGATTGTGAGGTGTCTACCCTATTGATAAGGGACTCTATATCATTCACAAAAATCATAACTTCCTTCTTCTTTTAATAGATCCTCTCATCTTAATTTGAAAACCAATACTTTGTGTGAATTATATAAAATTAAATCATGGGTATTATGAAAATACCATAAACTAAAGCACATTTTTGTTTCATAAGGTGTACCGGATGACACATCTTTAATGCAATGAAACTTCCCATGGGAGTTTTGAGGGACTACTAAATTTTTAAATCAAATTGGAAATATCTAATTTTCATGTAAAACTAAGAATATATGAATGAATGTGATGATCCATAATCAAATAAATAATTTTCAATGTTTTAATAAATGATATAAGTACATTCAACCACATCATTATTAACTTAAACCTCGACAGTTTTGACCGCATAAGCTTGGCTCTTCTCCCTTGGCCTTCTTTGGGCGAATTTTCCTTAATATTGAGGTAATTCATGTTCATAATGTCCCATCACTTTAAAATTATATAATTGAACATTGAAATATTCATGGTTTCCCTTTAAATCATGATAATGGTGTCTTTTTTATCCACATATAAAACAAACATCAATTCCGTTTAAGCGAGTACCAGTGTGTTTCTTCCCAAAAATACTATAGGGTAGAAAGTTAACACTTTCTTTCTTCCACGTTCCTTATTTTCTTTTCTAGAGCATTCATCATCCCGCATATTCTCTTTCATTAATTTGATGTCATATGACTTAGATAATTCATTTTATATCTTGATTTCACATGGGACTATATCATCATATGAAGTGAAATTGGGAGAGAGCAGTGCCCTTCGTGGGAATGGGTTTTTTCCATAAAATAATTGATCAATATTAATCCATGGATTATGTATGTAGTTCGTGGTGTGAATTTTAATTCTTTTAGAGTTTTCTTCATAATTAGAAATATTCTCATCCTCTTTCTACCTTGTATTCAAAAAATTTATTTCCATATCTGCTCGTTGTTTGTGGGGAAAATATTCCTCAAGGGAATTTTAATTTAAATCAATCGATTCTATTTTTTAATCTCTATATCCTCCTTTATGTTTTGAATCAATGAACACCATTGATCAGCATATCCTGATAGGCAATACACTAACATTACAACAATCTCCTTTTTGATACTTTATAGAGAATGAAATATCTTATCTAACGAGCTCACCTACAGGTCTTCTACAAATGGGTTTGTAGTCTCATTAAATTATGGATATTGATATCACATAATGTGGTATAACATATCTCCTCATCATTGTGAATCATGATATTCCATATGGGTAAGGTTATTATTCATAACCTGAGTCGGTTTTCCAAATATAGTTATACCTTTCTTAGCACTAGTGGAAGCTCTAGAACCAACATAATTATCCTGAATTGGAGGGAAATCCCTACATGGGATAAGCACATCCATGTTGTTTTAGTTCATTCCACTAGGAACCATTTAAAAATGATGGAATATAATAGATTAATTTTATATCATATTATATAATCTCAACTAGTATATTACTTATCCAAAATTGAAATCCTATGCATAGCAAATCTGATAATCATTAACATGGTTTCCTTGAAGAAAAAATTTGGTTTTAAATCATTTATAATGGATTTTAATGAAGATGTAAACTATATTAATCATATTAACCCATAGTGCCAAACCAGATGAGAATTAAGGATCATTTTATTGTACCAGGGTACCTTGAGTCAGGCCTGAAACACCTTTTTAGAGTTGTTACTCGTACGTACATTAGTGTCAGAACCACATCTGCTCGTAGTATCCAAACTGGGATGTATTTCTAGGAAGATATGAATAAAATCTTCCTTAAAACAATTCTAAGATGTTATTGTATTATTATCCTCAATTTATAACTTAGGGATTCATTCCCTAATCAACATTTTTTAAATCTAGTTTCCATGTTTTGTTCTAAACATCCTCTAATACCAAGTGTAATGCCCCAACCAAAGCTTCCCATAGCTAGTGCCATATTTCATTAAATTGGAATGATTAAAAGAATTTTTTTTCCTAAAATAATTAATATTTTAGTTGTTTTGGAAACAAGATACATACATAAGTTCAACATTAAAAATTGAAATTAAATTCAATATATAAATTCTATTGGATTCATCAACAATTCATAGGTTATCCCTACAAGTCATTCATAATATACATCATCTCATCCTATAAAAAATAAAACATAACAAATGGGTGATCTCAAATGATCAGTAAGGGTGATTAATACAGTGGACGTAATCATAAATATAAACACAATTCATGGTGAGGAACTAAAAATAGATACCTTCCAACATATACTTGAGAATAATATAGTAATAATAAAAGATGAATGAATAATGTTAGAATAAATCATAACCTTGGATATTACACTAGTCAAATAATAACATGGACTGACAATTATATATAACATAATGATATAATACATAATGTGTGGCATCATAACCATTCTATCAAAACCTTGTTCCAAGACCATACATAAACAGGTAAAAACCCAATCTATTTTGTCTTATGAGATAAACCGATGAACTGAGAGGCTATAGAAAACCCCACCCAAAACCTACTAAGTCGAATAAATTCCTAGTATTAAAGAGGTGAAACCTAAAAATCATATAAAATATTTATGAAACTAACATATGAAATGTAAATCACTTTCCTAAATCATTAAACATAACAATAACCATTTATTTAAATACAGTGAATGGTTTCATGATGTAACATCCATAAACAAACTAATCATAAATCACTCAATAAAAAATGGTAGATTATTTAATAAAATATCAATCCCAATTAACCATAATAATAAACATGTTTATTGAAATAGATTAAAATATTCTAATAAAATTTTAATGTAATTCACAATAGAAATACACTTTTACTTTGAAAATATGAGTTCTTTAAGAAAAAGAATTGTGTAACACAGGATGTAAATTAAGGTAGTTTTTTATAATAAAATAGGTGATTTTGTATTTTTATCTTAAAATAGTTTATCGAGTGGATTTAAAAATAGGTATAAATTTGAGAAGTTCATTTGAAATGGGTTGTTTATCAAGAAGAATTTTTTAAAAAGCCCTTTTAAAACTGGTTAATTTCCATTACATAAATAATGATTCTAATTGGTAAATATATATAGAACATCCACACTTAATTTATGAGGATTACATATTAAAAAGTCATAATTTCATTTATTTAAGTATATTATTAGAGTATCCCTAATGAAAATGGAGGTTCGGGTAGAAAACCCTTACCTTATATCCAATCATGTTCTGCACTTGTCCTTAAAATCTTGGATAATAAAATTAAATCCATTAATTAATTAATCTAGAATCTTATATACGTGTATTTGATTAATTATAGTTTTATTAATTTAATTTATAACATTATTGGTATGTTATACGATTGAATTCTATTATTTCATGGTGTTCGATTCCTTGATTTCATGATCAGTTCAGTTGATTGTAATTAATGGAGTTCATTTAAAATTCATGTAATTATCTAGAAATGGAATTAAATGTTATTAATTTTAATCCAGAAGTTTAAATGGTTATAAATATCATTTGGTTATATATTATTAGGACTGATAATTAGATAGTACATTTAGTGATAATCGTTTAGATTATTATGGCGGTTGTTGATCATAACGAATTCATTTTTTTTCATTCAGTATTTTGTCAAAACTTTACTTACTAAACATAAAAAGGGTTATATAATAAATTTTACAATCTATCTCAATTGTTAAAATGGGTTCATTAATATCCTTGAAGGATAAATTGAAGAATGAATGTTCATCATCCATGAAGGTTGTAAATTAGTACCACTCAAAGGATGATTTCATTTAAAGAGAGAGAGTAAATAGAGTGATGATGTATCTACCATTAACATGATATAATCGTAATATATATTTATGATAATAGATTTATTATGATCATTTATCTATAGGGAGGTTATGAGATAATAATAAATAAATTAGGAACTAGAAAAGAAAATAAAAGTAAATGGAAGAGGATTTTACCACTTGGATACACCTCCTTGAGAATCTCTTAAAGTGGATTGATTTTTGTCTTTTGGCAAGACCGAGTGCTCCTGAAAGTGGGAATAGTCCTGAAAATTCTATTTGGGAAGAACTTTGATAAGATTCAAGGTTTAGTTAAGTGATTAGATGATGGAGTTAGGGGTGGTTTTTATAGTGGAGGAGAGAGGTTCTTTTTTTTATATTTTATTCATTATTTTATTATTTTTCTCAAGATTGGAAATATTGTTTTATCTTTTGAAAAAAATAGAAATAATTAAATATGATTTTGAAATAATTTTTTCTAACATCATCCAAAATTCAAGGAATAGTTTATTTATCTTATAATGTATTTATACCGTAAATTACCATATTTTACTATTTAGAAAAAATTCGTGTATTTCAGAAAAATCCCCAAAATTCACCACAACAATTTTTCAATGTATATAATTTAAATATGGACACAATTTTATCGAAAAAACTTTGTAAATATGTTAAATTTATTTTTTAAATAAAATCATCATTTACTCTAAAAAACAGTTTTTAAAACTAATATTGATTTTATAACATCATGAGAAATTAACTAAGATCTTATTAAATTATCCTAAAATCATAGAAAAATAATATATTTATTTAAGAATAAATTTTATGAACATAAATTTTAATTTAAATAAATTAATTAATATAAAATGGCAATTTAATATTCATTACTCACAAAAATTCCAATACTTAGTTATTAATTTTCAAAATATTTACTCTCAGTTATAAGGTGCCTTCATTTTATTTATACATACATGGTTGAGGTTAAGGGTCATATTAATATTTATAAGGGTAAATTACTATTCATAAGGTTTAAGTTTCTATTCACCAAAAATGTATTAGGATCCAATCCGACTCTAAATATCGTAGTAATTGCTACCGTGTATGTCCATTTTTCAAAATTGAAGACATAGAAGTAGAAAAATTAGGTTAAATGGCTAGGTTATTATTATCTCCCATAAAAAGGTTTTTGGTTCATAGAGACTCAATTTTTTACAAATTCTATAAAAATTTTATTTGTAAATCCTTTGGGTGTTAAACCACATTGGATCCCAGATATCCTGAATAGACACTCTTGGTTCCTCATGATATATATATAATGGAGGTAAATCATCACATAAAAACATTTAAATAAGTATGCTAAATTAAAATAGTATCTCACACTTACCTATACACACTCTTAAGGAATTCATACCCTTTATCATGAAATAAATATCCTAAATATATTACAAACATATCTACTAAACAGTAAATTTCTATCAATTTATTCAATAAAATAAAAAACGGGAAAACATCAAGGGTGGTTTTACATTAATAAAATATTATTTATAAAGGTCTAACTATCCAATAAAATCATTATTTGGGAAATCATTTTATGAAAATAGATAACTGTACTTGTTGTATATATATTTTATAATAAAATGAAGTTGTTTTGATGATTCAGTTGTTAATGCATGCCTAAACACCTGATGCTTTCTTCATATCTTGATGATTTTATCAGTTATGGGATATGATCATTATAAGTGTAAATAATCATTATATACACTTAAATACTGATTCTCATGATGAATAAGTTGAAGGGGATGATTTTAGATGCTGATATTGAAGAAAAGAGGTAGAGATGGAGGTTTATAGGCTATGTAAATATTACAGGTTCTATAATCAATATAGGTGGTGAATAGAATCCATGTGGTGAGAATATTAAATGTGGTGAAAAAATTATAAATGTTCAATAGATTACATGTGGTGAACAATTTACACACTGTCAGATCACCACAAAACAATCAATGTACGTGATGGGGAAAACTACCATATTTTCCATATCAGGAGATTTTGACCTATATTATGACCTATGACACAACATAGAACACTTTTTGACACATACTAAACTCCATTATATTCGACATGATCCCATATGAAGTTTATAAATAGAGGCCCATGTTTCTTCTATCAAGGAGATCTCAAATACCAAATCTTGGAGTGAGAAATTGTGTTGTTCATGGTCCTCACAAGTTCAATATATATTTTCATTATTATTTAATTTATTTGTATCATTACATTTTATTTCTCCATCACTATAGTTAGAGGGTAATCCATGATTATTCTAGGTTCATGTAGCTGAAGGTAGAGGGTGCCATTGGATTATTTTTTCATTATTCATGTATTTTGGATTGTCACAATTTCCTGAATCAATTTCTAAAATCTTTCTTTTACATTTATCATTACCATTGGTATTTTAATCTAAAATAACCATTATAAATTTCTAAATTGGTTACCCTCAATCATGTAATGACCATTTTCACATTCACATTGACCAAAATTTAAAACAAAATTGAGATAATCTCAATTCTGAAAACCCCAAAATAATTTTCATGAAGGGAAATATGGGAATTTCACATAAAGGAGGGGGTACCATAACTATTGGAACTCCCTCATCTCAACATCGACACAAAAATTGGATTAGTAATTTTATTTTATAAAAATATAATGGCACCATCACCCTGCAATTATAAAACCCTCAAATGATTTCAAAATATTATTTCACTCCAAACAATCTATCAATATCTTCATCATTATATTTACTTTAAATTAATTGAACCAATTTTATTCTTCCCAAATTTATTAGTTTTAAATATATCAAATATTTTGATAACATAATTGAACTAATTCAACAAATCTATTGGTTATAGATCCAAATTTAATACCACATTTAAATAAATTTAGTAAAATATTTTTAGTTTTTATAAATTTTTTATTCTCATTAGACCGGTACGGAATTGACGATACGCTTTCCGACATGTCAAAACCATATTTGAAAACCCAATCACATAAAAAAATAAATATCACATAATTAATTAATAATAGAATATAAATAGTGTCAATAAATACAATATCAATAATAATTTGTAATAAAATATTTTAAAAGAGTTTTTAAGAGCCTCAATATACATTAACATAAATTATTTCCTTGAAAATAACTAAATTGACATTTTCTAAACACTAGGCATGAAACCTTGAAAGATAATAGATTCAATCTAAATAAGGTGCTGGAAAAAACATATGTAATCAATGATTATCATAATAAAGAATCTGAATCCTATATAAGGATAATAACTATAGAAAATAAAATTATTAGGATATGAAAAAAATTAATTTAAGGATACACATTCATGGTTTAAATAAGAACGATTTGTCAATGGAGTATCCTACCTTAAATTAGTTGTTATCCGTAGTTATAGTGTTAATCCATAACCATAATAAAAGAAGATACATATATGCTCAAGATGAAAAATAGATCAAGGAATCCCCAAAATAAATTTGAATACATTGAATCCTCGTCTAATCATGACCAATATAGGGTAGTAAAACATTAGTGAATGAATGAATAAGTGGAATTGAGAATATATTGATGATGAAACCATGAGTAATTTATATCTTTTGATAAGATATCACCTTATAAAGGGTATAAAAATAATCAAAAACCTAGGGGTTGAATCTTGATGGATACCCAACAATGAATGGGAGAAATGGGAGGTGAAATCAATTATATCATGATTATAAAATAAATGTTATTTAGGTTTTAATTAATATATGGTTTTGCTACAAGGTTTAGTAAATTAAGTGAAAAATATAAAGATGATTAAAAATTATATCATCAACATGTAGACGAGGTATCATGGTTTTGATAAACTATTATTAAAACATTTGACTTAAAAAATTCATTTAAAAAAATAAAATAACACCCTAGCACTAGGGGAATCAACCCAATGATCGATGAATGAAATACATACCATGTAGTGACACTATGGGTATCACATATTGACTCTAAATTTAATTATATCGAGGAAATAGATGATGATCCTCATTTTAGTTTAATATGATATACTAATCCATATATATGAAGTACATGTGATGTATTCATATAGAATAGTCCATCACCTTCATAGAATCCAGAATTTATGAGTTTATTTATATCATACATATATTTTCAATGACTCTTTGTTAAAAATTATTTGTTTAGAAAAATTGATACATAAGTACTAAAAAGACATATTGGGATGAATCAAGTATACATGTTAATATTGAGATATGAGCATGTTTTATAATTTTTACTCTAGATGCCATTATATCTTGTGTGACAGTGATGATTTTCAAGAGGTTTTACATTAAATATGATTGTGAGTTAAAGGCTTAATAATTATTTTCAATTCTAAAAAGAAACATACGAATATTAATATAAACATTAAATGAATAATTACTATATTATAAATAGTAAAATAAAATAAATATTTTATGAGAGTTCATAAAAAAGTGATTCAGTTTGATTTCTTATGTTTTTCTGAAACATGAAAAAAATATCTATAATACTATAGTGAATTTAAGATATTAAAAGTGTTATAAACATAAAATATTAATAATAAATATGTTACCAGAGCTATAATGATGTTTACATTATATTATATCACTATTAACCTTGGATTATTTATTATATCTATTAATAATACACACCACATAATCATAAAGTTTTAGTGCCTTTGGAGACTACATATATAATCATCTTATTTCATGAATGATCTCCAACATATCTCACGAACATCATCTCAAGTAGTACACTTCTAAAACTGATCCTACTTGATAACTACCTTTGTAACTTAGGGAAAAGAAGACATAATAATGGGTCAACTTAGATTCTTAGTAAAGGTAAACATGGGAGATGTCAATCTATGATAATAAGTGATATTAAGGTAATCATAAGTATGGTGATATAAAAAAATACACACAATTATTTCATTATTTTATGTAAATATTCATTTCATTCACAAATAGACACAAAAAATCAAGAACTAAAGGTTTAGTGTCCTCAAAGATCACTCACTCCTTCCAAGTGATAGAAAACCAAGATAATATTCTCATGATCTAATCATTATAGAATGTAAATTATATTTTCCATATTAAAAATCCATTACTCTAAAATTAGTACATTTGAAGATTCACTGAATTACTGTGGTAATTTTAACACGAAAGACTTGTTAGAAAGCTGCTCTATCCTTAGTGTGATTAGGACGTCAATGAATATCAATATATTTTTCATATGTTGTGATAAATGGGTGAGTATTTATTTGAGGTTTTGTACATAGAATCCATTCTCATTTATTAGTTCATTTGGAAAATCACTTAATTTCACATAATACTTGTTATTAGATCAGTTATTCCTTGTTACATCTATTACATCAAATAGAAGAACATCTTTGAATTTATGTTGGTAAAAATACTAACAGAAAACTATAACCTCATATGTAATAACTCACAAATAATGTTAGTCTACTTACTTATGAATTTCTTGGATTAAATATTTCTTATCCATGGTATGTTTTTATTATTTTCTCTATATTAAACATATTCAAAATCTATCATCATATTTTATAAATAGAATGTGAATTACCAGAAAGTTTAGTCAGAGGTAAACCTCCAACCATTTATTTAAAATAAAAGAAGATGAAAAGTACATCAGACAGGCACAATAAGGTGAGAACAACTATTACATATCATAAAATTCAGACCCATCGCCACATACCTGATACACCATTTCCTCCGCAGTAGCTGATTCCCACTCCGAACATTCATAATGTTTCAGAATATTAGCATACTTCTTTCTAAGATTGAGCTTCTCCAAAGAAAGCATCTCCTTTGAAGAAATCTGTCCAACCTTCCCACTAGAATCTCTCGTAGTCATAGGCATTGGAAAGTGAGAATAGTCCTTCCGCGGCCTTCTTCGTGGTGGGTCAATCTTCACTTTCTCATCCACAGACACTCTATTTTTTCAACCCTCAACCATATCACTATAGGAGGGCTGAACCATACCACCATCATTTTCTTTCTCACTATCAGAGCAGTCCCCCCATTTACCAGAAATTTGCACCACCCTATACCCACCCTTCACACCTTGATCCTGTTGAGATTGACTGTTGGAATCCATCAGATTATGGCAGGGGGGTTGTCGACAGAATCACAGCCACCTTGAATATTGTTTTTCACATTGCAATCTCCTACTAAGATGTCCAGCATTGAACCGTTGTCCATATCTGCTTCAGAGCCCTTCTCAGCAATATATGTCCTCACAGCCCCCAAATATTGATCAAAAGTGCCAACACTAGCTCCCCTTGACTCAGCATCAGCACCTAAAGAAGCAGAATATTGGTCCTCATGAGTCCTTTCAGCATCCTGCTCTTGATCTAGGACCAAATCTGCAGCCATCAAGCATTCAAACCGATTGCCAAGCTCAACATTGGTCGCCTGCCTCCCAGGTGGTGCCTGTATCCCATCTGCTGTCATCAAGGCACAAATGGCATTACCAGTTTCCTTGACAGGGGTTTCTTGATTCCCATACATCTTCACAATCCCAAGCTGCATTTGTTGATAGTGCCTCTCAATCCCCTCTTGGGCTAGGGCATTAGGATCTGCAGCAGTGACTTGCTCATCCTGGACTGTGACAAATGCTGCAAGTGCACTCCCAGTTTCCTAGAAGAGAGATTCCACTCCACCATTTTTCCCACCCATATCCACATCATCCTCCACAGAAGCACAACTTCGTCCAACAGACTCATCTCTTTCATCCCTATCACCCACTTCCCTTCGAGGGCATGCCATCAAGGATGGAACCTCAGTCATTGGATTTCCAGCAATGCCTCTTGCATCATTAACATTAGAAGAAGGCTCACCACTATCTTTCAGGAGATCAACTATCCCCATGTTCTGCTTCAACCTGTTAAAAATATCACTAACCTTCGATCCAGGAGGCTCTACACCGGGCTTCTTCATTTCAGCCCCAGTTCCCAGAGCCCCACTATCCACTAATTTGACCATCTCATGTCGAGGAAGCATGATTTGTTCTTCATTCACCCCACCATCAACCGAATCCTTCCCTTGTGTCCTTAAACTCCCTACAGCAGCAACTTCCTGAGAAACCACACCATCCCTCACCCGCCCGCACACCCTCTTGTTCTGAGAGCCATTTCTGCAGGCAGAGGCACCATGACCCAGCCGATGGCACACGCTGCAATAATCATCCCATGATTCAAACTTAACCTCCTACTTCCATCGGAATTCTTGCCCATCAGTAATCCACACCCAGTCCACCGGCGTCTTGGAGACATCAATCTCCACACATATTCGAGGGAAAATGGGATGACACACGGTTTCAGTTTTGATGTCTGAGAACAGGTAGCGTCTGACCATGTTCCCAAGCATAGATAGAATGGAAGGGTTCTGGAACGGGAGAGGAAGGCCCGGGAAACATACCCAAATCTCTATACTCGGATTATCCCGCTGCATATGAAATTCCAAATTCCACCGAAGAAGAAAGAAAGGCATACCTCCACACCGTCGAGGGGCCTTAGACCATGCCATGATGAGATCATCCATAGACCCAAATCGAATCATTATATGTCGTCGATCGAGAAGACCAATCACCGCCAGATCTTTCAGGTTCCAGGCTTCAAAGACAAATCGATCAAAAGCATCAACTGAGGGACGACTTTGATGAAAACGGGCCACCAGAGTCAGCTTAAAAAGATCTGTGTAAGAGTTGAGTTCTGAAGGCGCTAAACGGAGTTGAGGAGCTCCACGAAACAAATCTCGAACTTTAAGGAAAATTGAGATCCGCGGGAAAGAGGGCAAAAAATCCGGATTAGAGAAGGGGATGAAAGTAGGCAGGGGCCTCCGTGACGAAGAACGAGGAAAAACTCGCCCCTCCGTTGGGGAGGGGGGAGGGAGGAACTCCATCGCCGGATCTAAGTCATCGTCGGTGGTCTCGCGCGGTCCGCCTCCTTCTCCAAAAAAATATAATTCACTATCATATTATCGTAAAATGTCTATATAGGTGTTTAGTATTAAGACCAATAATTATAAATAGGGTTTAGTTAAAGAAAACACTAAAAAATTGTTCTTTAATCTTATTTATCCTAGGTTCATCTATGCAATAGTTGTATCCCCGTTCTAGTATCTAAATAAGTATATTGTTTCCTAGAAAACAACACAATCACTACATTACCAAAGCATAATGATATTATCCAATATGAATAATTATTCATTTTCTTATAACTAAATTTATATAAATCAATATGTAAAATGATGAATTCCTCCTTTTATACCAAATGGTATGACCCAAGCTAAATGGACATACATATTTCATTATTTTAAATGAATGATCATTCCATTGAAAAATTTTCATAAAAAATGAGAAACTAAGGCTTTAGGGTAATATAATATTAAAAACATTAAAAAATCATTTTAAAATAGTCATCAACATTTATCAATCACTACTCAACTATATACACTCTTATAAACATCTCAAATGTAATTCCCATCTTCATATCCTAGGAAAATAAACCATACAAAAGGGGTGAGATGAAATTCATAGTGTTTTAAACATAATAACTAGTCCTAATGGTTGGATCATAAAAATGGGATAAAAATGAATAAGGGAGAAATATATAATAAAAAGATTATAGAATAATGAGTGAAAATTATAAAACATTATTGGGCATTATGAATCACGAGATATGAACATAATACCAAATAAAGGTCAAAAAACCTAGCCTAAAATCATAAAACATAAATCATGAAAAAATTAAAATTGCATGTTCAGAATGTGGAATATATTCATAACATATCACATAAATTTTTTTTTCATAAATTTTAAATAAATCACATTTTAGAAAAAGGGATCACACATTAGAATTTGAAAAAATTCTGAGAAAACTTATTCAAGCCCACCCTTTTTGTTGTGAACAAATCTAGGTATGCCCACCATCTTAATAGTGAGAAAATAATAGTGTATACACCATAAGTATTGTACATAAATGAATGTATTCCATTAATTAATTATTTCATGAGATATAAAACCATACCAAAATGCATTATAGGGTGATATATGATCCCCCAATCATCATAAATACGAATGAGTACCACATAAAAAAACATTCATCTTATTATTAAAACCCCATTGTATGATATTAGGGTTCATTATATATCAAAATGATATCATATAATATGAATTTAAAAAAACATGATTTTTTAATACCAAAAACATGATCACCCAAAAGGATTGTTTAAAAAGTGAAAATATTGGTTGATTTATGAACCTTTACTCCATATTATTTGAGTCTTTTGAAAATGGATGATAATTCACCAAAAAGTGTTTTAAAAAACCATTTTTAATATCATCATAAAAAGGAATTATTTGAGGGTCACCTTCATAAAATATAATGACATCATGTAAAATTAAAAAAATTATTCAAAATAAATTCAAAAAAAGATACTTTGAAAAAATATCATATTCTAAAAAATTGATGTAAAAGGGAAGAATATAAGATCATGAGGATAAAAGTGTAAGGACCTAAACATAAACATATATTATTATAGTGTTTTTAAACTAGAATTCATCATCGAGGATGTTTTTATATTAGTGTTTTTGAGAATTAAGAAAAACTATACAAAGTGGACCTATACATTACATGTGGACACTTATACTCCATGTCAATTTTTCCACCAAAAAAAACCCCTATAAAATAAAACATTACTTATTTTCTAGAAAAAACTTTGATAATTTCATCAAAACATCCTCTTTATCATTGAAAATATTTGGACCTATGAAAAACCATTTAAAACTTGGGATGAGCACAAAAAAGCTAAGTAAGTGGTATTAAACAAAGAAAGAAACTGTTTGTCCATGAATATTTTAAAGTCATGAAAAAATTACAAAATCATAATTTTTACCAATAACACATAAACTCTTAATCTTACCTCATGAAATCAAAATATTCCAACAAAACTCCACAGAAATAATAAATCATAAAGGTAAATTATGGAATCCATATCATTCTTTTAATGTAGGATTCCCGACAACATATGGAGTAACCTTCATGGTTACATTTTGAATACCCTTCACGGTATATACCATAAATCTATTAGGAGAAATCCAACCAGTTAACTTTGTATTATTACCAAATGCATTGAATAACTATCACAAGCTCATCTTCCCTCGGTTTGTCATGGAAGCACCTGTATACACAAATAATTCCGAAGAACCATAATGAAATCATAACACATAAAACAAGTACATTGGAAAAATAAAATTTCCACATTGAAATCACACAATAAAATTTCATGATATTGAAGTAATCAATCCATTCACAAAACCATTTTCAATACCCAAATACCTAAAAACTCAATATGGTATTTATTTTTTAAAAAAACATTTATAATTATAGAGGAATCTAAATATAAAATAATGGTCACGATGATATAAAATTAATTTTCACCATTACTGTTAATAAATCATTCCTTTTTTAAGTATATTAAAACTATTTTTATAAAAAATCTCCTTTTTGAAGACGTTTTAATGAAATTAATAGTCAAATGGGTAGATTATACATCTTATAAAAGATAGTGGTATATAACATAAAATAATTCCTCAATGAAAGGAGATTGAGACCAAGTCCCTTACAAGGATACCTTTATGAAAAAATATTCAATAAATTCAAAAGATACAATTTAAAAACAATAATTTACATATATTTATATTCATCAAAAACTTTTTCTAAAACATGGATATAAAATATAAATATTTATAAAAAAAAATCATCAAAACATTAAAACAAGGATTATAGTTAAAATGTACCATACCATGATTATGACTCTTCACTTTAAATATTTGTATTAATAAATAATATAAATATGTTAAATATTTAATATATTTAAAACCATTTTTTTGTTTTAATATTTATTTTATATTACTCATTATCATGTTTTAAAAATTACTATATTATTTTAGTTCATGTCAGGACTATTGATGTTATACGATACATCAGCCCAGGATGAATTTGATATGTTGTCTATAGAAAAAATGGTCATTAATAAATAATCTCCATAATAGTATCCATGACATAATAATCACTTTTATACATAAATTTACTTTTAAATCCACCCATTAATTATTGTTATGAAATATTAACTATGTTACAATCATGGGGATGGTAAGTGGTATGTACTTGTGAGTAACGATTTCATTTTTCAATGATCATTTTGGAAAGAAGTTATGTATTATTTTTTTCCTTATTATAATTATAATAATATAATTATTATCATATTAATAATTTAAATAGACATTTATATATTATCCAGGTGATGTGGTGATAAAAAACGAATCACTTCGCTTTGTGGAGGTGATAGTTCACACATACGTATGAACGACATTATCATTTGATTGTGCATCGAAAGTTACAAAGTAATTGATATATTATTCTATTATAATAATAAATATGTCATTAATATAATATATAAACATTAATTCTATCATTATAACTAGTCTTGAGCGAGGGTAAATGAGAAAAAATTATATTGTTTTGTGGAGGTGATAATTCACATGTATGCACAAACGATTAATTCATTTCCCCTTTGGTGGAATAAGAGATACATTTAGATGATAATATTAACATAATAACATATTATTATATTTATGGTACTTTAGTTATTATTTAATCATGTTCGAATAATATTTGAGGTAGTGGAAGATGAAATAAAATAGAAACACTTAAATAAAAATGTTACCTTTCCTTTGAACCATCATCTTCTCTTAACACCTTAAAACCCATAAGAAGGATTTTATTACTACAATAAGGTCCTTATAATTAGGAGAGTTATTTTCAGAAGTTTTTTTGGAAGATCTTGTTTGATCTAAATGTTTTTTAAAGTTTAATAAATAGAGACGAATGGGTTCCCATTTACATGACTGGGGAGGGGCACTCTTGGAATTATCAAAAATATTAAATTAATATAAACTCATTTTATATTTTAAATGGATCCAAAATAAATTATTTAAAATATATGGTGACTCCCTTTTGTAATAAAATTATCCAATAAAAATTAGACACATTTAATATTTTTTAAACCTTATCTTTTTGTTTTGACAATTTTTACTCTTACCATTTTATTAAATCATATACAATTTGAGAGTAAAATACTTATGATAACATGTCGAAAAAACAATTAAAGTGTCATTAATGGATGTTATAGGCTAATATAAACTATTTTACTAAATATTGATTTTTTATAAACATTACAAAACCTAAAAAAATTATATTCCAAAATACAAATAGTTTCAATTTTCACACTATTCTTTAGTTGAATTTTAAAAAATATCATAGTAGTCGTATAAGTTCAAACTAACTATATTAAATCATTAAAACATTTAAAATTAATCATTGAATTCGTGTATGGAAACAATTATTTCAACTTAAATTTATATTAATATTTATAAAATCATTTATTTTATGTTTACATTAATTATGAAAGTACTACGTCATCATTGTCTCACCATTTATTATAAATTTTTATTAGCTAAAAATTATAAATAAATTTAAATGATGTTGGTAATGCATTTATATTTTTATGTAATATTTACATTGGAATATAGCTCTTATATAACCCCATATTAAAATTGTTATATTTATGAGATACATGATTATGAACTCTTTCTCATTTAATTAAATAAAATGTCATAAGTGTCATAATCACACCCATGTGGCTTACAAAGGCCACATATTTTTCCCATGGATTGTATTCATTGACCATAATTCATAGAATAAAATTATTACAAGTTTTATGGTAGTTTTATAATACTTATTATGTTATTTTTAGCATTAATTACCTGATTTACCCTTAACCTTGGTAATAAAAATAATTACTAATGCTACTATTCATAATGTCCAAAAATAAAAAGGAACTGTGTAAATAATTTTGTCCTTATGATTCCAAATATGGAATCAATTTTTTGAAATTCATAAAAAAATAATTTTCCAAATTTAATTAAAAATTAATCTCGTTGACGGAATGAGAAAATGAGTTTTTAAAGTTAAACATTCGAAAGGTCATATGGCTTTTATATGAAATTTAATAATAAAATTGATTCCAATGACCTAATTTGGATTAAATTATAAAAAATAATATAATTTTATATTAAAACCAATTAAAATAGTAATATAATTATACAAGTTTATTACATAAAAAAGAAGTTTGCAATTAAAATGTTGTATTATTCAGTATTTCTTAAAATACGAATTTTATTATAAAAATTCCAAAAATTCAACTAATGTAAATTTTTATGTCCCAATTTAAAATAATAATATTATTTTTTCAAATATATCTTATAAAATTTTCAATAAATAAATTTAAAATGGGTTCTATGTCAAAAGGTGTTAATAATGCCTTTTTAAAAAATAAATACATTATTCATAAAATCATATTTTTTCATATATTTATATTAAAAAATACAAAAAATGAATTTTAAACAATAAATTCAATTTATATTTAATTAATATAATCCAAAAATTCTGATTTTATTATTTTATAACCACAATTTTTCACAATTAAATAGTTTTTCATAAAAACATGTAATTTATATTAATTCAGATTTAATTTAATTTTTCTAATTAACTTGATAACCAATGAATAATTATTTAAACATGTTTATACCATAGTTTCATAATTCCATTATTACTTTTTATTCCCACCATTATAACATCTATTTCATAAATATCATATAATATTAAGTAGTTCATTTAAGTTAAATATGGAATATCATGTGCGCTATCGAACAGAGTGTTTCAATTTTAAAACTCATGATGTTACATTCTCCCCCCTTTAGAAATAGTGCCCTTTTAAATTGAATTCGGGGTCCAAAGCTAATTTATTAATTTTCAAAACACCTTTATTGCAATCCCACTTCAGAAAAAGGATTAACACAAAATCCTCTTTTAAAGAAATAAAGGAAAGTATGAAGGTCACCTGAGTTTACACATACTAGCCTTCTATGTATTAATACATGGATTTGGAAGAAAAAACTAACAATCAATTAATAATGGAGGCAATTAGAAGGAAAATTAAATGGAAAACGTTTTTGTTTTAAGATCCTTTTTATAGTGTTTTGGAATTAATTTAATACCTATAATAATATCATAGTGAAATATAATCACTCGAAAGTTATAGTTACATTCTTTAATCATTTTTCTGTAAAAAATATTCTTTTATAAGATGAAATTTTAATGCTTGAATCAAATTATAAAAAATTTCATAATCAAAAAATGGTTAACTATCTTTTTATCCTATCTTGAAACATTAACCAAAACAAAATATGTTCGGATAATATAAAATAACTCCCCAAATATAAAATACTTTAAAAGAAGAATGAATGCATGTAATCTCAAAAATTCAACAACAATACCCATTGTTCAATATAGAACAATCAAATGTCCTTAATATTCCTCAAAACTTTTATAGACTGTTGAATCCACAAAATGACTTGATCAAAAAATATTCCAAGAGAAATTTCAACATTTGTCTCAAAATAACATCAATCACTTTTAATGTATCATACCAAAAAAGTAACTTTCTAAATCACAAAATCTCCAAGATATGATAATTATTTCCACAAAAAATAAGAATCACCATACTTACACAAATAATTCATAGATTCTTCCAAATTATAATTCAATATTTACCCGAAAATTAAATTCCCACTTTATTATATTTACCTTATTCATATAAAGTTCCAAAAATAGTGAACATCTTCCAAAATAACATTTATCACTTCATACCCTAATCATTTTCCAATACCAACGATATCCATTTGATAAAAAATACGATACTAAAATCAACTTATTAAATATATTGCAACTATTTTAACTAAAAAGAAAAATACACACTAACAAGGGACTTCATGTAGTCCAGTGGTAAGTGATGAACCATTGCCACCCTTCAGTTGTGGGTTCTATTCTTGTATCCTTGTCGGACCTGATGTCTTTTAACCCATATTGTGGGTTTAATATTTTCTAAAATTATAATATTTAATGAAAATCAACAATATGATAATGTCCTAGTAAATAACCATAACATGTTTTAACCTTAATGGTTAACTCATACCTTTCATTTTTCATCCCAAAATGTAACAGATCATAATTACCTAAAAAATAAATGTCCCAAAAAATACTAGTTATCCTTTTAAAAATTCTTAACATAAAACCTAAAAAAGGATTGTAAGACATTAAAATTATGTTAAACTATAAAATTGTAAACTCATGATGATATCCATAACTCTTATGAAAACATCATAATCTCCAAAGATGTCTAAAACATCATTTGATACCAACTATAATGACCTATACTTAAAGATAAATTATTCTTGTAATTTTTAACGAGAGTTCACATTTGAGGATATTTTCAGTTCATTGTTTTAGATAATTAGGAAAACTCTTACAATGTAGACCCACACACTACATGCGGACATATATACTTAGTATAAGTTTTTCTCACCTAAGGAAACCCTTTTAATATAAAACAAGACTCTTTTTCAAGATACATATTTGATACATTCATCACAGAATCCTACTTATACATAACAATCATAAGACCTATGAAAAAAATGTTAAAACATGGGATTAGTACCAAAATCTTTGTAAGGGGTATAAAAGAAGAAAAGAAACCATTAGCCCATGAATATTTTACACTCATGAAAACATTTTCCCAAAATCATATCTTTCATCCATAAACCATAAAATCGAAATCATAAATCATGAAATTATAAGATTCCTAAAAAACAACATATAAATAAGAAATCAAAAAAGATAACTTATTTCATCTATAACATTATTAAATTTCATCTTTCACAGCTATGTAGGGAGTATCCTTCTTGGATACATTTAGAATACCCTTCATGTTATATTCCCTAAACCTCTTAATAGAAACCCAACTAGTTAACTCCATATCATTATCCAATAAAGTGGATTGATATCCTAGGCTCAACCATCCCTGGTTTATCATGGAACCACCTGTATACTTAAACAATGTCCATGAACCATAACATAATCATTACACATAAATAAAGCATAAAGGAAAAAAATAACATTTCCACTTAGAAATCACAAGATATTATTTCAAGAAATAGATATAATAAATCCATTCACAATAAAAAATTCTATTCCAAAATTAATGAAATGTATATATAGTATTTATTTATCTTTTAAAAACTTTACATCTTATAGATGAATCTAAATATAAAAAATGGTCATGGAAGTGGAAGAGTCGGTGTCACCATATACATTAAAAAACATTACCTTTCTCATTTTGTAAATTTTTTTTTTAAAGATTCCATTAGAATTCCTTTGAATGAAATTAAAAGTCAAAGGTGTTGATTATACACTATATAAATTAAGGCGGTGTATAACATGAAATTAGGCGTCAATTAAAGGAGACTGAGACGAATTCCCTTACAAGGATCCATTTTTTAATTCATATGATATAAATTCCAAAGCTCATATTTTAAAACATTCATTTCCATATAAAAAAATTAATAGAAACCATTTTTAAAACATGTACATAAAATAAAATGCTTTATAAGAGTAAATCATCAAAAAAATAAAACACTTTTTTTAGTGAAATGGTTCCTTAAATTGATTCTGACTCTTAACAAATATTATTGATATTCCTGAATAATACACATAGGTTGATTATATAATTGATTTATAACCTGTTTAAGGTTTATAATTCATTTTATATGACTTATTATCAGTATATATTAATTACATAATTATTTAATCTCATGTTAGGCATGTTCACGTTATTTGGAACTTGATTCCTAGATGACATTGATATGAGGTCTACAGAAAAATTGGTCATAAATATATCATATATAGAATAACATTCATGACCTAATAATAAATTTTATACATTAACTATTCATTAAAATCAAACCATTATTTATGGTTATGAAAAATGAACTACCTTACAATCATGGAGACAATAATCCATATGTACGCATGAGTAATGAACTCATTTTTTCATGGTCATTTTGGAAAGAAGGTAAGGATTATTTCATCATCAAATAATTAAAATAATATTATTAATATCATATTAATAATTCATATATACTTATATATATTTTCCACATTATGTGACTATTAAAAATGAATAGTAATGCTTTGGGGAGGAGGTAGTTCGCACAAACACACGAACGAAATTATTATATTTATGTGCACAAAAAGTAAGAACATAATTGATATATTATTCTCTTATAATGATAAATACTTCATGAATATCATATATAGACATTAATTCATGCATTATAACCAGTCTTGAGGAACCTTAATGGAAAAGAAATTATATTGGTATGTCGAGGTGTTAATTCACACATTCTCCAAGACAATTAATTTATTTCCCATGTGATGGAATTAGAGATAGATTTAGAAGATTCTAATTACATAATAAAATATCAGTATATTTAGGATATTGGAGTTACTATTTCATCATGAAAAAATAATATTTTATGTAGGTGGAAGAAGAAATAAAATAGAAACACATAAAAAATTACCTTTCCTTTAGATGATCACTTTTTTGTAACACCATAACTCCGATAAGGATGATATTATGTATAATATAAGGCCTCTATAACATGGTTCGATAAACTAGGAAGTGGTTTTGGTAGATCTTGGATGATCCAAATGTAATTTGAAGTGTAATAAATACAGATCAATGGGTACCCTTTTATTAGAGAGGGGAGGGGTGCCCTTGGAATTATTTAAAAAAATAAATTAATATAAATTCATTATCTATTATAAATGGATCCAAAAAAATTTACAATATAGGATGTTTTTTGTTTGAAATAAATAATATATTTAAAATTATAAAATATTGAATATTTTTTAATCCGTTTCATTTTTTAACATGTTTAACTCTTATAGTTTGATTAAATAATTTAAAATTTGAGAGTTAAAATATTTACCATAACATGAAAAAGGCCCAATTAATATTTTTTCGATGAAATATGTAGACATATAAAAACTATCTATCCGAATGATGGAATTTTATTAAAATTATATCATTCAATAAAATATTTTATATTTTAAAATACCGATATTGTTAATTTTCACCTTATTCATTAGTCCACTTTCTAAAAAATTAATAGCATAAATATAAGATCAAAAAACACCTAAAAATATTTAAAAATTGTTAAATTCTCCCGAAAATTACCTGGTGAAATAAATTAGGACACATTATATTTATTTTAATATTTATAATATCATTTATTTGGATCATTCATTAATTAATAAATTACTACATCATAATTGTGTCCCCAATTTATTTAATATTTTATTCCCTAATGATTATAAATAAATTACCATGGTTTAGGTAATCCTTTTATATTTATAAGTACAATTTATATAAGAATATATCACTTATATAACCCCGTATTAATTGGGTTATGGTTATGAGAGGCGTGATTATGACATCTTTCTATTTACATTAAATTATATCTTCTAAGTGTCATAATCACACCCAAGTCGCATAAAATAAAATAAAAGCATTAGGCCTAAGGATCTTATTGGTTGAATATAACTCATGAAATATGATTAATATATGTTTTAGGGTAGTTTATATTATTCATATCATTATTTTAACCTTTGATTACCCTATTTACACTTTACCATGGTAATAAAAATAATTACTGATATTACTATTCATAATGTCGAAAAAAAATGTTCCTTTTAAAAAAAATATTAAATTTATGATTATAAATATTGAATAAATTTTTACAAATTAAAAACAAATAATTTCCATGGATTAATTAAAAATTAATCTCATTGATAGAATGAGAAAAAAAAATTATTGTAAAACGTTCAAAATTTCACATAGTTTGTATATTCAATTTAGATATAAAATTGACTCCAATAACCTAAATTGTATTAAAAGATAAAAACATAATATAAATATACTTTAAAAAAAGTTAAAAGTTTAATATAACAGTACAAAATAACTACATGAAAATTCAGTTTTGAATAAAAACACAGTATATTACACCATTCCTTAAAATATGAATTTTATGAAAAATATACAAAAAATTAAAAAAAGTAAATTTGGATGTCCATTTTACAAATAATAATTTTATTTTTTAAAATAGAAATTATAATATTGTGAATTTGTTTTGAAAATATGTTCACAATAAAATGTTGGTAATATGCATTTTTTTAAAAGGATTTATTTTATTGTTAAAATCATATTTGTTCTTATATTAAGACTCTAAAATATATAAGATGAATTTTAAAAATTATATGGGATTTATATTTCATTAATATTATCCAAAAAAGTGGAATATTATTTTTTTATAAACATAATTATTTTAATTTAAATTGTTTTTTTCTTAAAAACACATCCTTCACATTCAATTTGGATTTATCCAAATTTATGATTATTTTGGTAACTAATGAATCATCATAAAAACATGTTTAAAAATATTTTCATAATTCCGTTAATATTTTTAATTCCGTCCATTCTAACAGCTATGTGACAACCATCATATAGTAATAAGTTTTCATTTAAGCTAAATGTGGCTTATCAAGCATGTTATCAAACATGGTGTTTCGTTTTAAAAAAATGGGATGTTACAAAATGAATATTATATATTATAAAATACCTTTATTATATACCCCATCTTTATAAAGATAATGAAACTTTTTTTAAAATTAATTAAAAGGGATATTAAGATCATATGAGATAAAAAAATTTAGTTTCCACTTGGGATGACGGAACACTAGTGGGATGTGAAAACATGGATATGGAAGAAAAGGCCATTAAAAGATATGAGAATTATTCGTAACAAAAATAAATTTTCAAGAAACAATAAATTCCTCAAGGAAGAAGTATGAAGTTTGAAACATTAAATCCATGTATAATAATTTCAAAATAGAAAATAACATCAAATTATGATTCAATCAGTTCATTTTGAATGATTATAGTCTATGAAATGTGATTATGACCAATGGAAAAATTTGATCTAGGAAAACCCCTTACTTTAATTCCTTACATTAATAGAATCTATTTATTCTTATATATAATCAGAATAACTAACTAAATAGATTATTTAAGAAACTTTTTTATATATATAAACTTTTATAAAAACAATTTTTAAAAAAAATTATAAATATATTATTTAGGTATCTTTTTTCATCATCAGATGTTGTCACCTTCAATTGTTTGTTTAATAAAAGAATCCTTGGGGAAGTTTCAATTATTGTTTACTTATTCAATTTTATATATTTTAATATCATTATAGGTAATAAAATATAATTTCCATTATTTTTTCAAAATTTATAATTTCATAATAAAATATTATTAGGGATAGTTTTTTGTAAACAAAATTGGTGACAAGCATGTTTTAATGAATTTTTACCTAATAAATTGTGGTATAGTAACTAATGAGTTTAATATTAATGTTTACATATAGTACCAAATGAAAATATTATTTAAATATTTATTTATTATATTATTATTAATTATGTTTTCATAGTCATCCATGATAATATGTTGTAGCATTATTCAAGAAGGTGGATAGAAAGATCCAAACCATGATGTACCATAATTAATGGATGGTTATGAAAAGATTTAGTTGTAATATTTTTATTGCAAAGGTTTAATGATAATTTTTTATGTTTTATTAATGTGAAATATTATAATTTATGATAATTAAAATTATATTTAATGTACATGAAACTATTATATAGTTTGAAAAAAAAATCATTCTTCATACTCCCATTTTATAAGATTGAGTGTACAATTATCATTGGTTTCACATATAATTAGCAGGACGTAAATGTTTTTCACCATAATACTAATTATTTCATAAAAATATTATTTTTCCATTAAAACCATTCACATGAAAATCCATTAATTAAGGTATTTAAAAATATAAAACATTGTTACATGGAGGTAGAAAGCCCAAAGAATGCATGGATAATGATTTCATTTATCATAAAATAGGACAGATTTATAATATATTTTATCATTATAGAATATATAACATTTTAAAATAGATCATATATATTTATTAAATTCTATATTAGAACCATACATATATGTTGGTAAAGGAAAATGAAACAAGACTTGTATGGCGGTTGTAGTCTGCACACATGCACAAATGTAGTTTTTATATTCCATGAGGTAAAATTTGATTGTTTTTTAATCATTTTTACTTATAATAATATAATTAATTAAAATATCTGTTATATTGGAATGGTATAATTTTATTTGGGATAGTAAAATGGAAAATAAAACATGTTTTAAAAAATTTGTATTCATGTGGATGACTAGGGCTTTCCCTTGGAGGACTCTTTAGAAATATTCGGAATAAAATAAATTATTATGAAAAGAAGATAAATTAACTGAAATAGGATTATATGGGAAATAAA
Organism: Viscum album; assembly: GCA_963277665.1. Lineage (NCBI taxonomy): Eukaryota > Viridiplantae > Streptophyta > Magnoliopsida > Santalales > Viscaceae > Viscum > Viscum album. The sequence goes on along the minus strand of OY728152.1, from coordinate 1,473,504,122 downwards.
ATGGCCATGTTTCAAGAGGTAAACTAAATTTATAGTGGGTTTTAAGGGTTACTAACATGCCCCTTTTATAAGTTGTGAAAATGTATTTTTTGAAAATAGTTCATGTTAATGTAATGAGAGCACAAGTTTCATAGGTCCAGGAGACTCAAAATTGGAAAATATGGATTTTAGATAATTTTTAGTCGATCCAAACCGATAAAACTAAATTATAAAAATGTTTTTAAAAAGTCACCCCTTTGGCCCCTTTATTTAACCCTTTTCCCCTTTTGGCTTTTACCGTGATAGCTAGTCTTTACCTATGTAGTATATTTATAACCCCTAAAAATAAATTTTACATTATTAAATACTATATAAATTATACTTAAAAATAATTAATCCATTTTATTATATTCCCTTTTTAAAATTGATGTAAATTTATGTTTAATTTAAAATTTTATAAAATTTAATGAAAAATTTTGAAAAACAAATTACTGATGTTCTAAATTTGTAATATAGGTTTGAAAATTAAACATGCTATTTTAAAATATATAATTCTACATAGAAAATGAATTTTGTTCAGAATATGGTTTCATATGTTTTAAGTTATGTTTATATCCTATTGATTTAATAAAATACATTGTCTTTTTAAAAAATTTATTTTGGCACTATTCACGCATAAATAAATTTTTTAGAAAATCCCAAAAAATCATTGGTGGATATTTTTAGTTTATGGAATTTTAAAATTTTAAAAATTTTAAAAACATTTATGTTTTAGATTTTATTGGAATTAATTTAAATATCAAGACACATGAAGGTAGAAATTATTTTTTTAGCCAAAGAAATTACTCTTCTATTAATGTCCATTTTTACATACTTTTAAAAAGGTTTTTATTTAAATGAATTGTTACTAATTTAATGGATATAATATAATTTCCCAATTTAATAATTTTATATTATTAAATTAATTCAGTTTTCATTTTAGATTTATGTTTTTTTAAGACATGATAATAAGCGTGATATTTATTTAACAAAATAATATTCACTAAAATCACGAGTCTTTACAATAAGGGTATGAGAACATGATCATAAATTATGAAAATATACCTAATAAGAATTAGAAAATAAATCATGAGTCATGTAATAGGGATTATTCATTACAAAATACACTAGTAATAAGAGTATTTAATTATTAATAGTCATTCATTGTCCATGAGACCATATTATAAGAATAAGACATAAGATTGAGGAATAAATGTATGAAATGAAATAATATTTCAAACCTAACCAACAAGAAATTCAGGACATAGTATGCTTGGTATTACCACTTGTGTACCTCATGAGCTTGGGATAATTGAATGGGTAACCTCTTTGCCTTGGGAAAAACACCAATGTACACTTTGAGATGATTTGATACAAAGAATTGCACTATGAATTGGAGGGATATAAGATATTGAACTGTCACTTAAAATATAAAACTATACAAATACATTCCATTATATCACAAAATTAATCACCATTTTACTATCTCAAAATTAACCCATGGGAATGACATAGGTTTCCTGAAAAAAAAATACTTAAAACAAAATCATAGTAAAGAATACAGATAAATAAAGTGGATGGTTATATAATTTCAAATACTCAAAGAATCATGAAAATCATTACGGGATATTGACATGGATGAAAAATTCAATTATTATGGAATAATAAATATGCTTTGAAAACAAGTGAAAACATCCTTTTTATATGGTAACTTTTTTAAAACTAAGAGATAATAAAAAACTAGTAATAGGATTTTCATTTTGTAACCATGTGATACATTAATGGAATCCTCATTATTATGAAATTACATAAAAGTTGTAAAATGTTTTCAGGTCAGATATGTCATTAAAAAACAATCTTTTCACACATTTTTAAACAAATTTAAAAATAACGAATTCAAAAAATAATTACTAGATGATTTTACGAATTATGTAATTATATTAAAATATAATATAAAAATAACTTTAAAAATAATGTTAAAATAGATAATAACATTCATAATATAGTTTTTTGTACATGGATATTGATGAAAAATATTCATGATAATGTTGGTGAAAAGGTAAAATTTTCATCAAAAAATTCATTTGGTATTATTCAGTTACAAGGAAAGTAAAATGGAAAAATAATTCAAAAACAATCAACGTGGAATGTCTCTTCAGAGGAATCCAATAAAATTCGAATGATACCGAGAACATTATCCTGGCCCCTGTGCAAGGATGATACACAAAAATCAAGAAATGGTCCAAATTTTGTAGTTGGGGTTTGGCTTAGTGGTAAGAACCCCATAATTCTACATGAAAAATGGGGGTTCAAAACCCATGGGGCGCCGGTTACTGTAGAAGCGTTGTAGTGATACTGTAGCTGCCGAGATAATGTTGCAATAGCAGAACTGTAGCAGTGGCAGGGGATCTTTAGCGGTCATAGGTATTGTGCGATACTCTAGCAGCGCGAGTACTGTAGAAGTACTATTCACAGAATGGGTATTGGGCCTCATATTTGGGCCTACGGGCTATGTAATGGGCTAAATGCCCACTGGGCCTACGGGCTATGTATTGGGACTCCCTCTACCCAGTTAAAGATGCCTTTCCTTTGCTTTAATAATAAAAATTAGGCTTCGGCCCCAACCGTTTAAAAAAATCAATGTGGAAGAAAATATATGTGTTTTAAAATATAAATAACACAAGAGTTCCTAAAATGTAAATTGAAACATAATCAATCTTGGAAAAAACTGTGATTATAACATAAAACAATACAACTTCAAAATTAATGTAATAAAAATAATTAGATATAATTGTGAATACCCAAACTTTTTATGAAAATTATCATAATATAAATTAATTGTGAATATATGCATTATAAAAAAAGTAATAAGGTGGTAAATATAGAATATATCTCATATAAGGGAAATATATATGACTAAACCCTTAACTCATGTCCATAATTTGCACGCACTCCAACGTTATATAGAAAAAATTAAATATTTTAATAATTATATACTATATACAAATTAATAATCATATTACTATATAACATTCCCTTATAATTTCCAATTACCCAATTATAAACTATTCTCCATTAAAATAAATATTTGGGTGTTAACTATTCTACTTTCCATTATTGTTTCATTTGGGTAATTCCAATACATTCACCTTTGTAATGATTTCATCGTCTACATAATATTAATAATTTAAATAATATTTTATTTATACTTTAAATACACTTTTATAATGATCCATATGACTAGATGAAGATAAATGAATTACATCACATTATGGAGGTGGTAGTTCTCACATTCGCATGAGTGATATTTTAATTTTTCAATTGATGGAAATAAAGCATGATTTAAAAATATAATTAAAATCAAAAAATATGTCATAAATTTCATATATATATATATTAAATTCATCTATATAACCATCCTTGAGAGGCAGTAATGAAAATTTTAATTTATTGATCCATGGAGGCGGTAGTCTGCACATAAAAAAGAGAGATTCTCTCCTTTTACATTGGATGGATGGGAATTAGATTATGATTATTCCATAAAAATAATAAAATTTTAGTATATTAAATATATTGATTTCATATTATTAGTATGGTTATATTTTATTCAGAGGAGGTTGAACAAAATAAACATAAAATGATTGGTTATTCCAATTACCTCTTCCTATGGTATCACCCTATGGCTTACACCATAAGCCATTAAATGTTATTATTATAATGATATGAAAACATATTATACATAATTATGATAGTTAGAAACTGATTTGGGTATATATTGGTTGATATACGGTGCTAAAATTGTATGGATAAGTGAAGAGAGGATATTCCCTTTCACAAGTGAGGGGAGTGGAACCCTTGAAAATATCCTCAACATTAAAATAATTTATCATAATTTTCAAGGTAATGTGGAAAATATATTTCCATTTATAGGATGATGTTATGTGATATATAAATACACTCAACCATTAAATCCAAAATATGTTGGTTTTGATACTTTAATCTTATCAATTATTTTATCCTCTTTTAATCGTTTAACATTTTCCATGTCGACTTAACCTTTTACCATTATAAATTATTATTATGATCAAAAATCAAATTTAACAGACAATATAATTTCATAATTATTTTTAAAATTATAGGATCGATTTTTTCGATCCAATTTCAAATGGTGGAAATAATCAATTCTAATATCCACAAAAAATAATGTAGATACAAATTTTTTTATAAAATATATTTAATAATAAAAATTAATTTATTCCAACTTAATTAATTGTGAAAATAATTATATGAATTTTAATTTTATATATTTATCATATTATCTAAAAATTTAATTAAATTAATTTAATGAAGATATGTTAATTAAATATATTGACATAAAATACATTGTGCATATAAAAATAGTTTTATGAAGAATATCACATGTTACTTTCAAATGATTTTATCTTCTTTTGTAACTAATTAAAAACTAATTTATTAATTATCATTATGTTTTCAAAATGTAAAAAAATCATCATTTCAAAACACTAAATGAGATGAAATAAATTTTAAATTAACTATATATAATAAAAAATCATTAAAGAAAACATTTTTGTTTAAATAATAATTAGTATACTAGTATAACTTATTAGAACATAAATATTTCATGTATATACTTAATTGGTTTTATTTATTATTAATTAAATTTTTAGGTAAATATTATTGATATCATTCCTCAGAAGAATTAAATTTAAACAGAAATGCATAATTCCCAAAAATTGTTCAAAGTAGTTTCTCAAGAATTAATGGTATTTCCTTAATTTAAGTAAATAATTTTAAATGTTTATTTGTTTTATCAATTTATTTTACTTAATAATTTCTTTTATTTTCTATTTTTATAAATCATTATTCACTTAGGTTGAGTGTTACACGCATCAAAATCTATCAAACACATAAAATTTATTAAATAGAAATATATTCTAAAATCCATGGGTGTTACATTATACCCCCTTATATGAATTTATCACTAGAAAACTACATTAAATTGATAAAAAATGTGTATAATATTGGATTCGGTTCCATATAACCAACTTCCTTTCACTTTATTGTTACCATCATTCATTGTTTTGAATATTAATAAATTTCTGATTGCATCACTATTATTCTTCCTCATAGCATTGTATATATTAATATCCTAATGGTAAACATCATACTGAAAAGTCATAGTTGTTCCCCACTATAACAACCTGAATATTTAGTTCAAAAAGAATAATAATCTTGATATCAATCGTAAAACTCAACATTGATCATTAAGAAAAATGATATTTGTTACAAAAAATATTATCTTTTAACTACGACTCTTACAAAATAGACATTGAATTAGAGGGTATGTATACTAGGAAACACTTTATCATATATATATATATATCGTCCGTACACATTAGAAAGTAATTTTTTAATTTTTATCAAATATAAATGTTCTAGTTCATTTAGTTCATGCTTCAAAAATTCATTTTCAACCAAAGTGATTTTTATTATATTTTCTACATGAAAACATTCATTACTATTTAATTTTTTTTGGAAAATTATTTTCAAAAATTATTTTTTTTAAAATCATCATATCAAAATCCACTTATGTTAAAATATATTTCTTCTTCTAAAATGATTGATTTTTTCTTTAATAGTTAAAAAATAATAATATTTAAAATCTTTTCATTTCATTTCTTTAAATAATGTCACATATAATTATCATTATATTTTAGATTTGATCATAAAATTATATAGGATACATTTTAATTATAATAATATAATTACTATCATTAATCTCATCATTTTAAATGATTTAGATATATGTTAATTTGTACGCATAAAAAATAATTTTCTTGAAAAACATTATTCATTATAGTTTTGAGATTTTTTAAATTTAATTTTTGATATTTATTATAATCTAATTTCATAAAAAAAATACATATTTGGAATAAGGAGGTAAAAATTTATTAATTCAGTATCTTTTATTTTTACACATTACAAATAGTTTCCATAGTAAAATTTATCACCTCGGTAAAGGGTATATCAGGTAATTGAGGTTTAATATATTGTGATAAGGTGTTAAAATCAATCCAAAACCTGATATTATTTCATTTTAATAGGATATTTATATAATATCCATCCTAAAATTGAATATGTGGAGTTTTTGTTCCATTTTCCATTGATAAGGACAATTATATTTTATTAGGTACATAAAATTAAAAAATGTCAGTCCATTGACATTAATGTATCAAAAATATTTATGTAATGATAAAAAGTGGTTATCTTTATATATTAATTAATATTTACAAACATATATATATATTTATTATCATGGTTTTTATATTATAATTTTAGTAGTTGAAAAATCACCTTGAATGCCTTACCAATACAGCCACAATATTTATTCAATTGATAAACAAATTAAATTATTTATTTCAAAAATATTTAAAATAATACAATATGGGTTAATTATTATTTTCAATTAATATATATAAAATATTAATAATATTTTTAAATTTTATATTTTAATTCTATACTGTTGTTAATGTCTTTAAAGTCAAATTAATTGAATAACTTGAAACGACTTTAATGATATTTTATGAAATTAATATTTTTTTTAATAGTAAAATGTAGATAATATAGTCTAAAATTTCATCCCATTTCAATTTAACTTCCAATTTTCAACATAGAAGTCAAATTATAACCCATTAATGTTGAAATAGTTGTTAAAGCGGTTAAGGTTACTAATGGTTAACAAATGGTTTGATTATAAATATAAGGTTTGAAATGATATCTAAAACAATATAAAATTGAATATATGATTAATTTATTCCAATTTACTACATATATTCAAATCCATTACATTTTTGAAACATTTTAAATGAGTTAGACAGATATTACAATATAATATTTTATGAAATTCCAAAAGTTACCCTCCCCTAAATTATAAATGGTTTCATCTTCCATATTTTATTTACAGAACATTGAGTCATATATCTGTTCCTAAACATACCAATTTATCTAATAATAATCATTCAAAATTTTTTATATGTTTTCTCTTCGCAAAAACAAACCCTAGTTCCAAAATATGACATCTAAAATAAGTTAACTAAAGAAGTGTAATCATCTTTACAGACTCGTTCAAATTTCATTCTTCTTATATGTAATATAAATAAATTATTCCCATAGTAAATTTATAAATATATTACATTAAATATAAATATATTATTTTATTTTTATGGGACATCCACTTTCTATCTCATTTCCTTCCTTCCAAAAGTGAATACAACACTCATGTGTACATAGGGCTTACCAATTCTGCACGGTGATGTTAGTCATTTTAAATAAAAAGAATCGGAAGGAATAAATATGGAAATAATTAAAAATATTATATTTATAAAATAATAATTATTATCTAATTAGTTTATCATTTATACCTTATAAACTTCTAATACGTTGGAAAACGATAACATCACCTCTGTGTACATGTGGACTACCACCTCAATGAAACGATGTGATTTGATTTCTATTTACACATTACATAAAAAATTAAAAGGATATATTTAATGAATATATATGATATTTATATTACATAATAATTATTCTATAGTGTTGAATTATTTTTTCCCTTTTTTTCAATCCATTCATCAAAAAGTGAAATCAGTGTCTATGTGTACATAGAACCTATGGTCTCTAGGAACAGTGTAATTCATTTATCAATATCTACCAATTATGAATGAATAAATATATATATATATATATACGTAATATATTTTTTATTTATATAATTATATTACATTATAAATATTATATAACTGTATTCAATGTTTAAGGAACAAAACTACTGATCCCAAATTCTCTTGAAAAATGATGTAATTAACACCCAAATCAATGATAAAAATAATATATTATTAAGAGATGTGTGATTATATGTTATAAATGGATATTATATGATATATTATATATCAATAATTTTCAATAATGTAATATTTCTAAGTAAAACTTTATTATATATGATTTTAAAATCACAATGAGAAAATTCTAACATGAGGTATGAGATTTCAAATTAATTTATATTTATTAAGGAATGTTTTAATGTAATGAACCTGATATGTTATATATTGTTTATATACAACACATTGTAAATTTAATATAATTAAAAAATTATAATTCAGGGTATTTAATGTTACAATTAAAATTAATTCATTAAAAGTAATTTTACATGAAAATTTCCATGTGGTAATTGATTTTTTAACTCAATTTATAGTCATTGGGATATAATTTTACATCATTGACTATGTTATTCCATTATTATGTGTCAAATGACCTATAATTTATTTTATTTTATTACCACTATTGTATGGATTTACACTTTTCAAACAAAATCAATTCATTAATTAATTTCCACTTCAATGATATGATCTATGTAAGGGATTTCGTCTTAATTTCCACTCCATTAAGTCATATTTTGTATTATACACCTATTTAATTTTATATATTGTATATAATATCTGTTTTATATAATTATGATGAGTATATATTTATTCATTAAGATTATGGTTTCCATTCAATTTTAATCATTCAAGGTTTTGTAGTTTAAATGTTACCAATGATGTTTGTAATTATTTTTTGCAATCTCATTTTTTAAATTTCCCATATTTTTATTGAAGAAATATAATAATATATCACTCATAAACTACATATATTTCCTTATCATATTTATATTTTTGGATACTCCTTATTTTTATATAACTATTCCTCTCATTATCACATGAATCGAGAATTTTTTTTATAAAAGTAAAACAATTCGTATTTCTCTTTTTGACCGGTTTTGTTTTTCTTCTATGTCCATATTTTTTAATTTTGTTTTGAAAAAGGAATTTTAATTCACTAAAATGATATATTTTGAAAAACATATATTTTACTTGAATTTTTAAAAGGTTATAACGGAATAATTTTAATTATTAGATGAATGAACATTTTAAACATTCTTTATAAAAATTAAATGGTAATGTTTTCTTTTTAATGTATACATAATTGATAGACTCTAACTCCGCAATAACCATTTTATGATATTTATACTATACTTCATGTTTTGAAAAAATTTATAAATAAATATCTTTTTTTATAATTTTTTTGAATGTATATCTTCAATTTTATTTTATTCTCAGACATATATGAATTTATAAGAACGAATTATTATAATGAATTGATCTCTTATTATTTTTTGGATTAGTAAATTTCTCTTGAAAAAGTCAGTTTATTATTATAATAATAAATTGAAAATTTCATTCCTCTTAAATATACATTTTCTTTGTGTAATGTATGCGCTTATTAGAAAAACCGTATAAAATTTCAACATAAAATGTTTTAATCTAAATTTTATTTGATTGATTAGGGAGATATTGATATTAAATATCCTCTAATAAATAAAAATATTTACTGATAATGTATAAAATTTATGAATTAAATTGATCGTCAAATAAATGAGGAGTGAATTGGACTTGTAGTGAAATGTGGGGCCTCAAAGTATATTTCCCCTCAATGCATCAACAAGTCTCAGGGGACAAACCAGATGGATAACATCGTATAAATGGGGTTTTGGTATATACCTACCCATCTATTAAATTTCCTTATCAAAATGATTTGATGATAAAGATATCATCATATATGATATCATGACAAACAATATTAATCATTTTATTCGTTGAGAATTTATTTATTATTATCCATGATTTTAATACATTGATATTATCTATGGATGAATTTAATGATCCAGTTTTTTATTTAATGACAGTATTTATCAATTACATAACTTTCCATATTTTTTGTGCCTTATTTACTCATTATATATTTTATTTTATCTAAATATTATTGTAATTATAAGCTCATACATTATTGTTGTTCATTTCCTGAATATATTAAGAAGGATATTTTGAATAATATGATGGATGTGAGATTGTTATTAATCTATTTAATTTATATTCTTAATTTAATATTGGAATAATTTATGAATCTAGTTCTTCAAAACTACTAAATAGATCAATACTTTGGGATGAGATCCCTTATATATTATTCTTTTATAATAATGTGACAACTGGCTCTAGGATAATATATTCAAGGTCTTTATAGTTTGTATTAGATGATGTTTAATAAAAACCTCGGGAAAAATATTTTGGAAAACATATATTAGAGAACATAACCCTATGAGTGATTTTTAGTATATTTATATTCATTGGATAATATCATAATGTTTTTTTAAGATAGTTATTTTTTTGGTCTTCATATCAACACATCCCTTTCAATATTCAATAAGTGGATGTGGTTTTTAAATATATTCATCTTGGTGTAATAACCATAAAACAAGTTGGTTGAATATATCATGGTCGTCATTCTGGTGCAAAGTGAGTGTTCCATTACTACTCACCTAGTTTGATACTCTTGGGGGATATGTTTGGGTTAATTAATATTTTTCTTATATAACATTATAGTGAATAATAGAATATAACATATGAAAACCTCTAATATTACTTATTGATATAGGAAAAAACTATATTATTAGGGATTGATAATTCTATGGTGTATTATAAGATTTAAGACATATATAATCCTTTTTAGGTTTTATATAATGGGATGATAAGAAGACAGAGGATATTTTTTGAAAACATTTTGAGAATAGAAACATTTGTATTAGAATATATTTTAGTGAGAATTTTTTTGAGGAATGACTACATCTTTATTGGAAATAATATTAAATATATTTATAGAAAATAGGGTTAATATAATCAATGTTATTAAGGTAATATTATTCAATTAATTTTCATTGATTTTGTGGAAACAATAAGCAGTGTAGAAAAACATACTCGTGAAAAACTGATTTGATGATTGATGTTATTCTTTAGGAATTTCATTATATTTTGGTGAAAATTATATGAATTATATTATTATAGTATTATAAAGATGAAATCCTACAATCCATGAGACATCTTGTCACATCTGATATGGTTGTGGGGCTTGAAACCAAAATAGAATGGAGATAATGTTACAATACCTACCACTTACCTATCGGGTGACTTGGTTAGTATGGAATTTTTTAAGAATATTTTATGGATAAATAATACATTCGTTTTTGGAATCATATTCTATGATAAAATATTTTTCAATTATCAGGATTTTAACAACATTGCTTATATTTTCAGTGGCGTTTAATTTGATTGAGGTGTATGTAACCTTTATGTTGAATATAAAATATTATTTGGAAAGAATGATATTATGTTTCTGAAGATGTAATATGAATGGTTTAAGATATTCTATGATGTTAAAACCTATTTTACATTTGAGGTATTAAATTAATTTTTGTTATAGGGTAATTTACATATTGAATGATCTATGTTAAACCATTGGTTTTATTAGTGAAATTTGAATATTAAAGTAATATTCATTCATATAAAGGATTAACATTTTCAATGATTATTGAAAATTTTTATAACCATAATGGTATTAATAAATATAGTGGGAATAAATTGATATTATTTTTTGGACAATGCGATCCATTTCAAGTTGTTTTTAGTACTTCAAGCATGAAAAATTCACCTAAAACACTCATTCGATCGAGAAAGTGATGAGATTTTAGTGAATAATGATTAAAGGATGAAATTATAGTTTTAATGTAAATATATTTATTTTTTAAAAGTAAATTTTAATAAACCATGGTAAAATGACCTCGAAATAAAAAAGAAACTATTTTACATTTAATTATGATGAGTTGGTGATCTTTTTTAAACCTCATTGATTTGTGGTTTTGTAACATTGTCATGACCATGTTCTCTATCACCTGCTATTAGTCTATATATTATAGTATTATCATCTAATTCCATATTCTAACTTCCCACCAATGTTCTCCTTATCTGGGAATATAGATATGTGGTATTTTTAGAAAAATGTCTGTTTTCTACCTTCCCTTTTCAAATGATTTTTTATTATCCCGCTGTATGAAGGGGTCATTCAAAAAAGGATGAAACATTAATTGAAAAGTAAAATATTTTTGGTCACATTTATTTAGGATCAGAGTAATGAAACATTGTTAATATTTAGTTTAATAAAAATAATTTTATTTTATAAATGTTGAGTTGTAAATGCCTCTTTATTAAATACTGAAAAAATAATGCAGAGGAAACAACATAAAAAACGAACAATGGTCCCTAACCCATTCTAGAGCAGGTACTCATACTATAATGAGGAAGTCGTCCACCCATACCATGAGTATGTATCCCCCTCCCAATCTTTTCTAGCATCTATGCACCATTTCCATCATTCCAAGACACCTACTCGACATCAATCGTCATGATTTTAGGCCCAGAGACTTCATTTATCATAGATTCATCATCATCACTGTTGTTGGTAGGGAGAATATCAAACGAGTTAGAGATACTAACAATACTTTTTACCTTTCCGGGTTGAGAGTGAGGACTACGGATTGGGAGAGGTCCTGCTCTTGTATTGGGTTTCTCTTTCCTCTTCATACCCTATCCAATAGAGTCTCGTGTAATATCTGTTTTCCTGTGGTCAGTAGAACTCTGCTTCAGTTCCGACTTTACATCAGCTTGAAATTGATTGGAATCCATTCCAGGAGGTTGAGGAAGCCTGCTGTGAACATCAGAGGGCCCATATCCATCTGTATCCAGTGTGCAGGGTGCCATCACAAACTTATATGGAGAGATGGGGGTCCTTTCAACCATAGCATTGGATTTTCCAGTCACATTTTGCACCTGTTCAGCCGTGATCTGTGCAATACTGGATTTTCTAGACTTTTCCAATGCATGTTCATCAATGTTCTTATTAAATAATCATTTTTAGTGATGTTATTTTATTCTTCAAAAATGCATTTTTATCAAAAGTGATTTTTTATTACATTTTGTGCGTCGAAATTATAATAAATTTATACCAATTTTAGAAATTTAATTTTAAAAAATGAACATAATTTTTCAAATAATCCTATAAAAATTAAATTAAATTGAAAATTTGGGATTTTTTTGAAATGATTTATTTTTCAGTGAATTTTGAAAATTACTGATTTTTCAAATATTGTTATTTAGTTTCATTAAATAATGTAATTTAAAAGTCCCATTATATTTTCTATTAATCCTAAATGTTAGATATAAAAAATTTTATTTATAATAATATCATTAATTTTAATAGCATTATAATTTTACATGAATTAGATATATGTTGATTTTTAGGCATAAAATACATTTTCTGAAAACAAATTTATCATTGCATTTTTTTGAATTCATTTTAAAATTAATTTCTTAAAATTATAGTAATAAAATTAGATAAAATTGATTTATATTTGAAATTTGGAGAACCAAATTTATATAATTTTCCCATTTACTTTTTAGAAATTTTGTATAATAAACATGTTTAAAATTATCCCCTTGATAAAGGGTAAATTTTGTAATTAAGGATTAATTTTTTTTTTACAATTTATTAAAACATAATCCAATACCCCTATTTATTTTATTGGATTAGTTTAATTATAAAATTTACCTTAAAATTCCAATGATTTTCATTTTATTTCCAATTAACGTTTATAATGAGAATTATTTGACATTAAGTTATGTAAATTCTGAAATGTCACTCTCTTGACATTAATGTCTCTAAAATATTTACATAATGGATAAAAAGAGTATATGTTCATATATAAATTAATATTTTAAATATCCATTAATTTTCATATGATGGAAATTTATTTTTAATTTTTATTTACTGAATAATTACCCAAAATAATTAGGCATTGTCGATATGATATTTATTTAATTAATATAACAAATAAATCATTTTAAAAATTTTAAAAATCTTAAACTTTTGGTGAATTTTTTTCTTCCAATATTTTTTTCAAAAATATATCTTATTATCAATATTTTAATGTTTTTCATTTTAATTCCATCATTTTCTTGTTTTATCTAATTTCCCCTCAAATTAGTAGTTTCAGAAATGACATTAATTATATTTTAAAAACCAATTATGAGATTATTTAAAAAACATAAAAATTATGAAATAGAAAATGTGGATAACATATGGTATAAACATTTTAACCCTTGGGAATATTTTATCCAATTATCACCATATTAGTAGAATTATAGCCCTTTAATATTGAAATAGTTTTTATCGTCGTTAAGGTTAAAAATGGTAATTGAAGGGGTTAATTTGAAATATAATGTTTAAATTTTCATAAAAACATTAAAAATTTTGATTGGATTATTATATAAACCCTATTTACACTTTATGATCTATTAAATTTCATTTTGGAACCATTTCACCAGATTTTGAAATATATTATATTATAATAGTTTATGAAATTCCAAAAGTTCTCCTAGCCTTGCATAAAAAAGGGAACCTCTTCCCTCTTTTATTTACACAAACTTGATAATTCTAAGTCTAAAAAAATCTATCAATTTATCTTATAAAAATAATTTTATAGGTTCTAGATGATTTTTATTCTAAAAAATCATCATTTGTTCCCTTAGGAGGAGATCTAAAGAAAGACCGTCAAATTAGAGGTAATTGCCTATACAGTCTCTTTCAAAAAAATCTTATTTAAATTTATAAAAATATATTGTTAAAATTATAATTTAATAAATAAATTTTCATTAATATAATGATATATTTTTATTTTTATTTTTATTTTTATTATTTTATTACCACATTTCCACTATTATTCTTCATAAAAAAGGCAAATAAAATTCATGCATACAAATGACATACCGCCTCCACGCAGCGATGGAATTCATTTTTCATTTAATCTCATATAAATGATGATATTGATATATTTAATGAATATTTATTATCTATATGATATAATAATTAATATATAAATGTTAATTATTATTGAAATTACATTCCTCCAATCCGTTAAGAAGTGAAAACATCTTTAAATCGATCATACAACATACAGTCCCATGAAAAGTGAAATTCATTTTTATCCCTCTAACAATTTTGAAGGAATATAAATATATATAATTAATATATATGATATTTATATCATAATTAAAAAACCATAAATAATGGAACCATAATAAATGTACAAATACTAGAACTACTGAACAAAAATTATAATGAAAAACAAAGAAGTTAACACACAAAATAATGATATTAATATCATATTTTCAACAGATAGGTGATAGTAATAAATAAATGTATCATATAGAGAATTATATATCAGTATAATTTTGTGGTATTTTGTTATAATAAATTTTAATTTATTAGACAGAAGATTAAAATTAGTTACAAGTAAAGTTGAACTTGATGTAAGATATTTTATCTCAATTTCCCTTTATTGGGGAATGTTTTAATGTTACAAACATAATTTCACTTATATGGTTCATATACTACCCATTTAACATTTTAAATAATTAATGATTGATAATTCATGTTATTTAATGTTAAGATTAAAATTACTACATTCATATGGATTTATCTTTAAAGTTACAAAGTAGCCAATGATTTGTTAACATAGTTTACATTTTTTTGTTATACCTATAATCCATAGACTATGTTATTCCATGAATATGTGTGAAATGAAATTTTATTGTATTTTTTTATTTTAAATTATTTTCCATGGATTTAAATTTTATTCACATAATTACTTAATTTAATATTTGTGAAATCAATTATATAATCGTTGTAAAGGATTTTATCTCAATTCAAACTACTTTGAGACACATTCGTTATTATTAACATATTTACATTTATGGGATGTATATTCTGACCCTTTGATTTATTTAAAATGAATATATATTTATTCATAATGATTAAAATTGAAATTCAAATTTACTCCATCATGGGGTTAAATCTTAAAAGATACCAAATATGTACAAATTTATTTTAACAATATCATTTTTGGGATTGAACTTATTTCTCTTGAAGTAACATTAAAATATATCATTAATAAAATTCAACTATTTCCTTATCCATTGTATATTAAAGTTAATTCTTTGTTTTTATTCAAATTATCCTCTATATAGAAATTTAATCATGAAAATAAATGTTTAAAATACAACACGATTTTATATCGGTTATATTTTTATTCGATGTACATATTTTTGAAAATTATTTTTTAAAGGTCAAATTTATATACTCAATTATTTATTAATAAAAATTGAATTCATCCATGAATTTCTACATTTCTATAGTGAAATATTTTTTAATGTTTTCTTAGATAGTCATTTTTTAATTTATTTATAAAAGGTAAAAAGGTATGTTTTCTTTTTTAATATATAAGGTGTTAATGGACTCTCCACCACCCTAAACATTTTAGTGTAGTTTGGATCTTATAAAAGTTTCTAATAGTTTTTAAAATAAATCATTTTAATTAAATTGTATTTTGATGTTTCTCTTCCATTTTATTTTATCCCATAAATTACTTTAATTTAATAAAAATAATACTTCTAATGATTTGATCTCTTATTAATTTATTGGTCATTATCTTTTTCTTAAAATATTCAATTTTTTATCATATTTCCTTGGTAATTAAATTTTTCATAAATATACATATTCATTTTGTCATGGATATTCTTTTCAATTAACCATATTCCATTTCTACATAGGGTGTTCTATTAATACAGTTGATTGATTGATTGATGAAATGTTGATATTTAGTACCCTTTACTCAATATATATATATATATATATATATATTGATTGGTAATATTGATTAAGAATTAAATTTATAATTTAATATTTGTGGAATTTATTGGACACACAATTATGGTTGGGGCCCCAAATCATATATCCCTTTCATGCATCAATATGTCTCATTAGGTAAACCAATTTTCTAGTCCTATTTAATATGGATTTTTGTATATACCATCCCATTGATTAAATTTCTTTTGAAAAAATATTTTATGGTAAAGATATCATGATGTGTGAGATCATGAATTCTATTATTAACCATTTCCTTCATTGATAGTTTAATTATTATTATCTAAGAGATTACTGCTTTTATATTATCCTTGGATTCATTTTGTGCCAATTTTAATGATTAAATTTCATGTGTTTTCTATTATTTACCTTATTATATTGATTATTTGTTATTTACATATGATTGATTCAGTTGTATGTAACCACCACCACATTTTTTTTGTAATTTTCAAATAAAATCACTTTGCGGGTAAGTGAGAACCTAACAGGGAGAAAAATAATCAAAACTGTGCGCCCAATGGAATCCACATTGAAGACACCAGTGAGGGAACGAAAAAAAAAGAGAAGCAGGACCACAAACCCAAGGGGATCATCCATTGCAAGAACCAGTCAGAAAAAACAAAAACAAACAAAAACAGGCTGCATAAAGAACAACCAAATCGGTCGTGGGCCGAAGGACATTGGGCTCCACATGTACTGTTGCTACCATGCACAATCACACAACACCCTCACTGCCCCATGGGACCATGCATCCCGTCAACACAACACCAGAGATGAAGCCGATGAGACTCGAAAACCATCGTGAAAGAGGCCAATGAACCGGAACAACAAGATCTGCAAAAAAATAAGCATAGAAAACACATAAAAACAAACATCACCAGATCCACAACCAACGAGGAGTCTTTTTCGGCACCGCGAACCCAAAAGAGAAAGATATGCCATCAGCACCGATATTTCCTGAGGATTCCACCAGTTACCTTTTAATTACTCTGGAGGAGACGATGACCCTACCAAACCCAAACCAGAATAAAAGGGGGCACCAAGGGAGAAGCGAGTGAGATCGTTGCGGGTTTTGAAGCAGAGACCTGCAAATCTAAATCGTCAGAGGAGGTTGAACGATGATCTTCGTCGACAAAGCTCCTTGTTTGCGAAACTGAAGATCGTCGACACACCATGCCATGCACAACCCAACCCCTGACCATGAAGATCCCATAACGAAGGAGAGAATGAAAAGGGAAGAAGGAGAAGAGCGACGGTAGGAAACCCTAGCCCGCTAAGGGAATCCCTAGTTTGTCAATAGCCCTTACGGGCCCATCCATGTATCAAATTGTGTTATTTATTTTATATTTCTAATGTAATATATTAATTATGTATGTATATAGATCTTCAACACTACTTAATTAATCAGTAATTTGGGATGAGATCCCTTTAACATTATGATAATGTAATAAAGTAACCACTGAGTTTATGATACTAGAGTTTCCGTCTTTACATCAACATTGATGAGAACCTATAAATTCTAAGAAATAATTGTTGAATATATTTTATATGGATATAAAATATAATTTAACATGACATAAATTATATATGCTATTAGTGGTGGAGATTCATAGGACTTTAAGACAATTTATCATGGTGCATGCCCTTAGAAATCATCAAATAAATAGATTATGAGAACAAAACATACTAGTAGAAAATCCACATTAATATATACTATTGGTTCTTTCTATCTACTATTTTATTTAATGATCCTTAGAATTTATTAATATTAGAGTTTTATATGATGACTCGTTAATTTTTATGTATTAACCAAAACTAAAATGTTGTATCTTAACAGGAAGTATGGTATGTTTGGAATGTCATGAGTGATACTACATTAATGAATAATGGGTGGAAGTATTTTCCCCATCCCAGTTTTTTGTAATATAATATCTCGCTCCCTTTGATATGGGAGGAACTACCAAATAAAGTCCATATCTAGTGAGTTCTATTTAGAATGTTCATTTCTAGAAATTAATAAAAAAAATATTGATAACATAGGTTGACGACTACTATGAGAAACACGCTTGATCAAAGATATTATTATAAAAGAATTATATTAAATAGTGATAATATATGTTATATAGTATTTTGTTTCTATATTAACTTCTTTCTCAATGGGTTTCCTGGAATGTTATTAGATTCTATCCTTGGACTTTAGGCAGTGTAGCCTAATGGAACTGAGAAAAGGGAATAAAGGGTCATATACTAAGTGTTTTCAGAACATAAGTTAACTTCTCTATTAATTTAACAACTGATATAAATATTGTTATGATAATTGGTTTAATAATATTTCAGGTTGTGTGGATCATAAATATTTGGACTATTTTTATTAGATAGAATATATATTTGAGTTGGATATAGAATAAATATATATTCAATAGCTAATTATTTTATTTCATTACATGAATATATAATTTTTATTTATTCAAAGTTATTTGGATCATGAATAAAAATTATTTATTTGGTAACAAGAAAATATAATAACTATTTATACATAGTTTTTTAATATAATATTATCTAATTTATTGGAATATAATATTCTGATATTAATTTAATTAATTAGTTATTATTTATGGAAGGGTAAATATTAAAAAAGGTGGAAGTGTTAAGTATAATGGTATGATAGAAAATGTTATATTAAATATCATTTTAATAAATATTAATTTATTTATTCAAAAAAAAATATTTATCTCATTTGCGAGTTTTTCTAATGTTAAGTAAGTAATAATTATTATATCATTATTTAGATATGGGGTTTATCAGGGGTTAAAAAAAATAAAGGGCCTTTTAGATTTTTATTTTTAACCCAATTAAAATTCAAAACCTTTTATTAGAATTTATAAAACCCTATCCACAATGTAATCCATGCGCACAATGATTTATAGAGATTATTCTCTCATTCCATATATATAACTTCATTTAAAACAATACGAAGAACAACGAAAAATTATCCTCCACCAATAGAATGATTACTTTCCCCCTCAAAGGATTCTATTGTTATAAAAAATTATTTTCATATGTTTTATGATCATCTGTGCTAGCACTTGTTGGATTATATGGTGATGATCAGAGGTTCAAGAAAACATGTATGTATCAGATATAAATGGAATATAATATTATTCCCCTAATAATATAATATTAAAAAAAAGATTACTTGATCTAATCGTCATCTGTGATGAAATAATTCAACAAAATGTAATTCATTATCAAAATAAATTAATTATAAATTATATGTAAAATATCATTTTTCATGGTTCATGTGATTTCATCAGTTAATAACCAGTTTAATTTCATTGTTCTAGACATTATTAATCATGTATATATTAGAATTATCATTTCCTACAACAAAGAACAAATATGTAAAATTATCCATAGGTGATTCCACTGCTCTTAGAACCTTTAAGTTGCATCATAGTTGTTGAATACTAATTTTTAATGATATATTCTTCATTGAGAAATTATAGACAATTATTATTAATTTTTCACTTCTAGTTTATTAGTTCTTTAATATAGAGCTTCATTAACACACACACACACACACACATATATATCTTAATATGATTTTTTCAGGTTTTATATTGTCTTAAATAGATGAAGGCCATATTCAGAGTGAAAAATGATTTCAGTAGGAGGTGCAGAGGATTTTTTCCAGTAGACTTGGATGCATGGTGTGTGACCAAAATGAACCTCTTTCTTTCAAGGTTCACTACACATGGACATATCATGGGATGCATGAAGCACCAGGGGATGGTCATTATGCATTGAATTTAATACATCCCACTTGATGACCTAGCCAAGCCAATGCACGTTCTTTTGTACAACATGATGTATAGATTTCCAAGACACTGGGTAATCTACATTCTATGGAAGAAACATTAATGGTAACCATGTGCTCAAATATTTTTTAAAAATCACTTGAGACTATAGAAAACTATTCATGGCATGGTCCACTACCTTCTAACGTGGTTTTCATCCGGATGCTTTGTGAACTCCTTCAGGTAGCTTGACTGGTTATCATCTCTAAAAACCTTATACTCTATCACATGACTTTTGAATAATTAATACTTGATAATAAATCCATTATAAAAATATAATTATTGAAAAATTATTACCATTTTTATTTTGTTATCAATATTCCATATTAACATTGAAATATATGCCCTATTTTTATTACTCCCTTTATCATTCATAAATCATATGTCCCCATTTAAAAATAAATTTTAAAGGGTTATATTTCAATCTTTTATAATCCAATACTTAATGAAAAATACTATTCATAATCTCTCTAAGTCTACTTGAGTCAAATATCATTATAGAGAACAATATGAAGATTTAATATCAACTATGTTGTCTATATTTTTTAGATTTATCCTTGTCTCCTTAAGAAATTCCAAAAGGTATAATCTCCCTTTGTCATTTACACCATATAAAAAATATATTAATTATAAAAACAATGAAAATATAGATATAGAATTATTTGTAATTTGGAGAGGGGTGATTCTAAAATTTATCAAGATGAAAAATGTAGGTAAAAATCAATGTTCAACTGAATTATATCAATTTTTGTGACCAATATTTTTTGTAAATATACATTCCACTTATTAATTTAAGACCACAATATATTGGTTAATCATTCCTTTATCAGCCATTTATTTAATTAAATGATACTATATTTGTGTGTTCCTTTTTTGGTAATGTTATATCATATTTTTTTCAGCTCTATCGTACATTGGATATCACAATAGGATACCATGGGTTCCCTCACCTCTTATCCAAGATCCTCTATTTATTTTTTTATCAAAGATAGTATTGTTCAATAGTTTTTAGATAAAATTTATTCTTCTATATATATAACGAGATAGGTTATTTTATTATTCTTATTGATCCACCCTATAAATACCCACATCAATACACGTTATGAATTTCCAATGAAATCTTAATTTCTGGACCAAATGAGGGATTTGTTTGGGCATGATTAAGATCAAGAATCTGACATTTAGGAATGACTTATATAATGTTTTTTGATATGGTTTGAGGCTTGGTTAATGACCTTGATGCCCAACTTTTCTATTTTAGGCTGAGTAATGGTATATCCTTTTTTCAAGGGAAGAACCTTATTTGGAATGTAATTTTCTAAATTTTTGGGACATTCCACTGATAAAGATGGGGACCTGAGATTGAAAAATGTTTTTGACCCATATATGGGGTACTCATTCATGTATGATCCTTATTGGGTCATCATTATGTAGAAGAAACTTATGGGGCCATCCCTACTTAGATGGCGCTTAAGGGTTCACTACATATATGTGATAACCCTTAAAAAATAATCTTGATATTTTTGACCCATATAGGGTCACCCGTGTGTAGATGATACTTATAGGGTCATCCTTATAGGGAGAAACCACATGGGGTTACCCGTACATTGGTGACCCTTACATGGAGAGCTTTAAATAAATAGGTTTTCATATTTTTCGAAAATATTTAACAAAGGATTTAAAAAGTTTATTTATGGGATTTTACAGTTTGTTATTCCCTTACAAAATGTGGTCTTGATCCGGAAGGGTGATCTCTCCACTCAATTCGATTCATTGGTACTTTATCCATGAATGTTATAGGAAACATGTTTCATTGATATGAAGGAAATCATATGGTAAATATAACCCCCCACATTAACTTTTACTCAATTTATTCTCCTATTCCTTATTGCTACATTATATTGACCGATGATAGGTTATGGTTGATGATTCCACAAGATCATGGTGGAATATATTGATATCGAAGAGGATTTTTAGCTAATATAGAAGAGATCCCAGGTGGATAATAACACAAGGTATTTGGTGAATTAAAACTGTTATGTCGCTATTGGGATTTTATTTGGGGTTTTGATGCATTGGGTGAAATGAATGATTTTACTAGAATGAAAAATTATGTATTTTTTTTTACTAAACATCTAAATCAATATCAATGATGGTGTACACACATTCGCTTAACTTTATAAGCTATATATCATTTTTAGTGAGTAATATCTTGATTTTGACCTATAAATTAAAATCACAATTAATTATATGATTTTTTTCTAAACATATAAATTAATTGAAATGGTTTATGATTAATTGATATGATCATTCATGACTGGATCTTTGTATGGATGTTTGATGATCATATGGTCTTGGAAAATATTAGTCATGAGTGGATGAGTTTACATTAAAAATAATAACTCCTTGAATTTATTATGTGGTCCCTTAGACTTTCATTATGGAAAATTCATTTTATTTATATGCTTGTAATATGGTCTTATAACACTATGAGTGATTGAACTTCAATTAATCCAATCATTTTAATTATTATTCATGTGGAAACAGTATGAAAATTAATTTCAATGAAGTGACCTTTAATTATAGATAATTCCTCGACTATCAATGGTAGAGAAAATGATTGTAGATATGTGTAATGAGATATATAAACCACATTATTCCTATAAATTATATGATATTGATGGATGTATTTGATCTTCGTATAAGTTTTGTAGAAACAACCTTATGAAATAGAGTGTTAGAATAAAATATTTTTCATGAGTAGTCTATATTGGAACTGTAAGATACCCTATATCCATGAGTTAATTGGTCAGAGAGTGGGGAAAGTGTTACTCCCCCACTGTTATATGATTAATCTTGTAGGTGTAAACTGGGTAGGTTTATGATAGTTTATGTTAGAGGACCAACCTAGAACATACCATGAATTTAGATGTGTATTATTTGATCACTTTTATTTGATGCAAGTTTTAGCTTCCTTATATGGCTTGTGAGGCCACGAAATGAACTTTGGGATGTTGAGGGATGAAATTACCTCCATGTGATGGATATGTCCAAAGATATGAGTATGAGATAGAGGAAATCAGGTGGGGTGTATGTGTTTTGATGTGTCCTAGGGGGCCTCATTGTGTTCCCCATTAACTTATTGACCCTTTTAAGGTGTAGTGAAGAGGTGATAAAATCATTTAATATAGATGGAACCTTAGAACTCTATGATTTATGAATATAGTATAGGTTGTTCACTTGAGATGAAAAAATAGGTGTTTCTTGAAGGACATAACATATGGCCCTCCCATGTGCTATTAGTTATATTGAAATGTTACTCGGTAGATATTATCCCCAAGATATATTATACAATATGCTTGAGAGGAATACACATCCCTCCAAACATAATGGTATAGGATTCTTAGTGATCCCTATTATCCATAATTTTACATGATGAAATAAGATGCATAGTTCTTTGTAGGATCTCATTTTTTACCTAATGATATGAGATTCCTATTGATGTCTACTATATAGAATTTTACCAAATAGTATGATATTCCTAGTGAATCCTAGGATCAAAATTCTACCTGATAATATGATATTCATAGGGATTCCTATGATATTATCATTGACTAGATATTATATGAGATATCAGGGATTTTTTCCAATATATGGTGTTATTCATTATGAAAATTGAATATAATGAATGAGATAGATGGAGGATGAATTTACTTTAATTAGATGTGTCCATGGGATGATATGGATAGGATGATTGACCCTTTGAGTAATCATGCATATAGACAGTTCTGTTATGGATAAACATGTTCTCAACCATTGGCATGGTATTCCATATTCTTAGGGAAGCATCAACAGCAGCCCAACTAGGCATGATCGATCTTATTTGTCACCTTGGAACCATAAGATTACGTGTTTTTATTTTATTATGCTTTAGTATATTATTTATTTATTTATTTTTAGCACATCATACGAGAATAAAAAGAATTTATTAGTTATGTTATGAACCCTTTTGGCAGTTCCCAACCAATATTTCCTCACACCCAATTCAGGTAGTCATGGAATATGGGTACCTGAGAAAACATTACTATTTATAGAGTTATGTAGTGAAAATGTCCAATATTTCAGGATCAATCTAGTTATCATGGATGGATATTTGGATGAGGAGTGGTAGACATATATTAGTAATTCAACTTGTACTTTTAATCTATTTTATTTATTTCTTATTTTTTACTATCCCAATGTGTGACAAGTTGTGATAAATGGATGTATGCCTCCACATTCTTTATTTATATCTTGATTTTTCTTCTTTTGAATTCTCTAATAATTATTTTTAGGGAAAAGTTTTTGTTATTTTTCCACTCTGTCTACTTAGATATGAGGGTATATTCTCTTCATGGTATGACTATATACCCTTTACCCTAGTTGAATGCCAATGGAATACAGGTATGTGCACCTAAATTCATGTGGAACCATCAGCTGAGACACTCAATACTAGTATCTAGTTGGGTGAGGTTATGAAATTCCATCAATGCATATTTTTATTGGTCATACAATTTTGTATATGCTAGGTCAGTGATATAGTAATGCATAAAAGATTGTGATGGCCCTCATACTATTACATCATGAACACCATTTATTTTGGGATGCCTAGGATACTAGGGTTAGGGAAATGTTTTTTTAAGTTTTCACTTTTACAGTCTCTTGAGTTTATATTGGGTGACATAATTATATTTTTTTTATTTTTTATTGATTGATTTTATTCTCTTTTTCAATAGTAAATAGGAATATGTACATGAATCAATTTTGGAATGTTGGACTCAAATTGAATAAACATGCTTCTTTGTGATTAATATCAATGGAAACAAGGTTTGGATTTTTGAAGTGTAAAAAATGACTGATATAGTGTTTTTTTATTTATATTTCTATTTAAATTATACTGAGTTTATCTATGATTTATTTTCCTCTGATCACAGGTCATGTTGATCTTATAGAAAAATTATCCTTAATATTGACTATATAATACCTCTATATAAGGGAGGTATACTGTCCCCTAGGGAGTCGATATAATAATTGAATGACTCGATGATGAATCCCATGTGGGTGATTGTGATACTTGTTCTAAAAAAATAGATTGTTTAGATTACATAATGTTTTAAAAACATCCAATATATTGTTTTTCAGATAATGATTCTTGGAGTTATACTTTATAATAAAACCATATAACTATGGTATACATAACACAGTTAGAAATGCGATGATTGAAATATATATATTTTTTGATGATGAAGTGTAACTTAAGGGGTAGTATCATATGTAGATGATAAGTTATAATTACTTCCTTGAGGTGGGATAATAACTTGGCATGTGTTTCCTGATATGTTTGTGTGTTTATGTCTGAGTAACCCTAGAGTAGATGTTTTGGTATAAAAGTTATCCAGTGATTTTAATATATGAGTAGTTATTTTTTCTCATGAGTTGTGTCTTTTGTGATATGTGATAAATGAGATTGGTGGGAGTGCCTATTTTTATAATATTCAACATATAATATTAGTTGGTTTAGTGGTATATATGATTGTAACCAAGAGAGGTATTATCAGAGACATGTTAGTGACCATGGGAATGGGAAGAAGGGGTTGATTTTTTTATTTATGTGATTGGAACACTGCAAATGATACCATATGTATGGTATAATTATGGATATGTATTAGTATTTTTGAATGTAAATTATCTGAAGTGCTTTAGTATAAAGGATATATTACATTGTCGGAATCAGTTAAATAGAATTACATACAAGTTTTGAGTAGAGTTCTTGATTATATAGAGAATTGTACTCATAGATGGTTGTTTCATATATGGTTATAACATGAGTTTCTATTTATACTTTTATATTACAATAGTTGGTAGGTGATACTGTGGTAGAATTTGGTATGGGTGAAATTCCATTATTTTGAAGAGGATCATTAATGGTTCTTCTTGTTAGACAGGATTGAAATGTAGTGGGAATGGATTATGTGTGTGAGAATAGGATTTATATAATATGAATAATGTTTGTATACTTCAAATGATATGGTAGGATATTATAGGGGTGGATTCGTTATTAGGAACACCTTATTTTTTCAATGGGGTTTGTTGAGAATCATTATAAATAATTACTCATATTGAGACACATGGTGAATGTGAATGGTCTTAATAAGTCATTTCAAATTAAAATAGACAGTAAGGGTTCTTTTTTGAGCCTTGGTTTATGGAGTGTGACTCATGGGAGTATGAGTAAGTTTTTTTAACGGGTGTTATGGGAGTATAAACCCATCTAGTTGGATGAGATCAAGGTTGAATGCACTGGTTATGAATATTTCATATTGTTTATGGATCAAATAGTAGACCTATGTGTGTATAACTCGGGTTTGATTAGTGATTATTGTTTTAATTTATCCCTCATGTGTTAATGGGATGATCATTTCAAGTCATTATGTATGGTAATAGATGAATTTTGGGATGTTTAGATTAGTGGTTCAATTTTGTAGAGTAATAATATCTATATTCTCATAGTGGGGAGTATTTAATTGATCTCTGTGGCATAACGTTCTTGTGTACAAGTTCATGGGTGAGATGAGACCGCTATTTGGATAACTGAGGGGATTATTGGATTTATGTGTGTAGATAGATCTTATTTTCTATAGTTCTATGGTGAACACTAAAATTATGTTTTGGATGTGTCTTATGATAGAGTTTTGATGTTGAATCAGGATAGATATGGGTTGGTGGGATACAAGAGTGATTCAGGTAAGAGATATGTCAGTACACATAAGTAGGGTACGAAATTATATTTTTTTTGATCATGTAATCAACCTAGAATTCTACTATGTTTTTTATTTGGAAATAAATTGGTTGTTTAAATGATATTGGGATGCCTCCAAGAATGTAGGCATCCACATTGGGGGATGTGAAAGTATATCAGTTTATATAGTCAATAATTTAATGAATGACCATCCAAATGTTGATAAACTAGTACATTTATGTGTAAATATGTGTGGTGAGGCGTAAATTCCATTGATCTTATCATTAGACCTTGAGAAATTTGTTTCTACTGATGATTCTGATAGTGGGAAGAACTGCCACATGGAATAAGACTTTATGATCTATATCTGATAGTAAGAAGAAACATTAACCTATGGATCAATTAGTTTAATTTCAATATTATGTAATGGGATATATGGGTGTGGGTAATAATCATCTCTATTTTTCAATTATGTTAGAAAGAAATAGTTTGGCCTTTGGTGAATAGTTCATATTTTTCTGGAGTTCCACATCAGAATATTTTTTAGCATTTCAAGACTGGTTGTGATGGTCTTGCAATGGTATGAAAACTAGTATGGGTTGTGAAAATATTTCAAACACCACTAATAAATTCTGTTAATGAGAAGTTTTATTGTGGGAGGTTATAAATACATATATCATTTGGGTTATTAATTTTTCGGGAATTTGAATTTTTTATCCTCATGAGGGGGTTTTATAGAATTGGTATTATAATAGAAAATATGAAATTTGATATTGATATAAATAGAATTTTAGGATATATATTGAGGCTCTAGTGATTACTTGAGTTCTTAGGAGTGGTTTTTTATGTCATTCAATGGGATGGACATGTCTATGTGGATGGACCATATAGGGCTAGCACATTGAAAAAAATTGGAAAAATTACATCTCTCGATAAGGTGGCCTGGAAGATCCCAATGTGATGGCCATTATATGGGACATCCTTAGAAGGATGACCCTTACAACATTATCCTTACATAGATTAGCATTATTGGTTTATTCTTATGTTAATTTCCCTTATAGGTCCATCCAACCTGGATGACACTAGCAGGGTCATAGTTACTTGAATGACCCTTATGGGGACACAAATGTGTGGATGTCACTTATGGGGTCATACTTATTGGGATAACCCTTAAGGAGTCACCCTTATGTGAGGGACCATTATATAGAGTCCCTTTCCTGAATAATGTTTCTAATTTTTCTCAATTAATAAATAAATGACTAAAATTTATTATTTAATGTATTTTCTGGTGATTTACACCTTGTAAATTGGGGGACTTGACTAGAATGGAGGCTATTATAAATACCTTTCATTTATGTTGGTTTTATCCTCAGTTATTACTAGAATCAAGTATCTTTTTATTCAAAGGAAATATTGTTGTAAATATAAAAATATTATCTAATTTTTCCTTAATTTCTTCCCCACTTCCTCATTGTTAATTTATGATGACTGAAGATATGTTTGGGAGATGATCTAAACAAATCATTGTGGATTTATCTTGATATTGTGGAGAATTTTTTTCTCTTATCTGGAATAGATATTAGGAGGGTAATTACACTATATTTTCTGTATTTTCAAAGATTTATTTCATTATCATGATTTTATATGGAATTTTTGAGGATTTGGGTGAAATGTTTGGTTTTATTGGAAATATAAATTTAGGATTTTGTGTGTTAATGGTCAAGTAAGGTATCGTGGGTGGTGTTAAACCCTTAACATAATTAATTAATTTATAATGGATTTTTTTTTGCTAATATCATTATTTTTTCTCAAAATAAAATGTAGAATTAATTTTAGAAATGTATTCGATTAAATTTACTATTAATTAAAACTATTTTATGATTAATTAAGATGATATTTCTAGATTTATGAGATCATGTGGATTGGTGATAGAAACATTGGGTGGGATGAACACATCAATTAGTTTTCAATACTATTTTATAGTTGATAACTCCATCAATGAGGTAGGTGTACCCTTGAACATGCTCAATAGTAAATGAATTTTATTCATATGCATGTGATAAGATGTTTCGTAACTATGGGAAATTTATTTATAGTTAATTTAATAGCATCATTAATTATTCATATAGAGACAACACAATTGATAAGGGATATTATAGTCTCTTGGATGCTATTTAATTCCACATTCATCAGTAGTGTTCCATCCATGACCCGGTTCACTCCTGTGTAACTCGGCCCAGTCAGGCACATGGCCTCAAGCTCACCTCCATATATGCATGAGGCTAATAACTAGCAGTGGTGATCTATGGTGTGAACTTGGGGAGAATATTACCTCTAGTAAAAGTAGAGAACAATGGAAATATAATAGATGAATAAATATTGTAAGCATAACAATGAATAATACTGACAGTAGAAGTAAGTATAATACTCCATGTAATAGATAAACAATAGAAAAGATGAATAGTATCACATAAAAAATAATGATGTCATGACTATTAAAAATGGAAACAATACTTACATGGAAGAAAGTAGATATTCAAATAAATTATATACAAATTAAATAAAAATACCAAAAACTATTCAACCATCTCATTCACCGGCTCGGCCATCTGCTACCAAGCACCATCCTAAAGAAAGGAAGTAATTCATGTGTCAAATGTGGAATTATTCCCCATATACAAAACTAAAATAATATAATCTCCCAATGTACAAATGTTTTCCAAGATATGGTGTGAGATAAATATCAATTGGACACTTCTAATGATGCCTATAAAATCTAGTCAGTGAATATAAAATGTCCAGTGTGATGTTATATAATAAAGTAAATATTACAAATTAACATATCCTACCTGCTTCAGACTCCTATGTTGTCGGAAAAAGTGACCATTTAATTAATTATTATTTATTTATAATAATGTTATCATGTATAAATGTATCATCTATATTATAATAGGACGTAATAATAATATAGGATCAAATGTTTAACCACATTATCCATGACTCTTGGGTCGATCAAACTCATAATAGTATCACATGCAGTCTGGATATAAGGGTTCTATGTGTAATCCAAGGGGCACACTGGAAGAGCGATGTCGTGGGATCCCTCAAATGATTAGTATGATTTTGGGGTACATAGTTGCAGCAGAGTGGCTGACCAAAGTCATCTCTCAAAGGAGGAAGTGAATTAAAACAATTTTTAGAGTTATTCTAGAAGTAAAATAAAAGGGAATAAAAACACTACTTGAAAGTATGGGGTCGTTGTTTATAGTTTATGAATCTAGAAGAAGGTTTCTTGAAGAAGATTGTATTTTTTTTGTTTTTAGTTTTGAAATGAAGTTTGATTAAAATGACACCACAAAAAGATGTTTGTTTAGACAATATTTAAAAGAC
This sequence comes from Viscum album, assembly GCA_963277665.1. NCBI lineage: Eukaryota > Viridiplantae > Streptophyta > Magnoliopsida > Santalales > Viscaceae > Viscum > Viscum album. Next base: position 1,473,473,375 of record OY728152.1, on the reverse strand, counting down.
GTAATCGATCTAACTATACCTCTTCAATAATTTATTAATCATTATAATTTAAATTAATATTCACTTAATTATGATCCCTTAATTTATTAAATCCTGAACCCTACGAGAATTAACTTTACCACAAAGATTTATGTGAATTTAACCTTAGGATAACTTCGGAACATGCAATCGCAACACCCTGATTTGATTGATGTTCTAAAATTAGCTTATAGTCAGTGGTAAATTAAGTCACATAACCACTCTGGAAATGAGGATTAATTGAGTTTAGGGATTATATTTGAACTCTACAAATTGATCCTGTGTGGTTTTGAATTACCGGTTAAGGTTGCGCTCTCACAGTTCACACAATTCCTGACCTCAAGTGTTTTGTGTTATCTATTAAATTGCTTTCTTAGTTTCATTTAAATTGAAAACTAAATTAATAGATCATAATATGTGAATTACAGTAGCTCATTGATTCAAAATAAATTAATGAATAAGGATAGAGGTCGATCGATTACTAAAAAAACTACTCTTCCATTGGTGGTGTAGTCATCGTGGAGATGTTTTGCATAAGCAATGGATTGAAAGGGTAGAACCCAATCTTTTATCCACTCTTGATTCCAACCCAATTAAGAAGATTAAGAGATGAATAAGAGGGATGAACCCAGAAGATTATTTGAAGAAAAATTCAAGAAACAAACATTAAAGAAAATAAATACAAAGAAGAGGTGAGAGAGGAGAGCCTTTTTTGAAGAGAGGTTTGCACAAAGTCTTACTTCTTCCAAGAGTTGTGAGGGGCTCCCAAGAGACACCCTTTCGGCCACACCTTCCCAAAGCCTCGAACATACCTCTAAAAGAGTTAAAACCCCCTTTAAATAGAGTTTGTGAGGGCTAGTGATACATAACTTTTTAAGTGTGAAATGAAAAACTCGGCCAAATATTTTATTCCAACTTGCACTGCCCATTTGACCTCCAAAACCCGTTAATTGACCGGCCTTATAAAATGATGATTTGTTCCAAATAATTTGTACGATCTTTTGTCAAACTTTGGGCTCAATTCAAGCCCTTTTGTAGATGATATGGCCCAAATATAGAATCCATGTCCATTCTGCCGAGTCCAGCCCACCATTGGATTAATGGCTCCTTTACTCCATACAAATGCACTATTTAGCTCTAGTGTCCTGAATGAACGTTGTATAAAATGAAGTTAGAAACACTGTTACAAAATTTCAAATTCAAATAATAAATTTAAAAATATTTATCTTCGAAATACTACAGTGCACTATTAAGGGTAAAACTGGAATCTTCACCAAATTTTCAAATGAATGATCAAATCCCAAATATTTTATAAATAAACATATTTAACACAATGTGAGGAAATTATTTCATTTATTATAAATAAAATATTCAATAAAATAGTGTTTTATCAACTCCCCCACACTTACCCTTTTGCACACCTGGGAAAAACCACATATCAAGTAAACATCAATATCAAATCAAAACCAATTTTAAAACACATATCCTTAAGATCAATCAATTTCACACCAAGAATCGAAAGATATCATTCCACACAAAAAACCTTATTTCAAGTTCTCCATTTATATCATTCAATATATTTCCACTTCATTTATCCTCTCATGCACAAAACACTTACCTCGCTTGAATTTTCTCTCATCACTCAAATATCAATTTTTTTGCAATGTCTTTCTCATCCAAACTCATACAAGGGTCACCATAGGCTTGATAGATTCCTACATCGCTACCCGATGTGAGTCAAGGACATATTTTTATCATGAGGACTATTCAGGATTGTTCTGTGGCTTTCGGTTGGTAGGATTAAGATGTGAAAAACTCTGAGGCTTAATGAGGAGGGCTTGACTCTTTTGAAGAAAAATTGCATTAATCAAATTTTCACTTAAATATGATCTTCTCTTCAATCCCCATAGTATCAATTCAGATCCATCATCATGAAAAGTCATGAAAGGTTTACACCATTCATCATTTCAGCATAAAAAATGTCAATCTTCTCAAACATTATTTTCTTGAAAGCTCCAGATGGGCACAGCTTTCCACCTCAATTAGAAGCTCCAGAAAAGGCACAGCTTCACTTTTCATGAAAGCTCCAGAAAAGGCATAGCTTTCAATATAATGAATTTCTTTATCAGCTAACACATCTCTTCAGAATTTAATTTTCCACCCAAAGTATCACAGAATGTGGTGGAAAAACCCAAGACAACTTCCCCCGCACTTAAGCTCAACTAGATTATGCAATTTCACTTCAAGAGTTGGTTGGATAGGGAAAATTGACTTGTAATGTGGCTTAACCTAACAGGTTGTGCATGGATTCTAAGGGCTACAAGGATTAAATATTCAAGGTAGGCCATTATAAAAAAAGGATTCTTTGAAATAGGGGCTTTAATACCAATCAAATTCCTCAATCATTTAAACATATGTACCTCAAACCCTCCAGTTTTGACAGGAATATATCAAATTCTTGTTAAATCAAGTATGGTTTGGTTCTCTCAAGAAGTCAGGTGAATGTAAAGAATATGAAAATAATGGTTTAGAAGCCTCATAGGAAAGTGATTTCAAATATAAAGGCAGTGAGATTGGCATGGGATTCAAAATTCAGCGTACTTTTCATGAAATTACTAAATATTTGAACTTGAAACAAAGTCATTTCAGCATTCATTTAAGCTTAGTTTCAAGGGGTAAATTTTTTCACTTATTGATATGGATTTAAAAATGGTGATTTGAATCATTTTATCTCAAAATGTTTCAAAAAAACACAGAAAATTGTAAAATAAACACACAATATTTGAAAAACACACAATTTTTTTATGGGTTTTTTTTAAACAGGAAAACAATTGAAATTACTAAACTAAAAGGTTCCCTCCCCCACACTTAAAATATTGCATTGTACTCAATGTGAACCCACGATATGATATATACACATGAAATGTAGAATTTTTAAATAGGACAAATAATATAAAAGTTAAAGGGTTAGGAACAGCCTGATGTGATCAAGTGATGATGAGGTCATGCACTGTGATAAAATCCACTCCATCAGTAGGATGTCCCTCAATGTATCTCTTCAAACGTTGCCCATTTACTGTAATGCTCCTTCCAGTGTCATCTTGTGTGATCTCCACTTCACCATAAGGAAAAACATTAGACACAATATAAGGACATAACCATCTGGAACGCAACTTACCAGGCATCAAATTCAGTCGTGAACTATTGAGAAGGACTTTCTCTCCAACATGAAACTCCCTTTGTTGGATCATTTTTTCATGAGCTACTTTTGATCTTTCCTTGTAGAGCCTTGAGTTCTCATATGATGATAGTCGAATATCCTCAAGCTCTTGAATTTGAAACTTCTTTTGAATTCCAGCTTGGTCCAAATCCATGTTGCATTTCTTTATAGCCCAATATGCCCGATGATTGACTTCCACGGGGAGATGACATGCTTTCCCAAAAACAATCTGAAATGGGGACATACCAATGGGGGTCTTGTATGCTGTTCTATAAGCCCACAATGCATCATCCAAGCGCTTGCTCCAGTCCTTCCTATTTGGCTGCACGATTTTCTCCAAGATTTGTTTCAACTCACGATTTGAAACCTCAGCCTGGCCATTTGTTTGGGGGTGGTATGGTGTTGATGTTTTTTGTGTCACCCCATACTTTAGAAGGAGGGAAGCAAAATTACTATTGCAAAAGTGTGTCCCTTGGTCACTGATGATGGCCTTTGTTACTCCAAACCTACAAAAAATCTGTGCTTTGACAAAGTCCACAACAACATGAGAATCGTTAGTCATAGTGGTCTTGGCCTCCACCCATTTACTCACATAATCAACAGCAACCAAAATATACAAAAATCCAAATGAACTAGGAAAAGGACCCATAAATTCGATGCCCCATACATCAAAAATCTCACAAAATAGTATGGGTTGTTGGGGCATCTCATGTCTCCTAGAAATGTTCCCAGTGTGTTGGCAACGAGAGCATGACTTACAAAACAAATGGGAATCATGGAACAAGCTAGGCCAATATAATCCAGAGTCCAAAACCTTCCTAGCTGTCTGTTGGGGTCCAAAGTGTCCACCACAAGCAATTGTATGATAGAAATGAAAAACAGACTCAAACTCATGATCGGGAACACACCTTCCAATGACTTTGTCACTACACATGCGCTAGATGTAAGGATCATCCCACACATAATACCTAGACTCACTTTTTAATTTTTGGACTTGATTCTTCTTCAAATTTACTGGGATTTCCGAGGAAACAATGTAATTAACTAAATCAGCATACCAAGGATGCTTACCTGAGATGGTATAGAGATGCTCATCGGGGAAAGTGTCCCGAAGTGGTACTTGGTCCAAGGTGTCACCCTATAGTGTGTGAGTAAGCCTACTCATGTGGTCCGCCACCAAATTCTCTGATCCATTCTTGTCCTTTATCTCAATATCAAATTCCTGATGAAGGAGCATCCAACAGATAAGTCGTGGCTTTGCATCTGGCTTCATTAGGAGGTACCTCAAAGCTGCATGGTTAGAAAAAACAACTACTTTAGAGCCCAATAAATATGAACGTAATTTATCTAAAGAAAATATGACAGAAAGAAACTCCTTTTCTGTGGTTGTGTAATTTTATTGGGCTGAATCCAACTCCTTGATGCATAGGAAATCACATGTGAACGTCCTTCCACCCTCTAAGATAAGACATCTCCAACCGCGAAGTTGGAGGCATCACACATAAGCTCAAATGGAAGGTCCCACCGTGGGGGCTGTATGATAGGTGGAGTGGTCAGACACTTCTTTAGCTCATCAAAGGAAGTACTATAAGAATCATCAAACACAAATTCAGAATCTTTTTGAAGTAATCGTGACATAGGAAGAGCGATCATACTAAAATCATTGATGAAGCGCCGATAAAATCCTGCATTCCCTAGGAAAGATCTAACATCACGCACACATGAAGGATAGGGTAAGGATGAAATAATGTCTACCTTAGATCTATCAACCTCTATCCCATGTTTTGACACTACATTCCCTAAGACAATGCCATGCTCTACCATGAAATGACACTTTTCAATGTTCAGGACCAGATTCTTCTCAATACAACGATTCAACACCTTTCCCAAACTCTTTAGACATTCATCAAATGAGGATCCATACACTGTAAAATCATCCATAAATACCTTCATGTAGGTCTCAATAAAATCAGAAAAAATACTCACCATGCATCTATGGAAGGTACCTGGGGCGTTGCAAAGTCCAAATGGCATCCTCCAGTAGGCAAATGTGCCAAATGGGCAGGTGAATGTCGTCTTCTCCTAGTCCTCCAGAGCTATAGGAACCTGAAAATATCCAGAAAATCCATCCAAGAAACAATAGTGTGTCTTCCCAGCTAGTCTCTCAAGCATCTGATCAATAAATTGGAGGGGGAAATGGTCCTTGCGAGTGGACTGATTTAGTTTCCTATAATCAATACACACACACCAACTATTTTTCACCCTCATTGGAACTAACTCATCTTTCTCATTTTTAACAACAGTAACACCACTCTTCTTAGGAACAACCTGAATAGGACTTACCCACTAGGAATCTGAAATGGGAAAGATTATACCTGCCTCGAGCAATTTCTCAACTTCTTTTTAACAACTTCCAGGAGGGTGGGATTGAGTCTCCTTTGTGGTTGTCTCACCGGTTTATCCTCATCCTCCAAAAGAATCCTATGCATGAAAATGGAGGGGCTAATACCTGATATGTCAGCCAAGGTCCACCCAATCACCCTGATGTTTTCCCTCAAATTATTCAAAAGCTTTTCTTCATGTTCCAAAGCGAGATTGTTAGCAATGATAACAGGTAATCTCTCACCATTCAACAAGTATGACTATTTCAGATTTGGTGGCAATGGATTGAGTTCTAATGAAGGAGGGTGTAGTATGGATGGAGAAATTGATGCAACAAACATATCTGCACAATGAACATCAGTATCAGAATAAAAATCATCACAATCAGAGAATAAAGCACCAAATCCATCAGCATACTCAATAGCCATGTCATAATCAGAGTTCACATGATCAAAATCAGAATATGAATCCACATCAAAATCAAATCCAATATAGGATTGTGTATCAAAAACATGTGTAGAAGTGATCTTAGACATCAAACTCGGACCAATACTCATAATATCCCTAAGCATAGGACAATCAAATTCTATGGAGTTTATTTTTGTAGGTTCAAAATGGGAGATAACAAAAGCAGAATGGTCCTCTGAGGGGTACTTCATGGAATCCATAACATTAAATATCACAACTTCATCTCCAAACTCCATGGAAAGTGTACCCTCATTGACATTTATGATATTTTTTGCAGTTTTGAGGAAGGGTCTACCTAAGATAATGGGGGCATGAGAACTTACCTGATCATCCTCCATGTTAAGAACATAGAAGTCTGCTGGAAAGATCATGTCTCTTACCCGAACAAGTACATCCTCAAGAACACCCGCTGGATATGTCGTAGCTCTATTCTCCAACTGCACCACTACTCATGTCAGCTTCAACTCACCAACCTGCAAGGAAGAGAATACAGAGTGAGGCATCACATTTATGGAAGCTCCCAAATCACAAAGAGCATCAGAGAAGTGCAACTCCCCTATGGTACATGGGATGGTGAATGTCCCGGGATCCTTGCACTTTGTTGGAATTGCTAGAGTTGGTGTAATGAGTGCTGATACATTCCTTCCAAGGTTGATCCTCTCATTCCCCTTGAGTCGTCTTCGATTGGTGCAGATTTCTTTTATGAATTTGGCATACCGTGGGATTTTCTTAATGGCTTCAAGTAGAGGAATGTTGATCTCCACACGCTTGAATGTGTCCAAAACCTCCTTTTTCATTGCTTCTTCAGCAATCTTCTTGGTTTGAACAACCCTATTTGGAAAAGGAAGGGTTTTAGGAGGAACATCATCAATATTTTTCTTACCTTTATCTTTCTCCTTGGATTTATCATCAGTTGGTTTGGAATGCGGCTTCTCTGGTGTTGAGGTGAATCCCGGTGGAATGGTAGGTACAGATGTATCGTTCATTTGCTTCCCACTTCTCAATGTGATGGAACTAACATTCCCCTTTGGATTTGGAGTGGGTTGGGAAGGTAGATTTCCGGAATTCTTACTTACAAGTTCATGGAGGGCGGTGGCAATCTGGCTCATTTGAGTCTTCAACTCCCTCAGCTCCGAACTTTGACTCTTCACCTAATTATGTTGATTAAGAACAATTTTCTTCAAAAGATCATCAGTATTAGAATCTACCTTTTGTGGAGGATTCCCTTGTTGCTGACATGCTGATTCTAGGGCTTCAAATCTCCTTTGGAGTTGTTGGAAACCCTGCTGGTAAGGCGGAGGCTGCTGGAAGTTTGGTTGAAAAGGGGGCCTTTGTTGTTGTCCAGAACCATACCCCATGTCCGGTTGATCTTTCCACCCTTGGTTTTATGTTGGAGAAAATGAATCAAAATTCTTTTGGGGATATGCTTGTTGTGGCTGCTAAAATGGTCTCCCTGGGAATACTGCTGCGCAATCCTCTGTCTCTTGTAGTTGTGGGCAACAGTCAGTTGGGTGGCTTGTCTTAGTGAAAATGCCACAAGGCCTTGAAGGAGGGGGTAGAGATGTATTTTGTGCCAAAGAAATTTGCCTCACCATAGTTGTCAATTCTTCTAACTTGGTATCAATCAAATGACTCTCAAGAGAAGAAGGACTTACCTGATGTACTCCCCTGACATGTGGTGTACCTCTATCACCAAATTGTTGAGAGTTTTGGGCCATCTTGTCAATCAACGCACATGCAGCTACTGGTGTCTTGTCCACCAATGCTCCTCTAGCCGCAGCATCTACCATGCTTCTCTCTATAGGTGTGAGTCCTTCATAGAAGTACTGGATGAGTAATTGATCACTGATTTGGTGAGGTGGGCAGCTTGCACACAACTTCTTGAATCTCTCCCAGTACTCATACATTGACTCCCCTTGGACTTGCTTGATCCCCGATATCTCCTTTCGAATGGATGTTGTCCTTGATGCTGGAAAAAATCTTTGCAAGAAAAGACATTTCAAATCATTCCAACATGTTACATCTTCAGGTTGCAAATAATACATCCAATCTTTTGCATCTCCATCAAGTGAGAATGGGAATGCTCTTAATTTAATTTGATCTTCAGAAACATTTCTTGGTTTTAATGTTGAGCAAACCACATTAAATTCTGTAATGTGTTTGTTGGGATCCTCACCAGATAAGCCATGAAACTTTGGAAGAAGGTGAATTAATCCAGATTTCAATTCAAAGTCCGATTCGAGATTTGGGTATGCAATACAATTTGGTTGATAGTTAATATCAGGTGCAGCCAATTCTTGAATGGTTCTATTAAGTTCATTTCCATTATTTCCATCCATTGGTTCCTCTATTATGTTTGAATTTGAATTGATTCCAATTTCAATGTTTCCAGAAGAGAGGAATTCACCAACTGGTTGAATATAGAAACTTCCCGTAGATTGAGAATGTCTGATTCGTGCCCTAAGGCTACATTCAATCTCAGGGTAAAGATCTAAGTGATCTTCGGGATTAGTTAATGTCATAGATTAAATAAAAATGAAAATAATGAAAGTGGACCATAGTAAAATAAAAATGAGAAGTTTGAGTTTATGGTCCAAAAAGAAGTAGAAGAAAATAAAAGAAGAAGAAGAACAATCAGATTGGGTAAAGAAGGAAGAAAGAAGAGAGGAAGATAATAAAATGTAAAATAAAATAAATACCTCTAATTGGTTGAAATAATTACTTTCCTCCTCGGAAATGGCGCCAATTTGAAAGAGCACTGTCGTGGGCTCCCTCAAATGATTAGTATGATTTTGGGGTACTTAGGTGCAGCAGAGTGGCTGACCAAGGTCGTCTCTCATAGGGGGAAGTGAATTAAAACAATTATTAGAGGTATTCTAGAAGTAAAATAAAAGAGAATAAAAACACTACTTGAAAGGATGGGGGTGTTTGTTTATATTTTATGAATCTAGAAGAAGTTTGCTTGAAGAAGATTGTATTTTTTTTGTTTTTAGTTTTGAAATGAAGTTTGATTAAAATGACACAACAAAAAGATGTTTGTTTAGACAATATTTAAAAGACGTAATCGATCTAACTCTACCTATTCAATCATTTATTAATCATTATCATTTAAATTAATATTCACTTAATTATGATCCCTTAATTTGTTAAATCTCGAACCCTACGATAATTAACTTTACCACGAAGATTGAAGTGAATTTAACCTTAGGCTAACTTCGGAACATGCAATCGCAACACCTTGCTTTGATTGATGTTCTAAAATTAGATTATGGTCAGTGGTAAATTAAGGCACATAAACACTCTGGAAATGAGGATTAATTGTGTTTAGGGATTATATTTGAACTCTACAAATTGATCCCGTGTGTTTTTGAATTACCGGTTAAGGTTGCGCTCTCACAGTTCACACCATTCCCGACCATGCGTGTTTTGTGTTAACTATTAAATTGTTTTCTTAGTTTCATTTAAATTGAATACTCAATTAATAGATCATAATATGTGAATTATATTATCTCATTGATTCAAAATAAATGAATGAAGAAGGATAGAGGTCGATCGATTACTAAAAAGAACTACTCTTCCATGGGTGGTGTAGTCATCGTGGAGACGTTTTGCATAAGCAACAGATTGAAAGGGTAGAACACAATCTTTTCCTCACTCTTTATTCCAAACCAATTAAGAAGATTAATAGAGGAAGAAGAGGGATGAACGCAGAAGATTATTTGAAGAAAAATTCAAGAAGTAAACATGAAAGAAAAGAAATACAAAGAAGAGGTGAGAGAGGAGAGCCTTTTTGGAAGAGAGGTTTGCACAAAGGCTTACTTCTTCCAAGAGTTGTGAGGTGCTCCGAAGAGACACCCTTTCAGCCACACCTTCCCAAAGACTCTACCATCCCTCTAAATGAGTTAAAACCCCCTTTAAATAGAGTTTTTGAGGGCTAGGGATACATAACTTTTTAAGTGTGAAATGAAAAACTCGGCCTAATATATTATTCGAACTTTCACCGCCCATTTGACCTCCAAAACGCGTGCATTGACCGACCTTCCAGAACGATGATTTGTTCTAAATCGTTTCTCCGAGCTTTTCTCAAAATTTGGGCTCAATCCAAGCCCGTATGTAGAAGATATGACCCAAATATAGAACCCATGTCCATTCTGCCGAGTCCAGCCCACCATTGGATTAATGGCTCATTTACTCCATCCAAATGCACTCTTTAGCTCTAGTGTCCTGAATTAACGTTGTCTAAAATTAAGTTAGGAACCCTGTTACAAAATTTCAAATTCAAATAATAAATATAAAAATATTTATCTTCGAAATACTACAGTGCACTATTAAGGGTAAAACTGGAATTTTCACCAAATTTTCAAATGAATGATCAAATCCCAAATATTTTATAAATAAACATATTTAACACAATTTGAGGAAATTATTTCATTTATTATCAATAAAATATTCAATAAAATAGTGTTTTTTTACACACCAATGGAATTAAAATATAAATGAGATTGATTCCATAGATATCGTCCATAGTAATCCTAGGCTAAGCATGATTGGGACCAATTGGGGGTATCCATGGATTCATGTGTCTAGAGACATCAAGATTAATCCAAGGTGTGTATTGTAGGAATTATAATATTTGGAGAAAAACATCTAGTGAATCGTTAGTAATATAATGTAGAATTGATGTAATAATATAATGATTAGATTCTATTTTGTGTATCACCCATGATAGTTGGCTTAATGAATCATAAAGGAATCCTATAAGTGTTAAAGGAATTCACTTAGGAATCCAATGTTGGATCATGTTTGATCACTCCAAGAAAGAAGAAAAGGATCTAAAGAAAAGAAACCTTACACCCATTCCATTTATAAAATATATTATCATGGTACATGAATTTCACATTTAATTTAATCACTTAATCAGTTCATTTAATTACCTTTCAACAGTCCTGACATGGTGTATCAAGGACATTCAACCCTCTATCATATTAATTTATAAACATTTAATTGGTTAATTTTATACCTTTTATTTGCATGAAAAGGGGTGGAGGACATAAAACTAATATCAATTCAATTAAATTTGTTATTTAACATATCCAAGTGATATCTATGAATATAGTTTCAATTAAAATATTAAAATATTCATTTAATTATGATGGAACACTTACCTTAATAAGGAAAAGTTTAATCACATCCAAACAGGGTCTCAGATAATCTCAATAATGGGGGAATGAATAAATGAATGACACACCCTAATTGGGTTGTCCGTATTGAGATATCCTATATAATTAATAATTATTGTCAATATGTTATTATAATACATTTTAGTAAATTTAATTTAATATATTTGAATTTTATGGAAACTCCTGTTGAAAACAGTGTGTGGAATACCACCAAAATTTATAAATGACAATGATTTTAGTGAAATGAAAAAAATATATCCCTTATTCATGTAGTATATATCTCATCTAGTATAAACCCTATGTTTTTTCTAGATCAACAAGAAATGGAAGAACAAATGGAGGCCTTAAAAATAATGAATATGAGATGACCTCAAAATTTCATTTCTATTAAGATGTAGAACCATAAAAGGTGGAAGACTAAGAAAGAACTCACTGAAGGTTATCCAATGTGAAAGACTGATATTGAATCAATGACCATATGAATAGATAGTATGCAATCATGTCTTTAGGCTCAAAGGGAAGCCTCATTGGTGGACCTTTTATGTGTGGGAGGGGAAAAATAAAAGTGCGGTAAAAAATTGGGGTTTTACCCATTAATACCATTTTAATGAATTTACACAGCGTGTAAATTCATTACATGCCTAATAAATTATTTACAAATCATTTAATGTTCGATCGTTCCATTAATGGTAAATTTCATTACCCGTGATGATTTATCCAAACTAGGACAATATAAATTGTGTATTAAATACATATACATGTCTTGTACTTATACTATAATTAGCCTTAAACCCCTCACTACTTCCTATATTCACAATAAATAAAACATGACCAAGGGATCATCATATTGATATAATCACATAAGAATCTCAAAAAAGTGTTTAATTATAAATTAAAAAGATCTATTCCTGATAATAAAAAAAGTTTTATTAAAATCTTACCCCCTTAATGTAACTCGTCATGGGTTTCCCTTCTAAGTGTAGTGGAATGTTATCTGAGAAATACCTCATCCACTAATCATGTATGCCAGTCTCCTGCTATCAATTATAATACTATACATGACGGTTCTTCAATAAAACATATATTATTTGGATAGATCATCAATGGAGAGAAATCATGCCCTATCAATGATTAATATAGGATACTACTTTAAAGAAGCATCGACACCTAACCCAACATCCTTAGGAGAAAAAGTATGAGAAGGTTCGACATGATATCATTGAAGCTATGAAACATGGAATACATCATGCATATAATAGTACCTATAATGTTATAATAATATGTAGGTTATCATCCAAACTGCACCCTAGATCTCAAGAGGCCCAACAAAATGAGTTAAAGAATTACTTGTCCTCTATATCTGTCTATTCCCAAGTATGGGTGATACCCTAAAAAACATGATCCTCAAAATTGAACTCCAAAGGTCATCGATAGTGATCAGCATAATATATATGTCTATAATGAGTAGTAGAAAAGTGGTTTCTGATCAAACATAACTTCTCTGAAGTCTACTGCATGATATAGGGTCCAAGTATCACATCCTCCCCTCCCTCTAACCCTCATAGGGGTGAACAATAAGGTCTACCATACAAAACCGCATACATATCCATCTAAATTTTATCCTGATATATGCTATTATAGGTGAAATTAATGAGAGGGATATATTTCTTCCAATAAAAACTTATATTAAGGACACATTCTTGGATCCATTCCTCTAACCCATGTACTGTTTGTTTTAGCCAGCAATCAGTATAACAGAGAAAATATTTTCTCAGAAGCACCTGTGTACCCAAATATCTATATAACCCATACTAGAACCTCAATGTGAAATGAGAGATACTATGTAATATGGTAGTATGAGGGATCCGGTGTTGCCACATAATCTCATAGACATATATTCTTCCCATTTCATCAAATCAGTATGTCTCTCAGATGTGAAATAATTTAGTTACTTTCATGAGTTGATCATGACTACCCAAACCATGTCAATGCCTTGAGGAAAAAATGGTAATCAAAATAAAAAATCCATAGTGACTTCCTCCCATTTTAATTATGGGATCATCAATGGATGTTAAAATCCTACAAGTTTCTAGTATTCTTTATTAATCTACTAATAGTTGGAACTCCAAATGATAAATTCTTATATCTGATGTTTCATCCCTAGCCAAGAATACTGGTGATGCATATCACAATACATCATGGAGATACCTAGATGCATTTCCCACTAAGATGTGTGGGAATCTCATGTCAGGACCCGTCCTCGGGGCCCGTGCTGTGACTACCCCAAGCCCGCCTTCCATAGGCCAGGGGCTGGCGACTAGTACCAAGGCGTAAATCCCAGTAAAAAGGGAAGGCATTGCCTTTGAAAAGTAAACAAGCACCACAGAGTAAGAAAACGGAAAAGTAAACACTAATTAAAAACTGTAACAAGCTGTGCTGAAAGTAAAAGGTGATGGAAATAAAGCCCAACTGTAAAGTACAACTGAAAGGGGAAAACAACAACTGAAATGAAAAGCCGCAACTTCGAGCCGTCCTCTGAAGGTCCCACCTGATGGGTGGGTACAGATAGCCTCCACATCTCCTCGGTCCAACTGTCCGCTCGGAGTACGTCTCGTCCAGTGGTCCACCTTCAGGTACCGTCCTGCTCCGCACGCCTCCACCACGATCAGCGCTTCCTGTCGTCTGCAACCAACACAATGAAGTGCGGGCATAGCCCGTGCAGGGGTGAGTATAAGCTACTCAGTAGGGACCCCGAGACCCCCGAAGGTCTCCCTAAATCCACAAAGGATAACCCACAAAGGAAAGATACAATCACGAAGTAACAACCGACACTTCTTAGGTATATGCACATACATATACCTAAGTCATCAATTCCCGTTCGGCTCCAATGTCTGAGCCCAAGCATAACCCAGTCCACACAGGAATGCAAAAAATGTATACCCACACAGGATAGCACAACACAATCCACAAAGAAGAGAAAACAGTAATCCACATCGGATAGCTCAACACAATCCCCAAAGGAGAGTAAATAGTAAATCCACAGAGGATAGCTCAACACAATCCATAAAGGAGAGTAAATAGTAAATCCACACAGGATAGCTCCACATAATCCACAAAGGATAGTAAATAGGATTCATCTCACACAGGTATACTTATTCGGATGACGATAAAGATGATCACTGATCCATCTAAGTCGTCGGACCCACAAAGGATCGATAGGTACTAACCCCCGCAAAGACCCACACAGGATCGGGCCCACACAGGACCTGTAGGCACTGGCTCACACAGAACCGCTGAGCGCTGACCCACACAGGATCGGACCCACACAGGATCGGGCCCACACAGGACCTGTAGCACTGACCCACAAGGGATCGCTGAGTGTTGTAGTCGTCGCAGTCCACTGAGGATCTCTGCATACTCGTCGTCACAGTCCACTGAGGATCTCTGCACAGTCGTCGCTATCGTCCACTGAGGATCTCTGCACAGTCGTCGCTATCGAAGTAGCAGTCGCAGCCAGCACTAGGGTTCCCGCACACAGCAAGCTCGTTCGGGATGGTCCGCTCCACGAGCCGAGAGGCTGATACATCAACAGACACAAAGTCCGAGGTTGATGTATCCAAAAGTTCTGTATCGTCAACAGGAACTCAATGTCGCACACGGCACGTCAATCAGACGCCCGGTCTGAGAGATATTGGCTTTTTCGTCCCAGGGGCCTGGTTGGTTTTTAAGGAAAAACCAACCCGACCATACACCACCTGTGTCCAAACCACAGACGGAGTGAGCCAAAAGATCTGTCTCACTTAGAAGAATTCAACAAAGCTGACGGCACGTCAATCGGACGTCCGTAGCTCAAGATATGAGTGTTTCTGCTCCGAGGGCCCGGTTGGTTTTGTGTACGAACCAACCCGGACGAACCCAAAGTATTCTGAAACCTTCAGTGCGATATACCGAAACGACCGTCTCGATATAGGGATCACGTTGCCGCTGACAGCGTGTTGTTCGGAGGCCTTTAGCTCAAGTTACTTGCAAAAGACCGAAAATGGTCTGAAGACGGGGGGTCCGGGCCCGGGCCAACCTGGGCCGACCCCCCCCCCCCCCCTTGGGTCGGCCAAACCAGGTCAACTCTAACCAGGTCGACCCGACCCGGTCCAAACCGGCCAGTCCCGGCCCGGCCGGTCGGACCGGCCTGGCTCGGCTCGGCCGGTGGCCGAGCAGCTGGACGCCGCGGGGCACCGCCCCCGCGGTTTGGAGGTGTCGCGGCCCCGCGTGGGGCCGCGTTGGTTCAAACGGACGCGGCATGTCGCCGCGTCCCGTGCGGGCGAGCCGGACCCGCACGGCCGGGGGTCCGCTGGCCACCGCTTCCGCGGGCCACCGGAGTTGCTCCGGTGGTCTGTTTTCCTTCCCGTCTGCGCCGTTGTTCCTCCCGGGTTCCATTCTTCACTGTGGGTCATCAAAACACCCTTGCGTCACGTTTTTCCGTCGCCCGCCAAATCCGCACAACCACGAAGAACGGCGGAGGGTTGTCGGGCTATGTTCGTTTGGCCCGCACCCTCCGCGTTAGATAAAAACAACTGGAGAAATTATTCAACACATGAACCAACAATTTTAATAAAATAAAATTGTTCTTATGAATCCGGTTCCTTAATTTTAAAAGAAACGTTCACGGTAATATAAAAAGGGGTATTTCCAAAATAAAAATCCCTACCTCTTCAAGTCGTCGCCCGCGGGTTTTTCACGGAATTGTTTGTCGCGGAAGGAGGCGATCGTCGCGTTGTCGCGGTATTCGGCGCTGCATCGACGAACTCCGAGATTCATGAACAAAAAATTTTTATTAATAATAATTAAATCTTTCTTGAGTTTAAAACCACAATGGAAATTTAATAGAAATCTGAAACTCTCACCTCAACGGATGATCGAAGGTTATTGTTGCGGATTAAGGAATGTCGCCGAAGAACGTTACAGGAGAGGAAATGTCGGTGTCGTGGCACACGTCGTCGCGTCGTCGATTTCCGCGGGTTCAGCGTTCTTCGTCGGAGGCCGGCTTTCTTCGCGTTCTTCGCGTTCTTCGTGTTCTTCGCGAAGAAGGGTGAAGGCACAAGAACTTCTGTAAAAAACCTCTCAACGTGTAATCCTCCAAATGTTGTGTTGGTCTTATTTTATTATTACGCCAACAAACGAAAAAGAGGTAAGTAACGACCCATCATTTCGCAGAATTAATTCAACGAATGAAACTGCCCATTTAATTAATGAATAAAACCACCCAATTAAATGGTGCGTTAAGAATTTAATAAAACGTGTCAGTTGACTTTCATAATGACGGATTTTCGTGGGTGCGTTACTTAGCAGAAAAGAAACGGTGGGGCTCGTGCGGACCCCAACTCACAAATATCTTACCAAGAGGGTAGGATATTTCTGGATACCACCCTATCCGCTTCAACTCAGTTTAAGTGACTTTCAAGTGGCTTCATGTGTCTTAACAGAAATAAAATAAATTTTGTCGAACAATTTATTTTATTTCATAACATTAAGACCAAAAATTAAAAACCACCACCGAGAAAACGCAACTCCGGAAGAGGCGTTTCTAAGCAAATACCGGCACTGCGATTTCATCGGTGCCCTCAGAATTCGATTCCAGGCACCGGTTCAAATGTTAGAAAAACCCGCTCGTCCGTTCACTGAACGTACCTGAGCCAAACTTTGGAAAATGATTCCGGGCACACCGGGCCTCGGAATCAGGTGCCGTCAGAAACTGTGCTCTGGTAAAATTCCAAATAAAATTAAGAAAAAAAATTCCCTTGAAATTTACGGGTCTTTACATTACTCCCACCTCAGGGCTTTACGTCCCCGTAAAGATACATCACAAACTAGGGAAACAAATGTGGGTACTGAGCACGCATCTGAGCCTCCCGCTCCCATGTTCTCTCCTGGAGGTTCCCATGCTGCCATCTGATGTGCACAATAGGAATCGACCGCCCATGTAGGACCCACTCCTGTCGATCCTCTATCTCCACCGGGACCTCCGTAAAAGTCGCCCCATCATCCACGTCCACCTCCCCATAGTCAATGATGTGTGTAGAGTCATGCACGTATCTCCTCAGCTGAGATACGTGGAAGACGTCGTGCACCCAGTGCAACTGAGGTGATAGAGCCAGGCGATAAGCCACCTCGCCAATCCTGCTGAGGACCTGGAAAGGCCTGATGAAGCATGGAGACAACTTTCCGCCTCATCCAAATCTCCGCAAACCACATCGAGGTGAGACACGCAAGAAAACGTGGTCGCCATCCTCAAACTCTAGTGGCCTCTACCTCCTATCAGCATAAGACTTCTGCTAGCTCTGAGCTGTCCCCATCCGCTCCTGGATGACCTGGACCTTCTCTGTCGTGGCCCGGACCATCTCCGGTCCCACGAGTGCTGACTCCCCAGGGTCTGTCCAGCACAAAGGAGATCTGCAAGGTCTTCCGTACAACGCCTCGTATGGTGCCATCCCGATGGTGGAGTGGTAGCTGTTGTTGTACGCGAACTCCACCAAGGGTAGGTGGTCCTCCCAGCTGTGACCAAAGTCATGGACACATGCGCAGAGCATGTCCTCGAGAGTATGAATGGTCCTCTCCGTCTGACCATCCGTCAGCGGGTGAAAGGCGGTGCTCAGACGTAGCCACGTCCCGAACGCCTCCTGCAACCCCTTCCAAAGCCGGGAAGTAAAACGAGCGTCCCGATCGGAGATGATAGAAGATGGAACACTATGAAGCCGTACAATCTCCTGAACGTAGAGATTCCCCAAGCTCTCCACTTATCCCTACTCTCGGATGGGTAAGAAGTGTGCCGACTTGGTGAGTCGGTCAACAATCACCCAAATGGAGTCGTGATATCTGGAAGTGCGTGGTAGTCCAGTCACTAAGTCCATAGATATCCCGTCCCACTTCCACTCTGGGACCTCCAAGGGTTGTACCAAGCCTGCTGGTACCTGATGCTCTGCCTTCACCTACTGGCAGGTGATGCACCGTGAAATGAACTCTGCCACAACCTTCTTCATACCCGGCCACCAGTGTTGTCGTCTAAGATCCTGGTACATCTTCGCCCCTCCAGGATGTACCACTAAAGGAGAAGTGTGAAACTCTCTCATCACCTCCTCTCATAAAGCGACTGGTACCAAGGTACATCCTCTGAAATGGACGTCATGCTCTGCTCCAAGGGAGAAACCATTTGGTGCCTGTCCCGAGGATATCTGTGCACGCCGTGTCTTACAGTCAGCGTCCCCACGCTGTGCCTCTCTGACCCGCTGTAGAAGTGGAGGAGAGACGGCAAGAGACTGAAGGAAGGCTGCTCCGTCTCTATCCACGAAGGATATCTGCAAAACGACTAGCTGCTCTGTCGCCTCCTCAAGTAGTTGGATTCCCTTCCTCCTACTGAGGGCATCAGCTACCAAGTTCCCCTTCCCAGGAGTATAGACTATCTCAAAGTCATAGTCCTGGAGGAACTCGAGCCATCGCTGCTATCTCAGGTTCAGGTCCTTCTGAGAGAAGATGTACCTGAGACTCTGGTGGTCAGAAAAGACTGTAAAGCGCTCACCCATCAGATAGTGTCGCCATGTCATCAGAGCGAAGACCACTGCTGCTAACTCCAGGTCATGGGTAGCGTAGTTATGATCATACGGCCTCAATTGACGTGATCCATAGGCAATCACGGCCCTCTCCTGCATCAGGACACACCCGAGTCCGGTCCCTGATGCATCTCAGGAGACTACGTATCCAACTCCCTCCTCAGGCAACCTCAAGATAGGTGCCCTGGTCAATCTCTGTCTCAGCTCTTAAAAGATCTACTGACATATGTCTGACCACACAAAGGGTTTCCCCTTCTTCGTCAAAGCTTAGAGTGGTGCCGTAACTCTGGAGAAGTTCGGCACAAATCTCCGATAGTATCCGCACAGACCTAGGAAACTCCGCACCTCTTTCACGCTCCTCGGTGGCTCCCAAGCTAGCACTTCCTCGATCTTCGCGGGATCCACTGCAACTCCCACCTCAGAAATGACGTGCCCCATGAAGTGGACCTCATGTAACTAGAACTGGCACTTCGAGAGCTTTCCATAAAGCTGGTGCTCTCGGAGTGTGTCTAGTACAACCTGCAAGTGGTAGGCGTGCTCCTCCTCCGTGGTTGAGTACACCAAAATGTTGTCGATGAAGACCGCGTCAAATCGATCGAGGTATGGCTGGAAGATCCTGTTCATGAGGCTCATGAACACTTCTGGAGCATTGGTTATGCCAAATGGAATAACCAAGAACTCATAGTGGCCATACCGACACCTGAAGGCCGTCTTCTGCACGTCCTTGTCTCGAACTCTGAGGTGATGATAGCCTGACCTGAGGTATATCTTGGAGAACCACCGTGCTCCCTTGAGCTGATCGAAGAGGTCATCAATCCTCGGTAGCGGATACTTGTTCCTCACTGTCACCTGGTTCAGGTGACGATAGTCGACACACAGTCGCAAGCTCCCGTCTGCCTTCTTGGCAAACAAAATCGGGGAAGCTCAGGGTGAAACACTGGGTCGGATGAACCCCTTGCCCTGCAAGTCCTCCAACTGTACCCGTAGCTCTCGAAGCTCAGCGGGGGCCATCCGATACGCTGGAGTGGATATTGGGGTTGTCCCGGGGTACAGATCAATATAAAAGTCTACCTCTCTACGAGGAGGTAGTCCTGGAACGTCGTCGGGGAAGACGTCCGCATACTGATCCACCACTGCAGGAAAACTAGGACTCCGCACGTCAACTTCTCCAAGGATGAGGCTAGCCAACTGATGAGTGATGGGCTGCCCTCTCCTCTGCGTGAGTCCATCCTGTGCTGCAAAGGCTCCCTTCTCGCCGGTGAAGGTGAACCTTCTCCCGTCGGTGCGCACACATCGTACCTTGCGCCTAAATAGTCAATCTGAGAATGGACTGTAGATAACCAATCCATGCCCAAGATGACGCCGTAAGGCCTTGACGCTGCTACAAGAAGATCCCAGCCAAATCTCTCACCTCCTAGAGTAAGGTCACACTGCCGGCACCAGTGCGTAATCAGCGAGTCTGCTCCCGTAGGGGTCTCTAGCCGTAAGGATCGAGCCAACGGCTCTGTCGGAATCTCCGAGCTCCGAACAAGGGCAGCAGCTATGAAAGAGTGACTCGCTCCTGTGTCTATAAGAACTGCAGAAAGGGTGGAATAGACACAGATCGTACGTCGAATCATCTCTGGCGCGCCGTGGTCGTAGGCCTCCACTGCCTGGATCTGTGCCTGTCTCTGCCCGCCAGCTCCCTATGGTCGGGGCGGGCATCCTGGTGGTGGTGGTGTCAGAGCCTCAAAGCGTCGCCCACCACCTGCTGCTCGGCCAGCTCCACTGCCTCGTCCGCCTCCTCCCTACGGACCACCACGGTCGACCCTCTGCCTCTACCTGGGTGGCCCCTCCACCGGCTGCTGCTCCTCGGTACGGCGGGTCGGGTAGTCACGAGCCATGTGGCCCTGCCCACCGCAGGCGTAACACTTCCTGCCTCTCGGAAGACTGGTTCCGCGCTGTGTGCCCCGCACTGCTGAGCTAGTGTCCCAAGTTCGTTTTCCGAGAGGTCTGGTCAGCCTGGAACACTGAGTCATCTGTCGGCTACCTGATGTCAAAGACTCTGCTACCTATCGCCCTGCAGTAGGTCTCGCTGCTGATGTAGACTCAGCAAGAAAGCTCTCGATCAGAAGGGCTCGCTCTAGTACTCCGGCCTGGGTCGGGATGCTGAGGGAGATCAACGATGCCCTGATCTTGTGTCTCAAACCCTTCTCAATGGTCCGGGCCCAGAAGAAGGGGTCACGTACCATGTCTGTCGAGTAGCGAGAAAGGTCGGTAAACCTCGTCGCGTACTGGGCGACCGTCAAGCTGCCCAGCCGTAGCTGAAGAAGCTCCTGAATGTGCCCTACACGGAGGGTGGCCGGGACGAACTCTGAGCGGAAGAGGCTCTAGAAGTCCGTCTAGAGAAGAGATGCCTGATCGTGTACCTGGATCATCAAGCTCCACCATCGTCCTACTGCTGCGTGCAGTAGGCTCGCCGCGAGGATCACCATGAGGTCTATTGGTGTCCTCACTAGCCTGAAAACTCGTACGACCGCCTCCAGCCAGTCCTCGGCTGCCTGGGGGTCCGTCTCCCCACGAAACCTGGGTGGTCGCTGGTGTTGGAACTCGTGCAGAGCTCCGAGGAGACATGCATCGTCAGCGGTCAGTGCTGGTAGCATTGGGGGCTCGATAGGTAAAGGTGCCGCCGGTGCCTCTGCTGTCAACGGGCCCTGTACCGAGGCCTCGTCGCTCGGCGGGCTGTCATCGCGCTCTACTCTCGGAACCCTAGCTGGCGGCCGTCGTGGGGCCATCCTGAAATGGAAAAAAGTGTGCCACGGTCAGAACAGAATACCTGGTGAGCTGACACAAGTAATCACAAAGAAAACATGAAACACACATGCAATCAATGTTTTCGTGCATTAAGTCGGAAATCAGAAGTCAGGGTCCTGGTGTACGGATACGTCGGCCGCCGCACCAACACTGGACTCCCAAGAATGATAACCACACCCAATATGCTAAACACTATTGTTTCTCATAGAAGAAAGATCAGAGTCTGCGGTAGAACCGACCGCCTCTGATACCAATTTGTCACGACCCGTCCTCGAGGCCCGTGTCGTGACTACCCCAAGCCCGCCTTCCATAGGCCAGGGGATGGTGACTAGCACCAAGGCGTAAATCCCAGTAAAAAGGGAAGGCATTGCCTTTGAAAAGTAAATAAGCACCACAGAGTAAGCAAGAGGAAAAGTAAACAGTAAGTAAAAACTGTAACAATACGTGCTGAAAGTAAAAGGGTCCGGAAATACAAGCCCAACTGTAAAGTACAACTGAAAGGGGAAAACATCAACTGAAAGGAAAAGTCACAGCGTCGAGCCATCCTCTGAAGGTCCCACCTGAAGGGTGGGTACAGATAGCCTCCACAGCTCCTCGGTCTAGTCGTCCGCTCCAAGTAAGTCCCACCCAGTGGTCCACCTCCAGGTATCGTCCTTCTATGCACGCCTCCACCACGATCAGCGCTGCCTATCGTCTGCAACCAACACAACAAAGTGCGGGCATAGCCCGTGCAGGGGTGAGTATAAGCTACTCAGTAGGGACCCCGAGACCCCCGAAGGTCTCCCGAAATCCATAAAGGATAATCCACAAAGGAAGAATACAATCACGAAGTAACAACCGACAGAGCTTAGGTATATTCCCATACATATACCTATGTCATCAATTCCCATTTGGCTCCAACGTCCGAGCCCAAGCACAACCCAGCCCACACAGGAAAGCAAAAAGGTATACCCACACAGGATAGCACAACACAATCCAAAAAGAAGAGTAAACAGTAATACACATAGGATAGCTCAACCCAATCCACAAAAGAGAGTAAACAGTAAATCCACACAGGATAGCTCAACACAATCCAAAAAGGAGAGTAAACAGTAAATCCATACAGTATAGCTCAGCACAATCCACAAAGGAGAGTAAACAGGATTCAGCTCACACAGGTATACTTTTTCGGATGATGATAAAGATGATCACTGATCCATCTAAGTCGTCGGACCCACAAAGGATCGATAGGTACTAACCCCCGCAAAGACCCACACAGGATCGGGCCCACACAAAACCTGTAGGCGCTGGCTCAAATAGAACCGCTGAGCGCTGACCCACACAAGATCGGACCCACACAGGATCGGGCCCACACAGGACCTGTAGCGCTGACCCGCAAGGGATCGCTGAGTGTTGTAGTGGTCGCAGTCCCCTGAGGATCTCTACACAGTCGTCGTCGCAGTCTACTGAGGATCTCTGTATAGTCGTCGCTGCTGTCCACTGAGGATCTCTGCACAATCGTCGCTGTCGAAGTAGCAGTCGCAGCCAGCACTAGGGTTCCCGCACACAGCAAGCTCGTTCGGGAGGGTCCGCTCCACGAGCCGAGAGGCTGATACATCAACTGATAAAAAGTCCGAGGTTGATGTATCCAAAAGTTCCGTATCGTCAACAGGAACTCAACGTCGCAGACGACACGTCAATTGGACGCCCGGTCTGAGAGATATTGGCTTTTTCGTCCCAGGGGTCCGGTTGGTTTTTAAGGCAAAACCAACCCGACTGTACTCCACCTACGTCCAAACCTCGGGCAGAGTGAGCCAAAAGATCTGTCTCACTTAGAGGAATTCAACAAAGCTGACGGCACGTCAATCGGACGTCCGTAGCTCAAGATATGAGTGTTTCCGCTCCGAGGGCCCGATTGGTTTTGTGTACGAACCAACCCGGCCGAACCCAAAGTATTCTGAAACCTTGAGTGCGATATACCGAAACGACCGTCTTGATCCAAGGATCGTGTTTCCACTGACGGTGTGTCGTTCAGAAGCACGTACCTCATGTTACGGGAAAAAGACCGAAAATGGTCCGAAGACGAGGGGTCCGGGCCCGGGCCGACCCGGGCCAACCCCCCCCCCCCCCCCCCCCCCCCTTGGGTCGGCTGAACCGGTTCGACCCGCCCCGGTCCCACCCGGCCGGACTCGGCCCGGCCGGTCGGACCGGCCTGGCTCGGCTCGGCCGGGCGGCCGAGCAGCTGGACGCCGCCCCCGCGGTTTGGAGTTGTCACAGCCCCGCGTGGGGCCGCATTGGTTCAAACGGACGCGGCATGTCGCCGTGTCCCGTGCGGGCGAGCCAGACCCGCGGGTCCGCTGGCCGCCGCCGCCGTGGTTGAAGTCGCAGCGGCTCTGTCCGGCGGCGCGCCAGGGCGCCGGTGACCCGCGCCGCCGGCCGCTTCCGCGGGCCACCAGAGTTGCTCTGGTGGTCCGTTTTCCTTCCAGTCTGCGCCGTTGTTCCTCCCGTGTTCCGTTCTTCACTGCGGGATCATCAAAACGCTCTTGCGTCACGTTTTTCCGTTGCCCGCCAAATCCGCACAACCACTAAGAATGGCGGAGGGTTGTCGGGCCGTGTTCGTTTGGCCCGCACCCTTCGCGTTAGATAAAAACAACGGGAGAAATTATTCAACACATGAACCAACAATTTTAATAAAATAAAATTGTTCATATGAATCTGGTTCTTTAATTTTAAAGAAACATTCACGGGAATATAAGAAGGGGTATTTCCAAAATAAAAATCCCTACCTCGTCAAGTCGTCGCCCGTGGGTTCTTCGCGGAATTGGTTGCCGCGGAAGGAGGCGATCGTCGCGTTGTCGCGGTATACGGCGCTGCGTCGATGAACTCCGAGATTCAAGAAAAAAAGATTTAATTAATAATAATTAAATCCTTCAAGAGTTTGAAACCATAAAGGAAATTTAAAAGAAATCCGAAACTCTCACCTCAACGGATGATCGATGGTTTTTTTGAGGATTAATGAATGTCGCCGAAGAACGTCGCGGGAGAGGAAACGTCGGCGTCGCGGCACATGGCGTCACGTCGTCGATTTCCGCGGGTTCAGCATTCTTCGTCAGAGGTCGGCGTTCTTCGCGTTCTTCACGTTGTTCACGTTCTTCGCGAAGAGGGGTGAAGGCACAAGAACTTCTGTCAAAAACCTCTCAACGTGTAATCCTCCAAATGTTGTGTTGGTCTTATTTTATTATTACGTCAACAAACGAAAAAGAGGTAAGTAACGACCCATCAATTCGCAGAATTAATTCAACGAACGAAACTGCCCATTTAATTCACGAATAATACCGCCCAATTAAATGGTGCGTTAAGAATTTAAGAAAACGCGTCAGTTGACTTTCATAATTACGGGTTTTCGCAAGTGCTTTACTTAGCAGAAAATAAACGGTTGGGCTCGTGCGGGCCCCACCTCACAAATATCCTACCAAGAGGGTAGGATATTTCTGGATAGCACCCTATCCACTTCAACTTAGTTTAAGTGGCTTTCAAGTGGCTTAAGAGAAATAAAATAATGTTTGTCGAACAATTTATTTTATTTCTTATCTTTAAGCCCAAAAATTAAAAACCACCACCGGGCAAACGCAACTCCGGAAGAGGAATTTCTAAGAAAATACGGATGCTGCGATTTCATCGGTGCCCTCAGAATTCGATTCCGGGCACCGGTTCAAATGTTAGAAAAACCCGCTCGTCCGTTCACTGAACGTACCCGAGCCAAACTTCGGAAAATGATTTCGGGCACACCGGGCCTCGGAATCTGGTGCTGTCAGAAACTACGCACTTGTAAAATTCCAAAGAAATTAAAAAAAAATTTCCTTGAAATTTACGGGTCTTTACATCTCACATCATTTCCTCTATCATATCCATAGAAACCCATATATTCCCATTTATACATAGGATGTCATGTCTATCAATAGGAAAATCTGGATACACTACCTCAATATAAATGATTTCATGTAAGACCAAACCCCTAGGGTTAGAAATATAACTTCTCTTTAATATATCAAGGAGTGAAAAGGTAAATAATAATGCTATAAGAAACTTTTTCTCATATAACTCATGAAATTATAGATGTAGGACAGAATATAGTTCTATTAATTTCAATTCATCACTGCCTTCATGAACGTCTTGTGCATGAGTTTTCTATATTTTAGCATCATCAAGAACATTTCCCTTTCAATGAGTATAGGCAAGCTCAAAATCAAAATAATTAAGGTATATGACCAATATTTTCTATATAAGATTTATTTCACAATAAAATAATATATATTTGAGGCTATTTAGTTCTTTATACACCACAAAGTTCTCGTACATCGGATAATATCTCCCAGAACCTAATTCATGGACAACTGCTATTAACTCATTGTCATGTCTTGTATAATTATGCTCATGAATTCTCAATTGGAGAGACCTGTAGACAATGTATCTATCCACCTTCATAATTACTACAACAATCATGGTGATTGATGTATAATAGAATACTTTATAGCCTCTTCTTGGTTCTAGAATAATCATAATTAGTAATGAAGTAAGAATTCCTTTCAACTCCTGAATGTCCATATCACAAGCTTCAGACAACAAGAACATCAAAACCATCTTCAATATACTAATAAGAGGTGTATAAATTCATGATAAATCTTATATCAAACACTTTTAATTTCCATCCATCCTGATGAAAAGCCATATATAAACAAGTTATTGGGATACATTTAGGAAATCACAGGACTCACCTTCTCTATGTTAACTGATATTCCAGAATCATAGATACAACAACAAAATAAGTGAAAATTATTGATCAAAAAGGGGAAATTATCAATCTTATCATATATTTTATTTTCTCTCAATGTATTCAAAATCATATCAATATGTTTATCTTGTTCACGGTGAGTTTGATAAAACACCATGATTTCATCCTCAAAAACCATGAGAAAGAAGTTCAGCTAGGTGTGGAAAACCCTATTCATCAAGGCTATGAAAATGGGGACTAAATTTTTAATACCGAACTACATATAAATGTTATCATATGAACCATAGAATCTATATAATGATATATGTGGTATATCTGAAGGCCGGACTCACACCTGACGATAGACTTATCTCATATAAAATGTCAAGAACACCCTAGCTCCACTGAGGTAGTTGAATATATCACATATCTGAGGTAATGGATATTTGTTCTTAACCATAAGTTAGTTAACCCGTAGGTAAACCTTGAAAATTCAAAGGTTCTCATCAACCTCCATTGTGAAAATCACGGGTGAACACTATGATGAAGTATGAGGCCGAATAAAATGATTAGATTCTAAATCCTATAACTATCTCTTGATCTCTTAGAGATCAGCATGTGTTATCCTATATGGAGGTCTAAATACTATAAATTTTCATGGAATGATATCAATGATGAAATATACCTCTCTCATTAGAAGAAATCCATAGAAGGCATTTGTGAAAGCATCCCAAATACAATGAACCACATGATGGATCTATGTTTGATGTAAACCTTGCTCATCCATATAAATTATAGTAATCAGAGAGGTCATTCCACCTCAACCCTTACACTCTATCCATAACCACTTTCCTAGAAATTCCACTCACCCTTATGAAGATAATTATCTCCCCACATTTATGTAAAAGATACCCTACGACGATATCAATCCACATTGGAATGATATGTAACCAACCAGTCCATACGGGGAATGAAATTGAATTTCATCATATAAAAAATGATGATTGATAGAGTCAAATTTACCATATAATTTTTAATATAAAACACATTTTTACACGTTAATTGATTATACTTTTCAGTGTTTGATTTTTTTATTTTTTATTAAAGGATACTAGAAATATGCTAAAAATGGAAAAAATAATTAAACAATCATGATGAAAAAACATCCCACCACAATGTGAATAGAAATATAGGAAGACCATATTTTGGAATAAATATTATAGCTCCATCCATGTTAAGTACACGTGAATAACTAAATCCAGGGCCTGAAAATGATGAATTGGGCTGAAATGGGGAAAACACCCCTGGAAATACACAATTCAGATCAAGTATATAATTCAAGAATTTAATATTTAAGGGATATAAGGTGTGAATATATATAGTGGATTAATAAATTAATTCATTTGGATGGACACATTACATGTAATGTAATACAATCAGACATGAAACCATCATACTAGACCACGAACGACCTGATTGGATGCATTTAATGGAGAAAATCACATTTATGACCTTCTAACCCAGGAGTTGATTTCATGACACATTTATGATGCCATTAATGGAATATAGGGTGGATTAATGCCTATAAATATAGTGCTAGACTATATGAGAAGAAGATCAGTTTTTGGGGATCAACCACTACACTTCACCATAGGGATGCTAAAACATGGGTTTTTTTCTTTTTATTTTATATTTATTATACAATATAACACATTTGAATATTTTTTAATTCATGTGATTCAATTTTCATATTCAATCCTTCTTTCTCTTCCAATCCTAATGTCATTCTCTTTCTCTTCAATCTATTCTTCATGATCTTTTTTCACTCAGAAATGTCGTGTGACTAACTCGAGGCATGAACTGTGAATGGTTTTGTGGGGTTATTATTTATTTTACATCAACATAACAAACAAATTCTATTTTTGGTGAATTTGAGAGTATTTAATGGGTGTGGTGGTCATCCACCATGGAATTATTTGAAATTCCATTCATTTTCTTTGATTCATTCCTTATCCATACCTTCCCTCGAGAAAACCCTTCATATGATGGCTATGGGGTTACCTAAAGGGATGAAACAACATATGGTGGATCTATGTATTTTTGGAGTTGCATTCTCAATTGACATGTTATCCTATTTGACTATTGGAGGAGCTGGGGTTTATGGTTCTGAAGGCATGAAAAAATCACATACTCGATTAATAAAAGGAAATTAATTCATTAATGAGGATTCATCAAACGACTTATTAAATTGATTTTAGAAAATAAATAAATAATGAATGAACCTGCATTATCAAACCCTAGACCAAGAAATTTCTTTCTGACCCTCATTATTTGTTTCATCTGCATGTTAGATACCAGAAAAGTCAGTCAGAGGTAGACCCCTGACTATAAATTAAAGTAAAAGAAAAGTACAGTAAGCATGCACCGCAAGGCAGAAAACCAATTACATATCATACACATCGTTCCCATTATCACCCCCTTGATAGACTTCGTCCGTAGTGGTCGGATCCCATTACAAACATTCATTGTGTTTAAGGATTTTGGCATACTTCCTTCTGAGGTTCAATTTCTCCAAAGAGATCAGCTCCTGTAAAGATTGATTGAAGTAGGACTGTGTAGAAAGAGGCTTCGGCATGTCAGAGTAGTCCTTCCTCGGCCATCGTCTTGTCGTGATGGACACCTCCTTTCCAGAATTCCCCTTCCCATCCTTGAGAACCTCACTATATGAAGGCCTAACCATCATATTTTCTTTGTCAATATCTATGAAATCTCCCCAATTTCCAGATACCAGGACATCATGGAAACCATAAACAACCTCCCGGGCATGTGCATGCTGCCTGTTATAGTCAATCACAGCCAAGCATTGCAGTTGACCCTCAATTTCTTGGCCAACATTCACTTCCTTCACTGCATCAACTGAAATTATTTGTAATGATATTCCTTCTTTCATTGAGGAACCGACCTCAACATTAGAATCCTCATTAGGTTCCAATGCTTGAAACTGATTACATGTCTCAAAATCACTTCCAAAAATAGTTGGTTGCATCTGCATCTTCGACCCCTTTCCAGATGGAGATGCAACTTTGATCTACTTCCAACCATCCGAATTCACCACCCTCCCATCTTCCTTTGGACCAACAATGTCTTCAACAACAATAACATCACACCACTTAAGTTCACTATCCTTATGTCCAACACTATAAACACACCCACCTTCAGGGTGTTACACTACACCATCATGCCCAGCACCACCTCCAGGAATATCAGCATCCACATTTGCATGACACACACCATACCTGAGGTCCTGCTCCAGCCTCCCAAACACCCCTGGAAAAGTTAGTTTTCCCATGGCCGAGCCACCCACACCAATGCCATCTTTAGAAACATCAAAAATCATTTACTCCTAGCCAATATCCTTATCACTACACTTTATCAAAACAAAAATAGCTCTACATTGACATTGATCATCCTGGGGACCCAGACGATGGCACCTCAGACAGTAGTTAATCCATGATTCGAAGACCACTACCTAGTTCCAGTGGAATTTCTCACCAATAGTAATCCAAATCCATTCTACTGGTAGCTTTAAAGAATCCACCTCCACACAGAACTGTGAGTTGACCGGATGACTTAGAGACGAGGTGCATGCATCAGAGCAGAGAAAACGCCTGACCAAATTCCCTATCATACGAATTATAGATGGACTTTGTATGTTAGATAGTTTAGTTATTTTCTTTCATTGCATTTATTTTTCAAAACCCAAAACCAAAAAATTTCATTTTTTCCAATAAAAAAATTTTATTAGTTAATCTAAAGAATATGTTTTGTTTACTGACATGCTCTTTAAGTGATATGACCATGGTCAGCCTCTGTGCTTCATTGGGAAAATAAATTTTTCTTTTTCCATACCTTATGGAAGGTTGGGGTTAAAGAGGTCCCATAAGAAATTAAAACTACCTAACTTAAGGTGAAAATAATTACAATGGAATTTTCACTCTAAAGGAACACCCAACAATGTGTTTATGGTCATCATCACATAGATGTACTAAATTTCCGTCCCAAATCCTTCCACAATAGATAAGGAGACAAAGGTGTGAGAATCACTTGTATTGAATAAATAGGTTATGGTAGTATGGGATAGTAAAAAAGTACCCCATACGGTATATGGTCATGTAAACATATCCTTGGGTATCAGCTGTAAAGAATGTATCTGGCCTAATCCATGATCTTGAGCTACAACTGGATGAACCAGAGCATGTACAAACTTCCGACACTAATCATCAGATGTCTAGATTCCACATCCATGACCTCCTCCTCAGCTTGTCTTGCTGTTACTACTCCAGATTCCTACCTAACATGGTGTAATTGATCATACTATAGAAGGATGAGCTAGTGTTCATCCACTTCCACTAAAAAAATGTAAAAATATATGGTAGAATTTCTAAATATGTCATGTATGTCTGTAATAAAAACACTAATTCTGGTATCTATCACATCGTCACTTCACATTCCCTTACCATCCACATTGATGGAATACAACGAAGCCTCGAGTTCGAGTACTCTGGTTATCACTACTATAATTAGAAACATCAAGGCTAGGATTTCAACTACTAGAATAATTACTTCCTTTTCTCAGTGTTAATCCTATGTGCTTGTTACTATCAGCTTCTCTCAAATTCCACTAAGTTATAAGATCCTGATTAGCGATCTCGAAAAAGATAGCTAGGAAAAATAAATTCACCTGTGAAAGGATGGCATACTTGATCCCATTCAAAAAAACATATCACTCACAATATCTCATCACTGGATAATAGTGGTAGAAAGAATTACAACTCAGTAAAATTTTCTAAATAGTCCATGATGGACATAACACCCTACTATAGGTGCAAGAACACTCAATCTTGATCATCTCTTAATATCTTTAGGAAAAAGTAATCATAAAAAAAGTTCAAATTCTTCACAAACCATGACCTAATGATGACTATCCTGATTAATCACTTCCCACCAATTCATAGAGGAATCACAAAACATGTAGGTTGAAATAATTAACCTCCCCTATTGAGGTATCTCAAGAATCTTGAAGAGAGAAAGAATATCCTCTATCTAAGACTCGCCTACTTGAGGACTGTCATCCACAATAAATAATTGGGAGGATGATATTGTTGGAAATCAGGTGATAGATTAGAAATAGTCGGTGTAGTTTATAGAGAACCCTGAATTTACTACATTAGATGTAGAAATCCCTCCCATAGCTGAGAATCAATGACAAGTTTCTGTATAGTAGGTTATGCCTCTGGTGGAGCTACTAGAGGTATAAATGGTGTCTAATGGCCCACCAACTCTAGAGTGTGGTTGTTTCCACTAACAAATATGATTACTAGAGGATTTCTTGGTGGAATAGATCTAAATATTCCAATCCCACATATCAAAACAAAAATGAATGAAAATAGAAACACTAGCAGGAGCATATCATATAAAAAATGCCTCACAACCAAAGATGTCATCCCAACTACCCATTTATTATTCCAGGATATTGGTAAGTGTCCATGTCTAATTTATAAAAGTTCTAGTAAAGAGAGGTTAAATAGAAAGTCCAATATTAAAATAGTTTGTAGATTTCACTTGGCCAATATATTTACTGGAAAAAATTTCATTCAAATGTCAACATTCATATTTATGTTCAAAAGGGATTTTTCTATATAGAACAGGGTTGATTAAGTGGATTTTAATTTCTAGATATTGAACTCTCATACACAAAATTTCATAAATGAAAACCCATTAAATTTAAATTATCCATTAACAATTTGGTCTCATAATGTCATGGGTAAAATATAATGGATTGACTTTGTTAATTACCCCTTCAAATCTATAGGGTCTCATACACCTTATAAATTGAATCATGTAGTCACTCAATCTCATCCGAAGACCAATTAATGTATGAAGGGGTACAT
The DNA here is from genome assembly GCA_963277665.1 of Viscum album. Classification (NCBI taxonomy): domain Eukaryota; kingdom Viridiplantae; phylum Streptophyta; class Magnoliopsida; order Santalales; family Viscaceae; genus Viscum; species Viscum album. The sequence goes on along the minus strand of OY728152.1, from coordinate 1,473,441,012 downwards.
ATATTATATGGTTTTGAGTTACCTATTTATGATTCCAACATTAGAATATATATAAAAAAAGTAGTTTGATTATGAAATTTTAAAATACTGATTCCCTTTCCCTACAGAATATTTTAGTAGAACAAGTATATATAAGAACATTGTCTCACTTAAGAATAGTAGGAAACATAGGAAATGTAGGAAACAAAATGAACCTATAGATTATGTGATATTCATGGAATTTGAATCCTCGGTTCTAATAATGATGCCTGAAAAATAATTGTTACCTTTCCAGTACAATTAAGAATCTCTATAAAGAATATCAAAAACCAAAATTCATGTGCATCACCACATGGTGAAAGTATATAATCTAAAATAAGAGAAAATTAAAACAATGATTTCCCATTCAAATGAAACATGGTGATTATCAAGAATGAGGGTTAGATACTCCTAAGAATGGATTATTACCAAGTTCCAATATGTTCTTAATATATTATCTAAATTTACAAATCAATAAGACAAAATAAAGGAAAAAACTTCTTATACCACTTTCTGACCTACCAGACCCAATTCACTCCTGATTAACTAAATTCTATTAGACCCAAGGCCTCATGCGCACCTCCTCGTAGTAGTTTGAATACAAGGAAATATATTCTATACATTTGAAAAAAAGAGATAAAAACTACTCAAGAATCATGAGATTCATCTTAGTCAGTTACTGGCAATCTCCATCCGAAAGCCTGAAAGAATGTCATGTTTCTGATGTGATATTCTTTATCATGTCTACACTAGTGATCATATAATATTCTTGATTACCAATAGTGTCCCAGATAGGGTGTGAGATAAATCTCAGTTTTTCGCCACCAAGCATTGTCTGTAAAATCTAATATTTGAATAAAAAATATCTAATGTGTAGTTATATAATAATTTAAAGAGTAAATATAAACATATCATACCTGATTAAGCCTTAACTGGTTTTTTAACATGTAACTATTTAATTAATTATTATCTAGTATATAATAAATAGATAATTTATAAAGTTATAATCTATAATAATATATTATGTAATAATTATATAGGATCCAAGGTGTAACTTAGGAATCCATAACTTTAGGGGTTGAGCCAAATTATAATAGTATCACATATAGTATGGCTATAAGGGGTCTGAATGTAATATAGGGGGAACACCCATGTAATTCCACTTAAATTGAGTCTAATTGAGACCATGGATCTCATCCATTGTATCCTATAGCTATGAATGGCCGGGCCTGAAGGGTAGAATCCATGGATCTATATTTCCAATGACATCAAGTTGAAACCAAAGGGTATATCCAAGTCATTCTAATTTCTAGAGTGAAATGTCAAGTGATTATTTGGTACAATTCCAAGGAATTCACCTAATAAGTTGATGACATGTTATGTGGTGGTTATCTCCAATAGAAATCATAAAAGTGAATTAGAATGGAATCCAATGAGTGATTAATGAATTCCCTTAGTAATCAATGTTGGATCAAGTCTAAAGACTCTATAATGTTTAATAAAGTATAAAGAAATGGAACCTTATAATCATTCCATATATATCATTTATAATCAATTTCCATGTAATACTCATATCATTTAATAATATAATAGTTTCATGTTATTACCATTAAATAATCATGAAAATTATTATCATGGACATGAAACCATTTATCACATTAATTTATAAACATGTAATAGCTTCATTTTATATCATTCATCGACAACAAAATGGGTATAATATATGTAAACAATATCAAATCGATTCAATTTATAATTTATCTTGGCCTAGTGATATCTATAAATATACATCTTGTCGAAATATTTAGATACTCTATTAATTTTTATAGAAACCATACATTAATATGTCCAAGTTTAATCACACCTAATTGGTGTCTCAGATAACCTAAATGAGGAAAAATCAGAAACAAACAATGCTCCCAAAATGGCTGTTCAGCATTGAAGTCTCAACCTCCAATTGTAACAATAAGTGCTAATAGGGTATTAGAATTCCATTTTTTCAATTTAATTAAATCCTTATGAATTAATGGTTTAGTTCTCAGTGAACTACTGTGTAACACAATGATTATAATTTATAAATGATATTACTAATATGGAAAAATCATAGACCACACAACTTATGTTTATAGAAGATGCCTCATCTAGTATCAAACCTTAGTTTGGAATAGATTTAAATAAAATGAATAATGGAATAATTCTATGTAAATGGAGAAAATGAACCTACCTCAGAATAGAATCATTGATAGGAATAAGAAAAAAAAGTTGTAAAATGAATAGATAACACCCACGTAGTTATCCAAAGAGATATAACGATATTGAATCTAATTTTGGAGGGAGAGATATTATCAATAATTTGCTTTAGGAACAATTGTAATCGTATTTTTTAGGCCTCATATATGTGGGAGTGAAAAAATAAGAGATGGTTATGTAAAATTAAAAGGGGTTATACCCATTTGAAAACATTTAAATACATTTACATGATGTTTAAATGATTTAAATTTCATTTAATTCCTATGATTTCTCTTTTGGGGAAGTCAATAGACATTGTGAATTATCATTCCCATGACAATACACATTGTATATTGAATAAATTATGTGTATTAAAAATACACATCATGTACATGGCCTACAACCACCCTTCATCCTCCCTCTTCCTTCTTTCCAAAACATTCCAACCATCCTAAGGGATTGACTTCTAGAACTAAGACAAGCTGAACCTCAACAAGGGTTTAATAAGAAATTTAAAGTATCCATACCTAATATGAAAAAATATGTTTATATATCTGGTCAAGGGAATCATTATTGAAATGGGTAATGAGATACATGAACTCCACTATGGGTAAAAATAAACTAAAAATTGATGAAATTTTTTTACTCTAATATTGGTTTCCTAAAACCCTATTTGTATAAGAGAGTGTTAGACTAAGATTCTAGGACCATGTAATCCATATAGGAACTATGTGATTTTCTATAACTATGGGACAGTTGGTTTGAGAGTGGAGTGAGTTTTCCTCTACCTATACTACATGAGTACTATGGTGGGTGTAATAGGTAGGTTTTGGACAGGTTGGATGATGGGACAGACCTAGACTAGCTCAAGAAGTGATTTGGGCATTTTTTTATCTCCTTAAGGTGATTCTAGTTTGACATTTCTTTTGAGTCCTTTAAGGATGTAAAATAAACATGAGTATTTTTCTAAATGATATTTCCATTTATATAATGGTTCGGTCTTGATATATGATTATGAGATAGCAGAACCCAAGTAGTCTATCTAGGTTTTGAAATTTCCTAGGGGACCATAGTGGATGCCTGAGTAATATGTTAAGACGAGAGAGGGTTGTAAAGAGGATCTTTTATCCTTGATTTGGGGTGAAACCTTTTAATACAAGAATTTAGGAAAATATTATAGGTTTTTCACTATAGAAATCATCCTGAGATATGTGTTAATGAAACAATGTATGGTTATCCCAAGTGATCTTAATTATATGGAATGTTACCAGGTAGATTCTATACCTTAGATATATGATACAAGATAAAAGGTAGGGATGCACTTCCCTCTAAAAATGTTGATATGATATTCCTAGTTGTTCCTAAGATCTGACATTGTATTTAATGATATGTGATTATTAGTGATTCATAGAATTTGACCTTGTACCTAATGATATGATAAGCCCAGTAACTCATATGATCTGATGTTGTGCCTTATGATATGGGATTCCTAGCGATTCGTAGGATATAACATTGTCCCATATGATATGATATTCATAGTGATTCCTATGATATTGTGATCTACATAATATTATATGAGATTATTGGGATGTTTCCAAATATCTAGTGTCACACTTATTAATAAATTAATATAATGGATAAGAAGGATGAGTGGAAAACATTTCTCCGGACGAGATGTGTACATGATATTATTTAAATGGGATGTTTCACACATTGATTGATCTTTCATACTAGGGATGATATTATGGGTGATCATGTACTTAACCATTTGAATGGTATATATTATTTTGGAGAAACTATGCACTATCCATATAAGGCGTGGTCAACCTTGGGTGTCACCTTAGTACAATAAGATTAAGGATTATTAATTATTATGCTTATAAATTTTTTTATTTATTTATTACAATCCTATCACATGGTCCAAAATTGTGTCTACTTGTTATATTAGGTAACCCATTGGTGGTTACATACTAATTTGTACTCAATCCCTTCCCAGGTGTCCATGGAACTTTCATAATGAATAATACACCATTTTTTGTAGGTTTAAGTAAAGAAGAGGCTCAGTTTTTCATGATCAAACAAGATAGATTGGATGGATATTGGTATTAGGGATAGATTATGGATAATAGATGATAAGCATGTACTTTGTTCCTTTTTTATTTTTTTATATGTTGTCACCCCAGTGGGTGAATATTTCTGATGTTTGATTTCATTCTTCTACAATAATTTTTTATAGATTATTTTTTTTATTTATTAGACATACTCATATTATTATTTTTATGGTGTGTTTTTTGTTATTATTGCAATTTTTTCCCACTTATTTAATGGTATAGTATCATAATTTTTACACCCTAGACCCTCTATGGTATTCCAAAGCCTCTAGAAAATGAGGAGGTTTATATTAGGTCATGTAGTGCTTCCAGATGATATATTGATTATTAGTCTCAATCCGGGGTTGCTAAAAACTCAATACACATACTTTCATCAAAATTTCTCCTCTATTTATGTATTTTCAATCCAAAATATCATACATACAATTTTCATCTAAATATGAATTTGATTATTTTTATGTTTATATATGAAACATTAATCCAATATACAATGTTTATAAGGCCCCAGCCTTAAACCTTACTTAATCTTGAGTTATTACAAGATTACACATTGAGGATCTTTTCAGGTTTAATGTTTTAAAGAATTAGATCATAAAACTTGCATTACATTCCACATTTAAACAAAGTGGTTACATGAATTATAGTATTCATTTTTCCCATCAACAGAAACATATTTAAAATAAAACATGGATTCATTCTTGACACTTCCTTGACACTATCATCATATCATGTACCCTTCCCTTGACCTGTGAAAAACATTTCAAAAACTTGGGATGAGAATAAAAAGCTCCGTAAGGGATATAAAAATATAGAAAGGAAACATGAGTACATGTATACATAAGAATGAAATCATACTTTACCCATAAAACATAATCACTTTAACATACCTCATAAAATCATGAATAAATCATCGAAATCATAAGACATAAAGGTAACTTGAGGCATTCGTAACATTCTTACGTAGGGAGTAACCCTCTATGTTACGTTTGGAATACCCATCACAATATATTCTCTAAATCTCTTCGGGGAAACCTTAAAGTTTAACCCCTTCGCGTTACCCAATGCATTGGAGAGCTATATCGGGCTCACTCGCCCTTAGTTTATCACGGAACCACCCGTCTTCATAATAATGCCCAAGAACCATAACATAATCGTATCACATAAAACATGCATAAAGGAAACATAACATTTACACTTTTCAATCACAAGATATCAATACAACACATTGATATAAAAACATTATGAAAACCATTTTCAATACCAAAATAAAAGAAAATTAAAACATGGTATTTATTTTTCCTTTAAAAAAATGTATGGCTTGTAAAGGAAGCCGAAACTCAAATAATGGTCATTGCGGCGGAAAAGTCGTTGTCGCCTCTTACATATGACAAAAACATTCCCTTTTTTCGTTTAGTAAAACTCTTTGTATAAAAAGATTCCTTCCGGATAAACATAAAAGTCAAAGGGGTTTATACACCATATAAAATAAGGTTGTTTATAAAACAAAATATGCCTCAATGAAAGGAGATTGAGACGAAGTCCCACACAAAGACGGTGTCCTTGGATTAAGGATAAATCAATTATATAATTATTTGTGAGAAACTAATACACCAAATATAAGTGGATATTAAGTGAAAAACAATAAGAGGTTATTCACACATATTCATAGAACTACATATTCAAGGAGTACAAGCTTATCCCAAAGAATCAAAATTGGGTTAAGAAGTTCCCTTGAAAAAATTTGACAGCCTAACGGCGTCACTACAAAATTCTGAAAACGAGTTTATGAGAGATAAAAAGGGTATATCATCACTTGGACGTAAAATTTATATCACTGAGGATGTATAAGAATATATCCCAACATAAATTTATGTGAATTAAAAGACATAACAAAAGAAGTCTTTTAAAAATAAGAGGGTGAAAGGTTCCCTTACCGACATGGGTATCTTTCAAAACATACACCCTGTGAAAGAAGAACAATACAAAATTGATTTAAATAGTCATAAATGATAGTATATTACACAATGAGTAAAATAATGGTCAGTACATACACCACTCAATGGAAATTGTGGAAAATGTAGCATAAATCTCACGGTAATAAAAGTGAGATGAAAAATCCCTTACGAAAACTCAGCAGCCTAACGACGCCACTTAAAACTTCCAAAAATGGTTTGATGAGATAAAATAGGGTCTCCCATAATATGACCATAAAAATTAAAGTATGATTAATATAAAATAACATCCACAAACATAAGAAATATGGGCTTAAAAGAAATGACATAAAAGAGATTACTTAAAAAGAAAGAGAGAGGTTGGATCCCTTACCTCGGGTCCGACCTGACTTGATCGTTCTTTAACGTCCTGAATAATAAACTTGAGTTAATTTATACTTGATTAAGAAACTTTTTAAAGTTCATTATTCCTTTTATACCACTTATTTCCATGTTATAAACATTATGTAATCGTTTAAGTTAATAATGTTTGTTTTGTTGATATTTGGTTCTTGTGTCAAAAGTGGACTTCTTACAATTACATCTTGTTCATGTGGTCAAAGGTTCATTATATCCAGAATGATATTCATGATTTGGATATCATATTTATCATATATATCCTGAATATACATTTATTTATAATATTAAATAATCATTTAGAGGTAAGAAATGAAATGCACCATTCTTGGAGACGGTAAGCCGTACGTACGCATGAACGCTACTTTCATTTCTATGTCATATTAATGGAATTAAAACTAAATTAGAGGTATGTATATTTTAATTCCAGAATTATATTAATAATTTATATGAAACATAAATCATATATAATAACTTTAAATACATCCATTATACATCCCACATATGGAATTAACGAATCAAATCACTTTGAGGGGGCGATAGTCCGCACTTCCTAAAATGAAATTATCGTTTTTACCCACAATGGAAACCATAAAGGTATGCCACAAAAGAAAAATACATAAGATTAAGTAAAACATAATCATATTATATATCATATGTAAATATAGTTACATCTTAATGGCCACTTTTTAAGGTGTTATATGAGTGTTGATCAATCATCGTTTCGTGAGGCAGAAATTTGCCATCCACAGAAACAGTATGTTCTTTAACCATTTGATGTAGGTGTGTATAATTGTAGCTTGAATGCATCATATAAAAAAATCCTAGTATATTGAAGATACTTTATTTGTTACAAAATAAATTAATAAAATGAGTTTAGGGGGTTGGAGAAGAAAAATAAAACAAAAGAACACAAGTGAAAACATTACCTTAAAATCGGGTAACTCTTTTTGATTTGAGCTCAAAGGCATCCATGGGAATACTTCTGCCCAATGTGAGGCTTGTAGGAGTAATATAGGGATGTGTAAAGGCAACATGAGAAGGGGTTGGCTGAGACAATGGCTTGAGATGTGTGGGTAAAGTGGTAGAGTTGGGGGCCTTTTATAAGAGGATAGGAGGGGCACTCTTGTAAAGTTACAAAATGTTACATTATTTTCAAATGAGTTTCGGATTTTAAAGGTCCCACATTAATGTATTTCTAGGATAAGGTGGTAAGGGATCTAAATATACTCATCCAATAGGTTTTTGACAAGTGTAAGTTATACTTTTAACATTATCTTTTCATTTTATCTAAATCCTTTATTAATGAGGTAATCGTTGCATCATCATGATGTCATAAATAATTTAATTTAGTTAATGTATAAAAATTATAAAACAAATATAATGATGTAGGAAATCGTTTTATCTTTATAATTAATATTTATAGTAAAAAATATGACTTGTATAACCCCATTTCAAAATAGTTTTAGTGAAACATCTCATGCTTGTGACATTTTTATTTTATCTTTAAATAAAACGTTATTGTTGTCATTTTCCAACCAAATTGGCTCCATGGGGTCCCCAAGGTGACCCATGGATTTTAATGGTCGGTCATGACACATCGAATGAGGGTATGACATGTTTCTAGGTCATTTCACATTATTAAAACATTATTTTTACCTTAAATTACACTAACTACCTCTAATCACGATTAAGAACATAAAAGTTACTATTCACCAAAAAATTATTTTAATCCCATTGAACCACATTTTACTACCTAATGACAACCATGTATGTTGTGTTTTTGAATTTCAAAACACAGAGGTGGCAAAGTTTCATTTAAATGAATAATCAGTTTCTTTAACTACCACTTAGTGGTTTCACTGTTCATCAAAAATTGAAGTTTTTCAGAAAAATACCAAAAATTCACCCTAAGCTATATTTGATATTCTGAACTCATAAATGATGTCTATTTTAAAAAATTAAAAACATATAAGTTTCATTAATTAATTTAATAATTAATTCTCGCTATCAAAACAAATAGTGTGTTTTTATGAAACAATATCTATTAAGAGATTGACACTAGTTTAAGTCCAATATCAAAGTGAAATTAATTCCAATGACCACTATTGGACTAAATGGTAAAAATATATTCTAATTTTACTTTAAAAAAAATTCAAAAGATAATCTAATCATATAAATAAATTAGATTAAAAAGAGGTTTTGAATTAAAATACCACAGTTTTCACTATTCATTAAAAAATGAACTTTATCGGAAAGATACAAAAAATTTACACAAAGTAAATTTTGATGTCTCTATTATAAAGAAGAATTTTATTTTTTTGAATATAACACATAAAATTGTCAAAAAGTGGATTTAAAAGAGGCTCGCCATCAAAAGGCGGTTAATCAACCTTCTAAAGAACATTAGAATGTTTACGCTTAAAAATTGAATTCATTCACATTTTTAATCCTCTAACATTTATTGTAAAATGTAAAAATATTTTGCAAACATATATAATCATTTTGTAGTTAGTTCTGTTCATTTCTTACATTACAACGGCTATGCGTTAACTACCATTTAAAATAATATTATTTTATTATTAGTGTGCAATGTAAGATTCCCAAGAAACTTGTTGTTGTGTATTGGATATGCCATCGAGCATAACATCCCCTTTAAAGTAATATTAATATTTTATTCACAAATATGGATACATATAAAAATCTCATATTCTTTATTTACCTAGGGTGTTACATCCTTCCCCCCTTTCGAGAATTGCGTCCTCGCAATTTTAAAATTGGGCTCGGAAACATCCTTGAAAGTCCCACATCGGAACAAGAGTCGGTAAAACAATCACTTTAAAATAAATAATGAGAAGTAAAGAGGTCACCCGAGTTAACCCATACTAGGATTCCATGTATTAAAACATGGACATGGAGGAGAAAACAAAGGTTCATGTTCTGATGGAGAGTGATAGAAAACATGTTTAGGAGAAAGTTAACCACAAGAAAATCACAAACTTGTGATGGGTTAAATGATATTCGATTCCCCAGTAGGAAATGATAATAGACAAAATTTTTGTTTTTTTTATTGAGGAATTTATTCATAAGGAAACATAATTACTTATCATGTTTACTTTCAACTTTTATTATATTTCTTACAAAAACTCATATTTTCTCCAAAAGATGAGTATTTTGGAAGACTTGTTCACTATAATAAACTTCTAGAGAATCACCTAATCCAAAAAAGAGAACTATATACTTCACATTTCGTTAGACTTTAACTAAAACCAAAACCAAAATGGTGAGTACAAGATCAGATAATTCATAAAAGGATAACCCTTTAAAAAAAGAAAATATATTCTTCATCTCCAAAATTTGTCCAACAAAACCCAAAGTTCAACGAGGACCATTTGATAAAAAAATTGTCCACAAAATTCTTCAATGTAAACCAAACTAAGATTGAAACCCAAATATTTTAAGGATTTAGTCACATAGTCTTCCAAGGTACAAATTAACTTTTATCTCCAAATAACATCAGTTGCTCTTAAATTCTCATATTGAAAAGTAATTAACCTAATCAAATATCTTCGATGATAGGTTAATCATTTCCATAGATAACACAAAATAAACATACTATTGATTCCTAAAATCATCTAACTAAAAATAACTAGTCAAAATAACAAGGGACTTCACGTAGTCCAGTGGTAGGCGATAAATACCAGTCGCACTTTGGTTGTGGGTTCAATTCCCCCAGCTTTGTCTGACGCGACGGGTTGTCACACGGTCTGCGTGTTGTCCATTTTCCAAAAATGTATAATTCATAAAACATTCCCCAAAACGAGATAAAATCTTCAAAAATGATCATAAAATATTTTAACCTCAAGTTTATCTCATGCCTTTCATTTTCCATCATAACATATAATAACCCATAATTACCTCAAAAGTAAGGATCATATAAAATTTAATGGTTACCTTTATAATTATTACCTGAACTTCCACATCGATTGGTCATCTCGTACATGATGCATTACAGATCATACCAAGGTTCAAGTGGTTGATCATGACTCCTTGATAGTTGTTTTAGAACAGCCATGAGTTTCCTCATTGAATCCCCCATTTTATCTAGTATCTTAATCAGAGAACCACCATAGTTTCCTTCAAACCTGTTGTCTCTTTGGTGCCTGCTAGATAAATCCATTCACTAAAAATTGAAATGTCAGTGTGAGTATATCAAAAATACCATCATGTACTAATGAGGAAGGTAAACCCTATGTTATACTTACTCGTTCTCTTTATCTAAAACTAGGACTCTTTCTGAAATCCTAACCATTATGGTAATGTCACTTGTGCTTAGAGAATACCATAACCTCTAAAGTTATATAAACCGACCTTTGATACCAACTATATGGCCCCAGCCTTAATCCTTACTTAATCTTGAGTTATTACAAGATTACACATTGAGGATGTTTTCAGGTTTAGAGTTTTAGAGAATTAGATCATAAAACTTGCATTACATTCCACATTTAAACAAAGTGGTTACATAAAGATAGTATTCATTTTTCCCATCAACGGAAACATATTTAAAATAAAAAATTGATTCTTTCTTGACACTTCCTTGACACTATCATCATATCATGTACCCTTCCCTTGACCTGTGAAAAACATTTCAAAAACTTGGGATGAGCATAAAAAGCTCAGTGAGGGATATAAAAATATAGAAAGGAAACATGAGTACATGTATACATAAGAATGAAATCATAATTTACCCATAAAATATAATCACTTTTACATACCTCATAAAATCATGAATAAATCATACAAATCATAAGACATAAAGGTAACTTGAGGCATTCATAACATTCTTACATAGGGAGTAACCCTCTTGGTTACATTTGGAATACCCATCATAGTATATTCCCTAAATATCTTTAGAAAATCCTTAACGTTAAACCCCTTCGTGTTACCCAATACATTGGAGAGATATATCAGGCTCACCCGCCCTTAGTTTATCACGGAACCACCCGTCTTCAAAATAATTCCCAAGAACCATAACATAATCGTATCACATAAAACATGCATAAAGGAAACATAACATTTCCACTTTTCAATCACAAGATATCAATACAACACATTGATATAAAAACATTATGAAAACCATTTTCAATACCAAAATAAAATAAAAGTAAAACATGGTATTTATTTTTCTTCTAAAAAAGGTATGGCTTGTAGAGGAAGCCGAAACTCAAATAATGGTCACGGCGGAGGAGAAGTCGTTGTCGCCACATACATATGACAAAAACATTACCTTTTGCCCTTTAGTAAAACTCTTTGAATAAAAATATTCCTTTCGGATAAACATAAAAGTAAAAGGGGTTTATACACCATATAAAAGAAGGTTTTTTATAAAACAAAATATGCCTCAATGAAAGGATATTGAGATGAAGTCCCACAAAAAGATGATATCCGTGGATTAAGGATAAATCAATTACATAATTATGTGTGAGAAACTAATACACCAAATATAAGTGGATATTAAGTGTAAAAAAATTAGAGGTTATTCACACATATTCATAGAATGACATATTCAAGGAGTACAAGCTTATCCCAAAGAATCAAAATTGGGTTAAGAAGTTCCCTTGCAAAAATTTGACAGCCTAACGGCGTCACTACAAAATTCAGAAAATGAGTTGATGAGAGATAAAAAGGGTATCTCATCACTTGGACATAAAATTTAAATCACTAAGGATATAGAAGAACGTATCCCAACATAATTTTAAGTGAATTAAAAGACATAACAAAAGAAGTATTTTAAAAAAAAGAGGATGAATGGATCCCTTACCGACATGGGTATCTTTCGAAACATACACCCCGTGAAAGAAGGACAATAAAACATTGATTTAAATACTCATAAATGAAAGTATATTACACAATGAGTAATATAATGGTCAGTACATACACCACTCAAAGGAAATTGTGGAAAATCCAGCATAAATCTCACGGGAATAAAAGTGAGATGAAAAATCCCTTACAAAAACTCGGCAGCCTAACGGCGCCACTTAAAACATCCAAAAATGGTTTGATGAGATCAAATAGGGTCTCCCATAATAAGAAAATAAAAATTAAATTATTCAGAATATAAAATAACATACACAATCATAAGAAATATGGGCTTAAAAGAAATGACATAAAAGAGAGTACTTAAAAAGAAAAAGAGAGGTTGGATCCCTTACCTCAGGTCCGACTTGACTCGATCATTCTTTAACATCCTGAATAATAAACATGAGTTAATTTATACTTGATTAAGAACCTTTTTAAAGTTCACTATTCCTTTTATATCACTTATTTCCATGTTATACACATTATGTAATCATTTATGTTAATAATGTTTGTTTTGTCGATATTTGGTTCTTAAGTCAAAAGTGGACTTCTTACAATTACATGTTGTTCGTGTGGTCAAAGGTTAATTATATCCAGAATGATATTCATGATTTTGATATCATATATATCATATATATCCAGAATATACATGTATTTATAATATTACTTAATCATTTAGAGGTAAGAAATGAAATGCACCATTCATGGAGACGGTAAGTCGTATGTACGCATGAACGCAACTTTCATTTCAATGTCATATTAATGGAATTAAAACTAAATGAGAGGTATTTATATTTTAATTCAAGAATTATATTCATCATTTATATGTAACATAAATCATATATAATAACTTTTAATACATCCTTTATACATCCCACATATGGCATTAACGAATCAAATCACTTTGAGGGGGCGGTAGTCCGCACTTCCTAAAATGAAATTATCGTGTTTACCCACAATGGAAACCAAAAAGGTATGCCACAAAAGAAAAATAAAGAAGATTAAGTAAAAAATGAAAATATTATATATCATATATAAATATATTGACATCTTAATGTCCACCTTTTAAGGTGTTATATGAGTGTTGATCAATCATTGTTTTGTGAGGTAGAAATTCGCCATCCACAGAAATAGTATGTTCTTTAACCATTTGATATAGGTGTGTGTAAGTGTGGCACGAATAATTCATATAAAAAAATCCTAGTATATTTAAGATACTTGGGTTGTTACAAAAGAAATTAATAAAAAGAGTTTACGGGTTTGGAGAAGAAAAATAAAACAAAATAACACAAGTGAAGGCATTACCTTAAAATCGGGTAACTCTTTTTGATTTGAGCTCAAAGGCTTCCTTCGGAAGACTTCTGCCCAAAGTGAGGCTTATAGGAGTAATAGAGGGATTTGGAGAGGCAAAATGAGCAGGGTTTGGCCGAGACAAAGGCTTGAGAGATATGGGTAAGGTGGTAGAGGTGGGGGCCTTTTATAAGAGGATAGGAGGGGCACTCTTGTAAAGATACAAAATGTTACTTTATTTTCAAATGTGTTTCAGATTTTAAAGGTCCCACATTGATGTATTTCGAGGATAAGGTGGTAAGGGTTCTAAATATACTCATCCAATATGTTTTTGACAAGTGTATGTTATAGTTTTAACATTATCTTTTCATTTTATTTAAATCCTTTATTAATGAGGTAATCGTTGCATCATCATGATGTCAAAAATAATTTAATTTATTTAATATCTAAAAATTATAAAAAAAATATCTTGATGTAGGAAATATTTTTTTCTTTCTAATGAATATTTATAGTAAAAAATATGACTTGTATAACCCCATATAAAAAATTTTTTAGTGAAACATCTCATGCTTGTGACATTTTTATTTTAACTTTAAATAAAACGTTATTGATGTCATTTTCCAACCAAATTGGCTCCATGGGGTCCCCAAGTTGACCCATGGATTGTCTTGGTCGGCCATGGCACATCCAATGAGGGTAGGACATGTGTCTAGGTCATTTCACATTATTAAAACATTATTTTTACCTTAAATTACACTAATTACCTCAAATCGCGATTAATAACATAAAATTTACTATTCACCAAAAAATTATTTTAATCCCATTGAACCAAATTTTAATTCTTAATGAAAACCATGTATGTCGGATTTTTGAAATTCAAAACACAGAGGTGTCAAAGTTTCATTTAAACGAAAAATCAGTTTCTTTAACTACCACATTGTGGTTTCACTATTCATCAAAAGTTGATGTTTTTTAGAAAAATACCAAAAATTCAACCTAAGATATATTTGATATTCCGAACTCAAAAATGATGTATATTTTACAAAATTCAAAACATATAAGTTTCATTAATTAATTTAATAATTAATTCTCGCTGTCAAATCAAATGGTGTGTTTTTATGAAACATTATCTATTAAAATATTGACACTAGTTTAAGTCCAATTTCAAAGTGAAATTAATTCCAATGACCACTATTGGATTAAATGGTAAAAATCTATTCTAATTTTACTTTAAAAAAATTCAAAAGATAATCTAATCATATAAATAAATTAGATTAAAAAGAGGTTTTGAATTAAAATACAACATTTTTCAATATTCATTAAAAAATAAACTTTATCGGAAAGATACAAAAAAATTTACACAAAGTAAATTTTGATGTCTCTATTATAAAGAAGAATTTTATTTTGTCAAATATAACACATAATTTTAAAAAAGTGTATTTAAAAGAGTTTTTCCATCAAAAGGCGGTTAATCGACCTTCTAAAGAACATTATAATGTTTACGCTTAAAAATTGAATTCATTCACATTTTTAATCCTCTAACATTTATTGTAAAAAGTAAAAATATTTGACAAACATATATAATCATTTTGTAGTTAGTTCTGTTCATTTCTTCCATTACAACGGCTAGGCGTTAACTACCATTTAAAATAATATTATTTTATTATTAGAGTGCAACATAAGATTCCCAAGAAACTCGTTGTTGTGTATTGGGTATGCCATCGAGCATAACGTCCCCTTTAAAGTAATATTAATATTTTATTCACAAATATGGATACATATAAAAATGTCATATTCTTTATTTACCTGGGGTGTTACAATGTTCCCTAAATATACATCATTATTCACTTCAAAACCAAGAGAAGATTATCCTTATGAAAATATCATATTGGGATAATAATCATGTTGTAAGAAATATATCTATTATTTACAAAGTGATATGTTAAAATATTCCAATAATTCTCTTGTAATAATTTTGATCAATATATTTCTCCTATTCATGTTTTCATATCTTGGTTGCAATAACTATTATTATTAAAACAAGATTTTTGTCCCGCATCTCAAATTTATTTGATGACTAATTTGAATGTTTATATTGAGAAACAAAAGAATACTTTTTTATAGACACTAGGAATCAATTGTAAAAAATGTGATTTCCCTAATCATAGAAATTTCAAAATCTAATCTCATCAGTTTAGAGAACTCTTCCACAAAATTCTACTTATTTCCTTAAAATATTACATTTTTGACATAGAATATCACCATGACCTAATATTACTTGGTAAAAATCATTTAGATATTATGATAAAATATTCCTATTCTAAATTTTAAATTCATCAATAAAATATCTGGCCAATAATACCTAACCTGGGTCCCTCATTTCAAGCACTATAGTGTCTTCTTCAATCTACAGACTTTTTATTTTTTATCCTTTATCAAAAAAACCTCTATTTTATCAATGGAAACATATTTTAGATTTACATTGAATAAAATTTTCTTAAAATAAATTTAGTAGATTCTATATTTCTTATGGATAAATATAGAAAGGAAGAGTTTTATTTTCTATAGTCTTATGGAAACACAATATTTTCTCCCACATCAAATTCTATCACCTGCACATACCCCTTCATACCAATATCAACCTATTTCAGAACATGTTTCCATGATCATTATTCTTATTTTTGAAACCCCATTTTTATCTTCTATTACTATGATCTATTTGTCTGCCCTTGGATTCTTGAGTTTGGTTTTTCCTAACTTGATCTGACTCTTTATTCATGTACTTGAGGAATGAATCATCCTTATTTTTTTATTCAAATGAGGTCGGCTCAAATAGAGATAGTATAATAGTGTAGACTAAATTTATCATCATATGAGTCCATGTAGGTGTATTTCTATCAAATATGACATTTGATTCATATATATCATATTATTTTATTAATTTTTAAATCATTGTTTGACACTTCCCTATAACTATTTCATCCAATGATACATCCTCTAAATCTTACTCACATGAATGATTGTGTATTCCAGTTTCATTTTTAGATGGTTCTTCTTCAATATTACTAAATACACATAGATTTGAAGTTTTGGATATATTTTTATAATTCCCATTAATAATATTTATGTTAATATTTAAAAAATCAATCCTTTATCATGACACATATTTTCCTTACACAAGAAATAATGGCCTTATAATATCCCTTCATCTATAGAATCTTGATATTTTGTTTGGTTTCCATCTTTGTTTTGAATATAACATCAACTTCCACAAACTCTATATTTATTCAATGTTGGATTTATTCAATTCCACAAATCATATGGGGCTATATTATCTTTAAGTCCAAGAAAATATTGATTCCTGGAGTAAAAAAAATATTAATGGATTATTTCGAACACATATGTGAAATTACACTTTCAACTAGAAATGATTCAACTATGATTTGAACCATTCCATTTTTAGTTTCTTCCCCACCATTTTCTTGTGTATTCTTATTGACGAAAAATTATTTTTTATCCCATAATTCTCTATTTAATTTTACACCTCATGTGATATGTGCTTATTTCCATTATCTGATTAAATAATTTTGATGGTTTCTTCAGTTTCATTGTCATCTCTATGATAAACTCTTATAATGCACTAACTAACATGTTCCTTGGCCTGCATAAATAAGTTCTAGCCAATTATATTATAATAATCTGTGAATAAGATAAAATATTTTTAAATATATATTCTAGGAATTCTGATTGGACTACAAATGTCAACATTGATCATATCTAGAAATTATGAGGCCCTATTATCTATTAAAAGATAAGATTTTATAAAAAGTATTCTTCATATTCAAGTATCACATGTATTCTCCCAATCTCATTTTAGATTTAGTATATCAATTTAGACCATCAATTTTGATTAATTATGCATGGTTTTTGTTTGAAATTTCCAGGACTTCAATGCAAATTTTTATTCTCTTCCATTTCCATAAAAAAATAATCATTGTACTCTTTGAAATATAATTTATAAAGATTTTCATTGATTCTCCATCATTTTTACAAAAAAATTATTGTTTTTTCTTTTGAAAGAGATTCCTTTTATATGAAACATGAATTTTAATATGGAGTCATAAAGTTGAATCACACTGAAAAGAATATTCCAAATACCATCCTTGTAAAAAACATTGATATTAATCAATTCGTCTCTATTCAATCCCATATTTTAGATTCATTTGATTTTTAATTCTCTATTTTCTTCCAAATCTATTTTCTTCATCCACATGAGTCATCACATTCTTCAATAGATTTTCATTTTTCTTTATATGAGATGATAACCCATTATAATGGATCCACATGACGTTTTTTTTGTTTTTTGTGAAATATATTTATTCTAATATAGTCTTATCCATATTTATTTTCTCCTTCCAAAGGATTAATAATTGTGTCAATATCCTTGGTTTCCTCTCCTAATTTTCATTATTGAAATTAGTAACATCATACTCCTCTTCTAAAAAATTATTTATGATATTTTTTAATGGAACCTCTTTTGATTGTTCCATCAGATTTTCTATGTTCCCATTGAAATGATTTTGAGTCCCCCTTTTGCAAAAAATTACCAATTTTTCAGCAAAATTATATTGTTTTTAATATTTTAGATAAATATAATTTTTCAAATGTATGATATGGTCTCATGCTTCATGGAAGATATCACAGAGCATATCCTCTCATATAAATTTCTGTATTTTTTACACCAAGACATCATTTGTCTAAGAAAACCATAGAATTGTAATTTTATAAATTAAAATATATTTCTATCACATCATATATATATATATATAGATTTTATTATTGATTATTGTGTCAGAATTGGTGTTTTAATCTTTTCATAAAATTTCAATTTTACAAAATCTATGTAGTGACTTGAAGAGCTTTAGATGCTTCAAATTCACATTTTAGCCCCAAATTTCCAATAGTCCAAGACCTATGTTCATATTTATCATCCAAATTGTCTTTATTCCTACTCTTTCTCGATTTATCATTACATTAAAAAAAAGAAATTATGAATTGTAACAAAATTATTTCACCACCCACATTTTCATCAATTCAAAACATCTTATGTAAACATATAACTTCTTTGAGATAGATTGAACTCTCTTCTTTATGTTATTCAATATGGTATTGAGATTATCTATTATTCTGAATCACTTAAATCTCATAATTATAAGTGATAAAAATTCACCACAAATATCTTAATCATTGTATCTAAATTACTGAATCTATAGATTTTATATTTCTTTTAATTAATTCTATTTTTATTATTGGAGACTTGTATTATTATGCTTTACTCAAATATCATAATCCTATAACTTGTTATGAAGATTATCAATAGTCACATTTGAAATACATTTCTCTTAAAGGGCGAACACATTGACATTTCACAAGGTTGGATTCTTTATAAGAAATGTTATCATGATTTCAACTTTATTCATATGATCACCATGGACATGAAAGAATCCTACAACAATGAATAGTTAATTGAATAATTAATTAATTTCCACATTTTGGATCATCCTTAGATAATCGAATTTTTTTCAAACACTTTTTAGATAACCTCATTTACATTGTTATCTTCTTCATAAATATTTTACAGCTTATCACAAATATCTCTCGTTGATGCTTAATTCATTACATTAATATAAATCTTGTTGTATAAGGATATAGGAAGATATTATTGAGCATTTTCATTACCATTAAACAATTTATTATTTGCAACAGTCATAGAATTTTTTTATCACTAGCTTGTATTATATATAAATCAGTAATGAAAACATGATATTTGCGATATCATAAATGAGATGTCTGGGATTTTCTCTATCTGAAAGTTATATCAATGAAACAAAGGAACCCATTTTATATTGACTATGTTATTCTTAATAATAATTTTTTTCATTAATCAACCCTAGTATCAATGATAAAAAATTATACCCATAGTCGAAAGACTCCTTATGGTTGGTTAAATTGGGTGAAAATTTAATCTTATTTACCACCAGATCATTTTTCGTGTTAGTAAGAACAATATGAACCTAAAATTCTTCATCCACACATACAGTACACAGATTCATAAATTAATTTTAAGGATATTGAAATTTTTCTTGGTTCAAAAAAAATTCTATTCCAAGTAACATATGTTGATGTTGTATCGATGTATCAGAGTTTAACACTATTGACTTTATATGTTATATTCTTTTTTAATATATCATTATCAATCACCCCATCCTTTTCTCTCTTTATACATTAATTTTAAAAATGGAATAGAAATATGTCATATATAAATTACATAAAATGATTCTTTAAATGAAATAAAAAATTGATCATCTATTAATGTAATTTTGTGCTTCAAATTATTCTTTAAATTTATATATTCAAAACAATTCTTCAACAGAAGTACCTTTTCAAATTTATACTATAAATTTTTATTATATTTTCATATATTTAATATTTTTTCACCAATATTACTTATTTATTATTAATTAAATTTTTAAAACCTTCCACTAAAAATATGATTCATTAATAGCCTCCAGAAATAATCATCATGGATATTTAAATCATCCCATTAACATAGTCATTTCAATTGATTTTTGAAATAAATTTTATTAATTATAATTTAAATGATCAAGAAACATCCGGGTGAAACATCACTACTTATAGTGTGGTATCCAATGTAAATCCTAGATTATAGTGTGGTTTATTTCACTACAGCATGATATCTTATATTAAATCAGATGCATAATTATCAACTAAATTCCTCATTTAACTCTTAGAGAGTTGTGGTATAATCGTCTGCAGGTTTTTAAAAAATGGTGACCTATTATTGAATGGTGTACATACAATGATATAGAGGCTTTTATCCTTAGTAAATTCAGAATCCTTCTTCCTATGAAAAATACACTCCTCATGGTATAAACACATCACCTGATATAGAATTCCAAAAACATACAGAGCCACTATAAATTTTTGTCCTTTGTGTCTTGGAGTTCTTCTTGAGACATAGTATTCCTTAGAAAAAATCATGATTGGTAACTTATCTACATTGTAAGTCCTCTAAAAAGTTTAGAGCTAATGAAATATATCTGATCACCTCTATAAAATGGACATTAGTTTATGGAATCTATCAAGAGCCTCAAAAGTTTTACAAAGTCAAATATATTACATTGTAACAACCCTGACTATAGTATCTCAGAGATGATTTTTACTTTATCATATTGGTACAATATATAAGAGACCACATATCATTGGTTTTAGGAGATTAATTGTCTTGATAGACTAAATATATACATGATTCCAATATTATATTGTAAACATTAAACACAACTTGTAAAAATTATAATAGTTTTCTTATTTTCTTTATTACATCCTTGAAATCATTCAATGATACATTCCTAGTACCTAGGGAAAGGAAAAAATAATAAAGGGTGAGCTCAAACACTCAGTAAGGGATAGTTTACAGAGAATTTTATCATGAATATATTATTCATAGATTGTATATTATAGTAAATAATCAATAATTTTATATATCTAAATAACTAGAGTGTGGAATATATCCATTAAAAACATATTAATTGCATTGAATAATAATAAATTATTTAATAATGATGGAATTCATAATGTTGGTCATCTTAATCATACTGTCAAGGCCTCTCAACCAAGATATATTATATATTATCGGTCACACCAAACCAAGACATCTTATATACCATCATGTACTCTTAACCGAGGAATCATAAACAAATATTTAAGCCGTACAACAAATATATAACATGGTTTGTCTCATGAGACCTATCAATGCATTGAGAAGCTATAACGTCCCTCACCCATATCTTAACCAGGCCATGTGCATTCTTGGTATATTAAATTATAAACACAATACATAATAAATATTTATTATCAAATAATAAATAATTTTACTGAATCAAGCAGGTAAAATTTCTATATTCCCTAGTCAATAAAATATCATTGTGAATACAGAGAAAGAATGTGGATGGGATCATTTAAGCATATCCATTGTGAGGTATAAATTAATTTAATGGACATTGAAAAGAGTGTAAAATTTACTTATATCCATTATCATTCCACTAATAGAGGTTGTTTTAATTTTTATATTCCTTAGGCCATAGCCATATGTGGAATTCCCATGGGTATATGGTAAAAAAAGTCTTCATTGTAATTCGAACATGGATATTCATTATATATTCTAGAGTACTCTACCACTATAGAAATAATATTATATGATATATATATACATATAATGTAGATATTTTTAATCTATTTTATTATTATATTTTAACTAGGCCATAGTTATATGATAGCATGTGTCCATGGTCATGTTCAACTATGGTGATAGGTTTTTCTTATATCCCTTTTCATCCCCCCCCCAATGCCTTGATTCGAGGGATCACCCATAAGAATATGTGTCGTATAAACATGATCAGTACATAAAGAATTTATATCCCTATTTCTATTTTTCAAATTTCATCTTCTGGGACATGGATAAAAATAACTTTATAAATACTTTTGAATGTCACATTACAAGAAAGAATAATTATCTGTATATTTTTGGAAGTATTATAATAATTACAAATGTAATGGGAAAATGATTTTCTTAAAAAAATCCATACTAGTTATAAATTAGTATTGATAAAGAATATGGAATATTATTAAGGGAAAATGCGATCATTTGGTAACCGTTAAAAATTTGTTTTTTCACTATTTTAAAGAAAATAAGAAATTAATTGTATAGAAAATAGTGAAATTTTTTAATTAAAAATTATTATAAATAAATAAAAAAATTAATTAAAAAATAGCTCAAAAATATTTAAAGTATTAATAATATGATTAGTGATGCATTTTAAAAAACATGTATATAGAATAAAAATATTTTAATTCATATAAAATAATATTTTAAATAAAAATATCATACAGATTTCAAAATAAAAATAACTCTGAATGGAAGAACATGATAAAAAAACATAAAATTATATGAGTTTTATGATATTAATTATTTAATATATCAAATATATATTATATACAGTATATAAATTAATAGTGGTTTGTAATTAAAAACTAGTACTAGAAATAGAAAATTTAGACCAAAACATTCTTACCATGGATTACCACTTTGTCAGACATGTTCCAACCTCTAGTATAATAAATTTGTTTTTGTTAAAAATTTATATAATATCCATATTTCTCTCTATATATCTATATATCATTTATTTATAACATATTTTTTCCCATTTACTCATAATTCTTTATAAAAATTAGTTATTTGGGTATTAACTATTACATTTCACTTGCATGTTTTAATTTAGTGGTTTCTATCCTCGAAATATTTTCAGGGCTTCATCAGATAAATAATGTTAATAATTTAATATATATCATATTTATATATTAAATAATTCTTATAACCATCCTTGTAATGTTATTATGAAAAAAATTAAAATCCCATTTAGTGAGGTTGTAGTTTGCCCATACGCATGGATGACATTTTCATTTTTCAACATAATGATATTAAATAAATTAGAAAACAGTTTACCTTAAAGTAATAATATTAATATATTGATATTTATTATTTAAATCCACCCTTATTACAATTCATATGTGATGATAATGAAAATTGAAAATTTTTCTCTCTTTGAGGCAGTTGTTTGCATGTTTGCATGAACAACATTTCAATTTTCTTACAGATTTGAGGATATAAAAGTATATAATATATTATCCTTATGAAATAATAATTTAGTTTTAAATTTAATATATATTCATTAATTTAATCTTTATAAATATCCATCTTATTTGGTGATGAAAAACAAAATACAATGCTACATGGTGGTGGTTGCCTGCACGTACGCATGATAAGAATTTTCATTTTCTAAAGGATAGAAAAGAAGTATAAAATATGTTTATAATCAACATAATGAAGATTAATTATATTAATTATTTATTTCATTATATTTTAGTGGTTATGATATATTTTAACAAAATTAAATATTATCAAAAAATTGAAATAATTTCGTTAGGCCATAAACTTTTCTAGTGATGTCCTCCTTTCGAATGAACATAATGTCATTGGAAGAATGGTTTATGGAAAAACCCAGAAATTTGTGACATGATATGGGATGTCTTTAGATTTTATTTTTAATATTTTTTTAGATAAAAAATAACTAATTTGTGTCCTTTGGATTGTTTGATTAACTCCCCTTTTATTGTGAAAATAAATGGCACTTTTTGCAAATATTAATCCTAAAAATGTCTTCAAACAAATTTTAAAAACAACAAGTGACTTATAAATGGACTATGGATGAATTTATAGACCATTAAACAAATTAATTTTAATATTATAATATTTTTTGGATTTTTAAATCGATTAATTAAAAATTATTTAACATTAGACGTCTTTATAGTCATTTCTTGTATTATTAAAATAATTTGAATTTTAAAATTTCATCCTAACAAGGGTGTTCCAATATAAACACATACATATGAAAATATGATATCAAAATATCTATAAATATTATAAAAAAATAATTAATATAAACCTTCTCACATTTACAGTTTTAAAATCATTCACTTGATTTTTCTACTACTTTCACAAGAGTCGTGTCGACAATGAATAAGAAATTTCGATAATTATAATTTAATTTAAAATTAAAGAAATTGAAAAATATATTTAATTTATTTAAAATATATATTATGTTATCTAACCATTCATAAATTATTTTTATCCTTATCATTATCATAAAGAAAGGTAAAGCAAACAAGAGTGACATTTTTACTTATATTAATGTTATAATATAAAAGAAATGTCATAATAAAATATAGTGTAAATGAATGGAAAAAATTCATTATAGGGTAATTTATTGTCTAAATAAATTCATAAAATAAATTTTATATATATTTTATATTTACTTTAAGCGTTATCTCTTGAATTAGCCCCTTCATTATCCTTATTTAATCTTTACAACAGTGATTAACTTTTATAGTAGTTTTTAATCATTATAAGTAAAAATGGAATATACCTTATTCAACAATTTTAACATGATGATTAAAATATATAATCCATTTAAAAAGATTCAATTTTAATAAGTGGAAGAAATAAATTCTTATATAATTATAAAAATCTCAGTGATTTTTTTTAGATAAATGCATTTTTAAGAATAAAAATAATTTTAAAACAAAATCTTGTATATAATTTATCTCAATGAAATTTATGATTTCTAGAGAAAAATATAATATTTATATGACATTAAAATAAATCCAAAACTTATTTTATTATTATTAATACGTAGTTAAGGTAAAAGTATACAAAATAGCTTTTCTTTTGTTAGTAAACACTGTAACTTAGGTTCTAAAAATTCAGGCAAGGATTTCCAAATTAAAAATTGTATTTTGAAATTATGAATTTTAATCCATAAAAACATATTTGATAAATATAAATTTTTCAAATATTTTAATCAATTATTATATAATAATTATGTTATTAAAGTTATAGTATTGGTAAAATCAGTACTTTCCACTATTCACCTAAAAATCAAACAATTCAGAAAAATAAAAGAAAATAAAACTAATATATTTTGGACATATTATATTAAAATTAGGAGTTAATTTCATAAAATTAAATTTTTAAAATTTCCCAATTTATCTATTAATATAAAATATTAAATGTTATTAAAAACAACTTTTAAATAAAATGTCCTTTTAAAACATGAACTGCTCTTAATCTCATTTCAAATAAATTTATAACGGAATTTTAATTTATTTGTTCCTAAATTTAATTATTTTAAATTTAGTAAAATTATTTAAATACATGTAGAATTAAAAATATTTCATAAAAAAATAGTCTTTAACATTGAATGGTTTTAATCATATCAAAATAATTTTTTTGATCACTAAATTTAACTAGAAAAAAAACATTAAGAATTATTGTTTACTACAATATTTTTATTTACTAGGGGATTATTTTAATATTTTTCATATCATTTTAGTACTATGTTTGACATGTTATAATATATTAAATATAGTTTTTATTTAAAGAAAATATATACTAAATTCTTAGGGTGTTATATTATACCCCCGTTAAATAAATTATGTCCACTCAATTTAAAATATTACATTCCACAGAATTTATCTTAGGGTATTCATACGAAATATTTGACTCGTGTTATAATTTCTACTAGGATATGAACATCAATTTCTTGGGTAAGTCTATGAAAATTATCATAAATATTCCACAAACCTTCTGTGTTTTTATGAGACTTATCGTTGCAGATGACTTTTCAAATGTGCATTATTGGGTTATTATTTTCACATAATAATTTTATCTTCCTCTCTATTTTATGGAATATGATAATAATGCATACATTATTCGTTTTTACCATCATAGTGAAATTTTTATTGTTTGATTGAGTGTTTCAATAAATTTCTACATTTGATTCTCACAATAAATGACTAAGAATAAATATTCATTATTGAATAATAAACATTAACCTTTACAGGGTCATTAAATCCATAAAATAATGATAATTTATTCCAACTATCTAAAATAAAAATTGGTATCAAAAGAAAAGATAATACTCAATAAGAATAAATAGTAATGTGAAGAGGAAATACATTAATTTATAAAACATCAATAATATCAACATATTAATTTAAATAGTAAATTATACATTCTAAATAATAGCAAGAAAAATTTATATAAAAAATCCCTGTGTAATGAATATTTTTTTAAGTAATGAAGTTATAGAAAACATATGATCTACAATGGTTATTTTGGACCATTATAAAATATAGCCTATCGGACCCAAAATACTGCTATGAATCATATTCATTTCTAATATATAAATTCTATAGTGACTATTAATATTTTAAAATATTGTGGGTTGTAAAAAAATCATATAGATATTAACCAATAGTGAATACAAAAATAGGTAGTATTTATTATGGTGTCATAATATCCCACAAGTAATATAATAAATAATATAACAGGAATGAACAACTAGAAATAGATTAAACCTTTAAAATAATTTATCTTTTAAGTAATTTTATTTAATTTACAAACCTGTAATGAATCCGTCGAAACCCATATTATACTTTTATAGTTTTAATAATAACTATCTGTGAGGATAACTCACTTCAACAACATGAATGGTTTTATTTTAGGTATTTATGTTATTATCCAAATAATGTATTCAAACTAACTCATTTAATTATAAATTATAAGATAATTTCATTGGAAGGTTAGTGTTTTTTATTATGTCAATCCATAGACTACAAAACTTATGTTTTAAAATTAATAAAGAATTTACCTCTCTTTTCATATAAATACCCACTCAAACACCCAATAATATTCATTAAAACCCCATTTATAAACATGTTCCTCTCTATATCCATCTCAAAATTCCCCCCATGGTATTACCATAATCTTAATAAGCTCGTTTCACTATTTTAGAAGCACCCTCTTAAGTTAAGGGGGTCCCTCACATTCCTTTTTTTTCAAGTACTTTCTTTACAATTAGCCTTTAAATTTCCAATTATTCATGTTTTAATGTGTCTTAACACATAGAATTATTTTACATGTTTTCCAAATTATTTAGATGTCACCATTAACTCTCATTAAAAACTTTCATGTACCTCTTTTTACACCTTTTATGATGTTAAATTAATCTCTTTCTTTTCCTTTCCAAACATTTGTATTTGGAATACTCATCCCAATTTCCACTCATGGATATTCAACTATATTTACAAATATTTAATTTGTTGTGAAATTATGTTTATATAAATCATATTCCTTAATCATCTTATTTAAATGGATGAAATATTTTCTTATGTTGTGTCATATAAGTGGAACAAAAATTAATGTACAAAATATGACTCTGATTGGTGGGGCTATAATTATATAGCCCTCTAATGAATTGGGTAACATTTTTATCTCATAAGATAACATAGATGGTTCATAGGTTTTTATTCTAAATGCACTATTTTTTTTATCACTCAGTGGTTAGACTTGAATTATGTTTACGATGCCATGTTTGATATTGTTTCCATTTTCTTATGATTCCTTGATGTTATCATCTGGTATAATTATTTTTTGTTAAAGATTGTTAT
Organism: Viscum album; assembly: GCA_963277665.1. Lineage (NCBI taxonomy): Eukaryota > Viridiplantae > Streptophyta > Magnoliopsida > Santalales > Viscaceae > Viscum > Viscum album. Next base: position 1,473,413,009 of record OY728152.1, on the reverse strand, counting down.
TATCATCATTTTAGGTCATCTAGTAATGCATCTTGAGTCAGATGAAGTATTTTACTTTATTATATGATTTGATTATTCCTTAAATGGGTTTTATAGATCATCCTTTTTCTTATCCGAGTCCTTAGGTTATCCCATGTCATATTAGAAGAACAATATAATTTATAGGCATGTAATGGAGTTTTAAATAAGATTTTTATATCATAGTTTCATTTTAATATGACATGTATCTTATTGCCCAAATACACTATTCTCTATGATCATTTGGTATTTTATATGTGTATATTTGGGAATTTAATCATGAAATAAGCGGTATAAATGATATGCGTTGTCATAGTTAGTGTCAAAATTTGGTCCACATATTTTCATGGATTATTATTATAAACCTTTTTCAAACCATATGAACAAAAAACATAGGAAAATGTCCCTAATATTTTTTAAATTTATAGATCATGTTGTTTATAATTAAAAAAATCCATGTTTAGCATACTGAAAGTGGTTTTGGCTCCATCATATTTGTACCAAGGGTAAATAACCCCAAAATGAGTGGATTTGGGATGAACTGTACTATAAAATGGAAAACAAAAATGAGGCCTTTATTCACACCAAGTTTGACAGTCCCATAGAATATGATTTGATAAATTTATGATCATTTCACCAAACATTATAGTGGGATAAAAAATTAAAATAAAATTTAAGGTTATAAAAGAGTTCATGGATAACATAGATTAGGATCTAAAAATTCAATGTTTATGGAATATAAGACAATTATGAGTTATACCATCAATGTTCATAGTTTCAATTTTTTGTTTTTAATAGTTTGAAATATTTTATCATTAATTTTCCATTTTTTTCATTCAATGATAGAAAATAAGAGCAACTAATTCAACAATCAACATGATGGGAAATATAACAACTATCCAAGTGAGATTCCCAACCTAATGAGAAAATAAATAGATAAATTCATGATAATAATTACCCAATTAAATTTTGTTTTGAATATAATTTTTATTAGGTGGGAACACCAACATTCCCCTAAGAAAGATAATGTTTCAATTGTTCACTTTATATGAAAAAGGAATCTAACTTTTTATTGGATCCTCTGATCCATTAATCATAGAAAAATGAATAAAATCCATTGAAAATATATTCTATATTCATAAATCCTATCATCAAATGAAGGCCATGATGGTTTTTTATCACATAGTGAGAAAAGTATGTCGTTGTTAAATCTTGATCATGAAAAAAAATCCCGATGAAGAAATCACATATATGGAGTTGAAAGAATTCAAGAATATATTTCTTAATAACTATTTTCCTCAAACTATATGACTTAATATAGAAAGGGAGTTCCCTTTCCTCATGAAATGCGGTGATGAATCCATCAGGTAATAGAAGGAAAACACTACACAGACTTCATGATACACCCCCACCTTTGTAAATTCACAAATATAAGTGTGTCTTAAGGGTCTCAGTTTTTGGATATAGGAATATGATAATGGATTTTAATTATATCAGAGTGATAGAGAAATATCATAGTGGAAATAAACAATAAAGTCACACTTCTAAACTATACAGGAAGAAGCATCAAAAATATTTCTTAAAGGGGACAAGGAAATTCTTTTGTTGTGGTAAAGACGGACAACAAGAGAGAGGATACAAATGAGAGAAACCCTACAATATGATTGATTAATGGAACTATCTAGTCAGCAATGAGCCTATTTTATAACGTTTCAACAACATAGCATAAGGACACTATGTGAACCAACACACTAATCCATGTTTTATTAATTATAATAAGCGAATGTAACCTCTGAGGCCTCGAGAGAAATGGTTAGAAAATTCTAGACCAACTATTGGGGTGTATCTGGATAAAAAGTGGTGACAGGAATGCTTATTATTCATTCATGAATAGTAAATGTAATATTTTATTTTAGTACTATGTTTTATATTATATCACACAATATTAGTGTACCTATTCAAACACTTCTTCAAAAATGGATGTTTTAGTTATTAGTGAAAATAATAAATGGTTTATTTATTTCATCCCAAGAATATATCTTCTTCCTTATCAATTTTTTTAGGATTAATTTCCCAGTAATCCTTTTGATAATCCATTTAAAGGAATTTTATGCTATTATATATATGGACTGGATTTCATTATATTGAACCTACATAAATTGGTATGAGAAGTAAATCACACTATGTATCATTAATTTCCCACTGATTCTATATATATGTAAAGAGTATGATGTGTCTACATTGGAATCAACATTTGGAGCTAAAATATTTTTAACTTATGAGAAATCATATCTATCCCAAATTATTAAGACTAAGGAAAAGACAATACTTGATGGCATGAACATTGTAAGGGGATATTATGATGTATTACATAATCAAATTCCTTGTAATCTTCTTGATTGAGAGGTTTAGTTATCAATAGAAATTTAACTGAGATACTTTTCAATATCCAATACTTCATATAGAATGGTCATTATTGAAGATAAAGAGGTAAAGAAAAAACTACAATATAATCTAGATAAAGGATTTATATTCCCAACTTCTTAATTTTGGAATGAGCTAATAAAATTTTTAAGAAGAAGGATGGGTCATGTTCCTCTTCATTGATTATCCTATGCTAAACATGTTTATGAAAACAAATTATTATCCTCTTCCTTAGAGTGATGACTTGTTCAGTCAGCTATGTGGATCCTAGAACTTCTCTAGGGTTGATGTTCATTTGGGATATTATTAAGTAAAGGGTAGGATGGAATATATCACCAATTCTAAATTCCAAACATGATACATGAAATATGTGTTCATAGTGATGTCATTTGGAATCACTAATTCTCCACCAATATCAATGGATATGATTAATAGAGTCCTTGGTATTACCTAAAAAAATTATTTTAGTCTTTAATGAATATATTATTATAAACTCTAAAAGAAAGTCGGAACATGAGGATAATTTAAATTTGTTCATGATGACCTTGTGAAAGGAAAATTTATATGTAAATAATTGTAAATGAAATTTTTGGATTGAGAAAGTAATATTCATGGTTCATGTTGTCATTGGCAAAGACATATCTATGGATCCTTTAAATATGGGAAATTGTAGGACACTCCCAAGAATTAATATGCCAAAAATTCTTAGTTTCCTTGGATTACTTGTATAATATATTCAATTTTTGATAATCTTTTCATGATTTTATAACCCACTAACCAATATAAATTGGAAGGGAGTGAATTTTTTCTATACCAACGAATAAGATGATTGCATTAATGAGTTAAATAAGATGGTAATCAATAAACTTGTGATCATATTAACCACCTGTGGGGAAGTATTTTCGATCAATATTGATGTGTAAAAAAATGTATTGGGTTATGTAATCATGGAAAATGAAAATGTTATGTCATTGGACTCCCAAAAATTAATCTAACATGTGAAAAACTACATAATACATGATCTGGAATGAGTTGTAGTAATCTTTTCATTGAATATTTTGAAACATTATCTCTATGAAGAGATGTGTGACATATATATGGATCATAAAAGCCTCAAGTATATATTCAAAAAACATATTGAGCTAAATATGAACCAATGAAGTTAGTTATAGTTGACCAAGGAATATGATTATTTAATCCATTACCATCCTATGAAGTTTAATAAAGTGGGATTTAATCTGAGTACAAAAGATCATACAACCCTACCCAATATCCGGATTGAAAGAATTCCAATATTACTATACATGAAAATCATGAAAATGGGAATCATAAAAGGAATTTTATCCAATGTTTCTCAAATTACTTTTCAACCATCCATTATGGAGTGGACCAAGGGGTCCCAAAAAGCGGATAGGAGATATAGATAAAGGTAGTAAATATCTCAATTAAACTTTTCTCAATATTTATTTATATGCTTTGGAACCTTGATATGTGTCCCTTCAAAACTGAAACAATAATTGGGAGATTCTAGATGATGTACATAGATCTTCTTTCTCTATTCCTCTAGGAAACACTATGGATGCATCTATATTCTTTAAGGATACTCACTCTCATCTCTCTTGGTGAATTATAGGGTTTCACAAGAAACCTCTAGTTTTGGCCTTGGATTCACCACTATGAATTGGGATTTAGTCTCGTTTTCTAGGATCACCTGTCCCCCTCTTTCTATTTTCATCCTTTCACCATAGATGGTTTTTTGGTTGCATCTGATTATATGTTGTTCAATGACTAAAGATTTGGTCTCCATACTCCTCTTTACTTTTCATATCTCTTGATTTTATATACCCCATATTGGTCTAGTGATATGGTTTGAATGATTTTTTGGGAAGATGATGGTGGAGCATTAGTTTGGGGATTAGATCATTCTAGTTTGGGTTATTTGTCTTGTTGTATTTTCTTTTGCCTTCAACACAACTATATAGATTCTTTCTCTCCATATCTTCCCTAGTTTTCTGATCCATCACATTGGATTCCTTTTTGATTTTGCGTAGTGGAACTCATTATGGATTGGGATTGTGTAGGTTGTGATTTTTTTTTGGCACATGGGTGCACAATTTTATATCTATTTTTGGTGTTCATTTTTTCAATTATGGTGTTCTTTATCTCATTATTGTGATCTCATTATGTTTTTAAAGTCTGGTTTATCATTTATTGGTTTATTTTTCTAGTGAAACCTATTGGTTTTGGGATGTGTTGGGATCGAAGTCCAATGAGAATAATATGGTTATGTAATTTTCCTTCTATTGAACATGAGACTGATGTGTTATGAAATATTGGGATGATGGTCCTAGAATGATTGAGGTTTAATGTTGAATCCCTTGTTTACTCACACTCTAATCATTCTCTTATATTCCACTACACCCTTAACTGTGGTTTGGTGTGGTGGTTACCCATGTGGATTTTGGATGGGTTTCATGGGTGGTTGATGGTGGACCAAGAGGTTCAACCAGTGTAGGTGATGATGGTGGTTTTCATGGTGTTGGTTTTTTGAATACTTTAGTGTATATTTCCTAGATTTTCACCTATGAAGAAGAAATAGTCCTTTTAGAAGAAGTTAGATTTCGCATGGTGTTCTACTACGAACTGATATAATCAATTCATAGACAAAGACTATAAGTAATGGGATTTTCTTCATTTAAGGATTATTATTAGGATGTCTTTTTATTTTTTTTAATGATTTTAATGGTGAAAATTATGGTGTTTTGATGATGGTGATGATGGATTCTAGAGGTTATTTCTTGGTGAAAAACTATTGTGATGATGGATATTTTTTATGGAATAATGATGGATATGTTGAAGGAGCCTTATGTGATGTTGTTTTAAAGTTGTAGAGGGATTATGGTTTGTGGTTTATCAGTTATGTGATTTAGAGGAAATATATTTGAACTCGACTATTAGGTGTTTCAGCTTGAGGTAGCTCGACGATTGAGTTTTTGGGACCCAAGGAGATTCAGTGGGGATGGAATTGACATGTGGGTCTTTTTTAATATGAAATTTGGGATTTGTTATTTATTTATCTCTTAAATATTAATTTTTGTAATATTTGGGTTTGGATTGAATTTTTTGGAATGTGTGGCTTCCACTTAACCATAGAGTGGGTTTTTTAAATAACAAAAAAAAAGATATAGAGGTGGAAGAACAAATATTTATAGAGATATGAAGAAAAAAATATAGTGGGATGACATTAATATAGAGACTATATAATTTACATCTCGGTGATTATTATGCCAACACGTCCATGCTAAATGATTCATGTATAAGGTTATTATGCAAATATTTTCCATACTAGTATGGAAATCAGAAAAAATAACTGAGGTTTTTATCATAGGAATACTCTGGGAAATAATGGAAATAATTCCATTTTAGGGTATTAGATCACCATATAATGTCTATTCATTTTATTTTTATCAAGGTAGATTCAAATATTGGCCAACTCTATATGATATATATAAGATAATTGGTAAGACTACATAGAGTACCACGATCCGTTGTTCTTGGTTATGATCTGAGGTTTACCACAAGGTTCTGTGGAAGGATTTATAAAGTGTTTGCTACATAACTAATATTTCGTACTACTTATCACTGTCACATGGATGGTAAGTCTAATAGAACCCTTCAAACTATATTCGATATTCGGATATCTTGGTGAATAGATTCACAAGGATTATAGGATCATCAACCTCCCCTCATGGTGATTTCATATAACAATAGTTTTTATTATAGCATTCAAAAATAAACTTTTTAGAAGCTATATAAGAATACGTGTTATACTCCTACATGATGGAATGATGTTTTGACATAGTATATGATGAGACCTAATCTAATACATGAGGTGAAATTTAATGATCAAACTATTACTCATTATATAAAATCCATAAAATTTTATAGAAAATTTATTATAACAATCATAAATGAGATATATAATTTGAGGAAAGATATAAGGTGTTCCTTTTTATATCATTGTGGAATAAGGTTTTGAGGTTCGGGAAGAAGGGAAAGCAAAGTCCAAGATACATTAACCCCTATGAGATCAATGATCACATGGGTGTTGTGTCCTATTGACTAGCACTCCACCTAACCTATCTTGATCATAGAAGTGTTCCATTTGTACCTCTTAATGAAAACAATATTAGACCCATCGCCTGTATGGAATTCATGGATGGTACCTCGGCATAATGATATTTCATTTGAGGATCAACTAGAAAATATTCTAATTGGTATAGAAAATGATCTATGAAATAAGAAAATGTACATGGTCAAAGTACTATGGTGGAACCACATGTTTGAAGAATTGATTTGGGAACTAGAATAGGTTTGAAACAAAAGTACCCTAAACTATATTTGTATAAAAAATGAAAATTTTAGGGTGCAATTTTTTAAGGGGGAAGTATATAATGACCCAACATAATATAAATGAAATTCTCTTTTGAATGAATAAATTTCCTTTTAAGTGAATAAAATCCTTATTATGTTATATAGTTATTGGAAACACTTACACAAAATTATTCATTTTAAATCATTATAAACTACATCTCTTCATACGTAAAATATGGTTAAGAATGATAATCACTACTAATATTTTTTTCCATACTGATCACTATTATCAGTTTATATTAAGGGCTATAATAATATCTAATTGATACTGAAGGAAGAACTGATTACCTCAACTAGTAGTATTGTTCCCTATGAAGTTCATTTATCAGACATTTTGAGGGAGATTATTGTACATGGTTTTTCTATTGAACAATACAAACATTATATTCAATAATTTAAACTTGATTGAAACAATATATGGTATAAGATCAATATTATCAATATCACCACTCAAACCATGTTCATGGAACAATCCCAATAAATTACTTCCATTACACACCTTTCCCTTTGGGAATATACTAGTGTAATAAGAAGTTATATATCTATAATATTGTTGTATAAATTTTTGTATATTATTTTTAGTAAAATAATGATTATATTTATCATTTTTGGGAATTACAATATACACATTATTATGTAATGAGTTGAAGAACTATTAGATTTTGATATAAAGAAACAAAAATTATAATTTTAGGAAATATATTATTTCAATAAAAACACGGGTTTTTATAAAATCAATAGTTTTGAAATAGATGATACTTCCATGAAATATTATTAATATATAATATTTATTTATATATAAATGATACTATAAGTTAATGAAATATAATTAAATTTTAGTAAGTATAAAAACATGGATAGTATATTCAAAGATAATATTTTAAATCAAATAATGATTTTAATTAAAACCGTTAAATTATCATATTTTTTAAATTATTAATATAAAAAAATTGAAAACAGAACATTGAAATTATCCATTGATAATTTTTTTTACAATTTTCTATGATAGTCGATTTTCTTTTGTAGTAATAAAATTTGATATAAATATAAGTATTATATCATGAATTAATAATATATACACTCGGGTGTAACCTTTACTATAAAATGAATCCATGGAAGAAAATATTACCCATTTAATATAATTTATTTTTGATTTTATTTGATTAAATTTACAAACATATACTGAATCCCCAAAAACCAATATTTTAATTTATTTCATAAAAAATATATTTTTATAAACATGACTAAATTCTTGATCATGTATTGTATTTTTTTAATGATTTTGGTTTATATACTATAATTATATTTAAAACCACGCCTATTTGGAGTAAATAATTGGAAAATCATGGTAATGTTTGTGGTTTTTATTTGTCTGTAACTTAGAGTCCAAAACATAAGTTTTGAATTTAATAAATTATTTCACATTATTTTTCTCTAAATTCCTACAAAACCAGCCATTATTCATCACAAAAACACATGTATCTTGAATTTACTATCATTATCCCTCTATATAGTCCCCCAAATACGTTCTTAATCTCTTACGATTCTCATCAAAACATGTTAGAATCACCCTTTCTTGGTAATGGATTATCTCCTCTTCATTTTTATTCATGTAAATTATTTGTACTCTTACATTTTATTTTAAAATTTTCATGTTTTACTTTTTTTATTCTTCCCATTAATTTATTTAAGGTTACCATGTAATAATATACCACCTTTCACTCTTATTAGAACATCCATGAAACTTTTGGTACACATGTTATGTTGTAGAAATAACCCAAATTATTTCATTCCAATTTTTTTTTGTGAATACCCATCACCATTTCTAATCATCAGTATCTACCTAAATATAGTTATAATTTATTGATTAGGTAGTTCCGTTTTTTTAACAAACACTCCTTAACAATTTTCTTAAAATTGATGAAATATGTTTTCTGTTTTATGATATATGTGATGCACAAATGCATTTTCATAATATAAATGTGATGGGTGGGACAAGAATTATATATTCCTATCATAAATTGGTATTGTTTTTATATCATGAGATACCATGTATGGTTCACATATGGTTAAAAAATGAAAACTATTTTATGATGTCTCAGTAGTTTTCTTCACCTAGGATTATTATTACATGTTTTTTATTATAGATACATTCCTATGTTATTTATTTTCATAATCATATATCTTGTTTAAATGTTCAATATTGTGATTCCAACACTTATATATAAACATGTTATTTCTATTTAATCACATGTACTTATATACTTTATGTTATGCTTCGATTATTCTCATAATGGGATTTATAGCTCACCCCATTTCTGTCTCATATCCTAGATTACCCCGTGTAGTATTAGAAGATTAATGAAAATTAAGGGCATGTTATAGAGTCTTAAATAATGTTATTGTATCCCCATTTCAAGTTATTATGATATGTATCTAATAATATAAACACTCTAGGCCTATAATTATTTTTGGACTATATTATGTGTATCTTTAAACATTAAATCATGAAAATTTTTAAAGAAGATATGTATTTTCATATAAACAATACCACATATTCAATGTGTATTATAATACACATAATCTACTTATTCCCAATTACCTTATCCCAAAAAATAAACATTATTTCAAAGTCAACCATTGGTATAACAACCATGTTTTCAGCTAGAGAATATCTATGCATTTTATTATGGACCCCCTGATATACTCTTGATTAAACTAGAATACAACTAGGTGTCATTATTAGAAAATCCTTCCTATGAGTTTCAACGGATTATTCAAAATCCATGAAAAATATTTGATAGTTAATATATTTTTTATAAATAAATCTTGAGTTGTGATCTGAGAACCTTCATTCAAAACATAAAGGACTTCAACTTCATCTGTTGTAATTTCATATCCTTGGACTTTATATCTTAACATATTTTGATGTAAATTCACATCATTATTGGGGAATTATTTCAAATAGTTTCCCATTTACATATAGTTCTAACAATTTATAATGGTGGATTCTTTCATTACATTGAATTCGTAAGAGTTATTTCCTTTGTCCCCTCACATGAATGTACCTCATATTTCCTTTAAAAAGTATCAAGGCATTTCATTACACAATTATAAAATTCTAGAATATTTCTCCTTCTCTTATTCCCATTCTCATCATTTATTATTCAATTTACCTAAACATACCAACTCTTATATTTAATTACTTTAATGATATATTACTTATAGAACAGTTTCTTAGTTCTGATGGTAGTTGATACCATATCATCTTATGATGAAAAATTTTAGATAATAGTGTGCTTAAAATGCTTTGATTTATTCCATAAGATATATTTTCAATCCTATATTCTTGGTTACATACATAGATCATAGTATTTATTCATTTTATTATGATGTTTTCTTCATACCCAGTAACACTTTACACTACATTCTACATTAAATTAAGGAATTCCATTCTTTATCAGCTCATTTCTCACAATGAAAATATTTATTAAATAATATTAAATAAAAATTAATTTGTTCTATTCTCTTTATATCCTCTTCTGATTTTTCATTTTGAATCAATGACCACCACTATTTATCATCTCACTTAAAATAACTAACTTATAGAGTAACCTTACATCTTCCATTACATATCAAATACAAAAAATATATCTTTTCAAGAGAGTTAATCCATTTATTATCTATCAATAGATTATTAGTTACATTAAAGGATAAGGGTTTTTATGTCATCAAATGATCCAACATCATTTCATCATACTGTGAGGAAATTGGTTATTCTTTAGGGGTATGGTTATTACTAATAACCCGAGTAAAATTATCTAATATGGTTATAATATACTCTACTAAAATACTATATATGTTGACTTTCTCTAGAGATAGATCCATACATTTATTATGGGTTTTGGGTATGTTTTTCATTCCATTCAATAGGTCCAAACACTAAATAATGTAGTAGAATTAAATAGATCAAATCCATATGAATATTGAGACAAAATATAAATTTTTTGAAATGTTAATGAACATTATAAGTGATTATCATAATACTCATGATAGATATATTATTCTCAAATCTAGTTCCCAAGCTACAATCTAATATTTCATTAATACCATCTGTAATAACCCTGACTCAATTAACATAGAGTTTATTTTTACTTTATTACATTTTTATAAGATGGAAAAGATCATATCCTAATGGGTTAATGAGCTAGCAGTATTTTGATTCTAGGTACAAACATTATCCCTATGATACACTTCAAATACTAAAAACAACGTTTAAACTTGATAAAAACCATCGTATTTTCTTTAGTATATCCCTGAAATAATTCAATATCTCCTCTCAGTACGCTAGGGAAAAGATAACTTAATAAAGGGTGAGATAATATTCTCATTAAGGTAAAGTGTAAAATAGAAGCTATCCTGAATACATAAAGAATAAATAATATAGAATAGTAAATAATTAATAATTTTTTCATATATCAGTAACTTGAGGATGAAATTTATCCCTGAACAGATAATTAGAAATAATAATGAAAATAATTGCTAATTTTATAATGATGGAATGTATAATTTCATAGATCATATTCATAACATCAATACCTGTCAACCATTAAATCTTACATATCGACAAGTCCTCTCAACAAAGACTTCTTCTATACTATCGAGGCTCTGAACCAAGAAATTAAAAAAAGATATGTAATTCAGATTATAAATACACATGATAGTTTGTCTCATGAGAACTATTAATTCATCATGGTCTATAATAGACCCTACCCATCACATAAAAATTTCTACATCATTCTTTATATATTTAATAATCAATATAATAAATTATTATTATGCCTTTTTATCAATAAATATTTGTATGGAATCATGCATTTGTAATGTCAATATTCTTTATTTAAAATAATATTTTGATCAGGATCCATGTGGTGAATTATGTTGGATCGTATAATTAGATAATATCCCCAATAAGGCATAAAATAATTTCAATGATGATGACAAAGATGAAAAGTAACTTTATAATGACATTAGATAATCTCTTGGAAAGAAATAAAAAACATCATTTTCATTATGAAATTTTTTTAAAAAAACTAAAAACATATAGAATAATTAGAAAATGATATAATTTAAAATCCATATAAAAATTTACAAAAATATTTAAAATTAATAAGTACTATGATGGAGGAAAACATGGTCCTGTCATAATAAATAGAAAATGTATTCTTTTTTATCTTTTTTAAAGAAATTCAAAAATGATCTATTTGGAAGAAATTGAAATGATTACTTTCAAAAACATTAAAAAATTAATGTATTTGGAAATTACCTTTACTAATCTATTAATTATTAACAATATCATTCCTAAAACATTTTAAATAACATGAATTTGGGGTAAAGTGTTTAAAACATTTAAGACATTTTTTTACTAAAATCTGTTACAAATTTTGAAATTAAAAGTACCTTTAAAAAATTAAATTGAGATAGTACATAAAATATCATGATTATAAAAATATTAATTATATAATATTTCAAATATGTGGTATACATATAATATAAATTGATATTTGGGCATAATTTTAAACATATCCCTAAAAAGGAAATTTGAGATGAAAACCCATATCATGTACTCCTATATAGTTAGATGTCTTTAAACATTATATATGATAAATTTATATTTATTATTAATTTATATTATATATATATATTACTATATATCATTTATTATTAACTAAATTTTTCCATTTACTTCTAATAAATTTTTAAAAATCGGTTATTTAGGTGTTAATTATTCTATTTATCTTGCAAGTTTTTATTTGGTGGTTCTTAGCCTAAAACATTTTTCATGGTTTTATTATCTCCATAATTTTAATAATTACATATATATTTATATGTATCATATTTACTCATTATATAAACTTTTATAACCATCCATGTAAGGAGAATATAAAAAATAAAATATATCGTTCATGGAGGTTGTAGTTTGCACGTACACATGGGTGACATTTTCATTTTTCAATGGATAAAAATAAAATTAAGTAGATAAAGGTTTAACATTGAATAATAGTTTTATATTTATAAATATCTTATTTATTCATTAAATTCATATTTATTACCATCCATGTAAGATGATTTTCATAAAAAAATGGAACATTCATTGAGATAGTAGTCTACACATATGCTCGGATGACATTTCCATTTTCTAATTCATGGGAGTGTAAGTAGGTATGCAATATATTATCTACAAAAAATAATCATTATTTAATAAATATAATATAAATTCATTAATATATTCTTTATAACCTTATATGTTAGGTAGTGATTATAATCGAAATATATCTCTTCAAGGAGGTTGTAGTTCCCACTTTCATTGGAGTGACTTTTTCTATTTCCATATGATGGAGAAAATGATAAAAATTGTTGTTATATCAACATAAATAATTTTATAATAGTAATGATAATTAATTAAATTTATTATTATAGTTATAATATCTTTTAAGATGTTTGGAGAAGAAATAAACTTATTAGAATTCAATTATGAATTATACATCTTCTTATGAAATCCCCATTTCAAATGAAACTAAGGAATCAAATGAGAGGTTTATATTCACAATATGTTCATATTAAAAGGGTTTCTTATGTTTGTATAGGGATTTGTGAATAATCTTAAGATAAAAATAAACTCATATATTCCTTTTGACATGTTATATTATGTCGCTTTTTATATGAAAAAATCTATGACATTTTCATAAATATTAAGTATTTAAGGGTATTAAAAGTAATTTCAAAAATTGAAAATGTATCAAAAGTGGACCATGAAGGAAATTTTAGGCCTTTACCCATATAAATGTTCATTTTATAATTTTTCTTATTTTTAAACAAATTATCAAATTATTATTTACCGTTAAATATCCTTGTAGTCACTTTCACGATTATTTACATAATTTTACATTTAATGTATCAACATAGAAATGAAGATAAAATATAAAATATAAGACATAAAATATACACCATAATTATCAATAAAATTCTTGTAAAACTATAAATAATCCATACTATATCATTTAAGATGTTTTCAATATTATATACATGATTTTTCTACAACTCGCACAAGCATTTTTCCAACGATATATAAGAATCATAGATAATTAAACAATCATATAAAATTAACAATAAATTAAAAACATAAATTTAATTTATTAATAATAAATAGTATGATATTAAAGTGTTACAAATTTATTTTTATCCTTATCATTATAATGAAAAAGTTTTATGGGAGAGAGATTAACACTTTTTTTTATATTAACTTTTTAACATAAAATAAATTTCTTAATAAAAAAAATGGAACCAAATGAAAAAACATAGAAGGTGTGAAAAGAAAATTTATAAATCCACCCAACCAATATATTTTATAAAATATTTGGTGATATTTTTAGTCTTATCACTTTTTTTAACCCCCTAATTTACCCTTTTTAACAGTTACTGTGATGAAAAAAACTTGTCATGGATACTATTAATTGGGTCTAAAATTTAATTGAAATTTAAAATATAATTTTAATAAAATGGCTCTAAATAATGATTAAATTTGATAATATTCAATCTATAGAAGTAAAATTTTTTAATTATGTATAAAAATATTATATTTTAATGAATTTCCACGAAAACCCAAACAAAATAAATTATTATGTACAATTAATTAAAGAAATAGGGCTAAAAAGATTATTTATTTTAAAAAAATATAATTTAGGTTTCAAAACATCAATAACTGGTTTTTAAATTAAATGTAATAGTTTTAAATGATTTAATTTACTCCTTAAAAACTTATGGGTTTAACATAAAGGTTTCAAAAAATCTTAATTCATTCTTATAACATAATGATTTTTTAAATGTTATAATATTTTTAAAATTGGAATTTTTCCCTACCTGTCTAAAAATCCACCATTTAATAAAAAACCCAAAATAAAAACAAATCTAATATTTTCATTAAAAATTCCTAAGTGAAGTTCCTTTCATCAAATTAAAATTACAAAATTTCGGATTTTTATTTTAAATAGGAATTTTAATTACAAGTAAAATATAATATTATAAAAAATAAAATTTTTAAACAACATTTGTTAAAAATATTATTTGATATCATTTTATAGGTTATTATTAAACTATTAGTTCATGAATTGATGTCTTTAAAACGTTAAAAAATATGTTGAAATAAAAAAACACATCAAAACAGTTATTTGATAAATATTCCTTCATGTCGTTATATGATTTTAATCAAAACTCATTAATTATATATTTTCTAATCATTAAATTTCTATAGTGAAAACAAAACAGAATTTATCATAATTTATTTTGGTATTTCTATTTATTAATTTTTTGTTGTAATATTTCATGAATCATTTTAATTTTTTGTTTCATGTGTTGTAAAATATTCAACATAGTATTTATTTAAAAGAAATCACATACATAAATCTTGGGGTGTTATATATGAATCTCCTTTAGATCATGTTATACAAATAACTATAGTTTGGTCAACTCCCATGCATTGTGGTTTGGGCCCTATAGCTTCCTAAACTCCATCATCGGTCTTACCTTTTATTCATTCCTAAAACCTCAAACTTTTTTACATGAATTTTGATCAACAAGAAATTTACCAAAAAAATACAATACCACAACCCAATTGTTATAATAGTTATATATGGTCCATGTAATATATTATTTACTTACACACCATTTATACATATATGGATTGTCTCAATATACATCGAATTTTTTCCATGGTTCAGGTTGTGTAGCTTATATGACATTTTTGACCACATTGAATGACAATATATATGGGGCGTGTACCTATCACGAACCAACCTAAGCTACTATTAAATGTATACCCAATCTAATCGTCTATAATCCCGAAGGAAGTTATTAATCCCCATAGGTTGGAGGCAGGTTCCCACACATCTAAATGAGGATTCATGGGTACTGTTTTTCCCATCAATATGTGTTTATAATCATTAAATCCTTTTTTAAAGAATCTTCCAATGAGCATATATGAATTAGAAGTCCATGAAAAATGAAATATGTGGAATTATGATAAATGAAGGAACTAAATGATACATAATTAGTAAATAATATTAATCTCATTTATATCAATATAAAATAAATATTAAAAATAAATAATTAACATTGTATAATAATGAAAACTAAATTGAAACAAAAATAGGGTTGACTTAGCTGATACATTAATATTCTAAAATTATTTAAATCCTAAACTATACCAAAATGTGCCTCCACATGAGAAACATTCATTCACACTATCCCAACTCAATCATTGATTACCCAAGATAGGCAAATACAATTTGAATATTAATCAATGAACCTATATAAAACCTGATAGTTTCTAACAATCTACATTAGTGTGTATGTAGGGTGTGATAAAAAAGGTTTAGTAAGATCTAAACAAGGAGTCTATGAAATTCATTTCATTATGAATATCATAAATTCTATTTGGACATATAATAGAAAATAATGTTTTTTTATTTTAAAATTACTAATAAAAATAAAACCAAATACATTTAATCGTGGTTGTCTTTTTTAAAAATGTTTTAGAAACTCCTATTATTTATTTTTATAACATAATTATGTCACTATAAAGTGGGGTTTTTCAAATGTGTTAATAATTTATATATTTAGTAGTGGTTTTATGTAAAACTACCATTATTTTTTTAAAATAATTACTACCTAGAATCACCCATTATCTTGACCCTTAACCCCTATCATGATCCAATATATCATAGCCCTTTACATTGATCCCTCAATCCCCATTTTTACGCCCCCTACAAGAAGGTTTTAGGTGCAGCAGAAACATGGATGTGATGGTACAAAAATGTTTATTTTTATCCTGATTAATGATTATTCGAGGATCAATACAATGATGAACATCAATCTCCACTGAATATAATTAATGATTTAGATAAAGGCGAAAGAGGCCTGAAAACTTATAGAGGATCTTGCACATCACGTTTATAATTAATTTAATTAATTTCATAATGAAAAATAATACCTGTATCTTTGGTAATTTTATCTATTGAGGATGTTGATCGTACTGAATGACCATTACATATTATCTCATTGTGCTTGTAAGGATCCAAACATGAATCCCTCTAGCGATGATCCACACATGCTTTATTGGACTCCGATCGACATCGTTCATTCTCTCGGTGCTAGCAAAAAGGAGCGAGTGTCTTCCGTCAGTCATTATTGATTGCTTGTTCATTGTCCTTGAATAACGTCTCTCATTTTTTGAGAGGGGAGAGAACATGATTCAAGAGTGAAATTTTTTGGCTCAAAAATTCTCAATTCACCAGGCATGTGGTGTGGTGACTGGCACAATTGGTGTACTTGCCTATTTATATACATGGAATTTAAATTACAATATTTAAATGCATATTAACAATTAAATATAATCATTAACTTAGAGAAAACCCATGCATTTAATAATAATAACGCATCATTATTTATGGTGTGCCAACTTTCCCAAAATAGAATTATAAATAAAATTATGCATCCTAAAATTATAGCAGCATTATTTTAATTTATGCCAACTAGTACAATAATTATTTACTATCTTACAAATAATTATTTTACTAACAGACCAACCTTAGTCCACTCTAACTCCACTTCCATTTATTGAACACCCGAATAAAGAAATAATTAATTTATTCTCTTAAATAAATATTTTATTTACAAACTAATAAATAAATATTTATTAAATTTTCAATAAAATAAATAAATATATTTTATTTAATTATGAGATCATTGTAACTTGAATAAAATTATTTCATGGTCTTGTGAATAATATTTATTTCATTAATTAAATTAAAATAGAATTTGACTGGAACCACTAAAAACACTTAGCATGTGATCATCAAGGATTCTTTCACATTGGCACTAGGCGGGCTATCCAAAAGTCCATGTTTACTATATAGCTATGGGTCAAGGAACCCAATAGAAAGAACGTAAATTTTCTAAAATGACAACCCCATACGAATGTAGATTGTGTAATATAATCCCTTTGTCACAATATCTCCTCAAGTAGGTTTCATGATTGTGTCATCAAATTTTTTTCTTGATATGTCGTTATTTTACTACGTGAAATAAACTCATCATTACACCATGGCCATGGAATTTCTCACAACAGTTCTATTTCAATCAAAGTTCCGAGATATAAACTTCCATAAATGGAAGGGAAAAATCCTTCATCGACTTATCCATTAATAACATGCCACTCTTGACGCACCCAACATACCCAACATCACAATAACTCTCTACATTACTATTTTTGTCAGTAAATCAAAGTGAATAATTTGTGACACATATTAATGTTAATCTTAATGTCTAACGATCATTTCACATGCTCATAGATAGAAATATCCAATGACCCCAAAACATGTGGTATTCCTATTAGAGGGGTTTTTCTCCTAATTTCCTATCTTTGAGATTACTAAGTGTGAACTTCATGAGAGGAAGTCTCATTTGCTTATGATTACTCACACCCGACGGTCTGGATGCCATGTGTCCCATAATATCAGGTCATCCAATAACATAACTATATTTAGGAATATTTTTATAGCATTTATTGGTTCTCATCATAGTGGGGAACATCCATAACCTTATCAATGCCAAAAATACTCTAGGACATTATTACATCATAGTCATGCAAAATAACAAAAAATATAACATAATACATTAAATATAAATGCAATCAAAGTGGAACCAGCTGGTTCTAGGAGACCATCTATAATAAACTCTAACTTGAACTTGAGCCACTTCTTACGAAATTCTGTCCGCTAGACCTCACATGATGATCATGTTTCTGCTAACTCAAGGCTTTCATTAAGGGGCCATCCACATTTTCATCCGTGGAAATTTTTCCCACTACAACTTCACATCTCTGAGAAAAATCCCTTAAGAGATAATACTTTCGAAGTACGTGCTTCGTCCGCTGATGTGACCTTGGATCTTATGCGAGAGGCACCACTACAGTATCATCATAGTATAGTGTGATGTGATCTTTACTGCTAGGTATCAAATCTAGCTCCCAGATGAATCTTTTCGTCTAAAATACTTCTTTAGCTACCTCATAAGTAGTGATATACTAGAAATTTGTTATAGAATCTATGACCACACTCTACTTTGAGAACTTTAAGCTCACTTCACCTCCATTCAAAGTGAAGATGTATCCCGTTCGTGACTTCATGTAATCTTCATCAATCTAGAAACTAGCATCTGCATATCATATGATGACTAATTCCACATCTCCTCCATAAACTATGAACATATCCTTAACATTCATTAGATACTTTAAGATTCTCTTGACTTCAATTAATTGGTGGTCACCTAGGTCAATTGGATATCATCCTATCACACTCAATTTGTAGGCGACATCCAAACTAGTACATAGCATGACATACATGACTGACCCAATTGTTGATGCATATGGGGTCCTTGCAATTATCTTTCATTCCTTATGTGTCTGAGGACACATTTTCTTTTAAAGATGAATCCCATGTGATGCGGGAAACAATCCCCTCTTGGATTTTTCCAAACAGAATCTCTTCAGTATCTTATCATTGTATCTACATTGACATAGGCCTAGAAATCTCTTGGATCTATCACAATGTATCTTGATCCTAGGAATATATGCTGCCTTGCCCAAGACTTTCATAGAGAATAAATGATTCAACCATTCCTTAACATAATTTAAAACTAGTATCTGGTTTCCAATATGTAATATGTCATCAACATATACTATTAGGAAAATGACTACAATCCCACTAATCCATTTGTAGACATAAGGCTCAAATTTATTCATGATTAATCTAAATTCTTTTATAGCGTCATCAAAACGAATGTTCTATGACCTGGATGCTTGATTTAATCCTTAAATGGATTTCTGTAACTTTCTTACCTTATTGGCATCCTTTCGAGTCACAAACCCTTTAGGTTGTATAATGTAGACATATTCTTGAAGGTTCTCGTTATGGAATGTTGTTTTGACATCCATTTTCCAAATCTCATAGTCATGCAAAACAGCAATGAAAAGTATAATTCTGATGGATTTTAGCATTGCAACTGGTAAGAAGGTTTCATCATAGTCAATTCATTGATACTATTTAAAACCATTTGCAACTAGTCGTGCCTTATAGGTACTGACTTGTCCTTCCATGTCCAGGTTCTTCATGAATACCCATTTGCAACCAATAGGATTTACATCAACTAGAGGATCTACCAAAATATAGATATGGTTTTAGTACATGGAATACATTTCAAAATTCTTGGATTCTTACCACTTGGGAACATCAGTTCCACTTAATACTTCCACATAAGTTATAGGATCATTATTATCAACTAATAAAACCTCACCACCCTCAGTAACTAGAAAACCATACCATTCTAGTTCTCTAACCTCTATTGTACTCCTATGTAGTACTTGTGTCTCTCAAAAAAATTCATCTTCCACCAGGATTTGTCGAATCTGTTATTTTTCCAACCCTTGAGTACATTGAGCCTCGATTTCATAGAATTCTATCTCGTTGACACTATCTCTTTTGGAGATGTTCTCCCTTTCAAGTAATATAGAATTTATTGCCACTATAACCATTTTTTCTAAGGGGTTTTATAGTTAATATCCCCCTTTTTCCTTGGGGTATCTTATAAAGATACACTATGTGCCTCGGGGTCTGAGTTTATTAATTGAAGAGGCCTTAACAAACACTTTGCTACCCCACAAATGTAAATTCAATAACATGGATTTTCTTCCACTCCATAACTCGTTTGGAATACCATTTATCGATTTAGTTGGTACATGGTTTAGTATGTGTGCCACTGTTTGTAACGCATATCCCCAAAAAGATAATGGAAGACTCACATGACTCATCATTGATCTCACCATGTCCAATATGGTGCAGTTTCTCCTTTCGCTCACACCATTCCACTGGGGTGTGTTTGGAGGACTGAGTTTGGATAAGATCTGAAACACCTGCAAATAATCAATGAAATCATGATTAAGATGTTATCCACCTCGGTCTAATCGGTGTTTCTTAATCTCCTTACTGAGATGGTTCTCAACTTCATTCTTGTATTCTTTGAACTTATCAAAAGAATCTGACTTATACCTCATTAAGTAGATATATCCATTTCTACTAAAATGAATAGTAGAACATACGAAGTATGATTACCCTCCCCTTGATTCAACTAGAAATGGTCCATACACATCAGTATAAACCAATTCAATAAGTTCTTTAGCCCTTTAAACTTTCCCACTAAATGGGGATATGGTCATTTTTCCTTGTAAACATGCAGGACATACACCAAGTGGTTTTAGTTCGAAAGAATCTAAATATCCATCTTTATGTAACTTTGTCAAGAGTTTCTCGTTTACATGACCAATCCAGTGATTCCAAAGTTGGGTGTGGTATGAGTCATGGGATGTATATTTGTTATTTATTTCCATTACTTGGTTTGTGTAATCCAACATGTAAAGTCCATTGTATAAATGTTCCCTAACATAACAAATGATATTTTTATAAAATATGCTACATTCATTTCTAAACATGAAAAAAAATCCATCTGTATCTAATATGGATACAGAAATAATGTTTTTAGTAATAGAAGGCACATAATAACAACCCATTAACCCCAAGATCATCCCAGTTGGAAACATGAGGTGGTAGTCCCTGACAGCTAAAACACGAAGTCCGGCTCCATTGAATGCTCGTAGATCTACCCCCCTCAATCAATCTTCATGAATATACTTGGTTCTTGTATTTAGATACATATTTGAGCACCAAAAGCTATATCTAATATCCAATTTGTAAAAACAGATAGATTGCATTCGATAAAAAATGCATCTAAATCTTTACCTTTTTTCATGGGATGGGTGTAGTTCATCTTCCAGTAACCCTTCTCGCCACATGCGAAACAAACAGCCTCTTTTTCCCTTGCTTCCAATTTGATCTTCCTTTTCTTGGAAGGGTGTGAAGAATATTTGGGCTTAAATCTCTTCGCATTCCCTTTCCACTTATTCACCATAAGGATGGAAGGCTTTTCACACTTCATATCTTTGTCTACTTGGTGAATGAGGGTATGAAGATTAGATAGAGACTTCTCAGTGTTTTTCATATTGAAATTGACAATGAATTTATAGAAACTCTAAGGAAGGGATGCGAGAATGAGATCAGTGCCCAGTTCTTTGGGTTGTTTAATCCCTAGAACCTCTAGGCGCTCTATATATCCAATGAGCTTGACTACATGAGGCCCATAAGGGGAACCTTCTCCAGTAGTACTCTGATAGAGTGCCTCAGAGATCTCAAACCTTTCATGTATTTCTCTCTCTTGGTAAAGACAACGGATTTCATTGAGCATGCTATAAGCATCCATGTTTTCATGAGATTTCATGAGTTCACTAGACATTGATGATAAAATCAAACATTGAATGTAGAATACATCATTCATATGTTTCTCATAGACCAGGAAATACTCATCAGTCGCCTCTTTGGTAGGTGGGTCAGGTAATGCTGACTCCAGCACGTAAGACTTTTGTTCATGGCATAGGATAACCCAAAGGCTTCTAAACCATTCCTGGAAGTTACTATCGGTGAGGATGTTGTCTTTATCTAGAATTTATTATATGGATACTGTGGTTGATGAGTTTTTCATTTTCATTATAAAATTAAAAGGGCAGATCATTAGTACTTTCTTGATTACATTTTATAATAAATAATAAATTTTATTAAGTCTCCCAATTTTTTATCAAGTCCCAATATCCTTCACCATTGAACTCATAATGTACAGTTGCCATGACATTCTACTTGGAAGGATCCATATTCCCCTTACCATAACCCCAACCAGGGTTGTTCAAGCTATTAGATGTTATTCAGGTAGGTAGGTCTTGGTCAATTGTAGGCTTACAGCTCCTTGATATGTTGAGTGGACTCCAAAATCTTGAAATCATGATTTTGTATTTCCTCAATTCTTGCCTCCAATATTACACCAAGTCTAGCAAGGGATACACTTATTGATGTAATATGGTTAGGCTAACCCTAAACCATTCATAATAGCTTCCTGTATAAAAGTAAGTGTCCCATAAAGGGTTGGTCAAACACATAGTTTCATTGAGTTTTCCCTTAATCAAGTAACGGAAGGCTTGTTCTGAATTAATATTTTATTTGAGGGAATTTTTTATCTCTTATGCATGAATTTATTATTATCATTATCACACGCTTATTAATATTAAGTGGAACTTACTTAATTGATTAACCACTTCTTGAAAATATTAACACATAAGTCTAGTCTATTTTAGTATCATTTTGCATGATTATTTAATTAATTAATTATTTGATCGTGAAAACACATCCATATTGATAAACCATCAAACTGATAGAAATAAAATAATTTAAATGGAATTATCAGAAGCTTTTTTAATTGTTACTTTATTTAGAGGTTTAAAAACTAACCTTGACCTAGGGGAGAAACACCTTGAACCTTTGGGGTTTCGGTTTACAGCTTCCACCTGTCCAACTCTGTATCTCTTAGGATTGGTTTCATATCAGCTCTAACTTGAACCGCCTCCACTCTCTTATGAGTTCCATCCATTCACATGCCTTTTTTAACTCACTTTTAGGTCAGGTGTAAAAAGGGGTTATACATAAAAGAAACGTTGGGCACACAGAGCCTATATATTATTGAGGAGAAGACTCACAGGCCAATAAATTTAATTAAAATAAATAAATTAAAAGATATCATCCACATACAAAGGTCTTGGTCTAGCTCATGATCATCCATAAATGCAACGATATTTACGAATAAATAAAACTATCAATAAATTCTTCAATCAGTAATGTTTAAGATAAATCACACTTGAATCAATTAATTATCATCTTTAATTAATCAATCCTTTTATCTTAAACCCTTTTCTAAATTTCCTTTAGGTTATCATCCATCATAATTCTAAACAAATAAATTCATTTAAAATCATCTATGTACATAACTTGTTCCTTGGAGGAAACCTGGTGAATTCTTATTCATAACTACCTAATGATTAGAAATGAACATTACACAGATGTTAAATTAAACACCTATATATATAACACCAATCACATGTTGTTCCTCTAATTTTTTCCCACATGATGGTACACATATCAAGGGTTTGTATAACATAATAATTAATTTAAATAAAACTGTGTAATTTGAATGAGTACATGACATGTAGTTCCAACTACACAGCGTGAATTATTTTTCACTGTCTATCTGAAGTACACACCCTGGGAAATGGCGTGTGAGTATACTTTAGAAACTTTCGGATTACATCGCATGTCCAGTGGGTCACACACTGTGTAGTTCCTCATTACATAGTCTCTATCTGGGCAAGCCATGTACGGGGTACCTAGTCCAACCCTAACCCGAAGTGACTACATGTCGTGTCCATTGGGCCACACGCCGTGTAATCTGAAAACTGTGTGCCACCGATTCAAGGTCAACACCCAGAGTCATTTAAGTCATAGAAAGACTCCAAAACACTTCTTGGTTTGGCAGATTAGTCTGATGCATTGAATCATAACAACATGGTGTGTACTTCCAAATACTCGTCGTGTATTCTAGTGTTGTATGGCTAGGAAGCTTTGACACCTCCAGATGAGATCCTCTATTTTTTTAATCAAAATCAAAATAAAAGATCATTTATGTAAGGTGAAAAGGAAATGAAAGAGAAGGAATAGATCTCGAGATTCAGATTTACAGAACAATTAACTTGAATTGAAACAACTAAATTATTAAATTCTTAATTCATCAATGATATATTTAAATAATTATAAACTATGATGTAACCCCTCTAATACCACATGAAGGTTCTGGGCGCAGTGGAAGAGTGGTTAGGATGGTACCCAACTTTCATTTTTACCATGATGAATGATTATTTTGGGATCAATATGATGATGAACTCTATTCTCCATTGAATCTAATCAAAGATATTGATAAATAATAAAGAGTCCTAAAACCTTAGAAAGGATCTTACACATCATGTTTATAATTAATTTAATTAATTTCATAAATAAAAATAATACCTGTATCTTTTTTATTTTTCTTCGTTGATGATATTGATCATCCAGATTGACCCTTTCAGATTATCTCATTGTGCTTGTAAGGATCCAATCTAGAGTCCCTCTAGCAATGATCCACACATGCTCTGTTGGCCTCCGATCGACACTGCTCGTTCTCCAAGTGCTAGCGTGGTGAAACAAGTGTCTTGTGTCAGTCATTCTTGATCGCTTGTTCTTTAGCCTTGAAGAAGGTCTCTCATTCTTTAGAGGGGAGAGAACATGATTCAAGAGAGAAATTGTTTGGCTCAACAATTCTAAATTCACTAGGTGTGTGATGTGGTGTCAGGCACAATTGGTATACATGCCTATTTATATACATGGAATTTCAGTTACAATATTTAATTGCATAGCATCAATTAAATATATTCATGAACTTAGATAAAACCGATTCATTTAATAATAAAACCGTGTCATTATTTATGGTGTGCCAACTTGTGCAAAACAGAATTATAAATAAAATTCTGGGTCATAAAATAATAGCATCATTATTTTAATTTGTGCCAACTTGTTAAATAATTATTTACCATCTGGAAAATAGTTTTTTTACTACTGGACCGACCTTAATTCGCTCTAACAACACTTCCATTTATTGAACACCCGAATAAATAAATAAATAAATTATTCTCTTAAACAAATATTTTATTTAAAAATTTTCAAAAAAATATTTATAAAATGTGCAACAAAATAAATAAATATATTTTATTTAATTAATGTGATCACTATAACTTGAATAAAATATTCCATATTCTTTTGAATAATATGTATTTCATTAATTAAATTCAAATAGAATTTAATTGAGACCACAAGAAACACATAGTGCGTGACCCTCTAGGATTCATTTTCATGGGAATTAGGCGGGCTTTCCTAAAGTCCAATATTACTGTCTAGCAACTTGATAAGGCACCCAAGAGAATGAACATAAAGTCATAACAATGACATCCACATACGAGTGATCACTGTTTAATACAATCCCTTTTTCTAAATATCCCATCAAGCAAGTTTCATGATTATGTGATCAACTTTTATGCTTGATAAGTCATTCTTCGACTACCTGAAATAAACTTATCGATACACAATAGCCACGAAGTTTCGCATGATTGTTCTATTTCAATCAAATGGTCGAGATATAAACTTCCATAAATGTAAGGGATAAATCCTTCCCCAACATATCCATTAATAACATGCCATTTGTGATGCACCCAACGTACCCTACTTCTCGCCAACTATCTGCATGATGGTTTTTGTCAGTAAATCAATGTGCATAAGTTGTGACATGTATTAATGATAATATTAAAGTCTAAGGATCATTACAGATGCTCACAGATAGAAATATATGATTACACCAAAACATGCGGAATTATTGCTAGCGAGTTTGTTCTCATAATTTCTTATCTTGGAGATTACCAAGTGAGAACTTCATTAGAGGAAGTATCATCTGCTTACGAGTACTCTCACCTGATGGTTTTTAGGCATTGTGTCCCATTGTAGCATATCATCCAACCATAGAACTGTATTTAAGAATATTGTTATAGAACTTTAAGTTTCTCATCATAGCGGGGAAATTCCATGACCTTATCAATGAAACAAATACTCTAGGAAATTATTCCATCATAGTAATGCAGAACAATGAACAATATGTAATAATACTTTAAATATCCATGTAATCAACGTAAAACTAGTTTGTTTTAGGACACCAACTCTTACACTACTATCTCTCTTTACCTGAAACCCCCACTCACGACCCCCCTCATCCATTTCACTATCCCTCATACCTTGAAGAATATTAATCATTGTTTTTATGACATAATTATTTTTTAATTTGAGGTTCCTTTTTCATCTTTATATTTTCTATTCTGCTTATAAGTTTATGTTTTTGTTTTTTTAATGATTTTTTGAGTTAATTCAAAATATTTGTGTAGGATGATATATTATATGACATTGAAGGATCATTACTATATAATTTTTGGTTGATCATTTGAATTTACTTAATGAATATAATGAATTATATTCAAGAAATTGAAATGAGATGGTGAATCATATGTGTTTATATTATGTCAATGATTTTATCTATGTGTTGATTTTATAATCATATTACTTTGATTTTCTTATTGATTATGAAGTGAAATTTTTCATAATTAGGAAAGTAATACAATGATGATAAAGAAACAAAGAGATAAAATAATGATTTTTTTATTTTTATTTTCTTATGAATGGTATATAATAAAAAAAGAAAAATGATTTCAGTTATTAGTTTTTTAAAACTACAATATTATTATTTTTATGTAATGATAATTATGGTAATACTGTTGTTGGATTGTTGTTGTAGGGAAAGGGATAATGGTTTTTTTTCAAGGAAGAAGTTTGATGAAAGTAATGATTGAAATGTGTTTGTTGTTTGGGATGTGGTAGAGATGATTTGGTGGACTACTATAAAATTTTCTTGAAATATTATTATGGTAGTTTCTTTATGGAAGGTGGTTGATGGTTTTCTCATGAAGTGCATGTAATTAAATATTTAAATAATTGAAAAGTAATTGTATGGGAATGGACTATATGAATGTATAGTCTTAATAACTAAAATGATATAGTTATGTGATATAATAATTAAAACATAGATAATGTGAACTGGTAGTGGAGTTAAAAAGTGTTTGTAATATAATACTTTATTAATTGTTTTTAAAAAAAATATCTCCATTAATCTGTATTTAATTTTAAATTTACATTTTAAATTTATGTCTTTATAAATATGTAATTTAAGAAGTTAGGATTGAATTATGTTTTTTTAATAAAAATATTAATTTATTATGATATATTTATTTGAATATTTTTTTTGAAAACGTATTAAACTGATTACATATGTATAAAAGTTATATTACATTACCTTAAAACACATCTCAATATTGTTATGGAATGGACGAAATTTTATATTATAAAATTAGAAATTGATCAGTGGATGAAAAAATAAAATACATGGGTCCTAGTTATAATGTAACAACCAGAGATTTTATAAGATAAAATCTTTTTAATTTCATTCATATCTTCTATTATACAACACACCAAGATTATATTGCGCTATACGCAACACTGTATTAGCTTGCAGTATACACAACACTTTTCATGGCTCTTGTTACACACAATTTCAAGTTCGTTTTATAGAAGTTATTCTTCGCAACATTGAGTGTGTATATATATATATATATATTCAATGTATAAATAAAATATGGTTGGATTCTGTTATATGCAACAACAAAGGAGTTGTGCACTACACGCAACCCTGACTTGGCTTGCATTACACGCAATCGCGACCTTCCTCGATAGCGTGTGTTGTACGCAATACCGGGTTTTACTAAACAATGATATATTTTTATAATATTGTTATTAACTTGCCATTATGAATAGTGTTAACTAAATTTTTAATTTTATAACATTATTATTCATCTTACACATTTCTAGAACATGGTATAAGAACAAAATAAATTTTTCGGGTAAAATAAGTATTTTTCAAAAAATGCAGTTTTGCCGCCTTTTGATGGCGCACCCACTTTAAATCCAGTTTTTGACATGTTTATAAGTTCAATTTGACAAAATAAAATTCTCCTATTGAATCAAGATCTAAAAATTTACATTAGATAATGTTTTGATATTTTTCCAATAACTTTCATATTTTAATGAATAGTAAAAACATGCTATATTTTAATTAAAAACAACTTTTTTCATCCTAATATCTTATGTGGTTAAATTATAATATTTAATGGTTTTAAAGTTTAAATATAATATATTTTTACCATTTAATATAATGTATGTCATTAGCATTGATTTTACCTTGAATTCGTAGGTTAAATCAATTCAATCTTTTGCAATGTTTTAAAGAAAAACCCGTTTTCTTTCGACAACGGGATTAATTTTAATTTAATTTCTGCATCTTTTGTGTATTGAATTTGGAAAAATGGATTCCATATTTGGAATTAGTGGGTAAAAATTATGTTAATAAGATAATTTTTATTTTTGGGCATTGTGAATAATAACTACGGTAAATTTTTTTTACTATAGTTATAGGTAAATCGGGTAATTAAGGGTAAATATAAGATTATAAAATTACCCCAACACTTGGAAAAATCCTATTGGATGGCTAAAAGTAGACCCATATAACCTAAGGGTCGGATTATATTCATTTTATGGACTTTTTTCCATGAATATAATTTAATTATTATTAAAACCAAAGAATGTGACAACATGTCACTTTCTTAAATCTTATAAGTATAATAATTTTAATTTAGTGATAAACTTCATGAAACTTCGAACCTGAATAGTCTCAAGAAATATAATACAATTATCTACATCATTGGAATTTATTTAAAATTTTTATGGATTAAATAATTATCATTTATTATGACACAGATATGATGCAGTAATTGTCTTATTAATGAAACATTGACATAATTGATGTTATAAATGCACAAATAAATGTAATTTGAGACTTTTTATGACTTAAACTAATTTTCTAGGTTAATATGACATGTTATTGTTTATTTAAGTAACTTTTTTCGAACTTATCATTCTGTTATAAATTTTATAAAAATCATGTACCAAATAGTGTCAAAATGGACATAAATTAGTTTTTTAAAAAAAATATTATATTATTAATTGTTATTTAATTCCTAAAAATATAAGGGTCGGAAAAATTACTTAGATAAGAATACATATATTAATAATAAACAACTTGGGTTCGTTTGGCTTTTTATGGTAAGTTTATTAACCATATAGTGTAAGAAAACAAAAAGACATTGTAAAAGTTAAATTATTTAACATAGAGTTAAATGTAAATTGATAAGGTTAAAATAATAACCTAAACTTGTCTAAATCCTATTTTATTAGAGGATTTCGACCCATCCCCATTTTATATTCTAAATAAGACCCTTTATAACCATTATAAATTGAATTTGACCGTAATATAAAATAATATTTTGAGATTTTCCTAAGGTGCCCCTCTCCTCCCTTATAAAAGGGAACCTCCTTCCTCTCCTCATCACACCAATTTGAGCATTCAAGCTCGGCCAAACCCTGACAAAATCTCTTCTCCACTTCCCTAGTATCATCCTAGTGGTCCTGGTGTTCTTCAAAGACCATCCTTGGTTCTTTAAGTGGAGGTTAAGCGAAGGCGCGTCAAAAAGAGGTAATATCCATTACTGATCTTTTTCAATTTCTTTCTTCTTCAACTTCTACTTCTTTAGTTGTTTCATGATAAAGTAATAACATCAGTATTTCTTATATACTGATATGTTATTATAAATATGAAACAACTCTAATTTACCTTCTATCCATCCTATGGAAAAAGTAAATCACCGCGCGTGCGTACGTACGAAATACCGTCTCCACATTGTGGTGTAATCTATTTTCCGCCACCACCTTAATTGGATGGGTATAATGGTGTAATGAGTAACTATATATGATTATTATAAAGTGATATTGATACTGAAATAGTATACATACACTTCAACACAATTCCATGACCATGGGAACGATATCATCGCTCGTGCGTACGTACGGACTACCGTCTCCACGACGCGATGAGATTCATTATCCTTGTTAACCATTCCAGAATGATTATAAAGTATATATAATGAATAATAATGAAATATATGACATTTTAAATCTACTGTATTTATGTATATATATATATATATGTCATCTACATAATTCCATTCAAGACAATAAGGAAAGGAAAACAACGTTCATGCGTACGTACGGACTACCGTCTCCATGAACGGTGTGTTTCATTTCATTTATCTATCTATTATATATATATATACTGAATATATATGATATATAAATCATGTTTTATATTCTGGAAGTAATTAAATCATTATATAAGTAATAATAATGTCAACAACAACAAGTCCAAACACCTATGATAAATGAAACGATTTTACCCAAAACGCTTCTTTAACATGGAATTTACAAAAGAACAGGTAATATAAAGTAATAAGTGAATCATATATGATATCATAACAATGAATAAGATTATGTAATAAGTTAATAACATTATTTAAATCATTATACAGGAGGTTTGGACACTTACGAAGAAAAACGGACCTAAGGTACGGGAAATATCACAATCTCATTTTTATCTGAGATTGTTTATACTTTAGTATTTACTGGGGTGTATTTTATCATCCAAATCCATGTTTCCTCAATATGTAATATTATTTCCATTCACCTAAAATTTTTTAAATCCTATTTTACCCTTCGGTGAGTTTTTAGTAAAATATATGAAAGGAATCTTTTGTCGTTTTTCGTACGAGGTACTTTTTTGACTTTTCCGAAACAAGTACTAGAAGAATGTTTTTTTAACTTATACGGCATGAATGGATTTTTAAAACATTATTTTCAAGAAGATTCCTTTACATTTTTTCAAGTTTATTTTTAGTCAATTTCTTTTAGTTTAAAATTTTAAGACATGTTAAGGAAGGAAAATGTTTTTGAAGTAGAAAGGATAATTTCCTCAAGAATGGAGTTCAAGTGTTTTATCAAAATTATTTTCCATCTAAGAAAATAAAGGGTTCTGTTTCTATCCCTATTATTACATGGATTTGATTATGTTGTGATGTAAATATTTTTATGAATTCCTTTATCTTATATGAATTGTTTTATGATGTCATGTTGTTTAAGAATCCCATTTTTATTACATGGGTTATGAAATGATGTATGATTTAAGATTTTGTGGCACACATAAGAATGGTATCATTATGAGATGGGTGGGACATATATCTCCCTCAAATGAATTGGGTAAAGATTTTATATCTCATGAGATAGACATGGCTGGAACGGTAGGTTATACCGGTTCAGTGAAACAGGACTGAAATAAGGGTGACTCAGTTCAGAAATGGGATTTTTCCACTAAGATTGTCTTGACAATAAGTCTTGACTAATAAGATATGATTATCTATGATTATGTGTGTATGACACAAAGTTTCATGTTTTAAGTTATGATTATTGGGATTTCATTTCACTACTATGATTTATCCCATGTTATGAAATTATGATCTCTTTTGCAGGTTAAGATTTCCAAAATGTTATGTTCTTATGAATATGATGTGATTGATATTTCTTTTGTTTACCCTTACTGAGCATTTGAGCTCACCCTTTAATGTTTTCTTTTCCCCAGGATATAAAGAAAGGTTTTATGTATAATAAAAAAGGAAGATCTCTATGGGAGATGTTGAAGATCTTTCACCACGAAGAGAAGATTATATTACGAGTTTCCAAAGACACTAAACTATTACGATCCTTGTGTGTGGGTTTTTGTTATGTACTAAGTATTCTGCAAAAGTAATGTAATGTCCATGTACGTCAGGCTTCAGGTCTCTACAGTTGGTATCATAGGAAAGGTTTAGTCAACCTTTGGAAACTAGGATGTGAGAACCTTAGTGAGATCCCTAGAGATATTTCTAAGGTATGTCTAGGGATGTCTCTAAGGATAAGTATACGTATAGGATATAGTCTTAGAACTATGGTAACGATATTAGATTAAACCAAAGGTGTTAGATATTGAAGTTACTCCCCCTTTATTATGATTTTTTCCTCTCACACTATTCTTTTTGGGTTTTAAAAAATGGCTGGAAACAAGATGATTCACAATAATAGAGGATATGATGGACAATGGAATGATATTCTTCATGAGCAACCAAATGAAATGGGATTTGGAAGTCCAAACATCATTATTATGACGAATCAGCAATCTCATAATATGATCAATAAAGTAAAAGTTGGTAAGTTTCCTGACTCTGCTAATAAGAGAAAGATGGAGTTTCATGATGATCATAGAGGAAAGAAAGTTCAATTTCCCTCATGTAAATCATGTGGGAAGAGGCATCAGGGAGATTCTTTCAAAGGAACTGGAAGATTCATTGGGTGTGGAAAAGAAGGAAACAAAGACAGTAAGTGCAAAGGAAAAGGTTCAGTTAACACCATGGACAAGGATAATGGTATTGCTATGACATAAACAATGATTAGATTTTTTAAATGTGGAATGTACGGGCATTATGCAAACCAATGCCCTAATTTAAAATCTCACGAAGAGAATCAGCATGGTAATATGGGTAGTATTTATGTTGATGATGATGAATAGACTACAAATGATATGTGAGATAAAAGAATTGTTGAAGCTCGGTCAATGGTTTATGAATGTAGTGGAATGATTACTTGTTTATCAAGTGTATTGTTGTATAAGTAATCTCATGGTACTATGGAATAAAGAGACATCTAAGTATTGTTACATTGTTTTCTTTCCTTGAGTTTTGCAAGTGTATGATTAATGCTACCAGTATCCATGAAAGGTTATTTAGATATTTTTGGAATGAAGATAATGAAGGGATAAGGAGAAAATTAAATGTTTGATAGTATTCATGAGCACATGAATGATATAATGAGAAGGTTATATCATGGTTTGAGTATATATAATGTTTGGATTCTCGTATGTGGAAAGAGTTAACTTTTAACTGTATTCATGTTTTCAATAAGGGTCAATGGGTATTCATTATTCAAGAGAATACATGATTAAGGTATTCAGATTTTGTAATTTAACCAACAATGTATATCTTATGATATATGGGGGATAAATGATGGAATTCACGTGATCATTTTCATTATACTATGAGCTTGGACCGAAGTATTTTAGATAGGCCTAAAGATTGGAATGGATTATGTTGGAAATAAGTTATTATTGTTTAAGGATAAAACATTTTTTGATATTGTTGATGGGATGTTATAGTAATATAGTTTTAGAAAAAGGACAACCTGCAGGACGGGCGACATCCCATCGCGTCGGACAAAGCTGTGGGAATCGATCCCACAACTGAAGTGAAACTGGGCTTTATCGCCTACCACTGGCCTACATGAAGTCCTTGTTTAGTAGAAACTAGTTTTATTATATTAAGAAGTATTATATAATAAGTATAAGTCCTTTTTAGAAACCATATATGATTAATCTCACTATAGATGGACTTATTTATTTTTTGATAACTTTTCTAATCTTTTGTTTGAGACAGATGGAATGACCGCTCATTCTATCACATGATCTACTAACACATCACAAATGACAAATTCAACTTCATTAATTTAAGATATGAAGTGGAAATTGTCCAAATAATGATCAATGGTGACACAGTACCAAAATCACGAAAGTATTTCTTCTAATTCCAATTTCATCAACTTTAGGGAAATGATCTTGAAAACCAAAAATGTTGGCCTAGTGCTCTTATATCTGATGAATTAGATGGTACCTTATATCATCACAAATTTATGACTTTGTGATTGCTGGATTTTCCATATCCATGTTCTATACCACTCTCCATCAGAACATGATGGTTAGATTTCTCTTCCATATCCATATTTTCACCTATGTGGAAACCCAGTGATTAGTTTATTTGGGTAACCGTTACATTTCATACTTTTGTTTTTAAAGATTGGTTTTGGTATTACTTTTTACGATGTGGGTTTCTATTAAAGAAACTTTCGAATAGCAAACCATTTATAACCCCGACGAATTTCGAGG
Source organism: Viscum album (assembly GCA_963277665.1). Taxonomy (NCBI): domain Eukaryota; kingdom Viridiplantae; phylum Streptophyta; class Magnoliopsida; order Santalales; family Viscaceae; genus Viscum; species Viscum album. Next base: position 1,473,378,437 of record OY728152.1, on the reverse strand, counting down.
GTGAAATTCATTTTAAGGGGGGTAGAATGTAACAACCTGAGATTTTATAAGATACATTCTTTTTAATTTCATTCATATATTCTATTGTACGACACACCATGATTATCTTGCACTATACGCAACATTGTATTAGCTTGCAGTATACGCAACACTTTTCTTGGCTCTTGTTACACACAATTTCATGTTCGTTTGATAGAAGTTATTCTACGCAACATTGAGTGTATATATATATATATATTCAATGTATAAATAAAATATGGTTGGATTCTGTTATACAAAACAACAAAGGAGTTCTTCACTACATGCAACCTTGACTTAGCTTGCATTACACGCAATCACGACCTTCCTCGATAGCGTGTGTTGTACGCAATACCAGGTTTTACTAAACAACGATATATTATTATAATATTGTTATGAACTATCCATTATGAATAGTGTTAACTAAATTTTGAATTTTATAACATTATTATTCATCTTACACATTTCTAGAACATGGTATAAGAACAAAATAAATTTTTCAGGTAAAATAAGTATTTTTCAAAAAATGCAGTTTTGCCGCCTTTTGATGGCACACCCACTTTAAATCTAGTTTTGACATGTTTATAAGTTCAATTTGAAAAAATAAAATTCTTCTTTTGAATCAGGATATAAAAATTTACATTAGATAATGTTTTGATATTTTTCCGATAACTTTCATATTTTAATGAATAGTAAAAACACGCTATATTTTAATTAAAAACAAATTTTTTCATCGTAATAGCTTGTGTGGTTAAATTATAATATTTAATGGTTTTAAAGTATAAATAGAATATATTTTTATCATTTAATATAATGTATGTCATTAGAATTGATTTTACCTTGAATTCGTAGGTTAAATCAATTCAATCTTTTGCAATGTTTTAAAGAAAAACCTATTTCTTTCGACAACGGGATTAATTTTAATTTAATTTCTGAATCTTTTGTGTATTGAATTTGGAAAAATGGATTCCATATTTTGAATCAGTGGGTCCAAATTATGTTAATAATCTACTTTTTTTTGGCATTGTGAATAGTAACTACGGTAAATTTTATTTACTATAGTTAAAGGTAAATCGGGTAATTAAGGGTAAATATAAGATTATAAAATTACCATAACACTTGGGAAAATCCTATTGGATGGATAAAAGTAGACCCATATAACCTAAGGGTAGGATTAGATTCATTTTATGGACTTTTGTCCATGAAAATAATTTTATTATTATTAAAACCAAAGAATGTGACAACATGTCACTTTCTTAAATCTTATAAGTATAATAATTTAAATTTAGTGATAAACTTTATGAAACTTACCACATGAATAGTATACAGAAATATAATACAATTATCTACATCATAGAAATTTATTTAGAATTTTTAGGGATTATATAATTATCATTTATTATGACACAAAGATGATGCAGGAATTGTCTTATTAATGAAATATTGACATAATTGAAGTTATAAATGCACAAATAAATGTAATTTGAGACTTTTTATGACTTAAAAAAATTTTCTAGGATATTATGACATGTTATTGTTTATTTAACTAACTTTTTTAGAACTTATCATTCTGTTATGAATTTCATAAAAATCATGTACCAAATAGTGTCAAAATGGACCTAAATTAGTTTTTAAAACAAATATTATATTATTAATTGATATTTAATTCCTAAAAAAATAATTTTCGGCCAAATGACTTAGATAAGGATAAATATATTAATAATAAAAAACATGGGGTTCGTTTGGTATGTTATGGTAAGTTTATTAACCATATAGTGTAAGAAAACAAAAAGACACTGTAAAAGTTAAATTATTTAACATAGAGTTAAATCTAAATTGATAAGGTTAAAATAAAAACCTAAACTTGTCTAAATACTATTTTATGAGAGGATTGAGACCCATACCCACTTTATCATCGAAATAAGACCCTTTAGAACCATTATAAACCGAATTTGACCTTAAAATAAAATAATATTTTGAGATTTTCCTAAGGTGCCCATCTCCTGCCTTATAAAAGGGACCTCCTCCCTCTCCTCCTCACACCAATTTTAGCATTAAAGCTCTGAAAACCCCTGCCAAAATCTCTTCTCCACTTCCCTAGTATCATCCTAGTGGTCCTGGTCTTATTCAAAGACCATCCTTAGTTCTTTAAGTGGAGGTTAAGTGAAGGCGCGTCAAAAAGAGGTAATATCCATTATCGATCTTTTTCAATTTCTTTCTTCTTCAACTTCTTCTTATTTAGTTGTTTCATGATAAAGTAATAAAATCAGTATTTCTTATATACTGATATGTTATTATAAATATGAAACAACTCTAATTAACCTTCTATCCATCCTACGGAAAAAGAAAATCACCGCGCGTGCGTACGTACGGAATACCGTCTCCACGCCATGGTGTAATCTATTTTCCGCAACCACCTTAATTGGATGGGTATAATGGTGTAATGAGTAACTATATATGATTATTATAAAGTTAAATTGATACTTAAATAGTATACATACACTTCAACACAATTCCACGACCATGGGAACGATATCATCGCTCGTGCGTACGTACGGACTACCATCTCCACGACGCGATGAGATTCATTATCCATGTTAACCATTCCAGAATGATTATAAATTATATATAATGAATAATAATGAAATATATGACATGGTAAATCTACTGGATTTATGTATATAAATATGTCATCTACTTACTTCCATTCAAGACAATAAGGAAAGGAAAACCGTGTTCATGCGTACGTACGGACTACCGTCTCCATGAACAGTGTGTTTCATTTCATTTATCTATTTATTATATATATATATATACTGAATATATATGATATATAAATCATGTTTTATATTATGGAAGTAAGTAAATCATAATATAAGTAATAATAATGTCAAGAAAAACAAGTCTAAACACCTGCGATAAATGAAACGATTTTACCCAAAACGCTTCTTTAACATTGAATTTACAAAAGAACGTGTAATATAAAGTAATAAGTGAACCATATATGATATCATAACAATTAATATGATTCTTTAATAAGTTAATAACATTATTTAAATCATTATACAGGAGGTTTGTACACTTACGAAGCAAAACGGACCTAAGGTAAGGGAAATATCACAATCTCATTTTTATCCGAGATTGTTTATACTTTAGTATTTACTGGGGTGTATTTTATCATCCACGTCCATGTTTCCTCAATATGTAATATTATTTCCATTCACCTACAATTTTTTAAATCCTATTTTACCCTTCGGTGAGTTTTTAGTAAAAGATATGAAAGGAATCTTTTGTCGTTTTTCGTACGAGGTACTTTTTTGAATTTTCCGACAAAAGTACGAGAAGAATGTTTTTTTTAACTTATAAGGCATGAATGGAATTTTGAAACACTATTTTCAAGAAGCATCCTTTACACGTTTTCAAGTTTATTTTTAATCAACTTATTTTAGTTTAAAATTGTAAGACATGTTTAGGAAGGAAAATGTTTTTGAAGTAGAAAGGTTATTTTCCTCAAGAATGGAGTTCAAGTGTTTTATCAAAATTATTTTCCATCTAAGATATTAAAGGGTTCTGTTTATATCCCTATTATTACATGGATTTGATTATGTCGTGATGGAAATATTTTTATGAATTCCTTTATCTTATATGAATTGTTTTATGATGTCATGTTGTTTAAGAATCCCATTTTTATTACATGGGTTATGCAATGATGTATGATTTAAGATTTTGTGGCACACATAAGAATGGTATAATTATGAGATGGGTGAGACCTATATCTCCCTCCAATGCATTGGGTAAAGATTTTATATCTAATGAGATAGAGATGGCTGTAATAGTAGGTTATACCGGTTCAGTGAAACAGGACTGAAATGAGGGTGACTCGGTTCAGAAATGGACTTTGTCCACTAAGAGAGTCTTGGTAATGAGTCTTGACTAATAAGATATGATTCTCTATGATTATGTGTGTATTCCACAAAGTTTCATGTTTTAATTTATGATTATTGGGATTTCATTTCACTACTATGATTTATCCCATGTTATGAAATTATGCTCTCTTTTAGAGGTTAAGATTTCCAAAATGTTATGTTCTTATGAATATGATGTGATTGATATTTATTTTGTTTACCCTTACTGAGCATTTCAGATCACCCTTTTATGTTTTCTTTTCCCCGGGATATAAAGACAGGTTTTAGGTATAATAAAAAAGGAATATCTTTATGGGAGATGTTGAAGATCTTTCACCACGATTAGAAGATTATATTCCGAGTTTCGAAAGACACTAAACTATTACGATCCTTGTCTGTGTGTTTTTGTTATGTACTCAGTATTCCTCAAAAGTAATGTAATGTCCATGTACGTCAGGCTTCGGGTCTCTACATATAAATTCATCTAATGGTTTAATAGAAATAAATTGTAAGACCCCTTGATATTGAAGTAGTTTCATGGTCAGTATGTACTTTGTATTTAGTATAGTAAATCAAATGTTATGTAAAGTTAAAGAATTTAATATTCTATCAATGAAAAAATTAGTTACCAACCAAAAGAATAATTTATTTAAAAAAGTCATTAATTATCAATTTGGATTTCTAGGGAAAACATTTTAAGACTTCAAAAAATTAAAAAAATCATTCAGTTGATTCTGAGTAGGTTAATATTGCGCAGAACAACCATTAGAAAAGAAAGTATTATGAATTACATAATAAGATAAATCAATAATTTTAGTAAGTTTATGCCTAGTATTCATAGATTTATTTTCTACACAGTTTGTAATCTATAAACCATCTCCTTGTGATTTATAAAAAGGAAATTTTTGAGGATTTTATATTTTCTTCATGATAAATTTTGGGCATTCAAGATACCAATATCATTCTTAACGGTGAATGGAATATTCAAAAAGATTGGCCATGATTATTCAAAAAATTACATGAATTCTTTAAGGATTTAATACTTCATTGGACATAAGATTCTAATAAATAATAATTCATAATATTTCATATAATTAGATGGAAATTGATGAGTTGTAGTGATATTTAAAATTAATGTAACACCAAGAATAATTAAAATATGAAAACGTTGGTGTTGTTTGTGTATTACATTCATATGAATTGCTACTAGAAAATATTATCCAAGCCATCTAAAACTTCCTCTTAAATTATGTATCATTATTTGGAAATTTACAATGAAAACACGATGATACATCCCAAATGTTTACTATCATTGAATTTGTTTCATTTGTTATTTTTTTATTTTTTTTAACAAAAGGAATCTACGTTTGGGGTTGTATTCATATGGTTTTAATCCATTTGGTACATTATGTATTAATTAAATTATAAGAATAGTTTTTTATCCCTTATAGTCTACCTAATTTGATATGTATGAGGAATACTTCATTCGTTACTTTCGAAGTTATTATACAAAAGAAAATTCCAAGAAATGACATTGAAGTATATCCCGAACCACTATTCAAAAACTTTCAATAATCATGGGATGATGGAATAGAAAAAATTTATGTATCAATGAGAAAACATTTCAAAATTCAGGTTTTATTATGTGGAAAATTAATTGCATCCCTATACTATAAAAATAATCATCTTGGAACACTCATATTTGTTTTGTAAAGTCAAGATTTTAGTCTTCATTTTGAAGTTAAATGATTAACTCATAGAATAAAATAGTTCTTTATTTTTTAATATTTGTTTATTGGTACAACTAAAAAATAAAATGTTGGATAGAATATGTAGATACGCATGTCTATTAGATGGAACAATACAAGAGGGGGGTGAATTGTAGGTTTAAAAAACATTTTGAGTTTTAGCACTGAAGACATTTGTTTAAATGATCTTAAACTAATACAAATACAAACACCCACAATTTTATTGAATATAAAAGGTATGATGTAATGTAATACTAATGAAATGTAAAAAAATTGTATTCAAGATGAACACAATAATCAGAGTAATATAAAGATGAATGATTCTACCTTAAAGCGTATAGAATCAATCAATACAGTATGTAATATAATGGATGTAATTGAAACAATTACAAATGTATAAGAGATAGAAAAGGAAACAAAAACAATTTCATTTCTAATACAGATAGCAGTGGAAATGTAAAAGAATTACAATTATTTTAACCCAAAGAGAAGGGTTATCCTTTCACCTAGGATAAATGGTCTGTCTCACCAACACCTTGGTGAGCCCTCGATATAATGATCGGACTGTCTGTATGCCTATCCCTAGAATCCCTTGATACGATGATCGGACTGTCTATCTTCCTATACCCGGCAGCCCTCGATACGATGATCGGTCCATCCGTCTGCCTATCCCTGGCAGCCCTCGATTTTGTAGGTAATCGACACCTCTGTCTTTCATTTACATTAAATCACTCGATACGATGTTCGGACGCACAAGGCACAAAGCATGAGAGAAGTCACAACATCTCTCTCTAGATCTTGATATAAGCAAAGTATCACAATTGTATCATGCTTGTTCTTAGTTTTTCTGTTCTTCTTCTCTCAGCTTCAAATGACCTGCTATTTATAGGCCTCGGGTTCCAACGGTCACATCTCCTCCAACAGTCATATTTCTCCGAAAAACTCGGAGGGACTTAGACACATGGCATCATAACAGTCACATTGAAATAGAAAGCACGACATCGTTTTGATTAGTTTGTAACTAACTCAACGACGTCGTATTGGGTAGAACAAGATGTATGAATAAGATAATCAAGAGTACTATTTAAATTAAGCATGTGTTTATGAAAAAGTACTAAAACAAGTATGTAATAAACGATATGTGAAGCTGAGTTAATGCAATTTCCATATTCAGTACGATCAGCATTGTACGACTGGCATGGTCAGTGCGATCATTATGATAAGTACGATACGCATAGTCAGTACGATCAGCATGATCAGTACGATTAGCCTAGTCAGTACGATCAGCATGATCAGTACGATCATTATGGTCAGTGTTGAGCAATATATTGTTTTCAAACAATTCAAAATAATGTTTTTTAAAGGGGGAGATTATTTTAAATAATACTCTGTCTCTTTATGATGATTTTGATGCTCACAAATACCCTTAATTATTTACTAATTATTTCGTTGAGTATTTTGCAGGAATTTATTTTATTTATTTATTTCATATAACGATATTTCATACTTCATTTATTCCGAGATCAATTTTAGCGCGTTCTGGAATCACTGTAGCGCGAGATCAATTTTAGCGCGTTCTGGAATCACTGTAGCGTGAGATCAGTTTTAGCGCGTACTGGAATCACTGTTCATACCCTACGTTGATGAACGTAACGTATGGATGAAAAGTTTTCTTTTTATGTTAAAAGAAACGTATGGTTAAGGAAACTTACGTTATTTTGAAACGTATGGTTAATGAACCTTACGTTGTTGAAAAGTATGGAAGAAGAACATTACGTTTGGAAGGAACCTTACATTTTTGTTGTTGGACAAGTATGGAAGAGAAACCGTACGTTAGTTTTCAGTGTTGAGTTTGTTTCTCAAAAGTATGGATCATCAACCTTACTTTTATAATCAACCGTACGTTCTTTGGAGAGTTGAAGCAAGAAAAAGTATGGATGATCAACCCTACGTTTGAATGCTGAAGAGAAAATATGTATGTTCAACATTACGTTTGTGAACCTTACGTTTGTGAACCTTACGTTTGTGAACCCTACGTTTGGAGCCACGTCATCAACCCTACGTTTGGCGTCGGGATATTTTTGACAGACGATATTTCCTTTTGCATTGGTCAAACAGGCGGATTATTAAGCGGATTTCGAGCCGATTCTTAAGTACGACGTTGACGGAATTAAAGACGATTTTTAACGGATTAATGATTGATTTAAAACAGAGATTTTTATGCCGATTCTTCAGGGGAGTTACAACGTCTCTGTTATTTAATATCGCGAATCTAAAGAAGATTTTCATGGATCTATTTATGCGGAAGATTTTCTCAGATTTGAATATATATGTTCTATCTTGGAAACTTCGGATATATATATATATGCACAGGAAAGTGTATGAAATATACAGATTGATCTTTTAACGAGCAAGAAACAGAGACTGTGTGAAGGCGTTCTTTTCTGGTGATCGAGAAGAAGTGTAAAACCTTTATTACCGAAGGAAGATCTTGATAGCAGATTCACGTGTTCTACATCGACTATCTGTTGTGAATCTACTGCTGCTGAAGTTGTGAAGTTTCTTGTAATATCTATTGCAACTGGATCGACTCAGAACTGTTTTGATTACAGATCATTATTTTCTGAAGATGACGATCTATCTACTGTCAGTTGCATTCTGTTGCAATTGTGAAGAACAACTGGAGAAGTGTTTTCTTTATCGAAACCATTTTTATTTTTGAGTGATCAGCTTCTCGTTCTAAGCTGTGTGGGTTCGTGTTTGAACCAGGATGGCTGTGTTTGCCTGAAACTTGTAAAGGTGTCAACTGCCTGTACTCAGTTGTGAACAGGTCTGTGGAAATGAGGAACAGATAGTGAAAATCGCCAAGCTCGTGGATTTGAGCGTTGGTGGAGTGGACTAGGGGCCTTCTGTTCCCCGAACCACTATACATCCGTGTGTTCATGCTTTTACTTTTTCCGCTGCATATTTAATCGTGCTAAAGCATAGTGGACAGAATTTGTCTAAATTGAAGAGATTGTAATAATTTTGAAAAGACACAATTCACCCCCCCTCTTGTGTGTAATCCGTAGATTCAGATCCAACAATTGGTATCAGAGGAGGAGCTTCTTATTTTTGAAGTTTTATCAAGCTAGAAGTATTTAAAGATTATACATAGTGTATCATGGCTAATACGAGAGAGGGAATGTCAATGGTCAGAGAACCTTACTTTAATGGAGATAATTATGGCTGCTGGAAATCACGTATGATTATTTATCTGAAAAATCTTGGTTACAAAGTCTATTCAAAGATTCTGACTCCCTATGAAATTCCTAAAAATCCCGATACATGGAGTGCTTCTACAGAGGTTGAGTATGACATGAATTCAAAAGCTATGAATGCAATCATCTGTGGTCTAGGACCGGATGAATTTAACAGAGTATCTCAATGCCCGACTGCATATGAAATGTGGCAAACAATAGCTGTTTCTTATGAAGGAACAGATAATGTAAGACAGATGATATATGCAACTGCTAAATTAAAATTCGATACTTTCAGAATGATTGAAGGAGAGAGCATCACTCAGATGAATGGAAGATTGACAGAAATTGTAAATAATATAACAGCTCTAGGAGAACCAATCAAGCAGGCTGATCAAGCGTTAAAGGTACTGAGAGTACTTCCTACTCGATGGAATGGAATCTCTGCAGCAATCAGACAATCAACTTCTGTTAAAGATCTAACTATGAGAGACCTGATTGGTACATTGATGATGTACGAGGCTGAAATGCAAGATGAGGTAAATGAGCATAAAGTCTACATAAAAAGGGAAAATACTGCTTTGAAAGTGACTTCTCAACAAAAGGATAGAAAGATGAAGAACAGAGAAGTAAGTGCTAAATCAGAAAGCTCTGATTCTTCAAATTCGGATGAAAAACTGGCTCAGCTAGCCAGAAAATTCAGAAAGTTCTACAGTAAGAAGAAAGACTTCAAGAAATCCTTCAAGAAGGATAGCAAGGAAGTGAGATGTTATGAATGCAAAAAGATGGGACATATCAGACCAGATTGCCCAAAATTGAAAGATGCAAAGAAGAAATTCTTCAAAAGAGATGATTATGAGCAGAAAGACCAGAAAGCTATGAAAGCTACTTGGAGTGTTTCTGAAGACTCAAGTAATTCTTCTGAATCAATCTCAGAGAAGGAGGAAGCCAATTTAAAAGCAAATATGTGTTTCATGGCTGAAACTGATGAGGTACACTCATACTACTCCTCTGACTCAAATAATGAATCAAACTCTGAAACAGGTTTCTCAAATAAAAAACTTACAGCTTACTGCAATATGCTTGAAGAAAGGTATGACTCATTATTTAAAAAATATTAATCTATAAAGAACTTGCATAAAGCTATTTCAGATGAGAGAAATACTTTGCTAAAACAACATAAGGAATTAATTGACAAATACAACTCTGCTGACTCAAATAAAATTAATTTTGAATCAAAAATAAAAACTCTACAGGATGAAGTAGAATCATATAAAAAGGCTGCATTAGTTTTTAAAAAAGGAGAAAACGCCTTAAATGAGATACTTGGAAAAACTGTAATTAAAAAGGAAAGGTTTGGAATTGGAAGTAAAGGAGAAAAACCTAAGTTATACAAAAATTATTTTGTTCCTAGCACTAAACAGGTTATTTGTAACTTATGTGGAACAAAAGGTCATATAGCTAAAAACTGTTTTCTAAGACAACCTCAAATATGTGGAATTAAGAAAGCTTATATTTCCCATGATCTATATGATTCAATCAATTTTAAGAAAACAAAGCAAATCTGGATACCCAGATCGCTGCTTGCTAACACTCCTGGACCCAACAAAATATGGGTACCAAAGCAATTTGTTTGAATGTCTTTGCAGGTAACAGGTCATCAAAGAAAGAAAGAAATATGGTATATGGACAGTGGCTTCTCAAGACACATGAGTGGAACTTCAGCTAATTTCTCTTCTCTTACTCGAAAGGAAGGAGGACTTGTCACCTTTGGTGACAATGCCAAAGGAAAGATTATTGGTATTGGAACAGTTGGAGATCCAGAGATAGTCTCAATCAACAAAGTATTTTATGTACAAGGGTTAAAACACAATCTGATAAGTATCTCTCAACTCTGTGATGATGGATACACTGTTGATTTTACTAACAATAGTTGTACAGTTTCTAAAGATAAACTGTTTAAGTTTAGAGCACCCAGAACTGATAATGTTTATACTTTGGATTTGTATTCCTTGTGTAAACAACAAGTAAACTGCTTAACTGCTAATATAAGTGAATCCTGGATCTGGCATAGAAGACTTGGTCATTGCAATATATATGCTTTACATAAATTATCTAAGAAACATCTAATTTCTGATTTTCCTAGTCTCAAATTTGAAAATGACAGATTCTGTGATGCATGTCAGCTTGGCAAGCAACACAAATCATCATTCAAATCTGTTAATAAAGTTGCTACAACTAAACTTCTAGAACTTATCCATATGTATTTGTTTGGACCTTCAAGAGTATCAAGTTTAGCTGGTAAATTATATGTTTATGTATTAGTTGATGATTATTCTAGATTTACTTGGATTTTCTTTTTGAAATTTAAAAGTGAAGCTTTTAGTTTATTTGAAGGTTTTTGTAAATCTATTCAAAATGAAAAAGGTTTTAATATAATCTCATTGAAAAGTGATCATGGTGGAGAATTTGAGAACCAGGAATTTAATTCCTTTTGCTCAAACATGGGTATTAAACACACCTTCTCTGCTCTAAGAACACCTCAACAGAATGGGATTGTAGAAAGAAGAAATAGAACTATTCAAGAAATGGCTAGAACTATGTTAAATGAATATAGCCTACCTATATATTTCTGGGCAGAAGCTGTTAATAAAGCTTGTTATATAATGAATAGAATTTTAATAAGACCTATTTTGAAAAAGACACCCTATGAACTATGGAATAACAGAAAACCTAAAGTAAATTACTTTAAAGTTTTTGGATGCAAGGTTTACATCTTGAATACCAAAGATAATCTTGGTAAATTTGATCCAAAATCTGATAAAGGTATTTTCTTAGGATATTCTGCAACCTCCAAAGCTTATAGAGTCTATAATAAAAAGTCAAGGATTGTTGAAGAATCAGTTCATGTGAAATTTGATGAATCTGATCCTTTTGAGAAAAGGATAGAACAAATAGATGAACCTGGTTCTAATGAAAACATGAGACTTGAGAATTTAAAGAATGATTTTGAAAATGATATAAAAGAAATTCAGTCCAGTTCAGAAGAACATGACACTAAAGAACCCTTGAATGTAATGCCTAGACAGTCTAGAACCTTAAATAATCACCCTTTAGAATCTGTGATAGGTGACTTAGAGACTGGTATTCAAACTAGAAGAAACCTTGGAAACATATTTGAATTCTCTTCTTTCCTATCCCAACAAGAACCTAAGACCATAGAAGAAGCCTTAGATGATGAGAGCTGGGTAATAGCAATGCAGGATGAATTGAACCAGTTCAAGAGAAATAAGGTTTGGGAATTAGTTGAAAGACCACATGATTATCCAGTAATAGGAACTAAATGGGTCTTTAGGAATAAACAGGATGATCAAGGGATAATAACTAGAAATAAAGCAAGATTAGTAGCTAAAGGATATAATCAAGAAGAAGGAATAGATTATGATGAGACCTTTGCACCTGTAGCCAGGTTAGAAGCCATTAGAATCCTTTTAGCCTATGCATCTTATATGAATTTTGAATTATTTCAGATGGATGTTAAATCTGCCTTTTTAAATGGTTATTTAATGGAGGAAGTTTATGTTGAGCAAACTCCTGGTTTTGAAAATTCTCAAAAACCAGATTCTGTTTTCAAACTTACTAAAGCTCTTTATGGCCTTAAACGAGCACCTAGAGCTTGGTATGAAAGACTAAGTTCATTTCTTTTGAAAAATGATTTTACTGTTGGACTGGCAGATCCAACACTCTTTAAGAAAACTGTGAAAAATAATGTTTTGTTGGTACAAATTTATGTTGATGATGTAATTTTTGGATCAACCAATAAAATTCTTTGTCATGAATTTTCAGAATTAATGCAAAAAGAATTTGAAATGAGTATGATGGGAGAATTAAATTTATTTTTGGGTCTTCAAATATTTCAAAAAGATTTTGGAAATGTTTTAAATCAATGCAAATACATTACTGATTTACTTAAGAAATTTGGACTTGAAAACAGCAAGCCATTTACAACTCCTATGTGTACTAATATAAAACTTGATTTGGATGAAACTGGAAAATCAGTGGACAACAAGTTATATAGAGGTATGATTGGTAGTTTGTTATATCTTACTGCTAGTAGACCATATATAATGTATTCAGTATGTCTTTGTGCTTGATTTCAATCAAATCCCAAAGAATCCCATTTAACTGCTGTTAAAAGAATTTTTAGATATTTAAAAGGTACTATTTATCAATCTCGGCTTTATCCAAAAACCTCTGACATTAATTTAATTTCATATTCAGATGCTGACTTTGGAAGCTGTAGATTAGATAGGAAGATTACTTCAGGAACATGTCACTTTTTAGGAAAGTCTTTAGTATCATGGTCTAGTAAGAAACAACACTCAGTTGCCCTGTCAAAAGCCGAGGCAGAATATGTGTCTGCATGTAGTTGTTGTGCACAGGTGTTGTGGATGAAAAACACTCTTATGGACTTTGGATTAAATTTCAATAATACACCTATTTTATGTAATAATACTAGTGCAATTAATATTTCAAAAAATCCTATTAGTCATTCTAGAACTAAGCACATTGATATAAGACATCACTTTTTAAGAGATCATGTGTTTAAAAAGGATATATTATTAGAATTTGTAAATACAGAAAATCAATTAGCAGATATTTTTACTAAACCACTTCCCACGGCAAGGTTTGAATTTATTAAGGGGGAGTTAGGTTTATTTAATTTTAAATAGTTTTTTTGTTGTTTATTGATTTATGATTAAGTTATCCAGTATAACAAATTCACTTATTCATACACAGTTAACTATAGCATTTACTTATAGTTCAGTGCAATATTGAATGTGTTCAAATCCGTAATTTTTTCATTCTTTTTGATATCACAAAAAGGGGGAGAATTTGGATAAACACAGCATTTAAATTTATTTTTTTCCTATGAAGAAAATTTGGATATATGGGAGAATTTTGATATATATGACATTTATCTTTTATCTATTTTTTAGCTGAAAATTTATTTTTATGATGGAGAAATTTTATTATAGTTAAATATTGTTCTAATCCTTTCAAAATTCTAAAATTTTATAAAACTAATTTTTCCATAAATATTGCAATTAAATTAGTTCTATTATTTTTATGGGTTTTTTGATCATCAAAAAGGGGGAGATTGTTGAGCAATATATTTTTTTCAAACAATTCAAAATAATGTTTTTTAAAGGGGGAGATTATTTTAAATAATACTCTGTCTCTTTATGATGATTTTGATGCTCACAAATACCCTTAATTATTTACTAATTCTTTCGTTGAGTATTTTGCAGGAATTTATTTTATTTATTTGTTTCATATAACGATATTTCATACTTCATTTATTCCGAGATCAATTTTAGCGCGTTCTGGAATCACTGTAGCGCGAGATCAATTTTAGCGCGTTCTGGAATCACTGTAGCGCGAGATCAGTTTTAGCGCGTACTGGAATCACTGTTCATACCCTACGTTGATGAACGTAACGTATGGATGAAAAGTTTTCTTTTTATGTTAAAATAAACGTATGGTTAAGGAACATTACGTTATTTTGAAACGTATGGTTAATGAACCTTACGTTGTTGAAAATTATGGAATAAGAACATTACGTTTGGAAGGAACCTTACGTTTTTGTTGTTGGACAAGTATGGAAGAGAAACCGTACGTTAGTTTTCAGTGTTGAGTTTGTTTCTCAAAAGTATGGATCATCAACCTTACTTTTATAATCAACTGTACGTTCTTTGGAGAGTTGAAGCAAGACAAAGTATGGATGATCAACCCTACGTTTGAATGCTGAAGAGAAAATTTGTATGTTCAACCTTACGTTTGTGAACCTTACATTTGTGAACCTTACGTTTGTGAACCCTACGTTTGGAGCCACGTCATCAACCCTACGTTTGGCGTCGGGATATTTTTGACAGACGATATTTCCTTTTGCATTGGTCAAACAGGCGGATTATTAAGCAGATTTCGAGCCGATTCTTAAGTACGACATTGACGGAATTAAAGACGATTTTTAACGGATTAATGATTGATTTAAAACGGAGCTTTTTATGCCGATTCTTCAGGGGAGTTACAATGGCTCTGTTATTTAATATCGCGAATCTAAAGGAGATTTTCATGGATCTATTTATGCGGAAGATTTTCTCAGATTTGAATATATATGTTCTATCTTGGAAACTTCGGATATATATATATACACAGGAAAGTGTATGAAATATACAGATTGATCTTTTAACGAGCAAGAAACAGAGACTCTGTGAAGGCGTTCTTTTCGGGTGATCGAGAAGAAGTGTAAAACCTTTATTACCGAAGGAAGATCTTGATAGCAGATTCACGTGTTCTACATCGACTATCTGTTGTGAATCTACTGCTGCTGAAGTTGTGAAGTTTCTTGTAATATCTATTGCAACTGGATCGACTCAGAACTGTTTTGATTACAGATCTTTATTTTCTGAAGACGGCGATATATCTACTGTCAGTTGCATTCTGTTGCAATTGTGAAGAACAACTGGAGAAGTGTTTTCTTTATCGAAACCCTTTTTATTTTTGAGTGATCAGCTTCTCGTTCTAAGCTGTGTGGGTTCGTGTTTGAACCAGGAAGGATGTGTTTGCCTGAAACTTGTAAAGGTGTCAACTGCCTGTACTCAGTTGTGAACAGGTCTGTGGAAACGAGGACCAGATAGTGAAAATCGCCAAGCTCGTGGATTTGAGCGTTGGTGGAGTGGACTAGGGGCCTTCTGTTCCCTGAACCACTATACATCTGTGTGTTCATCCTTTTACTTTTTCCACTGCATATTTAATCGTGCTAAAGCATAGTGGACAGAATTTGTCTAAATTGAAGAGATTGTAATAATTTTGAAAAGACACAATTCACCCCCCTCTTGTGTTTAATCCGTAGATTCAGATCCAACAGTCAGTACGATCAGCATTGTACGATTGGCATGGTCAGTACGATCAGTATGATCAGTATGATACGCATAGTCAGTACGATCAGCATGATTAGTACGATAGGATAGACAAGGTTAGTATGATTAACAAGACATTTGTGTTTTCCAAAACAAAACATAGAAGTCAAAGGAGGACTTTTGACTCAACAATCTCCCCGTTTTTGGAAAGCACAAATCAAAAAATAAGAACTAAAACAAATACTTATCTCCCCCTGAGTTATTGGAAACTCTTCTGAAAAATAAATTGAATACAACTAACTCCCCCGTAGGTATGGTCTTTCCTAAGGATTGTATTCGTAGATTTTCCTTAAAAGTGTTGTAAAGCATTCTCCCCCTTTATAAAACATTCTCCCCCATTATAAAACATTCTCTCTCTTTGTAAACATTCTCCCCCTTTTTGATTTACAAAAAGAAAGGGGTAATCTTGAATTGACTGAAGGAGTTTAGAAAATAAACACAAGACAATGGATAAAAGAAATTTCATTACGATAACAATCAACACTAAACATGAGAACAAATACAAGTCACTTGTTTTCTCTTCCCTTATCCTTTTTTATCAACTCATGAAGAACCGCCTTCATCTTTTTTATCTCCTTCTTGTCTTTAGAAATAGCATCACCCTGAGACCTGAGAAGGTCTTGTTGATTAGCAAAGGGTTGATCCTGATTTCTGATTGTCTCTTCCAGAACTCTGATTACTTCTTCAAGAGAATCAATTCTATCTTGAAAAATCTTGTTATCCTTGGATAACATAGAATTTTGTTTCTTCAATAAAACCATTTCATCCTTGAAAGATGAAACATTTGAGAATTCAGATTGAAAATAATTCATTCTCTCTAGCAATTCTTTCCCTAAAGGAATATCGGCTCGTTGGGAAGAGAAAATATTCAACCTTTCAACCGTTTCTCTATCAAGCTTATTGAAAGCAATTGTAAGCTCATTTGAAAACCTTCTTATATCTTTAATTTCTATCTCATGATCATTGATTGAGCTCTGTGTTTTGTACGACCACTTGGTCATCTTGTTGCAGGCCTTCTTATGTGCAACCAAACTTCTTGAAAGAACATTCAAATCGGCTTAAACTGACAAAACTTTCTTTCTTAATTCTTTTACATAGTCAAACTTCTTCTTTTGATTGTCAGTAATAAAATCAATCTTCCCTTCTAGCCTAGGGAAATATGGAATAGTCTTCTCAACCCTTCTCAAAACATAGAAAATATAATCACTCTTCTCGAGAGAGATTGTATGTTCTGAATCAGTATCTTCATCGTACGAAGCCAGTTCATTCAATCGCCTTGAGTCAACAAATGGCTGTTTTCTTTTGCTTTTTCTTTATGATTTATTTCTTATTCCATTTTTTCACTAATAACAGCAACTTTATCAGTGTCAAAGGATTGAGAACCCTACTTTTCTTGAGGAGAAAATCTATCCGGAGTTTCAGAAGTTTCAAAAGGTGCTTGATCGGCATGGGGGATTTGTTGAACACCTTCACTCAGCTTTTGAACTGATTCATCCTTACTCTTATTTGAACTCTGGAGGAATTATAAAAGAAAATCTCCTTCCTCTTCTACTTGTTCTATTTCTTCCATCATTTTTTTCCTTTTTGTTTCACAGGAAGGCTCTGTACGATGGGTTCTTGATGCACTTATTCCATTAGTTGAGCACTAACATCCTCATCCATTTTCAAGACATTAGAAATATCAAATTCCTGTGCTTTTATTTTCAAAAGAAGCATCTTCTTCTTTTCATCCTAAAGGGTATCCTCAACCCTTAATCATTCTGCAAAGGCTTCGGCTGGATCAAGTCCAAACATTGGATCACCTTACTTTCTTTGTTCCTTATCCTTTCTCCACTTGGCTACAACTTCCTTACTGTACATAGGCTTCTTCTTTGGATTTGAGCTGGTTTGAGGATCTGACTTTTGAGTAATACCAGTAGATTGAATGTCTTTGGCTGGCATAGGTGCTAATTGATTCTGAGCCGATTCAGCTTCGACATCCTTAACAAAAATTTTGAATTCTAATCAAAACAAACATTCAACTTCTTCATAGTACTTTTTCTAATCCAATATGGCTTCAGATCTATTGGGTTTCCTCTCAAAGGAATGTTGAAAAACTTCATACTCTCGAGAATAAACTTTGTAAGAATGGCTGGATACATAATCAAATGAGATTTGATTGCCCCTGACATCACATTCTTAATTGTTTCGAAAACATATCCCATGAGATTTACTTTTATCATATTTACTAGATAGTCAAGCATAAAAATATCAGAAAATTTCAATGTTTCTCTATCCCCTTTCCTTGGGATAAGAAAACCTTGCATCCATAAAGCCACAAATCTATTGTTGGGTGAAAGATGAGCCACTTTCCTTTTCTCTTCATTCACAACAAACTGAGACTTCTCGACGCTTTCTCTATTAAACGTACCGGCTTCCTCTGGTAGTTTATGAGATGGACAGAAAGAATCCCCTTCTATTGGGACATTCAAAAAATGTGTCGCTTGTTTCACAGACATAGATAGCTTTCTATCGTACACAGAAAAATTGATAGTCATGGCTTTGTTGAAAGATACGGTTTTATAAAACTAACAAACTTCATCAAAGAGAACCGGATCGTGAGAAACATGCCTTTCAACACACAAATGCTCCCATCCTTGAAACAAGATAATCCTCTTGATAGTAGAATCATATGAATCATAGAAGTCGCGAGAAACTAGCCTCTCCCTTAAAAGGACTTTTTCTGAGAAAGCCTTTGAGGACATATCGGTAGGAGTGTTGGAAGAAGACTGAGACATAGGGATGCTACCGATGAAAGATCGTACGATGACTTAAAACAATGAGGCGGAGCTTTGACATAGACCCTGAAAAAAACGATGTGGGTTTGGGAAAGGGGGGGGGCTATTTATAGGTGATACAGGGGTGACCATTGATCTTCTACGGTCAAGATTATAGGAAAATAGATCAATGGTTAGGATTAAAACGAAAGAAAAAAAAAGTACCTGCCGTAGATCATAAGGTAATTGATGGTTTTGGTAGAATTAAAAAGAAAACACAAACGTACGGAGTAAAAGAATACTATCAATCATCATACCGATGGAAAAAAAAGTCGTTACCATTAACTGACAATCCGATGGAAAAGAATCTCGTTACCATGAACTGACAATACGCTGGGAAACAATATCGTTACCATGAACTGAAAAGCCGATGGAAAACAATCTTGTTACCATGGACTGACAATATGATGGAAAACAATCTTATTACCATCATCGGTCAGTACGATGGAAAAGAAAATCATTACCATCATCGGACAGTACGATGGAAAATAAATTCGTTACCATCATCGATCGATACGATGGAAAAGAAATTCATTACCATCATCGGTCGATATGATGGAAAAAAAAATCATTACCATCATCAGACAGTACGATGGAAAAGAAATTCATTACCATCATTGGACAATACGATGGAAAAGAAATTCATTACCACCATCGGTCGATACGATGTAAAAGAAATTTGTTACCATCATCGGTCGATACGATGGAAAAGAAAATCATTACCATCATCGGACAATATGATGGAAAAGAAATTCATTACCATCATCGGACAGTACGATGGAAAATAAAATCGTTACCATCATCATTCGATACGATGAAGTAAATAATACAATAAAACTGTCAATACGATAAACAGAAAAACAAAAACACATACCAGGAGAGTAAATAGTTAAAGAACATAAGATAAAAAGAAACATAAAAAACATAGAAAGAAATGTCCTCCCCCTTTAAAATGGAGTCATTTAATGTAAGGAGAATTTTAAAACATGAAGTAGATATAAATGATTATTTTAATGTAATCATTCCTAGCTTCTATTTTATAAACTCAAACCTATCAGAATATAAAGGTTTTGTAAAAATTTCAGCAAGTTGTTCTTGAGTTCCGATAAATTGTGGAATAATATCTATTTTTTGTGTGTGATCCCAAAGAAAGTGATGCCTAACATCTATGTGTTTTGCACGAGAGTTGTGTGATGGGTTCTTACTAAGAGCTATGGCACTAGTATTATCACAAAGAATTTGAGTTTTGGAGAAACTCAATCCATAGTCAGTGAGTGTGTGTTGAATTCACAATACTTGAGCACATCAACTTCCAGCTGCTACCTATTCAGCTTCAGCAGTGGATAGTGTTACTGAGTGTTGTTTCTTACAGGACCAAGAAACCAAGGAATCTCCTAAGAAATGACATGTTCCAGATGTACTTTTTCTATCCATTATACTACCACCAAAGTCAGCATCTGAAAAACTTTTTAAAACAAAATCATTCCCAGAAGAGTAAAAAAGACCTAAATCCATAGTGCCTTTTAAATACCGAAAGATTCTATTTATGGTTTTTAAATGAGACTCTATTGGATTAGATTGGTATCTTTCACATAAGCATACATAAAACATTAAGTCGATTCGACTAGCTATCATGTATAGTAAACTTCCTATCATACCTCTAAAGATAGTTTGATCTACTGGTTTCCCAGTTTCATCAAGATCAAGTGTATTTGAGCTACCAATTGGAGTGCTAATACTTTTAGTTTTGTCATATCCATACTGTTTGAGTAAATATTTTATATACTTATGTTGAGATATATGTGTTCCTTCTGGTTTTTGAGAAATTTGAAAACCTAAAAAGAATGTTAACTCACCCATCATACTCATTTCAAACTCAGATTTTATTAAATTTGCAAAAGAATCAGTAAAGATTTCTGAGTTGATCCAAATATGATGTCATAAACATAGATTTGAACAATCAAAATGTTTTCATTTTACATTTTTATAAAAAGGGTTGGATCTGATGTACCTTTTGTATAATTGTTTTATAAAAGAAATCCTATAAGTCTATCATACCATGCTCTAGGGGCTTGTTTAAGACCATATAGATCCTTGGTAAGTTTAAAAACATGATCAGGATGTTTTGGGTCTTGAAAACTAGTAGGTTGTTCGACAAAAGCTTCTTCTTGAACAAAACCATTTAAAAAAGAACATTTTACATCCATTTGAAATAGTTTGAAATTGAAATATGCTGAAAAGGCTAATAGAATACGAATAGATTCAATTCTAGCTACATGAGCATATGTTTCTTTATTGTCTATTCCCTATTGTTTATTATAGCCTTTAACAACAAGTCATGCTTTATTTCTTACAATGATTCCATTTTCATCACATTTGTTTCTGAAAACCCATTTTACACCAATTATAGTTGTTTCTTTTGGTCTATCAACTAAAGTACAGACTTGATTCCTCTCAAATTCATTTAGTTTATCTTGCATTGCTTTGATCCAATCATCGTCACCTAAGGCCTCACTTGGACTTTTAGGTTCAAATTGGGAAAGAAAAGAAAGATGTTCAATTTAATTTCTTAAGGAATTTATGTTCCTTACAGGTTGATTTACATCACCAATGATGTTATCACTGGGATGATTCCTAAGAAACAATTGATTTGGGTTTTGTTAAACCTGTTCATCCACATATAGTAGAAAATATTCCGTGGTAAATGTTTCAGGAATACTTTCTTGAATATTTTCCTTATCAGAGTGATCTTCTAATAACATTTGATAAACATTTTTAGAAAACACATCCGAGGATGTAGGATTGGGTTGGTTGAAAACAAAAGGATCGGTTTCATCGAATTTTACATGTACTGTTTCCTCAACAGTACAAGTGTTTTTATTGAAAACATTATAAGTCTTAGAGGTTGTAGAATAGCCTATAAAGATTCCTTCATCATATTTTGGTGCAAATTTATGTATATTATCTTTTGTATTCAGAATGAATACTTTGCATCCAAAAACTTTGAAGTATGAAAATTTAGGTTTTCGGCCAGTCCATAACTCATAAAGGGTTTTATTAATAAATGGTCTAGTTAAAACACGATTTATAGTATAAAAGGTAGTACTTATAGATTCAGGTCAAAAGTGCTTAGTAATTGAGTATTCACTCAACATGGTTCGAGTCATTTCCTGAAGAATACGATTTATTCTTTCAACAACACCATTTTGCTGAGGAGTTCTTGGAGCTGAGAAATTGTGAGTAATACCTTTCTTACTACAAAAAGTTTCAAAATCTAAATTTTGAAATTCACCACCATGATCACTATGAATAGTTATCAATGGTAGGTTTTTCTCATTTTTAACTTGGGCTCTAAAAGTTTTGAAATAGTAAAAGGCTTCATATTTCTTTGTGAGAAAGTAGACCCATGTAAATCTAGTAAAGTCATCAACTAAAACAAATACATAGTATTTACCTCCAATGCTTCCAGATTGTGAAGGACCAAAAAGATCTATATGCACTAGCTGTAATGCATTAGAAGTTGAAACTTCATTAATTTATTTAAAGCTAGTTTTATGTTACTTTCCAAATTGACAAGGATCACAGACTTTTGAAGAATCAAATCTAAGGTCTGGTAACCCCTTCACAAGTCTTTTCTTTGAGAGTTTACTAAGTTTTCTCAGATTACAGTGTCCTAGTCTTCTATGCCATAGCCATGATTGGTCTTCTATTGTACTTAAGAAGGGTAAGTTTTAGCTCCTAAGGTATTCTAAGTTAATAGTGTAAACATTCTCTTGCCTATGGGCAAATAGAATTAACTCATTCTTGGAATTGTGAACTAGAAACTTATCATTTCTAAAATTCATAAGGTAACCTTAATCACATAATTGACTTATGTTGATGAGATTGTGCCTAAGACCTTTAACAAACAAAAAATTTGAGATAATAACTTTTCCAAGAAAAACGATATTACCTATACCAACAATCTTTCCATGAGCATTATCTCCGAAGGTAACTTTTCCACCTTTTTTTGATAACCTTTTCAAGGAGATCTTTTTTTCCGGTCATGTGTCGAGAACAACCACTATCCATGTACCAAATATTCTTATTGGTACACTTCTCATTTTCCTGAAAAAGAATCAATTAGTTTTTCGGAATCCAAACTTGTTTGGATCCAGAAGGGTTAGATAAAAGAATTTTAGGAATCCACATTTGTTTTCCAAAATGAGCTTTATGAAATCCTAAATATTGAGTTCTGTTAAGAGAAAAATATCTTCTCTAGTGTCCACCACATTGACACTTTGAACAGAAAGTGGTTTTTTGAGGAACAAAATAGTTATTACTAAAAAAAGGTTTGGGATGAGTAAAACCAAGACCAGAACGATTTCTCAGAGGTCTAATTTAAGAATACATCTTGTCAATGTTTTCCTTTCCATGAGTAATGTTTGACAAACATTTTTTCAAGCAAAAAATTTCTGACTTTAGTTTTAAAACCAAATTCTTATTTTCCAAAACAATTGAATTTGAACTAGAGTTAGGCTCTAAAATATTTTTCTTTGAAATTAAAGTTTCAAGATCCTTATAAAGTTTATCCTTATCAGATTTGAATTTCTCAAGGGTTTTTAAAATAATTTAAAAATCAGAAGTTTTCACATCAAGATCTTTAGAAAGATCCGATACTTCATTAGTCAAGATTGAAATTCTAGAATTTGCTTTCTCAAGCCTCTTCATGAGTTTAGAATTTTCATTTTCAAGTAATTTAGAAAATCTAGATACTTCTTTAAAAGAAGGTAATGTATCATCTTCTGATGACGATGAATAATCATTTGAAGATTCATAATATCTATTATCAGTAAAATTTTCATTCAAAGAGACATTTGTAATAGCTTCAGCACTATGTACCTTAGCCACGAGACAATGATCTTCAATTGGTAATCTGGCTAAGAGTCCAATATTCCTATGTCCTGAGGACTCATATTCTAAAGAATCATCTAAAGAATCACTATCAATTTCACTCCAGGTATCATTTTCCTTCAATACTTTCATTGTCTTATAAAACCTTTTCTTGTTTCTTTGAGAGTGTTTCTCCTTTCTGTCTTTCCTTTTCAGTAAAGGACAATCCGGCCTTATATGTCCTGCTTTATTACATTCTTAACAAGTTACCTTTGAATCTTTCTTATCCTTCCTATCTTTCTTTTTGAATCTATATTGGAAGACTTTCTTTCCCACAATCTTGTTCATCCTTCGAGCAAGATTGGATAACTCATTATCTGAAAGATCACAATCACTTGAATCAGATATATCTTTCTTGGATTTGGATCTTGTAAGTCTTTCAGTTGTTTTATCTTTAGATGCAAAGGCTACACTTCCATTCCCATTCTTCTTCTTTTTGAAATCAGCATCTCTCTTCATTCTTGTCTTATGCTGTAGAAGAGTTCCAAAGAGTTCATCTAGAGAAATCTGGGAAACTTTTCTATTTTCATCAATAGCAGTCATTTTTGACTCCCATTCATTTGGCGTTATATCTATAATCTTATCAACTAGAGTTTCATCATCAAGACCTTTTTCACCCATTTATTGTATGTTGTTGACAATTGTCAAAAACCTTTGTTTCACTTTACATACTGTCTCTCTATAAGGAAAAACAAATCCATGATACTCTGCTCAAAGCATTGCTCTCCTTGTTTCTATAACCTTGGATGTTCCAAAGTGAGCGACTTCTAATTTCTTCCAAATACAGTTGGCTGCTTCACATGAAGATATCTGAATTTAAATATTCCTGGTCATAGAGCATAATAATGTATTTCTTACCTTGTAATTCAGTTGATATTATTGCTTCTCTTGGTTAGTGAAAGTACTAACTTCTTTGTCGGGAATTTTGTAACCTCCAGTAAGCATAATAACATTGTATACGCCAGTATTGATCACAAAATTCTTCATATGATCTCTCCAGTACTCATAATCATTTCCATCAAAGATAGGTGGTCTAGAAGGATTCAGATTGTCTATTGACCCAATATCCATTCCTGCCATCTAAAAACTATTTTTCCACTCCACACGTTAATGTAGTAAGTAGTTAATAAAACATGAAAGAAACAAAACAAGTAATAAAAATCAGTGGAAAACATCCTCTGATATCAATTGTTGGATCGAATATGTAGATATGTATGTCTATTAGATGGAATAATACAAGAGGGGGTGAACTGTAGGTTTAAAAACCTTTTGAGTTTTAGCACTGAAGAGATTAGTTTAAATGATCTTAAACTAATACAAATAGAAACACCCAGAATTTTATTGAATATAAAAGGTATGATGTAATGTAATACTAATGAAATGTAAAACAATTGTACTCAAGATGAACACTATAATCAGAGTAATATAAAGTTGAAGGATTCTACCTTAAAGCGTATAAAATCAATCAATACAATATGTAATAGAATGGATGTAATTAAAACAATTACAAATGTATAAGATATAGGAAAGGAAACAAAAACAATTTCCTTTGTAATACAGATAGTAGCGGAAATGTAAAAGAATTAAAATTATTTTAACCCAAAGAGAAAGGTTATCCTTTCACCTAAGATAAAAGGTCTGTCTCACCAACACCTTGGTGAGCCCTAGATACGGTGATCGGACTGTCTATCTGCCTACCCCTCGCAGCCCTCGATACGATGATCAGACTGTCTGTCTGCCTATCCCCGGTAGCCCTTGATACGATGATCAGTCCGTCTGTCTTCCTATCCCTGGAAGCCCTCGATTTTGTAGGTAATCGACACCTCTGTCTTTCAATTACTTGAAAGCCCTCGATATGATGATCGGACGCACAAGGCACAAAGCATGATAGAAGTCACAACATCTCTCTCTAGATCTTGATAGAAGCAAAGTATCACAGTTGTATCACGCTTGTTCTTAGTTTTTCTATTCTTCTTCTCTCAGCTTCAAATGACCTCCTACTTATAGGTCTCGGGTTCCAACGGTCACATCTCCTCCAACGGTCATATTTCTCCGAAAAACTCGGAGGGACTTGGACACCTGGCATCATAACAGTCATATTGAAACAGAAAGCACGACATCGATTTGATTAGTTTGTAACTAACTCAACGACATTGTATTGGTTAGAACAAGATGTATGAATAAGATTATCAAGAGTACTATTTAAATAAAGCATGTGTTTATGACAAAGTAATGAAACAAGTATGTAATAAAAGATATGAGAAGCTGATTTAATGCAATTTCCATATTCAGTACGATCAGTATTGTACGATTGGCATGGTCAGTACAATCAGTATGATCATTACGATACCCATAGTTAGTACGATCAACATGATCAGAACGATTAGCCTTGTTAGTACGATCAGCATGATCAGTACGATCATTATGGTCTGTACGATCCGCATTGTACGATTGGCATGGTCAGTACGATTAGTATGATCAGTACGATACGCATAGTCAGTACGATCAGCATGATCAGTACGATACGATAGACAAGGTTAGTAGGATTAACAAGACATTTGTGTCTTCCAAAACAAAACATAGAAGTCAAAAGAGGACTTTTGACTCAACATAAAAGTATCACAAGACACAATTCAATTGATATATTTAATAGAGAATTTAATTTAATATGTAATCTGGTTCTGAAATCCAGGGAAAATTAACGAACTTCCCTATATAATTTGAAAAAAGTAATCAATTGAACGAAGGGGAAGTGGTTTTAGGTGTAATATCTAATTTACTTTAATGCCAATAAAGGAAAAAATGAGTGTATTTTTTAAACTTCTCTATTATAATTATAATTTAAAATGTTATAATATTTATATGAAGAATATTGAGAAAGAATCGTGTGATAATGCAATTTTTTCATTTCTTTATAAGTATAGTTAATCAAAGGATCACCTTAATGCTTATAAGAACTTGGAATCAATGGATATAAATCATTGTTTTTGGGAAAATGATAAAGGAATGTATCATTTGACTATTTTTAAAATAAAAAATTATGATAAATACATATCACATCAGACATTAAATAGTTTAAAAGTTTCATATGGATTTTCAAGTAACATTGGATGTGTTTTGACTTTAAACTAAAAAGGTTACCTGGATTGAAAATTCATGGCTCACAAATTATGACGGAGTAGATTCTACCATTATATTTTTGTAATATTCTACCAAAACAATTAATTATAGTTGATGTTGAGTTGTTCACCTTATTATAAAACCATTGTAAAAAATCTATAAATCTAACTTGTCTTGAAAAAGTATAAGAAATAATTATGTTTACAATTTTTTCAATTAGAGATGGTATTTCACACATAATTTTTCACTATTATGAATCGTATGATTATTTTTTTTGTTAGTGAGGCTATAAAAAGTGAACCAATGAACTATTGATGGATATATCCACATGAGAGATACGTTAATTTTATTTTTATTTTCATTAAAAAATAAAATTTTACAAAATTTGTTTTAAATAATATTAATATGTTTCTTATATTTTTTTCATTAGTTAAAAAGGTCATTTGAATTCATTTATGGGGCATAAATCTCAATTAAAAGGTGATATTACTAGAGGTTACATATACAATGAATGTTTAACCTTATGTTCTAGGTATTTGGATGAAATTTATACAAGATTCAATCATGTCAGTAATGTTCTTGGAATCTCAAATAATTTTCAATCCAAAAAATAGTCATATGTATTTAAAACCATTATATAACCAATTAGAAAGGGATTAAATTGTACATTGATAGGATTGTACTCATAATAAGAACATTGATATATGATACTCAACAGTCTTATTAAAAATCCATTTATTAAATAAATATGTTTTAAAATAATGGAAGACTAATGGGACAAGGTTGAAATGTGGTGAAATGGACAAAATATGTTAATAATGACATTTTCAAATTCATCACTCATCATGTAAGTAAGTACTCATATTCATATTTTTATATTGTTTTTGATTTTCCTATATTAAATGTAATACAATGTAAATTCTTTTGTAGATAATGATTTTTGATAATCGAAAAGAAATGTCAGATAACATGATGTTTTGGGATTGAGTTCCTCTAAGGAGGGAAATTATATTCGAAGTCAAAAATATTCATGGATTTAATCTTCTTATAATTAATCATTATGAAGGATTAAAATCTCCAAATTTCCATGTTTACACATTAAATGGTTGTATACTATGTAAATTTTGTTGATAGTATTGAATTAAACAATCATGATCAATTTCCAATTACCTCACTCAAATTCATGTGGGTTAACATTAGTAACTGTATAATAATATTTTTTGACATTTTACTTATCTAATGTTGTCCCTCTTGATCCATACTTGCGGGAATTAATAACATGATCTGTAACACCCCAAGCTTCTACGGTACGTTTCCCTTCGAATAATGCGATAGCGTGTGTTGTACGCAACCTCGAGTTCTAACACACACCACAACTAATTAAACTAGCCGTTGTAAATAGTGATACCTACTTTTTGAAATCATATATATTTTATATTTCAAAATGGACTTCATTTTTGGATTCGGAATATCGAAATTATCCTAGGGTGAAATTTTGGTACTTTTCGGATAACTTTTATATTTTGATGAATAGTGAAAATTACTAAATTTTAATTAAAAACAACTTTTTTAATCAAAATAATTAATAGTGATAAATTATGAATTTTAGTAGTTTTAAAGTATATTTAGAATATATTTTTACCATTTAATATAATGTTGGTCATTGGACATAAATTTACAATTAAACCGAACATAAACAAGTGTCAATCTTTTGGTAGTTATTATCTCTTAAAAACACGCTTTTTGTTTTGACAGCGGGAATTAATTTTAAATTAATTTCTTCCACTTCTGTGTTTTGAATTTAGAAAAATGGATTCCATATTTGGAATCAGGATGTTCAAA
The DNA here is from genome assembly GCA_963277665.1 of Viscum album. Classification (NCBI taxonomy): domain Eukaryota; kingdom Viridiplantae; phylum Streptophyta; class Magnoliopsida; order Santalales; family Viscaceae; genus Viscum; species Viscum album. Next base: position 1,473,349,834 of record OY728152.1, on the reverse strand, counting down.
TTGTGTAAATAGGTAACTTTTATTTTTAGACATTTTGAATAATTACTGCGGTAAATATTTTATTTACCATTGTTAAGGGTAAATCCGGTAAATAAGGGTTAAAAAAATAATATTATAATAATACTAAATTACCCTAAAACGTGTCTTAACCCTATTGGTTGATACATAGTCGACCATGGGCATCTTTGGGTCTATTTTGGGACCCCATGGATCCACTTGTAAGTGATAATGACACTTTATTTTAATTAAGTCAAAATGAATACAAAAATGACACAAGCATATATCTTTTAGAACAACAATTTTTACATAGGGTTATACATGTTGGATTTTCGATTATAAATATTCATTAGAAAGATAAAGAGATTTCCTACATAATGATATTTTATTTTCAATTTTTAGACATTAAATAAGTTATTTTATTTATGACACAATGATGATGCAGTAATTACTATAATAGTGAAAAATTAAAATAATTGATATTATAAATACCCAAATAAATATAATATGAAACTTTTAATGAATTAAACTAATTTTCTAGGCTAATATGATATATTAGGATTGATTTAATGGACTTTTTTCTAAGTAATCAATCTGTTATGAGTTTCACAAAAATCAACTATTGAATAGTGTCAAAGTTGACATAAAAGAGTTCTTAAAACAAATATTATATTATTAATTGATATTAAATTCCTAAAAATCTAAGGATCGGCCAAGAGACTTATATTATGATAGGTTAATCATTAATGGACCACTTGGGGGTCGCTTGGATGTATATAGTAAGTTTATTAACCATAATATATAAAAATACAAAGAGACATTGTAAAAGTGAAACTAATTAACTTAGAGTTAATACTTAAAGATAAGGTTAATATAAGTACCCAAACCTTTCTAAATTCTATTGGATGAGTTGTTTTCGACCTATCCCCACCTCATCCTTTGAATAGTCAACTTTGGAGCCTTTAGAAACCGAATATGAATTTATTATAAATTAATATTTCTAGCTTTTCCAAAGGTGCCACTCACCCCTCTTATAAAAGGGCACTCCTCCTTCTCATTTCTTCACACCTTCAAAGCCTTTTGGTTCGTCCAAACTCTGCCCAAATAATCTCCCAACATCCCTCACTACAACCTAGAGGCCTTAGTTTGATCAGAAAGCCAACCTAAGGAGCCCTTTTGATCAAATCAAAAGGAAGAACCCGAAGAAGAGGTAATGATTTCACCACCCTTTTCTAAGTTCATTTCTTCTTCCACTTCTTCTTCCTTTGTTCTTACCATTCTAAAATAATAACTCCAGTATCTCACATATACTGTGATGTTATTATAAGTATGGTACAACCATATTCAGTATTCTATCCACCCTTTGAATAACATGTCACCATACGTGCGTACGTACGGCTTACCGTCTCCACGCCGTGGTGTAATTGTTATTCAATATAATATTATTTGGATGGGTATAATAATGATGTGTAACTCATGTAAATAATAAATATAACATGTTAATGATTCTGTATATATGATATAACATTCATTTATATATTATTTTAATATCAAAAGAATGATATTGTCGCTCGTGCGTACGTACGGACTACCGTCTCCACGAACGCGATGAGATTCATTCTCCATCGTATCCATTCAAGTATAATTATCATTTTATGATTTAAAAATGATGTTTAAGGACTTGATATCATTCTGGATATGAATAAGATACAACAAACATGGCTTATGTAACAAAACATATAAAAGAAAATGAGTAAGTTAACACCCGAAACGATGATAATTCTAAGATATTATTAATAAATCAATGTTAAAAGATCATATATGATATCATATTAATATATATGATTCTTGTATAATTTAATAACAATTATTTCACCATTATACAGGAGGTTAACCTACCCCAACCAAGGAAAAGTACAAGGTAAGGGTTTACTTTTCAACCTCTTCATTATCCAAGGTTGTTTATATGTAATAATCTACTGGGATCTCTTTATCATCCACATCCATGTTTCTTAAAAATGTATTTCAAAACATTTTTACTATTTACAAGAATATGGGTTAAAGTCATTTATACCCTTTTTTGACTTTTTATAAGAGGTTTATAAAGGAATCTTTCCGTCGTTTTCAAAACAAGGTCCTTTTTAACCTTTTCGACAGAATTGAGGTAAGAATGTTTTTTTTAACTTATACGGCGGGTGCGGTTATTTTACGCCGTTATAAAATCTTCAAAGCTTTACTTACAAGCTTATAAGAATATTTTCAAAGAAAATGTTTTATTTTATATGGATCTTAAATTATTTCAAAATAAAAGGAGATACTTCTTTAAAAAGAATTTTGATTTCATCTATGTCAACATCCTTTGATGGATTTTAAGATTATTTGAAGTTGATTTATTATGATACAAAACTTCTATATTGTATTGAAGGTTTTGTGATATGTTTGACTGTGGATGTGCTATTTTTATACCATTCATAGTTTATGGTGAAATTATTGACATTTCGTATGCTAGTTTTAATACGAATGTTTATGTTATGTTTAAACCTTTTCATATGGGAATGCATTGGACTTAATAAATGACGGGTGGAGCCCGCTATAGCTCCTCGATGCATCGGTAGGTCTCATGAGACAAACTAGTGTCTTGGCACAAGGCCTTGACAAAATCTTATTTGTAGTCTTGGCACGAGGCCTTGGCTATGTGGTTATGATAGTCTGGCATTATGCATTCCAACATTATGAAAGTGGTTATTGATTTTTGCATGTGATTATTCGATTAGTAGAATATCCATGTGAATAAGTAAATGGCATTATTTCATTTTATTTATGCCATACTATGTTAAATGTTCAAGTTTAAAAGGCTTTTGTTTTAGTTATACATTGCCTTAAATGTTTATTTTTATTTATGAATGTTTCCTCTATATTGTTATCCTTACTGGGCATTTGAGCTCACCCCTTTTCTATGTTTTATTTTTCCCAGGTAGTGAAGAAGTAAATTATGAATGACTTGCAGGGATATTATGAGGGGTTAATAGTGTGGATATGAAGACTTTGTTGTTGTAGTAGTTTTTCACTTTGAAATGTAATGTAAAACTTTATGATTATATCTAGTGTTTCCAAGGCTACTAAACCAATCGGTCTTTCGGGATTTGATCTTTCTTGTGATCATGCCAATGTTACGAAGTAATGCACCGACTCTGGGTAGCTGGGGTCGGGGCGTTACAGTTGGTATCAGAGGAAGTTTAGTACAAACCTTGGAAGCTAGATTTAGATAAACTCTGATTAGAGCACGTAGACTTAAGATGAACTTTGAGGATTAGTATAGAAGAACTTCCTAGAATTTTGGTATTGTAGAGATTTTGTGAGTTTTCCGAGCAATACATCCCTGTCTGGATACGAGCAGGTAGAGGCGGCTCTGGCACAGATGTACCTAGGGGTAAAACCCGAAAACACCTCTTTGAGCTAGACTCGAACGGGAACTGGTGCACGACAACGGGCCTTGCTGCACTCTTGGTTACGACACTCCCGGGGGATATGCTTAGGATAACTCTCATTTTCTTTACAAATCATTATGAAGGGTTTATGAGTATATACTTCCTCAAAGAAAACATTTTTATGATTATGGATTATATCCATAAATAGTTCAATTTATGTTAAGTGTTTTATAAGTATGGGATTATGTATTTTGATTCATAAACTGATCTAGTTTATGCCATTGTTTAGAAATGGCGCCTAGTGGAAGAAATGGAAACCGTATCAATGCACGCACTCCATGTAGGGATTTCCCTCCTGCTCAAGATAATTATAGTGGGGCTGGTGATGCAACTGGTGCTGATCAACTAATCACCGTACTGGGACAACTTACTCAGGTTATGAATAATAACCTTACCCGTATGGAGCACCCTGATCCGCAGCGTGGAGGATCAATGTTAGATCGATTCATGAGACAACAACCACCAACGTTCAATGGGAGTACAAATCCCTTAGTAGCTGAGCAATGGATATTTTCCCTAGAGAAAATATTTCAGGCTTTGGGGAGTAGTGAAAGGGAAAAAGTTACCATGGCAGTTTACCGCCTCACTGGAGATGCTGATCAATGGTGGTCATTGATTCAAAACATGAAGGAAGATGATGAAGTATCAAACATGGAATGGAGGGAGTTCAAAGATCTGTTTTTAGAAAAATACTTTCCTCGCGACCATCGAGCAGATATGGAAAGGCAATTTCTGAGTCTGAGACAAAAGGAGGATGATAATGTCACAAAGTATGAGGCTAACTTTACAAGGTTAGCGAGGTATGCTGGAGATTATATTCGCAACCCAAGAAGTAAGATTGATCGTTTATTTGATGGGTTAAAACCATTTCTCCGTCGAGCATTAGTCTCACAATCCTTTTCGTCGTACGAAGACATTGTCTCATGTGCTATCAAGACCGAAAAAGAATTCTCTAAGTCTTATGACTTTAAAGCGAAGCAAGAGAAGAAGAGACCTGCTGATCAATCTAGGAATGGAAATAAGGGGAATAAGGGAAAGGTTGAATATCCATCTTGTGGTAAATGCGGGAAGAAACATCCTGGTACTTGCTTGAAGGGAATGGGAGTCTGTTACAAGTGTGGTGAAAAAGGCCACCAAGCTCATGATTGCAAGGGGAAGAAGGAAGCTACCAACGTTCAGTGCTACAATTGCAGGGAGATGGGGAATTATGCAAATGCATGTCCTAAGCGTCAGGAGAACTTATCTCAGAAAAGGCCAAGGGATCAAGGCCAGGCTTATGCTATCACTACTGCGGAGGTAGAAGCTCCGAAAGACGTGGTGGCAGGTAATTTAATGGTTTCCTCAAGTTTAGAAAATGCATTATTTGATTCTGGATCATCACATTGTTTCATATCTTCCCAGTTTGCTACGAAAATTAGATATTTCCAATTTGATTTAATAAGGGAGTTGTCAGTTAAAACTCCTAAGGGAAGTATCGTTGCAACAAAGTTTTGTGAATCAGTCCCCATTAGAGAACATAAATTTTCTTTATCTTCTGATTTCATCGTCATACCTATGATTGAGTTTGATATAATCCTCGGTATGGACTGGATTTCGGACTATGATGCGAAGATTTATTGTAAGAAGAAAGAGGTTACGATTCTTGATGATAATCATAAGGAACACCTTATTTTTAGAGCAGAATCGTCACCACCTAATTCTTATTTAGACCCACCCCCAGTAGCTCAACTTAATTCAATTATTGGGGAGGAAGAGAATGAAGTAACTATCAGTGAGGAAAGGAATGTTCAAATAGAGGATGTACCTGTTGTGAAAGAATTTGTAGATGTATTTCCGGAAGATTTACCTGGACATCCTCCAGAACGAGAAGTTGAGTTTTCCATTGATTTGATTCCTGGATCAAGGCCTATATCGAAGACCCCTTATAGAATGGCCACTGTAGAGTTAGTCGAACTAAAGAAACAACTAGAGGAATTGAGTAATAAGGGATTTATTCGCCCTAGTTTTTCTCCATGGGGAGCCCCTGTTCTTTTTGTTAAAAAGAAAGATGGATCTATGAGGTTATGTATCGACTACAGGGAGATCAATGCTATAACGATAAAGAACAAGTATCCCCTACCTCGTATTGATGATTTATTTGACCAACTGCATGGAGCTCAATACTTTTCAAAGATTGACCTTCGATCTGGATACCATCAGTTGTGTGTAAAGAAGGAAGACATTCCGAAGACAGCATTTCGAACCAGGTACGGGCATTACGAGTTTACTGTAATGCCGTTTGGATTGACTAATGCACCCTCTGTATTCATGGATCTGATGAATAGAGTTTTCAAGGAGTATCTCGATGAATTTGTGGTGGTATTTATTGATGATATCTTGGTATACTCCAAAACCTACGAAGATCATGAAAATCACTTGTGCATTATCTTGAAAACTCTGAGGAGGCATGAATTATATGGAAAGTTTAGCAAGTGTGAATTCTGGCTTCAGGAGATTTCTTTTCTTGGCCATATTGTCTCTAAAGATGGAATCTCTGTTGATCCTTCTAAGACCAAAGCAATCCAAGAATGGCCAGCACCTACGAGTATAACTGAGGTACGTAGTTTTATTGGCTTGGCAGGTTATTATCGACGTTTCGTCCAGAATTTTTCCCGATTGGCTAACCCATTAACGAAGCTCACACGTAAAGGGGTTAAATTTGTTTGGACAAAAGAGTGTGAAGAATGTTTCGAAGAACTGAAGAGAAGATTAGTCAATGCTCCTATATTGACTCTACCATCAGGTAATGATGGGTTCGTTATTTATAGTGATGCATCAAAGAAAGGACTTGGTTGTGTCCTTATGCAGAATGATAGAGTTATTGCCTATGCATCACGACAGTTGAAAATTCATGAACAAAACTATCCTACTCATGATCTTGAGTTAGCAGCTGTGATCGTTGCTTTGAAGATATGGAGGCACTACCTCTATGGTGAAAAATGTGAGATTTATACTGATCACAAGAGTTTGAAGTATATTTTCTCACAAAAAGAACTCAACATGAGGCAAAGGAGATGGCTTGAATTACTCAAGGATTATGATTGCACGATACACTACCACCCAGGGAAGGCAAACAAAGTAGCAGATGCTTTGAGCAGAAAAGACCATGGAGTTCTGAACATGATGAGAATTGAAAGGGATCCAATTTTCATGGATCTAGTGAAGTTGGACATGGGAATAACCAGGGAAGGTGAAACATCAATGCTTTTTCAAATGGTTGCCAAACCATCTTTACTAGAAAGGATTAAGAGTTCTCAGACTGATGATGAAGAATTCCAAAAGAAGATTAAAGCTGTGAATGATGGGAGATTGAGAGACTTTGCGTATGAAGGTGGAATTTTGAAATTCGGGAAGAGACTTTGTGTTCCCAATATACCTGATCTAAAAAGGGAATTGCTAGATGATGCTCATAGTTCCAATTTCTCTATACACCCTGGGAGCACCAAAATGTATAGAGATTTGAAGGAACATTTTTGGTGGGACAACATGAAGAGGGAGATTGCTGATTTTGTGTCAAGATGTATGGTTTGTCAACAAGTGAAAGCTGGAAGGCAACAGCCTGGAGGAGTCATGCAACCTCTTCCCATACCGGAGTGGAAATGGGACAATATTACGATGGACTTTGTCATGGGGCTACCAAAGACTCCTAGAAGGAACGATGCAATATGGGTTATTGTTGATCGTCTTACCAAGTCAGCACATTTTCTTGCTATAAGAGAAGATCTACCCCTGGAACGTCTAGCAAGACTATACATTAATGAAGTTGTGAGACTTCATGGAGTACCCCTATCGATTGTTTCTGATCGTGATCCCCGTTTTACTTCAAGATTTTGGAAAAGTCTTCAGAAATCCCTGGATACTGAACTTCATTTGAGCACTGCTTACCACCCTCAGACAGACGGACAATCAGAACGGACTATTCAGACCTTAGAAGACATGTTGAGATCTTGCTCACTTGATTTTCAGGGTATGTGGGATCAACATTTACCACTAGTAGAATTTTCCTATAACAATAGCTTCCATTCGAGTATTCAGATGGCACCATATGAAGCGTTATACGGAAAGAGATGTCGTACACCAACCTGTTGGGATGACGTTGGTGAAAGAAAACTTGTAGGCCCAGAACTGGTGGAGGAAACGGTGGAAAAGGTGAAGGTAATCCAAAATCACATTAAAGCAGCTCAAAGTAGGCAGAAGAGCTATGCCGATAATCGAAGGAAGGATTTGGAATTTCAAGTCGGTGATCATGTTTTCCTGAAGGTATCTCCGTGGAAGGGAGTCATACATTTTGGTAAGAAAGGTAAATTGAGTCCCAGGTACATCGGACCTTTCGAAATTCTACAACGAATTGGGGCTGTAGCTTACCGATTGGCAATGCCGCCAAGTCTCTCCAAAGTTCACGATGTGTTCCACGTATCTCTGTTGAGGAAATACATGCCTGACCCAACGCATGTACTCACCTATGAGGAATTAGAACTGGAACCCGATCTTTCCTATTGTGAAGAGCCCGTCAAGATTCTTGATACGAGAGAACAAGTGCTGAGAAACCGGACGACGCGTCTGGTAAAAGTTTTGTGGAGGAATCATAAGATGGAAGAGGCAACGTGGGAACCCGAGGAACTTATGATGAAGAACCACCCGAGTCTTTTTATGCAGTAATACCCTAGAAATTGCGAGGACGCAATTATTTGAAAGAGGGGAGAATGTAACACCCCAAGCTTCTACGGTACGTTTCCCTTCGAATAATGTGATAGCGTGTGTTGTACGCAACCTCGAGTTCTAACACACACCACAACTAATTAAACTAGCCGTTGTAAATAGTGATACCTACTTTTTGAAATCATATATATTTTATATTTCAAAATGGACTTCATTTTTGGATTCGGATATCGAAATTATCCTAGGGTGAAATTTTGGTACTTTTCGGATAACTTTTATATTTTGATGAATAGTGAAAATTACTAAATTTTAATTAAAAACAACTTTTTTAATCAAAATAATTAATAGTGATAAATTATGAATTTTAGTAGTTTTAAAGTATATTTAGAATATATTTTTACCATTTAATATAATGTTGGTCATTGGACATAATTTTACAATTAAACCGAACATAAACAAGTGTCAATCTTTTGGTAGTTATTATCTCTTAAAAACACGCTTTTTGTTTTGACAGCGGGAATTAATTTTAAATTAATTTCTGCCACTTCTGTGTTTTGAATTTATAAAAATGGATTCCATATTTGGAATCAGGATGTTCAAATTGTGTAAATAGGTAACTTTTATTTTTAGACATTTTGAATAATTACTGCGGTAAATATTTTATTTACCATGGTTAAGGGTAAATCCGGTAAATAAGGGTTAAAATAATAATATTATAATAATACTAAATTACCCTAAAACGTGTCTTAACCCTATTGGTTGATACATAGTCGACCATGGGCATCTTTGGGTCTATTTTGGGACCTCATGGATCCACTTGTAAGTGATAATGACACTTTATTTTAATTAAGTCAAAATGAATACAAAAATGACACAAGCATATATCTTTTAGAACAACAATTTTTACATAGGGTTATACATGTTGGATTTTCGATTATAAATATTCATTAGAAAGATAAAAAGATTTCCTACATAATGATATTTTATTTATAATTTTTATACATTAAAGAAATTATTTGATTTATGACACAATGATGATGCAGTAATTACTATAATAGTGAAAATCTAAAATAATTGATATTATAAATACCCAAATAAATATAATATGAAACTTTTAATGAATTAAACTAATTTTCTAGGCTAATATGATATATTAGGATTGATGTAATGGACTTTTTTCGAAGTAATAAATCTGTTATGAGTTTCACAAAAATCAACTATTGAATAGTGTCAAAGTTGACATAAAAGAGTTCTTAAAACAAATATTATATTATTAATTGATATTAAATTCCTAAAAATCTAAGGTTCGGCCAAGAGACTTATATTATGATAGTTTAATCATTAATGGACCACTTGGGGGTCGCTTGGATGTATATAGTATGTTTATTAACCATAATATATAAAAATACAAAGAGACATTGTAAAAGTGAAACTAATTAACTTAGAGTTAATACTTAAAGATAAGGTTAATATAAGTACCCAAACCTGTCTAAATTATATTGGATGAGTTGTTTTCGACCTATCCCCACCTCATACTTTGAATAGTCAACTTTGGAGCCTTTAGAAACCGAATATGAATTTATTATAAATTAATATTTCTAGCTTTTCCAAAGGTGCCCCTCACCCCTCTTATAAAAGGGCACTCCTCCTTCTCATTTCTTCACACCTTCAAAGCCTTTTGGTTCGGCCAAACTCTGCCCAAATAATCTCCCAACATCCCTCACTACAACCTAGAGGCCTTAGTTTGATCAGAAAGCCAACCTAAGGAGCCCTTTTGATCAAATCAAAAGGAAGAACCCGAAGAAGAGGTAATGATTTCACCACCCTTTTCTAAGTTCATTTCTTCTTCCACTTCTTCTTCCTTTGTTCTTACCATTCTAAAATAATAACTCCAGTATATCACATATACTGTGATGTTATTATAAGTATGGTACAACCATATTCAGTATTCTATCCACCCTTTGAATAACATGTCACCATACGTGCGTACGTACGGCTTACCGTCTCCACGTCGTGGTGTAATTGTTATTCAATATAATATTATTTGGATGGGTATAATAATGATGTGTAACTCATGTAAATAATAAATATAACATGTTAATGATTCTGTATATATGATATACCATTCATTTATATATTATTTTAATATCAAAATAATGATATTGTCGCTCGTGCGTACGTACGGACTACCGTCTCCACGAACGCGATGAGATTCATTATCCATCATATCCATTCAAGTATAATTATCATTTTATGATTTAAAAATGATGTTTAAGGACTTGATATCATTCTGGATATGAATAAGATACAACAAACATGGCTTATGTAACAAAACATATAAATGAAAATGAGTAAGTTAACACCCGAAACGATGATAATTCTAAGATATTATTAATAAATCAATGTTAAAAGATCATATATGATATCATATTAATATATATGATTCTTGTATAATTTAATAACAATTATTTCACCATTATACAGGAGGTTAACCTACCCCAACCAAGGAAAAGTACAAGTTAAGGGTTTACTTTACAACCTCTTCATTATCCAAGGTTGTTTATATGTAATAATCTACTGGGATCTCTTTATCATCCACATCCATGTTTCTTAAAAATGTATTTCAAAACATTTTTACTATTTACAAGAATATGGGTTAAAGTCATTTATACCCTTTTTTGACTTTTTATAAGAGGTTTATAAAGGAATCTTTCCGTCGTTTTCAAAACAAGGTCCTTTTTAACCTTTTCGACAGAATTGAGGTAAGAATGTTTTTTTTAACTTATACGGCGGGTGCGGTTATTTTACGCCGTTATAAAATCTTCAAAGCTTTCCTTACAAGCTTATAAGAATATTTTCAAAGAAAATGTTTTATTTTATATGGATCTTAAATGATTTCAAAATAAAAGGAGATACTTCTTTAAAAAGAATTTTGATTTCATCTATGTCAACATCCTTTGATGGATTTTAAGATTATTTGAAGTTGATTTATTATGATACAAAACTTCTATATTGTATTGAAGGTTTTGTGATATGTTTGACTGTGGATGTGCTATTTTTATACCATTCATAGTTTATGGTGAAATTATTGACATTTCGTATGCTAGTTTTAATACGAATGTTTATGTTATGTTTAAACCTTTTCATATGGGAATGCATTGGACTTAATAAGTGACGGGTGGAGCCCGCTATAGCTCCTCGATGCATCGGTAGGTCTCATGAGACAAACTAGTGTCTTCGCACAAGGCCTTGACAAAATCTTATTTGTAGTCTTGGCACGAGGCCTTGGCTATGTGGTTATGATAGTCTGGCATTATGCATTCCAACATTATGAAAGTGGTTATTGATTTTTGCATGTGATTATTCGATTAGTAGAATATCCATGTGAATAAGTAAATGGCATTATTTCATTTTATTTATGCCATACTATGTTAAATGTTCAAGTTTAAAAGGCTTTTGTTTTAGTTATACATTGCCTTAAATGTTTATTTTTATTTATGAAAGTTTCCTCTATATTGTTATCCTTACTGGGCATTTGAGCTCACCCCTTTTCTATGTTTTATTTTTCCCAGGTAGTGAAGAAGTAAATTATGAATGACTTGCAGGGATATTATGAGGGGTTAATAGTGTGGATATGAAGACTTTGTTGTTGTAGTAGTTTTTCACTTTGAAATGTAATGTAAAACTTTATGATTATATCTAGTGTTTCCAAGGCTACTAAACCAATTGGTCTTTCGGGATTTGATCTTTCTTGTGATCATGCCAATGTTACGAAGTAATGCACCGACTCTGGGTAGCTGGGGTCGGGGCGTTACATGATCCATTTATCTTATATTCTCATGTGATGATGGTTTTTTTTCATTATGAATTATATTATGGTAAGAGTATTGTGGTACACTTTACATAGAGATAATTGAATGATATTAGATATGAATCTCAATTGTAATTTTTTAAAATGAAACTCATTAACCAAAAAACATTCAAAAATATTTCCCTAATAATTTCTAAAAAATAAGAAAGTATATGGGGTAATAATGAAATCTTCCCTTTCAATGGTGGTTGATAACAACGAGGAATGTGAAGATCAATATAATTGAACATGTACATTATTAATTAAATAATATTAAAATTTCACATCTATAAGTGTTTCGTACACATATATATATATTGTTATATTTTTTGAAAATTTTATAATGATGTTAGTCCATTTATTTTTTAAATTGAATATATTCAAGGATATTTGAACTATAGTATTGGAGAGAAAAAAATTGGGATTTTAGATGATCATCATCCCTAAGTACACCACCTCTAACGTTTCTTTCATGGGATCTGAGTGATTATACTATTCTAGAAACATTTAATAATCCCCTATCTTCCCCATATGCTATTTTTAGCTCACTGTCAAATGCAATTTTAGTGGTGGATTAGTTGGTCACTCCTATATATAGGGGATATTTTTAGTTTACTATTAATTGTATGAATTTGAAACTAAAAACAATAAAAAACAATAAATATTTTAATTCATTTTCTCTAATACAAATATAAAAATGGTATAGAGGCACATATTAATACAACATATGTATGGGAATTAATTGACATTAAAATAATTATTCCATTTGATGAGTTTGGAGTGTCTACTAGTTATGTTGCAGAAATCTATAGATAGATTATTGAGTGGAATTCTTGTGATAATGTGAGAATTACCATTAATTAAAACTATTAGATGAATCTTATTTTATCTTGGAAGAATAGTCATTTCAAAAGTCAAATAAGGGAAATAATAATTTAGTATACATAAAATACTAGTTTAGAATCTTTATGTAAAATTATTAATATATATATAATGTGTTATGTATTTAATTTATATATGTTGTTTCATTTTGATATCCTTGGATTTAATTCATTCCTATATACAATGAAAAATTTTGAAAATAAATTTTGATAATCCAAGTGGATATTATCTAATAAGTTTAATATCACTTACATGAGAACACGGTAGATGTATGAGAATGTTCAAGAAGCAGTGTATTGTGAGCACTAGAAGATGATCGTTTTATTAATAGGGATTTATATCATGAGATATATTTTTTATTGTACGATAACTTGAGAAAATAAAAAAAATTATAATTTATATTAATGCTACTCTCTTTTAGGAATTATAAATAATAAAATCATTCATGAAAATCAATACAATCATCATAAAATTAAGGCAAACAATTTTTGAATTTTTTTGAAGTATTGGTTTTATTTTATAATTGTTTATTTATTTTATTTAAATTATACCTAAATATGTTTTATCTATTAATATGTGTAATTAATTTTTTATGAAGTGTCAAATTTTAGGTCACTCGGATGAATGAATGGAAACTTATCTTAGTGTTCATTGGAAATCTGGGGACAGTTTCGTGAACGAACCTAGAAATAATATTGAACTAACTAATTTTCATTAAAATTTAATTTAATTTAGTTACAATAAAAACATAATAATGTAAAATTAATTAATTATATAATATTATAATGTTTTGATAATTAATAAAATCATGGTTAACATAATTGTATTATAAACAAAAATTCAAGAATCTTGAGATATGAAACCTATTGAATCGTCATCGATTTCCAAGAATGAGGAAGTTGAAATAATTCTTATAAATTATAATATTGGGAATATATCTGGGATGGATTCATGGATTAATTTTTCAACTTTCATTTCTTGTTCAAATTCCATTGATGGGTCACTATCACCCTCTACTATTACACGATCTTATTGTGGATCAATTTGGGTAGTTGATTAGGAAGCATAGATAAAGATTTATTGACTGAACGAAAATATGTTAGAGCATGAATCATATAGTAAAAATCAGGATCAATAATGATATAAAATGTCAAAAACCTTAGTATATATATTCCATATGAAAATAGGTATAGTCCCTGAATAAATTGGTTGTTAAATAGATAGTCTTATATAGGTAAATTATAAACTCAATACATGACATGTCTAAATTACTATTTTATTTATTTTAATGATGATATTGATTTTGTTTGGAGATATTTTTAAAAGAGAGATTTTATTTATTGTGAGATGAGTGTTCTCTTTAAATTAAATGGGTTTTTATTGTTATTTAAGGTGTTTGTACTTATATTTTTATTATGAAATTTCATGTGTTTTATTAACAAAATAAAAATTGTCATGTGAAAAATTATGAATATATCTAGTGTTTTTTATATTTCATGACCTTTTTTAGAATTTTATGATGTGTAATTATAGGAGATAGGTATCGGTAGTGGGGGTTGGTTGAGTGTTCTAATCCATGTCACTCTTTAGAATATAGTTTTGTTGGTTTATAGTTTTTTGGTAAAGTTAAAATTTATCATAGATTATAATATAATGTTTATTTATTGAGTTTATTTGTTATGAATTCAATCTTTTTTATGTTTCAATTTCTATTATTATAATGTAGTTATTTTTTGGTATAATTATCTAAGATATAAAGGTGATTATATGTATTGGAGGTGGAGAGATAGACGTGATCTATTAAGCCTGGATATTTGAGTTATAATATATGTATTATAAATGAGTTTAATACTAATGGGTGTGGACATTTTTTGGTTTAAATATTTTTGTTTTATATAATAGTTATATATTTTTATTATATGTACGTGACTTATATTTTAATTTATATTTAATTTTCCAGTAAATTAACATTCGGTTTTATTAAAACATATATATATATATATACTTTTTTTTAGAGTTTTATTGCTTTATAATTTTAATTATATTAAATTTTTATAGTTTATTTTTAAATACCACCACAATACACATTAGTGTTGTCTTATTAAAAATTAAAATTTTTCATTTTTCATTTTTCATTTATCACTAGTTCTAATAAACTTCTGAAAAGTGAAAACAATACTATATTATTTCATAGTAGTTCATTTATTCTTTTCTCTATTAATAAAATAAAAAAATAATGATAATAACTATCACAAACTAAATTTTATATTAATGATAAATATGGAAAATTATAATCATATAAACATAAAATAAATAAAAACAAACCATTTTTATTTCTTTACCAATATAAAAATACATAAATGTTTAAATAACCATCATTCACGAACCGCCTTCTCCAAAATATGGAAAGTGAAAAAAGATAGTCATTCCCTTCCTTCTTTATGTTAAAGGAGAGATAATGATCCTAAAGTCTCACCTTCATTAGGCCCTTAATTGGTGACTAGAACCAAGGGTATATAATATCACATAATATGGAAGGCATTACCCTTTTTATCAAATAAGATTAGAAGATTAGACAGTAAATCACAAAAAAACACCAAATCTAAAAGTAAAAGTAAACCCAAAAACCCATCTTCCACATTCATGTTAAAAATAACATGATACCAGTACAAGAAAACTCTGAAGGATGGTACTAAAAAAAGAAATGTGGAAACAACAATTTTCCCGACACCCAAGCTAGTAAGGTTTGGAACAGTCCTCATAGTCCCCCTAGAAACCTAAAGGATGTTTTATATACCTATTGTGGGTATACATGTATACTCAGTAGGGAAAACTAAAATCTCTCATGCACAAGTGGGGATGAATTCTAATGCCCCGTGAGAAGTAGAGGTAACTAAAACACCTACCAAGGAAACTATCCACCCAGTCTCACCAAAGCACACTCCCAAAATAATAAAGGTCATGTAAATTAATATAAAAAGAACATTAGTATTTGGGTACCCCACAACGCTTTCCTCACTGGTTATTTAATAAATCCCACACATTATACCTACCTCATAGATCCCAATACAATCCCACTACCACCCCCAACAATAACCCCATGGGCCATCCTAACCGCTTGTCTATCCGACCCATAAACACTTGGGCTACCACAACCACACATAACAACACCCACATTCCATTACAACCACTTCCATGCCCGAAGACACCTAGGCCAAAATGACCACTGCCACGCCAGAAGACACCTGGGCCTAAACAACCACTTCCACACCCGAACACACTTGGGTCTCATCTCGAATACACCTAGGAAACAAACCTACGCGCACACACTAGGGAAAACCACATTAACACACCCTGCCCAAAAAGTCTTGGACCATAATGAACCTTATTCCATCTTATTTTACCCAATTATTCTTGGGCTACCTATGGGAGGTAGCCAAAATGATCTAATAACCAACCACTCATTTGAATGTTGGGAATAACACCCTCACAAAGGAAATGGGGGTGTTTGGAATGAAGATCTCAACATGGGTGGGTGATTATAAGAAACATAAGAACACAATTTTATACATATAGGTAAAAAATAACTCATCCCAACCTAAGGGTCATAAAACAGACAACCAGCCCCTACACAACCACTCTTGATATTATCCCTACATGCATGAGTACACCACAACCACAACCAATGGACAACCCATTTCTAGAAAACAATACCTCATTGTACCCATTCTAGTTATCATGCTCATGGAATTCTGTTTGAAATATTCCTTCATTACCTAGAAACTAACTCGCACAACTATAAGCCAAAAAACAACTAACATAAAATAGCCAAGCATGTGTTTAAGTATTCACTCTTAGTTCTCATGTATGTAACAACATCAAAAGGGATCTATGATATCCCTCGATGTATTGGAACCAATCCAAGCCCCAACTTATTTCTTCATCATGGCCTTAGATTCAGGAACCAGCAACCTCTCAACCATAGATTCCATTCCCATCCACATCACCCAAAAAACATTGAATAGAACAACCATGTATTTCACTATAAGAGATAAAATAAGTTTTTCATATTTATCCAATACTATTTATTAAGGTACTCCTATTCATGGATAACTAAGGTGATGACAAAAGGGTTCTTATCCAACTGGAAAACATTTAATAAAAAAAATTTAGTTGATCAACCAGTTCTTATGTTATATTTATTCAATCACAAGATTATCCAGAAAACAGAGCTTCATTAGTGTACAAGAATGGACCATCAACATCCATGATTTTCAGTGGACCTAACCCCAAATAAATCCCAAAATAAAAATTAAGATAAAAAATATACAACATCATCATCATCATTCCCACCCCTTATTTCTGTAAAAGTTTGTTTATTCTCTTTGTTAAATTTATTTTCATTTATGTCACAAGGGATCATCATCATACCCACCCCGCATGATACACAGTAAAGAGAGATGAATGAAAAAATCCTACATGGATGATCAAGGATTTAATTTTTCTCTTTGCGCCAAGAACTGGGGATGAAGAAACATGAAGGAAAATAAAACTCCAAGGATGAGTGTGAAGGACACCAGTACAGGCGTGTGATTTTTCTCTAGAAGAAGTGTCGAGGTGCACTAAGATAATCAGAAATGAAGAAGTAAGAGAGAATCTCATATTAAGAAGAGGCAAGATCCAAAAATTAGTGAGACCATTTTATGTACATAAAATTCCTATCATGTCTTGACCAATAATCTCAGTATTTTCACACATTGGGATTAATTGAAATTTAGTAATTCCCCTTAGAAACGATAGATATATACCAGTGGATGACTGTGAGTTGATAGATTTATTTAAAATGGAGAAAACACATAAAATGGGTGAAACAAGAAAGAACGAGAGGCTAACAAATGTGGAAAGTGGTATTAAAGGCCACACATTTTAGTAATTCAAGGGTCACCTAAATCATGGGTGTATAAAATATCTTTTATGGGTCCTAAATAACTTTTAAAGGGTTATTAAAACACTTTTACATTAAAAGATATGTTACTAGAGTGCAACTAGAAATTCCTGGGGGAATTGGAAATGAATTACTGATTGGTGAATCACTCTCGCCCTGGCACCGATGTCGATCGGTGCGACTGACGGCCCATCGGTTCCACCAATGCCAATTGGTGCCACCATTTGTTCAACCTAAAATTTGTAAAACTCATTAGTGAGTCCCTTATGGTCCTCAAGATACTCCAAACACAGGTATTTGAAAAATTAATGGACCAGGAAGGTCTAAACCATTACATATAATACCTCTCAAACTATTCTCTCCCTCAATAATTCAAGAGTAAACCCGAGGAAATAATAGGTCCCCAAACAACCACCTCGTAAGATCCATCTCATGGAAAACCCACCATAGAGATGTTTGAAATATAGAATAAAACATCGATATTTATGGACATCTCTTTCACATATATATCATGAACATCTATAGAAACTGTACTACTTCTCTCTCTTAAGAATCCACAGAAACACAAAAAGGTCACATAGTCCAAACACATGGGTTAAGGAGCTCCTACCTCCTTGTCAATATACTATCCATTTTTGGCGGTAGTGAATCACCTGCATGGAATTAATTGGATCCACATTAATGTGACTTGATTAGGTATCTGGTTCTCCGCTCCCTATAGCCAGGAATCTTTATAAAAAATAAGGAGCGTGGAAAAAACATATCACACAACAAGCAAGGTCAAACACTACATGATAAGAAAGTTACAAAACAAAAACAAGATCAATACTAAAAAAAGAATTTGTTATTGGGAATGAACCTATGCCTCCCATTCCTAGGTACTCTCCTCAAGGACATCATGCCTCTAAAACACACAAACCAAGGTAGTTGTCCATCCACAAATCTTCTTCTCCTTATGATCCTCGATTCTCACTAGTCGCTCCACGAACATCGCATCATCCTCTATATCAAACACTCCCCAGTGGAGGATGTGGGAGTCATCATGTAGATAATGACGATGATGAGATATATGAAAGACCTTATGGATCCTCTCCAACTATGGTGGTAATGCCAGCTGAAATAACACCTTTCTGACTTGTCTCAACACCTCGAATGGTCTGAGGAACCTAGGTTAAATCTTACTCCCCATACCAAAAAATTAATGTCCACGATGAGGGGAGACCTTTAAGAATCTGTGCTCCCCTACTAGAACTCTAAAGGACTCCTCTTATGACTTGAATATAACTTCTATAGGTCATGAGCTTCCTTCATCCTTCCACGCACAAGATGAACCTTCTCTGTCATTCTCTGCACCCCTTCTGGGCCAAGAACTCATGCCTCCCCCTACTCTGTCCAACACACTGGGGAATGACATAGTCTTCCATACAAGTATTTATGGGTTAAATGAAAACGATGGAGTTATATCTATTATTGTAGAAAAAATACACGAGGGTGAAGTGTAGAGACCCGGAAATTTCAAGGAAAATTTTTTTTCTTAATTTTCTTTGGAATTTTACAAGAGCGCAGTTTCTGACGGCACCTGATTCCGAGGCCCGGTGTGCCCAGAATCATGTTTCGAAGTTTTGCTCGGGTATGTTTAGTGAACGGACGAGCGGGTTTTTATAACTTTTGAACCGATGCCCGGAATCGAATTCTGAGGACATCGATGGAATCGCAGCGTCAGTACTTTCTTAGAAACGCCTCTTCCGGAGTTGCGTTTGCTCAGGTGTGGTTGTTTATTTTCGGGCTTAAAGTTAAGAAATAAAATAATTATACGAAAAACTTTATTTTATTTCACTTAAGCCACTTAAAGACCACTTAAAGCTGCTTAAGCTGAGTTGATGCGGATAGGGTGCTATCCAAAAATATCCTCCCCTCTTTGTAGGATATTTGTGAGGTGGGGCCCGCACGAGAACCACCGTTTCTTTTCCGCTAAGTAACGCACCCGCAAAAACACATCATTATGAAAGTCAACTGACACGTTTTCTTAATTTCTTAACGCACCAATTAATTGGTCGGTTTTCTTCGTTGAATTAAATCGGCAGTTTATTCGTTGAAATTAATTCTATGAATTAATTTCATTTGTTTCTTACCCTGTTTGAAATCCGTTGGCGTAATAATAAAATAAGACCAACGCACGAAATCTGGAAAAATGCTCATTGAGAGGTTTTGACAAGTTTTGTGCCTTCACCCACCTTCTTGAAGAACACAAAGAACGCAAAGAACGCGAAGAACGCGAAGAACGCTGTCACCCTCGGAGATTAACGACGCTTCATCCGAGAAGTTCTTCCCCGCCCCGATCTCTGATCACCTACATCTGGAGGTAAGAGATTCCGGATTTCTTTTAAAACTCCTTTGTGGTTTTTAACAAAACATGGATTTAATTATTATTAAATAAATATGTTGTTCTTGAACCTTGGAGTTCGTCGACGCGTCACCATTTTCCGCAACGTGAAGCCCTTCCGCGACGACGTGACGCCTATCCGCGACGACGCGACGCCCTTCCGCGACGCGCCGATCGTTTCCTTCCACGACGATCAACTTCGCGAAGAATGTGTGTGCGAAGACTTGATGAAGTAGAGGTTTCTTGTGAATTATTTATTATTCTCGTGATCATTTCTTTAAAAATAAAGAACCCGGATTCTTAAGAACAATTTTAATTTATTAAAATTGTTTTTGGATATGTTGATTAATCCTCCCAACAGTTATCGCCTAACGCGGAGGGTGCGGGCCAAACGAACACGGCCCGACAACCCTCCATAGGTCTTCGTTGTTGTGCGGATTTGGCGGGCAACGACTAAACGTGCCGTAGAGGAAATTTAAGGATCCCGCAGTGAAGAAAGGAACTCGAGAGGAACAATGGCGCAGACGGGAAGGAAAACAGACCACCGGAGCAACTCCGGTGGCCCGCGGAAGCCTTCGGCGGCGCGGGTCGCCGGCGCGGCGGAGGCCAGTGGACCCACGGCCGCGCGCGTCCGTCTCACACGCACGGGACACGGCATATGCCGTGCCGGTTGTCTCCAGTGCGGCCCCTCGAGGGCCGCGGCTTCCTCATCCCACGGGGGCAGCGCCCCGCGGCTGCCGCGCTCGGCCGAGCCGAGCCGGGCCGGGTCGGGCGCCCCGGTTCGGCCGACCCAGGGGGGGTCGGGCCGGGTCGGCCCGGGCCCAGACCCCCCGTCTTCGGACCTTTTTCGGTATTTTTCCCATAACTTGAGCTACGAAACACCGAACGACGTGCCGTCAGTGGCAACGTGATCCTTGGATCGAGACGGTCGTTTCAGTATATCTCACTCAAGGTTTCGGAATACATTGGATCTGGCCGGGTTGGTTTGTACACGAAACCAACCGGGCCATCGGAGCGGAAACGCTCATATCTTAAGCTACGGACCTCCGATTGATGTTCCTTCGGCTTTGGTGGATTCCTCTAGATGAGACGGATCTTTTGGCATACTCCGCCCGAGGTTTGGACGCAGGTGTAGTACGGTCGGGTTTGTTTTGCCTTAAAAACCCACTGGGCCCCTCGGACGAAAAAGCCAATAACTCTTAGACCGGGCGTCCGATTGACACGCCGTCTGCGACGTTGAGTTCCTGTTGACGATACGGAACTTTTGGATACATCAACTCTGGACTTTGTGTCAGTTGATGTATCAGCCTCTCGGCTCGTGGAGTGGACCCTCCCGAATGAGCTTGCTTTGTGCAGGAACCCAAGTGCTGGCTGCGACTTCGATGACGACGACTGTGCAAAGATTCTCAGTGGGCTGCGATGATGAAGAGTGTTGGTCCTATATCCTATGTGGGTCCCAGCCGTGCTGGTCTTGTATCCTATGTGGGTCCCATCTTAGATGATTCAATACTGGTCTTGTATCCTATGTGGGTCCCAGTATAGATGAATCAATGAAGAAAGCTGGTCTTGTATCCTATGTGGGTCCCATCCGTGCTGGTCTTGTATCCTATGTGGGTCCCAGCTTAGATGATTCAATACTGGTCTTGTATCCTATGTGGGTCCCAGTATAGATGAATCAATGAAGACAGCTGGTCTTGTATCCTATGTGGGTCCTAGTTGTGCTGGTCTGGTATCCTATGTGGGTCCCAGCATAGATGATTCAATACTGGTCTTGTATCCTATGTGGGTCTCAGTATAGATGAATCAATGAAGATAGTTGGTCTTGTATCCTATGTGGGTCCTAGCTGTGCTGGTCTTGTATCCTATGTGGGTCCCAGCTTTGATGATTCAGTGCTGGTCTTGTATCCTATCTGGGTCCCAGCATTGATGATTCAGTGCTAGTCTTGTATCCTATCTGGGTCCCAGCATATATGAATCAATGAAGACAGTTGGTCTTGTATCCTATGTGGGTCCCAGCTTAGATGATTTAGTATCTATATCTGATCACCCCTTTCACCTTTTCGACGATGTATACCTGTGTGAGCTGAATTACTGTTTAATCTCCTTTGTGGATTGTGTTGTGCTATCCTGTGTGGATTACGTTTTTCTCTCCTTTGTGGATTGTGTTGTGCTATCCTGTGTTGATTTACGTTTTTCTCTCCTTTGTGGATTGTGTTTTGCAATCCTGTGTGGATTCCGTTTTTCTTTCCTTTGTGGATTGTGTCATGCTATCCTGTGTGGATTACGTTTTTCTCTCCTTTGCGGATTGTGTTGTGCTATCCTCTGTGGATTTATGTTTGGTTTCCTGTGTGGACTGGGTTGTGCTTGGGCTCAGATGTTGGAGCCGAACAGGGATTGATGACTTAGGTATATGTATGGACATATACCTAAGCAGTGTCGTTTTATACTTTGTGATTGTATCTTTCCATTGTGTTTTATCCTTTGTGGATTTCGCGAGACCTTCGGGGGTCTCTGGGTCCCTACTGAGTAGCTTATACTCACCCCTGCACAGACTATGCCCGCACTATGTTGTGTTGGTTGCAGACGACGGACAGCGTTGATCGTGGTTGAGGCTTGCATAGCAGGACGGTACCTGGAGGTGGACAATTGGGCAGGACGTACTCGGAGCGGACGGCAGGACCCGAGGAGCAGTGGAGCTATCTGTACGCACCCTTCAGGTTGGATTTCGGGAGGACGGCCCGATGCTGTGACTTTTCTTTTCAGTTGTTGATTTCCCCTTTCAATTGTACTTTTCAGTTGGGCTTGTATATCTGGCCCCTTTTTACTTTCAGCACAGCTTGTTACAGTTTTTACTTAGTGTTTACTCTTTCCGCTTGCTTACTCTATTGTGGTTGTTTTCTTTACAAAGGCAATGCCTTCCCTGTTTATCCGGATTTACGCCTTGGTGCTAGTCGCCAGCCCCTGGCCTATGGAATGTGGGCTTGGGGTAGTCACGGCAAAGGCCCTGGGGTAGGGTCGTGACAAATTGGTATCAAAGGAGTTCGGTTCTACCGCAGACTCTGATCTTTCTTCTATGTGAAGCAATAGTGTTTAGCGTATTGGGTGTGGTTATCAGTACAGGGAGTCCAGTGTTGGTGCGGCGGCCGACGTATCCGTACACCAGGACACTGACTTCTGATTTCTGACTTAATGCACGAAAACATTGATTGCATGTGTGTTCAAGTTTTCTTTGTGATTACTTGTGTCAGCTCACCAGGTATACTGTTCTGACCGTGGCGCACCTGTTTCTTTTCAGGATGGCCCCACGACGGCTTCCAGCTAGGGTTCTGAGAGTGGAGCGTGATGACAGACCACCGAGCGACGAGGCCTCGGTGCATGGCTCCTTGTCAGCAGAGGCACCGACGATACCTTTACCCGCTGAGCCACCGATGCTTCCCGCCACGACTGCTGATGATGCACGTCGCCTTGGAGCTCTTCATGAGTTCGAGTGCCAATGACCACCCAGGTTTCGTGGGGAGACGGACCCCAGGCAGCCGAGGACTGGCTGGAGGTGGTCGTACGAGTTTTCAGGCTAGTGAGGACACCAAGAGACCTCATGGTGATCCTCGCAGCGAGCCTCATGCAGGTGGAAGTAGGCAGATGGTGGAGCTTGATGCTCCAGGTGCACGATGAGACATCTCTCCTCTGGACGGACTTTGAGAGCATCTTCCGCTCCAAGTTCTTCCCAGCCACCCTCCGTGCGGTGCGCATCCAAGAGCTGCTACAGCTACGACAGGGCAGTATGACAGTGGCCCAGTACTCGGTGAGATTTACTGATCTCTTGCGCTACTCCACAGATATGTTACGAGACCCATTCTTCCGGTCCTGGAACTTCGAGCAGGGACTGGGGCATGAGATCAGGACTTCGATGATCTCCCTCAACATTCCGACAGAGGCAGAGGTGTTGGAGAGAGCCCTTCTACTGGATAGTTTTCTCACCGAGCAGGCTCCAGTGACAGGGCCCTCTGTAGGATGGCCCGTAGCAGGGTCTTCTGCAGCTGGCAATAGACAGGTGACGCAGAGGTCCAAATGGGCCAGACCATCAGATGGGCAGTCTCAGGATGAAGATTCGGTTGTGCGGGGCACCCGAAGGAGAGCCAGCTACACGAGGGGAAAGCATTGCTACGCATGCAGTGAGCGAGGTCACATGGCTTGGGACTGCCCGAATCGTCTTATAGATGAGTAGCATGTGGTAGAGGGACCTCCCAGACAGAGGTTTGGCCACGGTGGTCCGCAGGGTGCAGGCGGACGAGGCAGAGGAGCTGGCCAAGTAGCAGATGGTGGGCGACACTTCGAGGTGTTGCCACCACCACCACCAGGAGGTCCACCCTGACTGCAAGGATTTGGTGGACATACGAGAGCTCAGCTTCAGGCAGCTGAGGCCTTCGATCATAGAGCTCTGGGAGCAGATGGACAGGAGCGGAACTAGTGGATACGTCCTTTGTACTTCTAGTTCCTTGTTGTTGTTGTGTAGTGTCTTTGTATTATGAGCTGAAATGTTAAAAGACGCATACCTTTGTGATGTTTTCATTCCTTTCCTCTTTGTGTTGTTACTAAGAGGTTCCAGTTTTGACTGTTGACTTGACCCTCACTTGTGAGACATCTACTGGAGGAGACCCAGTTACCACACACTGATGCCGATAGTGTGACTCAACCCTTGGAGGCGAGAGTAACGGTTGGATCTCTTGATAGTAGCGTCGAGGCCTTACGACGTCATCCTTGGTATGGATTAGTATCATTCATGTCGAGATTGACGGTATTAGAAAAAGAAAGTGGTTCATCCAGGGGATGAGACCATATTTCTCTTATCGGCAAAGAAAAAATCTTAGCAGCTCTTGTGGGACCGGGGACGGTCCTGGCCACGACAGAGAAGGTCCAGGTCATCCAAGAGCGGATGTGGACAGCTCAGAGCCGGCAGAAGTCTTTTGCTGACAGGAGGCAGAGGCCACTTGAGTTCGAGGATGGCGACCACGTCTTCTTACGTGACTCACCTCGACGAGGATTACGGAGATTTGGCTGGGGCGGCAAGTCATCTCCACGCTTCATCGGACCATTCCAGGTCCTCGACAGGATTTGCGAGGTGGATTATCGCCTGGCTCTACCACCTTAATTGTATCGGGTGCACGATGCCTTCCACCTATCTCAGCTGAGGAGATACGTGCATGACCGACACACATCTTTGACCATGGGGAGCTGGACGTTGATGATGGGGCGACCTTTTGAGGAGGTCCCAGTGGAGATCGAGGATCGACAGGAGTGGGTCCTACGTGGATGATCGATTCCTCTTGTGCGCATCAGATGGAAGCACGAGGAACCTCAAGGAGAGCACATGGGAGCGGGAGGCTCAGATACATGCTCCGTACTGCCTTTGTATCCCTAGTTTGTGTTGAAGCTTTACAGGGACGTAAAGCCCTGTGGTGGGAGTAATGTAGAGACCCGGAATTTTCAAGGAAATGTTTTTTTCATAATTTTCTTTGGAATTTTACAAGAGCGCAGTTTCTGAAGGCACCTGATTCCGAGGCCCGGTGTGCCCGGAATCATGTTTCCAAGTTTGGCGCGGGTACGTTCTGTGAACGGACGAGCGGGTTTTTCTAACTTTTGAACCGATGCCCGGAATCGAATTCTGAGGGCACCGATGGAATCGCAGCGCCGGTACTTGCTTAGAAACTCCTCTTCCGGAGTTGCGTTTTCTCAGGTGTGGTTTTTTATTTTCGGGCTTAAAGTTAAGAAATAAAATAATTGTATGACAAACTTTATTTTATTTCACTTAAGCCACTTAAAGACCACTTAAAGCTCCTTAAGCTGAGTTGATGCGGATAGGGTGCTATCCGAAAATATCCTACCATCTTGGTAGGATATTTGTGAGGTGGGGCCCGCACAAGCCCCACCATTTCTTTTCCGCTAAGTAACACACCCGCGAAAACTCGTCATTATGAATGTCAACTGCCGCTTTCTCTTAATTTCTTAACGCACCAATTAATTGGACGGTTTTCTTCATTGAATTAAATGGGCGGTTTATTCGTTGAAATTAATTCTATGAATTAATTTCATTCGTTTCTTAACCTGTTTGAAATCCGTTGGTGTAATAATAAAATAAGACCAATGCACGACATCTGGAAAAATGCTCTTTGAGAGGTTTTGACATGTTTTGTGGCTTCACCCTCCTTCGCGAAGAACGCGAAGAACCCGAAGAACGCAAAGAACGCGAAGAACGCGAAGAACGCGAAGAACACGAAGAACGCTGTCACCCTCGAAGATTGACGACACTTCAACCGAGACTTTCTTCCCCGCCCCGATCTCCGATCACCTACTGCGGGAGGTAAGAGATTTCGGATTTCTTTTAAAAATCTTTTGTGGTTTTTAACAAAACATGGATTAAATTATTATTAATTAAATATGTTGTTCTTGAACCTCGAAGTTCGTCGAGGCGTCACCGTTTTCCACGACGCGATGCCCTTCCGCGACGATGGGACGCCTATCCGCAACGACGCAACACCCTACTACGACGCGACGATCGTTTCCTTCCGCGACGATCAACTCCGCGAAGAACGTGTGTGCGACAACTTGACGAAGTAGGGGTTTGTTGTGAATTATTTATTATTCATGTGATCGTTACTTTAAAAATAAAGAACCCGGATTCTTAAGAACAATTTTAATTAATTAAAATTGTTTTTGGATGTGTTGATTAATCCTCCCAACTGTTATCGCCTAACGCGGAGGGTGCGGGCCAAACGAACACGGCCCGAAAACCCTCCGCAGTTCTTCGTTGTTGTGCGGATTTGGCGGGCGACGACTTAACGTGCCGCAGAGGCAATTTAAGGATCCTGCAGTGAAGAACGGAACCCGGGAGGAACAACGGCGCAGGCGGGAAAGAAAACGGACCACCGGAGCAACTCCGGTGGCCGGAGGCGGCGGCACCCCGGCGCGCCGCCGGACAGGGCCGCCGCCGCTGAAGCCGTGGTGGCGGCGGCCAGCGGACCCGCGACCGTGCGGGTTCGGCCAACACACACGGGACGTGGCCGTTGCCGTGTCCGTTGTCTCCAGCGCGGCCCCTCGATGGCCGCGGCTTCCTCATCCCACGGGGGCGGCGCCCCGCGGCTGCCGCGCTCGGCCACCCGGCCGAGCCGAGCCGGGCCGGTCCGACCGGCCGGGCCGGGCCCAGATCCCCCGTCTTTGGACCGTTTCGGTCTTTTGCCCGTAACATTAGCTACAGGCCTCCGAACGACGCGCCGTTAGCGGCAACACGATCCTTGGATCGAGACGGGCGTTTCGGTATATCTCACTCAAGGTTTCGGAATACTTTGGGTTCGGCCGGGTTGGTTCGTACACGAAACCAACCGGGCCCTCGGAGCGGAAACACTCATATCTTGAGCTACGGACGTCCGATTGACGTGCCGTCAGCTTTGGTGGATTCCTCTAGGTGATACGGATCTTTTGGCATACTCCCCCCGAGGTTTGGACGCAGGTGGAGTACAGTCGGGTTGTTTTTGCCTTAAAAACCAACCAGGCCCCTGGAACGAAAAAGCCAATAACTCTCAGACCGGGCGTCCGATTGACACGCCGTCTGTGACGTTGAGTTCATGTTGACGATACGGATCTTTTGGGTACATCAACTCTGGACTTTGTGTCAGTTGATGTATCAGCCTCTCGGCTCATGGAGTGGACCCTCCCGAACGAGCTTGTTGTGTGTGGGAACCCTAGTGCTGGCTGCGACTTCGACGACGATGACTGTGCAGAGATTCTCAGTGGGCTGCGACGATGAAGAGTTCTAGTCCTGTATCCTATGTGGGTCCCAGCCGTGCTGGTCTTGTATCCTATGTGGGTCCCATCTTAGATGATTCAATACTGGTCTTGTATCCTATATGGGTCCTAGTATAGATGAATCAATGAAGAAAGATGGTCTTGTATCCTATGTGGGTCCCAGCCGTGCTGGTCTTGTATCCTATGTGGGTACCAGCTTAGATGATTCAATACTGGTCTTGTATCCTATGTGGGTCCCAGTATAGATGAATCAATGAAGACAACTGGTCTTGTATCCTATGTGGGCCCTATCTCTGCTGGTCTTGTATCCTATGTGGGTCCCAGCTTAGATGATTCAATACTGGTCTTGTATCCTATGTGGGTCCTAGTATAGATGAATCAATGAAGACAGCTCGTCTTTTATCCTATGTGGGTCCTAGCTGTGATGGTCTTGTATCCTATGTGGGTCCCAGCTTTGATGATTCAGTGCTGATCTTGTATCCTATGTGGGTCCCAGCATAGATGAATCAATGAAGACAGCTGGTCTTGTATCCTATGTGGGTCCCAGCATAGATGATTTAGTATCTATATCTGATCATCCCTTTCACCTTTTCGACGATGTATACCTGTGTGAGCTGAATTACTGTTTACTCTCCTTTGTGGATTGTGTTGTGCTATCCTGTGTGGATTACGTTTTTCTCTCCTTTGTGGATTCTGTTGTGCTATCCTGTGTGGATTTACGTTTTGATCTCCTTTGTGGATTGTGTTGTGCTATCTTGTGTGGATTCCGTTTTGCTTTCCTTGGTGGATTGTGTCATGCTATCCTGTGTGGATTACGTTTTTCTCTCGTTTGTGGATTGTGTTGTGCTATCCTGTGTGGATTTACGTTTGCTTTCCTGTGTGGACTGGGTTGTGTTTGGGATCGGATGTTGGAGCCGAATAGGGATTGATGACTTAGGTATATGTATGGGCATATACCTAAGCAGTGTCAGTTGATACTTCATGATTGTATCTTTCCATTGTGGTTTCTCCTTTGTGGATTTCGGGAGACCTTCGGGGGTCTCGGGGTCCCTACTCAGTAGCTTATACTCACCCCTGCACGTGCTATTCCCGCACTACGTTGTGTTGGTTGCAGAGGACGGACAACGTTGATCATGGTTGAGGCTTGCAGAGCAGGAAGGTACCTGGAGGTGGACCACTGGGCGGGACGTACTCAGAGCGGACGGCGGGACTCGAGGAGCAGTGGAGCTATCTGTACCCACCCTTCAGGTGGGATTTCGAGAGGACGGCCCTATGCTGCGGATTTTCTTTTCAGTTGTTTTTCCCCTTTAAGTTGTACATTACAGTTGGGCTTGTATTTCCGACCCCTTCTTACTTTCAGAACAGCTTGTTACATTTTTTACTTAGTGTTTACTCTTTCCTCTTGCTTACTCTGTGGTGGTTGTTTTCTTTACAAAGGTAATGCCTTCCCTGTTTATCGGGATTTACACCTTGGTGCTAGTCGCCAGCCCCTGGCCTGTGGAAGGCAGGCTTGGGGTAGTCACGACACGGGCCCCGGGGTCGGGTCGTGACATGAAGTGTCAACCCCATGATCTGATGAAGTCTAGAACACAATCCCACAACATATCCTCTAATATTTGGATGGTCCTCTTTGTATTCCAATCCATCTGAGGGTGCAAATCAGTGCTAAGGAATAGATGGGTGCCAAAATTATATTGTAATCCATTCTATACATGTGAAGTAAAGAATTTATTCTGATCATAAATGATTGTTTTGGGAACTCTGTGTAGGCACACAACTTCACGCATGTACTTCTGTGCTAAGGCATCCACTGCACTTGACTCCTTAACCACTAAAAAGTGAGATGATTTCTTTAATTGGTCTACCACTACCCCGATAGCATCATAGCCTCCCTCAAATATGGGTATTTTGGTGTTGAAATCCATTTAGATGTCATCCCACTTCAACTTGATAATGTATAAGGGCTTTAATAAACTTCTAGGAACACAGTGTTCAACCATCACCTACCCACACACGAGGCACTTTGCAACAAACTCTGTCATTTCCCACTTCACTCTGGGCCACCAAAACAGACCTCTCAAGACATGGTAAATCTTGGAGACTCCTAGATATTCCTCCATGGATTATTTATGGTACTCACTGAGAACTCCCTCGTTCATTGACACTAGGACAAACAGATTTCCACGGAACAACATTTGATTTTGACTATCCTATGACTTTTCGTCCAGAGCATCATCCTTGTCAATGCAATCATGCATCACTTCAGTCATTGTGTCACCCCAATGAGACTCTTCCACCTTCTTTACAAAGGAATAATGTACAATCATTTGATATAGACACCCTCTACCATCCTACACTCTCATGTCCAGATATAAAGTATCCAACTCCTCTATTTTATTCCAAGAATATACTGACTCACAAACCACATCCTTCTATTACTTACTACTTAAGGAATCGTCCACCTTATTCCTCATTCTGAAGGAATAAGATATCTATATTTCATAGTCCCAAAAAAACTCCATCCACAATTGTTGCCACATTTTCTGGTCTTGCTGGTTGAAGACATACCTCATGCTCTTGTGATCGGTAAAGAATAAAAAGTTTTCCCCAATGAGGTAATGCTTCCACAACATTAGTGCAAACAAACAAACTATATGGTCTAGGTCATGGGTGGCATAGTTATGTTCATGATGAGGAAACTGCTGAGACCCACAAGAAACCACTCCCTGCTCTTGCATTAGCACATACAAGAAATATATATTCGAAGAATCATAGAACACTTCAAAAGTTACCCCTTCCTCTAGAAATCTCAACACTGGGGCCTAGCCAGCTTTCCTTTCAGATAAATAAAATCTTCCTGGCACCGCTCACTCCATACAAATGTTAGGTCTTTTCTGGTCATGGCCGTTAATGGTGTTAAAACTCAAGAGAATCCAGGAATGATCCTCCAGTAGTAACCTGCCAGTCCTAGGAAACTAAGAACCTCTGCCACATTCTTGGGTTCATTCCAAGAAACAACTGTTACGATCATTGATGTGTCCAACACTATCCCCCATTTGGACACCATGTGTCCAAGTAAGTGCACCTCAAATTATAATAACATGCACTTAGATAACTTTCTATAGTGCTATTGGTGTCGGAGGACCTCTGAAACTTTCCTTATATTATCAGTGTGATCCTCATCTGATCTTGAGTAGATCAGGATTTTGTTGATGAACAAAACCAAAAACCATCCCAGATACTCACATAAAATAGAGTTCATCTGCCCCATGAATAAAGTTGGTGCATTCGTAACACCGAACAACATGACCATGAACTCAAAGATCCAAAATTTGCACCTGAAAGCAATCTTTGAGATGTCACCCTCCTTCACCCTCAACTGGTGATATCCTGACCATTGGCTGATCTTAGAGAACCAAAATTCTCTATTCAATTGGTCCAAAAAGTCTTTAATCATTGGGATGGGCTAATGTTTCTTGACCATCACTTGATTTAGTCTTTAGTACTCTTTGCATATCATGAGACCAATGTCTACCTTATTTGAAAACAAGACTGGAGCACCCCATGGTGATGCATTTGGTTGGATAAAACCCTTATTCATCAAGTCGTCAACCTGAATACACAACTCCCACAAACCAAAAGGTTTCATCTGATAGGGAGCCATCAAAATCAAAATGGAATCAGGTTGTAGGCCTATCCCAAACTCGACATCACTTTGAGGGGGGTAGAGTCACAACCTCTCTGGGGAATACGTCTAAGAAGTCATTGACAATTCTAGGAACTTCCACCATATCTGAGTCTTCTGATTCCACTAATAGCTCAGCTAACAAGGATATTATTGGTTCCACACACCGGATTCCCTTCTGGTAACCCTACTCTCCAATGAAAGGTAAATTTTGTCATCCCATATCTGAGAATGCGACCATTATCCAGAAGAAGTCGATAACAATGTGCATGTAAAATAGTAATTAAATGCCTATTATAACATCATATAGCTAAATTTTTTGTATAATGAGATCCCCACTAGACTGATGTAGCCCCAACATCAGTCCACATTCACAACAATCATAAAACATGCTTGTATAATCTCTAACTAGCATGCTCAGCACAAGGGGCATGGAAAGTCTCTCTACATATAAACCCAAGGAATGGGTTATACTAAGTGAAACAAAGGATTTTGAAGCTCTGGAATCGAACCAGGCACATGAAAGAGTACTAATATAACTTATTGTACCACAAAAAACCTCTGGCCCTACTGAAACTGCTGCCTCTACATAGTGAAAATGCCCACACCCATCTTCTATGCCCCTTAGTTTTCAGTCACCTACTTGACCATGCCCTAGTCGAGCTCCCTAAGGAGTGCCCTAAGGTCCGCCTCCTTCGGCACCATCCTCCCTCGGTGAGGCGGGAGCATGCTGCCCCTGATGTTGCAGCTGAAAGGGTCTGGCCGACCACTGGTGCTGCTAAGGTGGGCGTTGAACCTACCCACTACCACTGTACGTCCCTCAATAAGGTCACTGATTTGAAGATTCCCATGGCTGCCATAGAAAATAAACCTAGGTCATAGGGCTATGAATAATGGTAGAGTACATGGAGATTGGAACTGGAACTGTTGAGGCCTGCTCCACACCGGCTGAAACCTGGAAGGCCCTGATGCTAGAGTCCTGCTACTGACGGCCTTCCCCTTTGAATAACATAACTGGAACCCTCACAAGGCACTCCTCCTAGAGTTTGCATCATCTCTACCACTTAATCCTTATTTTAAACTTCCATGTGCATTGGTAGAGTAAAGAGAGTAACATTGTACTGAAGAGAAGGTTTGAGTGCCTCCTCTAAGCATCTTGCTCAGACTCCTCATCTGAGAAGAGTTCTGGAGAGGAAAAAGGATATACTTTAACATTATCTTCAACTCCCTCACCGTCTTTCTCCCTTTCTATAGGGAGAGCATCTATTCCATATTTTTTTCCTTCATCATGGAATAAAGAAATTCCACCCGAAACTCCTTCTCAAAGTCAATCCACAAAACCCCGGCTTTCATCTTCTCCCCGATATAAAGTGTCCACCATTGAAGCGCTTCCCCTAACATATGGATCACCCCTAGAGGGAAAAAATTTACTTTTATAGCTCGGATCAATCTAAAATAAATCACTAACTCCTCGAGCCATCTCTCCATATACATGTATGAGATGTTTCCCTCATACTTTCCTAGAGCCTCCTACTAGAAGGCACAAAGCATCTTCTACCAATGGTCTTACTCCTCCTCTTGATCATCCCTCCTCTTATCAACCAGATCAACCTAATGGGTCTTGACATCCCGTGCTACTCGTCGACATTGTTAGGGTTCCATAGCTAATAAGTAAAATAAGAATTCTTATGCTTGAGTAGTGTAGAAGGTTCCCTTTTAAATTTTTCTTAACTATTTTATTTATTTTAAATTCCCAAAGCACCCCTGGAATAAAAAAACACAAGTCATTATGATGCATGTACCATTCCTAAGGACTCTACCCTAAAATCAGTGCAGCCTCTCTTGGTATTTTAGTAAGTCCAGAGTCCTTGTATCGGATCGCAGGGGCCCCTAAAATCTGGTTCCCTAGCTGGTCTTCCCTGTCCTATTTCACGCATCATGATTTCATAACACTATTTTGCTACCATCCCATGAAATCATCACTATGCCTAACCCTGAACTCCATCCAATATATCAACCATCACCATTGATACCATTCTATCATGATCGACCTTCTCTAAGATGAGGAATGGAAAAAAAACATTCAACCCATTCCTTCTCCATGTATAAGAAGAGATAATGACCCTTGAGTACTGCCTTCAATAGGCCCCTGAGTGGCAACTAGCACCAAGGGTATAGAATCTCACATAGTCTGGATGGAATTTCCCTTTTTATTTAATAAGATACGGAGATAAGAAGGTTAATCCCAAATAAATACAAGTCCAAAAGTAAATGTAAGTCCAGAAACCCTTCATCCACATGCATGTTCAAAATAAAGGGATACAAGTATAAAAAAACTCTGAAGGAAACTACCAAAAGAATGAAAATCTGGAATGACCACTATCATGATGCCCAAGCTAGTACGATCTGGCATGGTCCTCAAAGTCCTAATGGAAACCTAATGGTAGTTTTACATATCTAGGGTGAGTATACAGATATACGCAATTGGGAAAACCAAAATATATCATGCACAATTGGGGAGGAATTCTAATGACTCGTGAGAAATAGAGGTAACCAAAACACCTAGAAAATAAACTATCCACCCAGCCTTACCAATGAACACTCCCCAAATAAATAATGTCATCTAAATTAATAGTAATAGTACCTTGATATTTGGGAACCCCACACTGCATTCCCCACTAGTTATTTTGGACAGACTACACATCCGACCACCCCCACAGATCACACTGCTGTCCCACTGCCTCCCCAACAACAACCCCATGGGCCATCCCAACCGCACGTCTATCCCATGCACAAACACCTGGGCTACCATAACCAATCATAACCACACTTTCATAAACATAGGCCACAACAACCACCACCATTCCTGAAGACACCTGGGCTAGAACAACCACTACAATGCCTGAAGGTACCCGAGCTAGAACAACCACGACCACACACGAAAACACCTGGACCTCATCTCGAAGACACATGGGAAACAAACCTACTCGCACATACCTAGGAAAACCACCACAACACACCCTTCTTGAAGATTATTGGGCCATAATGAACCTTAGGCCATCACAACCTACATAAAGAGTCTTGGTATACCTAGGAGAGGGAGCATAAATTTGTTAATAACCAACCACACATATGAATTTTGCGAAAAACACCCTCCCCCATGAAGTGTGGGTGTTAGACATTAAGTTATCAGCATGGGTGGGGTTCATATAAGAAACAAAAGAACTAAATTTTATATGTATCGGTAAAAAACACTCATCCCAAACTAAGGGTCCCGAAATAGACAACTATCTCCTACACAACTTCTCTTGTTGTTATCCCTCCATGAATGAGTACACCACAAGAACAACTATAGGACAACCCATTTCTATAAAACAGACCCCCATGGTACCCATTCTCATTATCATGTTCAAGTAATTCCATTTAAAATATTCTTTATCTACCAGGAAACTAACAGGCATAACCACAAGACAAAACAACAACTAAAAGAAAATATCCAAGCAGGAATTTAAGTGTTCCCTCTGAGTTATCCTGTGAGTAATAACATCAAAAAGGATCTTTGAGATCCCTTGATGTACTGGAACCAAAGAAATTCCCAACTCACGGGATCCACATGGCCTCAAATTCACAAACCAAAAACATCCCAACTAGAGATCCTATTCACATCCACATAACCCCACAAACATTAAATAGAAAAACAATGCATATCACAAAAATAGAGCAAAAAAGTTTTTCATGTTTATCCAATAACATTCATTAAGATCCTCCTTTTCCTGGTTAACTTGGGTGATCACACAAGGGTTATTATCCATCGGGAATCTAGTTAACCAACCAAGTTTTCATGATTAACCAGTTCCCATGGTATAGTTATTAAATCACATGATTATCTAGAAAACAAATCCTCATTAGTGTGCAAGAAAGGACCACCAACAAACATGATTTTAATGGTATATAATCCCATACAATTTAAAATATAAAAAAGAAGATAATAAATATAGGAACATCATCATCTTTTACACCCCTTTACTCATTAAAAGTCTGTTTATCATTTATGTTAATGTTGGTTTGATATACGTCCTGAGGGAATATCATTATGCTCACCCCGCATGATGCACATTAAAGAGAGACAAAGGAAAACCCCCTAAATGGATGATAATGGATCAGAGTTTTCTCTTTGATCCACGAACTGGGGATGTCATAACATGTAGGAAAATAAAACGCATAGACTGAGTAGGAAGGTCTCTATCACCGGTGCCTGATTTTTCTCCGGAGGAAGTCTCAAGGGTCACTAAGAGAAATGGAATGGAAGAAGGTAAAGAGGATCTCATCTTAATAAGAAGATCGATCCTAATATCAAGGAGATCATTTCAAAGTACTTAAAATTCGGATCATGTCTTGACCATGCAGCTCGGTGGATTTACATGTTTGGATTATATGAGATTCAATAATTCCCCTTATAAACATCAGAGATAGGCCAACAAACATCTGTAATTAGACATATTTCCATTAAATAGAGAAAACATGTAACATGGGAGAATCATGAAAAAACATAAGGCTATAAAACATGGAATGGGGTGTGATAGGGCACACATTTTAGTACTTCAATGTTTTCCCAACTCTTAGGGGTTTAAAACATCTTTTATGGGCCCTAAATCACTTTTAAAGGGGTAGTGAAACACTTTTATGTCAAAAGATATGTTATAAGGGAAAAACTCTAAAGTCTGGGAGAAACTAGAAATGACTAACTGATGGTTGATTCACCATTTCCCTGACACCGTCACCCTGGCACCGATGTTAATCGATGCCAGAGATGGCCCATCGGTGCCACCGATGCCGATTGGTGCCATCCTTTGTTCGACCTGAAATTTGGAAAACTCCCTAACAAGTCCCTGATGGTACCCAGGATAAACCAAACACCTGAATTTGATAGCATAATGAACTAGGAAGGTCCAATCCATTACACTATCATTATTTGTTTGGACAATAGTTTTTACCACCACTTATAGGGAAAACAATTGTGTAATAAGTCGGTGTACGCGTACTGAAGTAAACAAAAAAATGGGATTTGAACAATAATGAAATTGAAATAACAAAAATGAAACCAGAAATAAATGATTATGTGTCATGGGTTATATATTAGGTCCTAATGTGGCATCATCCCAATGACTTATCAAAATATGTTTCAAATTCTAGTCTATGTTATGTTCCCAAAACAAACCACAATCCACTATATTTTCTAACACAAACCTCCTTCAGGTGACTCCCTAGTCAGGGCATAACATATAACTGTAGAACTATATATATTGTGTGATATAACCAATGTATTATAAATCACCACCCCTCAAATAGTTACCCAAGTTCTCATGACTCAACCAAAATGGATGTGAGAAAAAAATCAAGAAATTATTAACATATATATATATATATATATCAATGAATAATAAAAATCAATCACACCTCACCTCTATCAATCTTGCACAAAATTTCCATTTTCAACCTTAAAACCATCACATAATAATAATGAGTTATCCATAATTGGGAAAAAATGTGGTGTGAGGGAGAGTCTCAAAATCATAAAAAAATTCTTTATGAAGTTCCAAATGGGACTTCATAGAAAATATAACTCAGAATGATGGATCACATTTGATTTATTTGAACTCATCATTGAAAACATATAATAATACAACAAATTTTTAAAAATTCATATCTAATTTATTACACAATATTACACATAATACAACCTAGAATATCCAAATGTCTAGTGTCTTTGGAAATTAGTTACATTACAAAACAACTTAAAATAGGAAATACATTATCTTCATTGAAAACTTCCTTAACAGGATCATAATTATCCATTGATTTTTAAACTGCATTAGATAACTTGGGGACATACATAAGAAATGGGTGAGATATATATCCCAATAAGGGAAGAATAATTTAATAAGGTAAAACATGTAAGCTAGTAAGCATAAAAATGGGGAATAAAAGGAACATGAACAATAAAAAATGATATTGCATGATAACCATAACATGGAAAATGTGGAAACTACTTAAAATACAAAATCATAAACATAGGTAAAGCCTATGATCCAGTATATCATGAAGGAAAAAGTCCCATAAAATAATCATGTTTATTCTTGTCTCAACATGATGTCTTATGATAAAAAACATTATCCAATGTATTAGAGCGCTATATAATTCTGAGTGCACCCATCACATTAATTTCATTATTATACTTAAGTGTTCTATATAGATCATGAAAAAAGGATTTATACATCATCATGTTTTATTCCATGATCACGCAGTGTATAATAAATACATGTAAGTCCCCATACAAATAGGTATAAGTGTATAAAGGTGAACACCCATGATTGGAAATGTGTATTGTATTCATTACACACTTGTTTTGGCATGAAAAAGCACAATGAAATTTCTGAAGCACAACGGTGTTACTAAAAATTTCATAAAATAGGATGATGAAGTAAAAATGGGTCCCTAATCATTTGGACATAAAATGGAAAGTAATAGTGGAATGTAAATACATATCCCAAAATAAGGAATTAAAAATAATTGGTATAAGTTAAAAAAAATATGAATAAAGTAGAGAAGGTGTGGATCCCTTACTTGATTGTGTGACTCAAAATGCTTGGAGGGGGTAATTGAGAGCATGGGGATCCTTGGGATGAGTCAACATATGGGATAGTAAAGTAAAGATG
This sequence comes from Viscum album, assembly GCA_963277665.1. NCBI lineage: Eukaryota > Viridiplantae > Streptophyta > Magnoliopsida > Santalales > Viscaceae > Viscum > Viscum album. Next base: position 1,473,311,390 of record OY728152.1, on the reverse strand, counting down.
TATTCCAAGGAGTTTTAGTGATGATATATGGGATCTTATGTGGGTTTATATTTGAAATCTGTGGGAAATTCATTATTAATTTTCAAACATAGGATTTGGACCCTATATAACAAATAACCAATACCAAAAACCATCCAATTTGTTAAATTTCTTCAGCCAAATGGGATGGTTTTTAATTATTTGATAATTCCAAGGTCTGAAATTAATAAAATATTTCCATTTCCTTTATGGAGGTGAGTTACAATCTTAAATAAAAGATTTTTAAACCATAATTTATAACATTGGTTTTGAAGGATTCATAATGAATTCATAAAATAAAATAATAAACAAAAAATCATGTTATTTTAACTGTAAAAAAATTATTTGGTTGTGGATTCATTTTATAATATTTATTACATAATTTTTGGGTCATTATGATGTCATAATTCAAAAAGTTTATTTATATGGTATTTAATTTTTACCCGATAATTTGACAATGTTAGAAAATTATGAAAAATTCCCCATTGGATAAATTTGATATATTGATTAAAAATATTATTTTTCATAAATAATTTTATAAATATATTAATTTTCACTTTTAAAATAAAATTGGCATTAATTAAGAGACGACAGTTTTTTTACAATAATATTTTTTGAGCCCAACAAATATTACTTATGAATTCATATAAACCAAATGATAATTTATATTTAATAAACATAATAATATTTTATTAAAATAATATTTATTTAGAAATCCAAAAATTCAGAAAAATAAATTCCACATTTTAATTTTTATATTACTCAAAAAAAGTATTTTTGTTTTCTTGTATCAAAATAAAAATAATTTATTAAGTAATAATAAAAGGATGAAAATATATTATTTATTCTATATAAGATAATTTAAATACTCGTATTTATATGAAAATAGTACATATCCCTTTAATACATCATCAAATGCCTTAAGATCAAGACGTGCAAAGGTGATACTTTCATGGTGTGGTTCTGAAAACATTGTTTGGGATGTGATATCGATGATCTTACCCCTCTCTTATAAAATGTTTCTATCAAGATTACGTTGTCAGATCTCATCTTGGTCTTGGTTAAGGAAAAATACCAGTGATGACATCTCCCTATAAAGAACTAATAACTGTCCTTTATAGGGTAAGATACTACTAGTTAAGGTCATCACTTCATTTGTCTATGTCAATTAGATTATTTGAAACCCTATATTTATACGAATCATGTGATCACTTTTCAGTGGATATATTATCAATGGTTATGATTCATTATTGTATATTAAATCCAATATGATATAATAAAAATAAATAAAATTATGTTTTCTATAACCATATTACATAATAATACATTTTGTTAAATCACAAGGGAAAATTTTATTTATAATAGTTCAGGTCGTTACAATCTTCCCCCTTAAGAAAATTTTCACTTGAAATTTTCTTCTTATGCACTAAATATATGAGGGTAACTCTATGTCATCACCTCCTAAGGTTCCAACGTCATTTCTTCAAACTCTAGTTTTCTCCACAATACATTGACATGTGTATTGTCTTATTTCATATAACATTATCTCTACTATCTATGTTCTTCACTATAATATCCTCAAAGGAAAGGTCATTCTCCAATAGTACCACCTCTCGATTGATTACATGTCAGGGGCTTGGTATATAGTTTCTCAAGATGGTTATCTGGAATACATCATTTACATGAGATAGGTTATGTGGAAGTTCTAGTCGGTAGGCCACCGCTCCAATGTGGTCAAATATCTTATAGGTGCCAATGTATCATAGACTACACTTTCCCTCATTCCCAAATCTCATGACTTTATTCTATGGATATATGAAGTGGAATACCATGTACCCAACATCAAAATTCTCATATCATCATAGATTTTTAGCAGATCTCTTCTATCGAATATAAATAAGCCTTTATGTGCTGCTTAATGGTATTATACTTTTCAACCATTTCATCAACCATTTTTGGACCTGGTATTTTTCATTCCCAAAATTCATCCTAGAATTAATGTGTTCTAAAAATATCTCCATAATATGATTTATAGGGAGCCATTTGGATGATCAAGTGAAAACTGTTGTGGTAAGTTAACTCGACTAGAGGAAGATATAGGTCCAATCCTCTGTTGAAGTCAACTGAGCATGCTCTCAAAATGCACTGAAGTGTCGGGATAGTCCACTAAGATTGGGAATCAGTTTGAGGGAGATAATTCATGATAATTTTCAACATAGTGATTATAATATGATGATGAATTTTATATAAATTGGAGGAGAATATTGAATCAATATTAGATACTATCGATAGTGGTACTCCGTGTTGCCTCACCACTTCTCTGATATATATCAATCAATTTTGATCCAGTGAGAAGTCATATTGTATCACAATTAGGTGTGCAAACTTTTTAGGATTATCCACCACAAGCCATATAGTATTCTTTCGAATGGATGTATTCAGATTCTTGGTGAAAAATTCTAGGATTATTTTTTCCTATTTCCATGTTGGTATGCAAAATGGCTTCATCATCCCCATGCATTTATTCCATTATTATTTTTCATACTAACATACAAGAGAAATTGATCTATATTCCTTGATCTTCTTCTTAATATTGTCCCACCAATAGTGTTATTAAATATCTCAATACATATTTTTGCTTCATATGTGGATGGAGAATGTTGATCTATAGGAATCATCCACTGACTCCTTTAACACATGATTTTATAGTACACGTAGTCATGAACAAAATCTAATAACTTTTTCTTCAACAATAATGAACTTTGAGGATTTCCATTTCCATGTAGCTTCCTCTTTCTTCTAAAATCCGATATCTTTGATTTGAGCATCCTTTATGTTCTCTATAGGTGATGTTTGAGAAATAATTTTTAAAAGGATTGATGATGTTCCTTCCTTTTTTATTCTCATGTCCATTCTTTCCAACTCCAATATGATCAGATCCCACTCAGTTCTCATCAATGTTATAATTTTTGTATCCTATATACTTAGAGTATCCACCAATATATTTTTATTACTTATATGGTAGTGGATTGAGCAGTTATTTTCCTTGATGAAATCTATCCAACTTCGTTGGTGTATATTATTTTCTTTCTATGTGAATGTATACTTGATAATTTTTTTATTAGTATATATTTCATGCTTAAAACAAAATATATAATGTCTCCATATTTTCAAAGAAAATATCAATGTATCCAACTCCAAATCATGTGTTCGGTAGTTATTTTCATGAACTGTCAACTTCAATGAATCATAGTCTATGACTTATTCATTATCCATTAACACAAACCCAAATACCTTCAATTAAGGATTGTTTAATACCATGGAAAGTTATCAACCTGTGGTTAGTGTGTGAAAATTTTCATTGATAATCCTCACTTTCATCTCCATTAATATCTCTTCACATTAATCATTTCAAGAAAACATTAATCAATTTCATTTTATCATGGTTTTGGGGTTTGTCATTCATGAGAAATTTCTCGCAAACCGAAAATAGAACCAAGAAAATCCAAGGAAACTATGAATATCTATCACAAATGTTCTCCTCAATCATCGTTCAATTGCTTCAATATTTGAAGGGTTCACATATATCCCAATGATTGTGATAATATTACACAATAATGATACTTCCTTCAACTAGAACTCGATTTTTTTGTACTTTCAATATAACTTTTCCTTTCACAGGGTCTTTATCATAGTGCTTTGATGCTCCTCATGCCCCTCCTTGGTTTTAGAGAATATTATAACATGATCTATAAGGGATACCATAAATGTTTTTGGTTTAATCCTTAAATACTCTATTCATCGAGTCTAGGATTATTTCTAGAGCATTTGTGACTCTGAATTGAATTACTATGAACCCATAGTACACATACGTTGTACAAAAAGCAGTCTTGATGATATCCTACTTATTCAGCCTAACCTGGTAATATTCCTACTATAGATCCACCTTGGATAAGTATTGGTCTCCACATAGTTGTTCAAACAATTCATCAATCCCTAGTAGAGGATAATTTTTATTTACCATGATATTTTTGAGCTCACAATAATCAATGAAATGACACACTGATCGATCCTTCTTCTTGGTGAAGGGGACTGGTGCACCCCATGATGCAACACATGAGTATATGAACCTTTTTATTCAGATTATCCAATTTTTGTTTCATCATCTCCCTAATGTTTATAACATTTATTCTATACGGAGTCTTGGATAATGGAAACACACTAGGTATAAGCTCAATGGAAAATTCAACCTCTCAGCTCGGAGGAATACCAGTCAATTCCTCGAGAAGCATATATGTGTATATCCTCACAATAGGATTGTATTTGAGAAATATTCTTTTTGTGGACTCAATTATATGAGAAATATATTCTTTCTCCTAGGGAAATAATATCTATTCTTGATATATAGTTTCTAAAGAAGATTCATCCTTCTCTTTTCACATGTACAGAATCGGGGGTGGATTCAAAATTGAGAGAATGATTTCAATCCCATAGAAATTTATGTTGTCTCAATATTGGAGAATCCAATAAATACCAAAAATTTTATCAAATTCTACTGAAAGGAGTATTATAATGTTTTATGGGAATTTAATCCCGTAAATTATTATAGGGGAGGTGTTATATACTAGGGATGCAAAAAATTTCACTATTTATTATTTTCACTAAAAACATGACTTCTTATGCTTTTTAGTGGTGTTTGAATAGTTTTACTATGTTTTTTGATATGAAGGAATGCATAGAACCAAAATAAAAAAGTAAATTTTTAATTCTCGAATTAATATATTTCTTACCTATCACTAATTTATTTTTGGGATTCACCTTAATATTGGTGAGGTCCAAAGTTCTCCCTTCATACCTTAGAGTTTTTAGATGCCTCTAAAACCCCTTTTCTTAGTGCATTGATTTTAAAATTCATAGGTTCCATACAATTAATCAATCAACACTACACTGAGGGTTTACTAGAGAATTCATTTCCTCTATTACATTTTTGGTGTTCTCCCATTGAAAATCTCTAGATTGGTGCCCTAAATTCTTGTGCCCAATTAATTTCCTCACCCACCCTTATTCAATTTATAGTGTGATTATTATCACAACATTTATAACTGGGATGCTGAAATTTCATAGTACTTTTATGTTTCTCCATCGGGCTTCTAGAATTAAAATCCACATTCCACTTCTTATCCCCATAATTCTCTTAGGATTCCTTGATATTCATTCAACTTTTAGGTAACATTAAACAATTTCCTCATAGATATCAAAGTACCGGATCTCCCATTCCTCTCACAGACTAGGTTTTATCCCATTAAAGAAGTGATAAACCCTGAATTTAGGCGTAACGACAAATAAGGAGATGTATCATGCAATTATTTTGAATTATTCCTCATAAACCCTGATAGATTCATCATCTTTTTTCTTTGGGGAAAGGAATTCCCTGTCAATTTTAAGATTGATAGTATAAGGAAAATATTTATACAAAAACATTTTCTATAATTCCATCCACATAATCTCTTTGATCACTTCCTCAGGATTCATATTCTTGATCAATGAACATCACTAATCAAATTTTCCCTATGTGTGTTGAACATCCAATATAACATTCTCTTGTTCAGATCGTTAAAGTAAGTTGAAGATATTCTCAATGTAGTTGATCCATTTTTTGTGATTATAGAATCAATTGATCCATTTAATGTTGAAGTAATTTTCCATATAAAGGGCTCAATTTTAGATTTTTCATTATTATGGGGATTTGGGTGATCCTCCAGATCCAGGATACTATTTAGAACCTAAGTTAGTTGATAGAGTATCATCACAAAGTTTTTTATTCTTTCTCTCATTGTGTTGGGAATCTCATATTTGTAGTCATAACATTATATATTTCATTGATTATAATTTAATGAAATTAAATGGATAACTTATAACTTACATTTATTTCATTAACTTTTGAGTTTTTAGGCATCAATATATGTCATCAATGATCTATTTCATAACATATATTCTTCTGTATTTTTTATCATTCCCTTAATAATAGTTCATAATGATATTGAGATTGTTACAAACAATATCCCTTGGGAGTTTCAAACGATGTGAGAAGTAAGGCCCATTGTCCTATACCATGTTATGCCATGTTTGGTCTAAAACACCTTTTCAGAGTTGTTACCCATAGGTAAATATTTCATAAAACCATGTCCACTTGTATTATTCATACAAGGAACTATTTTATTGATAAAAAATTAATATATACATAAAAAAGTTGGAATTTTTTCTTATACAAAGTCTTATCCCTAATTATTTTTTTGGATTTTTCTAATCCTAATACCAAAAATAACTAAAATACAATTTGTATACCAACTATTAAAAACCATCTATTTATTTGAAATTAATATATGATTTATTACATAATATTACACTTAATTAATCCAATAATATTGATATGTATAGTGTATTTGGGAATTAGATACACTGCATAACAAATTAAAATAAGAAATACGATATCTTTATTGAAATATTCTTTAACATGGTCATAATATTCAATGGATTTTAAAATTGAACCAGGTAAACTAGGGATATACATAAGAAAGGGGTGATCTATAAATCATAGTAAGTTAATAAGAATTTAATAAGGAAGAAAATGTTATAAAATAATAATATTAATGGGGAATAAAAGGAACATGAATAATATGGTATGATATATCATGATAATCATAACATGTAAAATGTGGAAATAGCCTAAAACAATGCATCATAAACATAGGTCATGTATAAATACCAATAAATCATGATGGATAAATTACCATAATGGAATAAGGTTCACTCCCTATCACAATATTATGTCTCATGAAAATAAAAATAATCAAATGTTGTGGAGCGCTATATAATTTTGGGGGCACCTATCACATTCATTTCATTATCATGGTTATGTGTGTCAAATAAATCATACAACATGGATTCATTAATCATAATGTTTTATTCCAGTATCAAGGAGTATAGAATAAATACAATTAATTTCGATGTTAAAATGTTATAAGTTTATAAAAGTGAACTCCCTTGATAGGAAATGGGTATGGTATTCAATACACAATTGTTTTGACATGGAAAATCACGGTGAAATTTTGGCAGCATAACTGCATCACATAAAAATTCATAAAAAATTTTCATGACGGAGAAAGGTGTCCCTAATAATTTTTTAATGAAATGGGAAGTAATGGGGGCATCTATATTAATATCAAAAAATTATGAATTGGAAATAGAGGGTATAAGATAAAAATTAAACTCGAATAAAGAAGAGAAGGTGTGGATTCATTACATGAGTGTGTGACTCCAAATGCTTCTGAGGAAAATAGAGGTTATGTTTGAGAAATGATGTGCTCCAAGTAGTTTTCGTGAAGAAAAATGGAATATTGGGTGTATTTATATAAGAAATGAGTGGGGATTTCTTGTTATTTATAAAACATATGTTTTGGTCTCTATTTAATAAAATAAACAAAACCTTACAATGGTTTTTAAAACTATTTTCTACCAAATGGGATAGTTTTTAATTATTTTATAATTATATTTGTCATAATTAATAAATTAATTTTCTTTATTATGTGTAGGAGAGTCGAACTCTTAATGAAATAATTTTAAACCCATTAATTATATTAATGGGTTTAGAGGATTCATAATGGATATATAGAATAAATCAAATAAAATTTAAATATAATTATTTTAAATATAAAAATGATATTTGGTCACTGATACATTTTCTTTTATTCATTACATCACTTTTGGGGCTTTATGATGTCATAACACCCGAAGTATATTTATATGGTATTAAATTTTTACAAAAAAATTTGATAATCTCTAAAAATTATGAAAAATCCACCATTGGATAATTTGGAAATTTTAATTCCAAAAATAATATTCATTTTATTTCAATAATTTTCTAAATATATGAATTTCCACTTTTAAATAAAAATTGACATTCATTAATAAAATATGGGTTTTCTGGACAATAATTGTTTTCAAACCCTAATAAAAAATATATTTGACTTCCAAAAATTCATATAATTATTTATATCTAATAAAAATAATAATAAATTTTTAAAATAATATATATTTAAAAAATACATTATTTCGTCAAAATGAATTCCATAATTTAATTTGAATATTACTCAAAAAAACTATATTTTTTTATTGTATGAGAAAAAAATTATTGAGTAACATTAATAGGATAAAAATATATTCATGGTTCTATAAAAAATAAAGTACATACTCATGTCACTAGGGTCTTGATATGTATACCTATAATACAAAAGATAAAATTCATGCTTGTTTATGGTTATAGCAAAACCATTTAATTATTCTAATATTTATTTCCACTAATTCACATCATAAAAAATTATTTAAATATAAAACAACATTTAAAATCCATATAGAAAATAATTGACTACCAGATAAAATTTATGAGAAAATTGTTTGAAACAGATCATGGGTTTCATAAAAAATTATAAATACATATGAAATTAATTCTAAAACTAAAGAATTCTATGAGTTAAAATTTAGACAAAATTTAATTGAAGCACCTTCCCAAAACCAATTGTAAGTAAATCTCTTTAGAAGAAGAAGTGAAAACCAATAAATAAGTCACCCTTATCAACACCTAAATGAAAAAACACATTTTTTAGAACTGACCCTAACCCAAATACCCACATTCACAATGACTAGGGTTATATAGAGAAATAAAAACCTTGGGTTAAGAATATAAGAACATAAGAGAGGGGAAAGAGGATGGTTACCTTTAAATTCACAATGAAATCTTGAAAATTAAATAAAAATCAATGCATAAGTGTGATGTAGCTCCTCCTAATTATAAAAGGGTGCTTGTTCATGTGTAATTGGAGAGGAGAAGGGGAATTAAGTATAAAAACCTCATAATACATCTAGAATTTACACACTATTAATAAATGGGCATACATCGTCAATGGTGTTATCCTCATGCACCAAACTATGTCTCACCTCCACTATGATGCTTGGAACCCTCAACAATAATCACTATATGATAAGGATATCTCCCCTAGTCTTTTTTGAACAAGTAATCCTCCCTCAATTCATGAAATCCACCACGGAATGGGGATCACCATAGTCACTAAAAAATGCATCCATAGCTCTACCAATGTGTGGTTTCCACAATATTTTCAATAGTGAAACCTCTTAATAAAAAAGACCTCCATAATTAAAGGATGTATTGTTTTAAACCACTCTATTTCTTATATGGTAATTCCCATGGAAATTTTACCTATAAAAATCATTTCATAGTTGTTCACTCTATTTCACATCACAGACTAGAACCATATCAGGGTTAATTTGTAACCACAATATGTTGAGGTAACCCACACCACAAAAATAATCCCAAAATTAAAAAAATAAATAAATAAATTTTAAGTAATTTAATAGTGACTTTGGGGAGTTATAATCATATAAGACATTTAATTTTCTACCCCAATATGGTCATTTTAAAAAAATAAAATGTAATAAAACATTGAAACCTTCACAGCCCAATATAATAGGTTTTGGATGGGGGAAAGATACAGTATCCACCCAACATGATCCAACCTCAGAACCATCAATTTGAAATCCTAGAAAATTACCAAACCAATCTTTATAAAATCACTAAACCACTCCAGACACAACCTAAATGACACCATCTGAATCAGAAAAAAGGAATTTGGAGACCTATAATATGTCTCACTATTGTATATAATTAATCTGAAATGAAGAGGAATAAGGGAGAAAATATTATTAGTAAATAAACTCCACGGATGAGAATCCTCTTTATATAAATCAATGTAAATATAATTATTGACCAACCTCATATGGAAAATCAGATGAAATGATCAAATCCCTAAAAGATAAACAACCCACAGAAAAATCCCAAACTATCCAAAAAATGGTTCCAAAAAAACCATAATAGAAACCACTAAAGAGAATCTAATCAAAAAAAGACAACCATAACCGACCTCTAAAAGGGGTGACATGGTTCTTACATCATTCCAAAAGATAAAAGCGATGGGTAATATAAGACCGCATATAAGGAATAGTGACTCATAGTGAAATCTATAGACCAAGACAAATATCAGTCTCTGTGTAATAAATATTCATGTATTACATGTCTTTGTCTCCTAAAAACAAATAGAACGTTTTTCCCATGTCATTAAATCCATAATAAATTATTATTTCAAATTTTTCAAACACATAACTCCAAATAATAAAGTCCAAAAAATCTAGTATATGATTAAACCTAAAATAAATAATATCTCAAAATGAATAATCAAAGATACCCCAAATAACAACCATATAAAAATAAACAAAAATCTCAAACAGATCAATATCCACTAAAAATACATATTGAAACAACAAATTACCAAAAAACTAAATCAAACCCCAAAAAATAAATTTAATAATCCATCATAAACAAACACCACCCTCTAGACCACTTATTAATAATTTTTATGGCTAGATCCAAGCATATCTTATTCATGGTCTTGTTGTAGATATCCACTAAATGATTGAGATATCCTAGAGTCTTCAATTATTATCTCGTGAGAGAAGGGCACCAACTTTGACAAATGAACAATAAACTCCTTTACTTTTTCCCACCATGATGATTTCTCATGAACATAAAAACATTATATGCCTTCTCATTCTTAGGATTGAACAATTAAACAAACACATTCCTAATGAACTCCAATGACATGTTATCATTTAATAGAGAATGTTTTATCAACTCTCACCATCCTTGGCTCCAACCAAATATAAAACTCATAAAATCTCTAATATTTTAATCCTTATAAGTTTCAAGAGAATTTTTGTTTCAATGTATCCATTCTAACAACTCTTCTACTAGATAATTTAGATACTAATTCATGATGTTTAATATAATTTCCTAGTGAAAAAATGGTTTTGTTTCTCTTGATCCTTTTAAGGAATCAGAGGAGTGTAAAATTGATTAGATCTATTCCAAACAATGGTGGTATTCACCAAAAAAATTATCCTTAGAGACAGTCCTTCTAAGCTCATTATCAACCATTCTAAGAGGAAAACAAAAAATGAATTATATGAACATAACTAAATCATGCTCTATAATTCAAAAAAATATTCCCATTTCTAACCAAGGTACATTTAAAATAATATAAACCATATTAAAAAACATATTTAACATGAAATAGAAAATTAATTTATTTTAAATCATCAAAACCCAATAAATCATTTCAAAACCAATTTCACCAAGCCACAAATTTGAAAGGCAACACACATTTTGGGAATAAATTGTCCTTTTAAAAACACCCCACTCCCTTTAAAAACTAAATGAAATATTTTATAAATTTTATTACAATTCAAAATGATTTATAACCATCCACCAAATTAATTTTTATATAAATAATTTTATAAAATCCACTCTTTTACAAAAAAACCTTTAAAACATCAATCATAAATGAAAATAGAAAAAAATTCCATGAAATCTCTTCCAATATTATTATAACATCATTAAATCCATATTTAATTAATATTTAACAAATGGGAAGTAGTTAAGGATAAACTATGACCATATTGAGACTAAAACTATAAAATAATGGGAGATACAGATATTTGTACAATTTAGCTGCATGATTATCAAAGTTAGACACTAACTGTCTAGAAGAATATATAGATTCCATAGAACCATCCACATGGTACCCACATGGTTTTATAGGATATGTGAGATAGCTATGAAGATTTATTAATCCTTCAATTTTCCCCCAAATCACAAGTCAACACCCATAATCACTTTCATAAATCATTTAGGATTCAAAGGCCATTTCAAAAATCAAAATTCATCAAAACAGGTAAAAGAATTAATAAAACTCCTAGTATTAATCACTAAATACCCATGGTAAATCAGGTCTAAAATTATGGAAGTGCACGATAAACTCTCCTTCTAACAACCTCTTAGGTTCTTACATTCTTACTTCCCTACTACAAAAAATACAGTTGAAATAATAAGTGGGTTTCTACAGTACCTTTTTATTAGGATATGGCCTAATTAACCAAAAAATAGGTAACTGAGTAGATATTTCATAAGGATTGAAGGGTATTATTAATACCTATATTCTAGAGAAAATCACCAAGGCATGAAAATGATATCACAAGTAAATGATGTTACCCTCAAATCATAGTTAATAAGTAGTATATCATTTTTTTGGAAATCATGTTTTGATCATATAAACAATATATTTACTTTAAAAATTAAATAATAAGAATCAAGTTATGTAATGGAACGAAATGATTTATAATAAATAAATAATATTCAATGAATTTATATTAAAAACAAGCATTATGCAAAATAAATACATTATATGGAATATTAATGGAAAAAATTAAAAAGAAAAGAAGGCTGATATTTGATGCTAAAATAGTTTCCCAACATAAAACAAATAATGGACCATAATATTATAATTTCATCACACATTGACACTCACCCTATCCCAAATCACCAATCTGTTGCCAAAGATAATGAAATCCAATTTGAAGATGAAACATGGAACCTTTATAGATGTGAGAGTTTTATAATAACACATAGGTGTGTATACATGGTTGGAGATAATAGACTCGATATGATATCACCAAGGGGACTATGTAATTCATTTTAGTAAGTTGTTCATAAAGACTAGTTTGAAATACCATTAAAAATAAGTAATTTTAATTTATAATGTCTAAATAAAATAAAAAACACATATAATTAATCATAAATAGAGAAATATTTTTATTTTTGTAAAATTGATTTCAAATTCCTAGGAATATAGGATCCATTAATTCCATGATAATAAAAATAATATCAGATCCCATATTTCAAACCCTTCATAAAATCACAATATAAATTCAACCATTCACCTTTTTAGTTGATTATATTTTAATAAATCATCATTAGAAAAATATTGAAGATATTATAACACATTAATATAAAAAAGAACTCCAAAACAAATTAAACCAATATAGAAATAGAATTTAACAAAAGTAAATAATGATAATGTAGGAGGTTCCTTGAGAAAACATGCACAAGATGATACATACAATAATGAAGTGGAAATACCATAAATTGAACCACTAGTGAAGGAATAATTTTAATGGTATACAAATTAATTATTAATGTTAGATTATTCTAACTCCACTATCAAAATACATGATCAATTATCATTTTATATTCTATAAAAAAAAATCCCAAAGCTACCTAAATTTCCCACATAATCCTTGATAGGGGAACCCCCTATCAAATGTGCAGCATACAACATGGCGAAACTAGAAAATGTGTGAGATAACTATTATATCAAAAACCAATACCTCACACTTATTTACATGGGATCCCATGACCAAACAAAAATGGAGGTGGTAAAATAATGATGAAATGAAATTCGAATATACATATCAATGAATCATAAATAATACTTCTGACCACTCCTATGACTCCCTTTCATGAAAAAAAAATATACATCACGCAAGCATTACATAGTAGTAAGGAACAACCCATAAATTGGAATAAATTAAAATGTTTAGGAGTGAGGTTCTCAAAATAATAAAATCTTTTGTTTCATATGGTGGAAAATGGGACTTTATGAAAAATATGACTTCAAATTCCATGTTGCTTTTCAATTGTTAAAACACCACATTTAAAACATCCATGGAAGCACATTTAAAAAAATGCCTATTTTATCTCCAAAATCATCATCTAAAAAATGTATTTATTTCATAGAAATAAAAATTGGGATAAAACCATCTATTTTACATCAAAAATATTGAAATACAATAATTTAAATTTTCAAAAATTCTAATCATGAATTATCATTTAATTAAAAAAATAATATTAAAAATTCATATAAGAAATACTTTCTCACTAACATAAATATACAAGAAAATAATTTCAAACTGATTATGGGTATCAAAAATAATTATAAATAAATAGGAAATTAACATTTAAATCTAATAATTATATTAATTTAAATTCAAAGGAAGATAATCGAAACACATATATCAAACCAAGAAGGAAAATTTCTTCGTCAATATTGCATGTTAAAACAAGATATAAATCACACTTCATAATCCCTATAAGACACAAGACTGAATATATAATAAACAAAAACCCAAACCCCAGTTGAACATAGGCTATGGTTATTGCGAGAAAGGTAAACATAGGGTCATGAAAATAATAAGAGAATAAAGGAGAAAAGTGGAGAGGATGATTGGTTACCTTGAAAATATACATAAAATCATGAATAGGAATCTGATTTCAAAGATTATGGGAGAATAAGATCTTCTTGGGATCCAAGGGTAGTTAGTCTCATTATATAGAGAGGTGAAGAGGAAAAAACATAAAAGTTTGGAGGAGAAAACCTGGATTTTCAACACTTTTAAATTTTTTTGGGTAGACTCACTCCATGGTCTAGTCCGTTTGCACCCCATCCGGATGTTCCTTCTCCTAGTGGGCCGAAGGCCTTAACACACCAAAATCCAAAGTGATGGAATTTCCCAATCAACGTTTTGAACATTCACTCTTCCATTGGTCCACTATATGCACCGGGTCATAGAGATACCCATTGTCCTTTAAAAAAGGGGACTCTAATCCAACAAGTCATGGTCACCCAACTATTTTTTATAGAGAAAACCCTTGGTTAAAATGACCACCAAAAAATTCATCCTAGGTGTTTTAAACCAGGTAATTTCCCACAAAGAAATAACTACAATATTATTCTCTCTAAAAATCCAATTTCACAAGAACCCCAGGTGCTAGTGTGATGGATCAAAACATATTTTTTTATTCACCAATGATTGTAATAAAAATTTAATCAATATTACAAGAAACATTTGAATTATCTTGGTCTTAAGAGGGAATTTATGGATAATAAATTATCATTATTGAGAGTATTCATAACATGTTCTATCTCAAGGGTTGTGATAAAATTACCTCTTCTAAATGGTGTCAAGTATAACCTATCCCTTACAAAAAATTGATATAAGTTGAGTTATATACATGGGGTTAGATAGTTTGTTATTATGAAAAGTACCTTTACTAATTTACTTTTTCTATGTAAACCCCATGTCTATTTATAATAAAAATATTATTATTATCATCATATCTTATGATGTGCCTTAACACATAAATATTCAAATTTCATTTATAAAAAATTTAAATCAATATTTATTGAAATGATGTTAAATAAAATATATCATTTCCATTTATCCCTTAACTCGGCATTCCAAACCTCATTGTTATTTATCCAAACATGAAATATATATATTTATTATAAATAAATATCAATATATTATTCATTTAATAAATGAATAGATAATAAATTGACTCTCTTGATAATAAATATTCATTTAAATATTTGTGTAAATAAATAAATATTTATTTTTTAAATAAATATTTATTTTTTTCCTTCTGAGTAATAAATAAGAGATAAATAAATTTAATATATTAATTAACTAGAAAATAAAATTTATGTAATATTCAACTCATATATATTAAATTCTGAATCACTAGTGATTTAATTTTTTTCCATCATTATAATCATAATCATCATTATTCCTCAGTTTGAATAACATTATTTATCGGGGTATTAAATTAAAAATAGAATTTATGATCCAAAATGCACTTATTCAATAACCCTATAAGTCACTTTAATAGTGGAATTAGATAGTCCTTCATAAATTCCACCCTTAGTGTCTAGATTCATGTTAAGGAACCCATGGAATTAGAAGATAAAATTTTAAAAAAAAAATATGAATACTTAGTATATAATGTCATGAACCAAGGAGGGAAGTCATCATTCTTAGTGAATGAATCGGTTCATGGAATCGATCGAAGAGAATTATTGATATCCATTAGCTTGAATCAGGTGCCTGATTATCAAAAATGAAACTTGGGAATGATTTCACCGGATTACATAAACATAAAAAACAATAATCAATTAACCAAAAATAAATAAATATAATCAAATGGTGAATAAATTTTTTTATATTTATGTTTAAAACATTAAATGAAACCAACAATGGGCCATGAAAAAAGGAATGGGACAATATGAAAAATATTCCACACAACATGATGTCCATCATCCCGAACCCACTACCACAACACCTATAAGGGGAAACCACTATAATCCCTAGACACCATCCCCAAACACCTTTCCATAACTTGTTTCAAATATAAAAAATTATACATACATCCAATGGTGTATATAGGGTGTTATAAAAATCCCATTAGGATTCTTCCCAAGTAAAATAGTTTCCATGAAAATAAATTATAAGAAAAATTAACAAGAATGTTTTATAACCGAAATCTTGATACATTTTTATAGGAAAAATTATCAAACTAATAACCTTTTTTGAAGGATAAACATGTTTTGCTTCTAAAATAAAACACAAAGTGCATCATATGCCAAAAAAAGTGTTATATAACAATAGAGAACAATCTCAATATGAATACATCTATAAACAAACTAAATTTATATACTAGGTAAATCATATCTCATTGAAACATGGTTTAGAAACCACAACCCATAGTGTTATCATGCATGGACCACAAGGAGAGAACATCCCATGATCCTAGTGGTCTCCAATCGTCATCATAATTTTATTTTTTTGAAGTAATAATCCATCCTTGTAGATGAATAAGGGATGAACCGCTTCTGATTCATCAAGCATACAAGTCCTTTTCCACCCACCTAGAAACCCATGTTCCTAATTGTGCCCAATTTTCAGTCGATATGTCACAATGTTCAAAACAATTCACATACACACATCACAAACAATATAAATAGACATGTTAAACCACCAATTCCACATCTAAAACCCTTTTTTAAATCAAAAATAAACCAAATACATATATAATCATGTTTCCCATCAGTTTCTTTATTTATCAAACACCATTAAGAAGAAAACATGGAATAATACAAATTATACACATGAAATGCACCCCACTTCCCTTAGAAAAAAACATTCACCACAAACACAACATGAATCCTTTTAAAAACACATTTCACACCTCATATATAATCCATAAAATATCAAAAAGAAATAATGAAATCATTTTAAAATAAAAAAATAGTGTGTGATCATGGAACCACCAACCACAACTGTAGAAATTTCAGAAAACAGTGGAAAATCACAACTTCATGCTAATAAAAACATATATAGGCATGATAGAACCATAAAAATTAAGATAAAACCCCAAATATCCTGATACAACCATAAATAGGCCACCCAACATGCTATAAAATTGAAATCCTGATGAAAAAAGATGAAACCCCTAGAAAATAGGAAGAAACTATGAGATAAGGGGACTTACTTGAAGAATCATGGAGAAAACAAAACTAATATTCCATGAAAATAAATATTTGAAGGAGAAAGAGGGTTGGTAGGAGGAGCCTAAGGTGGAAAATCCCTAGTGGGGGAAGAAATGAGGGTTTACCGTTAACAATCAGGGTGAAATAAATCATTAAATCCTATTTTTAATGACATGAAGAGGCCGCACGGTTTTCCCGCATGGTTTTCCAAACTATGTGGCAATCATGCAGTACTCACTATCCATGATGGAAATTCCACATAATTACCCTTTAATGTTTATAAACTATGTGGTAACATTATAAAATCCATTTCCCCATAATGACACTTTAGTCACATTATTTCATGGGAAGGTTTCACGGATTTCCAAACTGTGTGCCACCTATTATTAACCCAAATACATTTATTTTCTCAGTAAAAACAAATGAGAAAACTCAGGGACAAACACCAGACTAAAAATAAACAAATTTAGTACTGAAATATTATATCACATCACACCCAACACTTGAGAGAAAAACTATAATCCTTGTTTAATCCAGAATAAAGGATGAAAAAAAAACAATAGTGCGATAATTCTCCCCACCATATTTCTTTCTTCCCCCTAAAATCCACAATAAGGCTTCGTTATAAAACTAAAACTGATACTCCTCCACAACCCTAGGAATTTTCTAAAAAAACATCAACATGAGGATAATATAATAATAACATGAATTTAAACATGGATTCAGAATATTTAACTTTAGACACCATAATGGACACCCCCACCACACTCCGTTCTACCCCCAAAAAGCTAAAACACATCCAGTTCATTTATCAAAAGAAAAGGGATAATCACAACAGTATAATCCAACCTCTCAAATCACCATCACCTTAAACAATATCAAAATAAACTCATAAATTTTTCCTATAATGAGAAAAAACAAAAAACCCTCCACTAATAGCATCATAAAAAACATGAACCACAATTTTTATAATTCGTAATTCAATTAAGACAATTGTGCACACTTTAAAAATACCAGTTTTTACTCTAACATAAAACTCCAAGCCAAAAACTCTCGATGAAAGCTCTTAAGAATAATTTTCCAACCTTACTTCAACAATACCATTGGGAACACTCCCACTCCAAATGCTTACTCAAGGGAGGAACTCGATATAAGATATCATCAAATGATACTACCCACACCAAAGACAATACTAGAATCCCAAATGGATTATCAATATTGGGAGGCCCAAATATACTACCAACTCTATAAAATAAACTACCAATGAATAACTCTAGAGTAAATCTCAACAAACACCACGGTGGGACTCCCCACTATAAGAACCAACCAACATAACAAACTGGCACAGAACATCATGAGAACATAACATGGGCCAACCTAGGAACTTTTTTCAAAGTTAAAATCTCCACAAAAAGTGGCCTAATGAAATAAACTCCAAACCAAATGGAAAACACTACTCCAATTACTATCCCCATGTGATGTGAGAAACTCTATATGAATAGAAACCAAAACTGAAACTGATTTACAAAGTTGGTCAAAAAATGTCAACTAAACAATGATTAACTTTAAAAAATTTATAACCAATGGGGTTTAGGAAAATGAGACAAACAAGATTCCTTATAATGAAGAAGGAACTATTCCACCCATAAGGATTGTAATCAATAATGGGGCCTCTATGCCTCTTCCCAAAAAATTTATCCTTCCCAAAGTAAAAGAGTTTCACATTGGGGATTAAATTGACCCCATCTGACACTGCCTCACACCCCTAGGGTTCTTTAATGTGCACAAGAATCCCTATAAGGCCTATAGTTGGAGTCGTGATGTTTGAAACATCTCTAAACTCTCAACTAGAAGCTGACAATCCCTGGTCAGAATACATTATTTGTTTTCATAAGCGACAACACAACATTCCAAGATGAATCAAATTGACACAAAAACTCATGAGACCCAATTTACCCAACATGGAATTTTCAAAAATTCATAGACTTAGAAGATGTACACGCATCATCCTATTTCATCTCTAATGAGAAATAGTAGAAAAAAACAGAAAGCATAGGAGACACTTCCATTTAAAATAGTGAATTTTGAAATTTTATAAAGGAAAAGATGATTCCATTAAAACCTATGTTCTCAGAGTATTCCACCACATCTAATTTTTCATTTTAAAGAGAATACAGCTGAAAAAAACAGCACCAGACATGGACATTATAACCGATTGAAGCACTACAATGATAGGGACTTTAAATTGTTCCCAAAACAGAATACTACTCCTCCAATAAAATTGGGGTGTTTTTTTAATGGGTGTATCTAGATCTATAGCTTTCCAGGGGAACACCCAACATAACTGTTTCATGTTACCTTGTCATTGATAGAAAAGTAGGTCTTCAGTTGATTTATAAATGATGGCTTTTTAAAACCATAAATTCCACATGAATGGCCCAAAAATATATCATGCCCAAAAGAGAATGATAAAATATTTAAAAGACATTTCATTTCCACATCCAGCAATCCATGCTTCAGGCCACATTCCATTAAAATATTCCCCTTCAACACATCTAGGTCGGATGTTCAAGCATATAGTTGGTGAACTCCACCTTTAAAAATTTTTATAATTCAAGGAATCAAAATCTTCTATCAATATTTGGCACCCACTCTTTCAATTCAATTGGATCTTCTTGACCTATAAGGAGAGGTGAATTCAAGTCCCAAAACTCAAAATATAACCCTTATTTCGATCAAATGGAAGGTCTTCCAATAGTGAATCACCCATGACCACACATTGAATATCGAACAAATCTAGTGGGCCCACACAAGATGATAAATAAATTGAGGACCCAATCAAAATGATCCATCAGCAAAAATTCACCATAAACAAACACCAAACATATAAAGGGAACCTACTCAAAGGATTCCCAAAATAGTTATCAAAAGGATATTTTAACAATCACATCTAAACCATTTCATAAGTGGGAACTCAAACTTGAAACTACTTTAAGACATAAAGATCTTCGAAACTCAAATCACCTTGAAAAAATCATTCCCAACTCACAATAGACAAACCAAAAAACTAAAATTTATCAAAACACCATATATTATCTTAAAATAATTTTTCAAAAAGACAATACTCTTGGTGGGTATCACACTGACCAATATTCTTCCACAGAGTCTCACAAATTCATATTCTCATGGAATACAAGGTTCCCATCTACTCTTACCATATTGGGAATACACCCACTCATCACATTATCCAACCACATTCCCAATTTATCCAAACATTTGATCACTCATGGAAATATTAGAGGTCAAGATGAGTCTTTTCCATTTTCAAAAACCTGATTTCCACCCAATAGCTTTCAAAATTTCAATACACTATCTATAAAAATACATTTAATCTATGCTTTCAACATTTCAATTTACATCACATTTAAAAATTCCTAAAACATTTCAGAAACTCACTGGCCACTAAAATAAAAAACCACATTCAAAATCAACACATAAATCTATTTTTCACCTTTATCAAAATAAAATACCATTTCACGGAATTTTTAATGACATCATAAATCTAATTCCATGAAAACTATTTGAATAAAACAAATTTTTTCCTATTCAAAACAAACATTCAAACCCCCTAGAAAATAATTTATTCTACATTCCAAACAAACCATCCTCTTACAGATATGGTTTTTATTTTAAAAATACAATCATGGTAATCTCATCACTTTTTTTTCCAAAAAGAAAGTTTTGAAAAACACACTTTTTTATGGTTTTCCTCAAAATGATTTCAGAAAATTATTTTTCCACCTTCCCCAAACCAACCCATATTCATTTTATATCTAGTTTTCACAATTTTAAAACAAAATTTCTCAAAATAGTTTCCAAAATCAAGGAATAACCAAAATATTTTACAATGGGAAACTAGTGGAAATTGGTTACTTTGTCATATGGTTGGAGTCCACATTCCCATCACACCTCTATCGTGAAGAGTATTCTAGGACAATGTCCCCAACTCCACATGGCATTCTAGGTATAGTGAGCTCACTAAGTCAATTTATCCAACTCTATTTTTACATCCCAAATACAAAATAGCACATATGAACCTATGATAACAAATGTAACATGAACTCCCATGGAAACTAAAGTCTCTTCAAAAGGTGTGCTGACCATAAACCATACTCGTAACCAGAACATCATGTCCTAACAATCCAATCTCTGGTATATCCAGACACTTCCCTAAATAACGTGACCCAAAAAGAGTGTAACCTCATCTAATACAATTTTTTCACAATCCAAGCCTTGATTCCATCTGAATCGGTGCCTGAACCGGTCTGTGGAATGTCCCAAAGATCATTCCCAACCTCCATGAACTAGAAAAAGTGAACAGTTATCAGAAATACTACTTTGGAATGATTTCACCAAATTACATAAACATTAAAAAAACCAACAAAAAATGAATAAACCAAAACTAATTTATCATAACAAATCAAGGTAGAAAAAATTATATATTCAAGTGTGTAATATTAAATGAAACCAAAAAGGGGATACCCAAAAAAGGGAACAAGACACTATCAAAAAAACACCACACAAAAAAGGAGCACCATCCTTAATCCATCACCACGACACCTACAAGTGGAAACCACTAGCATCCCGAATCACCATCCAAAAACAATTTTCCATTACCAAAGTCAAACAAAACCAAGTCTACTTACACCCTAAGGTTTAAGTATTGTGGTATACAAATACCAGTAAGATGAAACCCAAATAAAATATATTCCAGGAAAAAATATTATATATCAAAATAGCATCAAAATTTTAAAAAATAGAAAACTCAAGACATCTTTATATGAAAACCTTTCAAAAGAAATACTTTTTTTAAAAGATCAAAATTATTTTCTACTATGATTAAACACAAGGTTCACCATATCAAAACTGATAGTATAATATCACAACAGGAAATTATATCATGGTAAATACCTATAGTAACTAGCTAATATGGGACACAAGGTATATCTTATATTAGTGAAATGTCATAAAACAACCACAAATAACAGCGTTTTCGTGAAAGAGCAATGAGGAGTAAACATCCCATGGCCTTAGTAGTGTCCAATCACCATTATAATTTATTTTTTTTGTTGTAATCATCAATCATGATATATTAATATGATATGAAACACCTTCAAGTTATATAGTGTACTAAGCCTGTTCCAACCTTTTTGATACACAAGTTTCCTTTTGTGCTCGATTTTCAATACACATTTGAAAAGGGTCACAAAAATTAATATACACACATGCCAAACAATATTCACACACTTGTTAAACAACCATTTCCACATCCAAAAACCATTTTGAAACATAATACACATTAAGTACAATTTGAAACATTTTTTTCATCACTTTCAAATTATATTATACACCTTTATTAAGAAAAAAAGGAGGCACACACATTATACACATGGAACACAACCCAATTCCATTATAAAACCATCACTCACCACAAATTAACATCTTATACTCTTATAAAAACATTCTTGACCTTATATATAATCCATATATTGTCAAAATTATGTGTATGAATAACATTAAAATAAACAAATAATTTTTGAGCATGGAGCAACCAACATCAATAGTAGAAATTTTCGAAAAATGGTGGAAACAGACAACCAAATTCCAATAAAACCGAATAGAGGAAGCATCAAACTATAAACATCAATATACATCCCAAAATTTCCGTACCCACACCTAATTATGTCCCCAACCCACTGGAAAAGTGAAATCCTAATGACAGAACATGAAAACCCTAGAAAAGAGGAAGCAACCATAAAATAAGGGGATTTATTTAATGAATCTTCGATAAACCACACCAAATCAACCACAAAGATAAATATCCAAGTGAGAAAGAGGGTTGTGGGAGGCTCCTATGTTAAGAATCTCCAGTGGGGGAGAAATGGGGATTTAGGGTAAAAAATCTATGAGAGAGGAAACCTAAAAATATAATATTTAATGACCTAGATAGGTCGCATAATTTTATATCATGGCTTCCCAAACTGTGCAAAAAATTGTGCCCCCATCACACTCTAAAAAGGAAATCTCACATGTTTGACCCACAAGATTTACAAACTGTGTGCTAATCATTCATTAGCCACTGCCCCAAAATGACCGTTTGTTCGTGCTAATTGTTGGCCAATGCACAAGGTTTTGAAAAATATGTTCCACCTACTGTGGACCCAGAAAAAATTAATTTTTTTACAAAAAACTCCAAGATAATCCTATGGAAAAACACCAGACTAATAATAATCTAAGGGTGTACCTCAAAATTTGAAATTATCAAACAAAAAACTGGGGCGAAAAACCAGGATCCAAACATGATCTAAAATCAATGATGAAAACAAAAACTATGTGGGGTAACATGTAATATATTCGATTTGTCTTGATATATCATCAATAAAGTTTCATACTTTTTTCACCAACCTATATTCATATTTATCATTATTTTACTCCCTTTAAAGAACTCTATGACAAACTGAAAAATAAATTTACATAATAAGAAAATATAATTTCATTCAAAGGGGAAATGATATCATATTCCATAACTCATAAGGAATTACTATTTTCTATACTTATTTATTAATGGCATGTAACTTTTGTTTTAACTGATGTATCCTACCTCATCGTAAGCATATATCATCATAGTTTTTATCAATACATTAATATAGTTTATTCATGATATACATTAATTATAATATGAAGTCTAAATAGTAATTTACACATTAAAATATTGGAATATCCAATGAAACATATAACATATTTAACTCATTTTGTTAGTTTCTTCATCATAAACTCCTATATTATATATTATCAAGATTGAATCATCATGTTTCAGAGACACATTTACTTATCAGTATTCAGTACCTTATAGTCAATACATCATTTATATCTGGCTAGAAATATTTTATCTAAACTATATGATATATCATTATGAATAATATTGAGTTGTGTATAGCCTACATAGAAGATATTGAACATCAATGTCATGTTTGATAGATAATGATCACAATAGATGTTGAGCCTAAGTTGAATTGTTATTCAGTAGTCAAATATTTATTTTTGGATGATGTAGATATGGTTGGAGAATTTTAAAGGATTCATGGAATGTCTTTTGATGTTATGGTTTGAAAATTATCTATGTAAACTTCAATAATTATTAAATGATCTTATGTCCTTTAGACTCATGTCATTGATTACACATTATTTACTATCAGATGAGGAAGGAAATTTTCCATGAAAATTTTTATTTTCTAGATGAAATAAGTAAAAAGGCTATGAAATGTAAATATTTTTCACGAAGGAGATTTGATGGTGGCCATTAAGAAATTAAAGACTATGCATTCATATTATTATGTTATATGCATGAGTAAATTATATTTGAGGAAGTATTAAAATTTCATATTATACATTGATTATTTGAAATTATTTAAATATAAATTATATAATAAATATGGGGCCAACCATGTGAGACACATAGTCAAACTCAACCCCAAACCGGTGTGAGGAGATTCTCAACCATTTGGAGGAATCACACCATTCATCCCACATATAGTATTATATACTGGGTGGGACCATATATATGGAAAACATGAGGGTATGCCTGTAGATACACATGAAGATGGTCTAGAAGCCCATTGGACTGAAACATGGGCTATGTGAAGGTAAAGTACCAGTGATGATCCCCACCACCTGCCCAAAGTGTTAATAAGAGAGATTTATTAAGAAACTGCATCTCATAACATGTAAAAAATATATGTCGGATGGACATGTTTCCTTATTCATTTTAATTATTGACATAACTACAGTCATCTAATTTGATCATTATAAGTGATTCGATCAATAGATTTGTGTCGTCTTCATCCTATATTAGAAGGATCGATGCATGTAGATCTTCCTTCATTGTAGAGTCATGAAAATAATGGATGAGAATCCTAAGATAAAACCAAGTCATCTTCTACATTAAGAAAGGACAAAATGATCTCCCATGATGTAGGTGAATCATAGGCGTTGGTTTCACGTAATATTTATGCAGGGCCAAAAATAATTAGAGTGAACCTAAGTTAAAATTATACCAATAAGGAAGCCACATAATTTAGATGAAAATTGATGGTAATATATTAAGATGATCATTCAAAATGAATTTACAATCATGCAGATAAACTTGTATTCATGTAGAGAAAATTCAAAAAGAAAGACAGCACATGATGAGATTTTATGGGAAGAAAAAAACACATTGAGTCTCTCAAGTGTTTTAAACATGAGTTATGGAAGGGTATTCAACTTGGTTATATACCATATAGATAATCTCGAGTCTTTGATAATTCTAATATACCACATGTACATTTAAAAACAAATCCTTTGGATTTTTATTTATGATATAGTAATCATATGAATTGGAAGAAATTAAGTATACTCTTTTCACTTAGGTATTTAAAAATGAGATACTACTTATTAATAAGAGAAATGAGTTTCTTGCATGCATGCATGTCTGGTGATCCATGGGTGATCACTTATCCATGCGATAATAAGAGGATACCCATAGAAATGGGTATTTTAATTGTGTTTCTTGTATTAATATATGGAGAACCACAACTCATTCACTTCATGAAGAAATCCTCATTTAATCCATGAATAAAAGAAATGAATATTTGAGATACACTAAAAATATGTGTATAGTGAACTTCATGTAGAATAAAATATCCAATAATTTTGTTCAAGTATTTTAGATATGATAAGTACAACACCAAAAATATAGGGGGTAATCAACATGAGAAATATAATACATTAGATTCTTTTGGTATAAATATTTTAATTGAGGAAAACTAAATTCATTAGTATTAAGACATTTAAATAAGAATTTAAATAAGGGGATTCTAATCAAGTAATTATTTAGATACAATGCATATTTTTGTGTATAAATTTTTCCATGAAGGGGTAAAAGAGTGAAAACCTTGAAACATCATTTGAAAATATTGATACATTATTATATCAAATAGAGATAGAGATTTAGGCTTGTGCGTTAAAGGAATGAAGAATTTCTTGAGAATATTTTCACTGAAAAAATTGATCAGGTTAGGTGGTATGAAGCATTTGAACAATAATAACTTCTATGCAAAGGTACTTGAATTTTAAACAAGAAATATTGATTCAAAAATCTTTTAGGGGAGTGTAATATGATATTTCTATATTAAACAAATCCATATAATGGAGAAGGATGAAACTGTGGGTATAATAATTTTTTGTAAGATTTTTAATTGGGGATATAACTAATCACTAAAGAAGAAGGTGTAGTTGGGGGGGGTATGACTAATTTATTGAGGTAGATTATAGTTTTTAAGTATAACTAGATTATAATTGGTAGGTATAACCAATTAACATTTTTTAATAACCTTTAGATATAGTTTGGAATCTATGTTGGGGGGAGTAACCAACACAACAAAGAGTATGTCATTATAAAAAACCTTGAAAAAACCTTGTGTTATGTGGTTTTTTATTCACATAATTTTTCATGGTATGTCTAAGAGAAAAATAAAGAGTGGATCAATTCTTTAAACATCCATATAGTTTAAATTTAAAAGAAAATATTTGTAAAAATAAAAAAGGGATCACAAATTCACCCCTCCCTTTATCGGTGATCTCGCACTGATCCTTGCTCTTCAAGTGGTATCAGAGCTAAGGTCTCTTATAAAAGATCCAGTAGAATAATGAAGATAGAGAGAATGAATTTTGATAATAAAAAAAGTGTTTTCATTTACATTGGTGTGAACTATATTGGATAGAAATATAGAATCACACCAAATCTCTTATCACTAGGGTTTGAATTAAGATGTTCATGTGTACCAAGATTTCCACCCTATAATGAGAATACTCCTATGGATATTGTAGATAAGTGGAAATTATAGATAGATGGAAAGGATTAAAATGAAATATTGAATGCCTTATCATAAATGGTATACACTAATATGATGGGTATCCAAATTTCTATGGAGATCTTGAATAAACTACATAGAAGTTATGAAGGAAATATTAATGTCAAAGAAGGTAAGTTTACAATATAGAGAAGTATATTAGAGGATATAAAAATTAGTGATGAAGAAATTGTCGATGGCCACTTTACATGTGTAAATTATATTGTTACTAGCATCAGATGTTTTGGTGAGAAACTTTATTATTCCATAATTATGAAGAAACTAATAATAATTTACCTTGATAGATTTTATCTAAAAGTTTTAGATTTGGAAGAATAAGATGATCTATCATTGTATGAACTTCATAATATCCTCGTAATATATGAAATGATAGATGTACCATCATTCAAGAAAAATGTTACAGATTTTATGGAATTTGAACCCATGATAAATAGAGAATATAGAATCTAAGAAGAACCAGAATCAAGTGATTCTGAGGATGAATAATTTGAAAAATACTCAAAAAAATATGTCATTATTAATTAGACTATTTAGTAGATATATAGGGAATAGAAAAGTAAAACAATCACCCATTATGTGGAATTGAAAATATAGTGTGCAATTTTTTTGTAATTTTTGAAGAAATAATTATATTTATACTAACTAAGATGAAGAAAATAAAAAGTCCTAGAAAATGAACCAGAAGAATCATAAGAATAATTTTACATCCTAGAATTGAAATATAATTAGTAGATAAATTAATGAGTCTACAATATCATGTAGTGAATTTGAAGATGGAAAATATTATGAAAATATTATCTGTATTATGGGAAACCCGAAGAAACCCAAAGACTCATTTGATGTGGATGAAAGTGATCGTAAAAATAAACTAGAATAGATGTTAAAATAAAATATGGAAGATACTCTTATATAAAATGTGAAACTCAAGAAGGATAAAAAGGGATGAAGAATTAAATTGATAAGATCATCTTTGAGAATACAGAATATATCAATCACAAAGAGATGCATAATAATGATATAAGAGAATATGTGAATTATGTAGTTAGTCTAGAAAGGAAACTGAAAGATTCTAAATAAAATTAATCTATAAAAAATAACTAAATAATAATGAAACTACATTCATTTATGTAACTAAAAAATAGGTTGAAGATATCTAAACCCGAAGATATTGTGAATAATCTAGAAGAAATACATGATGAGAATGAGGTAAATAAATTGTGACATAGTTTATGTGTTATTCATGTCAATGTGAGTTAAAGAAGGTGAAAGAGAACATTACCAAGGTAGTTAATATTAAGGGATAATCTTATAAATCAATAGATAATAAGGATCTGAATAATAATTTTGTATCTATACCTAATGAATCTCAATGTACATTTTTCATTTCTGAAAATAGAGTCATGAAATAAAAGACTGACTCTTTCTGGAAAAAACTAACAATGGGAAAACATACTCAATAAGGAAATATAGGGATAATTCATAAAAAAATGTTTCTTTATAAGAAGAAATAGTCACAATCTATCAAAATACTGCAACAACAAGCTTCAGTATATTTCTATTATCAATCTAGAATATCAAGGTTCAAATTATATTCATAGTTCTATTGAGTGCATGGCCATAAATATTATTCATTCGTTTTGAACATGTAAATACCATGAATTAGTCATTAATCAAGGGAGACATGATAATAATATGAGATCTTATTATTCGATAGAGAATTATGTGACCAAGATATCATTGAAACTGTGAACACAAAAAAAATTATCGAATGGTGTTTGTGGAATATTTGGTTATTAAGTACACAAATATGATAAAATAATATTTATACAACAAAAAATTATTTCTCATTACGTAAATATTAAGAGATTATAGTTTTTGAAGAAATTTATAGACCAAAATAAATTATGTTAGATCATCAAAAATTTAATGAATATTAAGAAATAATTTTTAGTAATCTAGCATGACTAGTTGGATAAGGAAAAAAATAGAGAAAAATCATAAAATTTCTATGCCAAAAGGAATGAAAGTGGTGATTTTCAAAAAATTTAAAGTTGTTGAGAATACATCTACATATGATGACATAAAATGTGTGAAAAAATAGTGTGTGACATAAAACATTGTATGAAAATTATACCATCCCAAGATGAAATAATGTCAATGATATGGAAATCCCAAAGAAATAATCTTAGTACTAAAGATGTGGAGCCATCCAATTAGAAGTTTCAATCTATGTGAAAAAATAAAACACATGCTCTGAAAATACCATGAAAGAAGACACATATTAGAGTAAGAAGAGGTCCAAATTGAGAGGATTATTTTATTCTGAATGTTATTTTTGAGAAACCAAGTGGTATGTCATTATTACCATGAAAATATAATTTATTTTAATCTAACAAGATGGAAATTTACGGATATGTATGCATCCCTTAAGGGAGACATTTTTTAGAAAATGTTGTCAAATATTCACTATATTATGAATTTGTAACTTCTTAAAAGCTCGATGAAATTGGAAGATATGGTATGTTAACAAAACATTAATACATTATTAATAATTTTATTAAGAATATCAATTAATGGGGAGTTCATTTTTATTGAAAATATTAAACAATGAGGGAGATATATCTTTTTGAATTGAACTTTTAGATTGGATTTTTAAATATTATGTATGATTTATCATTTTATCAATAAAAATTGATTATTTAAAACACCTAAGAACAATTGATAATTTTTTAACATGATTTTCCATTCATGGTTGTTTGTGTATATCATTGTCAACCTTGGTCGTATCTCTCTTATTTTCTACACCGAGTTATCCCATATAGACATATAGTTGACTAACTAAAGAGTCCTTTCTATGAAAACTGTATCAGATCATTCCATGGTTAGAATAGCTCAAGAAATTTTTAAATAATGAAGAATATGATGTTTTTTAAATGAGATAAAAATATCCCACTTATCAATTTCATTTAATTAGCAATAAGTGGGAGAAGTATTTCGCCAAATAATGACTTTAATTATATGTATGACACTTATAAAAAAATACAAAGGGAGAGATTGTTAATCCTAAGTTGAATTTTTCATTAATATGTTAACATGGGTTGGTGGATGAAGTGGTGATGCATGGTGAATTATTATGGACTCATAAAATGGAATTGGATTTTATTCTTGGAAAATTAGACAAAGTAAACTCTAAGGATTGTTCATGTCATCTAGTGTTCCAAATACTTGTATTATTGACAATAATTGTTTTACGACAAGATGATGAATAATTTTATCCATGCAGATGTTTATTTTCCTTAAGAAGGGATTAAGAAATCCCTGAAAAATATATTTTTTTCATGAAAAATATTTTATGGTGTCCATGAAAAAATAGAATACCATGAATGAATATATTTATGTTCTATCCATGAGGGAATTATTGTTGAGTATGTATTGAAATTATATATTATTATTATATTATTTCTATGTATATAAAAGGGCTTTATAAAAAACAATTCTCAACCATGTAATCCACATAATCCTACTCAACCCCAAAAATATGGGAGGAGAACCTTGACAATGAGGGGGAATCCAACCATATAGCCAAAAAAGAGTTAGATGTTTTGAATGGGCCTGTGTATAAGGCCCCATGAGGTCACACCTAAATGACTGCATTGTGATGGTTCAGAAGTCATATCTTTCAAATTCTACGGTGCGTGTAGGTGAAGTTTCAATAATTATCCCCTGCCACTATCTCAATGTGGTCGTAGGTGTGATTGATTAATAAACCAAATCCAAGAATAAGTGATGAAATAATGTGGTATGTGCACAATGAAACCATTATTCCTTCATCATTTAAATAATGGGTAGAACTATATCCATCTAATTTTATTATTATGAGATTCCTAATTGAGGGAGACATATAATATTCATCATTTTCTTGAATTATCTTCTCATATGTATCTTACTCTATTGATGAGCCATGAAAATTAGGGCCAAGAATCCTTGAATCAAAACTAGTCCACTTATGTATTAAGAATTTTAATGATGATATTCTATATTTCAAGATAATCTAAGGCATTTGTTGCATACAATATTCATGTGTGGCAATGATCTAATAGAACGATCCTAGTCTGTGATTCCTTCATTAATGAATCAATGTTCTTCAGATGAAAGTAGAATCATATAAATGATGAGGGTTATTAGATATGAATTCAAACTTCATGTTGTTAAACTTCCATGAATGTAGACCAAATTGAGAAAAGGAAGGTGGTGCATGATAAAATTATGTGGAATGAAACAGATACCTTAAAACATTTAGGTGTTTTAAACATGAGTTATGGAATGGGTTTAAAATAGTGAAAATTAAATATGGTGAAGCCCTACTCTTCGTGAATTTTAATATTCCATGTGAAGAATGATAACCCATTCTTTAATGTATTTATTTAAGCTACATGTTTTTCCAAATTAAAAGAAGTAAATTATATATGAGTCTTTTGGGTATTTTACAATG
Source organism: Viscum album (assembly GCA_963277665.1). NCBI lineage: Eukaryota > Viridiplantae > Streptophyta > Magnoliopsida > Santalales > Viscaceae > Viscum > Viscum album. Next base: position 1,473,279,558 of record OY728152.1, on the reverse strand, counting down.
AGATACTACATGTTCACAGGAAAAATGGGATTCATGCATGAATGCATGAATTCATGTTTGGGGATCCATGTGTAATAACAGACCTATGTGAGAATAAGTGGTTAACTATACCAACATGTATTTTAGATGAGTTTCATATATTCATGTAGGGAGAACCACCAGTCTTGAACTACTTAAATAAATCCTCACTTCTATAATGAATAAATGAAATGAATATTTGAGAGACACTTCCACCACATGTATGGTTCAATACATGGAGAAATAAAACCAAATAGATTTATTTGGGTATTTAAAATATGATCAATACTATACACACAAATTATGGGGTATTATGTAATATCCTATCCTAGGATCCAAACATCGGTGACCCAAGTTGGATGTTCACATGACCTCATCACCCCCCACCTATACACCAGAGGCTACTGTATAAAAGCATGAGTCTAATATGAATCAAGAAGAGAATATAACATGTTTACCAAAGTTGGAGAATAACATAAATAAATAATAATAACCAGATGATATAAACATAACCATAATAATACCAAATCACATGATGACCAAAATAGGAACAAAATATCTCAATCTAATGAAGTAGACTTGTCATTCCAAATGTGCATCATGTGTTAAGTGTAAAACCAAAATAATGACACATAGACACTCCCGAGTAGGTCCCCAAATATGATTGGGTCCCTCATCCATTATCTATCCCTACTCAGGAATCTAAAATAGGAAAATTTCTCTTATCTTATCCTACAATCATGATTTCTATGTAGGTGCTGATTAGGAAGCCTGAGTAGGGTGTCCAAACAACTCAATCAGCCACCACCAAGAGCATTTAAAACAAAATCTTATGAATAAAAATGTAAACAGCTGTATAATTAATAATTTAAAATACATAAGTAAGAAGTTATCATTATTTCAATATTCTTTAATTAATAACATAATCCAATGGGCTCTTGAGGACACTTGGAAAATCAACACCTGCTTCGGCACATGCCTTAGTCATAACCATATCACATATTCAATTCATAATTCATTATCAAAAATTGGATTTCATTATCCATTTTCTTCAAATTCATATTACTGAGAAATGAAACCATGGTCCAATTTCAAAAAAATTGGGTCTATATAGACATGTCTTACACTCTGTGGGTATTTGAAGTAGCCTGTGACGCACAAATCATTTATCAAATAATCAAACAAGTGGAATTTTGAAATCACAATGTAGAATCAGAGTGTTGTAGTGGGATATTCTACACCATATTATTCTGATAGATATAGTTCTACTTGTCATGGAGGAAGAGGTTGTGGACAGGATGCTTCCAGGAAAGAGCATTTGAATTAGCATTGTGGTGAAACACATACGACTCAAACTGTATCACATAGAATAGGGTTAGGACATTTGCCTATTTGTCATCCTACACTGGTGTAGGATGAGGTTGGAACATCAACATTGATAGGTACTATTTTTATAACTTCTACAGTATCTAGGGTCTTATTTTATACTATTATTTTTTATTATTTTATATATACACAACTCGTGAATGGTTTGATTCTGGTGGTGGAGTTCGTGAGTGGGTTCTTGAAGATGGATGCACCTTTGGGAGTACAGTCAAGGGAAACTATTTGTTAAAGTTTTTTCACTTGAGGTTAGGGAGTATCATTTTTTATGGCATCCTAACATCCATAACATTACAAGATTTTAACTAATTTTGGGAATGGACTAGTTAGAAGCATAAAGAGAAAACTTAGATTGTTACCCTAGAAATTTGACTTTTACTTCAACTTAGTGATACAATTATATTCACCATGGAGATTAGGATATATAGGAGGGACATGCATAACCAGTTAATTAGAAATTGGGGGACCTCAAAACCAATGTTTCTAGTCTGTTTCTAGGATATGGATTTGTAAATCAGGATATCTTATCACCTATAGTGGATATGTTTCAAGATGTATTTCCTGAGGATTTCTTAGTGATAACGCCTAATATAGATGTTGAATATAGTATTGAACTCATTATGGGGGATAATATAATTTTTATTCTAACATATATAATGTAAATTATTGATCTTTATGATATTAAGACTCAATTGGAAGAGTGGGAGGATATAGGGTCTCTCCATCCGAGTAAATCACTTTGGCGTGCTTCAGTCTTGTTTTCTAATAGTGCTGAGAGGAATCAAAGTTTATGTGAATATTATCGAAAAGTGAACCAAAATAATTTGAAGAACAACTAACCTCTTATACATATTTATGTTTTATTTGACTAGTTGATGTGAGTTGTTGTCTTCTCTAAGATAGACTTTATATTATGATATCATCAGTTGAGAGTTAGGCCTTCGGATAAACCAAGTAATTATTTCCAAATAATATATGTACTTTATGAGTTATTTTTTATTCAATTTGGGTTGATGAAAGCACTAGAAGTGTTTATGTTCTTCATGAAAAAAATATTCTATAAAAACCAGAATGAGTTTGTGGTAATGGTTTTTGGATGAGATGTTTTTGTACTCCAAGACTCGTGAAGAACATACCAAACAAGTTGGCATTGTTCTAAGTACATTGAGAGTAAATATTCTATATTCCAATGTATATAAGTCTTATCTTTGGATTGATCAGGTACACTTCTTTGGTCACATAATCTTGGAGTAACATTAGAGTGTTGAAGTAGAGAATTTTTAGGTAGTGGTTTCTTGGGAGAAAATGAAGAATGTTTTTTGTATCACTAACTTTTTGGGATTAGCTGGATATTATCATTTGTTCATCCAGGAAATATACCATTTGGAAGAACCTCCTTTAGTCTTTACCATGAAGAGCATAAATTTTTAATGTTATGGTGAATGTGGGAATACCTTCAATGAGTTAAATAAGCACGTGACAATGGCACATATCATGATCCTACCGAAGCTAGGTGAAGAATTTATAGTTCTTTTTTATGCTTCAAGGGTATGATTTGGAGCAATGTGGAAGTAAGGAGATCAAGTTTGGCGTTATGGGTCAGGGAAAATGAGGCCACCTGAAGAGAAATAAACTATGCATGACCTTGGGTTAGTAATAGTGAATTATGATTTGATGTGATCGGGGAATTATCTATTGGGGGGAAATATTAATTTGTATACTGATCAGAAAATATTAATTTATATATTTTTGTAGTGAGATGTTAATATAAAATAGTGTGGGTGGGTTGATTTTATGAGGTCATTTTATTTTCAAATAACATATATTTATAGAAAGGGAAATAGTGATGTTAACTCTTTAAGTAGGAGAACTCAGATTCATAAGGATTACGAGTCTTGTGATGAGTATAAGATGATGACATTACTAGTTGACATGCATTTTGTATTTCATGAGAGTTAGGATTAAAGGACTCTAATTTTAGTTTTAGTGGATTCGACACTTTTTAGATGTATTAGAGAAAGGTAGTATGAGGATATGGAATTTTGGAACTTGACGAAAATCCTTGAAGGTAGGGAGTCACATTTTGATTAGAGCAAAGATGGGGATGATATAATCAATAGGAGGGAAAATTAGATATGTCTATGAGAATTCAAGAATAGCTAATGCATGAGTTTAATTCTTTCAACTGGGCGGTGAATCTAGGTATCATGTGTCATGTGTCAATTGAAAAAACCCAAATAAAGACACATTGAAACACTTGAGAAGGACCCAAAACCGTTCTAGTTCCCCCATCCCTTCTCTATCGTAATTTTTCTGCCACAGGTTACTATAGAACCTTTCAAGATTTACAATCTTTCCTAATCTGTAAAACATTACTGGTGGTCATAGGAACTTTCTAAATAAGTGTTTTGACCTACCAAAACTGGTGAAAATCACTCGAGTAAGGTCATGTGAAATTCATCACTCTATCTGGCCACTCTTCTTTAAAATTATTAGGAAACAAATTCTGTAACAATTATTCTTGCTCTTAGAATTCTTACAACTAAATCATTCAGTAGACACCACCTATCCTCAACTGGAACCTCCTTTAGGTTTCTCTCAGAAATGTGGGCCTGATTCACCACTTCTAAAAACTTCTTCATCCTGAAGACATTAAAATGGGACTTAATTTTTCATTAAATCCCAACCTAGAAATGTTTTTCCACAGTAGCCTCATCTCTTACAAATTCCATAATAAAGAACTTAAAATATATAAAGTGACCAGAATATTCCATCAAAGACATGTTCCCCTGAGTCCAAATGCATGAACTCAACTTCACTCTCCTTCAATAATGTATTCGGGTAAAATTGATTTAATAACTTCTCCTAAATATCCTTCCATAATATATTCTCCAGTTTTCCATCCCTAGTTTGGATGTTCCACCAATGCTTTTCTAGACCACTTAATATATATAAATCCAATTTTACTCGCTTTTTAGTATGAGTCTCCAAGTTTTCATGTATAGTCTGGTTAGAATCAATCCAAAACTCAGCTGCCTCACTTCCACCCTCTCTGGTAAATGTTTGAGGGTTTAAAAACTAAATATCCTATGTAATATCAGACATGTTTTTTACAAATCATCTTGGATAACTTTTCTCGCATTGTATGAAACAAGAAATGTTCTATCATAAATGATCTTTGACTTCCTCGCGTGGCACTATCAGTGCCTTGGGATCCACTACTGGTGGATTTTTTTTCTTCTATCACCTCCTAACATCCTATCATAAAGAATCAACATGGAGGAATGTCACTATAATTACAAACGAATATCATATAGAAAATTTTACAACATTATCCATTTATAAGGATTCACACAAATCCATAAAAAATTCATTCCCCCTTTTTCCACCACACTATCAAAATTGTTGCACTACCACTACCCTTTACCATCCTGCATCTAGATCATGGTTAGAAAAGGGTAAACTTATTATAAACATTCAAATTTCATTGGGACCACATTTTCCACATTTTTCATCATTTAAAATTTAAAATATCATATTAAGAACCTTTTCATTTCAATTTCTCAAATAAGGAAATTTATTTCAAATTCAACAATATACCTAGAACCTTCTCTTATGCACTTTATTAAAAATATGGATGTTATAAAATAATCTTGAGTTCCTGGTATGATGAATCCATACTCAACACCCATTCTATACTAGTCCATATGTCAAATCAGATAAAATCTCAAAAAAATTTAATCATGTAACATAATAAGTGCATCACTTGGGGTGAAATGACATACAATTGTACCAGCACACATAAATTACAATAACCTCGCCATCAGTAATTGGATTTTAACCTCATACATGGGTTAGATACTCCCATGAATGATCTCTTAACTGAGGAACAACTCATCCAATTCTACTCTCTAACTTTCCTAAATAGCAATACAAATAAAAATAAAATAAACCACATGTGATACAAATTTTTAATGTCACAACCCGGGTTCCACACATTGGTGCCCTAAGACAGTCAGTCACATGACCACAAGCATGCCTCTCCACACATCATAGGCTACCGACTAGCAGTGAGGGTATAATATCAATCATGTGGAGACTATACCCACTTTATAAAAGAATAATAATAGTGGAAATATATAAGCATAAATAAATGATATGTGTAAACTAAAATGAAGAATATTAAACTTTAAATACCTTAAAAACAAGTTCATTAACTTCAATTTAATTTTTCCTTGATAATTATCCTAATGGACGTTGAGATTTATTTTACTTTTTTTCAATAAGATAATATGTATTGGTGTATTATGTGGTGATGGTTAAATAATTTTTATGGATTTACAAAATGGGTTTGGTTGTTAGGATTGGAAAATTATCCATCTAAACATGGATGATTTTGAAGTCATCTTATGTCCCAAATAATTTTTCAGTGATGGAACATTTTTTATTATAAGATAATGATGAAAAATATCCATGAAAAAGTTGATTTTAATGAATAAATAATTATGAAGTCCATGAAAAAAATATATTTTTTATGATGGAGATTTGATGGTGGCCCTGAAAAAATAGAATAACATGCATGAATATATTTATTTTCTATACATGAGGAAACTGTTATTGTGGTAGTCTTGAAATTACATATTATGCATCAATTATTTAAAAGTACATAAATTTGACCTATTTAAAATATATTTGTCCAACCATGTGATCCACATGGTACAACTCAACCCACACATGTCGGAGGATGTCCTTGACCCTGTGAGGGAATCAGCCAGTGTATCCCACATATAGGAATAAGTATTAGTTGGGTCCATGTATATGTATTTCATGAGTGCATTCCCATAGGAACACATAAATATGGTCCAAAATCCCACTAGACTGAAACCTGTGGTGTGTGAAGGAAAAGTACGGGTGATGATCCCCTGCTGCCTACTCGAAGTAGTGATATGAGTGATTGATTAATAAACTACATCCCATAATAAGTGAACATATTATGTGGGGTGCATTTAGTGATACTATAGTTCCATATTAATTTAAATTATAGAAAGAACTACAATCATCTAATTCGATCACTATGAGTCAACCAATCAAGGAATTTGTGTCTTGATCATTTATAATTTGAAGCCTCTACACACGTGGATCTTCCTCTATTGATGATCCATTATAATTATGGTCAAGAATATTCATATCAATCCATTTCATATTCAAAATTAAGAAAGGCCACGAAGACCTCCATTGATCCAAGACAATCTAAGGCATTTATTTTATATAATATTCATCCATGTACATGAATAAATAAAAGGAACCTGACTTATAATTCCACTATTAAGGAATCCATGTTCTTCGAAAGAAAACAAAATATTCTAAATAATGATTTTAAACCAAAAATAATTTACATTCATTCAGTTAAACGCACAATCACATAGATTTAATTTAGAAAGAAAGATAGAATGTGATAAAATTTTATGGGAAAAACAAACACACTGAGTCCTTCGCGTGTTTTGAACATGATTTATAGAATTTGTATTTAGAGAGGTTAAATTACATATGGAGAGTCTTATGCCTTAGTTCATTTTAATATACCATTTTTTATATGAAAACCTAATCATTTGGGTGTTTATTTATGTAATGGTTTTCATCTACATCAGAATAAATTATGTATACTCGAGTCACCTGGGTATTTCAAAAAAAGATACTACATTTTAACTGGATAAATTAGTTTCTTCCACCCATGTATGCATGCATGTTTAGTGACCATAAGTGATAAATTTCCCGTGTGAGAAGAAGAGGCTACCCATACCAATGGTATTTTAAATTATTTTCCTGTATGAATATAGTGAGAACCATATTTTTTGTATCATGTGAAGAAATAATTATTTCTTCCATGAATGATGGAAATTAATATTTGAGACACACTACCAACTTGTTATGGTTCACTACATGGAGAATAAAATAACAAATAGTTTCATTTATGTATTTAAATAATGAGATATAGAACCCCAACAAATTATAGGGAAATAAAAATGATAAATACAATATATTAAAGTATTAGTGTATTCATATTTTAAATGATTAAAATTAATTGTGATATTATTAATGCATTTAAATATTCATTTAGATAACTTGATTTAAATTATGTAATTATTGATATCCCATTCACATTTTTTGTGTATAAATATTTTAAAAATAGTGATAACAAAGTAGTGAGAACATTGCAATATATTTTGAATATCCTAATATGTTCTTGTATTAAAGATATTAAGAGAGATTTTGGTATGTACATCATGTTAAGGATGAATTTACCAAGAAGAGTTATATTGAGGAAACTGGTCATAATAAGTGATCCAACACATTTGAGAAAGCCTATATTCTTTGAAAATGTACTTGAATTTTTCATGAGAATGTTTGATTCCTAAATCGTGTGTAAGAGGATCATCAAACAATATTTCTATGGTAAATTAAGCTATGAAAAGGGGATGGATGCAACTCTGGGGTATAAAATTTGGTGGAGGATTTACGATTGGGGATATAAATAATCACTATATAAGAACGTGAAGTTGGGGGTATGACCAACATCTAAAGGTACATTGGAGTTAGGGTATAATTTGATTATAATTGGGGAAGTATAAAGAATTACTATTTATAATAACATTCAGATATATTAGAGAAAACATGTTGGGGTAATAACAAACACAATAATGAGAATAACATTTTACTGAACAAATATAAAACCTTGTGTTCTATGATGTTGTATATATGAAAATTTTCAAGGAAAGTCTAAAAGACACAAGAATAGTGTACCAATGATTAAAAAATATATATAGGTTTAATATAAAAGAATCAATTTGTAAAAAGAAAAGGTGTAACTAATTCACCACCTCCCCATATCGATGATCTCACATTGATCTGGGATCTTTATGTCATATCAGTGCCAAGTCACCTTTTAAAGATCCAATAGACAATTAATCATAGAGACCATGAATTGAGTTAATAAAAGGGTGTTCCCATTTTAAATAGTGTGAACTATCATAGAATGAAATATAAGATGATATCATATATCATATCCCTTTGGGTTGAAGTAAGATATGAAACTACAGTAGGATTTCAACCCTATAATGAAAATCCTCCGATGAATTATATTGATAAGTGAAACATAGAAAGATGTAAGGGATCAATGTAAAATATTTATTTCCTTATTAGTAATTATATACACTAAGGTTATAGGTTTTAAACTTCTAAGGATATATATGATATGCTAAGAAGTAGTTATGAATGATATATTAAAGTCAACGAAGCTATGTTCCCAACCATAAGAAGTATATTTCAGGATATAAAAATGGTTGATGATGAAAGTGTTGATAACTAATTTACAAGAGTAAATGAAATTGTTACTATAATAAGATGTTTTTTGTGAGAAGCTTTATAATTCTACAATTGTGATGAATATATAGAGAAATTTCCAAGATATATTTGAACTACAGATGAAATACTTTGAAGACTTAGATGATCAATCATTAGATGAAATTTATATTATCCTCATAAAATATGAAATAAAAAATTTATCATCTTTTAAAAGAAGGTAAGAGGTGTTATGTTATTTTAATCGATGATAAAAGATAATGTTAAAATCAAAGAAGAACGAGAGTCAAGTAATTATGAGGATGATGAAGTCTAATAAGACTTCAATTATTTGATGGACTTATTTAGCAGAATTTTTAATAGAGGTAGGTGGTAAGAGAAAGGAAAAAAATCAATCAATATCTGGAATTTCCATAGTAGTTATCATTTTTTTGGTAATTTTCCAAAGAAGAAATCTATTGATACTAACTCAGATTAAGAATAAAATAAGTCCTAAAAAAGTAAGTGGAAGAAGGCTAAGAAGATTGTTATTTCCATGAAGATAAATATAATTTGTAGAGAAATTAATGAATCTTCATCATCAATTAGGTAGTAAGAAGATGGAATATATTCTAAGTATATTTTATGTCTAATGTAAAACTCTTGGAAATACAAAGTCTAATTTGAAGGTAATTATAGTGATAGTAGAACTAAACAAGAATAAATATTAAAATAAAATAATGAATATACATTTATGGATAATATGAAACTAAACAAGGGTAAAAGGATGAAGAAATAAATTTATAAGATTTTATTTTAGAATAAAGAATGTATCAATATAGAATACATTAATCTTAATTAGATAAGGGAATATATTAATAAATTAGTTGAGATATAAAGAAATCTAAAAGACTCGAAATAAAATTCATCTAGAGTAGAATAACTCAATTATAATGAAACTATATTCTTTTAAGTAAATAAAAAAGGTAGAATATAGTTTAATGTGAAAAAATGGTGAATGGCATTTAATAATGACTTATTGAGAAAGAGGCGTAATTATTTGAGACATAGTTTTTGTGTTTTTTAGATCAACATGAGTTGAAGAAAATTAAATACTAGTTTACAAAGGTTTTTGTGCTTAAGGGAGAATCCTGTAAAACTACTAAAAATAAGGGTCTACAAAAAAATTTGTTTCTATACATAATGAATCTCAATATACATTTGTTATTTTTTAAAATACAGGCCCAAGAGATATGAATGAATCTTACCATAACAAAAAACAAATGGTAAAACAAATTACACAAAATAGGAGAAGACTATTTCAGAAAATCATTTTTATCATAATAAAAAAACCCACAATCTAACGAAATATTACAACAACATCCTTCAATGCAGTTCTATTATTAGTCTGGAAGATCAAGTTTCAGAAGATACTATTTGAGGAGTAGATTGTATGGTCAAAAATCAATTTCATGATTTTTTAATATGTAACTACCAAAAATGAGTCACGAATCAATGGGGAGAAATTATAACCATAATTTATCCTAACATAAGAAAGAGAATCTTGTGACCAAGATATCATCCAAACTATCAACAAAAAAAATGAATTCCTGAATGATTTTTTGGGAATATTTGTTCAAGAAGATAAAAATTATGAGAAGTGAATATTTAGATAACCATTTTATATTTCACATAATGGAAATGTGAATTTAATACAATTGGTGGGAATGATATAGTCACCAATGAATTTTGTCAAAAGATAAATAATCTAGGAACATTAATAATGAATGGTTAGTCATCTAGCCTGATTGGATGTCTAAGGATAAAAAAATAAAATTTAATCATAAAGATTTTAATGAAAAAGTAAAGCATGTGGTGATAGTTGGAAATGTAAAATTTGATGAGATGGCATCAATATATGATGACATCAAAATCCTTATATGTGAAATATGTGAAAAATTTGGGAATGACATAAAACATTGTATTGAAATTATTCCATCCCAATAAGAAATTTTAAGGAAGATTGGAAAGACCAAAAAATAATATTGGTACTAAAAAGATAGAGATAACCAATTAGAAGTGTCAAATGATTTGTAAAAATCAAGCACACTCTCTGAAAAAAACCGTTAAAGGAGTCAAGTCTAAGAGGAAGAAGAGGTCCAAATTAGTAGAAGATCTCAGTCAAAATGTTATTTTTTAGAATCCAAGTGATCCCTCCATGAGACCATATAAATATAATTTTCATTATACTAACATACGGGTAATTAAAGTAGATTGATGCAACCCTTAATGGGGAACATTTTTTATAAAAATATATTAAATCTTCACAATATATTGAAAATCGAAATTTTAAATATCTTAATTAAATTTTAGTTAATTTATATTAATAAATCATTCATCCTTTATTATAAATTGTTTTAATTATATGAATTATGATGGATTTCTTAGTCAATGAAAAGTTACGAAAAAAGGGGAGATATATATTTTTCAATTTAACATTCTGATGTGTTTGGTGATGTTTGAGCAAGATTTATCCTTTTATTAGTAAATATAATTATTTTCAACAAATAAAAAACAATTGGTACTTTTTTATCATTATTTAAATTAATGTATTTTTATAAACAACAAGGTAAACCTTTGTGGTATCTATCTTGTTTTCTATACTGGTCTAGCCATCAAAGATTTACAATTGATTAACTAAATACTATTTTCTAGGAGAACTATATGATAGAATTCCATTATTAGAATAGGTCCAAATAAATAAATATAATATAGAAGACCATGTTTTTGAAATTATATAATAAGCTCCCACATCTGGTTTAAATTTAATTATCAATAATGGGAGAAGTATTTCACCACATATTAACTTTAATTATCTACATTTACATAGAAAAAAAAATACAAAGGGTGAGATTTTAAAGACTAGTATAATTTGTCTTCAATAAGTCAACATATGTTGGTGGATGAAGTGGTGATGCATGCTACATTATTATGGATTCATGAAATGAAATTGGATGTAATTATTAAAACATTCTCCATGTAAACTCTGAGGAGTTTTGAATTCATCTTATGTTCCAAATACTTGGGTCATTGATAACACTTATTTTACAACAAGATGAATAAAAATATTGTGGATACAGATGTTGATTTTCATAAATAAATAATTAAGAAGTCCATGAGAATATATTCTTTTCAAGATGATGATTTTTGGTGTCTATGAAAAATAGAAGACTATTCATGAATATATTTATGATAGATGCAGGAGGAAATTATTACCGAGGAAGTATTTAATTATATATTATAATTATATTATTTACACTTATATAAAATTCCATTATAAATAAATATATTCCCAACAATGTGATCCACATGATCTAACACAACCCCATTAATGTGGGAGGAGAACCTTAACCAAATGGGGGAATCAAACCACACATCATGCATGGAAGAATATGTATTCAGAGGCTCCATGTATATGGCCCACAAGAGGGCGCACCAATAGGCATGTATGGGGATGTTTTTGAAGTCATCAAGGAGTAATTCCATTGTGTTTGATGGTGAATTTTCGTTGTTGATCCTACACCACTAGATCAAAGTGTTCATGGGAGAGATTGATTAATAACCCACATCATAGAACAAGTGAATAATGGATGTGGGATGTCCCTGGTATAACCACTATTCCATCATCATTTAATTCATGGAAAAAACTGGAGGCATATGATTTGATCAATATGTGATATCTTATCTAGGGATATATTTCATCTTCAACCTTTGTTCAAATTATCTTCTCACACAGATCTTCCACTATTTATGATTTTGGAAAATCATGGATGAGATTCCTTGGACTAAAACATGGACTCTTATGCATTATGAAATGTCATGACGATGTCTCATGATCCCGGAGAATCTAATGCATTTTTACATATAATATTTATGCATGGATATGAATAAATAGAAGAACCCCAAACCATGATTTATCGATTAGTGAATCCAATTTACTCAAATGAAAATAAAAATTTTATAAATGATGAGGGTTGTCAAAAATTAATTTGATATTTTTCTTGCTAAACATTCATTCATGTAGGAAAAATTGAGAAAGTAATGAGGTGCGTGATAAAATTATATGTGGATAAATAGAGAACCTAAATCCTTAAGATTTTATAAACATGATTTATGGAATCTGTATTCAAATAGGGAAAACACCATATGGTGAAGCATGATTCTTGAGGCATTTTTATATATCGTGTGAAGAATGAAATCTAGATCCTCCAGGAATTTATTTATGTTTTATATTTCAACAATACAAAAATAAATAAACTATACTTGAGTCACTTGAGTATTTCAAAATGATAAAATAAATATTCATAGGACAATGGATTATTATGAATTAATTCATTAATTTATGTTTTGTGATTAATGGTTGATCACTTGAGAGCGTGAAAAGAAGATTTTAATTGTACCCACTGATTTTTTTACTTGAGTTACATGTATATATGTTGGGAGAACAACAAGTCTTTCATATCATAAAGAAAGAATCACTACCTCAATAATTAATAGAATTTAATATTAAAGACACTCTTCCACCATGTGTATGGTTAATTACATTGAGAAAAATCCCAACAGTTTCATATATGTATTTCAAATATGATAAATATAAAACCCAAAAAATTATAGATTATTTTGTAAAGTCTCAGCCTTGGTGCCACACATTTGTGCCCCAAGACAATCAGTCACATGACCTATGACATTCCTCCCTATATTTCATAGTCTTCCAAATACCATCTAGGATCTATATCAATCATGGGAACACAATACCCTCTTAATCAAAGTAACATAACAACCAAAATAAATAAGAATAAAAAAATGGTATAACCATAACTAGAATAATAATAGTGTCGCATGATGACCAAAATAAGAATATAATATCAAAACTAAAGTAGTAGATATTTCATTCCAAATGTGTGTTAAGTGTAAACTGTAAAACCAAAATAAAGACACAATCATACTCTCGAGCGGTCCTAACACCTATCTTTTTCCCTCCTCCCTGATCCATCCCAACTCGTTCATCTATCATATGACACTTTATCTTATCATGTCCTAAAAACATGTAGTGTATTCATGTACCAATTACATAGACTGAGTATGGTGTGTATATAACTCATTAGGCCACAACGAATGGTTTTAAAACAATATCATGTCAATAATATTGCATGCAGTTTTATAACAAATAATGTGAAATACATAAGTAAATAGTAATTACATTTAAAATATTATTTAATTGAAAGCATAAATACTATGGTTACTAAGGGCTCCCAAACTATCAATACCTTCTTCGGCCCATGCTAGAGTCTGAACCATATCACATATTCAATTCACAATTCAATATAATACATGGGATTTCATTATTCATTTTCATTTAACTCATATTGAAGCTAATTAGAACCATGGTACAATGCAAACAATTACGGGTCTAGATCTCCATGTATATCACCTTATGCATATTTTATGTAGTATTTTGTGACCCATAACTCATTTATCAAACAATCACACAAGTGTTCTTTTGGTGTAGTTGGGTATAATCAAAGTGTGAGAAGAGAATATTCTACACCGTATCAGAGTAAAAATTGGATTTCTATTAGACATGGTGGTAGTGGTAGTAGACATGGTTCTTCTAGGAATGATAGTTCAGATCGGTAGAGTGGAGCATCTCAGGGTACTCAAACTTCACCAAAGGGATGATTAGTAGGAAAATTTCATGTTATTGGCCTACACTAGTGGATAGTGAGGTTGGGACATCAATATTGATATGTGCTATTGTTGATTCTTCTACACTAGCTAGTGCCTTATTTCACACTGATGTCTCTCGTTATTTTCTATCTATAAAACTCATGAATGGTTTGATCCTGGTGGTGAATTTCATTAGTAGTGTGATGATGATAGATACACCATTGCGAGTACAGTGAAGAGACATATGTTTGCGAAAGGGGTGTTCTCTCATGGTTGGGGAATATCATTTTCTATAGGACCTTTACATCCTTTATATGTCATACTTGGATGTAATTATGCGTATGGACTATTTTTTATCATACCAAGCCCACATATATTGTTACCATAGGATAGTGACTTTTACATCACTTAAGGGAGAAAATTATATTCACCGTAGAGAGTGGGATATCTTGGTAGGCCATACAAGTCCAATTCATCAGCACCTAGGGGATATCCCCCCCCATGATTCTAGTCTATTTCTATATGATAGATTTGTAAAGAAAGATATTTTTACACTTATTGTGGAAAGGTTCCATGATGTGTTTCTGGAGGACTTCACAGGGTTTCCACATGAGATAGATTTGGAATTTACTATGGATCTCATGATAGGGGTTGAGAATCTCTCTATTACATCATATATAATGACACCAATAGATCTTTAATACCATAAGACTCAATTAGAATAGTTGGAGGATAATATTTTTACCTATCTGAGTTTGTTACCTTGGGGTTAAAAAGTCTTTTCTACTAAGAAGGATGACTTGAATCAAGGATTATTTGTTTATTATCATATGTTGAACCAGATGAATGTTTAGAACCGGAGTCCTATTCCACATATTTATGATCTATTTGACTAGCCTCTAGGATGTTCTGTCTTCCCTATGATCAACTTGAGATCATGGTATCATCATATGAGAGTTCAACATTCTAATATATAGATGACAAATTTCAATAGAAGGTATGGACATTATGAGTTCGTTGTGATGTTGTTCGGATTGTTTAACATGCTAATATTATTTAAGGTTTTTATTAATAGAATGTTCCATCCATACCTATATATGTATTTGGTAGAGTTTGTGGATGAAATATTGGTGTACTCCAAGACTCTTGACAATAATGCCCAACATCTTAACATCATCCTGAACGAACTGAGAGAGAATCAACTATATTTAAAGCTACATAAGGGGTTTTTTATTGGTTAGGTACACTTCATAGGTCTCATAATGTTATAGGAAGGTTTTTCAGATGATGTAATGAATTTTTAGGTAGTAGTTTCTTTAGAAAAAACCAAGTACATTTTTGGTATCCATATATCCTTGGGATTAGCATGATATTATCAGAGGTTCATCCAAGAATTTTACTATTTGGAAGAGTGTATTTTCGCCATGAAAAAGAAGGGGATAATGTATAGATGGTCTTAGGCATGTAATAATTCCTTCTTGGAGTTGAATAAGTTCTTTAAAATTACTCTAACCATGATCCTACCCAAGCCATATGGGAATTATATAGTGTTTTGTGCTGCTTTTAGGGTAGATCTTGGAGAAGTGTTGATATAGGGAGATTGATTTTTTTTTTGAATATGTTCTTCGATAATTGTTTCCACATGAACAGAACTGATCTATTCAAATCCTCAAGTTAGCTATATAGGATTCTAATTTTAAGAGTTCGAGGCATTATTTTCCGTGTTAGATGTTTTTTATTTATAATGATCACAATATCTTAAAGTATATCTCTTAATATTGATATTTGAAACTTCTGATGTGGGTTTGGGTTGATAATATAGTGTCCTTTTATTTTGAGCATGAATATATACCTAGAAATGGAAACAGTGTTGCTAATTCTTTATATAGCAAAAGTAAGACTCATGTGATTCAGGGGTGTAGTGATGAGTGGAATGTGATGACATTACTAGTTGAGATTCATGTTGTAGTTCCGAAGAGCCCATAGTAGATGACCCTTATATCAATTTTAGTAGAGTCTACACTTTTGTTCCAAATTATTGAAAGGTAGTATGAGAATCCAAAAATTTTGACCATGAGGGGAAGACTTAAAGTTTGGGAGTCACCATCTGATTTCAGAATTAATGAGGATAATATCATCTATTTAGGAAAAAGGGTTACTGTTCCTATGAGCATGCGAGACGAGAAGATGCATGAGTTTATTCCCTCAATTTAGAATTTGAATCTATTTGTCAAGTATCAAGTGTCAAATTTAAAACTAAAATAAATGAAAACTGACACTTCTGATAAGGTCATGAAACTTGTCTAGTTCCCAAATCCCTTCGCTATACCAACTTATCTATCGCAGGTTCCTGCATTACCTTTGTAAATGTATCATATTTCCACATGATTAGAACCATATCCAGGGTCTGGATACCTATATACATATGCTTCCCTTCATACTACATGTAACACCCCAAGCTTCTACGGTACGTTTCCCTTCGAATAATGCGATAGCATGTGTTGTACGCAACCTCGAGTTCTAACACACAGCACAACTAATTAAACTAGCCGTTGTAAATAGTGATACCTACTTTTTGAAATCATATATATTTTATATTTCAAAATGGACTTCATTTTTGGATTCGGAATATCGAAATTATCCTAGGGTGAAATTTTGGTACTTTTCGGATAACTTTTATATTTTGATGAATAGTGAAAATTACTAAATTTTAATTAAAAACAACTTTTTTAATCAAAATAATTAATAGTGATAAATTATGAATTTTAGTAGTTTTAAAGTATATTTAGAATATATTTTTACCATTTAATATAATTTTGGTCATTGGACATAATTTTACAATTAAACCGAACATAAACAAGTGCCAATCTTTTGGTAGTTATTATCTCTTAAAAACACGCTTTTTGTTTTGACAGCGGGAATTAATTTTAAATTAATTTCTGCCACTTCTGTGTTTTGAATTTAGAAAAATGGATTCCATATTTGGAATCAGGATGTTCAAATTGTGTAAATAGGTAACTTTTATTTTTAGACATTTTGAATAATTACTGCGGTAAATATTTTATTTACCATGGTTAAGGGTAAATCCGGTAAATAAGGGTTAAAAAAATAATATTATAATAATACTAAATTACCCTAAAACGTGTCTTAACCCTATTGGTTGATACATAGTCGACCATGGGCATCTTTGGGTCTATTTTGGGACCCCATGGATCCACTTGTAAGTGATAATGACACTTTATTTTAATTAAGTCAAAATGAATACAAAAATGACACAAGCATATATCTTTTAGACCAACAATTTTTACATAGGTTTATACATGTTGGATTTTCGATTATAAATATTAATTAGAAAGATAAAAAGATTTCCTACATAATGATATTTTATTTATAATTTTTAGACATTAAATAAGTTATTTTATTTATGACACAATGATGATGCAGTAATTACTATAATAGTGAAAAATTAAAATAATTGATATTATAAATACCCAAATAAATATAATATGAAACTTTTAATGAATTAAACTAATTTTCTAGGCTAATATGATATATTAGGATTGATTTAAGGGACTTTTTTCGAAGTAATCAATCTGTTATGAGTTTCACAAAAATCAACTATTGAATAGTGTCAAAGTTGACATAAAAGAGTTCTTAAAACAAATATTATATTATTAATTGATATTAAATTCCTAAAAATCTAAGGTTCGGCCAAGAGACTTATATTATGATAGGTTAATCATTAATGGACCACTTGGGGGTCTCTTGGATGTATATAGTAAGTTTATTAACCATAATATATAAAAATACAAAGAGACATTGTAAAAGTGAAACTAATTAACTTAGAGTTAATACATAAAGATAAGGTTAATATAAGTACCCAAACCTGTCTAAATTCTATTGGATGAGTTGTTTTCGACCTATCCCCACCTCATCCTTTGAATAGTCAACTTTGGAGCCTTTAGAAACCGAATATGAATTTATTATAAATTAATATTTCTAGCTTTTCCAAAGGTGCCCCTCACCCCTCTTATAAAAGGGCACTCCTCCTTCTCATTTCGTCACACCTTCAAAGCCTTTTGGTTCGGCCAAACTCTTCCCAAATAATCTCCCAACATCCCTCACTACAACCTAGAGGCCTTAGTTTGATCAGAAAGCCAACCTAAGGAGCCCTTTTGATCAAATCAAAAGGAAGAACCCGAAGAAGAGGTAATGATTTCACCACCCTTTTCTAAGTTCATTTCTTCTTCCACTTCTTCTTCCTTTGTTCTTACCATTCTAAAATAATAACACCAGTATCTCACATATACTGTGATGTTATTATAAGTATGGTACAACCATATTCAGTATTCTATCCACCCTTTGAATAACATGTCACCATACGTGCGTACGTACGGCTTACCGTCTCCACGTCGTGGTGTAATTGTTATTCAATATAATATTATTTGGATGGGTATAATAATGATGTGTAACTCATGTAAATAATAAATATAACATGTTAATGATTCTGTATATATGATATACCATTCATTTATATATTATTTTAATATCAAAAGAATGATATTGTCGCTCGTGCGTACGTACGGACTACCGTCTCCACGAACGCGATGAGATTCATTCTCCATCGTATCCATTCATGTATAATTATCATTTTATGATTTAAAAATGATGTTTAAGGACTTGATATCATTCTGGATATGAATAAGATACAACAAACATGGCTTATGTAACAAAACATATAAAAGAAAATGAGTAAGTTAACACCCGAAACGATGATAATTCTAAGATATTATTAATAAATCAATGTTAAAAGATCATATATGATATCATATTAATATATATGATTCTTGTATAATTTAATAACAATTATTTCACCATTATACAGGAGGTTAACCTACCCCAACCAAGGAAAAGTACAAGGTAAGGGTTTACTTTACAACCTCTTCATTATCCAAGGTTGTTTATATGTAATAATCTACTGGGATCTCTTTATCATCCACATCCATGTTTCTTAAAAATGTATTTCAAAACATTTTTACTATTTACAAGAATATGGGTTAAAGTCATTTATACCCTTTTTTGACTTTTTATAAGAGGTTTATAAAGGAATCTTTCCGTCGTTTTCAAAACAAGGTCCTTTTTAACCTTTTCGACAGAATTGAGGTAAGAATGTTTTTTTAACTTATACGGCGGGTGCGGTTATTTTACGCCGTTATAAAATCTTCAAAGCTTTCATTACAATCTTATAAGAATATTTTCAAAGAAAATGTTTTATTTTATATGGATCTTAAATGATTTCAAAATAAAAGGAGATACTTCTTTAAAAAGAATTTTGATTTCATCTATGTCAACATCCTTTGATGGATTTTAAGATTATTTGAAGTTGATTTATTATGATACAAAACTTCTATATTGTATTGAAGGTTTTGTGATATGTTTGAATGTGGATGTGCTATTTTTATACCATTCATAGTTTATGGTGAAATTATTGACATTTCGTATGCTAGTTTTAATACGAATGTTTATGTTATGTTTAAACCTTTTCATATGGGAATGCATTGGACTTAATAAGTGACGGGTGGAGCCCGCTATAGCTCCTCGATGCATCGGTAGGTCTCATGAGACAAACTAGTGTCTTGGCACAAGGCCTTGACAAAATCTTATTTGTAGTCTTGGCACGAGGCCTTGGCTATGTGGTTATGATAGTCTGGCATTATGCATTCCAACATTATGAAAGTGGTTATTGATTTT
This sequence comes from Viscum album, assembly GCA_963277665.1. Classification (NCBI taxonomy): domain Eukaryota; kingdom Viridiplantae; phylum Streptophyta; class Magnoliopsida; order Santalales; family Viscaceae; genus Viscum; species Viscum album. Next base: position 1,473,259,341 of record OY728152.1, on the reverse strand, counting down.
TTCATGTGATTATTCTATTAGTTGAATATCCATGTGAATAAGTAAATGGCATTATTTCATTTTATTTATGCCATACTATGTTAAATGTTCAAGTTTAAAAGGCTTTTGTTTTAGTTATACATTGCCTTAAATGTTTATTTTTATTTATGAAAGTTTCCTCTATATTGTTATCCTTACTGGGCATTTGAGCTCACCCCTTTTCTATGTTTTATTTTTCCCAGGTAGTGAAGAAGTAAATTATGAATGACTTGCAGGGATATTATGAGGGGTTAATAGTGTGGATATGAAGACTTTGTTGTTGTAGTAGTTTTTCACTTTGAAATGTAATGTAAAACTTTATGATTATATCTAGTGTTTCCAAGGCTACTAAACCAATCGGTCTTTCGGGATTTGATCTTTCTTGTGATCATGCCAATGTTACGAAGTAATGCACCGACTCTGGGTAGCTGGGGTCGGGGCGTTACAGTTGGTATCAGAGGAAGTTTAGTACAAACCTTGGAAGCTAGATTTAGATAAACTCTGATTAGAGCACGTAGACTTAAGATGAACTTTGAGGATTAGTATAGAAGAACTTCCTAGAATTTTGGTATTGTAGTGATTTTGTGAGTTTTCCGAGCAATACATCCCTGTCTGGATACGAGCAGGTAGAGGCGGCTCTGGCACAGATGTACCTAGGGGTAAAACCCGAAAACACCGCTTTGAGCTAGACTCGAACGGGAACTGGTGCACGACAACGGGCCTTGCTGCACTCTTGGTTACGACACTCCCGGGGGATATGCTTAGGATAACTCTCATTTTCTTTACAAATCATTATGAAGGGTTTATGAGTATATACTTCCTCAAAGAAAACATTTTTATGATTATGGATTATATCCATAAATAGTTCAATTTATGTTAAGTGTTTTATAAGAATGGGATTATGTATTTTGATTCATAAACTGATCTAGTTTATGCCATTGTTTAGAAATGGCACCTAGTGGAAGAAATGGAAACCGTATCAATGCACGCACTCCATGTAGGGATTGCCCTCCTGCTCAAGATAATTATAGTGGGGCTGGTGATGCAACTGGTGCTGATCAGCTAATCACCGTACTGGGACAACTTACTCAGGTTATGAATAATAACCTTACCCGTATGGAGCACCCTGATCCGCAGCGTGGAGGATCAATGTTAGATCGATTCATGAGACAACAACCACCAACGTTCAATGGGAGTACAAATCCCTTAGTAGCTGAGCAATGGATATTTTCCCTAGAGAAAATATTTCAGGCTTTGGGGAGTAGTGAAAGGGAAAAAGTTACCATGGCAGTTTACCGCCTCACTGGAGATGCTGATCAATGGTGGTTATTGATTCAAAACATGAAGGAAGATGATGAAGTATCAAACATGGAATGGAGGGAGTTCAAAGATCTGTTTTTAGAAAAATACTTTCCTCGCGACCATCGAGCAGATATGGAAAGGCAATTTCTGAGTCTGAGACAAAAGGAGGATGATAATGTCACAAAGTATGAGGCTAACTTTACAAGGTTAGCGAGGTATGCTGGAGATTATATTCGCAACCCAAGAAGTATGATTGATCGTTTCTTTGATGGGTTAAAACCATTTCTCTGTCGAGCATTAGTCTCACAATCCTTTTCGTCGTACGAAGACATTGTCTCATGTGCTATCAAGACCGAAAAAGAATTCTCTAAGTCTTATGACTTTAAAGCGAAGCAAGAGAAGAAGAGACCTGCTGATCAATCTGGGAATGGAAATAAGGGGAAGAAGGGAAAGGTTGAATATCCATCTTGTGGTAAATGCGGGAAGAAACATCCTGGTACTTGCTTGAAGGGAATGGGAGTCTGTAACAAGTGTGGTGAAAAAGGCCACCAAGCTCATGATTGCAAGGGGAAGAAGGAAGCTACCAACGTTCAGTGCTACAATTGCAGGGAGATGGGGCATTATGCAAATGCATGTCCTAAGCGTCAGGAGAACTTATCTCAGAAAAGGCCAAGGTATCAAGGCCAGGATTATGCTATCACTACTGCTGAGGTAGAAGCTCCGAAAGACGTGGTGGCAGGTAATTTAATGGTTTCCTCAAGTTTAGCAAATGCATTATTTGATTCTGAATCATCGCATTGTTTCATATCTTCCCAGTTTGCTAAGAAAATTAGATATTTCCAATTTGATTTAATAAGGGAGTTGTCAGTTAAAACTCCTAATGGAAGTATCGTTGCAACAAAGTTTTGTGAATCAGTCCCCATTAGAGCACATAAATTTTCTTTATCTGCTGATTTCATCGTCATACCTATGATTGAGTTTGATATAATCCTCGGTATGGACTGGCTTTCGGACTATGATGCGAAGATTTATTGTAAGAAGAAAGAGGTTATGATTCTTGATGATAATGATAAGGAACACCTTATTTTTAGAGCAGAATCGTCACCACCTAATTCTTATTTAGACCCACCCCCAGTAGCTCAACTTAATTCAATTATTGGGGAGGAAGAGAATGAAGTAACTATCGGTGAGGAAAGGAATGTTCAAATAGAGGATGTACCTGTTGTGAAAGAATTTGTAGATGTATTTCCGGAAGATTTACCTGGACATCCTCCAGAATGAGAAGTTGAGTTTTCCATTGATTTGATTCCTGGATCAAGGCCTATATCGAAGACCCCTTATAGAATGGCCACTGTAGAGTTAGTCGAACTAAAGAAACAACTAGAGGAATTGAGTAATAAGGGATTTATTCTCCCTAGTGTTTCTCCATGGGGAGCCCCTGTTCTTTTTGTTAAAAAGAAAGATGGATCTATGAGGTTATGTATCGACTACAGGGAGATCAATGCTATAATGATAAAGAACAAGTATCCCCTACCTCGTATTGATGATTTATTTGACCAACTGCATGGAGCTCAATACTTTTCAAAGATTGACCTTCGATCTGGATACCATCAGTTGTGTGTAAAGAAGGAAGACATTCCGAAGATAGCATTTCGAACCAGGTACGGGCATTACGAGTTTACTGTAATGCCGTTTGGATTGACTAATGCACCCTCTGTATTCATGGATCTGATGAATAGAGTTTTCAAGGAGTATCTCGATGAATTTGTGGTGGTATTTATTGATGATATCTTGGTATACTCCAAAACCTACGAAGATCATGAAAATCACTTGTGCATTATCTTGAAGACTCTGAGGAGGCATGAATTATATGGAAAGTTTAGCAAGTGTGAATTCTGGCTTCAGGAGATTTCTTTTCTTGGCCATATTGTCTCTAATGATGGAATCTCTGTTGATCCTTATAAGACCAAAGCAATCCAAGAATGGCCAGCACCTACGAGTATAACTGAGGTACGTAGTTTTATTGGCTTGGCAGGTTATTATCGACGTTTCGTCCAGAATTTTGCCCGATTGGCTAACCCATTAACGAAGATCACACGTAAAGGGGTTAAATTTGTTTGGACAAAAGAGTGTGAAGAATGTTTCGAAGAACTGAAGAGAAGATTAGTCAATGCTCCTATATTGACTCTACCATCAGGGAATGATGGGTTCGTTATTTATAGTGATGCATCAAAGAAAGGACTTGGTTGTGTCCTTATGCAGAATGATAGAGTTATTGCCTATGCATCACGACAGTTGAAAATTCATGAACAAAACTATCCTACTCATGATCTTGAGTTAGCAGCTGTGATCTTTGCTTTGAAGATATGGAGGCACTACCTCTATGGTGAAAAATGTGAGATTTATACAGATCACAAGAGTTTGAAGTATATTTTCTCACAAAAAGAACTCAACATGAGGCAAAGGAGATGGCTTGAATTACTCAAGGATTATGATTGCACGATACACTACCACCCGGGGAAGGCAAACAAAGTAGCAGATGCTTTGAGCAGAAAAGACCATGGAGTTCTGAACATGATGAGAATTGAAAGGGATCCAATTTTCATGGATCTAGTGAAGATGGACATGGGAATAACCAGGGAAGGTGAAACATCAATGCTTTTTCAAATGTTTGCCAAACCATCTTTACTAGAAAGGATTAAGAGTTCTCAGACTGATGATGAAGAATTCCAAAAGAAGATTAAAGCTGTGAATGATGGGAGATTGAGAGACTTTGCGTATGAAGGTGGAATTTTGAAATTCGGGAAGAGACTTTGTGTTCCCAATATACCTGATCTAAAAAGGGAATTGCTGGATGATGCTCATAGTTCCAATTTCTCTATACACCCTGGGAGCACCAAAATGTATAGAGATTTGAAGGAACATTTTTGGTGGGACAACATGAAGAGGGAGATTGCTGATTTTGTGTCAAGATGTATGGTTTGTCAACAAGTGAAAGCTGGAAGGCAACAGCCTGGAGGAGTCATGCAACCTCTTCCCATACTGGAGTGGAAATGGGACAATATTACGATGGACTTTGTCATGGGGCTACCAAAGACTCCTAGAAGGAACGATGCAATATGGGTTATTGTTGATCGTCTTACCAAGTCAGCACATTTTCTTGCTATAAGAGAAGATCTACCCCTGGAACGTCTAGCAAGACTATACATTAATGATGTTGTGAGACTTCATGGAGTACCCCTATCGATTGTTTCTGATCATGATCCCCGTTTTACTTCAAGATTTTGGAAAAGTCTTCAGAAATCCCTGGATACTGAACTTCATTTGAGCACTGCTTACCACCCTCAGACAGACGGACAATCAGAACGGACTATTCAGACCTTAGAAGACATGTTGAGATCTTGCTCACTTGATTTTCAGGGTATGTGGGATCAATATTTACCACTAGTAGAATTTTCCTATAACAATAGCTTTCATTCGAGTATTCAGATGGCACCATATGAAGCGTTATATGGAAAGAGATGTCGTACACCAACCTGTTGGGATGACGTTGGTGAAAGAAAACTTGTAGGCCCAGAACTGGTGGAGGAAACAGTGGAAAAGGTGAAAGCAATCCAAAATCACATCAAAGCAGCTCAAAGTAGGCAGAAGAGCTATGCCGAGAATCGAAGGAAGGATTTGGAATTTCAAGTCGGTGATCATGTTTTCCTAAAGGTATCTCCATGGATGGGAGTCATACGTTTTGGTAAGAATGGTAAATTGAGTCCCAGGTACATCGGACCTTTCGAAATTCTAGAACGAATTGGGGCTGTAGCTTACCGATTGGCAATGCCGCCAAGTCTCTCCAAAGTTCACGATGTGTTCCACGTATATCTGTTGAGAAAATACATGCCTGACCCAACGCATGTACTCACCTATGAGGAATTAGAACTGGAACCCGATCTGTCTTATTGCGAAGAGCACGTCAGGATTCTTGATACAAGAGAACAAGTACTGAGAAACCGGACGACACGTCTGGTAAAAGTTTTGTGGAGAAACCATAAGATGGAAGAGGCAACGTGGGAACCCGAGGAACTTATGATGAAGAACCACCCGAGTCTTTTTATGCAGTAATACCCTAGAAATTGCGAGGACGCAATTATTTGAAGGAGGGGAGAATGTAACACCCCAAGCTTCTACGGTACGTTTCCCTTCGAATAATGCGATAGCGTGTGTTGTACGCAACCTCGAGTTCTAACACACACCACAACTAATTAAACTAGCCGTTGTAAATAGTGATACCTACTTTTTGAAATCATATATATTTTATATTTCAAAATGGACTTCATTTTTGGATTCAGAATATCGAAATTATCCTAGGGTGAAATTTTGGTACTTTTCGGATAACTTTTATATTTTGATGAATAGTGAAAATTACTAAATTTTAATTAAAAACAACTTTTTTAATCAAAATAATTAATAGTGATAAATTATGAATTTTAGTAGTTTTAAAGTATATTTAGAATATATTTTTACCATTTAATATAATGTTGGTCATTGGACATAATTTTACAATTAAACCGAACATAAACAAGTGTCAATCTTTTGGTAGTTATTATCTCTTAAAAACACGCTTTTTGTTTTGACAGCGGGAATTAATTTTAAATTAATTTCTGCCACTTCTGTGTTTGGAATTTAGAAAAATGGATTCCATATTTGGAATCAGGATGTTCAAATTTTGTAAATAGGTAACTTTTATTTTTAGACATTTTGAATAATTACTGCGGTAAATATTTTATTTACCATGGTTAAGGGTAAATCCGGTAAATAAGGGTTAAAAAAATAATATTATAATAATACTAAATTACCCTAAAACGTGTCTTAACCCTATTGGTTGATACATAGTCGACCATGGGCATCTTTGGGTCTATTTTGGGACCCCATGGATCCACTTGTAAGTGATAATGACACTTTATTTTAATTAAGTCAAAATGAATACAAAAATGACACAAGCATATATCTTTTAGAACAACAATTTTTACATAGGGTTATACATGTTGGATTTTAGATTATAAATATTCATTAAAAAGATAAAAAGATTTCCTACATAATGATATTTTATTTATAATTTTTAGACATTAAATAAGTTATTTTATTTATGACACAATGATGATGCAGTAATTACTATAATAGTGAAAAATTAAAATAATTGATATTATAAATACCCAAATAAATATAATATGAAACTTTTAATGAATTAAACTAATTTTCTAGGCTAATATGATATATTAGCATTGATTTAATGGACTTTTTTTGAAGTAATCAATCTGTTATGAGTTTCACAAAAATCAACTATTGAATAGTGTCAAAGTTGACATAAAAGAGTTCTTAAAACAAATATTATATTATTAATTGATATTAAATTCCTAAAAATCTAAGGTTCGGCAAAGAGACTTATATTATGATAGGTTAATCATTAATGGACCACTTGGGGGTCGCTTGGATGTATATAGTAAGTTTATTAACCATAATATATAAAAATACAAAGAGACATTGTAAAAGTGAAACTAATTAACTTAGAGTTAATACTTAAAGATAAGGTTAATATAAGTACCCAAACCTGTCTACATTCTATTGGATGAGTTGTTTTCGACCTATCCCCACCTCATCCTTTTAATAGTCAACTTTGGAGCCTTTAGAAACCGAATATGAATTTATTATAAATTAATATTTCTAGCTTTTCCAAAGGTGCCCCTCACCCCTCTTATAAAAGGGCACTCCTCCTTCTCATTTCTTCACACCTTCAAAGCCTTTTGGTTCGGCCAAACTCTGCCCAAATAATCTCCCAACATCCCTCACTACAACCTAGAGGCCTTAGTTTGATCGGAAAGCCAACCTAAGGAGCCCTTTTGATCAAATCAAAAGGAAGAACCCGAAGAAGAGGTAATGATTTCACCACCCTTTTCTAAGTTCATTTCTTCTTCCACTTCTTCTTCCTTTGTTCTTACCATTCTAAAATAATAACTCCAGTATCTCACATATACTGTGATGTTATTATAAGTATGGTACAACCATATTCAGTATTCTATCCACCCTTTGAATAACATGTCACCATACGTGCGTACGTACGGCTTACCGTCTCCACGTCGTGGTGTAATTGTTATTCAATATAATATTATTTGGATGGGTATAATAATGATGTGTAACTCATGTAAATAATAAATATAACATGTTAATGATTCTGTATATATGATATACCATTCATTTATATATTATTTTAATATCAAAAGAATGATATTGTCGCTCGTGCGTACGTACGGACTACCGTCTCCACGAACGCGATGAGATTCATTCTCCATCGTATCCATTCAAGTATAATTATCATTTTATGATTTAAAAATGATGTTTAAGGACTTGATATCATTCTGGATATGAATAATATACAACAAACATGGCTTATGTAACAAAACATATAAAATAAAATGAGTAAGTTAACACCCGAAACGATGATAATTCTAAGATATTATTAATAAATCAATGTTAAAAGATCATATATGATATCATATTAATATATATGATTCTTGTATAATTTAATAACAATTATTTCACCATTATACAGGAGGTTAACCTACCCCAACCAAGGAAAAGTACAAGGTAAGGGTTTATTTTACAACCTCTTCATTATCCAAGGTTGTTTATATGTAATAATCTACTGGGATCTCTTTATCATCCACATCCATGTTTCTTAAAAATGTATTTCAAAACATTTTTACTATTTACAAGAATATGGGTTAAAGTCATTTATACCCTTTTTTGACTTTTTATAAGAGGTTTATAAAGGAATCTTTCTGTCGTTTTCAAAACAAGGTCCTTTTTAACCTTTTCGACAGAATTGAGGTAAGAATGTTTTTTTAACTTATACGGCGGGTGCGGTTATTTTACGCCGTTATAAAATCTTCAAAGCTTTCCTTAAAAGCTTATAAGAATATTTTCAAAGAAAATGTTTTATTTTATATGGATCTTAAATGATTTCAAAATAAAAGGAGATACTTCTTTAAAAAGAATTTTGATTTCATCTATGTCAACATCCTTTGATGGATTTTAAGATTATTTGAAGTTGATTTATTATGATACAAAACTTCTATATTGTATTGAAGGTTTTGTGATATGTTTGACTGTGGATGTGCTATTTTTATACCATTCATAGTTTATGGTGAAATTATTGACATTTCGTATGCTAGTTTTAATACGAATGATTATGTTATGTTTAAACCTTTTCATATGGGAATGCATTGGACTTAATAAGTGACGGGTGGAGCCCGCTATAGCTCCTCGATGCATCGGTAGGTCTCATGAGACAAACTAGTGTCTTGGCACAAGGCCTTGACAAAATCTTATTTGTAGTCTTGGCACGAGGCCTTGGCTATGTGGTTATGATAGTCTGGCATTATGCATTCCAACATTATGAAAGTGGTTATTGATTTTTGCATGTGATTATTCGATTAGTAGAATATCCATGTGAATAAGTAAATGGCATTATTTCATTTTATTTATGCCATACTATGTTAAATGTTCAAGTTTAAAAGGCTTTTGTTTTAGTTATACATTGCCTTAAATGTTTATTTTTATTTATGAAAGTTTCCTCTATATTGTTATCCTTACTGGGCATTTGAGCTCACCCCTTTTCTATGTTTTATTTTTCCCAGGTAGTGAAGAAGTAAATTATGAATGACTTGCAGGGATATTATGAGGGGTTAATAGTGTGGATATGAAGACTTTGTTGTTGTAGTAGTTTTTCACTTTGAAATGTAATGTAAAACTTTATGATTATATCTAGTGTTTCCAAGGCTACTAAACCAATCGGTCTTTCGGGATTTGATCTTTCTTGTGATCATGCCAATGTTACGAAGTAATGCACCGACTCTGGGTAGCTGGGGTCGGGGCGTTACACTACACAAGTGATGGATCACTCATGTAAATTCGTATGCAATTGATCCCCCAATATAGAACCTTACTGTTCAATTATTTGTAAAACAGTCTTCTAATTATGCTTCCTGATCTCATAATTTATTCCTCTTAATCATAAAGAATACTCCTCCTTTTATCCACTATAATCCTTCTACAGGTGCCCCTTAGATATGGGAACCTGATTTTTCACATTAAACATATTCATCCAGAATATATTCAACTGGGACATAATTTTACATTCAATCCCATCCAAGAAATTCTTTTCGCCATTAGACTCATATCCTTCCTATGAAAGATAAACCATTGTGAATATCTAAAGTTACCATAATATTTTATCACTAACATGGTTCCCTAAGTAAACCACATAAAACCATTGGCTCTCTCTTGAATTAGTGCCTTCGGGTAAAATATTACCATTAACTCCTCCTGAAATTCCATTCATATCATATTCTATAGCTATCCATCCAAAGTTTGGATGTCTCGCCAACACTTTTCTTTTCCACTTAACATATAATCAGCTAATTTTACTATGTTTTCAACAGAATTATCCAAGTGTTCAAGTAATGTATGGATAAGAAAAATCCAAAACTCAGCTGCCTCGGGTCCACCCTCTCTGGTAAACATCATAGGGTTCCTCAACTTGATGTCCCATGTCACATGAGACATTCTTTTCAAAACCTACCATGGGTCTCTTTACATGAATTTCATGACATGAAAAAAATCCTCTCATAACTTCTCTCTGACATCCCTACCTGGAATTATTGGTGCCACAGGTTCCACTAATGGATGTTCATTTCTAGTCATAAACTTTAGCTATACTATCAAAAAGAATTATTGTGGAGGAATATTTATTCAATTATAAACACATGAATTAGGAAAAATTTCACAACATTATCAAATTTGTAGGGATTCACATAAATCCATAACAAATAATTCCCCCTTTTCTACTACATAGTCAAAACCATGTAATTTTCACTACCATTAACAATCCTATATCTAAGTTAAGGGTGAAAAGGGTAAACAAATTCTCAACATTGAAATCTCATTAGGAACTCGTTTTCTACATTTTTTACCATTTAAATGTTTCAATTTCATATTGGGAACATTTTATTATCATTTTTACAAATAAGGGAAAACATTTAAATTTAAAATACTTACCCCAAACCTTATTTTCTATGAATTCCTAAAATGACAGATGTCATAAAATAATCACGATTTTCTAGAATGATGTATATAAACCCAACTAACATGCCATACCTATATGGGCCCCGCCATAAATGTTACACAATCTTGAGATAAGTCAACAATTTTACATTAATTCACTTTGAGAATCTTTTCTGGTTTAGAGATTTATAGAATTAGTTCATAACTAATATATAAGAACAAAAATATTACAGGTATACACTTCTACTCACTAAACAATTTTTTTTAAAACAACAAACTTTTTAAAAAGAAAGATGGGCTATTTCCTGACTTTTCCTTGATCCCATCCTGGACTCTATTATTCATTAAGTCCGATTAAAACCCTTTCAAGACATGGGATGAGCATAAAAATATTGTTAAGGGATACAAAACGAATGAAAACCGTTATTTTTTTGAAAATGTGTAAACAATAAATAATTTATCATAAAGTAACACTTTTCACTTTTAAGATGTAGTAAATATACTTCACTTAATATAAGCTCATTGCTTACCCTTTTTTTAACCAAAATATTTCCATAAATCTCATAAAAATAAATATATAACATAATAATGTAACTTGGGACATAAGCATAATTTAATGGAATTACTATAATGTTGAATTCCATATATATAACTAAATGGAATAGCCATACGACCGACTTTTATATCTAATTCATTGGAGGTTATAGTGTACCCACCCGTCCTTAGTTTATCACAGAACCACCTGTCATTAGTTTATCACATAACCACCCATAATCTTTTTTATCACTAAACCAATTTTATACATAAAAAATTCCGAAGAACAATAACATAACCATAACACATAAAACAAGAATAAAGGAAAATTAACATTTCTGCAATGAAATCACATTTCATCTTTACAAGTCGTGTACTCATAAATAAAAACACGTTATTTCAAAATAAAATGGAAAAATTTTAAAGTAAACATCAATACATAATAATGAAACAAAATCATTAAATTCCATTCATGATGTGTTTTTTAAATAAAATATTCCAAGTCATTGAAATAATAAGTCCAGTTTTAAAACACATTTAAAAATTTAAAAAAAATATATATTTTTGAATCAAAGTGACCAATACCCCATTGAAAATTTTGAAGGAATTAAAATTTTAAAATATTATTTCAGATATAAATAAATCTTTAAAATAATTTTTAAAATATAGACATTGATGATAATTATTTATAATAATAAATCATTAAAATGTTTTAAACGATGTTTTAGTTAAATAGTCCTCTACCATTTTGAAAATTTATATTATGAAACACATGATGTTAGACAATTTTATAAGACATTAAATATCATTAGTATATATATAATATGGATATTTAATGTTAAATAGGATCTATATAAAATTTATAAAAGAATAAAGGATCATATCATCAAGAAATTTCTCAATGAAAGGAGATTGAGATGAAATCCCTTACGAAGTTCGTATCATTAGATTAAGGATAATTAAATGAAATTATTATCTGCGAAAATATAAATACACCCAATATAAGAGGATATTAAGTTTAAAGTAATAACAGGTAATTCACACATATTCTTGGAAACACAAAACCAATGACATGTATATTTAACTCAATGAATGGAAATTATGGTAAGATTCCCTTACAAAGATAATTTTATTAATACAATAGATAAATTACATATATTCAATATAAAGAAACATAAATAAAGTATAAGTACAATATAGTCTATAAAAAATAAATTCTCACAGAGTCATAGTATGACATAATCAAGAAGTATAATATTAACTCAAAGAATGGAAATTGGTTTAAGAAGTTCCATTACCTTGAGTCTTACTCATCACGTACAGTGGTTATGTTCCTGAATAAATAACATATTTTAATTTATAATTTTTTGATCTTTTTTCAATTTTATTATTCTTATTATATATAATATTACCATTTTATAATAATTTCATAATTATTTAATTTCATATAGGTTGTTTAGTTGATATTCGATACTTGAGTCGAAAATGAACTTGTTTTGATGTAAACAATCCATGTGGAAAAAAGAACATCATATCTAGAATTTTACCAATGATTTGAATGTATTATATACCAAATATATATGTATTTATAATACTCCATATGATTTTCAGATAAGAAATGAAATGCGTCTTTCATTGTAACTGTAGGCCTTACTTACGTATGAACCCTACTTTCATTTCTTTGTCATATTAAATGAATGAAAACTAAATGATACATAGGTATATAATAGTTTAATTATAATATTTATGTTATATATGTTACATAATTTCATTAAATCTGTCCTTTATATGTTTTAGGAATGGCATGAACATCTCATATCACATGGAGGGGGTGGTTGTAAACACTACCTCAAATGAAATTATCGTATTTACACGTTAGGGAAAACATAATGTTTCGTTTTACATAAAAATTAGAAAAAATTTAGACAATATAAATATAATATTTATCATATATAAATAATGTCCCATCATAATATCCACCATTAGAGGTGGCAGGAGAAAATAGAACAATCATCGTTTCGTGAGGAAGAACTGTGTCGTACAAAGAAACAATATGTTCTATATCCATTAAATGAAGTTGTTTGTATGTGTAGGTATAAAAAATATCATAAAACCATACTAGTATATTTTGGATACTATTTATGTCATAATATTTTGGAATAAGGAATGTTTATGGGGTTGTGGAAGGAAAATAAATGGAATGAGCTTGAGAGAAGACATTACAAATAAAACGGGTAACTCCTCTTTATTTTAGCCAAAAGGCTTCCATGAGTTTCCTTATGCCTATGTCAAGTATTATAGAATTATTTGAGAGAAGTTGGGATATTATTTGAGACTAATTTGGTCATGCCAAGGGGCTCTAGAGGAGTGAGTAAGTTGGTATAGGTGGGGGCCTTTTATAAGAGGGAGGTGGGACACTTTAAGAAGTTCTTGAAATATTATTCAATTATAAATGGATTTTAGAATTATAATTTATCCAAAGTGATATATTTGGAGGATAATATTATTATGGGTCTAAAACCTCTCAATCAATAGTTTTTATACATGTTTAAGTCACAAATTTAACCATATATTTTGGCTTTAACACTTTGGTAAATAAATTAACTCTTACCGTGTCTTTTGGTATTTTTACACCATATGGCTATTATAGTTAGTATAAAATGACTAGAAAACCTGAAGTGGATCATTAATAAAATTTTAAACACTATAAATTTCATTTGGACTATTTATAAATTTTAATGACTATTATATCATTTAATAAAATAATATTTTTCTAAAACTCATTTCTATCAATTTTGACCCTATTTAGTAATTGATTTTTATTAAAGTCATAAAAATGATAAATTAAAATAAAATAGATTAAATAACATATCAAATGTCATAATAATTCATAAGATTATATTATGCAATCAAAATTTTCAAATTAATTTTTTATAATATTTATAATATCATTTATTTGAATCTTCCATTAATAAGGTAATCAATGCATCATCATTGTGTCATAAATAAATCAATATATTTAATATTTAAAAATTATAAATAAAATAAATAATGTTTTGAAATCATTTTATCTTTCTAATTACTATTTACAGTGAAAGATATCTGTTATATATCCCTACATTAGAATTGTTTTAGTAAAAAGATACATGTTTCGGTTATATTTCTCGTTACTTTAAATTAAATATTATCACATGTCATTATCACACCCAAGTGGATCCATGGGGTCCTATAATTGAGACAAGGATTCTCATGGATAGAAATAACTCATCCAATAGGAATAGAACACATGTTACGGTATTTTTATAATATTATAATATTATTTTTTATCCTTATTCACCCGATTTACCCTTTAACCATTGTAAATAAAAATAATTTATGAAGTTACTATTCATAATGTCCAAAAATAAAAGATTAATATTTACATATTTTGGAAATTATGATAAAAAAAATATGGAATGTGTTTTTACAAATTCAGAACAAAAAAGTTTCAGTAATTAATTGGAAATTAATTCTCATTGTAAAAGTGATAAAACAGGTTTTCAAAAAGTAATAACCACCAAAACTTTGTCATGAGTTTATATCTAATTTCAATGTGAAATTGATCAAAATGGTCAAAATTGGATTAATTTGTAACAAAGTAATCTAATTAAACATTAAAACCAATTAAAAGTATAATCTAACAATATAAAATTTTTTATGAAAAGGAAGTTTTGAATTATAATTCAGTATTTTTCACTAGTCATTAAAAAACGAATTTTATTATATAAATACCAGAATTAAACCAAAGTAAATTTTGATTTCCTTATTCTAAATAATAAGTTTATTTATTCAAATACAATATATGAATGTTTTAAAAACATTATTTAAAAAGGGTTCTCCATCAAAAGGTGGTAAAAGTGTATTTGTTTAAAAAATACTTCTTTTATCCAAAAAATTGGATTTGTTCATATATCCTACCTAGAAAACATATAATATTAATTTTGAAAATTAAATTGATTATATAACATATAAAAATCCATAAATTTTGATATGATTTTATAAACCCAATAAGTCTCTTTTAAATAGGTTTTCATAAAAACACATCCTTTATATTCAATTGGTTTTTATTTTCATTTCTTGTAAATTTGGTATCCAATGAATCCTTACTTAAAAATGTGTTAAAAATACTTTCAAAATTCATGTGAATTTAATAATTCCCACCATTATAATAGCTAGGTTATAATTGTACCATTCCAATAATAATATTTAGTTGTTCGTTTATGTTCAATGTAGTGTATCCTGTACGCTATGGAACATATTGTTTCAATCTTAAAACATGGGATGTTACATAATCCCCCTTTAATGAATTATATCCTCAAAATTTCAATATGGAGTTGGTAACTGGTGTATTACTTTTCAAAATACCTTTATTTAAAACCCACATTGGAAAAAGGGTTAATAGAACATCCACTTATAAAGATAAAATGTGAAGTACAATGGTCACCCAAGATAACAAATAATAGGGTTACATGTAAGAAAACTTGGATACAGAAGAAAAACTAAGTGTCATGTTAAGATGGATCATGATGGAAAACATGATTAGGAGAATTTTAACAACTAGAAAACTACAAACTAGTGTTGGGTGAAATATTATTTGATTTTGTACTAAGAAAATGTAATCAATTTTTTATTGATTTAAGATCCATTAATAATGCTAAAGAATTATTTTACTATGTAGAATAATAATGTAAGTAAATACAAATACATTACATGTAGAGTTTCATCGCTTAATCAATTTCCACCACAAACTCATATTTTCCTCCAAACTATTAGTATTAAAGATGAATTTTTCATGCCTGAATAAATATAATCAACTTAAAAAAACTCATATCATCCACAAAAGGTTAACTATCTATTTCCCATTACATTAATAACTAACCAAAACCAAAAAAAATTAGTATAATATCAGTTACTCCCCCAAAAATGGTAATACATTGTAAGAAGAAGGACTGCTTTTAATCACCAAAATTGAACAGAAATACCCAAGTTCAACATAGAACATTCAACCAAAAAATGTCCTTAAAATTCTTCAAAATAATCGAAACTATTATTTAATCCCAAAACTATGTAGGATTTGACCACATATTCATCAATGATAAATCTCTAAATTTATCTCCAAGTAACATCAACTACTCTTAATGTCTTATACTTAAAAGTAATTATCCTAATCACATATTCTCTATGATAGATTAGTAATTTCCATAAATTACCTAAATTTTCATATGTCCACAATAAAAACATATATTCTTCCAAAATAAAATTCAACCACTACTCATGAAACTCCATATTATTCTATTTTCAATAGGTATATATTGGTCCCAAAATGGTGAATGTCTTCCAAAATAACATTTATAACATAATCACAAAATCATTTTCCTTTGCTAAGGATATACATTTAATAAAACATAAGTTCCCAAAATAATATTATTTTAATCCATAAAATATTTTAACTAAAAATAATAAGTAATACAAACTACGGACTTCGCGTAGTCCAGTGGTGGTCAATAGATCCCAGTCAAACTTTGGATGCAGGTTTGATTCCCACAACATTATTCACTGTGACGGGTTGCCACACGGTTTGAGGGTTGTCCTTTTTCAAAAAATATATAATTTTTAAAAATTTCCAAAATTGATATAAAATACTCATAAATAACTATAACATACTTTAACCTTAAATATTATCTCATACCTTTCATTTTTCATCCCATAAATTAATTACCCTTAATAACCTCAAAAACAATAGTTCATATGAACCCTAAAGGATATCCATTACTTTTTTTATTATTTCCACACAAGTAAAGATAATTCTTCCTTGAATAACATGTTCACATAACACACATTAGGGTTATACATACTAGAAAAAATTCTTCTAAAGTAATTCCATCATCAAAATAGAATTAATACTTTTAAACATTTCATCATCCTATAATCTACCATAACTTTTGAATCCCTTATATAGATACTCCTTAATCATTCAGTGTTATTACTAATACATTAACAATACATTGCCACATTATTGATAAATATAAAATTCCTTTAGATAAAATATCCTCATCATTTATAAATATCAATCCAATGTTTTTTCATTCTTTATGGATAAGAAAATAAATCATACATTGAATATAGATTTCATTATCTTCTTGATGTTCCCTTTCTCTTTCATAATGTTTTCATACCCTCGAAAAGTAAACATTCACATCACTTTTGAAATTTTAATTTTCAATAAAGATGGAAAAGATTATATCTTGAAATAATATGAAAAATATACCATGACCCGTAATATTGTTTTATAAATTAGTAGGTGTTGGATAACTTAAACAATTCCATGCAGGTGATTTGAATACTCAAGAAACATTCAAAATCATTTGAATAGTATTTTACCATAATTATGATGAACAAATTGTAGGGGAGGGATAATAAGGTTGTATAATATCCCTTTCCATCCATCTTGATAAATGACCCTTAATCTACTGAAAAGAATCATCACTTAAACATGAAATGAATTATTAAAATACGAATCCTCTATAGGGTAAAGAAAACTATTTTAAAATATTGCAATCCATCAACCTCCTAATATATTAATTGTTTAGGTTTTTATCCAATAAAACTAATTTACCATAACCCTCTAAATTTTTTGATATGATAAAAAACCTATTGGTTATATGGGATTCTTAACGTACACCTAGACAACATCATAACTTCTAAAGTTATCTAAACTGAATTTTGATACCAAATATAAGGCCCCATCCATAGACATTACATAATCATTAGATAAGATAACGATTTGGAATTAATTAACTTAGATGATATTTTCATGTTTTGGGATTTATATAATGAGTTCATAATTAATCCATAACAAGTTAAATATTACAAGTAGACACTTCTACTCACTATGCAATTTATTAATAAACAAAAACTATTTTAGAAAGAAACATGGTTCTTTTCATGACTTTACCTTGATCCCATACTTGAATCTATTATTAATTAAGTTTAGTGAAAAAAATTCAAAATTTGGGTTGAGAATAAAAAACTTAGTAAGAGATATATAAATTATGAAAGTTGTATGTCTTCCAAAAACATGTAAACCATGAATACTTTATCATAATGTAATATTTCTCACCTTTAAGAAGTAGTAAATATACTTCACAGAATATAAGATCATTGCTTACCCTTTTGTAACAAAAATATTACCATAAATCCTATATAAATCATAATATAACATATAAATGTAACATGGGACATCAACAAACTTAAATGGAATAACCATACGGTTGACATCTATACATATCATTAAACTGAATAGCCATATGGTCGAATTCGATAACCAATGCATTGGAGGTAATAATGTAACCACCCATCCTTGGTTTATCAGAGAACCACCCTTTATTAGTTTATAATGTTACCACATGACTTTAGTTTATGATAGAATAAGTTATACACATAAAAAACTCCCAAGAACCAAAACATAATCATAACACATAAAACAAACATAAAGGAAAAAAATAACATTTCCACATTGAAATCGCATTTCATCTTTACAAGTTGTGAACTCTTAAATTAATACAAATTATTTTAAAATAAACTGTAAAAACTTTAAAGTAAACAATGATACATAATAATGACATAAAAGTGAGAAATTACAATCCTGAAGTATATGTTAAATAAAACATCCCATGTTATTGAAATAATTATTCAATTTTTAAAACACATTTATAACATTTTAAAATAATATTTTTGAATCAATGTGTCCCATACCACATTGAAACATTTAAAGAAATTAATATTTTAAAACATTAATTTACATATTAATAAATTCATAAAATTGTTTTGAAAATTTTTACATTAATGAGAATGATTTAGATAAATAAATCACTAAAACGTTTAAAATGATTTTTTTTGTTAAAGAGTCCTTAATCATTTTGATCATTTAAATTATACATCACATGAAAGTATAAACTTTTTAAAATACATGAAATAGTATGGCTATGTAACATTAAAGAGTATGTATAAGCACATAATAAATGAATAAATGTGTATATCATCAAGAAATGTCTCAATGAAAGGGGATTGAGACAAAATCCCTTACAATGATTATATCATTAGATTAAGATTAATTCAAGGACATTATTATGTGTGAAAAATATAAATACATCCAATATAAGTGGATATTTTGTATAAATAATTCATAGGTCATTCATACATATTCATAGAAACACAATACCAATGACATGGATATTTAACTCAATGAATAGAAATTGAGTTCTGATTTCTCTTACCAAGATCGTTTTGTTAACAAAACAGATCGATTATGAGTATTATCTATAAATATAAATAAATAAATTATAAACACGATATATGATATAAAATTTATTGATTAAATAATCATACCATGACATAACCAATAAGTAGAAGATTAACCCAAATAATGGAAATTGGGTTAAGAAGTTCACTTACATTGAGACTAACTTGTCACACACAATTGTTATGTTCCTAAATAAAAAACATAGGTAATTTATAAATTTTGGAGAACCATTATCATCTTTATTATTCCTTATATATAACTTATTACCATTTTATAAAAATTACATAATTATTTAAGTTCATATCGGTTATTTTGTCGATATTCGGTACTTGAGTTGAAAATGAACATGTTTTGATGTAAATTGTCCATGTGGTAAAAATTCCATCACATCTAGAGTATTATTCATGATTTAAATTACCTATATTTATACCATATATGTATTTATAATAGTCCATAACATTTGGATATATGAAATGAAATGCAACATTCATGGAGATGGTACGTCGTACCAACGCGTGAATGCTACTTTCATTTTTTTGTCATATTAAAGGAATAAAAACTAAATTATATATATATATATTATATTTAGATTAGAAAATCTATGTTATATATTTTACATAATTTCATTAACTTCATCCATTATGTGTTACATGTATGGCATGGACGACCCATTTCACATTGTGGGGGCGGCAGTCCACACTTCCTCAAATGAAATTAACGTATTTACATGTAATAGAAAGCATAAAGGTATGTCGTAAATAAAAATTAAGTAATAATAGAGATAATATAAATATAATATATATCATATATAAATAATTTTCCATCATATTGACTTCCATGAGAGGTGGTAGGAGAAAATTGAACAATAACTATTTCTGGAGGTAGTAGTTCGGTGTACATAGACGCAAAATGTTCTATATCCATTAGATGTATTTATGTGTAAGTGTATGTAGAAACCATATCATAACATAACACTATTATATTTTGGGTATTATTTTTGTTTTAAATTAATGTAATAATGATAGGTTATGGGGTTGGCGAAGGAAAATAAATGAAATGATCTTGAGAGAAAATATTACCTCTAAAATAGGTAACTACTTTCGATTTGAGCCAAAATTCTTTTTTTTAGTTTCCTTATGCCTAATATAAAGCTTATAAAAGTAATTTTGGGATGTTGGGAGATTATTTGGGAAGCAATTGGTCGATCCATGGGGCTTGAGAGGTGTGAGTAAGTGGGTATAGGTGGTGTCATTTTATAAGAGGAAGGAGGGTCACTTTTGGAATGTCCAGAAATATTATTTTATTATAAATTGATTATGGAGTTATAATATCTTCAATGTGATATATTTAGAGGTTTAAATGATTATGGGTAGAAATAATCTCATCCAATAGGGTTTATAAAAATTTATATCACCAATTTAACCTTTTATTTTGGCTTAAATCTTGGTTTTATAAATTAACTCCTACCATATCCTCTTGAAATTTTACGCTATATGGTTAATATATTTACTATAAAATTCCCATAGAACCTCAAGTGGATCATTAATTAAATTTATAACACTATATAAGTCAGTTTGAGGAATATTATATTTTTATGATTATTATATCATTTAATAAAATAGTATTTTTTAACTCATTTACCGCAATTTTGAACCTATTTAGCAATTGATTTTTGTTAAATACATAAAAACATGATTCATTAGAAAAAAATTAATTTAAATCAAATATAACTTGTAATAATAATCCATAAAATTATATTATGGAATATAAATGTTCTAATTATATTTATTTAAATATTTATAATATCCTTTATTTGAATCATTAATTAACAAGGTAATCACCGCATCATCACTGAGTCATAAATAAATTTATTTATTTAATGTCTAAAAATTATAAATAAATAAAAATTATATAGGAAATTATTTTTAGCTTTTTAATTTTTTGTATTCAGATATATCAATTATATAACTATATATTAAAACTTATTTAGTAAAAAGATTCACGATTATGTTATATTTCTCTTTACTTTAAATTAATCATTATAACATGTCTTTATCACAACCAAGTGGCTCCATGGGTTCCTAAATCGACCCAAGGATGATTATTGTCGGCCATAAATTTTCCAATATGATTATGACACGTGTTAGTGTAGTTTATATTATTATAACATTATATATTTACACTTATTTAATTTATTTACCCTTTAACCATGATAAATAAAAATAATTACTGAAGTGACTATTCATATTATCCAAAAATAAAAGGGACCTATTTAAATAATTTTGACATTATAATTCCAAATATGGAATCCATTTTTACAAATTAAAAATATCTACTTTTCAGTAATTAATTTAAAATTAATTCTCTTTGTCAAAATGATAAAATGAGATTATAAAAAAGTAGTAACCATCAAAAGATTGAGGTGCGTTCATATCTAATTTCAATGTGATGTTACTTCTAATGACAAAAACTGGATTAAATTATAACATCATAATAAAATTAAAATCTAAAACCAATAAAAAGTACAATATAATAATATTAAAGAGTTAGATGAAAAGGAATTTTTGAATTAAAATCTAGAATTTTTCACTATTCATTAAAAATAGATTTTTATCAGAAAAATACCCAAATTAAATGAAATTAAATTTTTATTTCCAACTTCTAAATCATAGTTTTTTCAAATAGAACATATAAAAGTGAAAAAAACTCTTTTTAAAAGGGGTTTGCCATCAAAAGGCTGTCAATGTGTAGCTTTTTTTAAAACATCTTTTATCAGAATTTTTTTTTGTTTTTTTCTTATATCATATCTAGAAAAGGTATAAGATGAATTTTAAAAATTAAATTGAATATATAGCATATAAAGATCCATAACTAGTGATTTAATTTTGTAAAAAAAATTATTCACTTTCCAATATATTTTCATAAAAACACGTTATTTAAAATCAATTAGTTTTTTCCATTTCTAAAAAATTTGGTAACTAATAAATCAATATTTAAACATGTGTAAACCATGTTTTCATAATTCAGTTGATACTATTCATTCCCTAAATTAAAATGGCTAGTTTATAATGGTAACATTTAAATAGTAATTTTTATTTGTTCGTTTAAGCTCGATGTACATTATCATGTAAGCTATTGAACATAATATTTCTTTCTTAAAACTATGAATGTTACAATATTGGGTCACAAGTAAAATCTCATAAAATCTCATAAAAAATTATCACATCACACAAAAAGTGCATCTCTTAAGGTGAAATAAAATTCAAATGTAACATTATGCATCAATAACTACAATCCCATCCTGGGTACATGGATTTTATCCTAAATCATGGGTTAGATACTCTCAAGAATGAACTCTTAACCAAGGCCCAACTAATCCTATTATCCTGACTAACTTCTAAAATAGTAATAAAATAGGAAAAAAGAAACCACCTCAAATACCACCTTTTAACATCCCAACCTGGGTGCCACACAGCAGTTCCCCAAGGAGGTCGTTCACATGATCTCGAGCATGCCTCGCCATATGCCAAGGGCTTCCGACTATATGTAACAGTATAGTATCGATCTTGGGGAGACTATACCCTCATTATCATTGTTTCACAACAATATAAATAATTATTAATACCTAAATGATATAACCATAACCACAATAATATTAGTATCATGTGATAACCAAAATAGAAATACAATGTCCAAAACCAAATTAATAGATATTTCATGCCAAATCTGTGTCATGTTTCAGTTGAAAAACAAAAATAAATACCCACTAAAACTCTCTAATGGATATTGACACTATTCTAGTTCCATCATCCCTTCTCCATTCCAACATATCTATCTAACCTAAGACTTCATCGATTATCCAGTCCTGCAATCATGAAGTCCATTTCAGTACTGATCAAGCATCCTGAGTAGGGTTTCAGTACAACATAGTAGGAAACCAATAATGGATTCTAAAACAATATCCATTCAATAATAGTTTAAGAAGATGTATAAAGAATCATGTACAATTGATAAATAAATATTTATAAAATTTTGAATTTTATTTAATTAAAAAAAATATACATACGGGTTCCTGATGACACCCAAACAATCAATACATGCTTCATCTTGTGTCATCATCTAAACCACATCACATATTCAATTCATAATTCAATATAACATATAATATTTCATTATCAATTTCATTTCAATTCATATTACGATTAATTGGAATCATGTACTAATGCAAAAAAATTTGGGCCTAGGTCTCCATGTCTAGAACCTCATGGGTATTGAAAGCAGTAGTCCATGACCCACAACTCATTTTCCAAACAATCACACAAGTGGGATTTTAGAGCAACATTTCTTTTTTCACAGTCATTTATCACTATGGGATTTTGATGCAGCTAACCATGCCCCGCACTCAATTATCACTATGATCTTTTGATGCAGTAGAACATGTACCACACAGGTATTTCACATAATCACATGTATCACAATATTAGAGGTATCAAAATTTCACCTTTATCACAATATCACATGTACCAAAATATATCATGTATCACAAAAATCCATTAATTAATTCTCTAATTAATTAATCCAATTCAACAATTTCATAATCATAAAAGTCCATTTCATAGTTCACCAATTAATTAATATAATTCAACAGTCATAAAATTACATCCATTAATTAATTCAACAATTTATTAATCCAATTAAAAAATCATAACATTGAATCCATTAATTAGATCACAGATTAATTAATCCAATACAACAATCATAACATTCAATCAATTAACTAATTGCCCAATTAATTAATCCAATTAAAAAATTATAACATTCCATCCATTAATTAATTAACTAATTAATTAATCCAATACCACAATCATAACAATACTTTAATTAATTCACTAATTAATTAATTCAATACCAAAATTTCAATTTCTCCAATTACCCCAAATCATTATCACGTGGAAATTAAATTAAATCAGTTTTATCACAAATAATATTGCTCAATCATTAAAATTTCAATTTCAAAACTACATACACATAATTTAACTCAAGACAATGGGATTTTAAATTATACCACCAACCTAAAAATTTCTCACAACATTTAATAATTGAAATCCACAATTTAAGAAAATTAAACAAGAACTTGAGAATGAACGATATCATGATTTGAAACCTAAATAAAAAAATGGTTTATATATATCTAAACCTATATCTAGATCCAATACATAAATGGGAAACATAACTTTAATGTATAGGAGAATAATGATAGAGATATAGAGAGAACTAACCAATTTGAGATTCTCTTACTGAGAGAGGTAAAGATCTAAAATCTGTACATTGGGTTATCAATAAAAGAGGTTGGAAGCCATTTTATTTCAATAAGGAGACTCCAACAATGAGAGGAATCTATTATCATTTCGTTTGGTTGTTTAGGAATATAATAAGAGGGTTTAAGAAATTTTAAATCTAATTTTTGAATTAATTAAACTGCATGCACGATCACCTTTGTAGGGGTGCATGGTTATCTAAACCATGATCCAAAACTATGCACCTATTCTTGGGGGTTCTAGTTTACTACATTTAGGGAACAAAATATGAAAAACTATATTCCAACCATGAAATCAATCTATATTTATGGTTTCATGGATTACAATGGTTAGGTGCACGATATTTAAAAATTGTGTGCAAACCGTGCACTTCCCAAAATCCTCTATAAACATCCAAATTTCACCCATATGCACCCCAAGACAAAAACCCAAATGAAAAATACACCATTAAATTAAAATGAGTACCTTTAAAAACACTGATACATCCCCCAAAAAAGGAACACATCGTACATATTCAAAATGATAAATATAATACCATAGAGTCTTAGGGAGTTAATATTTAAATGAGGAAAACATAAATTTTGATAATTAGAACATTTATAAGATTATTTTAATAGGTGTATTTAAATTTTGTAATTATTAATATCCCATGAAAATTTTTGTGTATAAATGTTTCCATTAATGTTGTGTGAAAGGGGTAAAAACATTATATATATTTTGTATATCCTGATACATTCTTACATAAAAGGGAGAGATATTGTGGCTGGGACATCAATTTAATTATTAACTTCTCTAGAGTTGTTGGAAAAATAAAACTAATAAAATTTGTTCATCATAGATATTTGATAAAGACTAGTTTCTACGTAGTGGTAATTTAATTATACATGAGAATATTTTATTTATCAAGCTCATGGTGGTGGATCATTTAAAGATCTTTCTACACTGGATCAATTCATCTAAGGAAGAAGGTTTTAACTAGGGGTACAACTAGAGTCTTGATGATTTGTGATTGCGGGGGGTATAACCAATCATAGAAGAAAAATGTGCAGTTGGATGGTATAACTAACTACTAATGATAGATTGGAGTTGGGGGGGGTATAAATAACTAGTAATTGGAGGTATAACCAATAATTATTTATAACCACCTTGTAATATAGTGAAGAATCATTTTTTGGGGGGATAAAAACATTTAAATAAAGAGGTCTTTGTACTGACCCTTGTAAAACATTGTGTATGTGTTTTCATAGTTTCAAAATTATTTGAGGTAATGTAGTTTACCAAAATAAGAGTTAATTGATTCCATAAATAGACATATATGTTTAATTGAAAATATTTTTTTTTAATAAAATCAAAGGTATCACTAATTCACCCCTTTCCCTCTCAGTGATCTCACACTTATCTAATCACATCAATAGAGGTAAAAGTATCCCTCTAATGTGGTGTATACACAAAATACACCTGAATTATTCATTATATAGATGATATTCATCATAACTTCTTAGCATGATAGTTCCTTAGGAATTAAGAAGGTGGAAGAGAAGATAATCATGGTTAAGGATTCTCATAAAAATGTCATAAAAGTATACCACCTACTACCATCTCATCGCGGTGGTTTCATAAATCTTTGAATATTCTCCTCAGTTACTGTCTCATTTACTGTTGAGTTATAATTCACGATTAGATTATATGTCCAACTCATGTATCTCATTCATTAATAATGAACTTATTCACTGTCACATCATATGTAACTTTCCATTAAATGATTGATTAAGGTGGAATAATTCTATATATTATATCATTAATTATCGGATGTTATTATGTTTTATATCCTTGATAATTCAATCATAATATATTATTCTTGGAAATCTTCTTATATGTAATCACAATGTATTCTCTTTATGACACACTAAATTGTAGGTTATGATTTGAAATGATTTCATGGGAAGTTGCTTGGTTTCTTCAAAACCTACAATACAATACCCACCCTTTCATATAATATGATACAAATAAAATTAATTCACTAAATAACATTTCAATTACCGTTACGGTTTACCACCATTAATAATCTATGGAATCACCAAGTAGTATCATGGAACCATATTCCCTGTTTTATGATTATTCTTTAACCATTAATTTTGATTAGAATAACATTTGTATCATAAAAACTAGGTTTTTTAGAATATATCTCCTTTAATCTCCCACTTTCACAAAATAATAAAAGTTATATGTTCCATTTCACCTTAAATCATGTCACATATGATAACTCATGCAATCAAAAAAAAAATCAAGTGAATATATTCCAAAAAACATTTTCAAATCTATCATTAGCATCGCCATGTATCACATCATATGCAAACTCTATATGAATAAAAGACCAAAACACTTTTGGATTAACTCGAAAACACATTTAGATAATATCTCTAAGTAAAACTCAATCCCAATTCACTAATCTACTAAGTGTGGCCCCATGGTCCATCATATCATTGAAAAAAAGTGAATCATATAATACATAAATAACAAAAAAGAATGGCCTCTATTAAAGCATAAGTGATACTCAAGATAAAATGGGATTTGAAATGATCTACATAAAACACATGTATATCTAATCATATGTCTAGAAGACACATCTCTGGAAAACATTTATTCTCAAACATTCCATTTATACAATAAATAGTGTGGCCATAGGACATGACGTGTTTTAATCTTTTATTTCCAACACATATATTCTTGATTCTCTTAGTATATAAGGGAATGATCAATAAATACACAACATGTTATTCCAATTTATTGTAACACATTATATGAATTTATACTATGATAAAATCCTATCTTAATAAAACTTTAGTAAAATAGAAATTTTATGATTTCATGGTTTTAAATTTATAATTTGATAGGAGGAATATTGATTTTGAATATACATGGCAAAAATAAGCCAATTTTTTTTAAAAAATCTTCCCTCAGAAATAATTCATTTATAAATAATCCAAAATGTTGTATTTATATATTGTCACGTTTTTTTATCCCGGTTTAAATTATGAAGGTTTTAAAACTTTGTTTCCATTTATCCATGGGTTGGTGTTAAAATGGAGCCCCAGAACATTATTTTGAGTGTTGGAACACTTAAAGGTGTTCCTTTTGGATGTGGGGGAATACCTGATAATTTTCATGAGTGTCCCGATAAGTCTCAAGAGAACCGGGTCTGGAAAATTCCACTTTAATAGAGCTTCATGGGTTGTGCACGGTTGCGGTCTAACCCATGCAGCTTACCCAATTTAATATTTTATTTATTTTAATTAAATAATATTAAATGGGATATCTGAGTTTAAATAGAATGACCTATTTATAATAATAACATTATTATTATTATTATAGTGTGACAAATTATTTGGATGTTAAAAGATTTTAATAGCATGATTAATGGCGCGTAACATTTATGTGAATTGATTTTTATCAAATGATTAATGGTGTGTAACATTTATGGGAAATTATTCTGGCCTTTGGGTATCTCAATGAAACAATTTTTAAATTAGGAGTTTTAGATTTAATGAATTTTCATTTGATTAAATAAGGATTTTCAAAATTAATAAAGAAGTGTTTTTATTTAATAGAGGTGTTGGGTTTTATCAGTGGTTGAATAATGATAATAATGATGTTATTATTAATATGGTTTTATGAGTATAATAATTATTAATAGTTATGGTTGTTATTATTATTGTGAAGAATAATAATAATGGAATAGGTGGATTTAATTAATTGTTGCAAAACAGTGGTTTCATTTAATTAAATTGAGTTAAATAGAATTTAATTAAATGATGTGTTGTGGGGATTTTTGGGTTTTATCAAAGAACTGTTTTATGAATAATAATGATAGTTATTATTATGGTGGTTTCATTTATTTAATTTGATGTTGATATGAATTTAACTAAATGTGTTTTTGGGGGTTTCTTTTTGTTAAATTAACGTTTTGATAATTTAATTAAATGACATGTAAATGTGGAGTTGGATATTATCAAAGAATGGTAATATTAAATGGTAATATTAAATGATGTTAAAATGAAGAGTTGGAGGTTGTCAAATAATGGTAATATAAAATGGTAATATTAATGGAATAATAAATGTGGAGTTGGGTTTAATTTAAATAAATTAAAGTTAATAAGGAATTTAATTCATAAAGGCGTAATGGAGGTTTTTTTAATTGATTGTTAAAAAATATAATTATTCTCTGTGAAGAGATGAATTTATTTAATTAATTCATGTTTAGATAATTAATTAAATAAATGAGTTAGATTTTTTAAATAATTAAATTCCTTTTGAGAGAATTTAATTATTTTGATGTGTTAATGAGGTATTGGGTTTTACATAATAGGGGTGTAGAATAATTAATGAAGAAACATTATATTAAATGAGTATGGTAATAATAATAAATGTTATTATTATTAATATTATTAAAATAATTCATTTTAGTTATTAGGTTTTTTTGAATAGGGAAAATGAGAGGAGGGGGACAAAATGCCAGCACGTGAACCCCCTGGTTTTCTTCCTCCATGTGCGACATGCACCAGCAGTCTCATCCACGAGCTCTTCCTCTCCCATGGAATGGCTCCCTCTTCATGTAGAAACTCTATGTCCACAACCTCCCTTGGTCGGACCACCTACTACAGTGCACGTATCCCCCAGAGAAGAACCCATGTAGCAGCGCAACCCCCCTCTTTGGCACGCCACCACCTCTCCCAGTCTTCTATTTGCATGTGATGAATCTCTTCGGACTTTTAATGAATCTTTTACACCTCATCAAGGTGAGTTCTTCTGCATATATTTCGTGATTTGTATGGGCCATTTGGCTCGACTCCCTCCTTGTTTGATCAGCCGAAACAATAAGGTTCAGGTTTAATCTAATTGTTGAATTCCTCTATTTTTTGGGTTTATGAATGTTGACTCGGGACCCATAGGTCCATAATATGGAATCTGACACCAAGGGTGAGAAGGATGGTCTCAATTCACTCTGTCGTCGATGTTTAAGGTAAAGTTTACACACCGCTGTTTTGTTTTGTATCATCCAATTTAGGTTATTTTGGTTTATACAAGTCCCTCGTACTTTATTTGAGGTGTGTTGAGTCTTATTGTTGTTTTTTTTTGTGATTATATGTTTTGTTTTAGTGGATTTTTATTAATGTAGAGAGCAGTACATTTGTGTGTGTGTGTGTGTGTTTGTGTGTCTGTGTGTGTGTGTGTGTGTCTACAGAAAGGTATGTGCATGTGGTTGCAGAAAAGTTGCAGATTGGTTGTCGTTGTTTGTCAAGACTCTTAATAATGAATTAGTTCCATCCCAAGGTAGGTTCCCCATTCAATTAATCATATTTAATAAATGCATTAATAAAATGATTGATGCAATTTTTTTATATTTAAACTATATAGTGATGTATTTTTATTAAATGTCTTTCAAATGTGAATTTAGTAAGTTTGATTAAATTTCAAACTGTGATATGTGGTGTGTGGATGCATGACTTTGGATGTTATTAAATGATGTTTCCCATGTGAGATAAATGAGGACATGGGCATTTGTTGGTTTTCAGCATGTATTGCTTAATTTATTAATGAGATATGATTAAATAATTAAATTATGTCTTTTGGATATAATAAAATAATTAATTTTATATATTATTATGTTCTTTGAGGCTGGATATAAATAATTAAACGAATGATTAATTATAATATATTGATTTAGCTGAATGTGATAATTTATTTGGGGATTAATTTTGATATGTTGTTTTGACTAAATTGAGATAATTAATGATGGTTTAATTACTACATGTTAATGATGTGAAATGTTATCCAATTATTGAATTTAGTAAAGGTTATGATAAAATTAATTAATTTTTGAATTAATTAATAGTTTGTACTAATTTAATTGATGAATTTTTAATTCTCAATGTTATTTACCATGATGTTGATTTATGATTTTTAATGGTGGGTTTGATTGAGAAATGTTGGAATTTGAATGAGATAATTATTTCTATAAAATTAATTATGTGATGTGATTTTTTTAGTAGATTAATTAATTGAAGGATTAATTAATAGTAATGTGTATATAGTTAATTTTTTCATTAATATTTGGTGTATTTAACTAATTGATTGCATTAGTAAGGGAATAAGGATAATTGATTGGGCAATTAATTATCATGTTATTGGTGAAGGAGATGGGATAATTAAATGTTGAGTTAATTATCAAGTTTAATTGCTTGTGATTAAGAATAATTAATTGTTAATTAATTATTAACTATTGATATTTTGAATGGATAATTAATTAGAGAATTATTCGAAGGGGGATTTATGTTTTTAATTATTTGTTGAGTTAATTAAAGGGTTAGAATAATTAATTTATGACTTAATTAATGGATGGTTTCAGGGTGTTAGACATGACATTCTACACCAATTATAAATATATATGTATGATTGATAAATGTCTTGTGGGACAGGGACTGATGGTCCAAACACTCACAGCATGCTGGACATGGCATTCTACACCCAGGTTGCATGTAAACATTATTTTATGGGACATGAACTGATGCTCCAAATACCCATGGGTTGTTAGAAAAGGACTGATGTTGTAAATACTCCCATGGTTGATATACATGATGTTCTACACCTATTAACTGACCTCAAACCGTGGGTCCAATCAGTTTTACATTAAATCAATTAAATGTTTAATGAAAGAAGTTGTGACATAAGGAAATGGTTTTGAACCTAACATAGCTGAAGAAGGATTTGAGATACGAGTGTCTAGTGGAACATGGGAATTTATGTTTTTTTATAAGAATGTCAATTAATGTGTTAACAATTTTATTTAAGAAATTTATAGTTCCTATTCAGAACTCATATTTTCTAGCTACAAGCTGAAGTTGGTATCATTGTTAGGTGTACCTTAGTTGCCTGAATGGGTAGTAATTTATTTATTTAATTTGGTTGTTACCTTGTTATACAAGTATCCTTTTATTTAAATTTCACTCTTTGGATAAGGCTAGACACTAGTGGTTTCGGCATACTGAGATGTATATCTCACACCCTTCTCATGAAACCATTGCACTAGGGTACCCGGGTAGTCCTTTCTTGTTCGCATGAATACGGTCCTTGGACCATGCTAGCTGATGTATGAATGTTCCTGGAGTTAGGATAAAAGGACTATGTTGGAGCTCAGGATGCTCGTGGATTTTTCCTTGGTGGTTTGAGTCTTTTCAGTGTTTCTATATTGGAATATAAATCATGCGGTTTTTAATAATTTTCATTTTGTATCATTAGAATTTCATTCATGAATCTACTGTATAAAGTAGAATTTTCGACTTTTTTAAAAGTTTTATAATAATTTTCCTTCCACTGCTTTATAATTTATTAGAGTGCTTCCACTATTTATTTCCATTTTCTATTATTGAACTCTGATATGAGGGTATATTCCCCCACACTGACTATCCAAAGACAACTGCTTCTAGTCAGTAGCCTTTGGCATACGGGGAGATGCACTTGAGGTCATTTGGCGACTGATCTAGGCACTGGTTCAAGGGTGAGCCAGTTTGGGATGTTACAAATTGGTATCATGGGGTTCTTTTTCTTTGCCTTACTTTTCTTGGTTTGTAGACAGGATAAAGAATGTGTCAGCGCCTGGGTTAGTAGCCTTATTTGGGACTGATCACCCAATGTTCGGGAAATGAACATGGGGCTAGGGTTTAGATTTCTGTTCGTGTTGTTCACTATTACAGTAGATATGATTTCACCTTGAGTGACTAGTGTATTTTCCACTACGAATTGATTATGAAAATTTTGAAAAAAATTACCTTGGTATCATATGGTAAGGAAGTTTTATACATGAATCATCTTAGAAACTTAGAGATTTATATGCCATTCATACAACATGCCATGTAGTTTCATTAGTTGGATGCCTCCTAATTTGGATTGTGTTCCTTGGGTGCAATTCCATGTTTTGATCTACTTTTGTAAGCCTCTCTAAATAGCATGTTTCGGTAATTGATTTAACATGCATGAGTGATTATATTCCATACTTACTTAGTTATTATCATGTTGTTTTTGTTCCATGCTCTTGTGTTATGAAATGATGTTGTGTTACTTCTTATGATAACATGCTAGAGATGTTTTGATGTGTTAAAGGGCTAAAAAGATAAAATTTTAAATGAATATTGATTATGATAATTTGGAGCCAAATGCCAGCAATAAGGTGTATGGGAGCCTTATCGATTGGTAGATGGCCACCAATGTGTTTGAACCTTATATAACATTAGTATATTTTAAAATGGTTATAACTGTAAAACTACTGAGTTTTGATTGAAATGAATTGTTGTTAGGTTGCTTTTTGAAGAACCTGGATTGATTAAATGGGACCCTCAAAGGTATCCTTTTTTCTAATAGAAATTTAGATGTTAAATTGCCTATTTATATTTGGATGACACTATATGTTTACTGTATAAATAAGATGTTTGTTATAGTAATTATTTTTTGCCTACAGGGCATTGATTGAAAACCAAGTGACTTTATGTGAAAAAGTTATTGTGTGTTTGATGAAATTTGTTCAAATGAAAAAATTTTGAAATGAAATAATTAAAATTGATAAAATGAAAACGTGTTTTTGACCTCATTATTTTGGTTTTTCATGACCAAGAGAGAGGGTCAACATTTATGTTTCATATGGGGCTAACATGTTGTAGGTTGTACCCTTAGAATGTTCTAGGCCATTAAAGTATGTTCTCCCAACTGCTCGAGAGGACATCTTAATCAATGTTAATATTACGGATTTTATGATCAATGTTTGACATGGTGATCATGGTTCGAGGAACGTCACATGCATGCATTAATGTGTTCTGAGATAGCACACCAGTGAGTGGCTGATCTATTCTGGCGATGTCATGGAAAATCCTAAGCTGGGTAGTGTCACAATGATTTAGGTAAACGTGATCGTAGGTTACATGGATTTTTATTTAACAGGGTCATCATGTAGTAGTTTGACTGATATTTTTAGTGACCTTGGTTTTCTCTTAATGTGTTCTTCCAAATACAAAGACCATATCCCCTATCTTGACCTCATCATAGAGAAACTAAGATAACATCGGTCTTACGTCATGCTAAATTTTTAAATGTCGTTGGTCTTGATGAGTGGTTATTATCTAGGTTGTATGCTAGATGCTTGTTTTCTTTGGTCAACACATTCATTCATTTTGGGGTACTTTAAATTTTTTTAAATAGCTTTTTGATGGATTGACTTAGGTAATGTCACCAAAGGTCGGGTAGGCACTTCGGTGTACATGCGGTTGGTGATGTAAGAATTTGAAAAGTTACGTAGCCAGTTTAAGCGTGAGTGTAGGTTTTGGGACTGTAATTTCATTCCAAGAAATCATGTGCAACCAATTTTTTCTCGTTGATTGAGATTCAACCATTTTCTTTAATGAGGTCCCTATAATGGGATCACTTGTAAGATGTGTTTTGGGGATCCCTTGCTCAGGTTTTAAAGAATTAAGTGGTAGGATTCATGTATTCGTGAGTAGTGCATTTAGCATTTAGAAACATAACATCTTTTTTCAAATAGAAAATTTTGACCTTGGTATATTAGATTTTTTTCTAGTAGTTCCTGATGACTTCTCAGGGATGAGAAGTTTTTAAGGTCGATAGGTTGTAAAGTCTCATGTTTTCTAAGAGGGTTTAAATGAAGAATATTTTTACACTTTTTTCCTATTCATCGATGAGTCAGTTTTTAAATCGAACCCCATAGAATTATTTGGAGTATTGAAACACTTAAAGGTGTTGTTTTTTGACTTGGGTGAATAAATGGTAATTTTCATAGGTGTCCAAATAAGTCTTGGGAGCATCGAATTCATAGAAGTCCACTTTAATGGATATTCACGTGCTGCGCACGGTTGCAGTATAACCTATATAGCTTACAGAGTTTAATATTTTACTTATTTTATTTAAATAATATTAAATTGGATATTTGTGTTTAAATATAATTTTTTGATAATAATAATATTGTTATTATTATTATAGTGTCTTAAATTATTTGGATGTTAAAATATATTAATTGCATGATTAGTGGGGTGTAACATTTTTGTTTAAAGATTTTAATTTAATGATTAATGAGGAGTAACATTTATGTGAAATTATTGTGGCTTTTGGGTATCTCAAAGAATTTTTTTTTAAATGAGGATTATTAGATTTAATGAATTTGTGTTTAATTAAATAAGGAGATTCTAAATTAATAAAGAAGTATTTATATTTAATGGAGGTGTTGGGTTTTATCTAATGTTATATAATGATAATAATGAGATTATTATTATTATGGTTTTATGAGTACAATAATTATTAATATTTATGGTTTCTATTATTATTATAAAGTATAATAATAATGGAATAGGGGGATTTATTTAATTGTTGCGAAACAGTGGTTTGATTTAATTAAATTGATTTGAATGGAATTAAATTAAAAGATGTGTAGTGGGGATTTTGGGTTTTATCAAATCACTGTTTATGATTAATAATGATGGTTATTATTATGATGGATTCATTTATTGAATTTTATTATTAAATGAATTTAATTAAATGAGTCATTGGGGATTATTTTAATTAAATTAAATTTCTCATAATATAATTAAATGACATGTAAATAAGGAGTTGGTTATTATCAAAGAATGGTAAAATTAAATCCAAATACTAAATGATGTGTAAATGAAGAGTTGGAGGTTGTCAATGAATGGTAATATTAAATGTTAATATTAAATGAAGAATAAATATGGAGTTGAGTTTAATTTAATTAAATTCAAGGTAATAAGGAATTTAATTTATAAAGTTGTAATGGTGGATTATTTAATTAATGGGTAAAAGAATATAATTATTCGCTGTGAAGTGGGGAATTTTTTAATTAATTCATGTTGATATAATTAATTAAATAAATGAGTTACTATTTTTAAATAATTAAATTCTGTTCGATATAATTTAATTATTTGGATGTGTTAATGAAGTATTGTGTTTTACTTAATAGGGGTGAAAAATAATTAATCCAGAAATGTTATATTAAATGAGTATGGTAATAAAAAAATTGTTATTATTGTTATTGTTATTAAATTAATTAATTTTAGTTATTAGGTTTTTATTTTTTTTTATGAGGGAAAATGAGAGGAGAGGCACACTAGGCCAACACATGAACCCCCTCGTTTTCTTCCTTTATCAGCGACATCCTCTAGCAGCCAACTTCAAGAGATATTCCTCTTACATGGTGTGGGACCCCCTTCCTATAGTGACTCCATGGTCGCAACATCCTTCGTCTGGAACCCCAGTTGTAATGCACGACACCCCCTGGCAGAACCCCTATAGCAGCACAACTCCCCTTGTTGGCACGCCACCTCCTCTCCCAGACTTCATTTTGT
This sequence comes from Viscum album, assembly GCA_963277665.1. NCBI lineage: Eukaryota > Viridiplantae > Streptophyta > Magnoliopsida > Santalales > Viscaceae > Viscum > Viscum album. Next base: position 1,473,223,300 of record OY728152.1, on the reverse strand, counting down.
GTACGATGACTCCCCTCGGAATCTTCGTGAATATTGTCTGCCTCGTCAATGGGATTTTTTCTCTGTATATTTCGTGATTTTCATGGTCCATTTATCTCATCTCTCACCTTGTTTTATCGGTCAAAACCCTATGTTTTGGGTTTAATTTTATTGTTTCATTACTATGTTTTTATTGTATGTGAATGTTGACTTGGGAACCATTGGTCCATAATCTGGAATCCTCCACCAAGGGTGAGTCAGGTGGTCTTGATTCATTCTGCCATTGTTGTTTCGAGTAAGGTTTAAACATCATTGTTTTGTTTCGCATCGTCCAATTTAGGTTCTTTTGGTTTATATGAGTCCCTGGTACTTTATTTGATTTTCGTCGAGTCCTGTCTTTTTGTTTTTGTGATTATAAGTTATGTTGTAGTGACTTTTGATCAATGTAGAGGGAGAAAATGAGTGTATATATATACACATAAAGGTATGTGCATGCAGTTGAGGACCGGTTACAGATTTGTTGTCACCATATGTCAAGCCCTTGAATATTGAATTGGTTCCACCCTCAGGTATGGTACCCATTAATGTCCTCAACTTTAATAAATTCATTAATAAAATTCTTTGTACACTTTTGTAGGTATTTAAATTATGCAGTGAATAATTTATATTGAATTCCGTTCAAATGTGAATTTAGTAAGTTTGATTAAATTGATAAATGTGATATGTGGTGTGTTGATGCATGAATTTGGACGTCATTAAATTATGTTTCCCACCTGAGATAAATCAAGAAATTACTATTTGTTGGTTCTAAGCATGTTTTGTGGAATTGGTTCAAGTGATATGATTTAATAATTAAATTATGTTTTGTTTTGGAAAAGATAAGATAATTAATTTTATATAATAATTATGTGCTTTGAAAATAGATATAATTAATTAATCAAAGTATTTATTATAATTTATTGATTTAGATGAATGATATAATTTATTTGGGGATTAATTGAGGCATGTTGTTTTGACTAATATGAGATAATTAATGATGGATTAATTACTAACTATTAATGATGTGAAATGTTATCCAATTATTGAATTGATTAAGGGGTATGATTAAATTAATTAATTGTTGAATTAATTAATTGGCATGCATTAATTTAATTGATGAATTTTTAATTCTAAAAGTTATGTACCATGATGTTGATTTGCGATTTTTAATTGTATGTTTGATTAAGAAATGTTGGAATTGGAATGAGATAATTAATTCTAGAAAAATAATTATGGTATGCGATTTTTTCTATATATTAATTAATTAAAGGATTAATTAATGGTAATGTGTACTTAGTTAATAGGTTCATTAACTGATATATTTGGTGTACTTAGCTAATCGATTAGATTAGTACGGGAATTAGGATAATTGATTGGTGAATTAATTATCATGTTATCGGCTTAGGAATTGGGATAATTAAATGTTGAGTTATTTATCTAGTTGACATGCTTGTGGTTGAGAATAATTTATTATTAATTAATTATTAACTATTGAAATGTTTAATGGTTAATTAATTTTAGAATTATTTGAAGGGAGATTTATTTTTTTAATTAGTTTTTGAATTAATTAACGCGTTTGATTAATTAATTTATGATTTAATTAATGGATGGTTTTGGGGTCCTAGACATGGAATTAAACACCAATGATAAAAATATATGTTTGATTGATAAATGGGTTGTGAGACATGGAATTAATCTCTAAACACTAATGGTGTCTTAAACATGGCGCTCTACACCTAGCTTACAAGTAAACATTCTTTTATGTGACATGGACTGATTCTCAAAATTCCCATGGGTTGTAAGACAAGTACTGATGCTCCAAATACACATGAGGGTGCTTGACATGACATTATACACCCATTAAATGACATTGGACCGTGGGTCTAATCGGTCATACATGAAATGAATTAAATGGTTAATGAAAGAAGTTGTGACATAATAATTTGTGAATTGAATATGGGGAATGGTTCAGAACCCGACATGACCGTGGTAGGTTTTGAGATACAGGTGTCCGGGTGAACTACAGAATTTATGCTATTAAATAAGAATATCAATTAATGTGTTAAACATTTTATTTACGCAATCTATTGTTCCTGTTCAATACTATAATTTTTTAGATACGAGTGAAAGTAGGTATCTCCGTTAGGTATCCCTTAGGAAACTGGATGGGTTTTCAAATATTTATCCAAATCAGTCGTTACCTTGTTATACCTGCATCCAATTATTTAAAATTTCACTTTCTGGATAGGGATAGACACTGGTGGATCCAACCTATTGAGATGGATATTTCACACCCTACTCAGGCCGCAATTATACTAGGGAACCCGAATAGACCTTTCTTGTATGCAGGACTAGGGATCTTGGACCTTCCTTATTGATGTATGCATGTAGCTGGAGTAAAGATCAAAGGAATAAGTTGGAGATCAGGATTATTGTAGAGTTTTCCTTGGGGATTTTATTCTTTTCTTTGTTTCTATATTGGAATGTAATGTAGGCTATTTTTTACTACTTTACATTTTTTATCATTATCATGTTATGCGTGAATCTACAGTATAAATTTTAATTTTCCACTTTTTTTATGTTTTATAAAAATCTTCTTCTACTACATTATCATTTATTAGAGTGATTCTTCAATTTATTTCCATTTTCTGTTACTAAACATTGATATTATGGAATATTCTCTCCAATGACTATCCATAGACCGTCGCTACTAGTTGACGGCCTCTAGCATATAGGGAGACGCACTTGACGTCATGCGTTGATCGGTTTGGTCACCCATTTAGGGGTGATACGGTTAGGTATGTTACAAAGTGGTATCATAGGGTTCAATTCCCTTATCTTACTATTTTGGGGTTGGTAGACAGGAGAATAGGAATGTGTCGGCTATTGGGTTAATATTCGTGCAATGAACTGATCACCCCATGCATTGGAAATGACTATGTGTCTAGGGTTTGGATTAAGGTTCATGATGTTCATTTTTATAGTTGATATGATTTCACCTTGAGTGACTGGTGTATTTTTCACTTCTAATTGATTATAATTTTGTTTTAAAAATTTTACTTGGAATGATATGGAAAGGATGTTTCATACATGCATCATTTTAAGCTTTTAGATAATATAATGCCATGCATAAAACACGCTATATAGTTGAATTGTTATAATGCCTGCTAATTTGGATTGTGCTCCTTTGTAGAAATGCCATGTTTTCATCTGATTTGGCATGCCTCTATAGATAGCATGTTTCATTGATAGATTTAACATTCTTGAGTGATTATATGTCACACTACCTCAATTATTAGTATGTTTTTGTTGTTTTTTCATGTTTCTATGTTATATTATGTTGTTGTGTTACTGCTTATGATAATATGCAAGAGATGTTTTGATGTGTGAAAGGGATGGTAAAGTTAAAATGTTAAATTAATGTTGATTGTGATAAATGGGAACCAAATGCTATTGATAAGGTGTATGGAATCCTTATCGATTGGTAGATGGCCACCCATGTGTTTGAACCTTATATAACCATAGTATGTTTGAAAATGGTTATAAATATAAAACTGATGATTTTTTATTGAAATTAACTGTTGTTGGGTTTCTTTTTAAAGAATCCAGATTGAATAAATGGGACCCTTAGCGGATTTCTTTTTGGTAAAAAGAATTTAGATTCTAAATTTCCTGTTTTTATTTGGATATCTCTATATTTTAAATGTTTAAAGATTTTTTTGTTATTGTATGTATGTTCTGCCTATGGTGCGTTGATTGAAATCAAAGAGACCTATTGTGAAAAAGTACTTGTGTGTTTGTTGAAATTTGTTCAAATTTTAATTGTTTAAAATTAATTAATTAAAATAAAAAATGGTTTTTGAACCTCATGATTTCAGTTTTTCATGACCAAGAGAGAGGGTCGACATTTATGTTTCTGTAGGGGCTAACTCGTGGTAGGAAGTTCCCTTAGAATGTTATAGGCCATTAAAGTATGTTTGTCCAACTGCTCGGGAGGACTTCATTGTTAATATTCATGTTAGGACTTTTATGATCAATGTTTTACATGGTGATCATGGTTCTTGGAACATCACATGCATACTTTAATGTGTTCTGAAATAGCACACCAGTGATCGGCTGAATTTTCTTGCGATGCCATGGAAAATCCTAAGGTAGGTAGTGTCGCATTGATTTTGGTTAATGTGAAAGTGTGTGACGCTGAGTTTTTTTAATAGGTTAATGTGGTAGTAGTATGACTGCTCTTTTTAGTGACCTTTATTTTCTCATAGTGCACTCTTCAAAATACAAAAAACATGTCCCCAATCTTGGCCTCATATTAGAGACACTAAGATAACGCCAGTCTTGCGTCATCCTAATGTTTTAAATGTTTTTGGGCTTGGTGAGTGGTCATTATCTTGGTTGTATGTGAAATTCATGGTTTCTTTGGGATACAACTACATTCTTCTTGGGGCATTATAAATTTTTTTAAATATCCTTGCAATGTCTTGACTTAGGAAATGTCACTAGAGGTTGGGTAAGGACTTCAGTGTAAATGCGGTTGGTGATGTAATAATCATAAACGGCACGTCGCCAGTTTAAGGGTGAGAGTGGGTTTTGGGACCGTAATGCCTTTCCTAGAAATCAAGTGAAACTAGTTTTTACTGGTTGATTGAGATTAGATTTTTTCTTTAATGAGGTCCATGTAATGGGATCTACTATAAGATCTATTTCAGTGATCCTTTTCTGTAGTTTTATTGAATTAAGTGGTATGACTTATGTTTTGGTGAGTAGTGCATTTGGCGTTTAGAAACATAATGTCTTTGTTCAAAATAAAATTTTCAACCTTGGTATTTTAGATGTTGATGTAGTTGTTCCCGATGACTTCTCAGAGACAAGAAGTTTGTAATTTGGGTTGATTGTAAAGTCCCGTGTTTTTTAACTATGTTTAAATTATGAAGGTTTTCAACATTTTTTTTCCGTTTATCGATGACTTAGTTTTTGAATCAGGCCCCAGAACATTATTCTGAGTGTTGTAACACTTAAAGGTATTGTTTTTGGACTTGGGTGAATACAAGATAATTTTCATGGGTGTCCAAATATGTCTTGAGAGCACTTGTTTTGGAAAATTGGACTTTAATGGGTCTTTACGGGCTACACACAGTTACGGTCTAACCCATGCAGCCTACACATTTTCATATTTTATTTATTTTAGTTAAATAATATTAAATGGGAAAATTTTGTTTAAATATAATAATGTGTTAATAATAACAATTTTATTATTCTTATTATGGTGTCATAAATTATTTTGATGTTAAAATATTTTAATTGCGTGATTAATGTGGTGAAACATTTCTGTTAGAAGATTTAATTACATGATTAATGAGGTGTAAAATTTATATAAAATTTTTGAGGCCTTTGGGTATCATATAGAAACATTTTTATAAATGAGGTCTTTTAGATTTAATAAATATTTGTTTAATTAAAGATGCATTTTTTAAATTAATAAAGATGCATTTTTATTTAATAGAGGTTTTGGGTTTTATCTAAGGTTGAATAATTATAATAATGCGATTATTATTGTTATGGTTTTGTGAGTATAATATTTATTATTAATTATGGTAGATATTATTATTATGAAAAATAATAATAATGGAATAGGGGGATTTAATTAATTGTTGGGAAAAAATGGTTTCATTTAATTAAAATGAGTTAAACCAGATTTCATTAAATTAAGTGTAGTGGTGGTTTCTTTTATTTAATTTTATGTTGGAATGAATTTAATTAGATTAGTTGTTGGATGTTTCTTTTAATTAAATTATATTTCTAATAATTTAACTAAATTTCATGTAAATGAGGTGTTCGGTGTTATTAAAGAACAATAATATTGAATGATGTATAAATGAGGAGTTAGAGGTTTTTAAATAATGGTAATATTAAATAGAAATATAAAATGAAAATTAAATTTAGAGATGGGTTTAATTTAATTTAATTCAATGTAATATGGAATTTAATTAATAACGGCGTAATGGAGTTTTTTCAAATTAATGGATGAAAATAATTTAATTAATCTCTATGAAGTGGGGGTTTATTTAATTAATTCATGTTGAGACAATTAATTAAATAAATGAGTTAGTGTTTTTGTTTACTTAAGTTATGATTAAGAGAATGTAATTATTTTGATGTGTTAATGAAGTATTGTGTTTTACCTAATAGAGTGTAGAATAATTAATGAAGAAACATTATATTAAATGAGTATTGTAACAATAATACATGTTATTATTTTATAATTATTAAATTAATTAATTTGAGTTATTAGGTTTTTATTTTTTTTAATAGGGAAGTCGATAGGAGAGGCACAAAAGGCCAACACGTGAACCCCTTGGCTTTCTTCTTCCATGACCGACATGCACCAGTGGCCTCCTCCGTGATCTCTTCCTATCCCTTGACAAGGCTCCCTCTTCACGAAGAAACTCCATGGCTGCTACCTCCCTTAGTCGGACCCCCTCCTACAGTGCACGAAACCCCCGGGTAGAACACATGTATTAACACAACCCCCATCATTGGTGTGCCACCCCCTCTCCAAGATTTCTTTTTTGCATGTAATGATTCCTCTCAGACTCTTCATGAATCATGCTTGCCTCATCGAAGTGAGTCCATCTGCATATATTTCGTGATTCACATCGGCCATTTGACTCATATCTCTCTTTGCATGCTCGGTTGACCCCCTAAGGATGGGATTTTATCCTATTGTTGAATTCCTCTATTTTTATGGTATATGATTGTTGACTCAGGACCCATTGGTACATAATCCAGCATCTTCCCCCAAGGGCAAGGCAGATGGTCTTGATTCACTCTGTCTCTGATGTTTTAGGTAAGGTTTTCACGCTTCTGTTTGGTTTCGCATCATCCAATTTAGGTTCTTTTAGTTTATACGAGTCCCTAGTACTTTATTTGTGGTGTATTGAGTCTTGTCGTTACATTTGTTTGTGATTCTATGTTATATTTCAATGGGTTTTGATCAATGTAGGGTGTGTTCATGTGTGTATATATTTATATACATAATTTTATGGGCATGAAGTTGTAGACCAATTGCGGATTGGTTGTTGCCTTATGTCAAGATGCTGAATAATGAATTGGTTCCACCCCGAGGTAAGGTCTTCTTTCAAGTCCTTAACATTGATAAATGCATTATTAAAATTCTTTCTGCACTTTTTTTGGTATTTAAATTATGTAGTAAAGTATTTATATTGAATTACATTCAAATTTGAATTTTGTAGGTTTGATTAAATTTCTAAATGTGATATGTTTTGTATTGATGCACGACTTTGGATGTTATTAAATCATACTGCCCGTGTGAGATAAATGAGGACATGACCATTTGTTGGTTTTAATCATGTCTTTCTCGATTCAAAAATGTGATATGATTAAATAATAAACGATTTTTTGGATAAGGTACGATAATTAACTTTTTATATTAAATATGTGCTTTGAGACTGCATATAAATAATTAATCAAATGATTAATTTTAATATTTTGATTTATTTGAATGAGATAATTTATTTGGGGATTAATTATGATATGTTGTTCTGACTAAATTGAGATAATTAGTGATAGATTAATTACATATATTAATGACAATATATGTTATCCAATTATTTAATTGACTAAAGGGTCTGATTAAATTAATTAATTGTCGAATTAATTAATTGGAAAAAATTAATTTAATTAATGAATTGTTATTTCTCAAAGTTATGTACCATGAAGTTGATTTTAGTTTTTTTACTAGTGGGTCTGATTAAAAATTTTGGAATTAGAATGAGGTAATTAATTCTGGAAAATTAATTATGGGATGTGATTTGATTTTTAGGTTAATTAAAGAATTTGTGACATAATTATTTGTGAATTGAATATGGGAAATGGTTCTGAACTAGACATGTCCAACGTAGGCTTTGAGATACAAGTGTCAAGGGGAACTCGGGAATTTATACAGTTAAATAAGAATATCAATTAATGAATTAAACATTTTCTTTAAGCAATTTATAGTTCCTGTTCAGAACTCTTATTTTCTGGCTACGAGCCGAAGCAGGTATCTCTGTGAGGTGTCCCTTAGGAACCTAGACGGGTTGTAATTTATTTATTCAATTCATTAGTTACCTCATTATACCTACATTCTATTATTTACATTTCACTATATGGATATTGCTAGACACCAGTGGTTCCATCCTACTGAGATATATATCTCACACCCTACTTGGGCCGCCATTGCACTAGGGTACCCGAGTAGACCTTTCTTGTTCACAGGACTATAGACCTTGGACCTTGAATGTAGTAATATGCAAGTACCCAGAGTTAAGACCAAAGGATCGAGTTGGACCCTAGGATACTCGTGGATTTTTCCTTGGGTAATTCAAAAAAAAATATATATTGGAATGTAAAGCATGATATTTTTTTACTACATTCTATTTTGTACCATTAGCATGTCATGCATGTATCTATGGTATAATCTGGATTTTTCCACTTTTGTTCAAATTTTATAAAAATCTTCCTTCCACTACATTATAATTTATTAGAGTGCTTCCTCAATTTATTGAAAATTTCTATTATTGAACTTAGATATGAGGGTATAGTCTCCTTCTGACTATCTATGGACACTCACTACTAGTTGTTAGGGCCTTACATATGAGGAGATACACTTGAGGTCATGTGGCGACAAGTCTGGCTACCAGTTTAGGGGTGAGATGGTTCAGGAAATTACAATTTAACAATTAATAATTTTATTTGTAGTGATTTATTATATTATGTACAATAAAAAATATATTTACTACCAATTTTATATAAATATATATAAGAACATCTGATTAAGAGGGGCTATTTTTCAAAAAACTATTTTTTAGAAAAATACTTTTGTTTAAAAAGGCATAGTGTCTATCCATTTTAATTAATTAAAATTATATATAATGAGAAATAGTTTAAACTAAATTTTTATATATATATTATATATATATATATATTAACTTAAATCTATCCAATTATGATTACTAGTCTTATAGCTTATAGAATATCATCTAATACTTGAAAAATTCATTCCTTGAAAAAGGTTTTTTGGACATGATTTGCATGTTGGATTTTAAAATGAATTATTCCACTTATTTGAAATAAATATAATAATATTTATTCCATATTTTTAATAAAAATAATAAATTTTATTTAATAATGTCAAACTAAAATTTTCATAAGGATTGGTAAAATAGTGAAATTTAATTACACGATTAATGTTAAAACAATGACTTACACATTTCATGCGCTTTTGTTATAAGTAATTGTCAACAAAAAATAAGATATTTATTTGATAAATTTGATCTAATATTTATAATTATTTGGAAAAAACTATATAATAGGGCCCATTTGGTTTTATTCATAAAGGTTAACTACCTAATTTATGTAAAATCGTTTCCATGGATAAAATTTATTTCGAAAAAGAAAACAAAAATGATATAGGGAAAATATGATTATAACATATTTCTTTTATGTTTTGGAGGTGTGTATCAAAATTTAATTCCCTAAGTCCATTATTTATTAATTTTTGAGTAACATGGTGTGAGAGTTACTCCCCATTAATGAATACCTTTGGATATAAAAAATGTCACTCATCCTCAATCATCAAAGGGAACTCCCCCACCCCCTCACATATTTGAACATATCAAGACTACTGTCCCAACCAAACCCAAAACAAATCCCTCCCCAACACCCATATAAAAATTATAGATATTATTTACTTCCTAAAATATAATCCCTAGGGTCCTTAAAAAGAGATCCAAATGAGGTTTCTCTAAGGGAAGGTAATAATCATAATAAAGATCATTATTTTTTTCATTATTTTTTGACATTAAATTATATCATAAATATAAAAATATAATAATACTATTATATAAAATATAGTACTATTTAATTAATTTTATTTCATAATATTTTTCCATGTCCTTCTCAATCAAATGTGAAAAAAATCCATCACTCGGGTGTACGGCGTACTTCCACCTCACAAACCGATGTAAGTTGTTTTATATAATTGAATCACATGGATAGTAATAGTGATGTAAATGATAATTATATATATGAAAATTAATAAATGATATTTATTTTTAAAATTAATATATCATACAATTCATTACCCTTTCAACCATTAAGGTAACTAAATCTTCTCTCACGTGTATGTGCGGCCGACCATCTTCACAAAGAGATGCAATTCATTTTCCAAGTACAACATTCAAGAATGGATCCAAAAGTATATACGATGAGTAAATATGATATTTTTAACACTAATATAATTATTTATATGTTGGATTAATATCATATTTATAGGATGTGTAACTTTTGGGCAAAAACATGCATGGTGAAACATGAAAATTTACACCTGAAACAATAGTCATAATAAAATACTGTTAATGAATTGGTTACAATATGTTATAAGAGGATCATATATTATATTGAATATATTAATATGGTTCTATTATAAACTAATAACAATCCCAAACCATTATAAAATAGGTTTATACATGTCCAACTAAAGGGAAGCACGATGTGAGGGATTTGGTCTCAATTTTTATTCCATTGAGACATATTTGGTAATATGAACCTATTAACTTTTATGTGGGGAATATACTTCCCTATTTATTTATTTAAAATGAATAAATTTTTATTAATTTTTTTATGTTTCAACCCATGTTAATTCATTCAAATGGTTAAAATGTGAATTTTACCAAAGAGATAAGAATCTATTTTACAATCTCACAAACATTTAGAATTGATTTCGTCTTGTTGAAGGAATTTAATCCATTATCCTTAATAAGATGTAATAATTTCTTTATCCAATATATATTTATGGATTTTCAATGATTTCTTTCAAATTTTACTCTCTTTGGTACTTAAATCATGAAAATAATTTTTTAAAAGAAAACCCAATTTTATTTCTCTATAAATATGATATATTTTTCTGCCATATCCATGTCCTACAAAATAACTTTTAGTTACTCAAATGGTTTAGGAAAGATATTTTATGTAATACATGACTTTTAAATATGGTTTTACATTAATCTTTTCTCTATTTTTTGAAAGGTACGTTTTCAACAAAAATATAAAATAATATTTTAACGTATATGGTGATAACAGACTTCCCCACATTCATAACCATCTTACAAAATGTAAATTTATCTATAAATTTTCAATGGATTTACCAAGAAATATATTTTTACTAAATATTATTTTTATAGTTCACTTATATTACCTTTATCTTTAAAATAAGATTATTTTACTATAAAACCCCATTTTCCTAATCAACTAATGTTCACCTCTCATCTCTTGATTAATTTTGCGATTTTTTTGAGATAATCACTTTTTTGTGATCATTTTTCATGGGATGTAAAATTTATCTTAAATTTTAATGTTCTTTGTATCATTTATATGATTATTTCCAAAAAATTATACCATTTTCACATATGGGGTTTACTTTCAAGGTAATTTTATTAATTGGGGAAATATTTATAATTTCAAATATTCTACTCAATATGGATATTTTTTATAAGGCATAATGTTTGCGAATTAAATTGCTAATTAGATATATGAGGGATTTTTTGGATATATTAGAGACCCATGATTCTCATACATAGATATTTTATCTTTGTAGATGAATATTAATTCCATTACACAGACACACACTTGCGGATCATAATGGTTTAGTTCCTTTGGAGACAAGGTACAAAATATTCATATTTATTAAAATATCATAAATGTTTCCTAAAAAGATCTTACAATTTAGTTCTCCTCATAAATATACCCTAATTAAAACCATTCTTCATAACCTAGGGAAAGGAAACATAAGGAATGGTGATCTTGAAGGACCCTAGAACACCCTGATAGGGGAGGGTTGAATTAGGGTGTCAACTTTTTCTTTCAAGGCTCTGGATCATGTTCCCATGTTGATTGGAACTGGTTAAATCTATCTAACAAACATATGAAAATTTATTACACAACACTTTCACTTGGTTCACCACAAAGTGCTACATCGAAGGAGCATATGTCGACAGTGTGTTAGTCATCCCTAAATTCATTATTATTCATAAGTTTTGGAGTAAAAGAGTTCAGTCATATTCACTGTGTTCTTATAACATTGCCTTTAGAAACGTTCATGGATAGATCACTCCATCCCTTGGATCAATTTCCTAAACTCTCGTATCTTACTACTCTAAGATAAGTCAAACATAGTCTATCAACATTAAGGTCACTTCTATAAATTGTCATTGAATTATTTTTCTCAATCCAGCATGAGACACTGCTTGCATCAAAGACCTCCGTAGATGCTCCCTAAAATCTCTGACCACTCAACATTGATACTCAATACCTCTCACTGTAAAGCCCCTTTGCAATGCTCAAAGCATCACAGAGCACACCACTTCACCAAGATCAAACCATCATAGAGAACAATCCTTCACAAAACTCACTGTATCGCAAAGAACAACCCTTCACAAAGCTCACTACATCACAGAGTAACCTACTTTTTGATTCTCAATTCTTAATAGAGAAATCTACTTCACAAAGCTCACTGCCTCGAAGAGCAATATACTTCACGAAGATCAATGCCTCATAGATAAACCTACTTTGAAAATATCACTAAGACAATTTGGAACACCACATTTTCATGAATCTCACATGACATAGAAGCCTTAACATCATTCAAGACATCAAAACTCACTTCACAGAGCTCAATCTCACGTAGAAAAAGCATCTTCACAGAGCACCTCTTACATTGTGAAGTCAAATCGATCCCGGATTTTCACTCTCAACATCAAGAGTAATGAAGATAGGTAACCTCTTATTTATAGGAATGGTTGAATGTGGAGCTCTACTTCCTCAGGTGAGAAACCAATATAGGACTAAAATTACTTCACGGTTCATCTCTCTCTTTGCAATGCTCCACAGAAAATACCCCTTTTCAATGCTCTTCATAATCCATAGAGATCTCTGTCAAAATCCTTCGCACTGCCACAAATAACCCCCACAAATCACCACTCGAAAATCTCATTCCTTCGCTGTTCATTATTATCATTATAACTGTGATGAAACACCATCTTAAATTGAAAAGCATCAATTATTTGAAAAACCAAAAGCTAGAATTCATGAAATCTATGCCTTTTCCATTTTTATGAATAGTTGATTCCAGAAGTATACCTCCCACAGAGTATAGATACTCTTAATCGTATAGCACATAGTCACAATCCTCATGTCTTCACAAAACACACTCATGGAAGTCCATCTCTATGAAACTCATTCCATTTCCATATTTTCATCATACCTTTCAGAAAACCATCATTTCACAATTCCTTTAATTATGTAAATTTTGGAAACCTAAAATTTGGAAAACATTGGGGAAAGGCATCACCTTCAATACTGCTTATTTCTTGAACTATATGATCCCTTTCCTTACAATCTCCTTGATCATCCATGAGAGGATAGACAACAAAAAAAAACAATGCTCCTTTTTCAGTAGAGAACATCATTGATTCCAACCATTTACCCCTTGGGGTTTGTTGGAAATCTCCAAATAAATTCAATAGTACACTAGCCGCTATCAACATGTGTTACATAAAAATCAACTCATCCAACAAACTATGTCTACATGAGCAATGATCGATATAGAAAAAAAATATGTAAGATAGTAATTGTGTTCTCATGTGTTCAAATGAATGCTCGAACTATCATAACACCAGATTTCTTCCTTCACATTCACAATTTTGAGACCACCGGATTTCTCCCTTCAAATTCTCTATTTGATCATTCAACTAGAAAAAGATTTCTTCTTCCAATTTTCTATATTGAATTTATCCATTTCACCCCCATTGGAAATAGGCCCAATGACCAGTAACTGATAAATGTAGATATTAGAACATACTCACCCTATATTGTATCTTTCCCATAAACATGAATCACTTGAAATAATAGATTAGCAGAATTAATACTATTGGGGAGAGGGGAGAATTTTCAACCACTACACAAACTAGGAGATGGCTGAACACTGAGGTTAAACTAATGTTTCTAAAACATAGCCATTGACAGTGGATTTGTCACAATGTCATCCACTTGATGATTTGTTCCCACATGGTTCATATTGATCATGCCTTGTTCAAAATTTTCTTTGATTAAGTGATATCTAATTTCAATATATTTTATATGGGAGTACTGAACAATATTATTTGTATGATAAATTGAACCCTTGTTATCATAGTAAATTTCCATTGGCAGTTTTACCTCGTCACCAATATCAGTTAGTTACTACTTCATCTACGGTAACTGAGTGAATGCCTTGGTAACAGTGTTATATTCAGCTTCTGTAGTACTATGATAAGTATTTTCCTATTTCTTACTCAAACAGCCCAGACATTTCTTCCCAATATAGAATGATATACCATGGGTGGAATTCTTGTCCACTACATCTCTTTCCCGATAAACATCAGAATATGTTGACAGTTCACTATCTCTTCCTACAATAAAGTATAACCCATAATTATGAGTACCTTGAATATACCTCTTGATTCTTCCCACTACTGTCATATGTTCTTCCTTTGGATTACTCAGAATGTGGGCCACTAAGCATGTTGCAAATACTATATATGGTCATGTTCTTATCAAGTACATTATGTTTCCAATTATTCCCCTATATATTGTGGGATCCACATATGTTCCATCTTCATTCATTTTTAGTTTTATTCCAACCACAATCGGATCCTCCATTCGTTTTAAATCATGTATGTTAAATTTAATTAGTAGATATTTTTCATATTTTTATGAGAGATGAAGGTTTAATTATTATTCTAAATCACATGAAACCCTAAAAAGTATGTTAGTTCACCTATCATTGACATTTCAAATTCTGATTTCATGTGATTGTAAAATTCATCCCCTGATCCCTGCCTTCTCCCACCAAAAATAATATCATCAATATATACCAATTATATGAACTGATCCTTATGAGAATTCTTCATATAGGGATTTTTTATTCACTCCTCCTCATTTGAAATCAATATTTTTCTGATACGAATCCAGTCAAGAGTACCACTCCCATGGCGCCTACTTCAGTCCATAGAGATATTTCTTTAATTGTTATACCTTTATTTCATCATTTCCTAGTAGGAAACTGACTGGCTTTTCAATGCAGACTTCTTCTTCCAAGACACCATTTAAGAATGCAGTGTTGATTTACATTTGATACGCTTTATAAACTCATTAGATTTACATGGAAATAAATAGCCAGATTTTCTCCAGTCTCACTACTGGAGAAAATATCTCTTCAACATCGATGCCTTCTATATGTGAATATCATTTTCAAACCAATAATGCCTTATTTATGACCACATTTCCATGCTCATCAAATTTTTTCTTGAAAAATTCACTTTGTACCAATCACATTTTGACCTTCAGGTCTTTTGTCAAGATCCCATGCTGGATTTTTGTCAATATGATCTAACTCTTCATTCATGGCTTTTACCCATGACTCGCCATTTGAAGTCTATTAAAATGAGTATGGTTCAACAACTAATAATAATATTTATTGTTCATTATTACTCATTCTCCTTGTCTATGTGGGTGCATTATATTCCACAATAATGTTATATTGATCAATCTCTGCTCTTCGATTTCTCCTCTGAGGTTCAATCGAATTCCCTTCAGCCATGGTTTCTTCTTTTGATTCTTCTTCTGAGTCAATGTCATGATGTGACTTTTTCTGTTTTATAAACCTTCCTCCACTTACATATTTTCATTTGTTCCATTTTTAAATTCCCACTTTTTGTCTATCATATCATTATAAGAGTTCCATGAAGCATTCATGGTTTCCTCTTCAACGATCATAACATCACTACTTTTCAAAATATTTCCCATGCACTTTTGGAAGCACTTATAGGATTTTATTTTAATTTAGTATCCAAGAAATTTTCCTTAGTATACATTTTCGGCATACTTTCCTTGATTTAATTCTTTGTTTTTGATGGATCATTTACTTTAGAAAACACAAAATTATTTCAAGGAGGGATTCCATCCATGACATATTTCATATGGTGTCTTTGTTTCACCCATATAGATCCCTATTAGATTTTTAATATACAAGGTATCCTGAACAACCTTTTTCTAGTAATATCGAGGAATACAACTCTCAATTAGAATAGTTCAAGCCAGGTTGTTGACCTATCGGTTCCTTCTCCCAACAAATCCATTCTTCTATGGGGTTCTCATAACAGCCACTTCATGTTGAATCCCATGCTTCTCTAGAGAATTTTATAACTCAATTGACACGTATTTATCTCTATCGTCATATTGTAAAACGTTAATCATTCATCCAGTTTCATTCTCATCAGTTCTACATATTTCGTCAAGAAATCAAGAACCTATTATTTATTAAGTATGACCATCTCACATGCAATTTTTCTATAGTCATCAATGAAAGGAATGAAGTACCTTTCTCCATTTTTTCAATAAACATTTATTAGACTTTATACATCTATATGGATGATATCAAGAAGATTCAATGCCTTTTTTTCTTTGGCCAATATGAGTTTCCAACCATCTTACCCTGTATAAAATAATCACAATTCTTTTCCCACTCATTCTTCAGGGTGGGGATATCCATGAAAATTTCAAGCCAATAAATATTCTCCATGTTTTTTTATTAATATGCCCCAATATATGATGCCACAAGTTATTATCTTCCTCAACTATCAGATAGAATAAATTCACATTGATATTGACTTGATCTAAGTTTACATCTGTTCTACATCATTTAATGAGAGGATTTACTATCTTTCTTTTTATATTGAATCCATTTGATTGAATATAACTATGTGTCCTAGGTCACATAGTTGACTTACACTATGGAGATTGTGTCGAATACCATCCACATAAATAACTTTAGTCATATTCATCTCTCCATTATCTAGTTCAGTACTTACACTACCTTTGATCATTAATGATCCGTAATTACCAACCCTTATTTTTTCATAAAACTTTTTATTAACATTCAATAGTTTGTCACCATTACCTATCATTTGGGATGAACATACGCTATCGAGAATCAATGTTTTGTTTCTCATTGTACCTTTTTGGCCCACTTCTTCACGGTTGGAATTCTCAATTTTCTGCTTTTCTTTCCTTGAGATGTTTTATTGACTATAGGATGCTAATGACCAATCAATTATTTCTTCCATGTGCATGGGTTCTTCATTTTAAAACTCTTCCTTGATAGGAGAAAACGTTTTTATAGGAGAAAAACTATATTGATAATGAACATTGACTTATCTTTGACATAGTTATGAGGTGTCCATGTCACTCTTATTCACGCAAAAAACACATTTGTGTCCAATGTTAGAACAATAAAAACAATATCCATAGAAATTATCACTTTTATAAGCAGTAGGTTATGAATCTATTCATATTTTTTGAACTCCTAGTTTTCCCCCATTCAGATATCTCCTAGCCTCTTTTCAATATGACATGGTCTGGCCAATATATCCACATAACTAACACTTCATTAGAGGAAATGTCTTCTCACTTCGATTAATCCGCATGACTTCTTCCTTGGGAAAATAGTTTGACTTCGTTTCATTCCTGGAATCTCAAGGATTGTATTTTTTTCTCCTATTAGTTTTTTATGAATCCCTTTTTTAGCACTTTTGATAACTTTTCAGCACTATAAACCTTCATCATTCCTTTATTTTGGTCCACTTTTTTTGTAACATTTTATGTTTTAATATCACAACTGATTTCACTATTTACCAGGTATATAGGTCTTTGATCACTCAAAATATTTTCAACTCCCTAAGAACCACGTTTTTCTATCTCAAATATCTCAGCATCTAAGAACCTTCTAAATTGTATTTTCTTCTTGGCTTCTTTTGAATTCAGTTCATTTTTTAATTCACACTTAAGAGTAATGACTTCTACTTCGAGTCCTCAATTGTTTTGGATATCCCCTCTAGTCTCGAGGTATGGTCATTGATCGCCTTTGACTAGTCACCAATTCCAAGATTTACTTTTACTAAATTATCTACTTATTCATGGATTGATGATTTTACATTCATTATTTCTTCTAGTCGTTCAATTTATCATTCAAGCTAGTCAACAAATTTTGATGATTCTTCCACCATTTCATTCAACTTATTGCATCTCTTACATTTATTCTCATGATTCCAAAAATCATCCTTGAGTTTCAAACTAGGATCCACATTATAAGTCATATGATTATCTCTAAGATTATCTGTTGATGGTTCTAACTTTTCATTATTATCCATCATGGAAGCATAGTTTCCAGATTTAAATTCTGGTTCTTCTTCATCCCAAAATTCATTATCGTCATCTTCCTATTCACATAAAAAACGCTTCTTCTTCACTTTCCTATAATATTTTAAGTCTACCATTTTAAAAAACTCTTTCTAGGCTTCTCAATAATTTCATATTCACTCTCTTCATCATCGAGCTTTCTTGACCACTGAGAGGTAATCTGTCTTACTCTATGATAATGAAAATAGGCCAGAGGTAACTTACATTATAAATTTCCCTTTCCTTTCTTGAGATTCATGCAAATGAGATAAATAACATATTTTTATTCATTATTCAATCACCACACTCTCCCAAAATATTGAGTTGGTCATTGGATTTGAATTCCATTTCCTTACTAACATGATTCGTAGCATCTTCTGGTTTGTCTCTCATCTCGTATGCCACCAGGATACTCAAAAGAACATCCAAAGAATGTGTGGAAACATCCATTTCCTCATGGGATGATTCCTTTTCATTATAAAGTGGTGGAAGTATTTTTAATATTTTATTCACAATATCAATTCCTTTTATTTCTTCTCTAAGCCCTCTAATAGATCTTGCGACTTTAGTAATTTGATTGAAGAAAGAATCTACATTTCTTTAGGGAGAATCTTCAGATCGTCAAACCTATTGTGAAAGACATAGAGTGTTTCCTCCTGCACTTTTCAATCTCATTCATAATAGTTTTAATGTTTTTCCATATATACTTCTCTGAGGTGAATCTCATCAACTTTAGATATATCTTATAAGAAAGAATTGTGGTGAGAGCATTCTGTGCTTTAGCATCTTCGACAATAATTTGCCTTTCTGTATCAGTCATAGCCAGCCCAGTTGGATCAGTAACATCTATTCCTTACATAGTATAAAAGAGGACATAAATTCAAATATATCTTAGATTAGATCTCATTATCTTATTAAAAATATGAAAATTACATCCACTGAATAGGGGGGCCCCCCGGGCATTGGTTGAATTCCTCATGAAGAAAAAGGAAAGATCAAACACCAGCAACACGGCATTGATACCACATGAAGGACCTTAAAACACCATGAGAGGGAGGGGTTAATCCTGGTGGAAAATGTTTCATTCTAGGTTATGGATCTTGTTCCCACATTGATAGTATTAGTTAAATATATTTGACAAACATTTTCAAAGAGATGACAAAACACTTTTACTTGGTTCACCACAAAGGGCTACATCCAAGAAGCATATGCCAATAGTGTTTTGGTTATTCCTAAATCCACTATTCTTCACAAGTTATGGAGTATAAGAGTTTGGTCATAGTCACTTTGTACAAGGAACACTACCTTTACAAAAGTCTTGGGATAACTCACTACATCCATAGGATAACTTCTGTTAACTCACCCTAGCTTACTGATCTCAGATAATTCAAACTTGGTTTTTCAACATGAAAATCACTTCAATAGAATGGCATTGAAGTCTTTGTATCTATCCAAAATGAGACACTTCTTTCATCAAGAAGAATAGTAGATGCTCACTCAAAACCCTAACCACTCAATAGTGATACTTAGTGCAACCCTTCGCAAAGCCCCTTTACAAAACTCATCCCTATGTAGAGTACACTGCTTTGAAAAGCTCACACATTTGAAAAGAACAACCCTTAGTCGAACTCATTTCCTTATAGAGAACAAACCTTATCAAAGCCCACTCCCTTGTAGAGAAACCTATTTCACTATGCTCACTGCCTCGTAGAGAAACCTACTTTGCAAATCTCATTGCCTCAAAGAGAAACCTACTTCGCGAATCTCACTACCTTGAAGGGAAAAATACATCACGAATATCACTGATCCAACACAAAAACACCCTTATTTTTTAATCTCACATGAATTAGAATCATTGGTATATTTAAAGACATTAAAAGTCTCTTCATGAAGCTCAAGTAGACATAGAACAACCAGATTCATGGACAACCCCTTTCTTCATGACGTCAAAGAGATCCTAGAATTTCTTTCTCAAAATCGTGTGTAATGAAGAGGGGTGGCCTCTTAATTATAGACATGGTCGAACATGTATCTCTCCTTCATCTTTTATGAAATCATAATCATCCAAAAACATCTTAATGGGGAATATCTCTATTCACAAAGCCCCATAGAAAATCCCCCAACACAATTCTAATCGTAATCCGTAGAGATCTCCATCAAAAACCTTTTCCCCACCAAAAAGCACCACTTAAAAAAATCCTTTACTTCACTGTTCACATTTCTCATTGTAGATATGGAGAAACACCATCTCAAATTGTGAAGCTTCAGTTCATCAAAAAACCTCAAGTAAGACATAGCAAAATCTATGCCTTTAACATTTTTATGAAATTGTTATTTCATAAGTATACCTCTTGTGGAGCTCAGAGTCTCGTAATCATAGAGCACACCATCAAACTCTCTATGTCTTCATGAAATACACTTCATGAATCCCATATCTACAAAACTATTTCCTTTTCAACATTCTCAGTAGAACATTAAGGAAAACCACTTTTATCAATACTTGAGTTCCCTTTATTTTGGACACCAAAAAATTGGAAAACACTGGGTAATGACATCCCGTTCAATCCTACATATGTCTTGAACTATATGATCCCTTTACATCCAATATCCCAGATCATACATGAGAGTATTGACCACTAACACAAACCATGCTCATTTTTTTGTAATGAATAACCTTGTTTCCAAATATCACCCTCTTTGGGTTTATTGGCAATCTACAGATAAATTCAATAGAGAATCAGCCACTTTCAAAACCTATTACAGAAGAATCAACTCAGTCAACACTCTAAGCCTACATGAGAAATTAATGATGTAGAAAACAAGAGGCAATACATGAATCATGTTCTTGTTTGTTCGAATAAATTCTTGGATTGTCATAACACCAAATTTCTTCCTTCAAATTATCTATTTTGAGACCACCAAATTTCTCCCTTCACATTCTCCATATTGAGCCCATAACTAGAAAACCATTTCATCCTCCACATTTCAATATTGAATTTATCTATTTATCCTCCATTATGAAATAAACTCAAGCACCATTATTTGATTAATGTATATTTTATAACATACTCCCCCTAGGTTATATCTTTCCCATAAACGTGAATCACTTCCACAAAAAGATTAGCACAAATAAAACTGTTGGGGAGTGGGGAGAATTATCAAACTCTATATTCTCTGGGAGGTTGGTGAGCCATGAGGTTCAACTGATGTTTCTCAAACACAGCCACTGACAGTGATTTTGTCATAATGTCAGCCACTTATTATCGGTTCCCTCATGGTTCATATTGACCACACCTGTTTTAACTTTTTCTCTGATGATGTGATATCTGATTTCAATATGTCTTGTATTAGATTGTTGAACAAGATTCTTCATAAAATCAATTGTGCCCTTATTATCATAGTAAATCAACATTTACAGCTTCACCTAATCACCGATATCAGTTAGTTGCTGCTTCATCCACAGTAACTGAGTACATGCCTTGGTAGTAGAGATATATTCATCTTCTATAATACTAAGAGAAGTACCTTCCTATTTCTTTCTCAACCATACCTCACATTTAATTTCAATATAGAATGCACCACAACTAGTGGGATTTCTGTACACTACATCTCTAACCCAATCAGCATCTGAATATAGTGATAGTTCACTATCTCATCCCACGTTGAATTATAACCCATAATTTTGAGTATCTTGAATGCACCTCATGATTCATCTCACTAATGTAATATGTTATCCCTTATGATTACTCTGAAATCTGGCCTCTAAGCAAGTTGCAATTTCTATATGTAGTCGTGTCACTGTTAGGTAAAATAAGCTTCTAATGATTCTCTTATACATTATGGGATCCACAAATGTTCTATCCTCATTCATTCTGAGTTTTAGTCCAACCACAATTAGAGTCTCTATTGGTTTGGAATATTTCATAGTAAATTACTTTAGTAGATTTTTTGCATATTATTTTAGAGAGAGGAAAGTGTAATCCCTATTCTAAATCACCTATATCCCTAAAAAGTATGTGAGTTCACCTAACATTGACATTTCAAATTCTGATTCCATGAGATTGGAAAACTCATCCACTAATCCCTTCCTTATACAACCAAAAATAGTATTATCAACATATACCAACACCATGAAATGTTCCTTCTATGAATTCTTCACATAGATTTTGTGATATCCTTCTCCTATGTTGAAATCAATCTTTTTTAGATATGAATCCAGTCTAGAGTACCATGCCAGTGGTTCCTGCTTCAGTCCATAAAACGATTTCTTTAATATGAAAATATTGATTTCATCATTTACTAGATGGAAACCCATAAGTTTTTTAAGGTATACTTCTTCTTCAAACACTCCATTTAATAATGTAGTCTTGATGTCCATTTGATACACTTTATAACTTGTTTGGATTTCCATGGAACAAAATAGCCTGATTGACTCTAGTCTCACTCTAGAGAAAATGTCTCTTCAACATCAACACCTTTGATTTGTGAATATCATTTTCAAAACAAGAACTCCTTATTTCTGATCCCATTTCCATGGTCATAAATTTTTTTCTTGA
This sequence comes from Viscum album, assembly GCA_963277665.1. NCBI lineage: Eukaryota > Viridiplantae > Streptophyta > Magnoliopsida > Santalales > Viscaceae > Viscum > Viscum album. The sequence goes on along the minus strand of OY728152.1, from coordinate 1,473,200,390 downwards.
AAATACACTTTGTACTAATCACATTGTGACATTCAAGTCTTTTAACAAGATCCCATGTCTTATTTTTGTCAATCTGATCTAACTCTTCATTCATGGCTTTCACCCATGACTCATCCTTTACAGTCTCTTCAAATGAGGATGGTTCAATAACTAAGAGGAATATATATTGTGTGTTAATCATCATTATCCTTGTCTATTTAGGTGCATTATTGTCCCATATAATGTTTTATTGATCAATCTCTGCTCTTCAATTTCTTCTGGGAGGTTCAATTGATTTCTCTTCAGCCATGTTGCCTTCTTCTGATTCTTCTTATGAGTCAACATAATGATGTGACCCCTTTAGGTATTTTAAACCTTCATCCACTTCTTTATTTTCATATTTCCTTGTTCACATTCCCTCTCATCTTCTATCATATCAGTATAAGAGTTCCATAAAGAATTCATGGTTTTCTCTTCAATGATCTTAACATCACTACTTTCCACAATCCTTCCCAAGAACTTATTGAAATACCTTTAGGCTTTTCTATTCATTGAGTATCTATGAAATATTCCTTCATATACACTATATTCATACTTACCTTGATTACCATATTTGTTTTGAATGAAACATTTAATTCCTGAAAACGCGAATATATTTCAAGGATCGATTCCTTCCATACCATAATTCATAGGGTGTATTTGCCTCACCCATATGGAGCTCTATTCGATTTTGAATATACATTTAATCTTGAACATCCTCTTTCCAATAATGTAGATGAATAAAAATCTCAAGTAGCATAGTTCTAGCCATGTTTTTGACCTATCAGTTCCTTAGCTCAACCACTCCATTCTTCTGCGGGGTTCTCATTGTAGCCAATTCATGTTGAATCCCATGCTTAAACATATAATTTCCAAACTCAATGTACATGTATTCCCCACCATTGTCAGATCACGTCACTTTAATCATTCATCTAATTTCATTCTAGGAAATTCATTGATTAGTCTTCATACAATCAATAACTAGTCATTTCATGTGTATGACCATCACACGGGTCATTATTATATTTTCATCAATGAAAAAGAAAAAGTACCATTCTATATTTATTCCAGCAACATTCATTGGACCAAAAACATCTATATAGATGAGATGAATAAAATTCAGTTCCAGTTTCTTCTTTAGCCGATATGAACTGCAAACCAGCTTCCTCCGTATGAAAGAATCACATGTCTTTTCCCACTCATGTTTTGGGTAGGAGATATCCCTGAAAATTTTTTTCCTAGAAATATTATCCTTGTTTTATTATTAATATTTTACAATCTTCTATGCCACTAGTTATTCCCTTCTTAAACTTTCAGATTGAATATGTTCTCTTTGTAGTAGACTTGATATATATTGTCATATATTCGACATCCTTTCGTAAGAGGATTTAATATGTTTCTCTTTATAGTTCAGCCTTTTTGATTGAATGTAATTATGAATACCGAGTCACAAACATTACATGCACTAAGTATATTGTTCCCCAAACCATCCACCTAAAGAACTCTAGTCCACTTCTACTCTCCATTACCTTGTTCAGTACTTCCACTACCTTCGATCATTAATGAACCATCATTACTAAACCTTATGGTTCCATGGACCTTTTTCTTAACATTATTTTGTAATCTAGAAATACCTGTCATGTGGGATAAACATCCTCTAACAAGAATCCAGGTGTTATTTAACTTTTTAGCTTTGATGGATACTTCAACAATGATTGTTTTCTCAATTTTCCTCTTTTCTTTCCATGAGATATTGGATTGGGTGTAGGACACTGATGTCCTTTCATTTATCTCTTCCATGTACCTGGGTTCTTCATATTAAAAGTATTATTCCTGAGGAGGAAACCTAATTAAAAGAGAGAAATTGTCTTAATGATGAAAATTGACTTTTCTCTAATGTCCTTATGAGGTGTCTATGTCACTCTTATCTCTATAAATAAACATATTTTTGGCCAAAGACAGAATAATGAATACAATATATATATAAATCTTTTATTCTGTAAGTAGTAAAATATGAATTTGTTCACCTTTGTTGAACTTCTAGTTTTCCCCAATTCAGATTGCTTATTTCATCTTCGCAATATGACATGGTATGGCCCAGATATTAAAAGAATTGACACTTCATGAGAGGAAATGTCTTATCACATCAATTTATCCTCATGCCTTCTTCCTTGGGAAAATAGTTTGACTGCTTGTCATTCTTAGAAGCTTATGTATAGTCATATGCTATCCTTTAATTTTTTATGATTCCCTTTTTCAGCACATTCAGTTACTTTTTCACATGATAAAACTTCATCTTTTCTTTATTTTTTTCTACTATGTTTGATGCATTTGATGTTTCAACATCAAAACCGATTACACTATTTCCCATATATAAAGGTCGTTGATCCCTAAAAATCATTTCAAATCCATCAGAACCATGTTTTGATCTCTTCAATAGATCTACATCCATGAACCTTGAAAATTTTATTTTTTTCTTTTCTTCTTTTGATTTCGTTTCCCTTTTGAATTTACTCCTAAGAGTAACGACTTCTATTTCGAGTCCCTCAATAGTTTTGGACATGCTATCATGTCTAGAGGTAGGGTCATTGTTAACCTATTCATGTTATTAAATTATGATCTTTAGTTTCACTAAATAATATGTGCTTTCAAGGATTGATGATTATACATTCACTAGATCTTCTAGTCCTTAAATTTCAGCTTCAAGTTGATCAACATATTCTAATGATTATTCCACCATTTATTTCCACTTATTTCATCTCCTAAATTTATTATCATGATTTCCAAAATAATATTTGAGATAAAAGATGGGATCGATATTAGAATTCATCTCATTATCTCTAGTTTTATCTGTTGACGGTTTTGACTTTTTAAATGGTATCCATCACAGTAGCATGGTTTTTAGATATAAATTTTGTTCATTCTTCTTCACATAATTCATTATCATCATCTTCCTCTTCATAGAAAAAACACTTTTTCTACACTTTCCTCCTAGATTTTAAATCTCCCCTTTTGAAAAACATTTTATGAGGCTTCTCAAAATTTTTAGATTCACTCTCTTCTTCATCGAGCTTTCTGGAGCACTGAGAGGCAATGTTTCTTACTCTACAACAGCAAAAACAGTCAAGAGGTAACATACATTTAAATTTCCCTTTTCCCTTTGGGATCTTCTTGGAAATGAGAGAAATAACTTCTGTTTCCTCATAATCTTCATCACCATTATCTCCTAAAATTTTCAGTTTTTTCAAGGATTTGAATTCCATTTCCATAACAACACGAGTCATAGCATCTTCGGGTTTGACTCTCATCTCGTATGCCACCAAGATTCTCAATAGATCATCTAGAGAAAGTGTGGAAAGATCCATTTACTCAAGGGCTATGAACATTGCATTGTAAAGAGGCATAAGTCTTATCATGATTTTCTTCACAATATTAATATGTTTTCTTTCTTTTTCAAGTCCCTGAATAGCTCAAACTATTACTGTACTTTGAGTGAATAATCTACATTTCCTTAAGGATGCATCTTTAGATCATAAATGCTATTATGTAGGGCATGAAGTTATGCCTACATAAAATTGATATAACCTTCATAAATTTTTTCTATTTTGTACCATATAGAAATCCTTGAGGTGAATCTCATCACCTGTAGAGAGATCTGATCCAAAATAATTGTGGTGAGAGAATTTTTCTCTTTAGCATATGCATCAAGAATTTTCCTGTCAGTATCAGTCATAACTATCCCTGTTAGATCAGAAACATGTATTCATTGCACCTTTTAAAATATGACATCCATTCTATGATACCATAGATGATATCTCATTATGTTCTTATAAATATTAAAATTAAATCCATCGAATAGAGGGAGCCCCTGACATTGGCTGAATTCTCCATGATGACAATGAAAAAATATAACACCCACAACCTAGCTCTAATATCACATGAAGGACCCCAGAACACCCTGAGATGGGAGGAGTGAATTAGGGTGTCATTTTTTAATTTCAATGTTATGTATCTAGTTTCCATGTTGATTGGAACTGGTTAAATTAGTCTGAAAATGTATGAAAAGAGGTGATGAAACACTTTTATTTTGTTCACCACAAAGGGATATGTCCAAGGAGAATACAACGATAGTGTTTCTTTTATACCAAAAACCATTATTCTGCACAAGTTGTGGAGTACAAGAGTTTGATGATAGTCACTGTGTTCCCGGAACACTACCTTTACAAATGATTAGGGATAGCTCACTATATCCCATAGATCACTTCCGTCAACTCCCTTAGCTTACTTATCTAAAAGAATTCAAACTCATTTTATCAACATGATGGTCGCTTCAATAGATTTTCATTGAAGTCTTTGTCTCTCTCCATCATGAGACACTACATACATCAAAGTCCTAATTATATGCTCACTGAAATCCTTGGCCACTCAACACTTATACTCAATACAGCCCTTTGCAAATCACCTTCACAAAGATCAACCTTTTGTAGAGAACACCACATAGAAAATCTCACACCTTTGTAGAGAACAACCCTTCTCAGAACTCAGTACCTCACAGAGAACAACCCTTTACAATGCTCACTGCCTTGCAGAGAAACCTACTTCATAAATTTCACTGCTTTGCAGAGCAACCTACTTCCCAAAGATCACTACCTCAGAGAGAAACCTACTTCACGAAGCTCACTAAGCCATTGTGGAACACGCCATCTTCATGAATCTCATATGACTTAGAAGCATTTTCATCATTAATGACTTTAAAAGTCTCTTCGTAAAGATCAAGAATACATAGAACAAAAAACTTCACGGGGTATCCCTTACTTCGTGAATCCAAAGTGATCCCCAATTTTCTCTCTCAAAATCAGGTGTAATGAAGATGGGTGGCCTTTTTTTTATAGGAATAGTTGAAAAAGGATCTCTATTTCTTCAGGAATGAAATCTAGATCTTACAAAAAATTATTCACAACATATATCTCTCTTCACAAAACTAATTGAAAATCCCCCTCTCAATGCTCATCATAATTTGTAGAGCTCTCCATCAAAACCCTTAGCAGAACCGTCAAGCACCACCGCAAAGCACCACACACAAATATCCATTCCTTAATTGTTCAAAATTCTCTTTGTAATTGCAAAAAAATACCATCTCAAATCATGAAACTTTTATTCATTAAAAACCCTCAAGCTAGACTTAACAAAATCAATGGCTTTTCCATTTTTAGGAAAATTTGATTCCAGAAGTATACCTCTCATGGAGCACAATGTCTCGTAATCGCAGACCACGCCATAAAAATATTTATTTCTTCGCAAAACACACATCAGGAATCCCATATCTTCGAAAATTTTCCCTTTGACATATTTTCATGATATTTTTAAGAAAACCCACTTTTCTCAATTCTTTCCATTCCCCAAATTTTGGACCCCAATGATTTGGAAAATGCTTGGAAACAACACCACCTTCAAACCTAATTATGGATTGATTTGTATGATCCATTTCCTTGCAATCTCTCTGATCATCCATGATAGAATTTATAAAAAACTCAAACCATACTCCCTATCCAGATAAGAACAACCTTAATTCCAATAGATCATAGATGCTCAGTAATGGTAACTAAGGTAAAAGGTGTAACCTAACATGACCATGATATTATGAAAACATGATCATATCAAATGGAGACCATACCCTTCATATCTTATATCAAAATATTGATTCATGGAATACATATTGTTTATTTATAAGGCTTGAATCATAAGTAAATATTATAACATTAACCTAGATATCATAAAATTGACATAGTACCTAGATTTTAGGATATTTGTAAGCATTGAATGCAATATTCATAATAGTCAAGGATCACTTATTTGGCTATAAAATTGGAATGGTTTCACTCCCCAAAACATCATAGTATTTAAAAATCCCTCACAAAACCATCATGGGGGAAAATGTCCTTTATTCCGAGTTCACTCCTCATTCCATTACTTTACATCTCCTGAGATATAATTCATTACCCAAAGCATTGGAAGGAGATATATGACCCACCCATCACATAATGAGAATCATACATTTGTGTTCCACAATATCATAAAACATTTTTCAAATCATAAATCATGAAATGAAATGTGTTTCATAAATATTTTATAATATCATAAAATATGTAAAATAGAATGGATTCATAATAATTTAATCATTTAATCCTATCAAAACCTATGAAAATAAGGGTAATCACCCAAAACCACAATTCCAAATTCGATAACAAAACATATTTTGTAGTTTTTTACATAAATTGTGTTTGAAAATACACAGTACAAAATATAACAGATGAATATTTATTTTCTTGGTTTTGGATAATTAGGAAAATACCATAAAAAATATCACAGTTTAAAAATATTATAAAATAATTAATTTTATTTTCTCTGCTCAGTTTCTTAATTTAATCTGTTCACTAATAATTTCTCTAAGGGCCCTATAAATATTAATTTTAAAAACATATGGTGAGCATTAAATTTCCTAGTAAGGGATTTAAAAAAACAAGGATAATATTTTAAATATTTTGAGAATCCTATATAAAAACATATCATATGTTATAAAACCGATGATAAAATATCTAATTTTCTAGAAAATATTCAAACAGAGTCTTCATGAAACTTATGAAAGATAATAATTTTCAAAATTATTGGAAAATACTCCTCATTTTTTAAAATAAATTTCAAATATAAATTTTCAAAATTTGTTGGATAACTCGATGAAAATATTTTGAAAATAATAATTCTTTTATTTATAAAAACGAATCATCGAAAACATTAATAAAACCTTGATTCCAAAACAAATATCACTTTGAGGACAATGTCCTCTTGAGGCTGTGGGATCTCCCCATTTCTCATCAACTCATTTGATAGCCAACTATTAAGTCTTATGAAAAGATTTTTATAAAGAATTACTTTCTCATATTTAAACCATTAAAGAAACTTTCAAAACATACATAAATTATTTCCAAAGAACAAAATAATTTTATATCATATATATTTTTACAAAATCCTTTTTTTCAAAAAAAACAACATATTTTTAAGAAATCCATGATTTTATAAAATTCAAACAAATAATTTGAACACACCATAAAATTAAATTAAAAATAATATTTTAAAATATATTCAATGAATTTTAATTATGTTCATAATTCAAGTCTATATATATATATATATATGCATATGTGACATCCATAATTTTAAATGAAATTTTTTCATAAAAAATGATTAATTTAAAAATTAAAATACACCATTAAAATCCTTATAAATTATTTAAATCCACTCTTCTTTTGTGTAAATCATGGAAAAACATGTTAATTTGTTTGTTTTTTATTATTTTATCACTTAGTGTCCAAAAAAATGTGTTTTGAAATTAATATACAATTACCCTTTCTTTTTCTATAAATACCAACCCAACCATCAATTATTCCTCACTAAAAACCATTTAGCATGAATTTAATCTTCCAATTCCACTTAAAATTCCTCCAAATATATTCCTAATATCTTCAGAAGATCCTCTAAACCTTTTAGAAGAACCCTCTATTGGTTACATATTCTATAATATTCCTTTTTATTCATGCACTTTCTTTTTACTAAGACAATTTATTAACAATTGTTCAGGTTGAAAAATGTGTTGGTGGATGAAGTGGTGATGAATAATTATAATGTATTCATGAAATGGAATTGGATGTCATTGTTATAAATTTCTCTATGTAAACTATGATGATTTTTAAAGTCGTCTTATGGTTTAAATACATGTTTCATTGATAAAACCTTTTTACAAAATCAGTAAAAATAAGATCAGTGATGCTAATGTTGATTTTCATGAAGATGATTTGTTGTTTTACTTAAAAAAATAGGCGGCCATGCATAAATATATTTATGTGATATGGGTGAGGAAGTTATTATTGAGTAATTATTGAAATTATATATTATAATTATATTATTTCGACATTTATAAATATGCCTTATAAAAATATAGGGCCAAGCATTTGAGCCACAAGATCAAACTCAACCCCACACATGTGGGATCAGAACCGTTACCATGTGGGGGAATTGGACCACATAGCCTGCAAAGAGGTTGATGTATTGGGAGGGCTGGTGTAAAGGGTTGACATGAGGTATCACCTATTGAATTTATGGGGATGTTTTAGAAGTCCTCTAGGATAAATTTTTTGGTGTGTGAAGGTAAAGCATGGGTGTTGATCCCATTCCATCATCTCGAAGTGGTCACTAGACTGATTGATTAATAAAACACAACCAATAACAAGTAAATAACCTATATGGGAAGTGCATGGTTCATCCATAATTACATCATCATTTAAATTATGTACATAAGTACATCCATATAATTTGATCATTCTATGTTTTTTGATCAAGGAATCCACTTCATATATATCATTTATTCAAAGTAACTTCTTGCATGTATCTTCCTCTATTTATGAGCAGTGAAAATCATGGTCGAGCATACTTGGATCAAAATAAGGCCTCTTATGCATTAAGAATGTTCTTGATAATCTCCCATTATCTTGGTGAATCTGAGGCATCTGTTTTACCTAATATTCATCTATGGACATGAACAAATAAAAGGAACCCAAGAACAAATTCCTCTATTTATGAAGCAAATATCATTGGATAAAAAATATAATCATATCAATAATAAGGTATATTTTAAATGAATTGACATTCATGAAGTTAAACTTTCATTATATATAGACTAAATTTAGAAAGGAAGGTGGGGAATGATAATAATTTTCCAGATGAAACAAAGACATGCAATCCTTCACGTGTTCTAATCATGAGTTATTTCATGGTTATTATAATTGAGAATATACCATATCGTTAATACTGAGTATTCAGGAAATTAAAATGTTATTTGAAGAATAAAAAACATATCCTTAAGGAATTTATTTAAGAATCAATTTTTGGTCACATGAGAAGAAATAAAGTTTACCCGAGCCTTTTCGGTTTTTCAAAATGAGAAACTTCACAGTCGTAGGAAAAATTAGTTGCATGAATATATGCATGATTTTTTGTTTGGTGATCCATGAGTGATGACTTACCTATGTGAGAAAATGTGGTTACTTTTACCTACTACAATTTTAGATGACTTTCATGTATACATGAAGGGAAAACCACCCGTCTTGCACTTCATAAAAAAATCCTCACTACCAACATGAATAAAGGAAATGAATATCTGTGACACACTATCACAACATGTATGGTGAACTAAAAGGATAAAAATAAAATAGTTTCATTCAGGTATTTCAAATATGATAAAAATAATACACAAAAATTTTAGGGTATTCTGTAACATCCCGACCCAAGTTCCACACATCGGTTCCGTGATTTGGTGAGTCACATGACCTGATACACTCTTCCCAAAAGGGAAAAGGCTACCAAATAGCAACAAAAAACTCATATAAATCATGGGGAGACTATACACTATTTATCAAAGAAGTAAAACTATGGAAATAAATGATAATAACCAAATTAAATAACCTTAACTAGAATAATCATAGTATTGCATGTTGACCAAAACAAGAATAAAATATCAAAAACTCAATTAGTAGATATTTCATTCCAAATTTGTGTCATTTGTTAAATGAAAAACCAAAATAAATACACATTGAAAATATTAAGAGAGTATTAACACCTACTTAGTTCACCTATCCCTGCTCTATCCCAAATTTTCCATTTAACATTGGATTCTTTCATGTATCTTATAGTGCAAACATGATGTCCATTCGGGTACCAATCATGAAGCCTGGGTAGGGTGGGGGTACAGCTCAATAGGCCACCACTAATAATGTTTAAAACAATATCATGTCAATAATAATGTATGATGTTGTATAATGAATGAAGGAAAATGCATGATTAACCAGGTGTAACATTGTCTATATTATTTAATTGAGCTCATAAACCCATGGGTTCTCAAGGACACTTGAACCATCATTACCTGCTTCGTCCCATGGAATTGCATGAACCATATAACATATTCGATTAAAAATTAATTATAACAAATTTAATTTCATTATCCATTTCATTTAAATTCAAATTACTTATTATTGTATTCATGGTCCAATGCAAACAATTTTGGGTCTTGATTTCCCTAAAAACCACCCTATGGGTATTCGTAGCAGCTGTCTGTGACCCACAACTCATTTATCAAACAATCAAAAAAGATGTATTTTGGAGTAGCTGGGGAGAATAAGAGTGTGGGAATGGGATCTTCTATATTTTATTAGTCAGGTAGTCGAAGCTATATTGGTCATGGAAGTAGATTCAGTGGATGTGGTGCTTTTGGGAAAGAGAATTAATAATATTAGAGTGGTCCAACTCAAGGGACTCAGACTACATCCTAGGGAAGATGGGTATGATAGTTTCATGTCATTTATCCAAAACAAGTGGATATATAGGTTGGACCATCAATAGTGAGTGGTATTATTCTTGAAGATTCTACACTATCTAGTTCCTTCTTTGATACATGTGTTTCTCATTCTTTTATATCTACATGACTCTAGGATGTTTTGAGCTTGGAAGTGGAGTTCATGAGTATGGTGATGATGATAGATAAAATATTCAGTGTTTGGTCGAGGGACATCTATTTGTGAAAGTGGTGTTATCTCGAGGTTGGGGACTACAGTTTTCTATGGGATCTTCACATCCTTAAAAAGATAGTATTTCACTTAATTTTGGTTATATAATGGTTACTATCATACCGAGACCACATATATTGTTACCAAATGAGAGTGGTTTTTATGTCTCCAATGGGAAATAATTATATTCCCCATTGAGTGTGGTATATCTAAGTTGTTCATGTAAGGACAATTCATCATCAACCGGGGGAGCTTGCCACATGAGATTCTAGTTTATTGTTGGATGGTGGAGGTATAAACCATGATATCTTTCCACCTCTAGTGGCTAGGTTCAAGGATATTATTCTTAGTGACTTCTCAGGGCTACCACTTGGGAGAGATATGGAATTTACTATTGATATAATTTTTAGGGATGAGACCATATAAATTCCACCATATTTAATGGATCCAATAGAGATTCCAGAGCTTAAGACTCAACTAGAAGATTTTAAGGATAATGAGTTTATCTATATGAGTACTCCACCATGGGGTTCTTCATTATTATGTCCTACGAAGGCTTATGGGACTCTATGTTTTTGGTTTGATTACATGAATATGAACTAGAATAATTTGAATATCTAGTATCATGTCTCTCGTATCAACATTCCATATCATGAGCTGAGGGGATATTTTTTCTTCTTTCTGATCAAATTAAGATAAGGGTATTTTCTGTTGAGTGTTCAGGTTTTCGATATGCTGAGGATTTCATTCCTAAGAAGGTATAGCCTTTACTATTTTTTTTATTATGTTAATGTTGATGAAATCCCTAGATATTTGTATGTTCTTGATTAATATAATATTCCACCCATTCCTGGATCAGTTTTCGGTAGATTTTGTGGATGAAATCTTGGTGTACTACAAGATTAAAGACAGACATTCCCTACATCATGACAACATACTGAGTACAATAAAGGATAATTTTATATATTCCATGAAATGTATGTGTTAGTTTTGGATCCTTAATGTACACTTATTTGGTCACATAATCTTGGATGAAGGTGTTTCAGTGGACCGAGATAATGTTTAGTCAGACTTTTCTTGGGAGTATCCCAAGAATGTTTTCGGTATCCATATATTTCTAGGATTATCAAAATTTTATTAGAGGCTCATCCAAGAATTTTTCCATTTGGAATCACTTATTTAGATCATGATAATGAAGTGTATAGTGTTTTAATGTCATAAGGTGTAACACCCCAAGATTTCATAGTACATTATTTCTTCAATGTAATTCAATAACTTGTGCTACACGCAACACTGAGTTCAAGCGCACCACGACTTAAAAACCTAGCTGTTCAAAAGCAGTTATAAACAGTATTATCTGCATTTTGGATTATATATATTCTTTTATATTTTAACATTCATATTATATGTTTCTTAGAAATAATATAAGAACAATTTCATTTTTTTCAGATAAGAAAACCATTTTTTTGAAAATGCAATTTTACCACCTTTTAATGGAGAACATTTTTAAAATGAATAATTGACACTTTTAAATATTCGATTTCAGTAAATTAAATTATTTTTTAGATGTGGGACATAAAAATTTATTTTGGATAAATTTTTGGGACTTTTCTAAATACTTTCATATTTTGATAAATAGTTAAAAATAATAATTTTTAATTGAAAAAAACATTTTTAATCGAAATAATATATAGTGTTAAATTATGCACTTGAATGTTTTGGATGTATAATTAGATTATATTTTAATCATTTAATAAAATTTAGGTCATTATAAGTAATTTCAAATTTAAATTTGACATGAACACATGTTAATATTTTGATAGTTTTTAATTTTTAAAAACCCGCTTTTTGGTTTTGACAACAAGAATTAATTTTAAATTAATTAATTCAACTAGTGTGGTTGGATTTTTTTAAAATAGAATTAATTTTTGAATTTGGAATATCAAAATTATCATTTGGTGAATTTTTGGTATTTTTCTGAAAACATTCATTTTTTTATTAATAGTGGAAACACTACGTCATTGTTTAAAACAAACTTTTTATTTAAATAATTATTTATTTTATTTAAATTTATTTTAAGTAAAAAATATATATAATACCCATATAAGTTCAATTTAATTAATTGGAGTCATTTTATAATAAAAATAGATGTATAAATTTTTATCGAACTTTTTACCGTATTTTAACCCCCTTCTAGGAGCATTAACAAATTTGCATAAATTTCAATTTTAGAACTTATGTGAGTTGAATTTAAAAAATCTGAGAGACACGGTTGACATCAATAAGTAAAATTTGATTCAATAAGATGAAAATAATTTTTGGTGAATAGTAACTTATGACTTTTATTTACCGCAGTTAAATGTCAATAGGGTAATTAAAGGTAAAATTGTTATTATAATTACCCTAACACATGTCCTAATTCTATTGGATAAGTGTAATTCGACCAAAAGAATCTTAGGAATAAATTTTGATCCTTTAGATCCTCTTGGATTAGATTAGGACATTTATTATTATTTTATTTAAAGAAGAGTTAAACGTGTTAAATTTAATGGTTATTAACTATACCATTTTTAATATAGAGTTATACATAAGATAAATTAGACTGTAAATATTCATTAGAAAGATAAAGAGATTTCATACATAATGGTATTTTATTTATAATATTTAGAGATTAAATAATTAAATTTATTCATGATACAATGAAGATGGAGTAATTAACTTCTTAATGAAATATTAAAATAATTAATATTATAAATATCTAAATAAATATAATTTGATTTGTTTGATGAATTACACTAATTTTATAGGTTACTATGACATTTTAGGTTTTATTAGATAATTTTCTTTGTAGAGATAATGTTTTATGACTTTCACAAAAAATCAAAATACTAAATAGTGTCAAAATTGATATAAATTAATTTTTTTTAAATACTATATTATTGGTTGATATAATATTCATAAAAATATAAGTATCGTTCAAATGGATTAAATAATATTATATATTTTATTAATTAACCACTTGAGGTTCTATATTAAGTTTAGAGTATTTTTATTAACCATATAGTGTAAGAATACAATAAGAAACAATAAAAGTTAAACTATTTAACTAAGAGTTAAATATAAATGATAATAATAAAATGGTAACATAAACTTGTATAAAACCTGTTGGTTGATATATTTTCGACCCATAACCTCCTAAGGACCGAGATAAAATCATTTTTATCCATTATAAACCGAATATTATTGTATAATAAATTAATATTTTAATCTTTTCCTAAAGTTACCCTCACCCCTCTTATAAAAGGACACTTCACCTTCTCTCAAAATCACACCTCCAAAGCCATTTGGCTCGGCCAAACCCAGCCCAAATATCCTCACAATTTCCCTTAAATAAACCTATAGTTTTTAATTTTATCAAAAGGCAAACCTAAGGAGCCCTTTTGACCAACTCAAAAGGAAACACATGAAGAAGAGGTAATAATTTCCCCACCCTCTTTCAAGTTCTTTTCTTCTTCCACTTCCTTTTTATTTGTTGTTTCCATAACAAAATAATAACTATAGTATCTCCTACAAACTATGATATTATTATAAATATGCTAAAACTATATTTTTTATTCTATCCATCCTATAAATGACTAAGTCACCATACGTGTGTACGTACGGCTTATCGTCTCCACGTCGTGTTGTGGTTTGTTATTCAAACACATCATTATTTGGATGGGTATAATAATGAGTATAACAATTGTAATGAATAAATATAAAATGTTAATTATTCTGTATATATGATATAACATCAAATTACATATGATTTCACCATCAATATAATGATATTGTTTCTCGTGAATATGTACGGATTACCGTCTCCATGAAAGCGATGAGATTCATTCACCATTGTAATAATTCCAGAATAATTTTAATTTTATGATTAAAAATAACTTTTAAGAACATAATATCATTCTAGATATGAATCAAATACATCCAATAGATAAAATACATGGCTTACATAACGAATCATATAAAGGAAAACATATCAGTTAACACCCAAAACGATGTTACTACTAAAATATTATTAACAAACCTATATTAGAAGATCATATATGATTTCATATTTATGTATGTGGTTATTTTATAATTTAATAACAATTATTAAAATATTATTCAGGAGGTTAACATATGATCGACTAGGGAAACGTACAATGTAAGGGTAAATTCTACAATCTCTTCATTATCTAAGGTTGTTTTTACCTGAGTATCTACTAGGACCTCTTTATCATCCACATCTGTGTTTCATAAAAATATTTTCTAAAGAAATATTTTAAGGTTTTATGGAAGGTACTGTTTAACTAGACCATCATTTTAAATGGTTTAAGTATTTATTCTTCTAAATCATCCTTAATAATGTCCATGTTTTTAAAATGGGTTTTAAGGATTTATTTATATGGACATTAATGTTTTTAAAATTTTAATTCCATTCAAAAGTTTCAAAGTGGTATGGGAAACATTGATTCAAAAATGTCTTTAGGTATCTTCCTTTAAAAATTGTGTGACTTTTAAATGTTTTCATGGAAAATGGATATTTCTCTCAAAAAGTTTTACAAATCATTTTCATCTATGTCAGCATCCTTTGATGGATTTTAAACTTATTTTTAGTTGATTTATTATGATACAAATATTCCATATTGTACTAAATGTTTTGTGATATGTTTGACTATGGATGTTTTATTTTTATACCATTCATGGATTATAGATAAATTATTAACATTTTGTATGCTAGTTTTAATACAAATTTTTATGTTATGTTTAAACCATTTCATATGAGGAATGCATTGGACTTAGTAAGTGACGGGGGGAGCCCGCTATAGATCCAAGATGCATTGGTAGGTCTCCTGAGACAAACTAGTGTCTTGGCACATGGAAAAGACAAAATCCTTTTTCTAGTCTTGGAACAAGGCCTTGACTATGTGGTTATGAAGTCTGGAATTATGAATTCCATCATTATGAAATTGTATATTGATATTACATGTGATTATTCGACTAAAAGAATATCCATGTGAATAAGTAAATGTAATTATTTGATATACCTTTTCCATATTATGATGTTGTTTAAGTTGAAAATGATTTTATATTAGTCTTATAAAATTCCTTACATGTTTATGCTTATTTATGAAAGTTTACGCTATATTGTTATACTTACTGAGCATCTAAGCTCACCCCATTCTAATTTTTTATTTTCCAAGGATTCCAAGAAGTGTATTATGATTGATAAGAACAGTTAATATAGGGGATTATTGGTATTCTAAAAGGATCATTTATGTGGTTTTTTATTTTCTAATTTGTAATGTAACATTCATGTATATAATCTATTTTCCAAGGCTACTGAACAATTCGGTCCTTCGGTACATGATTCCTTGTATCATGCCAATATATTAAAATAATGCAATGACTCCAGGTAACTGGGGTCGAGGCGTTACACTTGGTATCAGAGGAAGTTTAGTACAAACCTAGGAAACTATATTTAGATAAATTCTGATTAGAGCACATTACACTAAGATAAAATTTGAGGATTTTTATAGAAAAACTTCCTAGAATTTTTTTAATGTAGAGATTTTTGTATTTTCCAAGAAATACATATTTTTCTAGATACGAGTTGGTAGATGTTGCTCTATCAAAGATGTACCTAAGAGTAAAAACCCTTACAAGGAGTTTCGGTCTTGACATGGGGGATCCTGGTAGACAACAACGGGCCTTACGGAAATCATGGTTATGAGACTCTCGAGGGACATGCTTAGGATAATTCACATTTTCATTACAAGACATTATGAATTATTTAAGAGTTAATACTTCATGAAAGAAAAAATTCGATTATTATAGATTATATGCATAATATTTTAAATTTTAATTAGGTATTTTACCAGTTTGGAATTAGGAATTGTGATTCATAAACTAACCAACTGTATGCCATTATTTAGAAATGGCGCATAGTAGATGGAATGTAAATTATAGAAAAATTCTTGATCAAAAGATTTAGAAGGATCATATCTTTCATAGTATTAAGACAATATTTAAAAGGGAAATAGTATCCAATATAATCTTATCATATGAAAAAAATAGTATCATGGGTTAATAAGATAAGTAAAGAATTATCTGAGTCCTTTGGCTTTGAAGGGAGGCAAGGGAAGAAAAGAATAGAAGATAGAAAGATGGATAAAGGGAATAGGAGAATGACGGCTTTTTCCATATGTGATAACTGTGGAAATAATCCCCATGGTAAATTCTTG
Source organism: Viscum album (assembly GCA_963277665.1). NCBI lineage: Eukaryota > Viridiplantae > Streptophyta > Magnoliopsida > Santalales > Viscaceae > Viscum > Viscum album. Next base: position 1,473,183,481 of record OY728152.1, on the reverse strand, counting down.
AAGGGAATGGGAGTTTTTTATATGTGTGGAGAAAAAGGATACTAATTACATGATTTAAAGGGTAAGAAAAATGTTTTAAATGTACAATGCTTCATCTGCAAGGAGCTGGGACACTACGTGAATCAATGTCCAAATCATCCGAGTATACCCCAAATGCTGCTATTAGATAATAATCATGTTATGATACTACCAAAGATAAATAGGAATGATTAGAATTATTATGTTGTTATTAAATTATTGTGTCATTTGAGTATTATATTAATTATGTAAAGTTAAAATAATTATGAAGTATATATGGATTTTACTGCAGTACCACTTCATTAAGGACTTGAGATTGTGTAGAACCAAGAAAAGTGACTCAATAGCAGGTTAATGTTTTTGGAAAATATATGGTTTATAGAAATATCAGACATAATATAGTTCTGATACTGAGGTAGTGGTTTTGGAATAATATATGATTGATTTGGATAAATTATATTGGATATTTTTGACTACCTTGAAACTGATTAATGATTTGTATATTCCATCATTGTTGGGGTTTAATTTTTTTTGGATAGAATGAGTATATCCAGTATTTTATAATAAATAAGGGAGCATGAACGTAATCAATAAGGTTTTATGGTAATTCAGTGTGTTACTATGTTCTAAAAGAATATATGATTAAGGTATTCACATGTTATTAATTGGAAAAACGGATCTTCATTGTGTTTACCTTCTTTATAAATTTTGGACTGTGAGTTTGGACAGAAGTATTTTGGATTAGTCTAAAGGTTATAATCGATTATGTTTTACATTGGATACTAATGTTAAGGTTAAATAATTTCTTGATATTATTATTGGATTTTCAAAAAAATGAACAACCTAGATGTCGGGCGACAACCGATCGCGTCTGTTAAGGCCGCGAGACTTGAACCCACAACCGAAGGGCGATAGGGGTGGATCACCTACCACTGTCATACATGATGTCTTGGTTTGTATAATTTAGTTTTTTAATAGTTTGAAAAATTAATTATAAATTCCTTATTTTTGGAACCCAATACAATTAGGATAAATAGAATATTTTTTAATTTTATTATATTTTTGAGTGAAATATGAGTTTGTGGTAGGATTTAGTTGAAAGATGAAACTCAACTTTTCAAGTATATTTTTTTTTTGTCTTATTCTATGAATAAATTATTTCTTAAACTATAGGGAAGGGATCCTAAAACCAAAAATTTGTTATCCTAATACCTTATGTTTTTTTAACTGATGATAATTTAAATCATCATAGATTGATGGACTTGAGGCCCTCAATTTTACACTTTTTTATGATTGATGACCTCAATAACAACCTATAAATATTTAATTTATCCTTCTAATTATGTGTCTCTAATTTCCACCAATTTTCTCCTAATCGATATAATAATTTAGTGGTGACTCCTTCATTTCCCTTTCCCTCTTATTAAGACTAAATTTTATTAACCCAATTTCCGATGTGTGTTTTTCACAAAGGTAATTTTCTATTTTTAACCTTTTAAATTCAAAGAACAATTTAAAATTGTGAGGACTCAATTTATTGAAAGAGGAGAGAATGTAACACCCCAATATTTCACAGTATGTTATTTTTTAATGTAATTCAATAACTTGCGCTACATGCAACACCGAGTTCAAGCACACAAAGACTTACCAAACTAGCTGTTCAAAAGTGGTTATGAGTAGTATTATCTTCATTTTTAATTTTATATATTCCATATAAATTTTAACATCCATATTATGTTTATCTTAGACATAATATAAGAACAAATTCTTTTTTTTTCAGATAAATGAAGTATTTTTTTAAAAATGCAATTTTTCTGCCATTTAATGGAGAACCCATTTTAAAACCAATATCGAACACTTTTATATATTAAATTTCATGAAATTAAATTATACTTTAGAAGAGGGAAAAAAATTAGTTTGGATATATTTTTGTACTTTTCTAATAACTTTCATATTTTGATGAATATTTGAAAATACTAAATTTTAATTGAAAAAAAGTTTTTTAATCGAAACAATTTATAGTGTTAAATTATGAATTTGAAAGGTTTTAAAGTATAATTATATTATTTTTTTATCATTTAATACAATTTAGGTTATTATAAGTAATTTCACATTTAAATTTGACATAAACACATGTTAATCATTTGATAGTTTTTACTTTTTAAAACCTGCCTTTTGTTTTTGACAATGGGAATTAATTTAAAATTAATTAATGAAACTTTTATGTTTTGAATTTTCTAAAATATAATTCATTTTTTAATTGGTAATATCAAATTTTTATTAGGGTGAATTTTTGGTATTTTTCAAAAAACATTAAATTTTTTATGAATAGTGAAAAACACTTTGATATTGTTTAAAACCAGCTTTTTATTTAAATAATTTGTTATTTTATTTAAATTTATCTAAATTAAAAATAGTTATATAATACCTATATATGTTTAATTTAATTCATTGGAGTCATTTTATAATAGAGTTAGATATATAAATTTTTATTGAACATTTTACCGTCTTCTACCCACCTTCTAGAAGAATTTGAAAATTTGCATTTAATTAATCTTACTGCTTCTGTGAGCTGAATTTAATATATCCGAGAGACACGGTTGACATCAGTAAATAAAATTTGATTCAATAAGATAAAAATAATTTTTGGTAAATAGTAACATTTGACTTTAATTGTCCACGTTTAAACATACATATTGTAATTAAAGGTAAAAAAGATATTATAATTACCCTAACACATGTCCTAATTCTATTGGATAGGTGTAATTAATCCAAAAAGAACCTTAATAAAAGAATATGATTCTTTAGGTCAATTTGGATTAGATTAGGACACTTATTATTATTTTATTTAAAGAATAGTTAAAAGTGTTAAATTTATAGTTTATTAACTAAACCATTTTTAATATTGGGTTATAAATAATATAAATTATACTATAATTATTCATTAGAAAGATAATAATATTTCCTAAATAATTTTATTTTATTTATAATTTTTAGAGATTAAATAATTCAATTTATTTATGAACAATAATGATGCAGTAATTACCTTCTTAATCAAATATTAAAATAATTGATATTTTAAATATCAAAATAAATATAATTTGAGTCATTTGATGAATTACAATAATTTTCTAGGTTAATAAGACATTTTATGTTTTATTAGACAAATTTTTTTCAAGTTGATAAGGTTGTTATGACTTTCATGAAAACAAAATAACAAATAGTTTCAAAATTTAATTAAATCAGTTTTTTTAAAATACTATATTATTGGTTTATATAATATTCTTAAAAATATATGGTCAAAAAAGGGTCTTAAAAAATTTTAAATGTTTCATTAATGAACAAATTGAGATTATCTTGTATGTTTAGAGTAATTTTATTAACCATATATTGTAATAATACAAGAAGACACGGTAAAAGTTAAACTATTTAACTTAGAGATAAATCTAAAATATAAGGTACAAATGGAAATATAAACTTGTCTAAAACCTATTTTATGAGATTATATTGACCAATAATCATATAAGTCTCAACATAAATTTATTTGGAGCCATTATAAACCGAATAAAATTGTATAATATATTAATATTTCACTCTTTTCCTAATGTGACCATCACCCCTCTTATAAAAAGGCACTTCCCGTTCTCTCAAAATCACAACGCCAAAGCCTTTTGGCTTAGCCAAACCATGACCAAATATCCTCCCAAAATCACTCACATTAACCTAGTGTCATTAAATTGAACATAAATCCAACCTTTGGAGCCTTTTTGATCAACTCAAAAGGAAACACCCAAAGAAGAGGTAAAATTTTCACCACCCCCTTTCAAGTTCGTTTCTTCTTCCACTTCCTTTTTCATTGTTTTTTCCAAACCAAAATAATATATCCAATACCTCATACATATATTTATGTTATTATAAATATGGTACATCCATTTTAGTTATTCTATCCATCCTATAAATGACAGAGTCACCATACGTGTGTACGTATGGCTTATCGTCTCCATGTCGTGATGTAGTTTGTTATTCAAACACATAATTATTTGGATAGGTATAATAACAAGTGTGACTGATGTAAATAAAAAATATAGCATGTTAATGATTCTTTATATATGATATACCATCCTATTACATATGATTTCACCATCAACATAATGATATTGTCGCCCCTGCATACGTACGGATTACTGTCTCCACAAACACGACGGGATTCATTCCTCATCGTAATCATTAAAGAATAATTTTCATTTTATGAATAATGATTTTAGTAACTTAATATAATTATGGATATGAATCAAATACATTTTATCCATAATAAACATGGCTTATGTAACAAATCCTATAAAGGAAAACAGATCAGGTAACACCCGAAACAATGATACTACTAAAATATTATTAACAAATCGATATTAAAAGATCATATAAAATATCATATTTATGTATGTGGTTTTTTTATAATTTAATAACAATTATTTAACTATTATAAAGGAGGTTAACATGACATCAACTAAGGAAAATTACAAGGTAATTGTGAATTGTACAATCACTTCATTATCCGAGGTTGTTTTTATGTGAGTATCTATTGGGACCTCTTTATCATCCACATCCGTGTTTCCTAAAAATATTTTGAAAAGGAATATTTTTTGGTTTTATGTAAGGGACACTCTAAATAGATCATCATTTTAAATGGTTTAAATATTTATTCTTCTAAATCATTCTCAATAATGTGCATGTTTCCAAATCGGGTTTTAAGGATTTATTTTTATGGACATGAATGTTTTTAAAATGTTAATCCCTTTAAAAAGTTCAATGTTGTATGAGACACTTTGATTCAAAAATTTATTTAAATTTCTTCCATTCTAAATTGTGTGACCTTTAAATTTTTTCATGAAAAAGGGATATTTATCTCAATGAGTTTTACAAATCAATTTCATATATTTCAACAACATTTAATGGATTTTACACTTATTTGAAGTTGATTAATTATGACACAAATCATCTTTATTGTATTAAAGGTTTTGTTATATGTTTGAATGTGTATCTGTTATTTTTATACCATTCATGGTTTATGGATAAAGTATTGACATTTCATATGATAGTTTTAATATGAATGTTTATGTTATTTTTAAACATTTTCATTAGAGGAATGCATTTGACTTAGTAAGTGACGGGTGGAGCATGTTATTGCTCCTCGATGCATCGGAAAGTCTCAAGAGACAAAATAGTGTCTTGGCATAAGGCCTTGACTATGTGGTTATGAAATATATCATTATGCATCCCATCATTATGAAATAGGATGTGGATATTACATGTGATTATTCGACTAGTATAATATCTATGTGAATATGTAAATGGAATTATTTGATTTATCATTCCCACATTATGCTGAATTTTATCTTTAAAAGGCTTTTGTTTTATTCTTATACATTTCCTTAAAAATTTATTCTTATTTATAGAAATTTATACTATATTTTTATCCTTAATGAGCATATTATCTCACCCATTTCATATGTTTTATTTTCCCAGGATTCCAAGAAGTGTATTATGATTGATAAGCAGGGTTAAGCTAGGGGATTAATGGCGTTATCAAAGGATCATTTATGTTGTGTTTTATTTTCTAATGTGTAATGTAACATTCATGTATGTAATAAATTTTCCAAGGATGATAAATTGATTGGTCCTTCGGGACATGATTCTATTTATCATGCCAATGTATTAAAACAATGTACCGACTCTGGGTAACTTGGGTCATGGTGTAACCTAGAGAGTGTAAAAATGCCTTCTAGGAGTTCAATATTCTCTTAACAACGACACTGATCTTGATCCCACATGAGCAAGGTGAAGAGTATATAGTGTTTATTGATGCTTATGGTGTTGTTCTTGGAGTAATTTTTATGCATGTTGATTGAGTTGTGGCATATGGGTCTCATAAATTCAGGCCACAATAATAGAACTAACCAACACAAGACCTCGAGTTAGCTATAATGGTTTATGATTTGAAGGGTTTGAGGGATTATCTATTGAGAGATAATTTTACGATTTATACCGATCACAAGAGTGTATAGTATATCTTTTTTAAGTGATATTGGAATCTCTGGTAGTGGAGGAATGTTGATTATATTTAGTCATTTTATTTTGAACTATCATAAACACCTGTAAAGGGAAATTTTTTTGATAATGCTTTAAGCATGAAAACTCAATATTCAGTAATTTAGGATTCTAGTACTGAGGTTATGTATATGTCGTTACTTGTGGAGATGCATGTTGTGGTTTGGTATATTCTGAAGAAGACTACTCACTTATCAGTTTTTGTATATTCTACATTTTTGGGAATAATTATAGAAAGATGGTATGAGGAAATTGAATTTTTTACCTTGAGGGAAATCATTAAAGGTGGGGTGTCACCTTTCAATTGGATCATAGATGATTATGAGATAATATATGTTAGAAAATTGAGTTTTGTGCCTATGAGTATATAAGAGGATTTGATGCATGAGTTTCATGCCTTGAAGTGGGTGGTTCAAACAAGTGTCAAGTGTCATGTGTGAAATGAAAAAACAAAATAAAGACACACTTACACTCACAAATCGGTCCAAAAACATATCGAGTTCCTACATCCATGCTCCATACTAACATTTCTTTTGTATTTTTCTACAGAACCTCTATACATGTACCATATTTCCACAATCTAGATACTCTACTAGTGGTTTGGGAAACTATTTAAAAAAGGGTCTCGGCCTACCACAGTTGTGAAAGATCACTCGGGTAAGGTCATGTGAAATTAATCCCTCTCTATGGACACTATGATTTCCAATTATGTGGATAAAATTCTCATAATAATGGTTCCTACTCTTAGATTTCATATCTAATTACCTTCTAATATAGACCACATGTCCTCCACCAGAATCCTCCTTTAGATTCCCCTCAGAAATGAGGGACTGATTCACCACTTATAAAAATATTATCATTATGAATACATTCAAATCAGATATAATTTATCATTTTAGACCACTTGGAAACTACATTTTGGCAGCATTCTCATATCCTGCAAATTTTGGGATAAGGCACTATAAATATTTAAAAGGACTAGAATATTTTTTCATGAACATGCTCCCGTGAGTCAACTGCATGAAATCAGATTCTCTATCTAACATTAGTGTCTTGAGGTAAAATTGCTCCAAGAACTTCTCCTAAAAGTCCTTCCATATAATATGTTCTAGTTTTTCATCCGGAATTTAGATGTCCTACCATCTTCTGTCTTGACCACTTAAAATATAAGTAGCCAATTTGAGTTTCATTTCAGTAGGATTCTCTAATTGGTCAAGTGCAGTCTTGATATACTCAATCAAGAACTCATCTACCTCGATTCTACCATCTCTAGTAAATGTAAAAGGTTTTTTCAACTAAAATAACAATTTTATACTAGACATGAATTTCACAAACCACCCTGGGTCACTTTCCATGAATTTCATGGAGTGAGAATGTTTCTCTCAGAACTACTCTCTGACTTCATCATCTATCACTATTTTTTCATTAGGTTCCACTAATAGAGGTTCATTTCAATCATTAACATCATGTATCCCTATCAACAAGCATCGTTATGGAGTCATATTTATATAGTAAAAAACACATAGATTAATAATAATTTCACAAAATTATCAAATTTAAGGGGATTCACATAATTCCATAAAAAATCATTCCGTTTTTTATCCTCGTAGTCAAAACCAAGGAAATATCACTACCCATAACCATCCTACATCTTGGTCATGGTTAGAAAAGGGTAAAATCAATCACATCATTAAAATATCTTTATTCACACATTTTACACATTTTCCATAATTTACAATTTTCAATTTCGTTTTTGCCACAATTTATTTTCAATTTTACAAAAAAGTAAAAACTTTTAAATTTTGAGAACCTACCGAGAACCTTATTTTCTATGCATACCTAAAATGAGGCATCTCATAGAATAATATTGAGTTACTATAATTATTTATGCATAAAGACTCTCATTCCATACCAGGTCACAAGTCCAATATCCTAAATCTTAGAAGAAATAATCAAGTCACACAACAAGTGTATCGCACGTGGTAAATTAACATTCAACTATAACAACACACATCAGTAACAAAAATCCCACCTTTCGTACATGGATTTTACCTTCATGCATGGGTTATCTACTCCCATTAACTAGATCTTAACTAACCATCAACTAATCTAATTCTCTAATTTAACCTTCCAAATTATTAGGACAAAAGAAAAAAAACCACCTCGAATGACACTTTCTAACATCCATGCCTAGGTTCCGCACACTGGTGCCCGGAGCCGGTCGGTCACATGACCTCATGCGTGCCTCCCCCATATACTAGAGTCTACTTACTAGTAGATATTCTCTAATATCAATCATGGGGAGACTATAAAATTGTTATCAAAGTAGTACAACATCATCAATAAATAAGAACAACAAAATGATTTGAATAAACTAATATGACGAATGGTGATCTTTTTATACCTTAAAATGAACTTCCTAAACTTCAACATAATCTTTTCATGATAATGATCATAATAGACATTGAGACTAAGTTTAATTTTATTTCTATAAGCCAAAATATATTAGTAGATGAAGTGGTGATGGTTATATAATTGTAATGGATTCATGAAACAACATTGGATGTTACGGTTGAAAAATTATACATGCAAAATCGAATGATTATGAAATGGTATTAAGTCCAAAATACATGATTCCCTAATGAAAATTTTTTAAGTAAAAGATAAAGAATAATGTTTTCTATAAAAAAATTTATTGTCATGATGATGTAATTAATAAGAGGATGAAAAATATATATTTTTCATGAAGATGATTTGATGATGTCCATGAAAAAATAGAACACCATGAATGTATATATTTATTTTGTATGCTTGAAGAAATTATTGTTGATTATGGCTTGAAATTACAAATTATACCAAGATTATTTAAAATTATTTTAATATTTCTTATATAAAAAAATATGGGGCCAACCATGTGGGAAACATGGTCAAATATCACCCCAGACTTGTGGGAAGAGATCCTTGACCACATGTGGGAATCGGACCATGTATCCCACATGGAGGAATATGTATTAAGTGGGATCCTATATAAGGATCACATGAGGGAATTCCTATAGTCACACGAGGATGGGCCAAAATACCACTGGACCAAAACTCATTGTGAGTAAAGGTGAAGTGCGATTGTTGATCCCCCACATCCAACTCCAAGTGATCATTGGAGCGATTGAATAATAAATTGAATCCTATAACAAGTGAAGAGTCTATGTGGGTTAAATTAGGCGATGTCATAGTTTCCTATTCATCCAAATGATAGAAAAAACTATAGTTTTCTTATTCAACAATTATTAGTCATCCGATTAAGGGTGTTGTGTTGTCTTCATCATTCATTTAAAGGATATGTACATGCAGATCTTCCTCAATTGATGAGTCATGAAAATCATGACTAAAAATCCTTGAAAAACCAAGGAATATCTTATGTTAATAAATCCCATGCTGACATCTCATAATCTATATGAATCTAAGGAATTTTTTTCACATAATATTGATGAATGGATATAAATATTTTTAGGAACCTGAGCTATGATTCCATAATTAAGGAATCCATTTTATTCGGATGAAAACAGAAGACGATAAATGATTATGGTCATCCAGAATGAATTTGTATCCATCTTATTAAACTTCCAGGAATGTAGACTAAATTTTCAAACAAATACAGCATGTGGTAAAATATTGTGGGATGAAATCAACACACTGAGTCCTCTGCGTGTTTTAAACATGATTCATGGAATGGGTAAAAAATTAAAGGAAATAGTATATGTAGAATCTCGAGTCTTCAAACATTTTTATATACAACCTGAAGAATGAAAACCCAATCCTTTGGGATTTAATTTATGATATGGATGTCATCCATGTTATAATAAATGAATTACACTCGAGTTACTCGGGTATTTCAAATTGATATACTATATAGTAATAAAATAAATGAGTTTCATGCACTCATGTATGCATGTATGTCTGGTGATATGTGAGCAATCACTTACCCATGTGAGAAGAAGAGGTTACCCATACCAATGGAAATTTTAAATGAGTTGCATGTAGGCATATAGGGAGAACCATTAGTCTTTCAAAGTGTGAAGAAAGCCTCATGGCCTCCATGAATGAAGGAAATGAATATTTGAGAAAAAGTACAACCATGTGTATGGTTCACTACAAAGAGAATAAAAAACCAAATAGTTTCATTCTTTTATTTCATATATGATAAATACAACACCCAAAGCTTATGGGTTAATCAAAATGAAAAATATAATACCATATATTCTTTAGGTATTCAATTTTTAAATGAGGACTATTAAATGTGTTATTCATAATTCATTTAAATATAAATTTAAATAAGGGATTAAAATATAATAATTATTGAGATTCCATGATCAATATTGTGTATAAATATGTGCATATTGGTGATACCATAAGAGTGAAAACCTTGATATATATTTTGAAGATCTTGATACATTATTTTATAAAAGAGAGAGAGAGATATTAGGGTCAGTACTTCAACAAACAGAAGAATTTACTAAAAAAAATTTCACAAATGAAATTAATCCGTTCAGGTGATCTGCTACAGTTTACCGAGATAAGCTTCTGTGATAAGATACATGAATTTTACACAAGTTAGTTTCATTCATAAAGCTTGTGGAGGAGGATCATAAAATTATATTTCAATAATTAATCAATCCCCCCTGAAGGGGAAGAATGAGACTGGGGAAGATTTATTATTGGGAGTGTAATCAATCACTAATGAAGAAGGTGTAGTTTGGGGTGTAACCAACAGAAAAAGGTATATTGGAGTTTTTGGTATAACTAGATTATAATTCAGGGTATAAAAAACTAATATTTGGAATCACCTTTAGAGATAGTGGAGAATCCGTGTTGGGGGGAGGAATAACAAACACTATAAGGATTTTGTCATTATACTGAACATTTTATAACCTTATGTCTTGTGACCATGTATTTAGAGTATTATTAATGTTAATACTTAGATACACAAGAAGACTAAATCAATGATTTAAACATCCATATAGTTTTAATTGAAAATAAACAATTTTTAAAAAGAAAAAGTGATCATAGATTCTCCCCTCCCACTCTTACTGAGCTCACACTAATCTAGGCACTACAAGTGGTATCATAGCCAAGGTTGCCTATGAAATATCAAATAGAGTACTGAGTATAAAGGGAATGGATTCAGTTAATAAAATGGTTGTTTTCATTTTCAATTTTGTGAACTATCATGGATTCAAATATTGGATGATACAGTATCTCTTATCAATTGGGGTCTAAGTAAGAGATGAAGCTATAATATGACTTCCACCATATTATGAGAATACACATATGACTTTTTTACATAAGAAGAACATATAAAATTATTGAAAGGCTCAAAATTCAACCTTTATGGCTTGATGAAAAATGGTAAACACTAATGTGGTGGTTCTCCAAACATATAAGGACAGTTTGGATAAACTAATAAGAATATTTGGAGGAAATATTAAATTCAAAATAGTTGTGTTGATAATCTAGAAAAATTGATTTGAGGATATCAAAATGGGTGATTATGAATTTTTTGATGACTAATTTACATGAGTAAATGAAATTGTTACTAGCATCACAAGTTTTTGTGAGAAGGATTATGATTATACAATTATTATGTAACAAATTTGTAATTTCATAGATATATTTGATCCAAAGAATTTAGATTTTGAAGATTAAGATGATCTATCAGTTGATGAGCTTTATAATATTCTTCTAAAATATGAAAAGAGAAAAGTACCATATTTCAAGAAGAAGGTAATAGGTGTTATGGAATTTGAATATATGGTAAAAGCTAAGTCAAGAATTCCATAATAACCAAAATCATGTTATTCTATGGATGAGGAAGTAGAACAAGACACTATTGAAATGCTTTCCTTGTTTAATAGGATGTTTAATAGGGGTGGGTGGAATGTAAAATATAAACAATCACTAGATATTTGAAATTTTAAGCATAGAGTTCATTTTACTAGTAATTTTACAATTAATTAGACTATTGGAAATGAATTAGATAAACAACACTAGATGTCCTAGAAAAAGTAGTGGAATAAGTATAAGAATAATTTTAAATACAATAAGTGAATAATAATTAGGATATAAATTAATGAATCTTCATCATAAAGTAGTGAGTTTGAGGATGGGAAATATTACAATAATCTTATATGTCTTATTGAAAATACAAGAATCCAAAATATTCATTTGATGGTAATGAAAGTTAAGGTAGAACAAAATATTAATGGATGTTAAATTAAAATATTGAGGAAAGTCTTATAGAAAATATGAAACATAATAAGGGGAAAAGGATGAAGAAATAAATTGATAAGATTATATTTTAGAATAAATTAGGTCTCAATAAGGAAACGAATCATCTAAATGAGATAAGGGAATCTGTGAATAAATTAGTTAATCTATAAATGAAAATAATAGATTCTGAATAAAATTTATCTAGATGAAAAGAAATCAACAATAATGAAACTAAATTCATGAAGAAAAAAATAGGTTGAAGATAGTTGAACATGAAAATATAGAGAAAACCCTTTAAGAATGACTTGATGAGAAAGAGATTTAATTATCTGAGAAACATTTTAGGAGTTTTTTATCTCAAAGTAAGTTTAAGAAGATGAAATAGGACTTTATCATGGTTTTTGAGATTAAAGGATAATATTATCAAGCTACTATGAATAAGGGTCTACAAAATAAGTTTGTTTCTATACCAAATGAATCTCAATGAACATTAGTTATTTCTGAAAATATTGTCCTAAGAGATAGGACTAAATATTATTGGACAAAAAGAAAAAATGGTATAGCATCTTCCACCAAGAAATAGGAGGCTAATTTTTAAGAAACATTGCCTCAAAAGTATAAACATACATAATATATCAGAATACTATAACAATATACAACAATATATTGTTATTATCATTGTAAAATATAAAGGTTCAAAATCTACTATTGGTGTAATAGAGTGTATGGTCATAAATCATATTCGTGATTGTTTAACAAGTTACTACTAAGAATGAGGAATGAATCAAGGGGGATAGATACTAAGAAAATAATATCAGATTATCTGAAAGAGAATCTAGTGATCAATATATCATCAAAACTACTAATGAAAAAAATGAATGCTTTGATGATGTATGTGATTGATTTTTCATGAAATTAGAAAACATGAGAAAAGAATATTTTGATCACCAAGTTATATTTATAAAAATGTAAATTTTTAGAGAAGACTGTTGGGGAATAAATATATAGTCTCTAGATAATTATGTTAAATTATTAAACAATCTAAAAATATTAAGAAATAATGTTCGGTCATATGGACTAACTGGTAAGGTAAGGATACAAAAATAGAGGATGATCATAAACATAAAAATGTAATATGAAAAAAAATTGATAGTTGTAAAAGTTAATGTTAATGAGAATATATCTACATATGATGATTTAAAAATACTTATATGTTAAAATTGTGGACAAACTGGGCATGACATAAAATAATGTATGCCAATTATACAATCCCAATACAAAATAGTGAGAAATCTATGGAAATAACAAAGTGATGATCGTATTACTGGATAGGTATAGACATACTATTAGTAGTGTCAACTGATGAGAAAAAAAATCAATCACACACTCTAAAAAATCCATGAATGGAGACACATATAATTGGAATAACATGTCAAGATTGGGAGTAGGATCTTAAATTGAATTTTATTTTTGATAAACCAAGTGATCCCACCTTATTAAATTTAAAATATAATATATATTATACCAAATTCACTGAATTTAAGGGTAAGGACGCATCCCTTATAGGGGCCATTTTTTATTAAAATCTATTAAATATTCACAATATAATGAATATTGAACTTCTGAATAGCATGATAAAATTAGATTTTATGGTATGTTAATCAAACATTCATCAACAATTATTAATTTTAACAATAAAATCAATTAAGGGTGAGTTATTGGTTGATGATAAGATCATACAAAGGGGGAGATATATCTTTTTCAATTGAACATTCTAGTGTGTTTGTTGAATTATGTGAACGATTTATCATTTTAACAGAAAATATGATTACTTTCAACCCCTAAAAAGTAGTTGGTAATTTTTAGCATTATTTCACATACATGATTGTTTATGTACAATACGGTAAAACATCATTTTATCTCTATTGTTTTTTACACAAGGTTATCCCACATTGACTTAGATTTGATTAACTAAATACTATTTTCTAACATAACCAAATGAGATCATTCCACTATTTGAATAGTTAAATAAATTATCATTTAATAGAGAATATAATGTTTTCGAAATGAGATAAGAAGACCTCACTTTTAATTTTAATTTATTTATCAATAAGAGGGGAAGTATTTCACCACATATTGACATTAATTATATGTATATATATTAAAAATAAAAATAAAATTGGGGAGATTGTTAAGCTTAGCTTTCATTTTTCATCAATAAGTCAATATGTGTTGGTGGATGAAGTGGTCAAGTATGGTGAATTATTAGAGATTTATGAAATGGAATTGGATATCATTCAGGGAAAATTCTTTATGTAAACTTTGACGATTTTAGAAGTCATCATAAGTTCCAAATATTTTTTCCTTAGTAACAATTTTTTTTTAAAAACGAAGAAGATTATTTTCGATGAAGATGCTGATTTTCATGAATGAATTAAGAAGGGAATGAAAAATATAAAATTTTCATTAAGAATGTTCTATGGTGTCTAGGAAAAAATATAATACCATGCATAAATATATTTATGTTTTATGCAAGAGGAAAATATTAATGAGGAATTCATGATATTAAATTTTATAATTATGTAATTTATATATATATAAATGTTTCTTATAAAACAAATGCAATCAACCATGTGATCCACATTCTCCATCTCAAACCCATAAATGTGGGAGAACCTTGACCACAAGGGGTATCAGACCACGTAGCCTGAATGAAGGTTGATGTATTGGGCAGGCTCATGTATAAGGCCCACATGAGGGAACACCTATTATAATGCATGGGTATGGTTCAAATGTTCACTAGGTTGATGTATGTGGTGTGTGAAGGTGAAGTGTGGGTGTTGATCCCCCACCGCTATCTTGAAGTGGTCATGGGAGTGATTAATTAATAAAACACATCCTATAAAATGTGAAGAACTGATGTGGGATGTTCATGATGCCAATATTCCATTATAAATAAGATTATAGGAAAACTATAGTTTTATGATTCGATCATTCTGATATTTCTAATTGAGGGAGCATCGATATCGTTCTCCCTTTTTCAAAGATTCTTTTCATGCAGATCTTCTTCTATTGATGAGATAAAAAATCATGGTAGAGCATACTTGGATCAATATAATTCCTCTTATGCCTTAAAAAATATCACAATGTTTCTGGTGATTTAAGAGAATATGAGGCATCTGATGCATATAATATCTTTTCATGGACATGAGTAAACATAAGGAACGTAAGCCATGATTCCTCCACTAATGTAGAAATTTTCTTTGAATGAAAAAAATATATATATAATTATATGTTTTTTCCTAAATGAATTGAAATTCATGATGTTAAACATCCATGCATGTAGATCAAATTGGTAAAGGAAGGTGGAAGATGATAAAATTATATGGGAATAAATATATTCCTAGAGTCATTCTGGTGTTCTGATTATGATTTGTGGAATTCGTATTCAAATAAAGAAAATATTATATGTTGAATCCCAAGTCTTGGATATTTTAATATGATGTGTGAAGAATTAAAACCTTATCCTTCAAGTATTTATTTAAGCAGTATCTATCAACCTCATGGTAAGATATAATATATAACTAAGTCTCCCAAATATTTTAAAATGAGATACATCATATTCATTAGATAAATAAATTTCATGAATACATGCATGAGTTCATGTTTGGTGATCCACGGGTGATCACCTACCTATGTTAGATGAAGATGTTACCTCTACCCACTGGTATTCAAGATTAGTTTTGTCTGATTATTTATAGAGAACCACTGATCTTACACTATATAAAGAAATCCTCCCTACGACCATGAATATAGGAAAAGAATATTTGAGACACACTACCATTATGTGTATGGTGATCTATATTGTAAAAAAACCAAACAGTTTCATTTGGGTATTTAAAATAGGATTAATATAATACCCAAAAATTATGGAGTATTTTGTAACATCCCAACCTAGGTTCCACAAACGGATTCCTCAAGTCGGTTGGTCGCATGACCTCAGGCACACCTACCCCCATATGCTGGAGGATTACAAATAGTAACAATTGTCTAATATCAATCATGGGATGACTATACCCTATTTAACAGAGTAGCACAACAACAAAAATAAATAATAATTAAACAATTATATAAACATTACTAGAATAAAACCATTAAAACATGTTTAAGAAAACAATAATACAATATCCAAAAATAATATTGTAGATATGCCATCCCAAATGCATTTCAAGTGTTAAATGAAAACATAAAATAAAGTCACACTAACAATCTTGAGTGGGTCCTGACACCTATCTGGTTCGCATATCCCTGATCCATCCCAACTCATCCATCTAACATAAGAATATTTCAATTATCTTATCCTATAAACAAGAAGTCTATTTGGGTACATATTAGACATCCTGAGTAGGGTGTGATTGCAACTCAATAGGCCACCACCAACAACCTATAAAA
This sequence comes from Viscum album, assembly GCA_963277665.1. Lineage (NCBI taxonomy): Eukaryota > Viridiplantae > Streptophyta > Magnoliopsida > Santalales > Viscaceae > Viscum > Viscum album. The sequence continues at coordinate 1,473,166,642 of OY728152.1, read as the reverse complement.
TAATATCCAGTCGACAGTAGTGTATGTAGTTGTATAATGAATAAAATACTATGGCTACATAAATAATTGTAAAATATTAAACAATCTACAATTAACAACATAAACCCCTTGGTTCCTAAGTAAACATGAACCATCAATACATACATTGGCCCAAGTCAGGGCCAGAACCATATAACTTATTCAATTCACAATTAATTATAACACATGGGGTTACATTATCTATTTCAATTCAATTGATATAACTTATAATTGTAAATTACAACAATTTTGGGTCTAGATCACCCTATATAAAACCTCATGGGTACTTGAAGTAGTATTTTGTGACCCACAACTCGTTTATCAAATAATCACACAAGTAGGATTTCGGAGAAGGTAAGAAATAACAGAGTGTGGGAAGGGGATTTTCTACACCATATCAGTATAGTAGTTAGAGTTCTACAAGACATGGGGGAAGAGAATTTTGATGTGGTGCTTCATTGATAGAGAATCCATATTAGTATAGTGGTGCATCTCAGGGGACTCGAACTACATCACATGGAAGAGGGGTAGGATAGATGCATGTTGTCCATCCTACACTGGTGGATAGAGAGGTTGGAATATCAATAGTTATTAGTACTATTATTTAATATTTTAGACTAGAAGTTTAATTATTTGATACCAGTGTCTCTCATTATTTTTTATCTTTGCAACTCTAGGATGGTTCGAGCCTCTCGGTTGAGTTCCGGAGCACAGTGATGAAGATTGATACAACATTAGGAGTTTGTTTGAGGAATGTTTGTTTATGAAATGGGTGTCCTATCATGGTTGGGGTGTTTCATTTTCTATTAGATCTTTACATCCTTGACATGACAGTCTTTGACCTAATTTTTTTTATGGACTATGAAGTATCATTCCTATCCCACATAGATTGTTACCCCAAGAGAGTGAATTTTACACCTCCTGAGGGAAATAATTATTTTCATCATGGAGGGTGGGTTATCCAGGAGGGTTGTATAAGGATAATTCATTAGAAAATTGGGAAGCTCACCACCCTAGTTTCTTGTCTATTATTGGATAATGGAGGTGTAAATAAAGATATCTTTCCACCCATAGTGGATAGGTTCCATGATCTATTTCCTGGTGAATTTTCAGAGATTCCACATGAGACAGATGTGGAATTTACTATTGAGATCATGTCGGGGGCCGATACCATCTATATTCCACCATATAGAATGTAACCAATAGATCTTCAAGATCTATATACTCAATTGTAAGATTTCAATGATAAGGGGTTTATCCCTCAGAGTACTTTGTCTTGGGGATCTCCAGTCTCATTTTCTATGAATGTTGAAGGGAATCTACATTTATGTGTTGATTACCATAAGTTGAACCAGATGACTATGAATAATTGGTATCCTATTCCTCATATTGATGATATGTTTGACCAGTTGAGGGAATATTGTGCCTTCTCTAAGATTGAATTAAGATCAGGCTATCAACAATAGAAATTTTTTCCAACTGATATAATGTGGACTACATTCAGAAGAAGGTATGGCCTCTATATGTTCATTGTAATAATTTCCAGGTTGATGAATGCACTGTAGGTGATTCTGGTATTGATTAAAATAATCTTCCACACATTCTTGGATCTTTTTATGGTAGAGTTTTTTTAAGGAATCATGTTGTACTAAAATATTCATGATGATCATGCTCTATGTCTTGACGTCTTCCTGAGTAAATTGAGATATAATAGGATATATTAGAAGTTAACTATGTTTTAGTTTCGGGTCAATCAAGAATAGTTCATGGGTCATCAAATCTTAGAGGAAGGCATGTCAGTTGACCTTAAGAAGGTTTAATCAGTTGTTTGTTAAAATAACCCCAAGAAATTTTTCTATACCAATAGAATTCTAGGATTAAATGGATATTATCATAGTTTCATCCATGAATTTCCTTTTTTGGAAGCACCTATTTCATGCATGAACAAGAAGGGAATAAATATTGAATGGGCTAAGGCATGTGGAAATGCCTTTCATGAGTATAAGAATCACTTGACAACGACCCCGATCTTGATCCTACACGGAAAAAGTAAAGAGTATACGTTGTTTTTTGCCACTTTTGGTGTAGAAATTGTAGAATTATTGATGTACCGAGATCGACTTGTGGCATATGGGTCTCAATATGTGTTTTCACATGAATTGAACTAACCTAAAGCATGAACATGAGAAAACTGTAATGGTTTATGCTTTTAAGTGTTCAAGTTATTATATGTTTGGTGAGAAGTTTACTATGTATACTGATCACAATATATTAACAAATATCTTTTTCCAGAATTATTTTAATCTCTGGTATCATAGTTAGGTTGAGAATATGTATTAATTTGATTTTGATCTAGAATATGTTCCCAGAAATGGGAACAATTTTGTTGATGATTTACGCAACAAAACGCAAAATCAGGTCGTTCATGAGTCTTTTGCTAAATGTTAAATGAAGAAATTACTGGTTGAGATTAATGTTGTGGTTCAGAATATTTAGAATTAGATGAATCTCACATAAGTGTCTGTGGACTCTACACATCTTGGCTTAATTAGAGACATGTAGTATGATGATCTAGAATTTTTTACCTTGAGGGAAAACCTTGAAGTTGGAGAGTCTCCTTCCAATTGAATCATAGATGAGGATACGATCATATATGTTATGAAATGGGTTTATGTGCCTAAGATCATGTACGAAGAGCGGATTCATGAATTTTATGACATTACTGGGTAGTGTATTTAGGTGTAAAGTGTCAGGTGTCAAATAAAAATCCAAAATAAAGTCACACTGAAACTCTTGAGCAATTCTTGACACCCTTCAAGTTCATATTTCCCTTCTCTATCATAACTTATCAATCATGGGTTCCAACAGAACCATTTTAGATGTCCCATTTTTTCAAAATCATGTTACTCTATCATTGGATGGGGAAACTATCTTTAGAAGTGTCCTGGCCTACCACACTGGTGATAGATCAGTCAAGTAAGGTCATGTGACAATGATACCTTTATCCTTACATTATGTATTCCAATGATATAGGTAACATTATCATAATGAAGCTTCCTACCATTAGAAGTTTTACCTTCAGATTATCTAGTATAAAAAACCAATTCTTCACAGTATTCCTCCTTTAGGTTCCCCTTCGATATGATGGCATAATTCTCCACTTATGAAAATACTTCAGCCGGATGTTATTCAACTAGGATATAATTTCACATTTAATCCTGACCTTAAACTACATTGCTGAAATAGCTTCATCTCTTAGCAATTCAAGAAATAAGAACTTCAAATCAATATTTTGACTAGAATATTCCATCATGAACATGATCACCTTAGTCAACTACATGAAATCAGCTACTATCTCATGCCTAAGTGTCTTCAGGTAATATTTCCCCCAAGAACATCTCCAAAAATCCCATCCGTATAGTATACACCAATTATCCATCCCTTTTCTAGATGTCCCACGAATTATTTTCTTGAACACTTAACATGTAAGTATCTAATTTGAATCTTTTTTAGTAGGATTCTCTAAATTTTAAATTATATTCTCTATAGACTCAATCCATAACTCTTATTCCTCATGTTTACCCTCTTAGTTAAATGTTAGATGTTGATGTAACTAAAACTACCATGTCAGATCAGATATGCTTTTCCCAACCTGTCTTGGGTCTCCTTTTATGAATTAAATGAAGTTATAAATTTTCACATTGAACTACTCTATGACTTCCTTACTAAGCACTATCGGAGCCTCAAGTTCCACTCGTATAGGATAATTTCTATCCATAGCCATCTTCCTCACTATGAACATGTGTCACCATGGAGGAATATTTCTATAATGAAAAACATGTATCTTAGTAAAAATTTCCCAACACTATCACATTTAAAGGTATTAACATAAATATATAATAAATCATTCCCCTCTTTTTATGCCATAGGGTAAAAATGTGGTATTATCACTACCCAAAACCATCCAAATCTCTGTTGTGGTTAGAAAAGGCTAAACCCATTATCATCATTAAAATATCATTAGACACAAATTTCCCACATTTTTTACAATTTACCATTTTCGATTTCATATTAGACACATTTTCTATTTAATTTTAAAAATATTGAAAAACATTTTAATTTAATTAACATACATAGAACCTGCTTCACTGTGGTTTCCAAAAATGATTCATGTCAAAAAATAATCATGGTTTACAAGAGTGATTCATGCATAAAAAACTCTCATTAAATAATGGGCCATATTCCAAATCCTATAAAATCTCAGAAATAATAATCAGATCACAAAAAATGTGCATAACCCAAGGTGAAATAACATTCAACTGTAATAGAACACGTTAATAACATCAATCCCACCCTAGGGATATTGATTTGACTCTCGTATATGGGTTATATGTTCCAATTCATGAGATATTTACCAAGGAATGACTCAAACTACTCTCCGGTCTACCTTTCAAAAATAGTAATACAAAATAATGTAAAAGTCACCACCTTTGATTCCACTTTGTAACATCCAAACTGAGGTGAAACACACTAGTGCTCCGAGTTGATCGATCACATGACCTCTGGTGTGCCTCCCCATATTCCAGAGCCTACTGAATAGAAGTGAGGAAATAATATCATACATGAGGGAAGTATTCCCACATTTTCAAAGTATTTCAATTACAGAAATAAATATTAATGACCAAATGATTTAACCATGACCATATTAATACCAGTACAACATGATGACAAAAATAGGAATAGAATGTCTAAAACTAAAGTGGTAGATATGTTATTACTAATGTATGACATTTGTTAAATGAAAACCTAAAATAAATACACACTAACACTCCCAGGTGAGTCCCTTCACCTATCTAGTTCCCCAATCCCTACTCCATCCCAATGCAGTCACCTAACATAGGACCCTTTCCCTTATCCTATCCTACAAACATGATGTCTATTATATATTGATAAGGAAGCCCGAGTAGGGTGTGAGTACCACTTAGTAGGTCACCACCAATGTAATAAAAAATAATATCCAATCAATAATAATTTATGAAGTTTTATAAAGAATAAAGTATAATTCCTAACTAAATAGTTACCAGATTTTCAATTTTTGTCAATTAACAACAAAAACTCCAAAGTTCCAAAGGACACCTGAACCACCAATACATTCTTTGGGATATGTGAGTGTCTAAAATATATCACATATTCTACTCATAATTCAATATAACACATGTAACTTCATTATCCATTTCATTTAAATTCATATTTCAGATAATTGGAACCACGGTTGAATGTTGACAATTATTTTCCTATATTTCCATGTCTAACATGTCATAGTAAATTGAAGCTCCAGTATTAGACCCACAACTCGTTTATCAAGTAATCACACAATTAGGATTTTTATGTAATATCATATGTCCCATACTAGTTTATCACTTTGGTATTTTGATTCTACAAACAATGTATGACACTCAATTATCACTACGATCTTCTGATGTAGTAGAACATGTCCCCCGCATGTATATCACAAAATCACATGTATCACAATTTCACATGTATCACAGTATCACATATTCCATAATTTCACATATATCACAACATTATATTAATTATTATTCAAATTAATTAATCCAATTCAATAATTCAATAATCACAGCATTCCATTACTTAATTCATTAAATAAATAATCCAATTCAATAATCATCAAATTCCATCCATTAATTAATTCACTAATTAATTAATCCAATTAAAAAATCATAACATTCCATCCATTAATTAGTTCTCCAATTAATTAATCCAATAAAAAATCATAACATTCCATCCAAAAATAAATTCACTAATTAATTAATCCAATTCAAAAATAATAACCTTCCGTCCAATAATAAATTCACTAATTATTTAATCAAATCCCACAATCATAACACATTGTTAATTCATTCACCAATTAATAAATTCAATTCCACAATTTAAAATTCCCTAACTAACCTATATCATTTTCATAAGGAATTTAATTAAATCATTTTAATCATAAACATAATTTCTCAATACTAATAATTTTAATTTCACAATTACATACATGTAATTGAAATCAAGATTTTGGGACATGAAATTAAACCACCTACTTAAATTTTTTGACAATAACTGATAAAAGATGTCCTCAATTTAAGAAGATTGATCATGAAAATGATAAATAATGAGACTAGAACTAAAACATAAATAAAAAATTAAATGATCTAGATCTCTCTAATACTTTATCTAGATAAAATACTAATCAGGGAAAACAACCATTTAATGGAAGAGTGGAGAATGGGAGAGATTAAGAGAGACTAATTGGGATTAGATTCTATTCCCAAGAGAGATGAAGATATATAATTTAGCATCAGATCATCAAGAAAGAAGGTTGGTAGCCCTATGAATTCATCCATGTGTCTCCAAAAAAGATAGGAAATGATTAGAGTCGTTTTAGGGTATTAAACATATAAGATTGCAGGATTAGAAAATTTTAAATATAATTTTTGGAGAAATTAAAACAATGTGCATGGTTCCCTGGGTAGGGGCTCTTTATTTTCCAAACTGTGCACCTATTCATGCGGGGTGTCTTAGTTACTCATAAGAGTGATAAAATTGTGAGAAACCTTGTGTTATCCATGAAATCCCTCTTCGTCTTGGGTTTCACGGTTTTTGGGTGTTGGGTGTGTGGTTTAGGAAAACTATGCACTAACTCTACATCGCCTAAAATCCACCAAAAACATCAAATTTTCACCCAACACATCCCAAGTTAAAACACAAATGATAATTACTCCATGAAATGTAAGATATTACCTATAAACAGGATCGAGACATCTCAATAAATGGTTAGGATTTTACTAATTCAAAATGAGAAATATAATACCATTGAGTCATTGAGTATTCATATATAAATTAGGAAAATTAAAATTTTCATTATTCAAACATTTAAATGAGTATTTAAATAAGGTTATTTATATAATGTAATTATTGAGTTCTCATGACCATTATTGTGTACAAATATTTTCATAAAATTGATGAAAAAGGGATGAAAACATTACAATATATATTGGAGATCCTGATACATTCATGAATGAAAGGGGGGGAGATTAAGGCTATCACATCAAAAGAATGATGAATTTTCTAAGAATATTTTCACTAAGGTGACTGATTAGAGCGGGTGAAAATATACATTTGATATGGACTAGATATTGTGCACATGTACTTGAATTATACACGAGAAAATTTGATTCAGAAAACTCATTGTATAAGGTCATTAAAATATCTTTCTATAGCAGATCAATCCATATAAATAAGAAGGTTTCAACTAGGGGGAATAACCAGTTGCTGGAATATTTTTTTGGGTATAATAATTCACTGAAGAAGATGATGCAGTTTAGGGGTATAAACGACTAATGAAGGTGGATTGGATTTGGCAGTATAACCAACTTGTAATTGGGGGTATAACCAATTATTATTTTTAAACACCTTATGATATACTGAATAATCATTCTTTGGGGAATAACTAACATGGAAATGAGTATGAATTTGAACTAAATAATATAAAACATTGTGGTATGTGCCTCTAGATATATATCATTATTTGAGGAAATTTTGTTAGACACAATAATAGTTATTCGATGATTTTACCAACCAATAATGGTTAATTGAACATATAATTTTTTAAAGGAAAAGGGATTGTTGATTAAATCCCCCCCCCTCTTAGTTATCTCACACTTATTTGAGCTCTTCAATAGAGGTAAAATTATCCCTCTAATGTGGTGTATCCATAGGATACAGCTGAATAATTTTTCATATGGTTGGGATTTTTCCTACATTCATAGTGTTCTATAGCCTTAGGAATTAAGACTATAGAATAGAAAATAACAATAGTTAGGGATTCTCAGCCAAATGTCATACAATTATACCACCTACTACCATCTCATGGATGTGGTATCATAAATATTTGATGAAGCTATTCAGCTACTATAGTATTTAATTATGATTTATAATGAATTAATAGATTCTATGTACATCTAATCCATCTCATACATTAATGATAAACTTCTTTAGTGTCACATCATATGTAACATTCCATTAAATTATTGTTTAAGGTTGAAAAATCCACACATTAAAAAATTAATGACTGGATGAAACTATTTTTCCTATCCCTGATAGGTGGATGTTAATATATGATTCATGGAAAGTTAGTGGTTTGTAATCACATTATGTTATCCTTATGACACACTCAAATGTATGTTACAACTATATAGGCTTTCATGGGATGTTTCTTGGTTTCTTCAAAAAACAATATTGTATGTTCCCTAGCATATAATATGATACAAATAAAAAAATGTCATGAAATAACACTTGATACCCCTATACGATATACAACCAACAATTTTCTATGGAATCCGCATATAGTAGCATGGAATCATATTCCATGTTTTGTGATTATTCTTTAATCATTAATTATGATTAGATTATCATTTTTTCCAATAAAAAAATATATTATGTAATATATCACCTTTAATCTCATACTTTCATTAAATACTAAATGTATTACGTTCCATTTCACCTTATATGATATCACATGTTATAACTCATGAAATAATATCTAAATATCTAGTGGTTTTAATCAAAAAACATCTATAAATCTATCATTAGATCCACCAAGTATGGAAACATCTATAAACACCTTATGAATATTGGTCCAAAACACTTTTGTATTAACTCTAAAACACTTTAAGAGAAAATTGATGTGTAAAACACAATCCCAATTCAGTCAAACACAAAGTGTGACCCCATGATCATTCATATCATTGAAAAAAATATGAATCATAAATTAAATAAATGAAATAAAATAATGGCCTGATGTAAAGAATCAATACTCCACAAGCTAAGAAGGGCTCTGACATGATATCCATCAGACACAGATATTTCTAAACCTATCTTTACCATTCACACCTCATAAAAAATTCATCCTCAAACATTCCATTTATCTGAGGCATAGAGTGAACATGGGAAATTAATTGAGTCAATCCTATACATCCAACTCATATATTTTCGATCCTCTGAGTATACAATAATATGGTTAATCAATACATCACATGTTATTCAACTTTATTGTAACACTTGAGATTCAATTATAGGAAGTAAAAATCATATTTTAATAAAACATTTGTAAAGTGATAATTTTAATATTTTGTGCCACAAAATTTATAATTTGATACAATGAATATTGATTCTGAACTTACCTGTTCATATTAAACATAGAATGATTTTTTGAAATTTTCTCTTAGAAATAAGCTTATATAAATAATAAAAAATATTGTCTTTAACAATTCCTCACTTTCTTTATAATGTTTTATTATAATATTTTGAATTAAAAACATATTTACTATCAATTTTATATAAGTAAATACTATAAAATTTTATGTAAAGTTGATATTTTTTATAAAAATTTTTTTTTCCGAAAACATCTTTTGTTTAAAAAGGAATAATGTAAATCCATTTTAATTAATTAGAATGATGTTTAATGAGAAATAATTAAAAATATATGTATATATTATATATCTAAATTTATTAATTTAAATTCATAGAATGATTATTTCTATTCATATAGTTAATATAATATTATCTTTTACTTGAAAATAGCATTTTGTGAAAAATCATTACTGGGAGTGATTTGTGGGATTTTTTAAACTAAATTCTGCAACTTATTTGAAATGATTTTAATAAAATTTATTTCATATTTGGAGTAAAAATATTAATTTTTAGTCCATATGGTTAAATTAATTTTTTTCATAATAATTCATAAAAATTGTGAAATTTAATTAATGCGGTTAATGGTAAAATGATGTTTTACACATTTCATGTGCTTGGGTTAAAATTAATTTTCCAAAAAAATATGATTTTTCATTGATAAATATTATTTAATATTTATAATTATTATGAAAAAATTATCTAATATCTCTCATATTATATTATTATTAAAGGATTGATTACTTATGTTAAGAAAACTAGTTACAATGGTGAAAACTTAATTGGAAAAAGTGAGTAAAAAAAGAGGATAAAGGGAAAATATTTTTAAAATATGTTAATTATTTTGGAGTTTTTTTGACCTTTATGTCCCTAAAATTCATTATTTATCAATTTTTATGGAACTTGGGGATAGAGTGACTTTCCATTATTGAATTTTTTGGGTATTTTATAAAATCCACTCCTCAATTATAAAAGGGAACACCATCCCCTCACTTTTTCACACATATCAACATATTTCTTTCAAATAAACCATAAAAAATACCTCAAAAACACCTTTATACACATTATAATGATTATTTTCTTCCCAAAATACCACCCATAGTGTCTTTAAAAAGAGATCTAGATGAGGTTTCTCTAAGAGAAGGTCATCATTTTAACGAAGCTCTTTATTTTTCATTATTCTTTTTAATCATTAAAATATATCATAAAACCTACATTATAACTACACTATTATGTCACATATACTAAGATTTAATTTTATTTATGTCATAATACTTATTTAATTACCTTTCCATCAAACTTAAAACAAATATGTCGCCCATGTGTACAATGGACTTCCACCTCTTGAACCGATGTGATTTTTTTATCAACCACTCCAATGGATATTCATAATGATTTAAATGATTAATAAAAATATGATAATTAATACATTATATTGGTTTTTTAATTTAATATATTTTTTAATTCCTTTCCCTTTTAACCATTAATGGAATGATATCTTTGCTCATGCATACGTGTAGTTTACCGTCTTCACAAAGTGATACAATTCATTTCCATGTCTAACATTAAATAATGATTATAATGATATAATAGTGAGTAAATATGATATTTTTAACATTAATATCATTATGTAGTTGATGTTTCTTTATTTTATTCATATGAACTATAACTTTCATGGAAAACCATGTATGAGAAAATGAGGAAATTAACACACAAAATAGTAGTAATAATAAAATGTTGTTAATTAATGGGTTATAAGATGTTATAATAGCATAATATAATATATTAAAAATATTAATATGGTTATATTATAAATTAATAACATGATAAAAACTATTATAAAAGGTTTTATGTCACGTTCAGATAAATAAAAGAATGAGGTGAGGGATTTCATCTCAGTTTTTATTCCACTGGAACATATTTGTTAATATGAACCTATTAAAATTTATGTTGTTAATAATTTTCCCCTTATATGTATTTAACATTAATACCTATTTATTATGTATGGATAATTTTTCTATGAATGATAATTAATTCAAGGGGTTAAATTTTAAATGTCACCAAAGTGGTAATAATATATTTTATAATCTCACATTCTTTTGGGATTTCTTTTTCTCTTGTTAAAGGAATATTATAATTGATCCTTAATAAGATATAATAGTTTCTTTTATCCACCATATATTTAAGTATTTTACACTTTTTATTAAAAAATATCTATTTAGTACTTAAATCAATAATATATTTGTTTAAATATGAAACCAATTTTATTTCTCTTTAAATTAGATATATTTTTCTTCCATATTCTTTATTTTCAATATTATTTTCCAAAATCCATTTTAATTACACAAATGGATGATTAAGGATATTTAATGTTATTCTTTACTTTTAAAAAGTGTTTCAATGTAATATTTATAACATTTTTCAATGGTATTTTTTCAATAAAAATGTCAAAAAAAATTAATGTATATGGTGATAAAAAACATCCCACTATCGTAATTATCTTACTAAATGTAAGTTATTCTAAACATTTTCATTGGCTTTAAAAATGAAAATATTTTTTGAAATATTATTTTAATAATTGTTTTTCATTATATTTATTCTTTCAAAGAACATTTTTTTATTATGAAAACCTATATTCCCAAAAAACCGATGGTTACCTCTCATATGTTCATTAATTTTTTAATTAATAACTTTCTATTTAGAAAATCAATTTTTTATTAATTTTTATGGAATATTAAATTTATCCTAAATTTAAACATTCTTTGTATCCTGGATTGGATTATTTCTTAAACATCATTCGATTTTTACATGTGGGGTTTTATTTAAAATTTGCCTTATTAACTGGGGAAATATTGATAAATTCAAATCATTTACTCAATATATATATTTGTGGATAAGGAAAATTATTTATGAATTATATTGATCATTCAATATATGAGGAATTATTTGTAGATTTTAGAGACCGAGAATTATGATAAAAGTATATTTAAACTTTTTAGATGAATATTTATTTCATTACACAAACACACACATAACAATCATAATGGTTTATTTCCTTTGGAGACTGGGTAAAAAAAGTCATATTTAGTAAAAGATATTCAATTATTCCCATAAAGATCTTCCAATTTTTTAATCTTCATAGATATACCCTACTTAAAATATTTCTTTAAATTACATATTAAATAAACATAATAAAGGGAGACCTCAAATTCTTAGTAAAGGTAAATTACATAAAATATATAACATAATATGAGAATAGTGGTATGAAAACATGATAATCAAATATTAAAGCCATATCCTACATATATTAGAACAAAATATTGATTAAAGGAATTAATATTGGTAGTTTATAAGACATTTATCATAATGAAATAAAAGAACATGAACCAAGAGAGAATAACATTTACTTAAGACCTGAATTTTTGTTTACACATAAGCATAAAAAATCATTTTTATAGTAGTAAATGATAACTTCCAAGACTATCATAGTAGAATAGGTTCACTCTTCAAACCATCATATTACTCGAGGTTCCCTCACATGACTATTATATAGGATAACTTCTCTTGTTGAACCGAGTTCACTCCCCTTTCTATTTATGTCTATATCATGAGATATAAATCTATAACCAATTAATTGGAAGTATATATAATTCCCTCTCATCACATAATTAAAATTAGGCATATTTGTTCCACAAGATAACAAAAAATTAATCATATCAAAACCCATGAAATGAAATGGGTTTCATAATAATTTCATCATATAATAACCTATAGAAAATAGACAAATTTCAAAATCATTTCATCATTCCATCATAACATAACCTATGAAAATATGAGTGAAATCCCAAACCCAAACTTCTATCTTTGAAACTAAAACATATTGTGTAATTTTTTAAATAAAAATTAACTGGAAAAATACATTGTCCAAAATATAACTAAAGTTCTTTTATATTCTAGGAATTAGAGGATATGGGAAATACTTTACATAATATCAAAGTTTAAAACCATAATAAAATAAATAATTTTATTTTTCCCCTATATTTCCCTAATTGAATCTATTCACTAATAATTGCTACAGTGAGAATATGAAAAATAATTTTAAAAACATAGGGTGAGAGGATCAAATTTCCCAGTAAGGAGTTTTAGTAACTAGTGATAATATTTTTAATACATTTAGAATCCATTCAGAAAAATAATATCTAAATAAAATATTTTTATATAATATCAAATTTTATTAAAAATTTACAAATATGGACTACATAAAAATTCCATAAGATAATAATTTTCATATTTCTCTAAAAATACTAATCATTTTGAATGTCCTTTCGAAAATAACTTTTGAAAAATATTGGGATCTCCCCTTGACAATATTTAGTAAATAATAATTCATTTATGGATTAAAATGAATCTTGGAAAACCATAAGAATAACATGAGGAAATTACTAATATCACTTTGAGGAAAATTTCCCCTTAAGGTTGTGGGATCACAACATTCCTTATAACCTCATTTGATACCCAAGTTCCAAATCATGAGAAGAAAATTTCATAAATTCTTTTTTTATCATATTTTACCCATTAAAAACAAATAAGGAACATTCAAAATTTACATGAATTATTTTAAATGAATAAAATAATTTTATATTGCTTATATGTTTACAAAATCTAATTTTTCATTATACATTATTTAGTTTGGGGAAATAATTTTTTTTTTAATTTAAGATGGATAATTTTAACACACATTAAAGTTAAATTTAAAATATTTGTTTTATATAAACACATAGAATATGAATGATGTATATAATGAACATCCATATCTATATGCATGTGAAAAATCCATAATTTCAAATGAAAATGTTTCATCAAAAATAATGAATTTAATAATTCAATGACATATATAAAATTCTTATTAAAAAAATTAAATTAACTTTTATTTACTGAATATAAATTTGGATATATAAAAATCCCTATGAAAACAATACAAAATAATAATAATATTAATTTATAGAAATTTGATAACAAATTTTCCTTTAAAATTATTCCCCTACATATAAGGTGCGTTGAAATAAATCACCTTTATAAAATTCTTTGGAAAAAAATGTTTGAAATTTAAAATACATCCCTTTGATTTATAGTTACTAGTAGGCTAGACTCATCCTTTAGAATTTTCTTTGACGATGAAGTGGATTCTTACTGACAAAACATAGATAAATTGAAAGCAAAATCTGATACCATTCCTCCTCACAAACCACCTCACCAACTAAATAATCTTCCCTTCCACACACACACACATATATATACTAAAAATTCTATTTATTTAATTATGTGTAATTAATTATATACTAAGAATATATATTTTGCGAATTTCATGCTGCAATAGATATAAATATATATATATATTATAAGAACATCACATATGATTTTAAATGCAACAATTTTAAATATTTATATCATTATATATCAAACTTTTTTTGGTGGTTATCATTATGATTAAAAAATAATAAGTATTCCAATCATTTCCTACTAAGATTCATACAATAATATGAAACAGTTATATGTTATTTTGATGTATTCAATCTTAATATCCATTTTTTCTAAAATAATTTGAAAATATTATTATACAATCCATATGTTTGATTAAAATAATATATATGTATAGATCAATCTGAGTTTGATGTATCAGTATGAATCTCTTCTGAATCCATTCATTAGATTTTACCCATTTAATATATCATTGATATCCATTTTAAGCTTCCAAGGATGAGCTTCACAATAAATTCTTCTGGAAAACCATAATTCTTAGGATTCCTGAATGTAATCATTTAATTTCCATTAAAAACCTACCAGTTCTTATTATAATCATAATTGAAATTCAAATGCATGATGTATGATAATTGTGTATTATATAGACCTGAACACGAAATATTTAAAGGTTTTTTGAGATAAAAGAGATGAATATGTTTCTTATGATTACAATCAAGATGAAAAATTAAGGATGTTGATGAACAAGTGACTTCTATGTCGAGATAGATCCTCAAAATATGATTTTCAATCTGATTCGGTCACCTAGACCATATAAATATGCATACATTTTTTAGATTTAAAAATCACTATTTCTGAGGTAGAATATGATGTGAACATCTTCCTAAACAGGTTGGTCGTGTTTATCCATTTCGGAGTTCTATCCTCTTTGGCATTCTATCCTCATTAGCGTTCTATCTCATATTCCTCGTTTGAATCACTTCGATTTTCAACCTCATGTAAATTTTTTTTTCTTTACCTAATCTCCCTCGACATTCCATCTCATGCTTGAACCCTCATCTATGCTATAATCCAAAATTCCTCATTCTTAATTCCCAATTATTTTATCTTTTTTTCTCTTTTTTAAAATAATTCTTAATCGTATTCCTATTTTAAAATAATTTTAATTTTATAATATATAATCAAATTTTCATATATATTTATATATGTAAAATAGTGTCACATTCCAATATATTTTTTATTCATTACATATATTTATTTATTATATTGAAATAATATACACAATATATATATATGTATATTTAAAATCCTTCTTTATTTATGCATATTCTATTATTTAAATTTTTTTATAACATTCATCATTTTTTTATTTAATATCACATGTCAAGTTAATTAATTGGTTTTTATTGTAATAATAATTTTTTTACTTTACAAACATTATCATATATTTTCTTATAAAAATATTATTATGTTATTTATACAAAAATTATCATTCATTATTATAAAAATATTATTGAATTTATAAATTTAAAATATGAACAATGACATTTTCTTTATTTATGAAGTTAATAGATAAAATTAACTAATAAAAATCATTAATAATTTTGCCATTACTTATTAATAAATTCTTTTTTAAGTGATTCATTAACTTTTTTATCTATTTTTTAAATTATTTCTAGATATATAATTATTCTTTTCCATTTTGTTTAATTAATATTATTACTAATAATAATAAATTAATTCTTAAATTTAGCTATATTTGGAAATAATAAGAGGAATAATTCATATTTTAAAACATCAGTTGTTACATCCCCCCCTCGTGCCCTTAAATGAATAACACTCTTGAAATTCATTCAAAATGTAACACCCGAGGTAAATAAAGAATATTACATCTTTATATTTATCCCTATTTGTGAATAAAATTTTAATATTAATTTAAAGTGAACGCTATGCTTGATGGCTTACCCAATACGCAACGATGAGTTTCTTTGAAATCTTACGTTGCACTATAACAATAAAATAATATTATTTTAAATGGTAGTTAACGCCTAACCAATATAATGGAGGGAATGAACAGAACTAAATAAAAAATGATTATATATGTTTTTCAAATATTTTTACTCCTTACAATAAATTTTAGAGGATTAAAAATGCGAATGAATCCAATTTTTAAGCATAAACATTCTAATATTATTTAAAAGGTCGATTAACCACCTTTTGATGGCGAACCTCTTTTAAATCAACTTTTTGACAATTTTATGTGTTATATTTGACAAAATAAAATTCTTCTTTAGAATTGGGACATCAAAATTTACTGTGTAAATTTTTTGTATTTTTTCGATAAAGTTCATTTTTTTAATGAATAGTGAAAAATGTTGTATTTTAAATTCAAAACCTCTTTTAATATAATTTATTTATATGATTAGATTATCTTTTGAATTGGTTTTAAAGTTAAATTAGAATATATTTTTACCATTTAATCCAATAGTGGTCGTTGGAATTAATTTCACTTTGAAATCAGACTTAAACTAGTGTCAATCTTTTGATACATTTTGTTTCATAAAAACACGCTATTTGTTTTGATAGCGGGAATTAATTATTAAATTAATTAATAAAACTTATATGTTTTGAATTTTGTAAAATAGACATCATTTTTGAATTCATAATATCAAATATATCTTAGGGTGAACTTTTGGTAATTTTCTGAAAAACATCAATTTTTGATGAATAGTGAAACCACTAAGTGGTACTTATAAAAACTGATTTTCCGTTTAAATAAAATTTTGCCATCTTTGTGTTTTGAATTTCAAAAATCCAACATACATGGTTGTCATTAAGAAGTAAAATGTGGTTCAATGGGATTAAAATAATTTTTTGGTGAATAGTAACTTATTAAATTTTAATCGCGATTAGAGGTAATTAGTGTAGTTTAAGGTAAGAATAATGTTTTAATAAAATAAAATGACCTAGACACATGTTTTACCCTCATTGGATGTTTCATGGCCGACCAAGACAATCCATGGGTCAACTTGGGGACCTCATGGAGCCACTTTGGTTGGAAAATGACATAAATATCCTTTTATTTAATGTTAAAGTAAAAATGACACAAACATGAGATGTTTTACTAAAACATTTTTTACATGGGGTTATACAAGTCATATTTTTTACTATAAATAATCAATGGAAATATAAAAAGATTTAATACATCATAGTATATTTTTTTTATAATTTTTAGACATTAAATAAATTAAATTATTTATGACATCATGATGATGCAACGATGACCTCATTATTTAACGATTTAAATAAAATGGAAAGATAATGTAAAATCTAAGACCTAAACATGTCGAAAACCTATTGGATGGGTGGATTTCGAACACTTATCACCTTATCCTAGAAACACATCAATTTGGGACCAATAAAATCTGAAACTCATTTTAAAATAATGTAACATTTCATTACTTTCCAAGAGTGCCCCTCCTCTCCTCTTATAAAAGGCCCCCACCTCTGCCTCCTTACCCACACTTCCAAAGCCTTTGGCTCGTCCAACCCCTTCCCATTTTGTCTATACACATCCCTATATAACTCCTTGAAGCCTCACTTTGGGCAGAAGTCTTCCCAAGGAAGCCTTTGAGCTCAAACCAAAGGGAGTTACACGATTTTAAGGTAATGTCTTCACTTGTGTCCTTTTGTTTTTTTTTTTTGCTTCTCCAACCCCCTAAACTATTTTTATTCATTTTTTTGTAACAACTCAAGTATATTAAATATACTAGGATTTTTTTATAAGAAAGATTTGAGCTACACTTACACACACCATCGCTTAATGGTTAAAGAACATACTGTTTCTGTGGTTGGTGATTTTCTGCCTCATGAAACGATGATTGTTCAATATACTTTTAACACCTTTAAAGGTGGCCATTATGATGTCACTGTATTTTATATATGATATATATGATATTTATATTTACTATATTCTTCTGTATTTTATATTTAAACCATACCTTTATTCTTTTCATGTTGTGTAAATGCGATAATTTCATATGAGGAAGTGTGGACTACCGCCCCCTCAAGTGATGTGACTCGTACATGAAATACATGGAACGTATAAAGAATGAAATTAATGAAAATATGTGACCTATATAACATATATATTATACTGTAATTAATATATATATATATAACATTTATTTTTAATTCCATTAATATGACAAAGGAAAAAATGAAAGTAGCATTCATGCGTACGTACGGCATACCGTCTCCATGAACGGTACTTTTTGTTTTTTATCTCCAAATGATATGGAATAGTATAAAATTAATATTTACTGGATATATATGATATTTTAATCATTAATACTATTCTGGAAATTATTTACTTATAACTACATGGAAAATCATTTTTCAAACAAGTTCATTTTTGACTCATGTACCAAACATCGGCAAAAACATCTGATATGAACTAACATTATTAAAAAATTATTATAGAAGTATAATATGTGATATGAACTGAATAATAATCTTTAAAGGAGGTCCTTATGCAATTATAAAGTGACCAATGTTTATTATTCAGGAATATAAAGAAACGAACAAGACAAGTTGGACTTGAGGTAAGGGATCATACACCTCTCTTTCTTTTTAAGTACACTCTTTTATGTCATTCCTTTTAAAGATCATCTTTCTTGTTATTGGGATATTATTTTATATTACTCTTACTGTAATTTTTATGTTAATATGATGAGAGACCCTATTCTCTGTCCTCAATCCATTTTGGATGTTTTGAGTGGCGCCGTTAGGCTGCCGAATTTTTCGTAAGAGATCCAACCTCTCTCTTTCTTTTTAAGTACTCTCCTTTATGTCACTTCTTTTAAGATCCTCTTTTTTAGGTTGGGGGTTGTTATTTTATATTCCTCTTTCTGTAAACTTTATTTTAATATGATTAGAGATCCTATTTCCTCTCATCAATCCATTTTGGAAGTCTTAAGTGGCGCCGTTAGGCTGCCGAGTTTTCATAAGGGATTTTTCATCTCACGTTTATTCCCGTGAGATTTATGCTACATTTGCCACAATTTCCTTTGAGTGGTGTATGTACATCCCATTATTATACACTTTTTGTAGTATAATTTCATTTATGGGTATTCACATCTTCATTTTATTACCCTTCTTCCATGGGGTGTATGTTTTGAAAGTTACCCAACTCGGTAAGGGGGCCTTTCACCCTCCTCTTTTTAAAAGACTTCTTTTGTTATGTCTTTTAATTCACATAATATTATGTTGGGATATGTTATTTTGTATCCTTATTGATGTAAATTTTTTGTCCAAGTGATGAGATGCCCTTTTTATCTCTCATCAACTCATTTTCTGAATTTTGAAGTGATGCCGTTAGGCTGTCGAATTTTACCAAGGGAACTTTTTAACCCAATTTCGATTTCTTTGGGTTCAACATGTAGTTATTAAATATGTCATCTTTTGAATATGTGTGAATGATATTTTATTGTTTTAAACTTAATATCCACTTATATTGGGTGTATTTATATTCGTCACACATAATTTTGAGATTGAGTTATCCTTAATTTAAGGATACCTTCTTTATAAGGGATTTCATCACATTTGACATTTCTATTGAGGCTTCATTGTTGTTATGCACCAATTCACTCTTATATGGTGTACATACTGTCCTTTGGAATATTATATCATGAATCCATTTATTCTCATGATATTATAAAGTTCTGACTAAATTTTATTCCTCAATTATTGTATTCAAGTGTCTCTAATTTTGGTAAAACCCCTTTAACCAAAATATCGCTTTAAATGTTTTAAATATTTGTTCTTATTAATATCCATGTTTTCAAAATGGTTTTACGGATTTATTTATATGGATATTAATGGTTTAAAATTTTAAAAGCTTCAAGGTGGAATAGGACACTTTGATTCCAAAATATCTTTATTAAATGTTTTAAATGGTTTTAGAAATGGTTTCTTTCTGAATGGATTCATTATTTCAATATACTAAAATGTTATATTGTGATTGAAATGTGGAAATGTTATGTTTCCTTTATGCATGTTTTATGTGATACGCTTATGTTATTGTTCTTGGTCATTGTTATCAAAACAGGTTGTTCCGTGATAAACTAAGGGCGGGTGAGCCCGATATAGCTCTCCAATGCATTGGGTAACACGAAGGAGTGAAATGTTATGGTTTCTCCGAAGATATTTAGGGAATATAATGTAGTGGGTATTCCAAACGTAACCAAGAGGGTTACTCCCTACGTAAGAATGTTATGAATACCTCAAGTTACCTTTTATGTCTTATGATTTCTATGATTTATTCATGATTTGATGAGGTATGTTAAAGTGCATATGTTTTATGGGTAAAGTATGATTTCATTCTTATGTATATATTAACTCATGTTTCCTTTCCATATTTTTATAACCCTTACTGATCTTTTTATGCTCATCCCAAGTTATTGAAATGTTTTTCACAGGTCAAGGGAAAGGTACATGATGTGATGATAGTGTCAAGGACGTGTCAAGAAAGATTCCATGTTTTATTTTAAATATGTTTCCGTTGATGGGAAGAATGAATATTGTCTTTTATATAACCACTTTGTTTAAATGTGGAATGTAATGCATGTTTCATGATCTAATTCTCTAAAACTCTAAACCTGAAAAGATCCTCAATGTGTAATCTTGTAATAACTCAAGATTAAGTAAGGTTTAAGGCTGGGGCCTTATACAAAATACCTAAGAAAATTCTAAATTTATATAATTATAATTAGGAAAACCTATAATTTTAACAACGCTAAATTTTTAAGTGAACATTACAACTAAGAAGGTAAAATGAAAATTTTATTTCTTATATTGTTATCGCAAATGAGGATGAATAATCTACAAATTTGACTAAATTTTGTCTCTGATACTACTAGAATAGCCATAACTTATACTTCAATATTTAGTAATAAAAAATTATGTGTATTTTTTAATAAAATGTAACTAAAAAACATAGATCAAAATAAATTTGGTGGTCTTTTATGGTCATGGTTTTGGAAGGTTAGGAAAATACACTACATAATATCTATGTTTAAAATGATTATAAAATAAGTAATGCAATTTTCTCACCATAGTACCTTAATTGAATCTATTTACTAATAATTTTTTATTGAACCAATGTAAATTCATTTTAAAAACATAGGGTGATAATTAAATTTCCTATAAAGGGGTTTTAAAACCAAATGATAATATTATTAATATTTTGAGAATCCTTTAGAAAAAAATATAATATCTAATACAAAATATTTTATTTAATATATAATTTTCTTGAAAATATACTTCTAGGGAGTTAAAAAAATCCATAAGCTAATAATTTTCAAAATTATTAGAAAATACTTATCATTGTGAAAATCTATTTCCAAAAAACCTTGTGAAGATTAAATTGATCTCTCATAAAAAATCTTTTGAATATAATAATTATTTCAATGATTAAAATTATAATTAGAAAACCATAAGAAAAACATGAGGCCATGAGGAGTGTATCTTTGAGGACAATGTCCCCTTGAGGCTGTGGGATCACCAGATTCATCATCAACTTATTTGATACAAAATTGATGAATTTTAAGTATATTTTTTCTATTAAGCACGCCTTTATCATATTTATCCCATTAAAAACATTAAAAAATATTTCAAAATTTACTTTATTATTTTCAATTAATTAAATAATTATATATTTTTTATATTTTGACAAAATGTATTTTTTTAATTCTATATAGTTTGGAGAAATCTAAGATTTTATAAAATTAAAATGAATAATTTTGAAAACATCATCAAATGAAATTAAAAAAATGTTTTATATATATGCATTTAATTTAAATGATATGTATAATAAATGGCCATATCTATATGCATATACAACATCTATAATTTGAAATGACAATTTTACCCATAAAATGAAAACTTGAGTAATTCAAAGACACGTTTAATATCATCATAAAATAAAAAAATTGTTTTTAAGTAAAATTAAATATTCATTATTGACATAAAATTTTGAAATATAAAAATCTCCTTGAAAATAATACTTATACATAATAAAATTATTTTATTGAAATTTGAAAATAAATTTTCCCTTAAAATATTTCCCTTACACATATGGAATTTCAAAATAAATCAATAATATAGATAAAATTTTGAAAAAAAAAATATTTTAAATATTTACCTTACAACTATGATTAATACCAAACTAGACGCATCCTTTATAATTTTCATTAAGGAAGAAGAGGATTTCATATTACAGAAAAGGCATAGATAAATAGAAAAAAAATTCTATACTCATTATTCAATAGAGACTATCGCGGCAACCAAATCCTCTATTCTTATACACATATATATAAACTAAACCTTATATTTAATTAATTACATTGTTTTTACATGTTTATTGGGAAATACGAATATGCAAAATATTTATATATGTATTATAAGAACATTAGAAATGACAATAAATTCAATCATTATATATATATATATCATTCACTATCCAAATATACATTCTTGTTATCATTGTGCTTAAAAAGAATAAGTGTTTTAGTTTCTTTCATTCATGGTTAATATAATAATATGTATTACATGATGGTTAATTTAATAGATTCAATTTTCATAGACTTTTTCTTATGCATTAATTTGAAACCATTTTTATACAATTCCTAAATTTTATTAAAATAATGATTATGTACAGATCAATCCGAGTTCAATGTGTCAATCTAAATCACTTCTGAATTGATTTGATGGATTTTAGCTATTTAAAAGATCATAGATCTCCATTTAAAGATTTTATGGATTACCTATAGAGTAGATTCTTGTGGAAATAGAATAATAATTTTCATGAGTTATGAATGTAAATATTTTATCTACTATCACAATCCACCAGTGTGAATAAAAATCAAAATTGATGTTAAAATAAATAAAATATGATAATTTTATATTATATACACATAACCCTTTAATATTTGTAGGTTTTTTGAGATAAATGATATAAACATGGTTCTGGTGACATGAAATGTTAAATAAAAATTGATTAAGATGATGAATATATCACTGCTATGATGAAAATGATCCTTGAAATTGGATTTTCAAGATTATACATACATTTATACCGTATAAATACACAGACATTTTAAGATAATTAAACAACTATTTTGTAGGTAAAAGTCTATGGGATTATTTTTCTGAAAAGATTGACTACACTCGATCGATTTCGGTGTTCAATCCCTTGAAGCATTCTATCCTCACTTTCAATCAATCTCATATTCCACATTTGAATCTCATTCTTTTTCCACCACATGTCGAATCTTTTTTCTTCAACCGACCTCCCTTAGCATTCCATATCACACTCAAACCCTCATCCATGTTTAGATCCATCAATCCCCATTTTTGATTCATGATACCCTTATATTTTATTTCCCTATTCTTTAGAAAAATAAATTTTAATAATATTAAAATTTTAAAATATTCTAAATTTTATATTATGTACTCCTAATTTAATATATGTAATTATATAATTCAATACAATTACATAAATATTTTAACTATTAAAATATATATATTTTATAGATTTTTTATATTCTAGATGGATACTTAATATCTATATATATATATATTTAAAATCATTCTTTTTTTATGCATACACTATTTTTTAAACAATGTTTATAATATTCATTATGATTATTTTATTTAATATCATATTTCAAGTAAATTAAATATATTTCGTTACAATAATAATTATTTTACTTTTCAAATATCAAAATATATTATTTTATACATTTTTAATATGTTTTTTAGAAACAAATTAATCATTTTTTCATAAGAAATATGATTAAATTAATATATTTGTTATTTGAAATATAACATTTTTTATACAAAATAAATTTATAAAATTTACTAATAAAAATAAATAATAATTTATATGTTATAATTTAATTAATTATAATTTTCATTTGGGGTTGTAGCCTAGTTGTAATAATGACCTTGTAATCCTACATCACAAAACTGGGTTCATATCTGGCCAGCAGAGAATTTCAATTGGATTTGTACACAATGGTAGGCTGGCTTGCGGAAACCTATGTGTGGGTCTCTTTGTGGTGGAGTGTATGTGTTTGTGGCATGAGAATATTTCAGTGGTGCAGAAATGGGAAGAATCCTTAAGATGGCATGTGGTGTCCACGATGGATCGATTCAAGTAAAAAATTATTGTAGGTGTTGGGAAGCTAGGCTACTTGCTTTGTAATCAACTTCATGTCCACAGGGCCTTAGGGATATAAAAATGGCTTGGTTTTAACTTGGGGGGATGTGGCTTACCCTTTTGTGTCATGTGTGTTGAATTTATATGTTTCATTATAATTATAACCCTGTGTATCTATAATATATATTAATAAATTTTCATTTACATTTTTTGTTATATTTTATTTATTTATTTATGTATTAAGCTTTATTAATGAAAATTTATTATTAGTTACCATTTTTATTTATATTATTATTACTAATTTTGAATTAATGCCTAAATCAAGCTAAGAATGGAAAAAATAAAACAAATAATTCTTATTTTAAAACATTGTATATTACAAGAACAAGTTTTCATAAGCATTTAATCATGGTATAACCCATGGAATTGAAATATGTTTCATAAAATTAATTCATTCATAAACATAAACAATTTAGAGAAAGAATAATAATGCTATACTTGGATCATATCCCCCATAAGGAATATGTAAAAAAATAATGTCATTTTATATTTAAAATGATTTTGAAATATCAGATGGATCATTTCTCTATGAAAATTGTAACATCCTAGGTAAATAAAGAATAAAAAATTTTCATATTTATTAATATTTGCGATTTAAATATTAATTTTACTTTAAAGGGGTAGCTATGTTCGATAGCATACCCGATACGCAACGAAGAGTTTCTTTGAAATCTTACGTTGCACACTAGTAATAAAACAAAATTATTTTAAATGGTAGTTAACACGGAGTCATTGTATTGGAGGGAATGAATAGAAATAACTAAAATATTATTATATATTTCTGTTAAATGTTTTTACATTTATCCAATAAAGGATAAAGGCTAAAAATATGAAAAGAATTCAATTTTAGGCATATATACTCTAATTTTCACTAAAGGTCCACTTATCGCCTTTTAATGGCGAACCGTAATTAAATATAGTTTTGGTCACTCTTATACATTATATTGGACCAAATAAAAATATTCTTTATAATTGGGACATCAAAATTTACTTTGTGTAAATTTTTGGTATTTTTCCGATAAAGATCATTTTTAATGAATAGTGAAAAATGTTTTATTTTAATTCAAAACCTATTTTTAATATAATTTATTTATATTATTAGATTATATTTTTAATTGGTTTTAAAGTGAAATTAGAATATATTTATACCATTTAATCCAATTTTTTTCATTGTAATTCATTTCACTTTGAAATCAGACTTAAACTAGTGTCAATCGTTTGATATTTTTTGTTTCATAAAAACACGCTATTTGTTTTGACAGCGGGAATAAATTTTAAATTAATTAATGCAACTTATATGTTTTGAATTTTTTAAAATAGACATCATTTTTGAATTCGTAATATCGAATATACCTTAGGGTGAATTTTTGGTATTTTTCTGAAAAACTTCAATTTTTTATGAAGAGTGAAACCACTAAGTGGTACTTAAAAAACTGATTTTTCGTTTAAATGAAACTTTAACACTTCTGTGTTTTGAATTTCAAAAATCCGACATACATGGTTGTCATTAGTAAGTAAAATGTTGTTTAATGGGATTAAAATAATTTTCTGGTGAATAGTAACTTTTAAGTTTATTAATCGCAATTAGAGGTAATTAGTGTATTTTAAGGTAAAAATATTGTTTTAATAATATGAAATGAACTTGAAACATTTCCTACCCTTATTGGATGTGTCATGGCCGACCAAGAAAATCCATGGGTCAACATGGGGACCCCATGGAGCCACTTTGGCAGGAAAATGACATTAATATCTTTTTATTTAAAGTTTAAATAAAAATGTCATAAACATGAGTTGTTTCACTAAAAAAAATTTAAATGATGTTATAAAAGTAATATTTTTGACTGTAAATATTCATTAGAAAGATAAAAAGCTTTCCTACATCATGATAGTTTTTTTATAATTTTTAGACATTAAATAAATTAAATTTTTTATGACACCATGATGAGGCAGCGATTACCTCATTATTTAACGATTTAAATAAAATGAAAAGATAATGTAAAATCTAAGACCTATATATGTCAAAAACCTATTGTATTGGTGGATTTATAACTCTTATCACCTTATCCTATAAATTTATAATTGTGGGACCCTTTGTTATCCGAAAATAATTTTATAACAAAGTATCTTTTCTTTACAATCCAAGAGTGCCCCTCCTCTCCTCTTATAAAAGGCCCCCACCTCTACCACCTTTCCCACACTTCCAAAGCCTTTTCCTCAGCCAACCCCTGCCCATTTTGTCTCTCAAAATCCCTCTCTTACTCCTTGAAGCCTCACTTTGGGCATAAGTCTTCCCAAGGAAGCCTTTGAGCTCAAATCAAAAAGAGTTACCCGTTTTAAAGGTAGTGTTTTCTCTTGTGCTCTTATGTTTTATTTTGCTTCTCCAACCCTCTAAACGGTTTTTATTCATTTATTTTGTAAGAAAACCAGTATTATAAATATACTAGGATGTATTTATAAGAATTATTCAAGCTACACTTACACAAACCTTCATCTAATGGTTAAAGAACATACTGTTTCTGTGGATGGCGAATTTCTGCCTCACGAAACGATGATTGTTCAACACTCATATAACACCTTCAAAGGTGGACATTAAGATGACACTATATTTTTATATTATATATAATATGTTTATGTTTTACTTAAGATACTGTATTTTTCATTTTTGGCATACCTTTATGGTTTCCATTGTGGGTAAACACGATAATTTCATTTTAGGAAATGCGGACTACCGCCCCCTCAAAGTGATTTGATTCGTTAATGCCATATGTGGGACGTATAAAGGATGGATTTAAAGTTATTATATATTATGTTATAATGGAATTATAATATACCTTTTTATCATTATGATTTCACTCAATTAAAGTATGATATATAAATTAAAGTAGCGTTCATGCGTACGTACGGCTTACCGTCTCCATGAACGGTACATTTCATTTCATACCCCCAAATGTAATGTACTATTATAAGTACATATATATAATGGATATATATGATGTATGTTACATATAAATTATGAATATAATTCTGTAATTAAAATATACATACCTCTCATTTAGTTTTAGTTCCATTAATATGACATAGAAATGAAAGTAGTGTTCAAGCGTACGTACGGCTTACTATCTCCATGAATGGTGCATTTCAATTATTACCTATAAATGATTATGTAATATGATAATTACAAGTATATTCAGGATATATATGATATATATGATATCCAAATCATGAATATCATTCTGGATATAATGAACCTTTTACCACACGAACAACATGTAATTTTAAGAAGTCCAGTTTCGACTTAAGAACCAAATATCGACAAAACAAACATTATTAACTTAAATGATTACATAATGTTTATAAAATGGGAATAAGTGATATATAATTAATAATGAACTTGAAAAAGGTTCTTAAGCAAGTAGAAATTAACTCAAGTTTATTATCCATGACGTTAAAGAATGATCGAGTCAAGTCGGACCTGAGGTAAGGGACTTCGTCTCAATCTCCTTTCATTGAGGCATATTTCGTTTTATACACAACTTTCTTTTATACGGTGTAGAAAACCATTTGACTTTTACTTTTATACAAAAGGAATTATTTTCTACGAAGCATTTTACAAAATGACAAAAGGAATGTTTCTTTTAACGTACGCGGTGACAAAAACTTTTTCCGTCGCCGCGAGTATTATTTAGTCTTTGGCTTCCACAAAAAGCCGTAATGTTTTTAAAATGAAATAAATACCATATACACTTTTATGTATTTTGGTATTGAAAATGGTTTTTATAATGGATTTGTTATGTCAATATATTTATGTGATATACTGTGATCAAAGTGTGGAAATGTTTTCTTTCCATTATATTTGTTTTATGTCTTATGATTTTATAATGGTACTTAGACATTTGTGGTGTGGTTACGTGATAAACCATATGACGGGTGGTGCCGTGAATACCAGGACGGGTGGTTATGTTATAACCTCCAATGAATTGGGTATGGAAGTCGGCCATATGGTTATTCCATTAAGTGATATGTGTGGAAGTCGACCGTATGGTTATTCCATTTAAGTATGTTTATGTCTCAAGTTACCTTTATATGTACGTGTTCTTTATATGGGTTTTATGGTAATATTTTGGTTACAAAATGGCACGTAATGATATTTTATTTAGTGAAGAGTTTTTACTAGTTCCTAAAGGTGAAAGGTATTACTTTGATAAAGTATACATGGTTTACTTTTTGTTTTGAAAAACTACCAGTTTTAATTCTTTGTGTATCCCTTAATGAGCTTTTTATGCTCACCCCATGTTTTTTTTTGAAATGTTTTTCATAGGACTTAATGTGGAATAGGGTCAAGGATGGGATCTAGGGAAATTCATGCTATCTAAAACATGGAACTAGACATGTTTCTTTTTAGGAGTTTTTATTTTATGGAAATTTAGTAGAAGTGACCACTTTGTAATCTTTTGAGATGTAATAGTTATGTCCTAATACATTAAAACTCTAAACATGAAACGATCCTCAATGTTAATTATTAATTTAATTCAATATTAAGTAAGGTTTAAGGTTGGGGCCTTATAGTTTGTATCATAGGTCGGTTTAGAAAACATTGGGAGTTAGAAAAGTGTTAAATTATAAATTAATTTATGGTATGACTGAAATGATATAGCATTTAAAGATTACCACGTTGCTTCGCCTAAGATATTTCTGTGTTCAGAATGGTTTTCTGTAGAGGAAACAAAGCAGCTATGTTGGTATGACATCAAGAGGAAGACAACCTTCCAAATCAGTATCCTGAGATGGTCAGAATCAGAACTAAATAGTTTTTTTGCAGTGATGGCTCAGTGGAATAAGGTGAAAAATGTTGGTTGTTTTTATTGATTATATTATGGTGTTTTCTAAAAGTAAATTGTAGAATAAAAGTCATTTAAGGGATATTTTTCAAACCTGAAAAGAAATTTTATGGGAAATTCATCAAGTGTGAGTTTTGGTGGCAAAAAATTTCGTTATGGCATAACTGTTGATCCTACTAAAACAAAAGTTGTTGAAGAATGGCCAAGACCCACAAATGTAACCGAGATCCATAGTTTCCTAGGTTTGGAAGGTTACTACAGAAGGTTTGTTGATAATTTTTCATGGTTATCTATTCCAATGACTAAGCTAACTCGGAAGGGTGTTATGTTTATTTGGAAAAAAGAATGTGATGATTGTTTTCAGGAATTGAAAAGAAAATTGGTGAATGCTCCAGTTTTGGCACTACCTTCCAGGAATGGGGAGTTTGTTATCTACAGTGATGCTTCATTGAAAGGACTTGGTTGTGTCCTAATGCAGAATGATCAGGTAATTGCCTATGCTTCACGACAGTTGAAAACTCATGAGGTAAATTACCCTACACATGATTTGGAATTAGCTACTGTAGTTTTTGCCTTAAAATTTTGGAGGCATCATTTTTATGGAGTAAAGTGTGAAATATATACCAATAAAAAAGTTTAAAGTATATATTCACTCAGAAATAATTGAACATGAGACAGAGGAGATGGCTAGAATTAATCAAGGATTATGATTGTACAATTCATTACCATCCAGGAAAATCAAATAAAGTGGTTGATGCTTTGAGTCCAAAAAGTAATGATTCATTAGAAATGTTGCATTTAGAACGTGATCCTTTGGTTAAGGATTTGATAAACTTTGGCATGGAATTTATTTGTGCAGGATGTCCTTCTATTTTGTTTCAGGTATCAGTAAAATATTCTTTATCAGACAGAATTAAGCAAGCACAGAAAGAAGACAATGAGTTTCAGAAAAAGGTAGAGCTGGTTCAGAATGGTAAGTTTCCTAAATTCAACATTGATAATGATTGTGTTTCGAGGTTTGGTAAGAGATTATGTGTGCCTGGTGATTCACAATTGAAGAATGAGTTGTTATGTGAGGCTCATAGTTCCCTGTTTTCAGTTCATCCTGGCAGTACTAAGATGTACAGAGATCTGCGGGAGTATTACTGGTGGGATGGAATGAAAAGAGATATTGCTGATTTTACTGTGAAGTGTTTGACTTATTAGTAGGTTAAAGCAGAGTGGCAGTTACTGAAAGGGATGCTTCAACCATTACCAGTGCTAGAGTGGAAATGGGAAAATATATCCATGGACTTTGTTGTGGGATTACTGAAGACATCTAGAGGTAATAATGCAATCTGGGTTATTGTTGATCGATTGACTAAATCTGCTCATTTCCTTCCTATTCGAGATACATTCTTTCTAGATCAACATTCTCGATTATATCTTAAAGAGATAGTCAGGTTGCATGGAGTTCACCTCTCCATTGTATCTGATCGTGATCCCAGGCTTAATTCTAACTTTTGGAAAGGCCTTCAGAAGTCATTGGGTACTGAATTAAATTTTAGTACAGCTTTTCATCCGCAATCATATGGTCAATCAGAACGAACAATTCATACATTAGAGGATATGCTACGTGCTTGTTCGATGGATTATCAAGGAAGTTGGGACCAACATCTTTCTTTGGTTGAGTTTTCTTATAATAATAGTTTTCATTCCAGTATACAGAGGGCACCATTTGAGGCATTATATGGGAAGCGATGTTGAACTCCAGCTTTTTGGGATGAAGTGGGTGAAAGGAAGCTGATGGGACCAGAATTGGTAGAAGAGATGGCATAAAAATTTCAGTTTATTCAGAAACACATGAGAACATCTCAGAGTAGATAGAAGAGTTATGCGGACAACCGGAGGAAGGATCTATATTTCGAGGTAGGAGATCATGTTTTTCTCAAAGTTTCACCATGGAAAATTGTGATGCGATTTGGTAAGAACGGAAATCTGAGTCCAAGGTTCATTGGACCATATGAAATTCTGGAGAAAGTTGGATCAGTTGCTTATCGAGTGGCTTTACCTCCGAGTTTATCTCAGGTATAGAATGTTTTTCATGTTTCGATGTTGAGAAAGTATATGCAAGATCCATCTCATGTTTTGAGTCCAGAGGTAGTTCAGTTGGAAGAAAATATCTTTTATGAAGAATAACCAGTCCGGATTCTTGACTAAAGAGAGCAAGTGTTGTGAAATAAGTTAATTCACCAGGTAAAGGTTTTTTGGAAAAACCATATGGTGGAAGAGGCAACATGGGAATCTGAAAATTCTATGAGGGATAAATACCCCCCCACTTATTTTGATATGTGAATAAAATTGCAAGGACGCAATTCCCAAAAGGGGGGAAGGATGTAACATCCCGGGTAAATAAAGAATAAAACATTTTCAAATTTATTAATATTTGCGAATTAAATATCAATTTTACTTTAAAGGGGTAGCTATGTTTGATAGCGTACCCGATACACAACGAAAAGTTTCTTTGAAATTTTACGTTGCACACTAGTAATAAAACAATATTATTTTAAATGGTAGTTAATACGTAGCTGTTGTATTGGTGGGAATGAATAGAAATAACTAAAATATGATTATATATGTTTTTTAAATGTTTTTACACTTATCCAATAAAGGATAAAGGCTTAAAATATGAAAATAATTCAATTTTAGGCATATATACTCTAATTTTCACTAAAGGTCCACATATCGCCTTTTGATGGAGAACCGTCATTAAATATAGTTTTGGCCACTCTTATACATTCTATTGGACTAAATAATATTCTTATTTATAATCGGGACATCAAAATTTACTTTGTGTAAATTTTTGGTATTTTTCTGATAAAGATCATTTTTTTAATGAATAGTGAAAAATGTAGTATTTTAATTCAAAAACTCTTTTTAATATAATTTATTTATATGATTAGATTATCTTTTGAATTGGTTTTAAAGTAAAATTAGAATATATTTTTACAATTTAATCCAATTGTTGTCGTTGGAATTAATTTCACTTTGAAATCAGACTTAAATTAGTGTCAATCTTTTGATACTTTTTGTTTCATAAAAACAAGCTATTTGTTTTGACAACGGGAATTAATTATCAAATTAATTAATGAAACTTATATGTTTTTAATTTTTTAAAATATACATCATTTTTGAATTCAGAATTTCAAATATATCTTAGGGTGAATTTTGGGTATTTTTCTGAAAAACCTCAATTTTGATGAATAGTGAAACCACTAAGTGGTACTTAAAAAACTGATTTTTCGTTTAAATGAAACTATACCACTTCGGTGTTTTGAATTTAAAAAATCTGAAATACATGAATGTCATTAGAAATTTAAATTTGGTTCAATGGGATTAAAATAATTTTTAGGTAAATAGTAACTTTTAAGTTTATTAATCGCGATTAGAGGTAAATAGTGTAATTTAAGGTAACAATAATGTTTTAATAATATGAAATGAACTTGACACATGTCCTACCCTTATTGGATGTGTCCTGGACGACCAAGACAATCCATGGCTCAACTTGGGGACCCCATGGAGCCAATTTGGTAGGAAAATGACATTAATATCTTTTTTATGTAAGGTTAAAATAAAAATGTCACAAACATGTGTTTTTTTACTAAAACAATTTTTAAATTGGCATATACAAGTCAGATGTTTGACTATAAATATTCATTAGAAAGATAAAAATATTTCCTACATCATGATATTTTTTTATATTTTTTATACATTATATAAATTAAATTATTTATGACACGATGATGATGTAGCGATTACCTCATTATTTAACAATTTAAATAAAATGAAAATATAATGTAAAATATAAGACCTACACATGTAAAAAACCTATATTATTGGTGTATTTCGAACTCTTATCACCTTATCCTCTAAATGTATAATTTTGGGACCATTTTTTATCCTAAAATCATTTTATAATAAAGTATCTTTTCTTAACTTTCCAAGAGTGCCCCTCCTCTCCTCTTATAAAAGGCCCTCACCTCTACCTCCTTACCCACAATTCAAAAGCCTTTTTCTCGGCCAACCCCTACCCATTTTGTCTCTCCACATCCTTATATTACTCCTTGAAGCCTCACTTTGGGCAGAAGTCTTCCCAAGTAAGCCTTTGAGCTCAAATAAAAAAGAGTTACCCCTTTTAAAGGTAGTGTTTTCTCTTGTGCTCTTATGTTTTATTTTGCTTCTCCAAACCTCTAAAATCTATTTATTAATTTATTTTGTAACAACACCAGTATAATAAATATACTAGGATGTTGTTATAAGAATTATTTGAGCTACAATTACACACACCTTCATCTAATGGTTAAAGAACATACTGTTTCTGTCGATGGTGAATTTCTGCCTCACGAAATGATGATTGTTCAACACTCATATAACACCTTCAAAGGTGGAAATTAAGATGACACTATATTTTTATATGATATATAATATGTTTATGTTTTACTTAAGCTTCTGTATTTTTCATTTGTGGCATAACTTTATGGTTTCCATTGTGGGTAAACATGATAATTTCATTTAAGGAAGTGCGGACTACCACCCCCTCAAAGTGATTTGATTCGTTAATGCCTTATGTGGGACGTATAAACGATGGATTTAAAGTTATTATATATGATGTTATACTGGAATTATAATATACCTTTTTATCATTATGATTTCACTCTATTATAGTATGAGATAGAAATGAAAGTAGCGTTCATGCATATGTACGGCTTACCGTCTCCATGAACGGTGCATTTCATTTCTTACCCCCAAATGTAATGTACTATTATAAGTACATACATATAATGGATATATATGATGTATGTTACATATAAATTATGAATATAATTCTGGAATTAAAATATATATACCTCTCATTTAGTTTTAATTCCATTAATATGACATAGAAATGAAAGTAGCGTTCATGCGTACGTACGACTTACTGTCTCCATGAACGGTGCATTTAATTTCATACCAATAAATGATTATGTAATATTTTAATTACAAGTATATTCTGGATATATATGATATATATGATATCCAAATAATTAATATCATTCTGGATATAATGAACCTTTGACCACACGAACAACATGTAATTGTAAGAAGTCCACTTTTGACTTAAGAACCAAATATCGACAAAACAATCATTATTAACATAAATAATTACAAAATGTTTATAACATGGTAATGAGTGATATAAAAGTAATAATTAACTTGAAAAATTTTCTTAAGAAAGTAGGAATTAACTCAGGTTTTTTATTCAGGATGTTAAAAAATGATCGAGTCAAGTCGGACCCGAGGTATGGGACTTCGTCTCAATCTCCTTTCATTGAGGCATATTTCGTTTTATACACAAAATTGTTTTATATGGTGTATAAACCCCTTTTACTTTTACTTTTATACAAAAGGAATCTTTTCCTACGAAGCATTTTACAAAACTACAAAAGGAATTTTTCTTTTAACATACACGGTGACAACGACCTTTTCCGCCACCGTGAGTATTATTTAGTCTTTGGCTTCCTCAACAAGCCGTAATGTTTTTAAAATAAAATAAATACCATATACACTTTTATGTATTTTGGTATTTAAAATGGTTTTTATAATGGATTTGTTATGTCAATATATTTATGTGATATATTATTATCAAAGTGTGGAAATGTTTTCTTTCCATTATATTTGTTTGATGTCTTAGGATTTTATAATGGTACTTGGACATTTTACGGGGGGTTACGTGATAAACCATATGATGGGTGGTGCCGTGAATACCAGGATGGGTGGTTACGTTATAACCTCCAATGCATTGGGTATGGAAGTTGGCCGTATGTCTATTCCATTAAGTGATATGTGTGGAAGTCGACCGTATGGTTATTCCATTTAAGTATGTTTATGTCCCAAGTTACCTTTATATGTATGTGTTCTTTATATGGGTTTTATGGTAATATTTTGGTTACAAAATGGTAAGTAATGATATTTTATTCAGTGAAGAGTTTTTACTAGTTCCTAAAGGTGAAAGGTATTACTTTGATAAAGTATACATGGTTTACTTGTTGTTTTGAAAAACTACCAGTTTTCATTCTTTGTGTATCCCTTACTGATCTTTTTATGCTCACCCCAAGTTTTTTTTGAAATGTTTTTCACAGGAATTAATGTGGAATAGGATCAAGGATGGGATCAAGGGAAAGTCATGCTATCTAAAACATGGAACTAGACATGTTTCTTTTTAAGAGTTTTTATTTTATGGAAATGTAGTAGAAGTGACTACTTTGTAATCTTTTGAAATGTGATATTTATGTCCTAATTCTCTAAAACTCTAAACCTGAAAAGATCCTCAATGTGAATTATTAATTTAATTCAATATTAAGTAAGGTTTAAGGTCAGGGCTTTATAAAAATAAATTTTCATTAAAAATATCTTTTAAAAACTAAAAATTTATAAAATATTTTGGAAGTCCTTTTCTTTGAAAATAACATTGAAAACATTTAAACAAAGTTATAAAAATCTTTTAAAATAATTCTCGATGAAAATAATAATGTTCACATTGAAAAACACATTTTAAAATATATAAAATTTTAAAAATACTTTTCTTTTAAAATGGCCTTAAAATTTATAAAGGAATATATAAAAATTATTTAAAACATTTAATAATGAAAATAACATTTTCAAATTTAAAAACACTTTCAAAAATAATAATAAAATTAAATCCTTTTACTTTTAAATAAGATTTAATATATGTAGTGAAATATTCAAATAAAATAATGGTAATGACAGAAGTAAATTCCATTAATTTCATACATATTAAAACAAATCATCCCTTCATATTTTTTGTAAAATCCTAACGGAATTATTTATAAAAGGAAATAATGATTACCTAAAAAATTTTGTAAAAATTCAAACGTGGTAAAAATTATCATTAATAAAGAATTTTTATACTTTTAGAAACATTTTTTAAAACATTTTTAGAAAACATGGTTTTAGAAGAAAAAGGGTATTTGGACGAACATAGAAATAAATATGATATATGTGAAAAAAATTATTTTGAACTATTGAGTACACTAAGAGAGTAAAATGAATATAAACCATGTATTCACTTGAAATAAAATTATAAGAATAAAATTCATGAGTTTCTTTAGAGATATCTCATAATATTTCCTCATTGGAAGTGTAATCTTAATCAATCCCGATAAGTGATATGATTGTAACTTTAAACTATAACAACATTTGTAACATGGAATCCCAATTCCCCTAAAAAATAAAATAAAATGAAACATAGAATTTAAATAAAATAAATATATTAATGATATTATATGTCATATGGTCACCATATACACCTTATATATTAATATAGAGGCATAAGAAAACCTATGTCCCAAGAAGGCAAGTTATAACCCAAAATAACTTACAACATTGGTAACATTTGAACTATAAATACATTGAAATATAGATACTAAAATAGATATGTAAATACCCAGAAATTTAAATAGAATAAAAATAAATTAAATTCATTTATACTATATACTCTACAAGAAATAAACACAAGGTGTATAGTTCATTTGTCTCACTGAAAAATAAAAGTTAAAAGGAAATACCTTTCCATAAGTCTTAAATTGCACCATACATATTTAAACATCAATTACCAAAAATAATAATTTTTTATACATATATTAATGAATAATACATATATATATCAAACCATATATGATTTACTTTTGACTTTTTATAACCCATTATTAATATGTCAATGTTATAGTCATGTTTCGGCCAATAACTATTTCGTTTTTCATATATATTTTGATTGGTTATTTTTGGTCCTATTAATTTTATCAAGGTTCCATACTATATATAATGTTACACATGATATAAATATAATATATATTCATTATTTATTTCTGTATAATATCCAATAAAAGTTTTTGATTGAAAATAAAATAAACCATTAATGGAGATGGTAAGCTTAGATATGCATGAATATTGTTTCCATTTTCTTAAAAGAATGAATGAAATAATGTTAATTGATATATTATAATTATATAATAATTTTTAATTCATATATCTCCTATTTTTATTTAAAAATAACCTTATTATCAGCCATGAATATCTTATGTAAAAAAATTATGTTCATCGCATCACGAGACGTTACTTCATCATACACACAAATGCCATTATCATATCCCCCTCAGAATGAAAATTAAGAAAGTATATATTATATAGTAATTAAATAATTAAAATTATTTAAATAATACCGTATTTATTCATTATTATATTTTTATTACCATCAAAGTAAAACAAAAATGAAAAACACATCACATCAGTTTGCGAGGTGATAGTTTGTCGTGAACGCAAGCGGCATTATTGTTCTATAATAGAATAGAAGGTAGAACATTGATGTGTTATTATAATTTTAAATTTATAATAATATCATAAATATCATGTATATATATAAACATTAAATTCATCATTACATCTATCCATTTTATGTGGTGATGTTAAACTAATAACACAGTTCATGAGCCTGTAGTCTGCCATACAAACGAATGATGGTTTTGTAACCCATTTGATGGAAGAGGAGATGGCTGTAAGGAATATACTTGTCATAATAAATCTAATTATATTTAGTATACTATTTTTGTTATTTCATCAGGGATTAATAAAAATTTAAGGAGGTTTAGGAAGAAATAAATTAAAACAACCAATTATGGACTTTTCCTCTTATTCGAACAACATATTTTAGTTTCACCAAAAGGATTTTTAGGTCTTATTTCTAGATAAAATAATAATTATTGGATGTGAGGATGGAATTTATTATTTTTGGGAAGTTATTTTCCAAAATAATTTGTTTTAGAAGTTCGATGAGGAGAGGATAGTGGGTAGCCATTTATAAGTGAGGTCAGTGGAGCACATGTAATATTTTAAATGAAAAATATTTACCATCATTTCATAAACTCCAAAAGACTAAAAAATCATAAATTATTAAAAATAGAATATATAAGGTCTATATGGGGCCATAAAATTGATTTTTAAAAAATATTATATCATTTTTAACCCATATATTTTTAATTTAACATATGATAAAAATAAATTTACCTTAACCACGGTGAATAATTTTTACAATTATTACTATTATTTATTGAAAACAATTCAGTTAACCTTATTATATAATATATATTATTCTAATTTAATATTTTGAATTAAATTTTCCAAATTCAATTTACATAATCTGAAAATATTAAGTTTAAATTTGGTCTAGCAGTCACGGCGAGATAGCGGGGTTTCAAAGAGAAAATGTTCAAAATTTTAAAAAAATGTTTAGCTATAAAAAATTAATATAAATTCGATTAAAAAAATATAAATTAAATTAATATACATATAATTTTACTAATATTTCCTTTAAATCCATCTCAGACATTTTTTATGTTTTTAATTTCTGTAAAAGAATGTATAATTCATAATAAAAACCAATATTTTCAATTTTAATAAAAAAATATCTTCTCAAAAATTATCCCTAAAATAATATTTTAATGCTTAATTAAAAAATGAATTTAAAATTTTCAAATAAATCTTGTAAAATTGGAAAATTTAATTTTAAAATAAGTTTACAAAATAGGATAAAACTAATTTTTAGAAATATACAATTTTTAAGAGAAATATTGGATTTATTCTTACATCTTACCTAAAAATTAACAAGATGTATGTTAAAAACATTTATTGAATATAAATTATTTAATTTTTCATTAAAATCATTCACCATATGTTTTTTATTTAATTTATTTGCCGAAAATATGTTTGTGTGCCTAAAAAATGTTTTTCAGAAAACAATTTCTTTTTTTTTTCAAATGGTATTTTTTTAATTTCAAATTAATATGACACAAAATAATTCATCCTATATTATTATATTTTATTTAATACTATTCGTACCCAACATTATAATGTCTAGGTGATAACTATCATGTTAAATAATAATATTTAAATTGTATTTTAGGTTTTTTAATCTGGGTGTTGCATGTAACACAAACCAAAATCAGTATTGTGTAGAATACAAGATAAACTCACTGTTGTGTATAAAACAATCTAAACTATGTGTTTTATGATATTAAATGTATCAAAATTAGTAAATTGATAATAAAAAATATAAAATCTTACGGTGTTATATTATACACCCTTAAATAAATTGTGACCCCACAATTTGATATTTTCATCTGTAAACAAGGGTTTAACATTTGAAAATACCATTGTGGGAAACTCAAATTATTAAAAGGGTTAATAAAAATTCCACTTAAAATATAGAAATGGATGCGTGAAGGTCATCTGAAAAAACACAAGCTAGGTTAATAAATACAATAATATAGGTGTCAAGTGAAAACATAGACATAGAATAGAAAACTAACACCAAAATACTGATGGAGCATGATAGTGAACATGTTTAGGAAAATTTTAATGACCACAAACAGATAAATAGGTTATTGGTGAATAGACCATTAACTTATCGAAAATAATATTAAATGTTTTAAATTTAATTTCAAGATCATTTTCTTAATGTTTAATAAATTTCTTGAGAATATATTCTTACTTAATTTCAATCCATTTCATAAGCACAATACCATCCTTTTATTGTGCATTAATTAGTTACCACTTCATCTCTTAAATATTCCTATAGTTATTATCAAAAATATATTTTCTTTAATATGTTATAAATTATTATAAAATGATTAAAATAATCCATTTCATGAATTTTTAACCTTAAGGCTCCTCCATTTATATCCAAAACTAAAATAAAACAATTTATAAACACGTTCACTAAATTTCTAGAATCAACTCATCATTAATCCCCTAAAAAACATGAGGTAACTATTAATCACACATAAACAATATAGGAATTTATTGATCATATATTCTCTTAACATGTTTTAATATATTAAATTTCCATAAAACATTAATTTAAACATAGATCCTTTTAGAAATTAACTCTTTCCTCATTTTTTAAATAAAATAAAATATTATTGAATATATTATATAAATATAAAATAAATTTAATTCCATAAATGATAACATAAAACAATTTTCAATCAAATCACTAAGAATATAAAGGATAATAAATAATATCCAATTAAATTTATCCAAATCAATCATTTCATTATCCAAACTATACACCATTTCATCAACATCATGAACATATTAATGTTTATCATTGAATAATAAAAATATCACATTTGTTTTAAATACCCTTTATCTTTCATCAACACCATTCAAAATATTCATTAAATTCCTTAAAATAATAATATTGTCGAATAAACCATTAATGTTTCAGGATTATAATAACTAGAATACCACTAATAAAAATATAATTTGTTGAATAAAAATACATAAACACATTAATCATTCAAATTTATTCATATACCATTAACAAGGTTGTGTCATCATATTATTTAACACTTATTCACATTCAAAATTCTTTTTTATTATGTTTGTCGACAATAATATATCCATTAGTAATAAAAATTCACTAATTTTAATTCTCTTATTTCCTTTTAGAACATGAATTTTCATAATGACCATACCTTCCACATTTTAAAAAATCAATCATTGATGATATTTTAGATAGAAAATCATTCCCATCCATTGTGTTAACTAAAATTTTCATATTTCATTTACAATTACATTCTTTATTTCCTTATTTTACATACTCAAAACATTTTCCCATAACTTTAATGCATCCAATTGGGTGTTTCTTGACACATTCTTAACACATAGGAAACGGAATCTTCTTTTCTCTTTGGTCTCC
This sequence comes from Viscum album, assembly GCA_963277665.1. NCBI lineage: Eukaryota > Viridiplantae > Streptophyta > Magnoliopsida > Santalales > Viscaceae > Viscum > Viscum album. The sequence goes on along the minus strand of OY728152.1, from coordinate 1,473,125,196 downwards.
ACCACCCTAACTCTCAATGAAATCTATCCTTCTCTTACTTTGTGAGTATGGGGGTTGGTTAAGGTGGAAGTTTTCAATTATATATCATGAAAACTGATTAGGAATAATAACAATATCTATCAATCTAGTTATCATCCCATTTTATTTATCATAAAGACATTTAATATCATATTCATCTTTAATCATGTTCCATTTATTTATTGCCTTTGACAAAAACCAAAAAATTAGTGGGAGAAACAATAATCATATTGGAAAACCATATAATCAAGAAAATCACATATAGGATGTCTAAATCATTAAACTTTTTTTCAATCCATGACACCATAGGCTTAATTTAAATCCTTCATGATAGTACGTAAAGTGCTTGTGAATTTTCAAATCCAATGCTCGGGAGTGTCAAAAAAGGTGTGTCATAAGGCCTTTTATTGTGCACTAAGTGAGGACCATGTCTAGATCAATATAGCCTTTTTGGAGTTGTTAACCCAAGTTACATGTGTGTTAGAGCCACATACACTTGTAGTATCGAGATGGGGATGTAATTTCTAGGAAACCAACCACTCTATCCTTTACCAAATTCAATGACATTTTCTTATACTATCACTAATCCTCATACATATCCATAGATTTATCCCTATAAATATTGTTATAAATATCCCTATGGATCTCACTAATGTTTTCCCATCCATGTTTCCAAAAGTTAACTAATCATTTCCAATGATACTGATTATTGAGACTTGGGATTATCATAAATAGATATTACATATTTTTATTTTAATATTTATTAAATTAGGTAAACACGCACTAGAGTATCATAATGGATTAGTTCCTTTATAGACTTAGTATAAAATATTATTTTATAGTGAACTATCAAAAATATTTCCCACAATGATATTCCCTTTTAGTAATATTCAAAGACATACCCTATTTAAAACCTTTCTTCAAAACCTGGGTAATGGAAACATAAGAAAGGGTGAGATCATATTTTCATTCTAGGTAAAAAAGGAAAAAGATATAAACATAATTTGAGTGTAAGGGTATTCTAACATGTCAAAAACATGGAAAACCATGCCCATCAATTTTGAATCAAAATCTAAAGAAATGGCATAAATATTGGCAGTTCATAAGAGAATAATCATAAGAAAACCAAATAACATGAACCATGTGAGCATAATATTGACATAGTAATTTGAATTGTGTAATACACAAAATTATATAAAATTATTTACTTAGTATTCAAGTCTCACTTATAATTATATAATATTGGAATGGTGTCACATCCAAACCATGATATTAATCAAGGTTCACTCCTAATATGACCATAGAAAAAAATCCATTACTGAACAACGTTCATTACCTATTATATCCATGTATATCTCATGAGTTCTAAATCATTAACCAATTAATTGGAGGGAGATATAGGTCCCACCCATGTCATAAAAAAATCATACATATATGTTCTATAAGATCATAAAATATTCATTATATCATAACTAATAAAATAAAATGGGTTCATAATCATTTCTTTATATCATAACCTATGTAAAATTGAAAATTTTCATACTCATTTCATAAATTCATCATAAAATAACTCATGAAAAGAATAATCTTTAATAGGAATTTTCTTTTGTTATTACCTGTGGAAGAGAAATATGATTCATTAACATCTTGTCATCATAAACATAAATTATTTAGAGAGGGAATAATAATTGTATCCTTGAATAATATCTCTAGTAATGCATAGATAAAATCAATAGATTCCATTATAGATGGAAAATTATTTTAAAATATCAATTGGATAATTTATTAATAAAACTCACATTTCTTTTAAAATTAATTTTTAAAAAAAATTCATAAAATATTTTCGAAATTATTTTCCTTAAATATATTCATGAAATATTATAATGGAATATTTGACAATAATTTGAAACATTTCATGTGGAAAATAAAATCTCAAATATGAAAGAAACTTTTAAAACATAGAAAATTATTAAAATCCTTTTCCTTGAAGATAACCTTGAGAACCTATAAATGAAGCTTTAAATACCATTTAAAAACAATTCATAAGTGACATATCCTTTAATATTTAAAAAAATATTTTTAAATCATAAAGGAAGTAAATACCTTTCTTTTCATATATACCTAAAAAAATATAAATGTTTTTCTAAATAAAACAATGGTCATGATGGTGGAATTTTTTCTAATTTTGTACACATTAAACCAAGGATTATGTCCACATTATTGGTAAAAGCCAAATGTGCATTGTTTAGGAAATGAAATGATGATTAATTTTAATAAAATTATAAAAAATAATACATGGGTAGAACTATCATTAATAAATAATTTTTATGATGTTAGAAACAATTTTCAAAATCGTTTTTGAAAACAATGTTTTAGAAGAATTAGGGATTTCAACTAAAGAGATAAATAAAGACGATTTTTCTTAAAAATTTATTTAGACTATTGAGTACATAAAGAGAATAAAATGAATGAAAATTTTTATTCCCATGAAATAAACAAAGGATAATAAAATTCATGACTTTATTGGTATATATATTTTCATATTTCAACATTATAAGAATAATCATAAACAATATCGATAAATGGTGAAAGTGTAACATAAAATTCTTAACATTTTGGTAACTTTGAATTGTAATTCCAATGAAAGAACAATAGTAATGGAAACTTATAATATCATTAAAATAAGTATATTTATTATATAACTTTTCATAGGGAATGTATATACACTTAATATAAGATTACAGCTGCATAACATAACTTTTGTCCCAAAGAAGGTAGTTTGAGACCAAAACATTCCCTTATGGGTTTGGTAACATTTGAACTGTAAACCCCATTAAAGATATATATTAAAATGGATATGTAAATAAAAAATAATTTAATTATATTAATCATAATATTAATTCATGATAATTATACACACTACTAAAATGAAACATGTTGTGGATATGATATGTGTCTAACAAAAAAAATAAAAGTCAGATAGAAATCCCTAACCTTCAGCCTCCAATCTTTTCATACATGTTAAAAACTCTTTTGTGAAAAATATTATACTGTTATAAATTTATTATATAACCATACATATATATATATATATCATACCTTATATTATTTAAGTATTTATTTTTATTACATGTTATTAACAATTATATGTAACACTTACGTTTAGGGAAATGACTACTTTGTTTTTCATGTAAGTTTTTATTTCATTTTATTACTATTAATTTGATGATGGTTAGATATTCTCAAAAAATTTAACCATGAAAAAAGTATCATATATATTGAGTATATATGTATTTATCATAATCTATAAAAGTAAGAGATTTAAAATGAAATTCGATGTTCATGGACAAGGTAAGTTGTATGTACACATTAATGTTGTTTCCACTTTCTCAAAGGAATGAAAAAAATAAAGCTAAATGGCATATTAAAATTACAGAATAATGTTTTTTCTTATATATCACGTATTTTTATTTAAATATATCCTTATTACCTTCTATGTAAAGCCTATGTGATGAATGAATCCCATTGGTTTGTGAGGTGGTAGTTTGTTGTACACATGAACAATGTAATTTTATCCCGCATGGAATGGAAAGTAAGAAGGTATATGTGATATCACCATTAAATAAATATAATTATATTTAAAATATCATATGTATTATTTTATTGTATCCTTACTACCATCTATGATTTTTTTTCAAAAACACATCACATTGGTTCACGAGGTGGTAGTTCTCCGTACACACGAATTATGTTATTTTTTTAAACGAGATAATAGATATGAAGTTATATATTGTATTATAATTACATAGGAAATATAATATAATATATATATAATATATAAATAGAAAATGCATCATTTTATCCATCTGTGAGAGGTGGTTATGGAAAATGAATTGTATCGGTTCACAGGGCGATACTCCCCCAAACAAATGAATAATGATTTTGCAACTCATTTGATGGAAGAGGTGATGGTTTTAGGTCATAAACTAAATATATAAAAATATATGTACATTTAAGATAATTTTTATTTATTATATAATCATGGTTTTAAATTAATTTAAGTAGGTGGAGTAAGAAATAAAATAAAATTTCTTATTTGGGACGTTACCTATTCTTCGAAAAAATTATTTTGGTTTGCACAAGAAGGCTCCTTTAGGTGGACTTATGACCCCAATAAGCTTACTATTATGAGAGGATGGGATTAAATAAGTTTTTGTGACATTTATTGGCATGAAAAATGAGTTTTTTAAGTTTTAATAATATAATATAGTAGGTGTCATTTTATAATTTGGGATAGTGGCACACATGTAGTTTTTGAAATGAAAAATTTGTACCCATGTTTTCCACATGAAAAAATAATCCAAAATGGTCCATTATCATAAAAATATTTAAATAGGTCTAAATATTTCTATTAAATGAGTTTTTTTTAAAAAAATGGTCATTTTAACCCATAATGTTTAGTTTAACCCCCGATAAAACCATTTTTACTATAACCTCAGTAAATACTTTTTTCTATATCTACTATAAATTGTGGACAAAAATTAATATTAAATTATTAGAGGATATAAATTATTATGTCTAAAATATATCATAAATTTTTGGAAATTTAATTCAATTAATTAAAATAATTTTAATTTAAAATTAATCTTGTTTTCAAGATGAGACAATGGTTTTCCAAAGAGAAAATATTTAAATGCATAAAAAGATTTTATACAAAAAATCAATGTTAAAATTGACTCCAATTACAAAAACATGATTAATTTATATATTTTTTAAATAATTTTACCTTCAAAACTAACTTAAAAATTTTAAGTTTTTAAATTATTTAAAATAGATGACAATTCATAATAAAAAACCTGTATTTTCACTATTAATCGAAATAATTTATCCTCTCAAAAAATTCTCAAAAATTAAAAATAAGATAATTTTGAAATTATGATTTAAAAAATTAAAATAATTTTTTTTCAATTATTCCTAAAAAAGTGTAATAATTTATTTTAAAATTATTATTCAAAATATGAAAAAACGTCTTATTAGAAACATACAGATTTTTAGAAAAACATAAAATTTATTTTGATGGGGCCTCAATAGGTAATCCTGGTCCCTCTGGCTATAGAGCCATTTTTAGAGATCACAAGGGGCTATCATTGGCTATTTATATGGTTCTTGTGGCCTTTTTTCCTATATTGATGTTGAAATGATTAGAATTATGTTAGTGGTGGAGCAAGATTATTATCGTGGTTGGAAAAATATATGGATTGAATGTGATTCCACCATTATAGCCCTTGCTATTAGGACTGGTTCTTCTCATCTATCTTGGATGCTTACTAATCAGTGGAAAAACTACTTGGATCATCTGTCGTCCATGAATTATTACATCACTAATGTCTACAAGGAGGAAAATTCTGTTGCAGGTGGTCTTGAAAAAAAGGGCATCAGTGGCATTGACTTCCCATGGTGTGATGTGATCCCTGAAGACCTTCTCTATTTTATTCCGATGGATCAATGTAAACTTACATTCTTCAGAGTCATGTAATCTTGTCTTTATTCCATTTTCCAATAAAAGAGGCTTATCCATTTTTGGAAAGTTCTCATCTTAATAAAAAAAGTATAATTTTAAAGCATTTTTTTATCAATATAATATATAAATTTCATTAAAATAATTATTTAGAAGTGATATATTTTATTTTTTTACAATAAAAACATTTATGTGCATAACTTTTTCTAATATTTCCTTTTTTTCATAGAGTTTATTATTTTCCCTTATAATAAATTTGTTAAAAAATAATTCATCAAAATTTTTAATAATTTAGTTATTCCTATTAATACAATCCATTAAAATAACTAGGTGAGCACTATCATATTAAACATAATATTTTACTACTATAACATGATTTGTTTAAACACTGCGTTGAGTGTAACGCATGCTGAGCTGAATATTTCGTATAACACAATGTAAACATGTTGTTGGTTGTAATTCAAGATAAAATCAATGATTCCTATAAAGAAAAATATCTAATTTAATAAATTTATTTTAAAAAACATATTTCATGAAATTATATGGTGTGATAGAAATGTAGTGACTAGTGTGGCTCAGAATTATATATCCCATCAATGCTTCAGTTGGTCTCATGAGACAAATTAGTTAGAAAAATTAAATATGGTTTTAACTATAGTTTCGAAATATCTTTTTAAAGGTCATGAAATTATAGATATCATGATGTTAGAGATCATGAAATCCAAAATTAATAATTTCCTTCCTAAAGTATATAATTGTTATTATCTATGAGATTATTGCATTAATATTTTCCATGGATGAATTTTGGGATGAAGTTATTTATTAAATTTAATATGTGTTCAGTTATTTATCTTCCCATATTTATTATTCCACATCTAACCATGATAATGAAGTTATTAATTAATTGGAATGCATGTTTGGTTATTTTTCCTCCCATATTTATTATGAATTAACGATTTATGATAATCAAGTTATTGATTAAATGGAAAATGTGTATAGCTTTTTACCATTCTGTAATGATTATGACATATTTTTTCATGATAGCTTATGGTGTAGGAAACTATTACTCAGTATTTTAACTCACCATTACATTGATTTCTATACCCAATATATGAATAATAATTTACTGAATGATTTAAAGGATTCTAAATGTTTTCCATTGACATGTTTTTTATTTCATTCCCAATATAAAATGGGTATCATAAATGTATCTTGTTATATAAAATGACTAAACTGATCTATCCTTCAATATTTGACCCATTGTATCTATAATAATGTAGTAAATTAGACACTGACATTGGGTTAGTGGATTTGGTGTTGCTACAGTTGATATCAATGTATTATTATTAAAAAAATGGGAACTATATTAAGGAAAACATAGATTAAGGAACATTATCCAATGATAGACCTTAAGGATAAGTACATACAACATACTATTGTTTTTATAAGTAATATATTATTTGGTTTTTTCTAACAATGCATATATATCTTTATATAACTAGTGGATGTGGATATGGAATAGTTATACCTAGCGGTTAATAACTCCATAAGGGCACATTGGGCATTAACCCGATTGTCACCCAGTATATGGTAATTGGACTTACTGTTCGCTAAGATTTACACTCCATGGGGATATGCTTAAGATAATTTACATTTAATTTGCAAACCTTAATGATTGATTTGAAAATATTCTTATTATTTAACGATATTCTTAAAGAAACCAAGTTCTTTATTAAGACATTATAAATTCCTAAATTGTTTATTTATGTTAAGTGCCACATCAGATTTATAATTTTACATTATTATTTATAATTCATAATTTTATATGCTGATCCAGTATATGAAATTGTTTGTAAATGTTTCCTAGAAGAAATAATTATATCAATACTCATGGAAAAAGTAGATATATATCTACTAAGTAATCCGCTATAGTTATAAATTATCTGAGTAGATCATGTATATATTAGGAAAGATTAACTAGGTTATGAAAAATAAAATTTCCTAAAAGGATAAACATTTTGTTCTATAGTTTTATTCTCCTATATTGGACCACCTCATGTGATATAATCCCCTGTCATTTTGTTGTAATAAAATTCATATGATAGGTGAGTGATGGATTATTTCCCATGAATATATCTATATAACAATTGGATGTGATTAAAATTAAAATGTTATATAGGAATTATACTTTCTCAAGGGAGATACTCATAAATGGAGGTGATTGATATAGAATACTATGAAGGAAGAATAAATAGAACATAAGGAAGAAATATATTTTAAAGAAACATTCCTTAAAAAAATTCCCTCACGAGAAATAAATTGTAATTAATTAAAGGTAACTTGCATTAAATAATAAATAAGAAAAAAATATTGTACAGTGTGATTCTACCTTTACATGACTAACCAGGAATTATATGGATTACCTATAAAATATTAATTTAAATACAAATCATTTCATATAATGGATTAATCCATGTCTTTGAAGGGAAATGATCTCTCAAAATTTCTTATCATATAATGAAGTATTTTTATTCTCTATCAAACCATAGAATGAATTTTTGATATCCTATATATTCAAGGGGAATAAATGGAAAGATATTAATCTGAACATAAATAAAAATATAATGATTAAAAGAATAATATTATGATAAAACAATTTCCATCATGGTATAATTGGGGAAAGAAACATCCTGATAAATTATTAAAGGGTATGGGTGGTTTCTAAAATATCAGAGACAAGGATTTTCTAGACCGTGAATGAATGAGGAATAAATAGATCAATTATTTCTAGTACATAAATTACAAATAAATGGGGTATTATTCAAACAAAAGTCACAAGCATCAAGGGAATATATCATTTAAGAGGCCAATTAGATAATTCCAACCTTATTTGTTCACTACAGATAAGGTGGAAGTTCTAAATCATGTGGTGGAAGGTACTTTAATAATAGCATAAAATTTATCCATTTTTTTATTTGATTTTTTATCTTCTAAATATTTTATATATTCCATGGTTTTTAAGGTAATTTTATACTTCCCTATAACATTGAGAATTTAGTTGTTAGTAAAATCTCTTACTGGAATTCTCACATCAACATGGATGTGTCATGAAGTCCCCTTTATGACACATATATTTTATCTACTTATAGACATTATCATCATACCAATGTTAAACATTTATATAATCCTTGTTATGGAATGGAATTCAAAATATTATAAAAAACATTATTTCAATGATAATTAAATTAAGACTCATGAAGAATATATTGAATTCTTTATCTTTAGATAAGAGACTTCATTATATTATTTACGTCTACATCCACCCCCAGTACCTCTTCTAAATTGAATTATTGGAAAGAAAAGTAAAAGGAATCTATGAATGGAGAATATATCCTTGATTTTAAGGATGAGTTGATTTTATAGGAATATATTAATATATTCCATGAGGGGTTACTTGTACATCCACTAGAGCATGTAACCAAGTTCTCCATTTATGTAATCCATAATTCAAAACCTACATTAAAGAATCCATACATAATGGAAACTATGGAATTAGAGGAATTTACGAAACAACTAGATGACGTACGTGATAAGGGATTTATGAATCCTTGTGTTTCACCTTGAGGAGACCATATTGTATTTATTAAGAAGAAATATAGATCCATGAGGATAGGAATTGAATGTAGGGAAATCAATTTTATTATAATAAAGAAAACTATCTTTTTCGTCGCATTTATGACATATTTGATAAATTTAACAAAGTTAAATAATTTAATTTATTGACCTTCATATTGGGTATCATGATTTGTGAGTAAATTAGTAACACATTCCAAAGATAGTATTTTGAATGAGGTATGGATATTATATGTTTATGGTATTTTTTTTGGATTGACCAATGCACCAACATTTTTTATGGATCTATTAAATAGAGTATTCAAGGAATATATGGATTGTTTTTTCATTTTCATTGATTATATTTTGTTTTATTCTAAAATAAATTAGAACAATGAGTGTCACTTGTGGGTCATTCTTGATACTCTTAGAAGAAAAGTGTTATATGGGAATTTTATTTAGTTTGTTTTCATTATTTACGAAGTTTATATTCATGTCCATATTGTCTCTAAGGAAGAGATATGAATTTGTCTTATGAAGATAATGGCATCAATATAATATCCTACATCAATTAACATGAGTGAGGTACATAGTTTAATTGGATTAACAGGTTACTATTTGTGATTCATTCATATTTTTTACTGATTGGCTAACCTGTTAAACAAACATAGAGGTAAAGGGGTTAAATTCATTTGGAAAAAATGAATGTGGATAATTGTTTTATGAATTGAAAAGTATATTGGTCAATGATCTGATTTTTACTCAAAATAAAAAAGTGGGGGTTTTTTATATATATTATTGCATCAAATAATGGATTATGTTATATCCTTATGCAAAATGATAATTTTATTTCATTTGTATAAATTTAGCTACGACCTCACAAGTATATCTATCCAACCAATGATCTAGAGTTGGAATATATAATCTTCGAATTGAAGATATGGATATGTTATCTTTTTGATTAAATGTTTGAGATATACAGAAACCAAAAGAAAATGAAATACATCATTTCCCAAAAGGACCCCAACCAGAGGCAATGATGATGGCTTGAGCTACTCAAGGATTATGATTTCTCAATACACTACCACCGAGAGTAAAATATATAGTATTTAATGCATTAAACATTAAGAATGATGGATTTTGGACCCAAATGGGGATTGAGAGCGATCCTAAGTTCATTATTCTATTAAATATGGATATGGTAATAATTATGTATGGGGATACATCTCCCTTTTTCAAATGATTAGGAATAAATTATTATTATAAAACATAAAAGTTCTCAATCTGATGATGAGAATTTTTAGAATAAAATGAATGCTATGAATGATGAGAAGTAATGTGAATTCATTTGTGAAGATAGAGTCTTAGAATTTATAAAGATATTATTTTGTTTTTATAAACTGTTGATAAAATGGAATTATTGGATGACTACCATAACTAAAATTTCTATGTACACCATAGATGCACTAATATGGGTTGGGATTTGTGGGAACATTTTTGGTGGGATAACATGAAGTTGAAAATTTGTTACTTTGAATCAAGATTTTTTGTTTGTCAATAAGTAAAGGTTGAGAGATAAAATCCTAGATTATTCATAACGTATCTTCCTATTCCTATATGGAAATGTGATGACAATACTCTAGACTTTGTCACAGGACTACCAATGACTCTTTGAAGGTAGGATCCCATATTTATTATTGATTATTCCCTAACAAAATATTGCCATTTCCTCCTTATATGGGAATATTTATCTCTTGATCACCTTGTAAGTCTCTATATTAATGAATTTTTAAGACTTCATAGTGAACCTCCTTCAATTATGTCTGATTTTGATCCCCATTTTACTTAAAAATTATATAAGAGTCTCTAGAAGGATCTTGATACTATGCTTCATTTTAGCACTACATATCTTCCACTAACTGATGAATAGTTTGAAAGCACTATTAAGACATTAAAATATATGTTGATATCTTGATCACAAGACTTTTAATGTATATGGGGTCATTATTTACCTTTGATAGTGTTTTCCTATAATAATAGATTCCATTCAAGTATTCAAATGGTGTTGTATGAAGAATCATATATAAAGAGATGTTGTACTCCAACTTATTAGGATAAAGTTAGTGAAAAGAAACTTATAGGCCTTTATGTTGTTGAAGAGTCATTAATAAAGTTATAGACTATTCAAGATCATAGTAATGTGTTACAAAGTATTAAAAATTGTTTAGTCAATAATCAGATGAAATATTTGTAATTTCATATGGGGGATCATGTTTTCTTGAAATTATATCCATAGAACGGTGTTATAAGGTTCAGTATGAAGAAACAATTGATTCCCTTGTACATTATACCCCTTAAAATTCTAAATAATTTAAAAATATTTCTTATGAATAGTAAATTCCACCAAGCCTCTGTAATGTAAATGATGTGTTCCATATATCATTGTTAAGGAATCACTTGAATTAAACCCTCACTCACTTGGCTTATCTCTCTCTCTCTCTCTCATCATCTCCCTCATCTTGGTTTCCTGGTTATTTTCTAGGATGGAGGGGTATTCCTTCCCCAATACTCTCATCCCCTCTCTCAATAGGTTTCATTATTCCTCAACTCTCTTCTTGGGATTCCCATTTCCGTTACTTTCTTCCTTCAGGTTTTTCACTCCCACTATCATGACATTGATCGTAAACTAGAACTATCATACAAAGTATATCTACCATACTAGAACCCACTTATTATTATGTTCTTCCCCCATTATAGTGTTTTCAGATGCATCTATGGACACAATTTGTGCCATTATTCTAGTTTTTAGTGGTGGTGCATGGTCAGGTGCTTATATTCTATCCATGATTGTTGCTTACTTCCAAGGCCATTTTTTATCCCAACCTCTACTCTTGCTCCCAAATATATTACATGAGGATCTATTTTGGTACGATGTAGTTTCTCTCATGTGGGATTTTGAGATGAGTTGGTTTAGAGTTCATTATTATTCTAGGTGCCGCAACCCATGTTGGTTCCCTTATACCTTAGGGGTTCATTTTTACCCAAAAAGCTTAGTCAGAGGCAAGTCATCTGACCATTTATTAAAATAAAATAGAAATCATAAAGAAGGTAAAAAAAATAGAAAGGACAACTACAGATCATAAAAATAATATCCATCACCACATCTGTGAGATATAACTTCCCCTATATTGGAAGATTCCCACTCGGAGCTATCATAGTGCTTCAAAATCTTGGCATACTTCATTCGAAGATTCTATTTTTTCAAAGACAGAAACTCCTTAGAGGACTGTATAGCCCATCCTTCCTTCCCAACATAAGACCTAGTAGGCATTGGCTATTGTAGAGAAGTATAGTCTTTCCCTGACCTTTTTCATTTGGGGCCACACTATTCATTCTTAGACAACTTCTTCCCACCCTGGACAACATCTCTGTAGGACGGGCGGATTCAACCATAATTTTTCTTATCACTGTCAGAGATGTCTCCCCATTTTCCAGAAATGTGCACCTCTTAGTAACCCTCATGCACTCCCCTTTCCTTCAGAAATGAACTGTTTTAGTCAATCATGGAAAGGCAATGTAGCTATTCCACAAGCCCCTCCAAATCACCTTCTTCATTTGCAGCATCCTGAGTAACATGTTGCAAACTTCCACCTTCTTTTGTTGGAGATCCCTCCTCTACATAAGATTCCCTCTCATGCACCAGCCCTTGAAATCCATTACCAGTGGGGACTGTAATTAACATACCTCGAGAACCACCTTCAGCATCAACATCCCCAACACCCAAGACACCATCCTTAGACACAAAGGGGTTAATTTTTCATCGATAGTTACACTATGATACTATTTTTATCGATGTTACTTTGATCATGGTGTTATGGTTCAGCCTCTAATGATGTTTTTCCTCTTTATGTTTTGGATTTATAATCGGTTGAGCTTCTGAAGCATTTTTCCAATCCCCAGTTCTTCATGATTGTTTGGTTTGGTTGTATTTAGTTTTGATCCTCAATGACAACAGCAGTAATTAGTGATAGAGATTGAACTCAATTTCAATGACATTTTTGTTTTATTGGTAACTTTTTTGATTGATGGGGAATTTTTTGGTTATTTAAAATATAGTGGAGACATCTGTAGTTTTATAAAAAAAATTGATGTGTGAAATATGGTTTCAAATTTTCTAGTTCATCATCCATTGGATGTTTTCTTCGATTTTGGTGCTTCTAATCGGTGACTTCAATGGCTTCTGGTGGTTCATGGATTTCATTTGGTTATCATGTAATGTTCTTATGTGAATGGATTTTAGTTTCAAGTTCTCTCCAATGTTGTGGATAAATATGGAATGATGGGTTGTGTTTGGGTTCATGCATCAAGAAGGAATTCATCTCACAACCTGAGGTTGTGGCATTGAAAAATTATTTTTAACGTTGAATTTGGTGGAGTTCACCCTGATGGGGAAGGTATATTTTTCATTTAGTTTTTTTTGTAATTTTGTAGTTCAGTTTTATTTATATTAGTTATTGGTATTTTCAAATTGGAATTTAGGGATTTTGAGGATATCATTCAAATATAAAGTGAATAAGGGAGATTGAAAAAATGAATTTTGAGTGTGTGTGCGTGTGCGTGTGTGTGAGAGGAAGTATGTGCCAGACCCAATGCATGTTCTCAACTCTGAATAAATAGAATTGAATGCTATATATCTTACTGTGAGTAGACCATCTAGATTATTGATATTATAGTTCAAGTATTGAGGAATTAGATGACTGAACTATTAAAGGTAATTTCAAGGTATCATAAAATGGGGGAAGCAACATGAGAACCAGGGGATGTCATGATGATCAACCCCCCTCCATTTTTTTGAAGGTAATATAAATGAAATTTCAAAGAAAGATATTTTTGTAAAAGGGGAGAATTAATACATGAGACTCAATTATAATAATTGAATGTACTCTTTTAATAAAATTATAGTATAAAGAATATGTTAATATTTTCAGAAAAAAATTCTAATTCAATAGGATGAATATTTATTTTGAATTTACTTAGTAAAAATAATCTCATAATGACTTTATAAAAATATTCCATAGAAATAAATTTTTATGAGTAATAAAAAAATATTGTATTTTAATATTAAATAGTATATTTATAGTAATGTATTTTAGTATTTTGAAATAATAATTTATTTCCTCTTAATTTTATGTAAATAAATATAAAAAAAATTGAGTAAAATGGGTATTTTTTAGGAAACTGTATTTTTTTCAGTAAACACACTTTATCTAAAAAAGAATAATCTCTATCCATTTTAGTTAATTACAAAAATATTTAATGATTAATTTTTTAATTGAAATGTATTTATTATATATATATGTATATTAACTTAATTCCATTTAGTGATTATTACTAGTCATATAGTTAATATTTGAATATCTTATACTTGAAAATTCATTTCTAGAAAATTCATTTTTTGACATGACTAGATGGATTGTTTTTAAACTAAATTCTAAAAATATGTGAATTGTATTTGAAAAAATAGATTCCATGTAATGTATTGGTTATTTTATATGTAAATATTTATAATATATCTAATAATATTTTCAGATCCATTCGCTAAGACAACGTGAGATTCAGAGGCCTGGTGGGCCCATAATTGATGTTTGAAAAATATTAAATATATTAACATTATGAAAAAAAAATTCATGAAAGGTTTTATTAATATTGAAATAAGTATCAAATTACAAATATGATACCACTATTGAGTTAAGATCATGGTATTTAACCTGTTAGTTACATAATTTATTTCTACATTTTGCATTTGTGAAAAAAAGTTATTGCACAATAAAATAAATAAATAAATTAGTTTTTTTAAATTTTTGGATGCAGCAACCTAGGATCCACTATTTAATCCACATTATATCTAATTCCTAATTTTATCAACATAAACTTATGAATTTAGAGTAAATATTAGAGGAGTTTTTTCTATAGCGGGATCATGGATCTTCAATCGGATTACTACACAGATCACCAATGATAACACAGCTTATGGATCACTCAAATGATTGTGATATAGGAAACCTATTTATGAGTGAATGATCTAAACTCCAGGTAGGACATTTATTTCATGTGGGTTTATCATTTTTTCTTCTATTACAATTAATTTGAATAAGTCAACTAATGAATTGATTTCCATATCGATCGTATTGTTGTTATGGGATTATTTGTTGGGAATTTGGGAATTTCTCGTATTGTTTAATTTATATCTCCTAATTTGAAATTATTTTGGAAATTAATTGAGGTATATATGAAAATTTTCTGACACCAATTCTTAATTTTTAATATTTTTCACTTCTCTTCCCCCTGTTCTTTGTTTGTTCATCGCTGATGTTTGTTTCATCTAGTGGTTCGACAAATGCCTGGTAATCAGTCATTTCACACATGCTTCTTGTCAGAACGGATTGATACCATAGATATGGGTTCATAATGATGATGGGATAATGTTTCAATTATGTTGATAATAGATAAATACTGGATTGGAGTTGTCCATGAAATCATTGATATGTGGCATTGGGATTGCATGACTAACTGGTTTCCCATGCATATATGGCTTCCAGAATTTGGAAAGAAATGACAATAAGGCTTGGTGAGACTAGATCCTTGTTTTTTGGTGAGGATCATGCTTGGATTGGAGGCTTAAGTTGTGTGAGAAGATGTGTGAATTAGATATGTTGTTTCTTTATAATCATAATATTCACAATGTGTAATCAATGGAAACACTCCATGTGGGATCCTGGATGTAGCGTTGGGGATTATAGAGAGAAGAATGTATCACATGTTGTGTGAAACAACTAAAACACCATGTGACATGACTACATAGATCAGTGTGTACCTGGGGAGCTACACGAGCACATACATAGCTACGAACATGGAAACAAATAGAGAAAATAGGCACGACCTAGTACTCATACACAACCACGTACATGGAACAACCTTAGTACATTGGCATGACTAGATGCACACCGCATGTGTAGATGTACATGGTCATATACAAGTATATGTTCAAGACTAGCAGTATATGTCATGTACCCTACTTACATATCATGTACTTATACAAATATGGATTAGTGACCTTGTCACCTTAAGGTGGACTATATTCTTTAATGGGTATTTCCATTGAACCATTGGTAAAAGGATATATTATGGAATTACATCCTAAGCATAGGATTGTGATCCTTTCCAAGGGATTAGTTTCAAGTATAGTTTTCAGAATCCCTTCACCATGGAGGCATTAGAAGGGATCCTCTATCAAATATTTTCCTAAATGGGTTTCTAAAAATTATCATGACCAACTATGTATAAGTATTGATCTCCTATTTAGTAGGTTAATACAGATTGGGTTAGTTGGTATTACCACATGGTCCTAAGTGTGATATATATCAATGCCTTAATATCTTCAAACATCTAATGTGTACTTCCTTATAGAAAGACCTGATGATCATGATATATATTATGGATTTAATCAGTTTTATAATACTCGTGGAGTGAGTTCTCCCATGTGAGTGTGGTTGTGGACTCTCGACCAGAATCATAGGTGGGAAATGTGGTTATGAACTTACCTTGAGACATAGTGTCTACCATGAATATATCTAGATTTTATTTATTTAAGTCTCATATTATATTCATATTCCCTTTTGTTGAGATAACTTTTATCTTGATTATATATTATTAGTGATTTTGGGGTGTCCTACATGGTATTATTATAATCACCCCTGCATGGGATCTACCAAAAAATGTCATGTCTTATGCAGACATTGGGTCATTCAAATGGGTTTTTGGTGGTCCAAGAGAATATGGGGATTAGCTTTGTAATAGAAAGACAATGATTTATACCAAGAGTGATATTTTATTATATTCACCTCTTTCATTTAGTTTGTACTTATTTACAATTTTGGATGGGATTGTATTTTTCATTTTATGCTTCCTCTGTTTATTTTCATACTATATTGTGGGATTTAGATGTATGAATTCATTATTATCTATTGTTTAACATTTTAGAACTTTATGGACATTGATATGTTTGTTTGTGGGTCCAGATACTATAGGTTAATAAATCCCATGTGATTGTTATGTAAATTTGGAACAAGTCTCCAGTATCTAACTAATTAGAGGTAGTCTTGGGGTGGTCACACTTAGATTACCATAAGTAAGGAAGACCCTGGTGGGTCTGTTCACGACTGAGTAGTATCAAATGATATTTTATTTGTATTCTAGTTGGAGTTTAATTTTTCCAATAGTCAAATTGGTTTGGATTTTATTGAAACGATGTCATGTTTTTTACTTACAGTTCTCAAGCTAGGGTGTCCAATGTTAGAGTAGTGGTTAACATATTAATTCACCAGCACTATGATAACCTTGTTACTGAATCAGCACATATAGGAACTCATTTAAAAGAAAACACATTGTTACATGAATCATATTTGAATTTTCCTGGTTTTCATTTACTTCTTGAGTTAGATTTCCAGACATACTCATTTATTTTGGTATATATTATTTTTTTATGAAACAACCACAATGATTTCAAACTAGTAATTCATATGAAGATCTTGGGGTTGGTCTAATTAGTAATTAGGCTCTGATAATGGGACATGTTTAGTACGTGTTACCTCTAGATAGTGCACCAATTTTACCACCACCTGTCGAGCAACATATGATACATGAGGTACAAGTGGATGAGGTGCACATTCTGAATGCGCTTCATGAGTATTGGTGGTAATAACAAATTAGATTTTGAGATGATCTATACCCCTATAAATAAGAGGATTTATTTAGGTAGTGATGTGAGTTCTTTTCTCTTCAAGAACCTTGAAGACTAGATGGATTTTCTGACAGTGAGTCTTCTATATGAATCAACTAAATGATGGTGGGGCTTAGTAACTCAGTTGTATAATGAGGTGACTCTTTTGTGGATAGTGTTTGAGTTCCTTTTCAAAGAGGTGTTTCCACTAAATACATTATGGAGTGTGACTATTTAGGATCTTCTATATCGTAAACATGGTAGAAATACCATGGATGAGTATTCATCGAGGTTTTCTCCCCTCTCAAGGTACTCGAGGGATTTAGTTTTTGATTTGTTCTTCCAAGATCAGACAATCAATAGAGGTCTATGTACAGATATTTGGGATAGTTTTATACCTATATGAATTCCAACATATGATGGTGTTCTTGAGTGGTCCATAGTTATGGATAGGTTATGGGATGAGAAAACACGAATAGTTGGTGTCAATAGTGAGCACATAGGGGTTGAGTCCACAGCATCAGGTAGCTGATGGAAAATTTAGTGATTTATAAATGTGTTATGTTTTATGTGGTGATCCCAGGATATAGGGTCTTTAGTTCAGGTCTCACAATATGGTTTTAGTCATCCTAGAGAGAGGTTATTCTACTATTATGATGGTCTTGGGAATATTGTGAGGGTTTATATGACCAATCATACAACTAATATAGAGACAATGGATAGTCCACCTAAATATATGAAATAGAAGGAGTAGGTAGTTATATATGGTGGAATATGTGGAAGAGGATTAGTGAGAGGAATTGGAGGTTGCAGATAATATGGCTTGTCTCCACCACCACCACAAGGTAGTCCCCACTAGGATTAGGGACCTAGTGGTGAGGGATGAGTATTGCTACAAGCAGTGGATGAATATGACCTAGAGGTACTAAGGATGTTGCAAGGTATTATATATGTCTCATCTACCATAGTTTTAGAATTGATCTACACATGTGTGACTCAATACTTTATTTACACTTTTCATGTCCCAAACATATATATTTTGGTTGAGAACTTGGCTTGACCATTGTGATTAGAGACTCCTACTAGAGGTTACTCAGTGACCACACACTTCTTAGTGATATGTGATATGACTCATTGAGGAGATTGTTTTATATGGGATCACTTTTTAGAATCTTGGAGTCATTATGATGTCATCTTTTTCATGGAATGGATATCCAAATATCAAGATCATATAGACTATTTTAGGTATAGGATGTGTTCTGTCTATGTTGATGGAATGAGATATTCCTTAATGGGTGAAAGGGAAACCCAAAAATATTAGTATGGAATAATATGTATTAGGGGGAATCCGATTACCAATCAGTTTGATAGAATGAATCTTGGAGTAGTAGATGTTATGGGATATCAGTTTCCTACTACGGTTGTTGAGGATGAGGATATCTTTCCCCAAGATGTGAAAAACATAACTCCCCACTAAGAGATATAATTCTAAAATGACATAAACACAATGAAATCCTTGATATAAATTAAATCATATCAGAAGGATCTTGTAGATATTCATGACTTGATGGTGATTTTATAGGATTTATTGAGGAAGGGATTTCTAATACCTACTACTTTCTCCTGGGAATCACCATTTTTGTTTTCCAAGAAGGTGGATAAGATCTTGATGGTATGTGTGGATTATTGATACCTAAATCTGGTGATAATTAAGAATTGGCCTCCACTTTTAAGAATTTATGACATCATTAATTAGTTAAAAGGAGATCCATGGTTCTAAAAGATTTATCTAGGATCATTCTATCACCACATGAAACTACATGATAAGGGAATATCAAATATGTCATTAATTTTTTTTATTATAAATATATGTATTTTTTATGCCCTTTGGCATGATGAAAATTCATTAGTTTACATGGGTCTTAGGAATGATATATTTCATCCTTTTAAGAACATTTTTTGGTATTCTTCATCGATGATATTCTAGTGGACTAGGTGTCTTAGGAGGATAATGTGAGACACCTAAAGAAGGTCCTAGAAATACTCATAGAGAAATATATTTATGGTAATCCTTTGAAGTATCACTTATAGGTTCTAGATTGTCACTTCCTAGGACATGTAATATTAGCATATTATGTAGCAGTGTACTCAATAAAGGTCAAGGCATTGTTATCTTGGTAGCCACCAAAGATCATGGCAGAGTTACATATAATCCTTGGGTTGGAAGCCTACTATCCAAAACTCATGCCTAATTTCTCTATGAAATCTGCTCTCTTGAATTCTTTAACTCATAAAGGAAACATTTCAATTGCAAAGAGAGGTGAAATTAAAATTTTTATGAGTTTATGAAGATATTGAAAAGCTCTCACGTATAGTGATTGCTAGAGTATAGTGTCGAGTACATCGTGTTCTATAATGATTCAGTGAATGGACATGGATATGTTCGGATGCAGAGGAAGGGGTGATTGTTTTTGGTTCATGTCAGTTAAGACCAAATGATATGAACTACATGACACATGATCTTGAGTTGGTAGTGTTTTTCTTGGCATATAGAATAGGGAGACACTACCTTATGGGTGAGCAGTTTATCATCTATTATGATCATAAGAGTCTCAAGTATATCTTTAATCAAAATTATCTAAACTTGAGATAGAGTAAATAGATAGAATTCTTATAATATTATGACTTCAATATATTCTATACTTTTGACAAGATAAAATTAGTGGTTGATGATCTAAGCAGGAGGTTGTGTGTACAATTGTTGTCTGAGGATTCAGAGTAATTAGCCTCTTTGAAATTATACAATGTGGATGAGGATATTTCATCATAACTCCAGTCAATGGTTGTTACCCCCTGCTTCTATAGCATTTTTATGGAGACTCAGTATGGAGATTTTATTTGTGGAGTTTTATGTCCTCAGATATCAACTGTACATGCTTCTGATGAATTTATTCAAGGTGGGGAGCATATTTTTCTTTTTATTGGATGGACAATGGTACTGGTGATGTTGGGAGAGCATTTTATGGGGGAATTTCATGAATCCCATTTAGAGGTATATCTAGGTGTGGAAAAGATATAGTAAGACTTATGACATCAATTCTTGAGGAAAGGCATGAAGAAGTTAGTATCTTATTTTGTCTCTTGGTGCCTCACTTGATTGAATAAAAGGGATGAGAACTAGGTTTCGGTGGGTTTATCTCAACCCCTTGAGATTTTAAAGTGGAAGTTGGAAGGTATACATATATATAATGACTTCATGATGGGGCTACCATGAACATTTATAGGACATGACAATATATGGGTGATCATAGATCAACAGACCAACTCCTCCAAATTCATAGCTATCCTATAGTAGAGTTTAGCAGATAACTTGGTACACCTTTATACGAAAAAAATCGTTTAGATCCATGGATTTCCCTTGAATATAATTTAAGACTGCTATTATTTCTTCACATCATAGTAATATAGAGGACTAGAGGAGTTCTTTGGGACTTAATTCTATTTGAGCACGAGTTTTCACCCCCATAATAATGGCCCAACTAAGTAGATCATTAAAGGTCAAGAGGAAATGTTATGGGAATTCATCTTAGATATTAACCATGTAGGGGAGGAACATAAACCCTTTATGGAGTTTGTGTACAATAAAAACCTTCATTCCACCATCGGTATGGATTCAATCAAGGCATTGTATAGAAAACCTTGTAGGTACCCACATTTTTAGAATAATCAATGGGAGTCAGCACTCATGAGACAATAGTTAATGTGAGATACTTTATAGAAGGTGATGATTTCCTTGGAATGGGTGAGGACTACACAGATCCATCATAAATCTTATAAGGACCAACAAAAGAGGCCTTTGTAGTATTAGAAGGGATACCATGTGTTCCTTATGGTAACACCTTGATGTGTATTGTTGAAATTTTGTCATGGTGGAAAGAAATCTCTAAGATTCATTGGAACGTTATAATTATTGCATTGAGTTGGTGAGGTGTAATACCACTTAGATCTATCTCCATATTTAGATTGGGTACACAATGCCCTCTACATTTAGCATCTATGGATATATGTGGATGACCCATCACATGTTAGTAATTGAGGTGAGATGGAAATCATGGATCGATATACCTTTGTAGAGTACCCAGTGGAGATTTATGATTGGAGACACATACCTATCATGGGGTGTGATAAATAAAATTATTTTCTATGTAAAAAATGTATTAAAGTAGTCAACCTAGGTTTCATCTAGAGAGAAGTGAAAAAATCAATTTTCCCCCTTTAATTAGAGGTAAATGCGGTGTTTTTGAAATTGTTTGACTTGGAATAAAAAAATTAACTAATAAAATGAATTAAATTAAGAAATATACTCCTAAAATTGATAAAAAAAAATTATTGAAAACTATTATATGATACGGGTGATAATTTTGGGTTCATTTTCTCAATTTTATTGATATTCTAGAAATACTGTATCCAATATTATTCTGATAAGTCAATAAAATATAGATTAAAAAATCTCTTCCTCTCACTCCCATGGTCAAATGGTAATTGTAAGAATAAACCTTACCAAAATCTCATCATGGTCTACACAAATTCTATTATGTGGTAGAGTTATAGAGAATTTCCCTAATTGACTTAGGAAATTCCCAATCTAGTCTTGTTTATCCCAAATAATCAAGAATGTCCACTACCCCTCCCACACGTACTGGAGATCTCTATTTACATCAACACCAAGCCCTGGCCTATTCCATTATATATAAACCAAAACCTAGGGGAGGGAGATAATGATAATTTTATAATTAAATAATAACAACTAAATCTAATATCAAATATAATTATAAATGATAATAAAAAATACAATAAAAATTTGAAACAAACTTTGCATAAGAGAGAACAATATCTCAAACCATTAAGTGCAAGAAATCAAGAATTACAAAAGAAAAAACCTCTCCTTACCAAATAAAAGGTAATTTTAACCATCCATGTTAAGTATATCAATAACAAATGGGGAATAAGAAATAATTACAACACTAAGAAGAACAAAAAGGGAAATGAAATTATAGGAAATTTCTTCTCTAAAATCTATTCGATAGATATTTTCTTTTGTTCTTCCCACCATATGGTTGAATATCTTTAAGTTCCCTTATTAAAATTTTTTTTGAATGGATTTGGTTATAAAACAACAAAATTTCAAGTCATTTGGACCCGTCTACAAGAGGTTATCAATAAATTAATGAAGCCTTCTTTTTCTAATCAATGAATATTGTTCCACCTTCCCCATATTGACTCGTTCAAGGGATCCATTAATGGGGAAATCTATCCCTAAAATTTAATGAAAACATGAAACATAAAGATCTATTCTGAACCCATCTAAATAAACATCACTTATTGTTTGGTAGTTCGAGATATTCCCCATTTAATGATTTAGGTTCTATGTTGTTGACTAGAATATGTTTTCAGAATGATTGATTTTGTTGGGTGAGTGGGAAGTTCAATTGCCTCTGGGTCTATAATAATAACATTCCTCTCATGAATAACGGAAGCCTAAATAAATAAATAAATCCATTTGGATAAAAATTGTAATATATATTCTTGAAATACTAGAGTGATAAAAAATTATTTAATTTCTAGAATTAACTAATTTTCAAATTTAACTCAAAAGTCACCAAAAATCCTTAAATGATGAAAATCACCTCAAGATGATTAATTAGAAGGGATTAAATCATCAACAACATATTAATAATTATGAAAATATTAGCTCTGTTAATTCCCACAAACATATAAATGGGGATCCTAGACAAGTAAGAATCAAAATAAAATCAAGGAAAAGTTTAAAACAAAAAACCATGAGATCCACTAATTTAACAGCAAGAAACAAAATACATCATGAATATTCAAAAAACAATATTTGAAATTCTAAATTCATAAAATTAATTGTATGTTCTCATCATTTCACATCCCAGTAACACAAAAAACTCACATCACATTCATTTTCTATCATAAAAAAGGTCTATTCTCAACAAATCTTTTGTTATCCAAACACATGAAAGGGTCCCTATAGGCTTGATAAATTCCTACATATCTACCCAATGTGAATCAAGGACATGTGATAATCATGGGTACTTTGATGGATTTTTTTATGGATTTATGTTGGTAGGATTTAGATGTGAAAAAATTTGAGGTTGAATGAGAACGGTTTGTCTCTTTTTAAAGAAAAATTGCATGATTTCAATTCTCACAATAGTATTGTCTCCTTCTCACTCCCCATAGAAATAAATCAGATATAATTATCTTCAAAAATTGAATGGACATCCCAAACCATCATAATTTTAGTATAAAAAATGTCAATCTTCTCATAAATATTTTTTCTAGAAAGCTCCATATAGGAACACCTTTCTTTCTCTATTAGAAGCCCCGAAAGGTATAGATTTTGACATAAAAATTTAACTAGTAAAAAAAATTCATTAAAATTTTATTTTCAAAAAAAAACTATATCATAATGAGGTATCACAAAAAAATATAACCTCCACCATATTTAAGTTCAACTAGATCATGAAATTTGACTTAAAGATCAGGTTGGATATGGAATATTTGGATTGTAATGCGGCTAACCTAATAGGTTGTTCATGGATTATAAGGGATAAAAGGATTAAAATTATAGGTAAGGACAATATAAAAAGTATTCTTCTGTAATGAGTGATTTAAAACTAAATAAATTCCTCAATAATTTAAAACATTGGTACTTTAAACCCTCATGTTTTGAGATAAATAAATTAAATTCTGGTTAAAGTAAACATGGTTTGGTTCTCAAAAAAAGTGAGGTGAATGTAAATAATATGAAAAAACAGTTACATGATCCTCATAGGAAAATAATTTCAATGATTAAGATAGTGATATGTTGCATATAATTAAAATGTCATAGGATTTTTAAGGAAATTACCAAATATTTGAACATTAAAGAAAGTCATTTTCAACATTCATTTAAGATCAGTTTCAGGGGATAAATTGTTTAAATCTTTGAAATGGGTACCAAAAATGGAAAAGATAATCATTTTATCTGACATGTTACAAAATCAAAAAAAATTGAAAAATAAAAATGCAAAAATTTGAAAAATACACAGTTTTTTCTTGAAAACATAAAAAAAATTGAATATCCTAAACTACAATGGTTCCCTCCCTCAAAAGAATACGATATAGTGAAAAAATAAATTAAAATGGATTTACCATAAAAATAGATTTGAAAATGAAATATATAAGGAAAGAAAGTGTAATGTATATGTATGACTTAATGTCTTTTAATGATAAATAGGATGGAGGGGTGTGACCTCCTATATTGGATTTGTTGGCATTCACCCATGTAATTTATTCAGTATATATCCATTATCAATGAATGAATCCTATTGTTCATATTGGAATCTCAAGAGGGGGCGAATTTTGTTCCTATATAAAATTTTTCTTTAAAACTTTTCTTATAAAGATCCCCCAAATTTGAAATGGCCCAGTTAATTAAGGAAGTAGAAATGTAAATTTCTAGTTAGTCAACAAGTTTCTCAAAGGGTGATTAGTCACCAGTTAAATTAGTGTAAAAAATATCTTAAAATTTTGAAAAAAGATTACTAAAATAAAAACAAACACAAACTAACCAAAAATAACTATCAAAGTTGATGAAAAATAGTTTTATGTTTTAGCAATTATTAGCAATGGAAAATAGATAATACCGAGTACAAAAAAATACATATCAAAATGGAGTTAAACAAGTGGTTTAGTCTCATGATATGACTTAATCCTCTCCACTTGGTGATCACTTACCACCAAGAAGTTTATATTAACAATAAATTTGATACACAGGTTGTATCAAGATTTACAATAGTTTTTACAAACTACCCAGGGATCACACCCTCTACCACAGTACTTCGTGGAAAAAAAACGGTACAGACCACACACGGTCTCCTCCACAGTTATTTTTGGGAAACAAAATGAAGGAGGAGTTTGATGTGAGTATTTTCAGTATTCTCCATTTCAACAAAAGACATAGTGTTTGAAATAGACATACACATTTCACCAAAATATAAAAAGAAGAAACATAATAGGGAAAAGATTATAATATTGAGTTTAGAAGGCTCTATGTGTTTGAAATTCATCTCTTGACTCCTTGGGGTAAAGAATTTGTTGTTTGAGTCTTTATCTGGATGTTGTCTCTAAAACATACTGTCGCTCTAGCTTTGAGTTTTCTGCTTCTGATGTTGATCAATAGGTGATGAGGCACAAAAGGCATAAGAGATCATGTCTCAAATGATCTTTGTGTTGCTTGTGGGTTCACAGTGTATGTTCATGATGGTTATTCATTGATTTAGAAATTAAGCTCTTTCTAATCAGTTCCTATTTCTTAACATTTGGACTTGTGATTCTCATTCATCTCTTTATTTTCTTTCTTGATCTTCTCATTTATATTTGAGGTACAATAATAGGAATAGGTACATCACGTGCGATATTTCTCATACCTCATATTGTCCCTAGATACGGTCTCTAGATATGTATACAATCAGCAATAATTAATTTCAGAATCATTTAATTTATCAAATATGATTGTTAGAATAATCTTAGGAATTTGACAATGTATAGAGTATAAGGGTATCGTAGACTGGTAACCGTAGCCTTCACAATGGTAGTATTTAATAGTAAGTGCGCATCGGCAACATTCATCGGTAACCTTTCCAATGGTAACCTTCCATCAATAAATCTCCATCAGTAACCTTCCATTGGTAGCCTTCAGCGGTAACCTTCCCAATAGTATCCTTGCATCGGTGACATTTCAACGGTGAACTTGCATCGGTGACCATGCATCAGTGACCTTGCATCGGTGACCTTGCATCGGTGAACTTTCATCGGTGACCTTGAAACAGTGACTTTTCATCAGTGACCTTTGCATTTGTGACCATGAAATGGTGACCTTGCCTCAGTGACCTTTTCATTGGTGACCATGCAATGGTGACCTTATATTAGTGACCTTTACATCGGTGACCATGCATCGATGACCTTTGCACTTAGAGAAATGTTTCACTATGTGCATAAACAAGAGAGCAGTGAGATTAAAATTCCAAAGTTATTACATTGATATAAACATGATTTTCTCCTTAATGATTATCCTTTAAGAGAAAAAAGATGCTTTAATTAAATTAAACATTATTTTTTATTATCAAAACATGTGATTCCATCAATCTCTCCCTTTTTTATAATCAAAAATTATATCAGTATTTGTAAGAACCTGGTTCTTATTTTTGAGGTACGGGTTTCTTATTTTCTCTTTTCCTTAAGTGTTTTTGAGAAAATAAGGTAAATGGAGAAAAATCGAAAATTTTGGAAGTACATGGAATGTACTTCTCCACATGTCGTGTACTTTTGGATGTTTGGGATGAGTACACAGGGCGTGTAGCCATGACGGTGACGAAGGGTGTAATGACCGACTAAACGTCGTGTAATGGTCCTTGAAACATCATGTAGTCAGTCGGCAGGAAAATAGTAAGGCGGCAGCCAGCTGTGGGGCAGCACACGCCATGTAATCATCAAGACACGTCGTGTAGTCATGTCGGCAGGTGAAGAGTGTCACGCTGGCGAGAAGTCGTCAGAGGAACAGTTTAAAAATGGGAAGTACATGCCGTGTACTTGGAAAAACATTCCCTGTACTTTGTTTTTTTTTTGCTTAAAAGGGGAAGTATCCTCCCATGTTCATAGGGAAGGCTTAGAACTAGATGGGAGCTCGGGAGGGATGGCCAAATCTTTGAGGATCCACTGAGTGCACTTCGGGAATCTGTTTTCTAAACCGTCGATCTCCCTGGAACCGCACGGGTGAGTTCTCCCTTCTCCTGGAGTATTTCATACCAATTCTTTTCCATATGGAAGTTATTTTAAGTTTAATAGAGTTTTATTCTATGTCAGATCTATGACGTTTTTTTGAGTTTCCAAAATCAACGTTCGCATATATCATTCGTTGGTGTTAAAGGTACGTGGCTTGGTGTTTATTTTCCAACTATTGTGCATTTTTTTGTGTTTTTGGGCTACGAACCCATATTTGGGGTGTCGTGTGGCTGAGGCTGTGGCTATTTAAAATACCTATAATTGTATAGGTAATTAAGTGTGATATTAAAATACTGTTTGGGATAGTTTCTTTGATCCAAGACCACCATGGGGGTGCATTCCTTTGTTTAGCCATTTGGCGAGGATACACGAGGGTATTCCTTTAAAGTGATGATTGTATAATTTCCTTGAGAGGAATTTCTTGTGTAATGCTTTTTTACATATTGGCCATGGTCCAGTTACCTATTTAGCTTGAGGGCAGTGTTGTGATTAGCTTGTGGGCACTGCACTATTTAGCCTCTGGGAAACATCTTCTGTGCCTATGGGAAGTTGATTCTATGCCTGTGGGCGACACTTCTTATGTCCGTGGGAAATATCTGTATGGTTGTGGGCATATTCATCTGTTTGGTTCTCTTTACCTGAGGGTAGGAGTTTACATGTCTGAGGACATTGGCTGATTACATAGAATAATCACTGTGGTGATATTTTAAATAAATGACTGAATGGATATTAAAATGGCAATATAACTGGTTAAGTTAGTTACATTCAGTACTGCTTACATTATTGCATTTTATTACTGCACAATATTGTTGCATGATTTCACATAGTTGGGCACAGGCCTTTGGCGGGTTCCTACTGGGAATTTATTTCTCACACCTTGTTTGGGTCATGCTTTTCGGCCCAAACAGATTACATTTTTTAAAGTGTGGATAGGGGAAAGAGTCTTATACAGGTACTTGATTGCTGCTGGGGTGTAGGAGATCATGGGACCATGCATTGGCTCGTGATGCCACTGGTTGTTCTGTTTTTCATTTCGGTACCTGTACTTTAGTTGTATTGTATTGATCATGTAACATGTTCTGGATATTTTATAGAATAGTGACATGTTGCATCTTCATATATATATGACTGTTATTTTCCCTTTTTGTTATCAGTTATCCATTTCAGTTACATATAATGTTGTTGTTTCCACTACTATGGTATGCTTTTTATTTTATTCTGTTGCACTGCACATTGACAAATTAGGGCATAGTTTCCCTACTATCAGACCTGGGCCCTTACTGCAAGTCGATAGCCTCTATTGTTTGGGGAAATGTGCTTGAGGTCACATGGTGAACTGGGTTCGGGGCACCCGTTGAGTGGCACCCAGAACCGGAACGTTGCAATGTGGTATTAGCGGCCTTTCTTTTCTATGACTTACTATTTGGAGCCTTAGTCAGGGATAGGACGGAATGGTAGTTGCTAATAAG
Source organism: Viscum album (assembly GCA_963277665.1). Taxonomy (NCBI): domain Eukaryota; kingdom Viridiplantae; phylum Streptophyta; class Magnoliopsida; order Santalales; family Viscaceae; genus Viscum; species Viscum album. The sequence continues at coordinate 1,473,095,951 of OY728152.1, read as the reverse complement.
TTGTGCCTGGGTGTATCTAACCTTTGTACAAGGAAAATCCAATTTACCTCATATTTAAATTTTACCGATTTTTCAATTTTACAGTTGATTTTATTTCACCATTGGGTGATGCACTTGTGATTGTGTTGGTTATATTTTATCTATGGGTTCTATTTAGTTGCAACCTGATGAGATGAGGGTATTCCATCTCATGCATCATTTAGGCATATTCTAGGGAATCACATGCCATTCATAGTTTCCATGCCATGTAGGTGCATTAGAAATTGCATGCTGTTGTGATAGTGGTTGTGCTAGAAAATCATGTTGTTTTGATTGCTGCTTAATAGATACCTGATGTTTGATAGGGTATTTTGGAATGATCCTATTTATAGAATGGACGCCAAACTTTGGTTTTTGTGGATTATGGGCCCTCATTGACCGGAATTTGGTGGATCATTAGCTGTTTATCCAGTTATAACACATATAAGTTGACAAAATTTTATTCGTAGGGAGTATGGGCCCTCACAGATCAGAATTTGGCACTTACGTGTTGTTTTTTAGTATTTTCTGGGTTTCTGGAAAGTTTTTGAGGCATACTATTCAGAAAACCTAGTATACATGATGTGTAGTTCTTTAATCACGTCGTGTATGGTCTTCTATTCGGGAAAAAAAATAAACTTTTTGAGTACACTATGTGTACCAAGAGTACATGCCGTGTAGTCTCTTCCCATGTCACAAACCGTTTGGATGAAGACGTGGGGAAGGGAAGAGTTTGGGGGCGAACACGCCGTGTACCAGATGTACATGCCATGTAGTGTTGACCCGGAGACCCGGTCGTGTAACTAACAAACATGGGCCGATGTAATCGTTTCTTGAACACGCCGTGTCAATGAAGAACACATCGTGTAGTGTGACCTGGCGACCCGGCCGTGTAACTAACAACATAGGTCGGGGTGTTCCTTTGGCATACATGCCGTGTGTATATAGAACATGTCGTGTAGGTTGAGCCGTGTATCCGGCCTTGTAACTAACAACACGGGTCGGCGGAGCTCTTCTAAGTTCACGTTGTGTACTTGTGGGACACTCTGTGTAGTCTTGTCCGAGGACAGACCGTGTGGACTTAGCCGTGTGGCTGGGAAATGGGGTTGTTGACACGTTGTCTGCTAGTGTAACATGCCATGTAGTGTCAATACGAGTAGTCGGTCGTGTCAAAAATGACACGGGAAGTTGGAAAATTACATCATACACGCTGTGTAGGTTATATACACACCCTGTAGTTTTTTTCAAAGGGAGTCGTGTGGCTTAGCCATGTTGAAGGACCCAGGCAGGGAAGGAAGTCAAGTACACGTCGTGTAGTCAGTATACACGTTGTGTAGTCCTGTTTTGAAAATCATGAAATGCTTTCTTCCTCCTTTTTCCCTTTGGGGTTCCTTCGTTTTCAGTCTTGATAATCTTGAATATAAATCATGTTTTGACCTTGTAGTGTCATACCACCTAGACGTTCACACGTTCTTCGCTAGGAGAGTGGGAACGATTTTACTCCATATATGGTAGGTCGTGGGCTACCAGTGGATCCTCCATCAGAGCCATATGTGGTGACAGCCGTTATACCAGACACAGGCGCAAATGCGCAGTTCCATAAAGGTTTTATGCAGTTCCTTCAGACCTTTCATGGAACACCGTCGGCTGCGACATCTATGGCTAAGCTAACTCGTATATTTCAGCAGTAGCAGCATCCTACGTTTTTAGGGGATGGTGGACCACAGGCTGCAGACTCTTGGATAGGATCTATACATACTATTTTCGAGCATCTCAAGACGCCTCCAGGGTGGAGGGTCAGGCTCGCAACGTACATGCTGCGTGATTCCGCCAAGAGGTGGTGGGATGTTACCACCCAGTCAGAGCATCATAAAGACATGGAATGGGAATATTTTCATATATCCTTCTATTAATTTTTATTCACATGGACTCTGAGGGAAGATAGAACATGAGAGTTTATGAATCTGTAGTAGAGAGATATGTCGGTGATGGAATATTCTACTCGTTTCACCGAGCTTCAGCGTTTTGCACCCGTTTTGGTGGGCGATGAGACACTGAGAGACATGCGCTTCGAGGATGGACTTCGGTATGAAATATGAGAACTGGTGAATGTTTTTAGGTTGCCTTCAGTACATGCTATTGTGAACCAGGCGCTGATTAAATAGAGGAACCTTCGGTAATCCAGTGGTGTGGGCCAGGGTGGTTTATCACCAGTTACTGGTACTATTTCTACTAGTAAGAGGAAGAGACAGATGGACTTCTCTTAGGGTGGCAGTACCAGTCAGAAGAATGCTTCAGGTGGCTAGGTCATGTGCTACTAGTGTGGTAGATAGGGGTACAAGAGGCCACAGAGTCCATGAGACCCAGTGGAATGCCGATCTTGCGGCAGGATGGGTCATCTACAGTGCTTTTGTAGGGCGTTTCCACCGATGTCTAGTGAGAGGGGTTCTGTACAGACTTCGCATGCGGGAGTAGGACCAGTGGCTTCATACCAGTCAGGGAAATGGAATACGTCCGGGCGTGCAGGTAGAGATTGTGGTCGTGGCCGTTGTTTCCAGACACCAGGATCTCAGAGGCAGTAGGGCAGGACAGCTCAGTGTAGCCAAGTTGTGTCACAGGGCTGCAGCACTGGGTAGGCATATGTAGTGAAACAGACCCAGCAGGAGCAGGATCCCGGACCTTTTACAGTCAGAGGTACTATTATAGTATCTTCTGTTTTATCTTCAGTACTTTTTGATACGGTTGTTACACATAGTTTCATATATGTGCCCGTTGTGGAGAGCCTTGGGCTCTGTGTTTCTACTTCATCTGATATTATGATTCTAGACACTCCGTTGGGGACTAGAATTTCTGGTGTGCATGAGTGAAAGGAGTTCCCCCGAGTGGTTGGTGGGTGTCACTTTCCTTGGTACCTCTATGTCTTAGAGATGAAAACCTATGACGTCATGCTTGGGATGGACTGGTTGGTTCCCTTTCGAGCCTTTGTAGACTGCTAACGTCATAGGGTGTGTTTCACGTCACTAGAGGGTGGAGAGTTTTTATACAAGGGAGAATGGGATGTTCAGGAGATTTGAGCTAGACCAGAGCATCATGGGAGAGGTGGAGTCATGGCCCAGATTGCGATTTTTATATTTAGATGATCAGGGGACTTGTCAGATGGATTTCTCTCTAGTGGTTGATCGTTTCAGGGATGTCTTCCCAGATGACTTTTCGGGTCTACCTCCGGAGCGAGAGGTGGATTTCACTATCAAACTTGATCCATGGGAAGCACCAGTGTCCATTCCTCCTTTTAGGATGGCTACACCAGAGTTGCAAGAGATCAAGAGGTAGTTATGGGAGTTACATGAAAAGGGTTTTATCCGACCAAGTACTTATCCTTGGGGTTCACCAGTCCTATTTGCGAAGATGGGAGACGGTACCCTCAGACTTTGTCTGGATTATCGGAAGCTGAACCAGTTGACGGTTAAGAACTGATATCCCTTGCCAAGGATTGATGATCTTTTTGATCAACTTCATGGGGCACAAGTGTTCTCAAAGATTGAATTGAGATCAGGATATCATTAGCTACACGTTAGACCATCTGATATACCTCTCACATCTTTCAGAAGTCGGTATGGTCTATACGAGTATACGGTTATGCCGTTAGGACTCACAAACGTGATAGAAGTTTTCATGGCTCTGATGAATCATGTTTTCCATCCTTATCTGGACTCTTTTGTGGTAGTATTCGTGTACGATATCTTGGTGTACTCTCACAATCGACATGACCATGCCACCAATCTTGAGATCTTAAGGAGTACACTAAGAGAGCATCGGCTATATGCTAATCTCTCAAAGTGCCACTTTTGGATGGACCAGATTCACTTCCTAGGTCATATCATCTCAGAGGCAGGAGTTTTAGTAGACCCAGAGAAGGTCAGAGCAGTAGTTTCCTGGGAGCATCCTAAAAACGTGTTTGAGATACAGGGTTTCTTAGGGCTGGATGGTTACTAACGACGCTTCATACATAACTTCTCCCTCTTGGCAGCACCATTGATGGGTCTGACTAAGAAGGGTGTGAAGTTTGTTTGGTCGGAGGCTTGTGAGATAGCCTTTCAGGACCTGAAAGGAAGGTTGACATCAGCACCAGTCCTGATACTCCCAGAGCAGGGCAAGAGCTCTACAGTTTACTGTGACACATCAGGTATTGGGTTGGGAGCAGGGTTGATGCAGGTAAATGGAGTCGTTGTGTACGGGTATCAATAGTTGAGGCCATATGAGAGGAATTACCCAACACATGATCTCGAGTTGGCTGCAGTTGTTCATGTGTTGCGTTGTTGCAGACATTATCTATTGGGAGAGCATTTTGTGGTTTTCACCAACCAAAAAATCCTCAAGTATATCTTTACATAGCGTGACTTGAATCTAAGGTGGAGAAAGTTGGTCGAGTACCTATAGTCCTTTCATTTTGAGCTTGCTTATACACCTGGTAAAGGTAATGTAGTAGCTGATGCACTGAGCAGCAAGACTCGGATACAGGCAGTGCAGGAGGCTAGTGGTGAGTGGCAGCTTATGGCTTTGTTCTTTGAGATGCATTTGGAGGTGCACGAAAGTAAAGGGAAGACCTATCTTTCATCTTTAGCTTTGACTTCTACTCTCCTGGACAGAGTGAGGATGAGACAACTATCTGATTCAGAAGACCTAGTTCTACCGGAGATGGTGGCAAGGGAGGACCCTCCTCCTGGTTGGACGATAGGCGATTATGAAGTTCTGCGTTTCCATGGACGAGTGTGTGTTCTAGGGGATATACGCGAGGAGCTGATGCAGGAGTTTCATGCTTCAGCTTGGGCAGTTCATCCTGGGGTTACCAAGATGTACCGTGACATGAGACGCCAGTACTGGTGGCCGAGCATGAAGAGAGATGTAGTTGGTTTTGTTACGAGGTGTTCCACCTGTCAGTTGGTGAAGGCGGAGCATCAGAGACCAACTGGACTGTTACAGCAGTTACCCATTCCGCAGTGTAAATGGGATGATGTCGTGATGGACTTCTTGATAGGGTTGTCGAGGTCACCTAGAGGAAATGATGTCGTGTAGGTTGTTGTGGATAGACTCACGAAGGTAGCTCACTTTTTTCCGATCAAGGAGACCTTAGAGGTCGACGAGCTTGGAAGGCTGTTTATCCGAGATATCGTACATCTTCATGGGGTCCCTCATTCTATCATTTCAGATAGGTACACTCGCTTTACGTCTCGTTTCTGGAAGAGTTTTCAGTGGGCAGTGGGTACACATGTGCTTCCTAGCACAACATACCACACTCAAACCGATGGCCAGTCAGAGCGTACGATACAGGTGCTAGATGACATGATGCGTGCATGCGTCCTCGACTTTGGTGGATATTGGGAGAAGCATATACCCCTAGTCAATTTTTCTTATAACAATAGTTTCTAGGAGACTATTGAGATGGCACCTTTTGAGGATTTATATGGTAGGCCATGCCGATCACCCTTGTGCTGGTTAGAGGCAAGTGAGGCAACTTTACTGGGACCACGTCTCATGTAGGAGACTTCGAAGCAGGTCCAGTTGATTCAGAAGAAGATGGATACTGCATAGTCTCGTCAGAAATCTTATGCTGATCTCCACAGATTACCCTTGGAGTTTATGGTCGGGGATCGGGTTTTCTTGCATGTTTCACCAAGGCTGGGACACAGGCAGATAAAGAGATATGGTAAACGTTCACCGAGTTATGTGGGGCCATTTGATATTCTGGGGAGAGTCGGGTCGGTTGGATTTCAGTTGCAGTTACCACAAAGGTACTGGGGCTTGCACAACATCTTCCATGTATCTCAGTTGCGCCATTATCATTCAGACCCATCTCACACCTTTCAGCCAGAGGAGGTTGAGCTTTAGATGGATGTGTCCTTTGAGGAGCATCCGATATATATCGTTGACAGGAGCATGAAAGTACTTCGAGGCCGGAAAGTTCCTCTCGTACGGGTGCTATGGAAGTAGGGCCCAGTACAGGACAAAACCTGGGAGCGGGAGATTGACATATGTGCTCAATGGCCAGAGTTGTTCTAAGATTTATCTTCACCACCCTTGGAATGGCAATTCGGGGACGAATTGCTTTAAGGGGGAAAGTTTGTAAGAACCCGGTTCTTATTTTTGAGGTACAAGTTTCTTCTTTACTATATTCCTTAAGTGTTTTTGAGAAAATAAGGTAAATGGGGAAAATCCTAAATTTTGGAAGTACACGTTGTGTACTTTTCCACACGCCGTGTACTTTTGGCCATGTGGGATGAGTACACAAAGCGTGTAGCCATGACGGTGATGAAGGGTGTAAAGACTGGCTACACGCCGTGTAGTGGTCCTTTACACGCCGTGTAGTCAGTCAGTTGGAAAATAGTAAGGTGGTGGCCAGTTGTGGGGCAGCACACGCCGTGTACTCATGAAGACATGTCATGTAGTCATGTCGGTAGGTGAACAGTGTCATGCTGGCGGGAAGCCGTCCGGGGAGCAGTTTAAAAATGGGAAGTACACTCTGTGTACTTGGAAATACACACCGTTTACTTAGTTTTATTTTTTCTTAAAATGTACAGTACCCTCCCCTGCTCACAAGGAAGGATTAGAACCGAACATGACCTAGGGAGGGATGACCAAATATTCTAGGATCCACCGAGTACAGGTCGGGAATCCGTTTTATGCACCGTCGATCTCCCTAGAACCACACAGGTGAGTTCTCCCTTCTCCTGGAGTAGTTCTTACCAATTAGTTTCCATAAGGATGTTATTTTAAGTTTAAGAAATTTTTCTTCTACGTCAGATCTACGACTTTTTTGGGCGTTTCTGAAATCGACATTCGGGTATATCGTTCGTTGGTGTTAAAGGTAGGTGCTTGGGGTTTATTTTCCAACTATTGTGCGTTTTTGTGTGTTTCTGGGCTAAGAAACCGTATTTGGGGTGTCGTGTGGCTGAGGTCGTGGATGTTTAAAATACCTAGAATTGTATAGGTAATTAAATGTGATATTAAAATGCTGTTTGGGATCATTTCTTGGATCTAGGACAACCCCAGTGGTGCGTTCCTCTATTTAGCCATTTGTCCAGGATACGCGAGGGTATGCATTTAATGTGATGATTCTAGAATTTCCTTGGGAGGAATTGCTTCTGTACTACTTGTTTATATATTGGGCATGGCCTGGTTACCTATTTAGCCTGAGGGAAGCGTTGTGATTAGCCTGTGGGCACTGCACTATTTAGCGTGTGGGAAACATCTTCTGTGCCTGTGGACAGTTGATTCTGTGCCTGTGGGTGACACTTCTTACGCCCGTGGGCAATATCCGTATGCCTGTGGGAAGATTCTTGTGTTGGTTTCTCTTTACCTCAGGGTTGGAGTTTACGTGTCTGAGGACATTGGTTGTTTACTTAGAATAATCACTGTGGTGAAATTTTAAATAAATGATTGAAGGGATATTAAAATTGAAATATAACTGGTTAAGTTAGTTACATTAAATAATGCTTACTTTATTGCATTTTATTACTCTACACTGTTGTTGCATGATTTCATATAGTTGGGCATGAGCCTTTGGTGGGTGCCTAATGGGGATTTATTTATCACACCCTATATGGGTCATGCTTTTCGGCCCAAATAGATTACTTTTCTTCAGGTGTGGATAGGGTAAAGAGTCCCTATACAGGTACTTGATTGCTGCTGTGGTGTAAGAGAGCATGGGACTGAGCATTGACTCTTTATGCCGCTGGCTGTTCTGTTTTTATTTTCCGTACATGTAATGCAGTTGTATTTTATTGATCGTGTAACATGTTCTGGCTATTTTATAGAATAGTGACATGCTGCATCTTCATATATATATGACTGCTGGTTTCCCTTTTGGTTATCAGTTATCCATTTCTGTTACATATATTGTTTCTTCTTCCGCTGATGGTGTATGCTTTTTATTTTATTCCGTTGCGCTACACTTTGACAAATGAGGGCATAGTTTCTCCACTATCAGACCTAGGCCCTCGCTGCTAGTCGACAGCCTCTGGAATTTGGGGAAATATGCTTGAGGTCACTTGGTGAACCGGGTTTGGGCCACCTGTTGAGTGGCACCCGGAACCGGGACGTTGCAGTATTTTCTGAATTTGGGTTAAGCACATTGGCTAATATCTTCAGAGATGTGTATTCCTAAAATTGAACCAAATGTATTGGGAAAAATAAGATACAGTATATATTCAAACATTCAAGTTAACATAAATATGTGTCCCCCTTTGGGTATCTTTGAGATTCAAGATTAAATATTTCTCCCCCTTTGTGATTAAAAAAAGGAGGAGGACAAAAAGAATCAAAAGAGGATTTTCCAGTAATGATGAAAAGGTTTAATATACAACATGTTAAAAAGATCCCTATCATCTAAGACATTTCACATTCAATTCACATTAGCGATGTCCAAGGAATCTTTGTCATTGGGATTTGAGGAGGTAGTTTATGAATATGGAGGGATAACCCAAGGGATGGCAGTCAGTAAGGTTGGAGGAACTACAACATAAGCATCAGTAGACATGTAGTGCATAGATCTCTGAGGAATCATAGGTGTCAAACTTATGATGGCATGTGCAGGAGTCATCATTGGTGTTGTACTGGTAGATCCTGAAGCAGCCGAGGTAGAAGGAAATGATAGAGGAACAATTATGAGAGTGTAGTCCACATGGAGAAGGGTCAAAGAATATTTCTGAAATCCATAATAATTCATCCTCCTCTATATATGGTTGAAATAAAATCATCATTATTCTCTATGAATTTCTCTAAGGCAGGAGTCAACTCTCTATGCTTCCTAACCTGATCATTAAATTCCTGAGTGATAGGTGGAATACTCATGTTCTCCAACAACAACTTGAAGTGACCATCCTTCTGATGCTTATTATAAACTCATTTGTAAAAGAAATAAACATTCTCTTTGCGGCCTTCTGATCTTGAGAATATTTTGTTAAATAATTTCCCACAAAATTATGAATTTCTCTAGTAGTGGAAATAAAATGAGTCACAGACTGAGGGTCTGAGGGACTTGTACCAAAATACTTCTCCACTTCTTCTCTAAAAATAGACTAGAAGGCTTCTAGATCAACTAGAGGAGCAGCTGAAGATTAAGAAGATGCCGACAGAGGTTCTATGATGAAATCCATTGTCTCCTTAAAATATTTTGTCAGCCCAATTATCATCCTTTTGTACATCATCATCTTGGCCACTCGAATGTGTCTCCATAGACTTCTTAAATTCTTAAAACACAGTGACCGTTTTCTGAACCATGCTTTTAACATATGGAAGATCTTTTTCAACCTGATCCAATGAATCCGTATTGTAGTCTAATTTGGCTATAGACAGTTTCATAGATTCCATAGAATCTTCCAAGGTTTGAATTTGATTCCAGCAATCCTTTACTTCCTCTTGCAGGATGGAGTGACAGGTAGAAATTAGTATTTCCGTTGTATTTTTATAGCTTCTTGATTTTGAGTCAAATCCATTTATAACCCAACAAATCACTCATCAAGGTGGATCTTCATATCTGATTTTATTGATTCTAAATCTTCCTTCTTCACATAGTCTTGAGGAAGAATTAATACTAGCTACACAATAGTATCTCTGTAACTGAAGGGATTGGAGGACTTCTGTTAGGTTGGTCATCATCAGAGTCTCCATAATCTAAACCTATGACCACAAATCCAGGGTCTTCTGACTAATATACTATTCCATGAGCAGCAACAACTGAACCTGTAGCAACAGGTTCCTCCCCCTCAATTAGAGCATTCTCTTGATCATCCACATTCTGCTCTACCATACCTCCTTGAGGAACTACATCAACAGAGGGGTCCACTGCCACTTCCTCTACAAAATCATCAACATCTTCCAAAAAAATTCTAGATTCAACTGATTCAGCAACCACTTCATCTACATCAGCAACCATTTCTATATTTCCTATAAGAAGACTGAGACTAAGATATTCTTCTTCCCCCACATTAGTAGTAGTCTCAAAGTAAGAATGACTAGACTCAGTGTTCTCATACTCATATGATGTTTCTCTAATGTCTCATAAGACATTTTCAAACAATTCTTCTTTACTAGTATCTTCATCATCACTACCTCTTAGGAAAGTCTCCCTTCTAGGAAATCTCTTTGGTGGGATAGGCTCACCAAAGGATATAGTGTTAGCATGCGGATTTGAAGGAAGATCCGAATCACTCCTATCATTTATAGGAGAATCCTCTCTCTCTCGTATAGTAGAAGCTTCTTGTTCTTAATCTAAATAACTAGGCTCTACTTCACCTGTATTTAGACCAGGATCTCTCTTATCCTTAGGAATATTAGGATGAGTTATAGGATTGCATTCCTCATAAAGCTGGGCCTCATCATGCACCTATCTTCTTTTCCAATCATTTCGATTTATTTTCATCAACATTAAAATTACCTTTGAAATGAAGAAATTTTCCCTCACAACAACTATTTCATACTTATTTAGCAACTCCCATCACTTTAAACATCAAGGATATCAATCTAGAAAGAATTAAGGCATTGTATTTGGAACTGGGCTTTGTCATATCCTCAAATTGAATTATAAGCAACCTACCCAAGATTATTTTATTTCCATGCTTCAATAGATATAAAAGAAATACATCCTTAAATTTCAATTTATTAAAGTCCCCTCTCATGGGACTCAAGAAATGCTGGAAAAAATTAAAAAATAGCATGTCTTCTCCTTCCATCTCACCAACAATGAATTTCTTAGGGTTCCCACTCCCGATTAGTTCGTCTAAGGATTCTTCCAAACAAAAGAACTCTGTAGTGGGAGGCACCAATCCTGAGTAGTAATCATAAATCCATTCATGTGGTACACTCAGACACTCAACCCATTCAACAGAGGAAAAACTTATACTTATTCCATTCACCATTGAAGAAATTCTGTTATCATCCTCAATATGTTCTAATTTCAAAAACTCATAAAACTCCATCACTAAATTCGGGTAATAGGGTCCATTGTTTTCTACAAAGCATTCAACCCAGCCCTGAGCTTCACGTACCTTTATCAACAAATATCTTCTCATCAAAAAACATTCAGAACTGAGTTCTTTTTCAACTACGATTTCCCTCTTCGACAAATGAGTGTTGATCTGTTTGTCCATATTCCAGCTTCCACTTCTCGACTCATCTCGAGGAAACATGGGATTTGGTGCATCCACTTCATCACTGACCAATGGTATCTTCACTCTTTCCATGTGGTCTATAGAGGATTGAGGGTTTTGGAAGAGGGTTAGGTTCTGAGATTAGGGAGAAAGAGATATGGGAGAGAGTTTGAGGTGGATAAAAATGTGGTATGTATGTTAATTTGATCACTTAGGGATCAAAAAACAAATAAGATAAAAGTGATAAGTAATATATAAAACTTTTTAGATTCTAGAAAAGAAAACACTACATCCAGAAAACATCAACTATAGTTAAGGTAACAACAGTGAGGTCTATCGGTGAGGTTCCTAACAGTGAGGTTTATCGGTGAGGTCCAACGGTGAGGTCCAAAAGTGAGGTTCCTAACAGTCAGGTCTCTCAGGGAGGTCCAACGTTGAGGTTCCTAAACGGTGAGTTCCAATGGTGAGGTTCATAATGGTGAGGTCTCTAATGGTGAGGTTTGTATCTAGGAGATCTCTAATGGTGAGGTTTCTAATAGTGAGGTTTCTAATGGTGAGGTCCAAGGGTGAGGTTTCTAATAGTGAGGTTTCTAATGGTGATGTTTCTAACATTAACAGTTTATCATACCAAACTCATGTTTGATGTAATTTATCCTCTCAAAAATTCAAAGGCTTTGTTGTAACACCCCAAGCTTCCACGACACGATTCTCTTTGAATAATACAGTAGCGTGTGTTGTACGCAACTTCGAGATTCTAACACACTGTGACCAATCAATGTAACCGTTATGAATAGTAATACCAACTTTTTGAAATTTTATAAATTTAATCTCTCAAATTTGACTTCTGGATTCGTAATATAGAAATTATCCTCGGGTGAAATTTTGGTACTTTTTGGATAACTTGTATATTTTGATGAATAGTGAAAATTACTAAATTTTAATCAAAAACAACCTTTTTAATCGAAATAATTAATAGTGATAAATTATGAATTTGAGTGCTTATAAAGTATATTTATAAAATATTTTTACAATTTAATTCAATTTTGTTCATTGGACAAAATTTCACAAGTAAACAGGACATAAAAAAGTGTCAATCTTTTGATAGTTATTATCTCTTAAAACACGCTTTCTATTTTAACAACGAGAATTAATTTTAAATTAATTTCTGCCACTTTTGTGTTTTGACTTTGGAAAAATGGATTCCATATTTGGAATCAGGATTTAGAAATTGTATATATAGGTAACTTTTATTTTTAGACGTTTTGAATAATTACTTCGGTAAATATTTTATTTACCATGGTTAATGGGTAAATCCAGTAAATAAGGGTAAAAAAATAATATTATAATAAAAATAAATTACCCTAAAACGTGTCCTAACATTATTGGATGATACATGTCCGACCATGGGTATCTTTGGGTCGATTTTGGGACCCCATGTATCCTCTTGTAAGTGATAAGGACAATTTATATTAATTAAGTTAAAATAAATACAAAAATGACATTAGCATATATCTTTTAGAAAAACAATGTTTATACAGGGTTATATATGTTGTATTTTCAACTATAAATATTCAATAGAAATATAAAAGGATTTCCTACATAATGGTATTTTATTTATAATTTTTAGATATTTAATAATTAATATTATTTATGACTCAATAATGATGCAGTATTTTTCTTATTAATGAAAGAATCAAATAATTGGTATTATAAATTTTAAAATAAATATAATTTGAAAGTTTTGATGAAATCCATGAATTTTATTGGTTAATATGACATTATAGAATTTCTTAAATGAATTTTATTCGAATTAATAAAACTGTTAAGACATTAACAAAAATCAATTATTGAATAGTGTCAAAAGTGACATAAATGAGTTTTTAAAACAAATATTATATTACTAAAAATCTAATGTTTGGCCAAAGGAATTATATCATGATAGGTGTACCATTAGTGGACCACTTGGGGGTTTCTTGGATGTATATAGTATGTTTATTAACTATATAATATAAAAATACAAAGTGACATGGTAAATGTCAAACTAATTAACTAAGAGTTAAAAGTAAAAGATAAGGTCAATATAATGACCCAAATCGGTCTAAATTCTATTGGTTGAAATTATTTGGACCCATACCCACCTTATACTTTTAATAATAAACTTTTTATCCATTATAAATGGAATATGAATTTATTATAAAGTAATATTTCTTGCTTTTCAAAAGGATCCCCTCACCCCTCTTATAAAAGGTCACTCCCCCTTCTCACTAATTCACACATTCAAAGCCTTTTGGCTCGGCCAACCCCTACCCAAATACTCTCTCAACTTCCCTCACTTCAACCTAGAGGCCTTAGTTTGATCAGAAATCCATCTTAAGGAGCCCTTTTTATGAAATCAAAAATAAGAACCTGAAGAAGAGGTAATGTCTTCACCACCCTCTTTCATTTTTCTTTCTTCTTCCACTTCTTCTTTCTTTGATATTCCCATTCTAAAATAATAAATCCAGTATCTTATATATACTGTGATGTTATTATAAAAATGGTACAACAATATTCAGTATTCTATCCATCCTTTGAATGACATGTCCCCATACGTGCGTACGTACGGATTACCGTCTCCACGTCGTGGTCTAATTGTTATTCAAAACATTATTATTTGTATGGGTATAATAATGATGTGTAATTCATGTAAATAATAAATATAACATGATAATGATTCTTTATATATGATATAACATCCAATTAAATATTATTTTAATATCAAAAGAATGATATTGTCGCTCGTGTGTACGTACGAACTACCGTCTCCACAAACGCGATGAGATTCATTCCCCATCATATCCATTCTAGAATAATTCTCATTTGATGATTAAAAATAATGTATAAGGACTTGATATCATTCTGGATAAGAATAAGATACAACATATCAATAAAAAACATAGCTTATGTAACAAAAAAAATAAGTTAACACCCGAAACGACGATAACACTAAGATATTATTAACAAAGCAATGTTAAAAGATCATATATGATATCATATTAATGTATATGATTATTGTATAATTTAATAAAAATTATTTCACCATTATAAAAGAGGTTAACTGTAACATCCCAAGTAAGTAATGAATAATAGATATTTTTATCTATGTCTATTTATGAATTAGATGGTGTTTTAGAGGCTTAAAATGAGAATAAATCCAACCAAAAGCATGAAATACACTAATATTTTTAAAAGATTGTTTTACCGCCTTTTGATGGAAAACCATTTTTAAATAAAACATTTCAAAATTTTATGAGATATATTTGTCTAAATAAACTTATTCTTTATGATTGGGACATTGAAATTTACATTGGGTAAATTTTTGGTATTTTTCCGATAAAGTTCTTTTTTTAATGAATAGTGAAAAATGTTGTACTTTAATTCAAAACCTCTTTTTAATCTAATTTATTTATATGATTATATTATCTCTTTAATTGGTTTTAAAGTTCAATTATAATATATTTTTACCATTTAATCCAATAGTGGTCGTTGGAATTAATTTCACATTGAAATTGGACTTGAACTAGTGTCAATCTTTTGATACTTATTGTTTCATAAAAACACGCTATTTGCTCTGACATCGGGAATTAATTATTAAATTAATTAATGTAACTTATATGTTTTGAATTTTTTAAAATAGACATCATTTTTGAATTCGGAATATCAAATATAGCTTTGGGTGAAGTTTTGGCATTTTTCTGAAAAACATCAATTTTTGATGAATAGTGAAACCACTAAGTGGTATTTAAAAAACTGATTTTTCTTTTAAATGAAATTTTACCACCTCTGTGTTTTGAATTTCAAAAATATGACATACATGGTTCTCATTAGGAAGTAAAATTTGGTTCAATGGGATTAAAATAATTTTTTTGGTGAATAGTAACTTTTAAGTTTTTAATCGCGATTAGAGGTAATTAGTGTAATTTAAGGTAAAAATAATGTTTTAAAAATATGAAATGATGTAACCATGGGTCGATTTTGGGGACCCCATGGAGCCACTTGGGTAAGATAATGACATTAATGACTTTTATTTAAAGTTAAAATGAAAATGTCAAAAACATGAGTTGTTTTACTAAAACAATTTTTACATGGGATTATAAAAGTCATATTTTTTACTATAAATAGTAATTAGAAAGCTCAAAAGATTTACTACATCATGATATTTGTTTATAATTTTTACACATTATATAAATTATATTATTTATGACACTATGATGTTGCAGCGATTACCTCACTATTTAACGATTTAAATAAAATGAAAATATAATGTAAAATCTAAGACCTAAACTTGTCAAAAACCTATTGGATGGGTGTATTTATAAATATTATCACCTTATCCTAGAAATATTTAATTTTGTGACCTTTTAAATCCGAAAACCATTTTATAATAAAGTATCCTTTTATAACATTCCAAGAGTGCCCCTCCTCTCCTCTTATAAAAGGCTCCCACCTCTACCACCTTACCCACACTTCCAAATCCTTTGGCTCGGTCAACCCCTGCCCATTTTGTCTCTCCACATCCCTCTATAACTCTTAGAAGCCTCAATTTTGTCAGAATCCTTCCCAAGGAAGCCTTTGAGCTCAAATAAAAAAGAGTTACCCGTTTTAATGGTAGTGTTTTCTTTTGTGTCCTTATGTTTTATTTTGCTTCTCCAACCCTCTAAACTCTTTTTATTACTTTATTATGTAAAAACACTAGTATATTCAATATACTAGGATGTTTTTATAAGAATTATTCGAGCTACCCTTACACACACCTACATCTAATGGTTAAATAACATATTGTTTCCGTGGATGGAGAATTTCTGCCTCACGAAACGATGATTGTTCAACATTCTTTTAACACCTTCAAAGGTGGCCATTAAGATGTCACTATATTTATATATGATATATGATATGTTTATTTTTTACTTAATCTTCTGTATTTTTCATTTATGGCATACCTTTATGGTTTCCATTATGTGTAAACGCGATATCTTCATTTTAGGAAGTGCGGACTACCGCCCCCTCAATGTGATTTGATTCGTTAATACCATATGTGGTACGTATAAAGGATAGATTAAATGATATTATATATGATATTATACTATAATTATAATATACCTTTATATAATTATTATTTCTTTCCATTAAAGTATGATATAAAAATGAAAGTAGCGTTCATGCGTACGTATGGCTTACCGTCTCCATGAACGGTGCATTTCATTTCTTATCCCCAAATGTAATGTACTATTATAAGTACACATATATAATGTATATATATGATGTATGTTAATTCTAAATTATGAATATAATTCTGTAATTAAAATATACATATCTCTCATTTAGTTTTAACTCCATTAATATAACATAGAAATGAAAGTAGCGTTCATGCGTACGTACGGCTTACCATCTCCATGAACAGTGCATTTCATTTCTTGCCTCTAAACGTTCTATAAAATTATAAATGCATTAATATACTAGATATATATGATATATATGATATCTACTTCATGATTATAACTCTGGATATAATGGATACATGAACAAATTGTAATTATAAAGAGTTTATTTTTGACTCAAGTACCAATGATCGTTAAAACGACCATTATTAACTTAAATAATTACATAGTGTTCATGACATGGTAATAAGTGATATAAAAGTAATAATGAACTTGAAAAAGGTTCTTAACCAAGTAGAAATTAGCTCAAGTTTATTATTCAGGAGCTTAAAGAACGATCGAGTCAAGTCGGACCCGAGGTATGGGACTTCGTCTCAATCTCCTTTCTTTGAGGCATATTTTGTTTTATACACAACCTTCTTTTATACGGTGTATAAACCCCTTTGACTTTTACGTTTATCCAAAAGGAATCTTTTTTATATGAATCATTTTACAAAATGACAAAAGGGAATGTTTTTGTCATACGTATGCGGCGACAATGACTTCTCTGCCGCCATGACCATTATTTGAGCTTCGACTTCCTCTACAAGCCATACATTTTTTTAAAAGAAAAATAAATACCACATTTTACTTTTCTTTTATTTTGGTATTTAAAATGGTTTTCATAATGTTTTTATATCAATTTTTTCTATTGATATCTTGTGATTGAAAAGTGGTAATGTTATGTTTCCTTTATGCATGTTTTATGTGATACGATTATGTAATGGTTCTTGGGCATTATTATGAAGACGGGTGGTTCCGTGATAAACTAAGGGTGGGAGTGCCCGATATAGCTCTCCAATGCATTGGGTAATGCAAAGGTGTTAAACGTTAAGGTTTCTCCGAAGAGATTTAGGGAATATACTGTGATGGGTATTCTAAACATAACCAAGAGGGTTACTCCCTACATAACAATGTTATGAATGCCTCAAGTTACCTTTATGTCATATGATTTATATGTTTTATTCGTGAGTTGATGAGGTATGTTAAAGTGCTTATGTTTTATGAGTAAAGTATGATTTCATTGATTCTTACGTATACATGTACTCATGTTTCCTTTCCATATTTTTATATCCCTTACTGTGCTTTTTATGCTCATCCCAAGTTTTTGAAATTTTTTTCATAGGTTAAAGGAATGGTACATGATGTGATGATAAAGTTAAGGAAGTATTAGGAAAGAATCCTTGTTTTATTTTAAATATGTTTCCATTGATGTGAAAAATGAGTACTATCTTTTATGTAACCACTTTGTTTAAATGTGGAATGTAATGAATGTTTTATGATCTAATTCTCTAAAACTCTAAACCTAAAAAGATCCCCAAGGTGTATTCTTGAAATATCTCAAGATTAAGTAAGGTTTAAGGCTGGGGCCTTATAGTTGGTATCAGAGGTCGGTTTAGATAACTTTAGGAGTTAGAATTTTTTTAAAACATTATCCAAAAATATTTTTTATGGTCAAATTGAAATGATATAGCATTTGAAAATTACCATGTTGCTTTACCTAAGGTATTTCTGTGTTAAGAATGGTTTTTCGTAGAGGAAACAAAGAAGTTTTTTTGAAAAGGCATACTGAGGTAAATGACCTTCCAAATCGGCATACTGAGATGTTCAGAATCAGAATTGAACAGTTTGTTGCAGGGATGGCTCAGTTGACTCAGATGAAAAATGTTGTTCGTTTTTATTGATGATATTTTGGTGTTTTCTAAAATTAAAGAGGAGCATGAAAGTAATTTAAGGGTTATTTTGAAAACATTAAAAGAAAAGAAACTGTATGGAAAATTCCGCAAGTGTGAGTTTTGGTTACCACAAATTTCTTTCCTTGGTCACATTGTTTCAAAAGATGGCATAACTGTTGATCCTGCTAAAACAAAAGTTATTGATGAATGGCCAAGACCCAAATATGTAACTGAGATACGTAGATTCCTTGGTTTGGCAGGATATTACTGAATATTTGTTATAAATTTCTCACGTTTATCTATTCCAATGACTAAGCTAACTCGTAAGGGTGTTAAGTTTATCTGGGAAAAAGAATGTGATGATTGTTTTTAGGAACTGAAAAGAAGATTGGTGAATGCTCCAGTTTTGGCACTACCTTACAAGAATGGGGAGTTTGTTATCTACAGTGATGCTTCATTGAAAGGAATTGGTTGTGTCCTTATGCAGAATGATCAGGTAATTGCATATGCTTCACGTCAGTTGAAAACTCGTGAGGTAAATTACCCTACACATGATTTGGAATTAGATGCTGTTGTTTTGACTTTAAAAATTTGGAGGCATCATTTGTAAGGAGTAAAGTGTGAAATATATACCAAACACAAAATTTTAAAGTATATATTCACTCAGAAAGAATTGAACATGAGACAGAGGAGATGGCTAGAATTAATCAAGGATTATGACTGTACAATTCATTACCTTCTGGGAAAAGCAAATAAAGTGGCTGATGCTTTGAGTCGAAAAATTAATGCTTTATTAACAATGTTGTGTTTGGAACGCGATCCTTTGGTTAAGGATTTGATGAACTTAGGAATAGAAGTTGTTAGTGCAGGATGTCCTTCTGTTTTGTTTCAGGTATTAGTGAAATCTTCTCTATCAGACAGAATTAAGCAAGCACAGAAGCAAGATAGTGAGTTGCAGAAAAAGGTAGAGCTGCTTCAGAAGGGTAAGTTGCCTGAATTTAATGTTGATAAATATTGTGTTTTGGGATTTGGGAAGAGATTTTGTGTGCCTTGTGATTCACAGTTGAAGAGAGAGTTGTTATGTGAAGCTCATAGTTCTCCGTTTTCAGTCCATCCTGGAAGTACTAAGATGTATAGAGATCTGCGGGAGTATTACTGGTGGGACGGAATGAAAAGAGATATTGCTGATTTTACTGTGAAGTGTTTCACTTGTCAACAGGTTAAATCAGAGTGGTAGTTACCGAAAGGGATGCTTCAGCCTTTACTAGTACCAGAGTGGAAGTGTGAAAATATATCCATGGACTTCGTTGTGGGATTGCTGAAGACACCTCGAGGTAATAATGCAATCTGGGTTATTATTGATCGCTTGACTAAATCTACTCATTTACTTGCTATACGAGATACTTTTTCCCTAGATCAACTTTCTCATTTGTATCTTAAAGAGATAGTCAGGTTACATGGATTTCCCCTCTCCATTGTATCCGATCATGATCTCGCGTTTACTTCTAACTTTTGGAAATTCCTTCAAAAGTCGTTGGGTACTAAATTGAATTTTAGTACAGCTTTTCATCCACAATCAGATTGGCAGTTAGAACGAAAAATTCATACTTTGGAGGATATGCTACGTGACTTTTCGATGGATTATCAGGGAAGTTGGGACCAACATCTTTCTTTGGTTGAGTTTTCATATAATAACAGTTTTCATTCCAGTATACAGATGGAACCATTTGAGGCGTTATATGGGAAGCGGTGTCGAACTCCAGATTTCTGGGATGAAGTGGGTGAAAGGAAGTTGATGGGACCAGAATTGGTAGAAGAGTTTGCAAAAAAAGTTTAGATGATACAAGGACACATGAGAACAGCTCAGAACAGGAAGAAGAGTTATGCAAACAACAGGATGAAGGATCTCTCTTTTGAGGTAGTTGATCATGTCTTCCTCAAGGTTTCTCCATGGAAAAGTGAGATGCGATTTGGTAAGAAAGGAAATATGAGTCCAAGGTTTATTAGACCATATGAAATTCTTGGGAGAGTTGGATCAGTTTCTTACCGAGTGGCTTTACCTCCGATTTTATCTCAGGTACACAAATTTTTTCATGTTTTGATGTTGAGAAAGTATATGCCAGATCCATCTCATGTTTTGAGTCCATAGGTAGTTCAGCTGGAAGAGAACCTATCTTATGAGGAACAACTGGTCTAGATTCTTGACCATAGGGAGCAAGTGCTACGGAGTAAGGTGATTCATCAGGTAAAGGTTTTGTGGAAAACCCACATGATTGAAGAGGCAACATGGGAATCTAAAAATGCAATGAGGGCTAAATACCTCCACTTATTCAATAAGTAAATAAATTGCGGGGACGCAATTTTCTAAAGGGGGGAAGGATGTAACATCCCAAGTATGTAATGAATAATAGATATTTTTATCTATGTCTATTTATGAATTAGATGGTGTTTTAGAGGCTTAAAATGAGAATAAATCCAACCTAAAGCATGAAATACTATAATATTTTTAAAAGATTGTTTTACCGCCTTTTGATGGAAAACCATTTTTAAATCAAACTTTTGACAATTTTATAAGCTCTATTTGTTGAAATAAACTTATTCTTTATGATGGGGACAATGAAATTTACTGTGGGTAAATTTTTGGTATTTTCCGATAAAGTTCTTTTTTTAATGAATAGTGGAAAATGTTGTATTTTAATTCAAAACCACTTTTTAATATAATTTATTTAAATTATTAGATTCTCTTTTGAGTTGTTTTTAAAGTTCAATTAGAATATATTTTTACCATTTAATCCAATAGTGGTCATTGTAATTAATTTCACTTTGAAATTGGACTTGAACTACTGTCAATCTTTTGATACTTATTGTTTCATAAAAACAAGCTATTTGCTCTGACAGCAGGAATTAATTATTAAATTAATTAACATAACTTATATGTTTTGAATTTTGTAAAATAGACATCATTTTTGAGTTCGGAATATCTAATATTTCTTAGGGTGATGTTTTGGTATTTTTCTGAAAAACTTCAATTTTTGATGAATAGTGAAACCACTAAGTGGTACTTAAAAAACTGATTTTTCGTTTAAATGAAATTTTACCACCTCTGTGTTTTGAATTTCAAAAATCTAACATTCATGGTTGTCATTAGGAAGTAAAATTTGGTTCAATGAGGTTAAAATAGTATTTTTTTGGTGAATAGTAACTTTTAAGTTTTTAATCGCGATTAGAGGTAATTAGTGTAATTTTATGTAAAAATAATGTTTTAATAATATGAAATGACCTAGAAACATGTCCTACCCTTATAGGATGTGTCATGGGCGACCCAGAAAACCCATGGGTCGATTTTGGGGACCCCATGGAGCCACTTGGGTAAGATAATGACATTAATGACTTTTATTTAAAGTTAAAATGAAAATGTCACAAACATGATTAGTTTTACTAAAACAATTTACATGGGGATATACAAGTCATATTTTTTACTATAAATAGTCATTATGAAGATAAAAATATTTACTACATCATGATATTTTTTTTATAATTTTTAGACATTAAATAAATTAAATTATTTACGACACCATGATGATGCAGCGATTACCTCATTATTTAACGACTTAAATAAAATGAAAATATAATGTAAAATCTAAGACCTACACTTTTCAAAAACCTATTGGATGGGTGTATTTAGAACTATTATCACCTTATCCTTGAAATATATAATTTTGGGACCTTTTAAATCCGAAAATCATTTTATAATAAAGTATCCTTTTATAACATTCCAACAGTTCCCCTCCTCTCCTCTTATAAAAGGCCCCCACCTCTACCACCTTACCCACACTTCTGAAGCCTTTTGCTCGGCCAACCCCTACCCATTTTGTCTCTCCACATCTTTCTCTAACTCTTAGAAGCCTCATGTTGGGAAAAAGTCTTCCCAAGGAAGCCTTTGAGCTCAAATAAAAAAGAGTTACCCGTTTTATGGGTAGTGTTTTCTCTTGTGTTCTTCTGTTTTATTTTGCTTCTCCAACCCTCTAAACCCTTTTTATTACTTTATTTTGTAACAACAACAGTATCTTCAATATACTAGGATGTTTTTATAAGAATGATTCTATCTACACTTACACAAACCTACATCTAATGGTTGAAGAACATACTGTTTCCATGGATGGCGAATTTCTGCCTCACGAAATGATGATTGTTCAATATTCTTTTAACACCATAAAAGGTGGCCATTAAGATGTCACTATATTTATATATGATATATAATATTTTTATGTATTACTTAATCTTCTGTATTTTTCATTTATGGAATACCTTTATAGTTTCCATTATGGATAAACGCGATATCTTCATTTTAGGAAGTGCGGACTACCACCCCCGCAAAGTGATTTGATTCGTTAATACCATATGTGGTACGTATAAAGGATATATTTATTGATATTATATATTATATTATACTGGAATTATAATATACATTTATATAATTATTATTTCTTTCCATTAAAGTATGATATAGAAATTAAAGTTTCGTTCATGTGTACGTACGGCTTACCGTTTCCATGAACGGTGCATTTCATTTATTATCCCCAAATGTAATGTACTATTATAAGTACATATATATAATTGATATATATGATGTATGTTACATCTAAATGATGAATATAATTCTGGAATTAAAATATACATATCTCTCATTTAGTTTTAACTCCATTAATATGACAAAAAAATGAAAGTAGCGTTCATGCGTACGTACGGCTTACCGTCTCCATGAATGGTGCATTTCATTTATTACCTCTAAACATTATGTAATATTTTAAATGAATGTATATACTGGATAGATATGATATATATGATATGTACATCATGAGTATAACTCTGGATATAATGGATACATGAACAAATTGTAATTATAAAGAGTTTATTTTTGACTCAAGTACCAATGATCGTTAAAACGACCGTTAAAAACATAAATAATTACATAGTGTTCATGACATGGTAATAAGTGATATAAAAGGAATAATTAACATGTAAAAGGTTCTTAAAAAAGTATAAATTAACTCAAGTTTATTATTCAGGAGATTAATGAATGATCGAGTCAAGTCGGACCCGAGGTATGGGACTTCGTCTCAATATCCTTTCATTGAGGCATATTTTGTTTTATACACAACCTTATTTTATACAGTGTATAAACCCCTTTGACTTTTACGTTTATCCAAAAGAAATCTTTTTTATATGATGCGTTTTACTAAACAACAAAAGGGAATGTTTTTGTCGTACATATGAGGCAACAATGACTTCTCCGCCGCCGTGACCATTATTTGAGTTTTAGCTTCCTCTACAAGCCATAACTTTTTTTAAAAGAAAAATAAATACCATGTTTTACATTTCTTTTATTTTATTATTAAAAATGGTTTTCATAATGCTTTTATATCAATGTGTTGTATAGATATCTTGTGATTGAAAAGTGGAAATGTTATGGTTCCTTTATGCATGTTTTATATGATACGATTATGTTATGGTTCTTGGGAATTATTATAAATATGGGTGGTTTCGTGATAAACTAAGGGTGGGTGAGCCCGATATAGCTCTCCAATGCATTGGGTAACACGAAGGAGTTAAACATTATGGTTTCTCCTAAGATATTTAGGGAATATACTGTGATGGGTATTCCAAATGTAACCAAGAGGGTTACTCGCTATGTAAGAATGTTATGAATGCCTCAAGTTACCTTTATGTCTTATGATTTCTATGTTTTATTCGTGAGTTGATGAGGTTTGTTAAAGTGATTATGTTTTATGAGTAAAGTATGATTTCATTGATTCTTACGTATACATGTACTCATGTTTCCTTTCCATATTTTTATATCCCTTAATGATCTTTTTATGTCATCTCAAGTTTTTGAAATGTTTTTCACAGGTTAAGGGAAATGTACATGATGTGATGATAGTGTCAAGGAAGTGTCAGGAAAGAATCCATGTTTTATTTTAAATATGTTTCTGTTGATGGTAAAAATGTGTACTATCTTTTATGTAACCACTTTGTTTAAATGTGGAATGTAATGGAAGTTTTATGATCTAATTCTCTAAAACTCTAAACCTAAAAAGATCCTCAAGGTTTATTCTTGAAATATCTCAAGATTAAGTAATGTTTATGGCTGGGGCCTTATATTAACCTTCCCCCAACCAAGGAAAATTACAAGGTAAGTATTATTTCACAATCTCTTCATTATCTGAGATTGGTTATACATAATTATCTTCTGGTACCTCTTTATCATCCACATCCATGTTTCTTAAAAATGTATTTCAAATCATTCATAATATTTTAAAGACTATGGTATAAAGTCATTTATACCCTTTTTTACTTTTTATAAGATGTTTATAAAGGAATCATTCTGTTGTTTTCCAAACAAGGTCCTTTTTAACCTTTTCGACAGAATTAAGGTAAAAATGACTTTTTTCAACTTATACGGCGGGTGCGGCTATTTTTCGCCATTATAAAATTGTCGAAGCTTCCCTTACAAGCTTATAAGAAAATTTTCAAAGTAAATGTTTTATTTTATAATTATGTGACTTTTAAATTATTTCAAAAAAGAGATATTTCTCTTAAATAATTTTGATGTCATCTATGTCAACATCATTTCATAGATTTTAAGCTTATTTGAAGTTTATTTATTATGATACAAAACTTCCAAATTGTATTGATGGCTTTGTGATATGTTTGATTGTGGATGTGTTATTTTTATACCATTAATGGTTTATGAAGAAAGTATTGACATTTCGTATGATAATTTTAATACGAATGTTCATGGTATGTTTAAACCTGTTCATATGAGGAATGCATTAGACTTAAAAAGTGACGGGTGGAGCCCGCTATAGATCCTCGATGCATTGGTAGGTATCATGAGATAGACTAGTGTCTTGGAACAAGGCCTTGAAAAAATCTTATTTGTAGTCTTGGCACGAGGCCTTGGCTATGTGGTTATGATAGACTGGCATTATGAATTCCATCAGTATGAAAGAGGTTATTGATATTGAATGTGATTATTCGACTAGTAGAATATCCATGTGAATAATTAAATGGTATTATTTCATTTTATCTTTTCCATATTATGCTGAAGTTCAAGTTTAAAAGGATTTTGTTTTAATTATACATTTCTTTACATGTTTAATCTTATTTATGAAAATTTCTGCTATATTGTTATCCTTACTGAGCATCTGAGATCTCCCCTTTCAATGTTTTATTTTCCAAGGATGTGAATAAGTAATTTATGAATGACTTGCATGGATATTATGAGGGGATATGAAGTTAAGATGTTGTAGTAGTAGTTTTCACTTTATGATGTAATGTAAACTTTATGAATGTATCCAGTTATTCCAAGGCTACTAAACTAATCGGTATTTCGAGACTTGATATTTTGTGATCATGCCAATATTATGTAATAATGCACCGACTCTGGGTAACTGGGGTTGGGGAGTTATAGTTGGTATCAGAGGAAGTTTACTACAAACCTTGGAAGCTATATTTAGATAAACTCTGATTAGAGCACATAGCCCTAAGATATATTTGATGATTAGTATAGATGAACTTCCTAGAATTTTGGTCTTGTAGAGATTTTTTGAGTTTTCTAAGAAATACATCCCTATCTGGATACGAGAAGGTAGAGGCGGCTTTGGCACAAATATACCTAGGGGTAAAACTTGAAAACACCACTTTGAGCTAGACTCGAACGGGAATTGCTGCACGACAACGGGTCTTGCTGTACTCTTTGTTACGACACTCCTGGGGGATATGCTTAGGATAATTCTCATTTTCTTTACAAAACATTATGAAGGGTTTATGAGTATATATTTCCTCAAAGAAAACATTTTTATGATTATGGATTATATCGATAAATAGTTCTATTTTTGTTAAGTGTTTTATAAGTATGAAATTATGTATTTTTATTCATAAACAGGTCTAGTTTATGCCATTGTTTATAAATGGTGCCTTGTGGAAGAAATTGAAACTGTATCAATGCACTCACTCCTTTTAGGGATTGCCCGCCTGCTCAAGATAATTATAGTGGAGTTGGTGATGCAACTGGTGCTGATCAGCTTATCACCATACTGGGACAACTCACTCGGGTTATGAATAATAATCTTACCCATATAGAGCACCCTAATCCGCAGTGTGGATGATCAATGTTAGATATCTTCATGAGGAAAAAACCACCAACATTCAATGGGTGTAGAAATCCATTGGTAGCTGAGAAATGGATAAGTTCCCTAGAGAAAATATTTCAGGCTTTGGGGAGTAGTGAAAGGGAAAAAGTTATCATGGCAGTTTACCGCCTCACTGGAGATACTGATCAGTGGTGTTCATTGATTTAAAACATGAAGGAATATGATGAAGTATCAAATATTTAATTTACGGAGTTCAAAGATCTATTTTTAGAGAAATACTTTCCTCGTGACCATCAAGCTGATATGGAAAGGCAATTTCTGAGTCTGTGAAAAAAGGAGTATGAGATTGTCGCAAAGTATGAGTCTAACATTACAAGGTTATCAAGGTATGTTGGAGATTATATATGTATCCCAAGAAGTAAGATTGATCATTTCTCTGATGGGTTAAAACCATTTCTCTGTATGAAGACATTTTCTCATGTGCTATCAAGACAGAAAAGGAATTTTCTAAGTCCTGTGACTTTAAAGCAAAGCAAGAGAAAAGTGAACTTCTAATAAATCTGGAATGGAAATAAGGGGAAGAAGGGAAAAGTTGAATATCCATCCTGCAATAAATGTGGGAAGAAACACCCTGGTACTTTCTTGAATGGAATGGGAGTGTGTTACAAGTGTGGTGAAAAAGTCCACCAAGCTCGTGATTGCAAGGGGAAGAAGGAATCTACCGATGTCCAATGCTACAATTGCAGGGAGATGAGACATTATGCAAATGAATTTCCTAATCACCAGGGAAACTTACCTCAGAAAAGGCCAAGGGATCAAGGCCAAGATTATGCTATCACTACTACTGAGGTAGAAGCTTAGAAAGACGTGGTGGCTGGTAATTTAATGATTTCCTCAAGTTTAGAAAATTCATTATTTGATTCTGGATCATTTCATTGTTTCATATATTCCAAGTTTTCTAAGAAAATTAGATATTTCCAATTTGATTTAACATGGGAGTTGTCAGTTAAAACTCTTAAGGGAAGTAACATTGCAACAATGTTTTGTGAATCAGTCCCCATTAGGGCACATAAATGTTCTTTATCCAATGATCTCATCGTCATAACTATGATTTAGTTAAATATAATCTTTGGTATGGATTGTCTTTTGGACCATGATGCAAATATTTATTGTAAGAAAAAGGAGGTTATGATTTTTTATAATGATGATAAGG
Organism: Viscum album; assembly: GCA_963277665.1. Classification (NCBI taxonomy): domain Eukaryota; kingdom Viridiplantae; phylum Streptophyta; class Magnoliopsida; order Santalales; family Viscaceae; genus Viscum; species Viscum album. The sequence goes on along the minus strand of OY728152.1, from coordinate 1,473,068,288 downwards.
AACACCTTTTCTTTAGAGAAGAATCACCACCACCTAATTCTTATCCAGATCTACCCCCAGTAGCTCAACTAAATTCAATTATTGTGGAGGAAGAGAATGAAATGACTTTGGGTGAGGAAAGTAATGTTCAAATAGAGGATGTACCTATTGTGAAAGAATATGTAGATGTGTTTCTGGAAGATTTACCTTGAAATCCTCCCGAATGAGAAGTTGAGTTTTCCATTGATTTAATTCCGGGATCAAGGCCTATATCGAAGACCCCTTATAGAATGGCCACTGTGGAATTATTTGAACTAAAGAAACAACTAGAGTAATTGAGTAATAAGGGATTTATTTTCCCTAGTGTTTCTCCATGGGGAGACCGTGTTCTTTTTGTTAAAAAGAAAGATGGATCTATGAGGTTATGTATCGACTACAGGGAGATCAATGCAATAACAACAAAGAAAAAGCCTCCCCTGCCTCGCATTAATGATTTATTTGACCAACTATATGGAGCTCAATACTTTTCAATGAATAAACTTCGGTCTGGATACCATCAGTTGTTTGTGGAGAAGGAAGACATTCCGAAGACAACATTTCGAACCAGGTATGGGCATTATGAGTTTACAGTAATTCCTTTTGGGCTGACTAATTCTCCCTCTGTATTCATGGATCTAATGAATAGAGTTTTCAAGGAATATCTAGATGAATTTGTGGTGGTATTTATTGATGATATCTTGGTATACTCGAAAAGGTATGAAGATCATGAAAATCACTTGCACATTATCATGAAGACTCTGAGAAGGCATGAATTATATGGGACATTTAGTAGGTGTGAATTCTGGATTTAGGAGATTTCTTTTCTTGGCCACATTATCTCTAAAGATGGAATCTCTATTGACCCTTCTAAGACCAAGGAAATCTAAGAATGGCATGTACTGACAAGTATAACTGAGGTATGGAGTTTTATTGGTTTAGCAGGTTATTATCGACGTTTCGTCCTGAATTTTTCCCAGTTGGCTAACCCATTAACAAAGATCACACGTAAAGGGGTTAAATTTGTTTGGAAAAAATAGTGTGAAGAATTTTTTGAAGAACTTAAGAGACGATTAATAAATTCTATTATATTGATTCTACCATTGGATAATGATGGGTTTGTTATCTATAGTGATGCATCGAAGAAAGGACTTGGTTGTGTCCTTATGCATAATGATAGGGTTATTGCCTATGCATCACGACAGTTGAAAATTCACGATAAAAACTACCCTACTCATGATCTTGAGTTAGCAGCTGTGATCTTTTCTTTAATGATATGGAGACACTACCTCAATGGTGAAAATGTGATATCTATACTGATCAAAAGAGTTTGAAGTATATTTTCTCACAAAAATAACTCAACATGAGGCAAAGGAGATGTCTTGAAATACTCAAGGATTATGATTGCATGATACACTACCACCCGGGGATGGAAAACAAGGTGGAAGATGCTTTGAGCAGAAAAGGTCATGGAGTTTTGAACAATATGAGAATTGAAATGGATCCAATTTTCATGGATCTAGTGAAGATGGACATGGGAATAACCATGGAAGGTGAAACATCAATGCTTTTTCAAATGGTTGCCTAACCATCTTTACTAGAAAGGATTAAGAGTTCTCAGACCGATGATGAAGAATTTCAAAAGAAGATTAAAGTTGTGAATGATGGTAGATTGAGAGATTTTGTGTATGGATATGGAATTTTGAAATTTTGGAAGAGACTTTGTGTTCCCGATATACCTGACCTAAAAAAGGGAATTGTTGGACGATGCCCATAGTTCCAATTTCTCTATACACCCTGGGATCACCAAAATGTATAGAGATTTGAAGGAACAATTTTTTTGGGACAACATGAAGAGGGAGATTGCTGATTTTGTGTCAATAAGTATGGTTTTTCAACAAGTGAAAGTTGTAAGGCAACAACCTGGTGGATTATTGCAACCTCTTCCCATACCGGAGTGGAAATGGGACAATATTAAGATGGACTTTGTCATGGGGCTACCAAAGACTCCTAGAAGGAACGATGCAATATGGGTTATTGTTGATCATCTTAAAAATTCAGCACATTTTATTACTATAAGAGAAGATCTAACACTCTAACGTCTAGCAAGAGTATATATTAATGAAGTTTTGAGACTTCATGGAGTACCCCTATTGATTGTTTCTGATCATGATCCCCATTTACTTTAAGATTTTGGAAAAGTCTTTAGAAAGCCCTAGATACTGAACTTCATTTGTGCACTACCTACCACCCTCAAATAGATGGACAATTAGAACGGACTATTCAAACCATATAAGACATGTTGAGATCATGCTCACTTGACTTTCAGGGTATGTGGGATCAATATTTACCTCTGGTGGAATTTTCCTATAATAATAGCTTCCATTCGAGTATTTAGATGGCACCATATAAAGCGTTATACGGAAAGAGATGTCGCACGCCAACCTGTTGGGATGAAGTTGGTGAAAGAAAAAATATAGGCCCAGAACTGGTGGAGGAAGCAATGGAAAAGGTAAAGGTAATCAAAAACCACATCAAAGCAGCTCAAAGTAGGCATAAGAGCTATGCCGATAAATGAAGGAATGATTTGGAATTTCAGGTAAGAGATCATGTTTTCATGAAGTTATATCCATGGAAGGGAGTTATAAGTTTCGGTAAGAAGGGAAAATTGAGTCCCAGGTACATTGGACCTTTCGAAATTCTAGAACAAATTTGGGTTGTAGCTTACTGTTTGGCAATGCCGCTAAGTCTCTCCAAAGTTTACGATGTGTTGCACGTATCACTGTTGAGAAAATACATGCCTGACCCAACACATGTACTCACTTATCATGAATTAGAACTGGAACCTGATCTATCTTATTATGAATATCCCGTTAATATTCTTGATAAAAGAGAGCAAGTGCAGAGAATCCAGACGACTCGCCTGGTAAAAGTTCTATGGAGGAACCATAAGATGGAAGAGGCAACGTGGGAACCTAAGGAACTTTTGATGAATAACCACCCGAGTCTTTTCACGCGGTGGTATTCTAGAAATTTTGAGGACAAAATTATTTGAAGGAGGGGATAAGTTAACACCCCAAGCTTCCACAGCACGATTCTCTTTGAATAATACATGGGTGTGTGTTGTACGCAACATCGAGATTCTAACACACTACGACCAATCAAAGTAGCTGTTATGAATTAGTAATACCCAATTTTTGAAATTTTATAAATATTATCTCTCAAAATTGACTTCATTTTTGGATTCGGAATATCGAAATTATCCAACTGTGAAATTTTGGTACTTTTCAGATAACTTTTATAATTTGATGAATAGTGAAAATTGCTAAATTTTAGTTAAAACAACTCTTTTAATCAAAAAAATTATAACTGATAAATTATGAATTTGAGTTGTTTTAAAGTATATTTAGAATATATGTTTACCATTTAATACAATTTTCTTCATTGGACATAATTTCAAAATTAAACCGGACATAAACAAATGTCAATCTTTTGATAGTTATTATCTCTTAAAAACATGCTTTTTTTAACAAGGATAATTAATTTTAAATTAATTTCTGCCACTTCTGTGTTTTGAATTTGGAAAATTTATTCCATATTTGGAATCATGATGTACAAATTGTTTAAATAGGTACCTTTTATTTTTAGACATTTTGAATAATTACTTCGGTAAATATTTTATTTACCATGGTTAAAGGGTAAATCTGGTAAATAAGGGTAAAAAATAATATAATAATAATAATAAATTACCTTAAAAAATGTCCTAACTTTATTGGTTGATACATGTCCGACCATGGGCATCTTTGGGTCGATTTTGGGAACCCATGGATCTACTTGTATGTGATAAAGACACTTTATATTAATTAAGTTAAAATAAATACAAAAATGACTAAGCATATATCTTTTAGAAAAAAAAATTATATAGGGTTATATATGTTGGACTTTAGAATATAAATATTCATTAAAAATATACAAATATTTCCTACATAATGGAATTTTATTTATAATTTTTAGAAATTTAATAATTAAAATTATTTACGACTCAATAATGATGCAGTATTGTTCTTATTAATGAAAGAATTATATATTGGTATTATAAATGATAAAAAATATATAATTTGAAAGTTTTGATGACATCCATGAATTTTATTGGTTAATATGACATTATAATATTTCTTGAATTAATTTGGATCGAATTAATAAAATTTTTAAGACTTTAACAAAAATCAATTATTGAATAGTGTCAAAATTGCCGTAAATGAGTTTTTAAAACTAATATTATATTATTAATTGATATTCTATTCCTAAAAATCTAAGGTTCGCCAAAGGAATTATATCATTATAGGTGTATCATTAATGGACTAATTGGGGGTCTATTGGATGTATATAGTATGTTTATTAACTATATAATATAAAAATAAAAAGTGACATGGTAAAAGTCAAACTAATTAACTAAGAGTTAAAACTAAAAGATAAGGTTAATATAATCACCCAACCTATCTAAATTATATTGGTTTAAATTATTTAGACCCATACCCACCTTATACTTTTAATAATCCACTTTTAATCCATTATATACCGAATATGAATTTATTATAAAATAATATTTCTAGTTTTTCCAAAGATGCCCCTCACCCCTCTTATAAAAGAGCACTCCCCCTTCACACTAATTCACAAATTAAAAGCCTTTTGGATCAGCCAAACCCTGCCAAAATACCCTCTCAACTTCCCTCACATCAAACATGAGGCCTTAGTTTGATCAGAAAGCCAACCTAAGGAGCCCTTTTGATCAAATCAAAAGGAAGAACCTGAAAAAGAGGTAATGTTTTCACCACCATCTTTCAAGTTCCTCTCTTCTTCCACTTCTTCTTTATTTGTTATTATCATTTTAAACTAATAAATCCAGTATCTTATATATACTTTTATGTTATTATAAACATGGTACAACCATATTCAGTATTCTATCCATCCTTTGAATGACATGTCACCATACGTGCGTACATACAGCTTACCGTCTCCATGTCGTGGTGTAATTGTTATTAAAAACATTATTTTTTTAATGGGTATAATAAATATGTGTAATTAATGTAAATAATAAATATGACATGATAATGATTCTATATATATGACATACCATCCAATTATATATTATTTTAATATCAAAAAAATGATATTTTCGCTCGTGCGTACGTACGGACTACCGTCTCCACGAATGCGATGATATTCATTCCCCATCGTATCCATTCAAGACTAATTCTCATTTGATGATTAAAAATAATTTTTAAGGACTTTAAATCATTTTGGATTTGAATAATATACAACATATCCCTAACTAACACATCTTATGTAACAAAACATATAAGTTAACACCCGAAATGACGATAATACTAAGATATTATTAACAAAGAAATGTTAAAAGATCATATATGATATCATATTAATGTATATGCTTCTTGTATAATTCAATAACAATTATTTCACCATTATGAAGGAGGTTAACCTACCCCCCACCAAGTAAAAGTACAAGGTAAGGGTTATTTCACAATCTCTTCATTATCCTAGGTTGTTTATAAATAATTATCTACTAGGACCTCTTTATCATCCACATCCATGTTTCTTAAAAATGTATTTCAAAACATTATTAATATTTTAAAGATTATGGGATAAATTAATTTATACCCTTGTTGAATTTTTATAAGAAGTTTATAAAGGAATCTTTCTGTCATTTTCCAAACAAAGTCCTTCTTAACCTTTTCGACAGAATTAAGGTTAGAATGACTTTTTTTAACTTATATGGCAGGTGCGGCTATTTTACGTCGTTCTAAAATCGTCGAAGCTTCCCTTACAATCTTATAAGAAAATTTTCAATGTAAATGTTTTATTTTATAATTATGTGACTTTTAAATGATTTCAAAAAAGAGATATTTCTCTCAAATAGTTTTGATTTCATCTATGTCAACATCTTTTGATGGATTTTAAGATTATTTGAAGTTTATTTATTATGATAAAAAACTTACATATTGTATTGATGGTTTTGTGATATGTTTGACTGTGGATGTTTTATTTTTATACCATTCATGGTTTGTGGAGAAATTATTGACATTTTGTATGCAAGTTTTAATACGAATTCTTATGTTATGTTTAAACCTGTTTATATGAGGAATGCATTGGACTTAATAAGTGATGGGTGGAGCCCGCTATAGCTCCTCGATGCATCGGTAGGTCTTATGAGACAAACTAGTGTCTTGGCACAAGGCCTTGAAAAAAGTTTATTTGTTGTATTGACATTAGGCCTTGGATATGTGGTTATCATAGTCTAGCATTATGCATTCCATCATTATGAAAGTGGTTATTGATATTGCATGGGATTATTCGACTAGTATAATATCCATGTGAATAAGTAAATGGCATTATTTCATTTATATTTTCCATATTATGTTGAAGTACAAGTTTAAAAGGATTTTTTTAGTTATACATTTCCTTAAATGTAACACCCCAAGATTTCATAGTGTGTTATTTCTTCAAAATAATTCAATAACTTGCACTACACGCAACACCGAGTTCAATCACACCATGACTTACAAAAATAATCCATTCAAAAGTGGTTATTAATAGTATTATCTAAATTTTAAACTTTATATAATCCTTATAATTTTAGAATCCATATTATGAGTTTCTTTGATATAATGCAAGAACAAATTCATTTTCAGTATTGCACTTTTATCAACTTTTAATAGTGAACCCTTTTTAAATACAATATTTTAAACATTTTGACTAAATGGGGACATCAAAAAAATTTTTAAAATGAAACATCCCAAGCTTCCACGGTACGCTTTCCTTTGAATAATACAGTAGCGTGTGTTATACGCAACTTCGAGTTTTAACACACACCACAACCGATTAAACTAGCCGTTGTGAATAGTAATACCTACTTTTTGAAATCATATATATTTTATATTTCAAAATGGACTTCATTTTTGGATTCGGAATATTGAAATTAACCTAGGGTGAAATTTTGGTACTTTTCGGATAACTTTTATATTTTGATGAATAGTGAAAATTACTAAATTTTAATTAAAAACAACTTTTTTAATCAAAATAATTAATATTGATAAATTATGAATTTTAGTAGTTTAAAAGTATATTTAGAATATATTTTTACCATTTAATATAATGTTGGTCATTGGACATAATTTTACAATTAAACTGAACATAAACAAGTGTCAATCTTTTGATAGTTATTATCTCTTAAAAACACGCTTTTTGTTTTGACAGCGGGAATTAATTTTAAATTAATTTCTGCCACTTCTGTGTTTTGAATTTAGAAAAATGGATTCCATATTTGGAATCAGGATGTTCAAATTGTGTAAATAGGTAACTTTTATTTTTAGACATTTTGAATAAATTACTGCGGTAAATATTTTATTTACCATGGTTAAAGGGTAAATCCGGTAAATAAGGTTTAGAAATATAATATTATAATAATACAAAATTACCCTAAAACGTGTCCTAACCTTATTGGTGGACACATACCCGACCATGGGCATCCTTGGGTCAATTTGGGGACCCCTTGGAGCCACTTGTATGTGGTAGGGACACATTATATTAATAAAGTTAAAATAAAAATAAAAATGGCATAAGCTTACATCTTTTAGACGAACAATTTTTACATAGGGTTATACATGTTGGATTTTTGATTATAAATATTCATTAGAAAGATAAAAAGATTTCCTACATAATGATATTTTATTTATAATTTTTAGACATTAACTAATTTATTTTATTTATGACACAATGATGATGCAGTAATTACTAAAATAGTGAAAAATTAAAATAATTGATCTTATAAATACCCAAATAATTATAATATGAAACTTTTAATGAATTAAACTAATTTTCTATGATAATATGATATATTAGGATTGATTTAATTGACTTTGTTCGAAGTAATCAATCTGTTAGGAGTTTCACAAAAATCAACTATTGAATAGTGTCAAAATTGACATAAAAGAGTTCTTAAAACAAATATTATATTATTAATTGATATTAAATTCCTAAAAATCTAAGGCTCGGCCAAGAGACTTATATTATGATAGGTTCCTCATTAATGGACCACTTGGGGGTCGGTTGGATGTATATAGTAAGTTTATTAACCATATTATATAAAAATACAAAGAGACATTGTAAAAGTGAAACTAATTAACTTAGAGTTAAAACTTAAAGATAAGGTTAATATAAGTACCCAAACCTGTCTAAATTCTATTGGTTGAGTGGTTTTCGACCTATCCCCACCTTAACCTTTGAATAGTAAACTTTGGAGCCATTAGAAACCGAATATAAATTTATTATAAATTAATATTTCTAGCTTTTCCAAAGGTGCCCCTCACCCCTCTTATAAAAGGGCACTCCTCCTTCTCATTTCTTCACACCTCTCAAGCCACTTGGCTCGTCCAAACTCTGCCCAAATAAGCTCCCCACATCCCTCTCCTCCTCCTTGAAGCTTCACCTTAGGCAGAAAGCATTTTAAGAAGTCCTTTGGTTCCAACCAAAGTGAGTTACCTAAATTAAAGGTAACGATTTCTCTTAAATTATTTTCATTTATTTTGCTTCTCCAACCCCCAAACTCTTTTTATTTCCTTTCTTTTGTAACAACACCAGTATCCTAAATATACTATGATGTTGTTATAAGAAGGATTCAAACTACAAATACACACAACTCCATCTAATGGATGATGAACATAATGTTTCTGTGGATGGCAAACTAACGCCTCACGAAACGATGATTGTTCAAATACATCTTACCACCTCTCATGGTGGCCATTATGATGGAACTGTAATTAAATATGATATTAATGATATATATTTTATATATAAGCTTCTGTAATTCCAATTTATTTCATACCATTATTCGTTTCATGTTGTATATACATACGATAATTACATTTGAGGAAGTGCGGACTACCGCCCCCTTAAAATGATATGACTCGTTCATACCACACATGGAACGTATAAAGGATGGTGTTAATGAACTTAAGTAACATATATAAAATATTATATTATACTGGAATAGTAATATACCTATGTATCATTTGGATTCGATTCTTTTAAAATAAAAATTAAATGGAAGTAGCGTTCGTGCGTACGTACGGACTACCGTCTCCACGAACGCGATGAGATTCATTCTCCATCGTATCCATTCAAGTATAATTATCATTTAATGATTTAAAAATGATGTTTAAGGACTTGATATCATTCTTGATATGAATAAGATACAACAAACATGACTTATGTAACAAATCATATAAAAGAAAATGAGTAAGTTAACACCCGAAACGACGATAATTCTAAGATATTATATAAAAAATCAATGTTAAAAGATCATATATGATATCATATTAATATATATGATTCTTGTATAATTTAATAACAATTATTTCACCATTATACAGGAGGTTAACCTACCCCAACCAAGGAAAAGTACAAGGTAAGGGGTTTTCATCTCACTCCTTATTTCCGTGAGATTCATGTCATATTGCCACCATCACCTTTTGTGTGGTGTATGTACTGCCCATAATTATATTCTTTGTGTAATACACTCTAATTTATGTGTATTTACATATTCATTGTATGATACCTCATTCATGGGTGGTATGTTTCATAAGTTACCAAATTTGTAAGGGTTATTTCACAATCTCTTCATTATCCGAGGTTGTTTATATGTAATAATCTACTGGGATCTCTTTATCATCCACATCCATGTTTCTTAAAAATGTATTTCAAAACATTTTTACTATTTACAAGAATATGGGTTAAAGTCATTTATACCTTTTTTTGACTTTTTATAAGAGGTTTATAAAGGAATCTTTCCGTCGTTTTCAAAACAAGGTCCTTTTTAACCTTTTCGACAGAATTGAGGTAAGAATGTTTTTTTTAACTTATACGGCGGGTGCAGTTATTTTACGCCGTTATAAAATCTTCAAAGCTTTCCTTAAAAGCTTATAAGAATATTTTCAAAGAAAATGTTTTATTTTATATGGATCTTAAATGATTTCAAAATAAAAGGAGATATTTCTTTAAAAAGAATTTTGATTTCATCTATGTCAACATCCTTTGATGGATTTTAAGATTATTTGAAGTTGATTTATTATGATACAAAACTTCTATATTGTATTGAAGGTTTTGTGATATATTTGACTGTGGATGTGCTATTTTTATACCATTCATAGTTTATTGTGAAAGTATTGACATTTCGTATGCTAGTTTTAATACGAATGTTTATGTTATGTTTAAACCTTTTCATATGGGAATGCATTGGACTTAATAAGTGACGGGTGGAGCCCGCTATAGCTCCTCGATGCATCGGTAGGTCTCATGAGACAAACTAGTGTCTTGGCACAAGGCCTTGACAAAATCTTATTTGTAGTATTGGCACGAGGCCTTGGCTATGTGGTTATGATAGTCTGGCATTATGCATTCCAACATTATGAAAGTGGTTATTGATTTTTGCATGTGATTATTCATTTAGTAGAATATCCATGTGAATAAGTAAATGGCATTATTTCATTTTATTTATGCCATACCATGTTGAAAGTTCGTATTTAAAAGGCTTTTGTTTTAGTTATACATTGCCTTAAATGTTTATTCTTATTTATGAAAGTTTCCACTTTATTGTTATCCTTACTGGGCATTTGAGCTCACCCCTTTTTTTTATGTTTTATTTTTCCCAGGATGTGAAGAAGTAAGTTATGAATGTCCTGCAGGGATTTTATGAGGGGTTAATAGTGTGGATTGTGGAAATATTATGTTGTTGTATTAGTTTTTCATTTTATGATGTAATGTAAAACTTATGAATATATCTAGTGTTTCCAAGGCTACTAAACCAATCGGTCTTTCGAGATTTGATCTTTCTTGTGATCATGCCAATGTTATGTAATTAATGCACCGACTCTGGGTAGCTGGGGTCGGGGCGTTACAGTTGGTATCAGAGGAAGTTTAGTACAAACCTTGGAAGCTAGATTTAGATAAACTCTGATTAGAGCACGTAGACCTAAGATGAACTTTGAGGATTAGTATAGAAGAACTTCCTAGAATTTTGGTATTGTAGAGATTTTGTGAGTTTTCCAATAAATACATCCCTGTCTGGATACGAGAAGGTAGAGGCGGCTCTGGCACAGATGTACCTAGGGATAAAACCCGAAAACACCGCTTTGAGCTAGACTCGAACGGGAACTGGTGCACGACAACGGGCCTTGCTGCACTCTTGGTTATGACACTCCCGGGGGATATGCTTAGGATAATTCTCATTTTCTTTACAAACCATTATGAAGGGTTTATGTGGATTTACTTCCTCAAAGGAGAAATTTTTATGACTATGGATTATATCCATATACTATTTAATCTATGTTATGTGTCTTACAAGTTTGGGATTAGGTATTGTTATTCATAAACTAATCTAGTGTATGACATTGTTTAGAAATGGCGCCCAGTAGAAGGAATGAGAACTCCAGCAATGCACATGATCCAAAGAGAAAGAAGGATCATATCTTTCATGGTCTTAAGCCAGAATTTATAAGAGAAATAGTCTCCCATGTTTTATCATCATATGAAGAAATAATATCATGTGTTGATAAGATAAGTAAAGATTTTACTGAGTCCTATGGATTTGAAGGGAAGCAAGAGAATAAAGGGATGGAAGAGAGAAAGATGGATAAAGGGAAGAGGGAAAAGAAGAATTTTCCCATATGTGGTAACTGTGGAAAGAAACACCCTGGAACTTTCCTGAAAGGAATGGGAGTTTGTTATAAGTGTGGAGGAAAAGGGCACAAAGTACATGACTGCAAGGGTAAGAAAATGGTTTCAAATGTACAATGCTTCATTTGCAAGGAGTTTGGACACTACGCGAACCTATGTCCCAGTCATCAGACTATGCCGCAAATGATGCTATTGGATAATAATCAAGTTATGATACTACCACAGATGAAGACGAATGATTAGAGTTCTTATGTTGATTATGTCAATTGAGTGTTGTATCAACAATGTACTTGTTATAATAATTATGGAGTATATAAGGATTGTACTGCAGTACTATTTCATTAAGGACTTGAGATTGTGTGGAACAATGAAAAGTGACTCAATAGCAGGATAAATTTTTGGAAAATATATGGTTGAGAGAAAGATAAACCATAATATGGTTCTGATACCGAGTTAGTGATTTTAGAATAATACATGATTGATTTGGATAAATTATATTGGATATTCTTGACTACCTTGAAACTGATTAATGATTTGTATATTCCATCATTGATGGGGTTTAAGACATTTTTGGATTGATGAAGTATATCCAGCATTCTATATGGAATAAGGGAGAATGAATGTAATCAATAAGGAATATGGTAATTCGGGATGTTTCAGTGTATTAAAAGAATACATGATGAAAGTATTCATATGCTATTACGGGTTAAAAAGGATCTACATTATTTTTACCTTCCTTATAAATGTTGGAATGTGAGTTTGGACAGAAGTATTTTGGATAGTTCTAGTTTGGATTATTTTGGATTGCCATAAAAGGACAACCCGGAGGTCGGGCGACAACCCGTCGCGTCCGGCAAGGCTGCGAGACTTGAACCCACAACCGAAGGGCGACAAGGGTGTAACACCTACCACTGGCCCACGAGATGTCATGGATTAAATAATGTAGTTTTTTTTAAAAAAGATCTGGTAGATGAATTATAAATTCATTTATTTTGGAACCCTGTACGAATAGTATAAATAGAAAAAAAAATATTACATTCTATTGTCTTTTAGAGTGAAAGATGAGTTTTTGGTAGGAATTTATTAATGGATAAAACTCAAATTATAAAGTAAGTATATCTCCCTATGATCTTAGCCAATCTCATAAATAAATTCCTCAACATTAATAAAAGGAACTTAGAACAAAAATGTTGTCCTAGATGGTGCCTTAAATCATCACTAATTTATGGCTTTGGGATTTTTGGCCTTTTCATAGCCATGTTCTCTACCACTCTCCATCAGATAATTGATGGTTAGATTTCTCCTCCATATCCATATTTTCCTACATGGAACCCTAGTATGTGTTATGTTCGGTAATCTTCATACTTTCCACTCTTTGTTTAAAATAGAGGCCTCATTAATTCATTTTTCGATGTGGGATTTCAACTAAGATATTTTGAAACGTCAAAAATGTGTTATCCCAATACCCTATGTTTTGTTGAACCGATGGTATTTAAAATCATCATAGATTGATGAGTTTAAGGACCTCAATTTTACACTTGTTTGTTATTGATGACCTCAGTCACTACCTATAAATATTTACGTTTTTCCTCCAATTATATGTCTCTAATTGCCACCAATGTTCTCCTAATCGAGATCATAATTTGGTGGTGACCCTTTCAATTCTCTTTTCCTCATATTAAGACTAAATTTTAGTAACCCAATTTCCGATGTGGGTTTTCCCAAAAATATATTTTCTATTTTCAACCGTTTATTTTTGAAGAACAATTTCAAATTGCGAGGACACAATTTATTGAAGGAGGGGAGAATGTAACACCCCAAGATTTCATAGTGTGTTATTTCTTCAAAATAATTCAATAACTTGCACTACACGCAACACCGAGTTCAATCACACCATGACTTACAAAAATAATCCATTCAAAAGCGGTTATTAATAGTATTATCTAAATTTTAAACTTTATATAATCCTTATAATTTTAGAATCCATATTATGAGTTTCTTTGATATAATGCAAGAACAAATTCATTTTCAGTATTGCACTTTTATCAACTTTTAATAGTGAACCCTTTTTAAATACAATATTTTAAACATTTTGACTAAATGGGGACATCAAAAAAAATTTAAAATGAAACATCCCAAGCTTCCACGGTACGCTTTCCTTTGAATAATACAGTAGCATGTGTTATACGCAACTTCGAGTTTTAACACACACCACAACCGATTAAACTAGCCGTTGTGAATAGTAATACCTACTTTTTGAAATCATATATATTTTATATTTCAAAATGGACTTCATTTTTGGATTCGGAATATCGAAATTAACCTAGGGTGAAATTTTGGTACTTTTCGGATAACTTTTATATTTTGATGAATAGTGAAAATTACTAAATTTTAATTAAAAACAACTTTTTTAATCAAAATAATTAATATTGATAAATTATGAATTTTAGTAGTTTAAAAGTATATTTAGAATATATTTTTACCATTTAATATAATGTTGGTCATTGGACATAATTTTACAATTAAACTGAACATAAACAAGTGTCAATCTTTTGATAGTTATTATCTCTTAAAAACACGCTTTTTGTTTTGACAGCGGGAATTAATTTTAAATTAATTTCTGCCACTTCTGTGTTTTGAATTTAGAAAAATGGATTCCATATTTGGAATCAGGATGTTCAAATTGTGTAAATAGGTAACTTTTATTTTTAGACATTTTGAATAAATTACTGCGGTAAATATTTTATTTACCATGGTTAAAGGGTAAATCCGGTAAATAAGGTTTAGAAATATAATATTATAATAATACAAAATTACCCTAAAACGTGTCCTAACCTTATTGGTGGACACATACCCGACCATGGGCATCCTTGGGTCAATTTGGGGACCCCTTGGAGCCACTTGTATGTGGTAGGGACACATTATATTAATAAAGTTAAAATAAAAATAAAAATGGCATAAGCTTACATATTTTAGAAGAACAATTTTTACATAGGGTTATACATGTTGGATTTTTGATTATAAATATTCATTAGAAAGATAAAAAGATTTCCTACATAATGATATTTTATTTATAATTTTTAGACATTAACTAATTTATTTTATTTATGACACAATGATGATGCAGTAATTACTAAAATAGTGAAAAATTAAAATAATTGATCTTATAAATACCCAAATAATTATAATATGAAACTTTTATTGAATTAAACTAATTTTCTATGATAATATGATATATTAGGATTTATTTAATTGACTTTGTTCGAAGTAATCAATCTGTTAGGAGTTTCACAAAAATCAACTATTGAATAGTGTCAAAATTGACATAAAAGAGTTCTTAAAACAAATATTATATTATTAATTGATATTAAATTCCTAAAAATCTAAGGTTCGGCCAAGAGACTTATATTATGATAGGTTCCTCATTAATGGACCACTTGGGGGTCGGTTGGATGTATATAGTAAGTTTATTAACCATATTATATAAAAATACAAAGAGACATTGTAAAAGTGAAACTAATTAACTTAGAGTTAATACTTAAAGATAAGGTTAATATAAGTACCCAAACCTGTCTAAATTCTATTGGATGAGTGGTTTTCGACCTATCCCCACCTTAACCTTTGAATAGTCAACTTTGGAGCCATTAGAAACCGAATATAAATTTATTATAAATTAATATTTCTATCTTTTCCAAAGGTGCCCCTCACCCCTCTTATAAAAGGGCACTCCTCCTTCTCATTTCTTCACACCTCTCAAGCCACTTGGCTCGTCCAAACTCTGCCCAAATAAGCTCCCCACATCCCTCTCCTCCTCCTTGAAGCTTCCCCTTAGGCCGAAAGCATTTTAAGAAGTCCTTTGGTTCCAACCAAAGTGAGTTACCTAAATTAAAGGTAACGATTTCTCTTAAATTATTTTCATTTATTTTGCTTCTCCAACCCCCAAACTCTTTTTATTTCCTTTCTTTTGTAACAACACCAGTATCCTAAATATACTAGGATGTTGTTATAAGAAGGATTCAAACTACACATACACACAACTCCATCTAATGGATGATGAACATAATGTTTCTCTGGATGGCAAACTAACGCCTCACGAAACGATGATTGTTCAAATACATCTTACCACCTCTCATGGTGGCCATTATGATGGCACTGTAATTAAATATGATATTAATGATATATATTTTATATATAAGCTTCTGTAATTCCATTTTATTTCATACCATTATTCGTTTCATGTTGTATATACATACGATAATTACATTTGAGGAAGTGCGGACTACCGCCCCCTTAAAATGATATGACTCGTTCATACCACACATGGAACGTATAAAGGATGGTGTTAATGAACTTAAGTAAAATATATAAAATATTATATTATACTGGAATAGTAATATACCTATGTATCATTTGGATTCGATTCTTTTAAAATAAAAATTAAATGGAAGTAGCGTTCGTGCGTACGTACGGACTACCGTCTCCACGAACGCGATGAGATTCATTCTCCATCGTATCCATTCAAGTATAATTATCATTTAATGATTTAAAAATGATGTTTAAGGACTTGATATCATTCTGGATATGAATAAGATACAACAAACATGACTTATGTAACAAATCATAAAAAAGAAAATGAGTAAGTTAACACCTGAAACGACGATAATTCTAAGATATTATTAACAAATCAATGTTAAAAGATCATATATGATATCATATTAATATATATGATTCTTGTATAATTTAATAACAATTATTTCACCATTATACAGGAGGTTAACCTACCCCAACCAAGGAAAAGTACAAGGTAAGGGGTTTTCATCTCACTCCTTATTTCCGTGAGATTCATGTCATATTGCCACCATCACCTTTTGTGTGGTGTATGTACTGCCCATAATTATATTCTTTGTGTAATACACTCTAATTTATGTGTATTTACATATTAATTGTATGATACCTCATTCATGGGTTGTATGTTTCATAAGTTACCAAATTTGTAAGGGTTATTTCACAATCTCTTCATTATCCGAGGTTGTTTATATGTAATAATCTACTGGGATCTCTTTATCATCCACATCCATGTTTCTTAAAAATGTATTTCAAAACATTTTTACTATTTACAAGAATATGGGTTAAAGTCATTTATACCTTTTTTTGACTTTTTATAAGAGGTTTATAAAGGAATCTTTCCGTCGTTTTCAAAACAAGGTCCTTTTTAACCTTTTCGACAGAATTGAGGTAAGAATGTTTTTTTTAACTTATACGGCGGGTGCAGTTATTTTACGCCGTTATAAGATCTTCAAAGCTTTCCTTACAAGCTTATAAGAATATTTTCAAAGAAAATGTTTTATTTTATATGGATCTTAAATGATTTCAAAATAAAAGGAGATATTTCTTTAAAAAGAATTTTGATTTCATCTATGTCAACATCCTTTGATGGATTTTAAGATTATTTGAAGTTGATTTATTATGATACAAAACTTCTATATTGTATTGAAGGTTTTGTGATATGTTTGACTGTGGATGTGCTATTTTTATACCATTCATAGTTTATTGTGAAAGTATTGACATTTCGTATGCTAGTTTTAATACGAATGTTTATGTTATGTTTAAACCTTTTCATATGGGAATGCATTGGACTTAATAAGTGACGGGTGGAGCCCGCTATAGCTCCTCGATGCATCGGTAGGTCTCATGAGACAAACTAGTGTCTTGGCACAAGGCCTTGACAATATCTTATTTGTAGTCTTGGCACGAGGCCTTGGCTATGTGGTTATGATAGTCTGGCATTATGCATTCCAACATTATGAAAGTGGTTATTGCTTTTTGCATGTGATTATTCATTTAGTAGAATATCCATGTGAATAAGTAAATGGCATTATTTCATTTTATTTATGCCATACCATGTTGAAAGTTCGTATTTAAAAGGCTTTTGTTTTAGTTATACATTGCCTTAAATGTTTATTCTTATTTATGAAAGTTTCCACTTTATTGTTATCCTTACTGGGCATTTGAGCTCACCCCTTTTTTTTATGTTTTATTTTTCCCAGGATGTGAAGAAGTAAGTTATGAATGTCCTGCAGGGATTTTATGAGGGGTTAATAGTGTGGATTGTGGAAATATTATGTTGTTGTATTAGTTTTTCATTTTATGATGTAATGTAAAACTTATGAATATATCTGGTGTTTCCAAGGCTACTAAACCAATCGGTCTTTCGAGATTTGATCTTTCTTGTGATCATGCCAATGTTATGTAATTAATGCACCGACTCTGGGTAGCTGGGGTCGGGGCGTTACATTAAATGTTTAATCTTATTTATGAAAATTTCCGCCATATTGTTATCCTTAATGAGCATCTGAGCTCACCCCTTTAAATGTTTTATTTTCCCAGGATGTGAAGAAGTAATTTATGAATGACCTGCAAGGATAGTATGAGGGGATATGAAGTCAAGATGTTGTTGTAGTAGTTTTCACTTTATGATGTAATTTAAACTTTATGAATGTATCTATTTATTCCAAAGCTACTAAACTAATCGGTCTTTCGAGACCTGATCTTTGGTGATCATTCCAATATTATGTAATAATGCACCGACTCTGGGTAACTGGGGTCGGGGTGTTACATTTTTTAATATATCAACCAATTAGTGTTAAGTACAGATGATTTCAAGAGTGTTATCACCCCTTTTATAATGATCTGTCAAGAAGTGATGTCTCACATAAATGTGTTTTGTCCTAGCATGAGACACTAGATTTTTAGAGTTGTTGATAGCACGTGTTTTATCAAACTTTTTAGAGACATGTTTGAATTGATATCCATAGTCTAGTAAATTGTGTTTCATACACAGAATTTGAGCACAATAACTACCAGCAGGTATATATTCAGCTTCGATAGTAGATATTGAAATTGAATTTGGTTTCTTACTACACAATGATACTAGTGACTTGCCTAAAATGTGACATGTTCCAGAGGTTCCCTTTCTATTTAACTTGCTACCAGCAAAGTCAGCATCTGAATAACATATTAAATCAAATAATTTTCCTCTATGATAAAACATTTATAAGTTTGTAGTATACTTGAGATATTTAAATATCCTTTTAACAGTAGTTAAATGTGACTCTTTAGGATTGGATTGATAATGATCACACATGAATACACTGAACATAATATCAGGTCTACTAGTAGTAAGATAGATCGGACTCCCAATCATACCTCTGTAATTGGTTTGATCCACTGGTTTACCAGTTTCAACAGCATCCAACATACAGGTCGTACTCATAGGAGTATCACTACCTTTATTGTTTTCCAAACCAAAACATTTCAACAGATCATTGGTATATTTTCTCTGATTTAAAATAATACCATTTTAATTTTGAAAAATTTGAAATCCAATGAAAAATTCAAGTTCCCCCATTAACGCATTTCAAATTCATCTTGCATCATTTTTGAAAAATCCGAACATAATGAATTTTTAGAGGATCCAAAAATAATTTCATCTACATAAATCTGTACTATTAAAACATCTTTGGAAATCCATATAATATAAATAGTAGGATCCCCTATTCCTATAGTAAAACATTTTGAAATAAAGAAATAACTATGTCTATCATACCAAGCTCTTGGAGCTGGTTTCTGACCATATAGGGATTTTGAAAGTTTGAAGACATGATTTGCAAAATGGGGATTTGTTAGACCAGGTTTTTGTTCAATAAATACATCCTCAACTATGTACCCATTTAAAAATTCACTTTTGACATCCATTTGATAATGTTTTAAATTCAGATGAGCTGCATAAGAAAGTAGTGTCCTAATGGCTTCTAGTCTAGCTACATGTGCGATGGTTTCCTCATAGTCTATTCCTTCTTCTTGACTATATCCTTGTACAACTAGTCTAGCATTGTTTTTAACTATGTTTCCAGATTCATCAACATTATTTCTAAACACCCATTTAGTGTCTATGGTAAACATGTCTTTAGGTCTTTCTAATAATTCCCAAACATTGTTTCTTTCAAATTAATTTAATTCTTCTTGCATAACTATCACTCAAAATTCATCATTTTTTTGCATTATTGATATTTTTACATTCAAGATATGAATGAAAGGATTGATTTTCAACCTGGTTTCTCAGAGAAGCTCTATTTTGTGTTCCTCTATTTAAATCGCCTATTATAGCATCTACAAGATGATTCTTGAGAGATTTAATACCTATAGAAAGAGTTCAGCTAGACTCTTCATGATTGTCTATAGGTTCAGATTCCCCATGCATAGATTCTGGAAGATTTCCAAAACTGGTTTTTTTCACTAAGGGTTCACTGTCTTTGTCATTAGGGGCCAGAATTGACATATCTTCCTCAAGATGTTCGATAGAGATTTTGGGTTCATGTGGATTAGTCTCATCAAATTTGACATGAAATAATTCATCGATACATTTTGTTATCTTATTGAATTCTTTATAAGCTTTACTAGATATTGAGTAACCTATGAAAATTCCTTCATCACTTTTGGAAGAAAACATTTCAAGATTTTTCTTAGTGTTAAGGATGAAGACTTTGAAAGCAAAAACTCTAAATTAATTAACCATAGGCTTCCTATTATTTCAAAGCTAATAAAGGGTCTTCTTAAGAACAGGTCTAATTAACACTTTATTGAAATGTAACAAGTTGTATTAACAGCTTGATCCCAAAAATAGATAGATATATTATAATAATTAAGCATATTCTGGGCAATCTCTTGAAGTTTCCTATTTTTTCTCTCTACATCTCTATTTTGTTGAGGTGTTCTAGGAGCATAGAAATTGTGAGTATAGCCATTTTGTGAGAAAAACGAATAAAATTCATGCTTTTCAAACTCACATCCATGATCACTTCTCATGGTATTAATTCAAAGTCAACTAATATTTTCTACAAAATTGTAATATTTAATGACATAAGAGGAAACTTAACTTTTGTGAACTAGAAATTATATCCATGTATATCTAGAAAAATCATCTACAAGAACATAAACATAGTTCTTCCAATTTAAAATTGAAACTCTAGATGGTCCAAACAAATCCATGTAAACCAACTCAGGTTGTTGATAAGTACAAACTTCATTCTTTGGTTTTCAAGAAACATTGTGTTGTTTTCCCTTTTGACAAGGATTTCAATATTTGTTAAGTGGGAATTCCAATTTAGATAAGTCTCTAACTAAACCTTTCCTAGTTATGTTTCTAAGTGATTGTACATTGCATTGTCTTAATATTCTATTCCATAACAAGGATTCCTTATACAACGCATTTAAACATGAATCCTTTTGCTTAGCTAAAGAATTTAAATAAAAAAATATACATTTTCATTTCTAAGAGCAGTGAATATTAAATCATTTTTAGAATTAAACACATTACTTGCATGATTTTCAAATTTAACATTGAATCCATCATCACATAACTGAGAGAGGCTCAGTAAATTGTACTTTAAACCATCAACAAAAAGTACTTTTGTAATCAATACAGTATTAGGGTTACCAATTTGGCCTATGTCGATGATCTTACCTTTTTCATTATCACTAAACGTAACATTTCCACCATCAACATTAATTAGGCTCTTGAACAACGAATAATCTCCTATCATATTTCTAGAACATCCACTATCCAAGTACCATATAATTTTATAGGATATCTTTAAATATTTTTCCTACAAATTAGATTAAGTGTAGGGTAACTTTGGTATGCAGATTTTATTATGTCCAGATAGGTTAGCATGTAAAACTTTGGGAACCCATACTTGTCTCACAGGTTTCCTATAATCAATAGATATGTTTTGAGACATGAATACTTTTTTTATCCCTTTAGGGAATTGTTTTTCAAAATATGGTCCATAACTTGAACTAGCTATGAGCTGTCCAGATTTCGGAACAAATTTAGTTTTAATAATTTTTCTCTATCCTTGTTGATATCCTATACCAGTTGAGTATTTTAGAGAAATCTGTCTCAAAATAAACTGAGTTAAGTTATTTCTACATGTAGTAAACTTTTCCAAATACCTTTTTAATTTCACATTTTATAATTTAAGTTTAGTATTTTTTTAAAAATTGAGCACATTTTTCTTTCTCAATATCCAAATTAGACTTTTAATTATCATTTAAAGAATATTTTCATTTGAATAGTTCATATTTATCCTTGATTTAATTAAAGGTTTCCTCGATCATTCCACAATATTAACATAGTTTATCCTTTTTCATATTTTCATCATTATTTGATTCACTTTAATTACTAGAATAATAGGAATTAGGTATAGGGGAATTGGGTGTTACCTCTGATGTTTCTATCATGAAGCACAGGTTTGCATGTTTGTTCTTGTCAGTATCAAAGGTGTCATATCCACTTGTGCTATCTTCTGAGGTCATCCTAGTAGATTTCATTGCTGTTTTATATCATTTTCCCTTATCTTCGTACTTCTTATTAAATTTAAGCTTGTATAAATCATCCTTCACATGGCCTTTTTATTTACACTCACAACAGACTATTTCATTTGTGTTTTCATTCCACTTATGCCCTTTTTCCACTGTCCTTTATTATCATATCTTTTTTTATAGTTTTACTTTCTAAATAACTTATTCTTGTGGTAGAACTTCTTGAATCTCCTTACAAGATGAGCCATCTCATCATCACTGTCAGAGTCTGAGTCTTCACTTGTTGAAGTGTCTATATGAGCTTGATCTTTTTCTTTATCTTTTTTCATTGAGGTAGTAGTCTTGAATGCTTCATATTTCTTTCTTGGTTCTTCATTTACTTCTTGATTTAACTTAATCTCTTCTTCTTACATCATAGGCTTTCTAATTAGTTCCTTAACTGGTAGGTTACCTATGTCACAAGATTCTCAGATTGAAACAGATGTTCCTCTATATATTTCTAGTAGGAATCGAAGAAATCTCATAATATGATCCTTGAAGTCCACTGATTTCCAAAGTATATTCATGGTATTCACTATTTCATTGATCCAGACACACATTTTAGAAATAAGTTCAACATGATTCATTTTAAAATTAATATATTTAATAGTATCAGTATTTAATCTCATTTATTTAACTATAGTCATTCCCTCATGATAAATAACTAATGTATCCCAAATATCATATAAATTTTTACAATAAGATGTTATATTAAATTATTCTTCACCTAGAGAACTGTAAAATTCATTCATTTCTTTACAATTATTATTATATGTCGCTTTAGTCAACTGCGACCATGTGTCCCTAGCAGAAGTAGGCAATACATGTTGTTCTTCAATTGTATCCCAGATTCCAGGTCTCATTCCCTCTAGATACGTTTTCATTTTTAATTTCATCTTAACATAGTTATTAACATCAAATAAAGGTGTCATGTTAGTAGAAACACCCTCAAATCTATTACCCATAGTTAACTAGAATTTTAAAGAACTAAAAATTTAGATATTATAGAAATTTTAAGATCTTTAGGATACAACTAAAATCATAGTTGAGATGAATTTGGCAACTTGATGAATAGTTTAGATAGTAGAAACAAAATTTAAAAATTAAAAAACCCTTGATACCAATTATTGGTCGGAGTGAAATCTCAAGAGTGGGGTGAATTGAGTTCCTACATAAAATTTATGATTAAGACTATTCTTATAAATATCCCACAAATTTGAAATGGCCCAGTTAATTAAGGTAGTAGATATGTAAATGTCTAGTTGGTCAATAGGTTTCTCAAAGGGTGATTTTTACTCAGTAAAATTAGTGTAGAAGACACTTATTCAACTTTTGAAACTAGTTTACTGAAATAAACACAGACACACACTAACCAAAACTATCTATCAATGTGAATGAAAAACAGTTTTTTGTTTTAGCAATTATAAGCAGTAGAAAATAGATAAAACAGAGTACAACAAAAAATATATAGCACAGTGGAGTTAAACAAGAGGTTCAGCCTCATGCCGAGACTTAATTCTCTCCACTTGGTTATCACCTGTCACCAAACATTTTATATTAACAATAAACTTGATACACAACATGTATCATGCTTTACAATAGTTTTCACAAACTGTCCAGGGTTTACACCCTCTACCACAGTTCTTCATGGGAAAAAAACAAATAGTATAGAACACAAATGGTCTCTTCCATAGTTATTCATGGGTAACAAAATGAAGGAGAATTTTAACGTGAGGATTTACAGTATC
The DNA here is from genome assembly GCA_963277665.1 of Viscum album. Taxonomy (NCBI): domain Eukaryota; kingdom Viridiplantae; phylum Streptophyta; class Magnoliopsida; order Santalales; family Viscaceae; genus Viscum; species Viscum album. The sequence continues at coordinate 1,473,044,352 of OY728152.1, read as the reverse complement.
CTCCTGTTCATCATAAGAGCGAGTGTGTGAAATAGATAGACACACTTATCAGAAATGTAAAAAGAAGAAACATAACTGAGCTAATATTATAAGCCTGAGTTTAGAAAGCTATATGTGTTTGAAATTTATCTCTTGACTCCATGGAGTTAAGACTTTTTTATTTGAGTCTTTCTATGTAAGTTGTCTCTAAAACAGAGTGTCTCTCTAGCTTTGAGTGTTCTTCTTCTAGTGTTGATCAAGAGTTGATGAGGCATAGAAGGAAGAAGTGAGTTTTTATCAAATGATCTTCAGCTTGTAGGTTCATATTGTAAGTGAAGGATGGTTCTTCTTTGATATTGTAAGTAAGCTCTTTCATAGGAAATCCCCTTTCATAACTTCTGGACTTGATCTTCTCATTCCTCTCTTTATTTTCTTCTTCAGTCTTCTCTTTTATATTTGAGGTCCGATAATAGGAATTAGTACATCACATGCGATTTTTCGCATACCTCATACTATTCCTAGATATGGTCTCTTGATATGTCTACAATCAACATTAATTAATGTTAAAGGCATTTAATTTATCAAATATGACCATTAGAATAATCCTAGGAATTTGACGAAGTATGGAGTTGAAGAGTATGGAAGACTAGTAATAGTAGCCTTCACCACGGTAGCCTTCAGCAGTAATTGCACATCGGCATCATTCATTAGTAAACTTTCCAATGGTAACCTTCCATCGATAACTCTCCATTGGTAATCTTCCTTTAGATTCCTTGAGAGGTAACCTTCCCAAGAGTATCCCAGAATCAGTGTCCTTGAAATGGTGACCTTGCATTGGTGACCATGCATCAGTGACCTTACATCAGTTACCTTGAATTGGTGACCTTTCATTAGTGATCTTTCAATTGTGACCTTAGATCGGTGACCTTTGCATCGATGACATTGAAATTGTGACCTTGCATCAGTGACCTTTTCATCAGTGACCTTACATCAGTGACCTTTGCATCAGTGACCATGCATCAGTGACCATTTCAGTTAGAGAAATTTAGTGTTGTGAGCTTAAACAAGAGAGAAGTGAGATTAAAAGTACATAATTTTTAATTTGATATAAACCTGATTTTATGATATATGATTGTCCTGTAACAAAACCAAGATGCTTTACATAAATGAAACATGATTTGGGATTATCAAAACTGGTGAGTCCAACAAATCCTACTTTTCATCCTCTATAATCTACATAGCACTGAAAGGATATACATAAATAACTATAAATGAACATTCCCATATGGAACAAAGTTTACCTAGCATCATCTCGGTTCATGATTTTGATAATAAGACTTTTTCACTAGGATGGAAGTCTTTTAGTTGGATTATATATTCATGATCTACTCTTGTTCCATATTTTTTAATCCTATAATTTTCAAAAGTCTCCCTTATAATTTCCATTAACTCCTACAACTACAATTGTCTCTCATTCCTAGTGATTTAAAGATCCAAAATCATCTTTTTCACAGCCCAATACACCTTATGTTTGAATTCCACAGGTTTGTGCCAAATTTTTTTAAAAATCAACTTATACGTACAAATTAAAATTGGGGTTTTATAAGATATTATGGAAGCCCAAAATATGTCTTCTATCCTTGGGCTTCGATCCTTCCTATTCAATTTAAGTGACTTTTCCAAAATTCCTTTGATTTCCATGTTGGAAAATTTAGCTTGACTATTTGTCTTTGGATGATAGGGATTTGATGTTTTATGATTCACCCCATATGTTTTCTACAAATACACTATTATCCTATTGAAAATATTATTTCCCTAATCATTGATGTTGGCTCTTAGAACTCTAAACCTAAAAAATATGTTATTCCTAACAAAATCACAAATAACCTTAGCATCGTCAGTCCTAGAGTTTTTTCTTCAATCCATTTTCAATCACAATCAAATGTAATAAATATATAAGAATTTAAAAATAAAATTTGTAAATTTCCCAAAAAATATATACCCTAAACTTGAAAAATATCACAAATATTAATTGTTTTTTTTTGAATTTCATATCTCTTTGAAATATTTCTATAAAACTAGCATTTTTCACACCATTTGTAAAATTCCTGAGCATAATTAAAAGTGGTGGGCTAATAAAATCTAGATTCCAAAACATTCATTATTTCCCTTTGAGTTTCAAAGTGACCTCCATAAGCTAATGTGTGACAAAACTAAAAGAATGAATCTATTGAAATTTTATGAAAACATCTTCTTGTCATATGGTTCCTGAAAATCTTCCTAAGAAATGGATCATCTTAGATATGACATCTTGATTTTGATTTAAGTTTTTAATTTGGAGGAAATTTAAATGATATAAAACCTATAATGTTACCAAATAACCGACTGTGTCATCACACCATGTCACATATCCTTCAATACAGTAAAACTTCTATCTTATATGGTGTTCATTTAGTAGTTCATTATTTGGGATTTCAGCTTCAGTAGTGTTGGGAATTCTAAAGTGATTGGCCGCTTGGTTCTAAACTCAGTTCATATATTTGATATCTATAAAGAACTCCTAAAATAGTAAAATACACTTAAATATCCTTGGTTTAGATTTAACCTTGTTAATTAAGTACCTAAGAGCTTCATGATCAGAAAACACAATTAATTTAGTTTCAAGAAGATATTATATAAATAATTCTAAAACCAAAGATATTGTTTAAAACACTTTTACTATTATTATGTAATTCAATTGGGTTTCATCTATGGTTATTGATTATTTTGAAATTACTTTTTTTCTTCCGTCAATTCACTGATAAAGTACAACAGCAACTACTTGGTTGGAAGTATCACAATGTATCTTGAATGGTTCTTCCCAATTTGGTGGCTACATCACAGGTTGTATAATCAATATCCTCTTGATCTCATTAAAGTGTTACCTAAATTAACCATTTAAATAAAAATTGGAAGATTTCAAAAATAATATCAAGATATGGAGACCAATCTTACTAAAATCTTTGATAAACCACATGTAAAATCCTACATTTCCTAAAAATTATCAAACATGATTCACACAAATTGGGTGAGGTAATGAATTTATCATTTAAATTAATTATTTATCAGCTTATATTAATTTATTTGAAAATAAATTACCTTGTGAAATTACTCTGTCAACCATGAAATGAAACATTTCAAAATCTAAAACATGATTCTTTTCAATATAGTTTTTAATAATATTTTCCATATTTTTCAAGCAACGGACATAAGAATTTTCGAAAAAAAATGATTTATTCTATGAAATACTCAAATAAATTTTCAATTTGATTCAAAGATATACTTACCATACACCTATTTTATGTAGCTATATAATTACATAATCCAAATAGAATCCTTTTATAAGAAAAACTGTTGAAGGGACAAGTAAACGTAGTCTTATCTTGATCCATGGGAGCAATGGGTACCTGAAAATAACATAAAATTTCATCCAAAAATAAATAATTTGTTCTAACTACCAATATCTATATAATCTATTAAATGAGTGCAATGGGTAAATTATATATTGTGTGACCTAGTTTAACTTACTAAAATATATGCACACTCTCTAGTTATTCTGAATTTTTATAGGTATTAATTCATTCTTATCATTCTTCATAGTTATTAAGTTAGTTTTTTGGAACTACATAGATGGGGATAACCCATTTTGAATATTAAATGGGATAGACGATCCCATCTTCCAAGAGCTTCTCAATATCATTCGTTACAAAATCTTTGGTGGTGGGATTCATCCTCCTTTGGGGGTGTCTGATATGTTTGGAATCTCCCTCCAGAATAATTCTATGTGAGAATATTTTTTGTTTTATTCATTGGATGTCTCATAATATTCCTTTTATCACATAGAAATTATATCTCAAATTCTCAATAAAGGACTCTTCTTGGCTTTTAGATATATTATTACCAATTATCACTAGTAATTTCTCTCCCTCTATAAGGTAAAAATATTTAAAATCAGTGGGGGTGGTTTTATTTCAAGATTAGGGGGATGGTCAACTGATGAAATTAAATTAATGTTCCCCACTTCCAAATATTGAAACTATTTAAAAAATTAAATAATATAATATTAATAATAATTTAAAAATTAGTTAATGAAATCATATTTTACCACTTATTCTCACATGAAATTATAATCTGTAGTGTTTTTTGGAATTCACATGTTATGTGATATGTTCAGTAGAAAAATCATCTCATAAGTCTAAGAATTCATCAAACATAGCTAATTATTTAATTGGATTAGTACTAAATTCATTGAAGAGTGAAAAGAGTGATTTTTCATCTAATGGGTTCTTCATGGAGTCAAAAATATAGAATTGGATAGTTGTGTCTCCAAAATCCATTGTGAGTGTCCCTTCACACACATTGATTATAGTTTTTTTCTAGTTTAATAAATTTATCCCCAAAATAATCATTGTTTGTGATGGGATATTAACCCTCGGATGGTGCCCCACTCAGCTGGTTGCTCCCGAGTGCTCACCCTAGATTCCCTCTCCTAGGGTTTTAGCTTCTCCCAGCAGTGGCTCTCATTTGTCCTCGGATGCGCTCTTTCTTGTTTTTTTCTCTCACTCTCACTCTCTTTTCCCCTCTCTAAGCTAGTTCTATAGTTTCCTCCCCGTCTGCTTCTCTGCACTCTGACCTTGCGATCCTCATCTTCTCTCCAGGTCAGATTTGGAGCATGGGATTTGCTGAGGTTTTGGGTGAACAGTTTGGTGTACGGAAGGTTTCCAGACACTAATAGAGTTGGGATTTCAGCCTAGGGTTTCAGTCCCATTACATCCTTTTTTGTTTTTTCCCGCTTTCATCTTTCTCCTTGCAGTGACTTTCACTTGACCAGGGCTGAACTTCATCTCAGTTTTCCTTCTCTCTTTCTCACCTTTTTCTTGATTTGTGATGCGCTCCAGTTTTCTTTCAGTTTTCCTCCCTGCACTCTGATCTTGCATTCCTCAGCTTCTCTCTAGGTCGGTTTTTGGAGTGTGGGATTTTCTATGTTTTTGGGCAAGTAGTATGACAGACGATAGATTTATAGGTGCTCTAGAGCTGTTCCTTCCTAGGGTTTCAATCCCAATCCCCTTTTCAGCTACACAAAGGTCCTGATGGCATTTTCTAGTTTGGTTTTGATCTGTGTTGGTTATGGCAGAAGCCGTCGGTGGTTCATGATGTTTTTTTTCTGGTTATGATTCCTTTATTTTCACTTTTTGATGAAGTGAGTTTGAAATTTACTGGTGTTCTGGATTTTTTGGGTTTACGATGGCATTTTTTTGACATTTTATGGTGGTTGTGAAGGTATTTCTGGTGACCAATGTGATGATGGGTCTATGACGGTGCCAACTGTCTGGTCAGTGTTGGTGGTGAGTTTCTTCTCTGGTGGTTTTGATAACAATGAACATGACTCTGATGATGGCAAAGGTGTGACGTGACTGACCCTCTTGGATTGAGGTCTCCCCATGATGGATGATCGTTTGTGGATCGAGATGGGTTTTCTCGGGGTTCAAGGTGGATGTGGTAGTTCCTTTATATTTTACCTTTTTAAATTTTAATGTTTGAATTTTTGAACATTGAATGTGGTCTGTAGTGTTTTTTGAGAAGGTGGGATATGCATGTACTAGTGGTTGTATTTTTACGGTTCCCACTTACACAAAAAGTGGTTTTAAAAAAATAAAATAGTGATCGGATGGGATATTAATTCTCCCATATTCATCACTAAGATGTTAGTTAGGAATAACAGATATTTTAATTTCATCAGGACATCTTCTAGAACAGTTGCTGGGAAAACTGTGGATCTGTTTGCATGTTGGACCACCATTTGGGTGGGATTTAGGTCTCCCATTCACAAGGAATTGTATATTAAGTGAGGAAATACATTAATTTAAGCACCTAGATCACATAAAGCATTATAGATATCTAAAGAGATGATGGTTCATGGAATGGAAAACATCCATTGATCTTGATATTTTATAGGAAATGGTGTTGTGATAAGGATTAAGACTCTTCTTCCCAAGTTTATCCTCTCATTCCCTTAATGTTTCCTCTTTGTGGTACAAATTCCCTTAAAAAATTAGTATACCTTGGAATTTTTTTGAGTGTTCCATGTACGGGATATTAATTTCCACTTTATACAAGGTGTCTATATTTTTTTCAAACACTTATTCCTAAAATATCATTGATTCTATCATAATTTATTGAAATAGTGAAGGTAAGTATTTATTATCCATTTGTTTCCTCTGAAATAAAGTTTCTTATCTCTTCCTCCTTGTCATATTCTTCTCTTCATCTTCTTTCTTTTCATCTTCTTGATGAATTTTCATATGATTTTCAAAACTCCCAACATAATTCTTCCTTTCAACAGGTGATGTTGTTCCAAGTTCAAGGTTGGATAGTGGTGGGAGTTCATTTTAACTTCTTATTGTTATCATTCTAAAATTATTTTCTAGGTTTGGAACAATATTATCTGGTAGTTTTATTTGATTTTATGATAGTATTTCCAGAAGACGTATCACCATTTCTATAATCATATCAATCTTTTTCAATAGGCCCTTAACCATGGATTGTAGTTGTTTTGCATGAGGTTTTGAGCTGGTGGATGGTTGCTAATAGGGTCTTTGTAATGTGGGAGTTTCCTAGTAAGCTGTCTAGTTATAATATTTCCTTTTTCGAAATGGTGTGGGTTTTGAAATTGTTGCTGGAATGGGGGTTGGTTTTGAAAATGGTTTTAGTATGGGGGTCTATCTTGATTTTGTTGATTTCTAAATCCATATTGAACGTAGTTAGTATCTCTCCATCCTTGATTTTTCTAGAATATCCTCAACTAAAAGGTAGCTGAAAAACATTCCATTATGTGTATTTTAGCACATTGGTCAATGAAATGACCTGGTGATGAGGATAAACCACCTACCCTATCTAGTTCTTGTTGTTCTCTGACTCATTTTAGGGACATCTATCTAACCAAAGAGGTTTTCTCTTCAATACTAGTTTCTAATAAGGGTGATGTATGATAATTTATTACCTCCAGAATACCTCTTCTGTTAGTACCTCTTATACCTATTTTTTTAAATTCTGAGAAATATTTTCAATCAAGCCCTTGTATTCTTCTGGTACCTTTTCAATCAATTATCTTCCAGATGATTATTCCCAAAGATTTCAATAATTTTCCAATAATACTTGAAAAAATAAAACATGAAAGTGATGCACCTTAATTTCCTGATGTGGATAGTTGGCACATGACTTCTTAAATCACTCAATGTACTTGTAAAAAGTTTCTTTATATGTCTATTTGAGAGAATAAATTTACTTTCTGATGGAAATGATCTTAGAGGTGGGGAATAATATTTTCATGAAGTATCTCAATAGGTTATTCCATTCATGTACATATCCTAGTTGTAGGTTGTACAACCATTCCTTTTCATCTCCTTCCAACGAAAATGGGAATGCCTTCAACTTTACCTCCTCTTCATCTACACCTAGGGTTATAAAAGTAGATAAGCCATACGTGAAATCTTTAATGTGTTTATTTGGGTCTTATCCAGTAAGGATATGAAATTTAAGAATCAATAGGATCATTTAATCCTTTATTTCAAAATCATTTTGTAACTCTATCATGAAAAATTTATTTTTTTTATTATGTAATTATGGTGCCCATAGGCCTCTAAGGGTTTGGTTATGATTTCCATCCATGATTATATGATTAGAGTGAACACATGATGTTTCTGTCGATTCTAAAATAGAAATTTCCGAAAATTAAAATTTAAAATTATGATATAGAATTATATTCAAAAACTTATTTTCAATTTTAGGATCTAGGGGGAAATGATCAATTTTTGTGGTTATATTGATGCACTGTTGAGGAGAAAATAAAATATTTTTGGCACTACCTCCCTGGAAAAAATGCCAATTTTTGACATTTTCCTATCAAGGGGTGTGACAAAAAAAATATTAAATAAATTAAAAATGTAATAAATTGTTGACCTAGGTACTCTAAAAATATTATCACAAAAAAATCTTGTTATCACCTTTAATTAGATGGAAAATTGGTTGTTTTTTAAATTATTTGATTTTGAACAGAAAAAAAAGATATAAATTAAGAAAAATATTGAGAATAAATTAAAAAAATTGATTGAAAACTATTATATTATAAGGGTTATCAGTTCATGATTATTTTTCCATTTTTCTTTTTTATCCTATTTTTAATTTATCCAATCCTCTTTTGCTAAATCAATAAAAGCTAGATTCAACAATAACTTCCTCTCACACCCTTGTTCAAATGTTAATGGTGAAAATAAACCTTATAAAAATCACATCTTGGTCGAAAATCCTTATAATATGTGATAGAGTTTTATATAATTCCTCCAATTGACTTATTTAATTCTCAGTCGGGTCTTGTTTACCCAAACAATCAAGAATGTCCACTACCCCTCCCACGCATACTGGAGATCACCATTTAATTCAACAGAAAGCCCTAACATATTCCATAAAATATAAAATAGAACCAAGTGTAAGGATATAATGACAATTGAACTAATAAATAATAACATATCAACATAATATCATATACAATCATTCATGATAATAAAAAATGATATAAGAAATTGAAACAAACATTGTGTTAGAGAGAAAAATATCTTAAACCATTAAGTGCAAGGAATCCAAAATAATAAAATGAGAAACCTCTAATTCCTCAATCACATATAATTTTACCCTTCCATGATAAGGGTATCCATAAAAATTTGGTAAGAATAAGGATTTATATGATTAAGAAGAACAAAATAGAGAAATGAAAGAATAGAAAATTTTCTCTTCTAGAATCTGTCTGGAATAATTTTTGTAATGTTCTTCCCACTAGATAGATGATTATCACCAATTTGGATTCTTAACATATTTTTAGAATATATTTTTATATCTACCCATGAAATTTAAAATCTTTTGGATGCATCTAAAATAATATATGGTTAAATTAATGAAGTTTTCTTTTTCTTGCCAAATAATTCGGTTACTTCTACACCATTTTGAATTATTGAAGTGATGACTTAATGAGCTAATTTATCCATGAAATTTAATGTGATCCTTTAACTTTTAGTTCTACTTATAAATATTCTTGGATAAACTCATTTTTATGACTTTTTTCTAAGATACACCTCATTTAGTGAGTTAGGGTCCATTCTTCCCGTCATAATATGTTTTCAACATGATTGATTCTTTTTCGTTTTTGGGATTTTGAATTTGATATGGGTATATATGAATAAATTATGACTCAAAAACAACTCCAGATTAAAAAAATGAATCAATTTATTTTAATCAACATTTTAAATGTTATTCTTGAAGTAATTAACAGGTAGTTACCTGTTAAATTTCATGAATTAATCAATTTTCACATTTAGCTAAATAATAAAAAAAATCCTAAAATATAGAAAATTAGCTCAAATTGATTAGTTTTATGAAATTAAATAATAAAAACTAATTTTAATAATTGTGAAAATATTATCTCTATCCATTGGAAAGATATTATTCTCCAAGGGAAATCGATTCCCCTAGTGTAAGTCATGTGGTAGCATGGGAATCATTGGAAGAGAAATTGGGAGTAGGAGACCCGAATGCAAGCTCAGTTTCCCCATATTTTTTAGTAGTATAATACACTTTTCTGGAACAAAAATACCTATAGTGGGTATATTTTATGGTCTATTTTTCCATGTAAATATTTCTAATATATCTAGTAATATTTTCAGAGTTCGGTGCTGAGATGACTGAAGATTTTGAGGCTCAATGACATTGAAATTGATGTCTAAATAATATTAAATATATTAATGTCATGCACACACGTTTTTCTGGAGAAAGTTTAATAAATCTCCAAAAATTTCTTGAGTAATAAATCTAAGATTACTGTTGAGTTCATTGTTTGGGTTTTACCCTAGGTATGATGTAATTTTTTCCAACGTCAGTATTTTTTGGAAAAGTCATCATAGCAGAAAATAATGAAATAAATAAATAAATTTATTTTATTTTATATTTAATGACACAGTGACCTAGTATTCTGTATTTAAAATTCATTATAGATAATTCTCAAGGTTATCCATGCAACCCTAACAATTTCATGGAGACCTTGGAGGAGCTTTGATGATAGTGATATCGTGGAGAATTAATAAGAGTACTACAAAGATCACCAATGATAATGAAGTTTGTGGATCTCGCCAATGAATATGGAACATGATCTATCTTTGTTAGTGATTGATACAAAATCAATTTAATATTTGTATTTTATATTTATTTAAGCACATTTTATATTTCTACAATTGACATGAATCAATCAACTAACGAATTAATTCATGGATTGATCATACTATGGTTATGGGATTACTTATTTGGAATTTGGGTATCTCTCATGATGTTTAATTTTTGTCTATATTTTCATCATTATAAAGGAAATGAATTGAGGCTAAAATATAAATTGGTTATGGTCTATTCCTCATTTTTTTTAGAATTTATATACCCCCTGTTCTTCATGCTTTCATCGCCGATATTTATTTTGGCCGATGGTTCAATAAATACCTGGTAATAAATCCTTGAACACCCTTTTCTTGACACAATAGATTGACACCAAAAATCAGGGTTCATGGTGATGATGGGATTGAGATACAATGATAGTAAAGATGGATATGTATTAGACCAGAGTTCTTTATGAGGGATTTTATGTGCGGTATTAGAATGGAATGACCGAGTGGTTTCTTGTGTTAATCAGGTTGATGAATTCAAAAAATTGTGGAAAAATTTGTTTTATAGACCAGATCTAAGATTTTATTAGAAGATCATGGTGAGATTAGATAATGGATGTGCTAGTGAAGAAGCATTAATCAGGTCTTGGGATTCTGGGAAATCTTGATATACATAGCGTATAATAAAGAGATAAATGTTGTGTGGGGAGCTAGTTGTGGTTCAAGGGTTTTTACAAAAAAGAAATCATCATACGCCATGTGACATGTGTCACACACCATGTTAAATGACCTTGAGGATCTAAGTGTACCCAAGGAGGTACATAGGTATGAAAACATAATGGAACTTGGACATGGGTGGAGTACACGGGCACGACCCAATACTCAAACATGGACAAGTATATGGTATGGCATTAGTACATGGGAACTTCAAAATGTACACTACACAGGCAGAGGTTCACATACATAGACTTTGGTAGGTCTAAGATTAGTGATACATGTCATGAACCCTACTAACACGGTGTGAAATTATTTGAATATGACGTATAGAAATTTTTCCCTTCCTGGTGGAATAGTTTTTTGAAGGATTTGTTCCCTCGATACATTCCTTTGACAGTATAGTATAGCATTATGTCCAAAGCATTTAATTGTGATCATATTTAAGGGGTTACTTTTGAATACTGTTATAGTAATTCCCCACATAGGCCCATGATGGTATCCTCGATCATCCTTTAACCAAGGTGGGTTCTTGGAATTGGAATGTCCAATAATACATGGGAGTTGATCCCCTAAAAATTAGTTTAATCAATATTGGGTTGGTCGGTATTAACCCATATCCCGGGGTGTTATCCCCTTCTATGTATCAATCTGTTCAGACTTCTAGTTTATACTTCCTTATAGTGATACCCAATGAGAAGGACATCCGAGATGGACACCATTTTTGTTATCAAACTCGAAGAGTGATTTCTCTCAGTATAGTGTTATTACGGACTCTTGAGTAGTATCATAGGTTAGTAATGTGGTTTTAACCTTATCACGAGGCTCAGTGCCTAGAATGAGTATATATGGATGTAATAATTTTATGTATGATATTATTTTAAAATTAGCTTATGATGAGTTGACTATTACATTATTCTTTATGATTAGTGATTTTGGGGTGTCACGTTTGGTATTACTATAATCACCCCTACAAGAGATCTGCCCACAAATGTTGTTTCTTAGGCATATGATAGGTTTTTTGATAGGATTCTTGGTAAGCCCATATCATATGAATCGTAGTTTTTTCCTAGAAATATTGTGGCTTGTATGAAGAGTCATATTTTACTACAGTACCCTCTTTATATTAGGCTGGACATCTTTACATTTTTATGGGATTGTAAATAAACATTTTATGCTTTCCTGGTTTATTATTGTACTCTACTGTGGGATTTAGATATATGATTAAATGGGCATTAATTGTTTTAAATTTCATCACTTTATAGGATTTGAGAAGTGTGTGTTTTTATAGGAACCGTAGTCTAAGACCTACCATGTGAGTTTTATGTCTACTTATTGTTAGTCTCTGACGTCTGGCCTATTGGAGGTGGGCTTAGAGCAGTCATACTTGACATACCATCAGTCATGAGATACCCAGTGGTTTGGTTCATAACATAATATATTTTTAATCATCATAATTGAATTTAGTTAATAAGGTTAACTTATTTTTTTTATCATAATAATTAGTAAAATATATAATATTTATTATTGCGGTAAATGTTAAAAAAGGGTTTTGTTCATCACATGTGTTTGTGTGAAAATTAATTTTCCACACATAAAGGGATTATATTTGATAAATTTTATTTCGTATTTAGAATATTTAGGTCCAATTTATCTAATAAGGCTCATTCTATTTTATGCTTCAAGGATTAATTACCTTGGTTAAAAATAGTTACCGTAGTGAAAACTTTAATGGTAAAAGTAAACTTAGAGGATAAGGGAATAACATGTTTAAAAAATGTATATTTTTATGCTATGTATGTATTACATGACCATTATTTCCCTCAAATAAATTATTTATCAATTTTTTACTCACTTGGGGTGAGTGTGACTACCATTGTTAAATATTTTTGGGTATGTACAAAAATGTCACTCCTCCTCAAATATAAAAGGGTATTCCCTCCCATCATTCATTAAATAAATCATTCCATTTGGCATGAGAAACCACTAAAAACGTAAATCCCCAAAATAATTATCCATATCCTATATTTGATGGTATCCCCCAAAGACCACACCTAGGGTCCTTAATAAGAGATCCAAATCAGGTTTCTGTAATAGAAAGTAATTATCTTAATGGAGTTAATTATTTTTATTCATTGATTTTCCACCATAAATAATGAATTAACCATTACAATATAATAAAATCAGTGTCTAACATATAATAAGATTTTATTATTTTGATTCTATAATATTTATTCATCTCCTCCTTTAAATTGGAAAAAAATACATCACTCGTGTGTGCGGTGTACTACTGCCTAGCGAACCGTTGTAATTTGTTTCCATCACTGACACACGTGGATAGTCTAAATGATGAAAATATTGAATATATATAATACTTATGACATGATAATTATATTATAAAATAATATATCATTCATTTCCTTACCCTTTATACTATTAGGAGAATAATATCATTGCTCTTGCATACATGCAGCCTACCATCTCCACGAAGAGACAAGATTCATTTTTCTTGTCCATAGTTCATAAATGGTTCTAATATATATATATTGATTAAATATAAGATTTATACAATAATATCCTTATGGATATGATTTATCAATATCTTATGTACAAGAACCTAAACTTTCTTGGAAAATATGCATGAGAAAACAAGGCAATTAAAAAATGAAATAATAGTAATAATAAAAGAAAATTAATAAATGGGTTCTAAGATGTTATAATCAAATCCTGTATGAGGTTATAAATATTATTATGATTCTAAATTAAATTAATAATAGGTTTAGACCCATTATATATGTGTTTAAGTAGTGTTCAACTATATAGAAGAGTGATATAAGGGATTTCATCTCAATTTCCATTATAGTGAGCCATATTTTTTAATATAAACCTATTAAATTTTAGGTGGTATATATACTTCCCATTAGATTAATTTAAAATGAATACCTATTTATTAATGATTTTCCATGTTTCAATACCAATTTATTATATAAAGTGGTTACAATTTTAATGTTTCTAAATAGGTAAGAATCAATTTTATAATCTCACTAACTTTTGGAATTTCATTTAATCTTTTTTAAAGAATCACAACATTAATCCTTAATAAGTTCAAATAATTTCCTTATCAAATATATATTTTATTATTTTACATGTTCTATTCCACCATTTTCTCTCTTTGATACATGAATCTAGTAAAATTGTTTTAAGAGAAAGCCCATTTTTTTTTCCATTTAAATCAGATATATTTTTCCTCCTAATCATTATTTATAAAAATTATATATAAAAAGTCCTTATAATTACCCATATTATTAATGAAGGAAATTTTAAATCATCATTAACAAGTAAAAATCAGTTTTATATATTCCATCAACTTTTTTTTGAAAGGTATGCTTATGAAAAAAAGTCAAAAAGAATTTTTTTAAATGTATATTTTGATAATAGACTTCCCTGTCATCATAACCATCTTAAAAAATGTAACTTATTCTATCTATTTTTAGTGGTTGTACAAAGAAAATTATTTAATAAAATATTATTTTAATATTTCACAATAAATCTATTTAATTTTTCATACGGAATGATTTTATTGGAAAATCATATATTCTCAATGAACTGATGGTCACCTCTAGTCTCTTGATTAATTTGGTGGTTATTAAATTTATCTTGATAAAATCACTTTTTTTATAATTTTTCAATGAAATTAAATTTATCATAAATATATATTATTTTTATCATGAATATGATTATTTACTAAACAATATACCATTTTTACAAATGGTTTTTACTTTAAAAGTTATTTGATTTAATATGGAAATATTTATTAGTCTATATACATTACTAAATACTTATATTTAATATTTTTTATTAATTAATTATGTAATTTTATATATGATTAATTCTTTGTAAATTTTTTCACGAGTAGGGATCATAATTATATATCCCCTTAAGCCATCAATAAATCTCATGTTACAAATTAGTTGGCCAAATTAAATGGATTTTTACCCATAGTTTTAAGCTATCTTATGAACTATCTTGAAGGTATAGATATCATGATGTTTAATATCATGATGTATAAAATTAAAAATTTCCTTCATTTAGAATACATTCATTATTATTCATGAGTTTATTTCATTGATATAATCCATGGATGCATTTTTTTCTGTGGTTATTGATTAAATTGCATGTTTTTTCAGTTATTTACCTTTTTATATTGACTATACCTTATCTGATCATGATAGTCAAGTTATTGATTAAATGGAATGTCTGATCAGTTATTTACCTTTCCTTATTTATTATTCCTTATCTAATTATGATATTCAAGATAATGATTAAATTGAATATTTTTTTCACTTACTAACCTTTCTGTATTGATTAGGCCATATTTATTCATGATTAATTCCATTGTATGTGATCAAATTGAGAATTTGATACCAATTTTTTTTACTTTCCCAATTATACAAAGAATAATTATTTGAATGAGTTCAAGGATGATGAATTTAATTCATTAATATTTATTTAATTTTATTCAAAATGTAAAATTAGTATCAAGTTTTTATTTAGTTCTCCAAAACAACTAAAATGGTCAGCCATTTAGGATTTTACCCCTTGTATATAAGATAATTTAACAAAGTATACATCAAGTTTTGGTTATTGTAGTCAGGTTTGTTAAATTTATGGTCATGGATGTCACATTATCTTTGTCTAAATAGATAATATCATCATTTGTGTTGTCTAGGTGTAGTTTCACACATCCCAATCTATCTCAATCAATGGACCAGATTTTATACTTATCATATGAAAGGAATAATACCATATTAGTAGTGCTCTAATAAATGATATGATATGAAAGATACCCAACCAACCCCATATTATCTAAGATAAAATATCTTTCATAATAAATGTATCAAATTTTTATGGTTCCCATGATAGGAATCTCACCAACCTCTATTTATGGGGACTCCTATATGATTTATGCACCCCTAATATATATAAGACTTTATTTATAAAATCTATGTGGTATACTTTTTGGGTCATATAGCACACGAAAACATTTTTTGTGCCTCATTATCATATTATTGTATCTCATACAAGATTCTTACTAACAAAATCTTTACATTTCATCACAACCCATATTACTCCATGAATAATATTAGTTAGATAATACAAAATTTCATACATTGAGAGATCAATTATTATTATATTTCAGTAAATGTATATCAATATATATTTTTATATATCCAATTAGAATGTATGATAAAAATAATATTTACTTTTTTATAATACATTTTATAATCATAAAACTATTTTAATAATCTTTAACAAAACCCAACATAAGATCCTTTCTATTATAAAATATGTTATATAATTATAGATCATCTTATTGTTGGTGAAATTTATGGGGGGTTTTTTAACTCATTACATCTATATATAGCTCCCATAACTTACCAATATGACCATATGATAAAACTCTCCCACTATACTCTTTAGAGGGTAACATCTTTGAAGAATTCATGTTTCAATAATGGTTACATTTAAAAATAATATTCCTAATATTCCAATCAATGAACATATTCAAACATCATATGTTCACACCAGAAAATTATATGATGTCAAATTCTATTATCTTCATTAAACTTTTAAAATTTTAACATCATCATCCTAGGAACTTTTCTAACCAACTTTTCCCTTCAAAAGGAATGTAAATTTTTATTTTATTACTAACCATAATATCTAAAAATATTATACAAATAATGAAAATAACAATAAATTTGAATGGAATGATACTTTATGAAATGGTGATATTTAATTTTTAAGGTAAATAACTGTAACTCTTACATTTCTCTTTTATTATCACCTATTCTAAACTCTTTTGGCTATTAATTGAATAAGGCATTAATTTTTAGAATGGTTTAAGTTTTCTATTAACTTTCATATTCTATAAGTTAAAACATACTCCCACTAGCCTCTTAAATACTATATTCAAATTATAATATAAATATAAGATACAACAAACTCTTATATGTAGGAAATAACTCTTATCTTTTCATAATAGAAATAATAACAAAAAAACCACAAAATTAATATCACGTATGGTATTCTCTATGTTTATAGAATTAATCTATAAAAATAAAACTAATTCTATAAATATAACACTAAGGAATAACAAGAAAACATTCCCTCATACTTTAAAAAATAGTTTGATAAATTATTTAATTTAAATGAAATATTTTTATTCTATTCTACTTTTCAAAACATGTGATTGAATTTGATGAATATTAAATCATGTGTATATAATTATTCATATCATTTTGTTTACAATAATTCTATATTAATGAAGAATTTCTATTATCAAAATAGAGAAATAAGACAAAGATACCCATACTTTTATGACACTTAATTGCTTTATTCAATCTTTTACATTCAAATATTTGATGTATAAACTCTTTGTTTTATCTAATTGAATGAAAACTATTAGAAATATCAATTAATTCTGGAATCTTAGACAACTACATATTACCAAATCATTAATCTTTCTTCCTGATAAAAGCTTCATGTTTCAATAACATTGACTTGTTACTATAATAATATTTTTGAGACTATCATACAAAATTTTGTCCTTCTATTTTAACCATTTACCAACTCATATGGTCTATTCATCACTATAACTAGACATAACATTCTTTGTTAAACTATTCTAAGTATTTGATCATATTTGGTAAAAATTTCTTAAACTAATTCATCGTGTGAAAACATGGGACACTCATGATGTTTCTATGGAGTTTATTTTATATTATTTTATATTATTTAGATTTATCGAGATATTATATGACTTTTGGGATGGAATTTTTAAAATTTTGAAATTTTAATGGGTGTTGGATTGGATGTACATGGTCAGGATTAACTATATGTTAACTATGTGTTTGGTTATATAGGTGGATAGTTTCATTTATAAAAGTGATCATCTGGTAGGTGAAACTATTTTGGATCCTACGTGTAACCATGTAGGGTTAGTTTGGGATTTTATTGATTGTTTGATGGTTACTACATAGTATAGAAAATCGTGTGGTTTTCCTAAAAAATAGAATTTTAGGGATTAAAAAAATCATTTTTAATTTTAAAATATTTTCACCTTACATCTGATATATCCCTATTTTTATGGAATAAATACTATTTTCAATAACATACATGATATTCTACATTGTGCTTAAACGAAAAAATAAATATTATTATTCAAATGTTACAATTATAACATAACCATTAGAATGGTGGGAATGAATAGTATCAACTAAATTATAAAAATATTGTTTAAAATTGTTTAAATAATGGTTCTTTTGGTTACCAAATTTATTATAAGTGGAAATAAAAACAAATTGAATATAAAGGATGTCTTTTTATGAAGACATATTTAATAGAGAATTATTGTGTTTATAAAAACATATCACAATGTAAGGATTTTTATTTAATGAAAAATATATTTTATATTTTTAATGTAATGATTAAAATTTTTCTTATATTTTTTATGGATATGTTATAATAACAAATCCATTATTTTCGAATAAAAGAAGTAATTTTCCAAAAAAAATAATTTTACCGCCTTTAGATAGAGAACCCTTTTTAAATCGAGTCTTTGTAAATTTTGTATATTCTATTTGAAAGAATAAAATTCTTTTTTAGAATAGAGAAATAAAAATTTACATTGGTTTAATTTTGGTATTTTTCTAATAAAACTCATTTTTAATGAATAGTGAAAAATACTGGATTTTAAATCAAAACCGCCTTTTGATCTAATTTATTTAAATAGTTATATTGTCTATTTAATTGATTTTAAATTTTTACAGCATTATGGTTTTATCATTTAATCAAATTTTTTAATTATATGTAATTTCACATTTAAATTGGACATAAACACATATTAATCTTTTAATAGTTTTCACTTCTTAAAAAACTCACTTTCTAGTTAGTACAACTTGAATTAATTTTCAATTATTTACTAAAATTTATGTGTCTTGAATTTGGAAAAATGGATTCCATAAATCTAATTATAAGGTCTAAATTTTTTAAATAGTTACCTTTTATTTTTGGACATTATGAATAGTAACTTCATAAATTATTTTTATTTACAATTGTTAAATGGTAAATCAGGTAAATAAGGGTAAAAAATAATATTATAATAATATAAACTATTGTAACATGTGTCCTAATATTATTGGATGAGATATTGGTGACCATTATAATCCTCGGGGTCTAATTTAAGACCCCATGGAGCCACTTGGTTTTGTTAATGGCCTTTTATAATAATTAATTTAAAGAAAAGAAAAAATATAACATAAACATGTATCTCGTAACTAAAACATTTTTAATTTGGTTTATATAATCTATCTCTTAAACTATAAATTTTAATTAAAAATATAAAAATATTTACTAATTCATGGTATTTTATTTATAATTCTTATAAATTAAATAAATAATTTTTTTATGGAACAATAATTATGCACTGATTACCTTATTAATGAAATATTCAAATAAATGATTTTATAAATTTTAAAATAAATGTAACTTGAAAATTTTGATTCCACACGTAAATTTTATATATCACTATGACATATTATATTTTAGTAAATTCTTTTTTTTGAAGGAATCATGCTTTTATGAATTTAACAAAAATCAATAACTAAATAGTGACAAAATTGACATAAATGAGTTTTTAAAACAAATACTATTTTATTAAATAATATAATTGTCATAAAATTATTAGATTCATCCAACTTACATATATAATGTTAAAATTTTCATTAATTAACAACTTGAGGTTCTATTGTCATTTTATAGTAACTATATTAACCATATAGTGTAAACATACAAGAAGACATGGTAAGAGTTGATTTATTTAACTAAGGGTTAAATTTGTGACCTAAACATGTATAAAATCTATTTTTTTATACTATTTTGACCCATCCTAATCTTATCCTCTTAAAATATCACTTTTATACTATTGTAATTCAATAGTCAATTTATAATAAAATAATATTTAAGGACTTTCCTAAAGTGCCCCTCCTTCCTCTTATAAAAGGACACCACCTATACCCACTTAATCACACCTCTAAATCCCTATGGATCATCCAAATCATACTCAAATAATCTCCCAAAAATAAATACCTTCCTCATATAATCCATACCTTGGGCATAAGGAAATTCAAGAAATCCTTTAGACTCAAATAAAAAAGAGTTACCCGATTTTGCGGTAGTGTCTCCTCTAAAGTTCCCTTCATTAAGTTTCCTAATTCACTCCCCATATTATTATTATTATATGATTAAACAGAAACACTAGTATCATAAATATACAAGGATTTTGTTATGTTAATTATTTGAACTACACTTATAAACACATCTATCTAAAGGATATGAACATACTATTTCTGTGTATGACAAACTACTACCACACGAAACGATGATGGTCAAATTTTCTCCTACCACCTCTCCTAGTGGCCATTATGATGACAATATATATATATATATATATTATTTATTATATTTATATTTTATATATTCTTATCTAATTTCATTTTACAATATACCTTTATGCTTTCCATAATATGTAAATACGATAATTTCATTTGCATTAGTGTGGACCGCCACCCCCTCAAACTGATATGACTCGTTCATGCCTTATATGGAATGTATAAAAGAGGGATTTAATGAAAAAATGTAATATATATAACATATATATTATAATTTAGTTATAATATACCTATGTATTTTTTAGTTTTCATTCCATTAATATGAAAAATAAATGAAAGTAGTGTTCTTGCATATGTACGGTCTACCATCTCCATGAGCGGTGCATTTAATTTCATATCTCCAAATGTTATGGAAAATTATAAAAACATATATAATGAATATATATGAAATTTAAATCAGGAATAATTATCTATAGATGATGTAATTTTGACCACATGTACAATTTATATCCAAACATGTTCATTATTGACTCAAGTACCCAATATCGACAAAGTGTCTTATATGAACATAATTAGTTATATCATTTTTATAAAAGGGTAATAAGTGATATAAAAGTAATAATAATCTGAAAAAATTTATTAATAAAGTATAAATTAACTTATGTTTATTATTCAAAAATATAAATAATGAATGAGACATGTCAAACTTGAGGTAAGGGAAATCTCAACTCAACCTCCATTAATTGAGTTAAATATCCATGTCACTACTTTTACATTTTAAAGAATATATGGTAATGAACTCTAATTGTTTTACAATTAATATCCACTTATTTTGGGGATATTTTTATTTTCACACATAATTATTTCATTTATTTATCTTTAATTTAATGATACGATCTTTGAAAGGCACTTTGTCTAAACCTCCTTTTATTGAGGCCTATTTTGATAACATACACCTCCTTATTTTATACGGTGTATAATTATACATTTTTTATTTTAATTTAATTCAATGGTATTCAAAAGAAATAATTTTCTAAAAATAATTTCACTTAATGAAAAAAGGAATGTTTTTTAACGTATGTGGTGACAACGACCTTTTTCACCACCACGAGCATTATTTGATATTTGGATTTTTCTACAAACCTTAATGTTTTTAAAAATAAAATTGAATAACATACCAATTTTAGGTATTTTGATGTTTAAAATGGTTTTGATAATGGATTGATTAGATCAATATTTTTATAGCATTTTGGAAATGTTATTTTCCCTTTATTATTTTTCATATAATATGATTATGTTATGGTTATTGGAAATTTCTTATGTATACAGGTGGTTCTATGATAAAACTGTTATGGGTGACCCCGTGATACCTCTCCAATGAATTGGTTAATGTGATATATTTAAACGATAAAGTTTCTCCTAAGAGATTTAGGGAATATACTATGATGCTTATTCCAAACGTAACCATGAAGGTTACTCCCTGTGTTTTTTTGGATGCTACAATACAATTATGGTATGGATTCCACAGGTTACCATTATGATTTATTTTTATGATTTATGATTACTAAGAAGTTTTTCAAGAGTCATATGATTTCATGAGGTATGTTTAAGAGTTTATGTTATAAGCGTGAAAATAATAATTTTTTGAAAATGTTTTCAATGAGTTTAAAATATTCATGGGATAACATTTTCTTTCTTTATTTTGTATCCCTTACTATACATTTTGTGCTCATCCCATGTTTTTGAAATATTTTCCATAGGGTATAAGGATGGTTAAAAGGAAGGAAGAAATCAAGAAGAATATTATGAATATTTTTATCAAGAAAATAAATCATGTTTTATTTTAAATTCTTTCATTTTGTACAAAAATGGATAGTGAGTATAAGTGACTACTTTTTAATTCTTGAGTTATTGTGTAATATTTATAGACAAATTCTCTAAAAATATAAACCTAAAAATATCCTCAATGTGAATTCTTGACTTAACTCCAGATTATTTAAGGTTTAATGATGGGGCCTTACAACATCACCCCTCCCTGTGTTGTATTACACCTCACCTTGTCCAAACCCATATACAAAAGACCTCACATCTCCATCCCTCCTCTCCATTTGAAATTACTTCAAGATTTCATTGTTATTCAATGTAGGATTTTCCTAGAAAAGGCTCCACATTAATATTTTACTACTTTCTTGGTTTTTCTTCCCACTGTTACTATACCCACTTCATTTGAACCACATCGGTATCAGCTTGACCCTATTTTCTTCAGTTGTCTTCTTTTTAAGAGAATATCATTATTTTTCAAGGTTATTTCATTCCATATTCATGTTTCGTACTATATTCCAATGATTACAAGAATGTTTTCCCATACCTGAAATGTTTAATTATAGATCTATTGATTTCATGAATTAAAAATTTGGTATTTAATTTTGAAATCATAGTGTTATAGGTGATATATGAAATTTTATGATGAAAACATTGTTTTATCATGATTTTATTTGAAAGAGAAAATATTTTCTTATTTTATTGTATGGTTTAAATATAATTTTACTTCTTATTTACACAAAACGTATTCAATATTTCTTGATTTTATTTTTAAAAATATATATTTTTCTTTCTAAAGGTACCTTCATCGTTATGGTGAATTTATAAATTTTTTCATAGACTCAATGTGTGTTTTCGTTTTAAAACATTTTTCTAATTACTTGTAAAAAAATTAACATCTCTATGTGATAGAAACATGGTTTAAATAATAGTTTTCTATTCTTTATGCGGGCTTTACCTTGGTATAATTTGTTTACTTTTCATTTCAAGTGGTACTTAACATGCTAAAAATATAGAAATTTTTGAAAGGTTTTTCTGAAGTTAAATGTGGTGTTTTAAGTTATTTCCCTCATTTGGATATTTAAAATAAAGGTTGAAGCTTTATTCGAACCTTTATAGGTTTTTATATCACCTGGGAATGTGATTTTATTTCATTAAATATTACCAAAGGGCCTTGATGAATTATTTTTGAAATTTTTATGGAAATGAATTACAATGGGATGATTTCAAAAAATTTCCATTTGAAATGAAATTTAAAATGACTAAATGTGACATAAAATTGTGATTTTTTTATGAAAGGATTGTTTGGGACTTTTTGAATGACTTTTGAAATCCTTTTTATGAGTGTGAGACCCTACCAAGACACCATTTTATTGTTTTCCATTAATAGATAATGATTATTAGTTCCTTTTATGATGTTATTTACTTATGAAATTGTTGTATGATATGAAATGAGGTGGTTTCTTATAAGGTAATTGGAGGTGAGGTGATATTTATTTACTTATAAGTTTTAATTATTATGATACTCTTTTTGATATGTAGGATTGCCTATACTTTTTATTTGTCATGGGAAACTTGGTAACCTTGTTGGAGACCTTGATTTATGAAACAATAGTTAGTTCAAACCCTAATACTGAGCCCTAGTTGAAAGATTTTCTCATGCTAGTGGAGTACCTCAGTGAGGCCTTTATGTGTAAGCGAAGGTATTTGTGAGGTTTTTTTTGGAAAAACATATATCGGTAGCTTGTATAGTGATTTTAGGTAATCATATTAGATCATCTCAATATAGAACCCATGATGATGCCCAAGACATGCATCAGATTCCTAGGGATATATATAAGGTATTCCATTTCTTCTTTTCTATTCATGGAATCTTTGTCTGGTTTTTTGTTTCTCCTTATTAGGAGACATTGACCTTGTTTTTCCTACTTCTTTATACTCCTTATTCTTTTTATTTTGTTTTAATTTTCATAGTTTTTAAAAATGGAATTTGTAAAAAAAAATTTAAAGAAGTAATAATAATGTGTGGTTTCACTTCATTATTAATGGTTTTATAATGTGTTCGATGGGTATTTCTAGCAAATGTGAAAAGATATTTTTCAAAGAGTTTTAGAATTTTTGGTAAATATTGTTGTATGAATGTTTTGGTTTTTAAAAATTGGAATATTTATTTTATTTTCAATTAATTTAATGTGAATAAAATTAAAACCAATGTATGGGTTTTAATTCTTTTTAGAATAATGATCATAGTTTTTTCAAAGGTATTTAACTTGGATTCTATAAAATTTATCCCTAAGAAAACCATATTTTTAATTTGTCTTACACTACCTTGAGATTTTTTTAAATTTAAAATTTTTTAATTTGGAAAGGTTGGGGTGTCCTACTATGTATTTTTACAATCATCAATAAATTATTAAATGTCTATTCATGGCCTTTTATATAACTCTTTTTCCATCTTAGGGGGTTCTTGCCATTAACTTTTGTTAGTGACCGATGCAAGTTTTAGGTTAGTTTTTTTATATATTTGTCTTCACTAAATCCTCCAAGTAGGCATTTAGAGCTTTTGTTTAGGGTTATTGGGGAATATGAAATATGTATACAGAGTTTTTAGTGATATGTGGAGATGGATGTAGGTGAAATAATTTGGAGTGTGACCATATGTACTGTATTTAATCTAAATTCATTTTTTCTTATATTCTATTTATGTTTTATATAAAATTTTGAATCTAATTTTGGATTGGATTTCTGACTTATGGATGGGTCATGCCTAATTTTTTGGTGAAATTCATGTTGTGACATAACTCTAATCTAACAGTGAAATTATTCCCAATAAGATGTTCTTTGATTTCCAAGCGCTAGTTTCCATCTAGGGGTTGATCAGGTCGGGTGTCAGTTTAGCTTGATGTCGATGTCAGTTCATTACAAATGGTATCATAGCCTATGTTCTATGATGGGAGCTAGGGTTTTAGGGTATCCCCTTTTTATTTGTACGTTTTATGGTATATTTGAGTTAGAAAAAGTCATTATAACTATGGAGGTATGTGTGGAGAGAGTCAAGATAGATATATCATATTTATGTGTCCCTAATTTGAAACTTATTTTATATATCATTAGTGTGAAATAAGTTTATTTTTTATATTAAAAGGATATTAAATTGATCATATTCGTTTTTCAATCAATTTGAAATGAAAATAAAATTATTCTAATTATTTTTTTATTTTACAAGTTTTTGGTTCTTAACTATCATTTAGTTCTTGATCTTAATTTACAATTATTTTCTTAAACTAATGTTTTGAATTTTTTATTGTATCATTAATTAGAATTCATATTTTAGAGAAATTTAGAATTAGTTTTTATCTAAAAAATAATTATTTCAATAATTTCACTATGTATATATTGATCATGCATTAAGGTGGTAGTTTTTTAAGATGATATTTCCAAATTTACATGATACATTATTAAGGTATTATTTGATGGAATTTCATTTATTATAGGTTTATCTTTCAATGATACTATGAGATCAGCCAACCCAACCTACTATAAAGAGTTACCTTATCAATCCCATACTCGAACTACCACATGATGAAAGAAATCTACCCTATGAATCTACTGCATCAAGGCCTCTATCTAACCTACCACATAATTAAGAAATATACTTTATAATGATTCCACATAAACATAATAAAATAAAAATATGATAATATTTCATTCCATTACTAAGCATCTTAATTCAATTAAATAACCATGATGTTGTAGTCAACTGTGAATTATGATAAATCTATCATGGATACTATTATGATATAGTTGATCATATCACAAGAAAGTTACCATATTAGTGGACCTGCAACTTAAAGGAGAACCTACCACACTTCATAACAAACAATCATACTTCATAACAACATACCAAAAAAATGTTTTATTGACCCCAAGATAGATAGATTAACTATTACATAAAGAGGGAAAAAGTGGCCTTTAAGCTAGACAAGGCTTATAAAATAAATTTAGAGTTGATCTTGATCGATGAAATCTACACCTGATATTTTTCATGATGTATTCTCACCACAAATGAAAACCGAGGTAGGGAGCCCACTAAATATTACTCAATGTCAATCTTAGTTGAAATGGTGATATGATATTTACCAAAACCCAAACTATTATAAACATTAAATATTCCAAGTCCCTAATCTCAAAACTCAATTTTTTCTTTGATTTTGATTGAAATAATAAAAACTCATCGAACTAAAAAGTGGATGTTTTGATCCAAGGGTATCAATGTGATTCTAAATAGAAGAGACCGAGCCTAATTTTGTCATGTGAATGAATTATTATGAATATAGATGAGTAATTATAATGAATACATATGTCTAAAACATAATGGTGATTAAATCATCTGAATTTGTGACTCAAAATCTAAGATAATGTTGTTCAATAGTTTATATTTTTTTTCATGTCTGATTTAATGAAAATGGAACCTTGATCTTCCAAATCACTATGGTTGAGTTCGTAAGATGGGTTGAATGAATGGTTCTTAAAAAAAATTGTCTTGGGGTCTTGATCTGGTTGTTTTTCTTGAAGACGACATAAGATTTATCAAGGAATAAAATTCTCATACAAATTGAAGTATATTCAAGTATTTGATAGTATTTTTCTAGCATTTAATGATGTTGATGTTTCCACAATATGATTAAGAGTTTCAATTTGAAGAATCCATGTACACTTCCTTTAAAACAAGTTCAAAAAGTAGTGAGGGTTAAGTTGGATTGACCAATGTATAGTTATATAAGTCAATATATTTTGTGTCAATAGATATATTATACCAATCAGACATATAGGTGAGGTTTTCAAAAATGATAATCAAGGAAGAGTTAAATTAATGAACCAAAATATTATACCTAAAATAATTAAATGGTGGTTGAGATATTGATTAACATGTGGAATTGTAAATTATAACAATTAATTTTTAAATATATATTTATATATAAAAGATAATTTTGGGAAAGATCATTCAATTTGAGAATTTTCACAAGTGACATTAGGTGTAAGATGATTATAAATGACCTAAACATATCGACTCCAATGGATTTCAGATAAGGGGGGAAATCAGATCATTTGAATACTTGAGTTCCCTAAACCAAAATCACAAATAAAAAGTTTATCTGTAAAACTGTTCTCAAGGAATCTTGTTGAGGAATCTTTACTAAAGGATCAAAAATCCCATGTGATACTAAGATTTATAATATCGGATATCAAATCAAGCCATAAAAAGGTGACACTCAAAATTTCAATCCCCTGTGTGGTATTTGGAGATTCAAGGATAACTAGTGGAGTTTACATTGGAGCTTCAGTCAGTATCCACATAATTTCAAAAGGGGAATACTACACATTCATCGAGGATCATCATTCATTCAATTGGTGATTACCTATCATTCATTATTGATGATAAAGATCCATCAAAATTGATTTGAGAAGAGGACTATCATACTTGGTAGAAAATATGAGCTATAATTTGAGATCTTTTATTGAGAATACCATCATTTTTCTACTCTTTGATTTGCTTATTACAATGAAATTCCATTATTTTGTTAATTAAAACATGATTTTTTATTAAAATTATTTTTTGGTAAAATAATTTGTTAAAAAATTATTTTTCTACTTCATTCGCTCAAAATCATACAAGGTTTTTATTATTTACCTCTCTCTTACAACCATTAACGTAAAAAACCTTTAAGAATAAATAAAAATTTATCATGATTATATTTATTTTTCAACAATTAAAAAATATTTTCTTGAAATATTATGATAAGATTTTTAAACCAATTAATAAAATGTCAATTTAATCAATTTGAACTTGGTGGGACCAAATTCAAATTTTTTCAACATATCTGTATTCATTGGTAGACGAACTATTCAACATACTAGTTATGACCCGACCCTCTTAATAGTATAATTGGAAAACTCTTTAAAGTGATTCCCTGATATATTTATTTACTTACAAATGAAGTAATGTCAATTTTGTGGAAAACAATTGGAATTTCCCCTCATATCTTTCATTACTAGCTACTTATGTTGGTTGTTATCGCAGATTTTTTCCTAATACATCACTCCAATACCTTCAATATCATTGGATTTTTATTTTTTATTTTGTTTTTCTTTTTCAATTTAATTTTTTCTATTTTCATATATATTTCACAAATATCCTTTTGGGGTTTACCACTTATTACTATTTTAATATTGTTAAATAAGGAAAAATAAATTAATAAATAATATTATCCATCCAATTATAGGATTTTCTAATACATGAATAAATTATATTAAAGGTATTGTGAGACAAATAAAATCTAAAAAAACATAAAAATACCCTCACATATATGTTTTCAAAATAGTTTCAAAAAATCAATAACTGAAACATATTAAAATCCAAATCTATTCCATGAATGTGCACTAAATCCATGACTACAATCTTAAGTCCCACAGTCCTTGGAATTAATATGCTTCTAATTTATCTAAAGAAGAATTTTTTTTGAAATATATGAATAGATAGAGAGAGTCCACATGAGGAATCCTCAAATTATGTAACATGAAGTGGTTCAAAAAAACATAGGGAGACCTCGAATGTGGGACTATCAACTTCCTTAAATGTTAAGGAACCCTTCTGGTTTTAGGTTTTCTAAAAGATCCCAAAACAATGATTTAAAACACTCATACATCTCACTAATACCTACATTTAATGGAATTTATAATGATGACTTTTATTTCCTCATTAGGGATTTTTATAACATATTGGAGTAGCTCCCCCTTAAGGAGTTAAGTGAAGAGGAATTAAAAATTATAGTTTTCTCCTACTATTTAATATAAAATTATAGGATCCAGTATATTTTTTTATATTATAGTATATTTGAATCATGAGAATAAATCTATGAGTCATGTTTCATGAAATTATACCCTACAATTCTTGATTGAGAGTTTTGAAACAAAATCATTATCTTTTATCAAGAGTATTTAGAGTCCATCCATGAGTCGTGGGATACATTTAGGGAATTGGTTTAATAATGTCCATATCACTATATTTATTAACAATTTCTTATGGATTATGACTATGATAATCTTTAACATTTTTTTAGAAATAGTAAGACAAATATTTTATAAGAAACTAAACAGAAAAAATAGATTGAGAACTTAGACAAATACATAAATCTATTTTCCTTCACTCGCAACATAATGTGTCTAAAAGGGGAATAGTCACTATGGGTGAGTAAACCAAAGGTTCTGTGTTTGGAATGGAAGATTTACATTCAAAAATAAAATACCAAATCCAATAATTAATGAATCAAAATTAATCAAAATGTGTTAATAAAATTGGAAGTTAATGATAGAAACAAAGAATTACATAAATGTTCCAAAAATGTGGCATATTAAGTAACACCAGCAATTAGTGACTGAATTTTGCTATATTATCCCAACCATTAGAATATTCAAACATTATAAGGTATGGTCCTAATATATATAGTTGGTATGACCAATTTTCCAAAAATTATAGTTAGAGGTATTGTAAGGATCATAATTTTTCATGAAGAGAGACAAGAATATTAAAACAACAGCTAAGGATTCCCATAGTAAATGAAGTAATAATTCCAAAATCAACATAGGTTTGAAACCTATGATCCCCAGGGTAATATAATAGGAAACATACATAAATTTTTTATAATGATTGATTATTATGATGCTAAAAAATCCCAATATCAATATAAAAAAATCCAAATCCGATACTAGTATCAACTATTCAGAATTGTAAATGGGGAAAATGGACATGGAAATGAACATTATAGACAATTGTAAGTTTATTCTCATAACTGAAATGAACTGAAAGAAAAAAAATACATGTATTTTAACATCAGTAATGGTTTAAAAACATATTAGTAGGATATAAAATAACATAGAATAGCCCAGGAAAAAACATTTAATGAACCTGGAAACCAAGGTCTAGAATTTCATGAATATGTAAATCCATACAACCATGAAGAATTAAATAAAAATCTCATTTTATCACCTAAAAAATAAGAATAAAACAATATGAAATATAATAAGAATAATGTTAAGGAAAATAGTTAGCAATAACTTGAGTGGATTAAAATAATTATGAAGAATATATCCGCAACCATCCCTTTCCCTTAGGGAACAATGTGGAATAAAAAACGTGAATGAATCAAATTTAATGATTTGTTTAAAAATATTCATATCAATATCATATTCATTAAGTATTTAGTTTTGGTCTCATCATATTTGAATATTCTCAATATTATTGTTTCAAAAAAGAAAACCCTTGATAAATTTACCACCTACAGCCTTTCAAATGAGTGTAGTGTTGTATTTTAAAATAAAATACCCCCTAATCTTGATGATCCCTATAGTTTTGTGTTCCCATATAGCTTTGAAAAAAGAGTAAATTCTAATTACCACTACGACCTTGTATCCTGGATTAATCTTACCCTAAAATCACTATTTTCATAGGTGATATTGAGTGAATGTTTTTTCACCATATTGTTATTCTAGTTGGTTGACTACTCCATCACACACCCCATAAGAAGAGTGGATGAAATGATTATTTTCCTAGGAAAATAATTTATTCTTGTTGACATCCTCATAATATAAATAGAAAATAATAAAAATCCTTATTATTTTTATAATTCATTACATTTCAACTATAGAAGTAGTTTTCATTATTTGTAGAAGAATGTTAATATTCAACTTGGTTGAACAACATAAAGAGTTTTAAAACATTGAGAGATATAAGGTTCTTCTATAAACTAGATAATTCACTGAAGATAAACAATTATAAATTAAATAAGTACTAGATATATAATAAGAAATGGTTTTACAATTTAATAAATAAAATGATTAGGGACCCACACCTATCCAAAGTTGTATGGGAATCATTTAAAGTAATAATAAATATCCATGTAGTACTTATAAAGATGAATTTTTGGAATATATAGATAAATTTTCTATAGAAAACATCCTTAAAAATCTTGAATCTGAATGTGAGAAGATATTAAATAGGGATTTCAATAAATAGAATACTTTCTTCAACTCCCATTCATTCATAAAATAATAAATTTAAGACCATGGGATATCTAGACACAATAATACACGTTATATATAATAAATCCCACTTTTAGAGATCAAACCACTCCCTTCTCACCTAAAATATTCATTTTTTGTTGACATTTCCACGTTGTATGTTATAATATCTAACAATTTTGGAGAAATTAGAGAAGAAGAACGATTCATTTTTTAAAAAAGATACAAATAAACCATAGTTTGGACTATTTTTGACTTAAAATGGATTATCCATTCATTATAAAAATACAGTATCCCAAAGGATTTAGATTATAAGATAAGGGTTGAGGGGAAGAAGAGGGTCTACCATACCATTAAGGTTGTTATGAGAGAATATTTGATAAATTTAATTAATTTTGGGATCATTTAACCCATTTTAAAAATAGTTTGGGTCATCCTGATCCTTATATTTCCATATAATAGAGGTTTCACTACTGAAACTAATGAAAAAATGAAGTATACGATGTTAGAAAAGCAATTGATTGGATATTTTTTTTGATTTTAGGAAGGTATATTCTTCCACTATAACATACCATTTCATATTCCATTGAAGGAGAAAATACCTAAGAGGTTAGCTCGGAATCAATTATTCCATTTATAATATGGAAATTATAGTTACAAAAAGATTTTTATATCCCTAGATGATCATGATAAGACTATATTCACATACCCCATTCATACATTTTCTTATTGGTGAATTCCCTTTGGAATGTAATGCTCCCCATCCACTTTTCAAAGATTCAAGAAATATATTACCATATATATTATTGTGTGAATTATTGATGTATTAATGGATGATTTTTTTATTGTAATAAACACTTTAGAGAGATACCCTAAAGATATGGACCACGATTTATAAATTTATCAAGGGAGAAAATTGGTTCCAAACTATACAAAAATTCAATTCATAGTCAAATAGGGAATCAAAATTGGTCATAGGGTTTCAAAGATGGTAATATAAGATAAAATTCTAATATATATGTCATTAAAATTCTTCCCCTCCAAAAAATGTGAAGTTAATTATATGTTTTTTGAGACATTTCTTTTTTAATAGAGATTTATTAAGGTTTTATAAAAAATCAGAATGCCCATTTTTAGTCTATTAGTTAAGGAAACTCCATTCATATTTATTGAGAAATTTATTGATTATTTAAATTATATTAATGATAGTTTTCTTACTTCTCCCTTTCTCACTAACCCTAATTAGAAAAACCATTTTAAATTAATTTGTGATGCTAGTGATCTCATTATAGGGGATATTTTGGTAAAGAGGAAAGAAACTATACTTCATGCGGTGTATTATTCTATATGATGTTGAAATTAAATACACCATAATCAAGAAAGAGTTATTGGATGTTTTTAATTGTCCCTTAAAAAATTTAAACAATACATCATTATGTATAAGGTTATAATATTCATGACCACAATTATTAAATTTACCATTTATGTAAGAAATATATGAAAACAAAGAAGATAATATGGATCCTATTATTGAATGAAATAAATTTTAAAATGAGAGATAGGAAAGGTGTTGATATATTGATGGATAATCACCAATCTGGGATACCCAACACTGCATATTATGGAATATGGGAGATCAATTCCCTTTTTACTAATGAAAAATTACATAAAGTATTAGTGAAGGAAACAATATGTTTTGTAGATTTTTTAACTTACTTTTTTAGAGATGATTACTATTAATCTTACTAATAATCAGAGAAAAAAATGTAATGTTATTATTAGTTATTGTTTTTAGGATGACCAACTACTCTTTAACAGATATAGTAATGAGATTTTAAGGAGATGTATTCCTAAATAGAAAACTTTACCCATCCTTGAGAGTTATCACTCCTCACCATGGGAAAAACACCATGGTGGGAAAGGATATCCCAAAAGTTTTTTTCCATGTTGGTGTTTACCATCCCACACTTTTTAAGGATGATGGATGCCTTGTTTTCAGTTGTGAAAAATTATAAATAATTTGAAATGTGGGTAGAAAAAAATATCTTCCCCAAATTATAATTCGTAAACATAAAATATTTGATTTATGGGGGGTGTATTTTAGAAGACATTTCCCTTATTCTAATGATAATGATTATATTTTAGTGGTTTTTAAGTATATTTAAAATTGGTAGAGTATGTGGCTTTTCTTAATAACCAAGCCTATAGTTTTGTCAAATTAATAAAAAAGAACATATTTTCTTTATTTGGGGAACTTAAATATTTCATTATAGAAAATGGTATTCAATTTAAAAACATCATGTTCAAGTTATTAATGGTAAAATATGGTTCTTTGAAAAAAACATTAATCACTTTTCACCGAAGATCAAGTATTCAATAAAAAGTTTCAACTGGGTAAATAAAACAAATTTAATGAATATTGTTTTGGTTAAAGGAATAACTGGTCTATAAATATGGATCAGGCCTTGTGGACCAATAGGGAATAATTTAAAAATCTCATTGGAATGTCTTTTTTCAGGTTGATTTTTGGGAAATCATTACATTTTCTTATGGATCTAAAACTTAATCCATTTTTTGTAGTGAAATTCCAAATAATATTTATTTTAAATATACTGATGATATAATATTTTTGGATTTTATTGAAATAGGGATATTATAAGGGGGTCATGTGAGAACAAAGCGATATTAAATAATTGAAAATATGTCTTTCATGACTATATTATAAATAATAAGGATTTAAGTTTGGATAGAGAGTATTTTTATTTAATTCTAGAATAATGTTTTTTCTTATAAAACTCAAAACTATGTGGTCTAATCCATTCACTATCATGATATTTTTGGTAAATGGAGTTTTAAAGATAGTTGGACAATAAAATGAGTTAATCGTATTTTATATGAAA
The DNA here is from genome assembly GCA_963277665.1 of Viscum album. NCBI lineage: Eukaryota > Viridiplantae > Streptophyta > Magnoliopsida > Santalales > Viscaceae > Viscum > Viscum album. Next base: position 1,473,010,173 of record OY728152.1, on the reverse strand, counting down.
AGGTTTAATGATTAATTTTAGAGGAATCCAAAGGGATTATTTGTCATCTATATCTTTGAAAATTGGCCTTTTATAGGAGTCCCACTAATGATTTTAAATTTAATACTTTATAGGATCCATCCCTTGGTCATTATTTTGTTATATTATCTATTATTGGGAATAAAATTCTATTGTGGTCTGATTTTTATACAATCATTATAATTAGATGTGATTATGACTCTGCCTATCTATTTTAAAAGATAAATTATTGTGTGTTATCAAAAGGGATCTCATTAGTCAAACCACCTGAATGACACCACCTTTAATTCAAACTCTAGTTTTTCTATATTATTATTTTAATATTTTGGAATATAAAATAAATATTTTCTATATTATAGGAACTAAAATCTAATCAATCAAGGGATTTCTCTCAAAGCATGAATAGAGGTGTCAAAGATTGAGTTCAAGAGAGAAAGGTATCTATATAAGATGAGTTGTGTTTAAATAATATATTTTCTTCTTTTAATTTTACCGTTATTGAAACAATTTCATGTTTATTGATAGTTAGTTGAATTTTTTAAAAAGAATTTCATTTTATTTCATTTCATCCACTATTTTATATTAGGTTTAAGTGGTTACATATCTATATAGAATAGAAGAATTTTTTTAAGCTTAAAATGAAGGGGTGTAAAGATTGTTTAAATCTATATTAATGTAAATCATTGTGAATTCATTTTTAAGGTACTATATTTAAAAAATTATTCTTATTTAAATTTATAGAGGTGTTTTAATTGTTTATTTTTATTGGAATAACTTATTAACAAGATAAAAATCTCTATTAATTGAAAATTATATTTTTTATATCTTGAAAACATGTATGTACATATAAATATTGTTTTGTATAGTCACTATAAATTATTGTAAATCATGATAGTTTGAAATTAATTATAGAAACTTCACTTTTTCTAAGATGTTTTTTGGAAAATATTTTTGAGTAATAATGTTTTACGTTATTTATTACACCTTACATTCAATATTGAATAAAAAAAATTATGTGTGTGGGAGGTTCTTCTAAATATGTTAAATTATATTTTATTTAACACGCACCGAAGAACCCTATATTTTATAATGTATTTTTCCCCAAACATAAATTTTCCATTTCAGTGGATGAAAATATCTCTGAGAATTGGGGGTGTTTTGATTCTTTGATTTATTTTTTATTTCAATTCAACATTGGATTCAATCATGGAATATTTACGCCAAAAATTCTAAAAGAATAGCATTTTATTTGATAATGTGTATGAAACGCAACACGAAGAATATAAATGAATATAAAATACCAAGGAATTTTGATATATTATATATTTTATGAAGAACCAATCCATTCTATCAATTTTATTGCATGCAATACTGAGTTATCTTTCATTTCATGCAATAATGAGTTTATTCAATAACTTGCTTTACGTTGTAGCCTATGTTTTACTGAATAATATTAATTTTATTGATTAAAATGAAAATTATCTCTTATCTATTACATATGTGGTTATTAATAGGGTTAAATAATTTAAAAAAATATATTTTTGAATTCATTGGTTCCAAATTAATTATAAATTAATATAAAAACCATTTGAATATAATGTAAATGTTTTTATAAAAAAACTATTTTTATGATCCCAAGAATTTTAATATAATAAATTTAATTAATTAATATTAGTATATGAACTTAATATAATTTTTATATTATATTTTTAATATTAAAATTATATTCATCACATATATTTTTCAATAATAACATGAGAAAAAATCAAATTTCATGCATAAAAAGCAGTATTTTTCTGAAGGAGGTTTTGCAGCCTTTTGATGGCACAATTTTTTTAAAACTAAAATTTGATAATTATATAATTTTTAGATTAAAAATAAACTTTATTTTTGAAACAATAATGTGAAAATTACCCAAGGTTGAATTTTTTGTCTTTTTTGAGAAGTTCCATTTTAGTCATAAATAGAGATTCATATAACATTTTAATTGAAAAATGACTTTGCATATAAATAATATAAGAGGTTAAATTATATTTGGAATTGTTTTTAGATTATAAATAGATAAATTATACATCTATTAATCTATTTCATTTAATTAGAACCATTTGTATATTTAATTTATATATAAAAACATGGTAAACTTTTAAACATTTTCTCTTTAAAAACTCACTTTCTAGTCACATCTACAACACTAATTTTGTATTAAATTCTAACATTTAAGTGTGTTTAATTTAGAAAAATGGATTCTATATTTTTAATAATATTAATTAATAATATATTATGAGTTCAAATTAAATTTTTACCAAAAAATATTAATTAAAACATAAAATTAATTACAGTGATTAAGGAGAAAATGATATTACATAGTGGTTAAATATACAATATAAGGAGTAAAATGGCGCAAAATTTTTTCCAAAACCCATTAGATGGACATATTTAGACTCTTATGATGTTAGGATCCAAATTTATGAGTTTTTGGGATTTTTATACATCAAAGTGACCCATATAATTTGTTATGTAAAGAAAAAAACAAAAATATTCTCTTATTACTTTACATTTAAATAAAGCATTGGGATAGGAAGAAAACTACACATGTTTGAATATGTATATATTATTGAAATATAAATGATTTTTTATATCATGATATTTTATTTTATTTTTTAGATATTAATTAATTACTTTAAATTCTTAATAAATTCAAACACAATAATTCTTTAGTTAATAACTAACTAAAATAAATGATGCTAAAAATAATAAAAGTGAAGTAATTTGGATGAATTAATATCACAGAATAATTTTTTTATTAATGAATTTTACATGTATATTAAATTAATATTTTTTTAATTCCATAATTTTATTTATATTTTTAAATTTAAATTATGAAAATAATGTCAAAATTGACATTATTTTTATTTTATAGTAAATTATATTTCATCAAATGATTTAAAATTACTAAAAACACTATATTCAGAAACTTTTCCCGTAAATTTTCAAAAATATAATACATTATAGATTAACGGATGAATTAATCATTTATACTGATCATATTGACCCTTAATAGTATATAATTTTTCAGCGTGGTCAGGGTTAAGACAATTTTTTTCTCACTATATACACTTATGTTAAAATTAATTTATAAAACACAAGAGATTTTTATTTTAAATATTATATATAATATTTAAGATAAGTGTGTAAATTTTTTAAAAAAAATATCACTTTAATTTTGTCATATTTCATAAATTACCTATGTTAGAAAATTAGTTTCATTAATAAAATCAAAAATGGTAAAAGTTGGTAAACATAGAAGTTATGGAACAAAATGATAAAATTGTGTGTATTTTTTGGGGATGAAGGTGTGTCTCAAACATAATTACACTAAAATAAATTAGTTTTAAATTTTTAAATAACATGAGGTAAGGGAGACCTCCCAATAGTTAATGCATTTTAGTATTTACAGGAATATCACTCCTACTCAACTATAAAATGGAACTCACACTCCCCTCACTTTCACACTTGTCAATCCATTTATATCGAAAAATTTCTATCCAAATAACTCACAATATTACCTAAAATCATCCTAGAAGACATATTTTTTATATAAATAAATCTATTCAAGGTTTCTGGGAAAACATAAGGAGGAAACCTGAAGAAGAGGTAATTTTATTCTAAAAGAGTTTTTGTATTATTTCATTCTCCACATCTTTAAATTATTATTATTATATGATAATATAATAAAAATAGTATATTTCATATAATAATTTGTTTTTATGATATTGGTATGACCTAAAAATTCACACACTTCCATCAATTGGGTTACAAAATCACCGTTTTCATGTACGGTGAACTACCGCCTTGCAAATCGATGTCATTCATTCTTCCATTATAACCATTAAAGGTTGAGAATAATTATTTATTTATAGTTGAAATATTATATATAAGATATATATTATTTTATTATTCGTGTGAAATTATTATTTCACTCATACCATCATGATTTCCATTATGTGGTAATATGATAATGGCGGTCGTGTATATGGCAGACTACTGCCTACCGAAGCAATGCGATTCATTCACGATTTTAATGGAATGTAATATGTATGGGTTTAATAAATATATGTGATATATGAAATTAATATTATATTTTAATGATAATATATATGCATATCATTCCATTTTCATTCATTCAAAATGAAAATAAAATGGAAATAATCTTCATGTGTACGTACTACCGACCATCTCTATGAATGGTGTGTTTCATTTACTATCAAAAAAATTTATGGATTACCATAAATAAATATACACTAAATATATATGATATTTACATCATGGTTTACGTTATTGATATGATTAAATAATAATCAATATAAAAGGAATAAAAAATAACAATTCAAAAAAAAATACTTGAAAAGAAGTCAATTAACACGCGAAACAGTGAAAATAATGAAAGAGCATGAACAAAAGGTTGATATGATAATATAAAAAGATAATATATGATATTATAAATATTAATATGGATATTTTATAAGATAATAACATTATAAAAACCATTGTACATGAGTTTAGAGAGAATTCAACCAAAAAGAAGCACAAGGTAGGGGATTTCATAACTCAATTCCCCCTCAATGGGTTAATCTTCTACATTGTTGATTATGTCATGCTAAGAATATGTGTGTAATGAATTTTTATTTTATTTAATTATAATTAAACCTTTTTACGTCAATTTAAATTGGATACATATAATAAATTTATTTAATAATTATCACTTTAATGTTATGAACATTTTAAAGTTTTATTTTATAATCTCATTCTCATATTGAATGATTCTTCTTAAATATAAGTTGAAAGAAATTAAATAAAAATTTACTAATAATCCCATCAATTTTATTAAACTATGGTTATTAATGGACTCTTTAAATTAATATAACCATTTTTCAACTCTTTGATACTTAAAATGTTTTATAAAATGTTTTTAATAAAATTTGCCTTCATTTCTCTCTTCATCCAGAAATATTATTTCTAAAAAAACCATGATTTATAAAAAACGTTTTAACAGTTTAAAAATAATTTATTAACTTCATTTTAATTCATTATTACATATGAAAAAATGTTTTTAAATTTATATTTTTCTTATTTAAAAAAAATGCATGTTTAGCTTTTTAAGAAAAAGTTAATGAAAATATTATTTTAATGTGTTCAACATGAAAAGAATTTCCAAAAATCATGGAAAATAAAAAAAATCATGATTATTATATTATTATTAAATTATTTTTTCAAATAAAATTATTTTCAATTTTTTTATAATTTTTGTTTTTTAATGTGATTTTTGGAGAAAATGATTTTAAAAATATTTTTCAGAATAAACAGAATATTTTCATCAATAATGTTTCTGAAGTCATTTTATAGTATTTTTATTCATAAATGGAAAACAAATTATTTTTCCCTAAATCGATATATATTTTATTGATACTAGACTTGATATTCCTTTAATGTTTTATGCTCACTTTGACCAAGGAAGGTACTGACATTCACTTCTTGATTCATTTTTTGTTTTCATTAACCATAACATGAATTATTCACTTTCATGTGGAAATTAAGTTTCCCTTAAATATTATTTATCATAGATACATTTATTTCATGAACCATATACCATTTTTATATATGGTTCATACATTGATTGTTATTTGATTAACTAGGGAAATATTGAAAATTTTGTTTCATTTAATCAATACCGATACATGATGATTAAGAAAATTATTTATAAATGAAATCAATTATTAAATATATGTAGAATGATTTAGACTAGTATGAAATGGGTTTGGGAATTTTTAACATAATACCCTTGATGTATTAGCAGTCTCATGTGATGAAATTAGTTAGACAAACCCTACAAGTTTGTAAATAGCATGTTTTGAACTATCTTGTGAAATTTCATGATACTAGTATTTTCTAAACCTTATTGTGAAAGGTCTTGATGGTTAATGTATCATGTTTCTAAGAATTTTGATTTTTCACATTAAATAATTTACTTCATTTATATTTATTTGTTATTATCCGTGAGATTTTCACTATGAAAAAATATTTGGATTGATTTTATTAAGAGTTTACTTATTAAATGGAATGTGTTTTAATTTATTTAAATTTTTATATTTATTATTCCTTATCTTATCATGATATCCATGTTATTGAAATGGAATGTTTACTCAGTTATTTAGCTTTCCATATTTATTATTCTCAATAATTCGTTATTCCTTCCTCTATAATAAACCCTTTCTGAGCATTTAAGCTTAAAAATATTTTATTTATTTTCCCAAGGATTCCTTGAAGTTTATTATTATTGATATGTAGGGATATAATATATGGAATAATGTTATTTGAAAAAAATTATTTTTTAATTTTTGTATTCAATTGTAATTTAAGACTCGTGTTTGTATCTAGTTTATCAAGACAACTATACTAGTTGATCAATTTGTAGGGAATTCCCTATAGCTTGTGCCAATGTAATGGTAGCAAGAACTAGCTTCAGGATTCAAGGTTCAAATCATTACAATTTTGTATAAAAGGATGTTTAGTAAAATCCTTTAAAACTATATTTATTAAAACATAGATTAGGGGGGAAACCCTATGATATGCTTTGGGGATAAGTATATAAGAATACCACAAATAATCCACGTTTATGATTTTAAGATTATCTAAGAATTTTTTTTATTTTATGTCAAATATTTAACTAGTTTTGGGATTATACGTTATCTTTAATGGAAATATGATCTATTATAGTGAATTTTGTCTTTTAGATATAGTTCTTTGTATAATTAATTTGAACCTCTCAAATGCACATGATCTAAAGAGTAATAATGATCATGTATTTTATTTACATAATCCAATATTTCTCAGGGAACTAGTACCCCAAATTTTTTCATCATATTGGTACATTTTATCATGTGATAACAAGATAATGAAATATTTATCTAAGTATTTTTGATTTAGAGGGAACCACAAGAAGAATAAGAAATCTAGAAAAAAAAGGGATAAAGAAAAAAAGTGAAAGAATTATTTTCCAACAAGTGATAATTTTGGAAGGAATGGACCTGGTACATTATTACAAGAATTGAGAGTTTTCTAAAATATTGGAGGGAAAGGTCACTGTTATTTTTATTGAAAGGGTATGAAAAATGATTAAAATGTACAACTTTTCAAATACAGAGATATGGGGAACTACACAAATGAATTCCAAATGCATTAATAGAATATACCTCAGAATGAGCTACGAGATCAAGGTCGAGCTTATGCTACTGATACAACAGAAAGGGTATGATTAATGTGATCATTGATTTATCCAATATTTTTATAATTTGAGAATTTTATCAATGATATCATCATTATGAGAATGATGAATTATATAAGGATTTTACTACTATTAGTTTTCATTAAGGATATTATAGTATATTTTAAATGGTATATATGTCCATGAAAAATGATTCTATGGAATTTTTATAGTTTGGGAAGGCACCAGACCGATGGAAATATAACCCTTAATATGTTCTTAATGTTGAGAAAATTATGTTTGGACCAATAGATGATTGATTTGGATAAAGTAAATTGGATTCTACTAACTAACTTGGAACTGATTAATTATAAGTTTGTTTTTGAAATTAAGTGACATTATTTATAAATTTAAGGATATTGATATTTTAGATTTTCATAAGGGTAACCATTTATTAAAATGTTTAAGTTGAAAATTGGATGATATTTAAGATATTACTATATTTCCACACCATATGATGAAACATGTGATAAGATATGAAGTTGAAATAGGTCAAGGAATAAAAAAAGGGTAATATTGTGTTTATGAAATAAAAAAATATCAATTCATTTTATTTCCTTATATTCTTATACAGTGATAAAATTAATTAACTTTTGGAAAAATGTTCCTAAAACAAAACATTAGTTCATTTATAATAATATTTTATGTTATCAATGACCTTTTTAAATACCTATCATATATGGATTTGTGGTCATGAAGTTTCTCCTAAACATGTTTTGTATCACTTTCCCTTCGTATTTTAGTGTTTTCTTTCACTTTAATGTCCATGTATTCATTTTCCACCTATGTTCTCTTATCTAGAAACCTAGTTCAGTGATTTTTCTAGATGACTTTTGTACTTTTATTTCACTCTTATTAATAATATTTTTATTAAATCTTTTATGATTTGGGTTTTTCAACATTGGTGTCATTAAATGTAAAGACCTATATTTTCAATATCATGTTTAAAATTTTGCCACACAATTTATTTAATATGGGGAAAATGTAACACCTCAAAAATTATAAAAGAATAACATTTTATCAATAACATGTGTGACAAGAAACACGAATCATATAACGGAATATTACAACCCATTAATTTATGATATATTTAATAAGTTAAATCAATTATATCAATTATATTGATTTCAATGTACTCAATACTAAGTTAGCAAGTGTTTCGTGCAACATTGAGATTCTTTGATAGCCTGATTTACATATAATACCGAGTTTTACCAAATATTATTAATGTTATTATTTAAAATGAAAATTATATCTTACCTATTAAATTGGTTTTTATAAAGAGTATTATTGAATTTATTAAAAAATATATTTTAATTTTATGGTTACAATTTAATTATAAAGGAATATAAAAACCAATTGAATATGAAGGAAATGTTTTTATAAAAAAATAATTTTTATGTGTCAAAGGAATTTTATCATAATAAATTAAATTCATTAAAATTATTGGATGATCATATTAAAATTTAAAAATTAAATATTCAAAGAAATAATTTCACCCAATATATTTTAGGTGCATAATATAAGAAAAAATAGAATTTTATACCTAAAAAATGAATTTTTTTAAAAGAAATCTTACCGTCTGTTAATGGTGTAGATGTTTTAAAAATAAATTTTGAAACTTTTATTAGTTTTTATAGAAAAATAAAATTTAATTTTGAAAAAATGATTTCAAAATTATCTTAGGGGGGGATTTTTGTTATTTTTTTAGAGGTATCAATTTCATAGGAATAATGAAAAATACTGGATTTTAATTGAAAGATACATTTTCTTCTAAATAATATATATTGATAAATTATATTTAGAATTTTTTTAAAAAAATAAATAGATCAATTATACATATATTAATACAATTTATTTCATTTTAATCGTTTTTATATTTAATTTAGATTTAAAAACATAGTATACTTTTTAACATTTTCACTTTAAAAAATCACTTTCTAATCACATCCACCAGATTAATTTTAAATTTAATTATTACATTTATGTGAGTTGAATTTCAAAAAATGGATTCCATATTTTTAATTTTAATAAATTATAATGACTAATGAGGTCAATGTAATTTTTTTGAAAACAATTATTTGTGAAAAAATAGAAAATTAATTTGAGTGACTAAAAATAAAATGAGTTTATTTAGTTGTTAAACATAGAACATAAGGTTTTAAATCACACAAAACATATCCAAAACAAATTTTCATGAAATATTTAGACAATTATGATATTGGGATCGAAATTTATGACTGTTTGGGAATATATCCATGAAGTTGACCCATATAATATGTTAAGTAATGAAAAATACAAAAAGATTTTTTTTCTTACTTTCAATAATTATAATGATTTGTGATAGGGAAAAAATAACATATAATCAATTATATATATCATTTTTAAAATGAAATTATTTTTTTATATCATGATAGATTCATTTTATTTATAATATATTAACTATTTATGTTATATGCTTAAGAACCGCCAATGAATTAATTTTTTAGTTAATAATTAACTAAAATAAGTGATACCTAAAATACTAAAAGTGAGAAAAATTACATGAATTCTTTTATTCCATTAATTTTTTAGTTCTAAAAATCATGTTACACTGGTTTGAAAATAATATCTTTTAATTCCATCATAGTATTGGTATTTATTAATTCAAATTAAATAAATAATGTCAAAATTGGCCTTAATGTTATTATATAATAAATAATATTTTATTAAATGATTTAAAAATAATAAAAAAATATATATTCACCAAAGAGATTTTTAAATTTTATAAATATAATATATGATCCATTAATGGACCATTTGATCTTTTATAATGGACATATTGACCCCAGAAATAGTAAAAACATTGTTAGTGTGGTTATAGTTAAAGCTTTGTTTTTGCACATTACAAGCGCCTCTCTTAAAATTAATTTTCAAAATAAATGGGATTTTTGTGTTATAGGTTAGAAATTTTATTTTGGAAAATTGAATCAAAATTTTCTAATAAGTCTAAATTTTATTTATTATAAATGGTTAAATTACCTAAGTTATAAAATTATTTACCTTAAGAAAAACCAAATGGTAAAAGTAGGGAAATATAGAGGTTAAGAAACATAATGATAGACATGTGTTTATTTATGTTTGGCGGATATTTTTCTCGGCCATAATTACCCTCAACTCCAATATGTTTTAATTTTGTTGTCACATGAGGTAGTGAACACCTCTCAATCATGAATACATAAAAGTATTTATAAGAATGTTACTCCTCCATAATATTAAAAGGGCACTCACTCTCCACATTCCATCACACCTCTCATGATGTTTAGATCAAACAAGATATACCCAATTCACTCACAAACATCCCTTACCTCATAATATATGCCTTATTTTGGGAATAAATCAATCCATTCAATGTTTAAGTGCAATCCTAAAGAAAAAACCCAACGAAGATGTATTGTTCTTCTAAAAGCATTTTTATCTCATTTTATTCTCCACCTACTCTAATTATTATTATTCCATTATCATATAATAGAAATAGTATCATCCATATACTAAAATTTTTTATGTTAAGTTTAAGACCTAGAACTTCACACACTTACATCAAATGGGTTACAAAATCATCGTTTGTGTGTACGGAGGACTACCACCTCTTGAACCGTTGTCATTCATTCTTCCATTACATCCTTTCAAGGATGGTTATAATGGAGTATTTATAGTTTAAATGTGATATATATAACATTTATGAGTTTATTATTTGTTTATAATTATTATATCATGCATACCATCATGATTTCCATTTTTTGTGAATATGATAATGTTGTTCACGTGTACGTCGGGCCACTACCTCATGAGGTGACGTGATTCATTCATGATTCACATAGAATGTATTAAGGATGATATTAATAAAAATATATGATATATATGACACAAAAAGACACTATAATAATAATATATATACATATAATTTAATTTTCTTTCCATCGAAATGACATGAAAATGGAAACAATTCTCATGGGTACGTACGACATACCGTCACCAAGAATAGGGTAATTAATTTCCTATCAAAAAATTTTTAGATTAATATAAATACATATATACTAAATATATAATATTATTTTAATCATTTTTTAATTTTTTTAGATTATGGAATCATAATTTAACTAATATTAATAAAAAATAACTAATCAAAAAATAGTCGAAATAAATTTCACTTGGAACAATTAAAATATGGAAAGGTTATTAACAAATGTGTGGTAAGATGTTATAAAAAGTCCATATATGATATTATAAATATTAATATATTTATTTTATATGTTATTAAATTATTTGAACCATCTTATATAATTTAAAAAGCGTTCAACCAAAAGGAATGGTAAGATAAATATTTTCTATACTCAATTTCCATTCATTGTGTTAAACTTCTACTTAATTGGTTATGTCATGCTAAGATTATGTATTTAATTATTTTTTATTAAAATATATTTTAATTTCACTTTTTTGTTTGAATTTTCAGTTCATACATATAAAAAATTCGTTTATTAGTTCTCACTTAAACATTATGATCATTTTAAGGGTTTTATCAAACAATCTCATTCTAATCGAGATTATGTATTCTTGAAAACCAGTTAATGAAAATTACATAATATATCCTAATAATCCCTTAACATTTCTTATACTATGCTTAATAATTAAATATTTCATGTAATATTACTATTTATTAACTCAATAGTACATATAATATTTTGAAAAATGATTTCAAGAAAATCTAAAATCATTTCTCTCTTAGGTCAGAAATATTTTTTATTCAAGAACTATGTATTCTAAAAATTGTTTAATTTTTTAATCCTTCCAAAATTATTTAATAAAGTAGTAATTATCCCATTTTTACTGTTTAAAAAAATTAAAGGGATCTTTTTTCCATTTCAAAATAATTTTTGTTTGGATTTTACTAAAAAGGTGAAAGAAAACATTATTTTAAGATGTATAAAATGAACGGAATTTCTAGCTATCAAGAAAATTAAAAGTTTTCAAGAATATTTTATAATTTTGAAAATATAGTTTCCAAGAAAATTATTTTCAAAACATTTTTTGGAAATTTTAATTTTTAAAAGTTATTTTATAAGAAAATGATTTTTAAAAAATATCAGAATAAAAATTATATTTTCCTTAAGAATGGTTTCAAATATCTTTTATGTTATCTATATTCATAAATGATAATAACCCTTTATTATTACCCCAATGGTTATATATTGTTTTAATAATATCATTAATATTCCTCTTGATGGTTTATGCTGAGTTTGATGAAGAAAATTATTGACATTCACTTCTTTTATTCATTGTTGTTTTTATTAAATTTACCTTGATTTATTCACCTTCCTAGGGAATTTAAATTTTCCATAAATGTAAATATTATTTATCATGGAGTAATTTATTTCTTGAACTATATTCAATTTTTACATATGATGTTTACTTTGATATTTATTTGAATAACTAGGATAATTTTAATAAAATCATATTCTTTACTCAATACTGACAGATGATGATAAGACACATTATTTATGCTTTAAATAACTTATTTAATATATGAGTAATTATTTGGACTAGTATGAAATAGGATGGGGACTATTTAAAATAATTTTCCTGATACATCAGTAGTCTAATTGGATGAAATCAGTTATAAAAATCCTACATGTTTGTAACTAGTATTTTGTAAACTATCTTGTGAAAGGTCATGACATTAGAATGTTCTAAAACATCCTATGGAAGGTTTTTATGGTAAAGGTATCATGGTCATAGAAAACATGATTTCTGATATTAAAGAATTTAATTCATTCTGATTATGCTGTTATAATCCATGATATTTTCACTATGATAAAATATATGGATGCATTTCATTATTAGTTTATTGATTAAATAAAAAAAATTAGGTTATTTACCTTCCCATTTTAATTTTACCTTATCTTATCATGATTGACAAGATATTTCAATTGAATGGGTTTTCAGTTATTTATCATTCCAAAATTATTATTCTCATTGACTCTTTCATGAACCGAATCTGGTCGCCGCAAAAAACGGCACCAAACCCAGCCCGTGACATGACCCGAAGGGATTTCCCAATCCCCACGGGATGGCACAAGTGCCCTGGTATCAAACAAATCTGGTTTGGGAACGATTTATCTGAGTATGAAATCATAAAACATTAAAAACAATCCATAATATAAATCTGAAATTTTTGAGCCAAACAAGTCTTAAGTAAAAACCATAACTGAATACATTGGGTTAAAGATAATACAAGTGGTAAAAATAAAAATAATTATAGCATCAAGACAGGCCTAAGGACTCCACGTGACTAGGGGTCATCGCCCCCAAGTTGTCTCCACAACTCCGCACCAAGGATGGGCACTAACACCCTGAACCGCCATCACCCTTAGCCTATCCTTTACCTTAATCAAACATAACCAAGTCTACATACACCCAAGGGGTGTAAGTATGGTGTGAGCCTAATCCCAATAGGATACCACCCAATGATTCCAAGGAGTATGAAATACAATGTGAAAAAGCAAACAGTTTTCAAACGCAAGGAAAAGTAGTGTTAAAATTAAAAGAAATGAAACCTCTAATTGAAAATAGTTTTCAATCCAAAATTTTGAGAATATTAACACATTAAAATATAAATGTTATATACTGTAATTTACTTCCAAAAAACGCTAATACATGTGTAAATACTACAAATCCAATGAGCAACAACATTGGGAACACCCGTAGGAACTAGGTTTTCTTGGGCCCTATGTACCTCGTACCTCAGTGTAAAGTAACCATAGAAAAATCCTTTCTCGTGAACGAGCCAATAGTAGGGGACATACCCATATCCTATTGGTCCCCAATAATCGTCCACATAGTTTAGTTAGAGTTGTCGTTATCCAAATGCTATGTGAAACAGGGACAAAACCTATCCGGTCCACTAGTCGTACTATTACAAATCTGCCCCACCTAGGTACCTAGGCTTCCCCTTTTGTGCTCAATCTATTTTAGCATGAAAAATAAATAAATATTCATATAAAACACCATTAATGGTAAAACACAACCAATACAGTAGCTATCACATTTTATACCACTTAAAACACAAAACAAAACACTTAGATTTTTCATAATACAATTCCTCAAAATCATGTAGTGTTTCAGACACAAAACTACTTATAAACCTCACTTGCATACTATGTGCACATTTTTTAGTTTAAAAAACATAAAGGTAACCCTACTAATTTTTTGTGAAAATACAAAATCATTTTTAGGGCAGCCCCATATGGTTCAAGAAACGGTATCATTGCAAAGTCTCCATTTTTACACAACACAACTCTTAGAATTTCATGTGGTTTAAAAACACCATTAAAAACATATTTTGCAGCAATAAACACAAGGTACAATCATTAAAACCGTATTTTTATCCCCATTATAGTTCAATAAAATCAACTAGTTACTTATAGGGTAGACCCAATTAATCTAATAAAACATTTCTATGAAAAACCCCCAATTTCACATGAAATTGGCATTTAGGATTCATTTTAAATAAAAACACCACTAAAACTATATTTTTCAGAAATAATAAAATTTAATAATCATGAAAATACCATAATAACAGTATCAAATTCAGAAAGATTTTATACATAATGGAATCACCTACCAAAACCAAGGAAACCCTTGAATCCTTTGTGCGAAAACTCAAACGCACCACTGCCGCACCTCAAGGAAGGTAAACCAAACCTAAAACCATAATTTAAGACCATGAAACACAAGATAAAGCCCTAATTTTTTAAACCCAACTTCCTGGACATTAGGAACCTCAATGATAATGGAAGAAACCCAAAGTACATTGGATGTAACCCTAAACAAATTGAATGAAGAAAGAAGGAGAGCAACTTACTTAAAATATCTTGTAGAAATCGCCCCACATACACCAGTAGCTGAATTTGAAAACATCCAAACATTTAAGGGATGTTCGAAAAAGGATAAGGGGACCATGTGGGAATTTGAATTGGGAAAAAAAGAGTGAGAATCGAAGGATTTATGAAGGAAAAAAATTACCTTTATAAATCTGCCCGAAATTTGAGTTCTTCATAAGTTTCAACCTAAACAGAAATGAAAATGAGCTGAAAAGAGGGTGGGAGGATACTGGATGCGCGGTTGAGTTCAGTGGGCGTGTTTGGGGCTTGGAAGCACCGAAAAATCCTTAATATTGGATATTTTATTAATTAAACAAATGTTATTTTTAAAACTGGAATTGGACTTTCGGGCAGGCCCAATCCCATAAATAATAACCCAAATAAACCCTGGTTATGAATTTATAAAAGCTCCAAATTACCTTGGTGGTGTTAATAGGTTAGGATAGGTCAAGTTGGAATTTGAATGGATGAAAAATATTGAAAAATGAAAATGTTATAAAAGATACAAAATATATATTTTTTAATCTGGAATTGGGCTCACAGTTTGGCCCAATACATGAATACTCATCTATTCCTCACTAAAACCTAGGGAAACCCCCAAAACAAATCAAGGATGTAAATTAAATGAAAAAATACATTTAAAATCTGTATTGTATATGACAATTCTCCCCACCATAAAGCATTCTGCCCCTGGAATGCCACAACAAAACCAGATACAAAAGAAAAGCCCAAATGATAGACTAAGACAGACTTCCTTGCCATGTTTTCACCCGCTTCAAAAAGGATGAACATCTCCAGTTGATCAAAAAAAGGAAGATAATACTCTCACCAACCAAAATAACCCCACTTACTTAAAATTATGGAACACATTCAGAAGACATCCCAAAACAAAACACCTCAAACACTACAAGATGACGCTCAAGCAATCCACTTGAAACGAACAACGAACTCAATTAATGCCACCACAACATTACGTAAACAAAACCATTGGGTGTTCTCCAACCCAAAATTTACCCAAGTAACAAATTTGTGGATTTATAAACTTGAATGATACTACCTCTTACCTAGAATACACCAAGGAGAAAACTGAATCACTAGTACGGGGTGACCCAATCCGAACATCCCACCACCAGGGTCAACTCAATCTCTAAGACAGAATAAGGATAACAATTGGGGAAAGAACGAACGGTCTCCCAATCATAAGGGGTAAACTAAAGTTATTACATTTCCAAGAGAACAAACATGATACCCATAATGGGTCTCCCCACCATAATAACAAACACAACTTTCCTTAAGACAAAATCAAGACACTAACAGGGGGCCTCGAACAGACTTCCCAAAATTAGGGGTAGATTAATATCAGAATTCTTCCAATTAAACTTACATGAGTCTCACTGTTGGTATACCCAAAAAAACCCAACCATCTTAACTAAAAAGTATGGGATAACAAAAAAAACCAACAGAATTTTAACTAGCTGGCATGGCCGCATGGTTGGTTCACACAGTTTGGGAAACCGTGAGTTAACTGTGCGGATCATTCTGTCCAAAGAGGAAACTTCACACAATTTCCTTGGCCAAGGATCATGGACGTGTGGTGACCATATTTTAGCTACTGTCTCTTATCACATGGTCCCCTGGGTTGGCACATGGTTACTACTAACCGCACACAAAATATGCACTTTAACCTACCTAACCCAAATTTTAAACTTTTCTCCAAAAACACAAGGGAACCCAAAGGGGAAAAAAATTAAACTCAGGGTATGACATGGGAAGAAGGTACTCACACCTCTTTCCACAAAATGTGAGAAATTGGAACAGGACGACAACACCAGAGTTTTAAACTATTCTTATCTTTCATATTGAGGATATGACCATGACTAAAAGTGTGAATGACTCTTGGATTTCCCCTAACTACGCGCCTGCTTCTCTCTGGGGCCTATGGCTGGAGCTCAATGGATTGAAGCATCTTTAGCCTCGCAGTTAGGATTTCGAAACCCCTAAACTGAACATCTTCTTCCAGTTCCAAAAACAATTTATACTGTAATCTCAAATGGTCTCATTGAGACATGACACACTTCAAACCTGCTTTTCCCCAACCCATCATTTTACTAAAACAAGAACTTAGAGGATGCACACACATCGCCCCTTTTTTTCTTCGGATGCTAAACAGTGGAATGAAAGGACATATAGAAACACATTCCTCTAGAACATAGGATTTAGAATTTCCTATAGGAGGACACACATCCAAAAACAATAGTGACTCTCATAATATTGCATAATCATCACCCTTATAGTCAAATGAACACATGACATCGAATGGCGTCACCGAACATGACCATTGTGGATAAAAGAAAACACAAAGAGAGGGACCTTGTACTGAGTCCCAAATAGCACATGATTCCAGCAAGTGTCCATAATAGCCACTCTTTTTTAGAGCTTGTACACTAGTGTCCTAACATGAACTCTTGCTTCAATGAGACTAATGAAAGACCCAGAGGCCCTTTAAGACATCATTCTACATTGACAACCCTGAACTTCATTGACCTTTGACAACATAGGAAACATTAGAAACTAAGGTCTATTTCAACCTCCCAAAAACACTCTCCCACAATAGGGGGATCCACATAATTGAAAAAGAAGAGTGTTAAACTCAATCTGCAAACCTCAAGAATAAAGTCCTTATGTTGATCAACTGGAGGATCATATAACTGTGAATCACCATAGGCCAAACATGAATCATACATTAACACTTTATGGGGGCATACCCTAGCCTATAGGAAAACCCAAGGAACCAACCAATCTGGTCATTTGGTCCCAACAGACCACAAACCTGAACCGAACACATGAGGGGAGCCACCACATTGCCCTCCCAAACTTTTCCTCAAAAGAGTCCACTGACTAACACTTCATTCCAACTAATCAATGAAACACAAACACAAAACATCGTTCAAACAAGAGGGGTTATTGAACTCGAAACATCCCAAAATAATAATTCTAAAAACACATAATCCATACCTCCCAACCATACATTATCAAAACACAACACTTTCCTTCAAAAACATTATTTAAAAAAACAGTGTTGTTGGGTTGCGCATTTACCAGTAGTATCTTATGATCCTCACACATGAATTTTTACATGCCGCACTGGGAACCCACCTCATATCCATCCATATTCCCAAATAAAACTATGCATGTGGTCACCCTTGAGAGCACTAATTACCAAAAATCAAACCTTTCCTCTTTTTAAAATCAAAACTTTTAACCACACTTTCCCTTTCTCAAAAACAATAACCATAATATCAAAACCCAATTTTTCATCTCAGAAACCAATTTAGAAAAGAATCCATAATTCCATAAAATCACATATTCATGCCTTTCATAATTGTTTCAAAACATTTCAACCCATTTCAAAACACTTCTAATTTCATGAAAACCACCATTTCATAAATCTCCATTTAATTAAAAACTCAACTCTTCTCATTTCAAGACAAGGTTCTAAAAGTTCATAATTTTTTTTGTTCAGTAGTCACCAAACCCAAAATCCTTCTACAACACCCACACAAAAATTCCAGAGCACTTAATTCAATCCAAAACACTTTTCCACGTTTTATAAAAAATTCCACTAGAAACATATTTTCAAACCCCCAATTAACATAGTTCATACTTTCAAAAGAGGTGTAAACACATAATTTACCCTTTTGAAATAATTCTGAAATTTCATTTATAGGAATTAAAAAAACATAAATCCATTTTCACATTACTAGAAAATACCTTCACAAAAATTCAAACTCCTTAAAGTGAAGTCATTTTTTTTTGCTTAAAAAACCAAGTTTCAAAGATTCCAAAACAAAGAGACACAAGACAATGTGAGAGGAAACTAGTTTCGGTGGGTGACTTGGACATATGATTGGAAACCATATTCCAATCACTTAGCCATCAAATAGAGTATTCTAGGGAAATATCCATGGCTCCACATGGCTTTCCAGGCCCTGCGAGCTCACTAAGATTATTCACCCAACTCTCTTTTCATTTCCCATAGTCATCATTAAACCCAAAAAACCAAAGGACTCAGATAAATTCATACTTCCCATGGTGACCTAAATCCCATCATGAGGTGTGCTAGCCAGGAACATGACCCATAACTGAAATTTCAAGTCGCAAAAATCCTAGATCCAGACTATGCTGACTCTTCCCCAAATAACATGACCCAAGGAGCGAACCTCCTCTGATACCATTTTGTCAAGAACCGAATCTGGTCGCCACCAAAACCGGCACCAAACCCAGCCCGTGACATGACCCGAAGGGCGTTCCCTATCCCCAAGGGCTGGAAAAAGTGCCCGGGTATCAAACAAATCTGGTATGGGAACAATTTTCCCGAGTATGAAATCAGAAATCATTAAAAACAATCCATAATATAAATCTGAAATTTTTGAGCCAAACAAGACTTAAGTAAAAACCATAACTGAATAAATTGGTTTAAAGATAATACAAGTGGTACAAATAAAAATAATTATAGCATCAAGACAGGCCCAATGACTCCACGCGACTAGGGGTCATCGCCCCCAAGTTTTCTCCACAACTCCACACCAAGGATGGGATCTAACACTCTGAACCGCCATCACCGTTAGCCTTTCTTTTACCAGAATCAAACATAACCAAGTCTACTTACACCCAAGGTGTGTAAGTAGGGTTTGATCCTAATCCCAATAGGATACCACCCAATGATTCCAAGGAGTAAGAAATACAATGTGAAAAAGCAAGCAGTTTTCAAACGCAAGGAAAGGTAGTGTTAAAATTTCAAGAAATGAAACCTCTAATTGAAAATAGTTTTCAATCCAAAATTTTCAGAATATTAACACATTAAAATATAAATGTTATATACTGTAATTTACATCCAAAAAACCCTAATAAATGTGTGAATACTACAAATCCAATGAGCAACAACATTGGGAACACCCCTAGGCACTAGGTTGTCTTGGGCCCTATGTACCTCGTACCTCAGTGTAAAGTAACCATAGAAAAATCCTTTCTCATGCACGAGCCACTAGTATGGAACATACCCATAACCTATTGGTCCCCAATAATCATCCACATAGTTTAGTTAGAGTTGTAGTTATCCAAATACGAAGTGAAAAAGGGACAAAACCCATCTGGTCCACTAGTCGTACTAGTACAAATCCGCCCCACCTAGGTACCCGAGCTTCCGATTTTGTGCTCAATCAATTTTAGCATGCAACATAAATAAATTTTCATATAAAACACCATTACTAGTCAAACACAACCAATACAGTATCTATCACATTTTATACCAATTAAAACACGTAACAAAACACTTAGATTTTTCATAAAACAATTCCTCAAAATCTCGTAGTGTTTCGGACACCAAACTCCTTATAAACCTCACTTGCATACTATGTGCACATTTTTAAGTTGAAAAAACATAAATGGAATCCTACTACATTTTAGTGAAAACACAAAATCATTTTTAGGGCATCCCCATATGGTTCAAGAAACGACATCATTGCAAAGTCTCCATTTCTACACAACACAACTCTTAGAATTTCATGTGGTTTACAAACACCATTAAAACCAGATTTTTCAGCAACAAACACAAGGGAAAATCATTAAAAGATTATTTTTATCCCTATTATAGTTCCATAAAATCAACTAGTTACTTATAGGGTATCCCCAATTAATCTAATAAAACATTTCTATGAAAACCCCCCAATTTCACATGAAATTGGCATTTAGGATTCATTTTAAATATAAACACCACTAAAACTATATTTTTCAGAAATAATAAAATTTAATAATCATGAGAATACCATAAAACCAGTAGCCAATTCAGAAAGATTTCATACATAATGGAATCACCAACCAAAACCAAGGAAACCCTTGAATCCTTTGTGCGAAAACTCAAACGCACCACCGCCGCACCTCAAGGAAGGTAAACCAAACCTAAAACCAGAATTTCAGACCATAAAAACACAAGATAAAACCCTAATTTTTTAAACCCTACTTCCTGTACATTAGGAACCTCAATGATGATGGAAGAAACCCTAAGTACATTGGATGTAAACCTAAACAAATTGAAAGAAGAAATAAGGTGAGAAACTTACTTAAAATATCTTGTAGAAATCGCCTCACATACACCAGTAGCTGAATTTGAAAATAGCCAAACATTTAAGGGATGTTCGAAAAAGGATAAGGGAACCATGTAAGAATTTTAATGGGGAAAAAAGAGTGAGAATCAAAGGAGTTATGAAGGAAACAAATTTCCTTTATAAATCTTCCCGAAATTTGAGTTCTTCAGACTTTTCAACCTAAACCGCAATGCAAATGAGCGGAAAAGAGGGTGGGAGGATACTGGATGCGCGGTTGAGTTCAATGGTAGTGTTTGGGGCTTGTAATCACCGAAAAATCATTAATATTGGATAGGTTATTAATTAAACAAATTTTATTTTTAAAACTGTAATTGGGCTTTCAGGCAGGCCCAATCCCTTAAATAATAACTCAAATAAACCATGATTATGGATTTCTAAAAACTACAAATTACCTTGGTGGTGTTAATAGGTTATGGGAGATCATTTAGGAATTTGAATGGATGAAAAATATTGAAAAAATAAAAAGTTATAAAATATATAAATTTTTTTTAATCTGAAATTGGGCTCACGGTTTGGCCAATTCATGAATACTCATCTATTCCTCACTAAAGCCTAGGGAAACCCCCAAAACAAAGAAAGGATGTAAATTAAATGAAAAAATAAATTTGAAATATGTCTTTTATATGATAGAATAATTATTTATTCTATTATACTTTTCCCTTCATGAGCATTTGAGTTTTCCTTTAATTGGTTTTCTTTACCTAGGTTTCCAAGAATATTACTATCACTGATATGCAAGGATATGGTAGATGTAATAAATTTATTCTAAAAATTATTATGTTTTTATTTTTGTATGAAATTATAATTCATGAAAGGGGTATGTATATAGTTTACCATGATTGTTAAGCTATTTTATCCTTCAGGATGTAATTACTTATATCTTAAGATAATGTAATGATCGCAAGTACTGGCTTCAGGATTTTGGAGTCAAGTTTTTACACCATTATTTAACTTATTGTTTTAAATATATGATTAATTTATACACCTTTCATTGATATTAAACATTTTAATTTCAAATAAACTCATGATAAGTGCCTCTAGATGCACTATGTAACGGAAATATTAATCTAGGGTAAATTTTTTGTTCTTTGTCATTATAACTGATATATGGGTTAATTATTCAATCATTTTAATTATTATTCCTACATAAATATTTAGTTGTGTCAACTTATTCTCTATTAATATATGTGTGTTTATTAACTTGTTGGTAGATATATGTTTGGTATTTTAGTAATATGTAAATCAAATTTTGTTTAATCCTTTTCAAAATGTTCTAGTTCAATCAATTTTTTTATTACATGGAATAATCTTTTAACAAAATTATTTGATTTCATGTAGATTAAGAATAATTTTTTTCCTGGGAGAAACCAAGGAAAAGAACATTTTGGGAAATAATATATATTTTTTAATTATATAAATTTCAATTTCAAAGATAAATTTCCCTCCACTAAATTCGAATAAGTTATTACTTGAGGAAAAGAAAAATTTTATGTATGTGGAAATTTGATGTGGCCTCACTTAGATACTTATTTTCCTCACCATGAGCGTAAAATAATTGTATTTTTTCTATAAAAATGATCTTCAATTGATCATATTTTATGTTTTAATCATTTTATAATGAAAATAAAATTCTTTTAATAATTATTTGCTTTCTTGTGTTTTTTGTGTTTAATTATCGATTAGTTATTGATATTAATTCCCAATTATTTTTTAGAACAAATATTTTAGTTTTTTGGCTGGTAATTTAGTTCAAATTAATATTTGGGGAAATATTTTATTAGGTTTTATCTTGAAAATAGTTATTTTAATAATCCCATTTTGTGTATTTTGAAAATTCATTAAGTAGTTTATTTTTTATGTTTATAATTTTTAAATTTCTATTTTACATTATTTGATATTAATTAATAAAAATAATTTTTTAATAGTTCATCATCTCATTCTACCATGATTTCAATCAACCCAATCTTTAATATTAATCTACCACATGAACACCCTTACCCGACCTACCTCATTAAGAGGCTAATCTACCATATTAAGCTACCAAATGAAGACCTCTACCTGACTAGCTGCCTGAAGAGGATAATCTTCAATATAACGCTATCACATCGACCGAATAAATGATTAAGTTGAGAAAATATCATTTCATTACTCTACATTTCATATAAGATAATGGGATTTGATTTTATGGTTGACCTTGAATGAAGATAGAGTTTCCATATAAACTAGTGTTATATGGTCGATTGTATCACAAGAAGGTTGTTGCATAACATTACCTTTCACATTAATAAGAAACTACTTAGCTTTATACCAAACAATCAAACTTCATATCTATATTTCCCCAGAAATATAGAGTGATCAAAAGAGACAAAGTTAGCCTATTACATAAAAATGTTGAACCAACCACAAAACTGACAGTGTCTTACCAAATAAAATTCAACTAAATCTCAGTTAATGAAAATTGAAGATAAATAGTTTCACCAGTGATTCTCACTACAAATGAAAATCAAGGTAGGAATCCCATGAAAGAAGACCAAATTATGAGATTAGTTAAATATGATATTGTAGAAATTCTCGAACTAATAATGTTTAAAATAATGAATATTCTGATACCACAATCCCAATATTCATGTTTTTTACTAATTGTTGAACAATTTAAATAATACATTGAACTCATATGAGGAAATTTTGTTCTAAGGAATCCTGTGTGATTCTCAATGGAGTTGACTGATCCGGATTCGTTGTCATATGTTTGAGGAACCTAAATATATATGAGTAAGGTTGATGAAGCTGAAAGTGGACAAACTAGGGTTGGTAATTGACTCAACTGAAGTTATGATGCTCAATAAAAGATGATTTTTTCATTAGTTTATATTTTATTATTTGTATAATTTGATATTGGTGGGACTTTGAGCTTCTTGATCTCTATGGATGAGTGTATGGGATATATTTAATTATAGGTGATCAAAAAATAGTATCAATGAGATAGGTTGATAGTTTCTCTTAAATAATACATGGGCTCAACCAAGAAAGACATTTTTTAGTCGAAGTAAAGGACATCCAAGAATTTGATGGTCTTTTTCAAGTGTTGAATGATTTCAATGTTTCACTAGTGTGATTCAATGTATTGATTTAAAGAATCCATGAACATTTCTATTGATATTGGTTTGAAATATAGAAAAGTTTGAGGTATATCGTCTCAAGATTGATTTTATAATCTGATCAAATATGTGTTAATAGATATAATATATCAAGCATGATTAAAGGTGGTTATTTTAATAAATATATTCTGTGAAATGTGAAATTTATAATTATAATATTTCATTACTGGGGGACATTTTATCGTCTGAGATAAAATAAAATACTCCAATATATTGAACCTAGAAGAATAATAAGGCATTTCAGTTATTTACTAAAAAGTGTTATTAGAATGTCTAAAAATAATTACACGTATAAAAATAAATATAAAACTGGATTTTGGGAAGGATTATTTAGTTTAAATAATTTCCTCAAGAAACATGTGGTTGAAGATTATGATAACTGACCTAAACACATTGACTCAAATGATCTGTTCTTGTGGTATTACTAGGATCGGTTTAATACTCATGTTCCCTAGACCAAAATATCCATTAAAAGGGGGGAAATCAAAATTTTTCTCAAGTAAGAATCACTAGAGTATAAAAAAATCATTTTGGACTACCTATTCTATTATAGGAGCTAAACTCAATCCATGGTAACGTGGAAAAAACAGTGATGTCCTCTAGAAAGATCCTAAGGATTTGAGTGGAACTAGTGAAGATGACCATAGATTTTGAATTGGCTTGAATCCACTTGTAAAAGTGGGAAGACCATGCATTCATAGAGTACCAACACTAATTCAATCAGGGATTACCTATCATTCATCATTGATTATTGTGGACTATTAGAAATTAAGAGGAGAGGAGGATCGGGTTACTTGTATGTGAAAAGGATCTAGAATTGGATCTCGTTGACATATAAGAACTTTATTATTCTCCTATTTTTTAAATTTTTTTCTATAAACATTCTTTTTATTCTTAATTTGAACTCGTTTATCAGAAAAAAATTCTTTTTGAGGGAAATAATGTTGTTTTTCATTTATTATTTTTGACTTCATTCTCTCAACTAAATTAATTGGATGATATTCTTTCCATTTTTATAACAGCCATCACTTTTGATATATTCAATAATAAATACCATTTAATCTTGATTATATTTATTTTCAATTGTGAAGAATTGTTTTATAAATATCTTGCGAATAGATATTTTTAACCAATCAATAGTTCACCAAGGTTAAATATAATTTTATCTTTTTGGGGAAAACTTTACCATCTTTCTACCTATGAATATTTATTAGTGTAAAAACTCCTGAAAACCCAAATGGGATCTAAATTAATTAAAATTTGTGTTGGAATTTTATTTTAAGTGGTTTTGAATCATTTTATTAATTCTTAATGAAGGAATATAAAATTTTTTTACATAAAAACTAAATTTCTCCCAACTAATTAATTATCAGCTTCTTTGGTTATTTTTTGTCCCTAATTTGATGTTTATTCATCAATACAACACACACTATATAATTTTTTACTTGTTGATTTCCATTTTTATCTGGAATTTAAACTTTTTTCATATTTTTGATACAATCTTCATTACAGGTTTTAACCATCCTTACTTATTTACAAGTGTTAAGTATGAATAAATAAATAAATTATTTTACTTTTCTAATGATATCTTGTTTTCCTTCTTCAAGCCTCATGTTTCCATGTGATGTAGAATTTTAATTTTTTGTTCAATATTTTCTTTTGTTATCAATATTTTTAGATTTTACTCTAATTGGAATGGTTTTGTTACCTTGTGGGTTTTCATTTGATTTTTGGATGAAAATGGAAAAGGGTTGGTTGTGTGATGTTGGCTTACATAGCCTAATAAACTGAGAAGTCACTAAATACATGATTTGAGATGTCCTTGGAATTTTTTTTAGATAGCACATGATTTATAAAACAACATGGTTAAGTCAATTATTCTTCCAAATAACATTTTTTATTAATATTTAGATCTCTACTGAGTGACACCCTAAGATGAGGGTGATGTCAGGGGGGGTTATGGTATGTTGGCATATTGTTTTGGACATGAGTTATGCCTCCTTTTTATGTGGTTGTAGTGAAACAATATAGTGTAAAAAATAGAATTTTATGGAAAATATTTTTGTTTTAAGAAAAGATCTTTTGTGATTAATTATAATGTAGAATTGGTTTTCTATAAAAATATTGGGGAATGGTTTTAGTTAAAAATTAATTGGTTTTTTATGAAATCCTAAAAATGTTTTTCCTAAAAAATCGATTTATTGTAATAGTAAGGGGT
Source organism: Viscum album (assembly GCA_963277665.1). Lineage (NCBI taxonomy): Eukaryota > Viridiplantae > Streptophyta > Magnoliopsida > Santalales > Viscaceae > Viscum > Viscum album. The sequence goes on along the minus strand of OY728152.1, from coordinate 1,472,983,375 downwards.
TTTTACCCTTTTGGAATTTACATTTAAAAGTCATTTTTTTATTTAATGAAATTGAAAAGTTTAATGATTTTGTAATATTTTAAGAAGATGATATTTGATTTCCAATGGGGGTGTATTTAATATAAATTCATTGAAGTAGGAAAATGGTGAATTTGGTGGTGTGTCTTAGATTTTTCAAATATGGTATTGTATTGTGGTAATAATGGGAATTTTGTAGATAGATTAGGGTTTTATCAATATATTTTTTAAGACATGGATAAGTGATCCTTGGATAAATTGTTAGTTAAATTGATAGGTATTGATCTTCATAGGATTTTGAGGGTAAGTTTCATCTTGGAATGATATATGTTTTTTTAGGAAATGTTACATATGTTTTTAGTGCTTCCAGCCTCAAGTAGGATTTGTTTGGATTTCCTAGGGTGATCTTTTGGGATTCCCTATTTGAGAAGTAGTTGTTGGAATTAAATTATTCTTCTTATTCTTTGTGTCTTATGTGGAACGTTTTGGTAATTTTGTCCTTTTATTGAGGTACATTAATGAGTTTTGATTGTTTTTCTGGGCATGGCATGTCCTTAGGTGGGAGGATTGGGTGGCTGGGACATATATAGAACCAGATAAGATTATGAACTAACTATTAGTGTTTTAGATCTAGTTGGGATCACCATAAGAGGTTGTCCCATGTATAAGGTATTTGGTTTCTTTTTTTATCATTAGTTGTGATTCAAGTTTATATCCCATGTGGTTTCCAATTATTAAGTAATATTCTTAATTGATGTGTTTTTTGGGGTTTTTTGTAAAGTTATGGTTTCAAAGACCTAATCTCATGGTCTTTTGATGTTTTAGGGATGGTACATTTTTTAGAGTTGAGATGGTTTTATGGATGTCTATGGATGGTAGAATTTAGATTCCTTTTCAGTGGATGTGTATAATCATACTTTCTTTGGTGACACTCTCTTCATAGGATTGTTCATGTGGTGCTTCATCGATTTTGACCAATTCTAAATGGTGGGGAGACCCACATTTTATCACCCTTCATTTTTAGTTTCTTAATGGATGTTGTTATTAGTTATTTCTCAAAAAAAATCCAATTTTAGGACTTTTATATACATTTATAAGATGTATCATTTATATTATCTCTTTTATCTGGGATTCTTCTCATGTTTTCTTTTCTCTCTCTTTCCTTTATATGGAATTAGGACATTCTATGGGAGTAAACTAGCTTTTTGGAAAGAGTTGTGAAACCATTTGTGTCACTATGATGTTTGTCTTATATTATTTCATTTTATTTTTATTCATTGAGAGATTGTAGTATTTCTGAGTTGGAATATTCAAAATTTTGACTGGTTGTTGGGTGTCACATGGGTTATTAACAGTTTTGAGTAACTTTATAGAAATCATCTATTCAGGTCTATAAGTGAAGAATGTAATTTTCCATGGTTAGGGAATGAATTATTAAACCATGTGTGGTCCTAAGTAAAAATTTAAAGGGTGAATTTGGGGGTCAAATGAGTTTTTAACGGTTACCACATGGTTTGGAAAAACATGTGAGTTGAAAAATAATTAATTTTTTGGGAATTTTTTGTATTTTTATTTTATTAATTTTAAAACCATTTTCCCATTATTTCTCCCCATACCCACATTGTATAAACCCTCCACCTAGATAAACCCCTATATGAGAAACCTCCCCTCTCCATCCCTCCTCTCCATTAGAACTTCCTTTCAGATTTGTGGCGATTAAAGGATTGATCACCTTACCTAATATTCCTCTTCTCTCTTATTCTTATTTTCTTAGTTTTCCCTACTCTTCATAATCAAATCCACTTCATATGAACCATAATTGAGTAAGTGTGTCCTAATTGTTAGTGGGATTCTTTATTTCATGGGTGTGAGATGATTTTTTTGAGGTCTTTTATTGTTGTATTTGAGTTTGGACGATCTGTCATTAATTCCATGTAGGTTTTCCCATGCCCAAAACTATTAATACAAGAAACATTGATTACTTTAATGTTTAATTTTTTTCTTTAATTTTTAAATGATATTATTATTTTTATGTATTGAAATTCTATGATGAAAAATCGGTTTTCTATTTATTTAATATAATGAAAATTGTCAATTTTAATTAATGGTTTGAAATAAATTTTACATTTTATACACACCAAAGGCTTGATATATTTCCTAATTTTCAATTTAAAAAATATATTGGGGTTTTAAATGGTTTCTTTAACCATTTGAGATAATTTCAAAATTTTCTAGTTATAATTGATGGGTGTGTTAATTTAAAAACATGGTGTGTGAATTTCATGGAAATATTTATTATTTAAAATCAATAAAAACATAGTTTAAAATCATTTTTTTTATTATTTATGTTGGTTTTCAGTTAAAATATTGTTTTTACTTGGTATTTCAAGTTGTACTTGAAATTATACATATCTGTAAATTGATGAATTGTTTATTTTCAATGAAATCTGAAATTCTAAGTGTCTTTACCTTATTTGGGTTTAGAAAATAAATTGTGAAGTTATGCATAAAAATTTACAGGTTTGTTTAATTGAAAGCATGTTTTGGTTTCCTAAAATATTTCCAATGGTCCTTGGTGAATTTTTTTGTAAAATGTTTTGGAAATTAATTTCAATGGGTCGATTTAAAATAATAATCATTCAAAATGAAACATTAAATGAATAAAGGTGTCCTAGTGATTTGAGTTAATTTTAATTGAAGGGTTGTTTTGAATTTTTAAATGATTTTTAATATTTTTTGTTATGTGTGAGGCCCTCTTTATTCCCCTTGTGTTTATTTTACCTTCATGGGTAATTCTTATTAATTACTTCTGGGGTGTTCTTTAATTATGTAACGGTTGTATGATGTGAAATGGATATTTTTTTGGGGGGAATTTTTTTTCAAGTAAGATTTATTTTCTTATAATTTCCAATTTTTTTGAAACTCTTTTACTAGTTTTATACTCATCTCAAATTTTTATTAGTAAAAGGAAACTAGGTTTCATAATGGGAGACCTTGATTTATTCCACACTAGTAAGTTTACACCCTATCTAGTGACCCCTATTTGATTGATTTTATTGGGATTTGGTAGATCCCTAATGAGGAATGAGTGGGTAAGTTGGGGTATCTATGATTTTTTTAGGACATAACAATTGTCGATATTTGGACCATTGATTTTATAGAAAATTCTTGGATCATGTCACAATAGATCCTAGGATGATGCACATGACATGTATCCATCTCTTATTAATCTATATAGGTTATTTCCTTTAATTATTGAGTGTGCTCACCTTTTGATGAATTTATTTAAACATATGTATGGATTTTTTATCCTTTTCATGTGACATTGACCTTATATTGTTTTATTATTTATAATTTTTTTTCCATTGTATATTGGTTTCCTTTTAAAATATTTCTGAAAATTTCATTTTTGAAAGGTTTTGAAAGGAGGAATAATAAAATGTGGTTTTAAATATTTTCAAACTATTTTATAATAGGTTTTTATACTGTGTCTACGAAGGGGGAAATATGTTTTAAAAATATTTTAAGTGTTTTTTTAAAGAAAAAAAAAATAATTTTTAACTATTGTATCATTCTTTTATTTTAATGGAATTTCAACAGGAAAACATCAAACCATTATGTGGGTTTTAAAGTTTAGTGTTAATAAAAATGGGTATAGTTGATTAAAAAATAGTTATCCCTGGTTTTTGGAATGGTTTTCCTTGTGAAACTCATATTTTGTAGTTATATTCAAATAACCTTGAGATGGGTTTAAAATTAAAAGTTTGTAATGTGGAAATGTGGTTGGTGGCCTAATAATCATTTTTATACTCAGTCCTATATTATCACATCTCAAATCCAATACTTTTATTCATATCTTGTCCACTATTGGGTGCATGTCATCATGATAATTTAGTTACTAGTTGTAATATGAAGTTAGTTGACTGTTTTTTTATTTTGTTTTATTTATTATACCGACCTAATAGGGAATCAATTATTACTATTATTTATATTGGTGGATATAAATTATATTTGTAGAGGCCGTAGTGGGACTCAAAGATGGTTTTATTTGGGGGAGTTTAGAGAGTGATCATATGGACTATATTTACTTTAAACTATTTATATATGTTGTTATTTTGAGTTTTATTCCAAATTATATACCTGATTTTGGCATACATGTTCACCATAAGAATGGTTCATGATGGATTATTTGATCAAATTATGGTCATGAAAAACTCTGATTTATGGGAGAAATCATCCCTAGTGATGTCTTATTTAATTCTCATGCACTAGTTTCTAGCTCATGGGGATCATGAATTCCTTTTATGTCAGTGGTGTTTTAATTTGAGTTTCATTTCAAATTGTATCTTGGTATTTTTCATTATAGAAGGTCTACATATATAATAATATAATTAATTCCATAACTAGAATAAGTATTATGGAAACCTTTAGTCACACCAAGTCATTGTCATACTTATAATATTGAGTTTACGAGTAGATATTGATTTTTGTTATGTAATTTCGAAATTTAATGATTTTAAAAAATTATTTGAATCATTATATTATTCTTATAAGAATATAGATTCACCTAATGAAAAATTTCCACACTTGGTTACTTAAGAAGATATTTATCTAAAACATATAATTTCTCTTACTTAATAATTCTTCTTATGTTACTAGTATTAATAGTTTCTTACATTATATGTCTCTTTATTATGTTTTAATATCATAGTTTGGTTTGAGGAATATGAGGTTATAATCTATAAAAAAATATTTAATCATGTAAGTATCATTTATTATTACTATTTAATTGCGAATTTTGTTAAATTTTATTTCACTAAAATGATTACCCATTTTAAATTCATCATATCCATTTGGGGTCCAAGATCCTAATTTCTCTAAGAAATCTATCAACCAAGGACTTCCTATTATCATTTAGATATTTAGGTAGGGAATCATCCTAATCACATGGTTAGTTTGGTGGAAAATTCTTTGTCTAATCCAATATATAGATAAATCCAACACAATTCCACTTTCATCCAAAATTTTAAGCATTCTATTCTAAGTGTAACCTATATAAAATTCCATGAACAAGATAAAAAAAGATATTATTAGGGAACCATTCTATAGAAAAACATACATATCTGATGATCTATTGCCTCCAGTTTCTTTCTTTCTGTACACATGAAAATTCATTAGAACCCCGATATGGAAAAACATATTTAATTGAATGATTGAGGTATTAAAAGATCCAATTTGGAAGGAGTATACCACCTAGTATTTAAAGGGGGGTTTAAATATCCTCATCTTATCTCATGTTGTTCCATTTATGAGCGCATAATTCATATGATTTAGTTTTGAAATATTATTCTAACTACTAAATTAATTTGTTCAAATCATATTTTCCCTAATCAAATGTATCTCTTACTCACCAAAAAAAAATCCTAACATTTTTAGATATATCCAAACACATCCCTTGAATAAGGTACCTGAACTCTTAATATAATGTTTGAGAATTATATGAGATTTTTTGTCTCCCTATAAGTAATCTTGGATCCATAGATTGACATCCCACCATTCTTGAATAAGGCATAAGCAATCTAGGCAGTGGGACGTCAGACCTACAGTCTCTATACTGGGGGATATGTAACTCAAGATAGAATATAATTCATCATAACTATAAAACTTGATATATATATATATATATAAGCGATGTTCAAACGCAATATCAAATATAGTAACTTTAACTAGAAATTGAGGTTGAGATAGATGAAAACTAAATCTTAAATTAACCAACCTAGCATGTAATGTTGGGATTTAATTTTTTTTGAAGTATCTAAAATAATTCAAACTAATGAATACACGTATTGAAAAAATAAAAATAATTTAACTATGAAGATATCAGGGAATATCCTTTTAAAAAATGGATTCTTTTTATATTTAATAATCAGATACTAATTTAATAACTATTCATAAAATAAAATGGAATTTAAAACATTATAAGTTTTCATTATTCAGAATTAAATTTTTATAATTTTGTATATAAACTCTTTATATACATATCAAAATATAAACTTTTACATATTAGTCATTTATATAGAATTTTTTTAAAAATAAGATAATTATATGAATTAAAAACATTTTATAATCTAATTGATGTTATATAATGTATTTTAATAATCTAGATATCACATACTGAATATTATTTAAATTTTGATCAAAACACTTTTTATGTGGTTTAAATAATAACCCAAATAATTTTTCTTAATTTGAACTATTAGAATTATGGTTTCTGATATTTTCAAAGTCTTGAAAATATAAACAAAGTATATTTAAGCTTTATTTTTTAATTTTTAAACTATTTATAAATAACCCTTCTGATTAAATTAACACTTTATTTAATTTATAGGGAATTCCATTCAATTTTTAAAAAGTATTTTAAATTAAAAATAATATCAAATAAAAAATTAATAATAAATGTTTCATAAACCAGAATTAATTAAATATAATCTATTTATAACTAATTAATCCATTAACTCTATAAATTAATAAATATTCAAAAATACTCTTTTTTCAATATTTATTAATATTTTATAAATAACCAAATCTATATCATAACATAATTTTAAGAAAAATAATTTTTTTTCACAATCATATTTTACGATATGGGAAGAATCTCATTATTTGATTTAAAATCATACTACAATTCCTGAGGTATAATTCCCAATGATTCATAAAACAGAGAAACATGATATCGTTTTTATTTTACAACTTATAGCATAAACATTAGTTATGATATATTATATTGTATTTACTGATATCCATCATATCACTTTTACATTATGATTCTTTGTTTTTTCAACACGTTATGTGATAGTAATGTTATATAATACAATGATATCATATGACATGAAAAAAATACAAGTTTTCAATCTATGCCTCAAATTACGATATCCTATATTTTATGTTGTGATAAATAACTATTATAAAACTATAACATGCCTTATTTTATGACTGAAATATGCTATGTAATTTTATTCACAAAATCATTAGTTCCCATAAGATTGTAAAAAACTATCTCAATGGTATGCTTTGATACTACTACTAGGATTCATTTTAGTATCTTAATAGTTAGTAGGATAATTGGAAGAGATCAAATCTGAATTCCAAGATCACCATGTTTATGAATAGTGAAAATCACAGTGAACTGATGAATAGTGAATTATGTGTACCTTAAACCAAAGACCCTTAGCTATGTCTTCATCTATCTATGATGATGACCATATTAGATGAAAAATTATGGCTCCTTTGTGGTGTATCCATGGGATATAATATAATCATTCATCATGTGGATGGGATTCATCCACACTTCCTTACAATTTAGTGCCTTGATCATAAATGAGGTCGAATAAAAGAAGATCATCTGGGTCAAAAAGTCTTGGTTGAATGTCCTGAAAATGTTCCTTCTACTGTTTTCACATAGATGTAGTTTTATAAAGCCCTGAGGATTTTCCAAGATAATTTTCTCATTCATTCATGAATGGTAGTTAAAGATTAAAACATATATAAAAATCATTCATCTCATGCATGTATAATTAAATTCTCAAGAGTTACATCATATATAACTTTCCATTAAATGATATCGTAAGGTGGAAGAAATCCAACTGTTATTTGGTTAAGAATTATATAACATTAAGAATTATGTTCTTGTTAAATTAATCATGGTATATGATTCATGGTTGGGTAGTGGCATGTAGTCACATTACATGCTTATTATGACACACCCAATTGCAGGTTGTGGTTGCATTGTATTTCATGTGTAGTATCATGGATTCTTGAATCCATGAAATATGATACCCTCCCAATCATATAGTATGATAAATATAAGTCAAATAAATGAAATCAAATTTTATTCCCCATTGTTATATAAGCCCAATCATTGGCTATTACATTTCTATGAATTATAATAGAATTATATTCCATGTTTTAGGATTATGAATAAATTTTTAAATATGATTGAGCCACAATTAGTATAAAAAACAAAAATGGATGTTAGTGAATAGATCACCTTAAATAATAGCATTATTTCTATGAAAAGTCATACCCATCATGTGTTAAGAAATTTATTAACATTTAGTTCTTTGAATATTTTGGTTATAGAAAGTACAAAGTCATCTAATTCTAGGGAACCAACTCCAAAACCTCAAGATTGGAATATCCAGTTTAAACATGAAATAAAATAGTTTTGGTTTATCAAAAATTTATATGATTAATATTTACATAAGCATATTAGGGTAAGTGTTTTAATATTTAAAATATTTAATATAGATTTTATACTTATTATTAAAAATGATACCCTGACTTTGAACCCTATAATGATGTGTTTGGGTAAATATTTCTTTATGAAAGAAACTTATGAAGTGGCCTACATACTTGGTGTGAATATATATATATATATAAGGTTTTTATAATAATAGATAAGAGGTGGTTAAACATCTAAATAATATCCCCTAGAACATACTAGGTGGAAATAATGATCCATGTAAAGTTTGCGCTATGGTGTCCATAACATGGAAGATACAGTTCACACAAATTAGAATATTGTAGCACACGGAATTCTAATTAACACATAATAGAATTCTCATAAAAAATAATCAAATGAAATAAAATGGAATAATAGAACTTATGTGGTTCGGATATGATTCTTGATCTATGGGGGGAACTAATTTATTTTTTAAAATTAATAATAAATTTATTATAATTTCTCCATAAAAATAATAAGTGATCCTCCCTAGTAAATATATTAGAGTCTAACTTGTTAAACTGGTCTCTATGTATTTTTATCTCCTTAGTGAGGGCTTCCATGTAGCTCATATCTTTACTTTTATTTCTATCTCCAATAAAATAATCCCACCACCTCAACTTATTCACCTAGTACAATATATACGTTATGAAAATCTCGTTATTAAATCATTATTATTTCTCCAAAATGAAAAATACATATTCTATTTACAAAAAAAATAACTAAGGGGAAAGAAATATATAATCTTCTATCAATAAAAACTTATGCGTATCCTTTTTTCATAATGCAACCATCTTAATGTGTTGAGGGTTACCATATAATTTATATCTCCCTAATGAAACTTCCTGAAAATATAATTCAATCTATATAACTTTTGTACTTTCGAGCATTAGAGATGCTACTCCACCACTTTTATCAAAGTTGTGAAAATTAGTGTTCTAGAATTTATCATTCCATTAATCTATGCTCTATTTATTATAAATTGTTTTCACACATGACTATAACCTAAAAATATCTCACTTAATATTTTTCCTGTGATTCCTTATTAATTATCTACTAGCTTCATTTTAACTCTTCCCACCCTCAAATTTTATTTTTAGTCGTATGAATCCCTCAGTATGCTACCAATTTTCTTAGAGTTGTTGAGTTATAACACCACCATGGCATATACCAGACTACAAACTTTGTCTTCAAATATGTTGGATTCTAAGTCTCATATATATTATATAAATACATCACTCTTTCCTCTAAAAACATCTAGGTGAAGTTATTATTTAGATAAATATGATTTATCCTTGAATTAAATATTGTATTTTTGTTAAATTGAATCAAAAAAATAACATCTCATTATCATTCCTCATTATGAGATCTTCCAATATCCCCTTTAGATAGGTAAGATCCTTATGATATTCCATTAAGAAACATACCCCAGTTCAATTATTTGTAGTCTAAATAACTAATTGAATCTGTGATAGACAAATGATATTTGTCCTATCAAAATTGAACACATATCTTGTAGTTCCCATACAAGTGTCTAAATCTCCCCAAAAGTTTGAATAATAAAACTCATATAATGACTTATAAATTCCTAAGAAAAGTGGTCATATTAAAAACTCCTTCAATTTCAAAATAATTCATTTCGCATTCTCTCAATGTTCTATTTGTATATAAAACATGTATATACTAACAAGACACACTATTTTTTCATTTTCCAAATAGGTAGAGAAATTAGAATACCTCAAGATTCTAATTACAAATGTTTAGGGAATATTTTCCATGTACTATATATCAAACTACATTTATGGTTCCTTCTCCTTGATCAAATTTACGTTTCTATATAGGGTTGTGCACATGATTTTCAAATTGATCATATTGAATCACCGCACTATCTTCTAGATATAATCTAACTAAGTTAGTAATTAAGTAATAGAACATTAGCCCCTCATAATTTTCATCACTATGATCTATTTATCTATGATGTGATAATTCAACTCAAATTTTTTTAAAAACTAAATATTCATGTAATAAATATTTTCCTTTATTGGAACAATATTAATCATATAAATAACATAGAGAAAAAAGATAATTATTCATCAATCATAAAAAACTGCTCATTGACAATACTAGCCTACTTTTATTTATAGGAACTTCCACTACATCATAAAGTCATTAAAATTATAATTCCATTTCCCTGTAATTTTTTTCACACCATAATGGATCCACATCATCTTACACATAAGTTCTGGTTCAGATTCCCTATGAAAAAAATTTTCCCATCCATGTAGTTTTCCTCATCTAAGTCCCTGTGAAGGAATTCTTTCTTCGTATCCAAATGTTCTAGATGAAGTCACACCTTGTAAAAACATGTTATTTTTACCTAGATATTTGTATGTTAAACTACTAATGAAAATATCTCAAATAAATTCAAACCTTTCATTTATTGAAATCCTTTCATGACTAGTTTTTTCATTCACCTTGTTGTACCATCCAATTCCTCTTTAAGTCGATACACCAATTTTTTCTAAATTATATTTTACCTATAATTTCCTTTTTTAGATCATATCATATAGAAACATGTAAGGATTCAATATCATCACTTATGGTTAACTCTCATTGATTATAGTATTTTATATTTTTTTCCTTTTCTGGGCACTTCAGCTCTATATCATCTATGAGTACCAAGTAATACATATCACTCACGTAATTATTCACATGATGCCTTGCCCTAGTAGACCTCCAGAATTCCCTTTTCATCTCTTATCCTTATTGTAATAAAATTTCTAGAGATATATCTTCTAGATATACTTCTTCCAAATCTCTACCCTGAGCATCTGCAGCCATCATTATTAACCCCATTAGAACTTAAATCTTGTCTGTAGTAACTTATTGATGGTGTAGTGTTTTGGAATTAATGTACATCCGAAATTATCCAAAAAATCTATAACTTTTATATTTAAATTTAGTTAATCTTCCTCCACTTTTTCTAATATACTCTCATACAAATTTTCATCAAATTTTAGATCCTATCATAAAATCATGTTATTAATCACAACATTTTGAATTCTAAAAATCTTTTGAAACTTTTTATCCAAGAGTTGAAAACCAAACATCATTTCAACATACCAAAAAACCATTAATGTCAGGAAGACTTATTTCTAATATTATATTAATCCATGTCACCAATATGGGTGTAGGTAAGTGTTTTGATGAATTCTTAATTGGTGAAGTCAACCGTCCACCGAGACCAACAATCATCTAGTAGTATTTTACCCAATGGAGATGGATGACTCTTTTTTGATTATTTATTCTGAAAAATTAACCAAATATACCAAAAGTCACTTATGGAATATCAGGTAAATTGTTATTCTCTATTGTTTTTCAAATAATCTTGGATTTTTACTCTCCATAACTCTATTATGTACAAGAGTACCAAATACGATCTTCTCAAATTGTATACCCCCTTGATAGTAGAACCCCTAAAACTATTTGATTTTATAATCCCCACTATTATAAGTATATAGGTATTTAGGTTTAGAAACAATATATTTTTCCACCATGGATATATATCAAATTATGATTTTGAATACCTTGGAGTTATTCTTGAGGAAGAAAACCCACACTTTTCATGTCGCATCATCAATAAAGGTTTCAAAAAATAATGATTTCCCATCAAAATAAACCATAGATAGATCTCATAAATCTTTATGAACCAAATACAACTTATATTTATTCAGTGATTTACCTTATTTTTATAAGTATACCTTACACTAAATTCCTAGGATACAATCTTGGCATGTCACGTGCTCTAGACTTGTGATTTTCATCATAACTTTATCAATGAGGATCTTTATCCCTTTATCACATAAGAGACCCATATGGCCATTCCATAGAATTGTGGAAGTTACTTATCTAAAATTTATCATACCTTGAGACACTTATATTTGGTATAATATATCAACTTTCACTCATTTTTCAATAACTATAAAACTACTAGAAATTTTACACACACTATAGATTATTGTTTTAAGGAAACCTGCTTTATCTTATTATCTAATAGAAATTATGTTTTCCTAATTTTCAGAATATTTTATAATCCATTCAACTCCATCATACTTTAATTCCTTGTACAAAATGATATTTCACCTTTTTCCACAATATTGAGAACTTTCTCATCCACCTGATGAACCTTGTTATATATTTTGAAATTATAATTCTTAATACTCACCCTCTTAGATGATGAGTGAAAAGAAACACCATAGTCTATGATCCATGACTCAAGTGAAGTAGTGGAACTAAACTATATACCACACTTATCTTTGTATGCACGATTTTCATGTCCACTTTTAGAAGAGTATCATCCATAATTCACTCTACACCCATTAAAATCCTTCTTTAAGTAACCTTACTTCCAACTATTCAAACAAATTATACTACTTTCTACTGAGGTTCACCTGCTCTAGCTTCTTCAAAATTTTCATTTCCCCTATATTTTCTTAGTTATAGAAATCACAATTCCTTATAAACTATATGTTTTTTCATAATATGTATCAATATCCATGCAATGAATTTATTCATTTAAGATTAGGTTTTAAGCATCTACAAACACCAGTTCATTCATTCTATTTTAATTCCTCACTACAACAACCAACATATCCCATGACTTAAGGAGTGAAAAAATCAGCAATAATGCCCAATAAAAATCTCCAAGATTCACTTTAATTACATCATACTTACTCAAAGTCATATTAATTTCATTGATATAATTTATTTTTAGTTTATGTTCTAACATCCCCATGTCTAGAAACCTCCACAAAAGGAACACATTATTCATTGTTGTCTGCTTACCATAAATTTCAGTGAGGGTTATCATAGGTTTTTATATAGATACCACTTCCTGGATATTATAATAAAAATTATAGGATAATTAAAACTGAATCAAGCATATTTAATTCTTATTAACCCCCTATCATTCATCCACAATCACTTTTGGCATGGCTCCTATCAACATAAGATGAAAACCCTTCTATAGTTGACAATACACTATTCGTATTCTCCAAAAACCTAAATCTGTGTCATTAAACATATACACCTAGAACATACCCTCATATAACACCATTTATCTAGAAATTAATGAACCCATTCTAAATTTCAAACCATGCAAGAGTGAACATAAACTTCTTAACGAAAACTCTCCAACACAGTAAAGGGAAGACTAATGCTAGTATACTAATCTATAAAACACATTTTATTGAGTATAATCACCAATGAATCTAATAAAAAAATTTATTCCACTTTTTGTTCTCATGAATATTTATTAGTTTAACCACCATAATATATCCTTATCAAATTACTCGGAGGAATGAAAGAACCAATGTGAGCTTGTGCTATGGTGTCCATAACTTGAAAGGCATGTTGTACCCAAATCACAACACAAAAAATAAAAAAAATAAAAATAAACATATATTGGAGTTAAAATAATTTAATGATTTAAATAGTGAAAGAAAAAATATAACCCAACTTACAAGGTTTAAATGTGATTCTAACTCAATGAGGGGAACACTGCTTTAAATTTATTCAAGGAATGTGAAGATTATTAAAATTTCTAAATAAAAAATAACGAGTTATCCACCATATTAAATATCATAGAGTATATTCAATGAAACCTATCACCATATATTCTAATCTCTCTAGTCAGTACTTAAATGTAGATCTTATCACTATGGTTATCACTTCACTCGGTCAAAATCACTCACATCCACAACCCCTTCACCCGATACATTTTTACATTTTAAAACTCACAAGATTAAATACTTTTATTTTATAACTAAAGAAGTTTTTTATCCCCTTTTAAAAAATATTAAAAGGGGAAAATATAATTATTTTTTATTATAGAAAAAATAAAAAAGTATTTTAATTTTTATACACTTGTTCTATCAGTCTTTGTTGAGGGGGGAAATCTACTATCCTTCTTCAAGATTCACAATCCAATAAGATTCATTTAGTTGATATAACTTCTATAATTCTAAACATGGAATTTTAAACAACATCGTGTCTATCAGAGTTCCCAAAAATTAGTTGTCCTAGAAAACACCATTAATTAGTATAATTTTTTGCATCCTGAAAATGGTTTTCATAAAGCTAAAACATGATAGAGGTTTCTAAAATTGAGTTAGGACACATAAATTGGTAAAGTGATAAAAATGTTTAATATAGAGAAATCCAAAAATTGGTTTTTACCAATGTTACTTATCATGAATATTATGAATATTGACTTATGATGATTTAAAAAGGGTTTATATAATTACATTGGAATTCATCATAGGATTTAATTTGTACAATATGTTGTGTACTCGATTTGGTGGTGGTTATAATTTTCAAATAACTAGTAGATACAAATCCAATCCTAATTACAATCACTATATTTTATGTTAAGAACATACTTAATAAATTTTTAGGAACTAAATATATATTCTTATTATTTATATGAGAGGTTGTGATCTCTGTAGAGGGTTATACATATAAAGGTTTCCAATCTGATAGATATGACATAAGATCTCAATCTGGGATTGTGTTTTAAATTCATGGTGTGGTTATTTGTTATAATGGTTCTAAACAATCCACCAAATAGGACTCAAAAAAAGAGGTTGAGTACATCGATGCATCAAATATTACAAATAAAGTTGTTTGTATTGAGAAGTTCATTACAAAAATTTGAGTGGTTTCTAGAAATGAAGGATAAATCAAGATTTAATATGACAATAATTGATCCATTTCAAAGGCTATAGAACCCTTATCTCTCTAAAAGACAAAATAAATCCGTCAAAAAAACATCTCATATGACAATTTATTAAGAGGGTGATGTTAGGATCTATTGGATGGCTACATGAGATAATTTAGTAGATCAATTTACAAAGCTATTTTAATAATAGTGGCATGAAATTCATTTTGAATCTCATTATAGATTTTTTTTTATCCTTGTATATGATATATAATATATTTTTGTAATAGGTGAATGTAATTTCCCCAACCAAGCCACTGGGTCCATTCCAGAGAGTCACATAACCTCATGTGCACATCCCCATAAACTTGTGGTTGCTGACTTGTAGTGAGGGTATGATTTTTGTTAACTGTGATATTATACCCTCATTATCAATCCATTTGCAAATAATATAAATAAAGAATAAAATATTAGACTAAACAGTGTAGAAGAAAAAAATATCAAATGGAATACATGTAATAAAATGAATAAATAAATATGCTTCTAGTGTAGATATACAAACCATGTTATATAATAAATGAATAAAACAAAATATAAAAATAATTGTCAAGATAATGTTCTAGAATATTCTTCTTCTCCTTATCTCTCCATCATAGGGATCCTCCCCTTCACCAGATCTATGGTCGTGAAATCTACACACGCACGAAGATTCTTATGTGGGGTGTGAGTAATAAACCACATAGTAAATCACCAATTAATCCCTAACATAATTTCACAAAATATATAATAGTTCTTTTCATGAAATATGGTAAATTATGAAAGAAACATGTAACCACACAAGTTTCAAGTCATCATGTGATAACCAAGCCTCCCTGAACTCCAACCACACCTGTCACGACCCGTCCTTGGGGCCCGTCCGTGACTACCTCAAGCCCGCCTTCCATAGGCCAGGGGCTGACGACTAGCACCAAAGGCGTAAATCCCGATAACTGGGAAGGAATTTCCTTTATAAAATTAAACAAAATACTACAGAGTACAAGAGAAAGTAATACACTAAGTAAAGCAGTAAAAAACGTACTGAAAATACAAGGGGACGGAAATACAAGCCCAAAAGAAAGATACAGCTATAACTGAAAGTAAAGTACAACTCAAAGGATAACAGCTGAAAGGGTGACAAGAAGCTCCTGGATCACCCACCACAGATCCTTCCTGAAGGCTAGGTACATATGTCCTCCTCATCACTCCACGTTCGATCGTCCTTCCATCCGTCTCCTCTGGGTATCGACTCATCGTGAGATCCACCTCTAGATACGGACTCGTCGTGAGATCCACCTCCGGGTACCATCCAACTCTACAAGCCTCAACCACGATCAGTGATGTTCGTCATCTGCAACCAAGACAACGAGGTGCGGGAAAAGCCCATGCAGGGGTGAGTATATGATACTCAGTAGGGACCTCGAGACCCTCAAGGTCTCACTAAATCCAACAAGGATAATCACAAATAAAGTTCTCAACAGATAACCCTTACTTAGGATTAAGACCATACTTATTCCTAAGTTTCCAAGTAACCCATCTCAACCATGAGGTGTCACACAGATATGAAGTCGACGGATAACCACTACTTAGGTATATTCCCATACATATACGTAATTTATCTAGTAACCAATCTCAATCATGAGGAAAACACAAAGGTCAATGACTCAGCTCAACTAGGATTTCCATTATCAAAACCGTAACTGCTGAAGAGCTCCGTCTCTGACGAGTACATTGATCCTGTCACGACTCCGAGGTACTTCTCGCTAACCTAAGACTACTGAGGTAATCCTCCTGTCGAGTACCGCGGGTCTTCCACCTCACAAAGTAGTGCTCCTCTACCATGGGTATTCCACCTCACACAGTAGTGCTCCCTCTCATAGCCTACATAGGTACTCCTCCTGTCGAGTACTGCGGGTCTGCCACCTCACAAAGTAGTGCTCCCCACTGGGCTATGCAAGTCACTCTGTGTTACGTTTTGTGGAACAAAGAAGAGAACTCTAGTCTTGAAGAACGTTATTCCTTATTGAAGAACTCAAAGAACGACGAAGAACACCGGCCTCCGACGAAGGACGAAGAAAAACCCTGATTCCTCAGAGATCGACGACGCGACGCCATGTACCGCAATACCGAAAATCCTCTTCTCTGCGACGCCGTGTACAGCGACGCCGACGATGCTTACAGAGCATCGTTTCGTGACGCCGTCATCCGCGACGACCTTTTCCCACAACCAACCTCGTTCGATGACTTCATCGAGGTAGGGGATCAGTTTGTCATAACAAGAAACCCATGTTATTTTCCTTCTAAATCAAAGAGCACGGATCAACATAATATTATGTTGATTCGCGAAGGAATATGTTTGTGGGTTGGGAATTTTGGTATGCTTCAATTTTATTTAAGGGATCGTGGAAATATTTTTTTAAATTTTATTTAAATAAAATTGATTATTAGTTCTTCATAAAACCCTGTCTAATCTTGGATTTATTTGAGAATTCCTAACACGGAGGGAGCGGGCCGAACAAACACGGCCCGATAACCCTCCGCAGTTTGTTTAATGATGTTTGGATCGATTAGGGATGATGGATCGAGCCGAAGAGGCGATTTGAATACTCCACAGTGAATTTTGGGTCTCGTAATGACCGCTGGAGAAGACGGCAGGCAAAACGGACCACTGGAGTGCGTCCGGTGGTCCGCAGAAGGCGGCGGCAGCGCGCCGCGCCGGCGACCGGAGAAAACCGTCGCGGCTGAGCAGCGACGGTGGAGGAGAAACCGGAACGGCCGAACCCATTCCGGATTGGGCATCACGGCTTAATAGCGCGCCGGTTTCATTCACCCGGGGGGTGTAACCCCCCGCCCCCTCGCTGGCCCCGCGGGTCGTGCCTGCGCCGGGCCCACTGGCCACGCCGGCCGGACCGGCCGCGTCAGGCCGGACCGCCCATGCCGGGCCGGGCCAGACCCGGACTCGAGTCGGTTCGACCCAGTTCGGGCCGACCTAGGGGGTATCGGGTCGGGTCGGACAAGGCCCGAACCCCCTATTCTCGGGTAGTTTCATTCAAACGCCCATAACTTGGGCTGCGGACCTCCGATCGACGCACCGCCAGTTTCATAGTGATCCTTAGATCGAGATGGTCATTTCGGTATATTACACTCAAGGGTTAGGAGAATTTTGTGTATCTCCGGGTAGGTTCAAACACGAGACCAACAAGGCCCTCGGAGCGGAAACGCCTATAACTTGAGCTCCGGACATCCGATTGACGTGCCGTTGACTTTGTTGGATTCCTCTTAGTGAGACAGTTCTTTTGGCTTACTCCGCTCGAGGTTTGGATGCAGGTGCAGTATGGTCGAGTTGGTTTTAGCTTAAAAACCAACCGGGCCCCTGGAATGAAAAGGCCAATAACTCACCGACCGGGCGTCCGATTGACCCACCTTCTGTTGCGTTGAGACCCCTATGACGAGG
The DNA here is from genome assembly GCA_963277665.1 of Viscum album. Taxonomy (NCBI): domain Eukaryota; kingdom Viridiplantae; phylum Streptophyta; class Magnoliopsida; order Santalales; family Viscaceae; genus Viscum; species Viscum album. Next base: position 1,472,964,868 of record OY728152.1, on the reverse strand, counting down.
CAGTCCTTTGAGATACTTCTTCATGGGAATTTTTGATACTTGGATTATCGACCTGTAGCTTATGGAGCGGACCCTCCCGGAGATGAGATACCTTTGGGAGGAGACTCTATAACCACACTTACGCTGACAGTGTGATCTGACCCTCGAGGCCAGAGTTTCAGTTGGAATCTCTTGGTGGCAGCGTCGAGGCCTTACGACGTTGGTTTGAGTATGGACTGGGAAATCACAGTTCATACACAAATTAAAGGTATTAGGCAAAAAGGTTGTGGTTTATCTATAGCATTGGGATGGGTTTCCCTTGGTCGGAGAAAAGGAAACCCTAGGGAGAACATGATAAACTCATGCATAGGAGGGTGTGGCCAATCACTCTTGAGTCGGTCAACCTTACCCTCGTGGAAGTAGGAGTTTTGACTTTCAGTTCTAAATAGGAAATGGAGACCTCTATAGTTCGTGGATGATGATCACGTTCTTATACAGGTCTCACCTCGATGAGGTTTGCGGGGATGTGGCCGAGGTGGCAAGTTATCTTCGAGGTTCAGCAGACCTTTCTAGGTCCTCGGCAGGGTAGGCGAGGTGGTTACCGCTTGACCTTTCCACCTCAGTTGCATCGGGTGCATAATATCATCCACGTACCTCAGCGGAAGAGATACGTGCATGATCCTTCACACATCATCGCTCTCAGGGAGTTGGACATCGATGAATGGATGACTTTCACATGGATCTAGTAGGGGTTGAGGATCAACAGGAGAGGGTGCTATGGGGAAGGTCTATTCCTCTTGTGCACTTTCGCTGGTAGCACAAGAAGCCCTATGAGAGCACATGGGAGCAGAAGGCTCAGATGCGTGCTCGTTACCTCCCTTAGTTTCCCTAGTTTTGTGTTGTATCTTTACGGGGACGTAAAGCCCTGAGGTGGGACTAATGTAAAGACCAGGAAATTTCAAGGAAATTTTGTTTTTTCTTCTTAATTTCTTTGGAATTTTGCGAGTGCTTGGTTTCAGACGGCACCTGATTCCGAGGCCCGGTATGCCCGGAATCAATTTACAAATTTATGATCAGGTACATTCAGTGAACGAACGAGCGGGTTTTCCTAACTTTTGAACTGGTGCTCGGAATCGAAATCTGAGGGAACCGATGAAACCGCAGCGCTGGTAATTGCTTAGGAACACCTTTTCTAGAGTTGTGTTTGCTCGGGTGTGGGTATTAAAAAAATGGGTTAACTAATGAATAAAATAAAATTTGTGCAACAATTTTTATTTTATATTCTAATTAGTTTAAACCTAGGCATGGTGGTTGGAGTGGGACCCATTATATCCAAACTCCACAAGGTTGGATATTAGTGAGGTGGGGCCCACATGAGCCCCACCCCTTCAAATCCCTTAAAACCTCCTTCGTGCAATTAATTGAGTAACACACCCGCACTCCCACTTAATGCCAAGTCAACTCTTGAAAAGGTGTTCCTAAGCAATTACCGGCACTGCGGTTTCATCGGTGCCCTCAGATTTTGATTTCGAGCACCGGTTCAAGAGTTTAGAAAACCCACTCGTTCGTTCACTGAATTTACCCGAGCTAAACTTCAGAAATTGATTCCGGGCACACCGGGACTCGGAATCAGGTGCCGTCTGAAACCGCACACTCGCAAAATTCCAAAGAAATTAAGAAAAAAAACAACTTTGGAATGATGATGGAAAGTATGTTGATGTCTATAAACTAAGTATCTACCTTAAGGAGAACACTAAACACCTCATCATGATAGTGGTCATTATCAAGAACATTTTATTATATATCATGACGGTGGTTATTATCCTAAACATCATACACCACACCATGATGGTGTTCAGTTCCTGGAAGACCACATGACCCACCCTTAGGGTGTTACTTATCTAGAACATTACATGCCCCACACTGATAGTTGCCATTATCCAGGACTCTGCACACCCCCTCTTTAATAGTGGTCATTATCCTTGGATGATGGTAATTCTGACCCGATATGTTTGAAATGAATGGGTAACACATCAACCATATAAGGAATTCTCCCAGTTTAGCCAAAATCTTGTGGATTCATATCATAGAAATAGTATACACCTTTATCAAGATGAATTTCTGTGATCTTACCCATACCATCAAACAATATATAGTCTATAGTCATCATCACATCATGACTCTCCCCCTCAAAGATGAATCTATCTAATACAATGAAACCTGTACATCCTAATACCGGGAGCATGGTTCCATAGGAAATAAAATACCACATGAAATATGTATCATAAAAAGGAACAAAAATTCGTATCAAGAACAGTTCTCAAGAAGTGAAAAAAAATAAAAAAAATAAAGGTATCAAAGGCCACACGTACACCTAGATGAAAACACATAACAAGCATGTGTTTTCAAGTATAAGAATTTTTTTTATAAATATTCCATCTCCAAGTCCCCGCATGGTAAATAATATCCTACCTCAATTTTTTTCAATGTTAATGTCAATATTAATCAAATAATCATCACCCAAATCCCATCTACATATTATTTCGTTCATTCCACTCACTAATAATTCCTATAATCATTTCAAATATTTAACTTCAAAAATAAATAAAAACACTTCAAGTGATAATAATTTATATCACATGGATATCATAATACCCACATGATAATTCCATATTATTCATTACTATAATTCGAGAATATTTTAATTTTATAATTATCTATCATTCGTCTATAATGAATCAAAAAGAAAAACTCACAAATTGTTTATAAAATAAGGAGAACATAAATAATATAGAACCCAACCTAAAATTATCCTATTTAAAACTAAACCCAAGAAAAGAGGAGATATGGTGAGTGTTCTATAATATATAGAAACCAAATGAAGAACATAGTTTGATAAATGAAGAATTCATGGATCATGGATTTAGAAATTATGTACTGCATATAATCAAGTGGATATTAAAAACCAAGGCAATAAAAGGAACATATATTCTTAAGAATCATTCTTTGTTTTGGTTTCTAATATTGAAAAAATACAACTTAATTTCATCATCTAATTTTTACATTAATAATTTATTAATTATGATGTTTTTAAATTCTTCCAAAATAAGAGTTGTGAATTTTGAATGTGTCAAAAGAATAAATTATTATGATTTTATGAATTTAAAATATTCTAAATGTCTTAAAGGTTCATGTTCTATAAGTAAAAATTAAGAAACACGGTTTAAAATTAAATCTTTTCCAAAACAAATAGTTCCTTATAATATTTACATGGTTTTAACTTTAAGCATCTCATAGGATTCATGTGAGGGTACTGGGTTACCCTTATATAACCCTCATAAAGAGGGAGTTGTCCTTATGAAACTCAGCCCTACCATTATGAAACCATTAGAAATTAAAAGAAAATATTAGGTAGTTTCTATGGTTCCCTTATGTATCCTTTAGAAATAGGGATTTCCCATACCTAATGTAAAACAATATTGAGTTACCTTAATGAAAATTGAGAACTACCCTTAAGCAGCAAAGTGATTCCTTTTTGCATACTTTATGAATTTGGAGTTACTATTTTTAGGCACATGAAATAGGAACATACATATTCAAAACTAAGGTAAAAATCCAATAACCTTTACTCACCCATTTTAAATCATGAGTTACCCTTACATAAAGCATATTTCATACAAAAGGTTGAATATTACATTGTATATTGTAAATTATTCACTAAATGGATTATAAAATAAAACCAAAAAGGGTATTTTTATCATAAAAATGTGCATTTTATAATTAAACCACTCAAATGACTTCTCATCCCTAAGTAGTTATCTCAAAAATCCTACACAAACAATTCAATCCATTGATCTTGAAAAACAGAATCTCGCTTCCAAGTCTCTATTTGATCCATTAATGCTACTATAAAATCTCAACAAATGGTGCCATCATCCATCGAAGGACTTTCTCACTATGGACTATAATCCACAATAGGAGTCTTATATATGATATTCAAATATCCTACACAATATCCTCACAATCAATAACATTTATAGAATTGGTCATGTAAATATTATGCTGGGACACGTGAAACACATTGGTTATAACTTGATAGCGATAAGAAAATTCCACATGGTTTTCCAATGTACCAACCTATTTTTTCATCTCAAAGGGACCAAAATAATTCATATCTTTATTTTTTTACTTCCTCAACATAAAAATATTAACCAAGGAGTCACCCTCAAGAAAACATTGTCTCGCACAAAAAACTCAAAATGTATCCTCATATGGTTTACATAAGATCTCTTTCCTCTCTATGTGGTGACCAACAACTTCTATATCATATCTACTCTCTCTTAGGTTTATTTTTCCATATTTGGCCCAAAAACTATTTCCCTACCATCTCAATTTCCATAAATAGGTGAATTTCATAGACTACCATTTATAACCTCATAAGCTTCCATATAAATCAAATCCTAGTAACTATTTCTTTGTGTGAAATCAACCAATGATAGGTTATCATCCCATGTTCCACTAAAGTCTAAAACTCAATATCAAAACCCTTACAACAAAATTTGAACCATATTATTTGAATGTCCATCTACTTGGGGATGGTATGTTTCACTTAATCTCATTTGAGTACCTAAGGAATTATTTGATCACTACTGAAAACATGATGTGAAACATGTGTCTCTATCATATATGATACTCAAGGGAACTCCATGAAATTATATTATCTCATCGATATACATATTTCCCCTCTCATTTATGATGTGAGTCTAATGGATTGATAATAAATGAAAATGTTTCAATAGACAATCAATCATCACCTAGATAGTATTAATATAGTGACCCATGCTTCTCATACATGTATAATACATATTTTGATATTAATATTCATTAAATTACACAAGCACATGCATGAGGATTGTAATGGTTTAGTTCCTTTGGAAACTTGGAATATAATCTTCTTAATTCATAAAATATCTGCAATTTCTCTAATAAATATCTTCCCATTTTGTACTCTTAATAGACATACCCTACTTAAAACCTTTATTCATTACCTATGTAAATGAAACATAAGAAAGGGTGTTCTTGTATCCTCAATAAGGGTAAACATAAGATACATTAATATTTGATCATATGAAAGAATAAGGTATGAATATGGGTATGTGATATTTAACATAACTTATGAAGTTCATACCCAACCAATCATAAATCATGAATATGATTCATGGTATAAATATTGGTAGTTCATAAGATATTAATCACAAGGGAATAACGTAAAATTATCCATAAGATCATAAAATTTTCAAAAAACATATATTTGTGGAATAAACATAAGATAATTACATTATGAACATGAATAAATAGAAACAGTTTCACTCTTTATGTTAAGGGTGTGCAATGAGACCCTCTCATAAACTTATGGGAATTCAACCAGGTCCACACATAACATTATGGACATGAAATATAAGTCTATTCATTACATTTTTAACCTGTAATAAAGTTTACGCATAACATTTTGAACATGTAATAAGGTTCATGGATAAAATAATGGGCATATAACTAGGTTCATGAATAACATTATGGAAATGAAAGATAGGTTCATGCATAACATCATAGTAGACAAGGTCCACTCCCAAGACCATCATAGAGGTAAAATTCCTTTACTTAATTGGGTTCACTCTCCATTACATTCCTATTTATATCATGATATATAAATCTTTACCCAATGTATTATATGAAGATATAGGTTCCACTTTTCTTTGGTTATAACGTAACAACTATTCATAGTAATAACAATACCACCATCATAAAGTAAAATCATACATATGTGTGCCACAATATTATAAATTAATCATCATATCAGAACCAATTAAATGAAATGGGAGTTATGTAAAAAATTAATAATATAGCCTATGGAAAAAAAACTGGATTCATAATCATTTCTTCATTTCATTGAAGCATTACTTGTGGAAAAAAGAAGCAGATTTCATAATAATTTTATCATGGTATAGCCCATGGAATAGAAAAAGGTATCATAAATATCTTGTCATCATAAAAATAAACAATTATGAAAATAAATAATAATGGTATCATGTATTCATATCCCTATAAAATTATAAGTTACATCAAAGGATAACATCTTAGATGGATATGGATTTTAAAGGATAACTTGTAACATTTCATAAGGTAAATAAAATTTCATTTAAAATCAATTTTTAAAACATAAAATAATTTTAAAATAATTTTATTTTAAAATAACAATGAAAACATATAAAGGGAGATTTAAAATCATTTAAAACATTTCTTGAGGAAAATATAATATTTGATTTTGCAACGTCTTGGACCTGGATTCCATAGAAAGTTTCCCCATGCCCTATGGGTCCCATGGATTCAAACACATATCTATAAATGCCAAAGGATGCTAACTAGAATCAAGGACCTAGGTGTGTTAGTGGGGAGATTATTTCATCACCACTAAAGCATAGAATATTAGTAATACAATAAGATAAAAGTAGCGGAGGTGGTATTAACAATCAGACAATAGAATAATTGTAGCGATATATAAAAATACCAAGATGGAATCTCATATACAATTATGAAAAATTTAATGTGTCTAAGAAATCATACAAAATAGGTCCATAGAAAAATAGTACATTACACATATCCAAAAACAAAAAATACCAAAAAGGTGATATCTTTGAATTGAATTTTGATACTCATCTCAATCTCATTATCCTCTTATCTTAAGAATGGAAAAATAAACACTGGAACTGTGGGAACTTTCCCTTATCTCTTACTGTATCCAAATAGCCTATTCATGTACGCAAAAGAAGCCTATACAGGGTGTGAGAAATAATCCCAGTAGGAAATCACCCAATGTTCTATACAATTCAGACTGTGCATTATCAAAATCAAGTGGTTTTCATGTTAAATAGGTAATAAATATAGAAATTTTATGATTCACATGGCATGTAACCATTACTAGTAATACCATAATGCCTCATGAGGATCCCTAAAAAACAATAGTAAGCACTTATACCAATGTAACTACATTTAAAATAAAGTAAACAATGTGTCCCCACTGTAAAACCATAAAACCATGTCATTCATGACCTTACTATATATCATGAAAATTCAAAACATCTAGGGATAATCCATTCAACCAAGAATATCATATATCTCACAATCATGATACAAAAACAAAGTGTTAGAAAATGAACATCCAGATCCAAGTTGTAGAAGAGAAAGGAATCCTTATAGAGTCCTAGGAGACTCTGGGTGAAAACACAGTTATGAACTAGTTGGATTCATAACAATATGTCATAAAAAACATGTCCAACACGACTCTAAGAAAGTTTGATCCAAGGGGTAAAAAATATCAGGGCATCCCACAGAATCAAAAACCAATGATCACACTCTATCCAAGGTGTACACTACTACTTTAAGATCTAAGGAATAACATCTAGGGAATCTATGCATTCAAACACCATTTCATACCATTTTTCATTTCATACCATATGAGTATAACCACTCCCAAAACCATTTCACATTCAATTCATCTCATGAGTGTACCCACTCATATGAAACATTTTACAAATAAACCATTCATGAAAAAAAAATCAGTATGCCCACTCATTTAACAAACTTCATTCAAGAAACATAATCAATTCAATAATGGATTATCAAATTAGCATAAGGCAAGGGGCATGGAATCTCCTAAACTGAAAATTCAATTCCATTTAAACGTAATTAGGATTCCTACATTTAAGATATCATGATAACACACCCATTGGGTGGTTAAACCAAGTAATAACAAGGTAATTTCATAAAGAACACATCATGGGTGTCAATGTCATGGGAAACGGCCACCAACTCATTATAATGAGGCTGAAGAGAATCCCTAACATGTCTAATGAAATATAATTAAATTAACTACTTCAATACCAGAGTTGCGTCAGAAATTCTAGAGGGATTAATAATGCCAGGTAGCCTAACAAAGCACCGAAATTCATGAAAAATGTATATACCACATACATTAGCTAGGTACTAATGTTATCTTCCATTATTAATTCTTAATTTTTCTTAGATAGGGATAAATATGAAGAACGAATGAAGAACCTGAAATTAGGGACAATAAGATTTCACATGAATAGTGTATCCAATATCCAAAATAATTAAGAATAGTTAAAAAAGAATTGATTGCTTTCTTTTATGGATTCAAAGATATTTTTAACACTTGAATCGATGATTGGATGGAGTAATGGGATGAATTTCATGATTACTAATAAATGATTATATCAAAAGGGGTTCCTTTTTAATCTATTAAATAAAACAAATTTAGTTTTATAAAGTATTTTAATTTAATTTAAAAAATTTAAATTTCCTAAAACATAAGAGAATGCATGGTTTAGACACACTGTTTGATAAACCATACACCAAACAACATGGTTATCTATTGGGCAAGGGGTCACCACGTGATTCCTAAAATGGTTTGAATAACCAAGTGGAATCCATGAAAACCCATCTGTAACAGTTTCATACCTAGATGCATGGTCGTGCATCCTATTTTACATGGTTTGGCTTAACCATGTAGTCTGACCCTTCTCATTGGACAAAACACACACTGTTTATTAAACCATGTGACTTTCCCAGAATTGTTTACACTAACCATACAACAAGATTAAATCAAGAATGAACATGGGTTCTGAGCTCTGAAAAATCCATAGACACCCCAAAACCACTAAAACATCAAATGGAATTCTCATTTGGCCATATTTAATCACAAAAGATGAAAAATGAGGGATCTGTACCTCATAAGAAAACTAGGGTTCTTAAAATATTCCCCACTTAATGAAATTCATCACTGAATTACCCTCTTAATGGTGGTCTAGATTCATCTTAGAATAACTCTATCCACTGAGCACCTACATTAGCCTCCCACTCCTAAGTCTCATCCTATAAATGGGTGTGTTTCCATATCACTCGTAATAGAGAAACTAACCACCCTTACAGAACATTTGTACTCCTATTAACTATACGAATTGGATTCTCCTCAAAGGACACATAAACCTGTTTCTCAACCTCATCTGGATGAAAATTCTGATATGGATCCGATTGATAATGGAATATCTGAGATACAAGGAAGACCTTGTGCATGGTCTAATAACTTTAATGTATCCAAAATTGATAGGCTACGGACCCATCTCTCTCCAGAATCTCAATAGTCCTAACATATCTCAGTGAATCCTAACCCTATCTCCAGATCCTTTTCTGTCCCAACCTTAGAGAAAGTTTCAATTATACCCAATCCCAAAACCTGAACTCTAGAGGCCATCTATAGAAATAATCATAAGAATTCTATCATGACTATGGAGTATTCATCCACTTCGGAATCAACTGGACCAACACATAGGTCTCATACATGGGACATGGTCCTAGTAAAGTTACCTCACCTTCATCTAGCCATCACAGGGGTGATCGGAATGACCTATCATACAAATCCTCATAAAGTTTCATATGTATCATCTCTTATTAACCATTATTGTTGGTGAATTCAACTAGGGTTATATGATTCTCCAAAGAGTCCTCAAAATCATTGAATATTTCTCAAATCAGGTCCTCATGAATTAGTATATACGCTATAACTGAACATCAATCTGAGGGTGTTATGTTATGATAATAAGCACCTACATACCCAAAACCCTCTTTAAACTCTTTTGGAAATGACATGTAGAGCGGGAATTCCTATCTGAAATGATAGGATACATGACACCATGGAGTCATACTATCTCACATACATACAACCCTCCAAGTTTATCAATAATAAAGGTCTCCTTGATTGGCCATAAATGAGAATCCTTTATGAGTTTATCGGTAGCAACCAACACAACATTGTTACCTCAAGGAGAACTCAGAAAAATGGTTACTAAATCCATCAGGAAATCGTCCCATTTCCACTCGAGAATAGGTAACTATTGTAAAAGTCCATCTCTTCAGTGATGTTATGTCATCACCTATGGACATGCAGAACACTTTATAACAAAACCATCAACCTCTCTTTTCATACCCATCCAAAAATACTTATTTAGAAAGTCATGGTACATCATGGTGACACTAGGGAGCACTACCCAAGTTGAGGCATGAAACTCCTTCATCAACTCCTCATGTATGTCCATTTTAACCCAAATGTGACGATGGATACATATAATATCATCCTCGCCTACAATCCAACTAGGTGGTGGTTCATCACATTCTACAATATCCTATATAACTAGTCCCTATGAATATGATAGCTCCCTCATACTCACTCTATTCAGCAAGTTACATGTCACAACTATGGATGAAAAATAATTTTCCCCTAACTATCTTACACCTCCAAGTGAATCTCAATGAACAAAACCATAATCTTCCACTCACTTCTAGCCTACTGAACTTATTGTATCTGATTCATTCTACTCATTGAAAAAACCACTATACTTCCCTTTATAGGTTTTTAGGCAAGATCAAAATCGAAGGAATATAGGTACTCAACCCACCTTTGTTGTCTCAGGTTTAGTTCAATATGACTAAATATTTACTTGAGGGTTTTTTTGTATACCATAATATGATCTCCCACTAAGTAATTTCTCCAATAGCTCAAATCATGAATGACTACAACTAATTTAAGATCATGTCTCGGGTAATTCCTCTCATGTGGGCTCAACTTCTGAGGCCCGTATGAAAGGATTCTATCTACCTATATAAGAAATTCTACAAGAACAATACCTGATGCATTGCAACACATAGTGTAGATCCTTCCCTACTCTAAAAGTATTAGGATTAATACTGAATTCAATCTCCCTTTCACCTCTTAAAAGGTTGTCTCACAAGAATCTGACCACAAAAACATCACGCCATTATTATTCATGATAGTAAGTGTCATTTCTGTGTGTGATAAGTATTGTATGAAACACCTGTGGTAACCAGCTCTCTCTAATAAAATCATCATATAAATGAAATTTTGGGGCTACTCCAAAAAAATTAAATCTATCACCTTCTCTAGGATGACATATACTATAGTATTTGAGATTATGTGACCCAATAAGTAAATGTAATCAATCCATAAGTGTACATTTCAGAGATTATAATATAACTTATGAAATATTATTTTCTCTAATAGGATCTCAAGATTTTAGGCATGATCATGTCGATTTTAAGAATATGCCAAGATATCTTCCATGAAAACCACCAAAAATGAATCTAGATAAGGATGGAAAACTCGAGTCATTATTTCAATGAAAATATCTAGCATGTTCATGAGACCGAACATTATAACTAGATACTCATATAGACTATACCTTCTACAGAAAGTTGTACGAGGTATGTATATAGGTTGAACGCTTACATAGTGATATCCTGACCTCAATTCAATTTTCAATAATGCCCGAGCTATTCAAAGATGATAAAATATGTCATCTATTTGTGGAAGTGGATACCAGTTCTAAACTATTATCTTGTTGTGCTTCTAGTAATACATACATAGCCTAATGTTACCATCCTCCTTTTTCACAAAAATGACTAGCGAACCCCATGGATAAATATTGGGTCCAATAAATGTCTTTTCCTCTAAGTCCTCTATCTGTCTATTGATCTCCTACAACTCTATCGTAGTTATCTTGTATCTAGTAATGTATACCTATAAAGCTCCTAGAACTATATCAATGGGGAACTCATCCTGTCTTTCCTGAGATAAACCATAAAATTCATCCAAGAACACATCCTTGAAATGATAAACCACTGAATAAAATTATATCTAACATTAACTCTAATAATTCATCCATAGAATATATATTTAAGATATTATCCCATACATCCCACAATTTTGTGGTCTATATCAGGTTTCATGTAAATCCAATTAACCCCTATGTGTATACATTTCACCCTCTAGTGATGTAAAAGTCAGCCTTTGGTGATAATAGTCAACAGAAGCTCGATAAACTACATGTCAATCAATCTTGGGTAGGATTTTAATCCCTGACATCTTGATGGAATATATATTTTAAATTAATTTACCCCCAACAACCTTAACGAGAACTCACATCATTGGATTATGCCCCCCATTTTAATTCCCAATAGAGTATCTAGAATCATAACTCTCTCAAAAAAAACAATGATTCCATTTATTTCCACCAAGTGTGCGGACATGAAACTATGAGATTCCCCCATATTAAAAAAAATATTAAAATTAGATGATACTAAGATCATACCACTAACCATTTATGGTTTTTCACCCTACTCAATAGGGGTAAGCATGATAAATAGATCTTTCATGAACTACGAACCAGTGACACAACCCCATTGCCTAGAGTAAGCCCCCTTTGATGTCTCATTGTAAATGGTGTTTGGATACATCATCCATGACCACCACTACATATTTTGGATCAACCATCACTACTCCAAATACCTACCTAACCTGGAGTTGAGGTACCTTCTCTTGAACCTTGTGTTGGAGCTGGCCCCCTACCACTCAAATATGGATAGAATTTCCTAAAACAATTATGTGTGTGGTTCATACTTCCACATGTTCGGTACTCAATTGGGTCATGGTTGCAAGGATTCTTCATGTGGCCTCACCAACCACACTGAGGAAAGAACACTTGGATACTATTACTCATAGTCTGACTAGTATTCATTTCATGTGAATCCTCAAAACTAAGCTTATTTCATGAAAACATAGAACCACTAGGTCGAGAAATAGCACTTCCCAACTTTGAGACCCCAGATTCCCTCAGGTTCCTCTCTATAATAAGTATCTGATTCACAATTTTAGTGATAGAGGTCAAATTTAACACATTGAAAAAAGATCTTATATCATGTAAGATACATTCCTAAAAGTATATCTACCTCTATAGCTCATTAGTAAGGTACTTTGGTGCAAAACAATGTAGCTTTTTAAAGTCTGTCAAATACATTATAATTTTCATTGCACCATATTCAAGACGTATGAATTCACTAGCCCACTCTTCCTATAGAGCCTTTGGTTAGATATAGTTATAGAACCTTCTTTGGAATTCAACCCAAACCATATCTCGTAGCCTATTAGCCTAGTTCAAAACATCCCACCAGCACTTTATTGATCCATAAAGAATGTAAGTTGAGAGATTCACACTCCTATCAGGAGGTGTCTAAAGATGATATAAGATCAACACCATAGTCTATATCCAGACTTCAACAGCCTATGGACCACCATCCTCCAAAAAATTGGGAGGATGCTTCTTCTAGAATACATGCATCAGCTCAACCATATATAATATAGGTTGCAGTGATCCGTAAATAGTTTTCATGAAGCAACAGAGTGCCACATATAAATATTCCTCAGAAACTCTATCTTGAATAGTATATGGTGCTGAAAATGGAACTAAAAAATGATCTTCTAGTAGCTTGTGGCCCATCGCCTCTAGAGTGTGGTCGTCGCCTCCCTCCTAGCATATGACTGGAGGTCTTCATGGCAGAATTCCTCTACAATTCCAATAAAATGACTCATAAAAGAATGATGTAAATATTCATAGCTCAAAATCATAGGATAGGTAAAAACCCTCATAACAACAATTCATATCTCACATCAAACTTAAAAATCCAGGACATAAAAAAACATTCACAAAAAACCACTACTGACACTACCCTGTGCCCACTCAAAAGTCCAGTCTCCTTCAAGTATCTATTTTAAATTTCATAATTCCACTATATTTCATTTGATATCCATTTCCATTTAATTTCAATCATTCATTCATTAAAAATATTTAACTCATGGTTTACTAATTTCTTCTCCATGAGGTCCCATAACACCTCATTAACCAAATTTTTTTGATCTTATAATACTTACCATATCAATTTTATTATAATTAATTTAATAAAAATGTGTGTCTGTAACACCCTGAGATTTTATGAAAAATATTCTTTTTAATTTCATTAATATCTTGTGTTGTACGCTACACCAAAAGGAGCGTGCACAACACGCATTCTTGACTTGACTTGCATTACACGCAATCGCGACCTTCCTCGATAGCGTGTGTAGTACGCAATACCGGGTTTTACTAAACAATGATATATTATTATAATATTGTTATGAACTAGCCGTTATGAATAGTGTTAACTAAATTTTGATTTTATAACATTATTTTTCATCTTAAACATTTCTAGAACATGGTATAAGAACAAAATAAATTTTTCGGGTAAAATAAGTATTTTTCAAAAAATGCTGTTTTGCCACCTTTTGATGGCGCACCCACATTAAATATAGTTTTTTACATATTTATAAGCTTAACATGACAAAATAAAATTCTTCTTTTGAATCGGGATATAAAAATTTACATTAGATAAAGTTTTGATATTTTTCCGATAACTTTCATATTTTAATGAATAGTAAAACAGGCAATATTTTAATTAAAAACAACTTTTTTCATCGTAATATCTTATGTGGTTAAATTATAATATTGAATGGTTTTAAAGTATAAATAGAATATATTTTTACCATTTAATATAATTTATGTCATTATCATTGATTTTACCTTGAATTCGTAGGTTAAATCAATTCAATCTTTTGCAATGTTTTAAAGAAAAACCCGTTTTCTTTCGACAACGAGATTAATTTTAATTTAATTTATACAACTTTTGTGTATTGAATTTGGAAAAATGGATTCCATATTTGGAATCAGTATATCCAAATTATGTTAATAAGCTACTTTTTATTTTTGGGAATTATGAATAGTAACTACGGTAAATTTTATTTACCATAGTTAAAGGTAAATCGGGTAATTAAGGGTAAATATAATATTTTAAAATTACCCTAACAAATGTTAAAATCATATTGGATGACTAAAATTCGACCCATATCACTTAAGGGTCGGATTATATTCATTTAATTAAATTTTTTCAATGAAAATAATTTAATTATTTTTAAAACCAAAGAATGTGACAACATGTCACTTTCTTAAATCTTATAAGTATAATAATTTTAATCTAGTGATAAACTTCATGAAACTTCAAACATGAGTAGTCTCCAGAACTATAATACAATTATCTACATCATAAGAATTTATTTAGAATTTTTAGGGATTAAATAATTATCATTTATTATGACACAAAGATGATGCAGTAATTGTCTTATTAATGAAATATTGAGATAATTGGTGTTATAAATGCCCAAATAAATGTAATTTGAGACTTTTTATTACTTACACTAATTTTATAGGTTAATATGACATGTTATTGTTGATTTAAGTAACTTGGTTCGAACTTATCATTCTTTTATGAATTTCATAAAAATCATGTACCAAATAGTGTCAAAATTGACATAAATTAGTTTTAAAAAAAAAAATTATATTATTAATTGTTATTTTATTCCTAAAAATCTAAGGTTCGTCCAAATGACTTAGATAAGGTTATATATATTAATAATAAACAACTTGGGGTTCTTTTGGCTTGATATAGTAAGTTTATTAACCATATATGTAAGAAAACAAAAAGACATGGTAAAAGTAAAATTATTTAACTTAGAGTTAAATCTAATTGATAAGGTTAAAATAATAACCTAAACATTTCTAAATCCTATTGTATGAGAGTATTTCGACCCATACCCACTTTATCTTCGAAATAAGACCCTTTGTAACCATTCTAAACTGAATGTGACCTTAATATAAAATAATATTTTTTGATTTTCCTAAGGTGCCCCTCTCCTCCCTTATAAAAGGGCACCTCCTCCCTCTCCTCCTCACACCAATTTGAGAATTCAAGCTCGTCCAACCCCTGAAAAAATCTCTTCTCCACTTCCCTAGTATCATCCTATAAGTCCTGGTCTTCTTCAAAGACCATCCTTAGTTCTTTAAGTGGAGGTTAAGAAAAGGCGCGTCAAAAAGAGGTAATATCCATTACCGATCTTTTTCAATTTCTTTCTTCTTCAACATCTTCTTCTTTAGTTTTTTCATGATAAAGTAATAACATAAGTATTTCTTATAAACTGATATGTTATTATAAATATGAAACAACTCTAATTAACCTTCTACCCATCCTACGGAAAAAGGAAATCACCGCGCGTGCGTACGTACGGAATACCGTCTCCACGACGCGATGAGATTCATCCTCCACATTAACCATTCATGAATGATTATAAAGAATATATAATGAATAATAATTAAATATATGACATGTTAAATCTACTAGATTTATTTATATATATATATGTATTTCATCTACTTACTTCCATTCAAGACAATAAGGAAAGGAAAACAACGTTCATGCGTACGTACGGACTACCGTCTCCATGAACGGTGTGTTTCATTTAATTTATCTATCTATTATATATATATATACTGAATATATATGATATATAAATCATGTTTTATATTCTGGAAGTGAGTAAATCGTGATATAAGTAATAATAATGTCAAGAACAACAAGTCCAAACACCTACGATAAATGAAACGATTTTACCCAAAACGCTTCTTTAACATGGAATTTACAAAAGAACGGGTAATATAAAGTCATAAGTGAACCATATATGATATCATACCAATTAATATGATTCTGTAATAAGTTAATTACATTATTTAAATCATTATTCAGTAGTTTCGGATACGTACAAAGCATATCAGACATAAGGTAAGGGAAAATATCACAATCTCATTTTTATCCGAGATTGTTTATACTTTGGTATTTACTGGGGTGTATTTTATCATCCACATCCATGTTTCCTCAATATGTAATATTTATATCCTTATAAAATAGTTTATATCCAATTTTACCCTTCGGTGAATTTTTAGTAAAAGATATGAAAGGAATATTTTGTCGTTTTTCGTACGAGGTACTTTTTGACTTTTCTGACAAAAGTACGAAGAATGTTTTTCTTAACTTATAAGGTATGAATGTATTTTGAAAAAATTATTTCCAAGAAGCTTGTTTTACAAGTTTTCAAGTTTATTTTTAATCAAATTCTTTTAGTTTATAATTGTACGACATGTTAAGAAAGGAAAAGTGTTTTTGAAGCACAAAGGATATTTTCCTCAAGAATGGAGTTCAAGTGTTTTATCAAAATTATTTTCCATCTAAGATAATAAAGGGTTCTATTTATATCCCTATTATTACATTGATTTGATTATTTTGTGATGGAATTATATTTATGAATTCCTTTATCTTATATGAATTGTTTTATGATGTCACGATGTTTAAGATTCCCATTTTTATTACATGGGTTATGCTATGATGTATGGTTTATGTTTTTGTGGCACACATAAGAATGGTATCATTAAGAAATGGGTGGGACCTATATCTCCCTCCAATTAATTGGGTAATGATTTTATATCTCATGAGATAGACATGGCTGGAATGGTAGGTTATATCGGTTCAGTGAAACAGGACTGAAACAAGGGTGACTCGGTTCAGAAATGGACTTTTTCCACTAAGATAGTCTTGGAAATGAGTCTTGACTAATAAGATATGATTCTATATGATTATGTGTGTATGAAAAAAAGTTTCATGATTTAAGTTATGATTATTGGGATTTCATTTCACTACTATGATTTATCCTATGTTATGAAATTTTGCTCTCTTTTGTAGGTTACGATTTCCAAAATGTTATGTTCTTATGAATATGATGTGATTGATATTTCTTTTGTTTACCCTTACTGAGAATTTGAGCTCACCCTTTTATGTTTTCTTTTCCCCAAGATATAAATAAAGGTTTTAGGTAAGAAAAAAAGGTAAGATCTTTATGGGAGATGTTGAATATCTTTCACCATGATTAGAAGATTACGTTCCAAGTTTCCAAAGACACTAAACTATTACGGTCCTTGTGTCTGTTTTTTTGTTATGTAATAAGTATTCCGCAAAATTAATGTAATGTCCTTGTATGTTAATCTTCGGGTCTCTACAGTTGGTATTAGAGGAAAGGTTTAGTCAAGCTTTGGAAACTAGGATGCGAAAATGTTAGTGAGATCCCTAGAGATATTTCTAAGGTATGTCTATGGATGTCCCTAAGGATAAGTATACGTATAGGATATAGTCCTAGAACTATGGTAACGATCTTAGAATTTAACCTAAGATGTTAGATATTGAAGTTACTCCCCCTTTATTTTGATTTTTTCCTCTAACACTATTCTTTTTGGGTTTTAGAAAATGGCTGGAAACAAGATGATTCACGATAATGGAGGATATTATGGACAATGTAATGATATTCTTTATGAGAAACCAAATGAAATGGGATTTGGAAGTCCAACCATCATTATTATGCTAAATCAGAAATCTCATAATATGATCAATAAACTCAAATTTGGTAAGTTTCCTGACTCATCTAATAAGAGAAAGATGGAGTTTCATGATGATCATAGAGGAAAGAAAGTTCAATTTCCCCTATGTAAATCATGTGGGAAGAGGCATCAAGGAGAATGTTTCAAAGGAACTGGAAGATGATTTGGGTGTGGAAAAGAAGGACACAAAGCCAGTAAGTGCAAAGGAAAAGGTTCAGTTAACACCAGGGATGAGGATAATGGTATTGCTACGACATCAACAATGGTTAAATGTTTTAAATGTTGAATGTATGGGCATTATGCAAACCAATTCCCTAAGGTAAAGTTTCATGAAGAGAATCGGTATGGTCATATGGGTAGTATTTATGTTGATGATGATGAAGAGACTACAAATGATATGTGAGATGAAAGAATTGTTGAAGCTCGGTCAATGGTTTAAGAATGTAGTGGAATGATTACATGTTTATCATGTGTAATGTTGTATAAGTAATCTCATGGTACTATGGAATAAAGATACATCTAAGTGTTGTTACACTGTTGTCTTTCCTTGAGTTTTGAACGTGTATGATTAATGGTACCAGTATCCATGAAAGATTATTAAGATATTTTTGGAATGTAGATGATATGCGCATAATGAAGGGATAAGGAGAAAATTAAATGTTTGATAGTATTCATGAGCTCATGACTGATATAAGGAAATAGTTATATCATGGTTTGAGTATATATAATTTTGGGTTTTTGGTATGTGGAATGCGTTAACTTTTGACAGCACTCATGTTTTTACTAAGATTCAATGGGTATTCATTTTTCAAGAGATTACATGATTATGGTATTCACATGACTGGAATGTGACGAACAAGATATATGAGGGATAAATGATGGCATTCACGTGATCATTTTCTCTATACTATGAGCTTGGACCGAAGTATTTTGGATAAGCCTAAAGATTGGAATGGATTATGTTGGACATAAGTTAGTATTGTTTACGGATAGAACCTTTTTTCGATATTATTGATGGGATGATATAGTAATGTAGTTTTAGAAAAAAGACAACCTGCAGGACGGGCGGCAACCCATCGCGTCGGACAAGGCTGTGGGAATCGAACCCACAACCGAAGTGAGACTGGCCTTTATCGCCTTCCACTAGCCTATAGGAAGTCCCTAGTTAGTATAAAATAGTTTTATTTTATTAACCGGTATGATATATGAAGTATAAGGTCATTTTTGGAACCATATACAATTAATCTAACCATAAGATGGACTTATAACTTTTTATAACCTTTTGTTTGAAAGAGATGGAATGACCCAGCATTCTATCACATGATCTGCTAACACATCACGAATAACAAATTCAACTTCATTTCTTTAAGGGATGAAGTGGAAATTGTTCAATTCACGAACAACAATGAGATTGTACCAAAATCATGCAAGTATTTCTTTTAATTCATCAACTTTAGGGAAATGATCTTGAAAACCAAAAATGTTGTCCTAGTTCCCTTATATCCGATTAATCAGATGGTACCTTAGATCATCACAAATCAATAGCTTTGTGATTGTTGTCTTTTTCATAGCCATGTTCTCTACCACTCTCCATCAGAACTTGATGGTTAGATTTTTCTTCCATATCCATAATTTCACCTATGTTCTCCTACGTGGAAACCCAGTGATGAGTTAATTTGGGTAACCATTACATTTCATACATTAGTTTTTAAAAGCCATGTTTTGGTATTCCTTTTTACGATGTGGGTTTCTATTAAACAAACTTTCGAGTAGTAAACCATTTATAACCCCGACGAATTTCGAGGGCGAAATTCATTTTAAGGGGGGTAGAATGTAACACCCCAAGATTTTATGAAAAATATTCCTTTTAATTTAATTAATGTCTTATGTTTTACGCTATACCAAAAGGAGCGTTCACAACATGCATCCTTGACTTGACTTGCATTACACGCAATCGCGACCTTCCTCGATAGCGTGTGTAGTACGCAATACCAGGTTTTACTAAACAACAATATATTATTATAATATTGTTATGAACTAGCCTTTATGAATAGTGTTAACTAAATTTTGAATTTTATAAAATTATTATTCATCATACACATTTCTAGAACATGGTATAAGAACAAAATAAATTTTTCGGGTAAAATAAGTATTTTTAAAAAAATGTAGTTTTGCCGCCTTTTGATGGCGCACCCACTTTAAATCTAGTTTTTGACATGTTTATAAGTTTAATTTTACAAAATAAAATTCTTATTTTGAATCAGGATATAAAAATTTACATTAGATAAAGTTTTGATATTTTTCCGATAACTTTCATATTTTAATGAATAGTAAAAACACGCTATATTTTAATTAAAAACAAATTTTTTCATCGTAATATCTTATGTGGTTAAATTATAATATTGAATGGTTTTAAAGTATAAATATAATATATTTTTACCATTTAATATTTTGTATGTCATTAGAATTGATTTTACCTTGAATTCGTAGGTTAAATCAATTCAATCTTTTGCAATGTTTTAAAGAAAAACCCATTTTCTTTCGACAACGGGATTAATTTTAATTTAATTTCTGCAACTTTTTTGTATTGAATTTTGAAAAATAGATTCCATATTTGGAATCAGTGGATCCAAATTATGTTAATAAGCTACTTTATATTTTTAGGAATTATGAATAGAAACTACGGTAAATTTTATTTACCATAGTTAAAGGTAAATCAGGTAATTAAGGGTAAATATAATATTTTAAAATTACCCTAAAAAATGTCAAAATACTATTGGATGACTAAAAGTAGACCAATATCACCTAAGGTTCGTATTAGATTCATTTAATTAAATTTTTTCAATGAAAATAATTTAATTATTATTAAAACCAAAGAATGTGACAACATGTCACTTTCTTAAATCTTATAAGTATAAAAAATTTAATCTAGTGATAAACTTCATGAAACTTTGAACATGAATAGTCTATAGAAATCTAATACAATTATCTACATCATTGGAATTTATTTAGAATTTTTAGAGATTAAATAATTATCATTTATTACGACACAAAGATGATGTAGTAATTGTCTTATTAATGAAATATTGACATAATTGATGTTATAAATGCCCAAATAAATTTAATTTGAGACTTTTTATGAATTACACTAATTTAATAGGTTAACATGACATGTTATTTGTGATTTAAGTATCTTTTTTTTTAACGTATCATTCTGTTATAAATTTCATAAAAATCATGTACCAAATAGTGTCAAAATTGACATAAATTAGTTTATAAAACAAATATTATATTATTAATTGTTATTTTATTCCTAAAAATCTAAGGTTCGGCCAAATGACATAGATAAGATTATATATATTAATAATAAACAACTTGGGGTTCGTTTTCCTTGATATAGTAAGTTTATTAACCATATAGTGTAAGAAAACAAAAAGACATGGTAAAAGTTAAATTATTTAACTTAGAGTTAAATCTAATTGATAAGGTTATAATAATAACCTAAACTTTTCTAAATCATATTAGATGAGAGGATTTCTACCCATAACCACTTTATCTTCGAAATAAGACCCTTTGGAACCATTATAAACCGAATTTGACCTTAATATAAAATAATATTTTGAGATTTTCCTAAGGTGCCCCTCTCCTCCCTTATAAAAGGGCACCTCCTCCCTCTCCTCCTCACACCAATTTGAGCATTCAAGCTCATCCAAACCCTGCCAAAATCTCTTCTCCACTTCCCTAGTATCATCCTAGAGGTCCTGGTCTTCTTCAAAGACCTTCCTTAGTTCTTTAAGTGGAGGTTAAGAAAAGGCACGTCAAAAAGAGGTAATATCCATTACCGATCTTTTTCAATTTCTTTCTTCTTCAACTTCTTCTTCTTTAGTTGTTTCATGATAAGGTAATAACATAAGTATTTATTATATACTTATATGTTATTATAAATATGAAACAACTATAATTAAACTTCTATCCATCCTATGGAAAAAGGAAATCATCGCGCGTGCCTACGTACGAAATACCATCTCCACGATGCAATGAGATTCATTCTCTACATTAACCATTCCTGAATGATTATAAAGTATATATAATGAATAATAATGAAATATATTACATTTTAAATCTACAGAATTTATGTATATATATATATATATATGTATGTCATCTACTTACTTCCATTCAAGACAATAAGGAAAGGAAAACAGCATTCATGCGTACGTACGGACTACCGTCTCCATGAACAGTGTGTTTCATTTCATTTATCTATCTATTATATATATATATATACTGAATATATACGATATATAAATCATGTTTTATATTCTTGAAGTAAGTAAATCATGATATAATTAATAGTAATGTCAAGAACAACAAGTCCAAACACCTACGATAAATGAAACGATTTGACCCAAAACGCTTATTTTAGATGGAATTTACAAAAGAACGGGTAATATAAAGTCATAAGTGAACCATATATGATATCATAACAACGAATATGATTCTTTAATAAGTTAACGACATTATTTAAATCATTATACAGGAGGTTCGGATACGTACAAATCATATCGGACATAAGGTAAGGGAAAATATCACAATCTCATTTTTATCCGAGATTGTTTATACTTTGGTATTTACTGGGGTGTATTTTATCATCCACTTCCATGTTTCCTCAATATGTAATATTTATATCCTTATACAATAGTTTATATCCAATTTTACCCTTCGGTGAGTTTTTAGTAAAAGATATGAAAGGAATCTTTTGTCGTTTTTCGTACGAGGTACTTTTTGACTTTTCCGACAAAAGTACGAAGACTGTTTTTTTAACTTATACGGTATGAATGGATTTTTGAAACATTATTTCCAAGAAGCTTCCTTTACATGTTTTCAAGTTTATTTTTATTCAACTTCTTTTAGTTTATAATTGTACGACATGTTAATAAAGGAAAAGTGTTTTTGAAGAAGAAAGGATATTTTCCTCAAGAATGGAGTTCAAGTGTTTTATCAACATTATTTTCCATCTAAGATAATAAAGGGTTCTGTTTCTATCCCTATTATTACATTGATTTGATTATGTTGTGATGGAATTATATTTATGAATTCCTTTATCTTATATGAATTGTTTTATGATGTCACGATGTTTAATATTCCCATTTTTATTACATGGTTTATGCTATGATGTATGGTTTATGATTTTGTGGCACACATAAGAATGGTATCATTAAGATATGGGTGGGACCTATACCTCCCTCCAATGCATTGGGTAAAGATTTTATATCTCATGAGATAGACATGGATGGAATGGTAGGTTATACCGGTTCAGTGAAACAGGACTGAAACGAGGGTGACTCGGTTGAGAAATGGACTTTGTCCACTAAGATAGTCTTGGCAATGAGTCTTGACTAATAAGATATGATTCTATATGATTATTTGTGTATGCCACAAAGTTTCATGTTTTATGTTTTCATTATTGGGATTTCATTTCACTACTATGATTTATCCCATGTTATGAAATTATGCTCTCTTTTGCAGGTTAAGATTTCCAAAATGTTATGTTCTTATGAATATGATGTGATTGATATTTCTTTTGTTTACCCTTACTGAGCATTTGAGCTCACCCTTTTATGTTTTCTTTTTCCCAGGATATAAAGAAAGGTTTTAGGTAAGAAAAACAAAGGGAATATCTTTATGGGAGATTTTGAAGATCTTTCACCATGATTAGAAGATTACGTTCCGAGTTTCCAAAGACACTAAACTATTACGTTCCTTGTGTGTGTGTTTTTGTTATGTAATAAGTATTTCACAAAAGTAATTTAATGTCCCTGTACGTTAAGCTTCGGGTCTCTACAGAGTCTCTTTCCAGTCCAAAGTGGACCATACTCTTTATGAGATAAAATATAGCATTAATTCCTCTATCCACTACACAAAATGTATAACAACAGTACATTTATCTATCATGACACCTATCACAAAAACATGAAATGAGTAATGCATCTTAAATGTCATGGCATAATGCATGGAATATGATTTATAATAAGTGACTAAATGATGCATGAGATGGAATACCCTCATATAATGTAGTTGAACCAAAATAAAACTCATGGTCATAACAATAATAACATCACAATTAAAGTATGTCACCCAAAAATTGAATCAAATCAACTGTAATACCCAAAATCTGGGAAATAGTTATTTCATTCAAGAAAATTTGGGGTTTCCCTGTATGTGGGGTAATTACTCACAAAAAAATTCCTTAAAAACTAATATTCCTTTCTATTACAATCTATTGTCACAAAATATTAAATATAACTAGATTATAATCCTATGATTCCACTTTGCAACATCCTAGACCCATATGCCAATGAATGATGCCCCGAGCTCAATGGTTCACATGGCCTCAAGTGCATCTCCCTAAAGGCTAGATGCTTTCAACTAGTAGTGAGGGCCTATGTGTGTTAGTGGGGATACTATTCCCTCACCACCAAAGTGTAACATAGTTGTAATACAATAACATAAAACTAACAAAAGAAGTAATAACAATCAGACAATTGAATAACTACATGAATATATAACAATACCAAGATGGAGTCTTGCATACAATGATGATACATGTTATGTGTCTAATAATGAAGCCAAAACATATCCATAGAAAAATATTACATTACATGTATCCAAAAAAATACCAAAAAATGTACTATCTCTAAATAACATTGCAAGCCTCAGCTCAATCCTATTCTCCTATTCCCATAATCATAGAACAAATCAACCCTAGAACTATGGGTGATTTCCCCTATCACTTCATGTATCCAAATAGTCTATTTATGTACCCAACAGTGGAGAGAACAGGGTGTGAGAAACAATATCATTAGACAATAAACCAAATGTCCGTACAATATTGATTGTGAATTATAACAATCTAGCATTGTCCATGTAAAATAGGTATGTAATAGAGAAATGTAAGTATTTTCATGGCATGTAAGAAATTATATTAATACCACAAATCCTCAATATGATCCCTATAAAACAAGTTTCATATCTTATACAAAGGTAGATACAAGTAAAAAAATGTTAACATCATGTCCATGTTGTAAAACCATAGAACCATATCATACAAGACCTTGTCATAAAACTTGAAATGTCAGAACATCCAATACTAAGTCGTTCAACCATGCATATCATATATCTCATGCTCAGGTGATATAACCAAATTGTCAGACCATGAAGGGCCAGATCCAGGGTTTATAAGACCACGAAATCCTCTTTGAGTCCCAATATTATCTTTTTGGAAACTCAATTAGGCATGGATTGGAGTCCCATGAACATTTCATAGAGAACATGTTCATCAAGAGTCCATGAAATCTGGATCCAAGGGGTATAAAAGCCTGAATCATACCAAAGAATCAAGACCTAGGAAGCATACTCTATCTAAGGAGTCCACTACCTCATCAATATCCAAGGAATCTATGGAGTGAAGCATCATTTCATACCATTTTCAATTTAATACCATATGAGTATACCAACTCATATAACCATTTTCACATTCAATTAATCCCATGAGTATACCCACTAATATATTATATTTTCTAAATAAACGATTCGTGAAAGTAAATAACAATGAATAAGTATACCAACTCATTTAACCAACTTCATTTAATCCATTTAATCAATTCAAGTATGGTATATCAAATTAGCATAAGGCAAGGAGGTAGGGACTCTCTTAAATAAGTAATTCAATTCTATTTAAACATAATGAGGCTTCCTAAATCTACCTCAGAACACACCCCTTGGGTGGTTAAACAAAGTTATATCAAGGAAATTTCATAAATAACTCCCTTGGGATGTCCACAGTTTGGGAAACAACCACCAATTCATTATATTAAAACATAAGGGAATCCCTAACAAGTTCGAATACATCTGATTCAATTTACAAGTTCAATTTCGGGGTCATGTCGGAAATTGCAACGGGTGGAATAATGGTAGGTAGCCTTAAAATCACTAAAACTCTAGGAAAATTTATAGATCACATACCTTATCTCAATAGTATATTTCTTGTCCAGTATCAACTCTTGATTAATCTTGTATTTGGAGAAATAAGTAGAATATTCGAAGAACATGAAATGAGGGAAAATCAGCTTTCACATGAATAGTGCAACCGAAATGAAAAATAATGAAGAATGACTAAAAAGAAATCAAGTACTTACCATTATGAATCAAAATAGATGTTCGACACTTGAATAATATATCAGTTGTAAGAATGGGTTGAAATCCAATATTATTCATCAATTATTCTCTCTAAAGGGATTCCATTTGTTTTCCTTTGATGAAAAATAAATTAGGTTTATAAAATATTTTAATTTAATTTAGAATTATTAAATTTTCAAAAATTTAAAGGTATTAAATTTTCAAAAATTTAAAGGTATTAAATTTTTGGGAACATATTTTAAAAAACCATGTGCCAAACCACTCAGTTATCTATATGATAAGAGGAACATATACGTTTTCCTAACACAGTTTGACTAACCGTGTAGAAACCATGAAAAACCCTCTATTAAAATAACAGACCAGGATGCTTGGTTGTGCAACCCAATTCTCATGGTTTGGCCAAACTATGTGGACTTCCCCTACTCATTACCCACAACTCGTATGGATTTTAAAACTATGTTGTATTTCCTACATGATTTACACTAATCATACCCTATGCTTAAATCACCCCAAAACGTGGGTTCCAAGCTCCGAACAAGACACAGACAACCACAAAACGTGCATGAATTCAAAGGGAATTCACATTAGGAAACATATAGACCCTAAATCTAAAAAATAATGGATTCTTATCCCATACATAAATTCATGTTCTAAATATTTTAAAACACTTTTTGAAACATTTTTAGAAAACCTGGTTTTGGAAGACAATTAATTTTTGACCAAAGAGATGATTTTTCTTAAAAACGTTATTTTATAACTCTTGAAGGAATAAAGATATAAAAATGAATGAAAATCATGTATTCTCAAGACGTAAAAAGAGGATAATAAAATTATTAATAATTCTTGAGATATAGATCATGATATTTCGAAATCAGAGACTTAATCATAAATAATCCAAAAAACGATGAGATTGTAACATAAAACCCTTACAACGTTTATAACCTAGAATCATACGCCCCATGAAAGAATAAAATTAAATGAAACTTAATGTATCTTTAAAATATTGATATTCATTATACATAATGGTAAATTGAATGTATATACACCACATAAAAGTACTAGGTGGTGAATATGGCATGTGTCTCACATAAGAAAATAATTAGAGAGAAATATTTCCCCTTAAGCCTTGACACCCATAATATATGTTGAAACTTATATTATAATTGATATATGTTAATTATAAATATATGAAATTACAATATATATAAACCAATTTATCTATGACTTAATTATGAACTATTATTACCTATTTATTAACAATTCCATGTTAATGTTACATTTCGGCTATTAAGTACTTTTTTTCATATATGTTTGGAATTATTTTTCCTCTTAATTTTATCATGATTTAATATTAACCATAATGTAAAAATGATATAAATATAATATATATATATATATATTAATAATATATATTTAGAGTAATCAATATAATTTAGGGATAAAAAAATGATATACGTCATTTATAAAGATAGTAGGTCGTACATGCGCAAGAACCCTACTTACATTTTCATATTGGATTTAAATAAAGAAATTTAAATGATATATTATCATTAAAAAAATAATTTCTATGTCAATTATATCATATATTTTCATTAAAATCAACGTTAACACATTCCATGTAAAGAATAAACGAATCGCGTTGCTTCATGAGGTAGTAATATGAAATACACACAAACGATGTTATAATAATCCCATAAAATGGAGAGTGTGAAGTTATGTATGATATAATGATTCAAAATTCATAATAAAATCATAAATACCTTATAAATAATTTATAAACTTAAAATCCACCATTACTTCCAACAATGATTGGTGGTAGTGAAAAAATGAATGACATTCTTTTGAAAGGCGGTAGTATGTCATAAACAAGAACGATTATTTTATAACCCATTTGATGGAATTGGAGATTTTTGTAGCTCATGAACCTAAAATTAAAAAATATCATTATATTTAATATACTTAGTTTATTATATAATAATGATATAAGAAAATTTTAACAGATTGAGGATGAAATAAAACAAAAATTCTTGTTGGTGAACATTACCTATACTTCAGGTATCCTCCTTATGTATCAATGAAATCATTCATATGATGGATTTAAACCCAAAATAAGGCTTCTAATATGAGTCTAGGTAAGTTGTTATGTGATTTTTTTCAGGTATTTTCTGACCCAAATTTTTTTGAATGTCTGCAGAATTGAGGGGAGTGAGTGTCGTTTTATAGTTAAGGAGATGTATTTCTGTAAATACCCAAAATTATTCACTATTTTGAGGTTTCACTTATCTTATTCACCTAAAAATAATAATAATGGATTTGATGGTTTATACGGTTGATAAACACCTCCAAAAAAATTATCAGGTTATTTCTTAGACATTATGTTTACTCAATTTTGTCCTTTTAGTTTTACCCATGGTAACTAGAATCATTTTATTTACATATATAATTATTTCATTAAATATAAAATTAAAATAAGTATTTTTAGATGATTTAGACCCACTTGTTATAAATATTAAATACAATTTTTTTTAAAACGTATGTTTTCATAAAATTAATTTTCATAAAAATGCATGCAATGTGAAAACCCCAATTTTTACTTTAATCGTGCTAATTAATTTGAACTTTTTTCACTAATAATTGTGGAACAAAATTAAGTTATCCTTATTATATAATATAAATTATTATTATTTAAAATATTTAACACTTTTTTACAAATTAAACTAACATAAGTGACAGAATTTATTTTAAAACTAATCTATAGTGTGTGATGAGAGAGCAGGCTTTTAAAGTAAAAATGTTGAAAAGATTACAAGTATTTATATCCAATTTATATTTTAAATTTATTAATATAACCTAAATTGGATTAATAAATGTGTAATTGAACTGATTATACTTTAAAAAAATTAATAATATAATTTATCTTTGTAAATAATTTAGGTGAAAAGATAATTTTCAAGTAAATTTCAGTATTTTTCACTATTCATAAAAAATGAAATTTTTAGAAAAAACCAAAACACTCACCCTAATATTTTGGATATTATGATTTTAAAAATTAATTTTATATAAGGGAAAAGGTTTTAGTGTAATATATTTTTTCCATAAAAAGGAGACAAAACTTCTTTTAAACAAAATATGATGTTTAAGAGTAAAATTGGATTTATTCATATTTCTTGTCTAGAAAGAAAGTAAGATAAAGGGTATAAATTTTTTTAATATATATAACATATAAATTTAATTAAAATCGTTAACCATATGTAATTTTGTAAATTTATTGATATAAAACACACTTGTCCACGTAAAAATAGTTTTTCAGAAAAACATTTCCTTTTATTTTAAAAAGGGTTTCATTTGCATTTCAAATTAATTGGAAACCAATTAATTATATATGTATATAAATTTGTAAAACATATTTTCATAATTTAGTTAATCCTATTCATACCTTAAATTCCATTGGTTGGCTGATAACTATCATATTAAATAATGAAATTTTAATTATATATCATGTTTCATTTCAACTATGAGTTCTGTTTAATGAAAACCAAAATCAAGATTTTGTATAAAACAACACAAACACTGTGTTGTGTGTAATTTAGCCTAGAATAAGTGTTTAATTTAATTAAAGGGATAAAAAAGAATAAATTTAATTAATATATATATATATATCACAAAATCTCAGGGTGTTACATTCTACCTACATTAAAATGAAATTCTATCTTAAGATTCATCTCAGTCATCCAAGGTTAAACATTTAAAAATTCATTCATAGAAACCCACATAGTATAAATTAATAATAAAAAATACATTAAAAATTGAATGTTGTAAACATAAAGATTGAATGAAGTAAATCAAAACTAGGATTAAACATGAGAGAAAATAGGTGGGATGTAAATATTCAAATATTGAAGACCATTATAAATAATTATATAGAGTGATAAATATCACTGATAATAAGAAATTGGTAGTTCTAGATAAATTCAACTACCAGAAAACCATAAATGAAAGATACACAAAAAATTTCCTTGATATCATAAAAATTATGATAAAAGGAAAAACTTTTACTTAAATATCCTTTTCTTATTGAGAATATATAGTTTCATGATTTCATTCCATTTAGTGAGTACAATTTCATACAAGGTTATACATGATCCATTTCATAAATGTTTATCATCATCACCATTAAATATACTAAAATAAAAAAGATTAAAAATAAATTCACTTAATTTCTCAAAATCAACTTAACATTAATACCCCCTATATCATAAAGTGGTTCTTCATTATCACATAAAAAATATGTGAATATTGTCATCATGTCTTCTTTTAAAAAATAATAATAACCTTAATTACCAAAAAAACTTATTGAAAAAAATTATTATTCCTTATTCCATAAATAAAACTCATATTATTGGATTTAATCTTTAAATATAAAAAAATATTTGTAAACTCCCTCAATTATATCATAAACCACTTTGTCTGAAAATCATTAATCAGTTCCAAGGTATTTAATGTTATAGGATTTAGTCATTCATATCGAACATCTTTATATCCCAACAAAATTATCTCAACATCCAAAACATACTAACGGTTATCTTCCCTTAATCAAAATGTCACCTTACAATTAAGTCACCTGTATAGTTCATCAGTACTGTTTAATATATATTTTAAAATACTTAATGAAAAATTTCTACAAATATATATATATATATATATATATATATTCATATAACATAATTCTAAAATTAAAATACCTAAACATTTAAATTAGTCCACCTTAGCTTTAACCAATTAACTAGGATCCATTATCTCATTCCATAACACCTATTTCATTTCATAATTCATATACAGTCTCTTCATAATCAATAGAAAACCCATTATTCAAAAAAATTATAAATAAATTCATGAGATTTTACCTAAAGACAATGATTTTCATAATTCTCATTTTTTTCACATTTAAACCATTCAATATTTGATGAAGTATTTTGAAGATCATTTTTATAATCCATTATGTTGACCAAAATTTTCATTTTTCCTTTGAAATTACTTTCTATCATTATTTTACACACTCCAAACATATTCTCGACCATCTGAGACATTCCCTTGAGTGTTTCTTCCCACATTCTCAAAATATAGGAAACTGAATGTTTATTTCTCCAAAGTCTCCATTACCATAACTCTTAATAAAATCCATCCTTCTCTTACGTGGTGATTCATATAATTGGTTAAGGTGTACATTGTTAATCATGTTCTATGATAACTAATTATGAATAATAATAATAATATCATTTAATCTAGTCATCATCCCATTTGGCTACTCTTCATAAAATTGTTTGTCACATTCAATGTTAACCCCTTCCTTCTAGTTCCCACCATTAACTAAAACAAAAAATTAGAGTGTGAGAAACACTAATCATGGTGTAACAACAAATCATTAGAAAAAATAACTTATATGATGTATAAATAATGAATCCTTCTATAACACCTTAGCTTTAATAAATATTATTAATAGCCATCAACTATTTAAATTCCTCTTTAAGGTTTTTAAAGAGATTGTGAATATATAAAAATATTCCCCAGGTTTGTCAAAATAGGTGTGATGTGAGGACTTATATCATGATAGGGTGATGATCGTGTCCTGCTTAATGCTCACTTTTTGGAGTTATCATCCCAATGTACATCTATACCATAGAAACATCTACATGTTGTATACTGATTGGGATATAATTTCTTATAAACCACATTCCCTATCCTTTACTAACATTCTAGGATATTTTCCTATACATTGACTCATCCTTAGTCATAACATTAGTTACATAACTAAACATATCATTTGAAATGTACTTAGGTTTACCACTAATGTATTCTCATCTTAGTTTCCAAAGGTTAACTAAAATTTTCATTTGATAACAACTATAGAAACCTAGGATTCTCAAACATGGATATTACATATTTTTGTATGAAAATTATTTACATTAAAAAAACACAAGACTAAGGACAATAATAGTTTAGTTACATTGGAAACACGAGAAATGATATTCTTAATTTATAAAAGATCTTTAATTTCTCCCATAATGACCTTCCAAAAAAATAAACTTTATATACTTTCCCTACTTTAAACCTTTCTTCATAACCAGGGGAAAGGAACCATAAGAAAGGGTAATCCTAGATACTCATTAAGGGAAAACATATGAGATATAAATCTATGATCATATGAAATCATAAGATAATTATATGGGTATGTTATAATGAAAATAAATTTGGAAGTTCATACCCAACCTGTCATATATTCTAAACCTGATTCATGGCATAAAGATTGACATTTAATAAGACATTACTAAGAAGGGAATTAATGAACATGAGCCATTAGAGCATAAATTTTGAATAAACCATATATTTGTGGCATAAAAATTATATTATCACATTGTGAACATATATAAATAGATACTAGTTCATTCATTAAGTTATAAACATGAAATTAGTCCCGTATATAAAATTACGAACATGTAACCAGGTCTAGGAATCACATTGTTTACATTAAATATAGGAAAATTAATAACCTTGTGAAGATGTAATCAGGTTCATTAATAAAATTGTGAACATTCAACCAAGTTCACACATAACATTTATATTATGTAATTAGGTTCACGAAAAAACACTATGTATAAGAAATATAGGTCTATGCATAACATCATAGTAGTCAACGTTCACTCCTAAGACCATCATAGGGGAAAAAGATTCATACTGGACTAGGTTCACTCTCAATTCTACTCCTACTTATATCATGAGATATAAACATTTAACCAATTCATTGGAGGGAGATATAGATCACACCCATATTTTTTTATAACGTAACCATTATCCTGGTTTATAACTTAACATCCATCACATAATAAAAATCAAACATATGTATTCCATAATATTGTAAAACATTATTTATATCAGAACCCATGAAATGAAATGGGTTTCATAAATAATTCATCATAAAATAACACAGGGAAAAGAAATGGGTTTCATAATCATTTCATTATTTCATCAAATCATTACCTGTAGAAAAAGAATTGGGTTTCATAAGCATTATATTGTGGTATATCCTATGGAAGAGAAATGAGTTTTATAAAAATATTTTTATCAAAAACATAAACCATTTATAAAAATAGTAATAAAGTTATCCTAGGTTCACAACCATAGAAAATAAAAAATTACATTAAAGGATATCATCCTAGATGGATAATTATTTTGAATTATCACTTGGACCATTTCTTATGAATAATAACCTTTCATTGAAAATCTCATTTTAAAAAATAAAACATTTTATAAATAATTTTATTTTAAATTAACATTGAAAAAATATAAAGGAAGATTTAAAAATCATTTTAAACCTTTTTTAGGAAACTATACTCATATATTTGAAAAAAAACTTTAAACAAAACTGTAGTTTAACCTGGTTTTTGAAGAAAAAGGTTTTTCAACCGAAAAGATGTTTTTTCTCAAAAAATATTGAGAACTAATGAGTACATAAATAGTGTAAAATGAAGGGAAACATTTATTATCATGACCTAACCATAGGATAATAAAATTCATGACAATTATTCTGATTAAAATCATGATATTTCAATATTGGAGAGTTAATCATAAAAAATCTTGAAAAACGATGAGATTATAACATAAAAAACTTACCGTAATGGTAACCTAGAATTATATTACCTATAAAATAATATAATTAAATTAAAATTAAAATATAATTAATGGAATTATATTCATGATATAACATGTCAAATGGGAATTATATATAACACATAAAAGAAATAGATGGTGAATATGGAATGTGTCTCATAGGAGTAAAAAGTGAGACAAAAATCCCATACATTGACTGTTGAATTCATTCTTACTCATTGAAACATATTTTATGATAAATATAAGTTTATTATAAATCTATTATATAACCATATATTTACAACACCATATATGATTTTCAAATGATCTTTTATTACCCATTTATTCACAATTTATGTATTAATGTTACGTTTTGGGTAATAACCGCCATATTGTTTATATAAGTGTTTTGGGTCCGTCTCGAAATGACCAACGGTTCCGTATCCGATGACACGTGGACCTGTTTTCCAAAGGTAGGCATTCATCTGATGGTCTGACCAACGATGCTTAAGAACTCTCATTGGTCAAGAGGATGGGAAGTCGGGCTCATCGCACCATTTTGGGGGGAATTATTGCCTGTTCTAGGACTCTCTTAAAGATTTAAGACATATTCATATGTTCACAAATCTTTGGTTTATACCCAAACATAGTATCCACAGATTTAACCCTGGTGGGTAATTGTCAACTGGATGCAGGGGGTTCAGAGTCATTTAGGCCTGAGGTTTACCATCCCTCATTGGATTAATGACCCCATGGAGTCGGAACTTATTGAGGCGGTACTAGGAGTGGCGTGGTGAACCGATGTGAATATAGTCGGATCGACCAGTTTTTGGTTTTGAACCACATGGAGGATTCCTACGTACCCTTCCTAGGGGCAAGGATCAAAGTCCACGTAGTTCGAACAGGAGCGTCGAAGAACCGACGTGAAGGTGGACTTGGGGTTCCGTTGGTGATCGGGCTTAAACATCATGCATGCTTCCTACGTAACCTTGTGGTAGGGAATCAAAGTACTCATAGTTCTCATTGGCTAGGGACTTACACTCTGAGGCATCCCAGAATGATGGATTGGGGCTTACACTCTGAGGAGGCATAGGGCGATGGATTGGGGCTTACACTCTGAGGAGTCCCATAAGAGGATTTCATGGTCGATGCTTACTCTAAGCCCACATGAGTCATGCTCTGTGTGAGAAACAAGAGGTAGCAGGGACCAGAGGATCACATCACGAAAGGTGCGTCCGTGAGAAGTGGAGTGGGGCTTACGCATGAGGGAAGCCCATTAAGTCGGGGCTTACTCCGGGTTGGACGCCCATGGCGATAAAGCGCAGCGGGAGAGGGAAAGGGGTGCTCCTGTTCCCATATCCTCTCTTTCAGTGCATGAGGGCTTCCGTCTGATGAGTATTTTACTACCCCTGAGAATCCCTTTACAAGTGGAGAAGCAGAAAAGGCACTCCCGAGCTCAGACACCACATTACCGTGGGAATTTGAACCCAAGAATGCTTCAGGAATCTGCTCAAGGGTCGGGGAAATCCCTTCGTCTCTACTTACTGTGGGTATGTGAACTCAAAATGGCGCACTGTTGCACTTGATGGTTACACCACACGGATCTGGTGGCTCTGGTGGAGGCCTCGGCTCGGGGCCGATGAGTAGGCCAGTGAAGGAGTCATGGAGGATCAGGCCAGATCGAGAGGATCATATGTGGCTCGGGGAATGGGAACTCCAAAGTGTTTGGCAGACCACACAGGGGTATGGGTGGTGGCACCCTTTGCATATGGAAGTGCTACATGGTTGGAGAGGCCATCCGCGAACCAAGGTGGTCTGCGGACTGAGAGGCCTCCCGCGAACCAGGGTGGTCCACGGACTGAGAGGCCGTTCGCGAACCAAGAGGGTCTGTGGACTGATTGGAATCCCGCGAACCATGAGGGTTTGCGGATTTGGGTTCGGCCCGCGTACAAGGTTGGTACACGGAGGGTTCTACGCAAGAAGCGACATCCAAGGTTGGCGTCGGTCGGGGGTTCGTCTGTCGAGGCTTCTCTCGCGTAGTGGGGTGCTACGCGGCATGACGGATTGGAATAGAGGCATAAACTCCCTGGTCCACTGGGAGTGCATCCGCGGAGGGGTTATGGTTCGCAGTCTTCTCTTTTTATGTTATTGAAAAAAAAATCAACGGTTGACCAAATTATTATGCATTTTTTATTCCTTATTAGTTTGTTCCCAAGTTCATACCTTCTCTGGTTCGCAAACTAGAAGTTTCAAAATCCTAAGCCTTCCTTCGAAATCCTTCCACCCAAATCTGACTGATCTCCACTTCGTCCCCTTCCTCTAAATCCCAATCCTAATCCACTTTTCCCTTCCCCCCTCAGTCTCCTTTTATGGAGTGGGAAAAGATATTTACCTATGGTCATATGACACCTTTTGTAGAGGCCCATGACTGAAAACCCGGTTTACGGCTGGCTTGGTCAATCCATAATTCGCGATGGGCATTGAGCACTCCCCCCGCCCCCACCCGCGAACCAAACAAGGGGAGTGATTCACGGCCGCAGAGGGTTCCGCCTCGATTTTACAAACAACAGCGGAGGCGGTTTGTGCCGAATGACACAGCTCATGACTGGGGCAGTTCATGATGGTGAAACAGATTGGCGCCCGCCCTGCTTTGCACCCACGAAGGATATCGACCTCCATTTCGCGAATGACGACGGTCCGTGGAGGGGGGATGCTTTGTGAAATCAGTCATGCTTCGTTAACATTAGACCGGTCCACGGACCGGTTCCTCCTTCACTATCCTTGAGTATTGTCCACATTTGCCTAATCCATTTGAGGGTAAATTGGGCATAATCTCTTTTGAGTTAAAGGGGATCATCATTCTCTTTTTCGGATTTTTTTCAGGACCCTACAAATGCCCCCCATCGGAATGGGGTCCGATCGGAATGAAGAGGAGGCTATTCCGATGCAGAGTGGTCTTGAAACTTGGGTAGTTCATAGTAGAGAGGTGCACCCGGTAGGGGACCACACCTATAAATACAAGGGGCCCTCCATTTGTCATATACCAAATTCATCGTGAAACCAGAGCTTTTTTGCGTGTGCGTGCTTGTTCCTTCGCGAAACGCTTGGTCCGCGAACTGGCTGCTACTTCCGCGAACCATTTCTCGTTTGCGCCATTCTTCATCTACGGATCAACACCCTATCCGCAAACAAACACTTTAAATTAATTAAAATTTAAGTTACGATGGGCCGCTTAGGAACTCACTTCACATTTTTGGTGCTCCGCGGTTTCGATGCTCTGCGGTTTCGATGCTCTGTGGACTAAAATATCATGAACATTAAATGTTTCTAGGTCTTCCGAACATAACCACTTAAATTGGGGATTGAAATTCCATGGAGCAACCTGGTCCGTAGTTTCCTGGCCAATGCTCTGTGGGCCAGGGTTTCGTGGACTACTTTCGTGAAGGGCTAGTTTGCGGGATTTTTTCATCACAAACCATCCTTCGAGGCCTCCTCGTGAACTTTTCTATGAAGGCTCTTCAACTGACCCTCAACCATATATTTGGTATTTTTGTAAGAAAAAAATTTATTCCAGACTAACCTCTTGTAGGCTCTCGTCGTGCAGGGAGAAAATATGGTTCCCCCTAGTTTTTCACTGAGGCCTGCTGCAGAGCCTCTCCCAATTGGTTCAGGGATACGTTTAGCTATGATTCGTAGAGCAGAGAACATCCAAGAGGACCCTAGTCAGTCCATAATTCCTGACAATGGTGTCATGAAAGACTTTCTCCATCCTGATCTCCTGGATTATCCAAAATAAAATCAGCTTCCACTTTGTGGATTTGGTCTTCAATACGATGTCCATATTCCCCCCACTTTCTCAGGTCTTCCTTCTTATTTCTTGGAAGTGTCATCCAAGTGTATTCAGGAGAACCTTACCCAATCGGGGGAGATGGTTTCTTAATCTGACCCGAAAGACGCCTTTATTTTGAGAGGCTCTGTTTGGACCCAAACTGATTAGCACACCTGAAACATTTCTCAGGAAGATGTCTTCAAGAGTTACACTTCTATTATCAACCTTGCTCGAGTAGATCCCGATGTGGGATGGATTCCTAGATGAGATCTTTGGTATGGTGGGCTCTTCTCAAATGACTGGGCCTAGGATTTCTGGGTCCATCATCACTACCGAGAGTCTCACGAATCCTTGGAAGCAGTCAATTTATACTCCGTAGTGTGGGCTTCCCAATTTGCTATTTACCCACCATCCTTGTTCCTGCCAGACCTACTCAGTCACTGGTGTTAAAGAACTAATACTTTCCTCCTTTCCCATGGTGAAGTTGGCATTAGTCTGTGGGATATCCATCAATTGGGAGGGCTCCCGGTTATCGGTGAAATGTATGACCAATTTCTGCCTGCCCCTGACGCATGGGACGACGTCGAACAAGTGCCTTTATTGGTGAGAGATCTGTTGGTTATGGTGGAGAAATCACTGGGTCAGGCCTTGAATTCCTTCTCTCTTATTCCCTATAGTACCTAGATATAGTTATTTCTGACCACCACTGGTCCTATGCCAAAGATCAATCACCCCAGGACTCATCCTTATCAACAGTCACAAACCTCCCCAGGTTCCTACTAGGCGGTTCTGGAGGCAGGCGACTACCTTTCATGGGGTTACGAGGTGCACCCTGGTGTTCCGCCTATGCTCTGGATGGCAGGTTTTTTTGCTATGTTCCTGAGCGGGTGGCTATTCCCTTCTCGGGATATTAATCCTGGCGTCAGGGCTTGTACCCTGATGATGGAAGTTGAGCTGGCAGAGGGCCGCCTGGTGAATTTGGTCATGCCCACATTGCCTAGTATTAATGAACTGGTGGGTCACATGTATAAAGGCGGTTCACCCTTCCGTATGAGTGGGCCATTTCAATTTTTGTAAGGCTTGGTAGCGGATCATTGTCGCTGTTATGAGTATCATCACAACACGGTCATCCTGCTTCCTACTTTTCGGCCTACCCTGCTTAATATAGCTGGAGTTCGCATGGAATCCCTAAGCCCTGGTGAAGTCCTCAAGCTTCTGAGTGAATTTTCCCAGTTTTATTTCACTCCCTACCCCACCCCTTCTGGCGTCTTAGTTGACAACCGTCTGGGGAGCCTGGAGGAGCGTTCTTACATGATCTCTCTGTGGGACGAATTTCTGTATGCGCGTATCGAAAAGGTTTCTCTATGTGAGCTGTATGTCCCATATCGTTTTTCTCACCATTTTTGGTGCATGAAAGTCCATGTTTCCATTCCCCCTCCTCAGGCTCGAGGAATGCACCCACCCATACTTCGTCAATGGTGGCTGATGCTGACGCAAGAGGGATTTGACATGAGCATTCACATGCCTGTCATGGGGGCGTCCGTCGGCCTTTCCATAGAGTATGCGAAGGCGTGGGAAAATTACTATCCTGATGGGATCCTAGGGAAGGCCGTCCGGCAGGTTCCCAAATCAAGAGGTGTTGCGGCTGTTGCGTCCACCTCACCTTCTTCATCATCTCTAAGGGAGGATCGACTGATGGCTCATCGATCAAAGCGGCTCATGGGATTTTCCTCTCTCAGTCATGCGGTGGCCGAAGATCAGACGAGTTCATCATTCTTGGACATGGATGAGGATGACCCTGTGGTTCCGAGTCCCAGTGAGACAATCCCGGAAGTTTTTCCAGTTGATACCGGGCTTAACAACTTGATCCCCAATCCTGAACCAGGGTTAGAGGCTCTAGACTTTCCAGCTTCGAAACCAACTCCTAGCGAGCACATGCCTGCGCTGGTTACAATGCCAGATTTCGCTCCTATGGTATCCAGCAAGGATACCAAAGATCCTTGTGTCATGGTGGACCACTGGGCGGTGTGCAGGTGGGCGTGGCCTCGTATTTTCGATATTGTTGTTGAAACTCCTCTAGCTGAGATGGCAACTAAGACCGAAGCTCTTCGACAGCTCTTCTTAGGTTTGGGGTCGGGTGGCTTTGACTATCGGCAGTTCCATTCTCTTGCTTGCCAAGTTGTCATGGCCCATGAGGAAGCTGCCACTAGTGAACACAAACATTCTCACTTTTCTACTGCTCATTGTGGGACCCGAGCCCTAGATGAATCCATGATATTTCTTCATCAGCTGATAGCACAGGGGGGCGATCTCTCGAGATCAGGCGGCCCTCCTATCCTCTGAGTTTCATGAATGTGAAGAATGGGCAGAGATGTTGAGGAATCAGTTGTTAGTTGTGACTGGTCATCTCAAAGCCACCAGAAAAGGGATCAACGATCTCCAAACAACAGTGGAGCGTACTTGTTCAGTGGCTGAGGTTTAATCTAGGGAGAGGGTCGTGTTGGAACAGTCTTGCAATGACCTCCGCCGCACGGTCACTGATCTGGTGGAGAGAGTGAGTTAGGATCCTTTATGAATGTTAGATCCACTCTTGTACCCTCTTTTTTACTTATACCTCTCCCTTTTCTTGAGGGAGAGACCCCATCTGGTGGATGTCCTCCCTTTTTGTTCGAATGAAATACAGTCTCTGTAAATCACTTGTTGCTGTGAAATTTTATTGTTACTAGAACAATTGTTGTCTAAATAATAGTTCACTAAATCAGAATTAATCATAACTCTGGAAAACAAACCCTAAATTTTTCCTGGACAATGGGGTCCAGCGAGCATATTTTGACTATTGCAAGGGATTTTTAGAAAATCCCTACAAACTTTTTTTTGTCTTTTCTTTTCATGCCCTAATTTTTCCTGGGCTCATTTATTGTGAACCCAGCGGGTATGGCCTAACTTTTTCTTTGGTCACCCTTTTCGGGTTTTCAGCCTAACAGGCTTTGTGCCTCTTTTCTTAGGCGATTTAAAGTCCCACCATCAAGACTATCATTACTGATGTTTTAGGTCAAACATCTTTGACCAAATATGATGGGGTAAGGGCCCCAATGGGGTTTGGTTGATTAAAATATGTCTTAGTGTCCTTCAGATGCATTTGGAGGGAGTGTGTTTAAATTTGAACGACATGCAGGGCATGTCTCAAGGAATGGGAGCCGTGTCAGCATGCCGAGGTGGGAGGGGAATTGCCTAAAGAAATATTTCCTTTGGTAGATAGGCCAAGGGTGATAAATATGAAGAGCTGCTGAGGGCATGGTATGCATAGTTATACAAAGGTGTCCTTAAGTCAATGACTCTCCATTTCTGATGGCCATAGGACTTCATGAAAGTCTGGATTATGGAAACCACCATGGGTGGCCTGGAGAAATATGAAAACCACCGGAGGTGGATCGGAAAGGGTATGTGACATCTGAAAGGTTTTGAGAACATCTGTATCAATTAAGAGTGTGGAAGAAAGGTTCATGTCCTACGCATTTATCAAGCATAAAGGACGGTTGGGGCTTGGCTTAGTTTAAATTCATGCAGCTGGGACATCATCTGGAATGGAACGACTTCTTCTAGTCCTCGGTAATCTTGTCAGAGATGTTCCACCATATTTAGGCAGGGTTGTGAAAGAGGTTGGTAAACTGTAACTCAGAGGGTTTCTGAATCCCAGGATAGACATGGGGGCTCGGAGGCCAAGAGGAATATAGAGAGAAGCATTACCTAAGGGAATACTACCTTTCTTAGATTGTCCAGGGGTGATAAATATGCAGATCCTCTGAGGGCATGGTATGAATAGTCATACAAATGTGTCCTCATGTCAATGATTGCATTCCCCTGATACCCAAGCAACTTCAGTGAAGATGAGATTTGGGAACACCAGGGGTGGCTTATGAGAGTCAGGATTTTTCTGAGTACAGAGTATGGTATATGATGAGAGGGTGCCTGGATATGGGGGAAACATCTATACTGAACTTCCCAAGATGGGTGAAGTAATCCATTATCACACGTGTGTGAGACGGTGGCTTGTGTTGGTCTGACACATGTACTGAAGGACAGAGATAAGCCTCCATTTCTTACTAAACCCATGGCGGGTTTGACCATGCAGTTTAGCATCATGCGTTAATGACGAAGAACATTATTAAAGGATTTTGTGCAGTTTAACGTCTTGTAGTGAGGAAGAGGGGCATTTTTCTTTCCTTTTCCAATTCCGTGCAGTTTAACATCGTTCAGCAAGGACGATTGACCGTGCAGTTTAACGCTGTGTGGTAAGGAAGAGGAGCATTATTAAACTAGTGAAAATGATTTTTGTTGGGGGAATTCCCCTGGATGTTTGATGATTGGTATTTGTAGCCTTACGCCATGTGGCCAAGATGTGCTTTGTGCCGTTTGATGTAATGCGGTAAGGACGTAGTTAAAAAGGCTTCTCTTTATTAGAATGTAACTGGTCCCGAGTATCCTAGCATGTCCAAGACGTGGAGGGGGGTTGATGGTGTAAATCATGGTTCCGGGGCTTCTTGGATCAGGAGAGATGACATGGAGGCTTTGGGCCAGTAAGCGTACGGAGATAGGTAGAGTATCTCCCGGGGAAATCTTTCCATTGGTAGACGGCCCAAGGGGTATCAATATGCAGATCCACAAAGGGAATGGTATGCATAGTCATGCAAAGGTTTCTCCGGGTTAATGACTTTCCACATCCGATGGCCATGAATGGTTATGAAGATCCGCAATTATCTGGGACACGAAGTATGTCATCTGGGAAGGAGATGTCTGAACATGTCGGGCATACTCGGCCCTGGTTGCTGTTAAATCTTAGAGAGCTCCCTACGCTGATTTATCTTTCGTATGGTGGTGTACCTTTTCTCCATGCAGTTTAACATCGTGTAGTAAGGACGAGGTACTCCTAGTTTAGTGGTCATAGAGCTCGGACCATTGGGTGACTATTACTATAGTCACTCGAAGGATA
Organism: Viscum album; assembly: GCA_963277665.1. Taxonomy (NCBI): domain Eukaryota; kingdom Viridiplantae; phylum Streptophyta; class Magnoliopsida; order Santalales; family Viscaceae; genus Viscum; species Viscum album. The sequence goes on along the minus strand of OY728152.1, from coordinate 1,472,921,955 downwards.
ACTGAGTCAACATGTTCTGATATACTTGGAACAAGGTGGGGGTGAGGTTTGGAAACTGCAACTTTGAGTTTTCCTAGATTAGGAGGTGTGGTGTGGGGGCTCTGTGGCTGGTAAGAGTATGTAGCTAGGAAGAGTACCGACCAAGGAAATCTTGCCTCTGATGGATGGTCAAGGGGCTATAATTATGTAGAGCCGCTGAAGGCATGGTATGCATAGTTGTACAAAGGTGTCCTCAGGTTGATAACATTCCACTTCCAATGGCCATGAATGTTTATGAGAATAGGCGATTTCTCACAGTGCAGAGTTTGACATGTGGGGATAATGGTGTCCGAGTATACAAGAATCATCTTCACTGCAATTGTTCGTTGAGTCAAAGTAGCCTAGTCCTGGATTGATGTTCATTGAAACAGGTTGCTATGTGAACCACCGGTGGACACATAGGCTAGCCAGGTAGGGGTACCCTAGAAATATTTGGATTTGAAATGGGGAATGAACTTGCAAACCACTACTCCATAAATTTTTGGACTGGGAGATGTGATACGGGGGATCTGAGGCTGGTAGACGTATGAAGCTAGGAAGAGTGTCTCCCGAGGAAATCTTTCCTTTTGTAGATGGGCTAGTGGCTATCAATATGCAGAGCCGCTGAGGACATGGTATTCATTGTCATGCAAAGGTGTCCACGGGTCGATGACATTCCACTTCCGATGGCCACGAGTGGTTATGAATGTCCATAATTAACTGGGTTGTGGAGTCTGATGTATGGAAAGGATGCATCCAAATGTGCAACGATTAGCTCCATCTCGTATCACCATGTGTCTTGGGTGGGACGCAATGAAGTCCATGCAGTTTAACGCCATGCGGTAAGGATGAGGTATACACCTCGTGCAGGTCTGGTCCGTACACGGGGGAAGGGGGAATTTTTAACATTATTGTTCGTGTAGTTTAACGTCATGTGGCATGGACTCAAAAATACACCCCGTGTAGGTCTAGCCCATACATGGGGAAAATGGAGCATTTTTAAATCTCGTTATTCATGCAGTTTTATGTCGTGCGGTAAGGATGAGAAGTACACCCCATGCCAGTCTGGTCCGTACACAGGGGGAATGGGCATTTTTATCTTTTATTCAGGGGGATGGGCCAGGATGGGGAACCCTGGCGTCACTACGTATCCTGCAAGGGCATGAATAAATCCGCATGTAGTTCTCTATAAGAAGTACTCCCCGTGCAGGGATGGTCCATACATGGGGGAAGGGGACATTTTCTAACTTCTATTTTATTTCATTTGGAGGTGGCTGGGCCAGGATGGGGAATCCTGGTGTCACTGCGTATCCAGCGAGGGCAGGAATCAAGCCGCACGTAGTTCTCTGAAAGAAGTACACCCCGTGCAGGTCTGGTCCATACACAGGGGTAGAGGGCCATTGTTAAAAATTCTTTTTCCGTGCAGTTTAACATTGTGCGGTGAGGATGAGGGATACACCTCATGCAGGTCTGGTCCATACACAGGGGGAAGAAGGCATTTTTTATCTTTTATTTGGGAGTGGCTGGGCCAAGATAGGGGATCCCGGCGTCACTACATATCCTATGACGGCAGGAATCCAGCCGTATGTAGTTCTCTGAAATCCGTTAAGTTTAACTTCATGCAGTAATGATGAGGAATACACACTGTGCAGGTCTGGTCCGTACATGGGGGAAGAAGGAATTTTTAACTTTTATTATCTGTGCAGTTTAACATCGTGCGGTAAGGACGAAAGCCATAAAATTTAACGCCACGTGTTTAGGATGAAATGATCTTAGTTTAAGGTCATAGAGTTTGGATCATTTGGTGCTTGGCAGTTTAACGTCATGCAGCTCAGACGATGAATAGTACACCTTTAGTTATTATATGAAACACTTTTTCAGGAATCTCGCATATGTAGGAGCGGTTGTAAATTGTCTATCCATGGAGATCAGGATATATGCTCCATTGGAGTAGACATTGTGTACAACTTATGTTCCCTACCACTTGGGCTCCACATTTGGAGGCTTCTTTCCAGGTATCATTGGGGTTCGGAGGACCAACAATATTTCTCCTTCCAAGAAAGATCAAAGACGAACCTTTTTGTTGAAGTCTCATGCGATCCGGTTCTGGTATACCTCCAGATGGTGAAAAGTGTTGAACTGCTTCTCATCTAGCTGTTCCAATTAACCAAGACACTTTTTTGACTGCTCATCATCGGATAATTGATCACAGATGGCAACACGGAGTTAGGGAAGTTGGATTTCAATGGGCAGGACCACCTTTGTGCCATACACCAATGAGTATAGGGTAGCCTGAGTGGTGGTGCAGATTGTGTTTTGATAATCCCACAATGCAAGGAGGAGTTTATCTGGCCATGACTTCTTGTCTTTGTTCACCATTATCTAGATAATGTTGGACAGGGTCTTGTTGAAAGCCTCTATCTGTCCGTTGGCCGATGCATGGTAGCGGGATGAGTGGTTATCCTTGATACCATACTCGTGGTATAGTTTTTCCAATTCAACAGAGCAGAAGTTGGTGTCGTTGTCTGTCATTATGGTATGAGGGACACCAAATTTGGTGATGATATTAGTCTTTATAAAGATGACAATATTTTTTCCCCCGACATCCTTGAGGGGTATGGCTTCTGCACATTTGGAAAAGAAGTCGGTTGCCTTGAGGATATACTTCATCTGTTTGGCTGTGGCAGGAGGATATGGTCCCACGATGTCCATTACCCAGACGACAAACAACCAAGAGTACTTGGCTTGATAAAGTAACTCCGGGGGTTGGTGTATGAAGTTGGCATGAATCTGGCATGAGTGGAATTTCACGGTAAAGTGCTCGAAATCTCATGCCACTGTGGGCCAGTAGTACCCAAGCCTTCGAACCTGATGGGAAAGCTTGGTCCCTGGTTGATGTGCTCCACATGCTATGACATGTACTTCATTTATTACGGCAACGGTTTCCTCTCCATCAATGAATATGAGGAGCACTCCATCGTGGCCTCATTTGTAGAGGACCTCTTGCTGACTTGTGCCGCTATATAGGAGAAATTTGATTGCCCTTCTCCTTATTTTCTCTCGTTCAGCCCAGTAAGATGGAAGTTCTCCCCGTTGAAGGTAGTTTGAAATGGGGGTCATCTAGCCAGTGGCAGGAGCATATGGCTCAGGGACAGGATTGACTTCGTTGATTTCATCCGTCTTGGTCTGAACAAATGGTGATACCATTCAACGGTGAGCAATACTGATAACCGTTTCATCCTTTCCTGGGTCTGCTAGGGTTGTGGCCGCATTGGCTAATGCATCAGCCTGAGTGTTCTGAGACTGGGGAATATATGTCAATGTTGGTTCTGTGGAGAATTCTGTCAGTAACCCTCGGACATGGTCAAACAGGGGGATCATCTCCTCCTTTTTAATAGCATAGTCACCATTGACTTTCTTGATGACCAGTTCTGAGTCACCTTTTACCTTAAGGTGTTGTACTTTTGCATGGAGTGCAAGCTCTAGACCTGCAATGAGAGCTTGATATTCCACTTTATTTTTCATACATCCTTCTGATAGGAGGAAGGAATATGGAAAGACTACCTTTTCTGGGGACACAAAGATTATCCCCTAACCCACTTTGTTGAATCTGGGATCCTACATCCTCTTCCCGGTTAGGCTTCGGGATGTTCCATAGAAGTATATTTCCCATGCCGGGAACTCCTCTTGAACTGAGAAGATGTCTTCATCAGGTAGCTCAGCGTTCAGTGCAGTGGTCCCTATCGAAGGGTGCTTTGCCAGAAATTTTTCTAATGCCTGGCCCTTGATGGATTTCTGAGGCACAAACCGGATTTCATACTATTGCAGGATGACCGCCCATCGGGATAGGCGTCCGGTTAGCATCGGGCGACTGAGGATGTACATGAGTGGGTTACTCCGCGAGATCAAATGGACTTCATGATGCTTCATATAATGTCGCAACTTTTGAACTGGGAAGACCAAGGGTAAACATCTCTTCTCAATGTTTGAGTATCGAGTCTCAACATCAATCATTGTTCGGCTAAGGTAATATAGACCTTTTTCACTGCCAGTGTCATTCTTTTGTGCGAGGAAGGATCCTAGTGATCGCTCTAAGGCTGTCATGTACAAGATGAGAGGTCTTCATTCAACTGGGGGCATGTTCACTGGCGGGCATAAGAGGTAATTATTCAAGTTTTCAAACGCCTCTTGGCAGTCATCCATCCATTGGTACGTAACCCCCTTCTTCATTAACCTGGTGAAGGGAAAACATTTGCCTGCCAGGTTGGCTATGAACCAGCTAATATAGGCTAGGTGTCCTTGGAATCCCCTCAACTCGGTGAGATTTTGGGGAGGTGGTAATCCAAGGATATCCTTTGTCTTCTCAGGGTCGAATTCAATTCCACATTGGCGTACAATGAAGCCAAGGAATTTCCCTGATGTAACCCCGAAGGTGCATTTCAAGGGGTTCATCTTCAAGCTATGCTATCTGAGTATGTTGAAGATGGTCTCAAGGTCTGACAGGTTATCTGAGCACTATCTAGACTTGACCACCAGGTCATCCACGTAACATTCAACGAATTTCCCCAGGAACGATTTAAAGATATGATGCATGGCACACTGATATTTGGCGCCAACGTTCTTGAGACCAATGTACATGACCCTGTAATAGAATACCTATTAAGGGGCCCTGAAGGAAGTGGATTCTTCGTCTTCTCGGGCCATCATGATTTGATTTTATCCAGAATAGCCTTCCATGAAGGATAGAGCCTCGTACCCATCCATCGAATCGATTAATAATTTGGTGATCGGGACCAGGTAATCATCTTTCAGACAATGTCGATTGAGATCTCTGAAGTCAATGCAGACGTGGATTTTTCTGTTGTTTTTATTGATAGGTACGATTTTGGCCAACCAAATGGGGTATTAGACCTCCCGAATGAATCTTGCTTTAATTCTCTTATCGAATTCAGCCTCTATTTTTGCAGCATGTGAGGGATGCATCCTTCTGGCGGCCTATTTATAGCCCCGGTGGTCTTCTGGAAGACCCAGGTGATGTGTCGCCATTTCAGGATCGAGTCCCGGATTTTTTGTGTAATTCCATGCAAAAACATATCGATGGTGCCTAAGGAAAAAGGTATATACCTCATGCTCCTCGGGGGACATGGCTACACTAATGAGATTAGACCTCGTATCTTCCTCGGTAGCCAGGTTTATTTCCCAGAGCTCATCCACCGTGGTGGAGATACCCTCCTCAAATGCAGGAGGTGCATCCCTAAGATCTTCCCCCTCTTATTCTCCCAAGTCCTCATCTTCTTGATCCGATGAGGAGAGAGCTTCTGGTCTGAGCCTTCAAGGGTTTGAGGGAGAGGCATCATGGGCATCCCCGCTTGAGTATTCTTCCCCAAATCGAGGGTTGGTGGACGTTCCCGCATTGACGTGCTCGGCCATCGTGGCTGAAGTCATGAGGACATCTGAATGTGTGTCTGTACTTGAACTCCTACTCTTAACATGTTTGATGGGAATGACATAATCTCTTCCAATCTGCATCAAGGGGTCATCAGGAACCATTTACAGGCCATTTGGAGAGGGGATCCATTCGACACCATCGACCAAAGGCTTCTTTTTCTTTTGCTCATAGAACCTGGCATCAATGTAATGCTACTCGGAGAGATCAAAAGGGGCCTTGTCGGTGTGCAATGTTCAACTTTTTTCATTCACGCAGTACTAGATACACTGGTGGTAGGAATAAGGAACAACCATGTGCTTATGGATCCATGACCTTCCCAGTAGGGCATTGAATGTTGTGCTCTTCCAGACCACTAGGAATTCTGTTTAGGCTACCAGGTCACCAAAATTGGGTCTTTAGCTTAATTTTTTCCATTGGTTTATGCTCACTTTTGTCATAACCCTACAGAGTTGTGGCCGAGGGAATTAGGTTTTCCTCACTGTATCCCAACTTACGAAGTTTTCGTAGGGGAAGGAGGATAAATCTAGATCCATTGTCTATAAAGTCTTTCCGGATCTCAATATCATCCATTATTCCAGACACATATAGTGGTCTGATGTGTCCTTGCATGATGGAATCTTCATCCTGATCGGTGAAGGAAATCACCGCATTGCATTCAGCCGGTCAGTCTCCATCCGGTAAATTTTGGTGGCAGCTACCTCAGCTTGAAACTCTTGGGGGCTGATCAAAGCTTCTATAAGAACCTCCCTGAGGTCTTCTGACAGACTTAGGGCATTGAGGATTGACAGCTTGTCTAGTTCCGATGCTAGCTGCTTAAGGATATCATATTTCTTCTCCAGCGGGTGATGCTTCTCCGTTGGTGGGAGAGACTTAGCGGGTGCTTTAGGGGCTGGAGTATTTGACGAGGAGGGACTGACTGCGGGGTCGGATATCGATGGTGTTCCCGCATTTTGACGACTTGGCCTAGCTGGTCTGTTTCTGCGCACTAGGTATCTAGAAACTTGTTCCTCCTTTGGTGGGTATCGCAGAACAATAGGTCCAGAGTGGCTACTTGTGGAGGTGGAGGGGCATTCTTTCTCCAGTTGAGTCTGTTGAAGGGATCTCCCATGGGTTTCCACGATACTAACAGTTTGGGTCAGGGTCCAACTTTAGGGTTTGTTTTGACCATGGTTGTGCATCCCCTGGTATCCCTTACCTCTGCGATTCCTCCTCCTGGCTCCTCATGCAGGGAACTCAGGTTCGTAACCATACCCTTCGTCAGGGAATGATTCCATAAGATGGATAGTGTTAATAGAACCAATGATTGGCTATTCATCCTCTGACAGTTCAAGTTGGTTAGTTGTCCCTGATGGTTCCATTTGGTGGGTCGGTACCTGTGGGGCCAAATTTGAAGGCATATAATCTACCATGGTCGAGAATAACTTTGGCCCAGTCACAGACTGATACTCTTGTAATAATTTCCTCCTTCATTGATTACACCCGAATGACCGGCTCGTGGAGGGTTGTGAGGTCGATACTGTCATCTCTGTGGCTTCAGGGGCTATTGGTGGCAACACCGACTGCTGTAGTTGAGCTCAGAGTATTCCCTGGGCTCAGTTGATAGTCTTCTGAGTCATCCAGTTGTCAAATTTCTTCCCCTTCTTTCTGGTGACTTTATGCCACCCCTCCTCTTTTTCGGAGTCAATGGTCGAGATACATGCCACAGGTGCTGGGGGTGGTCCCAGCTCGACCTGTCCAGATTCTACCATCATCTTCAGGAGGTCTTTGAAGACGACGCATTCTCGAATATTGTTCCTCAACATAAGATGGTAGGGGTAGTAATCTTTCCTGTCATCATGGCCGACCTCTTCAGGTTTCCTCATCTCTGGGAGGGGGAGCAAGTTGCAGTTCATGGCGGCGATGACGTAACCGCGTACTTGATCATCTCGGAATTAGTATACTTTTTGTCTTCATTCCTAAAACTAGTTCCACTCTAATCCTTGTTGATCGTCCCATTTAAGCATATGCGACCACTGATATGCTGAAGGCCCTTGATGATTTGGTGGAGGCCAGAGTGATGGAGTGGGCACAGGGGACGGCTTGAGTGTGACAGCGGAAGCTTCAGCTCTAGGGGATCTTTTCGCTGGAGCCTACGAGGCTATTCGGGACACTGAATTAGTCCACTGTAGGGAGTCCTCTATTCTCTGGGAAATGCCCGAGAGATAGCGGAAGCCAGTGGATCTCTCCAATGGTATGAGTAGTGTTCGCATCTCATCTCAAAGATTATCGATGCATATTGATAGCATATCATCTTGAGACATTGGCATGTTCAGGTAATAGGTCAGACCTTTCCATCTGGTGATGAAATATGAGACCCTCTCGTTCTCCCTCTGCTTTCAGTTCATGAGATCGATGACCATTGTTTTAGGCAACATTGGGATGAAGTGGAAGAGGAACAGTTTCCGAAGTTCTTCCAAGCTCTTTATTGACTGGGCTGGAAGACTCTTGTACCAGAAGAAGGCGGATCCTTGCAAGGTCCGCACGAAGCATCTGAGTTTCACTTCTTCTTATTACTTAAGAGTTCCCATCATAGGGTCGCAGTAGGATGCATAGAGCATCAAATACTGGTCTGGATCACCTGATCCATTTAAGATAGTGAATACAGGGCTCCCAAAATTGGGTGGAGGCGGTGTGTTGCTCACCCAATCCGGGTAGGGTTTCTGCTCTGGCTGTATCAGAGCGCATCAACCTTCCATCGCTTCCAATCGAGTTGTTAGTGCCTCTATGGGGTTGGTGAGATCCTGGTTTACATTCTATTGGGCCTGGTCCTGGGTATGCGTAGCCCGAGGCATTTCCTGAAGATCCAGATTGGCCAGCACCAGGGGTGCGTGTGCTGTTTGTGGAACCTTCGTAGGGTTAAGGCATACTCACTTCGGTTTCTTCTTGAGTGGAAGGAAGTCTTGGTATTCATCTGAATCTACGTTTAGGTAGTTGGATGGTTCAGGCTCCTCGTTGGATGGGAGCCCTAACTGTGTTTCATTTTCGGGGGAAATCCTTAGTCTTTAAGGTGCACTTACTAGGAGTGCATGATGTGACTTCTCCTGGGAAGCACTTTCAATAATGTGGTTCCTCTAGAGTATCTCGGCGTTAAGCCGCCTCAATTCTTTCATCTCCTCTTCCTCTCAAGAAAATCTCTCTTCAAGCATGAGTTGCTCATATTTTTTGAGAGAAGGAGGTGGGTTAAGGGTAACCAGTATTTTGTTCTTATCCCTATTAGAAGCTCGCTAGGTAGGTGAAGGAGGGTTGGCTGGAAGGACTACCATATTTAGGGCGTCCCTCTGATTCTAGGTGTGCACACCTAGTGGTTCGTTATGAGTCACAGCCTGACCGGAACTATCGTCTCTTGATCCCTCCTAATTTGTAGTATCTCTGTTGTTACCTGTGGGGTTAACCTCTACGATGTTGATAGATGCATATTGCGGGGCGGAGAAGATGTCATCTTTTAAATGGGAAGAGGATCTCCCACGTATTCTGTTGGCCTTCCCTTTTGTGACCTTGGATTGCCTTCAGACTTCTTGAAGATGGGTGACGTGGAGAGTTATTTGATGTGACCTTACAGTGTGCCTTCATCTCAGAGGGGATGATGATTCAAATAACGAGATAGGATGGGAACCTCCTCTTCTGATTGTCCTCCCTAGAGGAGAGAATACTGACTCTCATGGGGGAGGTTGTTGTTGAGGGGTAATAATTCCCCTAGCCCTGAGGGATGGGGTTTGCTCTGTTCCTTGTACATTGAGTCTCTTCTCCGTTTTATTGGTCTTACGAGGGAATTTTTTGTTAAAAATTCCCCCAACCCTATAGGCTGGGGTTGACCCTGGATTGCGGCAGTGGCTGCGGCTATCGCTACCTGCCTGATCTTGCGTGCCCCCATTCGGGGGTGAACTGGGTTTGGTGTCGAGTTCATCTATGAATTAATCCCTTATGGGGAGGTAGTCAAAGATTGTTTATTGGCCTCTCTTAGGTGAAAGGCCTGTTATATGCTCTTGGGGGCCAGATTTAGGAGTTCTTGAATAGCTCATTCCCATCGGGCCTGATGCTTCTAGGACTTACTCAGGGATTGAATCTATTGGGTGTGTTTCCATTCCTGAATAGAGAGACCACTCGATTGTCGTCTTGATGTGATGACATTGCAAGACACCATGTCGAACGAATTCTTCTGGGTGGGGAGCGGAGTGAAATACAGAGCTCCATGTTCTCTCCATCCCCTGATATGGACTCCTTTTGGAGCGTCACCGATGAGGCGGTGCAACTAGTGTAGCGCACGGAGGTAGGTTATCTCCATGTTTCCTTTATGCCTCTCGGGTTGCTGTTTCCATGTTGAAGGAAGAGAATCCATGTTGATGTGATGCAAGAGGTCCCCAATTGTCTTTACGTGGTCTGCATACCCTTCGTAGGTAGGAAACTTGATTTCAGTCGGTGGGGGGTTGTCCATATATTATGGCGTATTTCGTGCACGCATTCTTCTGATAACTCTCTGGGTTTGTCGAACTGAGAGGTGGTCGTAGGCCAAAACATAACTGGTATATCATCCCTGACCAGTCATTTCCTCATGTACAGCATATCGGCATACTCCTTCGCTAGTGAATCCTCTACCTGGTCGGCCCAACTGAGATGCTCGCTGCCAATGTGGTCGGAGGTAGTGGGACCAATAGGTGCTGAGTCATTATATGGGCGATTCTGAGGTGGTTCCAAGGTGGTTCCAAGGATGAATGTGGCCCTAGACCGTCTCTTGATTGCAGAAGGATGTCGTCGGTGACTAACTAGGAATCTGACATGCTTGATCCCGTCCTTATGAGTGCCTCATCATACGAGGTCATTTCGGTGCTTGATTCAACAGGAGAAGGACCTTCCTATCGATATGATATGTCATCGCGGGGAGGACCTCCGCAATGGTGGCCGTAATGGTGAGGACTACCATTAATTCTTGATGCTTCACTGCATAGAGGATTTTTGCAGTGCACACCTTGGGGAGGACCTCCAAGGCGTGTTGCAGCAAGGGGAGGACCTTCAGGCTGCATAGCGTCATTACGGGGAGGACCTTCGTAACAACTGCCATCATGGTGAGGATGGCCATCATGGCTTGACGTTTGATGTGCATCATAGGGAGGACCTTTAGGACACACTGCAATAAGGGGAGGACCTTCTTGTTTCCTGGGGACAATGCGGGGAGGACCTTCGCAATGGCGGTCGTGGTGGCGAGGGCTACCATCATAGCTGCGGCAATGGCGAGGACTACCATCATAGCTGTGGCAATGGCGAGGACTACCATTACTACTGCCATAGAGAGAATATATGTGGCATACATCCTGGGGAGGGCCTAAATAATGTACTACAATGAGGTGAGGGCCTTCTCGTTGCTTGACATCTCTACAGCGAGGACCTACATTATCAGGGTGGAGACGACTACCACCGTGATCTTATGCCCGACTGCGCGGAGTGTCGTTGCAACGTAACCCCTGAGGAGGACCTTCAGGGAAGGCCACAACAAAGGGAGGGACTTCCTGTCATGATGAGACATCACTAAGGGGAGGGCCTCTATAGTTGTGACTAAGATAGCGAGGACTACTATCATAATCTATGGTCCCACTGCATGGAGAGTGTTTGTAGTGTATACCCCGGGGAGGACCTTCAGGGTGGACCACAACATGTGGAGGACCTTCTTGCTACTCAATATTCTGGCCACGTGGAGGGTTTCTGTGACCCGCATCAATAGAGGAGCTCTTGTGATCGATCATTATATGCTCGTGGGGTAATCCCCCAATGGTGCTATGGGGAGGACCTTCAGAGCTGCAGGTAGCAACATTGTGGGGAGGACCTTTGCAATTGCAACTACCACTCCCATAATATGGTAATGGATGGGAAGGGTTCTGAGCCTTTGATGTATTCTTAGCAGCGTTGGGAACCCCAAATTCTAGCAGAGCAGAGTCATGAACTCCCTCTTTATTTTCTAGCTGCCTTTGGCACATTCAGGGTGCTCTTTTGCGGAAGCGGAGACCTTCTACTATTGACAACGGCCTTCACCTTTGGTTCCCTATCTAATTGGGTCTTGTGATTTTGCCGGGATATGCCGAAGAACATCTTGACTTTTATCAGGGATATATACCTGCTATGGAGCATCCACCATGATGGACGAGTGTCCCCCAGTTGGAATGAGTGAAGCTACTTGATCCGGTTGCCCTTGCGTCGCGGAATATGGTCGGCAACCCTCCTGGGTAGAAGCAGGGATGAAAATATGCTTCGAGGTAGCTATCTTATATCGTAGATGAGTCGCCTCAATTGGGGATATGGTCTCACGATCCCGAGTCCTAGCTGTTACCGCTGATGCAATTACATTATAGAATGTCTCCAAGATATGATCTAGGATTGATACCTACTCCTCCATCATTTCCAGGATATGTAGTGAGACATCTTTGGATGGAACGGGTATGAAAGCCCATTCTAGTATTGGAGTAGGAATATCCTGCTCTGGTCCTCCTGTGTTCAGTGGGTATTGACAATTATCCTCTTTCGGGGCAGGTGAATGAATCTTCCCCTGTACCGGGATATGCCGTTTTATCTCTCTATTTTTCACCACATCGGGATGGCGGACTTTACTTGCGTCCGTAGGGAGATGGCCCTGAATATATTGGTTTCCCACCACATCGAGTCGGTGGTCTTTGTTGGCAGGGAGACGTTTCTTCCTATGATTTACCACCACATCAGGGTGGCGGGCTTCATTGATCGCTAGCATATCAGGATGGCGGGTGTCAGAAGCAACTTCTAGGAGCCGGTCCTGTAGGTGTCGGGTCACCACCACGTCAGGTTGGTGGGCTTCACGACCATATGTAGGGAGAGGTTCCTGCCTGGTAAGTGTCGTCCTGTGTGAGCGACGGGCTTGATGGAGCTCGGCGGGGATGCGCACCGGCTTGTATGATGTCGCCATGTCTGGAAGGTGGGATCGGAAGGAGCGAACAGGTGTAGGTTCCTGTTCGTGGTACGTCTCCGTGGTTGGGCAGTAGAGCTCCTCCTCAGGGACCAGGGTGATGATCGGTCCCTGATTGTATGTCTGCCACCCAGGTCGGGCGGTCTGAGGGGCCAGAGCTCGGGGAGCGTGGGACTGAATCCTTGGGGAGACATCCTCCTCGGTGCGAGGATGTCAGGTTGTGGCGTGGCCGCGATGACGTCTGTCGGTGGGGGCCTTGGAGAAAAACCCCCATTCGGTGGGGATAAAGTCCTCAATGTCGACCTCATCTGCCTCTCTAAGATAAGAGAGGTACGCATTGTCCCGTTCAGGGGATAGACTCTTGAAATAGTTGGAGATAGCAACAGGGGCTGTCTGGATCTGCCTTTGCGGTCGCTACTGGGCAGGCAACTGGTGAGTCCTGGAGGATTAGAAGGTGTGCATTGCCACCTCCACCATTGGGAGAGTACCATTCAGGTGGTAATCTTGGATCAGCATGTCCGAGACCTATAGTTGAAGATTATGGGTGGGTGAAAGGTTCCTCCGTAGGTGAGGAAGTCCTGTCATTGCGTAGTTGGAAGCACGTTCTTGTGAGTTCCTTCGAGACGCCATTGTATCGAAGGGAGTTCTGAAGGTAGTACCTGCAAAATATATTAGCAAATACAAGCAGTAAACCCGTCAAAGCAGCATCTCATGATCCCATGCATAATTAATGACCTTACTTGGCCCTCCTTGTGAGTAAAAGGGGGCACAGGGAGGGATTAAGTTAAATCTATCATGCTTGGTTAAAGATTCACATCGGGTTCACCATTTTTGTTTCGGGTCGGTCTCAAAATTCCCAATGGTTCCATATCCGATGACGCGTGGACCTGCTTTCCAAAGGCAGGCGTTTTCCAGATGCTCTGACCAGCGACACTTAAGAACTCTCATTCGTCAGTAGGATGGGAATTTGGGCTCATCGCACCCTTTTTGGGGGGAATTATTTCATGTTCCGGGAATCTCTTATAGATTTAAGACATATTCATATGTTTGTGAATCTTTGGATTACACCAAAACATAGTATCCACGGATTTAAGCCCAGTGGGAAATGGTCAACTAGATGCAAGGGGTTCAGAATCATTTAGGCCTGATGTTTACTATCCCTCGTTGGATTAATGACCTTGTGGAGTCGGAACTCATTGAGGCGGCACTAGGAGTGGCGCGGTGAACTGATGTGAAGATAGTCAGATCGATCAGTTGTTGGGCTTGAACCTCCTGGAGGCTTCCTATGTACCCTGCCTAGGGGACAGGGATCAAAGTCCCCGTAGTTCGAACGAGAGCATCGGAGAACCAACGTGAAGGTGGACCTGGGGTTCCGTTGGTGATCGGGATTGAACCTCATGGAGGATTCCTACATATCGCTGTGGTAGGGAATCAATGTCATCGTAGTTCGCATTGGCTTGGGACTTACACTCTGAGGCAACATAGAATTATGGATTGGGGCTTACACTCTGAGGAGGCGCAGGGCGATGCATTGGGGCTTACACTCGGAGGAGGCCCATAAGAGGATGTCATGGTCGATGCTTACTCTAAGCTTACATGAGTCATGCATGGTGTGAGAAAAAAGAGATAGTAGGGACCAGAGGATCACGTCATGAAAGGTGCGTCCGTGAGAAGTGGAGTGGGGCTTATGCATGAGGGTGGCCTATTAAGTCGGGGCTTACTCCAGGTTGGATGCCCATGGGGACAAAGTGCAGCGGGAGAGGGAAAGGCGGTGATCCCATGTCCATCTCATCTCTTGTAGTGCATGAGGTCTTCCTTCTGATGGGTATTTTACTACCCCTGAGGAGCCCATAACAAGTGGAGGGGTAGAAAGGGGACTCCCAAGATCATAATCCACATTACCATGGGAATTTGAAACCATGAATGCTTCAGGAATCTGCTCAAGGGTCGGGGAAACCCCTTCGCCTCTACTTACCGTGGGTATGTGATCTCAAAACGGCAAGCTGATGCGCCTGAGGGTTACACCACATGGATCTGGTGGCTCTGGTGGAGGCCTCGGCTTGGGGCCGATGAGTAGGCCAGTGAAGGAGTCACTGACGATCAGGTCGAATCAGGAAGATCTTATTTGGCTTGGGGAATGGGAACTCCGAAGGTTTTGGCAGACCACACAGGGGTATGGGTGGTGGCGCACTTCGCGTAGGGAAGTGATACGCAGATGGAGAGGTCGACCACGAACCAGGGTGGTCCGCAGACTGAGAGGTCACCCACGAACTAGGGTGGTCCGCGGACTGAGAGTTTGTTCGCGAACCAGGAGGGTCTGCGGACTGATTGGCATCCCGCGAACCAAGAGGGTTCACAGCTTTGGGTTCGGCCCGCGTACAAGGTTGGTACACGGAGGGTTCCATGCGAGCCGTGGCAGACAAGGTTGGCGCTGGTCGGGGGTTCGTCGGTCGAGACTTCACCCACATAGGGGGGTGATATGTGGCGTGACTGATCAAAAAAGAAGCAGAAACTCCCTGGTCCGCGGGGAGTGCATCCGAGGAGGGGCTATGGTTCGCGGTATTATCTTTTTATGTTATTGAAAAAAAAATCTGTGGTTCACCAAATTATTATGCATTTTCGGTTCCTTATTAGTTCGTTCCCAGGATCATACCTACTCTGGTTCGTGAACTAAAACTTTTGAAATCCTAAGCCTTCCTTCTTAATCCTTCCACTTGAATCTGATTGATCTCCTCTCTGTCCCCTTCCTACGAATCCCAATCCAAATCCCCTTTTCCCTTCCCGCCTCAGTCTCCTTTTATAGAGTGGGGAAATAGATTTATCTATGGTCATGAGGCACCTTTTTCGGAGGCCCATGACCGAAAACCCGTTTTACGGCTAACTTGGTCAATACATAATTCGCGGTGGGCATTGAGAGCTCCCCCCCCCCCCCCCGCAAACCAAACGAGGGGAATGCTTTGCGGTCGCGGAGGGTTACGCCTCCACTTCGCGAACAACAGTGGAGGTGGTTCAGGCCGGCTGACACAGCTCGCGGCTAGGGCGGTTCATGATGGTGAACCGGATTGGCGCCTACCCTTCTTTGCACCCACGGAGGATCTCCACCTCCATTTCATGAACGACGACAGTCCACGGAGGAGGGACGCTTCACGGAACCGATCGTGCGTTGTTAACAATAGACCGGTCCGCGGACCGGTTCCTCCTTTTTCATCCATGAGTATTGTACACATTTTCCCAATCCTTTTGAGGGGAAATTGGGCAGAATCACCCTTGAGTTAAAGGGGATCATCATTCTCCTTTGTGGATTTTTTTCAGGACCCTACAATAAGTTAGGACTTTTTAATTTTTTTGTATTACGCAGATCAAGATTTGATATTCTAAAAAATATAAAAAATGATATATATATATATATATATATATATATATATTATGAAATCAGTATATATTTATTTATAGAAGTCCATAAAATTTAGTTATGGTAAATGAAATACACCATTCATGGAGATGGTAGGTCGTATGTACGCATAAATGTTGCTTCCATTTTTATATTGAACTAAAAGAGAGAAACTTTTATTGTACGTTATCTTTAAAAATAATTTTTATGTCCAATATATCACATATTTTCATTAAAATCATCCTTAACACATTCCATGTAATGTGTGGATGTATCACATCACTTAATGAGACGGTAGTCCACCGCACTCACAAACGATGTCATCGTATTCCCACCAAATGAAGAGTATGATATTTTAAAATTAAATAATTATAATAAAATCATAAATATTATATATATCACATATAATCCATAAAAATATAATTATATCCAATCATGATAGGTGGTAATGTAGAAACGAATAACATCGGTTCAGGAGGCAGTAACCCACCTTACACATGAACGATGATTTCATAACCCATTTGAGGGAAGTGTAGATTTTTTTAGGTAACTAACATAACATAAAAAATAATCAGTATATTTAAGATACTGATTTAATTATATAATCCTGATATAATAAAAATTTAATTTTTGGAGGAATAAATAAAACAAATCCCTTGTTGATGAATGTTGCCACTTCTTGGATGTCCTCCTTAGGTTTTCACTAAAAGCCATCCTAGGATGGCTTTATTCCAAAAATAATGATTCTTATATGGGGTTAGGGAATCTTTGAAGTTATTTGTGAATTTCTTGAATGAGAAAATGTGTTTATGGTTTGAATAAGTTAGGGGAGTGAGTTCCCTTTTATAGTTTAAGAGGAGTGGTGTTTTTGTAAATACCCAAAAGTATTCACTATTGGGTGGTTTCCCTTACCTCATGTGCCAAAAAATTGAATGATAATGCTGGTTAGGGTAGATTTTTTTGATATTAACCTACAACATAAAAAAAATAATTACATTTTTATCATATTTTCTTTAGTCTTCAAGTTTACTCAATTTTACGCTTTTTGTTTTTACCACAATTACTCGTATCTTTTTATTAACCTTGGTAATTAATCCATTAATAATTTTATTAAAATAAGTTAGTTAGATAATTAATACTCAATTATTATAAAATTTTAATCTAATTTATTATATAAAAATACTATATTTTATAAAAATTAATTTTAATGAAAATCTATGTAATGCACGTAACCTAGTTACATCCTTAATAGTGGTAATTAATTTTAACTTTTTTAACTAATCATTATAGTAAAAAAGTCAAGTCAACATTATTAGATAATATAAATTACTATTATCACAAATATGGAATCAATTTTTTCCAAATTAAACTCACAAATATTCTAGAATTTAATTTAAAATAAATCCTGTAAATGCAATGATAAAGTTGATTTTTAAAGTGAAACTGTTAAAAAGTTTACAAAGTTTTTATATCCAAATTCAATATGAAATTAATATTGATCACATAAATTGGATTTAGAGATATATAATTTAAATAATTATTCTTTAAAAAAAATCAAAATATAATTTAACTTTGTACATATTTTAGGTGGAAATATAGTTTTCAATTAATATTCAAAATTGATTAATATTAATCAAAAAATAAAAATTTCCAGAAAAAAACTCAAATATTATCCCAAATGTAATTTTCATATTATAATTTCAAAAATTATATTTATTTTATAAAATTAATTTTCTAAAAGTGGGCATTTTTTGTTTTAAAATAAGTGTGTCATAAAAAGATGACAAAACTTCTTTTTACAAAAATAAAATAAAATTTATAAGAGTAAAATAGTATTTTTATTATTTAATATCTTTCAAACAAATAAGATGAAGGTTAAAAGTTTAGTTGAATATATATAATATATATAATTTATTAAAATAATTAATAAAATATAATTAGAATAATTTATTGATATAAAACACACTTTTCCACTTAAAAATAATTGTTTAGAGAATAGTTTCCTTTTATTTTCAAACGGGATTTATTTATATTTTTAGTTAATTGGTTTCCAAATATTTAATTTTATATACATGTGTAAACAATATTTTCATAGATTATTTAATCTTATTCGTACATTCACTTCCAATTTCTAGGTGACAACTATCATATTAAATAATAGTATTTTAGTTTTATGACAGGTTTCATTTAAACTCTATGTTTTTATAATACAAGATAAAATCTAGATATTTTAAAAAAAAAGACACAAAATTTTTTTCAAGTAATTCAAAATAAAATACGTGTTTTTTGTAATGAAAAATATCAAAAATATTAAATTTCATTGAAAAATATAATTCACAAAATCTCTTGGTGTTACAATCAAGGATCCCCAATGTCCCTGGAAACCCTATAAAAATTTACATCTTGATTTTCTACAACATTCAAAAGGGAATAATATGTGGATAGATTAAACCACCCGAATTTTAGTTCTTGGCCTTTACCCTTTAGTAGGTAATGCATCAAAAAATTAATCCAGCAATATCTATCTTTTATCCTAGACACTAGTTTTGGTTCCTAAAATCATATTACATATTTTTTACTCTATGATACACTACCCACCAAGCATTATAAGTGTATCTCATTAGATCTTCCCTAAGGGAAAAAGGGAATAAAACTATTATATGTACATGGATCATATCATCGTCTTCACATAACCACTTGGTTATCATGTCACCTCAATCTAGTTCTTCCTGCATCATAGTACACCCTAGGTTAGTCACGTGTCTATCCTTTACTTCATCTAATAAAGAAGATGTGACCACCAATGGATCACATGTCATCAATCCCTGATCCACTGAAGAATATATCCTCTAATTGTCCAGTAAGCTCATTAAGAACCACTATTAATTTGGTGGTTATTCACCAATATCCTGAGATACAAGTGTCTTATGGATAAGAGAATTTTTTATGGTGTTTTATTTCCCTAATGCATAATCTACATCAATTTAGAACATTGCAAGATACTCTACCCAACACCTATAATTCATGTTTTACATATTTTTGTGTGAATATATAATGGAGGAACTTGTGGTAAGTGTAGAAAAAAATCTTACCCAAGAGAAAGTGTCTCTAACACTTCAAGGCGTGGACCATGGACTCCATCTCTAAGTAACAAGTATGATAGTTCAGCTCAAGGAGTCATAAATGACATAAAACTAACCTACTAACCACTCCCATTACATTAGTACTACACTGAAACAAACCCCAATTCATCATAGTATACAAAATAACTTATCCTAGTATTCAAAATGATCAATATAAAAGTTTTAGTTATCCTTTTATTTAGATCAATAAATTCATGTTCCCACTGGTCTGGCCCAAAAAATCCCTGCCTTTTTCGTCAGTGTAGTTATGGGTGTTGATAAATGAGTGATGACCCAAATAAAACATCAATAGTATCCTACTAAGCCCAAAAATACCTTAAACATTAACACATTATAGGGAAGTGTCCAAGATATCCCTACCTTCACTTTCACTAGGCCTACAGTTGTAATTGTCTCAGAAGTGACACGCCCCAAAAATTTCACCTCTTAAATCCAAGTTACACTTCAATGACATGGAACATAGTCAATGTGCTTGAATCATACTCAGGACTATCTTGATATTTCTGTCATTATGCTTCGATATCAATGAGAAAATTATGATTTCATTTACAAAAAACATGATTAATTTTTCAATATACTGGTGGTAAATGATTTCCATGAGATACAAGAGCATTAGTTGTTCATTTTTTTATTCAAATTGGCAGCACCAAGTACTCATTTAACTCATACTTTCTCTGAAATTCCATCTCATGAATGTCCTTATATCTAACCTATAACATTTTATAGCCCATTAAAATATCAATCTTGTATAAATATTGGGATTCCTCTAACCAATCAAAAAGCTCATCAATACTATTAAGAGGATATTGGTTCTTCACTGTCACATGTTTCTACTTCTAGTAATAATTTTGAAGTCAAAGTTTACCA
Source organism: Viscum album (assembly GCA_963277665.1). NCBI lineage: Eukaryota > Viridiplantae > Streptophyta > Magnoliopsida > Santalales > Viscaceae > Viscum > Viscum album. Next base: position 1,472,902,126 of record OY728152.1, on the reverse strand, counting down.
TCCTCCTTCTAAGATAAAAAGATAGGTGAACCCCATGGTTATGTACTGGTCCTGATAAATCCCTTTCACTATAACTCCTCATGATGCACCTTGAGATCCTTCAACTCGGAAAGTTTCGTACAATAAGGTGGCATCTAAATGCGTTGTTAACCTGGTATAAAGTCTATATTAAATTATACTACTATATTGGGGGAAATCCCTATTAATTCATCCAAAGAGATGTCCATATATAGATTCACAATAAGAGAAAAATATAAATGGGTTTCCACAAATCCTATTAATAGAGCCAGACCCACCATTAACACCAAGATCTTCCCAAGATAACTCAATTATAGACCAACTCTACCTAATCCCAGTTAACATTCTCCAGTCATCATGAGATTATTTAGCTTTAGGGAAGTAAATTATACATATCTTCAATTGTAATCAATGTGTTATTAGAAGATGGTTAGATGGTCTATGTTGATAAACACATAAAATCTCTTCATCTCAAGAATCATAAATTCCCACAAATGTATGTAAACAGAAATGAATAAATAAAACCCTAGTTAACTCTGAATGTGGTCGAATTTGATAACCAATGATGTATCTATGGAATGTAACTTTTAAATCAACTTGATTGTTAAGAAAATTCTATAAAAAATTATATTGATATAAAGGAATGATAAACTACCAAAATATGAATCCCTCTATCTTAATCTTCTAATCCTTCAGAGTCTCTACTAGTTCAAATATTCCCACAATTATTTCAACCCATTCCTAAGAATATAGAGGTCATCTATTTCACTAGAAGCACAGATAATTATGTATTTGAAATTTATGTAATATTTTACCATAGTTCTAGACTCATATGCTTAGGATATGATCTATGTGAAATAATTCTGGCTAAAGTGGCTCTACTACTTAAATAATAATTTTGGTGTGGTAGAATTTGTAATTGTATTCTTCTATACATCTGGTGGTAGAGGAATAACATCCTTACTTAAAGGATAATTCTATCCCACAGTGTTGGTAAACCTTTAAGACTACTTTAATTCAATATTATCTAAAATATAAATTAAATAATAATTATTTCTAAAAAAATTTGTATAAATACTAATCATTCAATGCTGTAAGGACCCTGACCCAAGTATCCTAGAGTATGTGGTTACTTTGATACATTGGAACTAGATTTAAGGAACTGCATCCCAAAGGACCAAATAGTTTATTAGTATTCGAAAAATATATATTTAGTTAAATATAAAATTTTAATTGACAACATAATATTATCTTTGAGTGCATCATTATTCCCTTTATCATATCCCTTCATATAAATCACAATACAGTTCTTGGCATCTAGGGAAAATAAACATAAGAAAGGGGTGGGATATGATGCTCAATAAGGGTATGCATATAGTTCAGGCTAACATGACTAACTAAAGCATAAAAAATATGGCAAGGTATTTATCTGACAACACGTTCTATTTTATCAATAATATAAGAAATAATAATAATATTGTAGGAATAAATGATGATATAGTAATTCTATATAATTAATTACATGATCATAAAACTTATTTGTGGATATAATGATGAATACAATAATCACATAGATATAAAATAAATATTCTCATAATGAGGAAATACATAATTTCAGACAATATTAACATATTGTTGAGGCCTTGTGCCAAGAAATCTTACATTATTGGGTAAGGCCTTAGCCAATAGCCAAATTAGTTTTCCTCATAAGACCTACTAATGTATCAAGGGTCTATAGTAGGCCCCACCCTTAGAATACTAATTCCATAAATTCCTCATATTAATGGTGTGAAACATAATTAATTTAAAAATTCATGTTCAAACTATCATATGAAATTTTAATTATTACCCCTAGTCAATAAACATAATCCTAAACCTTCCAGAGTAATATGGTTAATGGTATCCAAATAGTACATCCATAGTAAAAATGATCATAAACCATCCCATAAAATATGGTAGATGATCTAATAATTTAATAACCACAATAAATCATAACATTAAACAAGTTATTTTTTAATAGATGAAAATACTTTAAAATATAATTAGAAAATTCTTTAGAAAAATACCCTTTCCACATTTAAATCACTAATTTAATACAATGTTCATTTATAAAGGAATATTTTTTTTTAAATAAAATTTTAAACATATAAATGAAGAGTAAATTAGAATATTATTTATAATGGTGGAAAAATACCTTTATATCATATATTTTAACAATACATTCCTTCTATTTTTATCAAAAAAGTCCCAAATTATCATGTTTAGAAAACCATTAAAAAAATTCCATTCAAACCATTTGCTAAAAAGTTAAAAATGGGTAAAAATGACTTTAAATAATCATCGAATAATATCAAAACCATGTTTAAAACATTTTTTAAAAATATATATATGTAATAAAAAAAATTCAACCAATGATTGAATTAAAGTTTATTTTTAGTAAAACCATATTTTTGTTATCTTGAGTACTTAAGATGAGAAAAATTAAATGAAATCATGTATTTTAAATAAATAACAACATGATAATAAAATTAAAATATTTTCTTTATTGTTAGATGTTATTATTTCATTATCGTAAATATAATAATAATCAATCAAGACTAATATTGAGATTGTAACCTAAAACACCTTACCACATGATTGATTTCCTATGTACGTGTTTGAACCTCCAATATAATAATTATTTTTTATTTTAAAAATATTCCAAAACCATACCTATATATATATCATTCCATTTATTATTCATTTATAATCCTTTTATCACCCATTACACAACAATTTATGTTAAAAAGGATTTTAGATAATAATTGCATCATTTTTCATGTATGTTTTGGTTTTTTTGTTTAAGTATTTATAATTTTATCAAGGTTAAAACATATAAAAAATTTAAATAATAAATAAATGTAATATATATTCATTATATACATATTTATATTATTATATAAAAGTTAGAGATACAAAATGAATTATATAATTTTTGGATATAGATTACTATATGTACGCATAAACACTATTTTCACTTTTTCACGAATGGAGTGAAAAAATGTAAATAATAATCCTCTTTTAAATAATATTTAATATATTATAAAAACAATATATATTCATCAAATCCATCATCATTATAATAAAATATAATTTTTAATGAAAAAATCACATTTCTTTGTGGAGGTGGTAGTCCACACATACGCATGAGCTACATTATTGTTTCCCAATTGATTGAGTGGTTATGATTTAGACACGATATTATAATTTTATAGGTATAAAAATATCATTATTATAAAAGAAAAAAATTAAACCCATCATAGTACCCATCCATAAAATATGGTGTTGAAAAATGAATTTAATCACTATGTGCAGATGGGCAGCTGTACGTATGCACCAGCGATACGTTCACTTCTCATTTAATGGGAAACAAGATTGTAATTATGGTTACATAATCATAATAAGATTTTAGAGTATTTATCATACTAAAATTATTATTTTATGATAAACTTAATAAATTTATAAGAAATATAATCAGAAATAAATTGAAATAGGTTGGGTAAGATAATTACCTCTTCTTCGTGAAACAATCTTTATATATATTCTTAAGTAACATAAGGATTGTATTATAGGGAAAAAAACCTAATAATCACGGATAATTATATTAATAGTTTTATTGGATATTTATTGGTCATCCTTTTTTATCAATGTGTTGTAAATAAGTAAAGCAATGGAAGTACTTTTATAATTAATGTGAGGGGAACTTTTAAATTTCATAAAATATTAAATAATAATAAATTAATTATCTAGAAAAAATTCCAAAATTTGATATATATTATAACCTAGGGTGTTTTAATTTTAAAATATCATCAAATCCTAAAAAATATATTGCATTATATGGTGTTTTAAACCTTATCTTTTGGATTAACCACTTTGTTAACATATTTTAAGAATAACTATGGTGTCACCTTTTTAACTCTTAAAATTATATAATTTTATATATAAGGTAAAAAATAGATCATAAATGTACAAGGTATAATTATATATACCATATATTATCAAAAAAATTTATTTCAATATTTTAATTTGTTTTGAATAATTTAAAAAATATTATTTTGATAAATTATCATTAAGGTCGATTTTGACATTATTATTTTAATTTGGTTTCAAATACATCAAGAAATTTTTTTTCATAAAAATATAATTATTTTAAAAATCATTAATATATCATATTCATAAAAAATATACTTTTAACACTATCAATCACTTAAATTCTATTACTTTTAATATTTTTAATATCATTTATTTCATTTATTTCATTTTTCTATTAATTTAATAAATATAGTATAGTTTTTATGAAAATATATAAGGTAATTAAATTATCATAGAAAATAAACAATAAATTATAATCATAAATAAAATATCATTATTCACAAAATTTTAATTTATATTAATTAATAAATTGATTTTTTCCTATGTGGATACATAAAAGTTATTGAAAACTAAGAGAGTGACATATTTTAATATTCATTGATTTAAATACTATATTAGTAATTTTCTTGAATAATAGTCTATTAAACATATAAAATTAATGATTAAGATGATAAGGGTATAATTTCATTCATTTAATAAGAATAAGGATGAAAAATTGTGATCGTAGCTCTTAGTTTTACCAAGATTAACCTGATTTACCCTTTGCCGAGTTGATAAATTTTACCATAGTTATTATACATATTAATAAAAAATAAAATAAGACTATTTATCAAATTTAAACCTCCAAATTAAAAATATTTAATCCATTTTATTAAATTCAATATTAATAATTTTAGGTATTTAATTTAAAATCAAAACACAATGAAAACAAGTTTTTCATAAAAATGATTTTTTATGTATAAATAAGTTTTAATACTAAATCCAATTATAAAATTATTTCCCAAAAATATAATTGTGTAATTAATAATATAAAATAAGTAATTTTAGTTTGAAATCATCTTAAAAAAATGGTTTTTTGTAAAAACATGACACACAAATAATGTTTTCAATAAAAAACTTTATTTTTCACTATTTACTGGAAAATCAATCTTTTTAGAAAAATATAAAAAAATTATGAGATGATAATTTTGTTATAATAATTTCAAAAATGATATTATTATTATAAAACAAAACTTTTATATTTCCCTTAAACTATTTTTAATATTTTATCACAAAAAATTATGAAAACCCATTGTTGAAGAAAATATATTTTTGGATAATATAATTGATTTACTTAAAAATAAGTGATAATTTATTAAGAATTCAGTTATGTTGAGTGGGAACATTAAATATATTTCAAAAATTATTTAATCCTATATGTTCCCACCAATTTAATAATTATGTTATAATGGTTGAATAATTGTATTTTAACAGTAGATTGAGGTTTGTTTAAACTCATGGTTTTGTTTAATACAATATTTCAAAGAAATTATATTTTCTTACAAAAAACTGTAAAAATTAGGGGTGTTACATTCTCCCATCCTTTAATAAATTTTTTCCTCATAATTTAAACTTGTGTTCAGTTTTCATGTATTTACATTTGAATATTCTTTTATGGGAAACCCACATTGTATAAAGGGTTAATAAAAATTCCTCTTAAAAAGAAGGAAAATTAAATATAAAGGTCATCATAAAAATAGGTTTCTAAATTGAATATGTAACACCCCAAGGAATTATAAATAAATTTAATATTGAATTCATGAAAAACTATGTCTTTAAAAAACAACACTTTGTTAAAACATATCTAATAAACAAAATTTCCCCACTACTGTTATTTAAATTTTGAAAAACTGACAAACATTGTTGTGATCTGTTAGTTATTTCTAGTCTGAGAGGATTAACTTACATTTTTTATTAATCATAACATAACCTTATGAATAGTACATTACCCTTATGTATATTAATGTACCCTTTCAAATATTAACTTCACCCATGTGAGTATAAACAAAATTTAGATACCATATAAATGAAATAGAGTATTTCGGAAATTAATAATTAAGTGTTGGTATTTTTGTGAGTAATTAATATTTAATTAAATTTTTAATTACTAAATTTATTTAAAATAAAATTAATTTTCATAAAATGTATTCTTAAATAATTATTTTTCATACTTATGAATTTAGGATGATTTTATGCGACCTCAGTTAATTTTTTAAAGTATTATAAAATCAGTTTTTAATTTAAAATATGTATTCTTCATGTAAATAATGATTTTATTTTAAAATTAAATATCTATTATGAAAAAAATTATTTTCATAAAATGTATTTTTTTATTATAAACATAAAAAATGGTTAGGTTTATTTTTTGGTATTTTTCTGAAATACTTGAATTTTGTGAATAGTGAAATTCAATAATTTACGAAATATGCTAAATAAATGAATTAATGCATCATGATTGAGAAATGGATGATTTAAATGAACATTAGATCAAACTATGATGCACATATTACTCTTTTTAGTCACAATAAACAATACTATTCAAAGTCTTGAGCTGAAATAATAAAATAATGATTAAAATAATGGGAACACCCTCCTCCCCTCCACTATAAAAACCACCCCTCAATCCCTCTTCTATTCACTTATCTAAAGCCTTTTTTACATTTATAAATTCTACTTAAATCACCTCTCAAACTCCTCCTCACGTCTAGGATCCATTTCTCTCTTGAAAAGACCAAATCCTTTCTCATAAAGAGGCTCTCAATGAAGATAAATTCCAGAGGTAAATTCCTCTTTTCATTTCATTTATTTTCTTTCAGGTTTCTTTATTTATTTTTATTTTCTCACATAATTTTCTCAAAATTTTATGATAACTCTAGTTCCTTAATTGTACATTAATTTTGTTATGATAATTTAATAATTCATCATCTGGTCTCCTATCCCCTCCTCTTATACTAGAAATGAAAACACCATCTGAGTAATGTTAATTTATCATTTTCAAGGATGATGAGTTTTCAACATCTATTACCATCTTCAATTCTGGTTTAGAATCAGTTTATATGGTTGAAATATATCATAATATATATAATATATCATATTAAATGTTCTAGGAGCATTTTTGTACATATGGTAATAATTTATAAAATAAAATGGCATCGAGATTATCGAAAACCACCAAATAAATCCAAGAATTTATCATTAAAATTTTATCTAATAATTCATCCTCATCCAAATTAACCAAAATAAATTATTTCATCATTTAAAATTATATATTAAAATTAATAACATATTAAATAAATTCTAAAATTAAATTCTCATTCTATATTAACTTCCATAAAAACGAACTGATCGTGATAGCTAATGAAATGAGCACTCACAAATGATGACATTTAATCTATTAACCCATAAAAATGACCATAAATGAACTTGATAAAATTACATTATATCCAATACATGTATAAAAGTTTCTTAATGAAGTTTGTTGTATTTATAATGTCATATTCTATGACCTTAAGTTCAATATTGGAACATATTCGGACATAAGGTAAGATATTTTTACCTAAATCTCCATTTTCTTTTGGTTTAATCTTTGTCTCTATTAATCCCAATTAAATTATTATTTATTCTTAGGTACTCATCATAAATTATGTAATAATGTTCTACATATGTGTACTAACCATAATGCTTATTTATTTTTTGGATATATACAGGATTTAAAAAGGATCTTTCAAAAATTGTTCCAAAAATACAATCCTAATTCAAGGGAATTTCTTGAATTCTTACCTATTTTAAAGGGAACTGTAAAATATTTTATTAAAAACCATTATTTTCATAAAACTAATAATTTTATTATAATAAAAATATCTTATTTCAGTTCTGGTTTTATACAAATATTTTTCCACAATATCTATTCTTTTTAAAGTAAAAGAGTTAATCTCAAGAATTAATCAATGATTTTATAAGAGTGATTTTTTCAATTTCAAAACTACTATTGAATCTTATGTGTAGTTGAAACTAATATTTTATGATATCATATACCATATTGTATTTAATGGTTTATGATTAGTTTTACTGTGGATATTCTATCTTAAAACCATTCACCATATTGCTCTAAATGGTTACTATTTATGTTTAATGCTTGGGGAAAGTTATTTAAGTTTCATATGTCAGTTTCATTATGAATTTATATGTAGTTTATATTTATCCCAATTTTTATGAGTAATTAATTGGACTTATTAAGTGATCGTTGTTTTCTACTATATCCCCTTGACGTATCAATATGTCTTTTGAGACAAAACAATATGGGCTTGGCAGAGGCCTTGCCCATTTTCAGATATGGTTTTGGTCTAGGACTTAATCATTTTCAGATATTGTGGATGAGTCCTTAATAGTATATTTTAGAATATATGAAATTATTCATTACTATATTATGAAACTATATATTGATAGTCCATGTGATTATTCAACTAGTATAATATACATGGTTATTTTTTATAGAATTATTTGATCAGTTTTTATTCCTTCAATATTATGCTCAAGTATATTTTTAATGGAATTAATTTTCCTTTATTCTTTATGCCTAGTTTTTATATTTTCCTCCACTATATTATTTACCATTACAGAACATTAGATCTCACCCCTTTCACATGTTTTATTTTCCCCAGGTTGTAAAGAAGTATATTATGAATGACTTGCAATGATAATCTAGGAGATTATTTTTGATTCAAAAGAAGTTTTTAAGTTATATTTCCTTTAAAATTATAGTGTTCCACTTATTTATGTATATCCCTTTACAAAACTACAAAACTATTTGGTCATTCAGAATACATATTCCTTGTTTATATGCCAGTATAATAAATTAAGGCACAAGATCTGGGAAACAAGGGTCGGGTCCTTATAGTTGGTATCAGAGAAATGTTAGTAAAAAAATGGAATCTATATTTTGAAAACATATATTAGGTAAAAACCCTAATATAGTGTTTGAGGTTAAACATATAAGAAAATCCTGTAATTTTGGTAAGGAATAGGTTGTGTGGGTATTTTTGTAAAATATATCCTTATCAAGATACTATAAGTGGAAGTGGTTCTAGAACAGATGTACATTGGATTAACCACTCCAACAAGGAGTTTTGGGCTTGAACCATAGAATCTTGGTACCCAAAAATAAGACTTATTGCACACCTGGTTTGACACTCCTTGGGGATATGAAAAAGATATTTCATATTTTCTTTATAAACCATTTTTAAATAATTAAATGTAAATTTATCCTTATATAAACCTTGTTTATGAGAATATATATGGATAGAATTTCAATTTATGATGATTATATTTCTTATTTGAGATTATAAATTATGATTCATAACTTAATCTAGTGTATTCACCTATTTATAAATGTTACTAAGTGAATGGAATAGAAACCTCATGGATATGTGTATCACATGTAGGGATTTTCCTCCTATGAAAGATAATGATGTTGGGTTCGGAGCTAAGACTGGTGCAAAGAAACTTATAACTATACTGGGACAACTTACTCAGGTTATGAACAATAACCTTACTAATATAGAGAATCTTGATCCACAACATAGAGGAGCTATGTTAGACTTCCTTATGATAAAACAACCTACATCATTCAATGGTACTACAAAACCATTCGTAGTAGATAAATGGATAAGTTCTTTACGGATGATATTCTTCACTTTGGTATGTAATGAAATAGAGAAGTTTTTCATGGAGATTTATCATCTATCGAGATATGCAGAATAGTGGTGGTTGTTAATTCACAATGCAAAGGGGGAGGAAGAAATAGAAGAAATGGAATGTAGGGATTTCAAGCAAATTTTCTGAGAAAAAAAATTTCCTCATGAACGAGAAAATTTGAAGAGGAAATTCTTGAGTCTTAAATAGAAATAGGATAAAAATGTTTCAAACTATGAAGAAAACTTTATAAGATTTTCAAGACAAGTATCATACTATATACATAATCCAAGGAGAAATATTCATATATTCCTTGATGGTTTAAATCCATTCCTCCAAATGGAACTAGTCTCCCAAATTTTCTCATCATATGAATATATTGTATCCAGTGCTATCAAAGCCGAGAAATAATTCTCTATGTATTATGGCTTTAAGGGGAAACAAGAGATGAATAGGGTGGTAGATGATAAAATGAATAAAGTGAAGAATTAAAAGTTGAATTTTCCAATATGTGATACTTGTGGAAGGAAACAAACTGGTACCTCCTTAAAAGAAAAAGTGTATACTATAATTGTGGATTGAAAGGCCATCATGAAGATGATTTTAAGGGAAATAAAGAAGCTATCAATGTTTAATTATATTGTTGTAGTGAGAGCGGGCACTAAGCTAATGATTTTCTAATGCATCTTGGAAACAATACTTAGGAAATGGAAAGGGTGCAAGGCCAAACTTATGTTGTCACAACTACTATGGTTTAAGATCCTAATCTTTTGGTGGTAGGTACTTTAATCGTTTACTCAAAATTATCCAATACTTTATTTGATTATGTATCATTTTATTCTTTTATATCATACCAGTCTTCCAAGAAAATTAGATATTTCCAATTTCAAGTATTAAAAGGAGTTTTAAGTCAAAACTCTTAAGGTATGTATCATTGAAATAAATATGTCTTAGGCATCCCCCATTATGGCATATGAATGTGATTTATCTGCAAATGTTATTCTCATACCATTGATTAAATTTGATATAACCTTAGTATGTATTTCCTTTCAAATTATGATGTGAAAATATATTAATGGAAGAAAGAATTTACAATTTTATAGAATGATGTAGAATCCATTATCTTTAGGAAAGAAACATCACTATCTAATTCTAATATAGATCCACCCTTATGAGATCTACTGAATTCAATTATTGTGGTGGAAGAGAAAACAATACCTATAAGTGAGGAAAGAAATATTCAAATTGAGTTCGTACCAATTGTGAAAGAATACGCTGATGTATTTCCATAGTATTCACCAGGACATCCTCTGGAGAGAGAAATTGAGTTTTATATTGATTTAATCCCTAGTGAAAGGCCTATATCAAATACTCCTTATATAATGGCCCCATTGGAAGTAGTGGAACTAAAGAAACAACTATAGGAGTTGATTAATAAAAACTTTATTCCCCCCATTGTTTCTCCAAGGGGTGATCCTATTCTTTTTGTTAAAAAAATATGAATCTATGAGGTTGTGTACTGAATATATAGAGATAAATGCTATTTTAGTAAAGAAAAATTATCCTTTTTCTTTCATTGATGATTTATTAGATCAACTTCATTGAGCCCAATGTTTTTTGAAGATTGAACTTCGATATGGATATCATTAGTTGTGTGTGAGTAAGGAAGATATTCCAAAGACTGCATTTCAAACTGAGTATGGGTATCATGAGTTTATAGTAATTCATTTTGGACTAACTAATGCACCCTCTATTTTCATAGATCTAGTGAATAGGTTTTTCAAGGAATATCTTGATGGCTTTGTTGTGGTATTTTATGATGATATCTTGGTATAATACAAAATCCATGAGGATTATTAAAATCACTTATACATTATTTTGAAGACTCTAAGAAGAAATGAATTATATGGTAAGTTTAGAAAGTGTGAATTTTGGATTTAATAAGATTATTTTCTTGGAAATATTGTCTCTAAGGGGGAAATATCCATTGATCCTATGAAGACAAAAGCTGTTCGGGAATGTCCTACACTAACAAACATAACTGAGGTACAATATTTTATTAGTTTAATAGGTTATTATTGGTGTTTTTTTTATAACATTTTCCATTTAGCCATCCTGTTAACAAATATTACTCATAAATGTGATATAATCATGTGGAAAAAATAATGTGTGGAATGTTTCAAATAATTAAAGAAGAGATTAGTGAATGCTCTAATCTAAACTCTGCCATTGGGGAATGATGGTTTTATGAACTATATTGATGAATCAAAGAATGTACTTGTCTATGTATTTATACAGAATGATAGAGTTATTGCCTATGCGTCAAGGTAGTTAAAAATTCATAAACAAAACAATCCAACTCATGATCTTGGGTTAGTAGTTGTAATCATTTCTCTAAAGATATGGAGACATTATCTCTATGGAGGAATATGTGAGATATATACTTATAATAAGATCTTGAAATATTTCTTCTCAAATAAATAACTCAACATGAGGTAAAGGCTATGGCTCGAGATGCTCAAGGATTATGATTGTTTCATACACTACCACCCAAGAAAGATAAATAAAGTAACTTATTCATTGAGCATGAAGGATCCTGGAGATAAAAAAATGAGGATTGAAAGGGATACGATATTCATGGATCTAGTAAGGATGGACATGTAAATTATTAAGGATTGTGAAACATCATTAGATTTCAATTGGTTTCCTAGCCATCTTTTTTATAAATAATTAAAAATTCTCATCCTGATGATGAGAATCTTCAAAATAAAATTATTGTTGTGAATGATGGGAAGTTTCAAGAAATTGTATATGAAGATGGAATTCAGAAATTTTGGATGAGTCTTTATGTTCCAGCTATACTCGAGCTAAGAAGGGAGTTATTGGATGATTCTCATAGTTTCCATTTCTCTATAAATCTAGGTATCACTAATATATATAGAGATTTGAAGGAACATTTCTGGTGCGATAACATAAAGAGGGAAACTACAGATTATGCATCGAGGAGTCTAGTATTTCAACTAGTGAAGGTTGGACGACAATATCCTAGAGGATTAATGAAACCTGTACCTATTACATCATGAAAATAAGAACACATCACCATAGATTTTGTAATGGGATTACCCAAAACTCTATAAAATAATGATGTATTGTGGGTAATTGTGGAATAACTTAGGAAAGTTTCACATTTCCCCGCTGTAAGGGAGGATTTTACACTGGAACGTATTGCACAACTCTATATCAATGATGTTTTGAGACTTTATGGAGAACCTCTCTCAATTAAGTCTGATCATGATCCACTATTCACACCAAAAATTTGGAAAATTGATCAAAAAGATTTGGATAATGAGATTAGATTGAGTAATTCTAATCACCCTCAAATTGACGGGAAATCAAAAATGATGATCCAAACAATAGAAGACATGTTGAGATCATGATAACTTTATTTTCAAGGTATGTGTGATTAGTATTTACCTTTGGTGGATTTTTCCTATAATAATAGTTTCAATTCAAGTATTCAAAATGGCACCATATGATGCATTTTATGGAATGGTATTTCATACTCAAACGTGTTGGGATGAAGTTGGTGAAAGAAAACATGTATGCCCAAAGCTTGTGGAGGAGACAACAACAAAGGTAAATAATATTCAAACCCATATCAATGCTTCTAAAATTAGGAAAAAGAGTTATGGTAACAATCAAAGTATTGATTTTCAATTTCAAAAGGGATATCATGTTTTCTTTAAAGTATCTTCGTGGAAGGGTGTTATAATATTTGGAAAGAAAGTGAAACTAATTCCTAGGTGGATAGTCCCTTTTGAAATTCTAGAGATAATTAGAGTAGTGGATTAATGTTTGTAAATTCCACCTACCTCATATAAAGTACACAATGTGTTCCACGTATCATTGTTGAGAAAGTACATGCCATACCCAATTGTAATCAATGTGTTCTTAGAAGATGGTTAGATGGTCTATGTTGATAAACACATAAAATCTCTTCATCTCAAGAATCATAAATTCCCACAAATGTATGTAAACAGAAATGAATAAATAAACCCCTAGTTAACTCTGAATGTGGTCGACTTTGATAACCAATGATGTATCTAAGGAATGTAACTTTTAAATCAACTTGATTGTTAAGAAAATTCTATAAAAATTTTTATTGATATAAAGGAATGAGAATCTACCAAAATATGAATCCCTCTATCTTAATATTCTAATCCGTCAGAGTCTCTACTAGTTCAAATATTCCCACAATTATTGCAACCCATTCCTAAGAATCTAGAGGTCATCTATTTCACTAGAAGTACAGATAATTATGTATTTGAAATTTATGTAATATTTTACCATAGTTCTAGACTCATATGCTTAGGATAGGATCTATGTGAAAGAATTCTGGATAAAGTGGCTCTACTACTTAAATAATAATTTAGGTGTGGGAGATTTGTAATTGTATCCTTTTATACATCTGGTGGTAGAGGAATAACATCCTTACTTAAAGGATAATTCTATCCCACAGTGTTGGTAAACCTTTAAGACTACGTTGATTCAATACAATCTAAAATAAAAATTAAATAATAATTATTTCTAAAAACATTAGTATAAATACTAATCATTCAATGCTGTAAGGACCCTGACCCAAGTATCCTAGAGTATGTGGTTACTTTGTTACATTGGAACTAGATTTAAGGAACTGCATCCCAAAGGACCAAATAGTTTATTAGTATTCCAAAAATATATATTTAGTTAAATAAAAAATTTTAATTGACAACATAATATTAACTTTGAGTGCATCATTATTCCCTTTATCCTATCCCTTCATATAAATCACAATACAGTTCTTGGCATCTAGGGAAAATAAACATAAGAAAGGGGTGGGATATGATGCTCAATAAGGGTATGCATATAGTTCAGGCTAACATGACTAACTAAAGCATAAAAAATATGGCAAGGTAATTATCTGACAACACGTTCTATTTTATCAATAATATAAGAAATAATAATAATATTGTAGGAATAAATGATGATATAGTAATTCTATATAATTAATTACATGATCATAAAACTTATTTGTGGATATAATGATGAATACGATAATCACATACATATAAAATAAATATTCTCATAATGAGGAAATACATAATTTCAGACAATATTAAGATATTGTTGAGGCCTTGTGCCAAGACATCTTACATTATTGGGTAAGGCCTTAGCCAAAAGCCAAATTAGTTTTCCTCATAAGACCTAGTAATGTATCAAGGGTCTATAGTAGGCCCCACCCTTAGAATACTAATTCCATAAATTCCTCATATTAATGGTGTGAAACATAATTAATTTAAAAATTCATGTTCAAACTATCATATGAAATTTTAATTATTACCCCTAGTCAATAAACATAATCCTAAACCATCCAGAGTAATATGGCTAATGGTATCCAAATGGTACATCCATAGTAAAAATGATCATAAACCATCCCATAAAATATGGTAGATGATCTAATAATATAATAACCACAATAAATCATAACATTAAACAAGTGATTTTTTAATAGATGAAAATACTTTAAAATATAATTAGAAAATTATTTATAAAAATACCCTTTCCACATTTAAATCACTTATTTAATATAATGTTCATTTATAAAGGAATATATTTTTTTTAAATAAAATTTTAATCATATAAATGAAGAATAAATTTGAATATTATTTATAATGGTGGAAAAATACCTTTATATCATATATGTTAACAAAACATTCCTTCCATTTTTATCAAAAAAGTCCCAAATTATCATGTTTAGAAAACCATCAAAAAAATTCCATTCAAACCATTTGCTAAAAAGTCAAAAATGGGTAAAAATGACTTTAAATAATCATCGAATAATATCAAAACCATGTTTAAAACATTTTTTAAAAATATATATATGTAATAAAAAAATTCAAACAATGACTAAATTAATGTTTATTTTTAGTAAAACCATATTTTTGTTATCTTGAGTACTTAAGATGAGAAAAATTAAATGAAATCATGTATTTTAAATAAATAACAACATGATAATAAAATTAAAATATTTTCTTTATTTTTAGATGTTAATATTTCATTATCGTAAATATAATAATAATAAATCAAGACTAATATTGAGATTGTAACGTAAAACACCTTACCACATGATTGATTTCCAATGTACGTGTTTGAACCTCCAATATAATAATTATTTTTTTTTAAAATATTCCAAAACCATACCTATATATATATCATTCCATTTATTATTCATTTATAATCCTTTTATCACCCATTACACAAGAATTTATGTTAAAAAGGATTTTAGATAATAATTGCATCATTTTTCATGTATGTTTTAGTTTGTTTGTTTAAGTATTTATAATTTTATCAAGGTTAAAACATATAAAATTTTAAATAATAAATAAATGTAATATATATTCATTATATACATATTTATATTATTATATAAAAGTTAGAGATACAAAATGAATTATATAATTTTTGGAGACAGATTACTATATGTACGCATAAACACTATTTTCACTTTTTGACGAATGGAGTGAAAAAACGTAAATAATAATCCTCTTTTAAATAATATTTAATATATTATAAAAACAATATATATTCATCAAATCCATCATCATTATAATAAAATATAAATTTTAATGAAAAAATCACATTTCTTTGTGGAGGTGGTAGTCCACACATACACATGAGCTACATTATTGTTTCTCAATTGATTGAGTTGTTATGATTTAGACACGATATTATAATTGTATAGGTACAAAAATATCATTATTATCAAAGAAAAAAATTGAACCCATCATAGTACCCATCCATAAAATATGGTGTTGAAAAATGAATTTAATCACTATGTGCAGACGGGCAGCTGTATGTACGCACCTGCGATACTTTTACTTCTCATTTAATGGGAAGGAAGATTGTAATTATGGTTACATAATAATAATAAAATTTTAGAGTATTTATCATACTAAATTTATTATTTTATGATAAACTTAATAAATTTATAAGAAATATAATAAGAAATAAATTGAAATAGGTTGGGTAAGATAATTACCACTTCTTCGTGAAACCATCTTTATATATATTCTTAAGAAACATAAGGATTCTATTATAGGGAGAAAAAACCTAAAAATCATGGATAATTATATTAATACTTTTATTGGATATTTATTGGTCATCATTTTTTATCAATGTGTTGTAAATAAGTAAAGCAATGGATGTACTTTTATAATTAATGTGAGGGGAACTTTTAAATTTCATAAAATATTAAATAATAATAAATTAATTATCTAGAAAAAATTCCAAAATTTGATATATATTATAACCTAGGGTGTTTTATGTTTAAAATATCATCAAATCCTAAAAAATATATTGCTTTATATGGTGTTTTAAACCTTATCTTTTGGATTGACCACTTTGTTAACATATTTTAACAATAACTATGGTGTCACCTTCTTAACTCTTAAAATTATATAATTTTATATATAAGGTAAAAAATAGATCATAAATGTACAAGGTATAATTATATACACCATATATTATCAAAAAAAATTATTTCAATATTTTAATTTGTTTTGAATAATTCTAAAAAATATTATTTTGATAAATTATCATTAAGGTCGATTTTGACATTATTATTTTAATTTGGCTTCAAATACATCAAGAAAATTTTTTTCATAAAAATATAATTAATTTAAAAATCATTAATATATCATATTCATAAAAAATATACTTTTAACACTATAAATCAATTAAATTATATTACTTTTAATATTTTTAATATCATTTATTTCATTTTTCTATTAATTTAATAAATATAGTATACTTGTTATGAAAATATATAAGGTAACTAAATTATCATAGAAAATAAAAAATAAATTATAATCATAAATAAAATATCATTATTCACAAAATTTTAGTTTATATTAATTAATAAATTGATTTTTTCCCTATGTGGATACATAATAGTTATTGAAAACTAAGAGAGTGACATATTTTAATATTCATTGATTTAAATACTATATTAGTAATTTTCTTGAATAAAAGTCTATTAAACATATAAAATTAAGGATTAAGATGATAAGGGTATAATTTCATTCATTTAATAAGAATAAGGATGAAAAATTGTGATCATAGCCCTTAGTTTTACCTAGATTAACCTGATTTACCCTTTTCCGAGTTGATAAATTTTACCATAGTTATTATACATATTAATAAAAAATAAAATAAGAATATTTATCAAATTTAAAACTCCAAATTAAAAATATTTAATCCATTTTATTAAATTCAATATTAATAATTTTAGGTATTTAATTTAAAATCAAAACACAATGAAAACAAGTTTTTCATAAAAATAAATTTATATGTATAAATAAGTTTTAATACAAAATCCAATTATAAAATTATTTCCCAAAATTATAATTGTGTAATTACTAAAATAAAATAAGTAATTTTTGTTTTAAATCATCTTAAAAAATGGTTTTTTGTAAAAACAAGACACACAAATAATGTTTTCAATAAAAAAACGTTATTTTTCACTATTTGCTGGAAAATCAAACTTTTTAGAAAAATATAAAAAAAATTATGATATGATAATTTGGTTATAATAATTTCAAAAATGATATTATTATTATAAAACAAAACTTTTATATTTCACTTAAACTATTTTTAATATTTTCTCACAAAAAATTATTCAAAACCATTGTTGAAGAAAATATATTTTTGGATAATATAATTGATTTACTTAAAAATAAGTGATAATTTATTAAGAATTCAGTTATGTTGAGTGGGAACATTAAATATATTTCAAAAATTATTTAATCCTATATGTTCCCACCAATTTAATAATTATGTTATAATGGTCGAATAATTGTATTTTAACAGTAGATTGAGGTTTGTTTAAACTCAAGGTTTTGTTTAATACAATATTTCAAAGAAATTATATTTTCTTACAAAAAAACTGTAAAAATTAAGGGTGTTACATTCTCCCATCCTTTAATAAATTTTTTCCTCATAATTTAAACTTGTGTTCAGTTTTCATGTATTTACATTTGAATATTCTTTTATGGGAAACCCACATTGTATAAAGGGTTAATAAAAATTCCTCTTGAAAAGAAGGAAAATTAAATATAAAGGTAATCATAAAAATAGGTTTCTAAATTGAATATGTAACACCCCAAGGAATTATAAATAAATTTAATATTGAATGCATGAAAAACTAAGTCTCTAAAAAACAACACTTTGTTAAAACATGTCTAATAAACAAAATTTCCCCACTACTGTTATTTAAATTTTGAAAAACTGACAAACATTGTTGTGATCTGTTAGTTATTTCTAGTCTGAGAGGATTAACTTACATTTTTTATTAATCATAACATAACCTTATGAATAGTACATTACCCTTATGTATATTAATGTACCCTTTCAAATATTAACTTTACCCATGTGAGTATAAACAAAATTTAGATACCATATAAATGAAATAGAGTATTTCAGAAATTAATAATTAAGTGTTGGTATTTTTGTGAGTAATTAATATTTAATTAAATTTTTAATTACTAAATTTATTTAAAATAAAATTAATTTTCATAAAATGTATTCTTAAATAATTATTTTTCATTCTTCTGAATTTAGGATGATTTTATGCGACCTCAGTTAATTTTTTAAAGTATTATAAAATCAGTTTTTAATTTAAAATATGTATTCTTCATGTAAATAATGATTTTATTTTAAAATTAAATATCTATTATGAAAAAAATTATTTTCATAAAATGTATTTTTTTATTATAAAAATAAAAAATGGTTAGGTTTATTTTTTGGTATTTTTCTGAAATACTTGAATTTTGTGAATAGTGAAATTCAATAATTTACGAAATATGCTAAATAAATGAATTAATGCATCATGATTGAGAAATGGATGATTTAAATGAACATTAGATCAAACTATGATGCACATATTACTCTTTTTAGTCACAATAAACAATAATATTCCAAGTCTTGAGCTGAAATAATAAAATAATGATTAAAATAATGGGAACACCCTCCTCCCCTCCACTATAAAAACCACCCCTCAATCCCTCTTCTATTCACTTATCTAAAGCCTTTTTTACATTTATAAATTCTACTTAAATCACCTCTCAAACTCCTCCTCACGTCTAGAATACATTTCTCTCTTGAAAAGACCAAATCCTTTCTCATAAAGAGGCTCTCAATGAAGATAAATTCCAGAGGTAAATTCCTCTTTTCATTTCATTTATTTTCTTTCAAGTTTCTTTATTTATTTTTATTTTCTCACATAATTTTCTCAAAATTTTTTGATAACTCTAGTTCCTTAATTGTACATTAATTTTGTTATGAAAATTTAATAATTCATCATCTGGTCTCCTATCCCGCCCTCTTATACTAGAAATGAAAACACCATCTAAGTAATGCTAATTTATCATTTTCAAGGATGATGAGTTTTCAACATCTATTACCATCTTCAATTCTGGTCGAGAATCAGTTTATATGGTTGAAATATATCATAATATATATAATATATCATATTAAATGTTCTGGGAACATTTTTGTACATATGGTAATAATTTATAAAATAAAATGGCATCGAGATTATCAAAAACCACCAAATAAATCCAAGAATTTATCATTAAAATTTTATCTAATAATTCATCCTCATCCAAATTAACCAAAATAAATTATTTCATCATTTAAAATTATATATTAAAATTAATAACATATTATATAAATTCTAAAATTAAATTCCCATTCTACATTAACGTCCATAAAAACGAACTGATCGTGATAGCTAATGAAACGAGCACTCGCAAATGATGACATTTAATCTATTAACCCATAAAAATGACCATAAATGAACTTAATAAAATTATATTATATCTAATACATGTATAAAAGTTTCTTAATGAAGTTTTTTGTATTTATAATTTCATATTCTATGACCTTAAGTTCAATATTGGAACATATTCGGACATAAGGTAAGAGATTTTTACCTGAATCTCCATTTTCTTTTGGTTTAATCTCTGTCTCTCTTAATCCAATTTAAATTATTATTTATTCTTAGGTACTCTTCATAAATTATGTAATAATGTTCTACATATGTGTACTAACCATAATCCTTATTTATTTTTTGGATATATACATTATTTAAAAAGGATCTTTCAAAAATTGTTCCAAAAATACAATCCTAATTCAAGGGAATTTCTTGAATTCTTACCTATTTTAAAGGGAACTATAAAATATTTTATTAAAAACCATTATTTTCATAAAACTAATAATTTTATTATAATAAAAATATCTTATTTCACTTCTGGTTTTATACAAATATTTTTCCACAATATCTCTTCTTTTTAAAGTAAAAGAGTTAATCTCAAGAATTAATCAATGATTTTATAAGAGTGATTTTTTTCAATTTCAAAACTATTATTGAATCTTATGTGTAATTGAAACTAGTATTTTATGATATCATATAACATATTGTATTTAATGGTTTATGATTAGTTTTACTTTGGATATTCTATCTTAAAACCATTCACCATATTGCTCTAAATGGTTACTATTTATGTTTAATTCTTGGGGAAAGTTATTTAAGTTTCATATGTTAGTTTCATTATGAATTTATATGTAGTTTATATTTATCCCAATTTTTATGAGTAATTAATTGGACTTATTAAGTGATCTTTGTTTTCTACTATATCCCCTTGATGTATCAATATGTCTTTTGAGACAAAACAATATGGGCTTGGTAGAGGCCTTGCCCATTTTCAGATATGGTTTTGGTCTAGGACTTAATCATTTTCAGATATTGTGGATGAGTCCTTAATAGTTTATTTTAGAATATATGGAATTATTCATTACTATATTATGAAACTATATATTGATAGTCCATGTGTTATTCAAATAGTATAATATACATGGTTATTTTTTTGGAATTATTTGATCAGTTTTTATTCATTCAATGTTATTCTCAAGTATATTTTTAATGGAATTAATTTTCCTTTATTCATCATGCCTAGTTTTTATATTTTCCTCCACTATATTATTTACCATTACAGAACATTAGATCTCACCCCTTTCACATGTTTTATTTTCCCCAGGTTGTAAAGAAGTATATTATGAATGACTTGCAGTGATAATCTAGGAGATTATTTTTGATTCAAAAGAAGTTTTTCTGTTATATTTCCTTTAAAATTATAGTGTTCCACTTATTTATGTATATCCCTTTACAAAACTACAAAACTATTTGGTCATTTGGAATACATATTCCTTGTTTATATGCCAATATAATAAATTAAGGGACAAGATCTGGGAAACAAGGTTTGGGTCCTTATAGTTGGTATCAGAGAAAGGTTAGTAAAAAAATGGAATCTATATTTTGAAAACATATATTAGGTAAAAACCCTAATATAGTCTTTGAGGTTAAACATATAAGAACATCCAGTAATTTTGGTAAGGAATAGGTTGTGTGGGTATTTTTGTAAAATATATCCTTATCATGATACTACAAGTGGAAGTGGTTCTAGAACAGATGTACATTGGATTAACCACTCCAACAAGGTGTTTTGGGCTTGAACCATAGAATATTGGTACCCAACAATAAGACTTATTGCACACCTGGTTTGACACTCCTTGGGGATATGAAAAATATATTTCATATTTTCTTTATAAACCATTTTTAAATAATTAAATGTAAATTTATCCTTAAAGAAACCTTGTTTATGAGAATATATATGGATAGAATTTCAATTTATGATGATTATATTTTTTATTTGAGATTATACATTATGATTCATAACTTAATCTAGTGAATTCCCCTATTTATAAATGTTACTGAGTGAATGGAATAGAAACCTCATGGATATGTGTATCACATGTAGGGATTTCCCTCCTATGAAAGATAATGATGTTGGGTTCGGAGCTAAGACTGGTGCAAAGAAACTTATAACTATTCTGGGACAACTTACTCAGGTTATGAACAATAACCTTACTAATATAGAGCATCTTGATCCACAACATGGAGGAGCTATGTTATACTTCCTTATGATAAAACAACCTACATCATTCAATGGTACTAAAAAACCATTCGTAGTAGATAAATGGATAAGTTCTTTACAGATGATATTCTTCACTTTGGTATGTAATTAAATAGAGAAGTTTTTCATGGAGATTTATCATCTATCGAGATATGCAGAATAGTGGTGGTTGTTAATTCACAATGAAAAGGGGGAGGAAGAAATAGAAGAAATGGAATGGAGGGATTTCAAGCAAATTTTCTGAGAAAAAAAATTTCCTCATGAACGAGAAAATTTGAAGAGGCAATTCTTGAGTCTTAAATAGAAATAGGATAAAAAAAATTTCAAACTATGAAGAAAACTTTATAAGATTTTCAAGACATGTATCATACTATATACATAATCCATGGAGAAATATTCATATATTCCTTGATGGTATAAATCCATTCCTCCAAATGGAACTAGTCTCCCAAAGTTTCTCATCATATGAATATATTGTATCCATTGCTATCAAAGCCGAGAAATAATTCTATAAGTCTTATGGCTTTAAGGGGAAACAAGAGATGAAGAGGGTGGTAGATGATAAAATGAATAAAGTGAAGAATTAAAAGTTGAATTTTCCAATATGTGATACTTGTGGAAGGAAACAAACTGGTACCTCCTTAAAAGAAAAAGTGTATACTATAATTGTGGATTGAAAGGCCATCATGAAGATGATTTTAAGGGAAATAAAGAAGCTATCAATGTTTAATTATATAGTTGTAGGGAGAGCGAGCACTAAGCTAATGATTTTCTAAAGCATCTTGGAAACAATCCTTAGAAAATGGAAAGGGTGCAAGGCCAAACTTATGTTGTCACAACTACTATGGTTGAAGATACTAATGATTTGGTGGTAGGTACTTTAATCGTTTACTCAAAATTATCCAATACTTTATTTGATTATGGATCATTTTATTCTTTTATATCATATCAGTCTTCCAAGAAAATTAGATATTTCCAATTTCAAGTATTAAAAGGAGTTTTAAGTCAAAACTCTTAAGGTATGTATCATTGTAATAAATATGTCTTAGGCATCCCCCATTATGGCATATGAATGTGATTTATCTGCAAATTTTATTCTAATACCATTGATTAAATTTGATATAACCTCATTATGTATTTCTTTTCAAATTATGATGTGAAAATATATTACTCGAAGAAAGAATTTACAATTTTATAGAATGATGTAGAATCCCTTATCTTTAGGAAAGAAACATCACTATCTAATTCTAATATAGATCCACCCTTATTCGATCTACTGAATTCAATTATTGTAGTGTAAGAGAAAACAATACCTATAAGTGAGGAAAGAAATATTCAAATTGAGTTCATACCAATTGTGAAAGAATATGCTGATGTATTTCCATAGTATTCACCAGGACATCCTCTGGAGAGAGAAATTGAGTTTTATATTGATTTAATCCCTAGTGAATGGCCTATATCAAATACTCATTATATAATGGCCCCATTGTAATTAGTGAAACAAAAGAAACAACTATAGGAGTTGATTAATAAAAACGTTATTCCCCCCATTGTTTCTCCAAGGGGTGATCCTATTCTTTTTGTTAAAAAAATATGAATCTATGAGGTTGTGTATTGAATATATAGAGATAAATGATATTTTAGTAAAGAAAAAGTATCCTTTTTCTTTCATTGATGATTTATTAGATCAACTTCATTGAGCCCAAAGTTTTTTGAAGATTGAACTTCGATCTGGATATCATTAGTTGTGTGTGAGTAAGGAAGATATTCCAAAGACTTCATTTCAAACTGAGTATGGGTATTACGAGATTATTGTAATTCCTTTTGGACTAACTAATGCACCCTCTATTTTCATAGATCTAGTGAATAGGTTTTTCAAGGAATATCTTGATGGCTTTGTTGTGGTATTTTATGATGATATCTTGGTATAATACAAAATCCATGAGGATTAGTAAAATCACTTATACATTATTTTGAAGACTCTAAGAAGAAATGAATTATATGGTAAGTTTAGAAAGTGTGGATTATGGATTTAATAAGTTTATTTTCTTGGAAATATTGTCTCTAAGGGGGAAATATCTATTGATCCTATGAAGAAAAAAGCTGTTCGGGAATGGCCTACACTAACAAACATAACTGAGGTACAATATTTTATTAGTTTAATAGGTTATTATTGGTGTTTTTTATAACATTTCCCATTTAGCCATCCTGTTAACAAAGATTACTCATAAACGTGATATAATCATGTGGACAAAATAATGTGTGGAATGTTTCAAATAATTAAAGAAGAGATTAGTGAATGCTCTAATCTAAACTCTGCCATCGAGGAATGATGGTTTTATGAACTATATTGATGAATCAAAGAATGTACTTGTCTATGTATTTATACACAATGATAGAGTTATTGCCTATGCGTCAAGGTAGTTAAAAATTCATGAACAAAACAATCCAACTCATGATCTTGAGTTAGTAGCTGTAATCATTTCTCTAAAGATATGGAGACATTATCTCTATGGAGAAATATGTGAGATATATAATTATAATAAGATCTTGAAATATGTCTTCTCAAATAAAGAACTCAACATGAGGTAAAGGCTATGGCTCGAGATGCTCAAGGATTACGATTGTTTCATACACTACCACCCAAGAAAGACAAATAAAGTAACTTATTCATTGCGCATGAAGGATCCTAGAGATAAAAAATGAGGATTGAAAGGGATACAATATTCATGGATCTAGTAAGGATGGACATGTAAATTATTAAGGATTGTGAAACATCATTAGATTTCAATTGGTTTCCTAGCCATCTTTATTATAAATAATTAAAAATTCTCATCCTGGTGATGAGAATCTTCAAAATAAAATTATTGTTGTGAATGATGGGAAGTTTCAAGAAATTGTATATGAAGATAGAATTCTGAAATTTTGGATGAGTCTTTATTTTCCAGCTATACTCGAGCTAAGAAGGGAGTTATTGGATAATTCCCATAGTTTGCATTTCTCTATAAATCTAGGTATCACTAATATATATAGATATTTGAAGGAACATTTCTGGTGCGATAACATAAAGAGGGAAACTACAGATTATGCATCGAGGAGTCTAGTATTTCAACTAGTGAAGGTTGGACGACAATATCCTAGAGGATTAATGCAACCTGTACCTATTACATCATGAAAATAAGAACACATCACCATAGATTTTGTAATGGGATTACCCAAAACTCTATGAAATAATGATGTATTGTGGGTAATTGTGGAATAACTTAGGAAATTTTCACATTTCCCTGCTGTAAGGGAGGCTTTTACACTGTAACGTGTTTCACAACTCTATATCAATGATGTTTTGAGACTTTATGGAGAACCTCTCCCAATTATTTCTGATCATGATCCACTATTCACATCAAAAATTTGGAAAATTGTTCAAAAAGATTTGGATAATGAGATTAGATTGAGTAATTCTTATCACCCTCAAATTGACGGGAAATCAAAAAGGACGATCCAAAAAATAGAAGACATGTTGAGATCATGATAACTTTATTTTCAAGGTATGTGGGATTAGTATTTTCCTTTGGTGGATTTTTCCTACAATAATAGTTTCAATTCAAGTATTCAAATGGCACCATGTGATGCATTTTATGGAATAGTATTTCATACTCAAACGTGTTGGGATGAAGTTGGTGAAAGAAAACATGTATGCCCAAAGCTTGTGGAGGAGACAAAAACAAAGGTAAATAATATTCAATCCCATATCAATGCTTCTAAAATTAGGAAAAAGAGTTATGGTAACAATCAAAGTATTGATTTTCAATTTCAAAAGGGATATCATGTTTTCTTTAAAGTATCTCCGTGGAAGGGTGTTATAATATTTGGAAAGAAAGTGAAACTAATCCCTAGGTGGATAGTCCCTTTTGAAATTCTAGAGATAATTAGAGTAGTGGATTAATGTTTGTAAATTCCACCTACCTCATCTAAAGTACACAATGTGTTCCACGTATCATTGTTGAGAAAGTACATGCCATACCCAATGAATGTCCTCACTTCTGAAGGTATAGAATTGGAACCTGAGTTATCTTATTGTGGACATCCTATCCCAATTCTAGACACTAAGGAATCAGTGTTGAGGAATTGGAAGACCTGATTGGTAAAGGTACTTTAGAAAAATCATAAAATTGATGAAGCATCATGGGAGCCTGAGGGAATTATGATAAAGAACTACCCAAATCCTTTTAAGGGGTAAAATTTTTGAATTTTGAGGAAACAATATTTGTAAGGGGAAATAATTTAACACCCCAAGTATTTATAAACAAATTTAATATTGAATTCATGAAACCTTGAGTCTCTAAAAACATAACTTAGTGATAACCTATCACAGTAAACAAACTTTTTCAACCTCTATGATTTCAATTTCAAAAAACTGACATACACGGTTGCAATGAGTAAGATATTTAGAGTCTGATAGGATCAACATACATTTTGGTGAATAGTAACTTACCATTATGAATAGTAATATACCTTTTAAAATATTATCCTCACCCATGTAAGTATAAATAAAATTTAGACACCTTATAAATGGAATAAAGTTTTTTTTAAATTAATAATTAAGTGTTGGTATTTGTGTGAATAATAAATATTTAATTACAATTTTAAAATAAAAAACATATTTAAAATAAAATTCTTTTTCATAAAATTTATTCTTCAATAAATATTTTTTTTCTTATGATTTTTGGATAATTTTATGAGACCTAAATTAATTTTATAAAGTATTATAAAATCATTTTTTATTTTTAAATATGTATTTTCCAAGTAAATATTGATTTTATTTAAAAATTAAATATCTCTTATTATAAAAATTATTTTGATAAAATGGAGTTAATTTTTTAATTCTACATGTCAAAAAATAATTAGGGTGTGTTATTGGTATTTTCCAAAATACTTGACCTTTGGGTGAATAGTGAAATTTGATCATTTGCGAAATATGCTAAATAAATGAATTTATGCATTATGCTCGAGTCATGGCCGATGTAAATGACCATTGGTTAGAACTCACATGAACTTATTGTTTTTATTATTTACAAGAACCAATATTATTCATTGTATTGAGCCAAAATATTTAAATAATGATTAAAATAATGGGAATATCCTCTTCTCCTCCACTATGAAAACCACCCCTCACTCCCTCTTCTGTTCACTACTTTGGAGCCTTGTAACTTTTCTAAATTCTACTTAAATCTCATTAAAATCTCCACCCCACATCAAAAATACCATGGTCTCTTCAATAGACTAAATCATCTCCCCTAAATAGGTTCTTAAGGAAGATAAATTCAAGAGGTAAATTACACTTTTCAATTATTTTATTTTCTTTCAAGTTCCTTTATTTGTTTTTATTTCCTCACCTCATTTCCTCCAAATGTTATGATAACTCCAGTAACTTACATTTACTTCAATTTTTTTATTATAATTTAATAATTCATAATCATCTCTCCTTTCCTATCCTTTTATACTGTAAATGAAAACACCATCTGAGATGTGTTAATTTATCACATTTAAGTATGACTAGTTTTCAAATTCTTTTACAAACTTAAATTTAGTTCGTGAAACCATTTTTTATGGTTTAACAAGATCATAATATAAGTAATATATACAATATAATGTTCTGGAATCATTTTATTACACATGGTATTAATTAATGAAATAAAACAAGTTTGAGGTAATCAAAAAAACCCCAAATTAATGCAAGCGTTTATCATTAAAATTTTATCTAATGATTCATCCTCACCCAAAGTAACCAAATTAAAAAGAAGATAATTTAACCTTATGTATGTAAATTAATTACATATATCATAAATTCTATAATTCCATTCTCATTTTAAATTAACTTCCATAAAAAAGAACTAATCATGATAGCTAATGAAACAAGCACTCACAAAAGATGATATTGAATACCTTAACACATAAAAACAACCATAAATGAAAATAAAAAAATTATAATTAATCAAATAAATGTATAATAGGTTTTTAAATAAGTTATTAATAAGTCTAATTTCATATTACAAGACCTTAAATTCAATATCAGAACATATTCAGTTATAAGATAATAGTTTTCTATACGAACCTCCATTTTCTTTCAGGTTACTCTTGTTTCTATTAATCCAAATTAAATTCTAATTTATTATTACATACTAATCATAAATTAAGTTCTAATGGTCTATATATGTGTACCAACCATAATTCTTCTTTCTTTTATGTATATCTACATTTTTTAAAGGATCTTTGAATAATTCTCTTGAAATACAAGCTCGGTTCAATGGAATTTCTCGAATTCCTAAATATTTTCATGGGCACTCTATAATATATTTTTAAAAATAATTATTTTTATAAAACTGCTCATTTTATTATGATAAAATTATATTATTTCATTTATGGTTTTATACAAAAAAAATCTATAAGAACTCTTCTTTTCAATGTAAAAGTGTATTAATCTCCATAATTACTCAATGATTTTATAAGAGTAATTTCGTCTATTTCAACACTCTTATTGAATATTATGTGTAATTGGGACTAATATTTTTTTATATAATCTATAATATTTTATTAAATGGTTTATTATTAGTTTTAATATGGATGTTCTATCTTAAAACCATTCACCATATTCCTCTAAATGGTTAGTGCTTATGTTTAATATTTGGGGAAGGTTATTTACATTTGATATGTTAGTTTCATTGTGAATGTACATGTTGTTTATGTTTAACCCCTTTAATATAAGTAATTAATTTCACTTAGTATTTTTTGGGTAGGGCCCTCTATATCTCCTCTATTCATCGGTAGGTCTCATGAGAAAAAACAGATATATACTTGGTTGAGGCCTTACCCATTTTCAGATATGGTTTTTGTTGAAGCCTTCATCAATTTCAGATATATTAGTTGAGGCCTTGATGGTATTTTTCATAATGTCTGACATTATAAATTACCTCATTATGAAACTTTTGATTTATATTTCATGTGATTATTCAACTATAAGATTATCCATGATTATGTTTTATGGAATTATTTGATCAGTTTTTATTCATTCCATAATATACACAGGTATATTATTAAAGGAATAAATTTTAAGTTATTCATCATGACTAGTGTTTAAATTTTATTATGATGTATTATTTACCCTTACTAAGAATATAATCTCACCCTTTTCACATGTTTTATTTTCCCTGGGTAGTGAGGAAGTATATTATAAATGGATTGAAAGTATAATCCAGGAGATTATATGTGAATTAAAAGAATATTTTGTGTTGTGTTTCCTTTCAAGTTGTAACGTTGAACTTATGTATGTACCTATATTTCCAAAACTATTGAACTAGTTGGTCCTTTGGGATGAATATTCCTTGTTTATATGCCAATGTAACAAATTAAGGCCCTGGATCCGGGAAACTGGGGTCGTGTCCTTACAGTAAAAAGTTATTATTAAGTGAAAATATGGAAATGGAATAGAAAAATACCCCTAAGTATTAATATAGAGTAATATATAACATGGTAATGAGATAGTTAACCATCAAAAACCTGTAAATATATTATTATATAGGTGACTATTTATTTCTCAATAAGAAAATTAAATGGATAAGATATTTATTTCATGTTCTGTTTCCTAAAATTTGGGGATATTTTTACCATCTAGATAATGTTCTTAAAAAATAATTTACATGATTAATTTTTATGTAATAATTACAATATCATGCTTTGGTTGTGTTTAAATCAATTTCTCCTTTAACTCTTAAACTAATAAATAGATATTTGAGATGTATATTTTATTTAGGGTTACAAAAATAATATTATAATGAATCAAAATATTCATAATTCATTCCTTTAGCCTATTAATGTTTACCATAACCAATATGATTAACATAACTTATCAAATATGATACATCATACTTTAACCTCAAACAATACAATCCAAAATTCAATTTAATATAGTCCATAAATATTTAACCTTGAGTATCCTTTAGAATATGTTTGAAAAAATTCAAAAATACAAATAAATAATCATGAGTAAGGTTACTAAATCTCCAAAATCAAGTTATCATTATTACCCTATAAATTGACTCTTAATCTCACATTTAAATACCTTGATCAAATGGAAATAAATTGAATCAGTGTAAAAACTTAATAAAAAATGGATTAATTTAAAAAATAACTCCCCTATTATTACTTAAATAAAATATAATATTATCGAATATAAATCCAAAAATGCAGTAAACTCTACCATGAATTGATTTTTCATTAAATCACTAACCATTTTCATGGTCACCAATACTATCCCATTTTATTATTCAATTTCAATCATCTCTTTATCCAAAATAAACATTATTAACTCAAAATCATGAACATATTATGTGTTATATTTTCCTTATTCATGTACCATACCACTAAATCACTATTCATGGTTATTAGTACCTTTAATTATAAACTTTCACATCCTTAAATAAAAACTACTTCAATAAAATACATATACATTTCTTGATTCTTATAACTAGAATATAATAAATAAATATATTCTAAAAAGTAAGTATAAAATCAAAAAATAGAGTAAATTTAATCATTCCACTTTTAAAATAGTGATAGCATAATATTTACCTTTATCCCATATCTTAAACTGAGGAATATTCCCTTAAAGATTATGGAATTCATTTTTGTGCTACCCTATATCCTCACAATTGAAACATTGAATGTTAGAGGTTTATTTATTACCCTTAACATTTTATGCCTAATGGAATTTCTCCCTACACATAAAGAAAACTTTCATTCCGTATAATAAAGTACAATGGTGTTTCATTCCAATATTATAACATGTGGAAAAATCCCTCTTTCCATTTTTACACATAGAAATCTTTTTTCTCTATTGTCTTTTTCTTCTCTTTCTTTTCATAAAGTCCATAAGAATTGGATAATTCTTATACTATATTGATATCACATGGTACTATATCCTCATATGATTATAAATTTAGGGAGACTAATACCCTTAGAATGATTTTTTAAAATTTATAAAAGAAATAATCAATCTTACTCTTTGGATTGGGTATATAGTTAACAGCTTTCCTTGATAACCTTGTCAATATGGATTCATAATTAGTTACATTTTAATCTTCCTTTTGTATTATATTTTGTAATTGTCTCTCCATATCTTATTTTTTTTCATGAGTAAAAAAATTCAAAAAAAGTTTCTTGAAATCCTTACATTCCATGCTCTATATTTTCTCCTCATCATTCAAATTTTGAATAAATTTACACCATGATTTGTATCCCATGAGAGATGACAAAATTCTATAACAAACTTATCCCTTTCAACACATCCAAATGTGATAAATATCCTCTATATAGAACTTATTCATTATTTAGCTACCATTGTATTTTTAGTTCCACTGAATGATAGAGGTTTTTGAGGCATGAAATTGTCTAGCATTGTTACACGATTTTTTGGATCAGTATACTGATCCATATGAGTAATTTTATTGGTCATGACTTATGTTATCTACCCCCAATATAGTTATAATTTGATTAGTTACAACTCCAACTTCATTATCTTTCCCACAAGGTAAATCCCTACACTAATTTCAAGAAATGATATTATCTTTATTCCTTCCACTAGGATCCATTTTTAAATAATGGAACACACTAGATTATACCATAAGATTATAAATAATAATGTACAATTTCATGAGTAGTGAAACACATAACATAAATTAATTTTTTTTGTATATCATATTTCAAAACCATAATATTGGTTTCTTTAGGAATATTCACAATTTTAGTAATTAGTTTATGTTCATTAGTCTATGTTTTTGTAAATATGATTCTAGAGGTTTATACTAAACTTTATATGATAAAAACTAAATATAACCCAAACCTAGTAGCCTAGAGTCGATGGCTACTTCATTACATTGGTATAGGATACAAGTAGTCACATCCCAAAGGACCTAATAGTTTTTAAGTCCTAGAAAACTATTACATATTTTAATATTACATTACCTTTGAAAAAATAGTAATTTTTTATTACAACATTAATACCTTTATCATATCCCTACATATGAATAATAATACACTTCTTGTCATCCTGAAAAAAATTAACATAAGAAAGGGGTGATCTCTAATGCATAGTAAGGGTATACGTACAATGGAAGTTAACATAAATAAATCAAACTAAACAGTATGTAAATTTGAATATCTAATAAAAAATTACATTTAATCAATAAAATAATCAATAATAATATTATGGTATGAATAAATTATGATAAAATAATTTCATATAATTAATCACATGATCTTGAAACATATCCATGGATATCATAACTGATAAGATAATCACATGGACATCAAATAAATAATTTTATTATATGAAAATTCATAATACCTAACATTATAAACATACCTTGGATGCATAAAACTAAGACATCTTACATAAATGGGTAATCCCTCTACCATACCCAAATTAGTTTGTCTCAAGAAACCTATCAATTCATTGAGTAGAAATAGAGTTTCCATCCCGTCACTTACTAAGTACAATGAATTTATTTTATAATAGAATGAAACATATTCAATATAAACATTTTTATTGAAACTATAATATCAAATATTAATAATTACCCTAATCATCAAACATAACCATAAAACACCCATACTTATATAGAAAATTACATCCAAATGATACATACCCATTAAAACTGATCATAAACCATCCAATTAAATATCATATATGGTATCATAATATAATAACAATAGTAAAACAAAATATTTAAAAAAATTATGTTTTCATAGATGAATATATCGTAAAAATAATATTGGAAAATTCTTGAGGAAAATACTATTTCCACATTGAAATCACTTATTTAAAAAAATCACACTTTTAAAGGAAAATGTTTTCTTTAAAAATAACATTCTAAACTTAAAAATTAATCTTATAAGATAATTTTAATCATGATAGTGGGAATATATGTTCATTCCATATAATTTAAAATAAACATTTCTTTCATATTTTTATTTCAAAATTCACAAAGTACCTCATTTCGACAATAACAAAAATATTAATTTTAAGTCATTTTGTAAAAAATTCAAACATGGGAAAATTGAATTTAAAAAAAAATTATAATATTATAAACATTATTTAAAACATCATTATAAAATATATATATATCCAATAAAACTGTATTTTCAACCAAAAATAGAAATAAAGTTGATTTTACCTAAAAACATATTTTCAGTATATTGTGTACTTAAGATGGGGAAAATGGTAGGAAAACATTTAATTTAAATAAATAACTGCATGATAAAAAATTTCACAAGTTTTCTTAATTTTTATATCATAATATTTTATCATTGAAAATTCAATCTTAAATAATCTCGATAAATAATGATATTGTAATATAAAACCCCTTACTACTAGTATGATTTCTTTTGTACGCATTCAGACGTACTATATAATAAATATATATTTATTATACATATTTTAAAGATCCATATTTATATATTTCAGAGAATTTATTAATTATTTTTATTCTTTTATCACATGTTTATTAACAATTCTTTGTTAAAAATCATTGTTTCAGTTTACAAATTCTTCGTTTTTCATGAATGTTTTGGTTCGGTTGTTTTTGTATTTATAATTTTATAAAGATTTCATAATAAAAAAATTATTTATGATAAAAATATAATATATATTAATTATATACTTATTAATAGTAATCCATAAAATTTAGATATTGAAAATTAATTACACTTTCATGGAGATGGTAGGTCATACGTACGCATGAACATTATTTTCAATTTTAAACGAATTGGATGAAAGAAAATTATATATTAATTCACTATTGTGGAATAATTATTATATCATATTAGTTATATATTTTAATAAAATATATCCTCATTTCTATCC
Source organism: Viscum album (assembly GCA_963277665.1). Taxonomy (NCBI): domain Eukaryota; kingdom Viridiplantae; phylum Streptophyta; class Magnoliopsida; order Santalales; family Viscaceae; genus Viscum; species Viscum album. The sequence continues at coordinate 1,472,867,479 of OY728152.1, read as the reverse complement.
AAATAAAATATAAATGAGAAACAAATGTCATCGCTTCATGAAGGTGGTAGTCAACATGTATTCATGAGTGACGCTATCGTTTCTGAATGGATTGGAACATAAGAAGGTAGAAATTATATTATAATTATAAAGGTATAATAATTTAATAATTATAATATAAAAATATTAAACCCATCATAATACCCATTCATAAAATATGGTGATGAGAAATTAGTTATATCGCTATGTGGAGATGGTAAGTCACATGTGCACACAAGTGATACATTCACTTCCCATTTGATGTGAAATAGGGTCGGTAATGCTGGTTTCATAATCATAATAAAATATATGTATATTTATTATAAAAAATAGATTATTTTATGATTAATTCAATATATTTTGAAGTGTTATAAGAAGATGTAAATTGAGAGTGGTTGGGTAAGACAGTTACCTCTTCTTCAAGATATGTTATTTAGATCCTTTCGTATGGAACTTTAGGGTTGTATTTTAGAGATAAAAGTACCTAAAAGACTTTTACATGTTTGTTAAGAACATTAATTTTCATTTATTTTTTAATCTAGTTTAGTTAACATGGTTTAATGAAGTGAAAGAGTGAGTTCCATTTTATAATTGAGGTGATGAGCACTTTTGGAATTTCAAAAAACGTAAAACTATAATAATGTCATAATCTAACTAAAACACCTCTAAATGGCCATGTATTCAAACCTATTCTACTATTTTGATTTAATATCATCATCCAATAATATTTTTACAGGTTTATTTGGCGTTTTAAACCTTATTTTTGGGTTTAAGCCCTCAGTTATCCTCTTTTAACATTAACTACTGTAACATATTTTTTACTCTGAAAAGTATATAATTTTATATATAATGTGAAAAATTTCTGATAAATGGCCAAGTTATATAATTTTAGAATATATATAATCCTTCTTGTCATATTTTTCAATTTTAATTAATATTAAATATTTTAATAAAATATTATTTTGATAAATTTTCTTTAACATCAATTTTGACGCTACTCATTTAATTTGGAAACAAATGCATCAAGATGAATTTTTATTTATAATATAATTAATTTAAACATCACTAATATCTTATATGCATATATTAATTAATTTAAAATTATAAATCATTCATATTATATCATTTTTTAATATTTTTAATATCATTTACTTCATTTTTCTATTAATTGAATAAATATTGTATTAGCGTTACGAAGGAATTTAAGGTGATTATATAATCACTAATGCTTGTAAATAAATTATCATAATGAATATACTTTCATTATTCACAATATTAAAATTCATATTCATTCATAACATGATTTTTTCACTATGTGGACACATAATAGATATTTAAAACAAAGAGAGATTCATTTTATTACTTAATTTGATTTAAAACTTATATTGGTCATTTTCATACCCAAGTGTCCATTAAACATATAAAATTAAATTATAAGATAATAAGGGTATAATTTTATTCATCCAATAAGAATAATGATGAAATCTTATGACCTTATCACTTATTTTTAACATATATTAACTTGATTTACCCTTTACTGAGGTGATAAATTTTATCATAGTTATTATTCATATTGACCAAAAAGAAAACATGTCTATTTAAAAAATATAAACTTCATAATTAAAAATATGGAATCAATTTTGTTAAATTCAATATCAAATAATTTTAAAATTTAAATTGAAAATCAAAATGCAAGATGCAACAAAATTGGATTTTTAGAAAAATGTCTTTTTATGTACAAAAATGCTATTATACTAAATTAAAGTATAAAATTCATTAAAAATAAGATAATTGAATTATTAATAATATAAGATAATTAATTTTAGTTTGAAATAATTTTAAAAAAACATTAAATTTGTTAATTATTGAATAAAAAATACAGTTTTCAATAAAAATTAGTATTTTCACTATTCACTGGAAATTCAATCTTTTCAGAAAAATATAAATATTTCACCCTAAGATAATTTTTTGTGATGATTCAAAAAAATATATTATTTTTTAAAAAATAAAATTTAAATATTTTCCATATATTCGTTGTAATATTTTTTTAATACAAATCAATAAAAACCATTTTTTATGAAACTATATTTTTTAAGAATGGAATACATTTCCTAAAAATTGACTAATAAATTTCAAAGAATTAAATATATTGAGTATAAAATTTATATCTATTTAATAAATAATTTAATCTTATTCAAACCTTCTCATTTAATGGTTTTGCTATAACTGTCACATACTAATATTTTATTTGTAGATTGATGTTTTTTTTAACTCAGTGTTTATTATAATACAAGATTTTAAAAAAATCAAAAACATACCATAATATTTCATGGTGTTACATATAAGATAACAAAAATGATATCTTAGGAGTCTTCCCATAACCCAAGGTATATCTCTCATAGAACTAAACATGTTCTATGTCCCAGCATGTTATTCATAGTCACATATATATATATGAACATAACAACATACTACGGTTCAACTAATTAATGCCAGAATTGATATATCACAACACTGTGGAAATATATATATAAATATATATATCACCCAAAAAATAATATATGTTTATCCTGAATTGATATCACACATCAAGGAATTAAATTAAAGAACTAGTGTACAACACATAATTGATATATATATATATATATAGAATGTGATTCTACATTCCTATTTATGATTCATGAATTCACCCAAATCACATGAAATAGTAGCAACAATCCAATAAATGGTAAGTTGAATGTTCATTACACAGGAGATGGATAGTAACATGGAAACTCCCCTACCTAAGTTCAACATAGCCTCTTACATTTCTACCATGTTCTAGTATAGTAAAAAGAAAATAAATAAACTATGCTCTAATACAATTTTGTAACACCCTAAACCGAACCACCAGGTCTGTGTCGAAGAGTCACATAACCTCATGCATACCACCCTGCATGTAAGAGGATTCCAACTAGTTTCAATGGCCTGAAGAAAATTAATGGGGATACTAAACCCTTAGTATCAATCCATGCAAAAATAAAATCAATAAATCATAACATCTCAGAGTAAAAAATAAAAAAGAAAATAATATCAAATAGAATACATGTCATAAAATGAATAAATAAAGGGTAATACAAGGTGGAAATCCAAACAATGGTAAATAGGAATGAAAAAAAAAGTAAATATAGGAGAAATAGTCCAAAGTATGTTTCTACATGACCTCTGAATCTTGGAATCCATCGACTTAATTCCACATCATACAGACCATTCCCTTTATTGGATCCTTTGTCATAAAATATTCATGTGCATCGAGATTCTCATGTAGTGTGTGAGTAATAAACCCATAAGGAAACCACTAATTTGTCTTTAACATAATTTTTCATAATATAAAATGGATTAATTCATAATATAATGTAAATTATCAGAGAAACATATAACCATGCAAGTTACAAGTCATTATATGCTAATTGGGATTCCTTGTACCCACCTATTTTGGAATGATGGTGGTAAATATTTTGATGAATTTCAACCAAGTATCACACTTTATGAAAAAAACTTTATTCCCTACCTTTATGATTGTCATTATTAGAAACACCACATTCCCCCCCCCCCATGATGACATTCCTTATTTAGAAAATTGCACACCACACCCTAACAGTGGTCATTATCGAAAACACTTCATGCCCCACCCTAACGGAGGTCATTATAAGGGATGATAAACACTCCACCCTAATAGTGGTTATTATCCTCAAAGGATGGTAAGTCCCACCTGGTCTGTTTGGTTTAATTGGATAACACATCACCCATTAACGAAATTCTCATAATTAATCCAAATTTTGACTAATTATGGTCCCATGTATGGTTTACTCACACATCTATATTAATTTACATGATCTAACCTATACCATTAAAAAAGCCATAGTTTGTAGCCATCATCACTCCCTCACCCCCCCCCCCTTCATGTAACATAATTTTACCTTATTTTAGGTATCAATTGACCCCGTTTTTTAACACAATTTAGTTAGGTATTGTCTTTAGGTCATTTAGGGGGTAAATGAAAACTTTTGTACTCTCATGGGGCATTGCACCATTGGCTTATGGCTAGGGAAACCATTTGGTTTCCCCCAGAAAATTGTGTTCCCTATTGTGAGCCACTGGAAGGGGAGTAATTTTTTTAAAACTCTAAAGAAACCCCCTCCAAACTGAGTACCATAAAATAGTGAGGTTTTTTATGTTGGGAAAGAATATTTGAGAGACTGTACACCCTCCTAGGAGAAACTATCCACCATACGAGTAGGGCACACAGTTTGGGTGAAAATTTTGTCTAATCATGTGATTGTACCCAAGAAACTATTCACATGGATTTTAAATTCTCCAAATATTTTTTTTAAATACCATCCCCCCATGGTTTAAGATTATAATCACCCACATTGGACCCTATCTCAAATTACTTGGTTATGAAGGCTCCCAATAGGTGTTTTTAGCTCCTCAAACCCTCTTTCTTGGCAGATCAAAGCATTATTGATCTCGTTTGATCTCCTCAATGTAGGTGGATATCCTACCATGTGGTTTATTAGGATCTACCTCACTCTCCTACTTATAGAGTTTTAGGTCATCATGATATTGATGAATCTAAACTCTCTTTTTTTGGATATTGATTCTAGGTTGCACTTGTTGATATTTTCACCCCATTTTTATTGGTAATCTCATTATAGGTGTAGTCTTTGGCCTTGTGATTAAATTTATGTGGTTTTTTTAATTCATTACCCAATGATTGAAACCTTTAATTCCTTGATTAATTTTAAAAGATTTTTTAATTGATTTAAAAGCCCTGATTTCAAAGGATTTGTTGTGTTATTTAGAAGGGAAAGGAAATTTTTAAAAAACCAAAAAAATCAAGGGAATTGGAATTTTGGGGTGGATTTGAGAAAAAATAATGGCTTGATTTTAAAAAATTATTTGGTAAATTTATTTATTATTGAATTTTTTGAAAAATTGATTAATGTGAAAGATTATTTGAAATGGTATGAATTGAGTAAAACCTTTGTTTTGGTTTTGAAATGAGAAAGTTATGTTGAAAACAAAAAAATAAAAAAATTTAAAGTGAATTTATATGAAATTTTTTGATTTTAACATGTTTTATTGATTGTTTGTTTAAAACACATTCCATCCTGGGTAGTTATTGGTATGCAGGACAAGCACGCTAGGACCTTGAATCCCAATAAATGTATTGACGATGAAAACAATTACTAAAAAACTATGGCATGAATTCCCATAATGGCTTCCCTATTTGGGAGTATACTTCCAAAGATGGGTTCTTTTATTGGTATGTATTATTGTCTACAAAATTGTATGGAGATGATATCATTATTGAAATGTTGTAGGATCAAATTACCTAAAAAATGACTTACCATGGGGCTTTAGTACATGGTTATTCGCTATGATTTGTTGACTTTGATATAAACACCACTATTAATTGAGTTTTTTTATTCATACAATTGATTTATTGAAATGTTTTATAAAAAAATTTATTTAATATGTTCTAAAATCCTTTGGATATATCAATCATCCTTTTTATTGTGAAACCATGATTTGGGTTAAAATATGTAACTGTATTTCCATGAGTTATTTGATTTTAACAGATACTATAAATGGAAAATTGGTATTTTATATATTATGGAACACTTGGAGAGACCATATTGGGATTTATTAGTCACACCCTAATGTTACCTTTAAGAATTTGTATACTTTTTTATGCTAGGTATGAGTAAATAGAATGCCCCACATGGTGGCGGTGTATGATTTTAATCCTTGGGGTTGTAGAGTGATGATAAAGATTAGTGGAGTTATTTTCAACTAATTACATGGAAGTTTCTAACACATTTTAGGTGGATGTTATTGTTTCCATTAGGATGGTTATCTATTTTATGGGTATTATTTTACCTTTTTTTACTAAACTAATCCTCTTGGAGTGTTTAGAATATAAGGTAGTATCATTTATCTTCTACTGTTATTGTGTAAAATTCCTTCTTTGTTTGATTTTGTATGATTCCAGGTGATAATTACCAATCCATGAGGATTGGGAACACCTATCCAGATGTGTTAGAGCCAACTCGTGTAATAGGGTACTAGGGTATATAAGATGGTTCCTAAAATTTTGTATCATAGGTGTGGGTTAAGATTATTTTTTTGATGTCATTATATAGTTTGGGATGTATTTATGGGAATTAAGAGGCAGTTTCGAGCAGTTTCCTTACCATCTCTAAATGTAACATGCCTTAAGTCACCATGGGTGTTTAGGAAAAGTTTCTTTGAGGTTTGTTTTGATATAATTCTAGTATTTTCCCTAATTTGATCTATCTATATTGAAATCCTAATCATAATTATCTATTCGATGGAATTTATATTCCTGTATCATTTTTTAGTGTATCTTTTTTAGGTAATTAGTGTTTTCTATTGATTTTGTGTAGAATCATGTGTCTTAGAAGATTAGTGAACTAGAATTAGGAAGAATCTATTAGAGATACATAGTCTGAAAATTCTTCAGTGCAACATAATGTTGTCGAGTTGGTGGTTTGGGCTATCCAAGATCTAATAAAAGTGCCTTTACTCATTACCAATTAGGATCTAGTAGTGGAAACTCAAAGGGATAACTCTTAGGGTCATTATAAATAGTTTCTTCACTAGAATACAACCTCTTTCCAAGACTCTAATGATCCTCAACATGTTAAGGAATGGTTGAGCAAGATATAGTTTCTATTTAATTTCTTATAAATTAATAAAACTTTCAAGCTAAAATGTGCTACCTTTAAACATGAAGGGACTAGCAGGAGATGGTGGGATTCATTCATTATGTAGAAAAAACATAGGGTCTTGTAACTGAAAGGATTTAATGTTATTTTTAATTATTTGGTATTTCTAGAATCACTGGTCTTGGAGAAATCAATTTAGTTTCTCAAAATCTAGCTTTGTGACATGACTGTGACTCAATACAAAACCACTTTGCTGATATTTTCCAATTTTATCATGAAGTGGTAACTAGTGAAAATCTAAAGGAATAAATATCTGATAAGGGTCCTTAATATGACATTTTATCTTAGTTTTTCCTATTCAATCTGGTTTCTTTTACTAATGTAATATATAGGACATTGATGGTTGAGCTTGACCTGACTGGTAATTCAAGGTCTATCAGACTTCCTTTTTATCTGAGTGAAAGTTTTGTGAGTTCCTTTAATATAATAGGAAATGTGATGAGTCTCATGGTGGTTCCATATAATAAAAATCTTCCAAACCTCTGACAGTTCCTGTCATAGACCCATTGACATTCATTCAGTGTATAATGGTAGGGCATTGAAGACTTGTGTGTACAAAGTGTCCAAAGATCTGTAGATATTTTGGTCACATAAGATATCTACAGGATTTATTACACTTATTTACTACTCAGCATAGTGGAACAACCACATCAACTACAAAAATTACTACTGTGTAATAAAATACATCAATATATGAATTTTTCCATCCATGGGAATCTAGAGGAATCTAGAACGAAGCTTCTTCATGTAGTGGAAGTATTTAGAATATGTTAATATTGGTCCAACAACTATGAGTGGTACCATCATTATAGATTCATCCTTATAAATTGATTAATTTGATAAAAGTTCATCTCACTTGTTTATATCAACACATACTGTGAACCAGCTAGATCTTGATATGAAGCTTCTGTCTTGTGTAATAGATATTACAACACTCCTTGAAATGAAGAGAGAGCAGTGTATCCATTTTTCAACTTGTGTTTTCTCTAAATAAAAAATTCAACTTAACAGAAATTTTCAAATTCATGACATAAAACCTCTTGATTTCATTTTTGGGATGGATTGACTAATTATAATACGGCCCAAGTCCATTGTTATCTTCAATGGGTCTCCATTATTTAACCTGATGGGGTGTACCATGTCTTTTAGGGATAATGGGGCCTGAGGTCATGTAGAGTCATGTTGTATTTTCTAGAATTGTCAAGTGTAATATTAGTGATTTATTTTGAATTAGAGAATGAATCTTTGGAAATGATCTCTCTCTATTTGTAATCTTAAATATAGAACTTTTTCCTTCTTATTTTTTTGGTCTTCCACTAACTATAGAGGTACATTTATCTATTGATTTAGTACATGGTACTCAACTAGTGTATATTCCTTCTTACTATATAGAACCATCAGAGTTGAGAGAGTTGATGACATAGTTATATGATCAGTTAGATAAAGGATTTAAATGCCCAATTATGTCACCATGGGAGGCACATGTTCAATTTTTGAATAATTTTGAATGAACACTTCACCTCTATGTTGATTACAAAATAATATATACATTTATGCTAAATTACAAGTATCTGTTACCACGAATTGATTATTTTTTATCATTAAAAAGTAGTAAGGTGGTTTTAGAAGATCAATCATTGATCTAGTTATCAAAATTTTTTAATAAAGAAATGTATTATTTATAAGACTGCATTCATGAGTAGTAATATCCATTATGAGTATCTTTTAATTCCATTTAGTCTAACTGAATTACTTATAATTTTTATAGATTTAATTAAGATTATTTTCCATGAGTATCTCAACTCATTCATAGTAGTCTTTTTTGGATGGAATATTCACCTAATCGAAGAATATGGAGGATCGTGTGCATCATTTTATGTTAGTCTTAAAAATATAAATTGATCACAAACTCTATGAAAATATTTCGAAGTTTAATTTATGATTATGGGATGTGAAGTTTTTGGGACACATGGTGACAGAACATGGAATCTCATTCGATCCTAATAAGGTGAAGGTTATTATGATGTGGGATAAACCATGTATTTTTTTTAGGAAACAGAGCTTATTCGGCCTCGTGGCGTATCACCATAGGTTTTTCAATGATTTATCAAAGTTGACTTCTCTAATAACCACCCTTGCTCGAAAAAGTGTGTTGTTTTTATAGATTTAAAAATGTCATATTTATTTTGAGGAGTTGCAACATCTTTTAAATTTTTCAGTAGTGGTAATGCTTCTAGATGATGGGGAAGGATATTTTATCTTCTGTGATGCATCAATATTCTGGTTTGGGCTATGTTATAATGGAAGTTGATCATGTGGTTACTTTTAGATCCAAAAAGATTATTCCAGATGAGAAAAATTATCCAACCGTGGATCTTGAACATTTATCTATGATTCATGATATAAAAATTTGGCGGCATTTACTTTTTGGAGAAAGGATCACCATTTATTAAGACAAAAAATCCGGAGTTTTAAATTCTATAAATATTATTTGAACCTCCATCAGATGTGTTGGTTTGAGTACCTACATTCTTTTTACTTCAAAATTTCCAACACCCTAGTGAAGTTAAATATCACTGTGGATTCTTAGAGAAGGAAACATATAACCTAGGACATGAATGAATCATCAGAAGAGTGGAAATTTATGTCTCTTTTGGAATAGTAGCATTTTGGAGTCTAGTAAAAGGAGAATTAGGTTGTATTGGAATGTTTTCAGTTGGTCTCCTCTCTTCTTGAGATGATTCTTCAAAAGAAGAATCTTTATGATGATTTTTTTGAATTAGGTACTCTTTTTATGGTGGGGATACCATTATTGAATGGATGTTCTCTTCTAATGGTATCACATTCATTTAGAATTGGTTTGTTGTACATTTTCAAATAATTTTTTTTTTGAAATGGGGTATTTCCATACTTCCTAGTGGGTGGTTCACCCCAGAACCACAAATATGTTTTATGATATTTTATGATGATTATGGTGTCCTAGTTTGAGATGGTACATAGATAACTTTTTTTCTCACCATTATACCTTTTAGTGGGTCAAAGTCAAGCACCATAGACCTTCAAGTATTCTTCAGCTAATTCGAGTTCCAACATGGATGTGGTATGATACCTCTATGGAATTTTTCATTGGGTTTCCACTTACCCCATAAAAAAGTTATATGGTTTTTGATAAATAATCTAACCAATGCCTCACCTTCCAGTGAGGTCCTTTCATGAGGTTCTGTGTAGCTCATCCGGTGTTTCACAGGAAATATGTTTCCCAAATGTGTGTCTAGTTTCTCCAGCGGTGTCGTGGGTTGGATCTTGTGTTTCATTGGAAATTTTCCATGCATACATTTTAGAGGATATTTATTATCTTAGGGAAACTCTTATGGCTCTCTTCGGGGTTCAGAAGCTGCCCCTCAAGATCTTCAGTCGGTGTGTGGATTCCTGGGGATTTCTAGGTGCGGTGAAGAGCTCTTCGATTCACTGTCAATCCTTCTATCTGGTCTTGGAGTCAGAATTGGATTTTGTTAATGTTTGGTGGAAAGTTCCCAGATCGTTCAGCCACTGGTTCTTCAGTGTTTCTCCTTGGTCTTTGGAGGCTCACAAGGGGATGGAATGTTCCCATGTGGTGGTATGGATTGGCATCCCTGGCCTTCCCCTTCCTTTCCAAAACGGTATGCTTCTCAAAGCCATATGATATTTTCTTGGGTGTTTCCTATGTGCAGATGATTTCACCATATCCTATGAAGACATTATGGTCCCTCAAATTTGTGTTGAGATGGACCTTTCTTTTTCGATTCCGGAAAAGATCGCGCTAAAGTTGAAGGATGCGGTGTCTTCTGACCAAGAGATCATCTACCTGGTGTTCCCCAGGTTCTGTTCCTCATGTTGTCTTCAGGGGAATTCAAGGTAGGTGTGTAGAGCCCGAAGGTCCAGTGGAACAGGTCGAGTTCATAGGGTATTAGCGTACGAGGTATTTCCTCATCCTTATACAAGAGGCTTTGTGCCTGAACCTTCACTTGAGGAGGCCTCAGAGCAGGGGAATGATGAGGAATCCATGGAGGCCCCAGATACTCTGGCTCAGTTTTCCCCTCCTCTCGATGGAAAATTTTTCTCCAACAAGAGTTTGGGGCTTCGATCAAAAGAGGTTTCTGGTATGAGGTTTTCTGGTCTTGTTTCTAGTTTTTTTAGTCCTCATCCGATGCTTCTATTAGGAAGAATGTTGGAAAGGTTCGTGGCCTCCCTCTTTCCCTCTCAGGATAATCGAGTGTTTATTCTGGATCAACCAGAGACTACCCTTTTGATGTCTGTGCAGTAGGTGTTTGCTGCATGTGTGCCTTTCTCTCCCCTTCTTATCATTACAGGTTCACTGGAAGGCTCCAGGATGGCTCAGGAAGAGCTAGCGAGCTCTGAGAAGGATTTTGAGGTGACAAATCCTCTCTCTCAAAGTTTTTTTATCAATGATGAAAGTGGTAACCTCTGAATTTCCCCCAAACCTATCTCCCTTAGCTATTATTAATCTAGTTCAGAGCCCTGGAGTGTGTAATCATGCTAGATCAAGACTTCTTATAGACCGCTCCTCTACCGAAAGTAATTAGACTGAGATGACTGGTGTCAAAATTGGGCTGCTGATGTTTTAATTTTATCTATGCTCATTTGGAATTAGAAAGGTTTGGAGGCTCGGGTTAAGACTAATTTCATTGCCTCATAAGTTAATAAGAAAAAATTTGATATTGTGACAATCCTGGAGCATAAAAAAACCCTGACAAAATTAAAGAATTTTGTTGTAGAGTTAGGATGCATGGATCCACGTAGGCAGCCCCTGTGAAGAGGTACATCTGGCTCTTTTGGAATAAAGAGGCTTCATTGGATGTGGTCATGGTAGGGGATAAATTTATCATTATGAATGTTTTAAAAGGTATGGAGAAATTCTTTGTTTCCTTTGTCTATGGATGTTGCGATGCACAGGTCAGAAAACGGTTGTGGCAAGAGCTTTGCTCCGTCGACCTAGAGAATCTTATGAGGTTTGTTGTAGGGGATTTCAACATTGTATCTGATCCTAATGAAAGGAAAGGAATATCCGCTTTTCCTATTCAGGTCATCTTGGAGTTTTTTGAGTTTGTGTTGAGCTCATGGCTTCTTGATATGGGTGATACCGGTGATCACTTCACGTGGACTAATAATCAGCAAAAAGGAAGGTGATGTTGGAGCCAGCTCGATCGATGCCTGGTTAACAGCAACATGATCAGTTCATTTCCTAATTCCTAGGTGAATCATTTGGTTCATGTCATTTCATATCACTCCTCGTTTCTTGTTTCTCTGCTTCCTGGTCTGGATACGTAGGAGCATTTCAGGTTCTACCATCAGTGGAAATGAAATCATGGCTACCAAAGAGTGGTTTGTGACCTATGGGAAAGACCGATTCAAGGGTACTCCAGGGTTTCTCTTCACAATAAGCTTTGGAGGATGAAGTAGGGGCTCTATTCAGGGGCTAGGAAACTACCTTCAGCGGATCAGAGCATGGAGGAGTTGAAACAGAGCATTGAAAACTTGGAAGCTAACCTGGAGGAGGAGTGGAATGACATGTTGTTCTTGGAGTTAATAGAATCGAGTGAAAATTGGGCTGAGATACTTATTAAATAGGAAAGGATGGCGTGGGATCGATTCTGTGTGAAATGGTTGAAGGAGGTTGACAGAAACTTGGTGTTCTTTCATGCATGTATTTGAGAAAGAAGATGATTGATCCAACCCAACATTTTACTTGAGGATGGAACCTACACGAATGATAGAGACACTATAGGAAGTATAGCGCATTCGTTCTTAAAGGATCTCCTTGTTGTTCTTAATACGAGGATTCCCATGGGATATCTAAGTGGAGCTGCAGATATCAAGGTGGTTATTCGCAATGATGTGTCAGCTCATGATAATAAGGTCCTGGAAGAGGTACTGAACGAGGAATAGATCCATATGGCGATGATGCATATCGACCCTGAGAGTGCACCCGGACCAGATAGCTTTCCAGGATCATTTTACAGAGGGGCAAGGGATGTGGTTAAGTGAAAAATCATTGACACTCTCTAAGATTAATTTCGAGGTGGGAATCTCCCTCGGGTTGCTTGGGATACGTCCCTTGTTCTCATCCCAAAGGTCAAGAATCCTTCTTTTATTTCTCACTATCGTCCAGATATCTTGTTAAAATTTCCATACAAGATCCTTGTCTGTATTATTAACCTCAGGTTGTCCCAACTCTTACCCTAGTGGATCTTGATTGAGCAGCACATGTTTTTGAGAGGCTACTCTATTCAGGGAGAAATTTATTGGGTTTAGGAGGTTATTCAAGAAATCAAAATTAAAACACATGGATCCAACAAGGCTATCAAACTTGACATGAATAAGGATTATGATAGGATCAAATGGAGCTTTAACAACAGAGTTCATTCAGCCAGGGGTTTCTCACCAAGGTCTGTGGATTTACACTTCCGTTATTTCAGCTCATCTTCGCTGGATCTTTCTTTCATGGGCAAGTATCATGGATTATTCAAGGCATCAAGAGGTCTCCGGTAAGGGGACCTGATCTCTCTGAGTATCTTCATCCTTTCTCATGATGCTCTTAGCCTCCTTATCAACCGGGTCATGTATAATGGGGTTGTTCTTCTGTATAGAAGGAGACAGAATCTTCCTTTAATCTCCCACCTGATGTTCGTAGATGACACTATCTTCTTCATCAGTTGGGGAAGGGGATCTTTTCGCAGTATCAAGAGGATCCTTGATGAGTGCTGCTACTGGATTGGGTAGGTACTTAGAAATTCTAAAATTAATATTTTCTTTAATTATAAGAGTTCTCCCTGCCGTGTTGTTTCCCTATGTCGTAACTTGGACATGTAGTGTGGAACCTTCCCAATGTATTATCTAGGCATGCCTATTACATTAGGAAGGCTTTGGGTTCTGGACTTCAACCATGTTGTTAAAAATATCACAAATCGTATCCTTAACTGGAAGAACTTATATTTATTGTTTGGGGGTGTATAGGTTTAGTTAACAGTGTCATGTGTGCCATGACAGTCCACACTTTGGCATCTGTTAACGTCTCATAGGGGTTTATTAGGAATATTGACAAGGTTTTGTGTAGCTTTATCCGGGATGCTCTGTCCGTGGGGAAACGACATTGGGCCTCATGGGGAAGGCTAGAAAGACCTATCCATGATGGTGGGATTAAGGTGTGCAGCCTCCAGAACACGCTGCATTGTTCTTAGGCCAAGCTAGCATGGGATGTTATCGAGGAATAGAAATTATGGGGTAAGTTAATGTCTCTTGTTTGTGGGGGTAATGAGGAGTATATGCACGGTTATGCATTCCCATTCTGGTCGAAAATCTCTCCTCTTATCCAACTCCTCTAGAATCATTCCCATTGGATTTTCTTTGTAGGGAATATCTCTTTCTAGTATCACAATTGTGGAGGCTCTGTTCTCAGTTTTTCTGGATGTCCAGCTCCTATGATCTCCCTTAAAGTGGCATGGAGTTATCCTAGGTTCACGTCGGTGGTTTTGGACAAAGAGAAAAAATAATCTCTTGAATAAATTTTGATTAATTCTGAACCCGGTCAGTTTGTGTTTACACCGTATACCTCTGGCGCTTTCATCTCTAGGGATTTCCACAAACTATCTTCTTATCAGGATCAATAGGATAATTGGAGTGACTTCATGTGGTGCAACATAATCCCAGCCCAATATAACTTCCTCATCTAGCATATAAGCAACTTTACTATATCTATGGAAGATAACATAAAAAAACTTGGTATATTCTTTCCCTTGAGCTACCATTATTGTATCCTTATGCCGGAGGAGAGAAATAATCACCTATTCGGGGAAGTTGATTGGGTTCTTGCAACTTGGTTGTTCTTCGGTGGTTTCATGGCTCTTGATCCTTACAAACAGAGGGATAAATCGTTTTTAGAATGATAGTTTCATGGTTCTCTTGACATTGGTATAGAGAGGATGGAGTGATCATTGATTCTCAATGCTAGGTACTGGAGCTTATAGAATGCCTAAAATAGGGCTAGGTTCGAGGGGGCTCTTCCATCGGCAAGGTCGATCATTTCGAGAACTCGTTTCCTGCTGGAAGACCTAGTTTTTCTTTTCCAGAACTGGCATGACTCCCCTTCTTTAAACTTTTTGTAGGTCTGTAACCCTTTGTCTCGAACCTCCATGGATAGAGTTCAGGGGAGGTGGGTTCTTTGGCACTCTCTTTGTTGTGGTTTCAAGCTGAACACTGATGGTTCCAACATTATGGGCAACATGAGAGGAGGGGGAGTGGTGAGTGGTGCTGGAGGGAATATGGTTCTTACTTTTACTTCATACTTTGGTAGAGGTAACTCTCTTGTAGATGATTCCAAATCAATTCTTACTGGGCTCACTCTTTTCTCTCAAAAGAACATTTTCATCTCTCAAGTGGAGACCGACTCTTTGATTCTGCACGACTCCCTGCATGGTAAACGATCCATCCCCTATTCCATTACCTACATTGTCATGAATTGTAAAGCCATCCTTTGCAATAACTTCAAAGTGACTCATATGTGGCGAGAGGGAAATAAGGTAGCAGATTGCTGATTCTTTGGTAGATCAGAGTTCCATCAACACTTGTCTTTTTAACTATACCTGCTTGAAGCCAAAGGGTGTTAATTTGATTAGAGGGGTTTCCCTCAGTTTATATTATTTCAGCCCCCCCTAAATCCATTTTGTTTTTGTTGTACTTTTCATTCTTTTAATAAAATTTTATTTGTATGGATGGATTATACAAAAAAAGTTGAGGAATTGGGACATCTCTATCTAAAAGGTATTTTCTGAATTCATGGGTTAAATTATTCTATAGTATCTAATAAAGATCCATATTTTACAAATAACTTCAACAGAGGCCTTCAGGAGGCACTGGGATATTTGGTAAGTTTGAGCAAGACATATCATCCATAGATGGATTTACAGAAAGAACAAACAATAAAAATTATTGAGAATTTGTTATGTGATTGTGTTCTAGATTTTGGTGGATCTTGGGACATCCATTAGAAACTGGATGAGTTTTTTTATAATAAAATTTACTATATGGAAATTAAGATGGATCCTTTTGAATCATTGTATGGTCTTCCATGTAAATATATATTCAATTGGTTGGATATTGGTGAAATATCTTAGGTGGGATCAAATTTGGTCTAAGAAATGATGAAAATGATTCAATTGACTCATCATAGAGTTTTGAAATCACATATCTGGTGAAAATATTAAGTTGAGTTTCATAAGATCACAATGGAGCTTTAATTTTCTAACCCAATTTCTTTTAGATTTTCACCTCATTTGGGTCATTTAAGGAATTGGAATAAGGGGAAGCCTTCACCATAGTTTTTAGGACCTTTTGTGGTTTTTGAATATGATTGGAAATTGTATTGCCATTTAGAACATCCACCAAAGTTGGTGATGATACATGGTTTCTTCCATGAATTTCCACTTCAGAAAAATATTTCTGAACCATCTTATGTATTGAATTGGGAGGATATTGATGTTGACCCTAATTTATCTGTGACTAAGATTCCAGTCTATATTGTTGATTCTAAGATAATGGTTATTCATGAGAGGATGATAAATTTGGTCCTTGATCTATGGTTTTATGTTTTGGTTTCATATGATACTTGGGAGTGGGTGGAATTGATGAGAGAGTAGAATCATAAATTTTTTAACATGGAATATTATTAATATGATTTTTGGGGACATAACTTATTTAAGGTTGGGAGTTTGTAACATGTCATTACCTTATTTTAGGTATTATTTAACAATATTTTTTAACTACTTTATTCCTATCATGTTTTGGGGTTATCTTGATAGAATTTTTAAAAAATTATAATCTCAATGGGTTGTGCACATTTTCTACAAGGTCATAAAAAACCATGTGGTTTAGCCTAGAAAATTGGGTGCTTTATTGTGATATAATAGATTCAGACGCATGCTTTATCCAAATCATGTGTTTCGATCCTCTAAAATATGCAACCTAATATAGTGTGGGTTTTCAATATTTATACATGGTTTGAAATACTAGAATCCCTCCTAGTAGAAACTTTTCACCCAACTAATAGGTGTTCATTATTATGGTGCGTATATTGTCTAACCATGTGACCCTACCTAGAAAACCATGTTTTTGGGTCTCAATTCGTCGTATTTTATAAAAAAATCTTTGACCCCTAGTTTAAAATGAGAATATCCCCCATTTTACCTTAACATGAATTCCTTAGTTTTAAAGGCTTCTAAGAGGCATTTTTTTCACCTCAAACTCCTTTTCTTAGTAGATCAAAGTGTCTTAGATCTCGTTTGATCTCCTTTATGTAATTGGATCTCCTATCATGTGGTTTCTTCCAATATCTCTATTTATTATTCTTATAAAGAGTTATATCATCATGTTATTGATGGATCTAAACTCTGTTTTATTAGATTTTTATTCTAGTTTGTGGTTCTTGTCTCATTTGCCTCATTCTTTATTGTAGATCTTGTTTTAGGTTTTCCCTTTATACATGTAACTAAAGGTTGTTGATTTCATAATGTAAGATCTCGAACTTTTATAGAGATGTCTCGAGCTAATTTTTAGGTTTTTTTAACATTTTTTAGCATACTCTTTTTGGGTTTTTCATTTGGGTGTGTTTTGGTGAAAATTGGAAATTTTGGAAGGATGTTGATATGTGAACAGTTGCTGCATGTTTTTCTCAAACTGTGCACCCTAACCCAAAAAACCGTATTTACCCTAGTAGAGGGGATTTTCATGGTTGGCATGTAGTTTTTAAAACTATTCACCCAAAAAGTAGAAGCAGTCCCCCCCCTCGTTCTGTAATAGGAGTATGGTGAAGGGAAAATGTATGACTCTACCCAAAAACCCATGTGCGGTGTTAATATAACCTAATTTTTTTTAAAAAAAATCTGATCCCCTAGTTTAACCTAAATCGACCCCATTAGACCCTAACCACTCTTTCATGATTTTGGAGGCTGAAGGACCAATTCCAAGATTTATCAACCTATGTTCTTCATGAATCCAAGTGCAGATTTAATATTTTCACCTCCAAGGGTATGTGATTCCTAACTATTTATATCTATATATCTCTCTCTCCCACTCCTATTTATAGATAAATAGGTATTTATATCCACTATTGGTTCTAGATCTAGATGTAGGTCTTTTAGATCATGATCCATTTAATTGTGGATTTAGGATTCAGATCTAGATCATGTTCTTCATCACATTCTTGATTAATCCACTTCAAATTGTTTATTCTTCCATTAAAATGAAATATCAACAAATCAAGATAGGTGTCCTATTATTAAAATATCATAGAGATGATTTCAATTCCGTGTATGTAATTCTATATTTTCTAGGGTTTTTTAGAAATTGAATTTATTAATTAAATAAATTAAATTGTTAAATTAATTAATTAAGGGATTGTTGAATTAGGGATAATTAACTGTTGAGTTAATTATCATAATATTTAATTGTGAAATTTTGGATATTTAATTATTGAGTTGATTATCTGAATATTTTATTTTGGAATTTGGGATAATTATATGTTGAGTTAAATATCAGAATATTTAATTGTGAATTGGAGATAATTAATTGTTTATTTAATTATAAGATAAATTAAATTGTGGGAATTGGGTATAATTAATTTTTGATTTAATTATAAAAATATTGAAATTTTGGGAATTGTGGATAAATAATTATTATGTTAATTATCAGAATATTGAATTGTGATTTGGGGGTAAAGAATTGTTGGGTTATTTTTTGGAATATTGATATTGTTATATATGAATAAATGATTACTGAATTAATTATTGGATGTTGATATTTGGAATTGATTAATATGTTATTAAATTGATTAATGGAATTAATGTGATTAATTAATTATTGAGTTAATTAATTGGATGATGGGTATATACAATTGAATACTTTGATTAATGAATTAGTGAATTAATTAATGTGATAATATTGTGTAGGACAAGGTCTACTACATCAAAATCTCAAAGTGGTATAAGAAATGATGAATGGTAACAATGTAATTATTATGTGATAATTTTTCATAGTAAATAATCTATTTAATCAAAAGTCCATAGTGTGAAAAGAAATGAGTAATGTTAATAATGGAATTCAAATGTGATAATTATGTGTGGAACATGGTCTGCTGCATCAAAATCTAATAGTGTAAATTGAAATACTGAATGGAAACAATGGAATAAAAATATGATTTGAGATGAAGAATTGTAACAATGGAATTCTGAGATGTGATATTCCTTGGGGATAGTTTATACTTTGGCATGGGCCAAATACAATATTCAGAATTCGAGTGTCCTAAAAAATATGGGTGTTATGTGGTTAAATAAAGAGTAATTGAATAAGTGTGGTTTATAATTTTATGAGGTCAAATAAAGAGTAATTGAATTAGTGTGAACTATTTATTTATTTTTCAAATTATTTATACGATTGTATATACATTTTATTGATGGGATATTGTTGTATACACTTTTAGTGTTGTATTACTGAGTTGTTCTCACACCCTACTCAGGTTTCCAGATCGGTACTCAAATAGATTTTGTATTTTCAGGATTGGGTAAAGGAAAAGTCCCTGAATTATGTGGTTGATTTGTGATGGACCAAGGACAAAGGAACTATATGTGGTTTGGGACCCATTAAATAGTTTTCAATTTCTTTAATTTTCAGTTTTCCTTTCGACACATGGAACATATTCTATCATGTCATATTTACTGTCAGTTTTTTATATTGTATTTATAGTTTTGGTTATCTAATGATCCAGGTATTATTATGGTTATGGTTATATCTCATTTGTTTATTGCTTTTTTTATTTATATTTTGATATTATTCTGATTAATTGGGTATAGTCTCCCCATGATTGACATTAGATTGTCGCTGCAAGTTGGTATCCACTAGCATATGGGGAGGTGCACTCGATGGAATGTAACTGACCAGCTCTAGGCACTGTTGTGTGGAACTCAGGTTGGGACTTTACAAAGTTTTATCAAAGGAGTTTTCTTATAATTATTAGAAAGGTATACAGGAGAATATAATGATTCAGGCCTTGGTCATGAGCTCAAGCATGGGAGTTGCAAACCCATGTATGTGAGAAAACTAAAGTACCCAAGGTCGGATTACTCTTATTGATGTGTGTTGTTACATTTCTATGTTATTTCACCTTTGGTGTGGCTCTTGTTGTGTGATGTGATATTTGTTCCGGATATTTTCTAATAATTGACTAATGGTCCCATTTGGCCTGAGATTTGAGTAAGCATTCATAATTATATGCACTCATGATTATTCATGACATGCATTATTTTAGGCATGCACAGGAAAATATTTTTTGGGTAAGTTGTTGAACTTGAACTATTTTTGATTACTTTTGAAATTGAAATAAAATGTGTATAATATGAAATTGATAATTCAAAATTATGTAATTTGAGAATTAATGGTTGTCTAATGAGAAACATAATTAATTAAAATGAGTTTACCCATTATTAATCATGACCTAGATATAGTATGGTTAAAGGTTGTGATAGTACCTTAGTTATGACCATGTGGAGAGGGTTTGGGGGAAAATTAATTATTGTGCATTGTTATTATTTCCTCTTATGTAAATGTGATAAAGTGGTGTTATGTTTCTTGAGACGTGTGTTTGGAATTTTAGAGATATGCCTCCATGATGATGCTTGTTTAGAGGATGATAAGAGAATATAGAAAGATATGATATACATGTAGTGGAACCTGATGAACCTGTAGTGTCAGATGAGGAATAAAGAGAGAAGTTCCATGAGAACATTTCACGCTTCATGAAATTCACGGAAGGAGACCTATATCAGGTTGTAAAGAGAATGTTTGAATTGATGTGAGAGTTTCAGTTTGTATCACCCACTAAATTTTACACAAGAGGGTGGACCAAAGGGATAGGAGTTCTTGATTGTGTCTATCCAGATGATGCATGACTATTTAGAGACTCCTGCTGAGAAGAGAGTAATGTTGGATACTTATATGATATGAGGATCAGTGAAGCATTGGTGTGATATTTAGGATTGAACTGGATAAGCTGATGGTATGTTATGGAAGGACTCATTTGAGAAGTTCTTAGAGAACTTTTATCCAGAGACACCGAGACATGAGAGAGAAATTGAGTTAATGAGGATGATGGAGGGGTGTATGTTTGTGATGGACTATGTTGGATGCTTTATAGATCTACAGTTCTTTTCTCCAGTGTTGGTAGGGGATGATACATCTATGGCGAGACGTTTCTAGGACATACATAAATATGATATTAAGTCCAAAGTTATCCTATTTCATTTAAAGAAGTTTTTTGATGTGGTGGATTACGATTTAATAGCTAAGGGGCAACTAAGGGGGGCTTCCAGTGCAAGGAAAATGTTCACTATTCGATCATAAGGATGTACGACTTCTTAGAGAAAGAATCATCGCTATGACAATGTTAGCTAAGGTAGTGGAGAGAATGGTAACCAAATTGAGGGATCAGTTGCTTTGTATCTTACTTGAGTGATCTAGCACCCATGTGGTAGGTCGAGACACTTTCAGAGAGATTGCTCCCAACCACCAGTAGAGTTTCGATCTTACGGCAAGATGAGAAATATATAGAGGTTCTGCAAGAACCCCTAACAAGCAGGTAGTGATGGAGGAGATAAACATAACTAGTGTGCATTAAGGGGATATTATTCTCTAAATTATTATAATAGTTATAGTTCTAATGGACATAGTGGTAGAGGTAGTATGCATGGTTATTTTGGGAAAGAGTTCCTATACCAGTAGAGTGGTGCAGCATAGGGGACTCATACTGCATTGCTAGGGAGATGAGCAGGATATTTAAATATCATTCAACCTATACATATGGATAGAGAGGCAAGACCATCGATAGTGAGATATAGTATTATTATAGCTTTAATATTATCTAGATCCTTATTTGATACCAGTTCCTCTCATTATTTTATTTTTCTCACAACTTGTGAATGGTTTGACCATAATGGTGGATTTCCTGAGTAGGGTATTGATGATAGATACACTATTGGGGGTACAATATAGAGATATCATTTTATTCAAGGGGTGTTCTCGCAATGTTGGGGAGTATAATTTTTTGTGGGGTCATTACATCCCAGACATTTCATACTTTGAATTTATTTTGGGTATGGACTGGTTAGTAGCATATCGATGCAATATTTATTTTTTCCTTAGGATAGTGAATTTTAAATCATTTAAGGGTTACAACTACATTAACTATGGATATTGGGATATCTAGGTAGGCCGAGAATGGACAATTTCTCAAAAATTGGGAGAGCTCACATCCTAGGATTCTATTTAATTGGTGGAAGATGGGGGTGTGAAATAGGATGCCTTTCCACACATAGTGGGCATGTTTCAGGATGTGTTCTTGATGAATTATTAGGGCTTACACCTAAGAGAGATGTGGAATTTACTATTTAGTGCATGTTGGGGGATGAGTTGGTTTCTATTACATCATACAGAATGGAACTGAAATTGCATTAATTATCTCAATACTTGACTAGGGGAGTTGGAAGATTAGTGATTTGTCAATATGATTACATTTCATTATGTTTAACCAATGTTTTTTTCAAAGAAGGTTAATGGGAGTTGATTCTTGTGTGTCGATTATCTAAATTTGAACTAGATGATATAGAATATCTGGTATCATCTTCCATGTATTGATGATATATTTGACTAGCTTAGGGGAGATTGTGTTTTCTCCATTATTGACATAATATTAGGGTATCATTAGTTGATAATTTGAACATCAGATATACTGATTACTACTTTGATAAGTAGGTATGGCCTATATGAGTTAGTCGTAATGCATTTTGGGTTGATGAATGCTCTAGCATTGTTTATGTACTAGATGTATAGAACCTTCCATCTATACCAAGATCTGTTTTTGGTAGTTTTCATGGAAGATATCTTGGTTTAATCCAAGAATCATGAAAATCATTACCAAAATCTTGACATAATACTGAGTAAACTAAGAGAGAATCATCTATACACCAAGCAATCTAATTTTTGCTTTTGGATTGACCAAACACACTTCTTGGGTCACATCATCTTTGATGATGCTGTGTTTATGGACTAAGAGAAAGTTCAAGAAGTTGTTTCTGATGAATAGCCTAAGAAAATTTTGATATCTATAGATTTCTAGGAACATGTATATATTATGGAAGGTTCATTAAAGAACCACTTTTTTTCTTGACCAAGAATGGATTAAAGTTTTAATGGTTGGAATCATTCAAGAATTTCTTCTAGTAGTTTAATAAGAAGTTGAAATCAGTAACAACATTGATCCTACCTGATACTAGTGGGGATCACATGGTGTGTTTTGACACTTCTAGGATCAGACATGGAGTAGTATTGATGTAAGGAGATAGCTATTTGGCATATGGATCTTGGAAGTTGAGGCCAGATGAATGCAACTACCCAATGCATGACCTCAAGTTATCTACAGTGGTGTATGATTTGAAGTGTTAGAGGAATTATCTATTGGGTAAAATGTTTATCGTGAATATGAATTTTAGGAATTTCAAGTATATTTTTTCACAATGATATTTGGATCTCCATAATTGTATATGGGTTGATTATATGCATTCATTTTATTTTGAGATAACATATTTTTCTAGGAAGGAAAATAGTGTTTTTTTATGAAATAAAACTCAGACTAAGGTGGTTCAAGAGTCTATTGGGGAGTTGAAGATGATTAGATTTCTAGATGAGAGTCATGTGGTAGTTCAAGAGAGCCATGAGTATATGACTCTTATATAAGTTTCAATAGAGTCTACAATTTTTAGTTGGATTAGATACATGAAGTATGAGGGTGTGGAGTTCTCGACATTGAAGGAAATCATTGAATTAGGGGTTTCACCATCTGACTGGAGAATAAATGATGATGGGATCATCTATGTCAAGAATCAGGTTGTTATGCCTACGAAGATATGGGAGGAGATGATGTATGAGTTTAATGACTCGATGTGGGTAGTGAATCATGGTTTGACCAAGATTTACCATGTCCTTCATCTATAATTTTGGTGTTTGGTCTTGAAAAAGGAGATATAGGGTTCATGGCTTTATGTTACACCTATAATTAGGTGAAGGCTTAGAATAAACAGCCTATAAGTTTGATTCAACCATTTCCCATTTCAGATTCGATATGGGACAATGTTGACATGGATTTTGTTTTGGGTCTCTCAAGGATTCCTCAAAATAATGATGCTATTTATTTTATTATGGATAAACTAAAAAATTTAGGGCATTTCATGCCTATATAAGAGAGTTTCTTAGTAGAGTAGCTGGTATATTTGTATGTTTGGGAAATATTCTGTCCACATGGGGTTCCATGGACTATTGTTTCAGAATATGATTCAAACATTATTTAATGCTTTGGGTAGGGTTTACAGAAGGTGCTTGGTCTATAGGGTTTTCTATGTACGACATTCCAACCATATACTAATGGGTAGTGATAGTAACAATCAAGGTTATTGAGGATATGAAATGAGATTGTATTCTGTACATTGGTGGGTTTTCAGAGAATCAACTAGATTTAGTGGAGTTTTCCTAAAATAACAGTTATTAGAAAAATAAACTTATGTAACCATACAAGGCTCTTTATGGTAAGCAATTAATATCACATCTATTCTCGATGGAGGAATGTGAGTCAAATCTGTTGGGACATAGTCTCATGCAGGAGATGTCAGATCAGGTTTAGCTAAATCAAAAATGTTTGGTTATGACTTAGAGTAGAAATAATTCATATAAAAAATAGAAATCCAAAACCCCTAGAGTTTATAGATGGTGATCGTGTATTCCTTTGGTAGTCTCCTATATTGGGCCATTGTTGGATAATTAGGAAGGTCATGTTGGCACCCGAGGATTGTTGGACCATTTGATACTGTGGAAAGAATCAGTTTGGGGGTGTACTGATTGGATATTGCACAAAGATACATTATTCTTCATGATGCTTTCCATGTTCCACAGCTTCAGTGGTAGCACCCTGAACCATCTAATCTGATCAATGTAGATGATTTGGATATTGAGATAGATGCATTCTTTGATGATCATCTGATACGTGTGTTAGATCGCATTAATAAAGTGATGTGGTGAAGGATCATGTCGATAGTTCATATATTATGAATCATGGGTGTGTTAAAGAAGAAACATGGGAGAGACAGATAGATATGAGGTCTCAATGGCCCAGTATTTTAGACTCATAATCTCATAGATGATTGGGAGTACAACTTGAGGATGAGATGTTATAAAGCGAAGAGATTTTAAGATCCTGAGCTTTTTTAGAGATGTCTTGGGAAAATTTTAGGTATTCTTTTTGATTTTTTTGAGCATACATTGATTTTCTTATTCCCTGGGATTTCTTTGGGTGAAAATTTAGAAATTTTGAAGGATTTGGGAATGTGAATGTTTGGTGCACTGTTTTCCCAAATCATGTATCCTAACCCAGCAAACCATGAAAACCCCGAAAGAGGGTATTTTCATAGTAGTTGCACGATCTATAAAGTCGTATCCCCAAAAAGGATAAATGTGCACCCCCTAAAAGAGTTGCATGGTTATGGCATGTGGTTAGGGGAAATTGTGTGCTTCTTCCCCGCAACCCTTGTGTGGGGTTTAAATAAACCCATAAATTAGCTTTAAATTTTCTTGAGCCCCCATGTTAACCATAAATTGACCCCCATATGACCCTAACCTATTTTCTCAATTTTGGAGGCTCAAAGGATGATTACAAACCTTCTTCACCTCCATTCTTGGCAAATTGAAGGGAATATTGAAGATCTACACATCCATGGGTATGTGATTTCTTCCCATTTAGATCTCTATCTATCTCATACTCAACTTTATAGATAAAATAATGATGTTAATCCACTATAGGTTATAGATATAGATCTTGGTTTGTTAGATCTTGATCCGTTCATTTGTGGATTTGTGATTCGGGTCTAGGTTGTGTTCTTCATTTCATTCTGGATTAATCTTCCTCAAATTGAAGAATATTTTGTTGGTAATAATTTTCAACAAATCGAGGTAGGTGGTATATTATTCAAATCCAATAGTCATGATTTCAATTACATGTATGTAATTGTATATTTTATAGAGTTTATTTATCGATTGAATTCACTATTTGAATTAATTAATTTGTTACATTAATTAATTATAGGATTTTGGAATTGGGGATAATTAATTGTTGAGTTGATTATTAGAACATTGAATTGTGGAATTAGGGATAGTTAATTGTTGAGTTATTTATCTAAACATTGAATTTTGTAATTAGGGATAATTAACTGTTGAATTAATTATTGGGATATTAAATTGGGGAATTGGGGGAAATTAAATATCGAGTTAATTATGGAACTAATGAATTATGAAATGAGGATAATTAATTTTTGAGTTAATTGTCATATTATTGATATTTTGGGAATTGGGGATAATTAATTATTGATTTAATTATTGAAATATTGAGATTGGTTGAATTGGTTATATTTTATTGTTGAGATAATTATGAGAATATTGAATTCTGGTTTGGGGATAATTAATTACGGGGTAAATTATCAGAATTTTGAAATTGGGATATATGAATAATTAGTTATTGGATGTTGAGATTATGAATTTATTAATTAGTTATTGAATTAATTAATGGAATTTATGTTATTAATTAATTTTTTAATTAATTAATGGAATGATGGGTATACGAAATTGTTGAATTTGGTTAATTAATTGGTGAATTAATTAATGGGACAATTCTGTGTGGTACATGGTTTGATGCATGAAAATATCATAGTGTGATATGAAATGATGAATGAGAACAATGGAAGTCTCATGTGAGAATTGTGTGTGGGAAATGGTCTGCTACATCCAAATCACATAATGTGATAAGAAATGATTGATGGAAACATTGACATTTACATGTGATAATAGTGCGTAGGACATGGTCTGCTACATCAAAATCCCATTGTGTAAATTGAAATAATGAATGGTAACATGGAATTCATATATGATTTGAGATTAAGAATGGTAACAATGGAATTCTGAGATATGATATTCTTTGGGGATAGCTTATACTCTGGCATTGTCTGAAAAAGGTATTGAGACTATGGGTGTCCTTAGGAACCTAGGCGTTATATAGTTAAATAAGGTGTAATTAAATAAGTGTAGAATATTTAATTTATTTCATTTATGTATTATTTATACAACTTCATACACTTTTTATTGACTAGATATTTTTTTAGACACTATTGGTGGTAGCCTGCTGATTTGTACTCACACCCTACTTGAGTTTCCTGGTCGGTACCAGAAACGTTTTCATATTTTCAGGACTGGATAAGAGAAAAGGTCATATGCTAGATAGCTGATTTCGTATGGAGATGGGACTAAGGATCTAGATATGTTTCAAGACCCACTTGGGATTTTTTATCTCTTTAATTTTGGTTTTTCATTCTTACACTTGGCATATATACTTTTAGTTTGGATATTTTATTTCCAGTTTTTTTCAACTTTTGATACTGGTATCATTCTGGTTATAGTTATATGTTATTTTTTTATTTATTATTTATTTCCTCTTTGGTATTATACTGATAAATAGGGTATAGTCTCACCGTGATTGACAATAGACCCTCACTACTAGTCTGTGGTCTCTGGCATATAGGGAGTCGCACCTTAGGTCACATAACTGATCGGATCGGGGTACCTGTGTGTGGAACCCGGGTCAGGATGTTAAACACAATTATTTTCCCTATAATTGAAACTTTAAATTTAATTATTAAATTTAAATGAGTTTTTAATTGATTTAAAACCACTGATTTTAAATAATTTGATGTGTGACTTGAAAGGGCATCAAAATTAGGTAAAATCCAAATATTCCATAAAATTGGAATTATGGGGAAGATTTGAGAAAAATGATGTGTTGATTTAAAATTTTTATTTGATAAATTTATCGGATGATGATTTTTTATTAAAGTTTATTAAAGTGAAATATGATTTGAAATTGTATGAATTGATGAAAATTTTTGTTTTTGTTTTGAAATGAGAAAGGAATGTTAAAAACTAAAAACTGGGAAATTGTAACTTGATTTAATCTGAATTTTTTCCCATGTTTGAATGATTGGTTGTTTTAAGAGAATGTTAGAATGTGTAGTTAGAGGTAACTGTGAAATGTATTCTAGTACCTTGACTCCCTAAAAATGGATTGATAATTACAATTAGTACTAGAACATTTATGGAATGATAGCTTATGATGGGTTTCCCTATTGGGGTGTGGACTGTCCATGTTGGGTTCCCTAATTGGGTTGTATTTGTGTGTGCAAACCTAACTAGATGGAAGATATTTTTTGAGATGTTTGAGGATCCTATTTCATGAAAAACATACTTACCATAGGTCTTTCTTAAATGGTTATTTATTATGATTTTTTTACTTTGATATGCATTCCATAATTTATTGATATTTTTTATTCATGAAAATTTATTTATGTAAATGTTTCATATAAAATTTACATTTAATCATGTTTGAATGTTGTTTGATATGTATGTCATCCTTCTGATTATAAAATAATTTTTGTTTTAAAATTTGAAAACTTAATTCCATGGCTTGTTTTATTTTAACAGATGGAATAAATGGTTAATTATTATGGTATTGATTATAGAAGACTTAGTGAGACCCTAATGATATTTATATCTCACACCATACATTTTCCTTCAGGAATTTGTAGACTTTATTATGTTTGGTCTGGGAAAAGGGAAAGAACCACTAGGAGGTGGTGGGTATCATTGTTCCTTGGGACTGTAAAGTGATGATAGTGACTATTGGAGCTATTTTCCAATTGTTACATGGTATTTTCTTATAATTTTATGTAGATGAAGTTTTTCTTTCATTTGGGATGTTTATCTATCTATTGAGTTATTCTTTTACTTTCTTGTTTCTGTTACATCTTCTATTAGTGTTTTGAGAATACAGACTTGTATATTTTATCATCCAATTTTATTTTCACAATTCATTCCCTATTTGAGCTTTTATGATTCCACCTTTTGTTCCCATCCTATTGGGATAGGGGATTCCCTTCAGGATATGTCATATCTGGCTTAGGTATCAAGGTACCAGGGTACTTGAGCTAGTTTGTGACACTCCATGGAATCTTCTAACTGATATTAAGAATCCTGGTCATCTTTATTCCAAGAAAAAGGTTCAAAAATTTTGCAATACCGAAAATCAATATGTTTCATATAAAATAACAATAAGATATATCATGAGTATTCCTTGGGTGGATACACACAAAACATATAATCATAAACAAGAAAGGCCACAAGGTCACTCACACACCCATAATCAAACATAGAACAAGAATGGGTTATCAATCCTAAATGAATATGTTATGAAAATTTCATATTGAAGTCCCAAAATGGTGAGGAACTTCTTACCTCATGGTTTTTTATATCAATATAAAATTATATCAAGGAATTTTTACATTAACCAAGACTTTGTATTAGTCAATTCAACCTACTCACCAGTAATTCCAAAAATTAATTCCAAATATTCTATTTCCAAAAGAATTAAAAACACTGAAAAAGATAATAATTTCTCTCTAATGAAAAAATCAATACCCACATGACAATTCCATATTATTATGTTTAAAAAATCTTTGCTATTATCATTTATCAATTCTTTATCATTTATATAGAAATATTTGGAAATATAAACTCAAAATCTATTCATGAAATAAGAATAATAGAAATAATACAAAACATAGCCCAGTATTATCATTTTAAAATTTTCTCACAATAAAAGAGGAAAGAGGGTGATGATTATGCAATGCTTGTAAACAAGATGAAGAGACTATATTGATTAATGAATACTTTATAGATCATGGATTAGTAATTCTTGAATATATAGAGTCAATAGGATATCCAAATCAAATGGAATATAAGGTGTGATTATTCTTAAAAATCATTATGAATTCTATTTTGTAGAATTGAAAACCCCCAAATTAAATTCATCATTTAAATTTTCCATTAATATTTTTTTAATTGTGGAGTTTTTAAATTCATCCACATTATTAGTAATAAGTTTTAAAAGAGTAAAATAAGTATCCATTCTCATGATTTTAGGATTTTAAAATTATCATGAAAAGAGTCGAAGGTTCATGTTGGGCAGTGAAAAATGAAAAACCAAGGTTTGAAA
This sequence comes from Viscum album, assembly GCA_963277665.1. Lineage (NCBI taxonomy): Eukaryota > Viridiplantae > Streptophyta > Magnoliopsida > Santalales > Viscaceae > Viscum > Viscum album. The sequence goes on along the minus strand of OY728152.1, from coordinate 1,472,837,428 downwards.
TTATATTTTTTTCCAAAAAGAGTGTCACGTAAGGGTAATGTGATTTTACCATTACATGACTTTTGGTGTTGCATGAGGGTACAATGTTTCCCTTATGTAACCCTTGGAAATAAATATTTACCCTTACACAACTCAATTGTACCCTTAAAAACACTTTATAAATTAGTATTTAACTTTACATAGCATCTGACGTACCCTTACACAGAGCATAAGTCCTACATAAGGGTAAATATTACATTAAAAATTAATAATTTTTCACTAAAATTCATACAATATAAAATCCAAATGGGTCTTTATTTATCATAAAAATGATGAAAATTACATGAATAATGTATCATGGTTTTATAATAAAAGGTCACCTTCATTTATTATTCATTCATGTCTGCATCTATTTATATTATACAAATAGTGGAATGGTAAAATTCCCTCCAAGTAGGACTTTGAGTCATCCCTAATCAAATATCATAATGACGTATTATGAATTGTGATGTTATGATAAGATTATAATGACTAGTGGACTCAATAAATAATTAGTAGACACTTATTAACTTTCAAATTGTATCCCATATAATATCATATAGTCATTGATATACTTATGGTTTTATTATTACTATCAATCCCATTAAGATGATATTAGCGATATATGTAACGTGAGAACCTTCATACATTATATATTTCCTTCAAAATCCTTGTGGGTTAGATAATCATTGTTTATTGGGTATGTTTATGATCAGGTCATCAATTGATGCTCAACCAATATGGGATTCTTACATTCTTGTTATGAGAAATGATATCTAGGCCTTGATTAAATTAGACTATATAAATGAATGGATAATATTACTAGAGTCACATATAATGTGTTTATCTACATGGATGTGGGACATGTGATGTGTTCATTGTCTTGATGAATAACATGTCATTTATTCATCAACCTGGTTATTATTTTTTAGATAATCAATAAATTATGAGATGTACTGTACTAGATTTATATTTTTTTCATGTATAGTTTTCACTCTATTCCATTTAAAATGTATTATATTGGTATATATATATGATGTGTATGATACATATTTTGGTGGACATGTTCAAAATTAGAGATGAGTATACTTGATTGAGATTACACCAGCACAACTAGTAGCTGAAGTATCATTGATTCTTTCCTAAAGGCCTCTATTTTTTTATATCAATAAACTCAAGATTTCATTTTTTTTACCAATACAACTATCAGACATAGGGTCACATAGATAGGAACTTGGATAAGGATTATGTTTTTGAAAAACAATTATGAAAAATGAAGAGAGTTTGAAAAATTGTATCCAAAAGAGTTTTGGATACATATTAAAAGAGTTTTGAAGTTTTTTATAATTTTTTAGTGTATTTTAGTGAAATATGGAGATTTTTATAAATCCACCAAAACTATAGATACCATATTGTATTATATCCCTGAGTCATAATAGGTGATATAGGCATGTTGATTCTAATATCATAGCCTATAATTATTTTCCTTATAAAGTATGATGGGCATGAGATATAAGATATCATGTGCATGCATCATTTCCATATTATCCCATGTAGTTTATATTAGTTATGAATCAAATAATGATACATTTATGGCCTTTCATATTCATTGGATAGTTCAATGAATGTTACTTCAATGGGTAGTGAAACTCATATTCCATAAGATAACAATTGATGCCCTAGTGATTTGATACACTCCAGGGAGTCTGTAAAAGTGGATATGACCCCCCCCCCCCATGAAGGAATTATTGATGCATACTATCTATAAAAAATCGATATTATCCAAATTCATTGTCCTTATTCTTTGAATACGGTTAAAGAACCCCTTTGAAGGATATGGATCCTCTTACTACAAACAAGGATACATGGGTTGTTGTGATCCCTCAAAGGTGGGGAAATTTGGTTACTACTACTCTGATCTCCATAAAGTATAGATTTAAGAGTAAAATATAGATTACATAGTGAAACATTTATGAATGTTTTTATGGTCTTCAATTTATAGCATGTTGATTATATTGGAATATATATTAGGTATTACAGAATTTTGTTTTGTATATTACAATTATATGATATCCTAGAACACGTCACTCGGACACACCAAGAAACATAACATCCAAAAAATTAAAAATATCACCTTGAAATTTGAGGTCTATTACACAAAGGGTATTATAAATAAGTTATAAACTAAAAGAATGATCAATCCTATAAGTATTTTAGGACCTTAGATTATAATCTCATAAATCCTCTTGTGTCTACATGTTAGTTTTTCTAAATCCATATCATTAAATAAAATCACATCCAAGCTCTAGAAAAACAATATCTCCCCAAATAACATAGATCTCAAATATACACATGCCAAAATAGGTCCCAATACTGACAACATCTTTAGACTTAAAGAGTAATCAGTCACTATGAATTAGAAACACTTATTTTAAGCACTAATCTATATTGGATGATTTAGACCATGATGAATTTCATGGGCATGTTTGAATGAGGAGTGATTATGAGATTGATCAACCAATGCATGTTTGGTTTTTTCAATTATTTTCATAATAAAGAAGGCATGAACCTTATTTATGTAAGATAATTGAAACATAGTGACTCCAAAATAATGGTTTTTATTCAATCCCAATCTAATAGAGCCTTATAGATATTTCCCCCAAGGTCATGGTAGGTTTATTTTCACTCACTAGATAATAGTTCATATCATCTCAAAAAAAATTATGAATGTTTAATTGGTTATTAATTTATATATGAGTGTTCAAAGTTTTATAGAATTGGTTAAAGACCTTGATTTCAACTAAACAATTGAAACAAATACATTTATATGAATACTGGAATCGATCTATGATTATTATAAAATCAAAATAAACTAAAATATATATTTTTATTGGTTAAAATTGATTTAGGTTGGTTAATGAAACATGGGTAAAATTATATGATATAAAATTGATTCATAAAAATAGTATAAAACCCAAGACATTCATAGGAAAAAGATGTAAAATAATTTAAATCTCATGATAATATAAATAGTATAGAGAAAATTTATAATATATATATATAATTAAATTTAAAATAAATGAAATAGTTTGATAAATAATAAATTCAATAAATTATAAAATATTCAAAAGGACTTAATAATATGAGGAAACTTTCAATGTGTTTTAATAACTTATATTCACTTCAACATAAAATATGTTCATCATATTTCATTAAAATAAAAATTCACTATTGATTTATGTTATATTCAACTTTGATTATAGAAATATAATCATCAATTATACTTTCATGAATAATTCATATATTTATTTAACTATTTATTTTTTGTTAATGTTGGTTCATGTTACCAAAAACCAAACAAAAAAAACTAATACATATAATATTCATCAACTAACATGAACTAATTACCAGATTTAAACCAAAATTTATGTTCATGTTAGAATAATTAAATAATAATAATATCTTAGTAAATGATGTGATAATTAACAATCTTGAGATGTCTGATAAATTTATGATTATAATTTTTTATTCTATTTTTTGAATAATTGACTATTTAATTTTAATTATTAATTTTAATTCGATTATCAATTATCTTTGTGTCATGTATCTCCCTCTAATGTAGTAAGTAATTATACATTCATGATAAAATGTTATGTACCCATGGTACCCCTCACATTAATTTGAGTCATATTGAAGAAAAAAGAGATTCCATAAAACATGAAAATGTTTTATGTAAGATCAATATATGATAACTAAAAAGAGAATAATGGATGATAAACCACTAAATTATATTTAAAGTGTTAGAATATGATTTTTGATGATCATTAAAGTGTTGGATGACGGACTCCCACCTTCATGGGTATATACAGGCTGACTTGAACATGTGTCATACAAGTGTGACATTACTTCATTAATGGTGTGATAGCACCTTGGTGTGATTGTGGAGAAAAAAAGGGTTCTTTTGGGTTATGGAGTTTGAACAAGATTATTGTTTGGTCACACACCCAGAATATAATTTAAGTACCCTTCTTATAGAACCTATGGAAACTACTTAGATTTTGTGATTGTTAACTCGCTATTTATAAAAAAAAATAATGCATCAACTAACATGTATCACATGCATGTGATGACTCCCTCACAATAAATCCCTTATAACACTCCTTAAATGATAGCTTTTGTGGTTTATTAACCACTTAATCTATCATAACTAGTCTCATTGTATCATATATGAAGTCTTATGATGTGAGAAACAATCATATACTACTATTACATGGGATGAATAAGGAAATTTCATCAAATCTTATTTCATATTAGTAACTATAACATGTTCATTATGTATGATATGACACAAGCAGTGGCATGTTTTCTAAAAATAATTCCATATGATATTCACCTATCATATTATTTTAATACCCCAATATTCATCTCATGAAAATAGACTAACTTCATAACTTACAATTGGTTTCCAGCCATATGATAAAATATAATCTTATACGTCTCATGCATATGGATTCTGGGCTTATACACTCTTTCAATCTCCCACTTATACTAAATCCTAAAGGACTTTGTGGAATTTCGCTATATATCTTGTCATATATGATAACTTGTGAAATCATATCAAAAAAACATTTGGATATCATCCAAAAAACTTTTTGAAATCCATTATTAACTTCACCTCATATAACATCATATGTAATACCTTATGAATACCCATCAAAAACTCTTTTAGGATTAAATCTAAAAAACATTTAGATGATCTCTTTGAGTCAAACTGAATCCATATTTAGTCAACCAAAAATCATGACCCCAAAATATTTTATAGAATTGAAAAAAAATATGAATCACTAAATCCATAAATGAATTCTAAGATATTATTCTAAAAAGGATCAATTATATTAAATCTATAAAGTGATCTGACATGTTCTCCATCAAACACATGTATCTTTATACCTATTCCCATGAGCTTCCTCTCATGATAGCATGAATTCTCAAAAATTACCCATGTACAATACATTGAGTGACCATGGGACACGATGAATGTCAATCCCATATAGATGAATCATATGTTTTGGATTCTGAGTATAAACTGACCTTGATGATAAATACTTTATAGGTCATTCATCATTATAAATGAGTACATAACATGTCCCTCATCCATATAGATAAGAATATCATATGTACAATCTAGTTGAATCTGTAAACTCCATATTCATTCTCATTCGTGGACCCAGATGTTATACTTGTCATATGTGAGGAAAAATACCATCTTGGTTGAGATCTAACTAATAATATAATTGAAAAAATTCCAAACCACCATCTAATTAGCTAAGCCTAAATGGGTTTCATAAGAAAGGTATCAAAGTAGGAATGTTATCATGCTAGGTATCTCTTCAGCCTTCAATAATGGGTAATGATATAACCAATGAACCCCCAGTATACCAGATACATGGTGTATGACACTTTACATGGTATACTAAGTGGGTTATACAGTGAACATGTAAAACCTTTCTTGTGTTTAGTGAATCATGAGTATTTTCTATATCTCATATAGGAAACCCAGTCACACTAACATTAAAATTTATTCACTACCTATAATATTACACGATGAACATCAGTTAGGGATAAATTTAGTTTCATGATTTGAGAGGTTAATTATCAAAACACTTCACAAAATGTATATCTATATATACATTTATATAACTAATATGAAAGTATGATAAAACAATGATTTCATTTTCTATGATACATTTTATATTATTAAAACTATTTTAATATACAAATTAAACACATCATACGCACTGATATATCAAGTCATATATGATAAACTGTCATATCAGTTGTAAATTTTTTGTACTTTCTAGGGTAATGTAAATTAATTACATCCATATGTAATTATTCTCCCATATTTTTTGACCATTTGATAAAACTATCCCATTAAACTCTTTAGTGAGTAACATCTATGAAAATGACTAGTTTTAATAATTGTGACTTTTAGGAAGCATATTCCTAAATCTCAACTCCTAGAATATATTAAAACTTCTTAACTTCGCAATATCAAATTTTATGATGTTAAATTATATTTTATATTTATAACCCTTTATAATATTGTCATCGTCATCCTTGTAACCCTATTCCATCAAACGTTTTCATTGAAATAATATAATTAATTATATTACTTTTACCATCATATCCTAAATTCCCTTAGGATAAAGAAACATTAATTATGACTATAATAATCTTTTGTGAAATAGTTAAATTCATATTTTACTGTAACTAAATTTAATTTTTTACATATTTATTACCATCACATGTCCTAAACTCTTTTGGATATTATGTGTACAATTATTAAGACTGGTATATTCATTTTTATGTTAATTTTGAGCTTATCTATGTTAAAAATTCTCCCAATATCCTCTTACACAGAATATTCTATTAAAAATATCATGTTAAGATTCATAAAGTCCTTTGTTCTAAGTAAATAACAATTATTTAATTTTAGTCTTAATATTTAACAAATAAACTATTAGTTATATATAAAATGTGGTATTCTATGTGTTTGGACAACTTTCACCAAAAAATAAGACTTTATTAAAATATTCCACAAATGAGTGTAAATAACATCTTCCCTCATATATTATCAAATATCTGGATAAAAACATTATCCTAGATAAATCATTTTTTATCCTTATCTTATTCTCAAAACATGTTTTAGAATTTTATAATTCATAAAGCGTGTGTATACAATCAATCTTCTCTCATTGTTCATATCCACTCTTTGTTAACGAACTTCTTGTATTTTCTTATAAGAGAAATTAGATAATAATAAACAAATTTTTTATATTCATATGATCCTGATAAATTTCCTTACATTAAAATCCTTGACATATCAACTCTTTAATTTTTCACTTGAATGAAAACTATAAGAATTTTCTTCTTTTTATTTTGAACTCATGTATATTTAAAAAACATAAAAAATATTCACCTAGTGTCTCATTCCCTTAAAAATTAAATAATCAATTTATATAACATTGACACCTAATATGAAAACCCCATATATTTTTTAAAACCATAAATTTATCCTGAAAAATCATATCTTTTGGAATTATAACTCTTCATTCCTAATTTTATTTTATTTTTTAATGACCTCAACTAGCTACATGAATAATCATTATTGGACACTCTAATAAACATTTCCTCTTTTTGTTTTAACCATTCCCCACTTTTATTGTCTACACGCCATAAGAATATATACACAATATTCCTAATTTATGTGTTCTCAATTCTTGAGAATACCATGTAAAAGTTTCTTCAATACATTCATCCCATCAGAAAATTTCCATAGATGACAACATAATGAATTAATTAAATAGAATAATCCTTAAAGGACCTTTCCACCTCACTAATTCATTAGTATACTCAATCAAATTTATCATATTAGTGGAGAAAAAAATTCATTATTTTATTTCCAAAATAATTCCTTTGAATCCCTAGGTGAATCATTTTATGCTTCATAATCATCTAAATTAAAATGATGAAAACTTCAATAGTTGGTCCCTCATAAAGGTGTTTCTATAAGACATAAAAATTCTCCTTATACTTAAGAAATTTTCTTAAGTTACCAATATAAGTATTTTCTTATATTACAAATCTCCTTAGTAATCATTACACTCAATGATATATTTGATGATGATGATCTATTTATCTATAAAAAAATATTTTATTTTATGAGTATCATTTATTATTACCATTTAATAAGTACTTTAATGAAATAGATTCTCACCAAAATATCAACCCGTTTTTAAAACATCACATTTATTAGTATGTTAAGATCCAAATTTCACTAAGCAATTAGTCCTCTGGGGCATACCTCTCACCATCTACCTATTTAGTTAGGGAATCATATCAACCGAATAATATATAATTCTTGGATATTTTAGTATATGACTATTAACACAAACCATTTTATGGATAAAACCAATATTATTACTCTATTATCCTAACTCTTATGGTTTCCTAGATAAGTGTGAGATAAAAACAATTCCAAAATATAATAATAAAAGATAATTTAGGGGAACCATTATTTAGTACAACCTATGTGGTTAGATGATTGAGGACTTGACAAGTGTCATTTTAGAAGAAAGATAAGACTTATTATTTTGAAAGGGATTTAATATCTCTATCTTAACTTCTTTTGTTCACATTATATATTATTAGTTCTAAACATTTAGTTATGAAATCTTATTCCATCTTTTAAACCAACATGTTTAATCAAAAATAAAATCACCAAAAAATAAAATCAAAAAATATCTACACATATCTAAATTTATATCATGTATAAGGTACATTAACTATACATGTAAAGTTTGAGAATTATATATGATTTAAAATCACTACAATAGTAATCCTAGAGACACAAATAGCTAACCCTCACCTTTATAAAATAAGGAATAAGCTTCCAGGGTAGTGGACGTTCATCCCAAAGTCTCTAAACCCAAGGATACTTTATTCATGTGAGAATCCAATAAATTATAACTCTAAAGACAAATAATTATCAACTATATTCAGAAACTAAATTTAATATAATAACTTCAACTATAAATCCAGGTCGTGGTAGATGAAAATTCAATCTTATATTTTCATTCCTAGCATGTATTTCAATGCATGGTGGTTTTATGAGAAATAGTTTAAAAAAATTAAACTAAAGTATACATAAATTTATAACATATAAATAATTTATTACTACGAATAAAGTCGGTAATGACCTTAAAATAAATGAACGCTTCACATATTTAAATTTGGGATAACAATATATATATTATTAATGAAATAAATCTAATTATAGAAACTATATAAAATTAGTTTTATTCATTATTAACTTTCCATAATTTTTAAATATAAACACTTTTCATTTTTAATATATTCATTTTATATTATTAATTATATGGAATATTTAATAATATATGATATTTTTAAGAATTATAAAAAAATAATTCAATTATATAAACTATTTTCATAATTTTAAGTATCACATAATTATATATTATTTAATCCTTTTATAAAACCAACCATCAAAAATTTTCTTATGAGGTTCCAATAATTTCCAAATAAGGCTCTTTTATTTTTATCATTTCAAATTAACCATTTTGAACATTTTATAATTTTATAAAATATATAAACATTCTATTATGATTTAATTTGTAATTTATAAACTCTTTATATATTACTCTTTATGATCTATAAATAAACACTTTATTTGTAATCTATAAGGAATGCAATATTATTTTATACAATGTATTTTATATAGAATCTTAATATAAAAGGAATATATATTAATAAATATTTCATAAACATTCATTAATTAATTGTAACCTCTTCAAAATATATATATATAAACTATTGATAGATTAAAAAATATTCCCAAAATAACCTTTATCATTATTTATATATGATTAATAAATAATTGATTAAATTATTAATTGAAAAAATATATATAAATTATTTATATCATATGTTATAATTCAACATATTTCATAACCTTGAGTTTCACTCTGTTATGAGTTTTATTATTTGACTAATAGCCCATCTTCTATATACGATATCAGAAAATAAAATTTAAACAATGTTCATCATAACATTTAAATGAAAATGTGCTCTATTTTGGGAGTATCTAGTGTGGATATATTATTATATTATATTAAGTAATCATAAGATATAGTTTCAAAAAATCCCAAAGTTTCTAATATTTTAGAGCTTATAATATCAAAAATCATATGTTGAAACATAAATTATATAGAATAAAAGAACTTGTTGTACTTTATGTTTTTTAAGTGACATGTAATAAAATTATAATTTCTTAATTTCTAAACATGATTTCATAAATCCAAGTGGAAGGGATGATCTGATACCATTTATTGGATTCATAAGGTGTCTATTGACACTTAATATTACCATTATAAGGAAATTAATCTCATGTCTAAGACCATCCATGTTAAGATAAACGAAATATGTAAAATAAGAAAGGAATACACACTATAATATTATGTACCTTATGCCATCAAACCAATACATAATCTTCAAATCATAGATATGTTTTATGATGATCATCAAAGTCAAAATTGAATCCCTCTCACCTTTGGAGTAGTCTATGGGATGATTGGATTGCATGTTATATGTCTGATACTCTCCTTAATACATGGTGTGATAGAACCTAGGTGTGATAAGGAAGAATAAAAGAGAGATTTTGGGTTATTTGTAGGACCCTAGGACACCCTGAGATTGTTGGGGTGAATCTGGGTGTCCAGTTTTTTCTATTAAAGTGAAGTATCTTGTTCCCACATTGGTAAGAACTTGTTAAACATGTATGATAGATTTGATATGTAGTCAAAAATTCACATGAAAAGAGATGACACAACTCTTTTACTTGGTTCACCACTAAGGGCTATGTCTAAGGAGCATATGCAGACAGTGTGTCGGTCATACCAAAATCCACTAATCTTCACTAGCTATGGAATACAAAATTTCGGTCACAGTCACACTGTTAAAAACACACTACCATTATAAGAATTTAGAGATATCTCATTGTGTCCCTTGGAACTCTTCTGTTTAATCCCCCTTGCTTACTACTATGAGAGAAGTCAATCTCAGTTTATCAACTTGAAGGTCTCTTCAATAGATTTTCATTAAAGTATTTGTCCCTGAAAAAGAATGGGACTTTTCTTTCATCATGGACCTAAGTTGATACACATTCAAATCCATGTTCAGTTAAACTTGATATTCAATATTTTCATTCATGAAACTCATTTGTGAAGCTCACTCCTTCACGAAGCACCCCTGCCTTCGTGGAATACACTTCTTTGTAGAAACACCTCCTCCTTCATAGAAAAACCTTCCTTCATGAAGCTCCCTTTACTTCTTGAAACAATTTGTCTCTAAAATCTTACTAAGTCATATTGGAATACTTCATCATCATAAAGTACTTTTAAAAAAATCATTGGACATCAGTCAAGACTTATATTCTTTTCATGATGCTCAAGCTCACATAGAAAGCCTAGTTTTTGAATCACTTAATGAACTCGAAGTGTTTCCAGATTATCCTTCAAAACTCAATCTGAATGAATTGAGGTAGAGTTATATTTATAATATCAGTCATTCATGAAGCTCGACCGCATCTTCACAGAATTTTCAGATCCTTCAAAAAAGTCTTCATGGTGATCCTCCCTTCGCAAAGAACCATTAAAATTCTCTAATCACAAATCTCATCATAACCACAAAGATTTCTATCAAAACCCTTCATAGCACCCATCATAATTTCAAAGCGTTACATCAGCGACTGTAGATAACTTGTTCACCTATTGTGAATCCCAAAATATAGTAATCCTGAAGAACACCATCTCTGTTTGTAATGCTCATCTTATTTTTATAGAACACCATTAAAAAAATTTACTCCTTCATGAAACCCAATTCATGAACCCCCTCTTTGCGAAACTCATGCATTTTTCATCATTTAATAATCCCTCTAAGAAAAACAACTTTTCACATTAAAAGAAAACATCCAAATTTTGGATGCCAAAAATTTGGAAAACACTAGGAAATGAAACCACCTTCAATACTTCTTTTGGAATTAACTATATGGTACCTTTCCTTACAATATCCCTGATTATACATGAGAGGATTTAACACAAAGAAAATCCATGATCCATTTCCACTAAGTAACATCCTCTGATCCAACAGTCTCCCCCTTTGGTTTTTTTGGAAATCTCTAGATAAATTCAACATAGCACCATCCACTATCAAGACCTTAAATGCAAGAAAAAAACTCAGAATATAATCTATGTCTATGTGATAAATGCTCAGTTTATAAAACAAGAGTGGAAGATTGAATTGGTTTCTCAAGATTTGGAATGCTTAAATATGTACAAGTTATTCTATGACTATGTCACAAAAACATTACATTCCCAAAATTGTTTCCCCATAACCTTTGTACCGTTGAATTTATCCTTCTCTCTCATTGGTAATAAACCCAAAGACCAGTAATCACACATTATAGAGATAAAAAACACACTCCCATGGATTGTATCTCCTCAATAATCCTACATCACTTCCAGAAACAGATTAAAATAGTTTATTCAACTAGGTATAGGGGAACACTTGTAACCTCCTCATGCACTAGGAGTTGGTTGAACTCCAAGATTCAACCTATTCTTCTTGAACACTTGTGATGACAATGTATTGGTTAGTATGTTAGCCACTTGATTATCAGTACCAACATGTTCCATTTTAATCCTTCCTTGTTCAACCTTTTCCTTGATAAAGTGATATTTGATTTCAATATTCTTCACACGAGAATGCTTAATAGGATTATTTGTAAGATCAATTGCGTTCTAGTTTTCACAGTGAATCACCATCGGTTATTTCACTTCATCACTAATATCTTTAAATTGTTTCTTCAGCCACAATAGTTGAGTGAAATCCTTTGTTGTAAATATATACTCATCTTTAGAAGTACTGAGAGAAGTTATTTCTTGTCCTTTCCTCAACCATCCCACACATTTCTTTCTAATAAATAATTCTGCACCACTTTTGGACATTCAATCAACCACGCCTCCATCCCAATCAACATAAAAAAAAACCGATAGTTAATTATCACTTCTTATAGTAAATTATAACGACTTATTGTGAGTACATTGAATGAACCTCTTTATTCATTTCACTGTTTCCATATGTTACTCCTTCATATTACTTTGAAACAAATCTGCTAGGAATGTTGTAAAGAAAATATATGGTTGTATAGTAGTAAAGTACAATAATCTTCCAATGATTCTCCTATAATGTGTGGGATCTACAGATGTCTCATCCTCGTGATTTCCCATTTTAGTTCCAACCTAAAAAGGAGTTGAAATTGGTTTTGATTCATACATATTGAATCTATTCAGAAACTCTCTTTAGTACATTTCTTGAGATATAAAAGTTAAGCCTTTCCAATGAATCAATTGAATCCCTAAAAAATACTTGAGTTCACTAATCATGGAAATTTCAAATTCTGAATTCCTATGATGGGAAACTTCATCCACTAATCCTTTATTTATTCCAATAAAAATAATATCATCAGCATACACCAGTACCATGAACTGATATTTTTTAAAATTCTTCACATAGATATTGTGATTAACTCATATTATTTTGAATTCAATATTTTTCAGATAAGAATCCTATCGATAGTATAATGCCCATAGTCCCTCCTTCAATACATAGACAGATTTATTTAGTTTTGATACTTTACTTTCATCATTTATAAGAATAAAACCCTTTATTTGTTCTGTATAAACTTATTCTTCAAGAAAATCATTTAATAAAGTGGTTTTGACATCCATCTGATACACTTTGTATCCTATTTGAATTTCCATTGCAAGAAAATGTCTGACTGACTCCATTCTAGCCATAGGAGAAAATGTCTCTTCAATATACAGACCTTCAATTTTTGAATATCATTTACATAAAAATCGTTCTTTATTTATGATCACATTTCCATGTTCATCATATTTGTTATTAAAAATCCACATTGTACCAATCACATTGTGACCTTTGGTTCTCTTGACAAAATCTCATGTATGGTTTTTATCAATCTGGTCCAACTCTTCATTCATGTATTTAACCCATGATTCATAATGTGTAGCTTTTTCAAATGAGGATGGTTCCACAACTAAAAGGATTGTGTATTATGAATTATTCCTTATTCTTCTTGTTTTTGTGGGTTTAGTCCAATCCCCAATGATATTGGATTGATCAATTCTCGGTCTTAGATGTATCCTATGAGGTTCAAGAGGATTTTATTCATCCGCTGTGTCTTCTTCTGATTCATCATCTGAATACACATCATGTTTTAACCTATGGATGTTTTTTAAACCTTCCTCTCTTTTTTTGTTTGAATCTGTTCCATTTCCCCTATATTATGCATCTTTAATCACATCAGTATAAGATCCCCTCATTGTATTTGTGGTATTATAATTAACAATTTCAACATCACTTATTTCCAAAAATTTTCTAAGACACTTATTGAAGAACTTGTAGGATTTTTTGTTCACTAAATATCCTTGGAATATACCTTTATCAGCCGCATAACCATATTTACCCTAATTTAGTTCATTGATTCTGATAAAACATTTACTTTCAAAAACACGGTAATATTTAATAGAGGGATTCCTTCCATACCAAAACTCATACAGTATCTTGGTTTCTCCCATATGTATCCCTATTCGATTTCGAATATACACTAAAGCTTGAACAGCCACTTTGCAATAATTTTGGGTGATACAACTCTCAATCATCATAGTTCTGGACATATTGTTCACCTATTGATTTCTACATTCAAAAAATCAATTCTTCTTTGGGGTTCTCACAGAAGCCACCTAATTTTGTATTTCATGCCTCTATAGGTTATTTTCAAACTCAATGGATGTGTATTCCCTTCCATTCTTAGACCTTAGAACACTGATTGTCCATCAGGTATCATTCTTAAAAATTCAATGATTACTTTTCATGTAGTCAAACACTTTTTGTTTCCTATGTATGATAATTACCAAAGCCATTCTACTATAATCATCAATAAAAAGAACAAATTACCTTTCTCCATTAATTCAAGAAACATTTATCAAGGCACATACGTTTGTATGGATGATATCAAAAATATTTGATGCCATTTTCATCTTCAAATGATATGAACAACAGACCAAATTTCCTCATATGTAGGAATCACATGTCTTTTCTAGTTTACATTTCATATTGGGTATATACATGAAAATCCTTATCATATATTTCTTTTCCATTTCCTATTTATTAATTTGCCCTAACCTTCAGTTTCACATGTCATTTCCCTCTTTAATAGTTAGATATAAAATATTCTCTTTTCTATCAACCTAGTACAAGTTTCCATTAGTTTGGAAACCTTTGAGGATATAATTCCCTATATTTACCTTTATAGTGTATCCTTTTTTATTGAAGGTCACTATAATTCTGGAGTCACATAGTTAACACACACTAAAGAGACTATGATGAAAACCATACATATAAAGAACATTAGTTTTCTTTAACTCTCTAATATCTAGCTCAGTAATTCCACTACCTTTTATATTCAATGCACCAACATTACCGAATTTTACTATTATGTCAACCTTTTTCTTAATATTTTTTAGGAGTTCTCCATTTCCCATCATGTGGGATGAGCACCCACGGTCAGGAATCCAAGTGTTGTTGTTCTCTCTAGCTTTGAGAACTACTTCTACAAGGTTGGATGTTTCAAATTTCCTCTTTTCCTTCCAAGAAATATTATATTGGGAGTAGGATAGGGATGGTATTTCATTTTTCTTGTTCTTATGAATGAGTTCTTCATATTCCTACTATTCTTCCAAAGGATAAAACAAATTTTAAATAGGAACACTGTCTGGTTGGAAAATATTGACTTGTCTTTGAGTATTGTATAAACATATCTTATCATTCCTTTTCCTAAAATACATAGCTTTATGGAAAATGTTAGAAAAATGAAAAAAATATCCATTGAAATTATTCCTTCTATAAGAATTAGGATATGAATTTGTTCTCATTTATTAACTTCCAAGATCTTCCCCATTCAAATATCTCCTTGCCTCTTCGTAGTATGACATGGTATGGCCCAGGTATCCATAGAATTGGCATTTCAAAAGTAGATATGTCCTATCATTTATATTAGTCCCCATGTATCCTTCTTTAGGAAAATAGTTTGTTTGTCTATCCTTTCTGGTGTCCTGATAATAGTTTTCAGTTCCCCTTTTAGTTTGAATTGGGGATTTCTCTTTTAATACTTCAGATGACTTTTCAACATTTCCATCTTTTAACATGCCTATATTTTGGCTCACTTTATTTCTAGAATTTTATATCTTGGAATCAAAACTAATTCCACTATTACCCATTTTCATAGGTCTTTAATCATTCAGAATATTTTCAACTTCATCAAAACCAAACATATCTCTTTCCAACAACTCTGCATCTGAGAATTTTCCAAATTATATTTTTCATCATTGCTTCTTTAGAATTGGAATCTCTTTCAGCTTTACTCCAAATAGTAAAAACTTCTCCTTTAAGTCCCTCAATAGTCTTGGACTTCTCTTCCAGTATATAGGTAAGCTCATTGATGACCTTTTCCTATTCTTCAATTTTGCGCATTAGTTCCACAACATGTTATGCTCTTTTAAGGATCGATGATTGTAATTTCACTAGTTCTTCCAGTCATTCAATTTCAGATTCAATTTGATCAACATATTATGATTATTCTTCCAAAACTTCTTTTCAATTTTTCATCTCTTACTTTGATTATAATGCTTACCAAGAGAATTCATGATTTGTAACATGAGATTGACATCAATGGTCATCTAATTATATTTAGTTTTATCTTTAGATGGTTCTAATTATTCAACGATATCCATCATGGAATCATAGGTTCCATATTTGAATTCTAGTTCTTCTTCCTTAAGGAATTCATTATCATCATCTTCCTATTCACAGAAAAAAAAATTCCTCTATAAATTGTTTAAAGATTTTATGTCTCCCTTTTTGAAAAAACCTTTTTTGAGGATTCTTCAGGTTTCCAGCTTCTCTACCTTCATCATTGAACATTCTTGAGAACTTAGAGGCAATGTTCCAAACTCTGGCACAACAAAAACAAGCTAGAGGAAACTTACCTTTAAATTTTCCTTTTCCCCTCTTGAATTTATTTTCAATGAGAGAAATAAGTTCATTTTCCTCATAATCTTCATTAGTGATAACTTATGAAATTTTAATTTTTTATAGGAATTTGAATCCCATTTCCTTACTTACTCGAGTCGTTGCATCTTCTAGTTTTACTCTCATCTCATATGCCACCATGATGCTAAGCAGATCATCTAGAGAATGTTTTGAGAGACCATTTTCCTTGAGATCTAAAACCTTTTCATTATAAATATGTTGAAGTCTTCTCAAGATTTTCTTTCCAATATCAATGTCTTTGATCTCTTTGTTTATCTCTCTAATTATTCCTACAACTTCATTAGTTCAATTGACTGATGATTCTTCATTTTCATTAGGGTGAATCTTCATATCATCAAACCTATTGTGTAAAATGTAGAGTTTTTCCTCCTTCACATTACTATCTCTGTCATAAATATTTTTGAGTTTTTTCCACATAGACTTTTCTAATGTAAAACTCATCAACATCATTTAGATATGATCATAAAGTGTTGGTGTGAGAGAATTCTATTCTTTAGTATATACATCAAGTATTTTTTTTGTTTTTATTACTTAGAAATAGCCTTGTTCGATCGGTGACTTGTACTAAATGCATATTCGAAAAAATGTCTTCTATTATAAGAGATATTAGATGAGATCTCATCATGTTCTTATAAATTTAAAAGTTACTTCCATCGAAGAGTGGGGACTCCCTAAATATTGACTGAATTCTCTATGATTATAAAGGACATATTTAACACCAGCAGCCTTTAACCTATGATACCACTTGTAGGAACCCAAGACACCCTAAGAGGGAAGGGGTGAATAAGGGTTTAAACTTTTTTTCTTTTAAAGTGATGGATTTTATTACCACATTGGTAGGAACTTTTTCAACCCATATGATGGATATGATTGGAAATCAAACATTCACATGCAAAGATATGACCCAACACTTTTAATTGGTTAACCACTAAGGGTTGTGTCCAAGGAGCATACACCAATAGTGTGTCAGTCATACCAAAATCCACTAATATTCACTAGTTATGGAATACAAAAGTTCAGTCCCATTCACTCTATTCTAGGAACACTAACTTTACAATAATTTAGGGATAGCTCAATACATCCCTCAAAACACTTATTTTTGCTCCCACTTGCTCACTGTTATGAGAGACGTCAAAATCAGTTTATCGACTTGAAGGTCACTTCAATAAATTTTCATTAAAGAATTTGTCCCTGACATAACATGGGACTCTTCTTACATCATGGACCTAAGTTTATACACTTTGGAAGCTCTATTCTCTTAAACCTGATATTCAATACTTCTATTTTCAAATCTCCTTTGTGAAACTCACTGCTTCATGAAGAACCCCTACCGTCACAGAATAAATTGCCTTCATGAAGCACCTATGCCTTCATGGAAAAACCTTCCTTTTCAAATCTTCCTTGCCTTCATAGAACAAGCTTCCATCACGAAGATTACTCAGTCAACATAGAATACCCAATCATCATGAAAATCCCTTTAAACAAAATCATTGAACATTCTTCAAGACTTATATTATTTTCATGATACTCAATATCACATAGAAATCTCGGTTCGGAAAGGTCTTCATGAACTGAAAGTGTTTCTAGATTTTCCTTAAAAACTCTAATCGAATGAAGTGGGAGAAGGTTCATATTTATTGGCTCAATCATTCGCAAATCTTCGTAACCTCTTCATAGATTTTATAGATCTTTCATAAAAGTCTCTACGGTTGTCCTCCCTTCGCAAAGAACCCTGTAAATTTCCTATTCAAAAATCTCATCATACCCACATATATTTCCATAAAAACACTTCTAGAAAACCATCATAATATCAAAGTTTTCCATCAACTACCATGGATAACTCTATCACTGATCACAAATCCCAAAATCTTGTAATTGTGGAGAACATTGTCTCTATTCACGAAGACCATCGTATTTGCAGAGCACACCATCAGAAAACATTACTCCTTTTCAAAACCCAATTCATGATTCCTTTATTGGTGAAACTCATTCATTTTACATCACATAATATTCCTTCCAAGAAAACCCAATTTCCATATTGAAATCCTACTTCCAAATTTTATACCCCAAAAATTTGGCAAACACTGGGAAACAATGCAACCATAAATACTGCTTTCAGCTTGAGCTGTATGATACCTTTTATTACAATCTCAATTATCATCCATGAGAGGAGTGACAACAAACACAAACCATGCTCCATTTCTAGAAAATAACACCCTTGGTTCTATCATTATGGAGTTTGACTGGGATTAGGGTTGTGTCACACACCCACCATATAATGTAATTACCATTCCTATATCACCTAAGTAAGATCCTTTATGCCCTCAAGAATTAATCGATGCATTATAACACATGATTTAATGGAAAAACCGACATGAATCAAAATTATGTGCCTAAATTGATTCCCTATACACATTCCTTCCATATGATATGATACAGTAGGTAGTGTCATGATATCTATAAACCATTACAATGTGTACCTATCACAATATATAATTACCCTAAAAATAATATCATTCAAATATAATAACTTCATACCTTAAAATTGGTTAGAAATCATAGGTTGGGATATAATCATATATATATATATCATTCATATGGATCTAGGTCATATATACTTTCTCCAATATTTCCCCTTGGTCTTGGTTTGTTTACTATTCTTTGATAAACCAATTCATAGATAAAATTTCATGATCAAGTCAAATTTATTTTGAATTTATTAGATAATAATTTTATTTTTATAATGGAATATAGTAATTATATAAAAAAATTAATAAATTTTATTTATAGGTAAATATATATGCATCCATACACTACAAAGTAGAAGTAATTTACAATGGTCAAGGTGTTAGTTATAATTTGAAACATACAAAAAAATTTAATATTTAATATTAAAAAATACTAGATGAACTATATAAAAGGAATCATAGTCTTCTAAAACTGAGGGTCAATCAATTAATAAAATCAATCACCTATAGTCATATTTGATATACTGACCACTTATGGAACATTTCATATCCTCTTCTAGATGATTATGATTGGGTGGAAGAATAATAATTGTTCATGAAATAGACTGCAAATGGTTTAATGAAATTTTATTTTCACATATCTATTTTGTCACACCCTGTTTGGGGTGAATGCTATTTATTTTATGTTTTTATGAAATAAGTTGGTCCCTTTTGGGGTTTGAAGGTGTTTGGAGGAGTGTGGATAAAGGAAGTGGTGTTTGGGATTTCCGATCTTCACTACGAGCTTCACCATGATATGGGACCAAATGTGGTGAAGGTTGTGATCTTAAGAGTTTTAGTGCTCTGAGCATGGGAGATTATAGGACATAAGGATATCAGTAAGCCCTGGATTCTACTACTTTAGAGGGAATGGTGGTTAGGAATCTTGATTGTAGTAAAAGGCCAGACCAAAAAAACCTAATGATTGGGTGTGGTAATATAAAAATAACCTTTAAAATTCACCACATTGTTATTCATGATGTGGTGTTTTCTTACACAGGTGTATACAAATTGATTAGAGAGTGCATGATTTCATGGTCCAAGGCATGGTGTTGATAATTGTGATTTCTAAAACATATGATTTGGTCGCCAATCATTTGGGGAATTATCCACGTATAAGTGGAAAAATAATGGGATACTTTTTTTGGAGGTTTAATGTTTTTTTAAACTATTTAACACAAGAATAATGCTAATTCTCTCCCCTCTTTAATTTGGATCTTGATTCGTGTATGTTTTGATGAAATTTTAGATGGATTCCTTGGGAAACTGGAATTATTCTTCTTGGATCGTGTTGTGTGATTAAAGTTGAGGTAAGTGTCTTTAATCCCTACACAATTTACCTATAACTTGAAAGATTGGTTTTTAAAGATATCTTATATGTGTATCTTGATTAAAAACCCTTGATAGTTCTCCATGTGTTCCTTTATTTTGAAACTATGGGTTGTCGGATTCACCCACAATATGTTTGATGAAATATTAATTGATAAATTGATTTAAAAAACATTTTTAGTTGTGAGAACATATCAAGGACATGGGTGTGTGAGTTTATAATGCTCACGGAAAGGATTTCATCTGGTTAGACTTGGTCATGGGGTTAGTTTATACTCAAAGGATTTTACAACAAAGAAATGCCTTGGGTCTATGGGTAAGAGTACCACTCATGAGTATACACTATTTCATGGGCCTTAATTAATAGGATGTGAATTAGGTGTGTGAGTTTCATGGGTATGCATTAATGATATAGGATACTTTCATGGTGTTATTTTTATCATTTATTATGTATGTATATATTTTGAAAAACACTTTTGTGTTTCTCATCCCTATTTAAATTTAAATGATAGATAACTTATTCTTGATCTAGTGGCATGTGTGAGAAGGTATATGGATTTCCTACTGAGTTGATATAGTTGACCCTTACATATGAATTTTGGGGTATATGCATATGTTATTTATAATGATATGGGTAATATTGAAGTCTCATACATTACTAGAAGAGCACCTTAATGGTATATTCTTATCATTGTAGAGTTGAGGATTAGAGGTTTACTATAGTCAAGTCTATCATGATGAAAAAATGGTACTTGGTATCCCTAGGTTTATTTTTCCATTCATTAATGTAGACTTGTTGGGGTCTATTTTACAATTATAACTCTTATTAAGAACTTTTTTCTTATTTAATTGGATTTATATTTGTTTTAGTTTCATGTATCATAATCATTTTTTTAGTTTTTCTATTACAGGATGTTATTTATGTCAGGGAAAATCATCCCCTATTGGTTGGTAAAGTCCATTGAATTTATTTTTATAATTTGGTTTCTAGGTCATGTCACATAATGTTAGTGGCACTTTGGTCCTCCCAATTCAAATATATCAGCCTAGAGTGTTACAATTGGTATCATTTTAGTCATTATATCAGTTGATAATGATAGGTCTAGTGATAGAATTTCTATGTACTTGAAATGTAATTATAAAAATATGTATCTAAATTATTTATAATTAACATTAAGTAAATACGTTGGTTTGGGTATAAATATTTCTATTAAGAACTTCTAGGTGTGTCATCACCTCATCATTGTGAGTTTAGATGATGAGAGTATAACATCATGAATTAGCACAAAATATCCACCAGGACTATATCATTCAAATTATATTTTATCATATTTCTTGTTTTATTTTTTTAATATGATATATTCCAAGGGATTAGATTATTTGGTCCATATTGAGTGGTTATTTTATTGTGACTATAAAAAATATCACCAGTCTAGAGAAATAAAAAACACCTATAGGATGTTTCTAAGAATGTCGTTCCACCAGAGAAACAACATGTGAACTATAATCTTATCAAAATAATCATGGAATCCTTAAAATAAATGGGGAAATGAAACAAACCTGGGGAACCATGTCATTTGGATCATTCACTATAATTTCATAGGTGGAACCCACCAATCATTTATGGTGGGTCAAGAGGAAGCATGGTATGTGAGGATGGTTAAAATATTTGATTTCTTAGGATCATATTGAAAATAAAAGTGAAGATTTATGTGTTTATGTTTGAGGATATAGAATGAAAATCTTGAGGCCTATCTATACAAGCTGCATTTGATCAAGTATTCATTTAGGATGGATTTGAGAAATTTTTTAATAATCGGTTCTACCCACATTCCTTTTGTTTTTTGAAAACAATAGTCTTATTTCAACTGAAGTATGAAAGTTTATCAATTATGAAATATATATCCCATTTCACATAAAATGTGAGTTTTTTACCATAAGTGGTACCTAGTGAATCACTCAATGCATGAATGTTTGAAGTGGTTCTGCAATTAAATAGTCATTCTCGAGTGGTGATGATCTATATCGACAATTACAAAGACATGGTGAACTAGGATCTAGTGGAAGAGAGGTACATTGTATCCAATGTTAATGGAGGGAACACCTTTTCACTCACTATCATAGATGGGAACTCTAGTATAGGTAACAAGTGAGTAAGGGGAAACTGCACCAAGGGTAGAAGAGCACCAAAGATTCATTCCACCGAATCAATTTCTTTCCCTCTGCACCCCGAATAACATACTTGGTTATTTTAAATGTAGTTCATTATGACATATGAAAGTGGAACTCATGGAACCACATTGATTATATCATAAATGGAGTCATAAGAGGTACCTCAAGAATTATTTCACATACCATTTAAGGACATGTAGTGGTGAGAATTACATTCTTTCACAAGCTTCTAGAGTTCAAATAGGATGTTATCATTGGAGATGTTCTTGTCCTTGGAATCAAGGTAATTTTAGTGATTTTTGGAATACCTCAACACCTAAAAATGCACTTCCTTATAAATGAAGTACAAATCATTAAAGGAGAGTAGAGACATAATTTTTATAGCTATGAAAATCATTATATCCAAGTATGTAGGTCCCTTGATGGTGTAAGGTACTATTCTCCTTAATTCCATTTTGATGATTATTTTGTTTGACATTGATTCCTACCATTATGTTTTTTCTTAATGTGTGCTAAAAAAATTGGGCTTAGCTTTGAAAATTATGCCTCATGTTATGAGAATTAAGACACCTCTAAAGAAGTGATAGTAAAGAGGTTTTAAGTATCCAACATGTTCTATCTCCATTGGATGAGTCCACTTTTTGTAGGACCTTACTTTCCTTCCTTTGGACATCAATGATCTCATCTTGTGAAAGGATTGGATGGTATCATTCAAAGATCATATTGAATTATATTCCTTCCAAGCATGTTTCACATATCTGAAAGGAGCCTTCAATTTATTTATAGGAGAATGGAATATGAATGAAGGTTGAGAAATACCATTGGTAGGAGCTGTTGAAACCATATCATATGATTCGGAAGCGATCACCTTGTGGCCTATTACCTAAAAGGCTCAAAATATGATGGGATGAAATCCTAAATATTATGAAATAGTTTAAACAATAATTTTTGGAATTACTAAGGGTTTTAAAAATATGTGAGTGGATCACAACCTTCATATAGGTATCCACCATAGGTGATGAATATTTAGGGGTGAAAAGGTATCATATCATGCTCATTTTACTAATCTCTCTATTTGGAAAGGTATCTACAACTTCATTAGATTCTCATTAATCATTGGACACAATCAGTTTTATATGTTTGGTTACTTGAATAAATTCAATATAATAATGTTTCATTTTCTATGTAACATTCCAAATTTTAGTTTTTGGGGCTTCAATAGAAACTTTGGAATCAAGCTCAACCCATAAGCACTTCCAATAATGATGATTAATATGTTTGATAGCATGTATCATGGTCTATTCAACAACCTTATATATGATTATGATTCCAATTTATTTTTGAAAGAGAACATTTACAATTCCATGATGGGTGTGAAAGACACCTCCACGACCTAAGGATCATAGCATTTCAGAGGATGCATTGTCAACATGAACCTCAATCTATGAAGGGATTGGGGGAATGCAGTGCACCGATTTCTACAAAATGGGTTTTATGGGCCCTCAATGTTTTCCCAAAATTCATAATATATTTAGATATGGCATATTATTCCCCATCACAAATTTTTTCAATTTTTATGTAATAAATATATCATTGTACAAGGTAAGGATACTTGCATGGAGAGAGGGGTATAATTTTCAAACACTAGTGGATTATTAGTATTCCAAATAAATGAAATGAAAAGGCAGTTTCCATAAGGAGTAGATTATGTACTAGATCACTCTGTCCAGATCAATGATGGATTCCATAAGCCACACCATGATGAGATTACGTACATAGTCACTATATCTAGATAACTTATTTGGTTTAAAACTAAAGGAGAAGTGTAATTTTTTATGAAACTACTCCAAACAAAAAATATTATTTCACTTACATCATAAAGAATAGGGATAAAAAAAATATTATAATTAAATTTCCAACTATAGTATTTATAATTTAAGGGATTAATAAGAACTAGTATGTCTCCTTTGGCCACATTGGTTCTTTTTCTCAAGAAGTGGGATGGTCCTCCAAAACATAGTGTTAATTATTGTAGGCTAAATTAAGTTATGATAAAGAATTCATATCATATTTCGTGAATTGATTATCCATTTTATAAATTTAAATGATTCAACTAGTTCTCTAAAATTGATCTCTAATAGGGGTACAATCATCTCTATGTCAGAAAAAATGATATACCAAAGATGTATTTTTGAAGTTGTTAAAACCACTGTGAATAATTCATTATTCTATTTGGTATCAGTTATTAACCAACATTATTCAAGAAATTTATGAATCATATCATTCACATATACCTACATCCTTTAATTATGGTATTTTTTTAAGAAATCTTAGTGTATTCTCATATGAAAGAGGATAATGAAAGGTACATGGACATATTACTATTCACATTGAGGGACCACCATATTTATTCCAAATTCTCAAATTTTAACATCTAGATAAAATAATTTTACTAAAATAGGAATTCCATATCATTAAAAGGCATATCAGTCAATCTTAAGAATATTTTTTCATTACCTCTTGGAAACCACCTAAGAATGTCTTTGAGATACGTAGCTTTCTAGGATTATCAGGCTATTATCAAGGTTTTTTATATTTTTCAAGTATCTCTTTTCCCATGATTGTGTTGAAATGGAAGGGTATTCAATTTTTTTTATTAGTGATTTTCAAAAGATCTTAGAGGAACTCAAGGTTTGGATTTTTCTGCACTTATCACAATCATTCCAAAACATGTTGAGGGTTAGGATATCTTTTCTGATGATTTCATATCTTGATTGGGTTTCATTATCATATTGGAATATCATTTCTATATTATGGGTCATTATAGTTAAGGATACTTGAGATGATATATCAAACATGTGATCTGGAGGTAACATTAGTGTTATGTGCCTTAAAAACATGACGATATTACCTCTTTGTTGAAAGTTTTACTGCATTCAAAAATCAAAAAATAATGAAACATATCTTTTCAAAATAGTTACGGAACATGAGACAATGAATCTAGATGAATTATTTTTTTATATTTTCATTTGAATTATTGTATACACCTAGGAATGGAAATTTGATGGATGATTCATTATGAATAAAGTTGTAAAATCATGTGGTTTGGGAGGCACAGGACTAGGGGAAACTAGTGGTGGTAATTTATATTATGAAATTAGAATATGATATTTAGGATGAGGTTTTAATTTTATTTCTTGTGACCCTTATTCCAAAATTGTTTTAATTTTTCAAGGAGTATCATAATTTAAACCATGATCTTTTTAAATGTGGTCAAACCTCAATTGTGTGAAGACCATTAATGGTTGGATAGAATATGAATTTTTTTGGTTCACTTTTGATACTAGATTGTTGTTCCGTCATATTTATAAGATAAATTCTTTCTTACTTATCATCATTCAAAATAAAAAATCCACCTGGGTACCCAGAGAGTGTATAGGTAAATAAAGGTCCATTTCTAGTAGTTGGGTATAAAAATGAATGTGGTGGAGTATGATATATAATGTCTCACTTTTCCATAATTTAAGACCAAACACTAGTGACCTTCCAACATGTTATAGTTATTGATTATTACATTATGTACATGTGAGTAAATTAATATGGACTTTTTCGCATGTCTACCATGGACACCTCAGAAGCATGACTCCATTTGGGTGATTTTTTAATAACTCACTAAGTTGGAACAATTTATTCTAATTTAGGAGATAAATATAGCGGAAGATATGGTAAATATCTATCATAAGAATGTGGTAAAACAGTATGGGGAACCAGTTGTAATTTTTTCTAACTGAGACCCCAAATTTACCTCATAGTTTTGGTAGTCCTTCCAAGAGGATCTTAATATAATGTTTTCCATGACCAATACATATCATCCCCAAATGGATAGCCATTTATGGTGTATAATTTAGACCATAGAGGATATTCTTAAATCATGTGTGATATAATTTAGTTTTTCATGGGATAACCATATGAATTTAGTGGTGTTTTTATACAACAAACATTTTTATGCCATGATACACATCGGACCATATGATTCATTGTATGGGAACCCATTTCGTTCTCCACTTGGTTAGCTTGAGACTGTGGAAACATCATTAATTGGACCAACTATGGTGTGTAACACTAATTAGAAGATAAAAATGATCTATAAAAGTATATAGATATTCTAGAGCCATTATAAATCCAATACAGATCAATATTATGGGCCTTTATCATTTTATGTGGTTGATCAAGTATCCATGCATGTTTTTCTATGTTTTTGACATCATCATTGGGGTAAGTGAGGTTATCTATTTGATATGTTAGACCCCATGAAATTATATAATATATTGGTGAATTTTCATATCATTTATCTCTACCACTAAGATTCATTTTGTTTTATAATGTTTTCCAGGACATGAAATAATAGAAGTTCCAACTGAAGCTTGGCCATGTGATTAGTTTAGATAATTTGATTATAGAGCTTAATGTAACCTCTATGTACACCAAAATTCATATTATAGATAGGAAAGAAAAGGTCTATGATGGTTCATAGATATATCTTGTCTGAATTTTTTGGAAACATGGTCTATGGAAAGAAGAGACATGGGAACAAAAGAACCACATGTTTGAGTAATGGATAAAATTGTTTTAAAGCATTAATGGACTCAAGATTTACAAGGATGGAAACCCCAATTGTGGGGGGAATGAGATACCCATATTCAGTGGTACATACTTATTATTATATTTTTTACATAATAATTTAGTACCTTTGGGGTTTAGGAGGTGTATAATGGGTGGGGTATGATGGAAATGGTTTTTGGTATTTATGGTATTCACTACAATATTCACCACACCATTGAACCAAAATTAGTGAAGGACATGATATAAAAAAATTTAGAGCTTTATGTGTGGGATTGTTTAGGCCATAGAGATGTCACCACGCCCTTATGCCTGAAATTTTAGTGAGTGTGGTCAATGGTAGGATAACATATAGGAATCATTCATACCAAAACACCTAAGGAGTGGGTGTGGTAGTTGGTCATGTTCATAAAAAATGGAATGGAAAATTTCCCCATTCCATGGTTTAAGGTTATATACTATCTTGGGTGAGTGGCCCAAAATCTCTTGGGTGAGTAAACCAGTCTATGGTCTAGGGCATGGTGTTAGTAGTTGTGGTTTTTAAAATAGTTTCTTTTGTCATCGATCGAGAGGGGAGGAATCTGCAATCAAGAGGTAATTCATGTTAGATTTTTTAGGGGGTTTAAAGTAATTTTTTAACATATTATACCCTAAAATTGTCATAACCGAGGACTATAAAAGCTAAAAACTAAAATCAGGTATACTTTGTATTTTTTATCCATCAATTATAGGTTGATTAGGGAGTTTTCAATGAATGTGTTATTAGGGTACAATATTTCTACAATGTTGAAGGTGGCATAATTTCACATTGTTTTAGAAATATTTTGTATTTAAAGAGAGTAAGGAGTAAGACTTTATAAAGGTTGTCTTTTGGGTATGTATCATATTAAATATGCGAAAGGAATGAGTTTCATGAAGATTGGGTTTCATGAAGGATGATAATCTCTAATATGTTGGTCATCATGAATGTAATTTTTGAATGTGTGATATCATGATGGTGATTCTACATGACTATGAGAAGCTTCACGAATGCGTGATGGAATTATTCTTATTCCAAACAACTATGATAACCTTCATGAATGAGTTATGTTTCAATGGTGCTTCGAGAATAAATGAGATTCACAAACATGTTGTTGGAGGTTTGGGAAAAGGCCATTGGGGGTGCGGGATATTCATGAAGTGTTGTGCCTATAAATAGGCAGCTACCCCTACTTCATTTCATTCATAAAAGAACATTGGAGAAAATGATGAATAGATATGATTTTGTGAAGGGTGGGATATTCATGACTGTACATTTTCATGTGAGCATAAGTATTGTGAAAAAACATCATATGTCTTGATTGATTCCAATGCTTATGAGGTGTAGAAGTTTTTCGAGGACTATGAGCTTCGTGAATACTTAGGGTTCATGAAATGTAGTGATATTTGTGAAGGAATTTTTGTTCCATGGAGGTTTTGAGATTCAAAATTGTTGTGATATTCACGAAAGTGTGTGGTTTTAGGAAGTTTGGTAATTATTTGAAACATACATGTGGTTTCTTAAAGTGTATGAGATTCTAGAATAGTAGTGTTGAGAATCTACTTTCATTGAATAGTGAATTCAAGTGCATCTACTCAGTACTGAAATACAATAATATTCTCATACTAATCAGGGAAAAATACTTTAATACTAATCTATTGAAGAAACCTTCAAGTCGTTAAACTGAGTAAGACTTCAACCAAACCAGTGAGTTGGGGGAGTCAATGGATGTTTTCCAAGGAAGGTCGTATATTGTCCCTAAAATATTGTAAATTAAATTTTCATAGAATAGAGTGACTATTTATGATCCTCTATATTCCACAACTATTAAAGATTAGTGGATCTATGTATGTCTGACACACTATTAGTCTATGATCCATGGACTAGCCCTTAGGGGTTAAATAATTAAAAAT
The DNA here is from genome assembly GCA_963277665.1 of Viscum album. Lineage (NCBI taxonomy): Eukaryota > Viridiplantae > Streptophyta > Magnoliopsida > Santalales > Viscaceae > Viscum > Viscum album. The sequence goes on along the minus strand of OY728152.1, from coordinate 1,472,808,077 downwards.
GTTGTGATATCTCACTTCATGTGAATGTTTAATTGCAATATGATTCCTTCATATATGATTAATAAGTTATTATAAATGTGGGAACAATATATGTTGTATTAAAATAAAAATTTGATACTCTAATTCACCCCTCCCCTCTTAGGGTTCTCTAAGGTCCTACAAGTGGTAACAGTTCCAAGGATCACTTTTGTTTGATTATATATAGTAAAACAATTATATTTTAAAGATTCAAGTTTCTTGAATGATTCAATAATGAAGTAATTTTTTAATTAATATTGAGTTTTCACTAATTATAATTCTATATCAACCAACTCCCTAATGAATAGAAAAAATAATTAGAATAGAATATTAAAGAAGTACGTCATATCTAGATAAGAGGTAGTATTTATTTCTTCATTCTATTCTGAGAATGAAGATATATCATTCTTGGAAAGTAAATAGTGTGTGGATCAGGTTTCCACCAAAGAGTAGGATGACCTTTCAACCTCATGTAATTCAAAATATTCAAGTGATCAATAGGTATGTGTTATCACCTTTGAATTTTTTCCCCAAAATAAGGATCCTAGAACAAGTTGTGATTATTATCAATCTATAACCTCACGATGATTTTTATTTGATATATTTAGAAATTTTATACATGATATTCATGAAGAAATAGACCCCCTTTTGTGGTGTATTTCAATTTATTTAGGTAGAAATCACCAAGTTGGAATGAGAAGATAATTCTTTGGAAATGGTCTTGCAAAGAAAAATTATTGAATGATTAAAGCTCTCATGATATGTTGGATCCTTTGAAGAAATAAAGAGGGAACTTGAAATAAAATCCTCAAAATATCTCAAAGTAGTTTAAGATAAAGAGGGATTCAAAAAGACTCTTGAAACAAAGATTCATGTTCTTGAAGATAAATTAAAAAATAATAATAATGTAAAGTGTTTAAAATTTGAATAAATTTTCATGAAGATCAATTAATTTGACTCTTTCATTTATAATAAAGTTACGATGCAAGAAAAAGAATTTGTTAGAATGAATAATGTTTTTGAATAAATGTTGATTATGATTGAAGATAAGAAAATCATCCACAATATGAAATGTCTATATTTGGAATCTTGATTGGATAATCATGGGAACAAATATATTGATACTTCAAAAAAGAAGTGAACAGTTGATGTAGCTACTCAATGTTCACTAGAGGATTCAAAAGGTGAAATACATCCAACATTTGATAAGAATATCATGATATCTTTTAATGATCTATCTCAAGCAGGTGAGAAGAAACAAGTACCATCCATACCGACTTGTATTAATGCTTATGAACCTATTTTCAAAAATATTTCATGTTGTAAGACTAATATTAAATAATTATAGTAGAAGAAAAGTGATAATAAACCTACGACCATGACTAGGGTGGATAGAAAAAAGAGTATGGAAGTTGATTACCCACAAATAGAACAAAAATACATAAAGAAAATCCATCAACCTTATACAGAAGATATAATAAGATCAAGGTTTTCTGGTCAATGTTGTTGCTATAATAGATTTGGGAATTCTGAATTGGATTTTTTGAACAATAATATAAATGAAAAATAAAAAATGATTCCTATTTCAAGGGTAAGAAATCTATAGTAGAATAAGAAACATCCAAAAATTCAGAAGAGTGTGTATACTGCAATCATATTAGGGAAGCATGAAAACATCTTTGATATATGAAATGAAATTGCTCATAGGGTTGTTTTATGCTTATATCAACATGAATTCAACATTGACAAGAAAATAATACCACAAAATCTATTTAATTATGAAGGATATTACTTGGGAAGAAATTAGAAGAATATTTTAAATACAAATTCTCCCAAAAAGATCTCATGTAAAAAATCTTAGAAGACCCTGTATTAGAAATACAATAATATTAATGGTAGTTCATATAAAAGAACTAATATTGGGGATGAAACTTAAAATACCCCATATGAAACATCCAAATATACTTCAATAGTTCCTAATGACATGTTAGTTATTTGGCCAGAATATTTGGAAAGAATAAAGAAATATGAAGATTCGCAGGTAAAGGCTGGTGAAAAAGGAAAGTAAAATATTATATATGATTAGGAAAAAGGTCATAAGAGTTATGATACAAAAGTAAACTCTTATGTTAAATATTTTTCTATACTAAATTCAAGAAATATGGTCACATTGAAAATAGTTGTTTGACCTTACTACTAGAACAATAAGCAGTACTTAATAAGAGTAATAATGTATCATACATTAAGGATATTGAGAAGAAAAAATCTCCATAAAAGGAATAATAGAATGTGAATAGATCCATGCTATTGCAAAAAAAATCAAAACAGATGATCAGATGTCAAAACCTGAATACTAGAGAAAATAGAGCAGCTTGGTTGAGAAGATCATCTCAACCATGTTGTTAATTTTAATAAAGCAAGGAGGAACCCCCTTATTCCATTATTCTTTGTATATTTTACTTATTCTTATAATGTATGGAATTAAAGGTGAAGAAAGTTATGGTGGGTAGAACCTGAGAAGAAATAAGGGCTTTCAATTCTTGATATTTAATCTAAATAATTCACAATATTTGAATGATTCCTAAATTTTTATTTCAATTAAAAAAACAATGGAGGATTATTTCTGATGAATTTAAATATATTCTATTCTAGAAAAATAGGATAAATAAGTTACCATATTTTCTTTATCTTATTTCTATTATTTTGGAGAAAAAATGTTCAAAAAGATTATCCATGGTAAATTTGTGAATGTTTTTCAATGTGGATAGTCAAAAGTTGATGATCCATTATGGTGTATTATTCATACATAAATTTCTTAAAATCCATTCTTGATTCAATCCACCCTTATAAAGATTCTAATAAGTGTTTACCTTGAGGGGGATACAAATGAAGAATGATGAAAGAGATGTCAGAATCATTATTTCAACTGTTATCAAACATTATTACTCTAGAAATTACATTAAGATCATTCCATTAGAAAAAGGAGTTTTAGATTTTTTTTCCCTTTAAATTTTCCTATATAATTTATTATCATCATCCAAGAATGAAATTTAAAGATACTTGAATACAAGTATATGTGCTCTCATGTCATGAGGTATCAGGATATGTGGGAAAGGGACAGATTAATATGATGAAATAGAAGAAGGCACAAGGATGGGATATCTGGGATCCCACACTATATATGAGAATCATTGGAAACTTGTTATACATAACTAAAAAAGACATATATCATCTTTGAAACATTATTAGTGACCTAATTTAAAAATAATCTGAAGGAAGAGAATTTGGATGTAGTTAAATGAATCATGAGTTATATTCAAGGCATAAAAAATTTGGGATTATACTTTATAGTAGGAAGAGATGATGAATTATCGTCATTTTTTATGTTAGTTGGGATTCATACATGGTGGATCGAAAGTCCAAATGTTGTGGTGGTTTCAACATATACATAAGATATATAGGATGGTTGAGAATGAAATAGTAAGTCACTTCTCTTAGTATGGATTAAGTGGATTATATTTCTACTAAAAAATCGTTCACTCAACTATTGTGGATGAAGCAACCACTAAGTTATATTGGTTATGAGGTGAAACGGTGGTTGGTGATTCATTGTGATAAAAGAGAAAGATTTATCTTATGCAGAATCTAGTTTACCTCTCTTGTACAAAACATATTGGGATCAAATATCACTTCATCAAGTAAAAAGTTGAACAAGGTGTGATTAATATGGATTATGTTGAAACTAATTACCAAGTGTCTAAAATTTGGATTAAGCCATTGGAAACACATGTGTTCAAGAAACATTGGTTGATCCTTAGTGTTCATCTACCTCCCATTACTTTAGGAGGTTATGTGTGGGCCCCTATCCTCATTTTTTTTAACTATTTTAATCTTTTTATGGAAGTGGTGTAGGTTTAGGGGTCATATACAATACAATGGGAATTTTTTTATGATATAGAAGTAAACATGTTTGTTCTTTGGGATTATTTTCTGATGGTTAAAATAGATAAATTCAATTTAATAAAGGCTTCTTTGTTATAGGATTTTGAAAAACAATGCAATGCTTCTATGACATGATGAGAATTAGGTGTTATGAGCAAAAGAAGTTATATTTATTAGATCTTATATTGGATATATTTAATCATCCCAAAACATGATAACCCAATTCATGCTTCCCTCTTGTTTTATACACTAATATTTTCTCATGTATACTTAGAGTGTTGTATGATTTTTTTCTCACCTTTCACGTTTTCGTTCAAGGATGTCGATTTTTTGAATTTATCTAAGATATTTCTAACAAACCGAAAGTGGAATATTTTTGTAACCAAGGCAGATCATAGATTGCAACTGAAATTGGGTATATTTTTTGTTTATTTTTAATCCACATTGGGATTATTAGGTATTTTTCAAATAAAGTTATATTACAAAACATGATGGATATAGTGTTGATGGTGGCTTTATTTCCCAATTTCTTCCAAATTTTTTGGCACAAAAATCTAAAGAAATGAGTAAGCTTCATGAAAGGTTTTATTTTGTTTTTTTCTCATCACAAATATGGTAAATGCATGGATTTCACGAATACTTGGTTTCATAAAGGATGAGATTCATGAAGATGTGGAGCATCACAAATGAGCATCATGAATGTGTAATCACATGATGGCGATTCTAGGTGACTAAAATAAGCTCTATGAATGTTTGGTGGTGTGATGTTGCATATATGTGAATACAAAAAGATTCACAAATGAGTAAATTTATCTGTTTCTTCATGAATAGAGAAACTTTGCGAACATGTTTTTTGAGTTTTGGGGAAAGACTGCTAGTGGTGTGGGATCTTCATGAAAGGACATTCCTATAAATTTGAATCCACCCCCACTTCATTTCATACAAAAAAATTATTGGAGAAAGGGTTTAATTTCTCTGATTTCTTGAAATATTGAAGATTCACAAACCTTTATTTCTATGCATTCTTGAGCATCACAAAAATATTAGTTAAGTCTTGACAGATTCCATCACATAAGTGTTATCATTGTTTTATAAAGACTTAGAGTTTCGTGAATACTTAGGGTTCCACGAAGTTATTGAAATTTGTGAAGGTAGGTTTGTTCTATACATTTTTTAAGCTTTATGGAGGATGGGATCTTCTAGAAATTATGTGGGTTCAGGGAGTTTGGTAATTATTTGAAGCATAAATTGTTTTTCATGAAGGTTGGGAGCATCGAGAATAGTTGTGTTGAACATATTATTTTAGTGAACATTGATTTAAATTGCATCAACTTAGGACAACATTGAAAGTTGATTCTCATGTTAATCGTGTACAGTTAAATTTAATTCAATTCTACAAATGTGACCTTCAATTTTTCAAAATGAGTAATACTTCAACCAAATTAGTGAGCTTGGGGGAGACTGTGGAATTATTCTGAGGGAGGTAATGTTTTGTCTTTAAGTTCTTGTAAAGGATGTTCTCCTATCATAGGGTGACTATGTCTATACTTATTTGTTCCATAACTAGTTAATATTATTGGATTTTTGTTATGACTAACACACTATTGGGGTATGCTCCTTAGAGTAGACCTTAGTGGTTAACCACATAAAATTGATGTGTTATCTCTCTATATTTGAATTTTTAATTACTGTATGATTCCTTTAAATATTTTTAACAAGTTCCTATCAACATGGAAATAAGATCCTTTTTTTAATAAAAATTTGAAACCCGGATTCACCATTCCCCTCTCAAGGTGCTATGGGGTCCTATAAAAATAATGATCATTCTCCCCACTCCATGATTTTAATCTCAATTCAAGTACTACTTGATGAAATTTCAATTCATTTTCCTAGGAATCTTTCATTCTTATTCTTTTCTCATGTTATGTGATCAGACTCAAGGTAGGTGGATTTTATCCCTATCAATTTTTTCTAAAACCTGAATGGTTGGTTTTCAAAAATAGATATTTTGTTTTTTTATGAAAACCCCTTTATTGTTCTCCATGTGTTACTAGGTTTTGAAAATATGGGTTATGAGATTCACTAACAACGTGATTAATAAATTTCTAAATGATAAATTGATTTTAAAAATTGATTTGATTGTGAGAACATGTCATAGACATGGGAGAATGATTTCATGATGAACATATGAAGGACCTCATCAGTTTTTACTTGGTCAAAGATTCAATTTATAATTAATGGCTTTTATCATCGTGTGACGTCTTGGGTCTAGAGGGATGGGTACTTCTTGTGAGAATGGATTGTTCAATGGACCTTCATTGACAAGACATTCATTGGGTGTGTGAGTTTCAGGGGTATGAATTTATGACATGTGAGACCTTCATGGTTTTAATTTTATCACTTCATATGTTTGTGTATATTTTCACAACTATTTTATAATTTTTTCCTCCATTTTAATTCATATGTTATCAAACTTGTACTTTTTCTAGTGGAATGTGTGGGAAATATTGGGTATTTTCAAATAAATTGATATACTCACCCGTTAAATATGAATCTTGGTGTATATGAAAATGTTTTTTTTTGTTATTTAGGTAAGGGATAGGTCATAAAATTTACTAGTGGGGCATCATGAAGCAACAGTCTTGTCATTATAGAGTTATATCTTGGAGTTGTCTTGTAGTGGAGTCTGTCATGGGGCCACATCAGTTATGGGTTACTTTGGGATTTTCATTTATATATAATTTTTTGTCTCTATGTTACTAATGTGACTTTTATTGTGTTATGGTTTCTTATATCATTGTATTTCTATTAGTTTTTATAGAATGAATCATTTTCTTTTGTTATTTAATTTCTCTACTAGTGAATGTTATCTAGGTTAGGGAAACTCATATCATATGTTTTGTTCTAGCCATTATAATTTTTTTTCATCCTTGGTGTCCTGGAGATGTCACCTAAGGTTATTGGAACATCAGTCTCTCCCAAGGAAGAGGGATGAGATATGGTGTTATATTTATTATTGAATAAACACAACCAACTACTCTAGAACCTTTTAATGGGAGATTTGTTAAAGTCGATACTTCCCAATTATATAATAACATTTCATATCATTTGACTCTAATAATTTAGAACCTCTGTCCATATACTATTGAATATTCAATAATAAATGTTATTAATTATATAAATGGAGACCAAATGTATAGAAAACTATATGAGAAGTCCATTTTGATACTCTAAACTTAAATAAATAAAACTTTATCTGATAAGAAAATATCTGATGTTGCTATGGGAGATTGGGAAAATGATTGAGATGTGTATTTGTTTGCATAATCAAAATTTAATATCTCATTGGAATCTAATGTTATTTCATCTCCAATGGTGAATTCCTATGGTAGCCAACAACCATTCAATGTTAATCATCCTCCTTTTCTCACGTCATTACTAGAGGGAATTTTTTTTTACATCATTTTGATTAGAATTCCATTATACTAAGTTCTAAATTATCAATCATTGTTGGAAACATACCTGTAACCACTAAAAACACATTATATGTTGAAGGAGTTTTATAAAGAAAAAGTTTAATGAAACACATAATAAAGTAGCATCACATCAAACATCATTTTTTCACAAAATGTTAAGGAGTCAAAAAGGGGGAAATACATCATTCTATTTGGAAAATATTATCCATAATATAATTTTTTTTGTGATAAATTTGTGATGGGCTTTTTGATGTTGGAATATTTTGATGATTAAAGGACCGCACACTTATATCCACCAAGCCTACCAAAAAATCATACTATATTAAATGAATAATTTATATCTACAATTATTATTTAGATGATTCAAACATTCTAGGATGTTTCTATGTATCTCATTCATGAGAGAATACATTAGTTTTTCAAATACAATATATCGAATATAAAAGATTAAATTTAAAATAAAAAGGTGATTTTCAATTTGTATGGTAATTGGGATAAATTATATAAGATTTTGTGTATCTAATGGAACTATTGTCTCATAAAAATCAAGTGATCTATCATATATACACTATTGATAATTTATCTAAAATTATTTTGATTAATAAATCAAAAGTAAAGTTCTAGAGGAAGTTTTCAACATTCTATCTATGTATTATTTTGTTTATATATTGAAAATTGTTTATAACGGTTGATAAAACTTTTATTTTTTTAAATTATATTTTATTCTATATCATTTCACCATTATAGGATGGTAATCATGATATCATCAAAATAGTATTTACTATTATCAATAATAATAATTTTGAATCTTGTAGTTGGTTGTGGTAATATATATGAATCCATGTTACAAAAATATAAGGATTGTACACGATATCTAATAATTATCAAGAGGTTAATGAGGTTATTAACTCTGATAAAATATCATTGTTATAACGTAATTCTTATCATCAATATTATGTTTGACATATTGTTAGTAATTTAAATAATAAATTTCAAGATGAGTCCATAATGAAGGAAATCATTAAGTTGGTTATATGGACATAAACTTATTTGTATTAAATTATTTTGAATTATATTTTTAATTTCTATAAGTATAAATTTTTAATATATGAGACTTTATAGAGAAAATATGAAGACTATATTGAATTAATATTAATGTAAAATCCAAAATTTTATTATTATATGACACATATTTTTGAAGTAAAAAATGTTATTTCGTATGTGATAATCGTAGAAGATGTGGCTTTATGGACATTGATATTATGGGATTCATTAAAAGGTTCTTAAAGGTTGTTCATAAATAGCTAATCAATAGATTAGTGTAGAATTACTTCTATCATTATCTAATGTACTTTGTCAAATGATCCCAAAAAACACATTAGGGGATAAAATATGGGATGATGTTTATGAAAACATCTAATGAGATATTGATAATAATGTTCCATATGTTTTATAGTTTTATATATGATTCTTGAACCTTAAACGATGCTTCTTTGAGGTAATAGAGTATCATGACCCCCTCATAGGAGAAATGTACAAGTGATGGCAGTCTTACGAGGAAAACAATATCATGATTATGGGAACTTCTAGGACCTAATGTATCACTATACGCATTCTATTACATTATATGCATCAATTATATTATCTTGGGAATTGTATATTGATCTAATATATTTTATCACCACTCTGGTTGACTGTTATAGTGCATCATGGATAATTGTTATAATGTTTCAATATTTTATTCTTTTTATTGATCAATCCACTATAGTCCTTAATATGAGTATGACTTATGTAAGGGTATGTCCACAGTGTACTCATATGACTAATGAGATAGATTGGTATTTAGAATGTGGGTGGGACTATTATTACATAAATTTCATGGGGAAGGTTAAAATTGTAAAAAGAACCTAATGTATTAGGAAGGAGTTTGAGTGCTCATAAGCTGTGTATGTATCAGGTTTATTGTTTCCTTTTTATAAAAATATGTTGTTCTATTTCAAATTTTATGTCTTCAATTATGTCATGTCAGTGAATACCTATATTTTATACTTATAATTTATAAATAATAATCTATTTAAAGGTAAATAATAAATTTTTTTCATATGTAGATATATAGATCATTCTATTACACATTTCCAAACAAACCCATGTTTCAAATGATGTTCAAACAGGTCATTCTATTCGACATATAAGTGTAAGAAGATCCACCATTTCTATCATATTTAACCTCCTCCTATGATCATTATATGTCCTAGAACTATCATATTATATGCTATAACGATGTGTGATTTTATACTTTTTAATAATTAACTTATTTTTTTACTTTTTAAGATGTGGAGACTAGATACACATACCTTTCATCTAACCATAAAAGATATGACCATCACATTAGTATATAGATCGACTATATTAATCCTCCCTTTTCAGGGTATTTCTTTGACGGGTTAGGTTGTTAACAGGTTGTACTAGTAGAGTAATTGATATGTGTAATAGTTAATGATGATAGTAGTTCCATCATAAGTAGTAATATTTTCATGCCTTTGATCAATGATAACATCACTCATCTGAGTGATGATGCTATCAATATTTTAATCCTATGATTCAAGAAATTTTTGGAAGTTGAATTTGGTCAAGAATGAGGATCCAATAAAATTTCATAAATTTTAAAAGGATAAAATACCTTGCACCTGAAACACAACCTCATCTATAGACTAAATGCCCTGATGATCATGCCTCACACCTAGCCTCCCAATTCTTAGTCTTAGTGGACCCTCGTCTAGTTCATGCATGTCCTGCACACCCTATACCTTTCCTCTATTTCACCTTATTGAACACTATTGTGGAATAAATTTTATTTTTGGTCAATAATGGTTATTAATAATTTATAATAAAAGTAAAAAAATTAGAAGTGATTCCGAAAATATTTTATATAAATTTGGAATTTCTAGGTAGTGGGGGAGTTGGGAGTGTACATTATTCATAATAAGGTAGCTTTTAAATAAAGTTAGAAGACTATAAAAGTGATAATAGAATATTTAGATTATTTTTGAAGTTTATTTGAGTTATTTTTGAGTGGTTGAGAAGAATTATAATCAGTTTAATAGATGTTGAAGGAATCTAAATGAAGACTATAAATCTAATAAATATTTATACGTCTTGAGCATATTATTTTCATTGAGTTGCATATGAATTTATCTGGATAAATCAGTCTATCAATGTTTGTATAAGACATTCATTGAGGATCCTATAATACTTTTCTATACCATATAAGACACTACTAAGTCCTATTATTTTACTCTAACAGAGTAATAATTTGATAAATCATACATGTATGGATTCACTTCAATTTGTATGAATTTTTGGGAGAGATCATAATCCTTTTTGGACTTCTTATGAATTTCCATGTCTTATTATGTTACATCAAAAAATTTCCATCTCTTGTTACTAAAATAACTTATTTATCATAATGATTATTTTATTATATAAGCATGTCTATTATCCTTTACATTTGTTTACACATCTTGTAGTAATATTTTTGATAACATATAATAAGGTTTCATGTATATTAAAACCAAAGAATAATGTATACATAATGGTAAACTCCATAGGATCTAATTATCACATGAAGTTCACTAATACAATAAAAAACATAAAAAATAAATAGAAGTGTTAGTAATATGATTTACATTGTAAAGGGAATTTTATAACCATTATAATTTATGTAGTTAGTACTAAGGTGTGATAATGGTGGAGAATATATACTATGTAATGGGAATAGTGAACATTTTGATCTGACCTATACAAGACCCTTGGTTAATATGATTTCTTGACATTATAATCATTGAGCATTATTACCATTAAGAATTATGTCTTTTGGGCATTATTTCCATTGGGTGTTATGACCATTTAGAATTATGACCTTTGGTAAGAATGTTACCATTATAATTATTGTATATAAAGGGTACTCACAAGATATAATTGATGCATAAGGGAGAAACGATGGCCTTAACCGATAGGATAATGTCTTATGAATCCCATTTTTCAAAGATTAGGAGGTAGGTAACGTCACTAGGGTTCACTCATGACCAAGCTCAAGAATTAATTCAATAAGTAAGGCTTGAGAAAAATCGACTATATGAAAAGTTCATGTTTGTGGAGACCACCACTAGATCAGTGTTAGTTGAACCACCCCATGAAAGTACCACCATCATACCCCTAACCCTAATATCTTACACTAGTGTGATAAGGGGTTAAATATCTAATACTTAAGATATATTGTGGTTTAAATTATTTTATAAATAGTATAGTGGATTCCCTAATCCCATTACTTCTTTTTTACATTTTTATTTTAATTTATTACTCTTATATAAAATGAACATGAATATCTGATGAATATAATCAAATATATTTTTGATAAATATAAACCATAATTTTATTTTTGGAAAAAATATATTTCTTTTAAATAAAATATATTTTTATTATAAAATGAAAGTTGTTTTTCATAAAAAAGTTTCAAAATAATAATATTTACTCATACAATAAAAAAATTATATAATCATATGTAGTTTCTCTAAGATTTTGATATTTGATTTTATAATAAATTCTGTATTATTCAATAAATAATTATTTTATTTAAAAAATAAAATTTCTCATATTTAAATAATTTTATGTATAAAATAAATGATATTTTTAAAAGAAACACATTTAAAATCGCTAATGATTAATTTTTCATAGTTTTTTAGATAGTCAAATTTTCGGATAAAAATTAAAATAACGTATAAATATACAGTAAGAATTAGGGTGTAATAATGACATAAAGGTGATTTAATAAATACTTTAATTTCTTTATAAACTGAAAATGTGGTTTCCCAATAAAATAATTTCTTTTTAAGTAAGAAGATTAATTTTTCAAGCCTATATTGAATATTCCAAAACCACAATTATATTTTAAGATTCTAAAACAATATTTATGAATATGAATTAGTTCCACATAAAAAACTATATAATTTTAATAATATCAACTCATAAACTATTAAAATACTAAAAATCTCCCCCATTTGAAAATACCATGGGATAAAACCATTGGATGTCCAATGGTTTTTCATTTCTTCTAACATATAGTAAAAAATATATGTGTGGAAATTAATTAAAAATTCCCACTATTTTGATATAAAACCCCACCCATTCAATGATTATTCTCTACTCTAAATCATTTGAGGACAAATTTACTCTCAATTTCTCTCTATGTAGTCATTTCTATGAGTTATTATAGTTCCAAGAAGTTCCTCCCAATCTTTAAGAAAAAACCACACAATGTAAGGTGTTATCTCCCTCCACTTTTCAATTCATGCACATCTCCTATTAGTATACTTTTGGATTCTAAAGGATTATTCTTCCATATATTCATATTCATCCCTTACTACCAAAAATATGTCCAATTAATTAGATATTATCCCTATATATCAATAATTCCTTCCATTACTTTTATTTACTCTCGTTGTGTTTCCAAAATTATCTCCTGATTTCATATGCCATACTTTTGTGATATTATTACTCAAACCTATTTTCCTTCAAGTTTATTACCCTTGATAAAACTATCCTTAATTCATATGGTAATTAAATTTATGAAACCCACATTCCCATATCATGGGTTTAAAAAAATATATTTTTAAGAACTTATGAACACAATGATTTTATATTACAACCATTCGTTATTTCCCTAGGTTATTGAAAAAAAGATTTATTATGATAATTGATATACTTGTAGAACATGAATTAATAAATATAAAAGGTTATACCTAATAGTTATCCAATTAATTGGGTAATGAAATAAATTCTTTGGGAAACTTGCTTATGATACCTTGGTGAATAGACACAATATTATATCTTAAGAAAACCTAGTTATTGGAACCTTGTATTTTCTACAATGGCTATTTGTTTCCCTTGAAATCATGTTTGGGTTTGGAATCACTATTTATTAATGGTTTCCAATGGTTTTTTTCATGGAACTGGAAACCCCAATGGTTCTATATTCATGGGTACCTATATTCCAATTGAAGGTTCTCTTCGAGAGGTTTGGACGACGATGCTTAAGAACACACATTTGTTGAGATGATGGAATTTTGAGCTCATCACACCCTTTTGGGGAAAATTATTTCCTACTATGAGACACTCTTATAAATTTATGATATGTTCATGAATTATTTATTAATTACCAAGTATGATTTGGGTCACCCTAGAATTAACAATCAGTTATTTTCATGTATAGAAATCAGAATCATATATATGTATCCAATTTTATTCATCAATGGAGATATATGAATGTATCTTAGGATCTTCATCAATGTTCTCCTATTATATACTACTTATAAATTATTTGGTTATTATTATGATGATACTGGTTTCCTATCCACTTAATGGTGAAATATAGAGTATGTCATCATCTAGGGAAATGGGAGTTGTTTAGGTGTTGGCATCAGAACCATGAATGGGTTTTATACATGTCATTTGGAAAGGAGTCAGAACCCACATAGTTTGGTGCTGGTTAATGTGGCACATCATACCTTTTATGTTCATGTGATAAGGTTCTAACTATATAGTTTAAAATCATCTAGAAAGGACATCTAGATAGAATGATTCTAGTCAAAGTTTAGTGTGGGGATTATGTGGAAGTATCCTAGGGAACCTATAAATAATATGGATTCTTGGGTTGAATTAGACCTTGCTGGTAATGTGGAGAAGAGAGAACACGGTTTATTTGGGATGTTGGGTTTAAAACTCATAGGGGATTCCTACGTATACGATTTGGATGGGAATCAAATCCCACGTACTTTGGTTAATCTCGTAGAAGAGTATGGATCTTTGAGAGGATTAATTTGGGGCTTAATCTAAAAGAGGACACCCTATAACAGGACCATGAGGGATGTTTCGATTCATGGTGTTTTGGGGGTTTACCTTAGGGATTACTCATGAGGAGGATTCCTGGATTAGGATAATTATGATTGTGCTTATTCTTAAATAGAATGCCCATTAAGCTTGAGCCTTAGGTAGGATTCCTACAAAATTGGTTAATAGGAATCAGAGTTCTCATAGTTCAGTATGTCACATGGATTGTACAGTTCTCATGATCACTATTAACCTCTAATCCCATATAATTCATGCTTTGTTTGAGAAACCAAAGAAACTAGAAGATCTCGAAAACCACACACTCAACCATTTTCATCTATTGTTCATGGAAACATAGCTCAAAGGGAGAGGGATGGGTTGTTGAGTGTGACCATTTCCTCTAATATTTTTCAGATAATGGAAGAGGAGGGGGTAAATAGTAGAATAAGATAGGTTTATGGAACTTCCCACTCTTCAGTTTTCCCTAGAATATGTCCAGGATTTAGAGATAAAGGAGGGAAGGAATCTAGAGGGAGAGGAGAGGGATCGAGTGCCCATCCCCTCTATGTCATAGTGTCCAAGACGTAGATAGGAGTATGAGTGAAACCTACATAAATAAAGGTTTGTGGATTACTCTTAGAGGGATTCCCTAAAATTGGACTCATTATAGGGAAGGAGGAAGTAATTCCATGTTAAAGTGAAAAACAATCATAATAATCATCCTCCCTTCTTGTAAATAGAGGCTCTAGGTATCAGATACGAGAAAGGGAGAATAGTTTTAACCATTATTTCCAAGACTGGGAACTCATTGACACTATCCATAGGGTAGGGGTCCTCATGAAAATAGACATAAAAATCCAAATGTTCCTTGAGGATCCTAACCATCTGGTTGGACCAGTGTGGGAAACCAATTATTGTAGAAATTCAAATCCCAATGGGAGCACGCTCGTGTGACTTTTTATATGTATTTTCAAGTGTGTAGGCCTAGGTAGAGGTTTTAACTTGGTCCCTTTCATAAAATAGTGCCAAGGGGAGAGGATACCTTCTATAGATAACTTGATGGAGGGCTCAAAGGGTGACTCACGCTGGTCCTGGGCACTAGTTCTTGGCACATGTGTGCCACAAAGATTTGTTGTGAGGGGCCTAGAAGAAACTAAAAATGTTTCTCATATAAGGGATGAGCCTATGTGAACTGGATATTCTTTTTTTAATGGACCACCAGGGAAACAGAAAATGGGTGAGGCTTTTTACTAGGCCCCCTAGGTCTTTAATGGTGTCCTTAGAAGGGTCTTATATAGGTCCCTTCTTAGGGAGGGGGCTCAGTGTAGGCATCTTCTCCTTAGGAGAGAACATTACGCATGTATATGTCTTATATTTTAGACCCTAAATGAAATTTGATCCTACTTACACGCCTTAATTTACTCTTATTTTGTGTTTTGGAGATCTACCTGAGAAATTTCAAGGGACATGGGTGAAGGTGTTGTGTAATCAGATATTTTAGGGTTCTTCCATTTATCCATTTGTTAAAATAAAGAACCCTAGGGTTCTATTTATAGGTAAATAGGGTTCTCGATCAAATAAGGTAGTCCACATAGGGCCAAGGTATAGGTCCACGACATAGGTGTCTGGAGTAGGGGTGTCCATATCCTTTGATCTATGTAGGGTAATTTTGGGGAATGTGTAACGTGAAATGGACCACATTTTTTGGTTGATTTGGGAAATTCCTTTGGTTTTCTTCAAGGATCATTAGAATTTTAACATTCTTGAGATGTACTTCATAATTTTTTCATACTCCTTGATAAAAAGGAAGTTTCTATAACCCCCCCCCCCCACATGATTGAATCCAAATGAAAAGACGATAGTCTAGTCCTGAGGAAACACAAAATGGGGGAATGGATTATGAAGTGTTGAAATACTGGATCATTTAGGGTATTTATGTAGGTCCATGGTGCAGGAATTATAATGCAGGTGTTGGGTGTATGGATTTGGTTAAGGTGTTTAGCACTTATCGTATATTCCTATAAATACCCCCTCTGATGTTTTCCTCACATTCTGATTATTTTATTTTTACTCTTTCGTCATAGTTATTCTGCTTAGCTGCACCATGATTGCTTTCATTAAGGTCCCATGAAGGTTCTTTCAAGGTATAGACACTTGAGATATGGGGATGTGAGAAGTTACCTTGGTGAGGGACAAACATGGGAAACATTTTTGAGGAATCTCATTGAGTAACTGGTGCAAAGGACATGGTCAAAAGGGATGTGTGGGAACCCTCTTCGAGGGACCTGTATGGGAACCCTTATCGAGGGGCCTACATGAGTTCTTCCCATTTCCAATTTTTGGAATTATTATAAGTTAAAATTTGAAATTTATTAAGTAAATATTTCAACTTAATGATAGAATTTAGTGCTTTCTTGTAGGTTTTCAATGGTTGCTTCAATGACTACAATTGATCAAGTTGTTGTGAGTTCTATCAAAATCATCAAAGATATTGATCTTGATTATTATGACATCATTGAATCTACTATTCCATATTTGTAACGTTATTTGATACCATATTAACACGAGTACCCATGGAGTGACTACTTTCTTCTATACATGAATAGACTTGTTAAGGACACTCATATTACAATATTTAAGGAATACTTCCTGGAGTCTTGGTTTTGAAGCATATCAACTTCTCGGTTGATAACATATCCTCTAAGGGTGTTCTTATTAGAGAAGGAATAGTTCTTATCTGTTTTATTTTTCATCACACCGGTTGCACTATATATATGAAGTTGCATATCGAAGTGTTGAGGCTCATTGTTATGACTCGAACTTATGTACTATGATGATAGATCAAAATTAATGCTAGAAGAAAGAATATGACTTCCTATCTAGCAGGTGAGTCATGCCTGAGTGGATGTGGGCATTCTTCTTTCACCAAAATTGCTCAGAATTCAAGAAGAAGCTACTAGATATTCATATTTATGAGGATACTTGGGTGTATCAGACTTATGTTTATAAGAATACAAAAATCATCCCTAATTTATAGATACGGTGGATTCCATAGACAGATTACTTTCACTTGATGCATGGTGAAGTTAGAATCAGCATTTAGGATGTCTCCTAAATATTTGGGGTCCCCATTCTTAGAGAAATGTATGTTGAGTTTAGCCCCCCAAATTTAACATGGGATGATGCTGAGAAGATGCCACCATTGGCCCATGATCTCTTCAAGATAGTGAACAAATTGTTGGGAGACCTAGAACCTCACCCTAGGGGATAATATTTTTATAGAAACATAGATAAAGGAATTCTTATAAAATGTAGTAGAGGGTCATGCTTGTGGGCTCCCTACTATTTTCCCCAATACAGAGAATCAGGATGCTTTGGGCACGTTCTGTCCCACATTGGAGAAGGGTGATTATAAATGTTGGTGTTACAAGGTTAATCCCAAGATCGATGAAAATATTCATCTAGATGGATTCTTTTTTATGTGTCTAAGCATTTATTTTCTCCCAGTTTATGAGTCTGGTGGCAGTGTGAGGCCATGTACTTTTCTCATTAAGGAAAAATTTGCATATGGTAGGTAAATTGCATT
Source organism: Viscum album (assembly GCA_963277665.1). Lineage (NCBI taxonomy): Eukaryota > Viridiplantae > Streptophyta > Magnoliopsida > Santalales > Viscaceae > Viscum > Viscum album. The sequence continues at coordinate 1,472,790,170 of OY728152.1, read as the reverse complement.
GGATGGCCACATTATGGAATGGATCTATCACTTTTTTTTAGAATGAATACAATGGGAAGGCCCTGTTATAAATTTTAGTTACATTTTTAAGTGTTGTGGGTGTGTATTTTTTCAAATTTTAGCTCATATTCAATGCCGAGTTCAGTAAAAATCCCCAACATTTTATTCCTCCCATTTATATAGAAAATCACCATGATTCAGCCTCTGAACCTAAAGCATGATGATGTGTTGAGGGTGTTAAATGTATCTTGAGTATTTAATTTCATTTTGTATGGTAACCCACTAACTCGAACATTTACTGATGACATCAAGTATAAGAATTACGAGCTGATATCAAACATGATTGCATTAAAGGATAGCGTATTGGTGTCTCGTATTGAGTGTGAAATCATCTATGAGGCTTACTCTCCTTATCATTTTTCTCTCTATTTCAAATATATTCAACAATCTATTACATTTTACCCTACTCGTTTTAGGAATGAGAATCATCTGATGTTATACCAACAACTATTGATCATGATGGAACTGGAGGCACCCAAAGAATTTTATCATGTTTCCTCTCTCACAGGCATCAGTCAGGTTAGAGGATGGATATTCCAAGGCATGATTCTCTTTATAACCTAAGGGGTATTGGAAAAAGGAATTTAAAGGGTATATTCCATGGAAACTTCTATATGTGGTATGTGTGAAAAAAGGCTCGAGTCAAAGATGATTCGGAGGCTTCAGAGCATTCGAAACAATCTTAGACTAAATCCACCAAGTAGGCTTGGATTGAAAAGACAACACCTTCAGTTCCAAGGTGGTTTATTCATCACCATCATGAGGAGGACCCTATCCTATACCCTAATTATTATCTAAGAAAAAAGAGGACTAAATATTTTTCCCAATCGAAGGGTGTTAATACTTCTTTAATGTAATCCATATTTCATCCAAGATATGTGTGGCCCTTAGAGATCCAATCCTGAGAGAACATGAATCGTGATTTAAGGGATTCATGGGATTTTCTTCAAAGTGTATTTTGAATACCATAGTTGGTTGATATCAGGTAACCCTCAAATATCCATCCTGATCATAATTGGGATGAAGTAATAAAGTACATCTAGGAGTTGGATGATTTCTTATACAAAAAAAATAATCAAGTCTCAGCCTCAAAATGACTATCTGATATGCTAGAATGAGGAGTGATTGAAGGAGAAGCTATTAATGGTGGGGAGGAATGGGAAATTTACATTAACCCTTCTAAAGTATTTATATTTTCATATATCCTTTTCCAACTCTTCTATCACCCATCATTAGTCTTACAGGGATTTTATTTTGTTGCTTGGAATAAGAGAAGGAGGATAAGGAGTAGCAATAGAGGAGTCTGGGTCACCAATGTATAGGTCCATGAGTACCCCTATTGAGGTAGTGAAAAAAGGACTTGGGTCCCCAGAATTGTCCCCAAGTTAGAATAACTTGATATAGTTGATGGGGACGGGAACTCCATGACATTCACCTCATTTATTTTTTTTCAAGAAGTTTAATACATGTTATTCACTATATCATGAGAGGAAGAGAAATAGAGAATTAAATTTGGTATGAAAAATACATCATAGTAATTTTGTTTTTTATAATTCAATATTACAACCTACCTAACACACCTTTTTGACCATGATTATTTTTTCATAACCTGAATTGATTTCCTCTATTAGAGGTTATATTATTGTTCCTTCAAGGATCAAGGAGGATACTCTGGGGGGTACCGATTAATATTGAAGAATCTATCATATTGATGGACTAAGCATCATGTTTTGTAGCTGTATCCACCCCCACTTTCATAGATGGGGAAGAGGGTCATGGTAAAGTTAGATACACTCGTTTAAGTGCCACGTAATACACATAAATTTTCCTTCTTCTTGATATTTTAGATCCCTTGCCTGCACCATAGGGACATGCTATAGTAAACATTGTCCCAACTAATACTTATGAAGTGGGTGATAGGGATCTTAGGCAGTTTGATGAAGGTGTTGATAATTACCCTGACTCAATGGGGGCAGATGATGTTATGCTTGTTGAGCATTCAACATAGGGGATCTTTGGTGGAGCCAATTTTGGTTCTGAGTAACCTTCCTCGAATACCCCTACTAGTGAGGATACTTCAAGTCTTAACACCATTTATCCTAACATGATGGATGTACTTAATCCAAACATTGATATTCTGGGTTCCACTAACAATTTTGAATACTTATTTGAGGAATTGGAAAGACATGATTTTTATCATGATTACACTTTGCACACATAGTTGGTTTTCTTTCGCCAGGTGTTTCACGTCGAGGTCTAACCTATGAATCTTTGTCTGTAGATAATATTTCCAAGTCATTTTAAGAATATTTCATTAAAATCATCCCTACTTTTGATGTTATTGGAGAAAAATTTTAGAATCCTGAAGTGAGGAATTCTAGGGGGTCTTTGATTTTTATTGCTGAGAAAACACAAGATGATGCCCCTCATCAGGAAGTACCGGCCCCATGAATTGAATATGGGGTGCTATAGAGGTATTGGTACTAACAGTTTATCCAACTATATGTGATTATCATCAACTTTTTTAGTTTTTTTACTTCACATACTACTTTTTATCTTCTTATTGTAATGAAAAATTGTTATTTTCTCTTCAGTGTCATCAACTTCTAGAATTAGGTCATAGATGGGTGCTTCTATTCCATCTCTACCATCTTTGGTTTGTGAGGATGGAGCTAATTTGGAGGGAGTGTAATGAGTCATCTCATTGATTTTACTAATCCCAAATTATGTCCCCCTTTTCAAAATTGGTTCTGAGTCTAGCCCAAACATACAAGAAGCTTTTCACCATATGCATCTTCTTGTCTAGTGAGATATCTGGAAGACAACTAGTGATAAGACTCTTGAATATATGCCATCGCGACTTCACTAACTTCTGTTAAATATTTCTATGTTGTTATATGGTTTTTTAATTATCACAAGATCCATAGTATGGTGAAAGATTTCATTCATTGAAGGGAGGAGGATCAAATTTCACAACAAGCTGAGGTGTAATAGGACGTCCAGTTTGAGGAAGTTAGGGTTGCTACGATTAAAACTGATATCAGCCACTCCAAAAAGGGAGGGGAGTTATAGGATCACTTAGAGGAAAGGTCTAATAAATAATGTACCTTGATGAAGAATTTCATGCTGCAAGGGAATATGTAGTTAAACATTACTAATATTTTCAAGAGGATTTTTCACATAGGAGAGTAGCTATTGAGGTTGAGTAGGATAAAATCTATAAATCTAATCAGGTTTTTGATGTACAATGGGATGATCTTCGCAAAGATATTCTATCTTATCATGGTTCAATTCAACTTCTCAAATCTTCTATTGAGGAAAAACTGTAAAATTTGGAAGAGAGGCTCTAACATGTAGAAGTTTCTTTGTATTTCTTGATTTAAATGAAAATTATTGTTTTCTCTACAAGTCATTTCTGTTTTCTTACATGTACCCTTTCTATGATTTTTGAATAACATTGAAACTTATTTTTGTAAAAAACATCTTTGTGATGTCCAGTTGTAACCACAATCACAATTATAAGGAAAATGATATAATTTTTACCTATTGTAAAGGGCCTAGTGAACCTAGTTTGAAAATTTGTAGGTTCATATTAATAACCCTAAAAGATTTATGTATTTTGATATCATCACCGTAATTTTTTTCCAAAGAAAGATATGAAAGAGTCATAGTGGGTGAGACTTGAATTTTTTTAGGACTCCCTTTTTGGGTCTTCATCATAAAAGGTTTTATACCTAATTTTCTTTTTATCGCTTGATATTTTTCTTAAACCATGAGAAGTGTAGATCTAGAGAGAAAAGACACAACTTTTTCCACGAAGTTATCTTTGTGGGTTTTCAATATGGTGATTATTTCATCTCTTTTCATGGGTAGTTTAAATTCATGAAAGTCTAACTAATAAGGATACAATTTAAGTTCAAACAACTTTGACCATAGATTTTGAAATAATGAATCAAATAGAGATTACAGACTGAGAATGTTATAAAATTATTTATATATCCAATGGGTAATCTGGGGCCATGATTTTTCAGTTCCCATATCTAAAATAATATATTGGAGAATAGAGGAGGACTCTCCTAAGGACGAAGTTACCGCTGATCAACAAACTCGTTTTGTGAGTTATTTTATGCAAGTCCAAATGGGGCAGAAGAAGGATAGTCAAATATTGGTATTCTTTGGCTGACAGGCCCTAAAAGTTGTGGGAAACTTTTAAAAGTACAACTGGGGTGAATTAAATCATATTCAAGTAAATAATTACTCGTGAATTATGAAATTGTATTATTGATGATTGTAGTTTAATATTTGGTTGTATCAATACTATAGTGGGTGGTTTTTCAAAGGGAAGTGTCTAAGAATGAATCTAATATTTGTATTGAAGTTTGAAATTAATGTTAAACTGCTCCTACACAAATTTATCTCAAGTAGAGGAGGGTACATTTTGTTAAATAACCAACGTCGGGGGTATGTCCCCTTTTTGAAAGGGGTTAAAGCCTCATGCAGTTTAATGTCATCTAACATAGACATTTATAGTACAGTTTAACATATTAGGGTGAGGAAATTAAGATATGTATTTTAATGTTATACTAAAAAATATTATGGATCTATAATTTAAGATCTCTAGATTTAACTGAAAGTTTGATGATTATCTGGTTCTTGTTAATTAGTCTAGAAATGTGCTACCATATTTCTTTGTGAGAGGAGAATGTTTTAAGCTATGATTTGGGGACTTCTAGATCCTAAATTGGTATGGAAAAGGGGATTATGATGTTATATGAGGCCACTCCCAAGGAAGAAGTTACCTCCGATTGAAAAAATCTTTCTAGGGGTGTTTTTTTCAAGGCCAGCTAGGGAACATGATACATAGTCAATAGTGTAATGTTTTGGATGAAAGACTCTAAAATATGTGAGAAACATATGTAAAGAAAACTAGTGTGTATTACAACATTGTGATGAAAATAAGTTCTCAGTAATTCTGACATTTTATCACCAAAATTTAATGGAATTTTGTAGAGATTTAGGTTTCCCAAGGAACGTAGTTTGGTTTGTGGAATAAAAGTACCTAAACATAGAAGGGTAATTTCAAGTCAATTTCTTTAAGAATAGGGAAAAGAGGTTTCCCACATAGGTCTGACCCAAGCATAGTAAATATGACATCTTTAGTTTTACAGAATATTAATAAGACCATATAATTAAGGAAATAATATTTACGCATTTCTTTTCATCCCAAGAACTTTCTAGTATTCTTTGAACACATGAAAGAGGAAATTGTAAAACAATGTCTTGGGGGTCTTAGGTAGGGATATAAAATATGGTATATATATGCAAGATATTTGAATTCTTTTTAAAATCATGGGTTTCAATATATTTTCATCAATTATTATGAAGACAGAAGAGGCTTCTCCCAAGGGAGAAGTTATTGTTGGTTGAAAACCCCAATTTGAGGGTTGTTTTATGCAAAGACAACTAGGGTGAATAATGTATACTCAAATAGTGTTATCCTTTGGCTAAAAATCCTGTTATGAGGATCATTTATACAAGGTAAACTAGATAGTATTACATATCTATGAAAAAGATCCTTCAAGTATCACACATTTTGTCACTTAAAGATGAAGAAATATTATGAAGATCTGAAAGTGTCCAAGATTAGTAGAATGATTTGGGGCAGGGAAGTTTTTTAGCATAAAAGAATCATCTGGATCAATATTATTCATTAATTTGGAGTCCCTTTCATAGATATGACTCATATGTAGAAGGGGACATGTTTGTTTCCTTGGTGGCCCCCCTAATGAGGGGGACCTAAATTAAAAGATCCTACACATATCTTGGTTTTTATGAAGAAGAGGGGTATTTTTATTTACCCCATGGTTAGGACAAGGAATTAAGGCCTAGGAATCACTATGTTTCTTAATAGGATGATAATAAATCCATACATAGTTCTCTGGGTACTGTGTAGTTTAAATTCATGTGGTAATGAAATTATCCATGTAGTTTAATGTTGTGTCGTAAGGATGAAGTTGTATCATTAGGATAAGTAAGAGGATATTGTGATTGGACCAGGGCATAGGGATCAACTGTTACAATGTATCTTTTTAGATAACGAATCAAGCCACATATAGTTATGAAATAAAGTTCCCCACTATGATTAAATTCATGAGTGGAGGAAAATGGTGGTTTTGGATATGGGATCATGCATAAGATGAGAACTCGTATTATATCCCATCATGGAGATCTAACTCATACATGGGAGAATAGGGAAGTATCTCCCGTATTGTGATGTGGTTGGTCCTAGTATTGAAGATTTGGACATTACTATATATCTCATTTGGGTGAGAATAAATCCACATGTAGTTCTTTAAGAACCAGGAAGTTAAACATCATGTGGTGGGGACATGGGTGATTCCTATATGAAAAGTAATTTTACATATGAATCAGGGTGTAGGACCCAAGTGTCACTACGTATCTTACTAAGGCAAGAATAAATCCATATGTACTTCTTTATGAGATCTTGTAGTTTATTTTCATGTGCCTATGACATCTGATGTGTCTTTTAAGGTCTTGCAATAAGTTCCATGGTAACCCCTAATGTGAACTAGTGTGTCGTACTTATGTAGAGAAGCTCCTTTACAAGACTCCTAAGACCACATGAGCTGTGATTAGTGTTATAAACAAGGAGTTGTGAAGGATTCATCTACCACATAGTACTAGGGAAGGATATGGGAATTTAAATTCCTTGGTTCCTAGACCATGAGTTATGATCCATGTGTCACTATGTATCTCATTAGGATGAGAATCAAACTGTACACAATTCTTGAAGTCACATGAATTTTAAATTAATTTGGTGAGGATGAAGTTGAACTGATGTGTAAGAATGGTAATGTTGTTGTTGGGCCCTATGATGGAAATTTGGGAGTAACTATGTATCTCATTAAGGGGAGAATCAAGCCATAAGTTGTTCATAAAAGGATTTTCCCAACACCAATTGGGGTTTGACATCAGAAAAGGTGATTTAATATTTTTTGGAATGTTGATTAGGCCTAAGACTTATGGTTTGGACAACACTCTAAATCTCATTATAATGAGAATCAAGACATATTTATTGGAAAATTTATCAATTTAAATCCAGTGCATGCATAAGAAAAGGGGGAATTTTTCTTTATGGTTGCATCTGGACCTGATATTGGATATTCGGGCATCACTGTGTATCCCATTAGAATGAGAATCGAGGCACACATAGTCATTTGGTAGATCATATAGTTTAATTTAATGTGATGATAACTTTCTAATAGTTGGGATTATACCTATAAAGGGCCATGTGTGCCTAAAATAAGGGGCCATGACATTAGTAGGGCTTACACATGGTAACTTCTCATATTTGAGGGACCATAAAGAGTATCATCTCATGGAATTTTGGGTGTTCTTAACATAAAACTAGGGAGATGTTTGTCATGTGGTGATGAAGAATAGGGTATTGCAGTTTTGGGTCATATGACTAGGACCTCATGTCATTTTTTTATCATCATATGACATGATTGATAATGCCACATAGTTTAACATCATGCGGCATGAACGTTATGTCATACCTTTTAAGGTCGTACGATGAATACCAGCTGAAAAATTTAATGTCTTGCAGATGGGACATAATAAGGTCCCTCCCACTATGGATCATGTTTTGGAGGATTGCGTTCTAGAATCATTGGATTCCTAAGGACCAAAACCAATTCTCCATGGTGTAATGAATAGAGGTGGACCTTTTTGTTAAAATTTTGTGTTATCCAATTTGGTAAACTTCCATGTGATTAAAGGTTTGTAATTTTTTTATCAAATCACTCCAATTCATCGAGTCATTTCTAGGATTGTTCATATATATATAGCTGATCAAAAATGGAAACACAAAGTGATAGAAACTGGATCTCAATGGGAAGAACTGCTTCTATTTCATATATCAAGCAGTGCATGGATTTATGTGTTGTAGTACATGTCATAGTTTGTTAATCCCTTAATGTATGCAAGTTCTTGTCATGCCAATAATTTTTATCTTAATCCACTATCTTCTAGAGTATGTTCAATTGGGTATTGTTGAAAGCCTCTATCTGACTATTATTTGTTGCATCATAGCAAGATGAATGGTTGGATTTGATATCATATTCCTAATATAGCATTTCTAGTTCAGCTAAACATAACTTGGTTCCATTCTCTATAAATATTTTATGAGGGAAACCAAATATAGTACTAATGTTTGCCTTACTGAAGCTAATAATGATTTTGGACCTAACTTATTTGAGAGGTATTTCCTTACCCTAGTTAGAGATGAAATCAGTAGAAGTAAGAATATACTTGAACTTCTTGCTCGTGGTTGGAGGGTATATCCCCAAAAAATCCATCCCACATATGGAAATTGTCCATGATTACTAGGATGTATGTAAAAAACTATGGGATTGTACTAATGAAGTTGGCATTCACTTATAATGAATAACACTTGTTGGCGAATTCCATGAAATCCTGAATCATTAAAGGATATAAGTATCCAATCCTTTGAATTTGGAGGGAAATATTATATCCAGACTGATGGGAACTATATGCCCCAACATTTAAATCATCCATAATGTCTATAGTCTCTTCTCCATCGATACATATGAGAAGGAATCCATCAAATCCTTGTTTATAGAGGATTGTATTTGTGATTTGGGCCATCATATAGAGTGAAATTGGTTATTCACTGTTGGATTTTTAATTTTACAACTCTATCCAGTGGGTTTAATCCACTCTTAAGGTTATCCATAATTGGCATCATCCCTATAGTGGTAGGACCATATGGTTCTGGGATAAGGATAACTTCATTGATATCCTCTATTATGACTTCAACAGAAGGGGGTACCATTTTGTGATGGGCAATGGTGATGATCGTTTCATCTAGACTTGTTTCATCCAAAGTTATGGATTCATTTTCCAATGAATATTCTTAGGCATTATTTATCGCAGTTTGTAATTTAATGTTGGTTCTTAGGGAAAATCTACCATTAACCAATGAACATAGTCAAATAAGGGGATATGTTCTCTTTTTCTAATGGAATAATCCCCAATGTTGTGTTTATTTACCAACTTTGAGTCACCCTTTACGTCTAATTGATTCACTGGTATTTGGAGCACCAGTTCTAGACCCTCAATTAGGACTTGGTATTCCACCTCAATGTTGGTAAGGCCTTGTGAGATTAGAAATGAGTATGGTAAGACTTCCCTTTCTAGGTAAATAAGCATGATCCCTAACCAGAATTTTTTTATCTTAGGGTCCTCCATTATCTTCCTTGCTAGAATCCAGGATGCTCCATCAAAATAAATTTCCCATGTTTGGGGGTTATCCTTAAAATAGTATACCTCTTCATCAAGAAATTCAGTATTTAATGTTTCCATTTCTACATATGTGTGTTCTTCCATGAAATCTACAAAGGCATGACCTTTAAATGCTTTCGAGGGCACAAACTATATATCAAATTGCTGCATAATAACTTCCCACTATGTCAAAGGCTTGGTCAACATAGCAAGACTGAGGGTATATGTGAGTGGGTTATTTATGGAGACTAGTTGGACCTTGTGGTGTTGCAGATAATGTCTTAGATTCTTAACCAAAAATATTAATGCCAGGAATCTCTACCCAATTTCTAAATATTGAGTCTCAATGTCGATCATGGTTCCGCTAAGATAAGAGAGTCTATTTTTAATCCCAATATCCTTATTTTGTGAAAGAAAGGCACCTAGTGATCTCTCCAGGGTTGTTCCATATAGAATGAGTAGTTTTCCCTCAATATGAGGTATCAATATCAGTGGTCTTAAGACATACTTCTTGAGGGTATAAAATTATTCTTGAAAATCATTGGTCCACTTATATGTGACCCCCTTCTTCATCAGTTTAGTGAAGGGAAAAAACTTACCTATAAGGTTAGCTATAAAACGTCAGATGTTAGACAAGTTTCTTTGATGTCCTCTCATCTTTTTCAAGTTTCAGGTAGGAAACATTCCAAGGATAGCTATAGTTTTCTGAGGATCAAATTCCATGCCATGATGGTGTACAACTAAGATGAGAAATTTTCATGAGGTTACCCCGAAATCACATTTCAATAGTCTCATCTTTAAGTTATGTTGTCAATGCATCTTGAAGATGGTTTCTTGGGAATCCAAGTTGTCAGAACATTTCAATTATTTTAACATTATATCATTAAGATAACATTAAAAAAATCACCAAGAATGTTTTGAAGATGTAATGCTTGGAACATTGGTACGTAGAACCATCATTCTTTAATCCAAAAGGCATAACTCGATAACAGAACACTCCTGATGGGGATCTAAAGGTTTTGGAAACATTATCTTCTAGGGTCATCCTAATTTGATTGTAGCTTGAATATCTATCCATGAAGGAGAGGGATTGATAACTGATCATTACATCAATTGAGAGTTCTGTGAATTGAAATGGAAAGTAATATATGGGAAAATTCCAGTTGAGAACTATAAAGTTAATGCAAACTCTGGTTTCCCCCATTTTTCTTTTTCACAGGTACAATTTTGGCTAACCATTTTGGATACTTTACCTCTCAGATAAAGTCATCCTTGATGAGCCTGTCCATTTTAGTTGCTATTTTGAGGCATGAGTCAGGTGTGTCCTTCTAGATGAATTCTTTTATCCTTAATGATATTCAGACAATCTCATGTGATGGGTTTCCACCTTGGGGTCAAGCTGTGGAATCTCTGAGTAATTACAAGTGAACATATCCCAGTGATTCTTCATAAAGTAGGTATATACCTCATACTATTCATGATTCATGGCCTCACTAATCAGATTGGGTCATGGATATTATTTTTTACCCATATTTATCTCTCTGAGTTCATCCACATTGATGAAGATGCCTTTCTCAAATTCCAGAGGGTCATCCATGAGATATTCCTCATATTCTTATTCCAAATTCATTACCACATGTGCATCTACCTAGGTAGGATATAATGAAGAACTTTCCTTGTAGATAATAAGGGACTCACCATTTTAACATCCATAGAATGAGGTAATCATTTCAGGATCACTTTCGGGCATGAATCTTTCTTGTAGTCCTGAAGAGGAAATGAGGGAATTGAGAATGAGCCTCTTCACATTCTCCTGTCATCATGGAAACTTCTTCTAGACCAAACAAAGGAACCAAGATTTTTTGGGTCTTAGATGAAGAAATAGAAACATTTTCATTCAAAATTTCCATGTCACTCGAAGAGTTGATATCTTTTTATGTGCCATCAGGCTCAAATATCCTAATTGACATCACAAAAGTTTCTGAATGAGTGCTTCAATTCAAGTCCTTTGATTTGATTAATGGGAAGCATGTAATCTACACTTAGATGCATGAAACGGTTATTTGGGATCATTTACATTCCATTTATAGAATTAATTTGGAAAAAATTATTAACCATGGATTGTTTTCCTAACTTGTGGTGGAGCTCTGCATTAATGTATTATGTCTCACATGATTTTAATGGGGCCTTTTCTCCATACAATGTCCCAATATGACCATTGATACAATACATGATACATTGGTGGTAGAAAGAAAGAATGGCCACATTCATATGTAACCATGGTCTTTCCATTAGAATATTGAAAGTAATATCTTGTAGAACAACCATGAACTCTTAGTCAGACTTGAGATCTCTGAACTGAGTTCTACATTTGATATCTCCAAGAGGATCTTACTCAATCTTATCATAACATTGTAACATTATAGTGGAGGGGGACAAGTGAGATTCATTATGGTCTATTTGGGGAATTGTTGAGACCTGGATGAGGTTGAATATAGTGCCATTTTCAATGAAGGATTTTCATATATCAATGTCATTTGTCTTTCTCGATATATACAAGGGTCTAACATGTCCTTGTATGCCAGTGTCCTCATCCTATTTAGTATAAGAGATGACTATATGGAATTCTGCAGGATTATTCTCTGCATGATATACTTTATAATAAACAAACTCAACTTAAAAATCTGTATGAAATGATAATTCCTCAATAAGTGCTTCTTGAAAATATTTTGATAAACTCAAAGAATCCAAGATTGATAATTTCGTTGGCACTTGGGCTAGTTATTTCAAGACATCAAATTTCTGATTCAGAGGTCTGTGCTTCCCGACATGGGGATAAACTTTTTCAAGAACTTTAGGATCCTATGTTCCTAATGTAGATAGAATATCCCTTATATTAGGAGTTGAAAATGAATCTTCTCTTGGTGGATTAGCTCGACCAGGTCTACCTACATGCTGAGGTTGATCATGTGATGACACATCCTCTAACTGATCTTCCAAGATAACTATGTCAAGGAGGATCTTATCATACATGGTGGAATTACCTTGTTCTTTATAAGATTCCTTGATATTTCTTACATATTTTTTTCCACTTAGATGGATCGAGTAGGGTTGTGGTTGAATCAGTGACTTCTGGCATTACCACATCCTCCCATGTACCCTCAGTTCTAACAGCCACTTCCCTTAGTTCCCCAATCAATTTTGAAGAATTTGGGTTCATAATATGATTCATAATGTGTAAAGGTATCCATTAAGTGAATAAAATTAATGGAAACTAAAATTCAATCCTAATCAAAATAATATTTTTCCTTAAAATTTAACTCTTATTATATCATTTGGTGGGGCAAGGCTCGTGCTTTTGGGACTGTAAGCATAATTTCTGATAAATTCAAAAACTATTTTGGCTTGGGAATATTCTCATATTCCTAAAATTAATTCTTATAGTTTTTTCCATGTCTCTTTTTGGAGGATTTACTTTAGAGTATTGAGCTACTGATGAACTTGTTTGTGTTGTGGCGAAAGTGGTTGAAGGCATGAATGGATACTTCAACTGCATTCTGAGGATAGCATGAGTTCAGTTTATCATTTTTTAGACTATATAGTTACTAAACATATAATTACTCCTGATTTTAACCTATTTACACTCATTATATCCCACTATATTTGTAATAGAATCACATGATACTCATATGGATAAATTTTTTTAGTTTCACCTTCCCAGAGTCCACTATCTTTTATAGGAGGTCTTCGAAATAAAAGTAGTATTTGATGTGGTTCCCCAGCATTTGATGGAAGGGTAAATAGTTTGGGATATCTTCTTTGCCTTGTTTTTGGGGCCTCTTGGGATTCAGAAACCTAAATAACATTTTTTTAATACTGAGATTCAGTATCCATGGACATGGTAATTTCGAAAAGAATAGACCCTATTTTTCATCTCCTAAAAATGTTTCCACCCCTGATCTCTTTGATCATCTTGAGAAAGTGTAAGTTTTTGTTGATTATTGGGATGTGGATCCATATGATATGGTACAATGTTTGATGTAGGAGTGAGTTGGGGGGAATGTGCAAGTGTAACTATAGAAGCCTATTCTTTTCTTGTTCTCTTTTCCTGAATTGATGAAATTACTCAAGTCTTGGATTTGGTATATGCAATGGAGTTTACAACATATTGATAAATATAAGAAAGGTCCCAAAATCCTTTTCTGTATTTTACAATGATAAAGGAATGCATAAATAATTGTGAATATATTATACACAGATGGACAACAATTATTTTTGATGGATTGGCCGGTTTAAGGAGAATGTTAATCCATTCCACTAAAAAATGATATCTAAGACTCTTTTAATCTCTCATTGTTTATAGTTTTTGAGATCATAGAATGTTTTCTTCTGAAATTATGAGTTGAATTAGAAAAGGAACTTATGATGGAGGTCTTCCCAACTATTAATTGATCACGACTAAAAAATGTGCACCACACAAAGGTTGGGTCATGTTTAAATTTCATAGAACACTTCAGTTTCACCACCTCCTATTATTCAATGGTACCCATCATGGGATCAAAAAGAGAGTGAAAATGTGTCAAATGATACTCTAGATCTCTTGAGTCAATAATTTTTGGAAATGTAGGATTCCTAATGTTTAGAGGGGGAAGATTTGGATATACCCATTTAGGATAAGGATTATTTTCCAGTTGTATTGGTGCACTTTTTCCTCCATGGATTTCGAATCAATTCATTAATAACTCAATGGTGTTCATAATAATTTGAGGAATTTCTATCTAGTCTGGGGCCTAAACAAGTGTGATAATAGGTGATTAAACAAGTGCAATATCTGATAGGTCCACTGGTGGAGGCACCGCTAGAACCTATTGTGATTATAACATAGGGTTAGGCCTATAAGGATGTTCGTAACCCAACTCTGGCTGTGTATCCAATGTAGTGATTTATCAATATGATTTTGTGGGATCCAAATATATTGTAGGTTTATATACCATATTTAGCAGATGTTCCAAATATTATTCAGTTGTTATGACAAACTCTCTTTATTTAGGTGCACCAACTTTAAGCATGAGTTGAGTATATTATTATAGAACATATCTAGCAGGAGGTTTTTCTTTAGAGTAGTTATACATTGAGTCTCCTCAATTCATTCATCTCCTCATCCTATTAAGAAAATATTTATTCCAAATAAAAGAGCTTAACCTCCCTATAATAGAGGATAGAAATGATTTTAATCTTACATATTTTCCTATTAGATGCCTTTCAAGGGTTAACGGTGGATTTTTCCGGGGAATGCCTAGATTCCAGGAAAGCCACTGGTTTTGGGTATGTACGCCTTATTTTTGGTTTTAGTGTCTACCACATTATGGAATGGGACCTCCTCCTCTAACTCCTCTAAATTTGAAAATTATTTTTGGGGATTTTTAGTGACGACATTAATGACATTCACTGATGAAAAATTCATTACAGACATTCTACTACTGTCTTTATAAGACTATTTTATTCTACATCCTCCATGAGGACTTTCCATCTCTTTTTTGATTCTTTGGGATCTATTTTGTAGAAATTAACCAGAATGGAATATCTATATATTTTAGTTATGCATGTTCCAAGTGAGAGTAACTATAACGACCCATACTTTGCATACATTGTTATTACTTTAGAATTGAAGCACACTTATTACAACATATAACAAAACCATGAAAGGACCGTATAGGTATAGTGTCTTTAGAAACTGGGAAACATAAACAACTGGTTCATAAAGCATCTACATTGTCTCCCATTTATTTCATCATATCTAGAGTCCCTTTTGGCATATCCTACTTAATAACATTCTTCCTGACCTGGGGGAAAGGAAACATTCAAAAGGGTGAGCTCAAATGCTCAGTAAGGGTAAAAAAATAAAAAACAATCACATCATATTCATAAGAACATAACATTTTGGAAATATTAACCTGCAAAAGAAATCATAATTTCATAACATGGGATAAATCATGGCAGTGAAATGTAATCACAATAATCATAACTTAAAACATGAAACTTTGTGTCATACACACATAATAATAGAGAATCATTTCTTATTAGTCAAGACTCATTGCCAAGACTATCTTAGTGGAAAAAGTCCATTTCTGAACCGAGTTCACTCCTCGTTTCAGTCCTGTTTCACTGAACCGGTTTAACCTACCGTTCCAGCCATGTCTATCTCATGAGATATAAAATCTTTACCCAATGCATTGGAGGGAGATATAAGTCCCACCCATCTCATAATGATACCATTCTTATGTGTGCCACAAAATCATAAACCATACATCATAGCATAACCCATGTAATAAAAATGGGATTCTTAAACATCGTGACATCATAAAACAATTCATATAAGATAAAGGAATTTATGAAAATAATTCCATCACAACATAATCAAATAAATGTAATAATAGGGATATAAAAATAACCCTTTATTGTCTTAGATGGAAAACAATTTTGATAAAACACTTGAACTCCATTCTTGAGGAAAATATCTTTTCGACTTCAAAAACACTTTTCCTTTCATAACATGTCATACAATTCTAAACTAAAAGAATTTTACTAAAAATAAACTTGAAAACTTGTAAAGTAAGATTCTTGTAAATAATGTTTTAAAAATCCATTCATGCCTTATAAGTTTAAAAAAACATTCTTCTCGTACTTTTGTCGGAAAAGTCTAAAAGTACCTCATACGAAAAACGACAAAAGATTCCTTTCATATCTTTTACTAAAAACTCACCGAAGTGTAAAATTGGATTTAAACAATTTTAGGTGGATGGAAATAATATTAAATATTTAGGAAACATGGATGTGGATGATAAAATACACCCTAGTAAATTTCAAAGTATAAACAATCTCGGATAAAAATGAGATTGTGATATTTCCCTTACCTTAGGTCCGATTTGCTTCGTAAGTGTCTGAACCTCCTGTATAATGATTTAAATAATGGTATTGACTTATTCCAGAATCATACGTATTTTTATGATATCACATATGGTCATATTCATAGCTTCTTATTATTAATATTTCATTACTACTTGTTTATTCGGGTGTTTATTACTTTTTGTTCTTATGCGTGTTTTGTCGAATAAATTCTTATCCTTCTTTTTAGGTTATAGATACCTCATTTCCAGAATGGTATTAGTGTAATATATATCATATTTATTCACTCAATTCATTTATATAATCATTATGCCAGAAAGATCATGTAGAACGAGTCGCATCACATCGTGGAGACGGTATTCCGTACGTACGCATGAGCGATGATATCGTTCCCATGATGGTGGAATTGTATTGGAGTGTATGTATACTATTTCAGAATCAATATAACTTTACAATAGTCATATATAGTCATTATTTACACCATTATACCCATCCAAGTAAGGTGGTGGTGGAAAATATATTACACCACGGCGTGGAGACGGTATTCCGTACGTACGCACGCGCGGTGATTTCGTTTTCCGTAGGATGGATAGATGGTGAAATAGGGTTTTTTCATACTTATAATAACATATCAGTATATTAGTGATACTGATGTTATTACTTCATAATGAAACAACTAAAGAAGAAGAAGTGGAAGAAGAAATAAAGTTGAAAGAATTGGTAACGGATATTACCTCTTCTTTGAAGCGCCTCTTTGAGATGTCCTTTTAGGGTACTAAAATTGGCCTTTGAAGAAGACCAGGACCTCTAGGATGTCTCTAGGGAAGTGGATAGGAGAACTTTTCAGGGGTTGGCCGAGCATGAAGGCTCAAAGTGGTGCGAGGAAGAGGGGGAGGAGGTGCCCTTTTATAAGGGAGGAGAGGGGCACCTTGGAATAACTAGAAATATTATTTTATTATAAAGTCAAATTCGGTTTTTAATAGCTCCAAATTGATATATTTCGAAGCTAAGGTGGGGATGGGTCGAAATATTCTCATAAAATATAATTTATACAAGTTTAGGTCATTATATTAACCTTATCAATTAGTTTTAACTCTTAGTTAATTAGATTGACATTTACCATGTCACTTTTTATTTTATATTATAAAGTTAATAAACTTACCATATACATCCAAGCGACCCCCAAGTGGTCAATTACTGATAACAATATCATGATATAAGTATCTTGGCCGAAACAAAAAAAATTTAGGAATAAAATAACAATTAATAATATAATATTTGTTTTAAAAACTATTTTATGTCAATTTTGACACTATTTAGTAATTGTTTTTTGTGAAAATCATAACAGAATGATTAGTTCGAAAAATGTTAATTAAATAAATACTAACATGTCATATTAACATATAAAATTATTGGAATTCATAAAAATTCTCAAATTACATTTATTTGGGTATTTATAACATCAATTATGTCAATATTTCATTAATGAGATAATTACTGCATCATCATTGCGTCATAAATAAATTAACTTATCTAAATTCTAAAAATTAAAAATAAACTATAATTATGTAGGAAATCTTTTTACCTTTTAAATGAATATTTATAGTCGATTTTATCTTATGTATAACCCTATATTAAAAATGATTTTCTTATTAAACATTGATTTTAACTATCTTAACCCTTCTTTAAATAAATTAATAATAAATGTCCTAATCTAATCCAAGTGGGCCTAAATGGTAATATTTTATTCCTAAGGTTTTCTTTGGTCGAATTACACTTATCCAATAGAATTAGGACATGTGTTAGGGTAATAATAATATCATTTTTACCCTTAATTACCCTATTTACTTTTAACCGTGGTAAATAAAAGTAGAAAATTACTATTCACCAAAAATTATTTTCATCTCATTGAACCAAATTTTACTTACTCACATCAACCGTGTCTCTCGGATTTTTGAAATTCCACTCACAGAAGTGGTAAAATTAAGTTTTATGAAAAATTCAGTTTTTTTAACTACCACTTAGTGGTTTCACTATTCATCAAAAATTGAAAGTTTTCAGAAAATACCAAAATTTCACCCTAGGCTAATTTGGATATTCTGAATCCAAAAATGAAGTCAATTTTGAAGAATAAAATTTAAAAAATTTCAAAAAGTGGTTATTACTATTCATAACGGCTAGTTTTAATAATATTTTAATAGCATATCGTTGTTTAGTGAAACTCGGTATTGCATACAATGCAGCTATCGAGGAAGGTCGGGATTGGGAGTAAAGAAAGCCAAGAAAGTGATGTGTGTAGTGAAAGATTCCTTTGATGATTTATATAATATAAAAACAAAATATTTCTCATAAAAGTCTCGGGTGTTACAGTAACGGAACATGATATGGGATGAACTGGGAGGATTCATTCTATGGTGTCTTCCCTAATTGGAAAAAAAAATGATTCCCACTAAGGACGGTATTTTTTAGGGGAAAACACCCCATCCATGTGGGTGGTATTGTTCCTATTATGCTTCAAAACCCTTTAGGTCGATCTTTCTAACCGTAACAGTTGGGTTAAAAAATCCCCCAGCCCTATGGGCTGAGGTTGATCGTGAACTGTCATGGATGATATTACTATAGTTTCTCTTATAATTTTATATAATTTTGTTTGAATTTGGGTTGGGTGAATAATTTAGCATGAAATTAAATCACTTATTTCTGAAGATTTTGGTGATATTTTTAAGAAATGTACTATCTAATGGATGATATCCACTAAGGGAGAGGCTTTCTCGATATTCTCAGATGCTTAACCCAAAAGTATCTAAACAGCCTACTCTCTTCTGGCCCAATGTCAATGATATTCAATCAGGGAATATTCTTTCTGATCATATCTTCATTCATGAATATATTTCATTTGTTACAGCCATCTTGGGGTAATTACATTGCACGATACCACCTCTGGTAGGCTTTTCTACTTAGTGAGTGTAGTGAAATGCAATGCACCATGTGCACCCCATCTTTTGATATGAGCACCAGATGTCTTATCTATGATCATTTGTCGTAACCTCATTAATTTTTTGATTCTTTCATGTTGAAGGAATCCATGTTGTTTCTCAATCGTTAGATTTTGTGGATCCTAGTGAGATTCCAATTCAATTTGCTGTTACAACCCTTACATTACCTTTAGGTGACTTTCATACTCATCATAAGGGAATACCTCTTCTTTTAAATGATGAATATTTTTCCATATATTGAGGTAGATGTCATGAATAAAATATTCCAAAAATACCTCCCGAATGATGTATTGAGGAGTGTCCAAAGGCTAGAACATGATTAGTATATCATCCTTAGCTAGTTGCTTCCTTAATTTTCGCATGTCTTTTTTTTCATTCACCATAGCTTCCTCTACCTGGTCCAACAACAGAGGATGCTTCCTGACTATTTTTTCATGAACTGTTAGATTAGTATTGACTTCCTTCATTTCAATGGAAGGTAAGTGAACCAAGGTTGGGTCATATAATGATCTTCACCTTGAGATATCTTTTGGTTGAGAAAGGATTTCTCTTCACTACATTAATAATTGGATAATTATGTTAAAAATGTGAAACAATAATATGGATGGAACTTTGTTAGTTAATACCCTCATGGGGAGGACCACTATGGTGGATTATAGAATGGGTGAGACTCTCTTTCTACTTTATCTTATATCCATGCGGAGGGCTACCGTGACTCTCATTTGGATATGGGATCATGAAATCGATCAGATTATGGGTTTGAATCAATCCTTCATGGTGAATTTTCTTGATAAGGTCATTTGGAATTGTTGCTACTTCTCTCGTAATATGGTAATGGGAGGTTATGATTTTGGGTTGTGATAGAAAATCATATGAGGGTTTTAGGAACTCCAACGTTAAGCAAACCTTGATCATAGACCGGCTCTTAATTTTCCAATATTGTTTTATGAGGATTATTCATAGATGCATTATTATGAGTGATTAGGGACATTTTCTAGGAGAATTGGTTTTCATGGGTAGGTTTTTGTGCCTGCCTCGGATTGGGCATTGTAATAGGCTGATTAGCTCTAATTGGACCAAGTGTATATTATTGATCTGGTTGTCCGTATAATATGTTGGAGTTTTCCCCATAACCCACATGGATGAGAGTAGAGGTGTGTATCTAATCGTGGTTGATATACTGATGAGCCACCCCACTTTTGGGGATAGAATTATGTGTCCATCCTTTGGGAACTACTTTTGTCACTATTATGATATCTTAGATAGTCTGTGGCATGTGGGCATGGATTTGTGTCCTCCATTTAACCATTTATATGATATGTTCAGTGAATTCAGAAACCATAATAGGGATATATGACCATTCCATATTTGGAGTCAGTGTATGTTCCTGCTTCTATCCTCCCTTTAATTTTAGTATATACTGACATTACACATTTGTGGGGGCATAGAGTTGGGTCTTCCCACTTTTCATCATCAGGACATTCCGACTGACTTCACTAGGTACCTCCAAATGAGAATGTTAGTGGGATTTATGGGTGAAGGTAGTTGTATGTTTCTATTCTCAATATGATTCCAGATTTAAATGGTAGGATTTATTGGGTTATTCTAGATGAGTCATCTAGCTGGCTGAATAAAGGTGGATGAGTGTATGTTCCTGCTTGAAATTTTCCACCAAATTGGGTTGGTGGGATACTCCGGAGGGGGAAGAGGCCTGGACTTTCTCCCTATTGGACATTTTTCATCCCTGAATTTCTTTCTTGCATGCTCAGGATTTGTGTACAAAGTACAGATAGCTGAGGATGGTTCCCTCATCATGTTTAGGGGTTACTACTACACGATGTTGGCCACATTGATTTCTAGTAGGATCCCTTGAGAAGGACCTCTATGTCTCTTGTATGAGGTTGTTTGTGGCCTCTTGGTCCACTTCCATGAGATATAAGAGGGAGTGGTTATTTCGTTCTGAGGATAAGATCATAAAATGGTTGAAGACGGTGGTCAGCTTTGTCTGATTTAAAACCACTGGTCATCATTGATTGGATGATTGGAGGTGCTTCATGAACTCTAGGGCTTGTTGGGTAGCCGCCATGGTCGATATTGTACAGTTATGATAGTACTCCTAGGATAGTGAGTTTGAGACCTAGTGATGAAGATGCTTGGTTAGGGATTCCATCCTTCATGTGGATGAAGACCTGACCTGACCAGTAGCCAAGCATTTCATTGGTAAAAACTAAAGTGATGCCACATGATTTAGGGTAGCTCTTAAAAGAAATGCATGCATATATTACCAACACAAACAAGAGTATTCATCAAAGAAACATATCATTTTAATGAACATATGCATGATTTATATCCTTGTCTGGACTTCTCTTATCATGTGAAATGTGCTTAATAGGTGGGTGACATTATCATCTTGGTTAAGGATTCACGTTAGGTTCACCATTTTTTTGTTACCCTTAAAATCATGTTTGGGTTAGGAATCACTATTTATGAATGGTTTCCAAATGATTTTTTCATGGAATTGAAAAGAACCAATGGTTCTCTATCCATGAGAACATACTTTACAAAGGTAGTATTTCATTAGGATGTTTGGCCGTTGATGCTTAATAACTCACATTGGTTGAGGGGAAGGGAGGATAGGATCATCAAACCCTTTTGGGGGGAATTATTTCTTACTTTTGTAATATCTTATATATTAATGATATGTTCATGAATCCCTTATTAATTCCCAAGTATAATGTGTGTCACCATTGAATAAAAAATAAATTATTAGTATGTATGGAAATCAAAATCATCTCTATGTATTTGATATTCTTCATCGAAGAAGATATGTGTGTGTACCTAAGGTTCTACATTGATGGTAGCCTCTAATATACTACTTATATATTATTTGGTCATCATTACAATGATGTTGGTTTCCTAACCATTAATTGGGGAACTCTGGAGTATGTCATAATCTCTAGATATGGTATTTGCTTTGATGTCAGGATTAGACCCATGAATGGGGTTCCTATGTTTCCTTGTGAAAGGAATTTGAACCCACATAGTTTTGTGTGACTTAAAGGGGAACATAATACCTTTTAAGTTCGTGTTATAAGGACCTAAGAATAAAGTTTAACATCATGTGTAAATGATTTCTAGAATGAAGGTTCCTAGTTAAGGATTGGTGTGGGGATTATTCCAAAGCAGCCCAGGGAACCTGGAAGGAATATGGATTCCCAGGTTGAATTAGACCCTATTGGGAATGTGTCCCTGAGAGTACATGGTTGATTTGGGGTGTTGGTTTTGGACCTCATGAAGGATTCCTATGTATCTCATTTAGATAAGATTCAAAACCCATGTAGTTCAGTTAATCTCATATGGGGGTATGTCCCTTTGAGAGGATTAAGATGGGGCTTACACATGAAGAGGAATCCCTATAAAAGGATGAGAGAGATAGTTTTATTAATGGTAATTTTGGTGTTTAATTATGGGAATGCTCATAAGGAGGATTCTTATATTACAGGAATTATGATTGGTAATCACTCATAAGGAGGATTTCCTTTGAGCTCAGGCCTTAGGTGGGCTTCCTAAGTATCCTGGTTAGCAGGAATCAGAGTTCTTGTAGTTAAGTATGTCGAATGGATTTTTTGGATGTCATTATCACTATTAACCTATAAGAACATGTGATTAGTGCCTGGTGTGAGAAATAAGATGAATAAAATGATCTGTAAAACCACACACTCTACCTTTCTTTGCTGGTGGACATGGCAACGAAGCTCATAGGGGGTGGGATGGGGCATTTAGTATGCCCATTTTCTCTAAATTTTCTCCTTAAATGGAAGAGTAGGAGGTTGATAGTGGAATATTTCGGATTAAAGGAACTTCCCTCTCTTAAAATTTACCTAGAATGAGCCCAGGGTATAGAGACGAAGGATAAAAGGTATCAGGAGAGAGGGGAGAAGGATCAGGTGTTTATCCTATATATGTCCTAGTGTCTAGGAGATAGAGAAAAACAAGATTAAAACATCCTCAAAGAATTTTTAGGGGATTTATCCTGTAGTTATGACCTTAAATTGGTCACATAACAAGGAAAGAGTATTTCATTAAAAATTAAAAGTAAACACAATTGTAATCCTCATCCTCTCTAATTGGAACTGGAGGCTACAGTTCTTAGAGACGATAAAGGGAGGAAATTGTGATAACCCATGTTTTTGAGACCAGGAACTCTCCAACATTGTCCTTGTGGTAGGGGTCCTCATGACCATATATATATAAATACACATTTTCCACGAGGATCATAAACATTTGGTAGGACTAGTTCAGGAAACCTATGACTATAAAAATACAAATCCAAATGGGGAGAGTCACCGGTGTACCTTTTCTTACGGATTTTCAAGTCTGGATGCCTTAGTGGAGGTTTCAAATTGGTTCCTTTCAGGAAAGGGAGATAAAGGGAGAGGATCATTTCCATAGATAGTTTGAAGGAGGGCTCAAAGTGTGACTCGTTTAGGTCTTAGGTATGGGTTCCTAGCGTAGGTGTGCCACACATTTCTTTCATGCAAGGCCTATGAGGAATTGAAAATGTTTCTTGCAGGGGGTATGATACCACGTGAACTATAAATTCCTCCTAAAATGAACCATCGAGAAAACAAGAATTAGGTGAGGATTTTTCCTAGTAACCCTAGGTCTCCTCTGGAGTCCCTGTAAGGGTCTTGTATATGTCCCTTATTAGGGAGGTAGGCCTCATGTAGGCGGTTTCTCCTTAGGGGAGAATAGTAATAGTACAAGTGTATTTTGTTTTAGACCCTGAACGGGAATTTGATCGTACTTATCCCCATTAATTTCATCTTCTATAAGGTTTCTAAGAGTAACCTGAGAAATTTCGAGGGACTTGGGTGAAGGTGATGCGCAATAAGATCTCCAGAGGTTATTTCAATGTTTCAATTTTCCAAATAAGGAGACATGGGGTCCTATTTAAAGGAAAATAGGGTTCCCCTATCAAAGGAGGATATCCACATTATTCCATGGTGTAGTTCCATAGTGCAGGTGTCTGGAATAGGGGTTTCCACCTCCTTTGGTTCGCATGGGGTAGTTGCATAGCATTTATAATGTATACGAAACTGCATGTGTAGGTTGATTTGGGCATGTCCTTTGGTTTTATTCAAGTCTCTTTATAATTTTAACATTACCAAGACATAATTCATAATCCCTTAATATTCCTTGATAAAAAAGGAGTGTCTACACTATTACATCATTTTAAAGATAAACAACATAAAAAAATTATGTAAATATGATCCAAAGGTTTACTGTCTTGGGAAAATTAGGACCATGTGTAACTTTTAATTAATAAAAAATAAACATTTTTTAATTCCTTCTTATATATCTTCTTATTTTCCCTTATGTTATCCTTATTATAAGTATTCACTGGAGTATATACATAAAAATAATAGGTGAGATAAAATCCCGGTAAGAGGATGAATAAGTGACATGAATCTTGGGTGAGAATAATCATCATCATCGTCGTAATAAACGAAAAGGATCACAATCATAATCATTATAGGAAACATTAGATAAACTCGTGAAATATGGAAATTTATAAAAATGAAACATCGTGTCTTAGTGGTCAAATACCACACATATTTATGAACAAATATAGCATCATGTTCAAGAATATTTTACTTTGACTCATGAGATTAATCACATCACCCAATTCGTCGGAGCACAATATAATTATGTTCACACCTGTCACATCAAAACATTTACATTATCATGCTTGACACATAGAACATATATCAATCTTGGAAAAAAAATAACCCATGGAAATGAGTGGGTTTCATTTCATATGGCCTAAATTTATAAAATATGGAGTTTACTAGATAAAAATGGAATAATATTCTTTGTATCATTCTTTATTGAGAACGAAACAATCCCAAGAGAAGTGAAAGATGAGTTTTTTTAGAAGAAGAGTTATTTTCAAAAAATCATTGAATATTTTATAAAACTAGATTGGAGACATGTATATCTCAGAAAATAAAAGGTAAGGAAAAATAAATGATATTTATGGTATAATAAAGGAACATTCTTAATAAAAATTGAGTGAAAGAGGGAAAGCCGGGAGAAATATATTTGGGTTCATGAATCCCCTTACCTTATTTCGGGACGATTTATTCAATTTATAATCCAAGATAATCAAATTAAATTCATTAATTAAAAAATGTAAAAACATTTATATATGAATTTTATTCATTATAGTTTTATTAAGTTCATTAATGGTATTTTCTATGAGTTATAGAGTTTAATTTCATCGTTCGATAGTTTTTGTTTTCTTTGTTTTCATTATAGGTTCACTTGTATGCATGTGTGGATGATTGTGTAAAATGGGGATAATTATCGAAAATTGAAATTATATGTTATTAAGGAACATTGATAAGATTAAATTGTATGATATATCATTTTTTATATGGTATGAATATGATTTATTATATTTAACATTAATTAAAACGATTTAATTAGTTTTGGCTATTTTACGTCCATTATGAGCTTATATAATTTTATTTAACATCATGTTTATATATTTATTCCAGAACATTATATAACCTATAATATATATAATAAAATAAAATTTACCCCTAATTATTTTTTTTATGACTAAACATGAAGGTGGTAGTAAAAAAAATGTATCATCTGGGGTTATGGTAAATCGACTCACCATATACGATATTTTCATGTTTAGAAAAAAAGAGAAGAGAATTAATGATGAATTATTCCATTAAAATAATAAAATTAAAGTATATAAAATATACTGGAGTTATATTTCCTCATGGATAGGTAGAGGATAGGATAGGATAAAAATAAATGAAATTAAATAGAAAATAAAACAAAAAGAAAGAGGATCTTACCTCCTGAATTTCTTCTACTTGAGAACCTCCTTAGGTAAAATGGTTTCATCTTTTGATGAGACCAAGGTATCTTGAACATGGGGGAGGGGATTTGGAAGATGATTTTACAGAATTTGGAAAATATAAAATCTTAGAAACTATGCGGATAAGAGGTGGTGAAGGTGGTATTTATAGGGGATGAGAGAGGTGTTTTCTCATTATTTTATTCATTATTTTATTATTTTGGATCAAGACTATGAATAGTTTGAGAATTATCACAAAATATATTAAAAACATTAATTTTATTTCAATATTATGGTACTTACATCCATGAATAAATAAGGAATAGTTTTTCTAACTTATAATGTACATATACCATAAATTACCATATTTCACTATTCACCAAAAATTCTTGTATTTTAGAAAAATCCCAAAAATTCACCCTAAACATTTTTCACTATTTAGAATTATAAAATGAACTCCATTTAATTAAAATAATTTTATAAATACTAAAATTTTAATTCTTAAATAAAATAATCATTTACTTGGTAAATACTGTTTTTAAAATTAAAACTCATTTTATAGAACATTAAAAGATTAAGCATAGTCTCAAAAAAATATATTCTAATCATAAGAAAAAAAATATTATTTTATGAATATAATTTATGAAAATAATTTTTATTCTAAATAATTATATTAATTGTAAAATTATAAATAAACATTAATATTATATAAAAATACCAATACTTAATCAATATTTTTAAAATATTTACTTACTTATACTATGATATAATTATATAATATTATCATTAATAAGATGCCTAAATTTTATTGATACTTTCATAGATAAGGATACTATTCCATTTGTGAATTTACTATTCATAATGGTCACATTACTATTCCCAATGTCAATTTATTATTACATTTATTAAGGTTACTTAAGTTCTATAAATACCAATTATCTCATCTATTATTCATTTATAAAGTTTTTGTTGTGTTCTCAAAGTGATTTTATGTGATTTATACTTTATGGCTTAATTTTAAAAATTTAATTTCCATTGATAAAATTTTCAGTCATTACATTCTTCCCCCATTAAAAATTCCACCATCAATATTTTTTTTTACATTCTCAGTTGAAAATAGGTGAGGGTGCTTATCCATTATATATTCCTCTAGTTCCCATGTTTCCACTTCTTACTTATGGTTCCTTCATAGTACTTTGATCAAGTGAGTAGACTTGTTCTGTAGAAATTTATCTCTATGGTCCAATATTTCCAATGTATTTTTGTTATAAGATAGATAATTTTCTAATTGTACCGCCTCTGTATTAAATATATGTGAGGGATATGGTATATAATTCCTCAAGAGGGATACATGGAATGAATCAGGTACTTGAGAATTGGTAGGTGGAGGTGTCATTCGATGGGTCATAGCTCTAACATGATCAAGAATCTCAAAGGGACCAATTTACCTAGGACTCATCTTTCCTTACTTCCAAAATCTCATGATTCAATTACATGGATATATTTGTAGGAATACCATTCCCCCAGCCTAAAACTGTAGGTCTCATCAATGATTGTCTGCATAGCTCTTCTATCGGCTTTTGGCTACCTTGACACACTTCTAAATGGTTTTCACTTTTTCCACCATCTCTTCAACCATTTTAGGTCTTGGTAGATTGTTTTCAACAACTTCATCCAAACATACTAGTGTATTTTATCTTTTCCCTTAAAATGATTCATATGGAGACATTTGGAATCTCGAGTGGAAACTATTGTTTTAAGAGAACTCAACCAGAGGTAGATATTGTCCCTGTATCCTTGGAAGTCTATAAAAAATTCCTCAACATTTCTTCCAGTGTATGAATAGCTTGTTCATATTGTCCATCCATTTGAGAATGATAATTCTTGTTGATGTTCAACTCAGTTTTTAGCGCATGCTAGAGACTTCTCCAGAACATGGAGGTGAATCTCATATCATGATTGGATAAAATCGATAGTGGTACTCCATGCATCTTTACAACTAATTTGATGTATATCCATGAAAGTTTATCCAATTATAATTCATCTAAAATTGTGATAATTTGAGGTTTACTTGTAAGATGATCCATAACAAACCATATAGAAATGTTTCCTTTGGATATATTAGGATTTCTGGTGAAAAATTCATAGTGACGGTTTCCCATATTCGTGTTGGTATGGGTAATGGTTGTATCAACCCCTTAGACTTTTTTCTTTCAGTTTTCACTTGTTGATATACCAGACACTTTGATGTATATCCATCGATCTCCTTCTTCATATTTCCCCCCCCCCCCAATAGTTCTCTCAGAGATCTTGATACGTATTTTTTCTATCTGGGTGAATAGAGAAGGTTGAGAATTGTGTTTCATTCAGATGCTTCTTCTTTATCTCGTGATCTTATGGTACACAAATTCATGACCAAAATATTTGAATTCATTCCTCATTAATTTTAAACTCTAATTATTTCACTTTTCTCATATCTACCACCTTATTCTGAATTTACACATCATTTTATTGGGTATACTATATTTTTTCCATGAGGGGTGGTTGAGAAATCATTGGATAAAGGATTGATGTTGTTAATTCCTTAATGATTCTCATGTCCATCCTTATAAAATATAATAAGATTGTATCCTTCTCAATTATCCACAATGATAATGTCATAGGATCCTTTCTACTTAGAGCATCTTCAACTTTATTCTCTTTTCCAGGATAGTAGTGGATTGAGTAGTCATAATCCTTGATGAGCTCTAACCATATTTTTTTGTGAATATTAAGATCATTATGTGTGAATATATATTTGAGGCTCTTATGATTAGTATATATTCCACACTTATCCCCATAGAGGTATTACTACGATATTTTCAATGCAAATATCATAGTTTTCAAATCCAAATCATGCATGGGATAGTTTTGCTCATGGAATGTTCAATTTCATTTAGGCATATTCATCATCATATAGTTTAATCCCTTATTTTAATCATTTATGTATACCATAAAGAGTTCCCCACTTGTTCATAGTGTGACTATTGTTGTAGTGGTAAGCCTATTTTTCATATCTTTGAAGCAGTATTCACATTCAACGGTGTAGAAAAACATTTCTCCCTTCTAATTTAGCTTGGTTAGTGGGTTTTAAAATCAAGATAAGTTCATAAAAAACATTGGAAATACCTATCTAGACAAAGGAATATATCGATCTCTACTATAGATGTTGGCATGGACCACTCTTCGATAACTTATATCTTAGAAGGGTCCACATATATTCCATTTTGGTGATAACATGTCCCAATAATGATACTTACTCTATCCAAAACTCAAATTTATTGTAATTTTCATAAAATTTATCCCTTCTCGAAGTCTTTATCATAGTATCCAAATTCTCCTCATGTTCCTACTTTCTCTTGGAGTAAATCATAATATCATTGATAAACACTACAATAAATTATTTGAGGTAATATCTAAAGACACAATTCATTAAATTCATGAATATTATAAGATCATTATTGAGTCTTAAAGGAATCACTATGAACTCATAGTTTCCATACCTTGTTTGAATGGAAGTATTGGGACTATCTTACTTTATAACCTTTAATTGCAGATATCCTGAACAAAAGTCCTCAATAGAGAAATACTTGTCCCCACATAGTTGATCAAACAAGCCACATATCTGTGGAGGGGGATAATTTTTCTTTATCCTGATTTTGTTGAGCACATGATAATGAATGAAAAGTCACATTGATCCATCATTATTCTTGACAAAGAGGATAGGTTCACCCCCTGGGGAGGCACTCGTGTGTATAAAAAAAATTCCAAATTATCTTGTAACTACTTATTCAGTTCCTCTACCTTAATGGTTTCCATTATATAATGTGTCTTTGATATAGGTAGAAATCCAAGAATAAGTTCAATTGAGAACTCAACCTATCAATCAGGAGGAAGACTAGGAAATTCTTTGGGGAACACATTATTGTACTACCTCAGAATGGCCATGTCTTCTATAATGATTCTATCCTTCATCTCAATAATTTTATATAGATATGTTTGATCATAAAAAGATAATATCCACACTTGATACAATATATTTTAGGAAGATTCAACATCCTACTTACACTTGTAAAGAATTGGAGGATGCTTCAGGGTGTGAAGAGTGATCTCCCTCTCCCAACAGTTGATGTTTGATTTTATAATGATACCAATGAAAGACCAAATTAGCCTCAAAATCCACCAAATGAAATAATATAATATGTTTTTTGAGGTTCATTCCAAAAAATTAACCTAGGAGGAGTTATATACTTCAGATTTAATAATTTTCCAATTTTATATTCTCACAGATAACTCAGCCTCCATATTTTGAGGAGGAGTTTGAATAGATCATTTAATATTGAATGATATGAAAGAAAACATAGAACCATGATCAAATAGTATTTTATATATTCTTAAATTAATAACAAGTGTACCTATCACCACATCATGGTTAGGATCCACCTCAATAGTAGTAATGGCATAATCATTCCCCGGGCCCTTTGTCTTTGGTCGATGATGACACTGATTACCCTCGATGACTTGGGGTGTAGTGAACTGGATTCAAAAGTTCCCTTTCTACAAAGAGTTAATGAATTGAACCATTGGTGGTGCTCTCCATTCCTCCACCACATTTTTCAACTTCATCATGTCTCTTCAATATTCATGAGCTTAGTGTAATTCTCTCCCACACTTATAGAATTTCCCCATCCATTTCAGGCAATTCCCAAGATGCTTCTTCCCTAATTTATAACTTGTGATTGGTTGAGATTTATTTACACATTTCTCATTAAAACCCACATCTTGAAACTATTTTTTTTTTTCTTATCACTATAGCCATGGGATCATTCACTAAACTACATATCCACATTGATATCACATCGAACAACTTCTTCATAACTCCCTATGTATCGAATTTCTAGAGTCTTTTTTAGGTGTAGTATTAAACCACTATAGAATATATCTATTTTCTATAACTATTGATAACAATCCCTTAAGAATACATTGAAATCCTTTTGAAATTTTCTTTGTAGGCCATGAAATATTATCCTTCCTTTTTCTTCTACTCTATTAATTCTCTATCCATCTTTCTATGAAGAGCTCGAGGGAAATACATGTTGGGAAACATTGTCTTAATGTGTTCCCACTCAATCTCTTTAATTTCTTCCTTTGTCTTGGTTTTCTTAATAAACTCCAACCATTGGTCGTCCACTCCATCTAAATGATAAATGGAAAGAGACACCTTCTCCATCTCAGAATATTTAAGCACAAAAAAGATATTATCTATTGAATTGAACCACTATTACATGATGAGTGGATTAAAATATTAAATAAATTTCAATAGTCATTACTGTATAAAATTGTTTATAGATAGTTTCTCCCTCTTAGACAAAGTAGGATGCTCCACATTATTTAGGATATACTTCATATCTAGAGATATCTGGGTAATAATCACCCAAAAATTTTGAAACCCACCTCCCAAGGCATTGGGGATGTTATTCAGGTAATTGTTGCATTGTCCCTTGCATGATTTTTTGTTCTAGTTTCTCTTAATTCCAACCACTTTCTAAAATAAAAAAGGTTATAACAAGAAATAATTAAACAAGTAATGAATTAATAATTTATTCTAATGTGAAATTAAATCTAAAGATATATCTTGTGGGATCCCTATGTTTAGAATTTTTCTAACACAATGTTTCTTGGGTTCTTACTTATACTTAGTCTCATACTAAGTGTTTTCACTTTGGTTTTTAATCCTAATTCCCAAATTTATAAAACTATGCTCTAAAACCAACTATATTGACTGTTCTTTTTCTTTAATGGATATTACATCATTTTAAAGATAAAAAAATAATAGTGTTACACAACTGTTATCTAAATGTTCAATGTCTTGGGAAAATTTAGACCTTACATAACATTTACATAATAAAACATGAAAATTTATTTAATTCCTTATTATCTAGATTATTATTATCCATCATTTTCTCCTTAGTACAAGTATTAACCAGAGGATATAGAAAAAAAATAATGGGTGGGATAAAATCCCAGTAAGATAATGATTTATAGACATGAAACATGAGTGAGAATAATCATCATCATCATAATATAAGTAAAGTATCATAATCAAAATCACGATCATGAGAGGAATCACTATATAATTTTATGTAATGTAGCAATGCATAAAAATGAAACATCGCACCTTAGTGGTCAAATACCACACATAGTGGTGAACAAAGTTATAATCATGTTCACATAAATTTCCCTTTATCTCATGAGATTCATCACTTTTCCCAATGCATTGAAGTGATATATAATTCTAGGTGAACCAATCACATTATAAAATTTACATGCACTATATAATTTCAGGTGTACCCTGTCAAATCATAACATTTACATTATCATACATGCCACGTAGAATGTATATCATTATTGGATGAAAAATAACCCATGGAATGGAATGGGTTTCATTTCAAAAAATAATTCATTCATAAACTACGGATTTCCATAGATATAATAGTAATAAGATGCTTGGTATCAATCTTCATTGAAGAAGAAACAACCCCAAGAGAATTTATTGATGTTTCTTTTGAAAGAATAATTATTTTGGAAAAATCATTGAATTTGCCTAAAAATAGACTAGGGACATATATATCCTTGAAAAGAAAAGGGAAGAAAATAAAAAAGATATTTATTGAAGAATAAAGGAACATTCATACTAAAAATGGAGTGAAATAGGGAAAACCTAAAGAAATAGAGTTGGGTTCGAGAATCATGTTACCTTATGAATGAATGTTGTCTTCACATTAAACTCCTGAATAATAAAATTAAATTTATAAAT
The DNA here is from genome assembly GCA_963277665.1 of Viscum album. NCBI lineage: Eukaryota > Viridiplantae > Streptophyta > Magnoliopsida > Santalales > Viscaceae > Viscum > Viscum album. Next base: position 1,472,757,145 of record OY728152.1, on the reverse strand, counting down.
TAAAAAATATAGAACTTTTTATACAATAATTTTATTCATTATAGTTTTATTAAGTTCATTTATGGGATTTATTATGAATTATATAGTTTAATTTCATCGTTCCATAGTGTTTTTTTCTTGGTTTTCAGGATTGATTCACATGTATACATGTATGAAAGATTGTGTAAAATGGGGATAATTATCCAAAATTAAAATTATATGTTATTAATAAAATTTTATATTATTAAATGATCTTATATATCATTTTTTTTATTTTATGAGTATGATTTATTTTATTGAATGTTAATGAAAATTATTTAATTACTTGTGGCGATTTTATAATCATTATGAGATTATAACATTTTACTTAATGTAATGTGTATATATTGCTTCCATAACATTATATAAAATATAATATATATAAAAAATATTATTCAACCATAATTATGGTTTTATGACCATACTTGAAGGAGGTATTGAAAAATAAAAATGCATCTTCCACTTTGGTAGTAAATTGACACACCACATATGACATTTTCATGTTTTAAAAAAAGATAAGATAATTGAAGTTGAATTATTACATTAACATAATAACATTATAGTATATAAAATATATTTTAGTGGTAATTACTATTGGATAGGTGGAGGTTAGTATTGGATAATAAAATAATGAAATTGAAAAGAAAAGAAAGAAAGAGGACCTCTTGAATTTCTTCCCCTTGAGAACCTCCTTAGGGAAAAGGGTTTTGTATTTTGATGATACCAAGGGATAATTGTTATGGGGAAGGGGATTGGGTAGAGTATTTAAAATAATTTGGAGAAGGTTAAAATCATGGAATCTGTGAGGAGAAGAGGTGGTGAGGGTGGTATTTATTGGAGAGGAGAAGGGTGTTTTCTCATTATTTTATTCATTGGTTTATTATTTTGGCTCAATAGTATCAATAGTTTAAGAATTATCAAATATAATATTAAAATAATGTATGTTGTTTATATATTATGGTTCTTACATCATTTATGACTCAAGGAATAGTTTTTTTACATATAATGTATATATACCGTAAATTACTTTATTTCACTATTCACAAAAAAATAAAATATTTTAGAAAAATCCTAAAACTTATTCCTAAACATTTTTTATTTGTATAATTAAAAAGTTAACTAAATTTTTTGAAAATATTTTTCTAAATATGATAAATTTAATTTTAATTTAAAATCAACATTTAATTGGTAAATACTAATTTTAAAATTATAATGGATTTTATAACTCTTTGAAAAACTAAGAAATATCTCATAAAATTGTTTTATAATCATAATAAAATAAAATTTTAATTTATGAATCTATTTTTTGAAAATAAATTTTCTTTTAAATAATTTTATTATTTTTAAAATTATAAATAAACATTTATGTTGTATAAAAATACAAACAATCAATCAATAATTTTTCAAAATATTTATTTACTTATACTATTATATAATTATATCATGTTATCATTTATAATATGCCTAAATTTTATTTATACTTTCATATATGAGGTTACTATTGTATTGGATAATTTATTATTCCTAATGGTCACATTACTTTTCCAAATTTCAGTTTACTATTCTATTGGTAAATATTTCTTAACTTCTAGGCATACCACTTATTTAATTCATTATTGATTTATAAATTTTTTATTATTTTCTCAAATTTATTTTATATAATTTATAATATATGACATAATTATAAGAAGGAAATTTCCATTGATAAAATTTTGGGTCCTTCTAATAGTGATAAAACTTGGTGATATGCTAATAAAGGTGTCATTTTTATATTGTAGCTACATTTTCATGTTATACCTCATTTACTAATGATCAAGATGTTATAATATAAATCATTTATTTATGGTCATGATTTATTTTTATGCTTCATGAAAAATTCATGATCACGTACTCGATATTTCTTTTTTTATCCCTAACTAGGCATTATGATCACCATTTTTGATTGATGTATATCCTTAAGAAATCATATATAGGGAGGTTAACTATGGTGTATTTTAAATAATGTTTTTAAGAGTATTCAATAAATTATATGTTTTTTATGTACATAGTATATATGTACCTAGTTTCCAAGATACTAAACTCAAAAAGGTCCTTAGAAGTATTGATTTAAAATTTTTCTAAGGAATTTTGTTAAAGTTCATGTATTAAAAAGTTAGGTTTCTATATATGAAATGGATGAGTTTCTAGAATATAAAAGATTTTGAAGAATTATATTAAATCAGATGATGCATGTTGTGATATTTATGGATTCAAGCATCATGATTGATCTAAGTGGATCATAATTCATGTATATAATGTAGGAGAAGCTATATGAGGAAGAAACTAGTTTTAATATGAGTTCCACATCATAGAATAAGTTTCCACATCATTATGCATGAAATAATTAATGCATGGATAATAAATATGAATTATATATTATGTGTGTATATTAAGGAAGATTTTTTGTGACATTATAAATAAAATGAAGAATAAATGAAGTTGTTTTTTAAGTATATTTTATTAAAGGCTTTGAGGTAGTCATAAATGAATTTGAATAAGAATATTTTTTCCATTGACAATTAGTGATTTTATATAACTATTATGTAAATAATATTAACAAGATATTATGTGAATATATAGAAGAAAATTAATAGAAGGAATGGGTAGAGATAACATTCAACATTGTGTGGAAGTGCTGGAGAAAAATAAACAAGTCAAAGGAGGATAAAACATAGTTTTGGAAAAAAAAAATACCATCGGTGGGGGAAGATATAGTGATAAGAATAAGAATGTATTGATATATAGAGACAATAAAAGCTCAAAGGATCATTCTCAATATATATTTAGATGTTTTTTGAGGTTTATTTTCAATAATAAAGTTTTTTTACTATGATTTTTGGTGCCAACATCTTATAGAAAGTTAAATTTCATACCCTCTCATCTAGATATATTGATAATAAAAGAATGTTTTCTGTGTGTAAAATAAAAACCACCATACACTAGGGTCATAATCATCCTTAGGGAGGCAAACCACATTAACAAACGTGTTTTGATCAATAATTTATTTCACATTGTTTTTTTTTCATGAGACACCTATTGAATAATAAAAAAGGTAATATAGTTTTCCAGACAAGAATATAAACCCTAAATTTTCCCCCTTTAAAGTTTTGATGATTAGTTTGTTGATCCTTTTAAATTGAAATAAGATCCAAGAATAGTTTTGGGGAACTCTTGTTGGTCTTTTATGGGTCACAATAACATAGTTAATTAGAAAATAGATTCAAGATTTTATAGAATAGGTTTAAATTTATTTAAGGGGATAATGATTCCTTATTTAGTATCCCTGGTATGGGATGTCCTTTATGTTTCTCTTGAAGTATTCAAAATGCCAAAGGATATTTTGACATAATCTCCAACATATAAGAATGTTGAAAATTATGTAAAATATAGAAATGATCTACTCTATTCATTATTTGAAAAAGAGCTAGATGAGGTGATATAATGAAAAGATTCAGACTAAATCTTGGAAAACCATCATAATATCTATAAAGGTAATAGAAATTGAAGCAAATATATAATTTTTTAAATGATTGTTTAATGATATAAGAATGTAAGAAGATGAATATATTGATAAATTATTCACAAAATTCAATGTAATAATAAGTTTTTTTAGAGGTTATGGATATGAATTTAATGATTCCACAATGGTTAAGAATATCATAGGAATAATTCAAAATATATTTTATAACAATATCTCAACACCAAAAGTAATATACCATGATGGATTCACTATTGATTAAATGCATAGAACTCTCATTAATTACGATATTAGAAGAGGTGGTTCTCTTAAAATAAAAGGATAGAATGAAGAGGATATTTCTTTCAAAACTCTAAAAATATTAAAAATAGAGGATGAAAAACTTTTGTAAAATAGAGAGTAAAATATGGAATATTATACTAAGACACTTTCCCTCTGTCAAGAAACATTTCCAGAGGAACAAGAGGTAAAATAAAAGGGAAAGTTTCTTTTAAATTTTTTAACTGTTGGAATGTTGGCCATTTTTATACCAAACATACCATGAAAATAAAAAAAAAAGATGAATTTGATGAGATTTATAAATATTCATCCCATAAAAATTCAAATTATATAATTCAATATCAGTTTAAGGGGAATATAAAATGAAACTAAATTTTTTAGAATAAATTTATTATTATTTGAAGAAGGGGTTTTTGACAGTGATGAGAAAAATAACAGTAATATGAAACCGATGAAATATTCACATAATTTCTTTATAGATCATGAAATATATCTTATTGATTCATCATATAATGATTAAAAGTTCAATAATGAGTGTTGAGACCCAAATATTGACGTACATAGACAAAACATTACTTTTGTGGAATACTTAATACATAACAAAAACCAACACTCAAGGACCGTAATAGTTTAGTGTCTTTGGAAACTCGGAACATAATCTTCTAATCAGGGTGAAAGATCTTCAATATCTCCCATAAAGATCTTCCCCTTTTGTTTTCATACCTAAAACCTTTCTTTACATCTTGGGGAAAAGAAAACATATAAAGGGTGAGCTCAAATGCTCATTAAGGGTAATCATGGAGAAAATAAAACAAACCATATACATTTGAAATTAAAAACATGAACATAATGTTTAAACATCAAAATCTTGAGCAATGACATAAAACATGGCAGTACATAAGGAATATATCATAAAGAACATTAATCATGATAAAATAGCATGGGAACAAAACTTTTAATTGTGGAAAAACATTAAGCACATGATATGATTTCCATAGTATCTAAGGCATTGCTGCCAAGACCATCTTAGTGGACAAAGTCCCTTACTGAACCGGGTTTACTTGTCATTCCATCCCTGTATTACTGAACCAGATTTACTTTCCCTTCCAGCCATTTCTATCTCATAAGATATAAATATTTACCCAATGCATTGGAGGGAGATATAGGTCCCACCCATCTCATAATGAAATCATTCTTACTTGTGCCACAACATAAACATAAATCATTCATCATAACCCAAAGAATAAAAATGGGTTTCATAAACACCGTCCCATCATAACATAATCCATATAAAACAAATGGATATAACTTCTTCATAATAAAACTGAAACCATGTAAATCATAGAGATATTATACTTGAAACAAACACATATGAAATAATTTCATCTTAGATAGAAAATGGTTTTGATAAAACACTTGAAAAGAATTCTTGAGGAAAATATCCTTTATTCTGAAAAATCATTTTCTTTTCACAAAATTCCCCACAATTTTAATAGAAAAATGATTTTATTGAAAATAAAAATGAAATATTGTAGATTAAACTTTATGAAAATAAGGCAGTATGAAACTGTAAAAATCTGTTCATGCCGTATAAGTTAAAAAAACATTCTCCTCATACTTTTGCCGGAAAAGTAAAAAAGTACCTCATATGGTGAACAAAAGAAATATTCCTTACATAACATGTAGTAAAAGTCAAAAATGGGTGAAACAGACTTTAAAAATACATGAAACTATATTTAGAAAATAGGAACATGGATGATAAACATAACCTAGTAAATTTTGAAGTATAAACAATCTCGGATAAAATGAGATTGTGAGATTTTACCTTACAAAGTTCACTTTATAAATAGATCACTTATGTGTATTCACTATAAGGTCACATATATAAAGTATAAATACATGATAATATATAAAAATTCATTTCTCACATAATCGAATAACGACATAAACAAGAAAGAGAAGATCGACCCAAAGAACGGAAATTGGGTTATGAAGTTCCCTTACATCGTGTCCGACTTGACTCGATCGTTATTTAATCTCCTGAATAATAAAACAAAGATAATTTATACTTTCTTAATAACCTTTTTCAAGTTTATTATTCCTTTTTTTCACTTATTATCATGTTATAAACATTATGTAACCATTTAAGTTAATAACGTTCGTTTTGTCGATATTTGGTACTTGAGTAAAAAATGGACTTCTTATAATTACATGTTGTTCATGTGGTCAAAGGTTCATTATATCCAGAATTATATTCATGATTTATATATCATATATATCATATATATCCAGCATATACATGTATTTATAATAGTACATAACATATGAAGGTAAGAAATGAAATGCACCATTCATGGAGACGGTAAGCTGTACGTACGCATGAATGCTACTTTCATTTCTATTTATTATTTTAATGTAATTAAAACATAATTATAAATAGTTATATTATAATTACAGTATAATATCATATATAATATCATTAACTCCATCCTTTATACATCCCACATAAGTCATTAACGAATCACATCACTTTGAGGGGCGGTAGTCTGCACTTCCTCAAATGAGATTATCGTATTTACCCACTATGGAAACCATAATGGATTGATATAATTGGGAATTAAAGAAGAATAAGTAAATCATAAACATAATATATATCATATATAAATATAGTTTCATCATGATGGCCACCACGAGAGGTGGTAGGAGAAAATCGAACAATCATCATTTTGTGAGGCGTTAGTTTTCCATCCATAGAAACATTATGTTCTTCATCCATTAGATGGAGTTGTGTGTAAGTGTAGTTCTAATACTTCTCATAAAAACATCCTAATATATTTAGGATACTGGTGTTGTAAAAAAATAAAGGATAAAAAAGAGTTTAGGGTTGGAGAAGTATAATAAAAGAAAACAATTTAAGAGAAACTGTTACCTTTAATTTGGGTAACTTCCTTGGGTTTGAACTAAAAGGACTTCTTGGATTGCCTTCTACCTAAGGTAAGGCTTATAGGGGGAGTATAGGGATGTATGGAGCTTAATTGGGCGGAGTTTGGATGATCCAAATGTCTTGAGAGGTGTGAGGAATTGGATAGAAATGGTCTCCTTTTATAAGGGGGAGGAGGGGCTCTTTTTGAAAGTGTGAAAATATTATTTTATTATAAACTTATCTTCGGTTTTAAAAGGTCCGAAAATCATTAAAGATGAAGATAAGATGACTCATGGTCGCAATAAAATCATCCAATCAGAATTGGACATGTTTTGGATAATATTTTAATCATTATAATCTTATTTATTTAAATCATTTATTAATGAGGTAAATACTGCATCATTATTGTGTCATATATATTTTAATTTATTTGATGTCTAAAAGATAGTTTATATAACCCCTTATAAAAATTAATTACTAAAAGATTGTTGTTAATGTCAATTTTGTCTTTACATTAAATTAATTAATCCAAATTGTCATTATCACTACCAAGTGGCACAATGGGGTCCCAAAATCGACCCAAGGATGCCCATGGTCGGTCAATACCCATCAAATAAGTTTAGGAAAATTGTTAAGGTAATTTTGAATTATTATAATATTCTTTTAACCTTGAATTGCCATATTTACCTTTAACCGTAGTAAATAAAAGTCAAAAGTTACTATTCACCAAAAATTATTTTCATCTTATTGAACCACATTTTACTTCTTGATAACAACCATGTATGTCGGATTTTTTAAATTAAATTTTCAGAAGTGGTAAAATTTTATATAAATGAAAGAGTCATTTTTTTAACTACCCCTAAGTGGTTTCACTATTCATCAGAATTTGAAGTTTTACAGAAAAATACAAAAAAATCAGCCTAAGATATATTTGATATTATGAATTCAAAAATGATGTCTATTTTTTCAAATTAAAAACATAGAAGTGGCATTAATTAATTTTAAAATTAATTCCCATTTTCAAAACAAATAGCGTGTTTTTAAGAAACAATAACTATCAAAAGATTGACACTTGTTTATGTCCAATTTCAAAGTGAAATTAATTCCAATGACCAACATTGGATTAAATGAAAAAAAAAATATTCTAATTACACTTTAAAACCAATTTAAAATATAATCTAACCATATAAATTATTGCGATGAAAAAAAGTATTTTTTTAATTAAAATATAGCGGATTTTTACTATTCATTAAAATATGAAAGTTATCAAAATAATATGAAAATTTTATCCAAATTAAATTTTTATATCCTGATTCCAAGGAAGAATTTTATTATGTCAAATTGAACTTATAAAAATGTCAAAAACAATATTTAAAGTGGGTGCTCCATCAAAAGGCAGCAAAACTACAATTTTTGAAAAATACATATTTTACCCGAAAAATTTATTTTGTTCTCATACCATGTTCTATAAAATGTGTAAGATGAATTATAATGTTATAAAATTTAAAATATATATATTAATATTCACAACTTCTTGTTCATAATAATATTATAACAATATATCGTCATTTAGTGAAACTCGGTATTGCGTATAACACACACTATCGAGGAAGGTCGTGATTGCGTGTAATGCAAGAGAATTCAGGGATGCGTGTAGTGAAAGCTCCCTTTGGTGTTTCTTATAACATAATTAAAAAATTATTTCATTTATATATTAAACAAAATCTATAAATAATGTTGTGTAGAATAATTTCTATAAAACAAACCTGAAATTGTGTGTAACACGAGCCAAGAATAGTGTTGCGTATACTGCAAGCTAATACGGTGTTGCATATAACAGAAGATAATTTTAGTGTAGCGTACAAAAAAAGACATCAATGAAATTAAAAAGAATAATAATCAAAAAATATCTGGTTGTTAGATTCTACCTCCCTTAAAATGAATTTCGCCCTCGAAATTCGTCGGGGTTATAAATCGTTTACTTACATGGAATTTTATTTCATAGATTCCGGTATCGTAAAATGGATACCAAAACTTAACTTTAAAAACTAATGTATGAAACGTAACGGTTACCCAAATTAACTAATCACTGGGTTTCCACATAGAAGAACATAGGTGAAAATTTGTATATGAAAGAGAAATCTAAGCATCAAGTTCTGATGGATAGTGGTAGAGAACATGGCTATGAGAAAGACAACAATCACAAAGCCATAAATTTGTGATGATCTAAGGTACCATCTGATTCATCAGATATAAGATCACTAAGGCAACATTTTTGGTTTTCAATATACTTTCCCTGAAGATGAAAATTTTGAATTAGAAGAAATACTTAACTTTATTTTCATACAATCTCACTGTTGTTTGTGCCTTTAACAATTTCCACTTCATCTCTTAAAGAAATGAAGTTGAATTTGTCTATCATGAAGTGTTAATAGATCATGCGATAGAATGATAGGTCATTCAATCTGTCTCAAACATAAGGTTAGCAAAAGTTATATACATAAGTCTATCTATGGTGAGAATAATCGTATATTGTTCCTAAAATGGTCTTATACTTCATCTATCAGAGCGCTTAATAAAATAAAACTAGTTTCTACTAACCAGGGACTTCTTGCAGGCCAGTGGTATCCGATAGAGGCCTGTCACACTTCGGTTGTGGGTTCAATTCCCACATCCTTGTTCGATGTGACGGGTTGTCACCCGTCCTACAGGTTGTCCTTTTTCTAATACTATACTATTATAACATTCCAAAAATAATATCAAAAAGTTCTAGCCTTAAACAATACTATCTGATGTCTAAATTAATCTATTCCAATCTTTAGGCTTATCCAAAATATATCTGTCCAATCTCATAGTATAAAGAAAATGATTACTTGAAAGGTCACATAACAAGCACGTGAATACCATCATTTATCCCCATATATCATAAGATATATCTTGTTGGTCATATTCTAAACATGTGAATACCTTAATCTTATATTCTTTTGAAACATGAATTACCATAGAACCTTAGTGAAAACATGAATGCTGTCAAAAGTTGACTCTTTCCAAATTAAAAAAATCCCATAATTCTATATACTCAAACCATGGTATCACATTGTCCTTACATCAGTCATGAGCTCAATAATACTATCAAACATCTCATTATCTTCTTATCCCTTCATTATGCACATATAATATACTTTCCAAAAATATTTGAATAACCTTTCATGGTTACCGGTACCATTCAACATATACTTTCAGAAACATAAGGAAAAATAATAGTGTAACAATCCATAGATGTCTCTTTATTCCATAGTACCATGAGATTACTTATACAACATTAATCTTGATAAACATGTAATCATTCCACTGCCTTCTTAAACCATTGAATTATCTTGAACAATTCTTTCATCTCACATATCATTTGCAGTCTCTTCATTATCATCAACATAAATACTACCCATATGACCATGCTGATTCTCTTCATGAGACTTTCCCTTAGGGAATTGGTTTGCATAATGCACGTACATTCCACATTTAAAACATTTAACCGTTGTTCATGTCTTAGCAATACCATTATCCTTGTTTGTGGTGTTAACTGAACCTTTTCCTTTACAATTACTGGCTTTGGGTCCTTATTTTCCACTCCCAAAGAATTTTCTAGTTCCTTTGAAACATTCTCCTTGATTCCTCTTCCCACATGATTTACATGAGGGAAATTGAACTTTCTTTCCTCTATGATCTTCATTAAACTCCAACTTTATCTTATAGGTGATTCAGGAACATACCAAAGTTTAGATTATTGATCATATTATGAGATTGAAGATTTGGCATAATAACGATATGTGGACCTCCATATCCAATTTCATTTGGTTTCTCATTAAAAATATCATTCCATTGTCTATCATATCCTCCATTATCGTAAATCTTCCAGTTTCCAGCCATTTTCTAAAACCCAAAAAAATAGGTTGAGTGGAAAAAATCATAATCAAGGGGGAGTAACTTCAATATCTAACATCTTAGGTTTAATTCTAACATCATTTCCATAATTCAAGGACTATAACCCATACTTATACTTAACCTTAGGGACATCCCTAGACATACCTTAGAAATATCTCTAGGGATCTCACTAAAGTTTTCACAACCTAGTTTCCAAAGGTTAACTAAACCTTTCCTCTGATACCAACTGTAGAGACCTGAAGCTTGACATATATAGACATTACATTACTTTTTTGTAATACTTAATACATAACAAAAACCAACACTCAAGGACCGTAATAGTTTAGTGTCTTTGGAAACTTGGAACATAATCTTCTAATCATGGTGAAAGATCTTCAACATCTCCCATAAAGATCTTCCCCTTTTGTTTTCTTACCTAAAACCTTTCTTTACATCCTGGGGAAAATAAAACATATAAATGGTGAGCTCAAATGCTCAGTAAGGGTAAGCATGGATAAAATATAACAAACCATATACATTTGAACTTAAAAACATGAACATAATGTTTAAACATCAAAATCTTCAGCAATGACATAAAACATGGCAGTACATAAGGCATAGATCATAAAGAACATAAATCATGATAAAATATCAAGGGAACAAAACTTGTAATTGTGGATAAATATTAATCACATGATACGATTTCCATAGTAGCCAAGCCATTTCTACCAAGAGCATATTAGTGGACAAAGTCCCTTAGTGAACCGAGTTTACTTGTCGTTCCAGCCCTGTATTACTGAAGCAGATTTACTTTCTGTTCCAGCCATGTCTATCTCATGAGACATAAATCTTTTACCCAATGCATAGTAGGGAGATATATGTCCCACCCATCTCATAATAAAATCATTCTTACTTGTGCCACAACATAAACATAAATCATTCATCATAACCCAAAGAATAGAAGTGGGTTTTATAAACGTCATCCCATTATAATATAATCCATATAAAACAAATGGATATCATTTCATCGTAATAAAATTGAAATCATGTAAATAATAGAGATATTATACTTGAAACATACACATATGAAATAATGTCATATTAGATGGAAAATGGTTTTGATAAAACACTTGAAAAGTACTCTTGAGGAAAATATCCTTTCTTCTTAAAAATCATTTTCTTTTCACAAAATGTCACAAAATTTTAATAGAAAAGGATTTTATTGAAAATAACCATGAAATCTTGTAGAGAAAAATTTATGAAAATAAGGCGTTATGAAACCGTAAAAATTTGTTCATGTAGTATAAGTTAAAAAAACATTATCCTCGTACTTTTGCCGGAAAAGTCAAAAATTACCTCATATGGTAAACAAAAGGAAGATTCCTCACATACCAAGTAGTAAAAGTAAAAAATGGGTAAAAAGGACTTTAAACATACATGAAACCATTTTTTAAAAATAGGTACATGGATAATAAATATAACCCCAATAAATTCTGTAGTATAAACAATCTCGGATAAAAATGAGATTGTGAGATTTTACCTTACAAAGATCATTTTGTAAATAGATCACTTATATGTATTCACTATAAGGTCACATAAAGAAATTATAAATACATGACAAGATATAAAAATTCATTTCTCACATAATCTAAGAACAACATAAACAAGAAAGAGAAGATCAACCCAAAGAACGGAAATTGGGTTATGAAGTTCCCTTACCTCGTGTCCGACTTGACTCTATCATTCTTTAATATCTTTATAAATAAAAAAAGTTAATTTATACTTTCTTAAGAACCTTTTTCAAGTTTATTATTCCTTTTATGTCACTTATTACCATGTTATAAACATTATGTAACCATTTAAGTTAATAACGTTCGTTTTGTCGATATTTGGTACTTGAGTCAAAAATGGACTTCTTATAGTTACATGTTGTTCATGGGGTCAAAGTTTCATTATATATATAATGATATTCATGATTTATATATCATATATATCATATATATCCATCATATACATGTATTTATAATAGTACATAACAAATGGAGGTAAGAAATGAAATGCACCGTTCATGGAGACGGTAAGTCGTACGTACGCATGAACGCTACGTTCATTTCTTTTTTCTATTTTAATGGAATTAAAAAATAATTATAAATATTTATATTATAATTACAGTATAATATAATATATAATATCATTATCTACATCCTTTATACATCACACATAAGGCATTAACGAATCACATCACTTTGAGGGGGCGGCAGTCCGCACTTCCTCAAATGAGATTATCGTATTTACCCACTATGGAAACCATAAAGGAATGATATAATTGGGAATTAAAGAAGCATAAGAGAATCATAAACATAATATATATCATATATAAATAAAGTTCCATCATAATGGACACCATTGGAGGTGGTAGGAGAAAATCGAACAATCATCATTTTTTGAGGCGTTAGTTTTCCATCCATAGAAACATTATGTTCTTCATCCATTAGATGGAGGTGTGTGTAAGTGTAGTTAGAATAATTCTCATTAAAACATCCTATTATATTTAGGATACTTTTTTTGTTACAAAATAAAGGATTAAAAAGAGTTCAGGGGTTGGATAAGTAGAATAAAAGAAAACAATTTAAGAGAAACAGTTACCTTTAATTTCGGTAACTTCCTTTGGTTTGAAAAAAAAGGTCTTCTTGGATTTCTTTATTCCTATGGTAAGGATTTCAGGGGGAGGAGAGGGATGTAAGGAGCTTAATTTGGCAGTGTTTGGACGATCCAAATGGATCAAGAAGTGTGAGGAATTGGATAGAAATGGTCTCCTTTTATAAGGGGAGGAGGGGCTCTTTTGGAAAGTGTGAAAATATTATTTTATTATAAACGTATATTCGGTTTCAAAAGGTCCAAAAATAATTACAGATGAAGATAAGATGACTCATGGTCGAAATAAAATCATCCAATCATAATTGGTCATTTTTAGTATAGTATTTTAAACATTATAATATAATTTATTTAAATCATTTTTTAATGGGGTAAATACTGCATCATTATTGTGTCATAAGTAATTTAATTTATTTGATGTATAAAAATTATAAAACAAATACCATAATGTAGGAAATTTATTTATCTTTCCAATTAATATTTATAGTCGAAAATATAATTTATATAACCCCTTATAAAAATTAATTACTAAAAGATTTCTGTTAATGTCAATTTTGTCTTTACATTAAATTAATTAATCCAAATTGTCATTATCACTACCAAGTGGCTCCATGGGGTCCCCAAATATACCCAAGGATGACCATGGTCGGCCACTACCCATCCAATAATTTTAGGACAAGTGTTAAGGTAATTTTGAATTATTATAATATTCTTTTAACCTTAAATTACCCTATTTACCTTTAATCGTAGTAAATAAAAGTCAAAAGTTACTATTCACAAAAAAATTATTTTCATCTTATTGAACCACATTTTACTTATTGATAACAACCATGTATGTCTTATTTTTGAAATTCAATTCACAGAAGTGGTAAAATTTCTTTTAAATGAAAGAGTTAGTTTTTTTAACTACCACTAAGTGGTTTCACTATTCATCAAAATTTGAAGTTTTCCAGAAAAATACCAAAACTTCAGCCTAATATATATTTGATATTATGAATTCAAAAATGATTTATATTTTTCCAAATTAAAAACATAGAAGTGGAATTAATTAATTTTAAAATTAACTCTCGTTTTCAAAACAAATAGCGTGTTTTTAAGAAATAATAACTATCAAAAGATTGACACTTGTTTATGTCCAATTTCAAAGTGAAATTAATTCCAATGACCAACATTAGATTAAATGAAAAAAAAATATTCTAATTACACTTTAAAACCAATTAAAAATATAATCTAACCATATAAATTATTATGATGAAAAAAAGTTGTTTTTAATTAAAATATCGTGTGTTTTTACTATTCATTAAAATATGAAAGTTTTCAGAATAATATGAAAAATTATCCAAATTAAATTATTATATACTGAATCTAAGGAAGAATTTTATTATGTCAAATTGAACTTATAAACATGTAAAAAACTTTATTTAAAGTTGGTGCGCCATCAAAAGGCGGTAAAACTGCAATTTTTTGAAAAATACATATTTTACCCGAAAAAATTATTTTTTTCTCATACCATGTTCTATAAAATGTTTGAGATGAATTATAATGTTATAAAATTTAAGATTTAGATACTAATATTCATAACTGATAGTTCATAATATTATGATAACAATATATCGTCGTTTATTGAAACTCGTTATTGCGTACAACACACGCTATCAAGGAAGGTCGTGATTGCGTGTAATGTAAGCCAAGTCAGGGATGCATGTAGTGAAATATCCCTTTGGTGTTTCATATAAGATAATTCAAAACTTATTTCATTTATACATTAAAAAAAATCTATACATAATGTTTCGTAGAGTAATTTCTACAAAACGAAGTTGAAATTGTGTGTAACACTAGCCAAGAATAGTGTTGCGTATACTGCAAGCTAATACAGTGTTGCGTATAGCACAAAATAATTTTGGTGTAGCGTAAAACACAATACATCAATGAAATTAAAAATAATAATACTAAGAAAATCTCAGGTTGTTACATTCTACCCCCCTTAAAATGAATTTCGCCCTCGAAATTCGTCAGGGTTATAAATTGTTTACATACTTGAAATTTTATTTCATAGAAACCCACATCGTAAAAAGGAATACCAAAACTTAACTTTAAAAACTAATGTATGAAACAAAGCGGTTACCCAAATTAACTAATAACTGGGTTTCCAAATAAGATAACCTAGGTGAAAATATGGATATGGAAGAGAAATCTAACCATCAAGTTCTGATGGAGAGTGGTAGAGAACATGGCTATGAGAAAGACAACAATCACAAAGACATAAATTTGTGATGATCTAAGGTACCATTTGATTCATCATATATAAGATCACTAGGACAACCTTTTTTTTAATATACTTTCCCTAAAGTTGAAAATTTTGAATTAGAAGAAATACTTAACTTGATTTTGGTACAATCTCACTGTTGTTTGTGCCTTTAACAATTTCCACTTCATCTCTTAAAGAAATGAATCTCAATTTGTCTTCCGTGAAGTGATAGAAGATCATGCAGTAGAATGATAGGTCATTCCATATTTCTCAAACATAAGGTTAGAAAACGTTATATGCATAAGTCTATCTATGGTGAGAATAATCATATATTGTTCCTAAAATGGACTTATACTTCATCTATCAGAGCACTTAATAAAATAAAACTATTTTATACTAACCAGTTACTTCCTGTAGGCCAGTGGTATGAGATAAGGGCCTGTCGCACTTCGGTTGTGCATTCAATTCCCGCATCCTTGTTTTACACGACGGGTTGTCTCCCGTCCTACGGGTTGTCCTTTTTCTAAAACTATACTATTATAACATTCCAAAAATAATATCAAAATGTTCTAGCCTTAAACAATACTATATAATGTCTAACATAATCTATTCCAATCTTTCGGCTTATCCAAAATACATCTGTCCAATCTCATAGTATAAAGAAAATGATTACTTGAAAGGTCACATAACAAGCACGTGAATACCATCATTTATCCCCCATATATCATAAGATATATCTTGTTGGTCACATTCCAAACATGTGAATACCTTAATCATGTATTATTTTGAAACATGAATTACCATAGAACATTAGTGAAAACATGAATGCTGTAAAAAGTTGACTCTTTCCAAATTAAAAAATCCAAAAAATTCTATATACTCAAACCATGATATAAAATTGTCCTTACATCAGTTACGAGATCAATAATACCATCAAACATCTCATTATCTCCTAATCCCTTAATTATGCGCATATCACATACTTTCCAAAAATATCTGAATAATCATTCATGGTTACTGGTACCATTCAATATATACTTTCAAAAACATATGGAAAAACAATAGTGTGACAATCCAAATATTTCTCTTTATTCCATAGTACCATGAGATTTATTATATAACATTACTCTTGATAAACATGTAATCATTCCACTACCTTCTTAAACCATTGACCAATCTTGGACAATTCTTTCATCTCACATATCATTTGTAGTCTCTTCATCATCATCAACATAAATACTACCCATATGACCATTCTGATTCTCTTCATGAGACTTTCCCTTAGTTCATTGGTTTGCATAATCCCCGTACATTCCACATTTAAAACATTTGACCATTGTTGATGTCTTAGAAATACCATTATCATTGTCTATGGTGTTAAGTGAACATTTTACTTTACAATTACTAGCTTGGTATCCTTTTCTCCCACACCCAAAGCATTTTATAGTTCCTTTGAAACATTATCCCTGATGCCTCTTCCCACATGATTTACATGAGGGAAATTGAACTTTCTTTCCTCTATGATCATCATGAAACTCTATCTTTCTCTTATTAGCTGTGTCAGGAAACATACCAAAGTTGAGATTATTGATCATATTGTGAGATTGGTGATTATGAATAATAATGATATGTGGACCTCCAGATCCAATTTCATTTGGTTTCTCATGAAGAATATCATTTCATTGTCCATCATATCCTCCATTATCGTGAATATTTGTAACGCCCCGACCCCAGCTACCCAGAGTCGGTGCATTACTTCGTAACATTGGCATGATCACAAAAGATCAAGTCTCGAAAGACCGATTAGTTTAGTAGCCTTGGAAACACTAGATACATTAATAATTCTTTCATTACATCAAAAAGTAAACAAACTACAATAACATGGTCTTCATAGTCCACACTCATATCCCTTTCTGACTACCCCTGCAGTTCATTCATAAAATACTTCTTCACATCCTGGAAAATTATTAAAACATTGAAAGGGGTGAGCTCAGATGCTCAGTAAGGATAACAATATAGCGGAAGCTTTCATCAATAAACATAAACATTTAAGGCAATGTATAACTAAAACAAAATCAATTTAAACTTGAACTTCAACATAATATGGAAAAAGTAAAATGAGATAATGTCATTCACTTCTTCACATGGATATTCTACTGGTCGAATAATCACATGCAATATCAATAACCACTTTCATAATGATGGAATGCATAATGCCAGACATTCTGAAACATTTTGTCAAGGCCTCGGCCAAGATGTCTAAAATGATTAAGGCCTCGGCCAAAACCATAAATCAAATTGGGAAAGGGCCTCGGACAATTCCACGTCTAGTTGTCTCATGAGACCTACTGATGCATCGAGGAGCTATAGCGGGCTCCACCCGTCACTTACTAAGTCCAATGAATTCCTTATATGAAAAATGGTATATAAACATTTAGGAATACCATTTTTTTTAAAATATCATTTGAAATTAATTGCGGCATCAAAATACCAGTTCAAATTTTAGAAGATAATTACATTTAAAATTTCTCAAATATACTCCAGTGTTTTTCTGAAAACATTATGCAAGATTCTGAAAACAAAATAACTAATTCTGAGACTGCTCGACTAATTGCAGGCCATGATGGGTCCACGCCCAATCCCTTTCTGTCTACCACACTCGAGAGTCAGGTTTTCTAACAACATTTTTAAGCTTGCGTTAAATACGTATACATTTTCACTGGATTTTCATACATTTTATAGAAATATCTCTCTTTTGTTAAATCATTTAAAAACAGTTATGGCTTGTAGAGGAATCCGGAACTCAAATAATGGTCACGGCGGCGGAGAATTCATTGTCGCCGCATATGTATTGAAAGAAAAACATTCCCTTTTTTCGTTTAGTAAAACGCTTCGTATAAAAAAGATTCCTTTTGAATAAACGTAAAAGTCAAAGGGGTTTATACACCGTATAAAAGAAAATTGTGTATAAAACCAAATATGCCTCAATGAAAGGAGATTGAGACGAAGTCCTTAAAAAGATCATTTTTAAAATAATATAGATCTATTATGTGTATTCACTATATGTACACATAAAGAAAGTACAAATACAATATAGGACATAACAATATCATGACATAATTTGAAAGTAGGAGATTAACCCAAAGAATGGAAATTGGGTTAAGAAGTTCCCTTACCTTGTACTTTTCCTTGGTTGGGGTAGGTTAACCTCCTGTATAATGGTGAAATAATTGTTATTAAATTATACAAGAATCATATACATTCATATGATATCATATATGATCTTTTAACATTTCTTTGTTAACAATATCTTAGATTTATCGTTGTTTCGGGTGTTAACTTACTCGTTTTCTTTTAAATGTTTTGTTACGTAAGTCATGTTTTTCATGGATAGGTTGTATCTTATTCTTATCCAGAATGATATCATGTCCTTAAACATTATTTTTAAATCATCAAATGATAATTATACTTGAATGGATACGATGGAGAATGAATCTCATCGCGTTCGTGGAGACGGTAGTCCGTACGTACGCACGAGCGACAATATCATTATTTTGATATTAAAATAATATATAATTGGATAGTATATCATATATACAGAATCATTATCATGTTATATTTATTATTTACATGAATTACATATCATTATTATACCCATCTAAATAATAATATATTGAATAACAATTACACCACGACGTGGAGACGGTAAGCCGTACGTACGCACGTATTGTGACATGTCATTCAAATGATGGGTAGAATACTGAATATGGTTGTTCAATATTTATAATAACATCACAGTATATATAAGATACTGGAGTTATAATTCTATAATTGAAATAATAAACAAAGAGGGAGTGGAAGAAGAAAGAAACTTGAAAGAGGGTGATGAAAACGTTACCTCTTCTTCGGGTTCTTCCTTTTGATTTGATCAAAAGGACTCCTTAGGATGTCTTTATGACTAAAGTAAAGCTTCTAGGATTAAGGGAGAGAATTTGGGAGAGTATTTGGGCAGATTTTGGCCGAACCAAAAGGCTTGAAAGTGTGAATAAGGTGGTAGAGGTGGGGGCCTTTTATAAGAGGAGAGGAGGGGCTCTTTTGGAAAGATTGAAATGTTACATTATTATACAATGCTTTTCGGATTCTAAAGGTCCCAAACTTATATAATTCGTGTATAAGGTGATAAGGGTTCTAAATATCCTCATCCAATAGGCTTTGGAAAAGTTTAAGCCTTGGATTTTGCATTATCTTCTCATTTTATTTAAATCATTAAATAATGAGGTCATCGCTGCATCATCATGATGTCATAAATAATTTAATTTATTTAATGTCTAAAAATTATAAAAAAAATAATATGATGTAGGAAATCTTTTTAGCTTTCCAATTACTATTTATAGTAAAAAATATGACTTGTATAACCCCATGTAAAAATTGTTTTAGTAAAATATTTCATGTTTGTGTCATTTTTTAGTTTAACATTAAATAAAAGGTATTTATGTCATTTTCCAACTAAAGTGGATACATGGGGTCCCCAAGTTGACCCATGTATTGTCTTGGTCGGACATGAAACATTCAATGAGGGTAGGACATGTGTCAAGCTCATATCATATTATTAAAACATTATTTTTACCTTAAACTACACTAATTACCTCTAATCGCGATTAAGAACTTAAAAGTTACTATTCACCAAAAATTATTTTAATCTCATTGAACCACATTTTACTTTTTAATGATAACCATGTATGTTGGATTTTTTAAAATCAAATCACAGAAGTGGTAATATTTCATTTAAACGAAAAATTAGTTATTTAACTACCACTTAGTGCTTTCACTATTCATCAAAAATTGAAGTTTTTCAGAACAATGCCAAAATTTCACCCTAAGCTATAATTGATATTCCGAATTCAAAAATGATGTCTATTTTACAAAATTCCAAACATATAAGTTTCATTAATTAATTTTATAATTAATTCCCGCTGTCACAACAAATAGCGTGTTTTTAAGAAACAATATATATCAAAAGATTAACAATTGTTTATGTCCAATTTCAAAGTGAAATGAATTCTAATGGAAACCATTGGATAAAATGGTAAAAATATATTATAATTATACTTTAAAACCACTAAATAGTATAATTTATCACTATAAATTATTTTGATTAAAAAAATTGTTTTTAAGTATTTTCCACTATTCATAAAAAATTAGAAGTTCTCCGAAAAATACCAAAAATTCAACATAGGCTAATTTCGATATTCTGAATCCAAAAATGAAGTCCATTTTGAAATATAAAATTTCTATAATTTTAAAAAGTGTTTATTACTATTCATAACGGCTACTTTGATTAGTCGCGGTGTTTTAGAACTCGAAGTTGCGTACAATGCAAGCTACTGCATTATTGAATGAGAAGCGTATCGTGGAAGCTTGGGGTGTTACATTCTACCCTCCTTCAATAAATTGTGTCCTCGCAATTTGAAATTTTTCTTTGAAAATAAAAGGTTGAAAAGAGAAAATACCTTTGTGGAAAACCCACATCGGTAATAAGATTAATAAAATTTAGCCTTAATAAGAGGAAAAGGGAAATGAAAAAGTCACCACCCAATTATGATCTCGATTAGGAGAACATTGGTGGAAATTAGAGACATATAATTGGAGGAAATGCATAAATATTTTTAGGGAGTGATTGAGGTCATCAATTACAATCAAATGTCAAATTGAGGGCCTCAAAGCCTTCAATCTATGTTGATTTAAAATATCATCAGTTCAACAAGACATAAGGTATTAGGATAACACATTTTTTGTTTTAATATCCCTTTACTAAAGTTTAAGAATTAATGTATTCATTGAATAAGAGATAGGTATATATATTATGCTTGACAATTAGAGTTTCAACCTTCAACTCATCTTTCACTCAAAAAGATAATAGAACTCAAAAATATTATACTTATCCCAATTGTATAAGTTTCCAAATGTTAACACATACCATTTAGATTAGTAAAATTATTTTGTAATAACTAGGGACTTCCTGTAGGCTAGTGGTAGGAAATAAAGGCCTGTCTCACTTTGATTCTGGGTTCGATTCCTGCAGCTTTGTCCGACGCGACGGGTTATGCCCCACCCTGCAGGTTGTCCTTTTCCTAAAACTATAGTATTATAATATTCCAAAAATAATCTTAATAAATTTTTTAACCTTAAACAATACTATCCAAAGATCAACTTAATTCACTCCAACCTTTATAGTTATCCAAAATACCTCTGTCCAGACTTTCTCTAAAAGGTCTCTTAATTCCAAAATCAATTTATCAGATTCCCCAAACAAATTAAAGTTTCTCTTTTTGTCACATACTAAAAATATGATTACCTTCATCATATTAAAACCTTACTAAAATCAACAAGTACTATAGTACAATCCTTATATATATATATATATATCACATTATTCTAATAACCAAAATATAATCCATGAGTCCAAAAGCACCAATACATTAATTATTTTGCTTCAACTGTAGTAACAGCATAAGATTTTCCTTGATCCCTTGGGCTTTTCTGAGGTAAGTTTCCCTGACGCTTAGGACATTCATTTGCATAATGCCCCATTTCCCTACAATTGTAGCATTCAACATTGATAGCCTCTTTCTTTCCCTTGCAATCATGCGCCTGGTGACCTTTTTCTCCACATTTATAACAAACTCCCATTCCTTTTAGGCAAGTACCAGGGTGATTCTTCCCACAATTATCACATAATGGAAAATCCTTCTTTCCCTTTTTCCCTTTATCTGTCTCTTGTTCCACCGTTCTCTTCTTCTCTTGCTTTACTTTGTTGTCATAAGACTTAGAGAATTCCTTTTCTGTCTTGATAGCACATGAGACAATATCTTAGTACGTTGAGAATGATTGTGATACTAAAGCTCGACGGAGAAATGGTTTTAACCCATCAAAGAAACGATCAATCTTACCTCTTGGGTTACGTATATAATCTTCAGCATACCTCGCTAACCTTGTAAAGTTGGCCTCATACTTTGTGACATTCTCATCCTCCTTTTGTTTCAGACTCAGAAATTGCCTTTCCATATCTGCTCTATGGTCATAAGGAAAGTATTTTTCTAAGAAAAGATCTTTGAACTCCCTCCATTCCATATTCTATATGTCATCATCTTCCTTTGTGTTTTCAATCAATGACCACCATTGATCAGCATCTCCAGTGAGGCGGTAAACTGCCATGATAACCTTTTCCCTTTCACTACTCCCCAAGGCGTGGAATATTTTATCTAAGGAGTTTATCCATTGCTCAGCTACTAATGGATTTGTACCCCCATTAAATGTTGGTGGTTGTTTCCTCATGAAACGGTCTAACATTGATCCTCCACGTTGCGGATCAGGGTGCTCCATACGAGTAAGGTTATTATTCATAACCTGTGTGAGTTGTCCCAGTACGGTGAGAAGCTGATCAGCACCAGTTGTATCACTAGCTCCACAATAATTATCTTGAGCAGGAGGTCAATCCCTACATGGAGTGCGTGCATTGATACGGTTTCCATTCCTTCCACTAGGCGCCATTTCTAAACAATGGCATAAACTAGATTAGATTATGAAATAAAATACATAATTCCATATTTGTAAAACACTTTACATAAATTGAAATATTTATGGATATAATCCATAAAAAGAAATGTTTCCTTTGAGGAAGTATATACTCATAACCCTTCATAGTGGTTTGTAAAGAAAATGAGAATTATCCTAAGCATATCCCCCGGGAGTGTCGTAACCAAGAGTGCATCAAGGCTCGTTGTCGTGCACCAGTTCCCGTTCGAGTCTAGCTCAAAGTGGTGTTTTCGGGTTTTACCCCTAGGTACATCTGTGCCAGAGCTGCCTCTACCTGCTCGTATCCAGACAGGGATGTATTGCTCTGAAAACTCACAAAATCTCTATAATACCAAAATTCTAGGAAGTTTTTCTATACTAATCATCAAAGTCTATCTTAGGGCTATGTGCTCTAATCAGAGTTTATCTAAATCTAGCTTCCAAGGTTAGTACTAAACTGCCTCTGATACCAACTGTAACGCCCAGACCCCAGCTACCCAGAGTCGGTGCATTACTTCGTAGCATTGGCATGATCACAAAAGATCAAGTCTCGAAAGACCGATTAGTTTAGTAGCCTTGGAAACACTAGATAAATTAATAAGTCTTTCATTGGATCAAAAACTAAACAAACTACAATAACATGGTCTTCATAGTCCACACTCATATCCCTTTCTGACTACCCCTGCAATTCATTCATAAAATACTTCTTCACATCCTGGAAAAATATTAAAACATTGAAAGGGGTGAGCTCAGATGCTCAGTAAGGATAACAATATAGCGGAAGATTTCATCAATAAACATAAACATTTAAGGCAATGTATAACTAAAACAAAATCCTTTTAAACTTGAACTTCAATATAATATGGAAAAAGTAAAATGAGATAATTCCATTCACTTCTTCACATTGATATTCTACTGGTCGAATAATCACATGCAATATCAATAACCACTTTCATAATGATGGAATGCATAATTCCAGACATTCTGAAACATTTTTTCAAGGCCTCGGCCAAGATGTCTAAAATGATTAAGGCCTCGGCCAAAACCATAAATCAAATTGGTAAAGGGCCTCAGCCAATTCCACGTCTAGTTGTCTCATGAGACCTACCGATGCATCGAGGAGCTATAGCGGGCTCCACCCGTCACTTGCTAAGTCCAATGCATTCCTTATATGAAAAATGGTATATAAACATTTAGGAATACCATTTTTTTTAAAATACCATTTGAAATTAATTGCGGCATCAAAATACCAATTCAAATTTTAGAAGATAATTACATTTAAAATTGCTCAAATATACTCCAGTGTTTTTCTGAAAACATTATGCAAGCTTCTGAAAACAAAATAACTAATTCTAAGACTGCTCGACTAATTGCAGGCCATGATGGGTCCACACCCAATCCCTTCCTGTCTACCACACTCGAGATTCAGGTTTTCTAACAACATTTTTAAGCTTGCGTTAAATACGTATACATTTTCACTGGATTTTCATACATTTGAGAGAAATATCTCTCTTTTTTTAAATCATTTAAAAACAGCTATGGCTTGTAGAGGAAGCCGGAACTCAAATAACGGTCACGGCAGCGGAGAAGTCATTGTCACCGCATATGTATGGAAATAAAAACATTCCCTTTTTGACGTTTAGTAAAACTCTTTGTATAAAAAATATTCCTTTTGAATAAACGTAAAATTCAAAGGGGTTTATACACCGTATAAAAGAAAATTGTGTATAAAACCAAATATGCCTCAATGAAAGGAGATTGAGACGAAGTCCTTAAAAAGATAATTTTTAAAATAATATAGATCTATTATGTGTATTCACTATATGTACACATAAAGAAAGTACAAATACAATATAGGACATAATAATATCATGACATAATTTGAAAGTAGGAGATTAACCCAAAGAATGGAAATTGGGTTAAGAAGTTCCCTTACCTTCTACTTTTCCTTGGTTGGGGTAGGTTAACCTCCTGTATAATGGTGAAATAATTGTTATTAAATTGTAAAAGAATCATATACATTCATATGATATCATATATGATCTTTTAACATTGCTTTGTTAACAATATCTTAGATTTATCGTTGTTTCGGGTGTTAACTTACTCATTTTCTTTTATATGTTTTGTTATGTAAGTCGTGTTTTTCATGGATAGGTTGTATCTTATTCATATCCAGAATGATATCATGTCCTTAAACATTATTTTTAAATCATCAAATGATAATTATACTTGAATGGATACGACGGAGAATGAATCTCATCGCGTTCGTGGAGACGGTAGTCCGTACGTACGCACGAGCGACAATATCATTATTTTGATATTAAAATAATATATCATTGGATAGTATATCATATATACATAATCATTATCATGTTATATTTATTATTTACATGAATTACATATCATTATTATACCCATCTAAATGATAATATATTGAATAACAATTACACTACGACGTGGAGACGGTAAGCCGTACGTACGCACGTATGGTGACATGTCATTCAAATGATGGGTAGAATACTGAATATGGTTGTTCCATATTTATAATAACATCACATTATATAGAAGATACTGGAGTTATAATTTTAGAATTGAAATAATAAACATAGAGGGAGTGGAAGAAGAAAGAAACTTGAATGAGGGTGATGAAAACGTTACCTCTTCTTCGGGTTCTTCCTTTTGATTTGATCAAAAGGACTCCTTAGGATGGCTTTCTGACTAAAGTAAAGCTTCTAAGATGAAGGGAGAGAAGTTGGGAGAGTATTTGGGCAGAGGTTGGCCGAACCAAAAGGCTTGAAAGTGTGAATAAGGTGGTAGAGGTGGGGGCCTTTTATAAGAGGAGAGGAGGGGCTCTTTTGGAAAGATTGAAATGTTACATTATTATACAATGCTTTTAGGATTATAAAGGTCCCACACTTATATAATTCGTGGATAAGGTGATAAGGGTTCTAAATATTCTCATCCAATAGGCTTTGTAAAAGTGTAAGCCTTGGATTTTGCATTATCTTCTCATTTTATTTAAATTGTTAAATAATGAGGTCATCGCTGCATCATCATGATGTCATAAATAATTTAATTTATTTAATGTCTAAAAATTATAAAACAAATACTATGATGTAGTAAATCTTTTTAGCTTTCCAATTACTATTTATAGTCAAAAATATGACTTTTATAACCCCATGTAAAAATTGTTTTAGTAAAACATTTCATGTTTGTGTCATTTTTTACTTTAACATTAAATAAAAGGTATTTATGTCATTTTCCAACTAAAGTGGCTCCATGGGGTCCCCAAGTTGACCCATGGATTGTCTTGGTCGGCCATGACACATCCAATGAGGGTAGGACATGTGTCAAGCTCATCTCATATTATTAAAACATTATTTTTACCTTAAACTACACTAATTACCTCTAATCGCGATTAAGAACTTAAAAGTTACTATTCACCAAAAATTATTTTAATCTCATTGAACCACATTTTACTTTTTAATGACAACCATGTATGTCAGATTTTTGAAAATCAAATCACAGAAGTGGTAATATTTCATTTAAACGAAAAATCAGTTATTTAACTACCACTTAGTGGTTTCACTATTCGTCAAAAATTGAAGTTTTTCAGAACAATGCCAAAATTTCACCCTAAGATATAATTGATATTCCGAATTCAAAAATGATGTCTATTTTACAAAATTACAAACATATAAGTTTCATTAATTAATTTTATAATTAATTCCCGCTGTCACAATAAATAGTGTGTTTTAAGAAACAATATATATCAAAAGATTAACAATTGTTTATGTCCAATTTCAAAGTGAAATGAATTATAATGAACACCATTGGATAAAATGGTAAAAATATATTCTAATTATACTTTAAAACCACTAAATAGTATAATTTATCACTATAAATTATTTTGATTAAAAAAGTTGTTTTTAAGTATTTTTCATTATTCATAAAAAATTAGAAGTTCTCAGAAAAATACCAAAAATTCAACATAGGCTAATTTAGATATTCCGAATCCAAAAATGAAGTCCATTTTGAAATATAAAATTTCTATAATTTTAAAAAGTGGTTATTACTATTCATAACGGCAACTTTGATTAGTCGCGGTGTTTTAGAACTCGAAGTTGCGTACATTGCAAGCTACTGCATTATTGAATGAGAAGCGTATCGTGGAAGCTTGGGGTGTTACAATCTTCCTATTTCCAGCCATTTTCTAAAACCCAAAAAAATAGTGTGAGTGAAAAAAATCATAATCAAGGGGGAGTACCTTCAATATCTAGAAACTTATGCTTAATTATAATATTGATTCCATAATTCTAGGACTATAACCTATACTTATACTTAACCTTAGGGACATCCCTAGACATACCATAGAAATATCTCTAGGGATCTCACTAAAGTTTTCGCATCCTAGTTTCCAAAGGATAACTAAACCTTTCCTCTGATACCAACTGTAGAGACCCGAAACTTGACGTACATAGACATTACATTACTTTTTTGGAATACTTAATACATAACAAAAACCAATACTCAAGGACCGTAATAGTTTAGTGTCTTTAGAAACACGGAACATAATCTTCTAATCATGGTGAAAGATCTTCAACATCTCCCATAAAGATCTTCCCCTTTTGTTTTCTTACCTAAAACCTTTCTTTACATCCTGGGAAAAAGAAATCATATAATGGGTGAGATAAAATTCTTAGTAAGGGTAAGCATGGAGAAAATAAAACAAACAATATACATTTGAACTTAAAAACATGAACATAATGTTTAAACATCAAAATCTTGAGCAATGACATAAAACATGGAAGTACATAAGGCATAGATCATAAAGAACATTAATCATGATAAAATAGCATGGGAACAAAACTTGTAATTGTGTCAAAACATTAATCACATGATATGATTTCCATAGTATCCAAGGCATTGCTTCCAAGACCATCTTAGTGGACAAAGTCCCTTACTGAACCGGGATTACTTGTCGTTCCAGCCCTGTATTACTGAACCGAATTTACTTATCATTCCATACATGTCTATCTCATGAGATATAAATCATTACCCAAATCATTGGAGGGAGATATAGGTCCCACCCATCTCATAATGAAATCATTCTTACTTATGCCACAACATAAACATATATCATTCATCATAACCCAAAGAATAAAAATGGGTCTCATAAACATCATCTCATCATAACATAATCCATATAAAAAAATGGATATCATTTCATCATAAGAAAATTGAAACCATGTAAATCATATATATATTATACTTGAAACAAACACATATGAAATAATGTTATCTTAGATGGAAAATGGTTTTGATAAAACACTTGAAAAAAATTCTTGAGGAAAATATCTTTTCTTCTTAAAAATCATTTTCTTTTCACAAAATACCACACAATTTTAATAGAAAATGATTTTCTTTAAATAACCATGAAATCTTGTAGAGTAACCTTTATGAAAATAAGGCTTTATGAAACCGTAAAAATCCGTTCATGCCCTATAAGTTAAAAAAACATTCTCCTCGTACTTTTGCTGGAAAAGTCAAAAAGTACCTCGTATGGAAAAAAAAAGATTCCTTACATACCATGTAGTAAAAGTAAAAAATGGGTAAAAAGTACTTTAAACATACATGGAGCCATTTTTAGAAAACAGGGACATTGATGATAAATATAACCCCAGTAAATTCTGATGTATAAACAATCTCAGATAAAAAAGAGATTGTGAGATTTTCCCTTACAAAAATCTTTTTGTAAATAGATCACTTATGTGTATTCACTATAAGGTCACATTAAGAAATTATAAATACATGATAAGATATAAAAATTCATTTCTCACATAATCGAAGAACGACATAAACAAGAAATAGAAGATCAACCCAAAGAACGGAAATTGGGTTATGAAGTTCCCTTACGTCGTGTCCGACTTGACTCGATCATTCTTTAATCTCCTGAACAATAAACCAAATCTAATTTCTACTTTCTTAAGAACCTTTTTCAAGTTTATTATTCATTTTTTGTCACTTTTTACCATGTTATAAACATTATGTAACCATTGAAGTTAATAACGTGCATTTTGTCGATATTTGGTACTAGAGTCAAAAATGATCTTCTTATAATTACATGTTGTTCATGTGGTCAAAGGTTCATTATATCTAGAATTATATTCATGATTTATATATCATATGTATCCAGCATATACATGTATTTATAATAGTACATAACATATGGAGGTAAGAAATGAAATGCACCGTTCATGGAGACGGTATGTCGTATGTACGCATGAACGCTACTTTCATTTCTATTTATTTTTTTAATGGAATTAAAAAATAATGATAAATAGTTATATTATAATTACAGTATAATATCATATATAATATCATTAAATCCATAATTTATACATCCCACATAAGGAATTAATGAATCACATCACTTTGGGGGGCGGTAGTCCGTACTTCCTCAAATGAGATTATCGTAATTACCCACTATGGAAACCATAAAGGCTTGACATAATTGGAAAGTAAAAAAATCATAAGTAAATAATAAAAATAATATATATCATATATAAATATAGTTCCATTATAATGGCCACCATGAGAGGCGTTAGGATAAAATCGAACAATCATCGTTTTGTGAGGCGTTAGTTTTCCATCCACAGAAACATTATGTTATTCATCCATTAGATGGAGGTGTGTGTAAGTGTAGATATAATACTTATCATAAAAACATACTAGTATATTTAGGATACTATTTTGTTACAAAAAAAAGGATTAAAAAGAGTTTAGGGGTTGTAGAAGTATAATTAAAGAAAACAATTTAAGAGCAAATGTTACCATTAATTTGGGTAACTTCCTTTGGTTTGAACTAAAAGGACTTCTTAGATTGCCTTATTCCGAAAGTAATTATTCTAGGGGGAGTAGAGGTATGCAGGGAGCTTAATTGGGCAGATTTTGGATGAGCCAAATGGCATGAGAGGTGTGAGTAATTGGATAGAAATGTTCTTCTTTTATAAGGGGGAGGAGGGGCTCTTTTGGAAAGTGTGAAAATATTATTTTATTATAAGCTTATCTTCGGTTTAAAAAGGTCCAAAAATAATTACAGATGCAGATAAGATGACTCATGGTATAAATAAAATTATCCAGTCAGAATTGTACATGTTTTGGATAATATTTTAATCATTATAATCTTATTTATTTAAATCATTTATTAATGAGGTAAATACTGCATCATTATTGTGTCATAAATAATTTATTTTATTTTATGTCTAAAAATTATAAAAAATTTCCATAATGTAGGAAATAATTTTATATTTTCAATGAATATTTATATTTGAAAAGATAATGTATATAACCCCTTATAAAAATTAATTACTAAAAGATTTTTGTTTATGTCAATTTTGTCTTTACATTAAATTAATTAATCCAAATTGTCATTATCACTACCAAGTGGCTAAATGGGGTCCCAAAATCGACCCAAGGATGCCCATGGTCGTTCAATACCCATCCAATAAGGTTAGGACAAGTGTTAAGGTAATTTTGAATTATTATAATATTATTTTATCCTTGAATTTCCATATTTACCTTTAACTGTTGTAAATAAAAGTCAAAAGTTATTATTCACCAAAAATTATTTTCATCTTATTGAACCAAATTTTAATTATTTTTAACAACCATGTATGTTGTATTTTTGAAATTCAATTCATAGAAGTGGTAAATTTTCATTTAAATGAAAGCGTCAGTTTTTTTAACTACCACTAAGTGGTTTCAATATTTATCAAAATTTGATGTTTTTCAGAAAAATACCAAAAATTCAGCCTAAGATATATTTGATATTATGAATTAAAAAATGATGTATATTTTTCCAAATTAAAAACATAGAAGTGGTATTAATTAATTTTAAAAGTAAGTCCCATTTTCAAAACAAATAGCGTGTTTTTAAGAAACAATAAATATCAAAAGATTGACACTTGTTTATGTCCAATTTCAAAGTGAAATTAATTCCAATGACCAACATTGGATTAAATGAAAAAATATATATTATAATTACACTTTAAAACCAATTAAAAATATAATCTAACCATTTAAATTATATCAATGAAAAAAAAGTTGTTTTTAATTAAAATATACGAGTTTTTACTATTCATTAAAATATGAAAGTTATCAGAATAATATGAAAAAAATTTCCTAATTAAATTTTTGTTTCCTGATTACATGGAAGAATTTTATTATGTTAAATTGAACTTATAAACATGTCAAAAGATATATTTAAAGTGGGTGCGCCATCAAAAGGCGGCAAAGTTGTAATTTTTGAAAAATATATATTTTACCCAAAACAATTATTTGGTTCTCATGCCATGTTCTATAAAATATGTAAGATGATTTATAATGTTATAAAATTTAAAATGTATATACTTCTATTCATAACGGGTAGTTCATAATAATATTATAACAATATATCATCGTTTAGTGAAACTAGGTATTGCGTACAACACACGCTATCGTGGAAGGTCGTGATTGCGTGTAATGCAAGCCAAGTCAGGGATGCGTGTAGTGAAAGATCCATTTGGTGTTGAGTATAACATAATTCAAAACTTATTTCAGTTATAAATTAGACAATATCTATATATAATGTTTCGTATAATAATTTATACAAAATGATCTTGAAATTGTGTGTAAGACGAGCCAAGAATAGTGTTGTGTATACTGCAAGCTAATACGATGTTGCGTATAGCACTAGCTAATTTTGGTGTAGCGTAAAACACAAGAAATCAATGAAATTAAAAAGAATAATACTCATAAAATCTCGGTTTTTTGCAATGAGTATACTTATAAAGAATATGAATCGTCCAAAAACTACACCTTGGACTCAATTTGAAGATGTGATTAAAGGAAACTGCAAAGTTGAGAGATGATAATTTACATCTAAATAATAATATGAAGAAAAATAAAATTGAAAAAAAAGTCTTTATTAAATATATGAAATGGTCAAATCTTGATAATTTATACAAGAAGAATATTATTGGTGATATGACCTCCACGATTATTCTTTGGGATGAGAAGACGGATGAATTGAAGAATAAAATTGTTGAGATTGAAAAAAATGAGGAGAAAGGAAGACGTGACATTAAAAGTGTAGTTAAAGGTAGAGTTCAATGTTCCAAGTATCAAATATCTTTTCTCTATATTTCTAAAAATTATGAATATAATATCAGAAACATATATTTCAACTAGATTTTGAAGGAAGTTACACTTTCTAAATAATAATGGGAGAAAAAAAACTTATTTTTCCAAAAAATAAAAAAAAATCCAAATAATGATCACATTTGAAAAGAGAATAGTTTTAAAAAATATATAAAAATAAACCCCAAACATTAAAAGATGTAACGAAAAATGGATTTTGGTGAAATCCAAACTAACACAATTCCAGTGCCATCAGAAATCTTGTGTGATTCAAAATCAAAAACCAACTTGCTAATTTCATGGAAGTTTCATCCAAAGCCTAAAAAACTGAGAATCCATAGATGATTTATAGTGGTTTATCTCTACATATGACTATATATTTGAACCATATGAAGTATTTTTAGAAGTATGAGGGATGATATGTCACTTTTGGTAATTCAAACTCTCTTAAAATTGAAGGTATTGGTATGGGAAATATTTGGAATAATTAGATAATTCCAATTAATGTATTATTTATTGATGGTATAAAGAAAAACCTACTAACTATGTTATGACTTTATGTTAATTTAAATGTGGTAATCTTTTGTAAAAATGGATCTTTTATAAAGTGGTTGAAGGATGGATTTTTTATTTCAAATGGGGTTTGGACCCAAGGAAATTTATTTCAAGTTGAATAATACAAATCAAAAAGTTATTATTTATTTCAATCTGAAAATGGATTTTATATATATAATTTTGTAATATCTTAGACAAAAGAAAATTGAGAGATTTTATCAAAGAAAAAGTAGTGAGAAACATTTATATTTTTAAAAACGATTATTTCAGGGTTTTTTGTAACAAATAAGATATAAAATCTGATAAAACCCCCCAAAGGATTTAATTTTAATTCTTTTAATACATTTTAACTTATACATATTGACATGTGTAATCCAATTACAAATAAATAATCATGTAGAGATAAATATTTCAATATATTCATCGATTATTTCACTAAGATAACATGTATCATCTTCATGCCTCACAAGTCACAAGACTTTGATAAATTTAAAATCTTTTGGAGGTTGTATAAAAAATAAAAAAGTTTTTATTTGAAGATGTTGAGTAAAAGTAATGGAACTAAGCATTCTAAAAAAATCAGAGTATTGAGATATGCATGGAATTAACTAAGAGTTCAGTTATTCTTAACATACTCCTAAAATTATAGTTTCTAAAAGAAAAAAATTCATTCTTTTGGATATTTCAATAAATATACTTATATATCATGATACATCAAAGTTATTTTGGATACAAGACATTACCATAATGAAATTATTAAAAATAGATGATTCTTGAATCTTAATTATAACATCTCTTCCTATGAAATATAGTTTAAGAATAATCCAAGTGTGAAACTCTTAATAGTATTTAGTAGTTCATGCTATATTAAAATGAAGGGTAAACACGTTTAATTAAAAATAAGAGGAAGTACAATTCCTTGGTTATATAAAAAATGTATGTTCTTATAAATTTTAAAAAAAATTAGAAAATATTGTTTACTACGATGATATTTATGATTTTTCAAATGAATAAGATTTAAGTAATTCAATCATGATAGATAGTAAGGACGAATCTATTGATAATAGATCAATATAAGTAAATAAATATATTTTATAGATTTAGGAAGATGATATAGATCCTGCATATAATAGTGATAAAAGAGGAAAACAATTTTGTAGGTGAAGGTTCAAAGTTAATGAAGCATATGTATACTAAAAAAATAAGTGGTGACTAAATTATGGGTGTTCAAATATGTAGAAAATATTTTAGAACTACGTAAACTTGATTGATTTCCAAGATTGGACACAAAAATGTTGAAGATGATTTTGAACAAAATGAATGGATCTAGGCTATGAATAAGGATATAGTTCAAATAAAAAATTATAATACCTGAGAAATGTTTTCAATAACTATGGAGAAAAAAAATATTAGAAAAGAATGGGTACTTAGGAATAAAGTAAATAAGGATATTATTGTTGTAATAAATAAATCCAGACTTATATGTAAGATATAAGAACAAGTATAAGGGATTGATTTTGATAAGGAGTTTTCTCTAATGTCCAGAATTGACACTGTTAGTATTTTTATTTTTATTTTTACTCATATTAGATACAAAAAAATTTAGATGGATGTAAAGTCTATATTTATCAATAGTATAATGTATGAGGGAGTTTATATGTAATGGATTGAGGGTTTTTAGTTTTATAATGATGGTAGAAACATATTTAAATTAAAAACAGTTTATCTATGGAATGAAACAATTTAAAATGGATTAGTACTTCAATTTAGATAAGTGTTCGACAAGCATTAAGTTCAATAAAGGATAGTTTGAAAATAATCAATTGATTAAGAATCATAAACCAACATCACTCATTGTGATAGTGTATGATGATGACATAACTTTTACTAATAATGAGGATAAATTTTGTGATGATTTATCCACCAAAATTAAGAAGATGATTGAAATATATTTAGTTGGTTAAATAAAATTATTCATGGTCTACAAATCACACAACTTTATGAATATGTTTTCATTTCACATGAAAAATGTGGCAAATATCTGTTAAAAAGGTTTTTAATAGATGAATATAGAAAATTATCTGCACCTATACAGATAGGGAAAATCTAAGGAAATACGGGGAATGTAAAGAAATGAATGTAAATTTAATGATGTGTAAATAAATGAATGAAAATGAATTTTGAAAACTTAGGTTCTTTTGTATCTAAATTATTTATGACTAGACATAGTTTTCTCTATTACTTTTTGTACAAGATTTCAGTCAGATATAATGTAATCACATATTATTATAACCAATGGAATTATTACACATATCTACAAATACTTCCAACTATGATTTATTGTACAAAAATAAAGGATAATTATTCATAAAAGGGTTTACATTTTTTTATTGGGAATAAGTTGTGGATGATATAAAATCCACTACTGAGTAGAGAATTTTTTATTGGTGATAGGTGTGTTTCATGGAAGTCAAACAAATTTTAGTTACTTTTAGTTTAACTGAGGTCGAAATATGTGGATGCATCACAAGATACTACTCACATGATGTGGGTGAACATTCAACTTGAGGGTATGGATATCCAAACTAGATACGCAGTTATTATTAATTTTGATAATCAAATTTCCATTAATATCTCCAAAAATTCAGTTCATCATTTCATGTAAAATTATATAGATATAAAGTATAATTTTTTTAAGGATTAAGTGGTTGATGAAATTTTAAATATGTAATTTGTTCCATAAAGGGAAGATATTGGTGACATCTTAACAAATCCTATTAAAACTATGATATTTGAGAATTTAAGGATTCAAAGTTGATTGCATCCCAATATCCAATAAAAAATAATGGGTTTCTAGTTTCATCCTCTATCTACTCATGCTTAAATACTTGATGAGGTACTGTTTTTAGGTGAGAAAATAATCTTCCTAGTTTTTGAGCTATTTTAATCTTTATTTTGGGCATTATAGGAAATAATATATAAAAAATTTGGTTTATTTGAGAATAAATAAATTCAACTTCTATGATGATTTATTATTATTATTTTGAAGATAATTGATTACTGACATGATCACTCTTGTTTTCAATATCGAGTTAGATAATGTAGACATAGAGATGATTAATTCATGATTATTTTCTTTGATATAATTGAATGAATACTTAACATTTGTCTCTTTGATTTTATTGTTAATAAGGGTGGAGGAATGTGTAGTATTGAAAAAAATACAATAGATTAGATTGTTAAAACCTCTTGAAGATAATTTCATATTTTATTCAATACTTTCTAAATGTGAGGATTTTTTAGTGATGTCATGTCTAATACAATTACTAAATGTGGATGTTGTATCTTTAAAATTTCATGGAAATTCGAATTTTTCATCTAGTGGCGGCTTTGGAATTGGATTTTATGCTTCAAAAGTTAGTTGTTAAAGAAAGTGGTAAGACTATCCATGTTATAAGAGAATACATTGATGTGGTTTAAAATTTCTTTTATTTATTTTAGAGGTTGATAATACCTCAAAATTAGTTAATTATGTGCGTAAGGAATTTTAAGTATGGATATACTTTTAGAAAATATGGCCATTTCCAAAGCGTATGGATTATACTGTGATAACTAAAACATTATCATGTGATGACAAAATTTTTAAGTGCACATAATAAATTCACTAAGGATCCCAAAATAATTTGTACTATGGTGTATGAATATATATAAGGATAATACATTACTCTAAAATAGTAAGACTTTGATATTTCATATATGTACTGTAACACCCCGAGATTTTATGTGGAATAGTTTTTTTTAATTTCTTTGATGTCTTGTGTTGTATGCTACAACAATATTAGCTTGTCTTATATACAAGACTATATTATCTTGTAGTATACATAAACACTATTCTTGGCTTCTGTTGCATGCAAGAGCGACCTTCCTCGATAGCGTGTGTTGTACACAATTCCGAATTTTACTAAACAATGATATATTGTTATAATATTATTATGAACTATCTGTTATGAATAGTATAAACTACATTTTGAATTTTATTATATAATAATTCATCTTATACATATTATATAACATGGTATGAGAACAAAATAATCTTTTCGAGTAAAATAAGTATTTTTCAAAAAATGCAGTTTTGCCGCCTTTTGAAGGCGCACCCATTTTAAATCTAATTTTTAAAAAATTTATAAGTTAAATTATACAAAATAAACTTCTTATTGTGAATCAGGATATAAAAATTTACACAGGATAAAGTTTTGTTATTTTTCTGATAATGTTCATATTTTGATAAATAGTAAAAACACGGTAAATTTTATTTAAAAACCACTTTTTTCATCAAGATAATTTATATGGTTAAATTATAATATTGAGTGGTATTAAAGTATAAATAGAATTTATTTTTACCATTTAATATAATTTATTTCATTATCATTAATTTTACATTGAATTCATAGGTAAAAACATTTCAATATTTTTGCAGTGTTTTAAATAAAAATTCGTTTTTTCGACAACGGGATTAATTTGAAATTAATTACTGCATCTTATGTGTCTTGATTTTGGAAAAATGGATTCCATATTGAAAATCATTAGGTCTAAATTATGTTAATAGGATAATTTTTATTTTTAGGCATTATGAATAGTAACTACGGTAAATTTTATTTACCACAGTTAAAGGTAAATTAGGTAATTAAGGGTAAAAATAATATTATAAAATTACCCTAACACTTGTCTTAATATAATTGGATGATTATGTTTCATACTAAAATATACTTGGGTCGAAATTATATTTATTATAACCCCCTTTTATGTTATTAAGACATTTAGTTTATTTAATTTAAATGAAAGTGAAATATGCCTCACTCAAACTTTAATAATTAAATTATTTTTAATATAATGTTATAAAGAATATAAATTCGGTTATAAAAACTAATTTTAAAGCTAAATTTTTTTTATTTATCATGGTAATTTATTTGTAATTTTTAAGAAATATATAATTAACTTAATAGCTTATACATTAATGATGCAGAAATTATTTATTTAGTGAAAAATCAATAATATTGTTTTTATTAAACTAATAATACCCATTAAAGGCACAAAAACCTGACAAAAACTTATTATTCGTATATATGTAATCCATAAGCATACAATGGTCGAATACATGACCATTTAGATCCTTATAACTATGATTATGACACTTATATTATATTATTTTAAATGATGTCAAAGTTGTCAACTTCATAATTTAATAAATATAACAATTTAAATATTGTGATTTTTAGATGATCAATTTGATTAAAAGTACTCTTATAGAAGATATTAGATTTCTCTGGATCATAGTAGTTTATTTTTAATTTTTATGCAACAAATAAGTATGTCAAATAATTATACAAAAATGTTTTAGTAATTATTTTATTAACGGAAATATCAAATAAATGGTTTTAAAAATATTAAAATAAATGTTATATGAACTAATTAATGTGCTTCATTAATTTTTTAGATTAATATGACATGTTAGGGATCAACTAATTCTTTTGGATTTAATATATCCTCTGTGTGGATTTTATTTAAATTCAAATAAATGAATAGTGTCAAAATTGACAATATTGTTATTTTATAAAAATAATATATTATTACATTGTTTAAAAATCACAAAAAAAATTTAAAAATTATAAATTAAAATTTATATGGTATAAAATTTCATAAATCATCTAATTATTGAAAATTTAAAACACATAAGTATTTATTTATAACAATTTAGTTTTATAATATTATTACCATAAATAAAATTAAATAGATTAAATAAGGATAAATCAAGTTGAAAAGGTTTAAAATAAATTAAAAACATGTCTAAATATTATTGGTTTATGAAATTCCAACCCTATATCATCTAATATTTATATTTTAGTAATTTTTGGATGTTTGTAAGTGGGGTTTTAGTTTATTATAAATTAATATTTTAGATGTTTCCAAAAGTGCCCCTCTCCTCTCTTATAAAAGGGCACCTCCTCCCTCTCCTCCTAACACCACTTTGAGCCTTCAAGCTTGGCCAAAACCTACCCATATATCTTCTAGACTTCCCTAGAAACATAATAGAGTTCCTTGTCTTCTTCAAAGACTAAATTTACTGTCCTAAGAGGAGGTTTAGAAGAGGCGCGTCGAAGAAGAGGTAATATCCTTTACCGATTCATTCAAGTTCATTTATTCTTCTACTTCCTCTTATTTTGTTGTTTCATAATAAATTAATAACATTAGTATCAATAATATACTGATATTTTATTATAAATATGAACCAAACCTATTCCACCTTCTATCCATCCTACGAAAAATGAAATCACCCCACGTGCGTACGTACGGAATACCGTCTCCACGCCATGGTGTAATCTGTTTTTCCATCACCACCTTACATGGATGGTTATAATTTTGTAAAGAATAACTATATATGGTTATTATAACATGATACTAATTCTGAGATATTATATCATCCACTCTAATTCCATTCAATAATTATGGGAACAATATCACCACTCGTGCGTACGTACAGATAACCGTCTCCACGACATGATGAGATTAATTCTCCAAGTTAACCATTCAAGAATGATTATAAAGTATATATAATGAATAATCATGAAATATATGACATATTAATGATACTTGATTTATGTATATTTTATTTACTTACTTCCATTCAATTTAATAAGGAAACAAAAATAGTGTTCATGCGTACGTACGGCTTACCGTCTCCATGAACAGTGTATTTCTTTCCATTTATCGATCTATTATATATATATATATATATTCTGAATATATATTATATATAAATCATGTTTTACATTATTTAAGTAATTAATCATAATCTAAGTAATCATATGAATAATTACAAGTCAAAACACAGACTATAAATGAAACGATTGTACCTAAAACGCTGCTTTAACATGGAATTGACAAATGAACAGATAATATAAAGTCGTAATTGAATCATATATGATATCATAAATATTATTATGGTTCTGTTACAAGTTAATAATATCTTTAAACCCACTATACAGGAGTCTCAGACACATATGGATGAAATTGGACATAAGGTAAGGGATAATTTTTTCAATCTCATTTTTATTCGAGATTGCTTATACGTAAGTATTTACTGGTGTTATATTTTTCATCCTTGTCCATAAAAATGTTTTTCATAAAGTAATTAATATTATTTAATGTATTTTTTAAGTCATGTTTACCCCTTTTTGATTTTTAATTTGTGTTATGGATGAAATTTTTATTTTGTTTACCATACGAGGTACTTTTTGACTTTTTTGGTAAAAGTACGAGGATAATGTTTTTAACCTATACGGCATGAACGGATTTTTAAAGTTTCATAACGCCTTTTCTTCCTGAAGTTTAATCTACAATATTTTATGATTATTTTCAACAAAATCCTCTTCTTTTAAAATTTCATGGCATTTTGTGAAAAGAAAATTATTTTGATGAATAAAGTATATTTTCCTCAAGAATTCATTTCAAGTGTTTTTTCAAAACTATATTCCATCTAAGATGACATTATTTAGTATGATTATGTTTCAAAATAATGTCCCTATTATTTACATGGTTTGATTTTTCTTATGATGAAATGATATCCATTTGTTTTATATGGATTATGTTATGATGGAATGATGTTTATGAAACCCATTTTATTCTTTGGGTGATGATGAATGATTTATGTTTATTTTGTGTCGCAAGTAAGAATGATTTCGTTATGAGATGGGTGGGACCTATATATCCATACAATGCATTGGGTAAAGATTTATATCTCATGAGATAGACATGGATGGAATTGCAAGTGAATCTAGTTTAGTAATTCAGGGTTGGAATGGTAAGTAAACCCGGTTCAGTAATGGACTTTGTCCACTATGATGGTCTTGGAAGAAATGCCTTGGATACAATGGAAATATTAACATGTGCTTAATGTTTTTCCACAATTCCAAGTTTTTTCCCATG
Source organism: Viscum album (assembly GCA_963277665.1). NCBI lineage: Eukaryota > Viridiplantae > Streptophyta > Magnoliopsida > Santalales > Viscaceae > Viscum > Viscum album. The sequence goes on along the minus strand of OY728152.1, from coordinate 1,472,716,291 downwards.
TTATTTATCATGATTAATGTTCTTTTATGATCAATTCCTTATGTGCTGCCAAGATTTATGTCATTACTCATGATTTTGATGTTTTATGTTCATGGTTTTACATTCAAATGTTTATGGATTGTTTTTAAGTTCTCCATGTTTACACTTACTGAGAATTTGAGCTCACCCTTTTTATGTTTTCTTTTCTCCAGGATATAAAGAAAGATTTTAGGTAAGAAAAAAAGGGAAAGATCTTTATGGGAGATGTTGAAGATCGTTCACCATGATTAGAAGATTGTGTTCCAAGTTTCCAAAGACACTAAACTATTACAGTCCAAGATTGTCTGTTTTTGTTATGTATTAAGTATTCCACAAAAGTAATGTAATGTACATATACGTCATAATTTGGGTCTCTACTTGTATGACTTCATTTTAGTTTGTATAACTTTGTAGGAGAGATCATGTGACTCTCAATAACTTCATATGACTTTAAAAGTCATAAAAAATGGATGAGTTTATAGAATAAAAAATATTATAAAGAATTAAACTAAATAATAATATTCCTAATGGGATCTTAAAGGATTAAAATATCATGATCAATGCAACTAGGTTATGATTTAAGTTGAAAATAATGGATAATCCAACTGAAAAATAATTTTCTGTTGATATGAGTTCAATTTCATAGAAGAAGTTTTCATATCATAGTTTTTGAGATAATGTACTCATGGATGATAAATATAAATTAATTAATAGATAAATATTTTTTGGGAAATATGTTGTGATATTTTATGTCAAATGAGAATTAAATGAAGCTAAATCTTAAGGATAATTTTTTAATAGCATTGATTTGGTTATAAATGAGTTTGAATGAGAAAATTTGTTCTAGTGAGAATAATAAGATTCCATAACTACTAAGGAAATAATATCTACATGATATTATAATAAGATATGAAATAAAAATTAAATATTGAATAATTAGAGAGAACCTTAAACATTGTGTGATAGTACTCTGAAAATATCAAGGATTTGAAGAAGGAGAAAACTAAATTACTGAAAAAAGTAATGTCAATGATAGAATCACTGGTGAGAGGAGGAAGAAAATCTTGACATGACGATACTATAAAATATCATTATTTTACTTTTAACCCATTTTCAAGGATTTTTTTGTTTTTATTCAACAAGAAAATGCTTGTACTATGTTTGTTAATGCCATCATATTGAATCATGATCAAGGGAATACCCATGAATATATATATCTTGATAATAAAATTATAGTTGTGTGTATTTGAGAAAAAACCACCACACCTCATAGACATATCCATCCTTATAGAGGAGAATCTCATTTACAAATATGTTGTACTACATATTTTATATTTCATTTTTTTGGTTTTATGAGACACCAGTTGAATAAGTAGAAGGGTATACTAGTTTAAAAAAATAATATAAATACCAATTCACCCCCTCATTAGTGTTTAAAAATATTGTTTTATACTTATCACACATGTGTGGCCCATGAACTAACAACCCTCCTAAATACATGATTGTATACCACATGATCGCTTCATCCAACACTAGTACACACCATACCTGCCTCCTCCAACGTCACCACCAGGGTTCTTAGGTGGTTATAGGTGGTTACCAAACTATCTTAGGAACCCAATTTATATTTTCTGATAAAATGGATCCTGGTTTCCCATTTCGATACACAACTACACCAAGTGACACCAGGTTGTGACAACACAACACAAGTCCAAGTCTATACCCACATAAGTTCCCAATCACATTCTCGGGGTTCTCAAACTCTCGATTTAGTGAGTTTTAAATTCAAAACCTAGGATAAGTAATAGTAACCAGAGGTATTTATGTCATACAAATTTTTTTCACACCCAAAACCTTTGAGATAATCCATTTTACAATTTTTCTCACCAATGACTGTGTAAAGGACTCCTCCAAGGGGAGTCACAATGTATAGAAGGAATATAATTAAACATCCTTCTAAGTACCTCAAAAGGGTTAAAATTACCCCTCCTAGGGGATCAAGAGGGTCCCACTTCACCTTGGTTATCTAGCAGATTTACTAGGGGACAATTCACACTTCAAGGCCTCTCTTGAGTGATACTCTACCCATGTTTACCTTTTTATCTTCTGACTAAGGTTACCACCTATGGAACCCAAGACACATTAAAATGGTGTTATGCCCAGTGTTCAGGGACATACCGTAATTTCCAATTTAGCCTAACCTCCCACTTGGTCTAACTTCAACCATTTCACCCAAATAGCATAAAAGATCTTGTTGGAACACTTTTGGTTATGTAAAATTACTAAAATTACTTTTTCCCCAAATCTCCTCCTTGGATTCTAAACTTATTTGTCTGGGTTACTAAGAATACTCATGTTCCTCATTTTTATCATGTATTGCCTTGATATGAGGTTACCAACTAGCTGTTATCCCTATCTAATAGGGTCCTTTGGTAATTTTCTATCTTGTATCCCCTTGATAACTAGGATCACTCTTCTTGGGGAACCAATGGGATTTCACCTAAATCAAGGCTCTCATATTTGATGCATTAAACTGATTTTCATATCTTAAAAGAATCCAATAATTGTACTTGTGTCCACCCAATGTTCTAGATATATAACAACCTGCTAATCTAGAATATGCCTCAAACTTTTCCACTGTTATTCAACAACATTGGTGCATCTATTCATTCTTATCCTATATAGTTATCAATAGAAAAGTGGTGAACAAAAATGGGCTTCCATACTAGTGTAATACCCAACTAGAAAGGTTAAATCTTATGTATACCATATACAAAAACCATTTATAGGAATTCACACCTAGAGTTCATGGTCATATAACCTTACGATACAAGACACATAGTTCATTCCCCATTAATTTTAACTTCTCATAATATGTCAAATTTGTATAACATTAAACAATACCACATAATAGTATATTATGTATGAATTTAAACTGATTAAAATTTATCTTCAACTCATGATCATCAAGGAACAATATTGTTCTATTAGATATTCACTAAAAATAGGTATATCATATTGTACAATATACCCTGATTTATAGCCTATGATATTCTTATGATTCATATCACAGATAATGATATGTGGTTATTATAAAGGGCATGAAATTCGTTTTTTATTTATTATGATTAGTCTATAATATGGGAATCCAATTGTATAACCATTTTCACATATTACAAATTATATATCATTAGTAGTAAATCTATGGGTTGATTCATTTAAGGATTCCCAAATATTTTTCCATTCATGAAATTTTTTAGGATAAATAACTCGAATGGGAATGTTTTTTTGGTAATGTGTGTCAACTACCATGCATTAGAATTTGATGCTCGACACCGTTTATTGAATTAATAGAGTCCATATAAAGGATGTAAATCCTTCTATTGGATAGGTATAAAACTATCTATCCATGTTTGACAATTTCTTCTCTATGATTTCCTTGTTTTTATTTGATTGAGAAGTTGTTAACACATAGTTAGAGATTGTAAGATCCTCTCATAGAATTTGAGGATTCTAGTAGCATTTGTATGGCCTATGGAGGTGATATTACTTAGACTGTATATTAGTGATATTCATCAAACTTACTTCATCATGGTCAACAAAGAAGTATTTTTCTACATTTTATATTCACATGTTTTATTTATGTTCCTCACTACACGTTGGTTCAGGTTGATATGTTGGGCAATCAAATGGTTTTCTTTCACTATGTTGATAACTAGATGATCTCACCAAACCCATCAGTGGTATAAATTCCAAGATCATATTAAACTCAATATTTCTTTCAATTGATTTCATAAAGAACATGTGTATTTTATTATGCATGAGTCTATATCATAGCATATAATATAACATAGATGAATGTAAAACATTAGATCACACTACCTAGATTTATGATATAGGATATCATTATATTTTTTGTAGTAACAGGGAATGACTAGTTTATATTTTATGGGTTGATATATCTAAATCCAATGATTTTTTTTAATGTTTTAAGATATGATATAAGTGATATCATAGTCTATGATTGAATCCCATGTTTTTCAAAAAAACAATGTAACAGATCATTATGGGGATGTAAGAGATATATCCCATTATGATTGGGCCATATATTAGAATCATAGATCCATATTCATAAGTTGAAAATTTTTCTATTTGTTAGAGCTTACCCAATCTAATGTTATGACTCAAATCTTACATAATAAAGGTTATACATCCAATGATAACTCATAAACTATGTTAGGAGGCTTGTGAACGGTACACAGGCACCCACATAAGAGTAAACACTATCCTCTATCATTTATTATGATTGATAATGCCTCTACCAATCATCAAGTATGAAATAGTACTAAAATGAATAATTTTTTTCGGAACAAATGATTATAATTTATAATTTTTTTATAAAATTTAGGTGTTAAGTATCAAAAATACAATTTTTTTCAAATGTTAATTAAATATGAAATGTTTATATTAATATCCCATGTTAATTAAATAAATAAAATGTTTGTTTATTTATTTATTCCTTTTAAATATTCAGTTTTATAAATTATTTATTAAATGTGAATACTATGTATATATTAATTTATATGATAAATTTCTACTTATAGAATTATTATGCTAGGTATGATAAAATAATATTTCATTTTATTCTACCTTGTATTTGGTTTATATTATTGTTATTATATTCAATTTAAAGATTGAATATAGTTAAAACATATTAGGTTTTAGAGTTATAATGAAATTGAATTATATCTTGAGTAAAACATCCTACAGCAGATGGACTTTGTGTCGGACTTCCCACTGGTCTGGAGGATTATTCTTTATTCTAGAAAAGTGGGGGGTTTTATCTATGGATCCAAGTTTACTCATGTAGATATCTTAAATCTCATATAATGATGAACCTTTTTATGATAATATTTCATGTATCTTATGTATAAGATGAATTTAGATATGTGTAAATAATTATGAATTCTCTTTTTGGGTGAGGAATATAAACTATGAGTTGTGTAAGAACTTACACATTAATGTGGTTTTAACATGATAATTTTATAGATGAAATTGGGATTCTAAAACTAAATAATTTGAAGAATTGATATTTAAAAGAGTAAATCATGAGATAATAAATATTTCATGTGTCAAAACAGTTATAGATATGATATTCTTATGATGTATATTAAATTAGTGATACTTTAAAATAAATCCCCTCAAATACTAAGTGTGGGATTATTTGTAAAGTAAAATCATGTCTAGAAATAAATCATTTAAATGGGTAGGTTCTAACAAATCAAGGTTCACATGGATTATCTTGTATAAAGTATGAAGCAACTGGCTAACCCTAATAGTAATTAAACAAAATACCTCTATGATATTTGGGTGATACTAATCTAGGAAACCTTAATAATGAAGATAATAATGACATAAAATATAGTTTACATCCATATGATAGATTCAAGAAAATATTTTTCCTCTTGATTATCCATGATTCATATATGAATTTATTATCATGTTTACCAACCTAAATTGATATGGTATGAGAGGAACACCAAAGTTCACTCATTACTTAGTGAAATATGGATCTTGGTCTTATAAATCTAATAATGTATGGTGTCATATTTTTAATGGGATTATGCTCATTAAAATTCCTTGATGAAAAGATATGAAACATGATACTCACCCATAGATATGTATTTTTTATTGATTATATTATGAACTCTATTTATAATTTTTAGGTATCTTATATGTATAACCTATAAAAATATTCAAGATTATTATATATGGTTGATAATAGTTCTCATAGAGAATCATAAAAAATTTTGAACTTGAATTTGATAGAAGTAATTATTTTTAACTATGAATCGTAGATATTAAATACATGGTGTGCATCACACATTTGTTCTTATAAACACATACTCAAGGATAAGGTATAATTGAAGAAAAGTGAAGTTGATATACATATTAAAAATGGGGAAAGAGTTTCTGAATTGGTGGATGTAATATATGATATAAATTGGATCAGTTCTGGAATTTTAAAATGATTATTATGTTTATAACATAAATATAAATATTAACTATTTATCTTGTTTAGAGAATATATGATTTTCATTCATTATTAATAATTAATTTTGTCTTATATAAATATATGATGGAAACGTTTTATGGAATTGGTAATATGGTAAATTGTTTATATATTCCAAATATGGATAATATAATCTATAAAATTTAAAATACTATGTTCAAGGTTGATTATAATACCACTTACCTTTGGCATTGTAAAATTTTAAATATAAATCATAAATTTTTTAATTAATATATTGAGATGGATTTTTTGAATCATTCATTTATGAATACATTATTAATTATAGATCCTTTTTATTAAAAAAATTTACCAAATAAATTTTTAGTGCGAAGGGTTAATGTGCTAGTAGGCTATTGGATTTTATATATAATGATGTATATTGACCAATTTATTACTCAATAAAGTGGTGGATATTGGTACTTCATAGCCTTTAATGTGTATTTTAGTTTGTGTGATTATTTTTTCCAATAAGACACAAATTTAAAACTTTTTAAAGGCACAAAGAGTTTCTAAATGAACTGTGAAATAAACTAGGAAAAAGTATTAAGAATCTTCTATTGGTTCAGGGTTGTGAATACTTATGAAATGAATTTATTAATCATTTGAGTGATTTTGGAATTATTTTACAACCCACTCATTAGAGAACACCAAAATGGAATAGTGTGTCTATAAGAATGAATTTTAACCCATTAGACATGGTTTGATAAATTATTAGTTATTGTGACCTTCCTATTTAATTTTTGGATTATACAATAGAAACTATTTTGTTCCTACTTTATCTTAATCTAGTTAAAGTTGTCATAAATACACCATATGATATATGGATTGTGAAATATCCTAATATGTCCCTTATGAAGATTTACGAATGTAAAGCCTATGTTAAACATTTATATTCTAATAAACATGACCCTAAAATAAGATATAAACATATTTTTTGGTTATACTATGGAAATTAAGTGATATTATATCTATAATCCAACTAAGAAAAAAGTTTTTGGGATATCATTTCTATATATATTGATAAGGAATACATCATTCAAGTACTCATTGGGAGGAATTTTGAACTTAGATAAGTTTAATACCAACATATAGGAAATTTTCCAAACAAGGAAGTTCACAAAGTTTTAGAAATATTTATATATAAAGAACTAGATTTTGTAACACTACAACATTGATGGTCTGGTGGGGTTCATCAGGATCACATGAGATATGCATTTCTTATAGAAAAAGATGATTAATTAATGTTTATAGATGATGAGTCTACTACCCAATGGGTGTCCATTGAGAGTTTTTTTTCTAATAAATGGATACATTTTATGAAATTGGAAGTAAAATTCATGTATATTAACCATGTTTTGAACATGGTGGATGAACCTAACGTGATGAGGCCTATAGGATGGATGTAGCTTTTCTAAAATAAAAATTACAAGTATGGTAGAGTGTCTACCTAAAAATATTTCTTAGTGGAAATGGGTTTCAAAAAATTTACAGTATTGACTATAAAGAAACATTTTCTCCAATTTCCAAGATAAAGAACATTATAATATTATTTTTCATAATATATCTTTATGATTATAATATATAAAAAATGAATTTCAAAATCACTTTTCTCTAAAATAATTTAGTATAGGATGTGTATCTAATACAACCTGAAGGTTTTGAAGTTCTAAATAAGTCTCATATGGTTTACAAGTTGCGACAGTCCATTAAGGGATTAATGAAATATTATTAGAGTTTGAATATTTAGTTTGATGATTCAATCAATGAGTTTGGAATCATAAAACTAAATAATATTATTATGTATTCAAGTGGGTTAGTGGGAGTTTTGTGGTTATTCTAATATTGTATGTGGATAACATACAAATTACTAATAATGATATCCTGAATTTAAATTCTATAAATAAAACGTTGGGAAAATTTATATCCATGAAATACATGGGTAAAAAAACCTTCATACTTAATATGATGATCTATAAATATATATCTAGTGGTTTATTAGACTACATCAAAACATATATATTGTTAAATTTATAAATAATTTTTTCATGGAGAAATCTGGGAATGGGTCTTTATCAATGTTTCATGGTATGAATCTTAGGAGTATTTAAAATTATTCTTAATGAGTTATAAATAATGGTTAATATTACTTATAAATCACCATATGATCTATAATGTATTATATATTTTTTAATGAACATGATATTGTTTATTATTTGAGAATAGAAAGTATATAGCAATCCAATCCAGAAGAGAGTCACTAGATTACTATCAAGAATATATTTAAGTACTTAAGAATGAGTAAGGATATATTATTTGTAATTTGATGAGAGGATGAGATCATTTTAATGGTTACACTGATTCTAGTTTGCAATATACTAAATATGAAAAGATATCTCAATCTAATTTTTTGTTTTTCTTAAATAGTTGACCAATCAGTTATAAGAGTTATTAACAAGCCACCATAGTGGACTTGATAATTGAGGTAGAGTACATCAATACATCAGATAATATAAAAAATATATTTGGATCAATAAAAATGTTTTTTGAACTTTGGGTGGTTCCAAACATCAAGGGAAAAAATAAAATTTACTATGACAAAAATAGATTTATTTCTCATGCCAAGGAACTTCAATATCACCAAAGAACAAAACATTTCCTTCACAAGTACTATATAATTCGACAGATCATTGATAGGGGAATATAAAGATATTTTCAATGGTTATAGATATAAATTTAGTAAATCCTTTACAAAACCATTAACACAAAAAATCATGTGGTTTATGTTGAATCTTTCAGTATTAGATAAATAATATATTTTATGTAATGGTTGTAAAATGAATCATGGTTTTATAATAAATAAGAAACAGTATTTATCATTCATTCATGACTATTACATTTAAATTATAAGAATTTTGGGATGATAATATCCCCCCAAAATATGACTTTGATTTATCCATAATTGATAATTGTCAGAGAGTATAATGGTTTCTGATGATATGATAATATTTTCATAAGTAGAATCGTGTAATCTATAAAAAAAGTTATTTTTGATACAAATAATAAAATCATGAGATAATAGTTCAAGACTTATTATTTGGACTGAGCTACAAAGGCATGTTACATGGAATATCATATGGTCATTGATATACATAGGGTTTATTCTTATTATAGTCCCCTATTACATGATATTGGTGAGATTCCTAACATTGTATACTTAATAATTTGATACTTTACTTACATAATCCTGGACAATTGGATAATCAGCATGCAATTGGGTATATTCTTGATTATTTCATTAGTTATAGCTTAACTAAGATGATATTTTTCCAATCATATAATAAGAAAAGGCTTCTAGTCACTTTTTTAAAGAAGACTAAGGAAATTCACATCCATTATTAGTTGAGTGACATGTGATGTGATTTTATACTTAGATAAATTACTTGTGATGTATTCATTCATTCTGGTTAGTCTATTTCAATGAATCTTAAATATATGAGTTGGAATATACGATATTGACATGTTACATGTCTAGTGATCACTTTATGTCATAAAAAGGGATTATTTAGGTACACAAAAATATTTATAGGATGAGTATTATGGTGGATATTTTCAAATAAAGATATAAGTATGTTTAATTGAGGTCACACCAGACCCCTTTATATCTTGAGTGGCATTAACATTTTCCTAGAGGTAACTTTTTTTGCTTACTTCTATGAAATCCTGATTTTATATTTATTTTCAATGATACCAATACCCATAGGGTTACACGTTTAGGACTTGTAATAAGGGTTAAATTTTGGACAAAGTGTTTATTCTAATATTATGTGAGTTCGATAAACCATATCCAAAAAATTTTGGATTGGTTCCCCAAGAGTTGTAAAGTTCTACATAAACTCCTAATGTGATTTTAGTGAAAGTGGGAGATTTTTTGATATAAATTGAAAATGGGTATATTATATTTTATGATATAACTTGAGTGTTTCCCTTTGATATTTGTATGATTAATATCCTAGATAATGACTTATCATTATTGTAAGGTGAATGAGATGGTTATACAATGTATTGTGAGGGGTTTATGATATGGGATTCTTAGTGAATAATCACTTCCATGTCATCCAATAATGTATCATTAGTTATGAATTAGTGAATTAATTTATTAATGTAATTAAAAATATATTATGATAATTTAAATGTTCCATGATCCCAAACCCCAACAGGCATAAATTTTGGGTAATATGTTTCAACAGTCATGCATTAGAAGATGAACCTCAAATCCATTATTTAATTAAGGGATACTATATAAAGGATAATGATATTATATTTGGGTAAGTGTGAAGTTATCTATTCATATGCAATATTATCATCCCTCATAGTTATAACAACCCTTCTTTTAGTACAAACTTAAACAAGATTTATTACATAAACTCTTCACTTGATACAACATGGAAGATTGAGAAGTTTAGTGTCTTTTGGGCTTAAGATCATTACATAACAGCTTAAAACATGAAACAAAACATCTTTATTGAAAACTTATTTTACATGACCACTACATTCCCTCATACTTAGAATTTCACAGGATAACCTGAGGACACGCATAAGAAAAGGGTGAGCTATAAATCCTAGTAAGGGAATAAACATGGAATAACATGATAATTACAATACATGTTAGAAAATAGGCATATAAATAGAGAAAAAGAGAAATATTAACAGAAAGGCATAATAAATCATGATAATCATAACATGGAAATGTGGCACAACACTTAACATGGAATTAGCATGAGCCAAGGCTCATTGCACATTGAGCATGAGTAAAACCTCATTGCATATGAAGAACTAGTAAAACCTTGTTTCACTTTAATTATAATGAGTGAAAACTAATTGCACATGATGTATCATGATACTAACTTTACCCAATGAATTGGAGTGCTATTAGGGTGAACCCTTCTTAAACATTTCACTTCATGTATAAGTGTACCACATGGATCATAAAACATTGAATAATTCGACATAATCATTTATTCCATGATAAACGAATTTAGAATAAATACTTGAAACTCTTTAAACAATAAGTAAATGTGCATAAAGTTGAATAACATTGATAGAGAAATGGACATGGTATTCACTACACAAAGACTTTGGCTTGAAAAAACGCGGTGCAATTTCGATAGCATAACAGCATGACATAAGAACTCATAAAAATGGTTGATGAGAGATAAAGGGGCGTATCATAATATTTAGATTACATTGATATAAATGGGTTCATATAAATACGTTTCCCAACAAATGTAAAGGAATTTAGATTCATGATACAAAATAATTACTTGAATGTAAATGAGCAGAGAGAAATTCCTTTCAGAATTTTGGCATAGTAACGGGTGTACATGGGAGGCACTTAATGAGAGAGAAAGGGGTATCCTATAATTCAAACATAAATAGGGATGTATGGGGGAGGTTTTAAACTATACCCCAACATTTATAATTTAAATTAGAAGTGCATAACAATTTAAAGAATATTGGACAAAAATGAGAAAGGAATAAAACCCTTACTTGGAAGTGTGCTTCCAAAGGCTTGAGAGAGGCTTGAGAGAGGCTTCTTGGGAGATTGGGGCACATTGGGAGGATTATAGAGAGAGTATGGAAGAGGTTGGATGAACTCCAAAATCTTTGAGTGAGGAGGAAGTGGGAGCTTGGGTGGGGTTATATATGAAAGGTGAGGGAATTCTTTATTATTTAGGTTTGGGACACCTCACATTAAACTAATCAAAACCACAAACCTTACCATGGTTTTTTCCCATGTTTTTTGGAAAAGGGAATTGTAAAACAATATTTTATAAGTCCAAAGTCCAAACATATTAAAATAATGGGTTTTCTTATGTGGAGGTGAGTCACACTTCCAAGGAAAACAATTTAAAAAGACAAAATGTTTAATAAGTCTTGAAGGGTCCACTAAAGCTATGTAAAATAAATAAAATAATCCCAAAATCACATTATTTTAATGGTAAAACACATATTGGTCGAACATATAGTTTATAGTATTTTATTACATCACTATTTGGTCATTACGATGTCATAAAACAAATTATATATTTAAACGGTATTTAATTTTTTCCCAAAAATTTGACTCTCTCAGAAAATTAAGAAAAATTCAGCATTGGATAATTTCGATGTCTTTATTCCAAAAATAATATTCATTTTATTTAAATAATTTTATAAATATTTTAATTTTCACTTTTAAAATAAAAATTTAAATTTATCGAAAATTCATGGGATTTGACAAAAATGGCTTTCAAACCATTATAAAAATTAAAATTGCATTCATAAAATTATACGATAATTTATATTTAAAAAATTAATTTAATAAAAATAATAATAATTTATTAAAATATTATTTAATTCAAAAATCCATTAATTCATCAAAATATATTTCTTAGTTCAACATTAACTAAAAATACTATTTGTGCTTTAAAAGATATTTACAAGGTAACAATAATAAAATTAAAGTATATTCATTATAATATACAAAAATAATTTACATAACCATAGTGATAAGGTCTTGTTACATAACCCCTTATAACACTAGCATAAGACCGAAGGGTAAGGTGTGTGATGGTGACAGACTCTTGGGGTGGCTCGAATAACATCGCTCGGGTGGTAATCTTTATTAACTTTCACTTCTCTTGTAGTCGGTTCTGCTCAAGCTTAACATGTTCAAGATCAGCTTGGGCTTGGTCAAGATCAAATCCCAATGATGCCACCTCCTTTCTGAGATTTGACAAAGGTTCTTTGTACGAGGCAAGTATACTGGATGAGGTTATCACTTCCTTTATCTATGTAAATTGGATTTGTTAAATCCCTATATTTATACTAATCAGGTGATCACTGTTCAACAGCTATATTTGTAATATTCACAATTCATACTAGTATTTTAAAATCAAAAAACATAAAACCAATGAAGTCCTCATATTATATAAAAATAATAAGACATTTAATTGGATCAAGAGGAATTTTCATTAATGAAATTTTGGGTTGTTAAAATAGTTCTCTATTTTTCTTTGATGAATAAGGTGGTATCACACCATTAATGATCATCTAATCCTCCCATAGTGTACAAGGATTCTTGTGGTTGTTGTACCACCTATGGAGGAAAGATTCTTTAGGTTGTTTTGCGATGATCTTCATCAAACTAACTTTTTCATGGTTAACAGAGATAGTTCTCATTACATTTGAGTTATGCCTGTTTTATTTAGAATCAACACTACATGTTGGTTTGGGTTTTTAGATAAGGAATTCAAATGGGTTTGTTCCACTACATTGATAATGATATGATCTAAAAAAACCTGTATAGTCAAGGTTTCATGACCTTTAAAGGCCTCGCATTTTTAATTATCACATTTCTTTAAAAGGTGTGGCATGCCTCATTAAATGAAATCGAATTTCATGGGTTTTTATTTCCTTTACAGGGATATATAAGAATCCTTTTTCATGGTTCTAATATAAACTCTAAAACACATTTCACCCCTAGGATATAGATAATATCTAGAGTACCAGCGATACATATTTAAACCATAAACAAACTAACCAATGAAAGAGAATATAAATAACCTCTCATACATGTCCTAATGAATATATGGTATTAATCAATAAATTTCACAATAAGGTTAATTAGTATTGTTAATGGGAATAAATTTATGAATATTTCTTAAATACATAAGATATTCTCAAACTGGGACATGAACTAATGAATGCGATGAGGCAACTCTTGTCCTCTCATCTGAAGAAATGTGTCATCACTACTAACCTGGGTGATTAAGAGGTCTTCCACCTTTTGAAGGTGGGAGTGAGAATAAAATTAATCAAACCCCCAAATATAAAAAATATCAAAAATATAAAATTGAGAACCCACTATGAAATACTATAATTTTAAAAGATATTGATTGATCATTCACTCTCATTTCTAAAAATCAACTAATTGGGTCACTTTTTGAGTTGTATCTCTCAGATTTACCATAACATATACAAGGTATCCTCAATAAATGTAGAAAAATTAATTAAATTATCTAGTTAGGATATGGATAGAACCAAAAAACCATGGTTTATTATTAATCACTAGTCAGTTGAAACCTGCAATTAAGTTATCAATACTATAATGGTATCATCTCAATATCCCCAAAAAAATTCACTTACTCATTTAATTTAGTTACATATTATTAATTCCAATGTCAAGGAGTATTTTCACAATGAATTTATTCCTATATTAGAGATATATCATGAAATCGTTGAGTAGATAATCCCCTATTGACCATACTATTAATAATGGGACTATAGGGAGTAGAAAACACCCATCACCACATCTAATCAATTTAGGATCCTTAACTAAAAATAAAACAATACTCATCTCCCTTATATTTGGTAAGTATAGGTGGATGTTGTCTAAATATTGATGAACACCAGGGGCTTCCTAAGAGGGATGCTACCAATTATAATTTCCCGACCTGGGAACCATTGAACTGTGCCTAGAATAGGTGGGTCAAATAGCCTCAAGCATACCTCCCCGTATTCCAGAGGTTCCCGACTAGTAGTAAGGGTCTAACATTGTATAGTGGGGAGACTATACCATCATATCAGAGTTTCATGGTGGATTTAATAGATAAAAAAATAACATAAGAATGATATCACATATGGAACATTGTAAAAATTGTAACAAATAAATACAGAAACATAAACAACAAATAAAATCTAATTGAAATCATAATCCATAGGCGAAGTCATATACAATGTTTTCAAGTCATGCTGGTATAAAAAAGTAGAAACAAAGGATACATGGGAAATTAATATAAACATGATATAAAAAATAAAAAAAATTCCAAAATTTTGCTTCACTAGCATCATGATAATATTCTTAGTCCTCTGTTCCCATACTCAATCCATAAATAAAACAAATCAAGCATCTATAGAGGGCCATTGAACTAATACATACCTATTTTTATAAGGTCTACTCAAGTATCAATGGTGTCCCAAGTAGGGTGTGAGATAAAATCAGTAGGCCACCACCAATGTTGTCTAGAATAATTCATCTAGTGTACATTGTATAGTAGTGTGCAGGTATAAATGAATAATTAGAAATGTTACAAAATAAATACTAGCCATCCCAGGTTCCTATAGGAATTTTGGGTGGATCTTCCTAATTCAATGTTGCATGGAATTATTCTGATCATCAACCATATATATTACTCATATATATATATATATATATATATATATATATATATTATGTATACTTGTAAATTCGCACTATATGTGAGGACATTTAGAGCTATATATATGGATAATAGGTGTTATATAGACTCAGGGCATAACTCAGGTGTCCATAACATGTTTAATGAGTTGATGGATCTATAAAGGGCACAAGCCCCTAATCCTATATGAATGAAAGACATATTTTCTATCACTTGAGATGGTGGGGTGAGTCTTCATTCCCAACACCTAAAGCATAGGAATGTGGAGTGTCATGTATGTCATCTAGATAGAAGTATGATGGTGTGAGATATCAATCCTAGCACACAATGTTAGGGATCATGAAATTTCATGATCAATATATCCCTTAACCATTGTTTACCAAAAAATAGTAATGGCATACTCATAATAATAATCATAATGTGAGGAGACACCTCTAATGCATTTAGAACCATTTAACATGATATCCAAGGTTGCACACTTCATATAACGCATGTTCATAATTATAAAACATGTGGTATGGACTTTCCAACCATTTACATTCATTTAAATTAAGTCATTAAATTTTCATAGGTGATTTATATACTAATGCAGGGTCAGACCAAACACTTAGAAGTTTTTTGGCCATTTATCAAATATATAAAGAGGTTATTTAATTTGTAACACCCAAAGAGTTGGAAATAAAGAGTTTTTCATCCTTAAATAAATTAATAGGGTTCTATGGGAGTATCACATCAAGGTATGGAATTTTATGGCATGGTGAACATATGACAAATA
Organism: Viscum album; assembly: GCA_963277665.1. NCBI lineage: Eukaryota > Viridiplantae > Streptophyta > Magnoliopsida > Santalales > Viscaceae > Viscum > Viscum album. The sequence goes on along the minus strand of OY728152.1, from coordinate 1,472,700,189 downwards.
TATGAAAACGCTTAAAAATTATCAAAATACTTTATTTATATCTTCCATATCCATGAATATGAATCATCATCAAATATCAGCTTTAGGTTTTAAATATAACAGAATAAAATTGGATGAATATAATAGTTACCTAATAATATGGAATATGATCTTACACCAAAATTTCACAAAATAAGTGACTTTAATGATGTAAAGAAGTCAATGGATTGAATATCTTATTTAGAGTGATCCAATGTGATGGTAACTCAATCGAGCTTTGGAAAGAGGAGAATGATGGAATCCTAGGTTGAGGAAAATATAGGACACCCATGTTCCTCCTATTGTGTGACATAATAGAATAGGGGTTCTATCAAAATATGAGTACATGACCCCTATTTAAAATAAATTGACTAGATGATTTACATGAAAGGAAATGTTTACATGTCATTTAAACCTCATGTTTTTTCCTTCCTGGGAATACCCAATTCATGACATGAAAGGGGTCTATCCTAACAAATACATGTTTTGTATTTAATACACACCATGTATTTAAATACAAATTGTGTATTTTTCCTGAATCCAAGATCCAAGCCCTCTATAACCTCTCCTCCAACAACAAAACCAACCCGCATTAAGGCGTGGAATCCTGGTTTAGGATGAAAGGAAACTCAATAAGGATTTGATCAAATAAAAAGAATATGTACCCTAATAAAGGTCTAGTTCTTTACACCAATTATGTTCATTGAAATTACTATTCAAATTAGTCCCCTAGGAAACTATTATAGAAGTATTGTTATCCCCTGTCACCCAGTTCAGGGCATCCAAGTGGATAAAACTCTTGGGGAAATTAGACACCAATGTTCAAAAGTAAGCCTATATAAAAACTACTACCAAAAATATCCCCAAGCCCCGTCAGTAAACCTATATAGTTTCCTAAGGAAATTTCAAGTCATCATCAACAATAATCCTTAGACACCATTGATATGTGCATTGAGGAAATCTTCGATCAACACCATACCAATGAGGGAGAGTTACTAACAATGTGTAGGTCCTCTATATATTATCATCATAAATGATTCTTGAGTTATTCCCCATATAGTTTTTCACAAAGGTCCTACCTATTAAAACATGGATATCAATAGTAGGGTTTCTCCCCATGGTATATCTCAAATAAAATGATATGGATGTCATCCCTTGGGTACCCATTATAAAGTTCCATCTAATGACACAACCAGAAGTTTAAGTGGACGTTATCCCACAAAAAAATCAACAAATAAGTATCCAATTGGGCTCTATTTGTGTTCAAAGAAAAATATGGAGCTCTATAGGTCCTCCCCCAAGCCATTATTACAAATTTACTCCAAAAAACACTATTGATTAGCCATGATGGTTCTTTCCATAATGAAGTAGAATACTATAATCATATAGGTCCTCTTAGTTTTTATAATTATGGAGTGTATCCCCACTATGAAACAACTAATTGATATAATTTCCTATCCTTGTTAATAAATCAATAAGTGGAAACTCTGAAGGTCTTACCCAGTGTATTTTTTATGATGGTTCTCTACTTGATAGAAAAGATGGCTAAAATAGAGATCCTACCCATATAGTCTAATTTAAAGGTCCTACCTACACTAGAAATTAAGAAACTATAAACTATGGAGGACCTCCCCATGGTGTTTAACATAAATTACCTCCCTACATTGGATATTAATCCCTCAGATACCAAAAAGGTCCTCCCTATGGTAATCAACCAATCAAAAATCTTGAATTTCCAACCTATGGAGATCAAGAATAAATCTATATAGATCTTACCCATAGTATTCCACATGAAAATCCTCCCCATGTCACAACAATCCCATAGTTTCCTTATTTTTAAGATAAACTATAAAAATCATTGACAACTACACCAAACACTCCTACATCAATTTTAAGTGTCTTATACTAGTCAGTGAATGGGCCAAGTTGATTTTCATTATTAGTTACTCTACCATATTATGTTATCCTATATATAGTATAACACATTCAAAATGATTCTTCTTAGCTTGAAAAAGTGGAATGAAAGCAACATTTATGATCTAAAAAGTTTAAATAATTATTAAATAGAGGTAAGGAATATTCTAGTGTTCTATGTAATGGAGTATATGAAATAAAATACCATTCAAGTTCTAGCCCATAGTTTCATATTAAAATGTAATCCATGAAATATCCAAAAAGGAATAAAATTTTCACATTCATTACCACTTGTGAAAAAAATAAAACCATATCAAGTCTATAAATTTTCCAAATTAGGGATATTCTAATCACCTTGAGGCATTGGATGAGCCTTTTCACCTGGTTGGTCTTGATTATATTTTTTTATACTTGAATACCATGTCTTTAAAACCAAAAGAGAATCTATTATAATATTTCTTGAATATCTTAAATAAATTCTATAAATTTATCAAGGAGGGTTTTCCCACCTTAACATCAGGTTATGGGTTGAATAATGATACCTATATTTCACATAACTAACTGGTCAGTGGGAACATTCCACTGAGGAAATTTGTAGTGTCATTACCTCAAACCATGATTTAGTCTTAACTATTGTGTATACTAGTTGGTCTATCCAATGAAACCCCACCATCCAAATATCATAAAAAATTTATATTTGATAGGAACAAGAAATCAACTAGATTCATCACTCGACCACTAGTAATTTTAAAAAAATGGAAACGTTATGATAGTACTGACCCTCCAATAAAGATACAACTTCTATAACATACGTTTCTCATGTATAATAGTAAAAAAAACTTATATAGAACATGCCCAAATTCAATATCAAAAGGCGAGGATGGATATGAAAAAAGTTATGACTACATTGGATCAACTCCAGCCCATATGATAGGGTATTTTTACATTGATATATACACATAGAATCATAAATTATACCCAAAGATGAAACTATAGTTACAAAATCATAGGAGTCACTTCATACAAAAATTATGGGGTAATTGTTACCCCCATCATGAATATTCATATACTAGAGGTTGGGATTAGGCCCATAAAAATTTCCCCCATTGTTTGCTCTGATATAAATTCATGAATCTCTCTTTTATTTGGATCACATTTGATGGAAGTTAGAGTATTTTTACTTATAATCGCTATCTAGGAACATCCTACTACCTTATCTCAGTGGAATAATTGGATGGAGAAAATGAATCCTCCTAAAGTCCATAAACTGTAATGATCTTCTATGAAGGATTGAAAGAAGTGGAAGATTATGATCTTTCCTTTGAGATATATTATAAAACTAGGAAATATCATATTAATCTGATATGGATGAGGATTTGGATCCTATTGGGACATTAATATTTGTAAATTTTGTTGATAAAAACCTTATATATATTGTAGATCACCACCTTGATGTAGAGGGACACAATATAAAGAAAAAATATTTTAAAAAACTTCATTTACAATAAGGCAAGATAAAGGTTTTTGTACATAGATTTTGAAACGGAACCTTGATCTGGGTGTGCTAACAATATTCCACTTCCACTTGCTCAATGACATTACGCTAAGGAAAAAATGAAGGATTTTGTAGTATCCACATCTCACTCACCACTTGAAGATGTTGATGTTATTTTTATTAATATGATAAATATGTATGAAGTAAAATAAAGAAATTAATGGTAATTTATAATGAGATACCCAAAGGAAACAAAACCGTTGAGTACAATTTCAAGGTCAATATAGTCATGCCACTCTTAGATAATCCTCTTCAATAATAAGAGGATTCAAGACCAGTGAAAAAATAATCGATCCATCCAATCAACTTGATACTGAATCAAATTTTTCACTTGATTATAACACCAGATGATTAATAATAGTTACCTACCCATGTAGAATAAAAAACATTGATTCTGGATAGTCATCCTAGAGATACTCAGGAATGTTTTCCACCATAGGTGTAGATCAGACAAGGGTATGAATATTAGAAAGAGGTTCGTAATTAAGTGTTATCCCAATAAGTATTATCATATGTGTTTCTTGAATCTCTCACTACTCAGATAGAAGCTATGAAAATTTGGTGTAGCAAAAGAGGAAATGATACTCTGAGTGGGTTGATTTAAATCCCCCTTCACCAAAATTTGGGAATCCAAATTTCATAATATTTAATGACAGGAGAGATCCCAACTAGAACCTTAAAAACATTTCATCATATTGAGATATATTAAGGTTATTCCTTAAAATGAAATTATATATTATATATATGGTCAATATATGATTTATGATTAATTATGTTATATGGTTGACATGAATAGTTATGAAGGAATATTGTATGCCTTCTTCTTATATAGTAATGTATTTCAAAAGGAATATAATAAGGAATGGTATATGATTTAATTCCATTGCTATTAATATGTAAATTTAATGTTAAATGGTTAATGTTCAAATTTCTCCTACTAATGGATTTAATTATTATGGATTTTTGAAAAGATAAAAAAATTTAGAGGATCAATGTATTCCTTTTATTAATTCATGAATGGTTTAGAATTTAATCCTAAATTTTGTATCACATTAGTAAATGAATGGACTTAGGGAGTGTCTTTGAGGGTTTATAAAAGGAAGAAGTACAAATGAAGATGGGTGTGTGAACCCAGTTCTAGCCAATGGATGAAACTCTCTATCCTTATTAAGATCCATTCCTCTTTTTTTTATTTTCTCTAAGAGATACCCTTATATCAAGTGATTGAAGGGAATACTACCTATATGATGAGGGATTTATTTTATCTCATGGATACTCTATGGAGGAGGGAGTCATTAATCTACCTCTATATGATCATTATAAAACATTAATTGAAGGAAATAGTTAGGGTAATTGACTATTGAAAGGTATATGTTTCATCATTTAGTTATACATGGTATCAATTTTATACATGATGATCGTGGGAATTTGGGATTCCTATTTTTTCCACTATATTGATTGAGTTTCAATCAATCCTAATAAACCCATTAATTGTATTAATCCATGTCATGATCATTTTATTCTTGAATTCATGTTTAAGATGAATAATTTTGAAATTTTATGCATTTCATGTTGTGTATTGTAGGCTATGATATATATTTTCTTATAGAAAATGGATATTATAATCCATATCATCAAATTTGATATGTTTTCTCGACCATATGTTATGTGACAGTGTATGCTATGTTTATATCACACCATATAATATGAGATATCATAATAATAGACACAACACATTCCTTTGGTTTTTTATTATATCACAGTGTGTGGTTGGTGAATCATTTAATATGATGGAATAATCCCATGTGATAAAAAGAGGGCATCACATCCTATCAATGATATTGTGGCTCGTCATAAAATAAAAATATCATGTGAGTTTTTCATATCTATCCCATTTATCATAGGATATAATGCTTTTAAAATTGGTTAAATCCTACACAATCCATCAAGGAGTAAAGTACATCTCATACAATGGCCTTTCATAGGCTATGATTTCCCGACACATCGAGTTCGTTATATGTAACCACCAAAACCTATTGGAGTTTGTATTATTAATTATAATATATGATTTATATAATTCAAAGAGTTTCATTTTTTATGGTCTTGTTAACCGTAAAATACATTATAATGTATATCATTAAAAATTAAATGAAGGAAAAAATTATTTTTAAACATTTTCAATATAAAAATAAATTATTTGATCTATAAAAAGATAATAAATCACAATAAAATTTATTTTTGGATATGTATTAATTAAAAAAATATGAATTCATTAATTATACATTTATCATAATTAATTATATAATTTTTATAATACATTCAATAAATAAATACTTCATAATATTAATCGTAATACCTTTTAAAATTTATATGGAAAGACTTATAATTTAGATATAAAATGTTCATGATATAATTATAAGGGTAGTTTATAAAGGGTTTACAAATTTTAAAAAAAAAGATAAACAATATAATAGAGTTTATATTTAATATTATGAGTTTTTTATAATAATTAGTCTGAAATATTCAAATTAAAGTACTTCATTTGAGAAATTATTTAAACCTTGACAAAAATTATGTCTAAAATTTTTTATATGATTAAGGTCTAAATAATATTATATGACTGATAATTATATTTTGTAAATTGTTTAAATAATAAAAAATTTCTCTAAATATTCATATATGTGTATAAGGATTTAAATTCTAGGTATAATAATTGATTTAGTTTTCTTGTACCATGAAATTGGATTATATTACGTTGTAAGATTGAATTAAGAATTAAAATATAGTTTATACATATTATCCATTATAATTATAATGATATTGATATCTCTCTTAAGTAATGTATCCTTAGGTAGAGGGAGTTTGGGTTTGACTGATCATTGGATCTGAAGCTTATTCATGACTATAAAAGTGGGGGTTGTCTATTCGTGACTCTGAACATTTTTTTATATGTATTTTTTGTTATATATGATTATAATTATTTACGTGAAATTGGTTTTATACACCTTATGCATGGGATGAATTTTGAAATGTATAAATATATTTTTATTTTATTTTTTCTTAGAAACACAAACTATAACATGTTTAAATATCTACACATCAATATTTTTTGATCATATTGATTTGGTTGAAGGAATATTTTTCCAAACTAAAACATTTAGATGCATGGAGGCATATAAAGGGAGTAAATGGGTTAAGATGGTGAGATTAAATCCCATTTAAAAACACAAAGTGTCATATTCGTTCCAAAATAAGAACTTTTCAATACTTCTATCATCCAACTGGGTATGTCATACTAAATCCGGTTTCCCATGGATTATATTGTGTAATGAAATAAATTAATAAGGAATATTTAAGAGTTAGGTGCCCTATTTTTTGTATTTTATTAGGTTTATAATTATCCACGAAACCTAAAAATTTAGGTTAACATGTGAATATTTTTAATTTTATACATATGATGGATTGGATAAAGAGTTATTCACTCATTTATCCACGAGTCTTATAAGATATGATTGGGATGAATCCTTACCTAAATAACTAACTGGTGAGAGAAATTCCAAAGCGGACTCATTATTCAGTTAAATATTGATCTTGTCCCACTAATGGAAATAATGATTTAAAATGGCCCATCATTTTAGTGGGAGAACATATAATAAAATTCCATACTTAATTAATGTGAAACCTAAAAAATTTAATTTAATTTTTTTTATATATAAATAGAATAATCTTCATAAAACATATCTTTTAGATCAATAAAGATGAGCTTAATGTATGTAACTTCATATATTGGTACAAAACAAAATAATTGTTCTTAAAGAACGAAAAATTCTATTTGTTAGTCACCCCTTACAATGTGACCAAATATTGAGGTTCTTTAACACATCAATATTGATTCTTATGAAAAGAATAAAATGATTAAATGAAGGATTTACAAACATAAAATACAATATTAACTAAGTAATATTATTTTAATCTCATATAATTAGTATGATTGAGTTTTTTAATGGCTTAGAGAGACTAAATGTTCCTATAAGGCTTATTCTAGTTAAAGAATTCAGTTTGTTGTCATTTTTTGAAACATTTCAACAAAGTGAATATTTTATGAAAAACCTACCCAATTTTTCCAATGTTTTGAGGATATATGAACTTAGTATTTTTATTCATAGGTTTCGTTATTATATTAACAATACAAGTAGGTAAAAGTTCAAATTTGAAGTATAAAAGTTAGTTTGAGAGTCTAGTAATATTTATTCAAGTTTTTATCGAATGTCATTGAAACCTAAAGATAAAATTCAAAATATAAGGACATTATTTCCATATGATGGAATTTTATAGGATACCTAAATGTGTTTTAGGAAATTAAATTGAATTTCCATGTTATTTATTAATGTTATAGAAATAAATTATTCAATTTGACGGGTATATGATTCTAATTATACATATTAAAATTGTTATAAATTTACAAGAGTTCAAGTTCAAGGAAAGAATTAATAGATATTGTTTTTTATATTCAAATAATGAAACAATAGGTTGTTAAAACACGGATTTGAATGTAAATGATTATATCAATCTCATATGTATCTTAGTAAAAGATGTGTATAGTTATTTAATTTCTCATATATGATGAGATAATTTTTTATTAATAAAGTTTTTTCATTGAGAATATAAGATAATGGATTTGATGCACATACAATATAATTCTTATGATTCTATAACATACTTTTAAAATAGATGAGTACAAAATGAGTTTTATATAAGATAATGGATATTATCTAAGATGATTTTCAAAATATGGGAGATATGATCTCACCACCATTATTGGAATAATATAAAGAATAAAACCTTATTTTTGTAATAATTCTGTAAATAGATAGAATACCATTTAAGACACGGGTAAGGTAGTTTTTTAATATCCCTAATAAAGGAAATAAGTGATATTTCCTAAAAAAAGGAGTGTGTGTATCTTATAATGATATTTTAAAGAGGATGTAATGTTTAAGATGTTGTTGGAAGTATGTTGGGACTTTAAGAAGTTATATTTTTACAAATAATAGATCATTCAAATCGAAATAAAATGGTAATGTCACTTAATATCCAAAAAAAATAGTTTTTTATCGACAAGAGATTAATGTAAAGAGTTAAATTAGTTACAATAATAATTTAAAGAAAATGTTTTATGGAACTTTTCTAAGAATGACGATGATGATTATTATTATTATAAACATAGAAACTGTTCTAAGTAGAAAACCTAAGTTATTAATATCATAAAATTGGTTGTTGTGTGATTAAGAAGTTTGAATAATATATTTAAGGAGTTAAATAGTAAGAATATGAATCCTAAGTCTTTTTATTAATAAATTTATAATTATTGTTGATGTTACTCACTAAAGTGATTAGTGGGAGAGTTCTATCAGACAGTCATGTAGTTATGTGGTAGGAATTACATCTAGATATAATGAGTTTAATAAAACCCTAAAAGTACAGCAAACATAAGGTTGATTTGGTAGTCTATCATATATGATATGATAAAACATGTTCATATTTAGGGTTTTTTGGAATTATTAAAAGAGTTTAAGGATATGAAATTTATCATGTTACAAAAAAGGAAATATGAAATCTATCACTCTTTGAGTTTTTCTACATATATGTATATGTCTATATATCTTGAAGTGAAATTATAACAGAACACTCAATGTTTGACATTGAGTTATCCCTACCTAATGTTCTCCATGGAGTAATATAGTTTAAGAATAAATTTAAGGTTAATATGAGAATTATTCTTGTATTTGTATAATTAATATTTTTTAGGCATAAAATGGGTTCTGTGCACAGGATGACTCGTGAAGTTTACTACATGGAGTGTAATACACTATATATTTTGTATACTAGGGATGTATGGTGTATATTTTGACTCTCTAATAATCGTGTTTGGTGAGACACCTAGCCTAAAAACCTTCATACTTTGACACATTTCTTATACAATCCTCGAGGCTTAGTTAATCAATGGGTTCATGGGTATATTATTGAACATATCATTGGTTGGAACTTAACCAAGATTTTATTTTTCATCTTACATGATGAATATAAAATTTAGGAACTCAAATAAGATTAAATGAGGAAGTATAAAGTCATACTTATATAAGGGATATAATTTTATTCTATATAAAATGTGGGTCATGTTATTTGATCATTTTTATATGGAAATAACATGTGATGTATTCATCGACATGTTTAGTTTATACTTAGAGAATCAATAATGCATGAGTTAGATATATGGTATTGGTATAATCCATGTACCATGATCCCTCAATGACTTAGAAAATATGATCATTTGAAAATTCATGGTTGAATATAATGTATCTGGTGGATATATATATATATATATATCCATGTGTTTAATAGAAATCACTCCATATTCCTTTGTAGCTTGAGTAGCATTGATGCTTTTTTAAAGACACTATTTTCTTATATTTTTTAATTCAGGAATTTATATTTATTTAAAATTATATAAGGACCCATGGTATCACACATTATGGTTAACTGAATGGGGAATGAGCTTTAAAAACATAGACAATGTCACTAAAAGGGTTTTAGGGTTTATGTAAAAGAAGTTCTAGATACAACTTCACAAGGTATTACATATGATGTCATACATAATTAATATTTATGATATATCTCTAAAATTGTTTTGGAAGATATAAAAAATGAGTTTTGGATATAATTTCACATGATATTTTATGTGATATAGTATAAGGTGAAATGACATTAAGTTCTTTAGGCTTTAGTGCAAGTGGGATATTGTTAGAGATATTCCTTAAAACCTTATATATATATATATATATATATATATATATTAGTGTGTGTGTGTGTGATATATATAAGCTATATATTATTTATGATTAATCATTTTATATAGAATGACATGAAATGTTCTAAAGTAATATCATTTTATTTTTTCTTATATCATAATGAATTCCAGAATGGATATCATAGGGAATGGTATACGATATCTTGTCACTACCTATTATTTATATGGAAACTAAATGTTAAATGGTTAATGTTAAAATTTATTACAATAATTGACATATTTAATATGGATATTTCATATGATGATATTTATGAGTGGATTAATTCATTTATTTAATGAATAAATTAATGGTTGAGGCTTTACTCATGAGTTTTTTAAATCATAAGTAAATTTATGGACACATGGAGTGTCTTTGAGGTATTATAAAAGGATATAGTTCCCATGAAGATGGTTATGAAAAATTAGTTCAAGAATATGGATGAAAATATATCTCCCTATAAATTTATCTTCCTACTCTTTTCCTTTTACCCATCAACTATTATTATATCATCAGATTGAGGAGGTTTATTCCCATGTGATGGATAATTTATTTCAGCCTGTGGATTCACCATGGATGAAGGATTCCTTTGTAAACCTCTTTAAAATATAAATTAAACATTCATTAAAGAAATTAGTAGAGTAATTGAATTTTGTAAGTTACACATTACTCTTATTTTAGAATTACATGTTTCAATTTCATACATGGTGATCTTAGGAATTTGGTTTTTCAATAGTTTTCACTATGTTGATTGACTGTTAATCAATCCTGATAAACCCTTCATGATATAATTATGGGAACACCAAATCAATTAGAATTGATGAAGCTCAAGTGTTTTGTACAAACTTTGGAGGGACCATGGTTTTTTAGTATATATATATAACATCTCAATCCATTTCTAGTAAGGAAGATCTAAGATGATGGTTCCTCTATCAATTAATCTCGACATTGGGTAAGAAAAGAATGTATGGCCTCTAAAAATGAAACCAACATTAAAATAAGAGATTTATTGAATTTGTTACTAGATGGAATGGTTTAACCTATTTTGTGGACATGTATCTTCCAAAATAATAATTTCCTGAAATTTTTGTAGTGAATCTCCAAGATAAGCTACAAATAGTTCTCATTCCCCATAAGTGACCTAGAGGGTTTCTCGAGTTCATTATAGTAGCATAGTGACATGAAAAATTCCATTAAACACACCAAATAAAAATCTCAACCAATGTCATCCATATGGGTAGGATGTCTTGCAAATTAAAAACAACAATTGTCTCTCTTAATCAATAATTGGAACCATGTCCAACCTCTAAAACTACCAATTATAATTCATATCCTCCTCTTAAAAAACAATAAAATGGTCATTTGGTTGAAAATAAGAATAATATTTTCTAAACATTTTATACTAAGAATAAAAAAGTATAATCCTTCTAAAATGAAAAAGTCTTAGGGTATTTTATTGATTCCCTATAGAATGACTTTTTTCCCTTTTGAATATTAGAAAATCCAATGAGGAAGTGTTGAATGATCATCCCAATTATTACTCCTACTATAAAATATTTTGACATAACATATAATACTAATTTTTAATTAGTTAATTTTCTCCAAATTATATTGGATGATAAAAAATTAGCCCTATATAGTCTTGTAGAACATGTGATACATTCATCAACTACTCCATGAAAAGAAAGAGAATAGTATGAAATGCCTGAATGAAATATGAAAAATTTTGCTGAATGGATTACTCTAATGTTAGTAAAACATGCACATGAAGTTTTTAGGGAATGAATAATAATCCATCCTTAACTCCAATTATTTATATAATAACTACCACAACTTTATCTTCCTTTTGATTTTATAAAATTGGACACAATCATCATTAATGGTGGAAATGATGGTTAGAGGATCTAGAATGGGTACCTAAGCTAGTTTAGATGCATTATATTTCTAAAACCCATCATTAGAAGGATATTATCTACCATTCTAGATAAAAATTATCTCAAAATATGATTCCCAGTATGGTTCTATCAATGTCATCCATTTGAAAAACCCATATATTGATAATGAATATTCTTATATAATTTATTATCACATTAATTCCCATGGAGGATTCAATTGAGGCCATGTTATACATTACTAATTATGAACTTTGAGTCTATTTTTTATCTCTAACATAATGATACATACATCAAAAACCATGATATGGGTACTTCATAGATCTCAGTAAATGCCTTAGTCTAATCACAGATCTTGTAAATATCACTTTGATTCTATCTTGTTAGTGGATAAATTTCATAATAGGTAATCATATATTAACAAAAAGTATGGGAATGTTATCCCATAATAACCCATAAACAAAAATTCCCCAAAATTTGGATTTATGAGTGGGTCTATAATCATCATAACTTAGTTTGAATCATAGTCCTTAGGCTCAAGAGGAGCCCTTTTGGAGTAAATCTCAACCATTAGATCAAAAATAAAATGCGTTGAAGTATCTCCTAGTCATACCTATATGAATTTAAAATATGTATTCCCATAATATCTCCATGTAACTCAAGTAGGTCCTTATTTTGTCCTTTTCAATCCCCCAAGAGTTTGATACCAAACTTGATACCACTAAAACATATTGTGTTCAAAATAATCTGGTTGGATGTTATAAAACTATCACCTTTATAGATTTTGATCGGTAATCATCCATATATAGGAAAATTAAATCATTTTATGTGTCTAAAAAAATTAATGATGTCAATTTTCATCGAACCATTGTGTAAAATGGTTTGGGAATCAACCATATTTCAGATGATAATCATTATCATTTAGTAAATAATGAAGATAATATATCAACTTTTGTTTTTATAATACATGGGTATAAGAAATATAAAGATTTTCCCTTGAAAATATTATATTGGAGACTTAGTTTAGAGACCTTGTATTGGATTTAGAATTCATGGTGGTTAACTAAGACACATTCCTTAATTTTTTATTGGAAATATTATGGATTAATTTGTATATGGTAATTCCTCCTTTATATCATCAATGTCTAAAATATACCATTCATGGGAAAATTGTGGTACTCTATAGAGAAAAATCCCTATTGAGTCTTATAAATCATGATACATAGATGTGTAGTTCTATAAAAGGGATGATAAGTAGTCATTGTTGAATGATATGAAAAAATTATCCATCCCATAAAACACTGGAATTCAATCCAATAAACCCCAGGAATTGTTTGAATAAAATTTTTTGTAATGCTCTTCAATTATATCGAACCAATAATTTAGGATTTGTGGAACCATATTATTTTAATACCTAGAGAAAGATATCACCAAACCACCTTATTTACTTATGAAATAAAAGAAGATGTTTCTTTTGAACAACCTACATCTGGAGAATAAGTGATTCCCATAAAACCCATGCATATTAATCTTTCTTATGAGTGTATCTCCCTAAATGTGGGATTGACTGATATCCATTCAATGAAACCTAGGATCTTTGATCGCCTAGAGATATACCAGTAGATGGAAACATGGGTATTAGTTACCTTAACCTCTATTCACATGGTAGTGGTTGGTCCTGAAAAACACTTACACTCTTTGGATGAGTATGTCCATAATAGGGATAGTGAAACTTTTATACCATCTCCCAACTCTTAGGATATAACCCTTTTTCCACTTATAATAACCATAATGAGGAATAATATCTCATTGGTTCTCTTATTTTTTTTAATATTCTATTTTAACCATATTGTATGAATTAAAACTAGATAACCTTGTTACTTAATAATACCCTCAATCCATATTGATCAATTTTTCCATGGATCCCAAATAATTGGAGTAACACATCACTTTTCTCATGAATCATAAGAAAAATTCACATATAATTACATTTTAATTCCTAGGATAGATACCCATGTAGTAATTCACCACTTAAATTTATATTATATCCACCAAACTTACAAATATATGGTGAGAAGAATACATCAGATTCATGGTTCAAAGGTGTAAGTTGAAGTTAATAAGATGATTAGGTAGATTTTATTCTTGAGGTCCAATACCAAAAATGGATCACTATAATTATAACCATTAAAAATGGTCTAATATGAGTTTAAGTTAAATTTAGGGATCTGAAAAATCATGTTCCCAAATATTAAATTTTTTTCCCAATAATAAAAATATTGATCAATGCAACAACTAGTTTTTTGGACCACTCATTCATGGATGTGTATTCGGGTTACATTCCAATTTGGATGGATCTTGAGAATGAATAAGGCACTAAATTTAGGCACCCTAAGTATTGTAGTATTATAAATTTATTTCACACCTTTATATAAATTTTTTTCCCCTTTATGAATCTAATGTATAAAAGAGAAACATATTATTGTTATTAATATTATTAGTGAGATTGTGTTTATCTAAAGAAATATCTTTTACATGCTCTACTTTTAATACCTTCTTGGATGGTAATCTATTTATCCGATATATTGAAACTATAGAGTTTCAAATTGTTGCCCAATTTTCTTAAAAAATAGATTCAAGGGAGGAAAATGGTTTATACTATCTCTATAGAATAATTCTATAATATTAAATATGATACATTAATATCAAAACTAATTTCCTCACACTAATAACTTTGTTGAAAATCTTATCCATTACCTAAAAAATCATGACATTTGATTTATCTCTCATGTAAATCCAATCAAATATATTATTTATTATCCTATGTGAATAGGATTAATGGTAAAATAGACTCTCATTTTACAAAAAATAAACATCCATTTTGTATCTCATAAAATTATCAAAAGGACAGGAATTATTGGATATTCTATAAGCACATCCATACCTATAGGATATTCTTATAGATACATAACTTTATAATAATGTGGTTTTCTCTGTCCATGAAACTACTCAAACATAGGAAAATTCTTTTTATGTAACTTCCATATGTCCATCTAGAAAAATAATATAGGACTCAAAATTCAATTTGTTCATCTTGGATAATTTCATAATTTCTCTAACAAAGTGATTTTTCTATACTATTCACTCTTCTTAAAGAGGAATACCAATGATGAGATATAGTACCAAGATCTCATCATATTTTTGGGACATCCCTTGTAGATACTTGTTACTAGATTAAACATCAAAGGAATTTCCAAACAAGTAACCATGAAAATCATTAGAGACTATGCCATCAATAAATTGGAATTGATCCTCCAACTTGATTGTGCATGGCAATTGATTTCATAGTTTCCCTAAAAACTAGCACTATTCCATATTACACACTCATAAAATTATTGAGAAAATGACTTCTACAATCTATCCATCACTATAATTGATCTAAATTGGGAAAAGAATGTTATTCATAACCCATAATAGTCTTTTATACTATCAATAAATATATGGAGGAAATCAAAAAAACTATACCACCTCAGATTAAGGTGATCACTCATATCCTTTATCTTAAAAAATAACTTTTCTATTCCTCTATAGTGGAATATTATTATAATGGGGATATTTAATAAAATTAACCTATAATAAATAAAATTCATTTATGGGTTGTAAATTTTGTCCTCTATGATGGTCTGAATTCCCAAAAATTTCTCTAAAAATATGGATTTAATGGAATACTCATTAAATACATCAAAAACTTTAAGGCCTTCACTATCATGTTGTAATTACATGTCTAATTATGTGTTTCTCATAAAATAGGTAAAAATATATTCCATTAAACTTGGATACCTAGGTATTTCACATCATTGATTATATGTGATTCTAGGGAATTCACCAAAAAAATAAGCCATGTTAGATACATTTTAATTCCATTCATCAACACCCAAATTTTTTGCACACTATTATATTCCCTATGTCAATTTCTATTTTGTATATTGATTCCATGGTTACATTATGTCCATCAACTATCAATAATTTCAACTTTATTAATGTTTTTACTAACTTCTTCTTAAAATGATATTAATTTTTACCCCTAATAGGGGTTTTGATAAAGTTTGTGATCAAATTTATGAATCATTAATTAATTATGAGTTCCTCACACAATCTTGATGGAAAAAATACCAATTTCGATGTCTTAGAGTTAAAGAAGGTGTATTTGGAGTACAACATTACTACTTGGTAAATTAACTATTCTATGGTTCCAAAATATAGAAATAGGCTCCAAAATCATGGAATTAGTCTATTTACATGGTTTCCATGTTCATAGACAAAGAATAAATGGAAATAGAACTATTTCTATGGTTTTTAAACCATGAAAATTGAGTGTTCACATAGACTCTCCTAATTAAATGGTTTTGGGTCTATTGATATGGTTTGAAACCATGATAATATTTTCAAAATTTAAAAACAATGTCCTACAAGCTTTTGAATTCCTGATCTCAAGGACCTACAGTAATAAAAAAATAATAAATTGAGTCATATTTTATACATATTATTAAATTTTTTATTAATTTATTATTAAAGGTTAAATAATATCAATATTATATATATTTAAAAAATTAAGTGTTTTTATTAATAGATGTGAAGTGTCTTTAATGTTTTGATTTAAATATATAAATTAGAATCTTAAAAAATTATATCTTGACCTAATGTTTAGACTCACTTTAGTGGAAATACAGTCAAGGCTATAGTCTATAAGTTAGGTTCTAGAATTAGGTGTACTGATGTTCAATTATCAATATGATGATGAGAAGAAGTTTCATCATATGTAAGTGCTCACTAATGGGAATAAATAATGCATTTTAATCATGGTTTAATATAAAAAGAATTATGTAAGAGCCATCAAAGTGATATGTAAGAGTAACTTTCTAAGTAAACTAGAAGTTATTGGTATAAGTAGATGAACCCACGGGCTATCATGGGTGGTGAATGAAAATGATGGATCCCTTGAAACTGTTAGAGGATGGTGGAACATATTGACTGGATAAACCCTACAAATTAGGTGGGGTGGGACCACTTGCACATATGCATAGTGATTAATGAACTTATTGTATAATTTGTTAATACTGATTATAATATTCTACCTGTGGGAATCTGCGTTTTGTATTTCTTGTGTTCTAGCTTCGGTTTTGTTTTCCCCCATGTGGTTTGTTGCTTTTGCTTTGGATCTACTGTTCTTTATCCCTCCTCTTCCCTTATTGCATTGTTCCTCTGTGCACGACCCCATACTTGTTAGTCTTGAAGTTTTCATGGCATGTTGGGATGGTGTTAGTGGTTCTAGTAATGGTGGTCTGATCTTGGGGTTTTCATCTCATTTTTCTAGTTCGGTTCAGACCTATCCATAAATTGATTTCATGTGTTTTGTGGTATTTCCTGGATGGGATTGGTCCTGGACATCATTCTTTTCCCTGCCCATATATTGTGATATCTTATTGTTTCTCACTTAGCCTTAAAGTGATTTTGTACTAGTGGGTTCTCACTTAGCCAAAAAGTGTTTTCAAAATTAAAAAAAAATGGATTTTCAGTTGATTATTGGTGGTCATGGATGCCTAAAAAGTGGTATTGCATCATGTTATTATTTTGGTGTCTAAGAACAATAAGTGGAATCTTAGTTTTTTTTTGAGTAAGGATTGGTAGTGTAATCAATATTCTATTACGTGAAAATCTTTTCTTTAAGTTATTTTGATTTAGGGGGAGTCAGTATTTCAGAAGGTATGGAATCAAAATAAGGAAATTTCCAGATTGAAAACTATAACAAGACTGAATTTGGATTCTAGAAGATAAATATAGAGAAATATTTAATTCAAAATGACCTTGTATTTTCTTTTTAATGTGGTAAAAATGAAAAAGAAATAGAAAAATAATAATGGTAAAGTTTGTCTAGAGAGGTACTTGGATTTATTCAAATGTCATTGACATAGAATATTGCCTAAAACATTTGGTATATGAAGAATAGAATGGGACTAATGGATCCTCTGGTGGACATGTATGAGATGTAATGACCTGGCCCACTAGGGCCACCAATCCATAGGAAGGTTGTGCCTCTTTAATGCCATGCTCGCCTTCAATAGGCCAAAGGCTTGTGACAATCTCCAAGAAGGAATAATATAAATGGGTGGCCTTCTCCTAGTGTACCTATATGAACGCACCCAAATATATCCATGCAATAGTGAAAAGGAATGATAAAAAGGGTTATAACATCTGGAGTAAACCATTCGTGAAATAATCCATATGGAATACAATAGAGTACGATAGAATAAATCCAAAGTGAAAAGTGAAAAAAAAATACATTCCAAAATAGAAATGGAGTCCTAATCTAAAAGTTACTAGAATAAATGAAATGTGAGAGATTCCATCTCCTGGTCTCTAATCCCAACCACTATACACATTCTATTCACCTAAGTAAAGTTATTTTCCACCAAAATCACTACTGATATTTCTGTCATCTATATAATACACAACATGTGCAGGAAAACCCCATTTAGTTGTGACTATACAAATACCATGTATGAGGCCATGAAAATGAAGTGGGATAAATAGATGATATGATAAAAGTAGTCAACCCAACCCAAAGAAAGAGGGGAACAAAATCCAACAACATAAACACACACACACACACATATATATATATATATATATGTAAATATAAATGAAATCTATATGAGAGATAAAGGGGATCTCCATCTCACATCCCATTCCAAGTTAATGTGACTACCAACAACATCAAAGGGGTCCATCACTGATTCCCCACATCTTGTGTCTCTTTCATGGTAACCATGTGGAGGACCAACACCTTTTCATTGTTCCACACAATATAGAAGGAAAATATTCAATAGATAACTGAATCCCTAGTGTGTTAGGGGTTTTTACTCCGTACATAGAGTACTCACAACCTAGTGAATTAGTGGGTTCCACTTTGTAGGTTGAGGACCCACTCTCTAGTGCATTTGGGGGGTGTTACTCATTTGGTAGAGGACCCACACCCTAGTACATCAAGGGGGTTCCACTCAATAGGTAAAGGAATCAATCCCTATTTCATCAAGGGGTTACACTTAGTCGTTAGAGGAACCACACCCTAATCCATCAAGGGTAACCACTCAGTAGGTAGAGAACCCACACCCTAGTACATCATGGGGTTTCACTCAATAGGTGAATGAATCAAGTAATATACCATTAAGGGGGTAGAACTAAAACTTTTGAACAGATTATGGGGGACCTGTTCCTTGATGAAACAGGTGGTTTCCAACCCCATCCTCTCTCTGATTATCGCACTTGATCACTTCCATCATTAAGTGGCAGTTAAAAAAGCATCATACTTAGAAATTTTCATTTAATATCTTGATATCCAAAATGATTACTACCATCATGTTAAACATGAAAAAATACACAAGATAGGCTGATCAGTAGCCAAAATTAGAGTTTAGATGAAGGAGATACAAAAGGTGGAAGTTTCTCATAGGGGTACACTCTGTGTATAGGGTCCACATGGAAATTAGTCCTACTCTCCTTCCTAATCACGTTCTCCTATGGAAACAGATAAGAGGCTATGACATTGTTCATGGAATGTAAGAGGGCCCACATGGAATGTATTATCTTCTTGGGTCTAGCCAGCGTACTCTTATACATACCCATGATTTCCTATCCATGCCCATGTACCTGGTCATGTACCTGGTCAGGCCCATGCCTATGTACACCTAGAGTACACGGAATGTCCTTATACATGGGATCTATACCATGAGATACTAGTACAAAGATCTTCATCCCCTGGAGGGTCACATAGATTGTGGTCCAACCACAAAACATGTGATCCTTATCTTCCCAAAAAACCTAGCCACCACAACTGGGTTGTGCTAAATTGAATTTGTTCCTAGACTACACCCCATAGAGTCTAGTTTTTTTATAAAAACTCAAGTTAAATCATATAGTTTCCATATCTTCACTCATATTCATTAATATATCCAATTGACCACACTAAATTGATGGGGGGAGACCTTAGTCTATCATTTACCAGCTTCTGGTTTCCATAAAAGGGATTCTGATCACCTGAAGTGGTTCGTTCCATGTGATGTTCACTATCCATCACCCATCATCATCTCAGATCCCAAATATTAAAAAACCATCACCCAAATCCCATAATAAATTATGATCTATCCAAAAATAATCTTCACAATCAACATTCTCACATCCTCCATGAATCTGAGGGTTCGATAATGATCAAATCCACCCTAGAAATATTGAACTATGACCATGTCATCTAATAGTGAAAAAACAAATAAATATGGTGGAAATAATAATATTAAAGAGTGATAAACATCACTAAACAATAATTTTTAGCCTACTATTTAAAGGAATGAAAATTATTGTGACAACATTTAATAAAAATATTAAATTGAATAAAACAATTTAATTCTTCAATGGGATCATAAAAAAGGTAGGAAAACACATATAAAAAGTAGATATATATATATATACATCCATGATCAATATTTATATCAAGGGAAAAAACAAAATTTAAGAGACCAATATTGATTTAGGATTGATTGATGGTGAATAACTAATTCTCCAATGATGAAGATGATTTGCTGCATTCGATGTCTGTCGATCCACCTCGATATGATCATTGTTCATCATTTGATGTCGATACACCAATGAAGAACACTCTAAACCCCCTCTAAATACTCCCAAGGTTATGTGGGTACCACTAGAGAATTTCTATAGTAGAAATTATATATAGTAAAATTGATTGTGGGTATTAAATTATTATATTAAATTAATTAATTAATTAATCCACTTAATGTACCCACCAAAGTTTGACTTAACCAAAAATTCAGTTTTGACCAACATTAGGTCTCTCTTAGGGTAACCCCATATTCTAGATTCAACCATTGTCTTAGATTCTTGATATGAGAATCCGTTTGGGAGTTATTCCACTTTTTTAGGAAAGTTGCATGTGTGTGCTATTAGTATATTTAAATATTTTTTATAATATCAATTCAAGGATCACTAACCCTCAGAATCTCACATCATCTTAGTGATTGGATTTGAAAATATTTTTTAATATATTTAAAAGTATTAAAAGGAAAAAATAGGGTCACTACATTGTTCCACCCTTCAAGGATTTTCATCCCCATAATGCACAAGCTAAATAAAAAGGTGGGGATATTGATCCTGTATATGGATCTCCCACTCCTTGGATATCTCATGCACACCCCCATGTTTCCACAACACATGATTGAAGGAAATTTTTAATCCTCATAGGATCCTCTCCTGTTAATCCTTGATCTCCACCAGGTACTCCATGAAGGTCTCTATATCCTCAATATCCATCACACCCAAGTCAAAGACATGTGGATGATCAAGCTTGTATCTCCTTATCTATGACACATGGAATATGTCATGAACATATTGCAACTATGGAGGTAAGGCTAGGTGGAAAGAAACCTCACCAACCCTCTACAGGATCTCATAATACCCCATGAACCTCGATGATAGCTTCAAATCCCAACAAAAACTCTTCAATCCCTATCATGGGTAGACTCCCAGGAAAACATGGCCTCCATAATTGAACTAAAAAGGACAAAAAAAATTAATTTCATAATATTTATATCATATCTAGGGTATTCTCATATGATTTTGGATTACCTAAATTTTATCCATCATTACATGCACCATCTCTGTCCAACTAAGAGATGCCTCTTCGATATTGATCCATCAAAAGGGTGGGCTATATGGACTCATGTAGAGGGCCTTATAAGGTTTAATATTGATAATATAGTGATTTTTGTTATTATAAGAAAACTTGAACAATGTAAACTGAGACTCCCAACTCTGAATGAACTCCAAAATACAAGATCTCAACATTTCCTTCATCACATGGATAGTGCACTCGGGAAACCCATCCGTCTAGGGGTGAAATGTTTTACTCATCTGTATCTAGGTATTGAATGCCTTATCTGGGACTCTTCACAACCATGATGTAAAACACATATCATAGTTGGAGAGAATCATTGAGGGTGACCCATGGTGTCAGATGATCTCTCACACATACAATTGTCTTAGATGCTCCACCGAACTCTACTCCCTGATGGAAAGGAAGTGTTTCAACTTCATGATTCTGTCAAAAAATCACCCAAATGGAATCATGTACTATCATTATATTCATAATCCCAATCACAAATACAATGGATATTCCATCCCATTTCTACTCTAATATCTTGAGAGGTTGTCTCAAACCTTCCAAAATAGGGTGCTAAGAATTCATATGTTGTCATGTGAGACACTGAGAGATGAAGTCGGTAAAACTATGCCTCATGAAATCCCACAAAAACTACTACTGAAGGTCCCTATACATATTTCCTACATCGCTATATACATCCAAAGTATAAGTGTTAAACGCCCTCATTACCTCATCTCGAACCATGATCGAAACCATCACCTCTCTCTAGAAAAGGATAACATGCTCCACCCAATTATAAAATATCTCTAGTGAATGTCTTAACGAAAAATGGTCACAAATAACCTCACAGTCAATGTCTCCCAACAAAGACACCCACACTCACTGAAGAAGAAGAGAAGTCAATACCATCGATTGAAGAAAGTATGCACCCATATATTCTTCTAGGGTCATCTATTAATAATCCAAGTAATTAGATGCATCCTCTACCAAATGAGAGTGGGAATTCCTATAAAGGGAATATTCCACCAGGTTTACCTTCTTAAGAGTATAAACTATCACAAACTAAATTACCTACAAGAATTATATCCAGACACTCCATATTAGGTTTAGATTTCTCTATGTGAATATATACCTGAGACATTGATGGTCTCAGTAAACAACCAAGAGCTCTCCCAAAATAATGTCTCTCCACATATTAAGAGCGTAGACTACTACTTTTAACTCTAGGTCATGAATTGAGTAGTTTTTCTCATGGTTTATCAACTATCTCAACCCATATACGATCACTTGATACCTCAACATCAAAAGGTAGTTTGTCCCAAATATAGAGGCATTGAAATTCACTATGTACTCCACACTATCCTCTGGTAGTCTCAACAAAGGATCACTAGTCAAACTCATCCTTAACTACCCGAAAGATATCTGACACAGCTTCGTCTAGGTAAATGAATTCCCCTTCTATTTTAGGGTGGTAAAAGGGAAAAAAATATTGTATATGTCCACCATAAACCACCTGTAGTGCCCCACAAATCCATTAAAACTATACACCATTAACACGATCTTGGGGGGGATCCCAAGAAAGAACTACATCAATCATTATCGGGTCCATAGCTAGTCCATTTTCAAATATAAAATGCCCATGGAATTGAACCTCACGAATATAAAAATGGAACTTATAAAACTTATCATAAATTTGGTTCTCTCAGAGTAAGCCTAGAACTAACCTTAATTTATTTTCATGATCCTCCTCTAATGTAGAGTATATGAGTATGTCATTAATGAAGATGACCAAAAATCATTCCAAGTATGGCTAGAATACCTAGTTCATCAAATCCATAAACACATTGGGAGAATTCTTCACATTGAAAGTCATCACTAGGAACCCATACTATTAGTAGCTACATTGGAATGACATCTTTGCAATATCAACCTCACAAACCCTCAACTTCTGGTATCCAATCCAAACATCGATCTTCCAGAACCATATTTTTCCTCGAAACTAATCAAATAAGTTATAAATCCTCAAAAATTGGTCCTTGTTCTTTATCTTTTCCTAGTTTAGGTGACAATAATTCACAAAAAACTACATTCTCACATCCTCCTTTTTTATAAACAAAAAAAACATCCCAGGGGGAAACACTGAGACTGATAAAACCCTTCCCTTGAAGGTCATACAACTACACCCACAACTCTCGAAGCTCGATAGAGGCCATATGATATACCGTAGAATATATAGGTGTGGAATCAGGGTACTGTTCAACGCATAATTCCATATACTACTTCAAATTTAGTCTCAAAAAATCCTCAAGTAAGAATCCCATGAATTCATACACTATCAAAGGAAAACATTTTCTTTATTATCCCACTATGCTCGTGGGTAAACTTGTTGGAACTGGGTCTGTTCTTTTCTAGAAATGGATTGTGATTTATTTTTGTTGTCAATACATACATTTATGATTAGGGAGATTACAAGGAATGGTATCATATAGTTCAAGTTGAAAGAAGTATTAAAGGTGGCATCATTTCCCAATGTCTACAAAATTTTTGGGGTCCAAAATTTGGAAGATAGATATCAATGTACAATTTTATTTTTCATGAAGTTGTTATGAAAATATGGAAAAGGTATAAGTTTCATGAAGATGGTCCTTTAGAGTTTCATTTCATGAAGAAATAAAGTTTTCTGATGGTGTACTTCATGATTATGATGGGTTTCACGATCAGAGACAGAGTTCTCTGCAATTATGAGGTTTGGAGCATTGCAGTCATTCACAAAATGCTTTGAGAAATTAATGGGTTCCATAAAGGGTTTTTATGGAAGACTCTTCGATGATGGTGAACTTTGAGAAAAGATAATTTACATGGTTCTTTGTAAAGGAAGTAGCATCACAAAGATGTGTTTGATGATCTGGAACATCTGAAATGCGGTGGTGGATCTTTGTGAGTGGACAAGCCTATAAATATGAGCCTACCCATTTCCATTTGTATAAAAGTTTTGAGGTAAAATATAGAGATTCTTTGAGTTCATAAAGAGCTTCACGAATAGGGATTTCTAAGCTAGATGCTACATCATGAAGAGACTATATGTCTCAATTGATTCCCATTCTTTTGGAAAAAGTGTACTTCGTGATAATAAGGTTTTATGCATTAACGTAATGAGTTTCATGAATTTAGTTACACAAAGGAAAGGAAGCTTCACAAAGGAAATTTGTTGTACAAAGGCAAGGGTTATTCACGAAGACAATTCGTTCTACAAAGGCAAGGGTGCTTCGTGAAGGTAGTTTATTCCGTGAAGGCAGGAGTGCTTCATGAAGTAGTGCGTCTCGCAAAGAGGATTCATGAAGATCAGTTTTGAACATATGATTTTTGTGGATAGGTATTTCAAAGAGAATCAACTCTGGTCTAGGGTAAAAGAAGAGTCTCGTGCTAAGTTAGGGACAAAGTTTTCAATTCCAAATTATTGAAGTGACCTTTAGGTCGATAAAGTGAGTTGAACTTATTTCAAAGGAGTGAGCTAGGGGGAGTCGACGGTAGTGATCTAAGGGATGTAGTGATCGTTACCTGAATTCTTGTTATGTCAGTGAGCCTGGCATAGAGTGACTATGACTGAACCATTATATTCCACATCTAGTGAAGTTTAGTGGGTTTTTTATGACCAACACACTATAGGTATTTGATCCTTGGACATAGCCTTTATTGGTGAACCAAGTAAAAGTTTTTTGAGGTCTCTGTGCATGTGATTTTCTTATCTGTTATATAGGTTTAACAAGTTCCTACCAACTTGGGAAAAATGTCCTTGTTTAAAAAAGAAAATTTTACACCATGATTCACCCCTCTACTCTCAGGGTGTCCCGGGGTCCTACAAGTGGTATCATAGGATAAAGGTTTCTAGTGTTAGATCTATCCTTTTATGTTATGGAGAATTCATCCAATATTAGGGGAAACCCTCTCTTTGATGGAAATAATTTTATGATTTGGAAGAACATAATGAGATATCATATAAAATCTCACGGAATGGAAGTCCTCTTTTCTAATATGCAAGGAATACATGTTACTGATCCAATAGGTCTTGCAATAACTGATATAGCCATTAATATTATTGATGAAAATACTAAAGCGCAAAATACTCTCGTTGTGGCTCTTTTTTATTAGATCTGTCTAAAGGTGATGAGTTGCACCTCATGAGGTATATGTGCGATAAACTAGAAAAACAAATTTGAAGGATATAGAAAAGTGAAGGAGGTGAAACTTCAAGTCCTGCACAATATGTTTAATGATCTGAAGATGCATCTTCATGAGAATACAGATTCCTTCTTCTATAGAATTACCAAACTGGTAGGAGCAATTTGACGTCTAGGTGAAGAAATCAAAGACATTGATATTTTAAAGAAAATATTAAGAAAACTTCCACCACTTTATAGTGAAAAGGTTTCAGCCCTTGAGGAAAGAGATCATTCCAAACATTCCTTGGATGATCAATTGAGCAGTCAGGTGGCATATGAAAGGAGAGTCATACTATAAGATTCTATGACTCGTGTGATCAAGGAAATGGAATTCAAATCCATGGAAAAAATAAAAAATTTCAGGAGATAGTATTTGTGAAGATTATGAAGAAAAATGGATTCTTTCTCTCATTTCTAAGAAGTTAAAATAGTAAAAGGGAAATTTGAAATCAATTTACCTCTGTCTTGCTTTTTTTGTTGAAGAGTTAGGCACATTGCCTCCTAGTGATCAATAAATATCAATGATAAAGACATAAAAGTTGAGAATATTGAGAAGCCTCATAAAAGGTTTTTCAAAAAGGAAGAATTCAAATATGGAAATAAAGTAGAGAAGAAGATTTGTGTTTGTGAAGAGGAAGATGATGATAATGAACTCTGTGAAAAAGAACCAGAATTTAAAATTGAAACCATGCTTCCATGATGGCTACCAATGAAATTTCAAAACTATTGACAGATAAAGATATAGATAACCAGTTTATAACCAATACTGATATCATGTTTCAATGTAAGTATTATTTTGTTAAGATTCAAAATAAGTGTAAGAGATTCAATAAGTGGAAATAAATGGTGGAATATTCTTCAGAATATGTTGATCAGATTGAAGTTGATATTGAATGACTAGATAAAAAGGTGAAAGTACAGAAAAAATTCTTGAAAAAATGAGGATGTGGTGAAACTAAAGATCATAATTGATGAACAAGAAAAGGTAATCAATTACCTTTCCTTCGAACTATATGAGATGTCCAAGACCATAGAGGCACTTGATGAAGAAGTTTTTACTCTTAGGATCAAACTTGAGAGTTAATCAAACTTAAAATAAATAAGGAAGAAAATACAATTTGGAAAATTCTCTAATGCTAAGTTGAAATAAATATCTAAGGGAGGTTTATAGGGGATTGAAAAGATCATGAGTGATCAAAGAACTTCTTGCATGGGAAGTAGTGGAATCATTTTTGAAGCTGATGCATCAACTTCTAGAAATAAAGTGAGCTAAAATAAATACCAGATGAAAGTTGAACATGTTGAAAAGATGCCTGAAGTGTTGAAAAAGAAACTATAAATCCAAACTAAAAGAAGAAATGGAGATTATCCTTGACCTCCACGAAATGTAAGGCAGTCAAACTATTTTCCCAAGTAAGGATGAATGTGGATAAATATAAGTCAGAAGATATTTCCTCTCATTAAGTGTCAGTTATGTGTCTATCTGGGCCACACAATATCATATTGTGAAGAGGAAAAGAGATATTTGAATGGGTAATATTTGGGAATTCAACAAAGGAGGCCGATTTCATATCTTACATCTTATAGAAGAAATAGCTTCTATGGATACTATTTTCACTCTTTTGACTTTGGCCATAAAGCTGTGTATTGCAGGCAGAGGTATGACAGGAGAAATTCATACAATGCTCATAGATGGGTCAATACCCGCCATCCAGGTGGTTTTGTTCTCACAAACATATTTTCTTCTCAAGAAGAAGATTATGGGTATGAATAATCTGATTATGTGGATGAAATAATTGAAAGGCCATCAATGTCCTATACTCAATCCAATATCTCATGGAAAGAAAAGAATAAAATTGAGAAATCCAACCTTGTAAAAGTATCTCTCAAAGATATAAAGAGCTCCAACACCTATATTCTTGATAGTGGATTCTCATCTCATATGAGATTAAATTATAACATATTAAATAACCTTAAGAAAAATATTTATGGAAAAATAAGGTTTGGAAGTGATGGTGCTTTGAAGATTAAACTTATTGGAAATACTATACTGGATAATGGAGAGCCGAATAAGACTAAAGTTCTTTATGTGGATGGTCTATGTCAGAATCTCCTTAGTGTGAGTCAACTCTATGACTCAAGGATTATAGTAACTTTCAATCAAAAAGGATTCACTATAAAGGGAAAGGCATGGAATTATCTCCGGAAAGGCTTCAAAACATATGGAAACTTATATCAAGTTGATAGTAATGAGAACACTTTCTATGTGTCTATTGAAGAAGAAAACAACCTGTGGAATCGAAGGTTGTGGCACATTAACCAAAAAGACATGGAAAAGATATCTAAGCTAAAGATATTCATGGATATCCCCATTCTGAAATATGAACGGGGAAATAATTGTGATACTTGCATATAGGGGAAACTAGTCTGTAGTTCATATCGGCCAAAGAAGAAAAGGGCATCACACCTTCCTGAAATCATCTATACAGATATATGTGGCCCGATAAATGTTTCTAAAACTCATGGAGAGAGTTAATTCATCATTTTAATTAATTATTATAGTAGAGTGTATTTTGTGGTGGATATACATAGGAAGCGACAAGTACATGATTTCATGAAAACTTTTCGTTGAATTGCCAATAATGATACTGGATGAACAATAATTGTTCTACGATTAGAAAATGGAGTGGAATACATGTCCATTGAGTTTGAATATTACCTCCAAAAATATGGAATACAACATGAGGTATTTCTTGTGCGAAATCCCTAGAAAAATGGAGTAGTTGAGCACCAGAATCGACAGGTAAACAACATGGCCAGGATAATGTTGATCAAGAGTCGTATCTCTCGCCAATACTAGAAATAAGTTGTTAAAGATATGGCACATATTTAAAATTAAACAGGGATCTATATGGGAGAGATGAATAATCCATATGAGTTGTGTCATGGAAGGAACCCTTCTTTGAAATACGTTCATGTTTTCAAATGTAAATGTTTCATTCAAAACAATGAAGTAAATCAAGGGATGTATGGGGATAATACAGATAAATAAATATTTATTGGATATCCAATAAACAACAAATCATACAAGTTTTTCAATAAGAACATGGGAAGTATTGTGGAAATAAGTGATTTTAAGATCATTGAAAACAAAACGCTAAATGCTTAAAATAATTCCTATGATGATGAGATAGAAAATGAGGAAGAATGTGAACATAGAGAAAATGAAAATACATAAATATAGGAAGGGGTAAAAAACTCTCAGGAGTCACATCCTATTGTTTACTTAGAAAAAGAATCTGAAGATGAAACCATAACTAGAGAGAATTCGGTTTAACCTCAAAGGAGGAATCGAAGAGCATAAATTGATCTATCCAACATCATTGGGGATTGGACTATACCCACACAAATGAGGATAATGTAGAGTAATGCACAATCTGCATTTCTATCAGTTATGAAACCATCCTCATTTGAAGAAGTTTCAAACGATGAATTAGGGGTGAAGGCCATAAATGAAGAGTTAGTTCTTATTTACAATAATCAAACATGGGATCTGGTTAAGTGACCTGAATTTCACAATGTGATTTGTAAAAATTAGATCTTTTAAGAACAAATATGATGATCATTGTAGTGTGATCTGAAATAAGGTGTGACTAGTGTGCAAGGGATATTCACAAATTGAAGTTTTCAATGTTGAGGAAACATTTTATCTAGTAGTAAGAAAGGATTCAATCAGGCTATTTCTAGCCATGTAAATCCAAAGAGGTTATAAAGTGTATCAAATGGACATCAAGACAGAATTATTAAACAGAGTTTTGGAAGAAGAAGTCTACATTGAACAACATGTGCGGTTCATTCTTCGAAATGATGAAATAAAGGTTTTAAAATTAAAGAAATAACTTTATGGCTTCAGACAAGCACCACGGGTGTGGTACTCTAGGTTGGATGCTTATCTAAGAAAGATTTAATTAAAAATAGGAGGAGTGTTTCACAACCTCTATGTGAAGAATTCTTAGAAAAATAATTTCATTGTATTGGTATACGTGGATGATTTAATTTTTATTGGAAGTAGATATGGATCAATGGATGAATTCTATAATCACATGAAATCATAATTTTAAATATCCTTGAATGGTGAAATCACATATTTCTTAGGGCTACAAGTGATTCAGAAGAAGAATTAAACATTAATTTATCAGGAAAAGTGTGCAAGAGAGATGTTGAAGAAATTTAATATGCATGGCTCCAAACCAATGTTTACTCCAATTTCAGTTGGAAAAAAACATGGAAATCATGAGGATGGGACATCTATAGATCCCACAATGTACAGGAGGATCGTTGGGAGCTTATGGTACCTGATAGAAACATGGCCAGAAATTGTCTTTGCGACATTCTTAATGGCATGATTTTTGAGTAATTCTAAGGAAGAACATTTGGAAGTGGTAAAAATAATCATGAGGTATATTCAAGGAACTCACAATTATGACTTATACTTTGCTGCAGGTAGTGATATCAAACTATCAGCATTTTCAGATACTGATTGGGCTGGAGATGTAGTGGACAAAAATTCCACCAGTGGTGGAACATTATAAATTGGGAAGAAATGTGTGGGTTGGATGAGAAATAAACATGAATTTACTTATCTTATTACTACTGAAGATGAATATATATACGCTATAAAGGAATTCACTTAGTTACTTTGGATGAAGCAGCAACTGACTGGCATTGGTGATGAGGTGAAACAACCAATGGTGATCTACTATGATAACAAGTGTGCAATTAATCTTATGAAGAATCATGTTCGGCATTCTCATACAAAACATATTGAAATCAGATATCACTTCATCAAGGAAAAAGTTGAACAAGTTGTGATTAAAATGGATCGTGTGGGAACTAATGAGCATGTGGCTAATATCCTGACCAAGCCACTGTCAGCGGAAGTGTTTGATAAACATCGATTGAACCTTGGTGTTCAGCCACCTCCTGATGCATAAGGAGGTTATGAAATTTCCTTATCCCTATTTTCCTTAACTATATTAATCTATCTGTGAAAGTGATGTAGGATTATGGGGGAGATCCAATCCATGGGGAGTATGTTCTGAGCTCTATAATGTACAAATAATGGTCTTTGGGTTTATTTCCATTGGGAGATAAATGGCTAAATTCAATGTGGTTCAATGAGGGATATGAAATGTTTGGAGGATGAAAATAGAAATTCAGTGACTTATAGATGAGAGTGAAGTGAGTTTGAACACATGAGAAAACTATTCATGTCGTCCCTCTTGTTTTCTACAATTATCCTTGCTCACGTAGACTTAGAGTGATTGATGAGTTATTTCTTGCATATCTGGTTTTGATGTGTTTATTGATTGAAGGTAATCTATTTAATTTATATGTATATTTCCAATAAACCCAAAGGGGGAGATTGTTGGAACTATGGATTTTCTTTGATGGAAATGGAGTGTGGTTTATATTTTTTGTCAATCCTTACATGGAAGATCAGGGAAATTACAAGGAAATGTATCATACAGTTCAAGCTGAAAGTAGCATTGAAGGTGGCATCATTTCCCAGTGTTCGCCAAATTTTTGGGGTTTTAAAATTTGGAAGTTAGCTTTCAAAGTATAATATTTTTTCTTTAAGGCCTTATGAAAACAGGGAAAAGGTATTAGTTTCACGAAAATGGAATTTGAGAGTTGTGTTTCAGGAAGACACAAAGTTTTATAATGGTTTGCTTCACGATTACAACGGGCTTTGGGATCAGAGACAGAGTCCTCCATGATTACGAGGTTTGTATATTTATAGTCATTAATAGAATGCTTTGCGAAATTGATGAGTGTCTTGAAGAGTTTTTACCAAAGACTTTGCGATGATGAGGATCTTTTCAAAAAGATAATTTCCATGGTTCTCTATGAAGGAAGGAGCGCCATGAATGTGTGTTTGATAATCTGAAAAATCTAAAAATAGGTGGTGGAGCTTCTCTAATGGACAAGATTATAAATATGAGGGTACCCCTCTCTATTTGTATCAAAGTTTTGAGGGAATATTTGAAGATGCTTTGAGTTCTTGAATATTTTCACAAACAAGGATTTCTAAGTGAGTTGGTGCATTGCAAAGAGACTATAAGTCTCAACCGATGCCCATACTTTTGGAAAAAGGGTACTTCATGATAATAAGGTATTATTCATTAACTCATTGAGTTTTCTGAAAGTATTTCCTTGAAATAAAGTAATATTTGTGAAGAAAGTTTGTTCCACAAAGGCAAGGGTTCTTCATGAAGATAGTTTGTTCTATAAAGGAATGGGTTCTTCATGAAGGCAATTTGTTTTGTGATGGTATGGGTGCTTCATGAAGGAGTGTTTCTCAAAAATATTCTTCCTGAATTTTATTTTTGAGCTTCTAATTTTAGTGTACATTGATTTCAAAGGGCATCAACTCTGGTTTATGGTGTAATAAGAGTCTCGTGCTAAGTCATGGACAAAGTATTCAATGCCAAATTATTTAAGTGACCTTTAGGTCGATAAACTGAGTTGAACTTATATTAGATAAGTGAGCTAGGGGGAGTCAATGGTAGTGATCTAAGGTACACAGTGAGAATTACCTGAATTCTTGTAAAGGCAGTGAGCCTGGAAAAGAGTGACTATGATCAAGCCTTTGAATTCTGTAGCTAGTGAATTTTAGTGGATTTTGATATGACTGACACACTGTCGGCGTATGCTCCTTGGACGCAACCCTTACCGGTGAACTAAGTAAAAGTAATTTGTGGTCTCTGTGCATGTGATTTTTTTATTTCTTTTCTTATCTATCACACGGGTTTAACGAGTTCCTACCAATGTGGGAACAAGATCCTTGTTTTAAAAAAAAATTGTCAACCTAATTCACCCCTCTAATCTCATGGTTTCATGGGTCCCACAAAACTTACCTACTGTTGGCTGATGGAAATCAGCCTCTTACTAGAAGGACCAATTTTTTCATCCACGATCTCTCTTTTGACAAAAAAGGACCATCTAATCCCATCTGTTAGAAGGAATCTGTCTTGTTTGCAATGAAATTCAATCTATAATTGAACCATAGATAACTATATCATACCCAAGATGATGTCATAAGGTTTTATCTTGACAACCATGTGGTCCCATGTGAAACTCTCTCCAGCAAATGATAGCTCACACTATTAGTAGTTAAGTGATATTGATAAATCATACCTAGTAGGAACCTTTAGTAAAGGTTGATGTGCTAAGGTATCAATGGGGAACTCTAGCTCTCACATAAGGGATATGGAAATGAAGGAGTTAATTTCACCTATATCAACAAGTACAATAGTAAGTGTATAATAAACATAGAACATACCATGTATCATCTCATGAACTATTAGGTCATAAGAATATATGGTCTATAGCTTCCCGCATCCTCCACTGCCATCTTATTAGGCCTGGAATGGGCCCCCTAGTGGTGGTAGTGTAAGTACCTCATAGAATATACCTCCACCCACGACTCCTCCTCTACGAGATCCACATGATCCTCTACCAACCCCACCTCCCTGGGGGATGCCCGGGCCACACCTAGGAGATCCTTGATCATGAAACTACCTTTTTCATAGTGGTCCATATTCTACCTTACTACCCTCCTCAACACATTAAGTCAGGAAATAACATTTCATGTGAACAAACCCATCACATAGATACCATCTCCACTCTTAAGGATGACCTAGTCTTCTATATAAACCATATACTGTTGCTCTATGTGACTAAGATCATCCATGAGTAGGTATCCTTTATTGATACCCTACCAATAGGTTCCTGTTAACTACTGTAGAAGACTCAACCTCATGAATTCCACTATTATCACTAACTTCTTGGTATCCATCAGATAGGAAGTTTTCTTACACTAGCACCCGCTCTAACATTCCAACATTGGTTGGAATACTCTGGGTGTAGAGACCCGAAGCTTGACGTACATGGACATTACATTACTTTTGCGAAATACTTAGTACATAACAAAAACACACACACAAGGACCGTAATAGTTTAGTGTCTTTGGAAACTTGGAACGTAATATTTTAATCGTGGTGAAAGATCTTCAACATATCCAATAAATATCTTCCCTTTTTTTCTTACCTAAAACCTTTCTTTATATTCTGGGGAAAATAAAATATAAAAAGGGTGAGCTCAAATGCTCAGTAAGGTTAATCATGGATAAAATAAAACATACCATATACATTTGAACTTAAAAACATGAATATAATGTTTAAACATCAAAAGCTTGAGAAATGACATAAAACATGGAAGTACGTAAGGAATAGATCATAAAGAAACATTAAGAGTGATAAAATAGAAAGGGAATAAAACAAGTAATTGTGGAAACCATTCAGCACATGTCATGATTTCCATAGTATCCAAGGCATTGCTGCCAAGACCATCTTGGTGGAGAAAGTCCCTTTCTGAATCGAGTTCACTCCTTGTTTCAGTCTTGTTACACTGAACCAGATTAACTTACCATTCTAGCCATGTCTATCTCATGAGATATAAATCTTTACCCAATGCATTGGAGGGAGATAGAGGTCCCACCCATCTCATAATGAAATCATTCTTACTTGTGCCACAAAATAAACATACATCATTCATAATAACCCAATAAATAAAATGGGTTTCATAAACATCATCACATCATCACATAATCCATATAAAAGAAATGTATATCATTTCATAATAAGAAAATTGAAACCATGTAAATCATAGAGACATGATACTTGAAACATAAACATATGAAATAATGTCATCTTAGATGGAAAATGGTTTTGATAAAGCACTCGAAATGAATTCTTGAGGAAAATATCCTTTCATATTGAAAATCATTTTCTTTTCACAAAATTCCATTTAATTTTAAAAGAAAACGATTTTGTTGAAAATATTCATGAAATCTTTTGGATTAAGATTCATGAAAATAAGGCTTTATAAAACCATAAAAATCCTTTCATGCCATATAAGTTAAAAAAACATTCTTCTCGTACTTTTGTCGAAAAAGTCAAAAAGTACCTTGTAGGGTAAATAAAAGAAAGATTCCTTCCATACCATTGGGTAAAAGTCAAAAATGGTACAAAGGACATTAATCAAACATGAATACATTTTTATAAAACATGGACATGGATTATAGCAATATCCCTAGTAAATACTTACGAATAAGCAATCTCGGATAAAAATTAGATTTGCACAATTATCCCTTACCTTAGGTCTGATTTGCTTCGTAAGTGTCTGAACCTCCTGTATAATGATTTAAATAATGTTATTGACTTATTCCATAATCATACTTATTTTTATGATATCATATATGGTTCACTTATGACTTTATTTTACCCGTTCTTTTGTAAATTCCATGTTAAAGAGCGTTTTGGGTAAAATCGTTTCATTTGTCGTCCGTGTTTTGACTTGAAATTATTCATATGATTACTTAGATCATGATTACTTAATTCCAAAAAATAAAACATGATTTATATATAATATATATTCAGAATATACATATATATAATAGATCAATAAATGGAAAGAAATACATCGTTCATGGAGATGGTAGGTCGTACGTACGAATAAACGCTGTTTTCGTTTCCTTATTGAGTTGAATGGAATTAAGTAGATGACATAAATATATATACACATAAATCCAGTATCATTATTATTTCATATATCTCATGATTACTTATTATATATACTTTATAATCATTCATGAATGGTTAACGTGGAAAATGAATCTCATCGCGTCGTGGAGACGGTAGTCCGTACGTACGCACGAGCGATGATATCATTTTCATGATTGTGGAATTGTATTGGAGTGTATGTATACTATTTCAGAATCAATATAACTTTACAATAATCATATATAGTTATTATGTACACCATTATACCCATCCAAGTAAGGTGGTGGTGGAAAATAGATTACACCACGGCGTGGAGACGGTATTCCGTACGTACGCACGCGTGGTGATTTCATTTTCCGTAGGATGGATAGATGGTGAAATAGGGTTGTTTGATACATATAATAACATATAAGTATATGAGTGATACTGATGTTATTACTTCATAATTAAACAACCTAAGAAGAAGAAGTGGGAGAAGAAATAAAGTTGAAAGAATCGGTAACGGACGTTACCTCTTCTTTGAAATGCCTCTTTGAGTCCTCCTCTTAGGGCACTAAAATTGGTCTTTGAAGAAGACCAGGACCTCTAGGATGTTTCTAGGAAAGTGAAGAAGATAATTTGGTAGGGGTTGGCCGAGCTTGAAGGCTCAAAGTGGTTTGAGGAAGAGAGGGAGGAGGTGCCCTTTTATAAGGGAGGAGAGGGGCACCTTTGGAATAACTACAAATATTATTTTATTATAAAGCCAAATTCGGTTTTAAATAGCTCCAAATTGATTTATTTAGATGCTAAGGTGGGTATGGGTCAAAATAATCTCATACAATAGAATTTAGACAATTTTAGGTTCCTATTTTAACCTTATCATTTAGATTTAACATTAAGTTAGATAATTTTACTTTTACCGTGTCTTTTTGTGTTCTTAGAGTATAAGGTTAATACACTTACTATAAGAAGCAAAACGAACCCCAAGTTGTTTATTATTAATAAATATAACCTTATCTAAGTCATTTGGCCGAACCCTAGATTTTTAGGAATAAAATAAAAATTAATAATATAATATTTGTTTTAAAAACTATTTTATGTCAATTTTGATGATATTTAGTAATTGATTTTTGTGAAAATCATAACAGAATGATTAGTTCGAAAAAAGTTAATTAAATAAATTCTAACATGTCATATTAACCTATAAAATTAGTTTAATTCATAAAAAGTCTCAAATTACATTTATTTGGGTATTTATAACATCAATTATGTCAATATTTCATTAATAAGATAATTACTGCATCATCTTTGTGTCATAAATAAATTAAATTATTTAATGTCTAAAAATTACAAATAAAATACAATTATGTAGGAAATCTTTTTATCTTACTAATTAATATTTATAGTCGAATTTATCTTATATATAACCCTATATTAAAAATGATATACTTATTAAACTTTGATTTTAACTATTTTAACCCTTCTTTAAATAAATTAATAATAAATGTCCTAATCTAATCCAAGTGGGCCTAAATGGTCATATTTTGTTCCTAAGGTTGTTTTTGGTCAAATTACACTTATCCAATAGAATTAGTACATGTTTTAGGGTAATAATAATATCATTTTTACCCTTAATTACCCTATTTACTTTTAACCGTGGTAAAAAACGTAAAAAGTTACTATTCACCAAAAAATATTTTCATCTCATTGAACCACATTTTACTTACTGACATCAACTGTGTCTCTCGGATTTTTGAAATTCCACTCACAGAAGTGGTAAAATTAAGTTTTATGAAAAATTCATTTTTTTAACTACCACTTAGTGGTTTCACTATTCATCAAAGAATGTAAGTTTCCAGAAAAATACCAAAAATTAGGCCTAAGTTATATTTGATATTATGAACTGAAAAATGATGTCTATTTTACCAAATTCAAAACGTATTAGTTGCATTACTTAATTTAAAAATTAATTCTCGTCGTCAAAACAAATAGCGTGTTCTTAAGAGATAATAACTATCAAAAGATTGACACTAGTTTATGTCTGGTTTAAATGTGAAATTACATCCAATAACCAACATTGTATTAAATTGTAAAAATATATTCTAAATATACTTTAAACCCACTCAAATTAATAATTTATCACTATTAATTATTTCGATTAAAAAGGTTGTTTTTAATTAAAATTTAGTAATTTTCACTATTCATCAGAAAATGAAAGTTATCCGAAAAGTACCAAAATTTCACCCTAAGCTAATTTTGATATTTCAAATCCAAAAATGAAGTCTATTTTGAAAACTAAAATTTACAAAATTTCAAAAAGTGGTTATTACTATTCATAATGTCTAGTTTTAATAATATTTTAATAGCATATTGTTGTTTAGTGAAACTCGTTATTATGTACTACACACGCTATCGAGGAAGGTCGTGATTGCATGTAATGCAAGACAAGTCAAGGATGCGTGTTGTGCAAGCTCCTTTTGGTGTAGTGTATAACACAAGACATTAATGAAATTAAAAATAATATTTTTCATAAAATCTCAGGGTGTTACATTCTACCCCCCTTAAAATGAATTTCGTCCTCGAAATTCGTCGGGGTTATAAATGGGTTACTACTCGAAAGTTTCTTTAATAGAAACCCACATCGTAAAAAGTAATACCAAAACCAATCTTTAAAAACAAAAGTATGAAATGTAACGGTTACCCAAATAAACTAATCACTGGGTTTCCACATAGGTGAAAATATGGATATGGAAGAGAAATATAACCATAATGTTCTGATGGAGAGTGGTAGAGAACATGTCTATGGAAAATCCAGAAATCACAAATCCATAAATTTGTGAAGATCTTAGGTACCATCTGATTCATCTGATATAAGACCACTAGGACAACATTTTTTTTTCAAGATCATTTCCCTAAAGTTGAAGAATTTGAATTAGAATAAATACTTACTTTATTTTGGTATAATCTCACTGTTGTTCGTGCCTTGAACAATTTCCACTTCATCTATTAAATAAATGAAGTTGAATTTGTTATTTGTGAAGTGTTAGCAGATCATGTGATAGAATGATGGGTCATTCCATCTGTCTCAAACAAAAGGTCAGAAAAGTTATCAAAAAATACGTAAGTCCATCTATAGTGAGATCAATCATATATGGTTCCTAAAATGGACTTATACTTCATATATCATACTGCTTAATATAATAAAACTAGTTTCTACTAAACAGGGAATTCCTGTAGGACAGTAGTAGGCGATAAAGGCCAGTCACACTTCGGTTGTGGGTTCGATTCCCACAGCCTTGTTCGACGTGATGGGCTGTCGCCAGTCCTGCAAGTTGTCCTTTTTCTAAAGCTATATTATTATAACATCCCATCAATAATATCGAAAAAAGTTCTATCCTAACTTATTTCAAACATAATCCATTCCAATCTTTAGGCTTATCTAAAATACTTCGGTCCAAGTTCATAGTATAAAGAAAATGATTACTTGAAAAGTCACATAACAATCACTTGAATGCCATCATTTATCCCCCATATATCATAAGATATATCTTTTTGGTAAAATTACAAACATGTGAATACCTTAATCATGTATTCTCTTGAAGAATGAATACCCATTGAACCTTAGTGAAAACATGACTGTAGTTAAAAGTTAAAACTTTCCACAAACCAAAATCCTCAAAATTCTTTATACTCAAACCATGATATCACTTAGTCCTTATATCAATCATGAGCTCATGAATACTGTCAAACATTTCATTTTCTCCTTATCCCTTCATGATGTGTATATCATCTGCTTTCCAAAATATTTGAATCACTTTTCATGGTTACTGGTACCTTAAAATTATTGAAAACCACAATAGAATAATACAAAAATATTATAATACACAATAAAAGTACCCCAACAACGTTATTATTGAATACCAATACATAAACACTTGAATCCATCCTCTTCTATTATTGTCCTGGAATAAGTCCATCCTTGATTTAGAAGTAACTTTTTAGGTCAGGGCATTGAGTTGGGTAATGCCCATGTTCTCCACAAATTGTACATTGAACTCCATAATAGTCTGTCACTCTATGACCCTTTTCTCCACACAGATAACATCGGTCCCTCCATTTGAGGTATTCCTCAAGGTTCTTCTTCCCTTCTTTATAAATCTCAATCTTCCTTTCTTTATGCTCCTCAACATGCGAACATTCATAATAGTTTATCTTCCTCTTCTTTGACGAATTAGGCATACCACTAAATTTCACCTTGTTAATCATATATCGCGATGACCAATTCGGCATAATCACAATATATTTCTCTCTAGGAATTACACAATTTTTTTGCTCATAGTCACCAATTTGTCCATTGGATTTAATGTTAACCGAATTCCTTCCGGTTCCCTCCATTAACTAAAACACAAAAAGAATTCTGTGAGAGGAAAAAATCATGCTAGGGAAAACAACATAGTAAAGGGGGATCACCCTCAATATCTAACATCTTAGGTTAAATTCTAATATCATTACCATATTTCTAGGACTATATCCTATACGTATACTTATCCTTAGGGACATCCCTAGACATACCTTAGAAATATCTCTAGGGATCTTACTAACATTTTCGCATCCTAGTTTCCAAAGGTTGACTAAATCTTTCCTCTGATACCAACTGTAGAGACCCGAAGCTTGACGTACATGGACATTAAATTACTTTTACGGAATACTTAGTACATAACAAAAACACACACACAAGTACCGTAATAGTTTAGTGTCTTTGGAAACATGGAACGTAATCTTCTAATCGTGGTGAAAGATCTTCAACATCTCCCATAAAGATCTTCCCTTTTTTTCTTACCTAAAACCTTTCTTTATATCCTGGGGTAAATAAAACATAAAAAGGGTGAGCTCAAATGCTCATTAAGGGTAAGCATGGATAAAATAAAACATACCATATACATTTGAACTTAAAAACATGAACATAATGTGTAAACATCAAAATCTTGAGCAATGACATAAAACATGGAAGTACGTAAGGCATAGATCATAAAGAAACAATAAGAATGATAAAATAGCATGGGAATAAAACATGTAATTGTGGCAACCATTTAGCACTTGTCATGATTTCCATATTAGCCAAGGCATTTCTGCCAAGACCATCTTGGTGGACAAAGTCCCTTTCTGAATTGAGTTCACTCCTCGTTTCAGTCCTGTAACACTGAATCAGATTAACTTACCATTCCAGCCATGTCTATCTCATGAGATATAAATCTTTACCCAATTCATTAGAGGGAGATATAGGTCCCACCCATCTCATAATGAAATAATTCTTACTTGTTCCACAAAATAAACATACATCATTCATAATAACCCAATAAATAAAATGGGTTTCATGAACATCATCCCATCATCAGATAATCCATATAAAAGAAATGGATATCATTTCATAATAAGAAAAGTGAAACCATGTAAATCATAGAGACATGATACTTGAAACATACACATATGAAATAATGTCATCTTAGATGGAAAATGGTTTTGATAAAGCACTTGAAATGAATTCTTGAGGAAAATATCCTTTCATCTTGAAAATCATTTTCTTTTCACAAAATGAAATTTAATTTTAAAAGAAAAGGATTTTGTTGAAAATATTCATGAAATATTTTGGAGGAATCTTCATGAAAATAAGGCTTTATAAAACTGTAAAATTCCATTCATGTCGTATAATTTAAAAAAACATTCTTCACATACTTTTGTAGGAAAAGTCAAAAAGTACCTTGTAGGGTAAATAAAAGATAGATTCCTTCCATAACATGGGGTAAAAGTCAAAAATGGTAAAAAGTAAATTAAACATACATGAATACAGTTTTATAAAACATGGACATGGATGATAGAAATATCCCCAGTAAATACTTACGAATAAGCAATCTCGGAGAAAAATGAGATTTGCACAATTATCCCTTACCTTAGGTACCATTTGCTTCGTAAGTGTCCGAACCTCCTGTATAATTATTTAAATAATGTTATTGACTTATTCCATAATCATACTTATTATTATGATATCATATATGGTTCACTTATGACTTTATTTGACCTGTTCTTTTGTAAATTCCATGTTAACGAGCGTTTTGGGTAAAATCGTTTCATTTGTCATCCGTGTTTTGAATTGTAATTATTCATATGATTACTTAGATCATGATTACTTAATTACAAAATATAAAACATGATTTATATATAATATATATTCATAATATACTTATATATAATAGATCAATAAATGGAAGTAAATACACCGTTCATGGAGACGGTAGGCCGTACGTACGCATAAACGCTGTTTTCGTTTCCTTATTGAGTTGAATGGAATTAAGTAGATGACATAAATATATATACACATAAATACAGTATCATTATTATTTCATATATTTCATGATTAATTATTATATATACTTTATAATCATTCATGAATGGTTAACGTGGAGAATGAATCTCATCGCGTCGTGGAGACGGTAGTCCGTACGTACGCACGAGCGATGATATCGTTCTCATGATCGTGGAATTTTATTGGAGTTTATGTATACTATTTCAGAATCAATATCACTTAACAATAATCATATATAGTTATTATGTACACCATTATACCCATCCAAGTAAGGTGGTGGTGGAAAATAGATTACACCACGGCGTGGAGACGGTATTCCGTACGTACGCACGCGCGGTGATTTCATTTTCCGTAGGATGGATAGATGGTGAAATAGGGTTGTTTCATACTTATAATAACATATACGTATATTAGTTATACTTATTTTATTACTTCATAATGAAAAAACCTAAGAAGAAGATGTGGAAGAAGAAATAAAGTTGAAAGAATCGGTAATGGACATTACCTCTTCTTTGAAACGCCTCTTTGAGTCCTCCTCTTAGGGCACTAAAATTGGTCTTTGAAGAATACCAGGACCTCTAGGATGTTTCTAGGGAAGTGGAGAAGAGAATTTGGCAGGGGTTGGCCGAGCTTCAAGGCTCAAAGTGGTGTGAGGAAGAGAGGGATGAGGTGCCCTTTTATAAGGGAGGAGAGGGGCACCTTTGGAATAACTAAAAATATTATTTTATTATAAAGCCAAATTCGGTTTTAAATTGCTCCAAATTGATTTATTTAGAAGATAAGGTGGGTATGGGTAGAAATCCTTTAATCCAATATAATTTAGACAAGTTTATGTTCCTATTTTAACCTTATCATTTAGATTTAACATTAAGTTAGATAATTTTACTTTTACCGTGTCTTTTTGTGTTCTTACACTATAAGGTCAATAAACTTACTATAAGAAGCCAAACTAACCAAAAGTTGTTTATTATTAATATATATAACCTTATATAAGTCATTTGGCTGAACAATAGATTTTTAAGAATAAAATAACAATTAATAATATAATATTTATTTTAAAAACTATTTTTTGTCAATTTTGACACTATTTTGTAATTGATTTTTGTGAAACTCATAACAGAATTATTAGTTCGAAAAACATTAATTAAATCAATACTAACATTTCATATTTACCTATAAAATTAGTTTAATTCATAAAAAGTCTCAAATTACATTTATTTTGGTATTTATAACATCAATTATGTCAATATTTCATTAATAAGATAATTACTGCATCATCTTTGTGTCATAAATAAATTAAATTATTTAATGTCTAAAAATTAAAAATAAAATACAATTATGTAGGAAATCTTTTTATCTTACTAATGAATATTTATAGTCTAATTTATCTTATGTATAACCCTATATTAAAAATTATATACTTATTAAACTTTGATTTTAACTATTTTAACCCTTCTTTAAATAAATTAATAATAAATGTCCTAATCTATTCAAAGTGGGCCTAAATGGTCATATTTTATTCCCAAGGTTCTTTTTTGTCGAATTACACTTATCCAATAGAATTAGGACATGTTTTAGGGTAATAATAATATCATTTTTACCCTTAATTACCCTATTTACTTTTAACCATGGTAAAAAAAAGTAAAAAGTTACTATTCGCCAAAAATTATTTTCATCTCATTGAACCTCAATTTACTTACTGACATCAACTATGTCTCTCGGATTTTTGAAATTCCACTCACAGAAGCGGTAAAATTAAGTTTTATGAAAAATTCATTTTTTTAACTACCACTTAGTGGTTTCACTATTCATTAAAAAATGAAAGTTTCCAGA
Organism: Viscum album; assembly: GCA_963277665.1. Taxonomy (NCBI): domain Eukaryota; kingdom Viridiplantae; phylum Streptophyta; class Magnoliopsida; order Santalales; family Viscaceae; genus Viscum; species Viscum album. The sequence goes on along the minus strand of OY728152.1, from coordinate 1,472,656,219 downwards.
AAAATACCAAAAATTAGGCCTAAGATATATTTGATATTATGAACTGAAAAATGATGTCTATTTTACCAAATTCAAAACATATCAGTTGCATTACTTAATTTAAAAATTAATTCCCGTCGTCAAAACAAATAGCGTGTTCTTAAGAGATAGTAACTATCAAAAGATTGACACTTGTTTATGTCTGGTTTAAATGTGAAATTATATCCAATGACCAACATTGTATTAAATTGTAAAAATATATTCTAAATATACTTTAAAACCACTCAAATTAATAATTTATCACTATAAGTTATTTCGATTAAAAAGGTTGTTTTTAATTAAAATTTAGTAATTTTCACTATTCATCCGAAAATGAAAGTTATCCGAAAAGGACCAAAATTTCACCCTAAGCTAATTTCGATATTCCGAATCCAAAAATGAAGTCCATTTTGAAAAATAAAATTTACAAAATTTCAAAAAGTGTTAATTACTATTCATAACGGCTAGTTTTAATAATATTTTAATAGCATATTGTTGTTTAGTGAAACTTGTTATTGCGTACTACACACGCTATCGAGGAAGGTCGTGATTGTGTTTAATGCAAGGCAAGTCAAGGATGCATGTTTTTTAAGCTCCTTTTGGTGTAGCGTACAACACAAGACATTAATGAAATTAAAAAGAATATTTTTCATAAAATCTCGGGGTGTTACACTGGGGAACCACATTACTCTGGATGTATCTGAAGAGACCCTACATGAACTTCCAAACCTATAAGTAACCATATCACACCATGTTGAGGGAGTACCACATAAGTTCGGTGAACCTCAAGCAATACTCATCAACAGACATATCATCCTTCAATAGCTCCAAAAGATCCTATATCTGAACTCAGAACAAGCATGAGGTGTAATTCTCCTCATGAAACAGTTGGTGAAATTAAATCCTTGAGAATGTTTAATCATCATATGTATATATAAATAGACACCATTAGCACCCTTTTGTTCCATGTAAAATATTGGTTTCCAGTTTAACCATTTGATTATTTGGGGTTTGCATGAGCCTGAATAATTAAACCACCAACTCAATCCAATCCTCTATTGGTTGGGGATCTAGCTCACCATGGAACCTCAACAACCTATGGTTCAAGAACTCATGGAGTTTGTTAAGCCTTTGCATGTAATCTATCTTCCCTATTAGTCTAATATACAACTTGGTGGGAGGGGTGATGCTACCTGCCTACCTAGGGGAAAGACATCATCATATGGACCCTAAACTAAGTCATCATTGCTCATTGAATCATTATCAAAACCCCAAATTGGTAACATTGTGGGTTTTCTTCATAGAGGGATCCTAAAATTGATAAATACAAAACATGGTAATTTGAGCATATATATATGGGGATCTGAAAAAAAAAGATAGTTAATGGAATCAATCATATATGATGCATGTACCAAGTTCCCTATAACCAATGTCTTAGTACGTCGAGTCGACAAGTAGGTAGTCTGAGTCCTGGAGTACCGATATGTCATCCACCGAACCAAAACTGAGTTTCCATTCGTGAAATCCAAACTTGAGACACTCTGACCCTATTTCCCTAAGTTTCCCACCAATATTCACTATGGTTCTATCTTTACACTGACCCAAAGATGAACCATCTCTGATACCACTCTATATCGACTCGACCAACCACGGCCCACATGGAAAGTGGAAGGTCGATCCACTACAACCCCAATATTTTCTCTAATAGGATGGGGTTTGGTGAAAAGAACCGAGAAGGATTAATATAAATGGGAGGGATTTTCCTAGTGTAATTTTATGCATGCACCCAACTATCTCCATGAAGAGTGAAGAGGAATAATAAAAAGGATATAACATCTAGACTAACACCATGAATGAAATAACATCTTGGGAATACATCAAAGTATGACAGAATAAAACAGAATTGAAAAGAGAAAAAATAAATGCCTAACCAGAAATAAATTCCAAACCTAACAACAATTGTAATAAATAAAATCTGAGAGATTTTGGATCTTAATATCCTCGACCAGCCACCACACGTGGTCTATGCACCCAAGTAACCCTATACTCAGCCGAAATCACCATCAATATGTTCATCATGTTCATAAGACAAAACACATGTAGTAAAATCTCATATAGGGGTGATTGTATACATGCCCAATAAGATGCCCTGAAAATTGAAGGGGGACAAAAAAATATATGATAGAATTAGTTAGCCCAAACCAAAGTAAGTGGGAAACAAACCCAAAAACACACACATTCACAGACAAACAGATATATATATATATATATATGATCATAAAATATTCCATGATAAGATGGAAGTGGGATCTCTATCTCACAGCACATCCCAGGTCTATGAGACTACTAATAAATCCAAAGCAATCAATTTATGATTCCCAACATCTTAAGTATCTATTGATGTAATTATGTGGAGGTCCCACACTGTGCCACTATTCCACACAGTCAAGGGGGAAAATCTCCAATTGAGGATCAATTCCCTAGTGCTTCAGGGGGTGTCACTTAGTAAGTAGAGGACCCAATCCCTAGTGTATTTGGGGGTTCCACACTGTAGGTAGAGGACTCACACAATAGTCTTCTAGGGGGTTCCACTCCATAGGTAGAGGGGCCAAACCCTAGTGTACCAGGGGGTTCCACTCAGTAGGTAGAGGAACCACACCCTAGTATGTCTGTAGGGTTCTACTTAGTAGGTAGAGAACCTATGTCCTAGTGCCTTAGGGGGTGCTACTCAGTTGGTAGAGGACTCATACCCTATTCCGTCAAGGTGGGTCCACTCAAACTAGAAAAAAGAGTATGGGGTTCATTACCTAATTCAATAAGGGTATTTCCAACCCTATCCTCTCTCTGGTTATCCTATCTGATCACCGATATTGTCAATAATCGCCTTAAGTTATGTCATGCATGGAACATTCCATGTTGTATATCAAAACCCACAATGATAGCTACCTTTGAGTATTACATGAAAAAATGATTAGGATAGGATACTAGAAGAACAAGATATAAGTCTACACAAAAGGGATATGAATGGTGGAAGTTTCTCATAGGGGTGAAAGACTTGTGTGCGGTCCACACAGTGTGTGGTCCCACATTGATATTTGGTTGTGTTCTTCTTTGGACATGGATTGAAATCTATGTCACCATAATCAATGTGTAAGGGGGCCCACACAATATTTCTTAGCCACCCAGGGCCTTCCCATGTTCTCTTGGTTGTATCTATGTTCATCGGGATATACCCATATACCATGCAATGTACCTAGTCAGGCAAAGGTACCAGTAGATTCTTGTGTACTCCCTGACTACACAGTGTTTCCTCCCTCATGGGGTCCTAGAAGTCTGAAGATATCACACTACTTAACCACATAAGTAGGGTCACACAACGTGTGGGCCAATGACTCATCATTTCATCCTTATCATCACCAAATCCTTGTCTTCATAGTTTAGTAGGGCAAAAAAGTGTTTGTTCTTGGATTACACACCATGTAGTCAATTTTTTCACAGAAACTAATGTTCTTCCACATGGTTTCTAGATACATGATCTTCACTAAAAATCACTCATTTTTACTACCGAAAATTGGAGGGGAGTCACCCCTGACCATCGTTTCTCAACCTCCATTAGCTGAAAAAAATGGATTTTTATCACCTATAGTGGTTTTTCGCGCATCCCATGTGCTACCCATTTCCCTTCATCATCCTAGATCCCAGATCTACAAACACTATCACCCACATCACACAATAAATCTTGATATTTCCACAAATAAGCTTCTCAATCATCATACAAAAAACTTAAATGAACTTAAGGGTTTGATCATGCTTAACCCCCCTAGAAATGTTGAACCATGACCCTGTAGGTCCATGATGAAGAATGCAAATAACAATGGGGGAGAATCAGAAAAAAAAAGGTTACAAATATAGTTATCCAAGAATTATTGAACTATTATTGAAAATAATAGAAATTCGAGTGAGATCATGAAATAAAAAGAATAAATTGAATAAAAAAAATTCTTTCATCAATATTTAATGTGAATGGTAGGAAAAGTAGATCAAAGGCATATAAATATAAATATCCATGATCAGTATTTTAATCAAGAGCATAAACTAAAATTAAAAAAAAACCATACATAGATTTAGGATCGATCATTGATGAATAACATAATCTCTAGTGATGAGGACGATCTTTTTCATTTACTACCTATTGATCCACCTCTATTTGATCATTTTTTGTTGTCTGATGTTGATCTATCAATGAAGAACAGTCTCAACCTCCTCTCAAATTTCCCAGTTTTATGCAGATAGCCCTATGAATTATTATAGATTAAATTGTATAGATAATATTAGGTTGTGGGTATTAAATTAAATAATTAAATGAATTAAATGATTAATCCACTTAACATACCTACCAATGGATGCCTCATCTGAACATCTGATTCCAACCAACTTTATCTCTCACCTCGGGCACACCTTGCATTCAGGTTTCAACCTTGGTATTAGATTTATGATTCCATTCTCTTATTGAGAGTAATTCTACTTTTTTAGGAAAACTACATGCATGTGATATTATATATATATATATAATATTTTTTATAATATCAATTTTGGGCTCATTGGGCCTCAAAATATCATCATGTTTCTACTTTAAGATCTAAAAAAAATTTAGTATATTTCAATGTATTGTAATGAAAAGGATCCACTTGAAGAAATATATATTAGCATTGTTGGAAAATTAGGCACTTGAAGAAAAGGGGGAACTCAAATAAATATAGGTTCAGGACCATATATTAGAATTGTGGTAAAAGGAGGCACTTGAAGAAATATATATTATATTAATTAGGCTTAGGCCCATATATTAGCATTGTGGAAAAAGGAGGCATTTGAAAAAATATATCATTGAATGTTGGGTTAAATCAAGAAGTTAAGGTTTCTATAGTCAATGTTCCACTAATTATATATCTTAAGGTAGTATAATTCTATTTTTAAGATTAAAAATTCCCTTAGAATCATGGATGACTAATTATAGGGTTTCATTATACTCCATGACAATGAAAAGATTCATGGAAAATTATGTATCCAAATAAGTTTCACAATGTTCACTTGGATGATGATGAAGCTGTCAAGATTGGGTGCAAAGTCAATTAAAATGTTTGAATATAAAATATAATATTCTTGGGTTTATAGGGATTTTAGTTCATACTAGGTTTATAGAATGACTTAATTTCTTTTTTCTTATTAGAAGAAGTGAGATTCATAATTGGATTAACTAATAGAGTATAAAATATTATTCAAGATTCCATAGTTGCGATTAGAGGTTAAAAATATGGGTTTTTATATCTGACTAGATGTTCATATGGGGAAACAATTTTCATAATGAAAAAATTGGAAAATTCATAGTTGTGGAACTTTTATTTTAGGAATTTCAGTGAGAAAAATAGCTGAATTCTAGTATAAAAGGTTATAATCAAGCTCGATCATATGATGCTTGTAATTTGTGAGAGTTTTATACTTCAAAATTATAAAAAAATCATTCAATCTGAATGGAAGGGCACCAAAGAAATAGAATGTGTAGCTTGTGAACAAGGTTGTTTAATGGTTAACACCATCCATTATTTTGGTTGGTAAATATACTTTGTGACATTCATTAATGATTCAGTAAAGAAAGTATTGGTTTACTTACATAATCACACATCAGATATGTTCAAATTGTTTATTTTATTTATGGACATGGTTGAAAAAGATATTGGAAATAAGATGAAATGATTAAGATCTAATAATGGTGGATGGTATAATATGAAGGGTGTTCAAAACATTTACTAAAGAAATTGAATTAGGATTGGGATAATTATTCTTGAAACACCAAGAAGAATAGTTTTTTAGAGTAAAATAATTAGATTTTAACTAAAAAATATTAGAGAATGAGATAATATTCTTGAATTTATAAGGATATTTCAGTAGAATTATTTAATTACATAATATAACTTGTTTATAGTCATGATTCTACACTAATGTGGAAGTAAATTCCCAGACAACTATAATTCAAAAAACTATCATAAGTTACCTACCTAAAATATTTTTTAAGATCGGCCAACATCTATGTGAATTCCAAGGATAGAGAAAAACATGAAGTTAAGTCCCATAAATGATTCTTTCTAGGTAATTTGATGATAATTTAGTTTTTTAATTTTAGATAATAATTTTCATAATTTCATTACAAGTTAAAATGTTCTATTCAATGAGAATGTATTACGGAAAGATAGAAACTTGGTTAAAAATAATGTTGACAACAATGAATAAAATGATCATATATTGATCTTAATAGAAGTCCTAGAAGAATATATGTTTGAAACAAATTTAAGGTGCATATAAATTATATAGAAATTAGTAATATCAGTTAAGCATATACCAGAGAGATTAGGAACTGCTAAAATTTGAGGTAGATCTCTAAAAGTTGAAGTTTTAGATACAGTGGTTCTAAAAAGATTATAATTGTGATCATAGTTATTAAGATATACTACTGCCATATGATAAATTTAGAGGTTTAGAAATAATTTTCATTACTTTATTTTTATATATTAAGGAGATACCAAGAGGTTATGAGAAATTTATAGTCATAGATATTCCATAAATTGGGAGTTTTCTATGAAAGATGAGATGGATTCATCATGTGAAAATGAATCTCAGGAGATAATAGGGTTACCACCAGGTAAGAAGGTGTTATAAAACAAATGGTTGTTCATGTTAAAAGAATAATGTGATAGTAATAAGAGGTATAAGGCTAGGATAATTATAAAAAAATTATTCAAATTATTTTTTTTACTTATTTGAAATATTTCTACTAGTTATTAAACCTACAATTGTCTAGATTATGTTGATTCTAGTTTCCTATAAAAGTTTACATCTATAAAAATGGATGTAAATATGAAATTTCTCTATAGTTATTTAAATTAATATATCTAAAGGAATCAACCATGAGGTTTTATGGGAAAATGGAACATCGACATGGGGTATAAGTTTATGAGAAGTATTTATATATTGAAACAAGTACTAATATAGTAGAACTGAAAGTTAGATGATTTCATTACTGAGAATGGTTTAATCTGATGAAATTAGGATCATTGTAGCTACCAAAATGTGTTCATGTATGGGATATCTAATATCATACTCCTTTAAGTGGAATACATGATCCTAGAGGGTTCAGGTATAAAATGGATTCAAAAGCCAAAAAATGAGTTTTTTGTATGATAAAAGATGACAAATCATGGTGAGGCCAATAAAATATTGGTAATATAGATTCAGAGAGATGTTAAATCCATAATTTGTTTAATTATTAGAAGTATCACATCCATAAGGTCAAGGAAAGATACAAAATTATTAGATGTAAACCAGTCTAGACTCCATTGGTTGGACACTTCAAACTATCCAAGGATAAAGCAACACCAATAAAAGACGAGTCTATGTATATAGTGAAAGTTCTATTTTAATTAGTGGTGGGAATTTTGATAAATTTCATAGAATGTACTAGGTTGAAAATTGAATTTTTAGTTGGAGTTGTTAGTTTTTTTATGGTGAATCTTGGAAAATGATAGTAATATATTTTTAATTGAATTCTACAATATCTAAAAGGATCATAATATTTGGCATTGTTCTTTTGAATGGATAATCCATTACAAGGATATATGGATATAGATTTAATATAATATACAAACATGAAAAAAATTCACAGTCTATGTGTTTTATTCAAAGGAAATAATGTAAGATGGATGTTGATGTTGAATCTGGTGGTAGAAATATTCACAATGGAAGATAAATATGTAATCACCATAGAAGTATGGAAAGAAATGATATGTCTCAAGTGTTTTTTTAAGGAGCATAGAAGAATTCAAGAAGATGTATTTATCTACTGTGGCAGTTATAGTGAAATTCATTTGGTTAAAAATTCAATGATTCACACATAGAAAAACCGCAATGAACTAAAATATCATTTTACATAGAAGATGCTAGAGGAATTAGTGTTAAATATATGGATGTTTGAAAAATTATTAAATTCATATGACATATTCACTAAGGTTTTAGTTTGGTAATTTATGATCAAGCTCTATGTATCAATGGGACTTGGGTCACTAAAAGGCGAGATTGAGAAACTGTTTTTATTGTGTAATTTGGAAGGTTTTCCATTCCTGTGTGTTTCTGGTTGTCATGGTTTTTTCTTATAATCAGTCTTCAAGTGGTATATTGTTAGGAAATGTGAGGTATCTTTCAAGTTCTGATTCATATATATATAAGGATATAATTTTGAAATTATGTTTCATCGATATGTTTTGACTCATGACAGGGGAACTCTAGCAAAGGAAATGATCTAAAAGTTTTCATCTAAAAATAGGTGTATTAATCGTTAGTTGTCTATATGATGATGAGTGGAAGTTATTTCATATGTAATGGTTCAATTATGGGAATTATTAAGCTTTTATCCAATATGTTAAGTGGTAATTAAATTATATAAGATATTATGATATAGTGTATATGAATCTATAAAATAACACATTGTGTACACCACTGCTCATTCAAAATATCCTAACTATTTCTCCTCCCTCAACAGACCTTATGGGGGTGGCTTTTCCCTTTCCAACATCAGTGTAAACACACCCTCCTTCTCCTTGTCCATATGATGTTTTCTTACCCCCTTTGTATCTATAGCCTCATTCTTCTATTCAAGATCCCCCCTCATAGAATGTCACTTAAGAAAATTCTTCTAAGAGCCCCTCCTTCTGGGAATCCTCCTTCCCTCCAAATCCTTGTAGTCCCCCTATTTTATTCCTATCTTGGATTGGTGGATAGATCCCTAGTTCTGGTATTTTCATTATCTTAATCCGAGGAAGTTTATGACCTTCTCAAGTATACTCTAGTGACTCATTTTAGAGATTACAATACGTATATCTCTTTGTTCGAGAACATTATGGGATCCTGGGGATTAGATGGTCTGGTCTGGGTGTCGAAACTAAACAATAAATCATTTAATTTTATCTATGATTCCAGATATGAATTCATCAAATCATGGTATCGAGCCCCCATATCATTCAATCATTCGGTATTTCATCTCTTTTTTTGGTTGGCGGTGGTATGCCTTTGGAAAGACTCGCCTCAAGTAGCATTGTGGGTGAATCACCCCAGTCTCCTTCTTCCCTTTCAAAACATCATATTTCTAAGGAAAATTAGGGATTAAATTAGATAATTACTATGTTTGGATCATTAGACACTCCAAATTCAAGATTTCTAGGTGGATCAGGACTATTTTTCTATGTAACTCAGCCTCCCTCTTCTATTGAGGATTCTTATAGGGGTCGAAGGTTCTGTGGATTGGTGGAAATCCCTATTTTATCATTTCACATCCACAGACACTATGTTCTAGTGTTTATAAGTAGCTATTATTTTCACATAGCCACATGTCAACCAGATATCTCAGATAGCATAAAATCTTTAATACTAGTTCCCATTGATTTAGCATGTCCATTAATGTAATAAAGGTGATCATTGAGATCGGTGTTGACCCCTCACCCTTAATTATTTCCTCAGTGTCCCCCACTCTATTTAAGAGATGTCTCTAAGGAAGGTTGTACCTTTTACTAACCTATATAAGGCACTTATCCCCTAAAAACTGAATTTTTCCTCTATACATTCGGACCCCTTGTTTCCAAAGGATCCCTCTTGTATTAGAATATCACTAGCCTAAGGAAAAGATCTATCCCTCCCTATTTATTCTCCTCATTCCCTCCATCCTTGAGATCTTGTCCCTTCTTTTATCTCCATGATCACCACATTCAATTGATACAATTTATTATCATATTATTAAGATAACATGCCACTCTCTCTTCCTCTATCTACCTCTGGCTTGTTCATTTCCCTCTCTTGTGATATTAAAAAATAACCATGAGCACGACCCATTTATTCTATCATCTTGAGTGGTGTATAAACCAGTTCTTGATCCAAAAGTATTTATTCCCACTCCCCCTCTCATTTTATGTTCCTCCCTATGCTAGTGTCCAAATATAATTTCCCCTTGTCTCAATTATTTCCCACATCATTAAGAATGCTTGTGGCTTGTGTTCCAAAGTGAAGGAAAACATCCTATCGAGTGAGATTTCTAAACCTAAATCTTCTCTTACTATGGTGTTAGAGAATAAATAATCCTACTAAAACTTATCTAATTTTCTAATAATATGGGAAGGTTTAATTTCATTCATAGTGTAACCATAAACCATCATATTTTAATATTCATTAAATCTTATATCTCTGTGGAGAAACATGATTTGTCTGATCAATACATCTCTATAAAATTTACTTCTATAAATTTATCAATCATATTCTCCTTAATTTATGCTAAGTGTGATTCTCATTAAAGGGATCACCTTTGCTAAAATATTGAATCCTTAAACCTTGGAGATTTGTCTTGGTTTTTGGGAGGAGACATCAATGTCATTATGGACTCATTAGAGAAGAAACGTGATGGTATTTACCCTCAAAGAGATAGACCAAAAATATCCCCTTTCACAGGTCAAAAAGGCCTCTTTGACTTGGTCTTCTTTTGTGATAAGTTTTCATGGTGTAATAATCATAAAGGTAGTCATCACACTTGGTTCCCATTGGATTTTTACCTTTACAATCTCTAGGATATCTTCTTTTCCCCAAATTTAGAGGTCTCTTACCTTATTTGTGCACTTTTATGACACTATCCTATTCTCATTAATCTGAACCCTATAAGTGAAGCCATTGGTGGGTTCTTATTCTCCAATAGGTTTCCACACCTCCCTAATTACCATCAAGTAGTTAAATACTCTTGTAAAAAACCAATATAGGAAAAGCTTTAGTTGGGCTCTCCTAACAAGCTTCGCTGCCTAAATTGAGACCCCCCTACATGGGATAGCACTCATTCCTACTATACCCATGACCTGGATACCCTCAAAGATGATATTGAGCTTGTGGAATCCATATTTTATAAATATTAGGTTGAAAAATCCTTTATGAATATCACCCTCAAGAAGAATAAACTCTCTAAAAAGTTACTAGAACATGAGTGGGTGATACTTGAAAGGTTAAGGAACCCTTGGCCCATAAAAACGAGATAGAAGTACTATGTTTATTCATGAATTATTAAAATGAAATATACATATAATCACTCAAAACATTCATTTGGATTATTGATCCTTCACTAATGACCCCGACATGGTTAGAGGTATGGTCGAATCCAATTACAAATCCTTACTCAATAATGATAACTCATGCATACAGAATGGACAACCTAGGAGCTCGTCTGATATCTTCAATTCTATGCCAAAAGTGCTTTATACATGTTTCAACACTTTATTATCTAGCTATCTAGAAAAGTATAAGGTATGGGAAGCTACAAAGTACCTCAACCAAGATGGATCTCTCAGTCTAGATGATTTTCCAGGATCTTTCAATGTGGAATTCTAGTGTATCGTCAAGGAAGATCTTGTGGAAGATATCCTAGACTTCTTTTATGGTGGATCTCTCCCTCAAATTATTTTTTCCACCACTATGGTCCTAATTAATAAATTAGACCCCATATCTATAAATAAATTTTGTCTCATTATCATGTGAAACTACACTTATAAATTTTTGGCATCCATTTTCAACTGGAGGCTTTCTCACTTAATCAACAACTGGGTATCAGGAGAGCATAATGGATTCATCAAAGGAATATAAATAAATTATAATATCTGTATCACAAAAGAAATGATAGGATATTTCAACATGAATATTGTGGGTTATAATACTATTATTAAAGTTTAAATGGAAAAATATTATGATAGGCTTGAGTAGAATTTTATCCTCCATGTGGTGGAACGCATGGGTTTCTTAGCCTGAGTGATTAGTATATTTTTTGCTGCTATAGATCTCCTTGGTTTCCCATTATATTCTTGGAGAGACAATATGGTTTCTTCAAGTAAATTATAGGTTTGAGTTAATTTTATCCCTTTCCTCTAAACATATTCATCATGGTGACGGAGAGTCTCAGTAGGAACCTTGCTTCATGCATTCATATTGGAATCATCCAACCTTTCCACTACAAGACCCAATTCAGTGGGGTTTACCCCGTCCTCTTCACAGATAAAATGGGTTTTTTATTAATGGGTGTACAAAAATATTATAGGTTTCAATAAAACAATGTAGTAATAATCTAATTATAGTGGGATGATTTTCAACTAGGATAAAAGTTGGGTTCTCATCTCATCATCCTATCCAGAATGATGTGGAAAAATATAGAAACCATGATGGGAATTCCTAAAAGAAAATTCCACATGGACTACCTAGGTTCTCCCATTTCTCCTAGTATACACCTAATACATCACTTCAAGGAAATTTTTTATTGGATTTTCAATCACATTAAAAACTGGAAATACTTCTTCCTTTTGTTTGGGGGAATAATTACGTATGTCAATTGTATTTTGACTTCCATTCCCATGCACATACTCTCTATCCTTAAGGTTCCCAATTTGATCTTTAAGGATATTGAGAATCTATTTTCATCATTTATTTTGTATGCCCAATCATATGAGAGATTCCATTGGGCTTCCAAGAACATGTTAGCTAAATAAATTAAAATAGGGGAATCAACTTGAGGAATGTCATTGAGATGGTGTACTACCTCCAAGGAAAACTGGCATCAAATTCAATTGAGTGTTTATCACTATGGATAATTTTCATCATCCAAAAATATGTTAGGTACTTTTAATCTCCAATAATTAATACTTCTTATTTATGGATAATTTTTCTGGGCCACATTCCTACCCAACAAAACCATAACTCATTGATTGTTGGTTATTGGGATATCTATAATGTCCCAGAATTTCTTATAATTATTTATTATAGTATAAATCATAAAAACTCACTTATATAACACAATAAAAACTTTATAAATTAATAATGAAAGAAATAATAGGTATTTCTAGAAGTTAAGGAACCTATACCAATGGAATAATTACTTAACATTGGGAATAGTAATGTGACCCTTAGGAATAGTAAGTTGACCAATAGAATACTAACCTCACCAATGAAATTCTAAATAAAATTTGGGAATCTTATAAATAAAAATGTGATATATCTATATCTTGGAATAAGTAAATAAATAATTTAAAAATGGAAAATTAAGTATTTGTATTTTTATAAGTCGTACATATTTATTTACATTTTTTAATTAATATAATGATTTAAAAGAAAATATATATTCATAAAATTGACTAATAAATTAATATTTTGTCATCTTATGATTATAATATAATTTTATTACACATTAATTAATTTTTCAAAGTGTTATAAAATCAGTTATAATCTTAAAATCTGTATTTTTTCAAATAAATGATTATTTTAATAAAAAATTAAATTTCTCACCTTTAGAATATTATTTTCATAAAATGGAGTTAATTTTTTTAATTCTACACATCTATAATGGTTAGGATGAATTTTTTATATTGTTCTAAAATACTTGATTTTTTTTAATGGTAAAATATGGTAAGTTATGATATATATATACATTATAAGTAAAATAAACTATTCCTTGAGTCATGGATGATGTAAGCACCATAATATCAAAAAATATTTAATTTTTTTAAAATATTTTGTTATAATTATAAAAATATTCATAATCTTGAGCCAAAATAATAATCTATTAAATAAAATAATAAGGAAACACTCCTCACCTCCACTATAAATACCACCCCTCACCACCTCTTCTGCTCACACATTCCAAGATTTTATCCTTGCCCAAATTCAGAAAAAATATCTTCTAAATCCCATTAGTCTCAGAAAAATACCAAAAACAATCCCCTTAAGGAGGTTCTCAAGGATCAGACTTCAAGAGATAAAAATCCTTTTTCTTTTCATTTATTTTCTTTTCTATTTCAATTCTTTTATTATCCTTCCATCACCTACCATATCCAAAGTGACATGATAACTCTTGTATATTTAATTTACATTAATTTTATTATTTAAATAGAAAATTAACTATCATTTATCTTCTCCTTTTCCTTTTATTGTAAAATGAAAACATCGTCATTGAGGTGTCAATTTACCGCCTTCATGGATGACGTGTTTTCTTTTTTCAATTCTGCCTTAAATGTTGGTCATAAAACCATTTTTATGTTTAAAAAAAATATAATATATGTATTACATCATTTATAATGTTCTAGAACTAGAATATAGAAATAATATTAATTAATGAAACAAAACTAGTTTGTGATGATAAAAAACCCACCAAAATAATCTATACGATTATCACTGTCATCTTATCTAATAATTCATCCTCACCCAAAATAAACAAATGAATTATATAACCATTTAATATTAATTAAAATAATTAATAACATATAAATTCAATTTTATAAAAAAAATCAATTTATATGATCTTCCATATGCGTAAAAAAGTAAATGGATCATGAAAACCAAGGATAAGAACACTCTAAAATGATAAAATTTAATCTTATAACTCATAAAAAAAGAAATAAAATAACTTAATAAAATTATGATAAATACAAAAAATGTTTAATAGATTCTAAATAAAATTATTAATTAATTTAATTTTATTATCTTGGTAATTAATCGTGAGTTAAGAACACTTTCTGACATAAGGTAAGGGTTTCATCTAAAACCTCTATTTTTCTTTCGGGTTACGCTCCCCCCCTATTTACCCCAAAATAATTATTCATTTTTTTGTTTAATTATTATAAATTATGTTTATATGTTCAAAACTCATATATTCAGATCATTTAATCAATATTTTTATGGTATAATACATTTTTTATAATGTTTACTCCTCAATTCTTCCTGATAAGAAAACCCGATTTAAGAGAACTTCTCAGTTTCGTACCCATTTTCAAGTACCATCAATAATATTATATAATGCACAATTATTTTTCTAAAATAAATAATTTTTTGTTAAAAAAATATATTCATTTATTTATTGTTTTATACAAACAATTACGACAAGTACAAGTGATTCTTCCAAAAGAACTCTTCTTTGTAAAGTGAAAATTCTTTTTCTCTCAAGAATTTATCGATGTTTTTATCTGAATATTGTCATCTATTTCAACACTTCTATTAAATATTAAAATTAATTGGAAATTATATTTTATTGTATCATATACCGTATTCTATCAAAGGGTTTATTATTAGTTTGAATGTGGATATTCTATCTTGATAACATTTACTATATTACTCAGAATTGTTAGTGATTATGTTTATTGTTTGTGGAAAGTTATTTACATTTCATATGATAGATTCAATAATAATGTATATGTTTATTATGTTTCACCCCTTTCATATGGGGAATGAATTGGACTCAGTGAGTGATGGTTAGGGCCCTCTATACCCCCTCGGTTCATGAGTAGGTATCATGAGACAAACTAGACTGGGTTTTTACCCATTTATGTATGGTGTCTTGGATGAATCCTTGATGATATGTTTATGATGTTTGACATTATGTATTCCATAATTATAATATTAAAAATTGAGGTCCCATGTGATTATTAAACTATTCGAATATCCATGGTTAAGTTTCTTTCTAATGTTATTATTTATATGAAAATGCTTATTCATCTTTTATTTCTTACCATATTATGCTCAAGATTATATTTTAATGGAACGAGTATTTAGAAAATTCACCATTCCTTATTAATTATGTTTATTTATGATAGCTTCAACTATATTTTTTACCCTTACTAAGCATTTTATATCATCCCTTTATTATGTTTTATTTTTCCATAGGATCTGAAGATGTATAATATTATGAGTGAATTGAATGGATAATATTGGATTTTATGGGTGTTTCCAATGGAAATTCTATGTTTTTGTTTTTCATTCAATTTTTAATGTAAAGTTCATGTATGTAATCTGGATTCCAAAACTACTAAACTTATTTCCCTTTTTATATTTGATTCTTTTATCTATTATAATGTATTAATGAAAGGAACTCGCTCTTGGATACTAGTGTCAAGGTATTTACAGTTGGTATCAGAGGAAGTTTAGTAAAAACATTGGAAACTAGATTTAGAAAACATAGATTAGGGAACATAACCCAAAGATATAATTTGAGTATAATAATATAGTAACATCCTATCATTTTGGTAAGGTATATATTATTTGGATCTTCCTAAAAATACATCCATGTTTGGATACTACAAGTGGATGTGGTTCTGGAACAGATGTACCTAGGGGTAACAACTCTAACAAGGTTTCTGGGGCCTGACTCAGGGTAACCTGGTACATGAAAATGGGCCTTATTGAGAACCCGGTTTGATACTCTTAAGGGATATTCTTAAGATAATTCACATTTTCTTTACAAACCATTATGAAGTATTTAAGAGTAAATATGTCCCCCAATAAACCATGTTTGTGATTATGATATTAGCTATGCATAAATCCCAATTTATGTTAAGTGTTTCTTGAGTTCAAAATTATTCATTATGATTCATAACCTAATTTATTATATTTTATTGTTTAGAAATTAATACTGGTGTAAGGAATGGAAATCATATCAACACACATAATTAATTCATTGATTTACCTACTTTTCCAGATGATGATGTTGCAATTAGAGGTGTAACTGGTATTGAAAAACTTATAACTATACTCGGGTCACTAACTAAGGTTATGAATAACAACCTTACCTATATGGAGCATCCTAATCCAAAAAATGTAGGAAAAATGTTAGGTCACTTCATGAGACAAAAACCTCTATCATTCATTGGGACTACCAACCCATTTGTATCTGAGCAGTGGATAAGTTCCTTAAAAATATATTTCATGCTTTTGGAAGTAATAAAAGTGATAAGGTTGTAATAGAAATTTATTATCTCTCGATATATTTGGATCAATGGTGGTCATTAATTCCAAACATGAAGGAGGGTAATGAAATATGAAACATATAATGGAAGGATTTTAAGGAACTTTTCATGAAAAATTATTTCCCTCACAAACAACGAGCATATATGAAGATATAATTATTGAATATGAGGAAAAAATGAGGATGAGAATATTTCTAAGTATGAATCCAACTTTACAAGTGTAAGAACCTGGTTTTTATTCTTGAGGTACGGGTTTCTTCTTTTCCTTTTTAATTAAGTGTTTTTGAGAAAATAAGGGAAATGGGGAAAAATCCCAAATTTTGTGGGTACACACCGTGTACTTTTCCACACACCGTGTACTTTGGTCGGGTGGGATAAGTACATAGGGATTGTAGGTCTGTTGGTGATGAATGGTGTAAAAACCAACTACACGCCATGTAGTGGGTATTTACACGCCATGTAATCAGTCGGCAGGTGAACAGTAAGGCGGTGGAGCCAGCCGCCAGTGGAGTGAACATACATTCCGTGTAATCAGATATACATGTCGTGTACTCATGTTGACGAATGAAAAGTGTCGCGGTGGAAAGTAGTCATCGGGGGAACAGTTTAAAAAAAAGGGAAAGTACACGCCGTGTACTTGAGAGTACACTCCGTGTACTTGAGAGTACACTCCGTGTACTTGAGAGTACACTCCGTGTACTTGAGAGTACACTCCGTGTACTTGAGAGTACATGTCGTGTACTTGAGAGTACACGCCGTGTAGTTTTGTTTCACTTAAAACAGGCAGTATCCTCCTCTTTTGGTAGAAGTGGCATTTGAGGTGTTTGGAGGTTGTTTTGGAGGCCAAAGCTTCGAAGATATCCCGATCACTCACCAGGAACCCGATTCCTACGCATTCGATCTCGATTGGACCGCACTGGTAAGACCTCCCTTCTTCTCAATTAGTTCTTACCAATTATTTTCCGAGGTAAAGTTATTTAGGTTTGAACGTGTTGTTGTTATTCCCATATCTACATAGTTCTTGGGCGTTTCTGGAAGCGTCGTTCACGCATATCAGTTAGGGGGGATCGAGGTACGTGATCTGATGTTTATTTCCATCTGTGGTGTTGAAAATTGTGTATCATTGTGCTATGAACCCCTGTTTGGGGTGTCATATGGCTAAGTTCTTGGCTTTTTTAAATACCTAGAACTGTATAGGTAAGTGAATGTAATGATAAACTACTGTTTGGGATCACTGCTTGGATCCATGACCACCCCGGGGGTGCGTTCCTCTATTTAGCTATTTGACCAGGATACCTGAGGGTATGAAATGATTATAATGTGTATTGAATTTCCCTGAGATGAATTGTATATAAATTTCTTGTTTATGCTTTAGGCTCGGCCCGGTTACTTGCGCCAGAGGGCAATGTTCTTTTTATCCTGGGGCATTGTTTGTTTAGCCTGAGGGAAAGGTACTGCTTAGCCTGAGGTAAATGTTCTATTTCACCTGAGGGAAACACTTCTTATGCATGAGGGCAGTGACTTCTGTGCTAGAGGGAAATATTTGATAGCCTGAGGGAAAGCCTAAGGGAATGCTTATATTATATTAGCCTGAGGTAAAGGTTCTGATTGTCCTGAGGTATTGGTTTTGATAAGTAAAAAATGTTATTAAATTGAATGGTTAAAATGAATATCAAAATGGCATTGTAACTGGTAGTGATAGTTACTTTTTAGTACTTACTAGTTTACTGCATTTACTTTTGCACACTGTTGTTGCATATTTTCTCTGACAGTTGGGCACAGGCCTTTGGTGGGTGCATGCTAGTATTAATTTCCCACACCCTTCTTTAGTCATGTCTTCGGCCCAAATAGATTATATTTTTGTAGGTGTCGATAGGGGAAAGGGTCCCTATATAGGTACTTGATTGTTATTGAGGAGTAGGAGAGCATGGGACAGAGCTTAGGCTTGCGATGCTGCTGACTGTTTTATTTTGTTCCTCTGTACTTGTACTCTTTGTTGAATTGTATTTTATTGTAGTGTATCCTGTTATGGATGCTTTTATCAAATTATTGATATGCTGTATCTTTATATATATGACTGCAGGTTCTCTTTTCTACAATTGTCTATTTCAGTTGTATATTGTTTACTACTTCTATTGTTATATATTATTATCTTTTCTACTGCGCTACACTTTGAAAAATGAGGGCATAGTTTCCCCACTATTAGACTTGGGCCCTCGCTGCTGGTCAGCAGCCTTTGGCGTTTGGGGAAATGCACTTGAGGTCATGTGACCAACCGGGTTCGGGGCACCCGTTGAGTGGAACCCAGATCCGGGACGTTACAAAGTGGTTTCAGAGGATTTCTTTTCTTTGACTTACTGTTTGGAGCCTTAGTCTGGGATAGGACATACATGGTTGTTGGTAATAATCTGTTTCCGGTAGTAGCTAACCCGGGTATAGGGAAAATCCAGTCTACCTCAGTTATTGCAATTATTAATGATTTCTCAATTTAACAGTTGACTTTATTTTCACCGTTAGGTGAAGCACTTGTGATTGTGCTATTTATATGTTATATTTGGGTTCTATTTAGTTGTAACTCAATGAGATGATGGTATACCATCCCATGTATCATTTAGAAACATGATGGAAATCACATGGCATGCATTCTTTCCATGCCATGTAGGTGTATTAGAAATTTCATGTTATTGTGATAGTTGTAGTGATAGAAAAGCATGTTGTTATGATAGCTGCTTTAATAAATACCTGATATTTGATAGGGTATTGTTGTGTGAGGTTATTGATAGAATGAACTCCAAACATTGGTTTTTGGGGAGTATGGGCCCTAAGAACTGGAATTTGGTGGATCATTGATGATTTTACTTTATTATAACGTGTATAAGATTCCAAGCTTTGATTTGTGGGGAGTATGGGCCCTCATGGATTAGAATATGGCACTTAGGTGTTGGTTCCATGTTTTTAGGGTTTTGGAGTAGTTTCTGAGGCATACTGTCTGGAAAACCTAGTATACATGTCATGTAGTTCTATGGACACACGCCGTGTGTTCTTTTGTTTGGGAAGAAATGAATACTTTTTAAGTACACGTTGTGTACCCTCAGTACACGCCGTGTAGTTTCTTCCCATGTCATAGACCGTGTGGGCGGGGACATGGGGTAGGGAATGGGTTGGGGAAACATGTCGTGTACTAGTTTTACACACCGTGTAGTGGCGACCCGGTGTCCTCCATGTAACTAACAATACCGATGGAGGAATCCTTAAGACATACACGATGTGTCCACCCTGAACACACCATGTAGTCTGACCCAGGTACCCTGTCATGTCATGAATAACCCGGGTCAGAATTATCTTTCCTAGTACATGCCGTGTCCACCTAGAACATGCCGTTTAGTGTCAGCCATGTAGCCAGCCGTGTAGGGAGAAACACGGGTCGGTCTGGGGCTTCTTTAAAAACGCAGTGTCTTTTTGAAACACACTTTGTAATGTGTCCTGGGTACACAGTCCATGTCACAAACAACACGGTCTGGTGAAATCTTGTAGAGTACACACTGTGTTTCTGTGGGACACGCCATGTAGTCTTGTTTTAGGAGCATCGTGTGTCTTATCCGTGTAGAATGACTCGGGCAGTAAATGGGATTCAAGTACATGTCGTGTATTCAAAAGACACGCCATGTGTTTGGGGTGTTACACGGCCAGTTTGAGCTAGAGTACATGCCCATGTGGATGGTTTTTGAGAGCATGCCATGAGTATTTATACACGCCATGTAGTCAAGTTTTATAAATCTTGAATGCTTCCTTCTCATGTTCCCTTCTTAGTCTCCTAGTTTTCGGTCTTTGATAATCTTGATCTAAGGTGTGTGTTTGACCTTGTAGAGTCATGCCACTGATATGACCTCTGGTTGTTTTCTAGGAGGGCGGTAATGATTATACTCCTGAGATGATAGGCCATGGCCTACCTGTGGATCCTCCAGAAGTGCCAGATACAGAGCCAGCCATTATACTGGACACGGGCACGGATGTGCAGTTCTGTGAAGGATTTGTGCAATTCATGCAGACCATTCATGGAGCACTGTTGGATTCCACATCTATGGAAGAGCTGACACATATCTTCCAGTAGTAGCATATGCCTATTTTCTTAGGGGATGGGGGACCACAGACTGCGGAGTCATGGTTGGATTCAGTGCAGACTATTTTAGAGCATCTGGAGACAGCTCCAGGGTGGAGGGTCAATCTCATGACTTATATTTTGTGTGATTCCGCCAAGAGGTAGTGGGATGTTACCACCCAGTCTGAGCATCACCGAGACATGGTGTGGGAATATTTTTAGATAGCCTTCTATGACTTTTTCTTTCCAGAGATGCTGAGGATAGATCGAGCTCGAGAGTTCATGAATCTACAATAGGGGACCATGTCAGTGATGGATTATTCTGTTTGCTTCACCGAGATTCAGTGTTTTTAACCTATTTTGGTAGGTGATGAGACGTTGAGGGATACACGCTTTGAGGATGGTCTTTGATATGACATATGATCACTGGTGAACATTTTCATGTTTCCTACTGTGCATGATATTTTGAACCAGGCACTGAACGGAACCTACGGGAAGCTAGTGGTATGGGACAGGGCGGTTTGACACTAGTTTCTAGTACTATTTCTACTAGGAAGAGGAAGAGACAGATGAGTTTCTCTCATGGTGGTAGTACTAGCCAGACGATTACTTCAGGTGGCCCGATCATATGCTAATAGTGTGGTAGATAGGGGCATAAGAGACCTCAGTGTACTCGTGACCCAGTGGAGTGCCGAGCTTGTGACAATATGGGTCATCTACAGTGTTTTTGTAGGGCGTTTCCACCAGTGACTAGTGAGAGGGGTTCTGCGTAGACTCCACCTGTGGGAGCAGGAACAACAGCTTCTTACCAGTCAGGAAACTGGAATGTGTCCGGGCATGCAGGCCGAGATGGTGGTCGTGTCCATGGTAGCTAGACACTAAGATCTCAAAGGCAGCAAGGTGGGACAGCTCAGGGTAGCCAGGCTGTGTCGCAGGGCCATGGCACTGGATAGACATATGTAGTGCAACAGACCCAATAGGAGAAGGATCCCAGACCATCCACTATCAGAGGTACTATTCTAGTAGCTTCTGTTTTATCTTCGGCACTTTTTGATACGGGTTCTACACATAGCTTGATATCTATGACCATTGTGGAGAGCCTTGGGCTCTGTGTTTCCTCTTCTACTAATATCATGATACTAGACACTCTATTGGGAACTAGAACAGCTGGTATGCGTCAGTGGAGGGATTTCCCCCTTAAGGTTGGTGGGTGTCACTTTCTTTGGGACCTCTATGTCTTAGAGATGATGAGTTATGATGTCATTCTTGGGATGGACTAGTTGGTACACTTTTGAGCCTTTGTAGACTACTATAGTCATAGGGTGAGTTTCACATCACCATAGGGCAGAGAGTTTCCATACAAAGACGAGTGAGATGTCCTGGAAAGCTGATCTGGACCCGAGTATCATGGGAGAGGTGGACTGAAATCCCAGATTGCGAGCCTATATATCGATGACCAGGGAACTTTCCAGAAGGATTTCCCTCCAGTAGTCAATTGTTTCAGGGATTTCTTCTAGTAAGACTTCTCGGGTCTTCCTCCAGAGCGATAGGTGGATTTCTCTATTGATCTTGTGCCAGGAGTGGCACCGGTGTCCATTCCTCCTTATAATATGGCCACACCTAAGTTGCAGGAGATCAAGAGGCGGTTATAGGAGTTACAGGAAAAGGGTTTCATCCGACCTAGTACTTCTCCTTAGGGTTCACCGGTTCTCTTTGCGAAGAAGGTAGATGGTACCCTCACACTCTGTGTGGACTTTCAGAAGTTGAACCAGTTGACGGTAAATAACCGATATCCCTTACTGAGGATCGATGATCTCTTTGATCAAATTCAGGGAGAATGAGTGTTCTAGAAGATTGACTTGAGATCCGGATATCATTAGTTGTGCATTAGACCATCTGATATACCTCTCACATCCTTCAGGAGCATTTATGGTCTATATGACTACTTGGTGATGTCGTTCAGACTCACAAACACGCCAGTAGTTTTCATGGCTCTGATGAATCATGTGTTCCACCCTTATCTGGACTCTTTTTTGGTAGTCTTCGTGTACAACATCTTGGTGTACTCTCACACTCAACAAAACCATGCTACCCATATTGAGATTGTATTGAGTACACTGAGAGAGCATCGACTATATGCTAATATCTCAAAGTTCCACTTTTTTATTGACCAGATACACTTCCTAGGTCATATCATCTCAGAGGAAGGAGTTGGGGTGGACCCAGCGAAATTGAGAGCAGCAGTTTCTTGGGAGCAGCCTAAGAACGTGTTTGAGATATGGAGTTTCTTAGGGCTGGCTAGTTACTACAGGAATTTTATATAGGACTTCTCCCGCATAGCAGCGTCGTTGACGGGTTTGACTAAGAAGGGTGGGAAGTTCGTTTGGTCAGAAGCTTGCGAGACAGCCTTTCAGGAGCCGAAGGTAAGGTTGTCATTATCACCAATCCTGATACTTCCATAGCAAGGGATGAACTATATAGTTTACTTTGATGCATCAGGTATTGGGATGGGAGCATTGTTGATGCAGTGCGATCGAGTAATTGTGTACGGGTCTCGGCAGTTGAGTCCACATGAGAGGAATTACCCGACGCATGACCTCAAGTTGGCGGTCATTGTTCATGCGTTGTGTTGTTGGAGATATTACCCTTTTGGAGAACATTTTGTTGTGTTTACGGAACACAAAAGTCTCAAATATATCTTTACCCAGCGTGACTTGAACTTGAAACATCAGAGGTGGGTTGAATTCCTACAGTACTTCAATTTTGAGATTAACTATACACCAGGTAAGGGTAATGCAGTTGTTGATGAATTGAGCAGGAAGACTCAGATACAGGAAGTGCATGAGGCCAGTAGCGAGTGGAAGCATATGGATTTTTTCTCGAAGATGCATTTGGAAGTGCACGACACTCAGGGGTAAACCTATCTTTCATCCTTAGCTGTGAATTCTACCCTCCTAGATAGAGTGAGGATGAGACAGCTATCGAATTCAGATGGCCTAGTTCTACGGGAGTTGGTGGCAATTGAGGACCCTCCTCTTGGTTGGATGATAGGCGATGATGAGGTACTACGTATCCATGGACGAGTGTGGGTTCCAGGGGATATACACGAGGAGCTGATGTGGGAGTTTCATGCTTCATCTTGGGAAGTTCATCCCGGAGTTACCAAGATGTGCCATGACTTGAGACGTTAGTACTGGTGGCCGAGTGTGAAGAAAGAAGTAGCTGGTTTTGTTACGAGATGTTCCACCTATCAGTAGGTGAAGACGTAGCATCAGAGGCCAGCTAGACTGTTATAGTAGTTACCCATTTCGGAATGGAAATGGGATGATGTCATGATGGACTTCATGACTGGGTTGCCGAGGTCACCTCGAGGAAATGATTTCCTGTGGGTCATTGTGGAAATTCTTATGAAGGTAGCACACTTTTTTCTGATCAAGGAGACCTTCGGTGTTGACGAGCTCGGGAAGCTATATATCTGAGAGGTCGTATGTCTTCATGGGGTCCCTCATTCTATCGTATCAGATAGGGATGCCTGTTTCATGTCTCATTTCTGGAAAAGTTTTTAGAGGGAAGTGGATAAAAAGGTGCTTCTGAGCACAACTTACCACCCTTAGACCGATGGCCAGTCAAAGCATACGATATAGGTGCTTGAGGACTTGTTGCGCGCATGAGTTCTAGAATTTGGGGGCTCTTGAGAGAATCATATACCCCTGGTTGAGTTTTCCTATAATAATAGTTTTCAGGAAACTATTGAGATGGAACCTTATGAGGATTTATATGTTAGAACATTCCAATCACCCTTGTGTCGGATGGAGGAAGGTGAGGTAGCTTTACTGGGACCACATCTCATGTAGGAGACTTCAGAGAAGGTCCAATTGATACAGAAGCAGATGGCTACTATGCAGTCTCATCAAAAATCTTCTGCTGATCGCCACAGACGACCCTTAGAGTTTGTGGTTAGGGATCAGGTTTTCTTGCGTGTTTCGCCGAGGTTAGGATACAGGAGGATCATGAGATAGGGTAAACTTTCACCGAGGTATGTGGGGAAATTTGAGATTCTGGAGAGAGTCGGTCCAGTTACCTATCGGTTGTAGTCACCACAGAGGTACCAGGCCATGCATGACTTCTTCCATGTATCTCAGCTACACTGTTATCACTCAGACCTGTCTCACATCTTTTATCCTGAGGAGGTTGAGCTTTAGGTCGATGCATACTTTGAGGAGCATCTGATTCATATTGTTGATAGGAGCACGAAGGTTCTCCGAGGTCGGGCATTTCCTCTCTTACGGGTGCTATGGCAGCATGGCCGCGTGCAGGACTAAACCTAGGACCAGGAGACCGATGTACATGCTCAGTGGCCTGAGTTGTTCACAGCTGTATCTTCACCACCCTTGGAAGGGAAATTTAGTGACAAATTTCTTTAAGGGGGGAAGTTTGTAAGAACCAATTTCTTATTCTTGAGGTACGGTTTTCTTCTTTTCCTTTTTCCTTAAGTGTTTTTGAGAAAATAAGGTAATTGGGGAAAATCCCAAATTTTGTGGGTACACACCGTGTACTTTTCCACACGTCGTTTACTTTGGTTGTGTGGGATAAGTACATAGAGTGTGTAGGCCTGTCAGTGATGAAAGGTGTAAAAACTGACTACACACCTTGTAGTGGGTATTTACACGTCGTTTAATCAACCGGCAGGTGAAGAGAAAGGCGGTGGAGGTAGCCTCCAATAGAGAAACCGTACATGTCGTGTAATCAGATATACATGTCGTGTATTCATGTCGACAGATGAACAGTGTCGCGGTGGAAAGAAGCCGCTAGGGGAACAGCTTAAAAAATGAAAACTACACATCGTGTACTCGAGAGTACGTGCCTTGTAGTTTGTTTTTTTCTCTTAAAATAGGAAATAGCCTCCTCTTTTGGTAGAAGAGACATTTGAGGCGTTTGGAGGTTGTTTTCGAGGCTGGAGCTTCGGAGATCTCCCGATCGCTCCCCAGGAACCCGATTCCTACATCGTCGATCTCGATTAGACTGAGCTGGTAAGACCTCCCTTATTCTTGAGTAATTCTTACCAATTATTTTCTGAGGGAATGTTATTTAGGTTTGAATGTGTTGTTTTTATTCCCAGATCTACGTTGTTCTTGGGCATTTCTGGAAGCGTCGTTCACGTATATCGGTCAGGGGTGATTGAGGTAGGTGGTCTGATGTTTATTTCCAACTGTGGTATTGAAAATTGTTTACCGTTGTTTTACGAAACCATGGTTGGGGTCTCGTGTGGCTGAGGCCTTGGCTGTTTTAAATACCTATAACTGTATAGGAAAGTGAATGTAATGATAAACTGCTATTTGGGATCACTGCTTGG
This sequence comes from Viscum album, assembly GCA_963277665.1. Classification (NCBI taxonomy): domain Eukaryota; kingdom Viridiplantae; phylum Streptophyta; class Magnoliopsida; order Santalales; family Viscaceae; genus Viscum; species Viscum album. The sequence goes on along the minus strand of OY728152.1, from coordinate 1,472,629,902 downwards.
ATCCAGGACCACCCCGGGGGTGCGTTCCTCTGTTTAGTCATTTGGCCAGGATACCCAAGCGTATTCCATGATTATAATGTGTATTGAATTACCTTAAGAGGAATTATATATAAATTACTTGTTTATTCTTTGGGCTCATCCTGGTTTCTTTCACTTGAGGGAAGTGTTCTTTTTAGCCTGAGGGCATTATTTGTTTAGCCTGAGAGAAAGGTACTGCTTAGCCTGAGGGAAATGTTCAATTTCTCCTGAGGTAAACACTTCTTATTCCTGAGGGCAGTGACTTCTGTGCTTGAGGGAAATATCTCGTATGCCTGAGAGCAATATTTGACAGCCTGAGGGAAAGCCTGAGGGCATGGTTATATTATATTAGCCTGAGGGAAGGTTCTGATTGGCCTGAGGAATTGGTTCTGATGAGAACATAATGTTATTAAGTTGAATGGTTAAAATTAATATCAAAATTGAAATGAAACTGGTAGTGATATTTACTTTTGAGTACTTACTAGTTTACTGCATTTACTTTTGCACACTGCTGTTGCATATTTTCACTGACAGTTGGGCACGGGCCTTTGGTGGGTGCCTACTGGGATTCATTTCTCACACCCTATTTGGTTCATGTCTTCCACCCAAACATATTATATTGTTGTAGGTGTAGATTGGGGAAAGGGTCCCTATATAGGTACGTGATTGTTACTGAGGAGTAGGAGAGCATGGGACCGAGATTAGGCTTACGATGCTGCTGCCTATTCTGTTTTGTTCTGATATACTTGTACTCTCTGTTTTATTGTATTATATTGTATCGTATCATATTCTGGATGCTTTTATAGAATTAGTGGCATGCTACATCTTTATATATATGACTTCTGGTTATCTTTTCTACAGTTGTCCATTTCAGTTGTATATTGTTTACTACTTCTATTGTTGTATGTTATTATATTTTCTGTTTCGCTACACTTGAAAAAATGAGGGCATAGTTTCCCCACTATCAGATCTAGGCCCTTTCTACTAGTTGGAAGCCTCTGGCATTTGGGGAAATGCACTTGAGGTCATGTGACCAACCATGTTCCGGGCACCTGTTGAGTGGCACCCAGATCTAGGACATTACAACAAGGTTATCAAGACATTCTGTTTATTACATATTCAATCTGAAGAGTAATATTGATCGATTCATTGATGGGTTAAACCCATTCCTCTAAATGGAACTAGTATCCCAAAATTTCTCATCATATGAAGATACAGTCTCATGTGTTATAAAGATAAAAATATAATTCTCTAAGACTTATGAATTTAAATAGAATAAAGATAATAATAAAGCTGGTGAAAACACTATAAAAGTATATAATTTAAAGTAGAATAATGTTAGAGTTGATTATCTATACTTTAATAATTGTAGGAAGAAACTCTTGGGTACTTTCATGAAGGGAATGGGTGTCTGTTACAAGTGTGGAGAAAAAGGTCACCAAGACCTTGATTTCAAGGGAAAGAAATAAGATACCAATGTTCTGTGATATAATTGAAAATATATGGGACATTATGAAAATTATTTTCCTATGTTTCAAGGAAACCTTCCCTAGCAAAGTACAGGGGAGCAAGGCCAAGTTTATGAGATCACAACTACTGAGGTTGAAATTTTTAATGATGTGGTGGAAGGTACTTTAATCATTTCCTCAAACATGGACAATGATTTATTATATTCTAGACCATTGATTTCATTTATATCTTCCAATTTTTTTCAATAAAATTAGGCATTTACCTTTGATTTAATAAAGGATTTTTCAATCAAAACTTCTAAGGTAAGTCTCATTGCAACAAATATGTGTTGGTTAGTCCCCTCTATGAACCAATAACATGCTTTATTTGTTGTCCTTATCATCATACCTATGATTGAATTTGATATAATCATTGGTATGTAATGGATATCAAAATATGATGCAAAAATCTATTACATTAAGAAGGAAGTTATAATCGGTGAGGAAGATGTGGAATTCATTATCTTTAGAGTAGAAACTAAATCATCTATTTATTATCTAGATCCATTCCAAGTAGCTTTGATGAATGAAATTAATGGTAAGGAAGAGAAAACATCATCTATGGATGAGAAAATAGACCTTAAAATTTAAAATGTACCTATTGTAAAAGAATGTGTTGATGTATTTCCAGAGGATTTACCTGGAAATCCTCCTGAGTGGGAAGTTTAGTTCTTTATTTATTTAATCCCTAATGTAAATCCAATATGAAAGAATCCTTATATAATTTCCATTGTTAAATTAAAATATTTGAATAAAAAACTAAAGAAATTAAGTAATAAGGGATTTATCTACCCTAGTGTTTCTCCATGGGAATCACATTTTCTCTCTGTCAAGAAGAAAGATGTCTTTAATAGGTTTTACATTGACTATAGATAAATCAATGATATTATAATAAAGAACAAGTATCTTATGCCATTCATTGATTATTTATTTGATCAACTTTATAGAGCATAATATTTTTTTGAAGATTAAACTTTGATTTTGATATAATAAATTTCTTGTTAGGAAGGAATATATTCCAATGACAGTATTTCAAGACAGACATAGACATTATGAGTTTATAGTAATTCAATTTGTACTGACTAATTCACCCCTTATTTTTATGGATCTAATTAATAGAGTGTTCATGGAATATCTTGAAAATTTTTTAAGGTGTTTATTGATTATATATTTTTATATTCCAAAAGATATGAGTACAATGAGAACCACTTTTACATTTTTCTATAGACTCTTAGATGAAATGATTTATATAGGATGTTTAGAAAGTGTAAATTCTAGCTTCAAACAGTTTCTTTTCTAGGACATATTTTCTCTAATGATGGAATATCTATTAATTCTATGAAGAAATAGGTTGTCTAGGAATCTCCTACACCAAAAAAATAACCAATGTATATAGTTTCATTGGTTCATAAAGTTATTATCGGTGTTTCATTCATAATTTTTCCTGATTAGCTAACATGTTAACGAAAATTACTTGTTAATGGGTTATGTTCATATTGAGAAAATAATGTGAATAATATTTTGAATAATTGAATAAGGTATTAGTGAATTATCAAATCTTGACACTACCATTAGTAAATTTTGGATTTTTTATTTATAGTGATTCGTTAAAGAAAGGACTTGGTTGTGTCCTTATGCAGAATGATAGAGTTATTTCCTATGCATCAAGGTAGTCAAAAACTCATGAAAAAACTATCCAACAAATGATATTGAATTTGAAGCCATAATATTTTCTCGAAAGATATGAATACTCTATTTATATGGTGAAATATGTGAGATATATAAAGATCAAAAGTGATTAAAATATATTTTCTCACAGAAACAACTCAACATGATGCAAAGGAGATACCTTGAGCTACTCAAGGATTATGATTATTCAACACACTTCCAACCAGGGAAGGAAAATTATTTAGATGATGTATTGAGTTGGATGTATCATGGAGTTCTGAAAAAAATGAGGATTGAGAAGGATTATGTGTCCATGGATATAAAAAAGATGGATATGGGAATTATCAAAGAAAGAGAAACATAATTAATTTTTCATTTGGTTTCCAAACATTCATTATTAGAATAGATTAAAATCCCCCAGTCTATTGATGAGAATATTCAGAAGAAAATTAAATATGTAAATGGTGGGAAATTTTAAGAATGCATGTATGAGGATAGAATTATTAAATTTGGGAATAGACTTTGTGTTCCCTCTATAACTGAGATTAAAACAGAGTTATTGGATGATTTCCATAGCTCAAATTTCTTTATACACCCTAGTAGTACTAAGATGTGTAAATGTTCTAAGGGACATTTCTGGTGGAATAATATGAAGCAGTAAATTGATGATTATGTATCAACATGTTTAGTTAGTTAATAGGTGAAGGATAAAAGACAACATCCTAGAGGAATCATGAAACCTTTTCCTATTCCTACATAGAAATGGGATGATATCACTATGGATTTTTTTCACTGGATTACCAACAAATCCATGAAATAATGATGCAATATGGGAAATTGTTGATCGAGTTACCAAATATTCACATTTCCTCACTATAAGTTAGGATTTTTTCCTAGAGCAACTTGCATGAATCTATATTAATGAAGTTGTAATAATTCATGGTGCACCGCTTTCAATTATGTCTGATCATAATCAATGATTTACATCAAAATTATATAAAATTATTCAGATATATTTGGATACTAAGCTTAATTTGAGTACTACTTATCGCCCAAAAAATGATTGGAAGATGATCTAGACTTTAAAAGACATGTTGAGATCATGATCACTTTACTTTCAAGGAATATGGGAGAAGTATTTTCCTTTGTTATAGTTTAAATACAATAATAGTTTCCATTAAATTATTAAAATGGCACTATATGAAGTGGTTTCTAGAAAGAGATTTCATACATAAACTTATTGGGATGAAGTTGGTGAAAGGAATCTTGTGGGCCCAAATATTATTGAGGAATGAATGGAAAAGGTAAACACTATTAAAACACATATCAAAGTAGCACAAAGTTGTAAAAAGTGAATTTCTGATAACCATAAAAAATATTTTGAGTTCAAGTGGGAGATCATGTGTTTCTGAATGTATCTCCATTGAAAGGTTTCATAAGGTTCGATAAGAAAGGGAAAATGATCCCCATTTACATCGAAGCTTTTGAAATTATGGATAGAATTGGAGCTATGGATTATCATTTGGAAATGACACCAAGACATTCCAAAGTTCTTGATGTGTTCCACATATCTTTATTAAAGATGTATATGTGAGACCCAATGAATGTTCTCACTTCTAAAGAAATAGAATTGCAACCTGGTTTATCTTACTATGAAGAACCGATCTAGATTTTGGACACTAAAGAACAGGGGTTGAGGAATTAGACGATTCAATTTGTAAAGGTATTTTACCAAAATCATAAAAATGAATAAGTGACATGGGAACCAGATGAATTCATGATGATGTACTACCCAAATCTTTTTATGGGGTGACATTCTGAAAATTTTAAGGATGAAATATTTGTAGGATGAAAGAATGTAATGAACCAAAATTATATCAATGAAATTTTCCCTTCTTATAATTATTTCATATAGTATACATCACTTACATAACACAATAAAAACATTATAAATGAATAATTAATTAAATAATAGGTATTTATAGAAGTTAATGAAGCTACACCAAAGGAATAGTAACTTATCCTTTAGAATAGTAATGTGACCCATAAAAATAGTAAACCATCCAATAGAATAGTATCCCCACCTATAAAAGTATAAATAAAATTTTGGTATCTTATAAATAAAAATATGATATATCCATATCTTAGAATAATTAAATAAATATTTTAAAAATTACAAATTAAGTATTGGTATTTTTATAAGTCATAAATATTTATTTACAATTTTATAATTAATATAATGATTTAAAATAAAATATATTTTCATAATATAAACTCATGGATTAATATTTTATTGTCTTATGATTATAATATAATTATATGAGACCTTAATTAATTTTTCAAACTATTATAAAATCAGTTATAATTTTAAAATCAGTATTTTTTTTAAAAATGATGATTTTATTGAAAAATAAAAATTATCATATTTAGAAAATTATTTTCACAGAATGGAGTTTATTTTTGAATTATACATGTTGAAAAATTGTTACAGTGAATTTTTTATAATTTTAGAAAATACATAATTTTTTTTGAATAATAAAATACTGTAATTTATTGTATATATACATTATATGTTAAATACACTATTCCTTGATTCATGGATGATATAATAACTAAAATCTTGAAATAACTTTAATATTTTAATATATTTGGTTATAATTCTCAAACTATTCATATTATTGATCCAAAATAGAAAACTAATGAAAAAACTATTGAGAAAACACCCCTCTCATCCACTATAGATACCACCACTCACCACCTCTTATCTTCACACCTTCCAAAATTTGAGACTTGCCCAAATTCAACTAAAATATCTTCTCAATACCCACCCCCACATACAAGATCCTTTTTCTCAACAAAATACCAAAACAAATCCCCTTAAGGAGGTTCTCAATTAGGAGGCTTCTATATGTAAAAATACTCTTTCTTTTCTTTTATTTTCTTTTCAATTAATTTTATTTTCTTATCCTTACCTAACCTCCCCAATAAAAAGTGACAAGATAACTTTAGTGTAGTTTATATAGTATAATTTTATTATTTCAATGTAAAATCTACCATCAAGTCTCTTCTGTTTCAATTTATTTTAAAATGAAAACATTGTTTGTGAGGTTCCGATTTACCACCTTCATAGACGATGTGTTTTTCTTCAATTCCACCTTAAATTCTGGTCATAGAACTATTTTAATGGTTAAAATAGATTATAATATATGTTTTAAATCCTTTATAATTTTCTATATCCATAATATATACATAATATTGATTAATTAAGAAAAAATAGTTTGTGATGATTGAAAACCCGCCGAAATAATCTAAAGGTTTATCACTAACATCTTATTTAATTATTCATCATCACACCAAATAACCAAATTATTTATATAAACATTTGATCTATATTAAAAAAATATAAATCCTATTTTATACAACAATTTTAACTTTACATGATCTTCCATATGCATGTAAAAGTAAACCGATCATAAAAACCACGGAAAAGAACACTCTCGAACGACGAAATTTAATCTTATAACTCATCAAAATGGTCTTAAACATACTAAATAAAATTATAATAAATAAAATAAAAGTTTAATAGATTATAAATTAAAATATTAATGAATCTAATTTCATTATCCATGAAATTAATCATAGGTGCATAACACTTTCACAAATAAGGTATGGGTTTCATCACGAACCTCTATTCTTTATTCAGGTTGCACAATCTCTCTATTTACCCCAATATAATTCTTAATTATTTTTTATACCTCTTATAAATTCCATTTATATTATCCAAACTCATATATATAGATTATTTTATTTTTATTTGATGTTATAATACATGTTTTATATGGTTCCCTTCTCAATTCTTCCTGATAAACAAACCTGATTTAAAGGAACTTCCCAATTTTTTACCCATTTAATGTACCATCCATAATATATTTTAAGGCACCATTATTTTTATTTTTATCAAGAAAATTATATTTTTTTTCATTTCTGTATTTATATAGACTATTATGATAAATACAAATGATTTTTCCAAAATAACTCTTCTTTTTAAAGTGAAAAGGGTCTTTCTCCCAAGAATTTGTCCATAATTTCATCAGAGTATTTTCATTTATTTCAACAACTATATTGAATATTATTATAATTTTTGGTTGATATTTTATGATATCATCTACCATATTATATAAAATGGTTTATGACTAGTTTTCCTTTGGATGTGCTATCTTGATACAATGGACTATATTACTCAGAATGGTTAGTGATTATGTTCATTGTTTGTTGAATGTTATTTACATTTTATATTCTATATTTGATATGAATGTATATATTTATTATGTTTCACCCATTTAATATTAGGAATGAATTATACTTATTAAGTGATGGGTGGGGCCTACTATAGACCCCTGATGCATCGTTATGTATCATGAGACAAACTACATTGGGTTTTTACCCATTTATGTACAGTTTCTTGGTTAAAGCCTTGATGGTATATTTATGATGTCCAGAATTATGAATTTCCTCATTTGGATATTAGAAACTGATATCCCATGTGATTATTAAACTAGTATAATATCCATAGTTAATTTTCATTCTCATATGATTATTTATATAACATTATTTTTTCATCTTTTATGTCCTGCTAAATTATGTTCAAGATCATGTTTTAATGGCATGAATTTTTAGTTATTCACCATAACATATTAATTATGTTTATTTATGATATATTTTATTGTATTGTTTACCCATACTAATAATCTAAGATCACACCTTACTTATGTTTTATTTTTTCCCAGGATGTAAAGATATATATTATGAATGATTTGTAGGGATAATCAATGATTTTATGGGTGTTTCCAATGGAATGGCTATTGTGTTTTTTTCTTTCATGTTGTAATGTAAAGTTCATGTATGTAATTCAGATTTCAATACTACTAAACCAACTAGTCATTTGGGATTCGAGTCTTGTATCTATTAAAATGTATTAATTTATGGAATCATTTCAAGGCTACTAATGTCAGGGTCTTTATAGTTGGTCTCAGAGGAAGTTTAGTAAAAACCTTGGAAACTAGATTTAGAAAACATAGATTAGGTAAAATTACCCTAATATAGACATTGAGTATTAGAATACAATAACATACTAGAATTTTGGTAAGGTATAGATTATTTGGGTATTCCAAGAAATACATCCCTATCTAGAAACAACAAGTGTATGTTGTTCCGGCATAGATATACCAAGGTGTAACAACTCTGACAAGGTGTCTCGGTCCTGACTCGGCATAACCTGGTACATGACAATGGACCTTAATTCGAACCTAGTTTGACACTCCTAAGATAGATTATTTTGATAATTTGCATATTTTTAAAAACTGTTAAGAATTATTTAAGATAAAATATGTCCCAAGTGAAACCAGGTTTATGATTATGATATCAGCTATGCATAAATTCTAATTTATGTTAAGTGTTTTTCTAGTTCAAAATTACGCATTATAATTCATAAACTAATTTAGTGTTTTACATTTTTTAGAAATTAAACCTAGTTATAGTAATGTAAATCATATCAATACACGTAATCCATGTAGGGATTTCCCTAATTTTCAAGATAATGATATTGCAACTAGAGCTACAATTGGTGATAAAAAAATTATAACCATATTGGAGAAGGAGACTCATGTTATGAATAATAAACTTACCTATATGGAGCATACCGATCCGCAATGTGGAGGAAAAAATTTAGACCACATAAAGAGACAACAACCTCCATCATTCAATGGGACTAAAAACCCATTTCTATCTGAGTAGTGGATAAGTTCCTTAGAGAATATATATTATTTTTTTTGAAGAAAAAAAAGCATAAGGTTTTCATATTAATTTTTTATCTATTGAGACATTATGATCAATGGTTTTCCTTAATTAAAAACATGAAGTATGAGAAAGAAATAGTAAACTTGGAATGTAAGGAGTTTAAGTAAATTTTCTTGGAAAAATATTTCCCTCACGAATAATTGGAAGATATGGATAGAATTCTTGAATCCGAGGTAAAAGGAGGATGAGAATATTGATATGTATGAATCCAAATTTATAGTTTTATCATGTAATACTATGTATTAAATATTAAATCCAAATAGTAAGATTGATTGATTCTTTGATGGGTTAAAACCATTCCTCTAAAGTGTACTAGACTCCCAAAAGTTTCCATTATATGAAGATATAATGTTATGTGATATCATGATATTAAAATAATTCTATGAGTCTTATGAATTTAAAGGTAATAAAGAGAATAGGAGTGCTATTAAAAATTCTAGAAAAGGAAATAAAGAAATGTATAAAAAGGGAGGAGTTGATTTTCTATCCCACAATAATTGTTGGAAGAAACACCTCGGTACTTGCCTAATGGGAATGGGTTCTTGTTACAAGTGTGCAGAAAAAAGGCCACCAAACTCATGATTGAAAGGGAATGAAATAAGTTACCAATTTTCAACTATAAAATTTCAAATATTTTAGAAATTGTGAAAATTAGTTTCCTAAGCGTCAAGGAATATTTTCCAAGAAAAGGTCAAGGGGTAAAGGCCAAGATTATGCAATCTCATCTGTTGAGCTTGTCCTAATGATGTGGTGGTAATTACTTTAATCATTCACTTAAACATATCCAATGATTTATTTTATTCCATATCATCATATTCTTTTATGTATTCTTAGTTTTCCAAGAAAATTAGACATTTCACTTTTTATTTAATAATAGAGTTGTTAGTAAAAACTCCTAAGAAAAGTCTCATTAAAACAAAGATGTGTTGGTAAGTCCCCTTTATGATGAATAAAAGTGATTTTTTATTCTGAACTTATCATCATACCTATGATTTAATTTGTTATAATTCTTTGTATGTAATGTCTATCAAAATATGATGAAAAATATATTTAAATAATAAGTAAATTATGATTAGTGAGGAAAATGTGGAATCCCTTATCTTTAAATAAGAAACTGCATCATTTAATTCTTATCTAGATCCACCCCCATTAACTATAGTGAATAAAATTCTTAGGGAGGAAGAGAAAACATCATCTATATATGGTAAAATAAATATTCAAATTTAGGATATACCTATTTTATAAGAAAACATTAATGTATTTCTAGAGGATTTATCTAGACATCATCTAGAGTGGGAAGTTGACTTTTCTATGGATTTTATCCTTGATTTAAGGACAATATCAAAGACTCATTATAGAATGGAAACTTTTAAATTAGTAGAGAAGAAGAAACAACTAGGATAATTTAGTGATTAGGGATTTATCCTCCCTATTGTTTCTCCACAGGGATCACATGTTCTGTTTATCAAGAAGAAAGATATGTCTTTAGGGTTATGCATTGACTATAGAGAAATCAATGTTATTGAAATAAATAAAAAGTTTCCTCTACCTTGTATTGATGATTTATTTAATCAACTTACTAGAGAAAAATATTTTTTAAATATTGAACTTCAATATAGATATCATTAATTACGTGTGAGGAAGGAATATATTTTAAAGACAATATTTCAAACCAAGTAAGAACATTATGAGTTTATAGTAATTCTATTTATATTGTCTAACGAACCCTATATTTTTATAGATCTAATTAACATAGTTTTCAAGGAATATCTTGAAAATTATTTTTTGCTATTTATTGATGATATATTTATGTATTCTAAAATATATTAGGATCATGAGAGCCACTTGAGGATTTTTTTGGAGACTCTTAAAATAAAATAATTATGTAGGATGTTTAGAAAGTGTGAATTATGGATTCAAACAGTTTATTTTCTTAATAATATTGTCTCTATGGATGGAATATCAATTAATTATGTGAATAAAAAGATAGTTCATGAATGGCATAAACCAATGAACATAACTGAGGTACATAGTTTCATCGATTTAATAGGTTACTATAAGTGTTTTGTTCATAATTTTTCTTGACTAGATAACCCATTAATCAAGCTTACTCATAAATTGTTTAAGTTCATGTGGAAAAAATAATGTGAATATTGCTTTGAATAATTGAAGAAGATATTATTGAATGCTCCAAACTTGACTCTATCATCTGGAAATGGTGCATTTTTTATAGTGATGCGTCAAAGAAAGGACTCGGTTGTGTCCTTATGAAAAATGATATAGTTATTACCTATGCATCAAGGTTGTTAAAAACTCTTAACATAAAATATATAATTCATGGTTTTGAATTAAAATCCATAAGCTTTTATCTAAAGATATGGAGACACTATTTCTATGGTGAAAGATGTGAGATATATAAAGATCACAAGAGCTTGAAATATATCTTCTAACATAATGTATTCTACATGGGGAAAAGGTGATGGATTGAGATACTCAAGCATTATGATTATTCCATACATTATCACCTATAGAAGGAGAATAAGGTAGTTGATGTATTGAATAGGAAGGATCAAGGAATTTTTAACCAAATGAGGATTGAGAAGGATCTTATGTACATGGATCTAGAAAATAGCGATATGTGAATTATCAAGGAAGGTGAAACATCATTACTTTTCATTTGTTTTCCCAATGATATTTATTGGAAATGATTAAAAGTTATCAGTATGATGATAAGAATATTTAAAATAAAATTAATGTTTTGAATGATGGGAAGTTGGAATACTTCATGTATAAGGATAGAATTAGGAAATTTGGGAAGAGGATTAGTGTTCCCACTATACCCAAGAAAAAAAGGGAGTTATTGGATGATTCTCATAGCTCAAAATTCTCTATACAACCTAGTAGAACTAATATGTATAATTATTTTAAGAAACATTTATGGTGGAATAATATAAAGTGGTAAATTTCTGATTATGTATTAAGATGTTTAGTCTCTCAATGAGTGAAGGCTAAAACATAATATTTTAGAGGATTCATGAAACCTATTCCTATTCATATATGGAAATGGGATGACATTGCTATTGATTTTTACAATATATTACAAAAAAACTCTAGGAAATAATGATGCAATATTGGTAATTTTTTATATACTTACCAAGTATGTACATTTCCTTATTATAAGTGAGAATTTACCCTATAATATCTTGCACGACTCTATATTAATGTTGTTTTAATACTTCATGGCATACCACATTCAACAAATTCTGATCATGGTCCACAATTTACTTCATAATTATGGAAAAGTCTTTAGAAAACTTCAGATACTAAGCTTCATTTGAGTACTTATTATCACCCTCAAACTGATGAGAAGTAAAGGGGGGTGATCTAAACTTTATTATACATGTTTAGATCATTATCACTTGACTTTAAAGGATTTTGGGATCATTATTTACCTTTTTTATATTTTTCCTACACCAATAGTTTCCATTCAGTTATTCAAATGGAACCATATGATGCATTTTATGGAAAGAGATTTCATACACCAACTTGTTTGGATGAAGTTGGTAAAAAGAAGATTATATAACTATAGTTTTAGGGGAGACAATAGAAAAGGTAAATAATATTCAAATAAATATCAATGAAGTGAAAAGTATGAAAAATATATTTTCTAATAAATAGAGGAAATATTTGGAGTTTCAAGTGGGAGATCATGTTTTTCTAAAAGTATCTCCATGGAAGGGTGTCATAAAGTTTGATAAGAAAGGAAAACTGAGCCCTAGGTATATTGAAATTTTTAAAATTATAAGATAATTGGAGATATGGCTTATCATTTGGAAATTACATCTATACTTTCTAAAGTTCATGATGTGTTCCACATCTCTTTGTTAAGGAAGTACATGTCAAACCCATCACATGTTCTCAATTCTAAATAAATAGAATTAGTACATGATTTATCTTACTATGAAGAGACTATGTGGATTCTGGACACTAAACAACAGGTGTTGAGGAATCAGATGACTTGGATGGTAAAGGTACTTTGGAAAAAACATAATATTTAAGAGGCGGTGTGGGAATCAGATGAAGTTATAATGAAGAACTACCCAAATCATTTTATGGGGTGACATTTTGGAAATTTCTAGGATGAAATTTTTGTAGGAGGGAAAAATGTAACAACCCAAAATTCTATCAATGAAATTTTCACTTATTATAATTATTTCATATAGTATAAATGTAAGATCTCAGATGTCTTTTCAGGTATGTTTTCCTTTTTCTGGAGTTTTTGAGAAAAAAATGAATTTTCTAAAAATTTCAGAAGTACACGCCATGTACTTTCTGAGTACACGTCGTGTACTCTATCCCGGCTCGAAGCCGTGTGCTGGCCATGTCTGGGCCACACACACGGTGTGTAAGGATGAGGTGGAGACCAGTTATTTAGGAGTACGGGAAAATTAGAAGTACACGTCGTGTACTCTAAAAGTACACGCCATGTACTTGTTTTTCATGAAACGGACCAGGGTCGCGTCTAACCCTCATATTCACCTTCTTCTCTAGTTTTCGGCCGTTCGAAGAGACCCATACAACCGGATCTTCGATGGACGGCCGCCTCACCATCTGTTCTCTGATTCGATCACGGTTAGTTGCGTTGGAAGCGCAACGGTGTGTTCTTCCTTCTTCTTTAGCCTTGTTTCTTGATTCCTACTCGTTTCCAAGATATCGTGGGATGAACATTTTGTACGTTTTCTTAGATCTACGTCATTCTAAGGGGAATCTGTCGCCGAGGTTCACATATATCGATCTCCTAGGATCGAGGTATGTGGTTTGTTCCTTTATGTAGAATGTCTTTGAGTATTTTGTGCAAATTCCACCAATAACCTTGAATGGGGTATTGCGTGTTTCGTGTTTTTCTCTTGTTTCTTGCCTTCTTTGCTTGATTGCTTTAGTAGAGTTTATTTCTTGTGATTAGAGTATTTTGTTTGTGCTCAGTTTTCTTTTCCATGCTTGTTCTGACTGTTTGGCATTTGCCAGTTTCCATGCCTAGTCGTAGGATAGTGGAACTATTTATTTATTTCTACTGTAGAGCCTTAGTTGATAGCCAAGTAGTTCTTGAGGTTTACTTGGACGATACACACGCGTTGAGCATGTTTAGTTACTCAGGACTGTGAGAACATAGAGTAGCAGACCAAAGAGAGAATTGACGGAAGGGCTTCTCCAGACTGTCTTTTAAATCACGATGTGAGACCAAGTGGAGAATTGACGGAAGGGCTTCTCCAGAGAGTCTTTTAATTACGACACGGGATATAGGGGGGATTGATGTTGAGTGCTTCCCCAGAGAGCCTTTAGCATGATACGAGTCTATAGGGGGAATTGACGGTGAGTGCTGCACCAGAGAGTCTGCTTAATTACGTAGCTGAATCAGAGGGGTGAGACTGTGTGTGCATCCCAGAGGGTTTCTTATACTTAGAGGTTGAACCATAGGGGCTAGACTGTGAGAGCTACCCAGGGGGTTACCTGTTTACTTCTTGTTGTTGACTGCTTACTTGTGTGCCTTACTTGTTAGAGCTGTGGATAGTAGCTGTTGTGCTTTTCTATTTACTGCTTCTTGTTTTAGTACTGCCATGTATTCATTGACTGTTAGGCACAAATATTTGGGTGGATGCCTACTGGGATTGTATCTCACACCCTATTTGTGCCATGCTTTTGGGCCCAAGCATACTATGTTGCTGCAGGTATAGATAAGGGAAAGCGCCCTTCTACTTCAGGATCTTGATTGCACCGGGAGCTGGGGAGCATGGGACCGAGCCGTGGCTCGCGATGCTGAGGAGCTTACTTTGTTTTATTTTGCACTTGGTTTCAGTTCTATTTCAGCACGTTGTTGTGTTTTCTATTTTCCTTAGATACTTGTACCAGCTGCATCTTTTTCATCATAGTTATATATCTACATTGCTTCCGCTGTTTGATTTCTGCTGTTATGCATGTCGTTACTTCTTCCGCTGTTTATTGTTGTTTTCTTACCTTGTGTACCTTACCGAATGAGGGCATATTTTCCCCACCAACTCCTATAAACCCTCACTACTAGTCGGCAGCCTCTGGATTTCAGGGAGATGCTCTTGAGGTCATGTGGCGAACCTGGTACGGGGCACCAGTGGAGGGGCTCTAGACTCGGGACGTTACCAAGTGGTATCAGAGGAGTTATTTTCTCTTGCTTTACTGTTTGGAGACTTTAGCCAGGGATAGGACATATTCGTTACATGGTATTAAGCTGTGCTCGGGAGTAGCTAAACCGTGTACAGGGAAAGGCCATACTACCTTGTTAAATTGGAGTTGATGGTTTTGAGTTTTGTGGTTGATATGTTTTCACCTAGAGTGATTCACATGACTTGTGCGGTTATTGTTTTGATATTTCAGTTCTATTTCTGTCGCAACCCGATGAGATGAGGGTATGTCATCTCATGCATCATATAGGCACTTGTAGAAATCACATGTCATGCATTCTTTCCATGCCATCTAGGGTGCATTTGCGATTTCATGTTGTTGTGATAAACCTAGTGTAGATTATTCATGTTGTTGTGATAGTTGCTTGATAGATTCTATGATGCTATGTTAGAAAACTGTTGTTCTATTTCTTGCTTAAAATGAACGGAATTTTTTGGTTCTTGAGGTGTTATGGGCCCTCACGGATCGGAATTTGGCATATTTTCCCTCATTTTAGTGTTTCTGGAATTCTGTGCAGTTTCTGAGCTACTGCCCAGAAAAACCCAGAATACACGGCGTGTACTTCTCGGGCACACGTCGTGTAGTTTTCAGCCCGTGTCACTGACTGTGTGAGTAGAACACTATGTCGTAGGAGAAACTTCGGGAACACGCCGTGTACCATTGGTACACGCCGTGTGAGTTCGGAGCCATGTACCCAGTCGTGTCACTAACAACACGGGCTTGGGAAGCTCGGGTAGAACACTCTGTGTCCGTAGGGAACACGCCGTGCAGTCCTGTCCAGGTACCCGGCCGTGTCATGACCAACACGGGCCGGCGTGACCTTCCTTTCCACACGCTGTGTTTTTTCGGGACACACCGTGTAGTCTTTCCCAGGTACCCGGCCATGTCAGGAACAACACAGGACGGTGTCGCCTTCGCCTATGCACGCCATGCTTGTTCAGAGCACTCCGTGTAAGGTCCAGCCGTGTAGATGGTCGTGTACTCAAAAACACGGACCGCCGGAGCCTTGTCTAGTGCACGCCGTGTTTGTTCTGAACACGCCGTGTAGTCTCGGGTTGAGTCGGACCGTGTGGGTTAACCGTGTAAGGATACTCAGGCAGGGGAATTGTTTTCAAGTACACGCCGTGTGTGGGGGACAACACGCCGTGTAGTTTGTAGTGTACATGACCTGTAGGGTAGGAGTACATGCCCACGTCAGTGGTTTCAAAAGACACGCCATGTAGTTTTATACACACCGTGTAGTCGTGTTCTGCAATCTTGTGTGTTTTTCTTCCCCTATTCCCGTTTTGTAATCTTCTGTTCTATGTCCTTGTTTTTCCTGATATAAGGTGTGCTTTTGATCTTTCAGAGCTATGACACCGAGACGTCCTCCGGTCATACGTCTATCGTCAGGCAATGATCAGACGCCAGATAGGGTTGATCAAGGACTTCTTGTCGATCCCCCAGCCGAGCCAGCCTTGGCACTGGTTTTCGTACTAGTTGCAAGCGCTGATGCGCAGTTCAGGGAAGGTTTCATGAGGATGATGCAGGCCTTCCAGGGAGCACTGCCTGCTGCCTCGTCTATGGCAGACTTGACGCTGGTTTTCCAGCAGCAGTATCCTCCCACGTTCTCTGGGGAGGGAGGACCTCAGGCTGTAGAGTCATGGCTGGAATCCATGATGACTATATTCGATCATCTGGAGACGCCTCCAAAGAGGCGGGTCAAGCTCACCACCTACATGCTCTGAAACTCCGCCAAGAGGTGGTGGGACGTGATCTCACAGGCGGGTCAACAGCAGGCTATGACTTGGGAGGAGTTCCAGCGCGTGTTCTATGACTACTTCTACCCAGAGACCCTGAGGGCTGATCGAGCCTGGGAGTTCATGAGCTTAGAGCAGGGTACTCTATCTGTCATGGATTATTCCTCTCGTTTCACTGAGCTGTAGCATTTTACAACCCTTCGGGATGGGAGTGGGGTGTTCTTGGCGAGGAAGTTTGAGTATGGCCTCAGGCAGGAGATCTGCTCACAGGTGAACATCTTCCAGCTGACTTCCATTACTTCCATTGTCAACCAGGCACTGATTGCGGAGCACAATCTAAGAGAATCTAGAGCTATGAGCCAGGGCGGTTCTGCTTCCAGATCTAGCTTTCCTTCATATGACAGCAAGAAGTGTCGTAGGGAGACTACGCGCGGTGATTCGAGGAAGAAAGACGCATCATCAGGCAGCCAGGTGACATGCTACTAGTGTGTCCGGACAGGTCACACGAGGCCGCAGTGCCAGAAAGACCCCGTGGAGTGCCGATCGTGCGGCAAGTTGGGTCACCTTCAGCGTTTCTGTCAAGTTTTCCCACAAGCAGCAGGTGACTGGGGTTCTTCCATGACTCCTCGTTCAGGACTAGCCCCACCAGTCTCTCACCAGTCAGGGAACTGGAGTTCTTCCGGCTGTTCGGGACGAGGTGGAGGTTGAGGCCATGGCAGTCAGCCACCAGTCCCTCAACACCAGTAGGGAGGTTCAGCTCAGAGTGGTCAGTTAGGGGCACAGGGTCGTGGTGCAGGACAGTCTTTCACCTTGGAGCAGACTTATCATGAGCAGGATCCCGGCCCTTCTACTGTTCGAGGTACGATTTTAGTAGCCTCAGTTTTATCTTCATCCCTTTTCGATACTGGTTCTACGCATAGCTTTAGCTCTGTTTCCATTGTGGAGAGCCTTGGACTCTGCATCTTTTCTTCTGCTGACTCGTTGACACTAGACACACCTTTGGGAATGAGTAAATCTAGTGTATGTCAGTGTAGAGAGTTCCCTCTCAAGGTTGCAGGGCATCACTTCTTATGGGATCTCTATGTCCTAGAGATGACCGACTATGATGTCATCCTTGGCATGGATTGGTTGATTCCCTTTTAGGTAGTCGTCGACTGCTATCGCCGCAGAGTCTGTTTCATTTCACCAGAAGGTGAATCTTTCCATCATAGAGGTGAATGGGACGTTAGGGCGAGTCGGGCGGGACTCAAGCATCATGGGCTAGGAAGGGGGACAGCCCAGATTGCTAGTCTTTATCTGGATGATCAGGGGACTCCACAGTCAGACTTTCCTCCAATGGTGGATCGCTTCAGGGATGTCGTTCCAGAGGACTTTTCAGGTTTGCCTTCGAAGCATGAGGTGTACTTTTCTATTGAGCTCATTCCAGGAGCGGCACCGGTGTCCATTCCTCCCTATAGAATGGCCACACCTGAGTTGAAGGAGCTCAAGAAGCAGTTGGAGGAGCTACAGGCTAAGGGTTTCATCCGACCCCGTACTTCTCCTTGGGGTTCGCCTGTTCTGTTTGCGGAGAAGTCAGACGGTACCCTTCGGCTTTGTGTAGATTATCGGAAGCTGAACCAGTTGGCAGTCAAGAAATGATATCCTTTTTCTGAGGATTGATGACCTTTTCGATCAGCTTAGAGGAGACAGGGTGTTCTCTAAGATCGACTTGAGGTCCGGTTATCATCAGTTGCGCGTTAGACCATCAGATATACCTCCGACAGCCTTCAAGAGCAGGTACGGTCTTTATAATTACATAGTCATGTCATTCGGTCTCACGAACGCACCTGCAGTTTTCATGGCGCTGATGAACCGAGTGTTCCATCCTTACTTGGACTCCTTAGTTGTGGTCTTCGTGGACGATATCTTGGTGTACTCTCACACTCTACAAGACCATGCCACACATCTTGAGATCATTCTGAGTACACTGAGAGAGCATCGTCTTTATTCTAAACTCTCGAAGTGCCACTTCTGGATGGATCAGATTCACTTCTTGGGTCACGTCATCTCAGAGGCAGGAGTATGAGTGGACCCAGAGAAAGTGAGAGCTGTAGTTTCCTGGGACCAGCCGAAGAACGTCTTTGAGGTACGGAGTTTCCTAGGGCTAGCTGGATACTACAGACGCTTCATTCAAGACTTTTCACATCTAGAAGCACCTTTGACAGGTCTGAACAAGAAGGGGGTGAAGTTCTTATGGTCAGATTCTTATGAGTCAGCCTTTCAGGAGCTAAAAGGAAGGTTGACGTCAGCACCGATACTAGTCTTACCAGAGCCAGGAAAGAGCTACAGTGTTTACTGTGATGCTTCGGGTATCGGGCTAGGAGCTGTGCTTATGCAGGGAGATGGATTCGTTGCGTACGGGACTCGGCAGTTGAGGCCACATGAGAGGAACTACTGTTGGCGCCAAAAATGTGGCCCGAAATAAAGGAACAAAAAAGAAGGTCGGCGCGCTGCCTCGCGAACCTCCGCCGCGAAGCCCCGCTGTGAAGCGCCCCGACCATGGCGGCACCGCGAAGCTCTAGAGGCAGTAATGATCTGCGAACCCATTTGACGTTCGCGAGCCACCGCGAAGCTCCAGAGGCGGTAATGCTCCGCGAACCCATTTGACGTTCACGGGCCACCGCGAAGCCCCAGAGGCGGTAATCCTCTGCGAACACATTTGACGTTCGCGAGCCCCCGCGAAGCCCCAGAGGCGGTAATCCTCTGCGAACCCATTTGACGTTCATGAGCCGCCGTGAAGCACTAGAGGCGATAATCCTCCGCGAACCCATTTGACGTTCGCGAGCCGCTGCGAAGCACCGAAGGTGATGCGCGAGTCCTACATCGCGGCGCCCCTTCCCTATAAATACTGGACTCCCCCTGAGTCCCGAGGACAGACAATCCAACCTTTCAGCTTCTCCTCTCCCGAATCGCGAAGCACTCTTTGCCCCAGGAATCATGAGCTCTGCGAGGTATTTCTACTTCGTGAGACGCCTCTGCTTTGTCTCGTTTTGAGCCCCTCTTCCGAGAGGGATGCCCTTCACGAAGCTCAAGGGCGTTCGCAAAGGAAGTGGATTCCCAAGGGAACCCAGGCAGCCGCGGAGCATTTATGCTTCGCGAAACACCCAACCCATGCTAGTGATCCCTATGCTAAGGCAGGATCGCTACACATCGCGAATCACACTGCTCCGCAGGACCCTGCTTCGCGAGGCACCCCTTCTTCACGGGGCAGTGCTCCGCGAACACTGTTCCACTTCACGAAGCACCTTCCACTCACACCTATGCCCCATGCTAAGGCCAAGGCACTCCACTTCGCAAAGCATGCTCCTCTGCTTAGCGATTCCTCTTCCCGTGCGACCCTCCAGGTTTGCACGATGTGATTTCAAAGTCCCGTGGACAATACCACTCGTAGCGTTGCTTCGCCTAATGCTTCTTTGAATAGGTACGCTAACGGCTATTGCTTCTTCGCATAGCCACGCTAACGTGGACCCCTCGATGGTTCGTTCCACGACCCCCCTTAACCATGGCCTTACTGTTACCTTCCCTTCTGCAAGGACCAGAGGGTACCGGTTATGTAAGTCCTAGGGGGTGGAGTGAACCCACCTCGTCCGAGCTGCAGGACGTTAAACTGCCAAGAACCACGTCCTCAACACATGACGTTAAACTGTGACCCAACCTCGTCCGAGCTGCAGGATGTTAAACTGCCAAGCACCACGTCCTCAACACATGACGTTAAACTGTGACCCAGCCTCGTCCGAGCTGCAGGATGTTAAACTGCCAAGCACCACGTCCTCAACACATGACGTTAAACTGTGACCCAACCCCGTCCGAGCTGTAGGACTTTAAACTGCCAAGCACCATGTCCTCAACACATGACGTTAAACTGTGACCCAACCTCGTCTGAGCTGCAGGACGTTAAACTGCCAAGCACCACGTCCTCAACACATGACATTAAACTGTGACCCAACCTCGTCTCCCTCACGAAGGGTCCCCCAGCTCGAACATTATTTACACCACCCGTCTCCATGGGAATGGAACTCTTCCGCACACGGAATGAGATCCTCCTTGTCGGAGTGGTGTATGTTCGTAGGGGAAGGGCTGCCTAAGAGCGTAATCCCCTAACCTTTCATACGGATGATTGCACTCGTGCATCTCTGTACTTCCCCACTACCAAGGTCAGTGGAGGGCGTGATAGGGAATGAGGCACCCCCCTCTGGTCCTCCATCCTGGAGTAAGTCCCAACACCATGGGCTGCCCAACGCGTAAGCCCCTTTTCGCTTCTCACGGACGCACCCCTCGCGACGTGATCGTCAGGTCCTTGCAACCTCTTGTTTCTCACACCGAGCATGACTCACGTGGGCTTAGAGTGAGCACCGACCCTGACCCCTCACCTTTTTGAACTACGAGGTCTTTGATCCATGTCAAGGCATGGTACGTAGGAAGCCTCCCTGAGGTTCAAGCCCACCCGTAATTTCACGTCGGGTCTCATTCCCGTCCAGCATGACGTTAAATTGCGCATTCCATCCGAACTACGAGGACTTTGATCCATGTCAAGGCATGGTACGTAGGAAGCCTTCACGAGGTTCAAGCCCACCAATAGTGGACCCCCGGGTCTACTTTCACGTCGGTTCGCTGGCAAACCCATCCTAGAGAACTACGAGGTCTTTGATCCATGTCAAGGCATGGTACGTAGGAAGCCTCTATGAGGTTCAAGCCCACCCATCATTTCACGTCGGGTCTCACCCCGGTCCAGCATGACGTTAAACTGCATTCTGGTCCAGTGGTAAGCCACTGCGACCCATTCCCATATGAACTACGAGGCCTTTGATCCATGTCAAGGCATGGTACGTAGGAAGCCTTCCAGAGGTTCAATCCCACCACTCATTGGACCAAGGTCTACTTTCACGTCGGTTCACCGACAAAGCCCCATTTGAACTACGAGGTCTTTGATCCATGTCAAGGCGTGGTACGTAGGAAGCCTCCACGAGGTTCAAGCCCAACCATCATCCAATTCACGTCGGTTCACCGACAAACCCATCCTAGAGAACTACGAGGTCTTTGATCCATGTCAAGGCATGGTACATAGGAAGCCTCTATGAGGTTCAAGCCCACCCATCATTTCACGTCGGGTCTCACCCCGGTCCAGCATGACGTTAAACTGCATTGTGGTCCATTGGTAAGCCACTGTGACCCATTCCCATATGAACTACGAGGCCTTTGATCCATGTCAAGGCATGGTACGTAGGAAGCCTTCCAGAGGTTCAATCCCACCACTCATTAGACCAAGGTCCACTTTCATGTCAGTTCCCCGACAAATCCCCATTTGAACTACGAGGTCTTTGATCCATGTCAAGGCGTGGTACGTAGGAAGCCTCCATGAGGTTCAAGCCCACCCATCATCCAATTCATGTCGAGTTCTACCGACGTCCAGCACGACGCTAAACTGCAATTCTCGTCCGACGGCAAGCCGTTGTGACCACCCTGAACTATGAGGTCTTTGATCCATGTCAAGGAATGGTACGTAAAAATCCTCCTAGAGGTTCAAGACCAACTCCCATCGGACCAAGGTCCCTCACTTACGTTTGTTCGCCGACACCCACCACCCGTCGCTCATTCACGTCAGGGCTCACTATCGTCCCGCATGACGTTAAACTGTATTCCCTGAACTACGAGGATTTTGATCCGTGTCAAGGCATGGTACGTAGGAAACCTTCCCGAGGTTCAAAACCACCATTAGTGGACCCACGAGTCTACTTTCACGTCGTTACGCTGATGATGACCATCAGACCAAGGTCCACCTTCATGTTGGTTCACTGACGATATTCATCGGGCCAAGGTCCAGCTTCACGTCGGTTTACCGGCACCATCCCGAACTACGCGGACTTTGATTCCCTTCCACGGGGATACGTAGGAAGCCTCGTCAAGGCTCAAGCCCAACTTCACCGTCGCCCCTGCGATGGTCCCATTTCACTCTCCCTCCACTCCATTCATCGACCTATCCCCCGTCCTGATTCTCGCCCGGACCGTCTTATCCCGGTGAAACCATGTCGGTACACTCTTCTTCACAGCCATCCATGGGCTGGCCCCGGTAATCGACATCCCTTCAATGAGGATCCCTCAATCTGATCTATCCTAGCTAATGCTCTGGTTGGGTTGATCCGTCTCCGCTAGACGTTAAACTCGCGACATACCCTGTGTTGAGCACGGGAAGCTGAGGAAAACCTCAGATATGTGTCTGTGACATATAATTACCCGCTCTCAATGTGGGATGCCTCGGGCCTCCACGCCCTCGAGAAGCCTTGTTACCAAGGATAACAGACAGACATGCCAGGTACCCCAGCATCCAGACATGCTACTGATGCCTCAACATGACTACTCCCTTGACTGAAGGTTGCTGCCCTGACTGGACCCTTTGGAATGTCCCGACAGAAGCAGTGTAATTAACTGGCGTCCATGGAAACATGGAACTGGGAAGAGTTTCATGAACTACGTATTAAATCTATAAGGGAGACCCAGACTAGGCGATGAGTTCTGAGGAGGAATCCACGGAAGGAAGAACCGACATCCCATCATCCCGTTTCGATCAAGGAGCAGACGTCCCTGAATAAGGAGCAGATGTCGCTCGCCTTTGGAAAGCGGGAATACGGGGCAACAAAGCAGCGCGTCCTCCTCAGACGGATGCGCGCGCCCCGGTGAAAGCGTCGGAAACAGAAATGGTGAACCCAACGTGAAATGCTTCTCCTCAATATGGAGATTAGTAGCGTTCGAGACACCAGTAGATTGACGTGTCACCGGATCCAGATATCCGGTGCCTGGTCCCGCCAAGAAAATAGCGGTCCTGTCGTGAAACTCATCGGAAGTCGGGGCAGTAGAACGTGGGGCACTCCGCTCTGCAGCGTGTTGGCATGGATCCTTCTTACAGACGTGGAGAATGGAAGGACGTTGGGGCACTGGCTGTCAATCCTTTTTCCTCTCAGTACTGACGAGTTGATCCCTTCGTTTGCCAAGAACCAGGTTGCTGTTATAGAGATGCGGTCACCATCCGCTCCTCACCCACGCAGGGGCAGGGGCAACACCACGACGGCCGCCACATCGCGGAATACGGGGCGCCCACGCCCCCTCTCCCCATCAGAGGTCATCCAGCGAAGGGTGATCAACAACCTCATGCGCAGGTATGATGAAGAAGGGGTCATCCCAACCCGGGATATGGCCCGCCTGGACCTGGAGGCCTCCAGGCCCCGCCGTCAACGCCGCCCTAACAGGCCGCGCAGGGAGCCTCCGCTCCCCACCCCCACATTCAACCGTTTTGGGAGCTTGTCTCTGGAATGCCTTGATGACTCCTCACCTTACGCTGAAGAGGAGGGAGATGTCCGGCTCAGACTGCTCAGGGCCCCGAACCGAGGGCCCCAGGCGAGAGCTCCCGCCCGGCCGTGTCAGCACCGCTATCCGGCCCCGCAAAAAGAGCAGGCAGGCTACGTCCCTGCACCACCTGCACCCATTCGCCTGACTCGACGTCAGCGCCGGGCCCGGGCTGAGGACGCTCGCCCGGGCGTGTCAACGTCGACAGCTACAGTGGCCCGAGCCACCGCCGACGTGCATCGTGAAGCCCCTGCATACACTAAGCAGGGGAACTCCTTCACCCAACCAAGATCGAGACCCCAACCGCCCCACGGGCAGGCTGGGTTGACTCTCCGGGTTGCAGGCCCAAGTGGTGATCACCACGAGCTAACCCGCGGTAATGTCACCCCGTACGGAGGTCCTCCCCGTACCACTACTCCATAGAGCGTGGGCCTTCCCCACTTCGAGTTTCGTCATGGAGTCATGCCTCATGCTACCCCCATCCCGCAGGAAGACCTGCCCTGCAGCAGTGACGCTCAGCGCGGAAACATTTCCCGCACCCACTATACAGGGTATAGAGTCCATCCTCCTGCCCCCGGCCGCCAACCTGAAGGCACCGTCCATCCGGTCCCTATCCAACGTGGGGGCCCTCCCTACGTCCTCTCTACAACCGGAGAAGGTCCTCCTCGCCCTAGCAACTCGAGGAGTGAAGGTCAGCCTCGCTCCACCCGCAGGGACCATGGAGGTCCTCCCCATGCTCCTGCCAATTCCAACAGAGGCCCCACCCACATGGGTACTGTTCATGGAGGTCCTCCCCATGTACCCTTTGACATTTTCCCCAGTTCCCCTCGCACCCCGGCTATCTCGAGTGGGGGCCCTCTCCGCCACGGCGCCAGCGCCGCCCCGAGGCTGCCTAATGAGGATCAACCCTGTCCCGAAGAGCCGCCCCGGGGCAGAAGAGCGGGTCGTCGCCGCCACAAGAAGAATCCTGGGAAGGCCCGGGTGGAGATCAAACCTGCCCGCTTCTCCGACTCGGAAGCGAAATGTGATTCAGTGATGGAACCTTCTCCCCGCTCCTCCGTATCAAGGACTGGGGCAGGAACTAGACGCGTTAGCCTCATTCTCCCAGAATTTGAGGTCCAACAGATTCCCGTCTCTCTCCGCAGGTACATCCAAGAGGAAGAAATCCTGGGAATTCCACAGGTCTCGACCATGCAATCACCGCCTCTGTCACCAGAAGAGCCCTCTACCTCTACCAGATATCACGTAGAGTTATTTTGGGGGCCAACGACAGTAGAGCGACGACACGACCTGTCGCCGGTAGCCGCGACTCCTGTTCCGGAAGCTATGGTTATCAACCCGTCATATCGTGACATCGTGGCCAGGTCACCTCACTCTTCGGAGGATGGCCTGGAATTCGGCGGCCAGTCAGCTCGTTTGCCGTACTCTCCACCGCTGAGCTTATTATCCCAGAGGTCCGCCTCGGTACTGCTACGGGTTCCTCAGCCACCCCCGGTCGACGAGTGGGGAAACATAGGGCCAGACCCTGAGTCCGAGCCCAGGAGCTTCTGGAGTATTCTTGCAGTGGATTACTTCCCGGAGAAGTTTTGGCCGACGGCAGCACTGAATTTTCACGTACCGGAGTCTCTTACCCCTGAAGAAGTGGGGTGTTTTTGTCGAACCCTATGGGAGACACACTTCCGACTCCTTTATGAACGGGTGGTGTACCCCAGAAGTCGAGAGCACTTTGAAGAAATCGGCGAGCAGTGCTGCCTGATTGATGCAGCCGCACTCCTTGTGGCCCAGCACCCTGAGTCGCCAGGCCACCAGAGCGCCCTTCAACAAAAATGCGTTCAGAGTCATAAAGCACTCCGCAGAATCGTCAGGGAAGCCACCCCCCATGTGCAAGTCTGTGGTTGGGGACACTATGTCGCTCTCCTCTTCGACCATATCCGACGGCAGCCCGATTCGCTATGTGACATCGAGGACATGCCCTCAAGAGGGGTCGCAGTCCACATGGCTGACGTTGTGGATAAGGAAGATGAGCTTGAATTCCTTGATGGAGACTTACCACCCGAGGGCGTACCGCCACTGCTCGACCCATCACGGAGAGTTACCCGTCAGCAGAGGAATCTGCTAGGCCTCCCTGTACCCACCGAATCGCTGGTACTCGGTAGAAACACCGGCAAGGGTAAGGAGCACGTCGGAGCTGTCAAGAACTCCAACCCGTCTGCCTCTGCGCAGAAGAAGGAAGAGGATCCTGAGAAGGCCGCGTTACGCCAGCAGCTTGCTGAGCAGAAGAGGCTGGTTGACGAACTCTTGGCTGAGCGCGCCGCAGAGCGGCGACTCGACTATGGTAATCCCAGGCCGGGGCAGCATGGGCAGGAACAATTCCCCCCGGTGAGATTTCTCCGGGCAACCCTGATCATGCTACTTCCACAGACAGGGCAGAATCCGGAACGTATAGCAAGAGGGCGCGATACGTCTCGCCAAACCCCCCCGAGCGACGGGGCAATCAGAAGAATCCAACCCGGGTTCCCCCAGTCGCCCAGCAGGTCGTCCAGCCAGTTGACCCACGAGCGGCCGAAGCCGTCTACCGTGTTGAAGAACCTGGCAATGCACTTGTGGTTAGGGATCCCCGTCAAGACAGGGACCCCCACCCGGAGGACCTTATTGCGGCACTCGCATCCCGCCTCGAGGCATTGGAAATGCAGCAGGTGGCGGTCCCACTGGATGGCAAGCCTTATCCCGCGTGGGTGGATGATATGCCCGCACCTCCGGGTTTTGGGAACCCCACTTTCTCGCCTTTTAACGGGACAGGGGACCCACCCCAGCACTTGGCTCATTTCTCTTCCAGGTGTGGCCCCATGCTGGGGACCCCGGCTCAGCAAGAAGCCACCATACTCCGATGTTTTGTACAAACATTGGAAGGTTCGGCATTCGTCTGGTACAGCCAACTCCCTATCGGATCAGTGACCGGTTGGGAGGATCTTCGCTGGAAGTTATTATACCAGTTCAGCTCCACCACGTGAAAGACCAGCATTGCAAACCTCTTTAAGTGCAAACAGAGGCCTGATGAGCGGGTTGCAGATTTCATCGCTCGGTGGAAGGGACTTACGTATTCCCTCGATATGCAACTGACTCAGGAGAAATTACTGACAATGTGTGTGGGGAACGTCAAGACAGAGCTGGTACCATACATAATTACCCAGAACTACCCTGGAGGGTTCATAGATTTCTCGGATAAGGCCCAGCACCTCGAGGAAGCCCTGCAACAGGATAGTCAGGCACGTTTGTTTCCCCCTATGATCCCATCCAGGACGACCGCCAGGGCTGAACCTGCCGCGGTGGCTCAAATAGAAGCCTCGAGGAAGCTAGAGTTGCTGCCGGCGGCACCACCCCCGCAACCCCACAGAGGTCCTCCACCTCAAGCACAGGCTCCTGCCCAGCAGCGACCGCCTCAGAACCGACAGGTTCCCCCGCGCAACGTGCCACCGCCACCTAGGCGAGACAATCAGGCGCCGCTTCCTCGGTAGGCCCCTCCGGCCCCTCGTCAGGGCCAGGCCCCCAGGGACCCCTATCCGGAAAGAAGGTACCAGACCTATTCGTTCAACGAAAATCAGGTTCCTGGCTACTTCCGAAGTGCTCTAGAGCAAGGGATTGTGCGCCTGCCTGAGTGCAGAAGACTGGTAGAGGCACATCTCACCGATCACCCCAACTATTGTCATTATCATCGGACCCTGGGGCACACCCTCAAGCAATGCTATGTGTTTAAGGACTGGCTTCAAGACCAGGTCAACAACAACATAGTTAAGTTGGGCCCAGCACCAGCGCAAGTGGCAGGTGTCTTTGTAGGATCAGAAATCGGCAGCGACAGCGAAGGTGAGTGGCAGCAGGTCCCTAGTCGCGGATCCCAGAAATACGACGATTGGATGGCTCGAAAAACTGTCGTCCGTTCCCATGGTATCAACCGGGCACACCTGAAGCAGTCAGAACCTTCAGAAGAAGTAGCTGGTGCCTCCGCATCATCTTCACAGTCGGCCCCTTCCCAAAAGGGAAAGTAGCGGCGACGCAAGAAGAAGCAACGTGCACCGCCGGCGCCGTCGTCATCCCTCACTCTAGGCGACTTTATGCCCCCCGAAATGGGGATTCCTCCCAGAATCCGCCCAGCGGTGGATGAATCCTCGAGCGATAGCCAAGGGTACGCTTCGGTTAACACCGTGGAGCTAGTAAAGCCCTATATGACCCTCGACGAGGGGGAATGCCAGGCAGACCTCCCCAACGTTTCCAGCCGACGTCAACGTTAGCGGAATCGCAATCGCGCTGGTCATCGAGGCACGTCAGTAGGCACTTGTGGCCAAGCCGTGCATGCTACCGAGACCTGGCAGCAGGCTCAGCGCAGATCTCAGCACGCGCAGACCCATCTAACACCCTCGTCTCTACCTCCACCGTCGTTCGTGCTATTGGATCGGGGGGAGCCGCCTCGTCCGTATCATAGTCAGTCTTTCCCAGCTACAGGCCAGCCTTCGCTGTCTGATCCGAGTCCGGAGACTACTCTTCAGGCTTCTACTGGTAGGCAGAAAGATGTACCCAGTACTAGTCAATCGCCGGTTCATCCAGCCGGACCCGTTGTGCCTCCAAATGCCGAACGACCTACTGTAAGCAGAGGTTCGCGTTTGGCATGAATGTACGATGTTCTGAAGCACCTGGCCGGCATTCCGGCGAGGCTCTCCATCCTTGAGGCCCTTAGCCTGTTATCTGAAATGCGCGAAGCACTTTCCGAGGCCCTAAGGAGCCCCCTCCAGTTCGAGACGGAGGTAGCAGCTACCGAAGCCTTCCATACCGAGACGATTGAAAATGCCGAATGTCAGGCGGTTATCTCGTTCTCCGGTGAAGATGAGGACCCTCCCATAAAGGGGCACATTCGCCCGCTGTATATCACTGGCCACTTCAATGGTGTGGAAGTCCGCCGCTGCCTCGTTGACACAGGTTCCGGAATCAATCTAATTCTGACCCGGACGCTGCGAAAACTGGGTCTGTCTGAAGGTGATTTAACTCCCTCTGACCTCAGGATCCAGGGGTACGACAGGACAGAGCAAACCCCAGTCGGCAAGATCCTCCTGAAGACTCAGTTCGGTGGCTTAATTGTCAGCACTGAGTTCATGGTTGTTTCTCAGTACACCGCCTACAACGCATTGATGGGTAGGCCATGGCTCCATCTGCATGCAGTGGTCCCTTCGTCGTATCACCAGTGCCTCAAGTACTCGCTCAACGGTCAAGTAGTCGTGCTCCAAGGAGACGCGTCCCCTTTCGCTTCTTGTGAGGCCCGCTACCTGGATGCGGGTTATTACACAAGTAAGGATAAGAAAATCCTAGTAAGCGAGGGTGAACCCACCCCGGTCACAAGTGACCCCTGGGCAAGCATGGATGACGCCTACATCCTCCCGATCCACCGGTTGGATTCCACGACCCCCGACATGGGGCAATGTTTTGTTGTTTCGGGTACGCAAGGAAGGCATGTTCCCGTGTCCAATCGATGACGGAAAATCACCTCGTACTCTTACATCAACCAGGCTCAAGTCATCCCGGAACCCCCTACCCATGTACGGTACCGGGACGTCAAACCTATGACAACGGCGGTGCGCCATACATGTCTCTTCCGCCGGGCTGGAATTAACCGACTCAGGCCGACACGTCACCACTTCTTTGATATCATCAAATGGGGCCCTTTAGGCCGAAGGCCAGATGGGATAGGATCAACTACTTTCATTTCTATGGTCTCAATGGCAAGCGAGTCTCCCGATGTGATGACCGCTGCTGCCCAAGACGGCACCAGCTGCCCCTCGGATTTTGATAGCCCAGAAGTATCTTCCGTCACGGGAAGTCCCCCCATGGCTGGGGAGGAAGACCTGGAGGATGCTCCCCCCGCCTTTGAAGAAGGCGTCTCTACCACGGTTTATGAACTGGTACAGGTGAACCTTGGCAGCAAGGTAGATCTGAGACCCACATTGATCAGTGCAGCCATGTCCCTCGAGGAGCGGCAGCAGTACGTAGACTTCCTCAAACAGCACCGTGATGTGTTTGCCTGGAGTTATGATGAGATGCCAGGGCTGGATCCCCAAGTGGTCGTCCACCGTCTGAGCCTCCCAGAAAAACATCGTGGGTTTAAGCAGCCTCCGAGGAAGATTCACCCTTCTCATGGTGCCATGGTTGAGGACAAAGTTGATAATATAATCAAAGCCAACTTCGTTAAGGAGGTCCAGTACCCCAAGTGGCTTTCCAACATTGTGCCAGTCAGGAAGAAGAATGGGCAGATCAGAGTCTACATCGACTTTCGCGATCTTAATCGCCACTGCCCAAAGGATGACTTCCCACTCCCGGTGACAGAGTTGTTGATTGACGCCACGGCCGGGTTCCAAGCCCTCTCTTTCATGGATGGGTATTCCGGGTATAACCAGATCCGGATGGCCCCTGAAGACGAGGAGTCCACTGCCTTCAGGGCTCCCCAAGGTACCTTTTTCTACTAGGTAATGCCATTCGGTTTGAAAAATGCAGGTGCCACTTATCAGAGGGCCATGCATCGCATATTCAAACCGATTCTCGGGACATTGGTGGAATGCTACGTGGATGACCTCGTAGTCAAATCATGCCAGTGCCAGGACCATCTCAAAGACCTCAAGAAAGTGTTCAGTTTCCTCCGTTCCCTTCACCTGAAGATGAACCCACTAAAGTGTTCCTTCGGGGTCACCTCAGGGAAGTTTCTGGACTTTGTTGTCAGATACCGAGGTATCGAGATCGACCCGGAGAAGATCAAGGACATCAGCCAAATGCCTCCCCCGAGCAACATTCAGGAGCTCCAAGGCCTTCAAGGCCACTTAGCCTATATACACCGATTCATTGCGAATCTGGCCGGAAAGTGTAATCCCTTTTCCCGGCTCATGAAGAAGGGCGCTGCCTACGAATGGGATGAGGAGTGTCGGACCGCCTTCGAGGAAATCAAGCATTATCTTCTCCAACCTCCGGTCCTGATGCCACCCGTCTCCGGAAAGCCTCTGGTCCTTTACGTGACCGCCCTGGAGAGATCCCTCGGTGCGCTGCTCGCCCAGAAGAACAACGAGGGTACTGAGAATAGTCTCTACTATCTCAGTCGCATGCTTCTCGATACGGAGATTCGATACTCCCCTATCGAAAAGAGTTGTCTTGCGCTCGTCTTCGCCGTGCAGAAGTTGCGACGTTACCTGCAACACCACGAGGTGCAATTAGTCTCATGGGTAGACACACTGAAGTACATCCTGAACCGTCCCATGCTGACTGGCCGACTAGCACGGTGGGTAGTGATTCTCCAGCAGTTTGATATCAGGTTTGTACCTCAGAAGGCCATTAAGGGACAGGCATTGGCAGACTTTTTAGCTGCCCATCCAACCTCCACGGATCAATCCCTGGACCTAGATTTTCCTAATGAGACGATCCTCTCAGTCGATCATGTTGTCCCGTGTTGGAAAATGCATTTCGACGGTGCCTCCCGGAGCCCCACCGGTAGGAGGCTCAACGATCCCAAGCTCAACAGAGTGGGCCTGAGTATTGTCTTCATTACCCCGGCGCAGGCCGTCCTTCCATACTCATTCCTGTTGTCAGAAGGCTGTACGAACAACGAGGCAGAGTACCAGGCTCTCATCACCGGCCTCGAGTTGGCCCTTGAGATCCATGTTCCCCACCTACATGTGAAGGGAGATTCTGAGCTGGTAATCAAACAGGTTAATGGCGACTACGTCGTCAGGAAGCCAGAGCTTGCACTGTTGCTGGAGTACACCCTCCTCCTAATGGCCCAGTTCTCTTCTCGACCAGAGTTTACCCATGTCCCACGGTCGCAGAATGGCCAAGCGGACGCCCTGGATGGCTTAGACGCGTCGCTCGCAGAACCCGAGCAAGATGATTTGGTCATACACGTGGCCCACCGGAGAGTCATTGCCCCCGTCACCCAAGAGGACCGTGATAGCCTGCGGGTAAGTCATCTCACCGCCAGACCCTCCATATCAGGAGTCCTGGGTTCGTCAGACGCGGTGGTTGAAACCACCCCCGACTGGAGAGCACCTTTTGTCGAGTATCTCCAAAATGGTCAGCTCCCGGACGACCGGGCCGAACGCGAGCGAATCCGATGCCGCGCGCTGCAATTTACCCTCTGGAGCGGCCCCAGTCTTGAACAGATCCTTTATAAGCGGAGTTTCGATGGTGTCATCCTCCGTTGCATCCAGGGAGGGGAGATACCTCAAGTTATGCAAGAGGTTCACGCCGGTTCCTGTGGCGCCCATCAAGCTGGGCCGAAGCTATCCCATCAAATTCAGAGGTTAGGGTACTTTTGGCCCTCTATGATCCACGATTGTATTGGATATGCCAAGAGATGCCACGCGTGCCAAGTACACGCCAACTTCTTACATCGGCCGGAGCCCCTCCACCCCACCAAGTACTCTTGGTCGTTTGCGGTATGGGGACTTGATGTAGTGGGACCGTATCCACCAGCAACAGCCCGCCAGTGTAGGTTCATCCTGACTGCTACAGATTTCTTCTCCAAGTGGGCAGAAGCAGTTCCGCTCAAAGAGGTCAATGCCCGTTCCATCGTTGACTTTGTGAGCTCCAATATTATCCACCGGTTTAGAGTCCTTCACGCCGTCCTCACCGATAACGACACCAACTTCCGAGCAGCTGAATTGAAGAAATTGTATGCTAAGTACGAAATCCGGTCGAACCATACCTCCCGCTACCACGCGCAGGTGAATGGACAGATCGAGGCGTTCAACAAGACCCTCTCTAACATTCTGCAGAAGATGGTTGGTCAGAACAAGAAAAGTTGGCCGGATAAGCTCCCCAACGCCCTCTGGTCTTACCGGACGACGACTCGCAACTCTACCTAGGTGAACCCATATTCCCTGGTGTATGGAGCTGAGGTCGTCCTACCCATTGAGATCCAGCTGCCATCGCTACGCACTGCAGTTTATGATCACCAGACATCAGATGAGGTAGCCGAGATCTGTCTAGCTGAATTAGAGGCACTGGACGAGAACTAGCTTCATGACCTGCACAATCTGTAAAGGCATCAGGACAAGATAGCGAGAGCCTTTGACAAGAAGGTTCGTCTCCGCTCTTTTCTAGAGGGTGACCTGGTACTAGCCCTTTGAGCGCCAATGATTCCCGGTAGGAAACCGCCCAAGTTAGAACCCAAATGGGAAGGGCCTTATATCATCCATAAGGTTTACCCCAATGGAGCATACTACTTGGTGACCACGGATGGAGAGCGTATAACCCCTCCCACCAATGCCAAGTTCCTCAAGCGATACATTGCCTAGGGCAAAAGAAGGTCCAGCACGACCCTAAACTGCGTGAAGGTCCAGCACGACCCTAAACTGCGTGAAGGTCCAGCACGACCCTAAACTGCGTGAAGGTCCAGCACGACCCTAAACTCCGTGAAGGTCCATCACGAACCTAAACTGCGTGAAGGTCCAGCACGACCCTAAACTGCGTGAAGGTCCAGCACGACCCTAAACTGCGTGAAGGTCCAGCACGACCCTAAACTGCGTGAAGGTCCAGCACGACCCTAAACTGCGTGAAGGTCCAGCACGACCCTAAACTGCGTGAAGGTCCTGTACAACCCTAAACTGCAAAATGGTCCCGCACGACCTTAAACTGCATCTTCGTCCTGCAAGACGATAAACTGTGAAACGGTCCCGCATGACCTTAAACTGGACACTATGGTCCAACATGACTCTAAACTGTAAAGTCCTGCATGACCATAAACTGCATCTTCGTCCCGCAAGATGTTAAACTGCAAGCCGGTCAGGCCTTCTTGACCAAGGATCAGCCTCAGGCCCCTTGGCCTCCTTGTGCCCCTGGCCCCCGTCTTTGCCGCGGTTTGGCCCCAGGCCCCCCTTGGTTTTTCCCCGACTTACCCTCTTGCGGGATTGTACGGTATGGTGTAGGACTACGTCCTCACTAACGTCGGATTACTTGTCCTACCGTACATATCCCCAAATGAGGTGCTTCTCATCGTCCCGCATGACGTTAAACTGCATTTCTAGAACTACGTGTGGCTTGATTCCCATCTTCATGGGATACGTAGGAACGCTCGGACGCCTCGTCTTGAGCCCAGCCCCAGGCTTTTCTCTTCCGCTATTCTCCCTGGGAATAGTTTCCTTGGAGGATCTTTCTGTAGTAGGGAGTAGGCTTTCTTGGCCCCGCTCATGCAACCCTGCTCGCACAAGGATTGTAAGTGTCGCACCATGTGACCACTCCCGTTCTTCTATCCTCCCACATCCTCACCGCATGATGCTAAACTGCATGGCCTTCAAGAACTACGTATGGCTTGATTCTCATCCTCATGAGATACATAGGAACGCTCCAACATTTCGTCTGCTGGCCCAGCCCAAAAGCCAAAATCTTCCCCTCGGGTCAAGACATGGCAGGGCGCACACTTTTATCTCAACTCACATCGAGCAAGCCTCGACCCGGCTGCACATTTCCCCCTGGAGGTGTTTTCCCCTTTCGTGGATGGATACAGCTATGCTTGTTGGGCAAAAATCCCTCAAGGTAACATTGCAGTATTTTTGGTTGATTGTGTTTGTTGACAAAGCAGGCTTTCATGGATATTTGTCGAGTTCCCAAGATGTTGTTGACAATCATTGTTGACAAAGAACGATGACAAAGGAAAAGGATGATCTGGAGGCGGTACAAAAGAGCAGTACAAGGTGGCGCCGTTTCCCAGTGTTTGCCAAATTTTTGGAGTCCAAAATTTGGAGTTTGGTGAGCATCGCGAAAAGTGGATTTCCATGAAGAGCGTAATTTAATATGGCAAAGGCATGAATTTCGCGAAGCTAGGATGCATGGTTTGGAAATCTCGAAGACCAGAAGAATGGAGGCGGTGATGCTTCGCGATTACGTCAAGCTTCGCGAACGGCAGAGGCTGAAGCGCATCACGGTGGAGAAGGGCTTTGCGAGAGAGCTTCGCGGCGAAGGCGCGAGCCGCGAAGGTAAGTTGACGGTGATTCATCGCGACTACGTCAAGCTCCGCGAACGGAAGATTTCCATGGAGCTTCGCGATTTGGACAGAATTCCGGCAGAAACTTTGGAGCTTCGCGATTTGAGATGACGTGGTGTTGACTTCGCGCGGAAAGTACGAGGGTCAGTGGAATCGCCTATAAATAGAGGCCGACCCCTATGAGCGAAGTAGAGAGAATTTTCAGAGAAAATACTTTGCTCTCGATTTGCGAAGGTGGTTCACGGAGCCAGTGTGCTTCGCGAAAGAGGTGCTTCGCGGCGGCTATTGTAGCTCCGCGAAACCTGCGAGCTCCGCGTTGGCTTACTTAGCTTCACGAGGGTCATTGCTTTGCGACGGCTTGAGCATCGTGAGAGTGCTTCGCGAAGGAGCTTCGCGAGTGAGCTTCGCGAAAAGGCAGGAGCTTCGCGAAGGCTTGTTTGAGCTTCGCGAAATTGGGAGCCTCGCATTGTAGGGTGCTTTGCGAAGGTCTTTCCAAAGGTTGTTTGCCCAGTGGATAGTGGCAAAGGGGTATTCATCTACGGGTGAAAGTTGAACTTCAAAAGAGCATCTACATACAGAGAAAGATGCATTCCTTAATGGAAATGAAGAGACCTACAGGTCTATAAACTGTGATTGGATTCCCTTCACAGAGCAGTGAGCTTAGGAAGAGGAAGAAGGTGATCCTCTCCACCGGCAGTGAGCCAGAGAGAGAGAAACAGGGAGTGACCCTTGGGAAAGCAGTGAGCTAACCCTAAACCTTGTATAGGCAGTGAGCCTGGGCATAGAAGTGATCTAGCCCGAACATTGTAATCCACAGCTAGTGAAGTTTAGTGGACTTGGTACGACCGGCAACCTGTCGGCGTATGCTCCTTGGACGTAGCCCTTAGCGGTGAACCAAGTAAAATTGTTGTGTCCTGTGCTTGCTTTACTTTCTATTTATATTGTGCTGCAGGAAAGAGAGAGAAGAGTTTTTTTCTTAAGAGCAAAACAAGATCAGAACGGGCTTTAATTTTTTAATTAGTCATACCCTGATTCACCCCCCCCCCTCTCAGGGTATTCGGCCTAGTGGACCTAACAAGTGGTATCAGAGGAAAAGGTTAACAGTTGGTCTTCTCTCAATGGAGGTCACTAATCATAGAGGGATTCCGATCTTCGACCGATGTAATTTTCAGATATGGAAGAATCGAATGCAACACTATTTCCGATCTTTGGGAATGGATGTGTTTTCAGCAGCTATGCATGGTATCACAGCTGATATTACTAGTGGTGCATTATCAGAAGCTGAGCACAAAGAGCTGGATGCTGATTCCAAAGCAATAAACGCCTTAGGGGGAGCCCTCTCTAATCCCATTTATACAAAGGTGATGTCATGAAAAACGTCACATGCCATGTGGGAAAAACTTTTGAATATTTATGAAGGGGATACAAAAGTCAGAGAGGCAAAGCTGCAAGTGTTGTGGAACAAGTATGAAGATCTCAAAATGAACTCGAATGAGTCTGTTGATGCATTCTTTGACAGGGTAAATGTTGTGGTAGAAGACATGCGGGGTCTTGGAGAAATTATCGAAGACATTAAAATCGTAAAGCGCATCTTGAGAAAGCTTCCACCTCGGTTCAATCCGAAAGTTTCTGTGTTGGAAGATAAAGATCCGAAAGAGCTTACATTGGATAACCTACACAGCACTCTTGTTGCATATGAAATGAGAAATGATGACAACGATGTTGTGGAAAAGGGGAAATCCAAAGAGGTGGCATTTAAGGCCATGAAGAGGCTCACTATTGAAGATTCACAGGAGGAAGAAGAGTCAGATGAGGTGATGTCGTTCCTTTCTTCAAATCTGCAAAGAGGAAAAGGAAAGTTTAAAGGGAAACTTCCACTAGCATGCTTCCGATGCGGAAAGGTTGGTCATCTTGCTGCAAGATGCCCCAAAAAGTTTCAAGAAGAAAGCGATGAAGATGAAGTTGAGATTCCCATGAAAAAATCTTCAGCCTATGTGAAAGGGAAGAAGCAGTTCAAGAGAAATTTCTTTAAGAAGAAGAATCTTCTTTCCCAAGAAATTGACAGTTCAGCTGAGTCTGAGGGTGAAGAAGTTGAAGAGATAGAAAACTGTAGAGATCGTGGTCAAAATACGATGGTGGCTGTTGCTAGTAGCGATCTAGAAAAGAAAGAAACAGAAACTGATGAAGAAGAAGAAGAAATTGAAGGGAGAGTTGACATGGAAGCTGAATTAGAAGCAGCTCTTGAAGATATAGATGTTTGGCGAGCAAAAACAAAGAAAGCCAATAAGATAGTACGTGATGCCAAACTCTACATGCAACAACAAGAAGAAGAGAAGTCTGAGCTTGAGAAAGAAATTGAAAATCTTAAGTCTTCCAGGCCAGAGCGCACAGACAAGGTTGATGAGCATAAGCTCAAGATTGAAGAGCAGAAAAGGGAGATCGATTGCTTGAGTAGAAAAGTGAAAGATCACGTCAAGCGTATTGAAGAGCTTGAAGAGGAAGTTGTCGGTCTGCAGAGAAAAGTTAAAGACCAGGAAAAACCTTTGAATCCTAACACATTCTTGGGAAATCAGGTCGTTAGGAAGACGGAAAAGAAGAAAGAAGAGCCTAGTAGTTCAGCAGAAAAGAAGTAGCAATTGAACTCAGATATTAAGGCTGATTCATGGCTTAATCAGAAACAAAAATCTACCGCAGTTGAAGTTAGACCGCAAGCACATGTCCCGAGATTGAAAGTGGATTTGAGCACAAAGCAGAATCAGAATACTCAGAGATCCAAAGGGGAAAATCGTAGTGCTGAAGTAACACGAAGGAATGCACCTTATATCAGGTTTTATTGTTGTGGAAAGATGGGACATTCACTCTATGTGTGTTCCATAGCCAAAAGATATCGAAGGGAACAAGAACAGAGATGGCAGCCAAATACAGAATGTTTTTCCAGAACTTTTTTTGAAGGACACTATTTTTGGTGCGGAGGATTTGGACACATGGCTAGGTACTGCACTCCGACCATTCAGAAAAATGTGCCAAAGCAGAATCAAAATGATCGCAAGCAGCAGATTAGTAAACCGACAAGTGAGTTAAAAGTTCAGAACAGATTTGTAGTTTTGCAAGATGAAGCTGGTTCATCATACTCTGAGAAAGAAAAGAAGCCTCAATCCATGCCGAGTATGAAAGAAAAAGTATGGACTAGGAAGAATAAAACTGAGAAGGCCGTAGTTGCTGAAATTGCCCTTAAAGTATCAGATCGTTCTGGTGTTTGGATCCTTGATAGTGGTTGCACATCCCACATGACGGGTAATAAGGATCTGGTTACAGGCATAAAATATGACAAAGAAGGAGTTGTCAAGTTTGGAAATGATGAAGGCCTGAAGATTGTTGGCTCTGGAAAAGCCAAGTTTGGGGGCAAAGAAATGAGACATGCTGATGTCTTGGTGGTAGAGGGTCTCAGTCATAATTTGCTTAGCGTCGGTCAACTATGTGACTCTAGGCACTCTATACTATTTACCAAGAAGATGGGTATTGTTAAAGGAAAAGATGGAATAGTCATTCTTCAGGGAAAACGAACAAAGGGGAATCTTTACCTTGTAGGTGGGGAAGAAGATTCATGCCTTTTATCCAGAGAAGAAGAAAATCAGTTGTGGCATAAGCGACATGGTCATCTATGTCAACCATCTATGGAAGATCTGGTAAAGTGTGATGCTGCTAGAGACCTTCCCAAACTATCACATGATCTCACTCATACGTGTGATTCTTGTCAACAAGGGAAGATCATCAGGAAGACATACAGGCCAAAGGAACAAAAAGCAACTCGAGTGCTCGAATTGGTGCATGCTGATGTATGTGGACCTATCTCACCATGAGCTATAGATGGGAAAAGGTACTATGTTCCTATCATTGATGACTATAGCAGAATGGCCTGGTTATTCATCATTACCCATAAGACAGAGGTGTTCAGTTGCATAAAGCAGTACATGAGGGAATCAGAAAAGATGCTTGGGCAGAAAATTCTGAAGTTTCTTACTGATAACGGTACAGAATTTACAAACAGTCAGGTTGAAATCTATCTCGAGAAACATGGTATAAGGCATCAAGTTTCATCAGTGAGAACTCCCCAACAGAATGGAGTGGTAGAAATGAGGAATCGGATCATTAAAAACATGGCCAGAACAATGCTTATTGATAAGGACCTACCAGAGAAATTTTGGAAGGAAGCAGTTTTGACATCGGTCTATGTTTCAAACAGGTCCCTGTTATGTCCGAAGCAAGGGAAGACTCCGTATGAACTGTGGTACGGAAAGAAGCCAACGTTGAAATACTTTCGAATCTTTGGAAGTAAGTGTTTCATTCTCAACAAAGAACATCATAGGAAGTTTGAGGCACGAGGAGATGAAGGGATATTCCTTGGATATTCAGGGAAAAGCAAATCATATAAATGCTTCAACAAGAGGCTGGGAAAAATTGTTGAGAGTAATGATGTCACTATAGTCGAAAATGAACAAACTGCTCAACGACCCAGTGAACAGTTCCTGGATGAAAGTGATGATGAGGTAAGCAACCCAGGGGGGGCAGAAGTGGCAGAAGCTGACTCAGAAGAAGATACTGATGATGAAGAGGAAAGTGTCAAGTCGGTGTCTGCGAGGAAGCCAAAGAGTCGAGCTGAGATTGATAGGCAGAATATCATTGGTGATCAAACAGCTCCAGTTCAGACTCGAAGAATGAAATCATCACAGCAAGCATCGTTTTTGTCTCAAGTGGAGCCGAAATGTTTTTCTGATGCAGTTGAAGATGAAAACTGGGTTCAGGCCATGAACGAAGAGCTTGATCAGATTGAGAAGAACCAGACATGGGAGATTGTTTCGAGGCCAGCGGACAAGAATGTCATTGGGACCAAATGGGTCTATCGCAACAAGATGAATGAAGATGGCACATTGATTCGGAACAAAGCACGTCTAGTGTGCAAGGGGTACTCCCAAATCGAGGGAATTGATGTTGATGAGACATTTGCACCGGTTGCAAGGCTGGAGACAATAAGATTATTCCTAGCCATCGCAGTGCAAAGGAAGTTCAAAGTGTTCCAGATGGATGTCAAATCCGCATTCTTGAATGGGGTTCTGGAAGAGGAGGTGTATATTGAGCAGCCAGATGGTTTTCTCATTCATGAGGATGAGAACAAAGTTTGCAGGCTGAAGAAGGCATTGTATGGACTGAAACAAGCACCAAGGGCATGGTACTCAAGGCTTGATCATTACTTGAAGAAGCTTGGTTTTCAGCGTGGAGGAGTTGATTACAATCTCTATTTCAGTAATGACAGTAATCAAAGGATGATGGTGTTGGTTTATGTCGATGACATAATATTTGGTGGATCAGATGAAGCTCAGTGCAGACAGTTTTCCGAATTCATGAAAAATGAGTTTGAAATGTCAATGATTGGAGAGCTAACGTTTTTCCTTGGTCTACAGGTAACACAAGGAAGGAATGGAACATTCATTTCTCAATCTAAATATTCCAAGGAGGTCCTGAGAAGGTTTGGAATGGAAATTCCAAGGAGATGAAGACTACGGTGGCTACCCGGATGAAATTATCAAAAGATGAGGATGGCAAGGCAGTTAATATCACAGAATACAGGCAAATCATTGGAAGTCTGTTGTACTTAACCGCAACAAGGCCTGATATTTTTTTCAC
Organism: Viscum album; assembly: GCA_963277665.1. Classification (NCBI taxonomy): domain Eukaryota; kingdom Viridiplantae; phylum Streptophyta; class Magnoliopsida; order Santalales; family Viscaceae; genus Viscum; species Viscum album. The sequence continues at coordinate 1,472,588,836 of OY728152.1, read as the reverse complement.
CACATGCCAAGCAGCGAGATATCAGAGTAATCCCAAGGAAAGTCACATGCTCGCAGTGAAAATAATACTTCGGTATATTAAGGGCACTGTGGACTTCGGCTTGACATACAATGACAAATCTCAGACAGAGTTATTGGGGTACACTGATGCAGACTGGGCCGGTTCAGTGGATGATAGAAAATCAACATCCGGTGGTGCATTCTATCTTGGTGGATTGTGTATTTCTTGGCTAAGCAAGAAGCAAGATTGCATTTCATTAAGCACCACAGAAGCTGAGTATATTGCGGCCACTCAAGCCTGCACACAGTTATTGTGGATGAAGCAGCAGCTTGAAGATATGGGAGTTGAAGTGAAGTCTCCGATCAGAATCCAGTGCGACAACTCAAGTGCTATAAATCTTAGCAAAAATCCCATCCATCATTCAAGGACAAAGCACATTGAGATTAAGTATCAATTTATCAAAGAGAAGGTTGAGCAGGGGATCGTGAAGTTGGAGTATGTGCCTACAGAGCTGCAGGTTGCAGACATTCTGACAAAGGCCTTACCCAAGGTAGCATTTGAGAGGCATCGACTGGCTCTGGGAGTTCAGTCGACTCCCCGCACTTGAAATAGTGTGGATATGGGACCCCACCCCCCTCTCCCCGAGGTATGGTGTGTTTTTCCCTAATGCGCTGATATGTGTTCTCTACTATGTTACAGACTACAAAGGAGTGACCTTTGGGTTCGTTGACAAAGGGGGAGAAAAGTGTTTGTTATAGGGGAGAAAATCGTGCGGATATTTGATAAATCATAATTGATACGGGGAGAAGCTGACAGGTGGAGAAGCCAGAAAGGGGGAGCAATGAGAAAGGGGGAGTGTATTAAATCTGACGATGCTAGAAGTGATCGATCAAAGAATAGAAATCACGACAGCTGAGGATCGTGATAAAAGCAGAACAATGGTGTTGGAATGGTGTGAGACGGTGTCCAGCTATCAACAATTGGTATCAACTTAAGAATTCACCAATTGGTATCAGTGTGGTTCAACAACTGGTTTTATTTTAACAATTGCTATCAGGGTGGAATCGACAAATGGGGTCTGACATGAAGTGATTCATTGATGAACTTTTCATACTACTCTTGTTTCTCACGCCGAGCATTGCTCATGTGGGCTTAGAGTACGTGTTAAGTGAATCCTTGAACGCTATCAGAATCGCAGGGGGCGAATGGTGGTAGCGGTTGGAAGAAGACTCAGTGAGGTATCAAAGTGAAGAAAATCATCCTGAGCATAGTTGTAAAGAGTTGTCAACAAACCCAAAGGGGGAGATTGCTGGGCAAAAATCCCTCAAGGTAACATTGCAGTATTTTTGGTTGATTGTGTTTGTTGACAAAGCAGGCTTTCATGGATATTTGTCGAGTTCCCAAGATGTTGTTGACAATCATTGTTGACAAAGAACGATGACAAAGGAAAAGGACGATCTGGAGGCGGTACAAAAGAGCAGTACAAGGTGGCGCCGTTTCCCAGTGTTTGCCAAATTTTTGGGGTCCAAAATTTGGAGTTTGGTGAGCATCGCGAAAAGTGGATTTCCATGAAGAGCGTAATTTAATATGGCAAAGGCATGAATTTCGCGAAGCTAGGATGCATGGTTTGGAAATCTCGAAGACCAGAAGAATGGAGGCGGTGATGCTTCGCGATTACGTCAAGCTTCGCGAACGGCAGAGGCTGAAGCGCATCACGGTGGAGAAGGGCTTTGCGAGAGAGCTTCGCGGCGAAGGCGCGAGCCGCGAAGGTAAGTTGACGGTGATTCATCGCGACTACGTCAAGCTCCGCGAACGGAAGATTTCCATGGAGCTTCGCGATTTGGACAGAATTCTGGCAGAAACTTTGGAGCTTCGCGATTTGAGATGACGTGGCGTTGACTTCGCGCGGAAAGTACGAGGGTCAGTGGAATCGCCTATAAATAGAGGCCGACCCCTTCGAGCGAAGTAGAGAGAATTTTCAGAAAAATACTTTGCTCTCGATTTGCGAAGGTGGTTCGCGGAGCCAGTGTGCTTCGCGAAAGAGGTGCTTCGCGGCGGCTATTGTAGCTCCGCGAAACCTGCGAGCTCCGCGTTGGCTTACTTAGCTTCACGAGGGTCATTGCTTTGCGACGGCTTGAGCATCGCGAGAGTGCTTCGCGAAGGAGCTTCGCGAGTGAGCTTCGCGAAAAGGCAGGAGCTTCGCGAAGGCTTGTTTGAGCTTCGCGAAATTGGGAGCCTCGCATTGTAGGGTGCTTTGCGAAGGTCTTTCCAAAGGTTGTTTGCCCAGTGGATAGTGGCAAAGGGGTATTCATCTACGGGTGAAAGTTGAACTTCAAAAGAGCATCTACATACAGAGAAAGATGCATTCCTTAATGGAAATGAAGAGACCTACAGGTCTATAAACTGTGATTGGATTCCCTTCACAGAGCAGTGAGCTTAGGAAGAGGAAGAAGGTGATCCTCTCCACCGGCAGTGAGCCAGAGAGAGAGAAACAGGGAGTGACCCTTGGGAAAGCAGTGAGCTAACCCTAAACCTTGTATAGGCAGTGAGCCTGGGCATAGAAGTGATCTAGCCCGAACATTGTAATCCACAGCTAGTGAAGTTTAGTGGACTTGGTACGACCGGCAACCTGTCGGCGTATGCTCCTTGGACGTAGCCCTTAGCGGTGAACCAAGTAAAATTGTTGTGTCCTGTGCTTGCTTTACTTTCTGTTTATATTTTGCTGCAGGAAAGAGAGAGAAGAGTTTTTTTCTTAAGGGCAAAACAAGATCAGAACGGGCTTTAATTTTTTAATTAGTCATACCCTGATTCACCCCCCCCCCCTCTCAGGGTATTCGGCCTAGTGGACCTAACAATGCTTCACCCACTCCTTGACTAGGATTCCATCATTTTTTCACACCTAGAGGGACCCCCAAGAACGGCTTTGATACAATGCCCAAGGGCTCTCCTACCGATACGGGCCAACACCCCTGAGGGTTTTCAAGCAACAAATCGATACAAGTACCACGTTGCGAATTTGGTCAGCGGTCAACATTCATTTGCTGCTCCCACAACGGGTCACCATAGGAACGCTGTGTTTTGAACATGGTCAACAGTGTCCTGGATCTTCGGGTCCACCCCAAGATGTCCCAGACATCGAGTGCAGTGATTCATTCTGCCCCATCCTGAGGTGACAAACTTCCCCCAGGTGGTGCTAGCGATCGGGCCACGGCCCAGGATTCCTCATAAGGGTGTACGGTGTGATGTGGGACTATGTCCTCATTCACGTAGGGATCATGTACCATGTCGTACGCCCTCCCTTTACGAGGCTCAGCCTCAGGCCCCTTGGCCTTCTCGGGTCCCCGACCCTCGTCCTCATGTAAGACGTTAAATTGAAAACCAGTCAGGCCTTCCTGACTGATTCCTGACTTTAGGCCCCTTGTCCTTTCTGGGCCACAGCCCAGGTCCCTTCTTACCCGGAGTGTACGGTGTGATGTGGGACTATGTCCTCATTCACGTCGGGATCATGTACCATGTCGTACGACTCCCCTTACGAGGCCCATCCTCAGGCCCCTTGGCCTTCTCGGGTCCCCGACCCTCGTCCTCATTGCAAGACGTTAAACTATAAGTAGGTCAGGCCTTCCTGACCAATGCCTAACCATCAATCCCCTTGGCCTTTTCGGGCCACGACCCAGGTCCCCTCTTATAGGATTGTACGGTGTGGTGTGGGACTACGTCCTCATTCACGTCGGCTTCTTCGCCATACCACACACCTCCCTTGTTCAGGGGTATATTGGTCCCCCTTCTCGTCCAGTATGATGTTAAACTACATATAGAGAACTACGTGTGGCTTGATTCCCATCCTAATGGGATACGTAGGACCACCTGAATGTCCAAGATTCGGGTCCAGCCCCATCTCTCGGGAATCCTCATCCCATATTGGCCCCTTGGCCTATCCTTCCTCCATGAGAGGATCATATGGTGTGGTGTGGGATTATTTCCTCATTCACGACGGTCTCATAATTACCAGGCCATGTTTCCCCCCCTACTGATCTGTTTCGTCGATCCCTTTTTCGGCGGTTCACCAATGTGCCTAAGAGTACTCTGGTTTATTACCTGGAATGCCAAGCTTTACTCGGAAACATCCGCACCCGCTTTCCAGGCTTTGTGTATCCCTGCATCAGGGCTTTCATCATCTCTCACACTCGGAGGGACCCCCAACAACGGCCTGGATACTACGCCCAAGGGCTCTCCTACCGTTACGGGCCAATGCTCCGAGGGTTTCGGACAACAAATCGATAAAATCCCGCGTTGCGAATATGGTCAGCGGTCGATGCTCATTTGTTGTTCCCACCTCAGGCTAACACGATATGGACGCTGTGTTTCCATCATGGTTAACAGTTTTCATCTATCGCCATGCCAACCCATTAAGCCCAAATGCCGGGTACACGATTCACACCCTTCATTACTTCATTGTGTCCAAGTAGAGTCTCAGAACTCTTGGTAATTTTCCTCCGTGCACGTCTGCGCGTTGGGAGAACAAGCTGCATCAAAGGGGTCCTTCGAAACTCTCCGCCGACTCCCCTTTGATGGACGCCCCAAGTATTGCGATAAGGATCTTCCCCCCTTGTTTCCCACACCGAGTTTATCTCACGTGGGCTTAGGGATTGGGTTGACATTTGTGCTTACTCGGGATTTGTCACCATCCACGGTCCGAGCTCTAAGACCATAAACTAAGACTCTCATCTGAAACTATGTTCAAGACCCCTTGTCTTTGGGTCCATCTTGAGTTCAGCAAGTTCACCTCTCTCGGGTCCTACCATTGGGACCCCGACCACCAGACCGCGTGGCGTAGTGTAGAATTACGTCCTCATTCACGTCAGGTTTGCAATAGCTGCACCACGCGCACCCCGTTCTGAGAGTTGGCCCTCCTATTCCTTGTCATGCATGACATTAAAAGGCACCCTTCAGAACTACGTGTGCCTTGATTCCCATCCTAATGGGATACGTAGGACCACCTGAATGTCTAAGATTCGGGTCCAGCCCCACCTCTCGGAGATCTCCCGATTTCCCGGTCACCTAGGCCACTTGGCCTATCCCTCTCCAGAAGAGGGATGTGTGGGTATGATACAAGGTTTTGGGCACCGTTCCCCCTCCCCCCGGGAACCTGCCATCTCTCGATCACCCTCAAAGTTGAGTCCCTTGAATCCTTGTAGTGGTTCACCCATGTATTAAGAGCACTCTAGTCTAGGACCAAGAGTGTCAGATTCAACTTGATCAAGTTCCTTCCACTTGTCAAGCTTCGTGTTCCCCTCCATTCGGACTTTCATCACCTTTCACACCCGGAGGGACCCCCAATAACGGCCTGGATACTACGCCCAAGGGCTCTCCTACTGTTACGGGCCAACGCCCCCAAGGGTTTTGGACAAAAATCGATAAAATCCCGCGTTGCGAATATGGTCAGCGGTCGATGCTCATTTGTTTGTCCTCATCTCAGGCTAACGCGATAGGATGCTGTGTTGCGAACATGGTCAGCAGTAATCCTCTGTCGTCACGCCAGCCCCTTCAGTCCTTGAATGTTGGTTTCATGATTCAAATCATTTTCCACCCCATCATGTCCAGGTGGAATCTCAACACTTTTGGCGTTATCCCTCAGTTCACCTGTGCATGCTAGGGGGACAAAGCTGCAATCTGGCGTCCTTTGGGGCTCCCATGGTCTGAGCTCTAAGACCATAAACTAAGATCCATTCGGGACTACGTTCAACTTGATTCCCATCCTCATGGGATACGTAGGACCGCCCAGACGCCCTGTCTCCGGGTACAACCCATTCAGGAAGCCAGTCTCTCTCACTGTTTCACCTCTGTATAGGCCCCTCGGCCTAAGGTTTCCCTCTTCGGATGGCGTACAATTTGATGTGGGATCATGTCTCTGTCAATTTTGTTTTATAACACTGCGCACATTTCCCGCCTAGCATCGTCTCTGCTACGTCTGCGCTGCATGAAGATAAAATGCATGCTTGGTCCTATCATACGACCCTAAACTGTGACATTATCGTCCTGGATGCACGACGAAAAACGGCACCGCATTGTGGTGACCTCGTTGTAGAGGACATCACGTTGGGTATTGGTCACGTGCCATTCCATTTGTCAACGCCCTTCACGGCTTGATCCTTGTGGTGACATCACAGCCTACTATTTTAGGCCTGTCGCTTCACAAAAAAAAACCATTCACCTTAAAGAACAAACAAGATACATCAAATTCCGCTTCTTTTAGTGCAAGGGCCACGCCCGCACTCCCCTTTTCCCCTGGCACTGGTATCCTACCATGTCATTTCCAGAACTACGTGTGGCTTGATTCTCATCCTTATGAGATATGTAGGAGTCCCCGGGCACTTCCCCACGGGCCCAGCCTAATTTTCGCTTTCGGTCCCTTGACAAAAAAAACCTCTCCCAAGGAGGTTGCGCGGTGTGATATGGGGTTGTGCCCTCATTCACGTCGGGTTGTTCATCGCGTCGTACACACCTCCTATTCCCATTCACGCCAGGTGTTTGAGTTACTCCACCATGTGCCTCTTATGTTTCCTCTCACCCATGGTCCGAATTCTACGACCCTAAACTAAGATCCCCCCAAGGGAAAGGAATCTGCTCCCTCTCTCTAATACGTTTTGTTGTCGTATTCAGATGTGTTTTGACAAAGAGCACGAAGTGTGGGATTTTCACAGGGACATTCCCCTCGTCCCATGACCAAGCTTCGTGAGCCCGCTATTTGGATCCTCATCCTCTTCCACATCCAAAAGGACCCTCGGACGACGTGGATACTAAGCTTAAGGGCTCTCCATGAATTCTGGACCTAAGGGCCCTTCAATCGTTTCGGGCCAATGTCCCCATAGATATTGGACAACAAATCGATAAAATCCCGCGTTGTGAATATGGTCAGCGGTCGATGCTCATTTGTATGTCCCCATTCTAGGCTAACGCGACAGGATGCTGTGTTGCGAACATGGTCAGCAGTTATCCTCCATCGTCACGCCTCCATCATAAGTGATCTGAATCGCGAGCGCCATGATTCACACATTTCCACTTCCCCATGTTCAAGTGGAATTCCATCATACTCGGCTCTTTCTCTTCGCGCATCTAGGTGCGCGACAAGATCGTGTTAGTGTCACTGGGCCGGGATTCACCGAGCGTCCCTTTGCCCTAACTATCCCCTCTCTGTGTCAGGAAATTCCTACCACTACTGCTTGTTTCCCACACCGACCACGACTCACGTGGTCTTAGTAGTTTTGGCAGGATGTGTACCAACACGGTCGGGCTGCTCATCGTCCTGCATGACGTTAAAATGCGCTTTCAGAACTACATATGGCTTGATTCACATCCTCATGGGGTACGTAGGAATGCCCGGCCACTTTTCTTCAGGCCCAGCCCAATCCTCACTCTTGGTCCCTCGACCTGAAGAGTTTCCTCTGGGGGTATGTGGTGTGATTTGGACTCCAAGTCCACATTCACGTCGGCTTTATATCTACCGCACCACACACTTCCCATTAATTTCGCGTCCTATCGTATGACGTTAAACTACAGGAGTCTATGTGTCCTCAACGCATGAAAATAAACTGCGGTTCTACCCTGAACAAGTTCAGGATGCCCCAAGATCCCACTGGGAAGTGACAGATCCCCTTACCAGAGAGGCCATGTCCCAAAGAAGGAATGATCCATGATCAAACCGATACGCCCATCGGACGTACTCCCACCATGGTGGTGTAACTACCTAAGTGTTGGATTCTGTTCGGACAGACCATCACTCCATATTCCACGCTTTGCGTGCCCATTATTCGGACCCTCGTCCTCTTTCGTGTCTAAAGGAACCCCCTAACAGCCTGGTCTCATGCCACATCGGCTCACCTACCATCCTGGGCCAACGTTCCGGAAGACTAGTCATGTTTGGAAGGACCCCCTAACAGTATGGATATTCGACCTATGGTCCGTCTACTGTCCTGGGCCAACGTCCCGAAGGATTGATCGACAACAAATTGATAAAATCCCGTGTTGCGAATATGGTCAGCGGTCGATACTCATTTGTTGCCCCCATTTCAGGCTAACGCAGTAAGGGTACCGTTTCTCCTCCAAGGTTAACGGTTGTCCCTTATTGTCACGCCATCCCCACAGTGTTCCGAATCTTGGGTATCGTGATTCACACTTCCCATTTTCATCTGTTTGGACCGATTTCAGCACCCCTGGCGTTGCCTCGTTCGTGCATAAGAGCACGTTGAAGAAACGGTAATTCGGCTATCTTGGAAGTTCCTCCTCTGATCAAGCCTTCCCCATCTTTTGGGAATCTGGACTGGCTTGGGGCAATTCAACAGTGGAAATCGTGTGTGCTACGACATTCAAAATAAAGGTAAAATTTGGAAGCATGAAAGTACCAATAAAAGGGTTTTGGGTTTGTTACAATACTCGGGGGTTGACTTCCCCCATGGACGGGTTGACCCCGTCAAAAGAGCGTTGCAGCTCCGCCACCCGTTGACTTGCGGCATCCAAGGCTTACTGCTGCTGAACTAGCTCCCGCTCCTCCTCAGCAGCGGCGGGGCGCAGTTCTTCAGTCCTGGCTTTGGCCCTCTCTACATCAGCTTGAACGGCAGCCATATTTTCAGAGGTCTGCCTCATGTTCTCTTTTGCCTCTGCCAGCTGGGCCTTCAACCGTGAGACCAGCTCAGATTGCGCATCAAGAGAGGCTGAAAGCTCATCTTCCCGGGTCTGCATCCGTTGAACCTCGCCTTCAGCCTCCTGGAGCTTCTTAATGTCGGTCGCCTTCCTCCACTGCCAGCCCACGCTGAGCCCACGATCATGCTCCCGGATCTTCTCAGCCATAAGATCTCGTATGAGTGCATGAGGACGTTGGGCATCCACTCCCCCAGTGCACAGTTCGCGCAACCGCGAGCGAAGCCTATCCATTTCAGCCAGCCATTTTGCTTGGGGAGTGTCCTTGATAAAGCGCGCGATCAGCTTCCATGACCGGCGGTGGACTATGCTGTTGTCTTCCTCTTCGGAGGACGTTTTTTCCCAGTCTGCGCGATTGGCAGGCTCATACGCGGGATACGCCCGCAGGAAATCCTCGGCAGGATCAACATCCGGTGTTGAATCCAGTGCGACACCTGGCGCCGAAGCAGGCGCGATAGAACTGGGACTGACCGGTTGATCCTCTTCCTCGGAGTCCACCTCAATGATTTCGGGTACGGCCCTACTGGTGGTCCCACCAGTAATGATGTGCGTCGTGGCTTGAGGAGATGGCAGGACTATCGCCACCATCACCGGCATGCCCCTAGGAGGGACGCCACCAGACATCCCGACCAGTCTTGCCGCAGCCGCCCACGCCAGTCGAAGAACTGTGCGACAAAGAGGGACATGAACGTCAGTTGGCATGGTCTACATGTGGAAACGAGGAGACCGGTGGAGGAGGCTTACAGAGATCGACCTCTGAGGACTGCTCCTGAGCTGGTACTGACGGGACCCCGAGACGAGGCCCCCCGTATACTGTTGGAAGGTCTGGAGATTCCGGAGGAGCCACCTCGGACGCCCTGGTCCCACCAGACGCGGAACTGGATGCAGCCATAGGCGCGGGTTCTGAAGGTCCCGCATCATCACCCGCCAAGGAGCGAGAACGAGGCCTACGAACAAGTTCCTCCTACATGGCTCAAACATTGGTGAGAAGTCCATAGGGACCCAAGAACAGATCGTAAGGAGGGATGTTTAGAATGATACCTCGAGAGCCTCCGCAAACTCGTCAGATTCTAAGCCTCGGTCTCCGACCTCGCCTTCCTCCAGTGGGCTCCCTCCTCCAGCCTCATCCTCCCAAGAGGAGTCCTCTGATTCCTCCGGTAAGGGGAAGCGCTCCCTCAGATCGGCAGCAGATAACTGTGGGGGGACCATCTGATTCAACAGTACCCTCACCCGGTCTGTCATTGGGTGAGGGACACCACTGGAGTGGACGTAATCCTCCATCTCTTCCAGGTACTGTTCTGCCTCCGCCGGAGACGCCATGAATCCAGCCCGAACTGGGCCTATACCCGGTAATTCCATCCCGAGGCGATTCAGGTGGGCCCATATCTCGGATGGTCTGAGGAATTGCCGGTTGACATCCCAAATGTCCCAAGACTCTAGGAAGACGAAATCCTCTGCCATGTCAATGTGACGCAGGAGCTTCCCCAGAGCCTGAGTGGATATCCTACGGAATCCCCTCGGTGGCCGCCCCTCCGGATGACCCTGCTCTCCCAGAATCACCGGATCCACCGCTGCTTCCATACCCTCGGCCGGTGCGGGTCTCGCCGCCATGGCATCCCCGCTGCCGCGAGCGGCCCTAGCTGCCCTCCGACCCTGACCTCGAGATAGAGGAGGCCCACCGTCACCAACCCGGATCGTTGGTTGCTTCAGCATCTCCCCCGGAAAGGCGGCCTCCCAACTGATGGCGTACTCCTTCACTAATCCGAAGGCGACGGTGGATGGAGGCAATGCAATCCGCATCTTTCCATCTTCCCGTGTGAACATGAGCCACAACTGCCTCATCACACATGGGTGCTCCTCGTGACGCACCTCCCAGTAGACCTGCGGGGTTAGCCGCTGGAGGCACCGGAACTGCCTCGCAAACCGATACGGAGTGTATGGTTCATAGAGCGGATCACGATCTATTCGTGCCACCAAAACTCCACCTTGGAAGGCCAGGAGGTAAGCCCGATGTTCTTCCGTTCCCCGTCCGTCATCATTAAGCATCCCCGTCGGCAATGGGAAGGGATGGAAGTTGAACTCGTCCGCCCTCTACACCCTATTCAGCACCATCGGAACGGCCAGTTTGAACGGGAAGCTCCCGACCGCGTTCAGGATGGAGGGGCGAAAGTTTGATCCTGGCGGCGAAATGGGGTTTGGATATTCGTAAATCCCCCTGATATGCGCTGCGATCCACCCATACAGGAGGTGAAAGGGTCCGCATATCCTTGGTGGCTTCTTGCCCTCGCTAACGTGCCGCAGCATTCTGTATAGTTTGGTGAGCATCGGGATCCCTAGGTTGATCCGCTGCCCCATGGCCAACATCGACGCCATGATAAATGAGCTGGGCCGTACCCCCATGGTTGTATCTCTCACCGGTAGGATCCAACCACAGATGAGAGCCGCGATGAACACCGCCAGCCTGACTATCCGCTGTTGTTCAGTGCTGACACTGAAACCCCAAGTCTTCCATTGGCTGTCCTCCAAGACCCGCCAATACGAGTTCCCCTTGCCCCGTTGGGCCGCCCTTGGACAAGTTCGAGGCCTCGGAGGGAACTCTCGATTCTCTGGGCAATTCAAGAAGCATTTGAACCATCTCCTAAAATGGACATCCCTCACTGCCTCCTTGTCCTCTCCAGGGACAAGTGCCATCAGTGCAGATGCCAGTCGCGGCATTTTCTCCGCATCCCCCCACACACTGGCAACGGGGAGGAATTCATCATACATGGCCCCCAAGATTGGGACCCCAGAAATCTGGTGGACATCCCAGAGGCTGATGCCCACCTCCCTGTGATGCAGGTGAAAAGTGTTGGTCCTAGATGACCATCTACTCAGCAACTCCGGCATTAGCTGCTTCGGTTGGTAAATATGGAATTGGGAGGCCCATGCCGCTTCATACAACCCCACTCTCCTCAGCTCGGCCCCAAACTCCTCACATGAGGCGCCTACCCAATAGGCCCAGGCCCAGTCATCAGTAAAGTTGCCGCCCTAGCGCAGGTCTTACTCATCGGACCATCCCTTCTTCGAATCCTGAAAGGCCGCCTTCAGCATGGTACGGTAGAGAGGAGGGGACGTCTCCGGTTGTAATGGCCTCCCATCAATATCGTTCACATGGTTGTAGAGACAATCAGCGGTGACGGGTGTGAAGTCCTCCCGCGCGTGACCATCGGCCGCCCTGAACCATTGGTGCTGGCACGATGTGCTCCTGAACCAGCGAGCTGGTTCATCCATACTCGCCTCAGGGATGAAGACGTCATCCCTCAGCCCGAAGCCGTACAACAGCAGTTTCTTGAACTGTGGATAATCTTTCTGGCCCTCTGAGAGAAGATCTGTCAAATAAGTGTGGTCTGAGTGGCTCCGGATCATCTCCCCCAAGCCTGGACGGTTGGCCATCTCATCTCGACGAGCAGCATCTGCAAGGACCCCCAATACAGCCTCTTGATGGGCCATTTTAACTCTGACACTCAGAAAAGAGTTCTCTTGGCTGGATCGCGAAGCTCGACCGCGAAGCTGAATCGCGAAGCCGGATCACGAAGATCGGTCGCGAGACTAAGCCGTGAAGTCTGGCCAAGGCCGACAAACAGAGGTTCGCTTGGCGCGGACGTGGAGTCGGAGACCCGCGGTTCGCCGCGAAGCTCGATTCACGGAGGGATGTCGCGGAGTACGCGGAGCTTCGCGAAGTCGAGAGCGCAAAAAGACAAGTAAGGCACGTGAAGACAAAAGAGGTCGGACCCCCTATTTATAGGCGGCGACCCCGGAGCATCGCGGCGCGCCTCACCCGCGCGGAGCATCGCGGCGCGTCTGGATCTGTGGCCCCGGTCAGCACCGCGGGCCCCTTCATGAAGCCGCTTCGCGAACCACCGACAATTTTGGCGATTTTCCCTCAGACTTCGACCCTTCGCCCTCCGCGGCTCCAAGTCTGAGGGGGGCATTTTTTGGCGCCAAAAATGTAGCCCGAAAGAAAGGAACGAAAAAGAAGGTCGGCGCGCTGCCTCGCGAAGCTCCGCCGCGAAGCCCCACCGCGAAGCGCCCCGACCATGGCGACATCGCGAAGCTCCAGAGGCGGTAATGCTCCGCGAACCCATTTGACATTCACGAGCCACCGCGAAGCTCCAGAGGCGGTAATGCTCCGCGAACCCATTTGACGTTCGCGAGCCGCCGCGAAGCCCCAGAGGCGGTAATCCTCCGCGAACCCATTTGACGTTCGCGAGCCGCCGCGAAGCCCCAGAGGCGGTAATCCTCCGCGAACCCATTTGACGTTCGCGAGCCGCCGCGAAGCACCAGAGGCGGTAATCCTCCGCAAACCCATTTAAAGTTCGCGAGCCGCCGCGAAGCACCGAAGGCGGCGCGTGAGTCTTGCATCGCGGCGCCCCTTCCCTATAAATACTGGACTCCCCCTGAGTCCCGAGGACGGACAATCCGACCTTTCGGCTTCTCCTCTCCCGAATCGCGAAGCACTCTTTGCCCCGGGAATCATGAGCTCCGCGAGGTATTTCTACTTCGCGAGACGCCTCTGCTTTGTCTCGTTTTGAGCCCCTCTTCCGAGAGGGATGCCCTTCGCGAAGCTCAAGGGAGTTCGCGAAGGAAGGGGATTCCCAAGGGAACCCGGGCAGCCGCAGAGCATTTATGCTTCGCGAAACACCCAACCCATGCTAGTGATCCCTATGCTAAGGCAGGATCGCTACACATCGCGAAGCACACTGCTCCGCAGGACCCTGCTTCACGAGGCACCCCTTCTTCGCGGGGTAGTGCTCCGTGAACACTATTCCACTTCGCGAAGCACCTTCCACTCACACCTATGCCCCATGCTAAGGCCAAGGCACTCCACTTCGCAAAGCACACTCCTCTGCTTAGCGATTCCTCTTCCCGTGCGACCCTCCAGGTTTGCACGATGTGATTTCAAAGTCCCGTGGACAATACCACCCGTAGCGTTGATTCGCCTAATGCTTCTTCGCATAGGTACGCTAACGGCTATTGCTTCTTCGCATAGCCACACTAACGTGGACCCCTCGATGGTTCGTTCCACGACCCCCCTTAACCATTGTCTTACTGGTACCTTCCCTTCCCCAAGGACCAGAGGGTACCGGTTATGTAAGTCCTAGGGGGGTGGAGTGAACCCACCTCGTCCGAGCTGTAGGACGTTAAACTGCCAAACACCACGTCCTCAACACGTGACGTTAAACTATGACCCAACCTCGTCCGATCTGCAGGACGTTAAACTGCCAAGCACCACGTCCTCAACACATGACGTTAAACTGTGACCCAACCTCGTCCGAGCTGCAGGACGTTAAACTTCCAAGCACCACGTCCTCAACACATGACGTTAAATTGTGACCCAACCTCGTCCGAGTTGCAGAACGTTAAACTGCCAAGCACCACGTCCTCAACACATGACGTTAAACTGTGACCCAACCTCGTCTCCCTCACGAAGGGTCCCCCCAGCTCGAACATTCTTTACACCACCCGTCTCCACGGGAATGGAACTCTTCCGCACACAGAATGAGATCCTCCTTGTCGGAGTGGTGTATGTTCGTAGGGGAAGGACTGCCTCAGAGCATAAGCCCCTAACCTTTCGTACGGATGATTGCACCCATGCATCTCCGTACTTCCCCACTACCAAGGTCAGTGGAGGGCGTGATAGGGAACGAGGCACCCCCCTCTGGGCCTCCATCCTGGAGTAAGTCCCAACACCATGGGCCGCCCAACGTGTAAGCCCCTTTTCGCTTCTCACGGATGCACCCCTCGCGACGTGATCGTCAGGTCCTTGCAACCTCTTGTTTCTCACACCGAGCATGACTCACGTGGGCTTAGAGTGAGCACTGACCCTGACCCCTCACCTTTTTGAACTACGAGGTCTTTGATCCATGTCAAGGCATGGTACGTAGGAAGCCTCCCTGAGGTTCAAGCCCACCCGTAATTTCACGTCGGGTCTCATTCCCGTCCAGCATGACGTTAAACTGCGCATTCCATCTGAACTACGAGGAATTTGATCCATGTCAAGGCATGGTACGTAGGAAGCCTTCACGAGGTTCAAGCCCACCAATAGTGGACCCCCGGGTCTACTTTCACGTCGGTGCACCGAAAAACCCATCCTAGAGAACTACGAGGTCTTTGATCCATGTCAAGGCATGGTACGTAGGAAGCCTCTATGAGGTTCAAGCCCACCCTTTATTTCACGTCAGGTCTCACCCCGGTCCAGCATGACATTAAACTGCATTCTGGTCCAGTGGTAAGCCACTGCGACCCATTCCCATATGAACTACGAGGCCTTTGATCCATGTCAAGGCGTGGTACGTAGGAATCCTTCCAGAGGTTCAATCCCACCACTCATTGGACCAAGGTCCACTTTCACGTCGGTTCGCAGACAAATCCCCATTTGAACTATGAGGTCTTCGATCCATGTCAAGGCATGGTATGTAGGAAGCCTCCACGAGGTTCAATCCCACCCATCATCCAATTCACGTCGGTTCACCGACAAACCCATCCTAGAGAACTACGAGGTCTTTGATCCATGTCAAGGCATGGTATGTAGGAAGCCTCTATGAGGTTCAAGCCCACCCGTCATTTCACGTCGGGTCTCACCCCGGTCCAGCATGACGTTAAACTGCATTATGGTCTAGTGGTAAGCCACTGTGACCCATTCCCATATGAACTACGAGGCCTTTGATCCATGTCAAGGCATGGTACGTAGGAAGCCTTCCAGAGGTTCAAGCCCACCACTCATTGGACCAAGGTCCACTTTCACGACGGTTCGCCGACAAAGCCCCATTTGAACTACGAGGTCTTTGATCCATGTCAAGGCGTGGTACGTAGGAAGCCTCCACGAGGTTCAAGCCCACCCATCATCCAATTCACGTCGAGTTCTACCGACGTCAAGCACGACGCTAAACTGCAATTCTCGTCCGACCGCAAGCCGTTGTGACCACCCCGAACTACGAGGTCTTTGATCCATGTCAAGGCATGGTACGTAGGAATCCTCCCAGAGGTTCAAGCCCAACTCCCATCGGACCAAGGTCCCTCACGTCGGTTCACCGACACCCACCGCCCGTCGTTCATTCACGTCAGGGCTCACTATCATCCCGCATGATGTTAAACTGTATTCCCTGAACTACGAGGATTTTTATCCGTGTCAAGGCATGGTACGTAGGAAACCTTCCCGAGGTTCGAACCCACCATTAGTGGACCCACGGGTATACTTTCACGTCGGTACGCTGACGATGCCCATCGGACCAAGGTCCACCTTCACGTTGGTTCGCTGACGATATTCATCGGGCCAAGGTCCAGCTTCACGTCGGTTTACCGGCACCATCCCGAACTACGCGGACTTTGATTCCCTGCCACGGGGATACGTAGGAAGCCTCATCAAGGCTCAATCCCAACTTCACCGTTGCCCCTGCGATGGTCCTGTTTCACTCTCCCTCCACTCCATTCATCGACCTATCCCCCGTCCCGATTCTCGCTCGGACCGTCTTATCCCGGTGAAACCTTGTCGGTATGCTCTTCTTCACAACCATCCATGGGCTGGCCCCGGTAATCGACATCCCTTCAAGGAGCATCCCTCAATCTGATCTATCCTAGCTAATGCTCTGGTTGGGTTGATCCTTCTTCGCTAGACGTTAAACTCGCGACATACCCTGTGTTGAGCATGGGAAGCTGAGGAAAACCTCAGATATGTGTCTGTGACATATAATTCCCCGCGCTCAATGTGGGATGCCTCGGGCCTCCACGCCCTCGAGAAGCCTTGTTACCAAGGATAACAGACAGACATGCCAGGTACCCCAGCATCCAGACATGCTACTGATGCCTCAACGTGACTACTCCCCTGACTGAAAGTTGCTGCCCTGACTGGACCCTTTGGAATGTCCCGACAGAAGCAGTGTAATTAACCGGCGTCCATGGAAACATGGCACTGGGAAGAGTTTCACAAACTACGTATTAAATCTATGAGGGATACCCGGACTAGGCGATGAGTTCGGAGGAGGAATCCACAGAAGGAAGAACCGACATCCCATCATCCCGTTTCGATCAAGGAGCAGACGTCCCTGAATAAGGAGCGGATGTCGCCCGCCTTTGGAAAACGGGAATGTGGGGCAACAAAGCAGCGCATCCTCCTCAGACGGATGCACGCGCCCCGGCGAAAGCGTCGGAAACAAATACCCTACGCATGATCTGGAGTTGGCAGTTGTAGTTTGTGCCTTGCGATGTTCGAGACACTATCTTCTAGGAGAGCACTTTGTGGTCTTCACTGACCACAAGAGTCTTAGGTATATTTTCACTCAGCGTGATCTGAATTTGAGGCAGCGCTGGTGGGTCGAGTATCTTTAGAATTTTGATTTCGAGCTTGCCTATATGCTGTGAAAGGGCAACGCCGTGGCTGATGCTTTTAGCAAGAGAACTCAAATTCAGGCAGTTCACGAGGCCAGTAGTGAGTGGCAGCTGATGGCTCTATTCTCTGAGATGCATCTGGAGGTGTACGACAGACGGGTATGGACTTTTCTATCTTCTGTAGCTGTTACCTCCACGTTACTTGATTGGGTACGGATGAGGCAGCTGTCAGACTCAGAAGGCTTAGTACTGCGGGAGAGTGTGTCAGGAGAGGACCCTCTTCCTGGATGGATAGTGGGAGAGGATGAGATCTTGTGTTTCCAAGGACGTGTATGGGTGCCAGCAGACATACGCGAGGAGCTAATGCGGGATTTCCATTCCTCATTTTGGGCAGTTCATCCTGGCGTCACCAAGATGTATCGGGATCTTCATTACCAGTACTGGTGGCCAGGTATAAAGAAGGATGTGGCTGGTTTTTTCTTGAGGTGTTCTACTTGTCAGCAGGTGAAAGTAGAGCATCAAAGACCAGTAGGCCTTTTACAGCAGTTACCCATTCCGGAGTGGAAGTGGAACGATGTTGCGATGGACTTCGTGACTGGGTTGTCGAGGTCACCTCGGGGAAATGATTCTTTTTGGGTTGTCGTCGATAGACTTACGAAGGTTGCTCACTTCTTGCCGATCAAGGAGACCTTCAGTGTCGGTGATCTGGGATGACTTTACATCAGAGAGATCGTTCTTCTACATGGAGTTCCACGCTCTATTGTTTCAGACAGAGATGTGTGCTTCACCTCTCAGTTCTGGCAGGGACTTCAGAAGGCCTTGGGTACACAAGTACTTTTGAGTACAACATACCATCCCCAGACTGATGGCCAGTCCGAGTGTACGATCCAGGTGCTTGAGGATATGCTCCGAGCTTGCATCCTTGACTTTGGAGGTTCTTGGGAGAATCATATTCCTCTGGTGGAGTTCGCCTACAACAACAGTTTCTAGGCTACCATTCAGATGGCGCCATACGAGGCTTTGTACGGTAGGCCATGGCGATCACCCTTATGCTGGATGGAGGCAGGAGAGGCAGCTTTGCTAGGACCTCATCTTTTTCAGGAGACTTCAGAGCAGATAGAGTTAATTCAGAAGAGGATGGATACAATGCTCTCTCGGCAGAAGTCTTATGCTGATCAGTGGAGACGACCTCTGGAGTTCGAGGTCGGTGATCAAGTCTTCCTACGTGTTGCACCGAGGTTGGGACACAAAAGGATTCGGAGACAGGGTAAGCTTTCACCGCGGTACGTCGGGCTGTTTGAGGTCTTGGAGAGAGTGGGGCCGGTCGCCTATCAGTTGCAGCTACCTCAGAGGTATCGGGCCATGCACGACGTCTTCCACGTCTCTTAGCTCCGACGCAACTTTTTAGACCCGTCTCATGCCTTTCATCCCGAGGAAGTCGAGCTTGAAGCGGATGCGTCGTTCGAGGAGCATCCTATCTGGATTGTCGATCGTAGTACGAAGGTTCTCCACGGGTGGTCTGTTCCTCTAGTATGGGTGCTATGGCAGCATGGATGAGTACAGGACGAGACTTGGGAGAGGGTGGCCGATGTTCGATCACAGTGGCTGGAGCTGTTTGGGGTTTCTCCTTCTCTTCCTCATTAGGGAAATTTGGGGATGAATTTATTTAAGGGGGGAAGTTTGTAAGAACCCAGATCTCTTTTCAGGTATGTTTTCCTTTTTCTGGAGTTTTTGAGAAAAAAATGAATTTTCTGAAAATTTCAGAAGTACATGTCGTGTAATTTCTGAGTACACGCCGTGTACTCTGTCCCGGCTCGAAGCCGTGTGCTGGTTGTGTCTGGGCCACACACACGGTGTGTATAGCTAAGGTGGAGGCCGGTTATTTCGGAGTATGGAAAAATTAGAAGTACACGTCGTGTACTCTAAAAGTACACACCGTTTAGTTTCTTTTTTTTTATGAAACGGACCGGGGTCGCGTATAACCCTCATATTCACCTTCTTCTCCAGTTTTCAGTCATCCGAAGCGACCCGTATAGCCGGATCTTCGACAGACGACCGCCTCGCCGTCCGTTCTCCGATTCGAGCACTGTCAGTTGCGTTGGAAGTGCGGCGGTGAGTTCTTCCTTCTGCTTTAGCCTTGTTTCTTGATTCCTCCTCGTTTCCAAGTTATCATGGGATGAACTTTCTGTGTGTTTTCTCAGATCTACATCATTCTAAGGGGAATCTATCGCCGAGCTTCACGTATATCGATCTCCTAGGATCGAGGTAGGTGGTTTGTGCCTTTCTATAGAAAGTATTTGAGTATTTTGTGCAAATTCCACCAATAACCTTGAATGGGGTATTGCGTGTTTCCTGTTTTTCTCTTGTTTCTTTCCTGCTTTTCTTGATTTCTTTAGTAGAGGTTATTGCTTGTGATTATAGAATTTTGTTTGTGCTCGGTTTTCTTTTCCATGCTTGTTCTGCCTGTTTGGCATTTTCCAGTTGTCATGCCTAGTCATAGGATAGTGGAACTGTTGATTTATTTCTACTGTGGAGCCTTAGTTGATAGCCAAGTAGTTCTTGAGGTTTACTTGGACGATACACACACGCTGAGCATATTTAGTTACCCAGGACTGTGAGAACCTAGAGTAGCAGACCAAAGGGATAATTGATGGAAGGGCTCCTCCAGAGTGTCTTTTAAATCACGATGCGAGACCAAGTGGAGAATTGATGGAAGGTCTTCTCTAGAGAGTCTTTTAATTATGACGTGGGCTATAGGGGGAATTGATGTTGAGTGCTTCCCCAGAGAGCCTTTAGCACGATACGAGACTATAGGGGGAATTGACGGTGAGTGCTTCCCCAGAGAGTCTGCTTAATTACGTAGCTGAACCAGAGGGGTGAGACTGTGTGTGCCTCCTAGAGGTTTGCTTGTACTTAGAGGTTTTACCATAGGGGCTAGAATGTGAGAGCTACCCAGGGGGTTACCTATTTATTTGTTGTTTTTGAATGCTTACTTGTGTGTCTTACTTGTTAGAGCTGTGGATTGTAGCTGTTGTGCTTTTCTGTTTACTGCTTCTTGTTTTAGTACTGCCATGTATTCATTGACTGTTAGGCATAGATCTTTGGGTGGATGCCTACTGGGATTGTATCTCACACCCTGTTTGGGCCATGCTTTTGGGCCCAAGAATACTATGTTTCTGCAGGTATAGATAATGGAAAGCACCCTTCTACTTCAGGATCTTGATTGCACCGGGAGCTGGGGAGCATGGGACCGAGTCGTGGCTCGCGATGCTGAGGAGCTTACTTTGTTTTCTTTTGCACTTGGTTTCAGTTGTATTTCAGCACGTTGTTGTGTTTGTTGTTTTCCTTAGATACTTGTACCAGCTGCATCTTTTTCATCATAGTTATATATCTACATTGCTTTTGCTGTTTGATTTCTGCTATTATGCATGTCGTTACTGCTTCCACTATTTATTGTTGTTTTCTTACCTTGTGTACCTTATCGAATGAGGGCATAGTTTCCCCACCGACTCCCCTAGGCCCTCGCTGCTAGTCGGTAGCCTCTGGTGTTCAGGGAAACGCGCTTGAGGTCATGTAGAGAACCGGGTACGGGGCACCAGTGGAGGGGCTCCGGACTCAGGACGTTACAATAAATCCCCTAAAATCACTTAGAGAACACAATTAAAATTTATAAATGAATAATGAATGAAATAAGTGGTATTTATAAAAGTTAAGGAACCTATACCAATGGAATATTATCTTGAACTTTGGAATATTAATGCGACCCTTTGGACTAGTAAACCAGACAATAGAATAGTAAACACACCTATGAAAGTATAAATAAAATTTTTATATCTTATAAATAAAAATATGATATATCCATATCTTGGAATAAGTAAATACAAATTTTAAAAATGAAAAATTAAGTATTGGTATTTTTATAAGTCATAAATATATATTTACATTTTTTTAATTAATATAATGATATAAAAGAAAATATATTTTCATAAAATAGACTCATAAATTTATATTTTGTTTTCTTATTATTACAAGATAATTTTATGAGACATTAATTAATTTTTCAAAGTGTTATAAAATCAGCATTAATTTTAAAATTGGTATTTTTCAAATAAATGATGATTTTATTTTAAAAAGTAGATTTATCATATTTAGAAAATTATATTCATAAAATTTATTTAATTTTGTAATTATACACATAAGAAAATGGGTGGGGTGATTTTTTGAGATTTTTCTAAAATACTTCAATTTTGTGAATAGTAAAATACTTTAATTTACGGTATATATACATTATAACATAAATCCACTATTCCTTGAGTCATGGATAATTTAAACACCATAATATCGAAATACCATTCATTATCTTAATATATTTTGTGATAATACTCAAGCTATTCATATTCTTTAGCCAAAATAAAAAACTAATGAATTAAATAATGAGAAAACACCTCTCCCCTCCATTATAATTACCACCCCTCGCCACATCTTCTCCCAACACCATCCAAGATTTGATAATTGTCCAAATTATACTCAAATATCTTCCCAAGAACCTCCCTAATTTCTAGGAGATTTTTTTCTCAACATAATACTAAAACTAATCCACTTAAGGAGGTTTTCAAGGAGGATACTTCAAGAGGTAAAAATTCTCTATCTTTTCTTTTATTTTCTCTTCAATTTATTTTCTTTTATTATCCTTACCTCAACTCCCCATGAAAAGTGACATGATAAATCTAGTATTAATTATATAATTTATTTTTATTATTTCAATGGAAAATCCACCATCATGTCTCTTATACTTCTCCTTTTTTTAAATGAAAACTCCATCCATAAGGTGTCGATTTACCACCTTCGTGGATGACATGTTTTAATTTTTCACTTCCACCTTAAAGGCTGGTCATAAAACCATTTTTATGGTTAAAAAAGATTATAATATATGTATTAAATCCTTTATTATGTTTTGTAACTAGTATATAAACATAATATTAATTAATGAAACAAAACTACTTTGTAATGATAGAAAAAATGCCAAAATAATCAAAATGAATATCACTAAGGTCTTATCTAATGATTCATCCTCACTATAAATAATAATATGAATTATATTAAAATTTAATCATCAATAATATTATTAATAATATATAAATTAAACTTTTTACAACTACTTTCATTTTAAATGATCTTCCATATATGTATAAAATTAAACTAATCATGAAAACCAAGGAAAAGAACACTCTCGAACGATGAAATTTAATCTTCTAACTCATCAAAAATGCCATAAATGAACTTAATAAAATGATAATCAATAAAATAAGTATTTAATAGGTTATAAATTAAATTATTAATTTATCCAATTTCATTATTCATGGCATTAAGCACAAATTTAGAACACTTTCAGACATAAGGTAAGGGTTTCTTCCAAAACCTCTATTTTTCATTAGGGTTACACTATCTCTCTATTTACCCCAATTAAATTCTTCATTATTTTTATATACTTATTATAAATTATATATATATATATATATATATTCCAAACTCATATATCTATATCTTTTCATCTTTCTATTATCAGAGAATACATGTTTTATAAGTTTCTCTTCTCAACTCTTCCCAATATGCAAGCTCGATTTAAGGGAACATCCCAGTTTCTTACTCATTTTCAAGTACCATCCATAATATTTTTTAAGACACTTTTGTTTTTATAAAATCACTAATTTAGTCATTAAAAACAATATTTTTCATTTTTGGTTTTATACTAACTATTTTAACAAATAAAAATTATTTTTCTAAATGAAGTTCTCTTTGTAAAGTGAAAAGGATTTTCCTCTCAAGAATTCATCAATTATTTTATCAGGGTATTTTCATCTATTTCAAAACCTCTAATAAATATTATATTTAATTGGGGTTGATATTTTATTATATCAACTACCCTATTATATTAAATTTTTTATGATTAGTTTTATTATGGATGTGTTATCTTGATACCATTCACCATATTACTCAGAATGGTTAGTGATTATGTTTATTGTTTGGGAAAAGTAATTTACATTTCATATTATAGCTTCAATAAGAATTTATAGGTTGATTATGCTTCCCCCCTTTAATTTTATAAATTAATTGGAATTAGTAAGTTATGGTTGGGGCCCTCTATATCCCCTTGATGCATCAGTAGGTCTCCTGAGAGAAACTAGACTGAGTTTTTACCCATTTATGTGTAGTTTCTTGGCCGAATAATGAAGATATGTTTATAATATCCGAAATTATGCATTCCTTCATTATGATATTATAAATTGATATTTCAAGTGATTATTTGACTAGTATAATATCCATGGTTAAGTTCTATTCTCATGTGATTATTTATGTCCCTTTATTAGTTAAGCTATTATTTCCTTCCATATTATACTCAAGATTATTTTTTAATGGAATCCATTTTTAGTTATTCACCATGGATTATTAATTATTTTTATTTATGATAGATTTCTTTGTATTGTTTACCCTTATTAAGCATTTAGGATCACCCCTTTATTATGTTTTATTTTACCTCAGGATGTGAATATTCATATTATGAATGAATTACAGGGAAAATCTACGAGTTTATAGGTGTTTCCAATGGAATTTCTATCCTATTTTTTCTGTCAAGTTTTAATGTAAAGATTTTGTATGTAATCTATCTTCCAAAACTAATAAAATAATCAGTCCTTTGGGATTAAATTCTTGTATCTATGAAAATTTATTAATTTAAGGCACCAACTCTAGGCTACTAGGGTCAAGGTCTTTATAATATTACCTTATGGAAAGACAACTAGGTTGGTGTTGTTTTAGGTTATCTAGGATGCCTAACCTCATAGATGACATTCAAACAATCCATGAATTTCATTCCTTTCATCCATGCATTATTTCATAGAAACCATAAGGTATTTTATAATGATATTAGTCTGGAAGATGTCACAAAATCTTTTGTTTTCACAGGATCTATATCGGGTAACTTCTCCAACAAGGCGTATAGGCACATGATGTTGGCTTCTAATAATCTTGATGCATGGAGAAGAATCCGCCAATATAAAGAGATCCTAGATAAAATCAACTTATTATTCTAGCATATAGGTAGCCATTCTATTCCTACTGATGTGGTGGTTAATGGTAAGGGAATCATATTAGAGTCTATGTACTCATGCTTCTAGATTCATAAGGAGGAATTACACACGCATATCTTTTTTCAAAGAGAGTGTTTGATCCGAATGTGGATCATATTTGGTGATTTCACTTGTTTTTTTCACCCATGGACTCTATCTATGACTTAATTAAAAAAATAGCGGTTTCTGTAACAAAAATCATGAGAATAAATCTCATACCCTCCTATTTTCTATCAGTTATTGTGTTATGGAAAGTAAGTAACACGAACTGACATAATGGATCCCCCCATTATGGAAATAGATTTCATTGTGAGGAGAATATGTCTCACTTCAGACCTCTCCCACCGTATACAACATTGGTAGAATTCACCCTCCCTAACTGTAATTATAGTTAGGAAGTTTTATTCCCCTTCTTCCAACCTCTCCAATCAGAGAAAATGGATTTGTTAAACTCATACTAATAATGGAATCAAGATCAAAGTTGATAAATCATGAATCCATGGTTTCATATAGGGTGGAGGTGTCATGCATAATTCCAATGGGTTATTGATCATTTATTTGAGTGCATTTTATGGGAAAGATTATTCTCTATAGGTGAAGGATATTTCCTTCCTTAGCCTCTGTGAATTGTGCTAGGTTTATTACATCTCTTTAGTTGTGGTGGAGACTAACTCAAAGATCATATGGGGATCTATAAATTTTCTCATATCCACCCCTTGGTAGATCATTTATTTGATTTATAAAATTAAATAATTCATCGCCATTAGGATTTATCTTCTTCACACTTGGTTCGAAGGAAATAAAGATACCTATTTTCTTGATTTAATAGATACTCGGGTGTCCCCCCTTATAACCTTTTCTAGCACCGGTTCTCTTCCCCTAGGTGTATTAACCTTATAGTCGTGGATGCTCTAGTACACCACTACTATAGGCCCCCTTGATCAGTTCCTCTTGTTCTCCCACGCCCTTCCCTATATTTTTGATGAAATTAAGTTATTTTTTGTGTGAATTATATAAGATTAGTTGAATTCATACATAAAAGTAACTTTCTTAGTTCATTATGTAAGAACCCAGTTCTTATTTTTGAGGTACGGGTTCCTTCTTTTCCTTTTACTTAAGTGTTTTTGAGAAAAACAAGGGAAATTGGGAAAATCCCAAAAAAATTTGGTACATGCCATGTAATTTTTCAACGCGTCGTGTACTTTGGCCGTGTGGGACAAGGATACAGGGCGTGTAGGCCTATCGGTGATGAAGGGTGTAAAAACTGACTACACACCATGTAATCAGTATGAAAGTGAATAGTAAGGCGGTGGGAGTAGCCAACAGTGGAACGATGGTACACGTTGTGTACTTAGTAATACAGGTCGTGTAATCAAGTTGGATGGTGAAAAGTAACGCGGTGGAAAGAAGCCATCAGGAGAATAGTTTAAAAAATGGAAAGTACACACTATGTACTTGAGAGTACATGCTGTGTAGTTATTTATTTTCGATAAAAATAGTAGGTAGTCTCCTCATTCGGCATAGGAGGCATAAAACTCAACAAGAGTCGCGAAATAGAAGGCTGAAACTTAGAGGAGTTCCCGACCACACATCGGGACTCTGATTCATGTGTCGTCAATCTCGTTTGAACCGCACGGGTGAGTTATTCCCTCTTATTGAACCTATACTTCCAATTCAATCCCTAAGGGAAGTTATTTAAGTTTTAATGGGTAAATGTTTAACTTAGACCTATGTCGTTTTTTTGTTTTTTTGGGAGGAATCGTTCATGTATATCGATCAGAGGAGATCGAGGTAGGTGGTCTGGTGTTTATTTCCAACTGTCGAGTTGATTTTGTGTACCATTGTGCTATGCACCCATGTTTAGGATATCTTATGGCTGAGGCCTTGACTTATTAAATACCTATAAATGCATAGGTAATATTTTTATTATGTATAAATTGTTTTTTGGGATCGATTCTTTGATCCAGGGCCACCCCAAGGGTGTGTTTCCTTTGTTTAGTCATTTGGCCAGAATACCTGTGGGTATTCCATGATTATAATCATGTTTTGAGATTTCCTGAGAGGAAATGTATATAGATTGATTTTTTATGTGTTAGGCTTGGCCCGATTACTTGCTTAGCCTGAGGGCAGTGTTTTTCTTAGCCTGAGGGCAGTGTTTTGTTTAGCATAAGGGCAACTTTTCTTATGCCTGAGGGCAGTAGCTTCCATATTTGATGGAAATATCTCATATACCAGAGGGAAATATTCGTTATGCCTAAGGGAAATCACCTGAGGTTTTCAATTCTGATTACCTGAGGGTAAGGATTTGCATGTCTGAGGACACGGTTTACATTGAATATTCACTGCGGTGGTTTCTTAAGTTACACCTGTCATGCTAAAGCACATGCTTGGTATTGTTATTATCTTCTACTTGTTAGATAGCCTGATGTGGTTTTTGTTGTGGCACTGTATAGGATATTTTCGGTCGAGGACGGGTCTCAGGAACTTATAATTCAATTATATTGAATTGTTAAATAATAATTAAATGGTAATGGAAATGGTATGAGTAGCTACTTTTGAGTACTTCCTTGTTTACTGCATTTCATTATTGTATACTGTTGTTGTACATTTTCACTGATTGTTGGGCACAGGCCTTTAGAGGTTTCCTACTAGGATTTATTTCTCACACCCTATTTGGGTCATGTCTTGGGTCCAAATATATTATATTGATGCAGGTGTTGATAAGGGAAAGATTCCCTATATAGGTACTTGATTGTTCCAAAGGAGTAGGAGAGCATGTGACCGAGATTAGGCTTGCGATGCTGCTGAGTTCCTGCTGCACTTTTTTGTTATGTTTTGTTGTACTTTTACTTTGTGTTGTATTATTTTAGATGGTAGTGTATCATGTTTTGGCTACTTTCTTAGAATTAGGGACATATTACATCATTATATATATGATTGTTGGTTATCTTTTACTTCAGTGTCATTGTCTATTCAGATTGGTATTGTTTACTTCTTTCGCTTTTAGTATGTTTGTATTTTCTCTTTTGCACTACACTTTGACAAATGAGGGAATAGTTTCCCCACTATCAGACCTAAGGCCTCACTACTAGTTGGCAGCCTCTAGCATTTGTGTAAATGTGCTTGAGGTCATCTATCCAACCGGGTTTGGGGCACCCGTGGTGTGGCACCCAGATTCAGGATGTTACAAAGGGGTATCAGAGGGTTCTTTTCTTCTTGACTTACTTTTTGGAGCCTATAGTCAGGGATAGGAATGAATTGGTATATGGTAATAAGTTTTTCCCAGGAGTAGCTAACCCGTGTATAGGGAAAAACCAATTTACCTCGTGTTGTGATTTTTTTGGTTTTTCACTTTTACAGTTCATTTGATTTCACCATTGGGTGACACACTTGTGGTGTGCTGTTATATTTTATACTGGGTTCTATTTATTCGCAACCCAATGAGATGAGGGTATGGCATCTCATGCATCATTTAGGCACAAGTTAGAATCACATGCCCTGAATAGTCTCCAAGCCATATAGGTGCATTATAAATTTCATGTTGTAGTGATAGATGTTGTTCTATAAAATGCATGTTGTTGTGATAGGTACCTTTATAGATATGCCTACTATTGATAGGGTATTGGTACAAGTTACAGTTGGGTTGATGGATGTTAAACTTTGGTTCCTGAGAAGTATGGGCTCTCTTGGACCAGAATTTAGTGGATCATGATCCTGTCTGTTGTTGCATTTTGTACTATAATGGGAAAGTTAGGGTGCTAAACTTTTGTTCTCGGGGAGTATGGGCCCCCATAGATCGAAATTTTACATACCGATGCATGAAATTTAAGAAAAAAGGGGCTTCGGAGTAGTTTCTGAGGTCTACTATCTGGAAATCTAGAAAACACGATGTGTGGTTCTATGAACACATGCCATGTGTTCTTCTGTTCGGGATGAGATGAGAGATTTTTAAGTACATTTTGTGTACCTTATGTACACGCTATGTAGTTATAACCATGTCACATGTCGTGTAGGAATAAGCACGGGTTTGGGAAAAACTCTATAGGAAACACATAGTGTGCCAGTTGTACATGTCATGTCATGTGGACCCTGTGTCTGCTCGTGTGACTAACAACATGGATGGAGAAATCTTCACTTAAACACACTGTGTCACTTCCGAACACGTTGTGTAGTGTAATCTGGGAATCTGGCCGTGAAACTAAAAACACGGGTCGGTGTTATCCTTTATATTACACGTTGTGTCCATCTAGAACATGTCGTGTAGTGTGAGCTGTAGAGACCCGAAGCTTTACGTACATAAACATTACATTACTTTTGTGGAATACTTAGTACATAACAAAAACAGACACACAAGGACCGTAATAGTTTAGTGTCTTTGGAAACTTGGAACGTAATCTTCTAATCATGGTGAAAGATCTTCAACATCTCCCATAAAGATCTTCCCATTTTTGTTTCCTTACCTAAAATATTTCTTTTAATCCTAGGGGAAAAAACATAAAAAGGGTGAGCTCAAATTCTCAGTAAGGGTAAGCATGGATAAGATAAAACATACCATATAATTTTTTACTTAAAAAATGAACATTAAAAATCTTGAGCAACGACATAAAACATGGAAGTACATAAGGCATATATCATAATTGAACATAAATCATGATAAAATAGCATGGGAATAAAACATGTAATTGTGGTAACCATTAAGTACATGATATGATTTCCATATTAGCCAAGGCATTACTGCCAAGACCATCTTAGTGGACAAAGTCCCTTTCTGAATCGAGTTCACTCCTCGTTCCAGTCCTGTATTACTGAACCGGTTTAACTTGCCGTTCCAGCCATGTCTATCTCATGAGATATAAATCTTTACCCAATACATTGCAGGTAGATATAGGTCCCACCCATCTCATAATGAAATCATTCTTACTTGTGCCACAAAATAAACATACATCATTCATAATAACCCAACGAATAAAATGGGTTTCATAAACATAATCCCATAATCACATAATCCATATAAAAGAAATGGATATCATTTCATAATAAGAAAAGTGAAACAATGTAAATCATAGAGACATTATACACATATGAAATAATTTCATCTTAGACGAAAAATGGTTTTGATAAAACACTTGAAATGAATTCTTGAGGAAAATATACTTTCTTCTTCAAAATAATTTTCTTTTCACAAAATGTCATGAAATTTTAAAAGAAAGGGATTTTGTTGAAAACAGTCATGAAATATTTTGGAGCAATATTCATGAAAATAAGGCTTTATAAAACCATAAAAATCTGTTCGTTCCGTATAAGTTAAAAAAACATTCTTCTTGTACCTTTTCCGGAAAAGTCAAAAAAGTACCTCGTAACGTAAACAAAAGAAAGATTCCTTACATTCCATGTATTAAAAGTCAAAAATGGGTAAAAAGGACTTTAAACATACATGAAAACAATTTTATAAAACATGGACATGGATGATATAAATAACCCTAGTAAATACTTACGTATAAGCAATCTCGGATAGAAAACAATTGAGATTGCAACATTATCCCTTACCTTAGGTCTGATTTTCTTCATAAGTGTCCGAACCTCCTGTATAATGATTTAAATAATTTCATTGACTTATTCCAGAATCATACTAATTGTTATGATATCACATATGGTTCACTTATGACTTTATTTTACCTGTTCTTTTGTAAATTCCATGTTAAAGAGCGTTTTGGGTAAAATCGTTTCATTTGTCGTCCGTGTTTTGACTTGTAATTATTCATATGATTACATAGATCATGATTACTTAATTCCAGAATATAAAACATGATTTATATATAATATATATTCAGAATATACATATATATAATAGATCAGTAAATGGAAAGAAATACACCGTTCATGGAGACGGTAGGCCGTACGTACGCATGAACGCTATTTTCGTTTCCTTATTGTGTTGAATGGAATTAAGTAGATGACATGCATATATATATACACATAAATCTAGTATCATTATTATGTCATATATTTCATGATTACTTATTATATATACTTTATAATCATTCATGAATGGTTAACGTGGAGAATGAATCTCATCACGTCGTGGAGACGGTAGTCCGTACGTACGCACGAGCGATGATATCGTTCTCATGATCGTGGAATTGTATTGGAGTGTATGTATACTATTTCAGAATCAATATCACTTTACAATAATCATATATAGTTATTATTTACACCATTATACTCATCCAAGTAAGGTGGTGGTGGAAAATAGATTACACCACGGCGTGGAGACGGTATTCCGTACGTACGCACGCGCGGTGATTTCGTTTTCCGTAGGATAGATAGATGGTGAACTAGGGTTGTTTCGTACTTATAATAAAATATAAGTATATTAGTGATACTGATGTTATTACTTCATAATGAAACAACCTAAGAAGAAGAAGTGGAAGAAGAAATAAAGTTGAAACAATCGGTAACAGACATTACCTCTTC
Source organism: Viscum album (assembly GCA_963277665.1). Taxonomy (NCBI): domain Eukaryota; kingdom Viridiplantae; phylum Streptophyta; class Magnoliopsida; order Santalales; family Viscaceae; genus Viscum; species Viscum album. The sequence goes on along the minus strand of OY728152.1, from coordinate 1,472,558,177 downwards.
TTTGAAGCGCCTCTTTGAGATCTCCTTTTAAGACACTAAAATTGGTCTTTGAGGAAGACCAAAAACTATAGGATGTTTCTAGGGAAGTGGATACGAGAATTTTTCAGGGGTTGGCCGAGCATGAAGGGTCAAAGTGGTGTGAGGAAGAGAGGGAGGAGGTGCCTTTTTATAAGGGAGGAGAGGGGCACCTTTGGAATAACTAAAAATATTATTTTATTATAAAGACAAATTTGGTTTTAAATAGCTCTAAATTTATTTATTTCGAAGCTAAGGTGGTTATGGGTCGCAATCCTATCATCTAATAGAATTTAGACATGTTTAGGTTCGTATTTTAACCTTATCATTTATATTTAACTTTAAGTTAAATAATTTTACTTTTACCGTGTCTTCTTGTGTTCTTATACTATATGGTTAATAAACTTACTATAAGTAGCCAAACGAACCCCAAGTTGTTTATTATTAATATATATAACCTTATCTAAGTCATTTTTCCAAACCATAGATTTTTAGGAAGAAAAAAAAATTAATAATTTAATATTTGTTTTAAAAACTATTTTATGTCAATTTTGACACTATTTAGTAATTTATTTTTGTAAAAATCATAACAGAATTATTAGTTCTAAAAAAGTTAATTAAATCAATACTAACATGTAATATTAACCTAAAAAATTATTGTAATTCATAAAAAGTCTCAAATTACATTTATTTTGGTATTTATGACATCAATTATGTCAATATTTCATTAATAATATAATTACTGCATCATCTTGTTGTCATAAATAAATTAAATTATTTAATGTCTAAAAATTACAAATAAAATACCCTTATGTAGGAAATATTTTTAGATTTCTAATGAATATTTATAGTCGAATTTATCTTATGTATAACCCGATATTAAAAATGATATACTTATTAAACTTTGATTTTAACTATTTTAACCCTTCTTTAAATAAATTAATAATAAATGTCCTAATCTAATCCAAGTGGGCCTAAATGGTCATATTTTATTCCTAAGGTTGTTTTTGGTCGAATTACACTTATCCAACAGAATTAGGACATGTATTAGGGTAATAATAATAACATTTTACCCTTAATTACCCTATTTACTTTTAACCGCGGTAAAAAAAGTAAAAAGTTACTATTCACAAAAAATTATTTTCATCTCATTGAATCACATTTTACTTACTGACATCAACCGTGTCTCTCGGATTTTTGAAATTCCACTCACAGAAGTGGTAAAATTAAGTTTTATGAAAAAAATCATTTTTTTTAACTACCACTTAGTGGTTTCAATATTCATCAAAAAATGAAAGTTTCTAGAAAAATACCAAAAATTAGGCCTAAGCTATATTTGATATTATGAACTCAAAAATGATGTCTATTTTACCAAATTCAAAACATATCAGTTTCATTAATTAATTTAAAAATTAATTCTCGTCGTCAAAACAAATAGCGTGTTCTTAAGAGATAATAACTATCAAAAGATTGACACTTGTTTATGTCTGGTTTAAATGTGAAATTACATCCAATGAACAACATTGTATTAAATTGTAAAAATATATTCTAAATATACTTTAAAACCACTCAAATTAATAATTTATCACTATTAATTATTTCGATTAAAAAGGTTGTTTTTAATTAAAATTTAGTAATTTTCACTATTCATCTGAAAATTAAAGTTATCCGAAAAGTACCAAAATTTCACCCTAAGATAATTTAGATATTCCGAATCCAAAAATGAAGTCCATTTTGAAAGATAAAATTTATAAAATTTCAAAAAGTAGGTATTACTATTCATAACGGCTAGTTCATAATAATATTATAATAATATCTCATTTAGTGAAACTCAGTATTGCGTACTACACATGCTATCGAAGAAGGTCGTGATTGCATGTAATGCAAGGCAAGTCAGGTATGCATGTTGTGCAAGCTCCTTTTGGTGTAGCGTAAAACACAAGACATTAATGAAATTAAAAAGAATATTTTTCATAAAATATCGGGGTGTTACATTCTACCCCCCTTAAAATGAATTTCGCCCTCGAAATTCATCGGGGTTATAAATGGTTTACTACTCGAAAGTTTCTTTAATAGAAACCCACATCATAAAAAGGAATACCAAAACTTGGCTTTAAAAAACTAAATTATGAAACGTAACGGTTACCCAAATTAACTCATCACTGGGTTTCCACGTAGGAGAACATAGGTGAAAATATGGATATGGAAGAAAAATCTAACCATCAAGTTCTGAGGGAGAGTGGTAGAGAACAAGGCTATGAAAAATCCAACAATCACAAAGCCATAAATTTGTGATGATCTAAGGTACCATCTGATTCATCGGATATAAGGTAACTAGGACAACATTTTTTGTTTTCAAGATCATTTCCCTAAAGTTGATGAAATTGGAATTAGAATAAATACTTTCGTGATTTTGGTATAGTCTCACCGTTGGTCGTTATTTGGACAATTTCCGCTTCATCTCTTAAAGAAATGAAGTCGAATTTGTCATTCGTGATGTGTTAGCAGATCATGTGATAGAATGATGAGTCATTCCATCTATCTCAAACAAAAGGTTTGAAAAGTTATCAAAAAAATACATAAGTCCATCTATAGTGAGATTAATCATATATGGTTCCTAAAATGGACTTATACTTCATATATCATAATTCTTAATATAATAAAACTAGTTTCTACTAAACAGGGACTTCCTGTAGGCCAGTGGTAGGCGATAAAGGCCAGTCGCACTTTGGTTGTGAGTTCGATTCCCACAGCCTTGTCTGACGCGATGAGTTGTCGCTCGTCCTGCAGGTTGTCCTTTTTCTAAAGATATATTACTATAACATCCCATCAATAATATCAAAAAAAAATATCCTTAAACAATACTAACTAATGTCCAACATAATCCATTCCAATATTTAGGCTTATCTAAAATACTTCGGTCCAAACTCATAGTATAAAGAAAATGATTACTTGAAATGTCACATAACAATCACGTGAATGCAATCATTTATCCCCCATATATCATAAGATATATCTTGTTGGTCAAATTACAAACATGTGAATACCTTAATCATGTATTCTCTTGAATAATGAATACCCATTGAACCTTAGTGAAAGCATTAATGCTGTTAAAAGTTAACTCTTTCCACTTACCAAAATCCTCAAAATTCTATATACTCAAACCATGATATAACCTTCTCCATATATCAGTCATGAGCTCATGAATACTATCAAACATTTAATTTTCTTCTTATCCCTTCATTATGTGAATATCATCTATTTTCCAAAAATATCTGAATAACCTTTCATGGTTACTAATACCATTAATCATAAACTTTCAGAACATAGGAAAGACAACAATGTAACAATCCTTAGATGTATCTTTATTCCATAGTACCATGAGATTACTTATACAACATTACACTTGATAAACATGTAATAATTCCAATAACTTATTAAACCATTGACCGAGTTTCAACAATTCTTTCATCTCACATATCATTTGTAGTCTCTTCATCATCATCAACACAAATACTACCCATACGATCATACTGATTCTCTTCATGAGACTTTCCCTTAGGGCATTGGTTTGCATAATGCCAGTACATTCCAAATTTAAAACATTTAACTATTGTTGATGTCGTAGCAATACCATTATCCTCATCCCTGGTGTTAACTAAACCTTTTCATTTGCACTTACTGGCTTTGTGTCCTTCTTTTCCACACCCAAAGCATCTTCCAGTTCCTTTGAAACAATCTCCCCGATGCCTCTTCCCACATGATTTACATGAGGGAAATTGAACTTTCTTTCCTCTATGATCATCATTAAACTCCATCTTTCTCTTATTATCTGAGTCGGGAAACTTACCAAAGTTCAGATTATTGATCATATTATGAGATTACTGATTAGGCATAATAACGATGTTTGGACTTCCAAATCCTGTTTCATTTGGTTTCTCATGAAGAATATCATTCCATTGTCCTTCATATCCTCCATTATCATGAATCTTCCTATTTCCAGCCATTTTCTAAAACCCAAAAAGAATAGTGTGAGAGGCAAAAATCATGCTAGGGAAAACAAAATAGTAAAGGGGGAGTACCCTCAATATCTAAAAACTTAGGCTAAATTCTAATATCGTTACCGTAGTTCTAGGACTATATCCTATACGTATACTTATCCTCAGGGACATCCCTAGACATACCTTAGAAATATATCTAAGGATCTCACTAATGTTTTCGCATCCTAGTTTCCAAAGGTTGACTAAACCTTTCCTCTGATACCAACTATAGAGACCCGCAGCTTTACGTACATAAACATTACATTACTTTTGCGGAATACTTAGTACATAACAAAAACAGACACACAAGGACCATAATAGTTTAGTGTCTTTGGAAACTTGGAACATAATCTTCTAATCATGGTGAAAGATCTTCAACATCTCCCATAAAGATCTTCCCATTTTTGTTCCTTACCTAAAATCTTTCTTTTAATCTTGGAGGAAAAAACATAAAAAGGGTGCGCTCAAATGCTCAGTAAGGGTAAGCATGGATAAGATAAAACATACCATATACATTTGTAATTAAAAAATGAACATTAAAAATCTTGAGCAACGACGTAAAACATGGAAGTACATAAGGCATAGATCATAATTGAAAATAAATCATGATAAAATAGCATGGGAATAAAACATGTAATTGTGGCAACCATTAAGCACATGATATGATTTCTATATTAGCCAAGGCATTGCTGCCAAGACTATCTTAGTGGACAAAGTCCCTTTCTGAATCGAGTTCACTCCTCGTTCCAATCCTGTATTACTGAACCGGTTTAACTTGACGTTCTATCCATTTCTATCTCATGAGATATAAATCTTTAACTAATGAATTGGAGGTAGATATAGGTCCCACCCATCTCATAATGAAATCATTCTTACTTGTGCCACAAAATAAACATACATCATTCATAATAACCCAACGAATAAAATGGGTTTCATAAACATAATCACATCATCACATAATCCATATAAAAGAAATGTATATCATTTCATAATAATAAAATTGAAACAATATAAATCATAGAGACATTATACACATATGAAATAATTTCGTCTTAGATGAAAAATGGTTTTGATAAAACACTTGAAATGAATTCTTGAGGAAAATATCCTTTCTTCTTCAAAATAATTTTCTTTTCACAAAATTTCATGAAATTTTAAATGAAAAGGATTTTTTTGAAAATAGTCATGAAATATTTTGGAGTAATCTTCATGAAAATAAGGCTTTATAAAACCGTAAAAATCCATTCGTTCTGTATAAGTTAAAAAAACATTCTTCTCGTACTTTTGCTGGAAAAGTCAAAAAAAGTACCTCGTAACGTAAACAAAAGAAAGATTCCTTAAATTCCATGTAGTAAAAGTCAAAAATTGGTAAAAAGGACTTTAAACATACATGAAAACACTTTTATAAAACATGGACATGGATGATAGAAATAACCCCAGTAAATACTTACGTATAAGCAATCTCGGATAGAAAACAATTGAGATTGCAACATTATCCCTTACCTTAGGTCCGATTTGCTTCGTAAGTGTCTGAACCTCCTATATAATGATTTAAATAATGTCATTGACTTATTCTAGAATCATACTCATTGTTATGATATCATATATGGTTCACTTATGACTTTATTTTACCCGTTCTTTTGTAAATTCCATGTTAAAGAGCGTTTTGGGTAAAATCATTTCATTTGTCGTCAGTGTTTTGACTTGTAATTATTCATATGATTACTTAGATCATGATTACATAATTACAGAATATAAAACATGATTTATATAAAATATATATTCAGAATATATATATATATAATAGATCAGTAAATTGAAAGAAATACACCGTTCCTGGAGACAGTAGGTCGTACGTACGCATGAACGTTGTTTTCGTTTCGTTATTGAGTTGAATGGAATTAAGTATATGACATACATATATATACACATAAATCCAGTATCATTATTATGTCATATATTTCATGATTACTTATTATATATACTTTATAATCATTCATGAATGGTTAACGTGGAGAATGAATCTCATCACGTCGTGGAGACGGTAGTCCGTACGTACGCACGAGCGATGATATCGTTCTCATGATCGTGGAATTGTATTGGAGTGTATTTATACTATTTCTGAATCAATATCACTTTAAAATAATCATATATAGTTATTATTTACACCATTATACCCATCCAAGTAAGGTGGTGGTGGAAAATAGATTACACCACGGCGTGGAGACGGTATTCCGTACGTACGCACGCGTGGTGATTTCATTTTCCGTAGGATGGATAGATGGTGAAGTAGGGTTATTTCATACTTATAATAACATATCATTATATGAGTGATACTGATGTTATTACTTCATAATTAAACAACCTAAGAAGAAGAAGTGGAAGAAGAAATAAAGTTGAAAGAATCGGTAACAGATATTACCTCTTCTTTGAAGCGCCTCTTTGAGATCTCTTTCTAGGACACTAAAATTGGTCTTTGAGGAAGACCAGAACCTCTAGGATGTTTCTAGGGAAGTGGAGAAGAGAATTTGGCAGGGTTTTGCCGATCTTGAATGCTCAAAGTGGTGTGAGGAAGAGAGGGAGGAGGTTCCCTTTTATAAGGGAGGAGAGGGGCACCTTTGGAATAACTAAAAATATTATTTTATTATAAAGCCAAATTCGGTTTTAAATAGATCCAAATTGATTTATTTGGAAGCTAAGGTGGGGATGGGTCGAAATACTCTCATCCAATAGAATTTAGACAATTTTAGGTTCCTATTTTAACCTTATCAGTTATATTTAACTTTAAGTTAAATAATTTTACTTTTACCGTGTCTTCTTGTGTTCTTATACTATAAGGTTAATAAACTTACTATAAGCAGAAAAACGAACCCCAAGTTGTTTATTATTAATATATATAACCTTATCTAAATAATTTGGCCGAACCTTAGATTTTTAGGAATAAAATAACAATTAATAATTTAATATTTGTTTTAAAAACTATTTTATGTCAATTTTGACACTATTTAGTAATTGATTTTTATAAATATCATAACAGAATTATTAGTTCGAAAACAGTTAATTAAATCAATACCAACATGTCATATTAACCTAGAAAATTAGTTTAATTCATAAAAAGTCTTAAATTACATTTATTTTGGTATTTATAACATCAATTATGTCAATATTTCATTAATAAGATAATTACTGCATCAACTTGTTGTCATAAATAAATTAAATTATTTAATGTATAAAAATTAAAAATAAAATACCATTATGTAGGAAATATTCTTAGCTTTAAAATTAATATTTATAGTCGAATTTATCTTATGTATAACCCTATATTAAAAATTATATACTTATTAAACTTTGATTTTAACTATTTTAACCCTTCTTTAAATAAATTAATAATAAATGTCTTAATCTAATCCAAGTGGGCCTAAATGGTCATATTTTATTCCTAAAGTTGTTTTTGGTCGAATTACACTTATCCAATAGAATTAGGACATGTGTTAGGGTAATAATAATAACATTTTTACCCTTAATTACCCTATTTACTTTTAACCGCGGTAAAAAAAAGTAAAAAATTACTATTCACCAAAAATTATTTTCATCTCATTGAACCACATTTTAATTACTGACATCAACCGTGTCTCTCAGATTTTTGAAATTCCACTCACAGAAGTGGTAAAATCAAGTTTTATGAAAAATTCATTTTTTTAACTACCACTTAGTGGTTTCACTATTCATCAAAAAATGAAAGTTTCCAGAAAAATACCAAAAATTAGGCCTAAGATATATTTGATATTATGAACTCAAAAATGATGTCTATTTTACCAAATTAAAAACATATCATTTTCATTAATTAATTTAAAAATTAATTCCCGTCTTCAAAACAAATAGCGTTTTCTTAAGAGATAATAACTATCAAAAGATTGAGACTTGTTTATGTCTGGTTTAAATGTGAAATTACATCCAATGACCAGCATTGTATTAAATTGTAAAAATATATTCTAAATATACTTTAAAACCACTCAAATTAATAATTTATCACTATTAATTATTTCTATTAAAAAGGTTGTTTTTAATTAAAATTTAGTAATTTTGACTATTCATCAGAAAATTAAAGTTATCTGAAAAGTACCAAAATTTCACCCTAAGCTAATTTTGATATTCCGAATCCAAAAATGAAGTCCATTTTGAGAGATAAAATTTATAAAATTTGAAAAAGTGGGTATTACTATTCATAACGGCTAGTTCATAATAATATTATAATAATATCTCGTTTAGAGAAACTCGGTATTGCGTACTACACACGCTATCGAGTAAGGTCGTGATTGAATGTAATGCAAGGAAAGTCAGGGATGAATGTTGTGCAAGCTCCTTTTGGCTTAGTGTACAACACAAGACATTAAATAAATTAAAAAGAATATTTTTCATAAAATCTCAGGGTGTTACATGAGCCGTGTATCCAGTCGTGTCTCGAACAACATAGGTCAGCAAAGCTCATCTAGTATGCATCGTGTACCTATGGGACACGCCATGTAGTCTTGACCAGTAAGAGACCATGTAGACTTGGTCGTGTGGCTAGGGAGACAGAGTGGTGTACATGTCGTTTACCTAGGGTTGAGACACGCCCAGGCCAGCATCAGGAAACGAACATGTAAGGGCCTAAAGGAACACGTCGTGTAGACCATATACACGCCGTGTGGTCTTGTTCAAAAGAGAGACGTGTGTCTAATCCATGTAGAAGGACTCAGGCAGTGGAAGAAAATTCAAGTACACGTCATGTGTATGGACAACACGTCGTGTGTTTGGGGTGTTACAGGACCAGTTTTGGAAGAAGTACATGCCCATGTGAAAGACTTAAGGGAACACGTCATGTAGTTATTATAAACATCGTGTAGTCTTGTTTTTTCAAACTTTAATGTTTTCTTTTTCTTGTTCCATTATTATTCTTCTAGTTCTTAGTCCTTAATGATCTTGATCTAAGGTGTGTGTTTGACCTTGTAGAGTCATGCCACCGAGACGACCACAAGTTGTTCTCCAAGAGAGTGGAAATGATTATACTCTAGAGATAGTAGGCCACAGGTTACCAATGAATCCTACAGCAATGCCAGATGCGGCGCTAGCCGTTATACCGTACGCAGGCGCAGATGCATAGTTCTGTGAAGGATTCATGCTGTTTATGCAGACCTTCCAGGGAGCACCGCCAGTTGCCACATATATGGCAGAGCTGACACATATATTCTAGAAGAAACATCCACCTACGTTTTCAGGGGATGGCAAACCACAGGCTGCGGAGTCTTGGTTGGGTTCTATGCAAACAATCATCGAGCATCTAGAGACACCTCCTGGGATGAGGGTCAAGATCAGTACTTACATATTGCATGATTCCACCAAGAGATGGTGGGATGTTACCACCCAGACTGATCATCATTTAGAAATGTCAGGGGAATATTTTCAGGCAGTTTTTTATAACTTTTTCTTTCTAGAGACACTAAGGGAATATAGATCTTGAGAGTTCATGAATCTGCAGTAGGGTTCCATGTTAGTGAGGGGCTATTCTACCCACATTACCGAGATACAGCAATTTTCACCTGTTCTAGTGGGTGATGAGATGTTGAGGGCTAGACGCTTTGAGGATGGTCTTCGATATGAAATCTGAGCACTGGTGAATGCTTTTAGGTTGCCTATAGTGCATGCTATTGTGAACCAGACACTGATTACTGAGTGGAACCCACAGAAAGCTAGTGGTGTGGTCCAGGGCGGTTTGGTGCCAGTTTTTTATACTATTTCTACTGGCAAGAGGAAGAGGTAGATGGATTTCTCTCATGGTAGCAGTACTAGCCAAAATAATTCTTCAGATGTCTAGGTAATGTGTTACCATTGTGGTAAAGAGGGGAACAAGAGACCTCAGTGTCCACATGACCCAGTGTAGTGCTGAGCTTGCTGAAAGATGGGTCATCTTCAGCATTTTTGTAGGGCGTTTCCACAAGTGACTAGTGAGAGGGGTTCTGTGCAGACTCTGTGTGCAGGGGCAGGGTCGGTATCTTCTTACCAATTAGGGAATTAGAATACATTCGGATGTTCATGCTGAGGTGGTGGTCGTGGCTGTGGTATCCAAACACCAAGATCTCAGAGATAGTAGGGATTGTCAGCTCAGGGTATCCAGGCTATGTCATAGGTCTATGTCACTGGTCAGGCATAAGCAGTGCAACAGACCCAACATGAGTAGGATCTCGGACCTTCCATTGTCAGTGGCACTATTATAGTAGCTTTTGTCTTATCTTCGGTACTTTTCGATACTGGTGCTACACATATCTTGGTATCTGTGCTCATTGTGGAGAGCCTTGGGATCTATGTTTCTTCTTCTTCTGATATCATGACACTAGACACTCCATTAGGAATTAGTATGGATGGTGTGCTCTAGTGCAGGGAGTGCCCCTAGAGGTTGGTGGGTGTCACTTTATATGGGACCTCAATGTCTTAGAGATAACGGGCTATGATGCCATTCTTAGAATGGAATGGTTGATACCCTTTCGAGCCTTTGTAGATTTCTATCATCACAGTGGAAGTTTCACATCACCAGAAGGTGGAGAGTTTCTATATAAGTTCGAATGGGATGTCCAGGAAGGCTGATCTGGACCCGAGCATCGTGGGCGAGGTGGATTGAAAACCTAGATTGCGAGTTTATATCTGGATGACTAGAAAACTTGTCAGAAGGATTTCCCTCCAGTGGTTAATCATTTCAGGGATGTCTTCTCGGATGACTTTTTAGGTCTACCTCCAGATCGAGAGGTGGATTTCTCTATTGATCTTGTTCCGGGAGTGGCACCGGTGTCCATTCCTCCTTACAGGATAGCTACACCATAATTGTAGGAGCTTAAGAAGTAGTTGGAGGAGTTGCAGTTAAAGGGTTTCATCTGACCCAGTACTTCTCCATGGGGTTTTCCTATCTTGTTTTCCAAGGTGGATGGTACCCTAAGACTCTGTGTGGATTATCAGAAGTTGAACCAGTTGATGGTCAAGAACTGATATCCATTTCTGAGGATTGATGATATTTTTATTCAACTTCGAGCAACATGAGTGTTCTCGAAGATTTATTCTAGATCTGGATATCATCAGTTATGCGTTAGACCATCATACATAATGCTTACCTCCATTTGAAGTAGATATTGTCTATACGAGTACTTGGTCATGTTGTTCGGACTCACGAACCTGCTGGCAGTTTTCATGGACCTAATGAATCATTTGTTCCATCCATATCTGGATTCTTTTGGGGTAGTCTTCATGGACGATATCTTGGTGTACTCTCACACTCGACATGACCTTTCCACCCATCTTGGGATCATTTTGAGTACACTGAGAGAGAATCAGTTATATTCTAATCTCTCAAAGTGCCACTTTTGGATGGACCATATTAACTTCTTGGGTAATATTATCTTAGAGGTAGGAGTTGTAGTGGACCCATAGAAAGTGAGAGTAGTATTTTCCTGGGAGTAGCCTAAGAACGTGTTTCAAATATGAAGTTTCTTAGGGCTGGCTGGTTACAATAGGTGCTTTATATAGTATTTCTCCCACTTAGCAGCGTTGTTGATGGGTTTTACTAAGAAGGGTGTGAAGTTCATTTGGTCAGAAGCATGCGAGACAACCTTTTAGGAGCTGAAGGGAAGGTTGACATCAGCACCAGTCCTGATACTTCCAGAGCAAGGGAAGAGCTATAAAGTTTACTATGATGCATCAGGTATTGGGCTAGGAGATGTGTTGATGCAGGGAAATCAAGTAGTTGCGTATAGGTTTCGGCAGTTGAGGCCACATGAGAGGAATTACCTAACACATAATCTCGAGTTGGCTGCAGTTGTGCATGTGTTACATTTTTGGACAAATTATCTCTTGGGAGAACATTTTGTGGTGTTTATAGACCACAAAAGTGTGAAATACATCTTTACCCAGCGTGACTTGAATTTGAGATAGTGAAGGTGGGAGGAATACCTTCAGTCCTTCGACTTCAAGCTTGCCTATACACCTGGTAAGGGTAACGTAGTAGCCGATGCACTGAGTAGGAGGACTCAGATACAGTCAGTGTAGGAGTTCAGTGGTGAGTGGAAGTTTATGGATTTGTTCTCTAAGATGCATTTGGAGGTTCATGATAGATAGGGTAGAGCCTATCTTTCAACCTTAGCTGTGAATTCTACCCTCCTGGATAGAGTGAGGATGAGAGAGCTATCAGATTCAGAAGGCCTAGTTCTATGGGAGTCAGTGGAAAGTGAGCACACTCCTCCTAGTTGGACAATAGGCGATGACAAGGTATTGTGTATCCATGGACGAGTGTGGGTTTTAGGGGATATATGCAAGGATTTGATGTGGGAATTTCATGATTCAGCTTGGTTAGTGCATCCTAGAGTTACCAAAATGTATCGTGAATTGAGACGTCAGTATTTGTGGTCGGGTATGAAATGAGAGGAAGATGGTTTTATTACAAGATGTTCCACATGTCAACAGATGAAGGCGGACCATCAGAATCTAGCTATACTATTACAATAGTTACCTATTACGGATTGGAAATGGGATGATTTCATGATGGACTTCATGACCGAGTTGTCGAGGTCACGTCAAGGCAATGATGGCATATGGGTTGTTGTGGAAATAATTATGAAGGTAGCTCACTTTTTGATGATCAAAGAGACATTGGGTGTTGACGATCTTGGGAAGTTGTATATTCGATATATAGTAAGTATTCATGGGGTCCCTCATTCTATTGTTTCAGATAGGGATGCCCTTTTTACTTCTCATTTCTGGAAGAGTTTTCAGAGGTCACTGGGTAAATTGGTACTTCTGAGCACAACTTACCACCCTCAGACCGACGCCCAGTCAGAGCATACGATACAGGTGCTTGAGGACATGTTGCGTGAATGTGTCTTGGACTTTTGGGTCTCTTAGGAGAATCACATACCCCAGGTCGAGTTTTCCAACAATAATATTTTTCAGGGAACCATTGAGATGGGACCTTATGAGGCTTTATATGGTAGGACATTCCAATTACCTTTCTGCTAGATGGAGGTAGGTGAGGCAGATTTACTGGGACCACATCTCATACAGGAGACTTCAGAGCAGGTCCAGTTGAAACAAAAGCAGATGGCTACTGCACAGTCTCATCAGAAATCTTATGTCGATCGCTATAGATGGCCCTTGGATTTGTTGGTCGGGGATCAGGTTTTCTTTCATGTTTCGTCAAGGTTGGGATACAGGCAGATTAGGAGATAGGGTAAAATTTCACTGAGGTGTGTGGGTCCATTTTAGATTCTGGAGAGAGTCGGTCCGGTTGCCTATTGGTTGTAGTTACCACAAAGGTATCGGTCCATGCACGATGTCTTCCACGTATCTCAGTTGTTCCATTATCACTAAGACTCGTCTCATGTTTTTCAGCCTGAGGAGGTTGAACTTCAGGTTGATTCATCCTTTAAGGAGCATCTGATTCATATTGTTGATAGGAGCACGCAGGTTCTACGAGGTCGGTCAGTTCCTCTCGTACAGGTGCTATGGTAGCACGGCTGAGTGTAGGATGAAACCTGGGAGTGGGAGACCAACATATGTGCATATTGGCTAGAGTTGTTCTCATCTTTATCTTCACCACCCGTGTAAGGGCAATTCGGGGATGAATTGCTTTAAGGGGGAAAGTTTGTAAGAACCCAGTTCTTATTCTTGAGGTATGGGTTTCTTCTTTTCCTTTTCCTTATGTGTTTATAAGAAAAACAAGGGAAATGGGGGAAAATCCCAAAATTTATGGGTACACGCTGTGTACCTTTTCCACATGCCCTGTACTTTGGTCCTGTGGGATGAGAATACGGTCCGTATAGGCCTGTCGGTGATGAAGGGTGTAAAAATTGACTACATGTCGTGTACCTAGTATATACACACCGTGTAATAATTCTGAAGGTGAACAGTAAGGAGGTGGGAGTATCCGCCAGTGGAATGATGGTACACACTGTGTACATAGTAATACAAGCCTTGTAATTAAGTCGGCTGGTGAATAGTAACATGGTGGAAAGAAGCCGTCAGGGGAACAGTTTAAAAAATGGAAAGTACACGCCATTTACTTGAGAGTACACACTGTGTAGTTAAGTTTTTTTTGATAAAAATTGGCAATATCCTCCTCATTTGGTAGAGGATGCATAGAACTTGATGAGATCCCCAAGAGAGAAGGCTAAAACTTGGAGGAGTTCTCGACCTCACACCGGGATTCTAATTCCTGATCCGTCTATCTCATTTGAACTGTGTGGGTGAGTTATTCTCTCTTCTTGAACCTCTCCTTCCAATTATTTCCCTAATGGATGTTATTTGAGTTTGAATGGGTAAATTTTTAACTCATATCTACATCATTCTCGGTTGTTTTGGGAGGCATTTTTCACGTATATTGATCATAGGAGATTGAGGTAGGTGTTCTGGTGTTTATTTCCAACTATCGAGTTGATTTTGTGTATTTTTGTGTTATGCGCCCATGTTTGGGGTGTCGTATGGATGAGCCCTTGACTGATTAAATACCTAGAATTGCATTGGTAATCTTTTGATTATGTATAAAATGTTGTTTTGGATCGCTGCTTTGATCCAGGGCCACCCTGAGGATGTGTTTCCCTTGTTTAGTCATTTAGCTAGGATACATGTGGGTATGCCATGATTATAAGCATGTTTTGAGTTTTCAAGAGAGGAAATGTATATAAATTTCTTTTTTTTGTGTTGGTATCCTCCCAGTTACTTTCTTATCCTAAGGAAAGTGTTTTTCTTAGCCTGAGGGCAGTGTTTCGTTTAGCCTGAGGGAAGCTTTTCTTATGCCTGAGGGTAGTATCTTCTATGCCTTAGGGAAATATCTCATATGCCTGAGGGAAATATTTGTTATGCTTAAGGGAAATCACCTAAGGGTTTCAATTCTGATTACCTGAGGGTAAGGATTTTCATGTCTGAAGACATGGTTTACTTTGAATATTCACTGCGGTGGTTTCTTATGTTATACCTGCCAAGAAAAAGCACAAGCTTGGTATTGTTATTACCTTCTACTTGTTAGATATCCTGATGTGGTTTTTTCTATGGAAATATGTAGGAGATTTTCGGTTGAGGAAAGGTCTCAGGAACTTATAATTCAATTATATTGAATTGTTAAATAATAATTAAATGGTAATGGAACTGGTAGCTATAGCTGCTTTTGAGTACTTCCTAGTTTAATGTATTTAATTATTGCATATTATTGTTGCACATTTTCACTGACAGTTGGGAACGGGCCTTTGGTGGTTGCCTGCTGGGATTTATTTCTCACACCCTATTTAGGTCATTTCTTGGGCCCAAACAGATTATATTGCTTCAGGTTTTGATAAGGGAAAGAGTCCCTATACAGGTACTTGATTGTCGTAGAGGAGTAGGAGAGCATGGGACCGAGCTTAGGCTTGCGATGATGTTGAGTTCCTACTACACTGTTTTATTTTGTTGTGATGTACTTGTACCTTGTGTTGTATTGTTTTAGATTGCAGTGTATCCTGTTTTGGATACTTTCTTAGAAATAGGGACATATTGCATCATTATATATATAATTGTTGGTCATCTTTTACTCCAGTACCATTGTCCATTCAGCATGGTATTGTTTACTGCTTCCTCTTTTGGTATGTTTGTATTTTTTCCACTGCACTACACTTTGAAAAATGTGGGCATAGTTTCCCCACTATTAGACTTATGCCCTCACTACTAGTCGGGAGCCTCTGGCGTTTGGGGAAATGCTCTTGAGGTCATGTGACCAACCGGGTTCGGGGCACCCATGTTGTGGCAACCGGATTCAGGACATTACACATTGGGAGTTAGAGGTCAAGGAAAATTCACATAGGAGCTAACAAGGGTGGCCAAGTAAATTGGTGAGTCCCCCATAAATGTCATACGATGGTGAAATTAGTTTACTAGTTATACCTCATTACTTTTGTTACAACCCTAAATATAGTAACCTGGATTTTGTGTCTACTTTATTACATTGGAATAATATATAGGGGGATCACATCACCATTGATCCATTAGTTTAGTAGTATTGAAGAACTAGTTATATAAAAGTTTCAAATTTTTCATTGGAAATAAATTATAAAACATGGTAAAAGTAAATATTCTACATCCTTGAATCTTATTAAAATATTCCTTCTTCAAATCTGGGGAATGGTAAAAAAAATTGGGTGAGCTCAAAAACTTAGTAAGGGTTGTGTAAATTGGAATATATCATTATTAAATAAGAAATAATAAATATTTCAAGGTGAATAACAGAGAAAAAACCATTTAATCAATAACATGAGGATAAAATGAATCCATGGGTAATTTTAATGTAGTAATCTCATAGATAATAATAACTAAATTCACAATGAAGGAAATACATAATGTTAAATGTCTTGATCAAGCCCTTGTGCTAAAGTACCTTAAAATATAGGTAGGTATACATCAAAAGCCATTTAATAGGTTTAGACAACTAGTTTTTCTCATGAGACCTATCGATACATCAAAGGTATATCTATAATCATGCCTCACCCATAACATTATATCCAATGTATTCCTCATATATTGAATGATTAATTTAATTGAAAAATATATTTCTTAACAAAAAAAATCTACATTGATTAAAAAATAAAGAATATAAAGACTTGCATATTTAATCAAATAACTTAAATATTAAAACACTATATGTAGAAATGGTTTATGGTATAGGATGTAATTATATCTATGATAAAAACACAAATATGGATATGGTAGAAAATATTCCCAATCAAGAAGATAAATAAGATCATCTTCTCTTTTAACCATTTATTTGGTTTATTCAAGTTCCAAAGAGAGGAAAAATTGGAAAAAAAATATTGGAACTTTTTAAATATCTAGATTTAAATAATTTATAATGGGTTTATTAAGTATAGAATATAATATTCCTTTATTTAAAATATAATAAATCCCAAAAATGAGATTGTAATAATAATTTTATACCTCTTTGGTAACTTTTGTATCATAACCGTTGAAAGTGTAAACTTGAATTAAAACTTTAAATACCATGAATAAATATATATTAATGTTAAATATAACAAAGTGGCAGTATATAAACCATATAAAAGAAAATAGATTCATAATACAAAATATTTCTCAATGAAGTGGAAATTGAGATAAAAAATACTTACTGCATACTTCCACTTGGTAGAACATACTTTAAAATATTTTATAATGGTTTTAAACTTACTATTCACTCATAAAAACCCATATTAATATATATCTTAATTGATATATATTCCTATTACATATTAATTACTAATTATTAGTAAAATCAATAATCTGGTGTTAACTGTTTAGTTTTATCAATCATGTTTCATTAGGAAAATTTTAGTTAATATGAATTGGTTAAAGTTTAATCATATAAAAAATTATATTAATGTTATAAATATCATATTTATTCATTAGATACATTTTTATAATCATTATTTAATGGTGGACATGAAAAATTAATCACATCGCTACGTGGAGGTGGTAGTCTACACGTACGCCCGGGCAACGTTATCATTTTTTAATGGGTAGAAGGATAAAAAGTTAAATGATATATTATATTTAAAATAACATAATTTTTTCATAAATAAAATATATATTCATTATTTACATATTTCTAACCATCCAAGTAAATTGGTGATGAAAAATAAAATACACCACTATGTGGAGACAGTAGGTCGTACACACGCACAATTGATGTTTTCATTTTCCATTGGATAGAAAAGATATTAATAAGAGTTTTGATTATATAATAATAAAATTTATTTATATTTATTACACTGGTGTTATTATATGATCGTGGTTATATATTATTTTAATGAGTTATAAGAAGAATTAAAATGAAAATATTGGGCTAAGGCGATGACCTCCTCTATGAAAACCCTCTTTTGGATCTCTTTTTACAGACCCTAGGGATTGTATTTTAAGAATAAAATTACATCTATAATGTATCTAGGGATTTCATAGAGATATTATTTTAGGTTTTTGTAGATATAATTTTCTCAAGGTGGTGTGAAGAATATAGAAGAGGTGGTGTCCTTTTATATTTAAGGAAAGGACGCACCTTAAATTACTTAAAATATTTAAATATAATAAAATATTTTTCATATAAAACTGGAAAAAGTGTACAAAATTTATAATCTAAGATATTTTAAGGTTTAAAGTTGTTAAAAAATAAAATTTGGATTTTTTTAGGAGTAATTTTAAACCTTATCTTTTGATTTAACCCCTTTTTTAATAAATTTTAACTTTAACTATGCTAACAAATTTCTAATTCATAATGGGTTATAAATTTACTTATAATGTAAAAACTGGATCACAAAAGGTAAATTGGGGTAACATTAGACCATATACCATCCCTTTTTCCAATTTTTACATTCTTATGTTTTTGAAATAATTTAATAATATATTATTTGACATAAAATACCATTAAAGTCATTTAAAGAACTATTCACATATTTTGAATTTAATGGTATCAATATAGGTATGAAATTAGAATATAAACTATTTTAACAATATTTATACATTATTATTGAACATGAAATTTATGTGAAACCATAATTCATCATACAATATTACTTTTTATGTTTTTAAACTCATTTACTCTAATTGTTCTACTGTTTGCACAATCACTATGATAACGTTGTGTAAGAATTTAAGGTAATTATACCATTAATAAAAATTAAAAGTAATTTACCATCATAAAAGAAATTAATAATGTTAAAAATAAACTTTTATATTCATTAATAACATCTTATTATCCCTATTTTAACATATAATAGAAATTAAAAGCAAGAGAGTAACATTCGGGAATTTTCTTTTACTTAAAATAATATAATGGTATTTATCCTAAAAAAATGGAACCAATATGCAATATTTTCAAAAACAATGTATTGGGTGGTTTAATTAAATTCATAAAATATAATATAGTCAACTTTTTGGATGATTTGGAAGCCTTATTCAATAGTTTTAACCTTGTTTATCCCATTTTACCATTTACCGATCACCGTTACTATTCATAATGTCTAAAAATAAAAAACAGCCTATTTACCAAATTTTTACCTCATGAATCCAAATATAGAATAATTTTTATCACATTCAATTTCTATAATTTTTAAGAAAATTATTTAAAAATAAACTCCCAAAACATGATGAAAATTATTAATCAAGAAATTGGATTTTGTAAGCATAAAGTGATCACACATTAACTCTATGATGAGTAATCATCATCACATGAATTTAAATTAATATATATATATATATAATCTATTTATATTTCATTTAAATAATTCATAATTAGATATTATTTCAATTAATTTAAATGTAAAATTATTATGCACTTTAAAAACATTTTTCTGAAAAATGTTTATTTTTACCTACAAACAATCTTATATTTATTTCCATCAACTTGGTAATAGATATATTATTAATTATATATATTATTACCAAAAATGATAATTAAAATTAGGATTATCTAAACACTAAATTTTCAATTATTCATAAAATCATATTTTTAAGCGGGAAGTTCAAAAAATCATTCTATTGTTATTTTAACATGGTAAGTTCAAAATCGATATTCATCCTAGAAAATTATAATATTTTTTCCATGAAATTTTAAAATGAGTATTTAATTATTATAAAATTTACAATTATTATTATTTAATATTTGGTGTTACATTCATTCGTCCTTCAAAATTTTCATCATTGAAATTTTTATGGAAATTACTTTCTAAGATAATTAGAGAGGTTCCTCTTCATAACTTCCTTAGGTTCCCAAAATGATTACCCTATTTTATTATTTCTCTAAATTACCATTACCGTTAAAGTTATATTATTCAAAAATACTTTTTATCTATTTTCAAGAATCTGTATATGCTTTTCATAGTAATATATATCAAGTAATATTTATATTTCTTCATAGGTGTGCATGTGCATTGGGTCTGGAATACTTCCTTAACAATGAGATATTGAACAAAACATTTATTTTATATCGGATCAATGAAATTACTAAATGGTAAGATATAGTTATGTTTTTTTCTATAATTTTAAGAGTTATCATGTACAATAGGCTCAATTTCCCTTTCTTATCGAACCTTATAAAACCATTTTATAAGGACACTTTAAAAAAAATGTGATCACCTACTTAATATTCTAAATATTTACTTTGGTTATAGGAATAACTATTCTTACTACTTTGAGTCGCTTTAATATGGGTCTTAATAGTATTTAAATTCATTATTGTCACCTTAACAGGTTATGGTTCTATAAGATTTATTTCACCAACTCCATCCAAATAAGTTTACGTACAACATCTCTATTCATTTAATTCTTCATATAAATCCATTTAAATACTTGAATGGATGCTATCGTTACAAGAAAACTCCACTAAAGGTAAATAATGATCTCATACACCATTATAGTAATGTTAGTTTGACCATAACATTCCTTCTAATGTTTTAATAGTCCATGCAGATTGTCCATCAATTTGTAGAGGTTGGGTGATGCTCAAATGAACCTCGGCATCAAGATAATTTTAAAGAAATTCCAAAAAATTTATATAAATAGTGGATTATAATCCAATTAAATTGAAATAGGTTCATTATGAAGTCTTATAATTTCATTAATATTGAGTTATTCAAGATTCTCAAAAGTTAAAACTTCTCTTATAGTAAGGAAATGTGCATATTTAAAAAATTTATCAACAATAACCCATATGAAATGATTCTTTCTATGAGACTTTAACAATACAATGACAAATTCAATAGTAATATTATCCCATTTCCATATTCGAATAGGTTTAGGTTTCATTAATCCCTTAAGATATTGTATGCCAATTTTTACCTATTTAAAAAACATGAATCATGATACATAATCAGCAATTTCCTTCTTTATATTATCCCACCAAAAAAATTTCTTTATATCCTATAAATGTTGATGATTTTAGGGTGTATAAAGAAATTCTAGCTATAATCATCATCTAATAATTCTCTTTTCAAATCATTTATAGATGGAATACATAGCCTATTTCCAAATTTCATAACATTATCTTCAAAAACAAAGTATTCAAATTTCCCATCATTCACAGGTTTAATTTTCTTTTTAAAATTATCATTATTATGATAATGACTTTTTATATTTTATAATAAACTTATCTTGGAAATCATTTGGAAAATGAGTGATATTTTCCATCCCTAATAATTTAATATCCATATTTACTAAATCCTTGAACATATGATCCTTATTAATCCTCAATTTAGTGAGGAATCAATGATATTTCCTTTTTAATACAATAACTAACAATTTTTTCTTCCCTATGTGGTAATGAATTGAGAAATCATAATACTTGAGTAGCTCAACCCATCTCCTTTTCCTTATGTTGATCTATTCCTTTGAAAAGATGCATTTTAGACTCTCATGATTTGTGTATATCTCATATATTCACAATAGAGATAATGCCTTCATATCTTCAATGAAAATATTGAAACTTCCAAATCAAGATCATGGGTTGGATAGTTTAATTCATGATTCTTTAACTAACTTGATACATATGTAATAAATTTAACATTTTGTATAAGGAAACACTTAATTCCTTTCTTTGATGCATCTTTATATATCATAAATATATCCCTTCTCTATGGTATAGTAAATATCATAGAAACGACCAATGTTCTATTTAATTATTCAAAACATCACTCAAATTAATTTTTCAATATAAACATAATCCATTTATGTGTTAACTTGGTTAACATATTATCTAATCCGGACAAATTTTAAACAAATCACTGATAGTAACCTTCCAAACTAAGGAAACTGCATACCTCAGTTATGTTCATTAGTTTAGGACATTAATTGAATGTCATTTTCTTCAAAAGATAAATTGAGATTACATCCTTAGAGACAATATGGCTAACAAAAGAAACTCCTAGAACCTAGAAATCACACTTGAAAAATTTCATATATAATTATTTTTCTATAAGAGTCTAAATAATGATTCAAAATTTATTATCATTGTCTTAATATTTATTATATTACACAATGATATCGTCAATAAATACAAAAATAAAATTATCAAGATATTTCTTGAATATGTTTTTCATCATATCCATAGAAATAGAGGGTTTATTAGTTATCCAAAAAGTTTTACTGTAAATCTGTAATGTTTATACATTATACAAAATGTTTTCTTTGGAATGTCTTGCTTATTTACTTGAAATTTATGATACTCATAATGATGGTATATCTTTGAAAAACATTAATCTCTATGAAGTTTCTTTTTTCTTTATAGTAGTATCATTGATTTCTATATATTCAATTCACAACCACATAGATCCATTTATATTCTTAATGAAAAGAAAAAACGATCCCTAATGTAAAATTATAGGGAATATAAATCCATCATTACATAACTCATATTTTTTAATCTTCATTTCCAATAATTCCATTATGGTCATTCTATAGGTATTATTTGACATAAGCCTTAAATCATGGATTAAATCAATAGAAAACTGAACTATCACTCTAGTATATTTCTAGGTAATTCTTTAAGAATCAGATTAATATATTCATTTAAAATAGGTACATATTCAATTTGAATAATACCTTTACCATCCGTAGATTTTTTCTATTCTTCATCCCCAATAATCTCATTCAAAAGCACTAATAGAGTTGGATCTAGACCTGACCCGAATGATTAATTCCCCCCTCTAATTATTCATCATGAATCATAATATCTTTCTATTGAAAATAATTTTTTTCATTATAATTTTAAATCCAATCCATGCTAAGGATTATGATAAAGTAAACCATATGTATAATTATAAAGTCTGTAAGTAGATTATATCTATGTGTCATAATGGGAACTCACTAATACATCCTTATTATGATAAGATTTCCACAAGTAATCTATATTGTTAACTCCATTATTAATGTGATATAAAATTATATAATTTCCTTGTCAAACATGAAAGATATGAAAGAGTATGAAAATCTATAATCAAAAAAAGAATTATCTAAATTTTAGTCTATGATTAAAATACCTTCCACCATATATTTAAGAACTTTAGCCTCATATTTAGTAATTTCATAAGTTGAATCTTATCCCCTTGGCATCTTTTGGGTATTTTCCCTATGACATTGATTTTAATAATGTCCCATTTGTCTACAGTTGAAACACTGGATAGAATTAGTTTCATTCTTTATTTTTCATTCATTTTCTAAATAACCCTTATCTATGCACTTTTAACAAACTCTTATGCCCTTCAAGAATTTTCTAGGATGTTTCTTTTGATAATTTTCACATGATGAAAATTATATAGTACCCCTGTTCTTAATTGATATTTTCCCTTTTTCTTGGTGCTCATTTAGCCTCTTATTCTATTGATTTCCCTTAAAGGGGCTCTAAATAATTATTTCTTTATTTTGATGGTTCATAATATTATTTCATCATATGATAAAAAAATCTGAAAACATGGTGCCTTGAAAAGTCATGGATAAATACCTTCAAATAAATTGTATATTTTACCTTTCGGATTATGTATGTAATTCATAGTATAAATGGATAATTTTATAAAGGTATCCTCATACTTAGTAACACATTCTTTTTTACTTTTTCTTTATTATGATGAAATTTCTATTCATTTTAGTTTATTGATCATGAAAGAAATATTTTTTGAATAATGGAACCATAAAATATCTCTATTCCATGTGTTCTATTTCTTTTTCCTCCATAACATTTGGGATTAATGAAAACTATTGATCAACACCACCTTTAAGAAAAAAACATTAACAGTCTAATATTTTCCCTTTTATTATATCTCAAGTCTCAAAACATCTTTTCAAGAGACTTAATACCGTGCTCATCTTCTAATGGATTAGTAGTTCCACTAAAATATGGAGGCTTCTATCCCATGAAATGATCCAATATATGTGTATCATGTCATAGTTTTTCATGTCCCTATTTATGTGAAAGGTTACAAGTAATAACTTAGCTTAACTTCTCTAATATGGTCATGATCTACTAAACTCCAACATTAGTTGTATTCTCTTGCTCGGTAGATAAATCTATAAATTGGACCTAGTTTTTTATACTATTTATTCCTCCTAGAACCATTTCTAAAAAAAATGGAATATACTAAATTTTCTCATAACATTATGAATTTTAAATCAAAGTATATAATTATAAATATGGTGTAACACATAACATAAATTAGAAATTTACGCATAGATAATCTCAAAATCATAAACATGGTTTCTTTGGGAATATCCTAAAATCATAAAAATATATTCAAATCATTCATAGTGGTTCTTAAAGAGCACATGAATCAACAAAAGAATATCCTACAGGAGTTTCTATCAAGGTGTGTCGTATCAGGCCCACTCATCATGTATCATTGACAATCAAGTTAATACACAATTCACCCTATTCAGATTTGATACCCATAGGTGAATTTGTGTCATATCCATATCCACTTACTAGCATCTAGATAGGGATTTATTTTCCAGGAAAACCAAAAAATCTCTACTTTAACACAAGATAAGATATTATCCTATACTTAGACTTATCCTTAAATTATATCAAGGGGTTATGTTCTCTAATTTATGTTTTAAAAACTCTAGATATCAATGATTATATTAAACTCTCACTAATATAAATTGTAACAACCCCAACTATAGAAATACAGAGTCGGTGTCTACTTTATTACACCGTCATAAGACACATAGGATTTCATCACTATGGACCGATGAGTTTAGTAGTCTTAAAGAACCAAATAAATAAATGATTCCCATTTTACATTTTAAATAAATTATAAAACATTGTAAAAGTAAATATTATGTATCCTTAAATATCATTCAAATATTCCTTCTTTATTTCACTAGGAAATTAAAAAATATATGGGTGTGATCAAACCCTTAGTAAATGTTGCATATAATGAAATATATCATCGTTAAATAAGGTATAATCAATATAAAAAGGTATATTAATAAAAACAAAGGATATTTAATCACTAAATTGATAATGAAATGTATCAATAGATAATATAAATTTAGTAATCTCAGGGATAATAATAACTAAATTCACAGGGAAGGAAATAAAAAATGTTGGACATCTTGGTCAAGGAATTTTTCCGTGATACTTTCAAATATGGGTAGGTATACACCAAAAACCATTTAATAAGGTTATCTAATTGGTTTTCCTCATGATACTTATCGATGAATCAGGGAGATATCTATAATATGGCCTCACCCATAACTACATGTCTAATATATTCCTAAAATATTGAATGATCAATTTAATTAATAAATAATATGACTTATCAAAAAATATCCATATTGAGTAAACCATATGGAATATCAAGATTTATCCAGTAAATCAAAAAACATTCATAGTAAAAGAACCCAATTTATAAATTATTTACGATTTAGGCAATAATCATATCTATGATATAAAAAAATATGGATGTAGAAGAAAATATTTTCAATCAAAAAGAGATTTTCTTATATATATTTTTTTCATGATTCAAGTGAAAAAGAGAGTAAAAGTTAGAAGAAAACATAGAAAATCCTTAAATATATAGAGTATAATAATATATATGAGATTTATAAATGATAGATTATAATATTCCTTCAATGAAAATATAATTAACCCTAAAAATGATATTATAAAAATAAATTCATAACTCTTTGGTAAATTAATGAATTGTAACCCATTGAATGATTAAACATGAAATAAAATTTAAATACCCTTTATAAATATATATTCATGTTAAATATAACAGTATTATTTTATATATACCTTAAAAAATAAAATAGGTTCATAGTACAAATATGTCTCAAAGAAGTGGAAATTGAGATGAAAACTCCTTACCTCACACTTTTACTTAGTTAAACATGATATAACCTCCCATATAATGGTTTTTAAAGTTTTATTAATTCAAAATATAAAAATATTAATATTAATATTAATTGATATATATTCCCATTACCCATTCATTACCAATTCATGGTAAAATCAATCATCGGGTGTTAACTAATTAGTTTTCTCATGAAAAATTCATAGAGGAGGTTCTAGTTCTTGTCCATAGGTTATAGTTTCACATTATAAATATAATATTTATTCATTATATATATTTTTATAATGATTCTTTAATGGTATACATGAAAAATAAAACACATCACTTCATAGAGGTGATAGTCCACATGCACGCACAAGCAACATTATCATTTTTTAACAGAAGAAAAAGTAAGAATTTAAATAATAATTATATTTTCATAATAATAATTATGTAATAAATAACATATATATTCATAATTTAAATCTTTATAACCATTTAATTAAATTGGTGATTAAAAACAAATTACACCGCTATGTGAAGATGGCAGGTCATACGTAGATATGAATGATGTTTTCATTTTCTGTAAGATAGAAAGAAAATTAATAAGGGTTATTCTATGATCATGATAAAATTTTATTATATTAAATTAACTAATGATATTATATGTTCATGGTTATATAATATTTTAATTTGGTATAAGAAAAGGTAAAATGAAATTCCCTCTTAAGACATTTACCTCCTCTTTGAATAACATTTTTTAGATCCCTCCTTAAGGACCTTATAGATTGTATTTTAAGAACAGAAAAACCTATATAATGTATCTAAGGATTTTTTGGAAACACCTTTTTAGGTTTTTTGTAAAATAATTTACTGAAGATGGTGTGAAGAATAGTGGAGAGGTGGTGTCCTTTTAGAATGAAGTAAAGGACAATCTTGAAATTATATAAAAGATTTAAATATAATAAATTATTTTTCATGTGAAATTGGAACCAAGTGGAATAAATTTAAAATATAAGATATTATAATGTTTAAATACCTTTAACTAATAAAATTTAGACAAGTTTATTTGGAATCATAAAACTTATCTTTTGGTTTAACTCCTTCCTTAATCAATTTTTACCTTAATAGTGATTATAAATTTATTTATTCTTAAAGAGTTATAAATTTACGTATAGGGTAACATTTGGGTTGAAAAATGCCAGAGAATGAAATTTTAGACCATATCCCATTTTCCTTATCCTCTTTCAATATTTTTATAATTTTTAAATCATTTAATAATTTATTATTTAACAAAAAATACCATTAAAGTCATTTTAAGAACTATTAACATATTCTGACATTAAATACCCCAATATAGGAATATAATTCGAATATAAAATATTTAAATATATTTTATACATTACTATTGAACAAAAAATTCACGTGAATCCATAATTCATCAAAACAGTATTAATATTTATGTTTTTAAAATCATTTTTTTTATTTTTATAATGCTTTCACAAGAACTATTTCAATGTTGTGTAAGTATTTAAGGTTATTATACCATCACTAAATATTAAAAATAAAGTACCATAATAAAAATAAATTAATTATTTTCAAATAAAATTTAATATTCATTCATAACATCTTCTTATCCCTATCTAAATATATAAAATAAATTAAAAATAAATAGTGACATTTGAGAATTTTCTTTTACTTAAGATAATTTAAAGGTATTTATCAAATAAAAATGGCACCAAGATGAAATATTTAATAAAATATGAAGGTTTGGTCTCATTAACCTCATATAATTAAATATAGGCAAGTGCATGGCTGATTTTTAAGCCTTATTATATAGTTTTAACATTGTTTATCTCATTTTACTCTACCATGGTGATAAATTTTACCATGATTACAATTCATAATGAATAAAAATAAAAGGGAAATATTTAAAAATTTTGAAATTCTAGATTCTAAATTTGGATTCATTTTCATTAAATTCATTTTCTATATATTTGAGAAGGTAATTTAAAAATAAACTCACCAAACGTGATGAAAAACATTTTTTTAGGAAAACAGATTTTGTAGCCATGAGATGATCATATATTAACTCTATAACTAGTAATAATAGTTACATGAATTTAAATTTATATATTGATATATAATCTATACATTTCATTTAAATCAATCATCCTTAGGGTCTAGTTTAATAAATTTAAATGGAAAGTTTTTATGAACATAAAAACAATTTTCTAAAAAATATCTCTTTTTACCTCCAAAAGATATTTTCTTTGATTATATCAAATTGATAATAAATATGTGATTAATTATAAATGTTATAAAACATAATTATTAATAAAAATGTGATTATCTAAATAATACATTTTCAATTATTCATTATATTATATTTCTAAGGGTGGATTTAAAAAAACTCATCATAAGCTTATTTTGACATAGTAAGTTCGTAATTGATATTTATTCAATCAAATTAGAATCTTTGTGCAATGAAATATTAAAAATCTCATTATATTAAGATAAAATGTTCTCTTCTTATAATTTAAGCTCATGTGTTAAAACTTATTTAAGGTGGGGCCACTTTTACATGTGTACTGTAGTTAGTGATCATATAGGATGATTTTTTATTAGTGATGGTAATATTATAACTTAAATGAAATGATAGGAAGTAACAGTGTTCTCCCATGGATGTAGGAATAATATTAAAACCACATAAATATTTTTTAAATTTTATGTATTATTTATTTTTCTATATTATTTTGTTTTTGTGAGTTGTACAAGTGAGAGTGTGTGAGGAACGACTCAGTTTAGTGGCATAGGTGTAGTATAATTTTAAGTTATGGTGCATTGGTATTACAAAGTTCTTTTATTATAGGGATTTTCCACAACTTTGTTACATGATCTAAGATTTTGGTAGTTTAACTTCTATTGGTTGGAAGTTGTAAATCCCCAATAAATACCCACTTATATGGTTTTAAAAACTATTGTAATATGGATACATGTTTCCATGGTTCATAGTAAGCATAAAAATATGGTCCAACAAGATACCTGCATTTCCATGGTTCTAAAAACCATGGAAACGTGGGTCATATGATGTCCATATTTCAATGTATTGTGTAAACCATATAAATAGGGGCCCCTTATTACCAATGTTTTAATAAACCTATAAAATAGTGGTAACCGGATGTATCTATTTCCATAGTTCTTAAAACCATAGAGAAAGGGTGTCTACTATCATTGTTTTTACAACCCATATAAAAACAAGTAAATGGACTTAATTTATCGAAATACATATAGTCTAATCACTCATCCTACTATTGTGTGATGAAAAATGAAAAAATAGAGGCATCTAATAAGACTGTGTCAAATATTCTTCAGAAAATTATGGATAAGGTTAAAAGATTTATACTCATAAAAAACATCATACCTTATGGTATTATCACACTACTACCAGTATATCCATATATAATACCCTATATTCCCTAGTGTATGAAATTAAAGAGGTTTCTCCCATTGAATTTCAGTATCCCTTACTTTTAATTTTTATTTTTGATCAGTTGATAGAAGATGAAAATTCCTAAATTAAGTTGGATAAATTAGAATAACATGATGAGAAAATATTACACACACTGAATAACCTCGAAGTTAAACAAAATTATGTCTTCATTTTATCATTCATCAAATGGGAATTGGTATTTTCCCTAATACTTATAATGATTCCAAAGAAGAAATATATGAATCTGAAATAAAAATGGGAAAGACCATAAATTATTCAAATGGTGTAATCCAATTTAGTATACTCCCTAATTACAATGGATAGAGATCATATCACACATAACACCATAAGAAATTACCACAATAAATAATTATTATAAATCTTAATGTGGTTTATAAGGTCGGCATTGCATGAACATAAACAAAATTATATAAAAGTCATTATTATATTACTGTAAATTTCATAGAATAAAATCTTTATCGTAACACTATAAACTGCATGATGAAAGGTCATTGTATCAAGATGTTAAACTACCTAACATAAAGGACCATACATTATTAACACAAAAATTTATTTTATATGTACCATAATTTAACATACCAATATTTTAAAAGAAAATACTATGATAGATAGTATGCAAAATATGTTGCATTGAGCTTAAACAAACAACTAAATATAATTATCTAATACGGCAGTTATTTCCTAAACTTTATATTAGAGAGTATGAATATGAATAAATATATAATGTTTAAACATGTTTATAAATTATTTTTAAATTAATTAAATATATTTTATAGGCATAAGATAATAACAAATCAAATTTTATGCAAAAAAGATGTGTTTTTCTAAAAAGGGGGTTTTCCTACCTTTTAATCGAAGACCCATTTTAAAAATAAATTTTGACACTAATAAATTATATTTAAGAAATAAAAATTTATTTTTGAAATCAGATTTTCAAATTTTTCTTTGGTTTAAGTTTTGGTTTTTTTTTTGATAAGTTTCATTTTTTGATGAATAGTGAAAAATCCAGCTTTTTAAATGAATACTAAATTTTCATCTAAATAATTTATAATGTTAAATTTTATTTTAAATTTTATTTAATGTAAAAATAAATAATTTAAACATATAATAATCCAATTAAGTTCATTTTAATTAATTTCATATTGAAATTGGATATAAAAACTTTGTGAACTTTTGATCATTTTAACTTTAAAAATCCACTTTCTGTCCCCATCTACAGGATTAATTTTAAATAAATTTCATCCAGTTATGTGTTTTGAATTTTTAAAAATATATTATATATTTTAAATCATAACTTCTAAATTTATTAAAAATTTCCATTTTACTTATTGAACAATATGAATAGTAAACTTAGTAATTTTTATTACCACAATCAAGGGTAAATAAGGCAATTAAGGGTAAAAATAATGTGATAAGGATTATAATAATACCCTAAAACTTGTTTTAATTTTATTTAATGAGTAATTTTAGATATAAATCATCCTTGTTCCTAATTTATTACCTCTTAAATCCACTTGTATAACATTAATCCACTTATAATATATTATTTTAGGAAAATTAAAACTTTTCACACTAATGTATTTAATATGTATAAAATTTTAATTATGTTTTCATCCACAAGATATATTTTACCGTAAAAATTATTCTTAAATAAAAGAATATTTTACTTTATAATGTAAATTTATTTTTAATTTTTAGGGAAGAAATAATTACCTTAAAGGATTTCACAATGAAGATGCAGTAATTATTAGATTAATGTAAATCAAATAAATGAAATTAAAAATGATAAAATAAATATTATTTGAGATAATTAATGTCATCCAAAAAATTTTAAATTTAACTTGAAATATTATGTATTAATTAAAATATCTTTATGAAGTTATGTTGTTTTATTGATTTTTTAAAAGTCAAAGTGATGAATAGTGTAAAAATTTACACAAATGATATTTTAAAATAAATAATGTTTTATTAAAAGAAATAAAATTGATAAAAAAATAAAATTAGAAAAACTTATTGGTATAAAGTTTAAAA
Organism: Viscum album; assembly: GCA_963277665.1. NCBI lineage: Eukaryota > Viridiplantae > Streptophyta > Magnoliopsida > Santalales > Viscaceae > Viscum > Viscum album. The sequence continues at coordinate 1,472,526,726 of OY728152.1, read as the reverse complement.
TGTCATAATTTATTCATTTATGAGTCTTTTTCACTTTATAGTAATTATATTAACCCTCAAAGAGTAAAAAGGCATGTTTTCTCACTAAGAATTGGAGAGATTATATAAAGGTTAAAACCAAAATATAAAGATTAAAAAATAGTAAAAAATGTATAATTTTTATTTTATGAGTTATTTTTGACCCATAATTATCCTATATTCTAAATAAATTAGTTTGGATCCATTTTGAATTTAAAATTAATTTATATTAATTTAATATTTGGGGATATTTCAAGAGTGCCCCTCCCCTCTCTTTTAAAAGGGCATATATTATTCTCTTTTATTCACACTTATAAAACTATATTTTTCTCCCAATACATGTAAAAATACCTTAATATAATCCCAAAACACATTCTATGGATCTTATTTTAAGAAAAACACCACCCTTAGTGGTCTTAATGTGTTAAGAAATGGAGATTGTCTAAAGAAAATGTATCATTTTTATTCAAGCATTTATGTTTTATTTCTTCTTCCACTTCCTTAAAATCCTATTAAAAATTTATAAAATAATAAATAATGTATCCTAAATATAATTATATTTTATTATTTTTTTCATAACCCATATACATCTCTGTTTCCATAAAATTGGAAAATAATTCCCCATCTGTGTATACGATAAACTTCTGCCTCGCGAACCGATGTAATTTTTTTTCTATCACCATCTAACAAGGCTGATTATAATGATGGAATTAATGTTTATATATTTTATTAATTAAATATTTATAATTATTAAAGGATTATATATAAATTATGTTCTTATATTTCCACACATAAAAATAATAATAATGTAGTTCGTGCGTACATGTGGATTATCACCTCCACAAAGAAATGTGATTTGTTTTTCATCACCACATCACATGGATGATATATATAAGTATATTTAAATTATTAATATGATATTTATGATATTATTATCATTATATAAATAAAAAATTCTACTTACCTTTTTTTATAATCATCATTGAAAATGGAAACGTTACTCATGCGTATGTACGGTTTACCATCTCCATTATTGTAATGTATTTCACTTTTCATATCCATATTTAATTGGTGGATTTAAAATAACAATTAATGTATAAAAATTATAATTATTTCATTATTATTATTATCTAAATTATTTATTAATGACTACTTTGACTATAGGAATCATGCTAAAGTAATTTTGGACTCAGGTACCAAATATCTTCAAAAAGATCGATGTAAACTTAAATAATTGTGTAATTGTTATGGCATAGTAATAATTGATATAAAAGGAATAATAAAATTGAAAAAAATTCTCAAGAAATTAAATTATTAACATAGTTTTTTTATTTAGGAAGGTAAAGATACACATGAAAAATCAGACTAAAGGTAAGGGACTTCGTCTGATTCTCCATTCATTGATGCATATTTGGAGGTTATACACCCACCTTCTATTATAAAGTGTATATAAATCCTCTTTAACATATCATATAATGAATTTATTTGTTATAATATTATTTAATTTTTTAAAAAATTATATTCATTCATGGGGATTATGATTCAAAATATTCAATGTGGTATGGGACACTTTATTTTAAAAATATATTTTTAAATGTTTAAGGATTTAAACTCAAAATATTTTCTTTCATGTCAATATTCCTGATATTATTTTTGAATATTGATTAATATGGATATAAAAGGATTATAAAGTGAATTTCATGTCTATTTTCTAATTTTTATTCCTCTACCGACCCCCATGTTTTAAAAAAAACCCTATTTTCCTTCTAGGTATTTTGGTATTGAAAATGGGTTTTTAAAAGGGAAATTATATTTTTATCCAAAAGTGTTTTTCACATGAGTTTAAAACAGTTTTTAAAAGGGTTTTATGATGAAATTGTTTTATTCACAATAATTTAATTGAGAATTATGTGAAACTGGTGATCATGATATAGCTTATACGAAGGTCTGATCCCCATTATAACTCACGGGTGAGCCCGATATAGCTTATATGAAGGGTTGAGCCCCATTATAGCCCGTGGTTGAGCCTGATATAGCTTATAATAAAGATTATCTTCATTATATATCTCTTATTAATTGGGTAATAATAATATTGAAAGTCTTTCATATGGTTATTCAAATTGAAATGGTTATATATATATGATGCTCTAAGTCACTTAAATGAGTTTTAATTGCTTTCTATTTGTTTTATTGATTTTATTTGAGAAAAATGTGTGCGTGTTTTTATAATTTAGAAATATTTTATTATATATTCTCAATTATATTTTAATATAAATCTAGAATTTATAAGTGTTTTCATGTTTTTACTGAACTAATGGTTTACTTTCTTTTTATATCCCTTACTGATCTTTTGTACTCATCCCGTTTTAAAAAAATGTTTTTATAGGGTTTAAGGATGTGTAGGGGAGAGTAAGATTTCAAGTTGAAATTCATGAATATATTTCATGGAAAGAGATCATACTTTATTTTAAAAGTTTTATATTATGGGAAAAAGGATACTAGTCGGATGTGACTAATTGTATTTTATTATTTTATTATGTATGAGTTATGGCCTAGTTATCTATAACTCTAAACCTAGAAACAAATTTAAGGTAAAAGAAAGTAATTTATTTAATAAAACTCACGATTATATAATTTTAATGTCTATCCATTATATTTGGTATCAAATTACGGTTTAAATAACTTTATAGGTTAGGATTCTGTTAATAGCATGACCTTAGAATATTTACATTATGGATAAGTTGAATGATACATCATTTTAATATTACTTTATTGCTTAATATAATGTATGTTTATTAAAAATGGTTTTCCACTGAGGAAAAAAGGAATATATAGTGGTAATTCACTAAGAGGAAAATATCCTTCAATGTCAGCATCCCAATATGGTTGGAATTGGAATAAAATAGTTTATTGTAGTGATGGATCAGTTGACACGAGATGTAAATAGTGATGGTATCTATGCTAGTGAAGAACCCGATGTACCAAAAAGTAACATATCTATAGTGGATAATTTCATGAGGAAACATCCCTCATCATTCAATGTATCATCTAACCCAGTGGTATTTGAAGGATGGATCAATTCCCTATAAAAGATATTTGAAGTCATGGGTTGTTCAAAACATCAAAAGGTAACTCTTTTCATCTATCATTTTTAATGTGAAGGTAACTGATGGTAGTATTTGGTTAATAATACTAGATATAAAGATGATATTGATTCTATATAATGGAACACATTTTAGCTTATTTTTCATAAGAAATATTTCCTTTAGGTTTTTCATTAGAGGATTGAGAAAAAATCATAGAATTGAGGAAAAAAGATAAAGATTATGTGGCAACATATGAAGAAAATTTCAAAATAGTGGCCAAGTATGTTCTGGAATTTATTCAAGACAATGATGGTAAAATTAATTGATTCAACTCAGGATTAAAACTAATCTTATCAAGATAATTCGTGGCACGATAATTATAATGTAATGAGAATGTTTTTTGTTATGCTCAGAATGTTGATATATATTTTTTAAACACTTATATTTCACACAATGAAAAGAGTGATAAATGGTCAAGGAGGTAGGAAATATAGAATAAACCAACTGTGAATTATGTAGGTAAGCCTAAAAATTATTCCAAGTGTAGAAAAATACATTTTAAGGAATGTATTTCTAGATCTATAATGATTTACTAGTGTGGTAAGTTGGGTCCCAAGGTTCATGACTATAAAGATAAGAGTTATGAATAATCAAAGAATGAGATGATATATAACCATTTGAGAGTGAGATACTTTAGTAAAAATGAGTTGAATAATGTTTCTAATGTTTCTGTAAAGTTACTTAGTTAGTGTAGAAATCATCTTGATCAGAAACAAGAAGGTTTGGGAAAATATTTTTCTTCTACTACTGTTGATGTTGATACATATGGTGAAGTGATGGAAGCTCTAGTGAGCTTGGTAGTTTTAAAATTTTAACCCTAAGTTCATGGTTTTAGACACTCCTTATGTTGTTTTAAGTGATTAGATCATAAAATGATTAAGGAATTTTTGGGATATTTTTTGTTGATTTTATGTTTATATAAGGATTTTTTTAATGAGAAGTATGAATTTACTCTTGGATATGAGTTTTAAGGTATTTATAACCATTAGGGTTTATATGATCCTTGATTATTAAGGTTATTTATATGGATGTGCATGTGAGATTATATGTGAGTATGATATACTCTATAATACCAAATGTAGGATCGAATATATAAACATGAGATCCTCAAATCCAAGAGGGGTGAATTTTATACTTTAAAAATCCCTACGGAAATTATGCGTAACCAAAATTCACAACACCTCTAAGTTCTATTATCTTTCTTGATTCCAGAAAAGTGATTCCAGAAATGAAACTTAACAAAAGTTTACACCAACTATGATTTTACCTTAAAGTTTATAGAATCCTATAAAATCATAGTACAAGTTTAAGGAAGTATATGAAAGGTATACTTTCCTCAACAACTAAAAAATACAGCGGAAAACAAAATACTACAAGTAACATGTAGTAACTCTTTTAACCCAAAGAGGAGGGTATCCAAAAACCCTGGATAAAAGGTCCCATGATTTATACTTTCAAGAAAGTTTATCTTACCCAAACCCATGTAAGCCCTCAATCTGAAGATCGGTATCTGTCTTACTATCCTCTCAAGCCCTCGATTTGTAAGGAAATCGGCACCTCTGACTTCACAACCCGAAGACTCTAATTTAAAGGAAATCAAACTTTTTCACTAAGCAAATCTGCACGAAGAAAAGTTTGAAGAAGCAGTTCAAAACTTTCTGCACGAAGCCTGAGAGTTTATAAGATCATCTCTCTCTAGAAATCACTTCACCAGCACTTTGTCAAAAGTCTCAAAATGTCTTGAAAAGTCTTGAAAAGTATTGAGCTCTTTCAAATGATCTCCTGTTTATAGGCACAATTCCAATGGTCGGCTCCCTCCTCCAACAGTCATATTTTTCCTTGAATTTCAGAGGGACCTGTACACGTGTCACTCAAACAACGGTTAGTTGATAACTGAAATCATGACATCGTTTTATAATAAAACGAGTGTAAGAAAAACTATAATATGATATTTGTAATGAAAGGAAATTAAATTTTGGAGTCTAAACAAAATTGAATTCGAAGTCTACAATACATGGATATTCAGATTCTATTTTGTAGGAATTCGGAACCAAAACTCTATAGAATTTTGGGGTATGAATTTCAAGGAAATTCAGAATCTGGATTCATAAGAAATTAGAACCTAAACTTACAAAGTTCAGAGTCAGAGTTCATGAGAATTCTAAGTCAGAACTCATAAGAGGTCGGAGTCTAAATTCTGAGAACTTGAAGTCCGAACATAGATAATTTCATATCCAAAATTCATATTCAGAATTCGGAGTCAGAACTCAGAAGAATTCATAACCAGAATTCGTATTCAAAATTGGGAGTCAGAACTTAGAAGAATTCGCAACCAGAATTCATATTCAGAATTAGGAGTCAGAACTCAGAAGAATTCGTAACTAGAATTTTGATTTAGAATTCGAAGTCAGAACTCAGAAGAGTTCGTAATCAAAATTCTAATTCAGAATTCAATGTCAAAACTCAAAAGTGTTCATAATCAGAATTATGAGAATTTGGATTCTAAAACAGAATACTTCATATCTGGGTAATTATAAGATTCTGAGGTTTTTTATTACAAACCAAATTTTATACTTCAGAAAAAATATTCATATGATCAATTAAATCTATGTAGGGGTAAATTTCCTTAGGGAAGGAAATTTTCCTTATAAAAGAAAAACAAGGGGTAAAATAAGTTTTTCCTTGAAATAAGGTTTTTGTGATTTTCAAAACAAGAAGTAATGGTAAAGTCATAAGTATACCTTATTGACTTAACAGTCTCCCCCAAGTATGAAGGAATTGAAAAGTCATAAGGAAAACTTTATTGAATCAACAGTGTATTATAATTATAGGAATATTATGGGGATAAAATTGTTCTTATAAAATATAAATATATCAAGTAAGTATATTTCATTCTATAATTAGATAGTATAGGAATTATTCAAATCTAGGAAAGGTATTTTTAATTGAAAATATTATTCATTTAATTTTCTTACTTGGAAATCAATGGACTTTTAACCCATAATAGATTTATGGTTTTGTGGTGGTTAACTTTATAATGATCATGTTCTCTATCACTCTCCATCAAATCTTTATAGCTAGTTTTTTTCTTCCATTTCTATGTTTTTCTATATAGAACACTATTATGTGCTATCTAAGATGGTCATCATACTTTTCTTTGTCTCTTTTCAAATAGAAGGTTTATTGAGCCTTGTTCGAATGTGGGATTTTAACAATGGTATTTTTAAAAGTCAACCCCCTAGTTTTCAATCCCAAGTTCAAATTGTGAGGATGAAATTTATTAAAGGGTTAGAATGTAACATCCCAATATTTTAAAAGGAAACATGATATTAGATAGAATAAAAAATATGTCACATCGAGCTTAAATGAACAACTAAATATTATTATTTGATTTGACAGTTATCACCTACCCTTAATATTGTCAGGTATGAATAGAAATAACTATATAATGTTTGATCATTTTTATAAAATGTTTTCCACATTTATTTAATATATTTTAGAGTAATAATATAATAAAAAATCCTTTTTTCACACAAAAGATGTATTTTTCTAATGAGAAGGTTTGCCTCCATTTAATGGAAGACTAGTTTTAAAACCAAAATTTGAAACTTTTATAAATTTTATATGATAAATTAAACATTATTTTTGAAATTATAATATCAAAATTTACTTCGGTTGAATTTTTTCGATTTTTCTAATAAGTTTAATTTTTTAATGGATAGTAAAAAATAATGCTTTTTAATTGAAAACTAACATTTCATCTAAATAATTTATAATGTTAAATTATATTTTAAATTGGTTTTAAAGAAATATTAGATAAATTTTACATCTATTAATCCAGTTTTTGTCATTTTAATCAATTTCATATTGAAATTGGATATAAAACATTATTAAACTTTTGAACATTTTCACTTCAAAATTTCACTTTCTTACCTTGTCTACGAGATTAATTTTAAATTTTTTTTATCCAATTATGGGTTTTGAATTTTGAAAAATGGATTATATATTTGGAACCATAATTTAAAATTTTATAAAATAGTTCCCCTTTATTTTTTGGAAAATATTAATTGTAAACATAGTAATTTTTATTACCACGGTTAAGGGTAAATTGGGTAATTAAGGGTTAAAATATTGTGATAAGGATTAGAAAATTATCCTAACACTTTTCTTAATTTTATTTTATGAGTTATTACCAACCAAAATAATATTTTGTGGGAAATAATGATCTATTGGAGCCACTTTTAGGACTTTAATCCCCTTATATTATTTTATTTTAAAAATATTCAAACTTATCACTCTAATGTTTTTAATAAGTATAAAACTTTTAATATGGGGTTAGCTAGAATATATCTTCAACCATAAATAGTATTCCTAAATATAAAATATTTATCTTCATCATGGTAATTTATTTTAAATTTTATGGAATAAATAATTACCTAAAAGTCATGCACAATGAAGATGTAGTAATTATTAAATTAATAGAAAAAATAAAATAAATGAAATTACAGATATTATAATAAAAATAGTTTTATATAATTATTTTCATAAAAAATTTCAGATTACCTTAAAATTTTATGTAAATATGAATTTTTTAAAATATAATTTTTTATATTTATTTTTTTTAAATGTCAGAGTAATGAATAGTTTAAAAATTAACATTAATTATATTTTAAAATAAATAATATTTCCTTAAATGATATAAAATTTTTAAAAATATAAAATTTGAAAAAACATTTATAGTTCTAAAGTTTAAAATTTCCTCATTTATTTATTTATGGGTCTTTTGGAATTTTATATTAACTATATTAACCCTCAAATAGTAAAAATCCAGGTTTTCTCAGTTAGAATTAAAGAGGTTATATAAGGGTTAAAACCAAAAGATAGGGATTAAAAAAAATAGTCCAATTACGTATAATTTTTATTTTATGAATTAATTTTGACCTATCCTAATACTATATTCTAAATAAATAATTTTTTATCCATTATGAATATATAATTAATCTATAATAATTTAATATTTTGATAAATTCCAAGAGTGCACCTCCCATCTCTTATAAAAAACCATTTCTTATTATTTTCTCACCACACTTAAAAACCTATTTGTTTCATCCAATACCTATAAACATACCTCCCTAGAATACCTACCCACATTATAAAGGTATTATTTTAGGAATAACACCACCCTGAGTAGTCTTAAGGTGTTAAGAAAAGAAGATTGTCTAAAGAAAAGGTATCATTTTTAATCAAGTGTTTCTATTTTATTTCTTCTTCCACTTCATTAAAATCTTATTCAACCCTGATAAAATTATAAATAAATTATCATAAATATAAATAGTTTTTATTATGTTTGTTTCATGACCCATGTTCTTCTCCTTTTCCATCGAATGGGAAAAAATTTATTATCTGTGTGTACGATGGACTATCGCCTCGCAAACCTATGTAATTTGTTTTCCATAAGCATCTCTCAATAATGGTTATAATTATGGAATTAAAGTTTATCTTTGATATTATTGAAATATTTATCATTATTAATTATTAATATATCATTTAAACTCTAATATTTTAATGCACTAAAAAATTATAATGTTGTTCGTTCGTATGTACGAATTATCACCTCCATGAAGTGATGTGATTCATTTTTCATCACTACATCACATGGGTGATATATATATATATATATATATATATTTAATTATATTTAAATTATTAATAAGATATTAATTATATTATTATTATGTAAAGATAAAATGATACTTTCCTTCTTTCTATATCAGTCATTGAAAAATAGAAATGTTACTCATGTGTACGTGCGGCTTACCATATCCATGATTGTAATGTAGTTCCTTTTTCATATCCATATTTAATAGATGGATTTAAAAGTATAATTTCTCTATAATAATTATAATTATTTCATGATTATTATACTATAAATTATTTACTAATGACCACTTTGACTATAGACATCATACCAATGTAATTTTAGACTCAAGTACCGAATATTAACAAACTGACTAACATAAATGTAAATAATTAATTAATTTTAATAACATGGTAATAATTGGTGTAAAATCAATAATAAACTATAAAAAGGTTATCAAGAAAGTAAATAATTAACATAGGTTTGTTTTTTAGAATAGTAAAGACACATGTGATGAATCTAACTCAAGGAAAGGGACTTTGTCTCAATCTCCTTACATTGAGGCATATTTTGATGTTATACACATACCTTCTTTTATGAGGTGTATATACAACCCCTTTGAAATATAATATCATGAGTTTATTTATTCTCGTGTTATTTAAATTTTTTTAAATTCTATTCCTTCATAGGGATTATTATTCAAATTTTTCTTAAGTGTCATGGGACACTTTGATTTAAAAATCTCTTTTAAGATGTTTAAAGATTTAAATTCAAAATTTTTTCCACCATATCAATATTCTCGATATTAATTTAAATATCTAGTTATACGGATATAAAAGGATTATAAAATATATTTTTATTTTATTTTTTTATTTGTATTCCACAATAACACTTCATGTTTTTAAAAAAATAAAGAAAAAAGCCTCTTTTCTTATGGGTATTTTGGTATTGTAAATGGGTTTTTAAAAGGAAGTAGTATTTTTATATTAAAGTGTTTTAAAAATTATTTTAAAATATAATTTAAAAGGGTATTATGATGAAGGTGTTTTATTCATTATATGGTACTTGAGAATTATATGAAATTTGTGAGCTCGATACAGCTTATACGAAGGGTTGATCCCCATTATAGCTCATGGGTTAGTCTGATATAGATTATATGAAGGGTTGACTCCCATTATAGCTTTTGGATGATCCTAATATATCTTCTATGAAGGGTAATCTCAATTATATTTCACCAATTCATTTGGTAATAATAATATTTTATGTCGATAATATGGTTATTTTAATTGAAAGGATTTTATGTATATGATATTCTAAGTCACCTAAAATATTTTTAATTTCTTACTATTTGTATTAGTGAATTTATTTTAGAAAATTGAGTTTTTTTTCATTTAAAAATGTTTTATTTAGTATTATCAATTAAATTTTAAGATAAAGGTAAATTCTATATGAGTTTTTCTGTTTTTATTGAACTAATGGTTTCCTTTATTTTTATATCACTTACTAAACTTTTGTGCTAATTACAAGTTTTTTTTTAAAAGAAATTATAGTGTTTAAGGATTGTTAAGGGAAAAGAATAGGCTAGGTTGAAATTCATGAATATTTTTCATGAAAAGAGATCATGATTTATTTTAAAAAATTTATATTATAGGAAAAATGGATACTGATCGGAAGTGGCCACTTTGTATTTTATGATTTTTTTTATATTTGAATTATGGCCTAATTTACTATAACTATAAACATGAAAATATCCTCAATGTGAAAGAAAGTAATATATTTACTAAAATAATATTATTAAATATTTGAGGTTGGGGCCTTATAATTGGTTTCCAAGGAAGGTTTATAAAACTTTGGAGGTTATGATAGTGTTAATAGCATTCCCTTAGATGATTTTCCTTTAGGGTTAAGTTTAGATGATATAGATTTTTAATATTACCTTGATTCTTGATCTATAGTATGTCTATTAAAAATGGTTATCTATAGAGGAAACAAGGAAGATGTGGTGGGAAGGCACCGATAGAAAAATATCCTTCCAAATCAGCATGCCGAGATGGATGGAATTGGAATAGAATATTTTGTTGTTGTGATGGATTAGTTTAAACAATCAATAAATTGTTTTGGTATCTATGCTAGTGAGTAACACAATTTACCATGAAAGAACATATAAATAGTGGATCATTTCCAAAAGAAAAATCCCTCATCATTTAATGGATCATCTAACCTAGTGGTAGCTGAAGGATGGATCAATTCCCTGGAAAAGATATTTGATGTCATGGGATGTTCATAACATCAAAAGGTTACTCTTTCCATCTATTTTTTTAATGTAAAGGGGATAAATGATGGTCTTTGGTTAATAATACTAGAGACAGGGATTATCTTAATGCTATGTAATGGGACACATTTAATAATATTTTCCTTGAGAAATACTTCACTATGGTTTTTCAGCATAGGATGGAGAAAAATTTCTAGGAATTTAAGAAAAAGATGATGATTATGTGGCTATATATAAATAAAACATTAAAAGATAGTCCAGGTATCTGTGATACTTTCTTCAAGACATTGATATTAAAATTAATAGATTTTACTCAGGATTGAATCGAATCTTATGAATAGAATTTTACACATAATAATTTAAAAGTAATGAGAAATTTATTCATTGTGTTGAGAAAATTGATATAGAGTTTGTCGACACTTTTGTACCATGAGATGACAAGAGTAAGAAATGGTAAAGGTGGTAGGAAATAGAGAAGAAACAATCTCTAGATTATGGAGTTAATCTTAAAACTTATTCTGATTCTGTTAAAATAATTTTTTTGGAATGTGTTTCCGGATCTGTAAAGTGTTATCATTTTTATAAGTTTGGTGTCAATGTTCATAGCAGCAATGAGAAGAGTCCTAAACAATCTAAGAATGATATGACAGATAGACAGTCGGTAGTGAGATTTTTTAGTTGTAATGAGTTGTGTAATTATGATAACGTGTGTCAAAAGTTACTTACATCATATGGAAATCATTATGATAAGAAAAAAAGGGGTATGGGAAAATATTTTTCTACTACTAGAGTTGATGTTGATACAACTAGTGAAGTAATGGAAGCTCCTGGGAGCTTGGTATTTTTCAAAGTTTAACTATAAGTTCAAGGTTTTAGACACTCCTTCTAAGGTTTTAAGTTGTGAGTTAATAAAGTGATTAAGGAATTTTTTGGATATGTTTTGTTGGGTTTATATTTATATAAGGCCTTTGTTTAATCATTAGTATGCCTTTAATTTTGAACATGAATTTTAAGGTATTGATATCCACTAGGTTTTGTATCAGTTTTAATGATTAAGGTTATTTTTAGGGATCTAAATCATAATTCTAGGAATGATATGAGGATGAAATTATGCTTATAAAATTAAAATATATCAGGTAAGTATATTTCCTTACATTCTTAGACAATAAAGGAATTCCTCAACTCTAGGAAAATTATTTTTAATGGAAAACATTATTCATTTACTTTTCTTACTAGGAAATAAATGTTACTTTAACCAATCACCTCAATACACTTTTTTATTTTTTAAGAAGCCACTTTTCGGTAAAGTGGGAACCATACATAAACATTTACATATCATATGTGTTGAGCAATGTATTGTTTTCAAACAATTCAAAATAATGTTTTTTAAAGGGGGAGATTATTTTAAATAATACTCTGTCTCTTTATGATGATTTTGATGCTCACAAATACCCTTAATTATTTACTAATTATTTCGTTGAGTATTTTGCAGGAATTTATTTTATTTATTTATTTCATACAACGAGATTTCATACTTCATTTATTCCGAGATCAATTTTAGCGTGTTCTGGAATCACTGTAGCGCAAGATCAATTTTAGCGTGTTCTGGAATCACTGTAGCGCGAGATCAATTTTAGCGCGTACTGGAATCACTGTTCATACCCTACGTTGATGAACGTAACGTATGGATGAAAAGTTTACCTTTTATGTTATTTTGAAACGTATGGTTAATGAACCTTACGTTGTTGAAAAGTATTGAAGAAGAACATTACGTTTGGAAGGAACCTTACGTTTTCGTTGTTGGACAAGTATGGAAGAGAAACCGTACGTTAGTTTTCAGTGTTGAGTTTGTTTCTCAAAAGTATGGATCATCAACCTTACTTTTATAATCAACCGTACGTTCTTTGGAGAGTTGAAGCAAGACAAAGTATGGATGATCAACCCTACGTTTGAATGCTGAAGAGAAAGTATGTATGTTCAACCTTACGTTTGTGAACCTTACGTTTGTGAACCTTACGTTTGTGAACCCTACGTTTGGAGCCACGTCATCAACCCTACGTTTGGCGTCGGGATATTTTTGACAGACGATGTTTCCTTTTTGCATTGGTCAAACAAGCGGATTATTAGGCGGATTTCGAGCCGATTCTTAAGTACGACTTTGACTGAATCAAAGACGATTTACAACGGATTAATGATTGATTTAAACGGAGCTTTTTGTGCCGATTCTTCAGGGGAGTTACAACGGCTCTGTTATTTTATTTAATATCGCGAATCTAAAGGAGATTTTTATGGATCTATTTATGCGGAAGAATTTCTCAGATTTGAATATATATGTTCTATCTTGGAAACTTCGGATTTTATATATATACACAGAAAAGTGTGTGAAAGATATAGATTGATCTTTTAACGAGCAAGAAACAGAGACTGTGAAAAGGCGTTCTTTTCTGGTGATCGAGAAGAAGTGTAAAACCTTTATTACCGAAGGAAGATCTTGATAGCAGATTCACGTGTTCTACATCGACTATCTGTTGTGAATCTACTGCTGCTGATGTTGTGAAGTTTCTGGTAATATCTATTGCAACTGGATCGACTCAGAACTATTTTGATTACAGATCTTTATTTTCTGAAGACAACGATCTATCTACTGTCAATTGCTTTCTGTTGCAATTGTGAAGAACAACTGGAGAAGTGTTTTCTTTATCGAAACCCTTTTTATTTTTGAGTGATCAGCTTCTCGTTCTAAGCTGTGTGGGTTCGTGTTTGAACCAGGAAGGCTGTGTTTGCCTGAAACTTGTAAAGGTGTCAACTGCCTGTACTCAGTTGTGAACAGGTCTGTGGAAACGAGGACCAGATAGTGAAAATCGCCAAGCTCGTGGATTTGAGCGTTGGTGGAGTGGACTAGGGGCCTTCTGTTCCCCGAACCACTATACATCCGTGTGTTCATGCTTTTACTTTTTCCGCTGCATATTTAATCGAGCAAAAGCATAGTGGACAGAATTTGTCTAAATTGAAGAGATTATAATAATTTTGAAAAGACACAATTCACCCCCCCTCTTGTGTGTAATCCGTAGATTCAGATCCAACAATTGGTATCAGAGGAGGAGCTTCTTATTTTTAAAGTCTTATCAAGCTAGAAGTATTTAAAGATTATACATAGTGTATCATGGCTGATATGAGAGAGGGAATGTCAATGGTCAGAGCACCTTACTTTAATGGAGATAATTATGGCTGCTGGAAATCACGTATGATTATTTATCTGAAAAATCTTGGTTACAAAGTCTATTCAAAGATTCTGACTCCCTATGAAATTCCTGAAAATCCCGATACATGGAGTGCTGCTACAGAGGCTGAGTATGACATAAATTCAAAAGCTATGAATGCAATCATCTGTGGTCTAGGACCAGATGAATTTAACAGAGTATCTCAATGCCCAACTGCATATGAAATGTGGCAAACAATAGCTGTTGCTTATGAAGGAACAGATAATGTAAGACAGATGAGATATGCAACTGCTAAGTTAAAATTCGATACTTTCAGAATGATTGAAGGAGAGAGCATCACTCAGATGAATGGAAGATTGACAGAAATTGTCAATAATATAACAGCTCTAGGAGAACCAATCAAGCAGGCTGATCAAGCGTTGAAGGTACTGAGAGTACTTCCTACTCGATGGAATGGAATCTCTGCAGCAATCAGACAATCAACTTCTGTTAAAGATCTAACTATGAGAGAACTGATTGGTACATTGATGATGTACGAAGCTGAAATGCAAGATGAGTTAAATGAGCATAAAGTCTACATAAAAAGGGAAAATACTGCTTTGAAAGTGACTTCTCAACAAAAGGATAGAAAGATGAAGAACAGAGAAGTAAGTGCTAAATCAGAAAGCTCTGATTCTTCAAATTCGGATGAAGAACTGGCTCAGCTAGCCAGAAAATTCAGAAAGTTCTACAGTAAGAAGAAAGACTTCAAGAAATCCTTCAAAAAGGATAGCAAGGAAGTGAGATGTTATGAATGCAAAAAGATGGGACATATCAGACCGGATTGCCCAAAATTGAAAGATGCAAAGAAGAAGAAATTCTTCAAAAGAGATGATTATGAGCAGAAAGACAAGAAAGCTATGAAAGCTACTTGGAGAGTTTCTGAAGACTCAAGTAATTCTTCTGAATCAAGCTCAGAGAAGGAGGAAGCCAATTTAAAAGCAAATATGTGTTTCATGGCTGAAACTGATGAGGTACACTCATACTACTCCTCTGACTCAAATAATGAATCAAACTCTGAAACAAGCTTCTCAAATAAAAAACTTGCAGCTTACTGCAATATGCTTGAAGAAAGGTATGACTCATTATTTAAAAAATATAAATCTATAAAGAACTTGCATAAAGCTATTTCAGATGAGAGAAATACTTTGCTAAAACAACATAAGGAATTAATTGACAAATACAACTCTGCTGACTCAAATAAAATTAATTTTGAATCAAAAATAAAAACTCTACAGGATGAAGTAGAATCTTATAAAAAGGCTGCTTTAGTTTTTACGAAAGGAGAAAATGTCTTAAATGAGATACTTGGAAAAACTGTAATTAAAAAGGAAAGGTTTGGAATTGGAAGTAAAGGAGAAAAACCTAAGTTATACAAAAATTATTTTGTTCCTAGCACTAAACAGGTTATTTGTAACTACTGTGGAACAAAAGGTCATATAGCTAAAAACTGTTTTCTAAGAAAACCTCAAATATGTGGAATTAAGAAAGCTTATATTTCCAATGATCTATATGATTCAATCAATTTTAAGAAAACAAAGCAAATCTGGATACCCAGATCACTGCTTGCTAACACTCCTGGACCCAACAAAATATGGGTACCAAAGCAATTTGTTTAAATGTCTTTGCAGGTAGCAGGTCACCAAAGAAAGAAAGAAATATGGTATATGGACAGTGGCTGCTCAAGACACATGAGTGGAACTTCAGCTAATTTCTCTTCTCTTACTCGAAAGGAAGGAGGACTTGTCACCTTTGGTGACAATGCCAAAGGAAAGATTATTGGTATTGGAACAGTTGGAGATCCAGAGACAGTCTCAATCAACAAAGTACTTTATGTACAAGGGTTAAAACACAATCTGATAAGTATCTCTCAACTCTGTGATGATGGATACACTGTTGATTTTACTAACAATAGTTGTACTGTTTCTAAAGATAAACTGTTTAAGTTTAGAGCACCCAGAACTGATAATGTTTATACTTTGGATTTGTATTCCTTGTGTAAACAACAAGTAAACTGCTTAACTGCTAATATAAGTGAATCCTGGATCTGGCATAGAAGACTTAGTCATTGCAATATATATGCTTTACATAAATTATCTAAGAAACATCTAGTTTCTGATTTGCCTAGTCTCAAATTTGAAAATGACAGATTCTGTGATGCATGTCAGCTTGGCAAGAAACACAAATCATCATTCAAATCTGTTAATAAAGTTGCTACAACTAAACCTCTAGAACTTATCCATATGGATTTGTTTGGACCTTCAAGAGTAGCAAGTTTAGCTGGTAAATTGTATGTTTATGTATTAGTTGATGATTATTCTAGATTTACTTGGATTGTCTTTTTGAAATATAAAAGTGAAGCTTTTGGTTTATTTGAAGGTTTTTGTAAATCTATTCAAAATGAAAAAGGTTTTAATATAATCTCATTGAGAAGTGATCATGGTGGAGAATTTGAGAACCAGGAATTTAATTCCTTTTGCTCAAACATGGGTATTAAACACACCTTCTCTGCTCCAAGAACACCTCAACAAAATGGGATTGTAGAAAGAAGAAATAGAACTATTCAAGAAATGGCTAGAACTATGTTAAATGAATATAGCCTACCTATATATTTCTGGGCAGAAGCTGTTAATACAGCTTGTTATATAATGAATAGAATTTTAATAAGACCTGTTTTGAAAAAGACACCCTATGAACTATGGAATAACAGAAAACCTAAAGTAAATTACTTTAAAGTTTTTGGATGCAAGGTTTACATCTTGAATACCAAAGATAATCTTGGTAAATTTGATCCAAAATCTGATAAAGGTATTTTCTTAGGATATTCTGCAACCTCCAAAGCTTATAGAGTCTATAATAAAAAGTCAAGGATTGTTGAAGAATCAGTTCATGTGAAATTGGATGAATCTGATCCTTTTGAGAAAAGGATAGAACAAATAGATGAACCTGATTCTAATGAAAACATGAGACCTGAGAATTTAAAGAATGATTTTGAAAATGATATAAAAGAAATTCAGTCCAGTTCAGAAGAACATGATACTAAAGAACCTTTGAATGTAATGCCTAGACAGTCTAGAACCTTAAAGAATCACCCTTTAGAATCTGTGATAGGTGACTTAGAGACTGGTATTCAAACAAGAAGAAACTTTGGAAACATAGTTGAATTCTCTGCTTTCCTATCCCAACAAGAACCTAAGACCATAGAAGAATCCTTAGATGATGAGAGCTGGGTAATAGCAATGCAGGATGAATTGAACCAGTTCAAGAGAAATAAGGTTTGGGAATTAGTTGAAAGACCACATGATTATCCAGTAATAGGAACTAAATGGGTCTTTAGGAATAAACAGGATGATCAAGGGATAATAACTAGAAATAAAGCAAGATTAGTAGCTAAAGGATATAATCAAGAAGAAGGAATAGATTATGATGAGACCTTTGCACCTGTAGCCAGGTTAGAATCCATTAGAATTCTTTTAGCCTATGCATCTTATATGAATTTTAAATTATTTCAGATGGATGTTAAATCCGCCTTTTTAAATGGTTATTTAATGGAGGAAGTTTATGTTGAGCAACCTCCTAGTTTTGAAAATTCTCAAAAACCAGATTCTGTTTTCAAACTTACTAAAGCTCTTTATGGCCTTAAACAAGCACCTAGAGCTTGGTATGAAAGACTAAGTTCTTTTCTTTTGAAAAATGATTTTACTGTTGGACTAGCAGATCCAACACTCTTTAAGAAAACTGTGAAAAATAATGTTTTGTTGGTTCAAATTTATGTTGATGATGTAATTTTTGGATCGACCAATAAAATTCTTTGTCATGAATTTTCAGAATTAATGCAAAAAGAATTTGAAATGAGTATTATGGGAGAATTAAATTTCTTTTTGGGTCTTCAAATATTTCAAAAAGATTTTGGAAATGTTTTAAATCAATGCAAATACATTACTGATTTACTTAAGAAATTTGGACTTGAAAACAGCAAGACATTTACAACTCCTATGTGTACTAATATAAAACTTGATTTGGATGAAACTGGAAAATCAGTGGACAACAAGTTATATAGAGGTATGATTGGTAGTTTGTTATATCTTACTGCTAGTAGACCAGATATAATGTATTCAGTATGTCTTTGTGCTCGATTTCAATCAAATCCCAAAGAATCCCATTTAACTGCTGTTAAAAGAATTTTTAGATATTTAAAAGGTACTATTTATCAATCTCTGCTTTATCCAAAAACCTCTGATTTTAATTTAATTTCATATTCAGATGCTGACTTTGGAAGCTGTAGATTAGATAGGAAGAGTACTTCAGGAACATGTCACTTTTTAGGAAAGTCTTTAGTATCATGGTCTAGTAAGAAACAACACTCAGTTGCCCTATCAACAGCCGAGGCAGAATATGTGTCTGCAGGTAGTTGCTGTGCATAGGTGTTGTGGATGAAAAACACTCTTATGGACTTTAGATTAAATTTCAATAATACACCTATTTTATGTGATAATACTAGTGCAATTAATATTTCAAAAAATCCTATTAGTCATTCTAGAACTAAGCACATTGATATAAGACATCACTTTTTAAGAGATCATGTGTTTAAAAAGGATATATTTTTTAGAATTTGTAAATACAGAAAATCAATTAGCAGATATTTTTACTAAACCACTTCCCACGGCAAGGTTTGAATTTATTAAGGGGGAGTTAGGTTTATTTAATTTTAAATAGTTTTTTTTTAAATCTTATTCTGTTTTCGAATTCTGCTTAATTTTTGTTTCCCGCTATAAAGTAATTTTATTTTGTTTTAAATAAAAGTAATTATTAGTGATTACACAGGAATCAAGGCTGTCAGAACCGTTTCACCTTCTAAACTGTTTCACCTTTTTCGGAAACCCTTTCGAAAACCTAGAACCGCACATCTGCTCCAAAACCCTTTTCTGAATCTTCAAACCCTAAACTAATGAACCTTCAGAAATCGTTGTTGAAATGGCAAAGACTAAGCGTCCAGATGAAGCTGAGAGCAGTGCTGCAAAGAAACCTAAAGTAGTTGGTCGGAAAATACTGCAAGGTAAAGTCATCGATTTAGAATGGCTGTTTGAAACTAATTTACTGTTGAAGCAAGCGTTGTCGTTTCAAAGCCTTGAGCAAGCTTTTAATAGTGAAAATTATGAGTTTCTATATGAGGCAGAAATGAGACATTTCTTTAGAACTGTTCAGTTTAGCCTTGGAGATACGGAGGATAGTTTATTGGCTCAAATAGAGGATAAGGACTTTTCCATATCATCTGTAGAGATAAGTCAAATTCTTAACTGCCCTCATGAAGGAGTTTTTCATTTCGATTTACGGAATATTGGAGATTCTGTACATAAGTCTGAAGACATTATGTCTTTTTTGTTTGGAACCAGAGTGATAAAGAAGATGTTTATTAAAGATTTGGAGCCCGATCAGAAAATCTTGGTAAAATTTGTTCAGACTGGTTTAGCACCAAGGATGGCTAAGATGGAGAAAATCCTATACCCTGACATGTACATAATGTATCTTCTGATGTGTGATATTAAGTTTAATTTTCCTCGGTTTATGATAAGATATTTGAATTACTGCTGTCAGAGTGAAGCAAGAATGACCTTTTTCCCTTATGGAAGGTTCATTTCTTTGTTTTTGTTTAAAAGAGGAATGATCAGATTGGTAGATGCTGGGGTGAAATGTCACCACAGTAATGTTTTTAATGCTGGAACCTTGAGGAAAGTAGGATACTTCTGGAGCACAATTAAAGGAAAACTCTTACCTGTTGGAGCTGAGGAAGACTCGGAGAGTGCTCAGGCTCAACCGGCTAAGTCCAAGGAA
This sequence comes from Viscum album, assembly GCA_963277665.1. Taxonomy (NCBI): domain Eukaryota; kingdom Viridiplantae; phylum Streptophyta; class Magnoliopsida; order Santalales; family Viscaceae; genus Viscum; species Viscum album. Next base: position 1,472,506,560 of record OY728152.1, on the reverse strand, counting down.
GGACAAGCAGAATCAAGGGTTAGTACAGTGGCAAGGAGAATTCGTTTTGAGATGGAGGAAGTTGAGGAAGAGAGAAGTCAAGAAGGACTTCAATCTAAAAGGAAGAGGTAAATTGATGAAGAAATTATCTCTCCTGCCTTGAAATCCTCTGAACCGGTAATTTCTTATTCATTTGTGAGAGAAGCTGTTGTGGAGCAGACTGCACCGATAGAGGAACCAGCAGCTCAACCGGAAATCCAAAAAGAACCTCAATCTGCTGCTGTGGCTGTTGAAAATGTAATACAACAAGAACAACCTATGGAGGCAGTGCCTGGTGAAGAAGTGGCCCGACCTCAATATTTACATGAAAATATTGTTCTTGACCAATCAGTAGAAGTCAGAGAGACTATTGTTCGTGATGAACATACTTCTGAAGCTAATACAGAAGTACTTCAGGAAGATTTTTCAGTGGAAGAGTTTCAGGCTTCAAAAGCTAGTTCAGTGGATCAACCTTGTCAGGACAAGGACAAAGAACAGTCAGATGCAGATTCTTTACCACTTGCCCTGCCTCATCAACCTATTTCTGGACATGAGAATAGAGCACAGGGTGCCCCTGATTCGAGAAAAGAAGAAGTTGTTGAGCTGTACAATCGTATCTCTCAGTTAGAATCTGAGAATGTTAGTCTCAGAAATTCTCTGAACTTAGAGCAGTTGAAGTTTCATAAGCTGAAAGAATGTACTGTTTCAAGACAGGAAGTAGATTTGTTTAAGACTGATATGTTGCATGCTGTTGATCAGTTAAAATCAGATATGGTAAAGAAAGATGATATGTCTGAGTTGAAGATTTACATGGAGAATAAATTTGAGTCTGTTGCAAACAGTGCTGTGAGTGGATCAGGCTCTTCACCTGATTTGATTCGGAGATTTCAAGCAATTACAGGAGCACTAAGCAATATGAGTGACAGATTACACGATCTTCAGTGTAATAGTGCCCCTTTGTCAGTTTTGCTAGATAATCAGAAATTTTTAGTGGATCAGTTGACATCTGGAGAGCAACCGATTAGGATTCTTTTGAATCAGTTATCAGAAAAGATGGCTCTTTTTGTTGAAAAAGAAGAAAGAATGCATGAGTTTTTCAGAGTTAATTTGATTGAAGATATTCATATGACTCAAGAGAACAGAGATCTTATCATCAAGTTAGGAGATGGGATGATGAAGAGGCTCAGAGAACAGTTTACAGAGATCAAGACCGTGATTCAAAGGAGATAGACACCTTTTTTTTCCCTGTCTTATCCATGAACCTTGATTCCTCTGTATATCACAATCGTTTATATATATAACAGCTTGTGAATGAAAATTCTTTTCTTATCTTTTTTGTTTTGTTGTTTATTGATTTATGACTAAGTTAGCCAGTATAACAAATTCACTTATTCATACACAGTTAATTATAGCATTTACTTATAGTTCAGTGCAATATTGAATGTGTTCAAATCCGTAATTTTTCATTATTTTTGATATCACAAAAAGGGGGAGAATTTGGATAAACACAACATTTAAATTCATTTGTTTCCTATGAAGGAATTTGGATATATACGACATTTATCTTTTTTTTTAGCTGAAAATTTATTTTTATGGGGGAGAAATTTTATTATAGTTAAATATTGTTTTAATCCTTTCAGAGTTCTAAAATTTTAAAGATTGCAATTAAATTAGTTCTATTATTTTATGGGTTTTGTGATCATCAAAAAGGGGGAGATTGTTGAGCAATGTATTGTTTTCAAACAATTCAAAATAATGTTTTTTAAAGGGGGAGATTATTTTAAATAATACTCTGTCTCTTTATGATGATTTTGATGCTCACAAATACCCTTAATTATTTACTAATTATTTCGTTGAGTATTTTGCAGGAATTTATTTTATTTATTTATTTCATACAACGAGATTTCATACTTCATTTATTCCGAGATCAATTTTAGCGTGTTCTGGAATCACTGTAGCGCAAGATCAATTTTAGCGTGTTCTGGAATCACTGTAGCGCGAGATCAATTTTAGCGCGTACTGGAATCACTGTTCATACCCTACGTTGATGAACGTAACGTATGGATGAAAAGTTTACCTTTTATGTTATTTTGAAACGTATGGTTAATGAACCTTACGTTGTTGAAAAGTATTGAAGAAGAACATTACGTTTGGAAGGAACCTTACGTTTTCGTTGTTGGACAAGTATGGAAGAGAAACCGTACGTTAGTTTTCAGTGTTGAGTTTGTTTCTCAAAAGTATGGATCATCAACCTTACTTTTATAATCAACCGTACGTTCTTTGGAGAGTTGAAGCAAGACAAAGTATGGATGATCAACCCTACGTTTGAATGCTGAAGAGAAAGTATGTATGTTCAACCTTACGTTTGTGAACCTTACGTTTGTGAACCTTACGTTTGTGAACCCTACGTTTGGAGCCACGTCATCAACCCTACGTTTTGCGTCGGGATATTTTTGACAGACGATGTTTCCTTTTTGCATTGGTCAAACAAGCGGATTATTAGGCGGATTTCGAGCCGATTCTTAAGTACGACTTTGACTGAATCAAAGACGATTTACAACGGATTAATGATTGATTTAAACGGAGCTTTTTGTGCCGATTCTTCAGGGGAGTTACAACGGCTCTGTTATTTCATTTAATATCGCGAATCTAAAGGAGATTTTTATGGATCTATTTATGCGGAAGAATTTCTCAGATTTGAATATATATGTTCTATCTTGGAAACTTCGGATTTTATATATATACACAGAAAAGTGTGTGAAAGATATAGATTGATCTTTTAACGAGCAAGAAACATAGACTGTGAAAAGGTGTTCTTTTCTGGTGATCGAGAAGAAGTGTAAAACCTTTATTACCGAAGGAAGATCTTGATAGCAGATTCACGTGTTCTACATCGACTATCTGTTGTGAATCTACTGCTGCTGAAGTTGTGAAGTTTCTGGTAATATCTATTGCAACTGGATCGACTCAGAACTGTTTTGATTACAGATCTTTATTTTCTGAAGAAAACGATCTATCTACTGTCAATTGCTTTCTGTTTCAATTGTGAAGAACAACTGGAGAAGTGTTTTCTTTATCGAAACCCTTTTTATTTTTGAGTGATCAGCTTCTCATTCTAAGCTGTGTGTGTTCGTGTTTGAACCAGGAAGGCTGTGTTTGCCTGAAACTTGTAAAGGTGTCAACTACCTGTACTCAGTTGTGAACAGGTCTGTGGAAACGAGGACCAGATAGTGAAAATCGCCAAGCTCGTGGATTTGAGCGTTGGTGGAGTGGACTAGGGGCCTTCTGTTCCCCGAACCACTATACATCCGTGTGTTCATGCTTTTACTTTTTCTGCTGCATATTTAATCGAGCAAAAGCATAGTGGACAGAATTTGTCTAAATTGAAGAGATTATAATAATTTTGAAAAGACACAATTCACCCCCCCTCTTGTGTGTAATCCGTAGATTCAGATCCAACAATATGCACATAACCCACTTAGACCACTTAGATTATCAACACACAACATAAAAAATTCAAAATTCAAAAACCATTATAGACAAACCCTACCACCACTACCACCTTCAAAAAATCCACAAAATTAAAAATTCAAGACATCATCATCTATCTTGATAAACAAGTCAGCTCGAATCACACTCACCTCGAGTCATGCACCCTACCTTGAACCACACACCTGATGAAATAGTTGCCTACCCATGTCAAATCAGATCACTAGGGAGCTCCACTGGTGTCCACTGTCATCATCACCATTTATAGAAGCTCAAATGTCTCCACCGTACTTGCATCATGAAACACCACACTATCATCAATTGATTTATCCAATTCCCAACACCAGACATAGGCATTATGAGGTACTAGTGGTGACGTCACCGGATTAACACCACCATCATCATATTCTTCTGAACACCACACTATTATCAAGGCATGAATAAACCAGAACAAAACCTTACCACATACAGATGTCAAAAACATCATCGAACAAACCTCATACAAATCCACTATTGTAAAAGGAACACACAGATCTTTATCAAAACCAAGAGAAACATATCGCGTAAGAAGCGTCAACTACCAAAAGATCCTACCTCTAAAAACCTTTGGGGAACCACTACTCTAGATCCTAATAGAAGAGGAGAAGAGGACCTTGGGGTCAGGGTAGGAATAAGAGTAGTTGGTGCCTCCAAATGACATCATCTCACCAGAACTGAAATCAGAATCCAAAACCAAGATCATGCTGATACAGGAGCTCCTAGAAATCCCTCGACCACCATTCCTCTTATCCCAAAGCTACTGGGTAACCATTACCTCAGATCTGAACTTTATTAGAGTGATGTAATGCAAGGTCATAGAGGGGATGAAGTGGTCTGGGGAAGAAGCAACCACCATCATCAGGATCAACAACCTACCTATGAAAATAGAACCAAAAACCACATCTCTAGAGACAAATATCATCATAAAGAAGGTAATCGAGAAGAGGATGGAGGATGTGAGAGGAATAAATAAAGGAAGGAAGTGAAGAAGATAGGGAGGGGAAATAGAACTCATACATGCCGCCAACTCCAAAGAGAAGGGTTTCAAGAGAAACCCTAGATGAAGCTGAGAGTGGGAGGGGGAGAGCTGGGGGAGAAGGGAGCCATTTTAACCAATCACATATTTATAGTTTTGTGATGGTTAACTTTATAATGACCATGTTCTCTATCAATCTCCATCAAAACTTGATAGTTAATTTTTTTCTTCCATGTCTATTGTCTCCTACATATAACCCCAGTATCTGTTATCTCATGTGACCTTCATTCTTTCCTTTCTCTCTTTTCAAATAGAATTTTTATTTACCCTTGTTCTGATGTGGCATTTTAACAAAGGTATTTTGAAATTTTAAACCCCTAGTTTTCAATACCAAGATCAAATTCTGAGGATTCAATTTATTTAATTAGGGGATATTGTAACATCCCAAGATTCTCAAAGGAAACAATATGTCATATAACACACAAAATATGCCACATAGATCTTAAAAGAACAACTAAATATTTTTATTTAATATGGAACTTATCACCTATTTGTTATATTGGAGGGTATAAATAGGAATAACTATATAATTTTTACACATTTTAAAAAAAATTAGCATTCATTAAATATATTTTATTGGGATAAGATAATAAAAAATCCAATTTTACCTATATAAGATGTATTTTCCTAAAAAGGTATTTTTGTCACCATTAAATGGAAGAATTATTTTAAAAGTAAATTTTAACACTTTTATAAATTTTATTTGAAAAAATAAACTTCAATTTAGAAATAAGAATATCAAAACTTACTTTGGTTTCATTTTTTGGTATTTTTTGATAAGTTTCATTTCTTAATGAATAGGGAAAAATACTAATTTTTAATTGAAAAATGTCTTTTCATCAAAAAAAAATTAAAATGTTAAATAATATTTGAAATTGGTCTTTAAAGTAAAAAAATAAATAAATTTTACATATATTAATCCAATTTAGGTAATTGGAACCAATTTCATATTGAAATTGGAGATAAACACTTTGTGAGCTTTTGAACATTTTCACTTTAGAAACCCACTATCTCACCCCATCTATGGGATTAATTTTAAATTAATTTTATCCACTTATATGTTTTTAATTTTTATAAATAGATCCTATATATTTAATCATAAATTCAAAATTTATTAAATATTACGCTTTTAGTTTTTGAAAAATATGAATAGTAAACTCAGTAATTTGTATTACCATGATTAAGGGTAAATATGGTAATTAAGGGTAAACATAATGATATAAGGATTAGAAAATTATCGTAATACATGACCTCATTTTATTTTATGAGTTAAATTTGACCAAAATAATCATTTTTATTAATTTATTTCCTCTTTTAATCACTTGTATGACTTCAATACCCTTGAAGTATTTTATTTTAAGTAAAGTCAAATTTTCTACACTAATGTTTTAAATAAGTATAACATTTTTAATATGTAGTAATACAAAGGATATATTTGACCAAAAATATTACCTATAAATCAAAAATATTTATCTTCATGATGGTAATTTATTTTTAATTTTTAGAGAATGAATAATTTCTTTAAACGCTTGCACAACAAAGATGCAGTAATTATTTAATTAAAGGAAATATCAAATAAATTATATTAAAAATATTAAAATAAATATCATTTAATATAATTAATGTCATAAACAATTTTTTATATGACCTTGACATGTTACAGATGTATTAAAAGAGTTTTTTCTAAAGATGTCTTATTTTATTGAGTTTTTTAAAAGTCAAAGTAATGAATAGTCTCAAAACTGAAATTAATGATATTTTAAAATAAATAATAATTATGTAAATGATATAAAATTATTAAAATGATAAAATTCATAAAAATTATTTTAAAAAAAGTTTAAAATTTTCCCAATTTTTCATTTATGGATATTTTGGAATTTTATAGTAGATATATTTACCCTAAAATAGTAAAAATCCATGTTTTCTCAGTAATAATTAAAGGTGTTGTGTAAGGGATAAAACCAAAAGATAAAGATTAAAAAATATTCAAATATATTTAATTTTTATTGTATGAATTAATTTAGAACCACAATAATCCTATATTCTAAATAAATAAATTTTTATCTATTTTGAATAGAAATTTAATTAATTTTAGTTTAATATTTTGATAAATTCCAAGAGTGCATCTCCCCTCTCTTATAAAAGGGTGTTTATTCTTCTCATTTAATCACACTTAAAAACCTATTTTGGTAAAAAAAAAATCACTATAAAATACCTTCCTATAATTACTAACCATATTATATATGTCTTAGTTTATTAATAACACCACCCTTAGAGATCTTATGGTGTTAATAAAAGAAGGTTATCTAAAGAAAATGCATCATTTTTAATCAAGTGTTTCTATTTTATTTATTCTTCCACTTACTTAAAATATTTTTCCAAAATAATAAAATAATAAATCCATTATTTTCCATATACTAACATTTCATTATATTTGTGGCATTACCCATATCTATCTCCTTTTCTATCAAATGGGAAAAGAATCCATTCTCCATGTGTACGGCGAACAACCGCATTACGAAGCGATGTAATTCATTTTCCATCACCATATATCAAAACAATTTATAATGATGAAATTGATAATTATATATAATATTAATTAAATATTGGTAATTTTTAAAAGATAATATGTCATTTATTTTCTTATCTTTCCATACATATAAAAATTTTAACATCATTCGTGTGTTTGTATGAATTATATCCTCCAGGAAGCGATGTGATTCATTTTTCATCACCATATCACATGGATGATATATATATAATTATATTTCCATGATTAATATTATATTAGTTATATTATGATCAATTTATAAAGTTAAAATTAAACTTACCTTCTTTCTATAATGATCATTGAAAAATGGAAACATTACTCATGTATACATACGACTTACCATCTCCATTATTGTAACACATTTAATTTTTCATGTCCATACATAATTGATGGATTTAAAAGTATAATTGATGAATAAAAATGATAATTATTTAATTATTTTTATTACTTAAATTATTTACTAGTGACCACTTTGACTATAGACATCATACCAATGTAATTTTGGACTCAAGTACAGAATATCATCAAAACATACAATGTAAGCTTAAATAATTAATTAGTTGTTATAACATGATAATAAGCGGAATAAAAGGAAAAATACACTTGAAAAATGTTATCAATAAATTAAATAATTAATATTAGTTTTTTATTCGTGAATTTAAAGACACGCATGTTAAATCAGACTCAAGTTAAGGGACTTCCTCCCAATCTCCTTTCATTAAGCAGTATTTTGATGTTAAACACCCACCTTATTTATGAGGATTATATACCTACCCTTTGAAATATCATATCAATAATTTATTTATTATCATGTTATTTAATGTTTTCTTAATTATATTCATTCATGGGGCTTATGATTCAAATATTTAAAAGTGGTATGGGACACTTTGATTTAAAAATCCATTTATAAATATTTAATTATTTAAATGCAAAATCTTTTCATCGTATAAATATTCATGAAATTATTTTACATATTTATTTATATGGATATAAAAGGATTATAAAGGTAATTTTTTTTATATACTTTATTTTTCTTCCTCAATAATCCTTCATGTTTAAAAAAAGAAACCCTTCATTCTTTACTGGGTATTTTGGTATTAAAATGGGTTTTTAAAAGGAAATGGTATTTTTATCTGAAACAGTTTTACACATCACTGTAAAATTGTTGTTAAAATGGTTTTATAATGAAATATTTTTATTCACTATGTGGTACTTGATCATTATATGAAATGGGTGAGACCGATACAGCTTATACTAAGGTTTGAACCCCATTATAGCTCATGGGTGAGCCTGATATAGCTTATCCAAAGGGTTGATCCCCATTATAGCTCACTGGTGAGCTAGATATAGATTATATAAAGAAATATACCAATTATAGATCGCAAATACATTAAGTAATAATAATTTTATAAGTCATCCAAATGTTTATTCCAAGTTAAATGGTTTTGAAATTGTTTTATGTATATGATGCTCTAAGTCACCTAAAGGAGTTTTAATTGCTTGATATGGGTTTCAATGATTTTATTTGAGAAAAATATGTGTTTTTTTCATGTGATAATGTTTTATTTCATACTATCATTAATCTTTGAAGATAAGGTTAAAATTTATATTAGTTTTAATTTTTTTACTAAACTAACAGTTTCCTTTCTTTTTATATCCCTTGTTGAGATTCGATTCTCATCCTAGGATTTTTAAATATGTTCTTATAGGGTTTAAGAATGGGTAAGGGAGAGGAAGAGGTAAAGTTTAAAGTTGTGAATATTTTTCATGAAAAGTGGTTATGATTTATTTTAAAAGTTTTATATTATAGGAAAAATGAATAATTATTGTAAGTGACAACTTTCTATTTTATGATTTTGTAATGTATGATTTATAGGCAAATTTTCTATAAATCTAAACCTGAAAAGATCCTAAATATGAAAGAAAGTAATTTATTTAATAAAACTAAAGATTATTTAATATTTATGTTCAGGGCCTTATAATAACATATGACCTTTAAATTTCTTATAGTGGTCTATTCAATGTGATCTAATTTATTTACATGAAATAATAGTCCATGTAATAGGTCTTAGTATATATTCTTCCCACCTATGAGACTTTTCTTTAAATAAATCAACACTAGAAAAAATGTCCATTTTTTAATAGCTACATATGGATTGATTCCTATTTTCATAAGATACATAATGATGGTCAGTTGTATTATCATAGGCCCTACCATAATCCTTAACCTTCACCCCATCCCATAATTTTTCATAGTGTTGATAATTTTATTGATTCTCATTTGGTTATATAATTTGTCCTTTTTCTAGGGAACCCCTTCATAACATCCAATTTTCCCCCCATATATGATCCAAATATACACAGATTGTATGTTTAAAATAACTACATTTGCATTAATTATTATTATTACAGGATATGAATGGATACTCAAATATATCATCCTGAGCCTTTTCATAAGTTTTATTCATTTTAAATTACCACTATATCTTGGTGTTTGGGCCCTAAAATATTCATTTTGGGTCTCCAAAAATAACCATGCACTTGGAAGAAACTATTTAATCCCCCTCCTACATATGTCCTATATCTATTACGAGGTAAGAAATACATGTATCTTAATTATTTTAATTACAAGGCATATAGTTATATTCAGACATCATATCTCATAACTTATTTAAATCTCATCATCATCCAATCCCTCATAGTGTAATGGTCTCCTCCTTTATGTTGTATTTTTTTACATCAACCTTACAGTGAGACTCTATATGATGGAACTCTAATTTCTTATCTTTTTCATAACCAAAAGTTACACTCTTTTCACCATCCTATCAAATAATATTATGAATTTATGTTAGTTCTTATCACATTGTCCCTACATTAGGATGGTATTTTTCCCCATTTTACAAAAACTATGTATGGCTTGATTCATATTATTTCAAGATTTGTAATGATGTATGGACCACCAATCTTGGACCTAGTTAAAAATCCTCATCCACTTATATTTTTTAATACTTAAATACAAGCCAATTTTGATTAGTTTCAAATCAAAGTGTTCCAACTACCTATGAATAGTCTCTTTCTAAATACAACCCTTTTTACCTTGATTATTTATATTACTAAAAACATTCCATGGCTACTAGTAATTATCACATTTGATTCTATAAGAACCCCTCAATATGGTGATGATACATGCATTGTATATCCATCCCACCTACAAACAATAAATGTAATTTATCTATCCTAAGTAAAATATTCTCTATACCTATATTCCTTTGACGAAATTATAGACAACCTAATGATTCAAAAATGTAAAAAATTCATCCTTAGTATTCCAATTCATTGATACATAAGAGTTCCATCATTAAAATAAGGTCAGCGTAAATCTGGCCCTATCGATTAAGATATCATATTCTCCTAATTAAAATAACTCAACTAAAAATTAAAATGTACCATCACCCCCTATTCAAAGATGTTAAAATAATTTTTATTTTCTAACCTCCATTTGATATGTTTTTACCCCATTTTATGTTTTTTTCATCGATACTGGTCTCACTATTCATGTAAAAATAATCTTTCCCTTACCGCTATATGTATAACCTCACTTTTGGTATAAACATTTTAACTTAATCTAAGAATAATATTTTGGTTAAAACGTTATAAACTAAAACTTTGTGTATACATTCATTAATACTCTATATACCAACATCACTTTAATTCACATTGGGTTGACTATACCTTTATTACAGGATATAAAACCCTAATTTTTTTTAAAGTTAAGTGACTTAAAAACTCATACTCACCTTTTTCCAATTACTATGAACTTAAAATTCATGTGATCGCCCTATTATGTTTTATATATTAGTATCTATATCTTTATTAACATCGATTCATTTTTCCCTTATCATTGTATAAGCCACCTCATTTTTTTTAAAGTTGTATAACCTTAAACATTGTCACCCTTTGGTAAAATTTGAAGAATTTTAAACAAAATACCACTTTTATCCAACTTTAAATAAATTAAACTAAAAAAATAGAAATTTTACTCATTGGGTTGTAAATCCACAAGGGGTGGCCTTAGTAAAAGTCATGTTTTTTCGGACTAATCCTTTTTTCATTGGATTAAATAAATATTCAATAATTGAATATAAAAATACTCAAAATATTATAGGTACCACCACTTGGAATTACTAAAATTCAATACATTCTCTCTATGTTAGAAGATCTAGGAAAATTTTAGTGCATTTTTATTCCTCAAAATTATTAGTTAAATGATTAGTCTAAAATTAAAAATGATCTACGTTTAGGGTACTTGTACCATTCTTGAACATTAACTCACACATAAAAACAAACTTTATGGTTTTTATTATATTTATTAATTAATACCTTTATGGCTAAATTTAATAACCTTAGATTATGGTGATATCATGTGCACTATGTATCCATCTTGTTTGTTTCCATCTAAGAGCACAAGTCTATAAGGAAATCAATCTTATTCTATATCTTATCTAATAGGTAAACCTTGGTCTACCACAAATGTTTCATATCTATATATCTAATACCTATATGATATAATATTTCTCAAAGGATAATGGATTTATTTAACCCATTCAATCATTGACTCAAGTGTTTTGAATTTATTATTTACATGAAATCATCATCATTTAATATTCAAATGGATTTTATTACTCTTTAATTTCTCTTTTTACATGTTTACAAGTTGCTTGGAATAAATTTTTAAAGTGAAATATTGATATAGTCACATCAGGTGATAATAATATATCTTTAAAACAAAATAATCTTGTTAATTTATTGAGAAAAAAAGAGTTCATCCAAAAAATAAAGCTTTCTTAAAAATTGATAATTATGAAATAGAGATGAAGATCGATAAGAAACTATAAAAATAATTTATTAACAGTACCTACTATATCAGGAAAATATTTTTGAGAATCATAAATTTTCTACTAAATATTTTTCTATTTATTATCTTATTCTCTAGCTAAGCGATGTGATTTCTCAAGCATTGCAATTGATTCTTGTAATCATTTTAGATAGTTGTGACAATCATTACCACACCCACAAACTACACTATAATAGAAGTTATAAAAGATTTATATTTATATATCACTATCATTTGGGTGGCCACAAAGTTTCAAAGTCTTATTTATTCCACCATTTTCTAATTTAGAACTTAATTAATATGCTCGTGCCTGAATCAGTAATTTTGGAAACATGGAGTTCTCTTTCCAAAGTACCTATCTTATCTAGAATAAATAAAAAAATTATAATAATGGTGTATAATACTCAATAGTAAAAATTATATTCTTATAAACATATGATGTGATAGCATAAGCTATATTCATTTCCACTCATATTAGTTAGTAGAGTTTTGGTGTCCAAATCATGGATGTTCTTCCATATTATTTCATATATTTAATGATTTATAAATATTGTTTCAACAAAAAAGTTTAACTCATATTCTTGGACTAAAATATACTAAAGAATTAGATTTATTATTGAATAGGTATTTAAAGTTATTTTTGAAGATGTGATTGGAACTAAATACACAAAATTTGTTTAAGGAGGGTTTTTCTCTGCAAATATTTTAGTTGATGTGAGTTTCATGAACATCTTTAATGGTAGGGATACTTGGTTGTGCTTTTTGGAAATATTATTTTAGATATTTATCACACCTACTTCCAAAACCATGTGACATAATATTAATCTAGTGACTAAATATAGAAGTGATGGAATTCTATCTGATACCTAGAATAGTGTCTTCATACTATTCATCAACCCCCATGGTAGGAACATCATCCTCATTAGTTTTATAATCAAACTTCGTTAAATCACCTTCCCAATATGATTCCTCGTGTATTTTCTTATTGGATCTAAAATTTGGCTCACATGTTCATGGAATTACACCTTTAAATATCTTTAAATACCCCATATACCCTGGTACCCTAACACCTGAGCCAACACTTACATAGCCTGAAGGTAATTCCGGATCTTCTTTGGTTGGCTATTAGCATATGTAATCATACAAGATAAATATGGGAATGATTTTTCCTTATAAACAATGGAATAAATAGATACAAGTCCGTATGCTTAAAAGAAAACTCCAAAGGGAGTATAGTACCAGAAGGGAAATATGGTATTTAATCCTAAATAACAATAAAAAAGTACTATAAATAACAATTTATGACATCCAAAGTCCCAATGGACACAACACTTTAAGAAAAAATGATCAAAAAAACTTCTACTTCCAAGTGACGCTTTCCCCTTGCTTGAACCTAGAAGGAGGAAATATACAAATGCATGAAGGCCAAGATAGGGTTTGAGATAAAATCCTAGTAGGGTCTCAACAAGTGTTCCATACTAAGATTCCAATAATTAATAAAGTAAATAATTATTTCAATTTCAAATTAAATAGGCACTATAGTTAAATTTCATATTTAATCAAAACATTCTTTTCATTTTAAATAACAGAAACATTAAAAACAATGGCTAAATAAACATTTTATATAAAACTATTTATATAAAACATCTAGAATGTGTAAATCAGTTTTATCAGAAATGGAATATGTAAAAAAATCACAAATATGAAACATGATCATATTCCAATAGGGGTTATAGTTCTAGGTTTTGGTATCTTTACACACTCATATGGTGATAATAGAAATGTTCACATGCATCTCTTAGACATTTCCCAGAGAAGACTGGTCAATATCTAACTAGGGATAAGATCCTCTAAAGTACATAATTTTTAGAGTTTTAAAGCATCAGTACATTTATAGGTAATTACAATCATAATGTTTTTGACCCAAAAAACTCACTAACTACCTAGTATTTCATGTGATCAAATAATTAATCAAAATGATCAAACTATTTTAAAACTATTTAAAATAGAATTTCCCCATTTACACTTTCAATATGCCAATTTATCTTCAAAACCAATACATGGTTTTTTAATCAAATCATTCCCTTTTCAAGATAAAACCTAACATGGGTAATTATCAAAACAACTTAATCTATTTATCTCAAATATGAATTTCTAAAATCAATTTCACAATTCCATCAATTTTAAACCACACCCTAATTAATTGGAATTATGGTTTTTCTCCAAAATCTATACCATTTCAATTTAAATCCCAATTCAAATGAAATTTTATTTTCACAATATAATTGAAAAATAATAATTTAAATCAAGAAAATCAAGTGTTATTCAACTGGATAAAATTAGAACCACATTCCTTTTTCACAAAAAAAATGTCCACAATATAAATTGCCAATGAAGAATGAAGGAATATGGGATCAAGGAAATCCACCTAGAAACAAGATTCAACAACATAGAGTTTGGATATATTAGTCCCAATATGATTTATCAAACTCCATGTAGGAAAATATAAAGATATGGAGAGACAAGGAGACCAGTTACCCATAGAGTTACACTATAATTGCAACAAAGGTAAATTATTGAATGAAAAGATATAGTAGGGTTGGAGGGATCCAAAATCACCCAGGGATGAATCTCGGTTGAGAGTGAGGAAACCTAGAGGAGGGCAAATAGAAATTTCCTCTGAGTCACTTTTTTAAAACATACAGTAAATACTTTACATGATGTGTAACTCGATTTCACATCGTGTAATTTTTGAGTTTTAGATAGGCTGAAAAACCATCACATTTTTATTAAAAAATGATTTTAAATTTATAAACTACATATAAAATATAAATTAATGTATTCATTCATTATTTGTACCAATTTCATGGAATATTTTGGGTGATGGTTACATGTTTTGTAACCAAATCACTTGGCATGTAAATCCCCAACAAACTGGATAACCTAAAGGTTTTATGCTGAAAACTCAAACAAATCCATGAAATTACCAGTATTGGTGTCCTCCCAATTACTTCTAAGTCCTACCACAACAATAAAAAAGTAATACCATTAAAAATATTATAATGTACATGATATAAAGTTAATAGGATGTTATAACCTCCCCATCATAGAAATTTTTTGTCCCCGGAAATCCTATCAAGAAGTCTCCCTGCTAAAAAGATAAGGACACTACTCCCTCATAAGTGACTCTCTCTCTCTCTCTCTTAATTCTAATGATAATCAAAACCATGCATCCGTAGCACACATACCAAAGGTATCAACCTCCCAAAAATTAACTTGGTTTCATAATCAATAGTCCTGAATAGATTCTCAGTCATGGATAAGTCGGTCTCAACATCGACATCACTCTAGGTCAGAAAATGTGATGGATCAGAAATATATTTTCACAGCTTCAATACATAGAACACATCATGTATCGATCTCAATTTTGGATAAAGTGATAAATGGTAATACACTTTCCCCACCAGATCAATAACCTTAAAAGGTCCCAAAAAATGAGTAATAAGCTTCCCTTTCCTCCAAATCCTTTGATGACCCAAACGAGGTGAAACTTTCAAGAACACATAATCCCCATCTGAAAATTCCAATGGTCTATAATGACAATCATCATAATATTTATAATCAATATTTTCCATCAATACTCTATAATGAGTCAACTAAATCTTAGATGTCATATCTTTGACTAGGTTTGGTACAACTAATGAACTTTCACAAATCTATGACTAACATAATGGATATTTTCAAGGATAACCACACAAGGCCTCAAAAGGATCCATCCTGATCATGGACTAGTATCTATTGTTATAAGAAAACTCATCCTGGACCAAATTTTCATCTCAATATCCACAAAAATAAAGGATTAAGGAAGAAATAATATCCTCATGAATTTTTATAGTTCTTTATATCTGGACATTCAACCATGGATGGTATGTCGTACTCAAACATACCTTGGATCAAAGTAACCTCTAAAGGCCCATCCAAAAGAAATAAGTAAAATAAGGATCTCAATTTGATACTATAGAATATGTAACTCCTTGAAAATGAACAATCACTTTCACATTGTGATTTCTTAGTTCTTTAACTTTGGTTGTATTATAAATGGTTAAAAAGTGATCTTATTTGGTTAAACTATATATCATAACCCATATCACATTCTTATTTATTTAGTTATTTGGAAACCCTACCAAAAATTCCATAGAGATATCCTCCCACTTCCAAGTTTTCAGTGGAAGTGGATGAAGCAAAACTGAAGGTCTCTGGGGCTTAGACATAACATGTTAGCATGTATAACAATGAGAGACAAAATCATCAATGAATTGTCTCATAACTATCCACCATAATTGACACTGGATGTCATAGAACATCTTTATCATTCCTAGGTTCACATACCATGTGGAATCAGTGAAATCCCACATCACATCATTTCTCACTAGAAAAGGTACAATGTACTGATTCTAGAAACATAGAATACCCTCAATGGGGAATAGCCACATAGTAATGGTCTCCCCACCAAAAAGATAGTCCATAATGTTGTGGAATTAACCATCAAGTTATTGTTCCAAAATAATCATCTTGATAAAATAAGTGGTAAAATAAAAACTAGAAAAAAACAACCTCATCCACTATTTCCTGAACCGATATATACAACTATGGAAAAAGATCCATCAAGTTTTATTCTGATGATTTTTTCACTGCCCAAGTTAGAATTTTCCTACTCAAATAATATATGATGACATTTCCTTTCCATAAGGGATAGGTGATTTTAAAGTCAAAATATTATAGTTATTCCACCCAATTCCTCTGGTATAGATTCAAATATTTTTTAAAGAAGATATAAATCAAGCTCTTCGGGTCTGAATACATAGTAAACCTTTCTCGGAAAGGGTAGTGCTACCAATTCTTAAGTGCTTGAATCATGGATGAGAGTTCTAGTTCATGGGTTGCGTAATTCTTCTCATGTGGAATAAGATATAGAGATCTATATGCAATGACATGATCAACCTGTATAAGAAAACATCCCAAACATAAAATTGATGCATCACAGAAGACCATGTAGCCCTAACCGGCCTCTAGAAGTGTCAACACCAGAGTAGTAGTCAGACGAAATTTCAGATCAAAAAAATAACTTTGAAATTTCTCATCCCAATAAAACATTACTCCCTTCCTATTTAGAGTGGTTATCAGATAATATAACTTTGATAAATCATTTAGAAATTGGTGATAATATTCAAATTAACCCAAGAAGATTTGAATCTTGAAAACATTTTGTGGTTGCTCCCATGTCATAACAGATTTCACATTATCAAAATCAACTAAGAAGCTATCTTTTGACACCATTTGATCCAAGAAATTCACTTCATGAATCCATAAATTACATTTCAAAATCGTGGCATAAAGTTGGTGATTTCTCAACAATTACAGAACTGATCTCAGATGATGCAAATGATCCTCCTATGACTTAGATTAAACCATGTTATCATCTATAAAGGCTACCATAAACTTATCAATATACATATCAAAAATATTTTTCATCAAATACATAAATACTACATGATAATTCTTTAGACCAAATGGCATGACAACATATTTATAGTGTCCATACCTGCTCTGGAATACAGCTTTCTAAATTCCAAATTCTTCTATTCTCAACCAGTGGTAACCAAATCAAAGATAAATCATTGAAAACCACTTTTCCCCTTTTAACTAGTCAGATAGATCATTAATCCATAGAAATTGACACTTATTATTTATATTGAATTGATTGAGCTTTCGGTAATCAACACCAAGTCAAAGTGACCCATCATCTTTCTTAGTAAAGAGGATCGACTCCACCCAAGGTGACACACATGGCTATATAAATCCGTTCTTTAAAATACCATTCAGCTGGGTATTCAAATCTATAATTTTAATTCATTCCATGCGGTAATAAGTAATAGACACTGGTTGAGTACCATGCACTAAATCAATAGAAAACTCAAACGCCTTTATTTGTGGAAAGCCATAGAAGACTAAAATAAAAACATTGATAAATTAATTGAAATTTGTAGGGAAAACATCACTCAAATATCCTCACTCTAGGTTAAAAGAAAACACATATATTAATTTTCCCAAATATGGATAATAATGTCCATATCTACTCAACCTTCGGTCCCATTCTCCCTGAAAGATATGGAACACCCCATCAGGTTAAGTAAAGAAGAACTATCAAAGATAGTAATAAATTTGATATTTTTTAGAAATTATCTGATCAAACCTGAATATAATGTTAATAGGTTTCATGTTGCGAACTATAAAATCCCAATTAAGATCAATCTCTAATAAATAAAAGACACAAGCAAGACAACAGAGACCCTACTCTATTTTTTTCGAGTGGTGTAATAATATCCATCACATAAGATAGAATATTCATTGGAATATTTTGAAGATTTACGAAATGGGTTGATATAAACGAATTAGATATACTAGTATCAAATAAATCTGTTAATAATGATGAATATATAGTAATGGTACCTCGCATAGTTTTTAAACTTGTATCTTCCTCCTCTAGAGACTCTTACACTTCATGAAGAAAATTTGTTTTGGATTTATATGGCTAGAACCCCTTTATTTGTAAATAATATGATTGCACCATAGTAATTTTTCACACTGATGACCCTATGACACTACATAGAGCGGAATAGACACTAAAAACCTTTTTTAAGTGACTTGAGAATATGTAGGAACCACAGACCTTGAGTGCCTTAGTGAAAACCCATTTTGAGTGCCCAGGCTTGCCACACTAGTAGAAGATCAATGGGACTTTTCTAGGAATTGAATGATTTCTAGAAGAACCTTGATATTTAAAATTCAATGATGCACATCATGCATCCACTTCCCTTTATGGGAACTCACATAACTACCACTAGGAGAAAAAAACTCCCATTAACCCTGAATTACTATCCAAATCAAGATCAACCATCACCACCCTATCCATCACATCATTATAATAATAGATCTTCCACAAGAAAAAAAATTAATGAATATAATATTAATGTCCCAAATCCAAACATATACTATTCATCTACTCATTTGGTATACTCTCATGTGTAGACTACACAAGCTTAACAAATCGATTTTTTTTCAGCTGTAGTCCTATCAGCCTATTCAGTTTTGATAACCTCCATATCCATAGCCAATATCGTAGACTATATATATAAATGTTTAGTGAAAATAACTTTAAATTCATTCAACTATAAGCCCCCATTATTATTCACCATCACCATCATGACACACCATCTCTTACTAGGTCCCTCCAGCTTAAAGGTATGACACTTCACCTTTATAACTTTGGGTTTTTCCAAGAAATAAAATAGAATCTCAATATTTCTCACCCATTCCTCAGCCTCTTGAGGACCATTTAGAGCCTTGGAAAGCATGTGTTTTTGGATGAAGTAACTCCTGATCACAATTCTTTAATTCATTACTCTGAGGTTCCATAGATGGGGGCTGAATGGGAATGGGTGAATGTGCTTCTCTTAGAGCTTAGATAGCCCGCACAATAACCCTAACCATATTCTAGTCCAAGTGAGGATTTTCCCATTGTGTTTCATTAGCAGCTTCCTCCCAGAACCTATCTGTATGTCTTCTTGAAAGCATGAATCTACACAACATCCGCAAACCATATTGAATATGTTAGAAGATTATACAAACCAACACTCAAACAAGAGAAATAGGGAAATTAATCCTAAAAGATAGATACATAAAATTTTGATTTCAATACATCCAAATAAAAATTGGGGAAAATGATAGAACTAATCCTCAAGATGTCTTTCCAAAACCACCCCTCGTGACTAAGTGATCATTACGATGAGATATGGCTAGGAACTAACCCATAAATACCTTCTATTTCTCGATAAGATATCAAACTACATACTAACATCAAGTAAATATTCTTAACTATATCCATTGATACAACTTTTTCATGAACCATCCTAGATACCCTATTACCCTAACACCTGAGCTGGCACTGAAAAATCTTGAAGGGCATTCCTGATCCCTAAGGGTTGGTGACTAGAACCTAGCATCATACAAGATAAATTTAAGAATTTTTTTTCCACATAAATAGTAGAATAAATATATAAAAGTCAGTATGCTCAAAAGAAAACACCATACAGAGTATAATACCATAATTTAAATAGGTATTTAAACCCAAAGTAAAATAAAAAATTACTATAAATAACAAGATAAAATATCCCAGGTCTCAATGGACACAACACTCCAATACCAGATGATCAACAATAACTCCCACCTCCAAGTGGTGAATTTCCCTTTCTCAAACCTAGAAAGAGGAAATCTAAAAACTCCTAATGGAGAAGGTAGGGTGTGTGCTAAAATCCAAATAAGGTCTCACCAATTGTTCCATAATATGATGCCAATAATTAATAAAAAAATCATGCTTTCAATTTCAAATAAAACATGCATCGAAGTATAATTTCATATTTAATAAAAACATGCTTTTCATTTTAAATTATGGAAACATTTCAAATAATGGATAAATAAACATTTTATATAAAAAATTGTAAAAAACATGCATGTGTAAAATAGTTTTACAAATAATGGAATATAAAACAAAATAATCAAAAACGAGCAATATGGTCATCTAACAAGAGGTACGATAGTTCTAGGTTATGGGATCCCCACACACTCATATAGTGATAATGGAAATGTGCACACACATCCATCAAACACTTCCCAGATAGAACTCATCAAAGTATTACTAGGGATAAGATATATAGAAGTATTTAATTGTTAGATGTGTATATCTTCAATCTATTTCTAGGGAATTACCATCCTAGAATTTTTCTCCCAAATTACTCACTAACTACCTATGATTTCATGTGCTCAAATAATCAATAAAAAATTAGAAAACTATTTTAAAACTATTTAAAATAAAATTTCCCCCACTTACACTTTCAATATGCCAATTTCTATTTAAAACCCAAAACATGGGTTTTTAATCAAATAATCCCCCCTTCAAGATAAAACCAAACATGGTTTATTATAAAAACATTTTAATCCATTTATCTCAAATACCAATTTCAAAAATAAATTTTATAATTACATCATTTTCATATCACACCCCAATTCATTGAAATTATGGGTTTTTTCCAAAACCATACCATTTCAATTTAAATCCCAATTCACATCAAATTGGTTTTTCATAATAAAATTGAAAGAAATTTTATTCAAATAATGAAAATCAAGTGTTATTTAATTAGTCAAACTTAGATGAAACCACCTACATTTTTCATAAAAACACAACGTCTGCAATGGAACTCACCAATAAATAATGAAGGCACAAAAAATCTAGGAACACAACCTAGAAACAAGATTCAATAACAAAGGGTTTATATCCATCCATCACAAGATAATATATCAAAATACAAGGTGGGAAAGAGAAAGATATGGAGAGACTTAGAGACTACTTACTCAAAGAGTCACACCGCAATCGTAACAAAGGTTAAATGTTGAACAAAATGGTCTAGAAGGGTTGGAGGGCTCCAAAATCGCCTGGGGATGGCTGTAGGTTCAGTTAAATGAAACCTAGAGGGAGGTGAATAAAAATTTCAGCTAACCAACTTATTTAAAATCAATATTCATTACTTTACATGATGTATAACCCGATTTCACATCATGTAATTTTTGAGTCTTAGATACACTGAAAATTCAATAACCTTTTTATTAAAAATAGATTTTTGATTTATACCAGATGTGTAAATTGTAAATAATGTGTATATTTTCATGTTATTTACCAGTTTCATGGAATATATTGGGTGATGGTTACACATCTTGTAACCACTTTACACTATGTGTAAATCCTTAAAATACTACATAACCTAAAGGTTTTATGCATAAAACTCCAAATAATCCATGAATTCACCATTATAGGTATCACTACTAGAAGATGGATCTATACCCATGCATATATACCCATGGTTTAAGAGAACCATGGATATAGGTGGTATTTTTTAACCTATACCCATGATTTTGATAGACCTGTGGGTATAGTAACCCTGATTTCAATCTTTTATTAGGATCCCCCTCTTGATTTTCATTTCTTACCCTATGTCTCCCCCAAATTGGCCTCTTCACCCTCCCCGACCCGACCCGACCTGGCCTCAACCTCACGCCCTCGCCTCCATCTCCAAACCCCCTCCTCCCTCCCTCTGCCTTCATGCCTCTGCCTTCGGCCCTGCCTCCACCTCCCATCCCTCACCTCCGTCTCTATGGTCGCCTCCACCTCGGCCTCCTCCTAACCATTTCCTCTACCTCCTCCCAACCTCCTCCTAGCCTCCTCTCGGCCTCTGCCTCCCCCCGGTATCCCGACCACCGCCTCCTCCCAGCCACCGCCTCCCAGCCTCAAAAGGTATTCGTATTCTTCTATGTACTCTATTGATTTAGGGATTCTATTGGCCATATATCTAACCTTCTGTTAAATATATAATTTTGTTAAACATTTCATACATTAAGATTTCAATTGTTAATGAAAATATAACTTTCTCCATATATCTCACCTTGTCCTCTATTCTTGATGATCAATGTAGATGTTAGGGATGAATGTGTTCTGGTTTAATATTTGAATTTCAAGGCATCCATGGATTGAAAGAGAGGGGAAAACCCCTTCACTAGAGGATGTAGTTGTTCATCTCCTTTGAATCATGTTCATTTCCCATTGATTATTCTTATATTAGGTAGTTGTTTACATCCTCTACTATTCTTTAATTTTGGGAGAGGGATATCAAAACATTATACACAAATCTTGCTTTAGCAAATTTACCATAAGTTGAATCCCTCTGGTAACATTCCATACACTTTGTGTATTTTACCTGTGATCTAATATATTCCATTTTTTCCATCATCATTTGATTTCAATGGTCACATTTCATAATAATTTGTGCATGTAGTTGCATTTGTATGTTCCCTATGATCTTTTAACTTAAATTTTCCAATTTTTTCACTATATTTTTCCAACATTTTATTTCATTTATTTTCACTATATTTGATTTCATTCAACAAATTTCCCTAAAATATTCTTCTTTTTCTAACACTAACTCCAGTGAAACTTTATATGCTGGGATATTTCACTTTCATACTTATTCCACCAAAATTGATTGATCATCCAAACTATTTACATTTAACTATGGATTCCCTAGTACTACTGAAAAATTCACTAATAAGGTAGAAAATATAATAAAACTAATAATTATGTTCTTAAGTGATTCCACCAGAACCTAACATTTTATCATTACATCAATTATACTCTATTAATTATACAAAAAAGTGTTAACATAGTTGTGATTTCCATAATATTATTGGAGAGTTATACAAATAATTTTCTTTATCAATCAAGCTTACATATATTCTTACTTCAATATTTCAAATGCTTTGAAATTTTTAGTTAGTTAACATTTATTTTTTTAAATACAAATGAATGAAAATCACATTATAGTATAATCTTCATATTATATATATATTTCATATGTATATGTTAATTAAATTATTTAATAAAAAACAAGAAACGATCATGTTATTACAGAATTTCTAATTATATATAGTTTTATTATCAATAAAAATTTCACCAAACCCACATTTCTAAATCTCTTCATTACATCTCCCTATATATACTAAATTTTTTAGATCCCTCAGTTGGATGAACCACTGATATGATGGATGGGGGTGAATCGCTGGTTAGTTTTTAGGAATTCTATTTGCTTTTTTTTTCAATTCAACCTATTTTCCCTGTTAAAGACTTAATCCCTCATTCATTGAAGTCTCACCTTTCCTGTAAGAAAAAAAATAAAAATATTGAAAAAAAACATGAGTATTTTTACAATGATCGGTCTTTATAAGAGAACTTACTTGTCGTGATCAACCTATAGTTGTTTCAAAGATTTTAATTATCACTATAAATTATAGTGATGACAAGTGTAGTAAAATTTACACACAAGTTTAGATAGGTAATATTCATTCCCTGTAAATGATAAATAGATTTATTTATAATGGAATTATAAGTTCTTAAAAAAATATTACACAAGCTCTTATGAACAGATCCTCAATTTCTTCTACCTACTGATATAGTGTGAATGTAGGCCTTGTTCGGTTTTAAGTCCACACGTCAAATATTTTCTTGAATCACTATTGTCCTTTCTCACCTTCAATTATCAGAACTTTTTATCATTTGATATCTGACCAATATTTCCATTATTTTAATTGACTAGTCTCACTGAAATTATTCAACCGTCACTGGATATAATCAATAACATTTTATGAAAGTTATCTTGGTATTCTTATGATTGAGTAGAAAATATTACTTCTATTTCAACTTAATGTAATGTTAGAATAAACATATAAATATTTCTCAAAATGTTGAAAATTTTCTTCTTTCTTGCTTCACTAAAAGTTACCATTTTAGCTAAAAAATACTCTTAAGAGTATTTTTGATTCAACAATAAATGGGATTAAAGTTTTTTGCAAGAATCTTTCAGGATGCCTCTTCTAATATTGATCTTCGATTAAAATATGATATATTGAATTACGGTGTCAAATTATCATTGTGTCTCATGCATGTATAATGTGTATCATGCATAGAATATGTCAACCCACCTTATTTATTCTTGGTGCAACACACAAAGATTCAAAAGATAAATATCTTCTGTTGGATGTGTTCATTTCTATTTAATCATGTTTCTTTACATAAAAAAGTTCACACTGATCTTCTCTATTATGAGATCACACACCATTTAGACTTATTATTATTATTATTCATTTTTTTAATATTATTATATATTAATATGCACAATTATGTACTTCTTAATGTATTTTTATGTATACAGATCCTTCTTTCTCCCACAAACCAAGCATGGAACAACTTCTCTACTTCAAGATGCAATATATTCTTCATAGAAATTTAGTATAATATTCACAATAATAGTGTAAATACACTGAGATAGTATAACCTTATTCTTCATATAACCAAGGAGGTTCATGGAAAATATATTATTATTTATGTACACAAAAATATGTATGTGGTAATTTCTTCATGAAATATGTGGAAAACCCGTCTTATTTTTGTAGCTGAAATTGAATGTCAAACTATCTTCATGATAATGAGAGTGTTGAACTTCATTTTCATTATTTTTCATAATGAAAAATGAGAACACTCAAATATTTCAGCACTAGATCTTGGTCTTGGGATATATCCTTTTATAGGTGGATACACCATATCTCCTTTGAGAATAATTCTACGTCAAGGCTCCACAAATATTCCATGAAACAACCCTATTCAAAGAGCCAAATATCTCAGCTGTATTTCTAAAACATCACATTTCTTTCCCTAAAAATGAGGGTGTCCCTTCTTATGAAATGAACTCCTCACATGTATATGATAGAGATAACGTGCTTCATAATTTTTATAAGCTAAAAACATTCATTCTTTATGGATGAATGAACACCTTGATATAACTTCATTTTTATCCTCAGCAGTATCTTGTTCTTCGAATAATATCATGCATGCAAGATGCAGGTGCGTGCATAGCTCTAGGTGATCAAGAATGTCTTTTTATTTAGGTTTAATCATTGGAGATATCCATAGGATGTTGTCAACTCGGTCAGTGATGAAAACCACTTGAATAAATCATGAGGTGTAACTAAAAATATCCTTAGTAGGAATATAATGGCATGGAAACTGGATAATCATCGGGTACATGATGATTAAATGTCTGATTCTTTTTGATTTACCTCTACTCTCATCTCTTGACTTATTATCTTTATGTTAACTCATTTTCTAGTTGGGTGACCTTCCTCTACCATATATAATAAAAGTATTTCTATATGTTCTTATACATCCCTCCACCTAATTTATTTATTCAAGATTAAATTAATGAGTTCATAAAAGACTTATTTTCTAATAGAGTTACTAGAAGAAGTGGCCATTGCCTCCCAAATCTCCAGTAGCATTGAAAATAGAATCAATTACCATATATCATTTGTGAAAGTAACTTGAGCTAACTCTAGAACATTTTACAGTCATTAACATGGTTTGAATTTCGTCCTCAATCCATTAATTCATTCCTAAAAAACTATACATCATAAGAACCTTATTTAAATGTATTGTTTTTTCATACATGTCTACTAAGGTATTCATTAGTTCTTGAG
The DNA here is from genome assembly GCA_963277665.1 of Viscum album. Taxonomy (NCBI): domain Eukaryota; kingdom Viridiplantae; phylum Streptophyta; class Magnoliopsida; order Santalales; family Viscaceae; genus Viscum; species Viscum album. The sequence goes on along the minus strand of OY728152.1, from coordinate 1,472,480,340 downwards.
TTGTTTTCTTATATCTAATGTTGAAAGCAGTATTCCTAACCAATGTCAACTTCTTGAAATGATGTGGTTATCGATATGGCTAAATAATTTGGTATTTCTTGCAACTTGGTAGATTTTAGCACTCTATTCAATACACTTTGAGATTTACATCAACTGAAGTAAGAAGACTTACTAACTTCCAGTCTTCAACATCAAAATCTTTAATTTATACTTCGGTTTTTGGAATTTCTATCAAATACGTGATGCTCAAAGAGAATCCTTATAATCTATTGATTTAATTTATATATTCACATTCCAAAATATTTACCCCTCATGTTGTTGGTTCATGTTTTATACTCAAAACATTCATTACTTATACATCAATCATAGAAAAAATCCATCTTCCATTCTCATCATCAATCATGAACTATTTTAAAATAGTCATGATGATTGTTATATTAAAATATCAGTATATAATTGTCTTAAGTAAATTCTAGATTATCATTCAAGAAACATTAAATTATTTTAAATGGATAAACCTAATGCATCACTTTTATTGTAACACATACATATTATTTACCTAGCTATTATGTAACAAACTGTTAATCTTATGTATCATTGTGGGAATTCATTCCACATTCTTAAGATCATTTATCTTCTAGAAATGTTTTATGAACTTTTTCAAGGTTGTCTCATTTAGGTTACATTGATGCTTCTACTTCTAGAGATATGTACTTTATCATTTGGATAAAAAATAGGTTTTTTATTAATCATCTTTTGAAAATGTATATGTATTCTTTTTCACTTCAACATATCTTCCAAATGTGAACCTTCTTTCATATATCACCTTTTAGATTCACTTCATATTAGCATTAATAACTCATCTTGTAACTTTGGGGAAATAAATTCTATAATGATTTAATAATCTATGTAAGGTTAATATTTCATAAATAATGTTTATGTATTGGATGATACACATAGCACAAATTTCTCTATACAACCTAGTAGCACTAAGATGTATAGAGATTTGAAGGAACATTTCTGGTGGGATAACATGAAGAGGGAAATTTTTGATTATGTACCAAGATGTTTAGTTTATAAATAGGTGAATGCTGAAAGACAACATCCTAGAGGATTCTTGAAGCCTCTTCCCATTCATACATGAAAATGGGATGACATCACTATGTATTTTTTCACTAGATTACCCAAAACTCTACGAAAGAATGATTCAATATGGGTAATTGTTGATTGACTTACCAAATCTGCACATTTCCTCACTAGAAGGGAAGATTTTCTATTTGGGAACCTTATATAGATCTTTATTAATGAATTTTTAAGACTTCATGGAGCACCTCTCTTAATTGTTTCTAATAGTGATCCACTATTTACATTGAAATTCTAGAAAAGTCTCCAGAAATCATTGGATACTGAGATTCATTTGAGTACTACTTATCACCCTCAAACTGATGGGTAGTGAAAAAGGACAATCCAAACTTTATAAGATATATTGAGATCATGCTCACTTGAGTTTCAAGGTATGTGGGATGAATATTTACCTTTGGCAGAGTTTTACTACAATAATAGTTTCCATTCTAGAATTAAAATGGCACCATATTAAGTATTGTATGGAAAGAGATACCATACACCAAAATTTTGGGATGAAATTGGTGAAAGAAAGCTTATAGGCCTAGAGCTTATTGAGGAAACAATAGTGAAGGTAAAGACTATTCAAACCCATATCAAAGTATCTCAAAGTTGGAAAAAGATCAATGCTGATAATTAAAGGAAGGATTTGTAATCTCAAGTAGGAGATCACATTTTTTATAGGTAAAGGATATATACCCACAGTTCAATAACTATGGGTATATTATCTAGTGTGATACTCTATACCCACGATTTTGTAAACTGTGGGTATAGATATATTCCCATAGTCTGAATAAAATTGTGGGTATTATGGAAATCTCTAGGGCTATACCCATGGCTTTATAGAAACCATGGGTATAGCTCTATACAAATGCCTCGGTAGCCTATGGTTTATAAACCTGTGTGTATAGCCTACACCCACAATTTTTAGGGCTATACCCATGGTTCCAAACCATGGGTATAGGTGATTTTCCCAGTAGTGTATCCTTCCAATTCCTTCTCATTCCTACCCCAAAAAAAGTAAAACCATGAAAAATTTTAAAACGTACATGATAGAAAGGTAACAAGATGTTACACGAACTATTATACCATGATATCATTTTTTCCATTACAGAGTATATTCTAATGTCAGCCCAATAAAAGCATTATCCAGTGGAAGTTTTATTTAGGAATCAGTGTCCTCATGCATCAATATCAAATAGTACTACCATAGTATTATAGATTGTTTTCCATCATGTACCCCATAATAGAGAGATAAGTTGGCCCATTTTACACTTAGGAATTATCATCCAAATCAGTAGGGTGAATATGAATCACAAAATGAAACCCCATAAATTAGATCCATGAGTACTCTATACTAGAGAAATATTATATAAGTGCAGTCATCTTTCATTCCATTTGAATTATTTTTCACCATTCCAATGGGAGCTTCATATAGGATATACATGAACTAATAATAATACCCTACTATATGGTATATGTTTTTTGAATACATAGATATTGGATGAAAACATAAAACATTCAATAATGTGGGACTAAATGAAAATTGAGAATATAATATAGTGGCCCTTAATTCAAATCCATCAAGATGAATTATTATCCAACCATATAATAATTGGATTGGGATGCATGTCTTATATGGAGTTTCACCTCATTAAATATGAAATTGACTATGAAAAATTATCCTTCTAGTAATTACAATGAAATTTAATTATTTTCCTCTTTCTAACTATGATTCTATAATAAAGACAGTGCACCTCACCTAGGTTTGATCATCTCAATTTAGTTATAATCATCCATTGATGAACATCACCCAAAATCATGTCGGTCTATCACACCCCAACCATGGTTTTCATTTTTTTTATTTATTTCTCAATGTTAAATCTTTTTGTTGAGGTTAGGCTTGAGTGTCCAACCAAAGTCTTTGTGTTCTCTTGGTTTCAGTTTTCTTATAATCCTATTCTTGGTTATCGTGAGTGTTATAGGGAGAAAATGGAATGAATGAGAGTTTATGACACCCACAAAGTCATTATATGTGTTTAAATCATTAAATGATCATTGGGTGGGTATTACCTAGTGTTTGGGGTTTCATTTTTGTGCTTTTGACCAATTTTTGGGGCCGCACGGCTTGAGCACGATTCTTCCAAACTGTGCAACTTAAACTTGCAAAGTTGAAGATTTTTTCTTGTAGCCTTTGCACGGTTTTCCCATAGTTTATAAAACTGTGAAATAAAACCATGCATCCCAGTATAGGCTTGATAACATTAAACCTAAAAATAATTGTTGGGTGATTACTCCTCCCATTTGAATCCATATAGGATCGATATCAACCATAGATATCCCCCTCTCATTATTCTTCATTTTGGGCCATTTCTTGGGCGATTTCTTAAGAAATCTTAGTGATTCATCATGATTTGTTCATAAAATATTCCCTATTCCTCTTATCATATTCCCCCTCTATCATATCATAGTTATCTTTTGGCTTGGAAACCTTTTTTATCCCTAATTTTAGGGTTGGTTGATTTTGATCGATTTCTTTGATGTTAGGGTGTGTGGTTTATCCTTAGGGGCTTAGTTCTTCATTCCCTTGAAGTCATATCTTCATACCGTTGAGGTAGGTGTTTCATTTATTTTCCTTTCTAACTCATTACATTGATGCTCATATATTTTTAAATAATATTAAAATGTGTTTCTCATGCTTTTGGTATGTTTTCCTTGCTTGGTATATTGTTTCTATGTTGTAAAAAATTAGTGGAAGTGGTTTTTAAAGGGGGTTATCTAATTTTAACACATAGTATGAACACTAGATGTTTGTTAAAATGTATATTGTCTCTTTAAAATGAAATTATTCATTTTTATTAGTTTTAAACATTGATTATATTATGATATCATTGTTGGATTGTGTATTTGGCATCGCATGTGTGAAATTGGTGATTTTTATGGCATGTAAAATGTGTGGGGTTCGTTGTGTTGGTTTGATAAAATGTGGTGTTTTTTTAAAAATGATTTATGGGTAACTTCGCAGAGGATTTTTGTGAACCATTAGATGTGGGCACATCCATGGGTTTATGGAATGAACACATGGATGGGCACACAAATGATAAGGTTATTGAATAAAATTTACTCAATTCAAAGACCCAGATTTCAAAACATGTATCCCCCTCTCCCTCTATTCTCTTAAAACTCTCAATGTTTTACCATTGAAATCTTGTTTTTCTAATGATATTAAAGTGGTTCTAAATTATGTTTTAAAGTATGTACCAGTGGGTAATTTTGAACTTGATTGGTTTTTAAATAGTGTAAATTCTCATTTGGCATTATATACTTGAAGATGGTTTTAGAATTGATTTGGAAATATTTTTGGTAAATGTTTTTGGGTGTGTAAACATAAAGACCCATTTGGCATGTTTTAAGAGTTGCATGTTTTTTCCTAAAATGTGGAAAGGATGGTTTATCAAATTCTTGGGTAAGTGGTGTTCCTCATATTTTTTGAAGTCGTTTGTAAAGGTTTTAGTGTGCGTAAGGTTTCAAGAATGGTTTTTTGATGTGCATGTGGTGGTTTATGATATGTGGTTCTTGGTTTGGTTGTTAAATTGTGTTATTAGTGTTAAGTGATGTGTGAAACTTGATTGAGCACAAAAGGGAAACCTAGTTATCTAGGTGGGAGGACTAGGACTAGTATACTAGTGATCTGGTAGTGGCCTCATCCTTGTTTCACATAGAAAGATTGATGATGACAATAAAAACTACACTATGATGATGTTTGGGGACCACTAGGCCATTGGGGTTTCCCCTCCTAGTGTATCCTACACGATAAGGTTATTGGTTATGGTTACTTTTACACCAAGGTATGATGTATCTAGGTCCCCATAGCTGGCTAGTGTCTAGGGGTGTTCTCGTGACTAGTGCTCATTGGTTATATTGCACTTACCATTGGCATATAGTTTGTTTGGTTGGTAATTTAAAAAGCAAGTTAATTTCCTTTAATGTGGTTTTTCTTTATAATTGTTTTCCATTTAAATATGTTTACATTGAAAATTGTCGATAGAATTATTTTGTTTGGGGTTTTGTTATAAAATGGTAGTTTTCTTGAAAAATGGATTATGGTGCGGCCTTTAACACAAAAAAAGTTTTGTTTTTTTAATAAAATGTGAAAAATATATTTTTTTAATTGTATTTAAAACTATTTTTAATGGACTATTTTGGGAAACAAAACACTTGGGGTCTGTGGTGATTTCCTATTGAGTTGTTAGTTCACACCCTACCTATACCACTCTATGTCAATAGACACAAGCTATTTTCTAAGATCAGCATTTTTTTAGGTTTCCTGGCTCAAGTGATCGTGGTTGAAGGGGGTTTGTTCTTATGGTTAGAGGTGAGAAAGAGGTCACATGGATATAGCGATATCTTGGTCCAATTTTAGTTTGTCCTCATTTTCATTTTTATCTTATTAGTTTTTAGTCAGTTTAGTTATATATTGTATCTAGATCATCTATTTATTTATTTATCATCATCTGTGGGTTATTGTTGAGTGCATAGTTTGATTAGTTTATTTATTTGATCATGTTTATTAGGTTTAAATCATTCCCATTCAATTCATATCTGATGCTCAACGCCATTTTCCAGCCCGTGGGGATCAAGAATGCCCTTCGGGCCATATTGCGGGATGGATCAGGTAACTGGTATAGGGCCGACTTGGTTTAGTTCATGAAAAAAATGGTATCATAGGATTCCCTTATTATTTAGGGTATCTGGTAGTTGGATATTAGGACTATCAGGACTCGAGAGGTAGGTACGGGAAGGGCGGCATTAACCCTTTCTCATTCTGAACCTCGAGTTACCAGGGGTTGTCCAGAATTTGATTATTTTATCTTTATTTTGGATTGATTGATGAAAACGGAGGTGAAATGATGTCACATTGTGATCTCACATCTATTAGTAACCCATCAGGAGTCCTAGTACATGGTTCAAGGTCCTCTTAACGTAATGGATTTTTTGGGGAATGGTCCACTACCATGCCACCAAGTTAGGCATTGACATTAGTCCCTCCTTCTGGTAGTTTGGTGCATTTTAGTTTGATTCTAGTTCCGGTTAGTGTTGGTGGGGTTTTGAAATGAAAATTGGTTTTAAAATGGAAAAGGATTTCTTTCAAGTGGTTTTGAAATTGGTAAAATGTGTTTTAAATAAAAGTGTTTTGGATTGAAATTTGGAAAATTCTTTGGTTTTGATGAGAGAAAATAAATGTGTAACCCCTTATACTCCTCATAAAAGTTTACATATGTAAGAGTATGTATGTAAATTGAATTTTGGAACTTCTATGTATATGATGTAAGAATAAATTGATGAAAACATTTGTGATAATTCATAAGATACCACTGGTGGGTGTTTGAAATCAAATGATTGGCCTTGTTTTTTTAATGGTATTTTTGAAAGAGAAAAATGATTCTAGAAGTTGGTTTTTGTTTTATAATGTGGGTTTTGATTTGTGAAGAGTGTATTTGTATTTTTAAAGTGGCCTTGAAATAAGGCGGTTTGGAAAATTAAAATGGAAATGGGATTTCGAAATGAGGATTTTGGTTGTGTTTGTATGATATAGGTTTGTGACTTTGTTATTTTGGCTCGAGTTGTTCCTTTCAATTTTGTTTTGGTTTTATGTTGATTTTTGGATTTATGTTTTTATGTTGATAATAGTATGCCTCCTAGAAAATTTCCCAAAATTCATAGTGATTCATGTCTAGTTTCTTATTCTTATCGAGTGTTTCCTAATTGTTTTTTGATGATTGAGGTATGTTAGAGGCAGTAGTGTGTCTTTAATTGGTAGATTGGGTCTTCATATCATTGGGAACTTCTGATTTCATTGGATTCCATGTAGTTTTGGGGTTGATTGAGGGTCCATCTTTGGAAAAATTGGAGTTTCTTTCCCTACCTTCGATGTAATTTAGGATGACATGGGAAGTTTTTGAGTCCTTCTTTGTCTGATTTTTCATACCCGAGGAGGTAAATATGAGAATAATGGAAGAGTTCATGAGTAGTCAACAAGTAATATATATGGTGAAGGTTTATGTTGAACACTTCAGGGATCCGATTTCCTTTTATCAAGAGGTAGTTTGTTTCTGAAGCATAGGCAGTTGGCAATCTGGTGTCTCTTGTTGTTTGTGAAAGTTCCCCATCTGGTGAGGAGTGCATATCAGAGGAACCTGTCTCTAAGGAGCCATATTCTATGATCCTAGCTTCTAGTTTGTCATATTGATTTCTAGTGTGCCATCAGTGTGCCCAGTCTAAGCATTAGAAGCCATGTCATCGCATCCCTCCAAAGACCTTCCACTATTATGGACATTTGGGTCATCTTGATAAGTTATATAGGAAGCTTCACCCGAAGAAGATTTTATGATAGGAGGATGCTAGTTACTGACTATGAGGCAGAAGATTCTTTAGCCATTAGAGCCCCAGTCACAGGTCTCGGGGTGAATCTCATGCACTGTCTGGATTTTCCAGTGGTGTGTGGAACCTCAGTCAAGTTTTTGTTTTCCTTCTATTGTATGTTCATCATTTTTCTATAAATAATGATGAACTTATTCTACTATAACCCAAGTCGTTGATTCTATATTAATGTGGCCTTTTAAATTTACCATTCTCCTTTGAGTTCTTCTTTCCTTTATGTAGGCTAGTTTCAGTTATAACATTCAGTAGTTCTCATCTTTAGTTTTGTATAATTAATGTCTTGTAGGTTCGGTTCATGTGAGAAGTTCCCTATTTAATTGGTAATAGTTTCAATCCTGTACAAGGAATTTTAGGTTGAGACCTGATTAAAATTTTCAAATTTTAGAAGTTTCGGGTGATTTTTTATCTTGCACACAATTTTCGCATGGTTGGGGGAAATTTTTCACCTTGACTAGGTAACTGTGAAAATTGGTGTCATTTTTGGATAGAGGCATTTGGCATGGCTGGCACATGGTTTTGAAACTGTTTGTCCATGTCGTGTGGGGTACCCCTTATTTCTAGTAGCTCACGCACGATTGGCACATGGTTTGGTAAACCATGCATCCAAAACATGTGATCTACCCATAAATTTCAAATACTAAAATCCCTAGTTATTGGTTTCGGTGAGGGTGTTTTTTGGGTTTTAAATGTTGTATTTATTAGTTGAGTTCTTGTGGTGAGGAGAACCCTCTTGAGTTCTCCCCTCATCCTTATTCTTATTTTGTGGTTTCATATTGATCAGTCGGGTGTGACTTGTGGATTGAATAGTCACCATGGGGTTCATGGTTTCTCTTGGATTTGATCAGGCATGGATTTGAGTTTTGGTTAACTTTCTGCTGGGTGACTTTTTGGGGGCAGAAAGTGTTTGTGGTGGGGTGAATTTTCACACCCAAACCATGGTCTCCATTTTTTATTTATTTCTCAATGTTGGATCTTTTGGTTGATGTTCATTTTGATTTTCCAAAAAAATCTTTGGGTTCTCTTGGTTTTGGTTTTCTTCTAATCCTATTAATGGTTTTCTTGAGTGTTATAGGGAGAAAATGGAATGGTAGAGTGTTTTTTACACACACAGTGTCACTATATATTGTTTAAATCATTGAAGGATCATTAGTTACGTCTTCCTTAGTGTTTGGGGTATAATTTTAGGTTTTTTTCTAATTTTTGAGGTCGCATAGTTTTGAGCGTGCTTTTCACAAACTATGCAACTTAAACATGAAAAGCTTCCGATTTTTTTCAGTATCCTTCACATAGTTTGCGCATGGTTTACAAAACTGTGCAACCCATTATAGGATTAATAACATTTAACCTAAAAATAATTTTTGGGTGATTCCATGATTCACACTCAAATTTATCCAAGAGATGAAGGTAGAACGGTCCTTGTAGTCTAGTTGGGGTTGTCGAATCCACTGAGACCTAAGAAGATACCTAAGATACACAACCTATGAGATGGATTTTTGGCTATGAAGTTTCCAACATTGGGTTTATTTTAGATGGGTTTAAAGTATAACTAATAGATATAAGTTCATTCCAATTAATATAATGAGTCGATCCTAGTTTATCGCTTAGGGTGGATTGTATTAATTCCTTTTTTAATGATTTTAATTTCATTAACTCGAGAAGGATTCATTCAATGAATTCAAACTAACCTCATAACCTATTGTTTAAACACCTTCACAAACACATTCGAACCATTGATACACTTTTAGTATCATTTTCATGAGCACTCCATGGTAAAGGATCTTATTATAACATAAAAGTGGGGTGATTAAATTAAATATGGAAGAGGAAGAGATAAAATCATTAAATAAAAGAATCTAAAATAAAAGAAATTAATAAACATTTATAGAGTGAAAAATAACATTCAATCCAGCCCCTTGATACTCCCTTGGATCAACCCATAAAAGAGTTATCCCTCCATTGAGGAAATTTCCTCAACCGAAGTGGTAAGTAGACTTACGAGGGTGGAATTGATGAAGTAAAAACAACAAAATATCGATCACTTCACCGTAGTGTGATAAATTTCACAAAGTATGGTGTGAATAAATTCAAAATTTTAGGAAATGGTGTCAATGGGGTATGTATAAGAACAGAATAAGAGTAAAGGAAGAACTTTTATTAATAACTAAGGTGAATTGAACAACTTACATGAGAAATAAATGTGATTACAAACACAAAGATGCAACATAACACTATAATGAAACCAAGCATCAAAGATGATTAAATCCTTCAACACCACTGCCTTAAATAGGAATTTTGGGAGCCTTGTGTTGAGCCTCAAATAGTACAAATCATCCTACTTGATTATGGTAGGCCTAGGGTGGTGTAAAGTAAGGGAGAGTGGACTTCTTTATTAGTGACTTGAAGTGGCAGCCATCTTGCATCCACCGAACTGACTCACCTCTATGGCCTTCTAGATGGACGAATTAGAGTGGTCCATAGAATAAAAAATTTAATCATCAGATATTTAATAGCTCTATGTAAAATTTCATCCCAAATGAATTTTTGGTTGCTGAGATATGATTAAATGTGTGGGCTATTTTTCTAGGCCGCAGAATCTGTCCCAGACTTTTATCGCTAACATGGGCCGCCTGAATAACCACAATGGAGGCTGAATTGACACTGTCCTCTAAATAATTATATGTTCCTCTATATTTCTTCTATCATCTCAAAAAAAATTTGCTTCATTAAGTCTACATTTTGGGCCACAAATTCTCATCAGTGGGTTGGGATACAATCAACCTTCTTCAGAATTTTTTCCTTTCATCACCAAATATCCCCATCATCCTTTATGAATCCTCCATTTATCCCTGAATAAAAAATGTTCATATTTAAGTGTAGATCAATTTTCCAAAATATAAAATTAAAATATGGATAATTACATTCATTAAAATTAGATTAATCATTGGGCTTAAATTGGTGTGCATAGGCATAAAGTGCACAAATGGTGAGAATGGATATTCAAAATTAAAATCCACTAACTCAGGCCCATAAGATCAAAAATTAACATTTAATACCATTAAAATGTAATTAACATATGTATTTTTATTTTATAATCATTCTTCCACCCATTTGAAACCATATGTGTTGGATATCGACCAGGGGGCATGCCCCATTATTTGTTCTTCATTTTGGGCCATTTTTAGGACGATTTCTCAAGAAAGGTTGGTGATTAGTCATTCTTTATTCATAAAATCTTCCCCATTATTCTCCTCCTCTTTCCCCTATCATATAATAGTTATTTTTTGTCTTCAAACACTTTTCAAAAAACCTTGTGGTTAATTTTTTTATTTTGGTCAATTTTCTTGATATTTGGGTGTTTGGTTCATTCTTGTGGATTAGTTCTTCATTCCCTTGAAGTTTCATCGCATTAATAGACCGTTGAGGTACGTGTTTCCATTATTTTTCTTTTTGAATCATTCCATTTATTCATGTAGATTTTTAAATAATATTAAAACATGGTTGGAATGCTTGAGGTATGTTTTCCTTTCTTAATATGATGTTTTTATGTTGAAAAAAATTAGTGGAAGTGGTTTTTAAAGGGGGTTCTCTAATTTTAACAGATGATATGCACACTAGGTGTTTCTTAAAATGTCTATTATCTATTTAAAATGAAAATTTTCATTTTTATTGGTGTCAAACAATGATTATATTATGATATAATTTTTGGATTATTTATTCGGCATCTCATGTTTGAAATTGGTGATTTTTATGGCATGGCCCATGTGAGGGGTTTATTGTGATGGTTTGATAACATGTGGTGTCTCTTAAAAAATTATTTTTGGGTAACTTCAAGGAGTCTTGTGGGGAACTATTGTATGTGGGAACATCCATGGGTTCTTGGACTACGCACATGGATAGCCACACAAATGATAATGGTCATGAATAAAATTTACTCAATTCAAAGACTTGGATTTCAAAACATTATCCCCCTCTACCTATATTCTCTTAAAACTCTCAATGTTTTAAAAATGGCCTCTTTGTTTTCAAATGATATGAAAATAGTTTAAAATTATGTTTGAAAGTATGAACCATTGGGTATTTTAAAACACTGTTGGTTTCTAAATTGTGTAAAGGATCATTTGGAATTTTACGAGATGGTTTTAGAAATGATTTGGAAATGTTTTGGTAAATTTATTTGGGTGTGTAAACATAAAGGAATGTTTGGAATGTTTTTAGAGTTTCATTTTTTTCCTAAAATGTGGAAAGGATGGTTTAGAAAATTCTTGGGGAAGTGGTGTTCCTCATTGTTTTTTAAGTGATTTGTAAAGGTTTCAATCTCCGTAAGTTTTCAAGAATGGGTTTGTAATGTGAAAGCGGTGATTTATAATATGGGATGCTTAGTTTGGTTGTTAAATTGTGTAATTAGTGTCAAGTGATGTGTGAAACTTGATTGATAACAAAAGGGAATCCAGGGTATCTAGGTGGGTGGACTAGGACTAATATACTAGTGATCCATTAGTGGCCCCATACCTATTTCACATAGTAAGATTGATGATGACAAAACTAACTAAAGTATGATGATGTTTGGGGACCATTAGGACATTGGGGTTTCCCCTTCTAGTGGATCATGCATGATAAGATTATTTTTTATGGTTACTTTTATACCGATATACAATGTAAATAGGTCCCCACAACTAGCTAGTGCATAGGGGTGTTCTCACAACTAGTGCTCATTGGTTATATTTCACTTACTGTCAACATACAGTATGTTTAGTTGGTAATTTAAAAAGAAAGTGAATTTATTTTAAAGTTTTTTTATTTATAATTTTCTTCCATTTATATTTTTTCCCTTGAATATTTTCACTAGTATTATGTGGTTTGTTGTTTTGTTATAAATGGTTCTTGAAAAATATATTGTGGTGTGTGTTGGTCTTTAACACGAGAAAGTTGTGTTAGTTTAATAAAATGTGAAAAATATATTTTTGTAATTTTATTTCAAACTGGTGTTAGTGGACTGTTTTGGGAAATGAAACACTTGGAATCTATGGTGATTTCCTACTGGCCTGTTTGCTCACACCCTACTTATAACACTCATTGTCAATAGACCCGAGATGTTTTGTAGGTTCAGTATTTATTCAAGTTTCTTGGAATAGGTTCTTGTGGTTGGACTAGATTTTGTATTATGGTTAGAGGTGACCAAGAGGTCACATGGAGATAGCAATAGCTTGGTACATTTTAGTTTGTTCTCAGTTTCATTTTTTTTTGTTTTAGTTTTCATTATGTTTAATTGTTTATTGTATCTAGATCAACTGTTTATTTATTTATGTTTAGTTGTGGGTTATTAATGCATGATCAATTTTATTAGATTATTTATTTGGTCCTATTTATTAATAAGAAACCATTCCCACTCAATTTATATATGTTTCCAAACACTTGTTGTCCCCCTGTGGTGATCGGTAACGCCCTTTAGGCCATGTCGGGGACTGGATCAGTTGACCGGTATAGGGTCAACCCAGGATGATTTGTGAAATGATCAAAGACCTGAATTCAACCAATATTTGACATTATAACCACATGTTTTATATTGGTTTTTTCTAAAATAGATTGGCATATATCTTGATTCCCATTATAGTATTGGGTTGGAAAGTTTCTTGAACTCTTCATAAATGGTTTTGATCTATGATATCATAGAAATATTTTGATCCAAGAATCAAAATTAATATTTAGAATCAGTTAAAACTTTCTATTTAGCATGCTTTTAACTAGTTATAAAATATTTTTTTCAAAATTGGTAGTTTTCTAAACATTATATCATACTTTTTAGATGGTAAGAAACTCATCATACATTTTATCAAGGATGAGGATTCCCCTAATATTGTTCATATCCTAAAGAAAATCCCAAATTCATCAATATTTTGATATAATGTATTATTTTATGAGCATCACGAACTGATTAACACTATGATGATATTGAGATGGTGGTATACTAAACATTTTAAGTTCTAAAGATTCTCATATAGCCTGATATCTCTCAATTGGGATCCAAACATGATGTGGCAATGATTCAACCAGTAAATCCATAACTACATGGTCAAATTATAATTGGGAGAAATCTCATTGGAGACTCCATCTAATAATTAGAAAAATTATCTATTATAGTTTCATGGTTGGGTATTCCAAAAAATATTGTTCATACATTTCAGGATGGTTTTTAATTTCTACTAGAGAATGTGCAAAGTTGTATAATTTAACATCACTATAAATGATTTATCCATTTATAATAATGTTCATTAGAGTGTCATTTTTTAGTGGTTCAAACCATGAAGAGGGAATATTTTCATCCAGCCCTCAAATAGTTTAATTGACGAGACTCAATACATATAGAGGAATATATCTAAAAATGGGTAACTGGGAAGGACTAGTCTTAAAAATATTGAGAGAAATTTGTGACATTGTGAGATTTGTCATTGTGATCTAGGATCGATGTTAGTGATTATCACTTGAGTGCAAGAATCTATGAATTTATCAAGAATAGTGTTTGACTATTTGGTTATTTTATGCATAGAATTCAACAAATTTTTTGTTAAATTTGAACAAAAAAAGAAAAATATAGGGGATTTATAAATTACGTAACATATAAAAGAAATAAATAGATTGAATGAAAATTTAACAAAGTAATAAAATTACCACAAATCAATTTCTTCTAGGATCCATTCACCAAATCCTCTAAAAATAAAAAAAAACCTAGGCTTACTAATATTTGGGTACATGCTGAGATCGTTAGGGAAATAAGGGAGAGATAAGATCTTTAGTACATTCCTAAGTGAGATTGTGTACCTAGAATAATAGTGTCCCCCATACTTATCAAGGAGAGACATTCTATTTCATGTCCCACATAACATGAGAACCATTAGTATAACATTTCATGCATGAATTTCACTACCGTCAGTGTGTGTGTCCATAATATTCACTATCACAGAACTATGGTCTTTACCAATATGTGTCTTCCTCCTCTAACCTCAGTGTATTCTCTTCTTCAAGCCACTTTCTCACAAAGATATAATCTGCTTCATAATTTGATCCTATTATTCCTAGATATATCAAATTCTAGGCGGGTTTAGAGCTCAAATTCAGTGAGGAATGAATTTTAGTAAAAGTTTTAAAATTATCAAAGGTAGAAATACCAAGCCCTTGATGCCCTACCTCATCTAGTGCCCACATCCACCAACACCCATTCCTCTCACCTAGCCTGTGTGAATTCAACATGTATGCTCCCTCATTTGATTCATGTATGGAATGTACACCCCATTCCTAGGAACTTCTATGCTCATGTTCCCCCCCCCCACACACACACACACACTTGACACCCTCCTGGAGCCACCCTTGCCTCATTTGGTGCTCATGTTCCCAGCACCCACCTCCTCCAATGTGACCACCAAGGCGATTGAGGGGTAAAATCCAATTTCCTCACTAGAGTGTTCTCCCATATTATATTTTCCAATAAAAAGACCCACTGACTCCCATTTTAGGACATAGAGATAGTAAGTTATACCAAGTTGATATCAAATACGATAAGTCCTATCTAAGATCCACATAAGTTCCCAATCACATGTCTGAGCCTCCAAAACTCTCCATTAAATGATTTTTTAATTAAAAAATTAAGATAAGTAATGGGATCCATGTGTAATTATTCCATTAAAAGGTTCTTGACACACACAAAAACATTTTTGAAAGGGAACTTCACCCATTTTTCTCACTGTGGAAAAAGAGAAGGATGAATCCAAGGAAATACCCCAAGTAAAGAAGGGTCCCCAATTATATAGTATTCTAAGGGCCTCACTTGGGTGTCAATTAACCCTCCTAGGTAATCAATTCACATATCCTCCTCACAAGACAAACTAGGGAACCACTTCACCCTCAAAATTACCACTAGGGCACTGATCTTCTAAAACTATTCATTTGAGCTTATTCCTAGGGTTACTATCCATGGTACCTAAAACTATTCAAAATAGAGTCACTCTAAACCTACAAGGATATAAATGGGTTCTCAATTTTATTAGGTAACTTTCCAAAGTTAACTTCAACCCTTTCGACCCAATATCACAATAGGATTTATTGAAATCATTTTTCCTAGTCCATATCAATGAAAATTCTATTTTTCCCTATTCTCATCCATGGTCGCCAAACATATATGACTAAGTTATTGAGCATACTTGTATTCCCATTTTGATCATTTATTCACATAATAATGGGTCACCCAACTATTTTTCTGCATAACCAATATGGTCATTAGGGTATAGTCTATCATGTATCCCCTTTATAAAAAGTATTCCTCTTCTTATGACACTAATGGGATTACTCTTTTCTCAAGACACTCATCTAAGATGCTCTAAACTAGTTTCCATAGGTCCCAAGCATCCAATCAGCCTCTTTGTGTCAAACTAATGATCCAGATATACAATTGGTTGCTAATTTATTGCAATACCTCTACTTTTCTCCTAATAATTAACACCAATTGTGCATCCAGTAATCCTTTTCCCATATTTTTATAAATATATCAGAGTTGAAATAAATAATCTTTAATCTTGGTGTAATTCCCAATTAGAAAGGGTCATTCATGTTTATTACCTACACTAAACTATTGCAAGTAATCTCATCCTAGTGTCCCTAATTAAATTAAATTAAACTAAAAGACACAATAGTCAATTCCAAATGACTTTGAACTACTCGGAATAGGTCTTAGTAACATTATATTAAACTAAAATACATAAAAGTCCATTATTTATGACTTTAAACTGCATAGAATTGGTCCTGAATGCATAAAATTAAAAGAAACATCATCGAGCATAGTTCTATGTCTTTAAAAGTTGCTACATTGGTCCTTGTCACATGACCTAAAATGGTCTATCATTCCTTGTTAAATGGAATCGAACTCTGTGGGTTTTTATTCCCTTCATAAGGATATATATAAATCTCTTTTCATTGGCCCAATCCCCACTCCAAAACCTCTACCTCCCCCTAGATGGTGATATATTTTAGAGTTCCCAATTATTTTTATTTAAATAATAGAAGAACCAACCAATGAGGGATAATATATATAAAATCTCATTCATACACACATAGATGTATGGTAAAGATCGATTACATTCAAAACAAGGGTAATCAATATTATTACTGGTAAGGATTTCATGAATATATCTTAAATCAACAAGAGTGACTTAGACTAAGAAACAAGATCCTTAGTGAGATTATTTGACTATACATCCTCTCATCCAAAAAATGTGTCATAATCACCACCCTAATTCATTGAGAGGATATATGCATTTGGAATATAGTAGTGGTATTAGAATAACTTGGATTCTCATATATAGAAAACATCAAAAAAATGGGTATATATTTTATGACTTATTAGAGGCATGGTATGTGTTGATCATTATATGATATACATATATGTTATATATTTACATATACTTTAGGACCTCAAGTAGTTATGAATTTACATCTCAGGCTCTTCTTTTCCAGCACACACATGCAAAACACTGTGTATGGAATGTCACTCTGGCTATATGAAAAGTATAGGCTGTGTTACACTTAGATATGGGTATGTGAGCACATACCTCCCTTTTATCATGGTGTTTTCATGACATGGCCTCAAATATTTTTCATGATTTTCTACATGGATGGTGATATGTTATATAACCTTTTTACTGGAATTCATTTCTTTAAGTTTATTTTTAAAAACTAAAACTATAATAATTTTATTTGTAGGTGGAGATAGGCCCATCATAATTCCCATACTATCAAAAATTATGCACATAGTTAAAAACATATTATAGATAATCTTTGAGAAAATTATGTACAAGAGTTTTTAATTCCTTATTAAAATATTAATTTTTGAAAATTGATGATTTCTTTTAAAAAATAATTTATGTATTATTATTTCAGGTTTCAACAATACTATATCTTAGAGCTATTTTTGGGATCTTTATTTCATTTATATAATGATATTAGATTCTAAAACATGTTTAGTTCCTCTTATCCACTTTAATATCGTTATATAGTACCAAATAGATCATGTTATGATGTATTTTGGGTTTTTACAGTCCATTATTTCTCTATCCAAACAATAGTATTCAGCTTATTCCCTAAAAATAATAAACATGGAACATATTAGAGAAGATTTAATGTATAATAAATCAAGATGTGAGATAGATGTGAGAAGTATCAATTGTATGGGGAACCCATGATGCATTTACATTTATCTAATCATTTGGATTATATGCCTTGGTACCACATTAAATCATTATTGTATCTTACATGACACAAGTGATACCTTCATGAATTAGTAATAACTATTTTTTATGATAAATTACTCTATAGTTTCAATTATAATTAATTATAACATTTTATTTATAGAGTTATAATCTAACACTGTTAGTGTACATCTACGATAATGTATAAAGATTCATATTTGGTCAGGCTTCACATATCAATAATGAAGCTATGATATCCCATTGATGAGATATATCATGAAATTTTCTTTTATATTCCATGAGATGGTGAGAATTAGGTTGATTATGTAAGTATATTCTACATGTTTATGTACCACAGTATGATAATGTTAAATATTATCACCCCAATAAACCTATTATTGTTATAGGCAAGTCACAACCTTGACATAGATGTCATCATATAATGTGTACTACATTACCAATTCATTATACAGAGATTACACTATCACCGACTCTAAAACTGAATATGATTATTGGGAATCAGTTTGATTCTATGAAATTATCTCTTTATATATTCGATTATACATCAATATTAGGTGGGACTATCCAGTGGAATGTATTTGAGTCCCCTTTTTCTTAGTGTCTATATGTCCATATAAAAAATCATCTCCTTTCCAAGTGGGAGAATGATATACCTAATTAGTATCGTATTTCCATGTTAGAGAAGGTTGTATCCTGAAATAAATTTATCTTCTAATGAGACAACACTATAGTAATTTCATTACTTAATGGCCATTTTTTAGCAGTGGTTCGAGGAACTTCCACTCAATGAATTTTTTATTTAGAGTATATTATTAAATAACCAGTATGAAATATATATATATATATATATATTCAATTCCCTCTCCCAACCTTAAAACCCAAACCCTAATTGTGATCTCCTCCTATTCCAATTAATCAAAGTGTCTCACTCCCCTCATTCTCTGTGACTAGAAACAATCCAGGTAACAAGTGACTCTCCTAGTGGTGATCCACCTTACCGGAGACAATCCTCCCATGTGTCTACCCCTCCTTTAATTCAATTTGAAAATATTTTTAATTATTTAAGGTAAAATCACTTTTATTTTATTTATAGTATATGATGAAATAGTTATTTGGATTGATCTTTCACAATGGTGACCACTTTGATATTAACTAATTTTTGTTGTTAATGTTTCTTCAAAACATTTTTTTGTTTTGATTATTTTCTTAAAAAAATCTGAGTGGGATCATGAATTTTATCAATATTATATTTTCTAAAATATAACCTAGAATCCAATAATTAAGAAATATGTTTTTATGTTTTAAAAATAATTATTAAGTTTTACTTAATTTTAAAATATATGATTGAAGTGTCATCCAGAAAAATTTAATATGAAAATGACATTCAAGATATTAAATTTAGTAATAACGAGTCTGATTGATATACTATTGTTAATTATATATATAATTAAGATTGGGTTAATATTTTTTTAAAAAAATAATAGTTGTTTAATTATATTAAAATTATATAATAAAATTATTTTAAATTATGTTGGAAATATATATATATATACAAGTTATTGAATAATATTATAGTATATTTTTAAAACATATTATGTTGGTTAACATATATTTATTGTGTGTGTGCGTATGTATGAGAGAGATAAATTAAATATATTTTAGTGTTAATAATGATTTTCAGTTAAATGAATCTTAATATTTATATATTATATGAGTTCTAAAACAATAATGTTTATATATTTTATGATTTAACTATTGAATTTTGAATCATTAGTGTTTTTAGGAAATGTATAACGTGTGGGGTTGTTGAATGAAATATTTTTATTAGGTACTTCAACTGGGTTTAAAGAACCTCAAGAATTTTTTTGATAGATTTTGGGGTACATTAAGTAACCCAATGAAGCATAAAGATACATATATTGAGGGAGCGATTTAATCTCTTTTCAAATTATTATAATAGATTTTATTTTCATTTTTCTTGAAAGGATTATAATTTTTAAAAAATATATTACATTTTTAAATGAATTTCTTTATTTTAGACATAAATTATTATATAACTGTAATTTATTTATAAAATTGTTTTTTGTTTCTAATATATTAATAAATTTTAGATTACATTACCTAGTAACACACCTCAGTATTCTATGGATTTATAAAAATATTTATATTTTAAAATTTTCAATTGATCCATGGATGAAAAATAAAATTTCCATATCTTAATTATAAATTTAGAGGTTGGTTGAAGAGACATGAATTTTATTAAAAAGTGAGATTGCAAAAAATTAATGCTCGATATGTGCATTGGATTTTTTTTGGATAATTGAATTTTATAGAAATTTGGATCGCTAAAATATATCAATAGAATGAAAATACTACTTCTCTAATAGTTAATAATGAAATATAGAACTCAATAAATGTTACTTTTGGCATGGCATGGAAATAACATTAACATAAAAACATATCTTTACAGACAATGACGTTGCGGTAAATATTAACTCGATAAATGGTTTTTTTACTTCAAGAAAACTAGATCAAAATTATAAAATTTTATTGGATCTATTTCATGATATTTTAAAGACTAATGAAAGGGAAAATTTTACTAAGATGACTAATGTGTTTTATAAGTTTGTTGAATACAGAAATAAATAATTGTATTGAGTATATTTCAAGTATTTAAAACTATATTTTTTATAGAATTTGTGCCATATCAGGTGCCTATGTGGGATTATAAACTAATAAAAGTAAATGATATTGAAATTTGAGCATGATAAATTTCAAAAAGATAATATCTTTGATAATTTTTATTATATAAATAAAGTTATTAACTATATCATCCATATTTATCTAAAAATATATACAAGTCACAACGATTGTATGCTATATTGGGGATATAATTTTGGTAGAAAAGTGTAAAAAAAATTATTCTAATTTTAGATGGAAGTCACCAAATAGAAATTATGAATCAACATAACACTATGAATAAGTAGAAAATGAAAATTCCTATAAATGTTTTCCATTAATTTCCATAAAAATCCCATTGAAAAAGATTATTCATGTATTTCAAAACTATGGAGAATATGAAGTGAAATTATATAGAAAAATGATGGGTTTATAGGATATCTAAGAGATTCAAATACATGGAATAAATTTGGTGATCCCACTTTTTTAGTTGTATTTATTTTCAATAATATAAGGTCTTTATTTAATTCAGTATATTGAAGAATTACATGAAATGAAAAACAAGCTTAGATGTTGAATAAATATGATGATTTTGAAGTATTAATTGTGGCTTGATGAGGAATATAATCCAATTTGTATAGAAAATTCATATTATTCTTGAAGTATTTTTTAATGATAACATATCATAGAAGCATAGACCATGATGAAAGAAAGGAGATGTAGGTAGATACCATGTCACAAGTTGTATACAATGCCATGTAAATAAAAGATAAAGGTGGATCATGTCATAGAATATTATCCACATAGTAGAGAGTCTTAATTAGTAATTGGTTTGAAAATTTTTCTATGTGATATCACATCATAGAGTGAGTTACCATGCCATAAGGGAGTCTTGATCAAAGGTCTCCATTCCACAATGAAAATGATTTCACTATAAGTAGAATAGAAAAGTTTTATTACACATTATAGAAGAATTCTATTCTATAATGGAATACTATGTCAAATTTAGGTGGAACTATAAATTTTAGGACCTCCATGTCATAAGAGATTGTCTATTTCATAGTGTATATGGAAATGAGGTACAATTTCATAAAAGGATGATCATTTCACAAGATAAGTCTGAGCATGTTTTCATACTACTAGGATTTGGTAGACCTAAATGTCACAACCTATTGAAAACACCAAAAAGAACTATGATTGTTGATGATATCCTACTAGAAACTAGATTTCTACACCACAGTGATATTCATCACACCACAATACCAATCCTTATATTACAGAATAGGTGAGCACACTATTGAAGTGGTTTTATGGAAAAAAATTGGTAGAATAAAGAGCCTTATTGAATTACATTTACTTATGTGATTTAGTTGTTATTATAGCCTATTATAAATACTAATTTGAATTATCTGGTGATGATCAATTGATATATTATCCAAGGGCTAATAAATATGTGGTTAAAGAAAGTTGAGTGATTGAATTTGAATATGAAATTCAAAAGAAAACAAGTAGTACTGGATTTTTTCTATGCAGATTTCTAAATTGGAGAGAAGTGAGAAACATAAGAAGAACACCAGTTATAAAAGAAGAATTTTTTTGGATGAGATAAACCTGATATGAACACAAGTTAGAAAAGAAAAAATTGTTTGAATTGATAATTGAGTATAAATTGTGGACACCATTCATCAAAGGATAATATTTTTTGACTAAGTATTTAGAAGTTTGAGGATAAAAGTAATTTAGAATCTAGAAGAATTTTTTAAACTAATAGGTTGAGAATCATCATCAACTAGTTCAGATATTAAAGAATACATACACATGTATTTTTTTTATAACCAAGATGGATGTGGGGGAAGATTATATTCTCATGTAGTGCAAGAGTAATCAAGGAAAAGAAAGATATCTTTCTTTATTGGGTCATAATTTTTGAATAATAGTTATATCTTCTAGTGGAATATAGAAGTGGGAGAACATACTGGATTCTATATTTAAATCATTTATTATAGATAATAAAGTATCCATGTTTTGAGGAGTAAAAAATATGATGATGAGTAAAATTTGGAGTTGAACCTTATAAAATTCTATGTGCTTACCTTTTTTTCTATTTTTTTGAAAAATGAGGATGTGATACTTTATTTCATAGATCATAAACTTTAAAAAGTTTTTAATATTTTATTAATAAGTATAGTTTAGAAAAATAGTTTTCCATTGATTCAACCCCTCTTAGTGGTACCAAAATAGGTTCTTAGAAACTTTAATTATCAAAGCAATGTTACATCTAAAGATCTAAGAGAAGTTTTTGTAAAAATTGAGAATATTAATTATATGAAAATTCAAAGAGTTATTACCTTTTATTTCAAAAAACTATACTATTTGGGGGAATATGATGATGTTTTACCTTCTTTCACTTGTCCTTGAGGTTAGAGATGCCAGTATAGTGGGATTTGAACCTATTCTTGAAAATGATCATATGGAACATGAAAATAAAAGGAAAATGAAATTGGATGGAAAGGAGAAAATTCTATTTTTATTTATTTATCAGAAAATGTTTGAACCAAGGTAATGGTTCTTTCAACTATAAAATAGATACATGAAAATTGAGAATTAGTTTTAAAGGAAACATCAAAGTGAAGGAAATCAAGATAAAAGTTTAGAGGAGCATATTTATGGACCTTAAAATGGATAGTGATGAATATATATATATAGATATTTAAATTGGTTGAATGATATAGTCAAAAATATTGCAGGATTTAGATAAAATCTATAGGACCCCGCTATTTTCGAAAATATTATGAGGAATTTTCTAGAAATATTTAATCTTGAAATTTTATATTTGGAAGATAGGAAGGATTTTTCTTTGGATGATCTTCAAAATATTCTCATAGATTATGAAATGAGGAAATATTTAGTTTTCAAGAAAAAGGTAAAAGGATAATATTTTATTTAAATCCAAGAGAAAAGGTAAAAGTAAATTTATTAAAGATTTAAATGATTCATATGTTGAGACTAATGAAAATCTTAACTAAATTAATTCATTTTTGTCAAATAGATTCAGGAAGGGTAAATAGAAGAAAAAAAAGGTAATAAATTTTTTAATTTAAATAATTTTTTTCATATTAAAATTTTTTCCCGAATAATAAATTTGAGAAATTTGATTCAAATGAGGAAGAATAAAGTCTTAAAAATAAGAAATAATATAAGAATAAGAAGAAATCCAATACTAAAAGAAGAATCCTTTTAAGAAAAAATTATGAATCATCTAGTGAGTTAGATAATGAAATAACACTATTTTCTCAATAAAACAATGATTTTGATTCATCAATAAATTTTGATGATGTAAAATATAGAATATAACTTCAGTGTGAATTTAAAGGTAATTTGGAATATTATCTTGAGAAGATGTCACAAATCCAAAAAGATAAGAAAAAATTAGATAAAGAGAATAAGAAAATTTATTATCAAATTAATTATTAAAAAGTACTTGGTGAAAGAAAAATTAAAGATCTATTTAATAAGGTTTCAAAATATATTGATGAGGTCAAGACACACAATTTTAATATTTGAGAACAAGAAGATATGCTACGTGATCTTGAGAAAAAAATTGACTGCAATAAAAGTGGAGTTGTTCAAAACATAATCCATTTGTGTTTCAGTTTAATCTAAGTTTATAATGAACATATAAGACACAAAAAAATAAATTATTATTAATAGTGAATCTTATAAAGAAATTAAGATCAAATTTTCTAATAGTTAGGTAAATTTGTGCACTTAAAAATATAAAAATAGATATTTCATTACTGACATTGCGGGTCTCAAAACAAAATCTGCACAATATTATACCATGAAGGATTTTGAGAGGCATTATTCCCCCTAAAATTAATATATGAATACAATAAAACAATTTTACTCAAGTAAAAATAGAGATTTAAATTCATAATGATAGCAACACATTATTCTGGACAAATTTTGAAACAATCTTGAAGATCATAATGTAAAGGGTATTATTGGTGTTATAAAAGATATGAACACCAAATATATTTGTGTTAGTTAAATATGTATTTTTTGGGGAAGAGAAAAGAACTAATAGGGAGTTTTGGTGAGTAAATGAGAATAAAAAAATTTAGAAATAAGTTTTTATCAAAATAAAAAGAAAAATTTCATGAGAAGTCATCTGTAATTGGTGTTTTGAAAAATTAGTTGGTTTGTGAAAGATGTGTGAAATATGGAAAATATTTAAAGAACTATATAATTATCTTAACATTACAAGATTAAATCATGAATAGGATGAATAAATCATAAGAAAATTAAATTACTAAAGTTAATAAAACTGCTTCATTAAAGAAATAATTTCAAGAGAAGAAATAAGACCAACAACTTGTTGAGAATAATGACAAGTGAAATTGTATTTAGGTTATAAGAAAAGTGTGTCCTAGGGTGAGAGGAAACTATCATATTGATTGTTTATTCCAAGTAATAATTGTGTTCCCAATTTATTCCCTATTATTCATATATTTTTGTTTTATTATATTGAAAATTAAAGGATTTGTTTGAAGCTTTCATGTTTGGACAATAAATATGATGAGTTTTAAATGGTGTACTACTCAATAATGAGGAAAAATTAGTGTATAACTTGAGGGGGATAAAAAATTGAGAATAAAAGGTCATGTAGATATTCTTGAAAATATGGATATCTCTTTGAAATCTTGAAATGAGGTATGAAAATCACATTTACAATCCATTATTATGAATATATTCAATATATTTATCAAGGGTAAGTGTCAGTTGATCAAAGGATGAGAAAAATGGGGTATTTATGAATTTAAAATGAATTATTTTAATTTTTTTATTGAAGTGTGTCTAGGATCATTCTTTTATTGATAAATATATTTTTTTATTAGCCTCTGCGTTAAGATTCTGAGAATGTTCTCACATGATTTGTTGTTATAGATAGATAATATAATGTTGATTCAATATCTCCTTTTTTCTACATTAGGTTTTCCCATGTATACTTAGAGTGGTTTAATGAAAGGCTTTTCTAAGGAACCATGTGATATCAACCCTCTTATTAAAATATCAAAATAGAGGAGAATGAATATGAAGTTAAAAGTTTCCCCACATTATCACTTTTAATTTATTGTCAATAAGGGGGAGAATAATTTATATTTGAGGGATAAATATTAACTTATTGTTAATGGTATGGGTAATAAATATAAATAGGTATATTCATGAGACCACTTTGAGTGTTTTATTTATTAGAAATAAGATATGGTTTTCATTAATTTAAATATGATAAAGAAAATCCTAAAGTGAAGTAAAATCTCATATGTTCAATGAAGATGGTGATGATGAACTATTTATTGTGACCTGATGAATAATATAAGCATGTTGGTTTAATAAATTTAGTTGATGCTTAAACTAGTTTATAGTAATAAAATATCATAAAAGGAGTGAACATGATGCATATAGGAAGATACAAGTATATATTGTGTTTTAAGTTATATACCACATCGTGGAAATGAAGGATAAATGAGGATTATGTCATAGAAACTTTTCCATGTTGTTTTGATGTTAAGTTAGGTAGTGGTATGAAAAAAAAGTATAAGGACCTCACACCGTAGAGTGATTCATCACACCATAAGGGAGGATAAATTAGATATATCAATACCATAGTGATACTGGTTACACTATAAGTGAAATAAAAAGGAGGTGTTATACACCATAGGTGTATGCTACATCATAGTTGAGGACTAGGTCTAATTTTGTAGACCTTGTAAATTTTAGGACCTCCACACTACAATATATGGGATTCACCATAGTGGATGAAAAAATTAAAGTATCACACCATAGAAGGGGGATCACATATCAAGAGAAGTATGATAATATTTTCATGATATTGAAATTTATAAGACCTCCATTCCATAGCCTATGGACCACGATACATAGGCCTATAATAGTTGAGAAGAAACCACTAAAACCATATGGCTAAATCCCAATGATATTCATCATACTGTAGTTACACTCCTCACACCATGGTATAGGTGGTCATGTCATATAAGTTATTTTAGAGTAAAATTATTAGAAATCAAAATTGTCATGATAACTTTGATTATTTTAATATATTTGATAGTTATTCCATCTTATTCTAACTAACTATTCAAATTTCATGGTGAGGATCAATTGGGAGATTATCCAAGAGTTGATAAATAAGGGTTTGGATAAAGTTGGGTGTTTTAATTTTAATTTTAAATTCAAATTATAACAAGTATTATTTTAATTATAGTGTGAATATTTCTAAATGGGACAGAAGATAAAAACATGATAAGAACATGTGTCTGAAAATAAGAACATGTAAGAAGTGAGAAACCTGATATAGACACAAGTTAAAAAAGAATAATTTCTAAGAATATAAAATGGAGTCTAAATCCAAGAGATCATTTATCAAAGGAGAAGATATATTTAATGAGTACATATAATTATGAGGATTAAAATAATTCAAAATATGGTTAAAGTTTCAAGAATCTAAGTTTGAGCATCTCCATAAAATATTTAATATCTTGACTAATATATACACATGCTGGGTTTTGTTAATTCATCTTATTATGGAGGAGTATTATATTCTTAAGTGATGGAAGAGAAACTGAGTACAATAAAACTATATTTATTTATTGAATCATAATTTTTGTAGAATATTTTTATCTTCTAATAGACTCTATAAGTGTGTAATATAATACATTTTTTTGTTGAGAAAACATTTGTTGGAGATAGTGGATAATCTATGTTGGGGGGGTAATCATCATGGAAAGTATTAGGCTTTGGAGATGAACCTTTTAAACTTATGTGTTCTTAACATTCTATACATTTTTTCACATGATTAGGCTAGGTTAATTTATTGAGTGGATCATGGAATTTAATAGGATCTAAAGGATCTATTAAGAAGGATAATTCATAAAAGTAGTTTACCACTGATTCACCCCCCCCCCCCCAGTGGTACCAAATTAGGCCATTGTAAAATTAAATTTTTGATTCATTACATCAATATTTCTCATTTTATCCTAGGATAATAAGTTGATTATATCCACCTCCGTAGAAAACAGTTCAAGGAAGAAAATTACAGTAAATATGCAGGTTGAGGGACATAACCACGCAACCTTCCCCTCACCACCACAAACCCTTACCACCCCACCACCAATGATGGGGATATTATATGATCTTTGGAATTTGTTATTGGTATTTGTTTCTAATATATTAAATTCATTTTTAAATTTTAATAACAGTTATATAATTTGTCTGGTTGTTCTAATCCCATATAATCAACCTCCATAGATGTGTGTTTAGAAAGATTCCTTCATTATTTTAATGATTATACTAGGGAAAAAGGCTAGAAATGAAAATAATTCATACTTTCATTCTCTTATTGAATAATTATAGGATTTATGTAATAATGGTGTCAAAAAAATGATATGTCTACAAATAAAATTTTCAAATTATATGTTTCTCTAATGTTGGAAATTAGTTACTTCCCTGAACTTGGTAACTTATCTAGATAAAACAATTACACAAGTTTTTTCTATCAAATTTATATATTTTATTTTGATCCAAAATTATTACCTTACATTAAAAAATTATTTAATCTTGTTTCATTATATATTTCTCCATGCATCTCGTAAATTTAAGTTGAATAAGTCAATATTTAATATAACCATTAATCATAGACCACAACCAAAGATACTCATGCGTTCAGAAATATTAAAATTATTATTAAATATAGAAGGATAATTTGGTAAGTTCCATCCTTTTAATAATATTAGAAAATGAGTTTAATGTACATCATATATTTAAGTTATAACTCAACACTGTACAAAAAATGTAAATTTTTTAAACTTCTATATTGGGAATTTAATTTTTAATGGAATAATACTGATATTATGAATATAGAGAATAATGTATTTAAAAAAATTATTTTATCATTACTTAATAAGAATAGAAAATAAATGGTACATCTTATGCTCAAAAGGACTTAAAGGAAATGAATATAATGTTTAAATATATATCTATATTAGAATGGGAAATATTTTTAAATAGTTTTTTTAATGAAAAATAAATAAATGTATATTCTTTTGAATATTAAAAAAAATTGAAAACACTTTAGGGTTATTCAAGTAATATTTCAAGATGTGTTGACTTAAATTATGAAGGTTAAATAAATTCAAAAATTGTGATTCACGTGTTTTTTAAATAAGTTGTTGTCTTTTGAATTATATACAATATTACTTAAAAAAAGTAAACATATTTATAATAGTGTTTTGAAAAAATTTCTGGTAGCATTGTGTGAAAAATATACAACCAAATTAGCTTTACAAACATCAATAAAAAAAATTTATTGACACTTTTTTATATATAATTGATCTTTCCCCCTTATTTTTGACTATCATGATGAATTTAACTATATATTTGGTTATATGAATTATATTAGGAGTACCCATACATTATTGATGGATGTATCCAATTTAGTGGTTATTTATATATGTTTTTTTATTAAGTAAATAATTATTTAAAAATAATTACATATATAATAAGTTATGTTTCATTATTTTTTTATAGATACCTTTGTTATTTGAAATCATATGTGAAAAATAAATCCCAAGAAGTAGTCTCGAATTATATAGATTACCTAGTGAAGGGGGGTATTACCATTTTCTCTAGGTACTTGGATGATATTGAGATAAAATTTAATTGACTTGGATGTGTTGATGACATATCTAATCAATTTTAACCAAATAGAAAATAAACATTTTTCTAATAAAAGTTATCCAGTTGGTAGTATCTTAAATATTATACTAACACAACTAGAATTATTACAATATCAAAGATATGTGCTGCAAAATTTTCAAATTATATATCCATTCATTAAATAATTGAATATAAAAATAAATATATTCCTAAAAATATGAGTATATAATGAGATATATATAAAAGTATCTATTAATAAAGAGATATTATAATGGTTTTTACATCATGTAAGTTCATAACATATTCAATTATCATATATATAATATATATTCTATAATTATAATAATTTATATTAATTATTTTTATTTCATGAATATTGACATTCATGATGAAGTGTCAGCCAGTTAGAAATTTTTATCTTAGGGTCCTCTAAAGAAGTCTAGGAAATTTTGTAATAATAACATGTATGGCCTCATATTTCATACAATCAATCAAGAATAAGGTTTAAAAACATAGAATATTGGTATATTTTTAGTCTTTGAACTAGGATATTATGGAAATGTGACTTTCTTATAGAAATAAACTACTAATACCTTTTTTAGTTGTATCATTTAAATTCATGTGGGTCGATATTACAAGGGGTATTAAAAGTGATTCTTTACAATCTCTTTATGGTTATTAGTGACCATAAAGAACATTATCCATATATTTTATAATCTAAAGAAAAAACGGTATATTATATAGAAGATACAATAAATGAAGGTTGGAGTGTACTTGTCCACAAGAAACAAAGTGAAATATATGATATAAGTGATGAAGTGGTAGAATTAACTTATGGAATTGAATCACATAAATAATACGATATTGAACTATTTTTCCATGATGATATTGAAAGTATTGTTCTTTCAAGGATGGAGTAGAATAAATAATGATGGATTAAGATAATTATGTGACCATTGAAGGATAAAATGATTGTATGTGTAGTCATCCATTAACTTATAAGTTAACTTATGAATTGTATTATTTATTTTCAACATCGTACATATATTATTATATTTAAATTTTTTATTCATTATGAATTTAATTTTGATAATTTAAATTTTATACATATTTTAATATAAATTTTTTGAAAAAAAGGTAATTCTTTTAATTATAGGAATTTCAAGGAGAAAATTTTTAGGTGATAGTAATTTATTGACTCTATAAATTCTACCCATAATACAAACTCATTGACTTAAATAGTTTATTCCTCATATACTGTATTTGGAATTCCCTCTAGATTACTCTCAATGGTATCTAGAACATTTCCTACTACTATATGTACCCATCGGAATTTGATGGAAGGATATTAGGTTGTGTGGGTGACGTTAATACATCGATAGAGAAGGTTTACACTCCACTCACCTCATAAGAATATTAGAGGGTCATGATTATAGGTATGAGTTTTAATGTGAAAAAACTTATTGCATTTTTTTAAATAGATTTTTTTTTCAAAACAGATATAGTCAATAATGTTAAAGAGATAAACCTTCATATTTCAAAAGTATAGAATATTAATTGATTTATGATTTTAGTACCTTTTTACAGTTTTGGGGTCCTGTTTGATGATTTTGGAGGAATAATCATAAAAAATTTGGGCAATTTGGCTTGTGATCCAGTGACCCTTCCCATTACATATTTATATTGGATATATATTTCTTTATATATAAAGAATGAGGTATTTTTTGGGACAAATTAATCTATATTTATTCTAAATGCTCTTTAAATTTCAAATAACCCTAAAATTTTAAAAGAGTTCAAAAATATACTCTCTAACCTAAAAAACCAAACCACAGATGGATTGAAAAATCAACCCCCACACAACCCCCCCACCCCCCAAAGAAAAAAATCTAACCAACCAAGGGAGGCACCACCACATATAATATGATGATATGGGAATATCCAAAGGAAAAATATTTGATCGTGTTCAAAGAGATATGAGAGGAAAAATATCTGGGACAATCTAAAGGACTGACCCATCAAGCATACAAATATACCCACAAAGAAACATGTTGACCCTAAATGTCCAACCCATTATGGAAACCCCCATAACACATTGGATGTTTTAACAAGACAATCATTAATGCAATGAACTAGCTGACCAGATCTCAAACTGAGGCCTCCAGTTGAATTAGATCTCAAATTATCTAAGAACCAAGCCACATATTATACAACATTAACAATTAATAGTTAATATCACATTGTCCAAACTATAATAGCATAAAATAAATTCCAATGACCAAAAATTTCTTCCAATACCACATATGAACTATAAAAAACAATAAACCACAAAGAACTCCAAATAAGAACACCATATCTAGAAAACTAAAACATTTTCAACACTATTCATTTTCTTCATCTTCTCACCCTACTTGTGAACCCTTGAGACACTACTTTAACCTTAATAGCTTGAATTAGATGCATATGGGGACCCTAAAATAAACTATACCATATCTAAAATACTAACTCCTTCTAAGAATTGATTCAAGTAATAATAAACATCATTGGAGATCCATAAAAAATAAATAAATAAAACCAAAAACTAAAGCAAAACTAGACCCAACATGAATGAGAACAAAAAAAAGAAAAACAAAACAACTGAACAGTATGAGGTAATATATCCCACTAATGGTCATCACTTATCAGAGTTGAATGACTTCTAACTTTCTTAACCATGAAAAACAAAAACT
Source organism: Viscum album (assembly GCA_963277665.1). NCBI lineage: Eukaryota > Viridiplantae > Streptophyta > Magnoliopsida > Santalales > Viscaceae > Viscum > Viscum album. The sequence continues at coordinate 1,472,448,386 of OY728152.1, read as the reverse complement.
GAAAAATCAAACATCAAAAGGTTTTATAGTCAACACAACTCCAAATCATAAATTTCATATCATCATGTTATCATGGGAGAAGAACAATCTGAATTAGAAATTAGATCATCCAAAAAACATAGGAAAAGGTTTAAAATCCAAATGCTTAGGGCCCCTTCATACACTATAATCTCTAATCCACCCATAAACTAGTAGAATAATGGTTGAAATATTCAGTATTTATATCTAGATCACTACAATGAGAAGTTCTACTTGGGTAATTAACCAAAAAAGAGGATACATGGGTGTCATAACCATTAAATTTATGGAACCTCACAATTAACGCATAGAGCCACTTCCTAATCACCATGAAGAGTCTTGAAAAAAATATTCCTTGACAAAGTGTAATACCTCCATATTTAGTGACATATTTTTTTCAGATAAATTTAATAATTTATATATTTTTCATTACATGAAATATTTATTTTATCTTATATTACACATAACACAAAGTTTTGGTTGTGTTACACCCAACAATGAGTTTCTTTGATGGCATGCATGACACGTGCCATCAAGCATCAGTGAACCATGTAATAATATTATTGTAAATTAGACACTAGAATAATGATTATAAATAGGAATGATTAAATTATGAAAATAAATGTTTTACACATGTATATAAAATTAATTATTTGGTGAATAATTATTTAAAAATTAAAATAAAAACATTTGAAAATAAAGTAAAGATTTTTCTAAAATACTATTTTTATTCGCACAAACACATTTTACATCAATAAATAAAATAAAAAATTTTGGTGAATTATTTTAATTAAATGTATATATTATATATTCAATTAGATTTTTAACATTAATATTATAAGTTTTCTAGGTAAGAGATAAGAATAAATCCAATTATATACTTAAAAACTATATTTTTTAAAGGTGGATTTGTCTCATTTTTTAACGCACTTATTTTAAAAATAATTTTTTAAAATTTTATAAAATTTATTTGAAAATTTAAAATTCATTTTTTAAATCATCATATCAAAATTATTTTTGCGTTAATTTTTGATAATTTTTTGAAAATAATAATTTTTTTATGAGTAGTGAAAAATACTGAAAATAAATTGAAAATTTCCTTTTCATTTAATTTATTTATAAAGTTATATTATATTTCAAATTGTTTTAAAATTAAAATTAGTTCAATTATATATACATTAAATCAATTTAGGTTATTTTTATCAATTTCCTATTGAATTTTTATGTAAAAACATTTCAAACTTTTCAACTTTTTCTCTTTAAAAACCTTCATTCTCATCGCGTCTGCGGGATTAATTTTAAATTAAATTTTTCAACTTATGTGAATTGAATTATAAAAGATAGATTAAATATTTTTAATCAGAATAATTTATATTATCAAATAATTTCTACCTAATTTTTTAACAAAATTAATAATAGACATAGTAAAAATTATTTGTTGCATATAAGGTAAAAATGGGTTTACCAGGGGTTAAAATAAGAAGATAAGGGTTAAAAATAAGCCCAAAATCTTACAAAAACCATTTATATCCATATATTGACCTTATAAAATAAGTTATTTTGAATAATTTAATTTAGGGACTTTTTACATGAAAAAAATGTTAGTGGAATTATTTATTTTAAAAAATTACAAGTGTGTCACTCACCTCACTTATAAAAGGTCACCCCTTATCCTCTCATCCTCACACCTTAAAAACCTTTTCATTAAGAAAATAAAAACCCAAATAACTTAAAAAAATCCCCTTATATCATTCTATAATCCTTATTTTGGACATAAATTAAACTTAGGAATGATTTTGGTGCAAACCTGAGGAGGATACCCGAAGAGGAGGTAACGTTCATCAACAAGCGTTTCTATTTTGTTTATTTCTAAACCTCCTTAAATTTTTATTAAACCATTATTATATATTAAAATTAAAATATTCCATATACTTATAGGTTTTTAGGTTAAGTTAATGTACCACAACCATCTCCACTTCCATCAAATGGGTTACGAAATCATTGTTCGTGTGTGTGGAGGACTACCGCCTGACGAATTGATGTTATTCGTTTTTCTATTACCACCTATCACAGTTGGATATAATCATGGATTTATTATTTATATATGATATTTATGATATTATTATTCGTATGAAATTATTATATCACCCATATGATCCTAATTTCCATTTTTTAAGAATATGATAATACCGCGTGCGTGTATGGCGGACTACCACCTCACGGAGTGCTGTGACTCGTTCACACTATAAATGCATCATAATAATGATGGTTTTATTGAAAATATTTGTTATATATGACATAAAAAATATTTTTTAATTACAACATATCATTTACCTTTATTTCTTTCAATCTATTGAGAAAATGGAAATGGTGTTCATGCGTACTTATGGTATAACATCTCCATAAAATACGTATTTCATTTTCTATCTCTATATTTTATAGATTATTATAAATACATATATACTAAATATATATATGATATATATATCATGGTTATAATTATATATATGATTTAACCATGATAAAAGTAATATAACAAAAAAATATCAAATCAAAACATATATGAAAAACAAAATGGTTATTACCTGAAACTTAACATTAACATGGAATTGTTAATAAATAGGTAATAAAAGATTATAAAAATAATATATGGTATGATATATATAAATATTTTATTTAATATATTTATAATAAAATTATACTTATTTTATAAGAGGTGTTAATGTTTTTTATGGACGTTAAGACTTAAGGTAAGGTAAATCTACTCTCTCTTTTAATTTTGGGAGACATATGAAAAATCCACAACTCATTTATTTTATGTGGTGTATATACAAACTCTTTGAAATGGTATTTCATGAATCCCATTATTTACATGATATTTAAATTTCTATTTTATTTTATTCTTTATTTATGATTTTTATTCAAAATATTACTAAAGTTATAAGGGATTTGCGTCTCACTTTTTACTTATATGAGACACATTCAATATACACCACAAATTTATTTTATTTGGTGTATATACTTCCTAGGAATTTATTTTATGATTATTTTCATGAACTAGACCAATGGGGACTGAACTATGACTATCCCAATCCCACCTATAATAGACTAGCGGCTAGTGACCAGTGCCAAGTAGGCATATCACTCACATTAGAGGCCATAGCCTAATGTGCATGTACACACACAAACAAATCCAAGGTCATGCAATGATGAAATGTAAAAAAAATATTCATGCAAGAATGAATCTAAAAGCCCACCATCATATTATTATAACAATTTTTGGATATTAAAAGTCCAAAATACAAGCTCAACAAAAATAAACTAAAAAAGTCCAAACTAAAAGTATGGAAGGTGACTAATATCAAGATAACCATAGGAACACACCTTAGTCTATCATTTCACTAAGAACCATCTGGTCCTAGACCCTCTAGAACTATGTTAAAAGTTATATCACCTTTATAAGACACAACATGTGTGGGAAATTCCCTTTCAGAGGTGAGTATAAAAATACAAAGTTGGACACCATGAAATCACTAAGCATATAACATCGAGAATAATAGTCAGCTCTTTATAGGTATATTTATACAGCACATATTACAAGAATATCCAGATATGATATGTCATTCTCATCAGGTATCATCATAATATATACACGTTGTAAGTTTAAAGAAAATGAAAAAAAAAATATAAGGATCACACCTAAGACCATGGGGTATACCAACAACTCAATCTGGAATAACCCGCTAAGTATAGGATCGACACACACATAGTCTTGGTCATGATGATACCAAGAAATCCACCTGGGGAAAAGATGATGATAGAGGATCTCACTCTAGGCCTCATTGAAGGATTACAATATCTCTATCCAATAATGAAGTCCCTTTAAGGTATCACCATCCTATATATATGATGTGATTACATACTAAAAACTCAGGGAATGGATCAAGGGAATGCACCCTAATGAAACGTTTCCATGATAAAGAGTAAAATATAACCAATCCATGTTTTAAGGGGTGCATGGTGTGTACTAAAAGTATATTGTGTGTCCCTTCAGAATTAGGTCCTTATAATGTATCATGTCCAGTAGTGTACTAGAATTATATGGTGTGTCCCTTCAGAATCAGGTCCTTATAATGTATCACGGAAAGTTCTCATGCCCTAATTTGTTCCTAAGTATAAGAAATGTCTGAGCTCATATACTCATGACCGTGTTTATGTCTAACTATTCATGTATGTGTACAGATATTTGTGCATGTTCCCAATATTGTTCCTTTGTAACATCCCAAGTACATGTTGAGCCTCCAAGAAAGGCTCACACACAATGTGATAGAGGTCACATGCCATGTGATATTTATCTTCTTACAAAAATCCTAACACCGTATTCATGGCCCCACATGTCGTGTAGTCCCAGATTACATGTCGTGTTTAGTGGGATTTCACAGAAATTCAGATCTTCTTATCACACTACCATCTAAACTATATTTTCCACAAGTATCATCGGAAAATTTGAATCCATGTTAGTTTGACCATTTCTATCACCAACCATCAAGTTGCATCATTCAAGTCCATTCATAAATCATTCACATGTGTCGTCTGTCATTGTATGTCGAAGATATGAAGAATGGGTATCCCTAAATCCATCATCGATCGATTATACATCATTGTAGATTGATTCCATCATCAATAAAAAAAATTATCTATGGTATCAATCCATTTTGCTAAGAAATGGGTGCACAATGATTGATTTTCAGGCATTCATTGAACCCCTAGCCAAAAGAATTGTCTGCGATAAATGAAGAACGTGGGAAGAAATGTACACGACACAAAAATGAGGAATATACCTTATACAATGTTCATGTTGGCCTTGATTAATTTCCATTAGAATGATTAATTAATAGAAAACAATATAATAAACAAAGAACTCCCAATCCCAAATAATATTTATCTCATACCTATAATATGCACAATCCAAAAATTAATTCGTTAGTTGATTGATTCAATTTAGTCATAGGAATAATTCAATTAGGATAAATCCAAAAAAGACAATGTCTTACCTCAAGTTGAATTGATCACTAACTATGAACAGATTTTTGTTGTTTTCATTGGAGAGATTCTCAAGTTCCATCGCACATTGATCAATGATCCATGATCCGGTCATTGTTTACCAATGAAATCTCCTCCAACACTCTCTAATGGATCCTCTCAATTTTTAGGGTTATGTAGATAACCCTAAAAAATATCCATATAATAATTTATATAGAAGGAGATTAGGTCAATTCATTTAATTAAATAAATTAATTTATTTAAACTTCCTCCCACGACTGCACCCAACCCAAACATATGATGCACTCCAAGTTTATGTCACTCCTAGGGTAGAACCCATGCTCTAAACTCAACAACAGACTCAAATTTATGATATGATCCTCAATTTATAATTTATTACACACTTTCAAGAAAACTGTACATGAATGATATTTAATATATTTCATATATTTCATAAATTAATTTCAGGCACACCGAGACTCAGAATCTCATTTTTTATTAGTGCCTAGATTCCTAAATAATCTATATAATATTCCAAAACAAAATTTAGAAAAATTAATGTCATTAAATTCTCCCCACATTGGGGCTTTATAACCTAGAAAGCTAAAAAAAGATACACAAAGAGATGTGGGTACTAAGCATTCTTCTGGGTCTCTCACTCCCAGGTGCTTACCAGAAGATCCATGTGTTTCCACCATATATGGACTAAAGGAATAAATCAAAAACAAAGGAACCTCTCCTTCCAATCCTAAATCTCTACTAGGTACTCAGAAAAGGTAACTCCATCTTTTATGTCTAGCTCTCCCTAGTCGATAACACATGATAGGTCATGTATGTACCTCCTCAGCTACATCACATGTAAGATTTCATGTACTTGGTCAAACTATGGTGATAAAGCTAAGTGTTATTCCACATCACTAACTCTATATAGTATCTAAAAAGGGATAATGAATCTTATAGATATCCTTTTACCCCATCCAAATCTCTATAATCCACATTGAGGTGAGACTCTCAGGAACACATGGTCTCCCACCTCAAACTCCATAAGCCTCCTTTGTTGGTTCATATAGGACATTTCATGGCTATGTATAGTCCTCATCCATTCTTGGATGACCTTCACCTTCTCTATAGTGGATATTACCTACATTGGGACCATAATTACTGACTCTATTGGGTCAGTCCAGTATAGTGGTGACTTGTAGGGTCTCCCGTACAACGCCTCAAATGGTTCCATATCGATGGTGGAATGGTTGTTGCTTTTTCACACAAATTCCACCAATGTTAGGTGATCCTCCCAACTATGGCCAAAGTCCAACATGTAATCTCATAGCATATACTCCAGAACCTATATGCTTCAATAAGTCTGGCCATCAGTCCTGGGGTGAAACACTATGCTCAAACATAACTGAGTCCCAAAGCCTCCTACAATCCCTTCAATAACTGAGATGTGTAGTGATCATCACAATTAGAAATGATAATTGATGTAATTTCATGGATTCATACCATCTCCTTCATCTAGTGGAATCCTAATATCTCTAATAAACTCTGCTCTCGAATAGTTAGAAAGTGATCCAACTTAGTGAGTTGGCCTATGATCACCAATATGAAATCGTGTCCCCTGAATGTAAGTGTTAACCCTATCACAAAGTCCATGGATATCTCATCCCACTTCCAATATATAAACTCAATGTGTTGATCTAAACCAGTTTTAACCTTGTGATTATCCTTAACATTCAAACAAGTAAGGCATCGAGAGACAAACTCTGTAAATCCCTTCTTCATCCATGTTCACCAAAACTAATGGTGTAGGATCTAGTACATATTCCCCATACCAAGATGTGACTCCAAGGGATATGTATGAAACTCTCTCAGAACATCCTCTTATAATTTCATTGGTGCCATCATGCATCCTCTAAAAAGAATGACATTATCCCCACCTTTATAAAATCCATCATGATCATGTCCGGTGGATATCTGAGTACAAAGGGTCTCACAGTAGAAATCCCAAAGCTATGCCTCCTTAACTTTATATAAAATTGGATGGGTAACAACCATAGATTGGAGGTAATCTTATCCATCCCCATCCACAAAGTATAACTACAACAAGGACAAATGGTATGAAACCTCACTTAGAAACTGCAAACATGATCTCCTACTAAGAGAATTATCTACCATGTTCCTCTTCCCAAGAGTATAGACAATCTTGAAGTCACAATCATGGAAGAACTATATCCATCACCTTTATCTCAAGTTATTATCCTTCTTAGATATGATATACTTGAGACTCTTGTGGTCAGAATAGATGATAAATCATTTTCCCATCAGGTAGTGTTTCCACATCTTTAGTGTAAAACTATATTTTCTAAATAAATACCATGGTTCGCATAGTTCTTATCATGTGGTCTCAACTGGAATTAACCATAGGAAATCACTACCTTCCTCTACATAAAAACACAATCAATTTGGGTATCTAAAGCATCATAGAACACTAAGTATTCAACGCCCTCCTCTAGAAATCTCAATATGGGAGTGCTTGTCAATCTCTTCCTCAACTCCTAGAAAGACTACTGGAACCTCTCTACCCACATGAAAGGATTACTCTTTTAGGTAAAATCTATCAAGGGAGATGATATCTTGTAGAAATTATATATGAATCTAAGATATTATCCTACCAACCCAAGTAATCATCGCACCTCCATCACGCTCTAGGGTGGATTCTAAGATAACACTACCTAGACCTTCTTTGGGTCCAATGATACACCATATACTGAGATAAATATCCAATAAATTGAACCTCATAAATCCAAAACTATAACTTTGAGAGATTCCCATAAATCTATTGATCTCAAAGTACTTAAAAAACCATGCTCAAGTGTCATGTGTGATCCTATTTGGACATCAATTACACTAGAATGTCATCAATCAAGACGAGACCAAACCAATCTAGGAAAGGCTGAAATATATAGTTCATGAGTCCCATGAACACTACTATTGAGTTAACTATGCCAAAGGTCATCAAAAAGTACTCATAGTGACCATAGAGACAAGATAATGTCATATTTCGTATATCCTTATCTCATACTCGTAACTAGAGATAGCCTGATCTAAGGTCAATATTTGAGAACTATGATGCCCCTATCAACTAGTCAAAGCATTAATTGACCCTTAATAGTGGATAATTTTTATTTATATTCACATGGTTTAGGAAATATTGGTCCACACACAACCTCAATCTCCTATACACCTTCTTAGAGAACAATACCGGGGCTTCCCAAGGTGAAACACTGGGTATAACAAAGGTCTTCCTCAGTAAGTCCTCCAACTGCACCCTCATCTCATGAATCTCTATGGGATTCATGCAATATGTTGGTCTAGATATTAGGGTAATCCTAGGGTTTAAATAAATGAATAAGTATATCTATCAGTGAGGAGATAAACTTGGAACTTCCTTAGGAAAGACGTCCTTATACTCCACTACCACTAAATTCTCATGGAATCCACTACACCAAGGGTCATGCTAGATTGTTGGTGTACAATTTTTCACACCATTATATGCATGATTCCATCATACTTTGTTATGGTTTCCTTTTCACCCCCAAAATAAAAAAATCATCCCATCTTTGTAAACACACTGCATCCTCTACATGAAACAAACTATCTATGCATGAATAATGGTTAACCAGTCTGTACCTCAGATGATGTTGTAAGGTTTCATCGCCAATAAAAAGATATACCAATAGAAAATATCACCTCCAAGAAGTCAGGACACACTTTCAATAGAAGTCTATGATCACTAAGTCACCTTTAGTAGGGTTCTATAAGTTCAAGGGTTGAGACCTGGAATCAATTAGAATCTCTAAGTATTGAACTAAAATTGCAGAAACAAAGGAATGAATCTCACTTGTTTCTATATTTACTGTAGCTAAGGTACAAAATAAACATATTTTACATTATATAATTCTTATATCCTCTATTTTTTAAGACTCGGACGCCGTTAAATGCCCTCTCCACTATTCCCCAACTCCCGGAACCTGGTGTGGACCATCTAGGGGTGGTGGTGGAAACAACTCAAAATATCTACCACCTCTAGCTGCTCTCTCAACTCCTATGCCACTTCCACCACCCTAAAGAACTATCTATTCTTATTGTTACCTATACCTAGGTGTTCCATCCACTATCTCTTTTTTATCCATATTATGGGTCATAACATCCCTCACGAGATGTCTTCGACCATCATAAAATTAGAAACACCTCTCTCTAGGCCGACTAGATACATCCTTTGAATCCTAAACCATATACCCTTTATCTTATGATTGCCTTCGATAACTTCTTGCACATCCAGGTCTATGGGTCTGTCCTCAGCTACCTTCCACTGAAGTCTCATCTCCAGTATGCCCACTACTGGCACCACCTTTCTATGTTTGTTCATCTTGGAAACTCTCAACCACCAAGGAATAATATTTTACCCTGTCATAGGTAAGAATTCATAGAGGTATCATGCTAGTTCAGATGTCTATGAATATTCATCGCTCAAAGGTCTAATCATAAAAGATATGATCACTTACCATATCCATTGAGTACTGAGAGAGGTGGGTAAACCTCAATGAAAACTCAACCACTATTGTACTTACCTGATAAAGTTGTAGAAGATCCTGGAAGGGAAAAAACCTCAACATAGCTAGAGATAACTCCTATATAAAAAAGTTCTTGAAATCTATCTATGAATGAGTCACCTCTTCATATAACTAGGTCACTAAACACCACCATCTTCCTATAGATCCATTTATAAGGCTAACTTCTAGGACCAATAACTAATCATCCAGTGTCCTACCAAGATAGAAAACTTAGGTTAATTCCTCAAGACAATCCTCAACCTTTTATGGGTTAGGCTCACCTCGGAACCTGAGGGGTCATTATTTCTAAAACTCATGAAGTATGCTCTACCTGCGCACCTCATATGTTGGTACTACTAGTACCATCGATTGTTCAATAGGTGGTTGTATAAATGGTGCACCACATGGAGGTAACACCTCCTAAAAATTCCCATGTATTAAAGCCATTTCACTGATGGGATCATCCTCATATCTAGAAAACATTATAGAGGCATCCTAAAATAGACAAGATGTACTATGGTCAATGATTATATCTAGAGAGATGAATCAAGAAGGAAATTAAAACCACAAACCACTCTTATATGATGCATGTACTAATGTTTTTTCATGCAAAAAATGTCCAAATGTACTAAGTTGAAAGGAAGGTGACCAGAGTACTGGTGTATGGATAGGTCGCCCACCGCACTAACACTAGAGTCTCCGACCTGAAAGACAAACTTGAAACACTTAATATTATTACCCCAAACCAATCTTATGGACTCGAGTCCTAATATAGAACCAACTCCTCTGATAACACTATATCATGACCGGTTCTAATGGGTTATAAACCCTGACTACCCCAAGCCCACCACTAATAGGCTATGGGCTGGCGACCAGAACTGAGTTGGCATATCACTAACATGGGAGTCCATGACCTAATGTACCTGTACACATGAAAATATCTCCAAACCCATATAATGATGAAATGTAAAATAACTAATAACAATGCATGCATACATCTAAAATCCCACCATCATAGTATAATAATAAGTAATGTAAATCAAAAGGTCCAAATATAATCCAACCCCAAAGAAACTGAAAAGAATTCCAACCTGAAAGCATAGATGGTGACTAATATAAAAATAACTATAGGAACACAAGTTGGTCTTCCAACTCACTAAGCTCCACCTGGTCCCAGTCTCTCTAGTACTCCATCAAAAGGTCAATCATCTTCAAAATGCATGACACATTTGGGAAGATCACATGAAGAGGTGAGTATAACAATACCCAATAGGACACCCTAAAATAACTAAGAATATAAAATCAATAATAATAGTAAAATCATCACAGGTATATGTCTATAGAACATATAACAAGAATGTCCATAAATACTTAAACACGGACACACGGTCTCAAGGTAAAGTCACAACCATAATGAAAGCCTATAATTATTTCTCAAAGGTTCCACATAGATCTCATCTTAGAGAACAAACTCCATGAGTCACATAGCATTAATGGAGTCCATATAAGATTTCATGATCATAATATCTCACCATAATATGTACATGCTATATGTTTAAATAGAATGATACATAGATGAGGATCACACCCAATTCCATGGGGTATAGAAACAACTCAATCTAGAATAACCTACTCAGTAGAGGATCAATGCCCACATAGTGTTGGTCACAACGATACCAAGAACTCAAACTAGGTAAAATATGATGATATAGTATCTCACTCTAGACCTTATGGAAGGATTAAAATAACTCTATCTAAGACTAAATTAGCTCTGAATGGATCACAATCCTATATATCAGATGTGATTCCAAACTAAACCTTTAGGGAATGGATCAAGGGAACAAACCCTAAAAAAACTTGTCCAAGCTGAAGATAAAATGTTATCTAATCCATGTTTTAAGTGGTACATGGGGTGTAATAGAAGTACACAGCATGTCCTTTCATCACCAGGTCCTTCTCATGTATCATGGCTTATGCTTGTATCAATGATCATTCTTGAGTACATGGCGTGTCTGAGATAATGTACTCCTGGTTGTGTCCATGTTTGGGTGGTCATTTCTGTGTCCAGCTAGCTGTTTTTGTGACCATGTACCTTCCAAGTTACATGTAAATACACCATGAAATCATCACATGTTGTGTGATAGTGGTCACACATCATGTGATATTTATCTTCTCATGGAAATTCTAGCACCGCAGCCAGGGACCCACACGTCGTGTAATCCTGAATTACACATGATGTTCTATAGGATTTTATTGAAAGTCAGATCTACTTCAAATGCTACCATTTATGTCATCTTCACTAAACATCTTTTTTTCTAAAATCTAAATTTGAGGTCAGCTAAATCTTATCATCACTTAGCACCGAGTTCCAACCTTCGAATCTATTTGGAAATATTTCCCATGTGTTGTCTATTGTCGCACATTGAAGATACAAAGAATGGGTATCCTTAAATCCATACATGATTGATCATATATCATCGTATCTTAATTCCATCATCAATATGAACCTAGTTTTGTGGTATCAATATATTTCACCAAGAAATGGGTGTGTAGTGATATATTTTCTGGCATTCTTCAAACCATAGGCCAAAGGAATTACATGTGATGAACGAAGAATGGGGGAATAAATTCACACAACAAAAATGTGAGGAAAAGACCTTTTCCAAAGTTCGTGTTGGAATTAATTAATTTCCATTTGAATGATGAATGAAGATAAAACAATATAATCATAAAGGGACTCCCAATCCCAGATAATATATATCTCATACCCACAATATGCATGATCCATGAATCAATTCACTAGTTGATTGATTTGTGTTCTTTGTAGGAATAAATAAATGAGGATAAATCCAAATAATACAACTTCATACCTCAAGGAGGATTGATCACTGATGATGAATGGTTCTATTTCCTTATCATTATAAAGATCCTTGAGTTTTGACATACACAGATCGATTATCCATGATCTAGTTGTCATTCGCCAATGGAAGCTCATGCAATGCTCTCCAATGGATCCTATCAGTTTATAGGGTTATGTGGATAACCCAACATATTATACATAGAATATTTTATATAGAAGGATATTAGTTCATGGAATTTAATTAAATAAATTAATCTATTCCGTTAATTTATTTTAATGTCCACCCATGACTGCCCCAAACCCGAATGTTCGACGAGCTCTATGGTTATATCACGCATAGGTTAAAACTCATGATCTAAACTCTACAATGGCCTCATATTTCTAATATGATCCTCCATTTATAATTTATTACACTTTTTAAGGAAAAATTCACATGTGTGATATTCAATATATTCAATATATTTTAGTAATTAATTCTAGGCACACCAAGCCTTGGAAACCCACATCATCTCAATGCCTAGCTTCATAAATAATCTATGTAATATTCTAAAAACATGTAAAAATTAGATTATTTATTTTTATGATCCTTAAAAGTATATTAATTTATATATCCATTTTAGAATCTCTATTTTCGGTGGTTTTATGGTTCAAAAGATAATAAATTGATAAGGGATTTTTTTCTTAATTTTTCTTCTTTGGGACATAAGTTATGTTATGAACCTATCTTCTTTTATGAGGTTTATATATATCCCCATTGACATGTTATATCATTAATATACTTCTTTTAATGATATTTTATGTTTTATATAATTTTATTATTTCATGGGTTTTACACCTCAACATTAACAAAGTGGTAATGACTTTAAGTTACAATCTCATAATTTATTGAGATTGTTTATGATTGTCATTTTTATGATAAAATATTATGATCCATATCTCAAGAAACTCATTAAGGTTCCTATTTTATGTTTGTTTATGATATTTTCAAGTAATAGTACCAGTTTTACACTCTTTGTTATATAAAAAATTGAGATATTTTTTTAAGAAAATCCGACTTTATTTCTCTCTTCAATCAGAAATATATTTTCTTCTAAAACTATGTTTTCTAAAACTGTTTTCAAAAAGGTTTTATTATTATCCTATCATTTATAAAAGAAATTTTTACTCGTGTGTGAATTTTAAAAAATAGTTTTGAAAATAATATGTGTGATTCTTTCCAAATAATACATGTTTTGATTTTAGCAAAAATGTGACACGAATATTTATGGTATCAACTGGCTGTTTTTAGGATACCAAGAAGTTGTGAGAGAATATCAACAGTGTTTCAACAAGAATTTGAGAAAAGTAGTTGAACTAAATTATGTCATTGAATAATGACGCAGTGAAAAGTTTTTTGTTTAAAGTGATGAAGTGGTAAGAGACTCAGGGGGAGTAGAAGTGGAAATTTATAATTCAGAAGTAGACACTGATAATGACCATGAGGAAGGAAAATCCATATCAGTATGAAAGTCAAAGAGGTGAACTTAAATTGAATTGAAATATATAATTGGTAATCAGACAGTTCCAATGCAGTCATGGAAGATGAGGACGATATAGTAAGCATCGTACTTATCACAGGTAACACAAGGAAGGAATGGTACATTTATATCTCAATACAAATATTCCAAGGTGGTTCTGAGCATATTTGGGATGGAAAATTCCAAGGAAATGAAGACTCTAGTTGACCCCTAGATGAAATTTTCAAAAGTTGATGAAGGAAAGGTGTTAAATATCACGGAATATAGAAATATTATTGTAATTTTATTGTACTTGACCATGACAAGTCCTGACATTGTATTCACCACATTCCAATCAATGATATATCAAAGTAATACCAAGGAAAGCCACATGATTGTAGTGAAAATAGTACTTTGGTATATCAAGATCATGGTGGATTTAGACTTGATATATAATAACAAATATTAGTCAAAGTTATTGGGATATAATATTGAATATTGGGTCGGTTCAGTGGATGACAAGAAATAAACATCTAGAAGTGAATTCTATCTTAGTGGACTATGTATTTCTTGGATAAGAAAGAAACAAGATTCTATTTTATTAAGTATCACAGAAGTTGAGTATATTGCATCCACTCAAGAATGCACACAGTTACTGTGGATGAAGCAGTAGCATGATGATATTGGAGTGGAAGTGAAGTCTTTGATCGGAATTTAGTGTGATAACTCAAGTGTTGTCCATCACTAAAGGAAAAATCACATTGATATAAAATATTATTTTATCAAGGAGAATGTGGAGCAAGGTCTAGTGAAGTTGGAGTACGTTCCTACAGAGCTACAGGCTGTGGACATTCTGATAGAGGCCTTACCCAAGGATTCATTTGAGAGGCATCAGCTGGCTATGGGAGTCCAGTCGACTCCCTACACTTGAGAAAGTGTGGATGTGGGACCCCCCCCCCCCCTTTCGAGGTATGGTATGTTTTCCTTACTGTACTAATATGTGATCTATACTCTGTTGCAGACCACAAAGGAGTGACCTTTGGGTTTGTTGACAAATGGGGAGAAAGAGTGACTTCTAAAGGGGGAGAAACTGTGGATAGAGAAGGGAGACAATGTCTTTTTCAAAGACACAGGGAGAAGCTGACAGGTGGAGTAGCGAGATAGGGGGAGTTTATCAAGACAGGTGGAGAAGCTTATAGGGGGATCACCATGATGAGAGTATGTGGTTTTTGAAGTGATCATCCAGAAGTGAAGAAGGAGGAGTCTAAAATCTGATGATGTTAGAAGTGATCGATCAAAGATTAGATATCACGATAGTTGAGGATCATGATAAAAGCAAAAGAATGTTGTCGGAATGGTGTCAGAAGGTTTCCAGCTATCACTAATTGGTATCAGTGTGGTATCAATAATTGGTATTAGTTTGGAAATTGGTATCAGTTTGGTTTCAATAGTTGGTTTCAGAAATTAAGTGATTCATTGATGAGATTTTCATTTACTTTTTTTTCTCATGCTGAGCATTGCTCATGTCAGATTAGATTATATGTTGATTAAATATTTGATCTCTATCTGAATCGTAAGTGGTTAATGTTGGCAGTAGTTGGAAGAAGCTTTAATGAGGTATCAAAGTATAGAGAATTTTTATGAGAAGAGTTTTCAACAAACCCAAAGGGGGAGATTATTGGGGAAAATCCATTAAGGTATCATTGAAACATTTTTGAGGTGATTGTGTTTGTTGAAAAAGCAGGCCTCTATGTTGTGTTTGTTGACAAAGAAGACCATGATGTAAAATTTGTTGAAAAAGGGGGTTTAGATGGTGATTTGTCTGGTTCAAGAGATTTTGTTGGCTATCCTTTTTTGACAGAAGAACCCCGACAAAGGAATGGATGATCTGGAGGTGGTACCAAAAGAGCATATACAAGGAGGGGTTGTTTTCCAGTGTTTTCCAAATTTTTGGGTCTGAAAATAGGAAAATGGAGATATGTCTTATTTGAAAAGGGATGTGTGTGAAAAATTATAGTGGTGCATAAAAAATAAAGTGGTTCATGAAATTTTGGCGTGGTGTGAAAAATAGTGATGGGAAGTTTTTCGCACAAGAAGTGTTCCGAGATCAAAAGCTCAAAAATTGGCAAAGGCATGAGCCGCGCGCAAAATTAGAGTAGTGCACAAAAAAGAAAGGGGTGCACAAAATAATGTTGTGGTGTGAGAAATATAGTAAGGGAGTTTTTTGCGCAATATGTGTTTCGAGATCATAAGCTTGAAAAGTGGAAAAGGCATGAGGTGCGTGAAAAATATGAGCATTGCGCGAAATATGGTGTTGTGTGGAAGATGTGTTTTTCGTGCTCAAAGAGGATTACGCGTGGAAAGAGGGTTTTTTACACAGGGGTCTATTTTTCCTATAAATATGAAGTGACCCCCCTCATTTTAATTATCTCAAGAATTAGATATAATCCAAGCTCTGGCGTGCAAATTGGAATACGCAAGGGAGTTGAGCATAAATGTCAAGTTTTCACGTAAAGATATGTTTGCGCATAAAATTCAGGTTGCACATAAATAGGAGGTTGTGTGTAAAGCTTAGGTTGTGCATAAAAGAGTGTATTGCTCATAAAGAAAAGGTTGCGCATAAAATAAGGTTGTTGTGTGTAAAATAATTGGTTTCTAATAAAAGAGGGGTTGCACGAAAAGTGGATTTTGCGCAAAATAATGGAATTGCACACAAGGCCCAGTGAAGGATGTACGTAAAAAATGGGGTTTCTTGGTACACCCGGTGCAAATATAGATTCATCTGCAAGTGAAATTGGGATTTCAAAAGAGAATCTATCTACAGTTAAGGATGCAGATTTCATAAGAGATAATGAAGAGACCTACAGGTCTATAAACTGTGAGTGGATCCTTTCCAAAGTAGTGGGAAAAGGAAGAGGAATAAGGTGGTCCTCTTCACCAGTAGTGAGCTAGAGAGAGAGAGAAATAGGGAGTGACCCTTGGGAAAGCTGTGAGCTACCCTAAACTTTTTAAAGGCAGTGAGCCTAGGCATAGAAGTGATCTGGCCCGCACATTATTTGCATTGATCTTTAGTGTATTTGGTATAGAGGAACATTGTCGTTGTATGCTCCTTGGATGTATCCTAGTGAGGGTGAACCAAGTAAAAATCTTTGTTTCTACCTTCTTTATTCTCTGCATTCCATTCAAAGCATCATCATCAGATAAATAAGGGAAGAATAAGATCAAAAGTAAAACACAAGTGTAAAAAAAGTGTCCCTTAAAATAAGGAGTTCAAGATCCAATGAGGAAGAGATAATTTTGAAAAGAATATTCATACCCTGATTCATCCCCACTCTCAGGGTATCTTGGACCCTTTTGGTCCTAACAATTGGTATAAAAGCGAAGGTTGCTTTTATCAGATTTGTTTGCTCTAACTTGGTGTAGTAAATTGGTGTGGTTAAATCAATCTGCTTTTATCTTATTATGCCATGTAAAAGGGTAAAAATTCAAGGAAGAAGCATAATTTGGGTTGTATCCCTCAGTTTGGAAGTTTCTACGGAGATTGTGTGATTCAGTTAAAGAAATCAGGTAGTGAACAAAATGATGATTTGGATAAATCATACAGTGAAAATTCATACTCATTCAGTGATGCTGAAGGAATGATTGAAGAACCTGATATTCCAAGTGATGTTGGAACCACTAAGGATGAAGAAACTCCAAGAAATCAAAAATTGGAAGTTTTCCACAAGGAAAATGAATTGGATGAGAAATTGGATAAAGAGATGAAATCTAAAGATATTCGGATCCAAGCACTAGAAATTGAGGTTAACAAGCTAAGAGGATTAAATAAAAGGTTTACTAACATGGCCACTAATCATTGGGATAAGAATGATTCTTAATCTAAAGAACTGAAAAAGATGTCTATAATGAGAGAAAAAGTGAAATCTGGTGTTAAGGGAAAGAATTTGAGCTCATATGAAATTTAGAATCCAAAAGCTAGAAATGATGATCTTTCTACACATATATCTAAATTAGTTCATAATAATAAAAGGCTACAACAAGAGAATGAATCCATCTCTGGTTTTTTTTCTCAAGAAAATTTGAAAATAAAGGAGAAAAGAGATATGGTAGATAAGATCACATGAGAACTGGAAGATGAGATGAGTAGTGGAAATAATCTCAAAAGAGAACACAATGCTCAACTTGAATCAATAGATAATAAGATTCGGAAACTGGAGGAAGAGATAGAGTTATTTAAGAAAGAAATAGAGAAATATAATTCCAAAGAGAATGCCATGTTGAAGGATGCCTTACACTTACTATTTGATTATACTTCGGTAGGTGATGATGAAATGAAATCCAAATATGCTACTTCAGAGCAGAATCATGAAATGATTGTATCATCCCAAAGGCCATACATTTTGGGAAAATTAGTAATTTGATATGATGATCCCACTCCTATTCATGATAGTAAAAGAGCATTGAAAACCTCCAGAGATAAGAAAAACCTTTTAGGTGCTGGAGATAGACCTAAAAAGGCTTTTATAGGAAGCAATGATAGCATGTGTTATTTTTGTGGGATTCATGGTCATACATCAAACTTTTGTTTAGAGGCTCATGAATACATTTCATGCTATTAAGATAGATTTTTTAAGAAATCTAAGAATAAGAATAAGTTTCAAGAGAAATCAGAAAGAAGAGTCTCTCAGAAGAAATCATTCATCAGATGCTATTATTGTGGAAGAATGGGACACACCATGAGTATGTGTCAGGAAGCTCAGGAGCTCAATTTCAGGAGAAGAAATCAAGGTTTATCAACATCTTGTCTGAGAAATGATGAAATGAGGTATGCCTTTGAATGAAAATGTTTTATATTTTCTGATTATTAGCATTTGGCAAGACATTGCAGCAAGAAGAAAGCAGAAAAGGAAATGGAACTTGGAAGAAGATTCTTGACTCCAGTGGTGTACAATGAAAAAACCTATAATGGAAGACAACATGCTAAGATAAAAAATAGGTTTATAGTCCTAGAGGAATCACAAGGTGCTCAAAAAAAGGTGTATCAATCACATCCTCTATCACACTGACAACAACTCTTGTAGAAAGAATGTGAACAAACCTGGAAGACTATGGGTAGATCTACTACAGTTGTGAGTAAGAATAATGCATGTTAAGTAGAGGACTTACCACCAGCACAAAGTAGTTTGGTGACTCAGATATCTGATAAAAGAAATATGAACAAATAATTCATTTCAAAATTCACATGTCGTGTGCCACGATGAGATATGGAGGAAAGAGTAAGATCCCTGCATTGGTGGAAGAAGCATGGGAAGATGAAAAGCATAGAGATTCCTACCTAGAGAGGGAATAAAGGTATGTGGAATATTGTTGAAACATAAAAGATGGAAATGTGTACCAGTGGTCTTAAACCCTAAATTGTGAGAAAGACCATGCCAGCAGAATTTACATATCAGAAAAAGACTCAGCATGTGGGTAATGAAAGCTTAGTCATATGGCCAGAGTAGTTGAAGCTAGCTAGGCAGTTAGAAGAAGAAAGGAAGGAGTGTGATTATATCCAATAAAGAATCAATGGTTTGACCCATTGGGATCAACCACAATCCTCACCTTTAGGATTCAATAAAATCACCTCTCCCTATGTATATAAATGTTATTAAGTAATGATTCATGCGTTTCAGGTTTTAGGGAGATACGATCCAAGGGGAAGTGGAATCTAAAGATGCAAAGTGATGAACTGATATGCTTCATAGTTTCAATTGATTCAAATTGGGCACCGGACTTGAAGAAGAAAGGGAGAAAATGAGCACAATAGAAAGTGAACGTGTCATTAACTTTTTCTATTGTTTCCTACACCAAGTTCCAACTCAGTAGGCTTATAGATTTTGTTGATGGCTCAATACCAAGTGTGAGATGAGAATAAATGATGCAGGAGGAGAAGATTGTTTATGGTTCTAAATAGTGGTCCTAACCACAGGAAGTGTTGCATAACATAGGGGGAGAAAGATCCATCAAATCAATAATTGGATGACGCATCTCAGGTGTTGTCTATCGAGAGAAGATCGAGATAAGACATATTGCGAGAGAAGGAGAAAAATTCATGTATTTCATAATTATCTATTTCATTCTAAAATTATGGTATCATCAGACTATTTTTAGGATACCAAGAAGTTGAGAGAGAATATCAATAGTGTTTCAACAAGAATTTGAGAAAATTAGTTGAAAGAAATGACATCATTGAACAATGACACAGTGAAATTTTTTCTATTTAAAGTGATGAAGTGGTAAGACACTCAGGGGTAGTATAAGTGGAAATTTCTAATTCAGAAGTATACACTGATAAGGACCATGAGGAAAAAATCCATATCTAAATGAATGTCAAAGAGATGAACTGAAATGGACTTGAAAGATATAATTTTTAATTAGACAGTGTTAGTGTAGAGATGGAAGATGAGGGCTCTATAGAAAGCATCGTACTTATCACAGGTAACACAAGGAAAGAATGGCACATTTCTCTCTCAATCCAAATATTCCAAGGAGATTCTGAGAAGATTTAGGATGGAAAATTACAAGGAAATGAAGACTCTAGTTTCTACCCGAATGAAATTGTAAAAAGATGATGAACTCAAGGTGGTAAATATCATGTAATACAGGAAAATTATAGGAAGTTTATTGCACTTGACCGCAATAATGCCCCACATTGTATTCACCACATGCCAACTGATGAAATATCAATGTAATCCCAAGGAAATTAACTTTCTTGTAGTGAAAATAATACCTCGGTATATCAAGGGTACCATGGATTTTGAATTTATATATAATGAAAAATCTTAGTCAGAGTTATTGGGATATACTGAAGAAGATTGGGATGGTTCAGCGAATGATAGGAAATCAGCATCAGGAGGTGTATTCTATCTTGGTGGACTATGCATTTCTTGGCTA
This sequence comes from Viscum album, assembly GCA_963277665.1. Lineage (NCBI taxonomy): Eukaryota > Viridiplantae > Streptophyta > Magnoliopsida > Santalales > Viscaceae > Viscum > Viscum album. Next base: position 1,472,427,420 of record OY728152.1, on the reverse strand, counting down.
AGCAAGAAACAAGATTTTATTTCATTGAGCACCATAGAAGCTGAGTATATTATAGCCACTCAAGCATGTACACAGTTATGGTGGATGAAGCAGTAGCTTAATGATATGGAAGTGGAAGTGAAGTCTCTGATTGGAATTCAGTGTGATAACTCAAGTGTTGTCCATCACTCAAGGACAAATCACATTGAGATAAAATATAATTTTATCAAGGAGAAAGTGGACCAAGGGATAGTGAAGTTATATTATGTTCCTACAGAGCTATAGGTTGCAGACATTCTGATAGAGGCCATACCCAAGAATGCATTTGAGAGGCATCGGCTAGCTTTGGGAGTCTAGTAAACTCCCTACACTTGAAAAAGTGTGGATGTGGGACCCCCCCCCCCCTCCCAGAGGTATGGTATGTTTTCCTTACTATACAAATATGTGATATGTTATAGACCACAAAGGATTTACCTTTGGGTCCATTGACAAAGGGGGGAAAGAGTGACTCCTAAAGGGGGATAAAATGTGGCTAGAGAAGGGAGATAATGTCTTTTTCAAAGACACAGGGAGAAGCTAACAGGTGGATCAGGGAGATAGGGTGATTTTATCACGATAGGTGGAGAAGCTGATAGGGGGGTCACCATGATGAGGGTATGTGGTGTTTGAAGTGATTATCCAGAATTGAAGAAGGAGGAGTTTTAAATATGAAGAAGCTAGAAGTGATCGATCAAAGTGTAGATATCACGATAGATGAGGATCGTGATAAAAGCATAAGTGTGATGTTGGAATGTTGTTAGAAGGTTTCCAGCTATCACCAATTGGTATCAATGTGGTATCAACAATTAGTATCAGTTTGGAAATTGGTATCAGTTTGGTTTCAATATTTGGTGTCAGAAATGAAGTGATTCATTGATGATCTTTTCAGTTACTCTTGTTTCTCATGCTAATAATTACTCACGTGGGCTTAGAGTATATGTTGATTAAATGTTTTATCGCTATCTGAATCTCAAGTGGTGAATGTTGGTTGAAGTTGGAAGAATCTTTAATGAGGTATCAAAGTGCAGAAACATTTTATGAGAAGATTTGTCAACAAACCCAAATGGGGAGAATGTTGGGAAAAAATCTCTCAAGGTATCATTGAATCATTTTTTAGGTGATTTTTTTTGTTCACAAAGTGGGCCTCCATGTTGTGTTTGTTGAAAAAGTAGACCATGATGTACAATTTGTTGAAAAAGGTGGTTTATATGGTAATTTTTTGGGTTCAAGAGATGTTGTTGGATATCCATGCTTGATAGAAGAACCTCAAAAAAGGAATGGATGATCTGAAGGCTGTACAAATATATCAAATACAAGGATGCACTGTTTTCCAGTCTTTGCCAAATTTTTGGGCCTAAAAATTAGAAAATGGAGAGATATAGTTTTGGAAAAGAGAGGTTCACACAAAATTAGAGTGGTGTGCAATAAAAAAATTGGTGCGTGAAATATTGGTGTGGGGTGAGAAATAGTGATGGGAAGTTTTTTGTGCAAGAAGTGTTTCGATAATAGAAGATCAAAAATTAGCAAAGGCATGAGGTGTGCTCAAAATTAGAGTGGGGTGAAAAAAAGAAGGGGGTACGTGAAATAATGTCGCGGTGGGTGAAATAGAGGAATAGAGTTTTTCATACAATAGGTTTTTTGAGATCAGAAGATCAAAAATTATAAAAGTCATGAGGTGCACAAAAAATTGGAGCATTGCACGAAATATGGTGTTGCGTAGAAGATGATTTTTTCTCGCTCAAAGAGGATTACATGCAAAAGGAGGGTTTTTCACACAGGGGTTGATTTTTCCTATAAATATGAAGTGACCCCCCCCCCCCTCATTTGAAGTAACTCAAGGATTAGATAGAATACAAACTCTATCACATGAAATTGGAATACGCAAGAGAGTTGCGCGTAGACATCATGTTTGCGCATAAAGAGTTGTTTGCGTGTAAAATTATGGCTACATGTAAAGAGGAGGTTGCATGTAAAGCTTAATCTTCTTGTAAAAGAGTTGTTTTCATGTAGATAAAAGGTTGTGTGTAAAATAAGGTTGTTGGGCGTAAAATAATTTGTTATGTGTAAAAGAGGTGTTGCGTGAAAAGTTGATTTTGCATAAAAGCAGAAAATTACGCGCAAGGCCCAGTGAAGACTGCGTGTAAAAATTGGGGTTTCTTGGAACACCCGGTGCAAAGAGAGATTCATCTATGAGTGAAAGTGGGATGTTAAAAGAGCTTTTATCAATAGTTGAGGATGTAGATTTCATCAGAGATAATGAATAGACCTATAGGTCTATAAACTATGAGTGGATCACTTCCAGAGAAGTGAGAAAATGAAGAGGAAGAAGGTGATCCTCTCCAATGGTAGTGAGAGAGAGAGAGATAAATATGGAGTGACCCTTGGGAAATTTATGATCTAACCCTAAACATTGTAAAGGAAGTGATCCTGGGCATATAATTGATCTATCCTGAACATTATTTGCAGTGAGCTTTAATGGATTTGGTACAGCGGCACATCACCGTTGTATGCTCCTTGGACGTATCCCAGTGAGGGTGAACCAAGTAAAAATCATTGTGTCTCCATGATTTCTTCTCTGTATTTCATTCAAAGAATCATCATCAAATAAATAAGGAAAGAATAAGATCAATAGTAAAACACAAGTGCAAATAAAGTGACCCTTATAATAAGGATGTCAAGATCCAGTGCGGGAGATAATTTTGAGAAGAATATACATACCCTGATTCACCCCCCCCCATCAGGGTATCCAGGCCCCTTTTGGTCCCAAAAATTATTAATTTTAATGATGTGGGTTTTTATGAATTAATTTTAAAATGTTAAACCTTTGATTTTCGAGTTGAATTTTGATGGTGAAATTCAATTTAAGGGGGTCCAAAGTAACACCCTAAGATTCTATAAAATATTTTTTTCAAATAATTCTAATTCTTATATATCTTTAATTACACTGAATATCAAATTTAGTTTTTTTTCACTCAACACCATGTTTATCTTTCATTACAAATAACAGTGAGTCTCTTCTATGGCACGCATGACATGCACTATCAAGCTTCAGAAAACCAAGGAATAATATTATTATAACATAGTCATTGGAATAAAGGGTTTGAATAGGATTAATTAAATTATGAAAACATATAGTTTACACATGTATATAAAATTAATTATTTGGTGTCTAATTAATTAAAAATTGAAAAACAATATTTGAAAATAAAGGAAATATTTTTCTGAAAAACTATTTTTATACGCACAAACATGTTTTACCTTAATAAATTAAACAACCAAATTTTGGTGAATTATTTTAATAAATAAATATATTAAATATTAAATTAAATATTTAACATTCATCTTATGTGTTTTATATTAAAAAGATAATAATAAATCCAATTTTATGATTAAATTGTATTTTTCTAAAAAAATAGTTTCTTTGCCTTTTTGGCACACTTATTTTAAAACTAGTTTTTGAAAATTTTATTAAATTTATTTGAAAAAAATAAAATTCATTTTTTAAATCATCATATCAAAATTATATTATGGAGAATTCTAGACAATTTTCATAAAAGATTAATCTTTTTATGAATAGTGAAAATACTAAATTTTAATTCAAAACTGCCTTTTCATTTAATTTATTTATAAAAATAAATTATATTTTAAAATAATTTTAAAGTAAAATTAGTTCAATTATAAATCCATTAAAAAAATTATTTCAATGGGATCAATTTTATATTTAATTTTAATATAAAAACATTTCAAACTTTTTAACTTTTTCTCTTTAAAAACCCGCATTCTCATCGTGTCTCTAAGATTAATTTCAAATTAAAATTTTCCAATTATGTGAATTTAATTAATAAAAATTTATTCCATATTTGTAATCATAATAAATTATTATCTAATAATATCAACTTACTTTTTTTACCAAAATGAACAGAAGACATGATAAATATTATTTACTATGATTAAGTTAAAAATGGGTTTATCAGGGGTTAAACTAAAAAGATAAAGGTTAAAAATAACCAAAAACTTGTAAAAACACATTATATATAAATTTTTAGACCTTATAAATTCTATGATCGATAATAATTCATTTTTTAGCCTCATTACATGAAAAAAAACGTGGGTGGAATAATTTATTTCAAAACAAATGCTAGTGTACCACTCACCTCACTTATAAAAGGTCACCCCTTATCCTCTCCTACTCACACCTTAAAACCCATTTGATTCAGACAATACCTTCCCAAATCACTTATAAATTTCCATAATCTCATCCTATAATCATTATTTTTTATATAAATCCAACCTAGGAAGGATTTTGGTTCAAACCTAAGGAGGATTCCCGAAGAAGAGGTAACGTTCATCAATGAGCGATTCTATTTTATTTATTCATCCACCTCCTTAAATTATTATTAAAATGTGATTATATAATAACATAATTGTATTAAATGTAATTATATTTTTTTTATTTTGAGTTCAGTGCCTATAATCACATCCACTTCCATCAAATGGGTTACGAAATCATCGTTCGTGGGTATGGCGGACTACTACCTCGCGAACCGATGTCATTAGTTTTTAAATTACCACCTATCATAGTTGGAAATAATGATTTATTTATTATGTATATATTATATTTATGGTATTATTATTCTTATGGAATTATTATATCACACATTACTTTATTATTTCCATTTTGTGGGAATATGATAAAGTCGTTCATGTGTATGGCAGACTACCACCTCGTTAAGTAATGTGATTCATTTATAATTTACATAGAATGTAATAAGGATGGTTTTACTAAACATATTTTACATATATGGCATAAAAATTATTTAGTAATGATGATATATCATTTACCTTTCTTTATTTCAATATTTATAGAAAATGGAAAAAACGTTCTTGCGTACGTACGACCTAACATCTCCACAAACGATGTTTTTCATTTTTTAAATATAACTTTTATGTATTAATATAAATACATATATACAGAATATATATGATATTTATATCATTTTTATAATTATGTATATTATGTAACCATGATCAAAGTAAGAGGACCAAAAATAAAAAATCAAAACATATACGAAAAACAAAGCAGTTATTACCCAAAACGTAACTTTAACATGGAATGGTTAATAAATGGGTAATAAAAGGCCACAATAAAATAATATATGTTATAATATATATAAATAATTTTATATAATATAGGTATAACAAACTTATATTTATTATACAAGAGGTTTGAATGTGTATGATGAAATTCAAGACTTAAGGTAAGGGATCTCTAGTCACTCTTTTATTTCTGGGAGACATAAAAAAATTCACCACTCATTTATTTTATTTGGTGTATATAATTATCATTTTACATGTTATTTAATGAATCCAATTATTTTTAATGATATATAAAGTTCCATTTTTTATTCTTTAGTAGGTATTTTGATCCAATATATTAATAAAGTGGTAAGGTATTTTTGTCTCACTTTTTACTTTTATGAGACACATGCCTATATAATCAGAAACCGTAAGGCCAACATCAACAAAAACACTCACGTAGTTTATACGTGGCATGAGGGAAATAAATTGTCAGATCATCTTGCTACCATTATGGTGGTAGACCAAGGTAGTAATGTTACTTGTTTCTTCATCATTATTCAACTGAACCCGGAGGGGATATAACTGATTAGGGGAGATTAACTTGGTCTTCATTATTTAAGGCCTCTATAGGCTTTTACTCTTTGTCCTTTCCTATGGCCCTATTTTTTTATGAGATTTTTTTTCAGTTAATAAAAAAATGCAATGTTTAATGTTGTGAGACACATGCCATATTAACCACCTATTTATTTTACATATTGTATATACTGTCGATGAATGTATTTTATGATGATTATACTTAAAATTATGTTGATTTAAATATCTAATTTATTATCTCACTTTTAGAGGGTTTATAGTACAGAAGTTATCAAATCGATAAGGTATTTTCACCTCAATTTTCCTTCTTTGGGACATAAGTTATGTTATCCACCTATCTTCTTTTATGATGTTTATATACTAACCATTTCACATATTATATCATGAATATACTTTTTTCATGATATTTTAACTTCATTATAATGTTATTCTTTCATGTTCTTATGATTCAAAGTTACCAAAGTACTAATGATTTTATGTTACAATCTCATTATTTATCAGTATTGTTTATTATTATGTTTCTTATGATAAAATATTATGATATATCTCTCTAGAATATCATGAATATTATTATCCTATGGTTATTTATGATATTTTGAAGTAATAGTACCATTTTTACACTCTTTGGTACTTAAAATAATTGAGAAAATGGTTTTAAAAAAATCCAACAATATTTCTCTCTTAAATCAGAAAAATGTTTTCTTCTAAAACCATTTTTTCTAAAAAAAAATTCAAATTTTTTTTATTATTCTCCTTTGTTTTTTCAAATACATTTTTACCCTTGTTTGAATTTAAAAAAACATAATCTTTATGACTCTTTCAAAATAATTCCCATTTTTATTTTACTGAAAATGTGAAATGAGTATTTATTTTAACATGTATAACATGAATGAAACTTCTTATAATCATGACCATTAATTTCTTTGAATATTAATTTATAATTTTTCAAGTTTATTTTAAAAGAAAAGTATTTTAATTTTTTTTTACAATTTAAAAAACTTTTTTCAAAATAAAAATGATATTTTCTTTATGAAATATTTTAAATAATCGATCAAAATCAATTTCCATCTAATATGAAATCTGTTGATGTTACCTATGCCTTACTAGAGATATGATCTAAGGATATGTAGGACCCCATAGCACCCTGATAGAGGAGGGATGAATCAGGGAGTCACTTTTTTATTTTAATTTGATGGATCTTATTCTCACATTGGTAGTAACTTGTTAAACATATATGTTAGATTTGATCAGCAATCAAAAATTCACATGTAGAAAGAAAACACAACATTTTTACTTGGTTCACCACTAAGGGATAGTCTAAAGAGCATACATTGAAAGTGTAGGTCATACCAAAATACATTAATCTTCACTATTGTGGAATACAATAGTTCAGACATAGTCACTCTATGTCAGTCACAATGCCTTTAAAATATTTTAGGGATATATCACGGCATCCCTCCGAACACTTCCATCGACTCCCCTTAGATCACTTCATTGAGAGAAGTATTACTTAGTTTATCAACTTGAAGGTTACTTTAATGGATAGGTATTAAAGTTTTTTTTCATGTCTAACACAATACTCTACTTTCACTATAGACCTGATTTGATTCACTCTAAAAGCCTTTTCACTAAAAACCAAATGTCCAAAGATGCCTATCGTGAATCTCCTTTGCAAAGATCGCTCCCTTTATGAAGCTCACTACCTTCACGGAACAATACAACCTTCACAAAGCTCGCAACCTTTATGAAACCAACTTCCTTTCATTAATCATACTACCTTCATGAAGATCAATACCTTTGTGAAGCTAACTACCATCTTGGAAAAAATTACCTTCATGAACCTCACTCAGTCAATGTAGAATTCACTATCACCATGAATTACTCATTAATAAAAATCATTGGAATCAGTTAAGACTCAAAAACCCTTTCATGATGCTCAATAATGCATAGAATGTCAGTTTCATGGAGCTCCCCTAGCTTCATGAAATCAGAGTGATTCTATATTTCTCTTGGAAAAATTTATGTGAAGTGAAGAGGGGCAGCCTCATGTTTATAGGCTCATCCGTTCACGATGCTCCACTGCCTCTTAGTATATTTTTGGGATCATTAAAAACCACCTTTTCATAGCTCCTCCATTCATGATGCTCTATTGTGATTTGACGTTGTCGTGAAGCTTTCCATCAAACATTATGCACTGTGATGCTCCAATTCTCATAATCATGGAGATCATCATCACCCTTCATGATGATCCAATTCTTCGTCCTTCATGATGCTCATCCCTGCCACGTAGATAATTGTCATCTTTCCTTGAACCATCATGAAACACCATTCATGAAGATCATCTTCTTAAACCTTAGTCCTTTTCTATATTTTCATAAGTCCTTCAAGGAAATACACTTTTCGCGATTCTAACTACCATCCAAATTGTGGACCCAAAAATTTGGAAAACACTGTAAAATTATGCCACCTTCAATATTATAGTTATATTGAAATATAAAACACCTTTCCTTGAAAACTCCTTGATCTTCCATGTGAGGATTGAAAACAAACACAACCCATACTCTATTTCTAGAAAAGAGCAACCTTTGTTCCAACAAACTCCTCCTTTGGGTTTGTTGAAAATCTATAGATAAATTCAATAAATCACTGGTGACTATCAAACCTGATACACAAGAATGAAATTATCCAATATTCTAAGTCTACATGATCAATTCACAATGTATAAATCAATAGGGGAATAATGAATTGAGTTATCATGTTTTGTAATGCTTAATTATTTCTAAGCTAAGCTCTGACTATTTCCTCATACCACCAAATTGTTTTCTCTATTCTCATTCTATGACTTTGCAACTCATTCTCATACTTTTTAACTCATTGAATTTATCCATTCAACACCTTTTCCAATAAACCCAAAGAACCTGATTTGTGATTGTAGAGATAAAAAACACACTCCCCCTAGATCGTATCTCCCCTTTAAACCTACATCACTTCCACAAATAGATTAAGAGTTAGCACAACTAAGGAGAGGGAATTTTCATAATATTGATCACACTCTAGTTGTTATAATGTATAGTAATTTTTTGTTTCACCTCATCTCTAATTTAGTTAGTTTTTGCATCATCCATAGTAACTAAGTGAAGGCCTTTTTAGTCAATATATACTCTGCTTTAGAAGTACTAAGAGAAATACTTTCCTATTTTTTACTCAACCAATCCATGAATTTCTTTATAATAAAGAATTGTCCACCACTTATAGACTTTCTCAAGATTCTTTTTACTAACATGAAATGTTCTTCCTTCGAATTACTCTGAAAGAGGGCTGCTAATCATGTTGCAAAGACGATATCTAGCCGTGTTTAATTCAAGTATTATAGGATCCCAATGATTCTTATATATATGGTAGGATCCACAAAAGTACCTTCCTCTTGCTTTCCAAGTTTTGTTCTAAACACAATCGGAGTCGACATTGGTTTAGAGTCATGCATATTAAATTTCTTTAATAGCTCTCTTGCATAATTTTCCTAAAAAATGCAAGTGTAATCCTTCTTCTAAATCACCTACAACACTAAAAAGTATGTGATTTTACCAATAATAGACATTTCAAATTCATATTTCATGTGATTGGAAATTTCTTCCACTTATCTCTACCTACTTCTTCCAAATATAATATCATCCACATACACTAACACATTAAATTTATCTTCCTTTGAATTATTCATTTAGAGGTTGTGATCCACTCCTCCTCTTCAAAATTCTACATTATTTAAATAAGATTACATTTAAGAATACCATGCTTGTGGTTCCTACTTTAGATCATAGAGTACCTCTTTATTCATAAAACCTTCATTTCATCATCATCAAGTAGAAAAACCACTAGTTGTTCAATGTAAATTTCTTCTTCAAGAACACCATTTAAGAATGTTTTTTTTCATCCATCTAATAAAATTTGTATCCTCCTTAGATTTCCAAATAAAGGAAAAATCATGATCAACTCGTGTCTCTCTATTGGAGTAAATTTTTCTTCAACATTAATTCATTAAATCTATGCATAACCTTTACACATTAGAAGTGCTTTGTTTCTGATCACATTTCCATTCCCATATGTCTTTGTTGGTGTGTTCCAATACCTAATGATATTGGTTTGATCAATTGATTCTCTTATGTTTCTACAATGAGGTTCAAATGAATTTTATTCATCTATCATTTCTTCTTCTTATTCTTCTTCAAAATTATATTCTTTGTGTCAGCCTAGAATATTTTAAAATCCTTCCACTATTTTAGTATCTGAGTTTGTCCCGTGACCACTGATAATGATACCTGAAACTCCCTTTCCAATGACATGATCTTTAATAAATTTATAGAATAATCAGATTAAAACAATTGAAATAATGATTCTAGAAGCTTCTTCATCATTCTTCATTTGTCTCCCCCTCAAGGGAAATACTTGTCAGCATCTTCATAATAGTGGATTCCATCAATAATGGATTTCAATAAATTTTAGTATGGATAATAAACCAAAATGGTTCTTTAACTTGTGACTATCCAAATTGGACAACATTCATATTATCACCAAGGATAATATTCTTGAACTCTTGTTCTATAGGATAGCATAAATAAGATCAAACCATAATAGATCCTTCTTTATCCTAATTTTCCAAAATAGAACATATTTATCTTCATCAAAAATTATCCTCCATCATATCAATTTTTGAATATCGAATTATAGAATAATTCAAATATGGTGACTTCTTCAACTTGGCTATCAATAATTAATAGTTATATATGCTTCTCAGGTTCTCCCCCTGAGAACTTTATTTACCTTCAATTACCTATATTATAAGAAAAAATACAATACATAAAATATTAAGGGAATAAACTGGTTCCTTCTTTCTTAATCAATATGAAATTCATGGTTGAGATGATCTTATCAATCATGTTTCTATATTTCATCCAGTATTTATGAGTGTTCATTTGATCATGTGTTCTTATTTATGTTATTGTGAAATGGATCTCTTCACATTCACTTCTTCATTCTATGGAGAATTGTTCTTATTAATAGCCATCATGGATGATACAATCATACTCCTCTTAAGAACTATTTATTTCTCTGGTATTAATGTTAACCAACCTTTTTCAATGTAACTAGATTGCATGCATCTCCCATATAGATCTTCTTTAACACAAGAGTTTCCTTTTGTTTTTAAACTCTCATGAACTTTGTCTTCATCACATGGAAGATTTTCTTTTCCTTTTTCACCAACCTTGGCCTATGCATCTTCAAGTTTCCTCATTATTTCCAAATCTTCTATCTAAATAACTAACATGTCATTGGAAACTATTGTAGAAATTTTGTATCTTACACATGGGTTCATCTAAGTTTCATCCATCTAAGTAGTTCTACTGGATTCACTAACCTTTATCTTATTGGATTTAGAATCCAACATATTCTCACAATACTTCATTGGTACCTTCTTGGGTGGATTTCTATTCACAACACTCTTCTGATTTATTCCCAAGGTCTATTATTCATTCCTATCCATATTTTGTGATCTTGTTTTCTTATCATCATTGGATATATGTTGAGATGAGAATGTACCAACCCTTTGATCACTTATATTTCATACCTCACATATGTAATCAAGCATTCAAAATCTGTTTGTAATAAACATGTGGTTCAAGACTTGTGTATGTTACTTCTTCATATCTGTACTGCTCACCCATGAGACAGGCTTCCTTTGTGCTTTTATATTTTTTAGGTTATACCAAAAATTTAATGCACAATGCCCAAATATGTTGTAGCACCAACATTGACCCACAAAACTTGATCTCCTTATATACTTTTTATATGGTTCTTGGACATTAATAATGAATTTTTGTGATCTTTGTGGGTAACCTGATTCCATACTCTTTTTTTTATCCACTCTAGTCATTGTGGTAGTTTTCTTATTACCTTTATTCATCCATAATTTTTTAGTATTTTTCTTACAACTGAAAAAATTCAAGATAATTTGGATTGAGGAATTAATAGAAGTTTTTATAGATGGTATATGTTTCTTCTCAAATGCCTGAGATAGATCATCAAATGATGTCATGATCTTATTATCACATATTTCTGGTCTTTTAGCTTTGGAATTCTCCTGTGAACATTGATTAGTTGCAGTAACTATTTCCTTATTTTGTGAATTATCAATATATGTCTTATCAAGATTAGATAGTTGAGCCTTAAAATCTACAAATTTCATATTTAGGATGATTTTTTGATCTTTATTCATAGTCATATTTTCTTCACAACCCTTCTTCATTATAAAAAATTCATATTCATGAATTTTAACTTTATTCTTAATCAAGGATTCATGTTCCTTGATCTTCTTGGATATTTATTCCAATTGTAAACCCTTGACATTAGTGTTATGTTTCAATTTTTCTTCAAGCACATGGATATTTTCTTCAGCATCTTTTTTAATACCTCTTTCTCTTCAATTTCATTGAGGTATTTTGAGGACCATATTTCAAGTTCCCTATTTTCTTATTTTAAGGTTAAAACCTCTCTAGAGAGATTTAAACATTCAAGAATTTTTCCTTGCAATACCTTTTCCAAATCATCAACTTCTACATCCAGCTAGGTGATCTATACTTGTATACATTAAAAGATTCTACAAAAAAATAGAAGCCCTTTCTTCAGGAGTATCAGGAAGATAATTTTGTAATATCTCAATTGAAAATTCATGTAAGTTTTTATGTAGGTCAATATCACCACTTGTGCTTGGATTATTATTTTGACGACAACCTTAAAAGGTTCTAACACATACCACTTGATCACTTGAATATTTTGATTTACATGAGGTAAAAAGGTTGTGATTCTATTTGGTGGAAACCCAAGTCACCTTTTATTTACATTCCAATAATGATTTATATTCATTGTCAGAAAGTAAAGGAGAACTAGATACTAAATATTCTTTAGATATGAGGGACGTCTTCAACTTTCTTTTCTCTTTATTTTTCTTATTTATCATGGTATTGGTGGATACCGAATTCTTCTCAAAGATTCCCAAGTATTCATTAAAACTATACTTTATTTTTGACTCAGGAAAGAAAATAAAATCTTGAAAAGGTATTAAATTTACTATATACAATCCAACATAAGTGAACCTTCCCTCGGATACCACTTGTAGGACCCTAGAGCACCCTAAGAGTGGAGGGGTGAATTAGGCTGTTGAATTTTTCATTCAATTTGGCGGACCTTGTTCCCACATTGGTAGAAACTTGTTAAACCTATATGATGGATTTGACCAGTAATCAAAAATTCAAATGAAAAAAATGAAACACAATAGTTTTACTTGGTTCCCCACTAATTGATAGTCCAAGGATCATATGTTAACAGTTTAAATAAAACCAAAATCCACTAATTTTCACTAGTTGTTGAATATAATATTTCAGACATAATCACTCTATTTCAGGCACACTGCCTTCACAATATTTTAGGGATAGCTCAATGCATCCCTTAGAACACTTCGATAAACTCCCTATAGCTCACTGCTTTGAGATAAGTCATAATTGTTTTATCAACATGAAGGTCGCTTCAATGGACTAGAATTAAAATCTTTGTCCCTGTCTAGAACAAGACTCTTCTTTCACCATAGACCTGAGTTGATTCACTATGAAATCCCTATTAACTAAAAATTAGATGTTCAAAGTTTCCTTTCATGAAGCTCACTCCCTTCAAAAAGATTACTACCTTTTCATAACAATAATAGCTTCATGAAGCTCACTGCCTTCACAAAACCAACTTCCTTTCAGGAAGCTCACTTCCTTTATGAATCTCACTACCTTTGTGAAGATAACTGCCTTCACGGGACAAACGAACTTTGTGAATCTCACTAATTCAACACAGAATACCCCATCATTATGAATCACTCATTAATAAAAAGCATTTTCATCATTTATGAATCAAAAATTCTTTTTTCAATGCTCAATCTTTCATGGAATGTCATTTTTGCAAAGATCCCCAGGATGCACAAAATCAGAGTGATTCTAGATTTCCCTTGGAAAAATTCATGTGAAGTGAAGAGGGGTGGCCTCATATTTATAGTTTTGGCTATTCATGATTCTCTACCACCTTTTAGTATATTTTCTAGATATTTCAAAACCACCCTCACGTAGCACCTCCATTCTCAATTCTTCATTGTGATTTTGAGTTTTCTCAAAGCTTTCCATAAAACCATCACATGTCGCGATGCTCCAATCCTCATAATTGCGAAGATCACTATCACCATTCGCGATTATTCAAATATTCATCATTCATGATACTCATTAATATCATGTAGATCATCGTCAACTTTCCTTGAATATTTGTGAGACACCATTCAAAAAACCTTTCTTCACAAAACTCATTCCTTTTCTATATTTTCATAATTCATTCAATGAAATTCACTTTTCGTGATGCAAGCTAACTTCCAAATTTTGGACCCAAAAATTTGAAAAACACTGAAAAACAACACCACCTTCAATATTTTTTTCATTTTGAATTATAAGATCCCTTTTTTTGAAAACTCCTTGATCTTCCATTTGAATATTGATAAAAAAAACACAAACCATACTCTATTTCCAACAAAGAATATCCTTGGTTCCAACATGATACCATTAAATGGTTTATTTTTATGATGGCATGATTTTTATGAAACCCATTTCTCTCCCATAGGTTATATCATGATAATATTCTTATGAAACACTATTATTTTTTATCATGTTATGTTATGATGATGTGATGAAATAATTATGAAACCTCTACCTTTTCCCCAAGTTATGATATGATGAAATGTTTATGAAACCCATTTCATTTCATGGGTTATGATATGATGAATGGTTTATGATCTTGTGGAACACATATGTATGATTTTCATTATGTGATGGTTGGAACCTATATATCCCTACAATTCATTGGGTAAATATGGATAACTCATGAGTAAATATGTTATGAAAGAACCTAATTACACGTTCACAACGTTATGAATTAACATGATTATAGGTCCACAATGTTATGTGTGAACCTGATTATATATTCATAATGTTATGTGTGGACCCATATTTCATGTCTATAATGTTATGTGTGGACCTGGTTATATGTCCACAAGTTTATGCAAGGACCTGATTTCATATCCTTAACTTAATAAGCCAAATTTTCCCCATTTATACTTGTTAACTATATTATAAGTTGATGTGTATTCCATAAATCTATTTATTATTCCAATGTTATGATATCATGGCTCATGTTATTTTATTTCTTTATGATTCATGTCTTATGAACTTCCAATCATTATGACATGACTCAAGATTCTAACCATTAATATGCATAGTATGGTTTTCATATGTTATGATCATGTTCTCATACCCTTATGTTCATATTATGCTTACGTATATCCATTATTTACCCTTAATAGGCATATGAGATCACATTTTCTTATGATTTCTTTACCTGGGTTATGAAGAAGGGTTTATGTAGGGTGTGTTTGTAAAGATTACTAAAGTGGGAGATCATTGTGGGAGATATTGAAGATATTTCCCCAAATTAAGAATATTATGTTACATGTTTCGAAAGGAACCAATCTATTACGGTCCTCAGTAATGTTTATATATAATGTATTGAATATTCATCTAAAAAGATGTAATACCCATGTTTGGAAACCCTATAACACTATTCAAAGTCATCAAATCGACAGTTATGGGTATGTAACCACTGAGATATGAAAAACCACGAATGATGGTATGAGACCATCATTAAGGCCATAAAATGTGAATATAATATATAATAATTCCATGAAAACAATAAATTAAGAGAATAAATATAATAATAAAGCTAGTAAAACACACTAAATCACCATGGAAGCACCCCAAAATCCCAAAACTGATAGTGGAAGAGGGATTCACAGTAGTGAAAACTAGTCGTCTAGGCACCACCTATCTTTACATAATTCCAAAAAAAATGAGGTATTTGATTTCTTTATAAAGGTAATTTTATAAAATTAATCATATATTATTAAATTGAATGTCATTATGTAATAAAATTATATTAATTTTAATATAATTTTCTAGATATTTTATTCATTTTTATTATTCCTCACATAAGATCACAACCATGGATATTAAAAACATTGGGTAATAAATGGATTGATTTTAAATAGATATTGGGGGATGAGTTTAATAATACCTTATAAACTATACATTAAATTAATGACAAGATACCTAAGGGTGTTCCTCAGGGAAAGTGTAAAGCTTTTGTCGATAACCATCACAATGATAAATAAATAGAATTGAATAAAATATCATTATATTAATACAAATTTATAAATAAGTATAAATTTTGTATTAGTTTACTTATTATTTATTTTAGGAAGTTTCCAAGAAAAATTCATGGATTATGGATGGATAATTAGTCCCTCACACATAAATTGCGAAGTTTTTTTCAACAAAAAATCTATCATGGTTATATATTCATCAATTATAATATTCATATGTTAAATATTATGTATTTCATATATTAAAATATTTATTTTTCACTTTTTATATAGATGGATTTATGTGGGAGTTTTTAGGAAATAATTATAGTTTAATGTTCATACCAAATATAATGATAGTTGTGTGAAGGAGCCTGTCAAATACATTTGGGTAAAAACATTAATATTTCTATTTTTACTAATTTTAAATATGATTAAAATTTAAATAAAATTTTATTTATAGGTAAATACAAGGTAATTTGGGGGAGTGAAAACCTCACACTCCTCAATTTCCTAGTATGATCTTATAATATAGATCCTAAGGAAGGAGCATACCAATCAGGTGTGAAGGATGGGTTCTGGACCATACCCATCTCAAGTAATTGGAAAGTCATCAAGGTCATTTGCTACAACTAATTCTATTCTAGATTTCAGTGCTCCTCTTCTTATAAACAATCATAGGGAAACTATAGTTATGAAAAAAAATATTAGAATAGTTTAGTTATATAAAAATTTAGGATGAAAAGGTTTCAACTTTATAAAATGCATTAGCTGAATTATATCAAAGGATGAGTGGAAATATACTAAATAACAGTGCATCAATGGTTAGACAATGTGAGGAGAACAATTTTACTTTTTTATAGTCATTTATAAATCTAGTTTAATTTTATTTAATTATATATAGAACTTAGTTTAAAATTCAAAAAAAAATTATAATGTTGATGTTGAAAGAAAGTAGAAAACATAGAATCAATCATTGTCATTCATTGGGGGTAATCATGATGAGGATTGATTTTGAACTCCATGTTGGTACTGTTTTATATTTTTTATTATATAAATAAATTTATGACTTGTTATAATATGTTGTTTTATTAAATATATAAATGTTTTATTATAATATTTAATTATAAAAAATATTTTTGACTTATTATTGGTTTTAGTGATTGTATATTTCTTATTTTGAATATATTTTGATATATGAATTACTATATATATATTTATTAATATAATAATTAGATGAATATGTTGGTAATATATTTATTGTCTTTATTTATGATAAGAAACTACTATATGAAATAATTTTTTTACTATAGTATATCATAGTGGTTGAAAATATTGCTGAATAATTTTTATGTTCAATAGCAGTTTAAACCACCATTATTTGATTCACCAAAATTCTTAAGAAAACAAATCATGAAATATTTATTTTTTGATATTTATTTAAAACTGATATGAATCTAAAAAACTAATATGAAATGTCTGGAAAAATAAAATTTTATGAAGGTTTAGGAAACTCATTATGAAATTTTTTTATTTATGGTTAAAACCATCACTAAACCCAATAAAACACCTTAAGAGATAGATTTTTCTATACTTTATGGTTATAGAAATTGGACCTTTAATCCACCACCTATGAAATAAGAGGATGTATTGGAAACTTATTGACCAGAAAATACACACAAATAATACATGTCATTGCATGAATATCTATAGACTTGACATGGCTACATTACTTATGTGCTAGAATATAGCACAAATCATCCTTCTAGACATTGACACCGTCATAGTTGATGTTATTTCCATTAATCATGTATTTAAAGCTCATATATCTATGTAATTAATCTTCCTCACTATAATTTATGTTTCATTTTAAATATTGAATTTTAATAAAAAATATTTTCAAAAAACTTTAAAAAATCACTTTTATATTTTATAAATCTGTAAAGATAATTTAGTTAGTTATCAATTATCAAGTTTTAATTTAAAAAAATCATTAATTTTATAATATTTTCACAAAATATTTTTTATTATTTTTATAGATAAAATATATTATAAATTATTAATATATTATTTTTTCCTGTTAACAATATAAAAAATATATAGAACTATTATAAATTCATTATTACGTAAGTTACAATGAAAAAATTTCCTTTCTGACAAATACTAATTTGAATAAATAGATAAAATTTATGCATTAATGTATTTTACATATAAAAAATAGCATAAAAATATATATTAATTAATATATATAAAAACATAAAATTATACTATCATTTTAATAATAATTCATTGAAATAATATTATTGAAAAAATTATACAAAATAAATATTATAATAATAATAAATTAAAAAATTAACAAACACACTTTTATGAAAGGGGTTCACACAAGATATATAATTATTATATAGCTTTTTTGGACCTTGTTAACATAATCATGTTGTTTATTATTCCAGAACAATGTTCACACAAGAAAAACCTCATTTTGGTATGTTTTCTTACCTATTTCCAATGAATTATCATTGTTCACATTCTCCTCCTCCCTTGGTTATTATATTTATTGAATTGTGTACTAAGGATTAGTGGAATTATAGGAAACCATATATCTATAATATAACAACCCATTCTTAACATATATATACATTACATAACTTTTATGAATTCCCAAAGACCATATTAGTTTAGTGCATTTGGAAACATGTAAACATAAACACTGGTACATGAGCAAGCTAAATTATCTCCCAATAGGTTCTCCAAGAATATAACCCTCTTATACATGTCATAGAAGAAATATATCTTCATTACCTATAGAAGGAAACATAAAAAGGGGTGATATCGTATGTTTAGTAAGGGTAAACAAGGGAGACATGTAAGAATAAACATGGGTATATGTGTATGAGAATGTGATCATAACATTAGAATATAACACCTTGTATATCAAAGATCATAAACATGAATCATGGAATAAATTCTGGTAGTTCATAAGACATGAATCATAAGGAAATAAATAACATAATCCATGAAATAGTAACATAGGAATAAGCCATAGAATTATGGAAAACACATAAGGGAATAAAATTATTCATATAGTAGTCAAGGGATAACTTCCAAGGATATCTTAGTAGCATGGGTTCACTCCCCATACCACCTTGGTTGTCATGGTTCTCTCCGATGTCCATATTGGTAGTATGATTTCACTCATCATACCATCTTGGTAGTCATGGTTCACTCTCATGGCCATCTTAGTAGTCAAGGTTCACTCCCAAGACCATCAATGTTTATATTATGATATAAAAATATTTACCCAGTGCATTTGAGGGAGATATAGGTCCCACCAATATTATAGTTAACTCATACATACATGTTCCACAAGATCATTAAAAAATGTATCATAACCCATAAATGAAATCTGTATAAAAAACATGTAATCATATCATAACCTATGGAAAAATATGCAGGTTTCATAATCATTTCATCAAAACCACAATCCATAAAAAGAAGTGGTTTTCAAAATCATATAACCCATGAAAGAGAAGAAAGTTTCATAAACATTATTTCATAAAAATATAAACCATTCAGAGAAATAATATGGATAGAAACATTAAATCATTTCCGTAGAAAGGTACGGGTAACACCAACAAATTTCAGCTTATATGGGAAATAATTTTTAAATATCTTTTTACAATATATTTTGAGGAAAATATCCTTTATTATTTTAAAATAAATAAATAAATAAAACCTTTTGAAAAACATTTTCCTGAAAATAAACATGAAAACTTATAAATCAAGCTTTGAAAACATTTTCAAAAACATTTCCTTTGAAAACTTCTTAAAAACTTATAATGAAATCTTGAAAACATTTTGAAAACCATTTCATTGAAAATAATTTGAGTTATAAATAAATATTGAAAACATTTTGAAAATAATTTCTTTTAAAATACTTTGAAAATTTATGAATATACCTTGAAATTTTTTTGAGAACCTTTTTACTTGAAAACTCATGAAAAAAGTTTGAAAATATTTTAAAAACCCCTTTTTCCCTTGAATCTTATAAAATAATATTGAAAACATTTTTAAAAACATTTTCTTGAAAAATACTTTAAAATAATTAATTTCCAAAATATTAGGAAAAATATCTATACAAAATAACTTTTTAATATTTTAAAGGAAGCTTCAATGGAATTATAGTCATGATGGTAGGTATATCTATATGTTATGAATATTCCTTTTTCACCGTAAAAAAGTTTAAAAAAGTTCATTGATCAGAAAGTGAAAAGAATATTACTTTTTAAAAACCCTTTTGTTTGAAAAAGCTAAAACATGGGTAAAATTTTCATTTAAATATCATATGAGAATAGTATAACTTTTTTGGAAATGTTTTAGAAAATATGGTTTTGAAGGAACATAGATTCCCAACTAAAGTGAGAGGTAAATTCAAAATTTCTTAAAAACACTTTATTGATCATATTATATAGCAAATATTGAAAGAAAAGGTATAGTTACTTGGATATAACATGAATAATAATAGGTTAATAAACTTATTAAGATTTATTGAGATATGGATCATAATATTTCTTTAATGAAAGAATGATCATAAACCATCTTGATAAACAATGAGATTGTTTCAATAAACTCTTACCACTTAGTAATTTTTAATCATACTCACCATGTAAAAAAATGAAATTAATTGAAGCTTAAAATATCATGAAAAATATTGTATTCATTATATAACATGTAAAATGTAATTATATACAACTCTAAAAATAATGTTGGTGCATAACAAAACATTCCTCTCAAAGAAGGAAAATTGAGACAAAACTATCTTATCGATTTGGTAGCGTTTGAAACATTAAAACCATGAAAGAAAATTCATATAATGGATATTTAAATTCCCATATATTATAATAATATTATTAATATAATATATTCATGGGTATTGTACACACCACACAAATAAAATGAGTATCAAATAAGGTATTAATCACTTGAAAATAAAAAGTGAGATGAAATTCCATTACATTATGTCTTGAATCTCATCATAATCATAAAAAAATTCATATATAATAAATATAATTTTATTAAAAATATAAAACATAACCATGTTATTATATATAATACTATTTTTTTATTATGACTTTATATACCCACTTGTTGACAATTATATGTTAAGGTTTTACTTTGGGTAATATCTGTTTTGTTCTTCGCATGTGTCTTAATTTGTAATATATTTGTTCTTTATACATATATCATGATTTGTATAATTTATACCATGATATAAATAAAATGTATATTCAGTATATTTTTATTATAATAACCTATAGAATTTATAAGTATGAAATAGAATACACCGTTCATGGAGACAGTAGACCCTATGTATGCATAAACTTTGTTTCCATTTTTATTATCGTATTGAAAGAATGAATGAAAATAAAATATATGTATATAATATAATTAAATTATAATTATCATGTTATATATATCATATAATTTCACTAAACCCATCCTTAATATATTCCATGTAGTTTTTCAACGAATCACATCACTTTGAGGGGGTGGTAGTCCACACTTCCTCAAACGGAATGACTGTATTTACACAAAATGGAAAGTATAAAGATCTATGTTGTAAAATATTTAAATAAAATTAAATAAATTATAAATTTAATATATATTATATATAAATATATTTTACTACATAATTACCACCATTAAAGGAGGTAAAGGAAAAAACAAACAATCCTCATTTTGTGAGGTGGTAGTTCGTCGTGCTCATAAACAGTATGTTTATTTCCCATTAGATAGAAGTGTGTGTAAGTTTAGGTATAAAAATTAGATTAAAAAATATAATTATATTTAGGAAACTGTTTTTTCTTTCTATAATCATGTAATTAGTATAGTTTATGGGGTGGATAATGAAAATAAGATAAAGGATCTTGAGGAAGGATGTCACTTCTTCTTTGGGTAACTCTTTTTGGTTTTCACCAAAGGCGTTCCTTGGATTAGTTTATAAAAAAAATAGGATTCTAGGTTTAGTGTAGGTAATTTTATAATCTCTAAGGGTATATCTTGTTCAAGCCAAAGTGGCTTGAGATGTGTGAGGAAGTGGGACGAGAGGAGGCCTTTTATAGTGGAGGAGTGGAACTCTTGTAAATATTTGGAAAAGGAATTACATCCACATTATTCCTAGGTCTAGTGAATCAAATTATGATCCCAATTAGATACAAGGTATTATAGGTTTGAAATATGTACATTAAATATATTTTGTAAAATTTTATAGGTCATTTTGGGTTTTAATTTTATGCTTTAGTAATTTGTTAAGCTAATTTTTCTCTTAATCGATGTAATTAATTTTAATTAGATTCACTAATATTTTCCATCAAAAATGATGTTAAAATTATTAGATATTATAAATTATTATTATTCAAAATATTTAATCCATTTTTTAAAACTCAAATCACATAAGTGGTAGAAATTAATTTAAATTTAATCCCATAGACGGGACGGCAATGTGGATTTTTAAAGTAAAAATGTTCAAAAGTTTGATATGTATTTATATTCAATTTCAATGTTAAATTGATTCCAATGACATAAATTATATTATTTGATAAATATTTAATCTAATTAAACTTTAAAAATATTAAAAATATAATTTAACCATATAAATAAAATAGATTAAAAACAGTTTTGAATTAGAATTCAGTATTTTTTACTATTCATCAAAATATGAAACTTCACATAAAAATACCAAAAAATCACCCTAATCTATTTTTTTTGTTCGTATTTAAAATATTAAGTCTATTTTGACATATGATATTTATAATAGATCTAAAAAATTTATTTAAAATAGGTTCATCATTAAAAGGAGGTAAAAGCACCTCAATAAAAATATAGGTTCTTATGTGTGAAATTGGGTTTATTCCTATCTTATGTTTATAAAATATATTGGATGAATATAAATAATATTTTATTGGATATAATATATATATATATATATATATATATTATACTAATATCACTCACTAATTTCAATTAATCAATTTATTAGGATAAAATATATTTGTTGGTATAAAAATAGTTTTCTATAAAAATATTCTTTGTATATTCAATTGGTTATTATATCAATTTTAAATTCATTTATAACTAATTAATTCAACCATTTATTTTTATAATTTATTTAATTATATTCAAAATCATAAACTTAATGTCTAGGTTATATCTTATTATATTAAATAGTAATATTTTTTAAAATATATTAATGTTCGGTAACACTCGGTCTTGTGTGTTATGCAAACCATTGAGGAAATCAATCTTTCATGTAACATAAGCTAACCTCAGTGTTCCATGTAAATCAATATAAAATTTATGTTGCATGTAGTTCACAATTAACTTGGTGTATCATATAACATAATTCAAACATTTTTCTTTAATATAAAATAAACTATTTTCAGTGTTGCATGAAATTAAAAATATCAAAAAGATTAAATTAATTTGAAAAAAAATATTTCAAGAAATCTCAGGGTGTTACATTCTACCCCCCTGTAAAATGAATTTCTCCCTCAAAATTCATCTAGGTTATCAAAGGTTTAATACTTTAAAGTTCCTTTCATAGAAACCCACATAGTAAAAAATGAATCCTAAAACTTCCTTTAAAAAGGGAAAGTTGAAAACATAATGGTACCCAAAGTAACATATAACTAGGTTTCCACATAGGTGGTAAGTGAGAACATGGACTTGAAGGAAAAGCATAAATATTTGTTGGGAGTTATTAAGGTTATGAATCATAAAAAATTTAATGATCAATGAAAATTTTAGGGACTCAAAGACATAAATATGTGATGATTTAAAATTCCATTAGTTCAAAAAAAAATTAAGGTATTAAGACACTATTATTTTTTAAATAATTTTCCTAACAGTGATTAATTATTTTATTAACCAATAATATAATGAAATATACATACTTGATATATTTCTATAAAAAATAATTCTTTGGTTGTTCTTTTATCAATTTCTATTTCATCCATTACTTCAAGAAATGGATGTTCAGAAATTAACTTTGATGCCTAAAGTGCTAAAATACACTTTTATGAGTCCTTAAGGACTACAAAAGAATGAAAATTATAACTATTTGTCTATAATTATTATTTGAAATCAATATGTTTAATAAATTAATCTATAAACATAAAAATTAACTCTATTGCTTCATCATTAATATTTATTCATCAAAAATAATTACACCTTAACTAGGATATCATGTGGGCCAGTGGTAAGCATGAAACCCTTATTATCCTTTGATCATGGGTTCATGACCCAGCCTTTCTAGACATGATTGGTTACCACCTGACATACATTATGTTCTTTTCCAAAACCACACTAATATAATTTCCAAAATAAATATGATGGACATCCTTGAAATAAGGTTAATCATTAAATTAATGTTTAACCTAGGTTTTCAATACAATCTCAATACATAAATACTTCCTTCGAATTTTAAATTAAAATTTTAATGAATAGTTAATCATATAACCCTTCTGAAAGATGAATTTCCAAAATAGTAGAAATAGGGTCATGAAATCAACTTAACGTTGAACCCTCGTATATTACAAAGTATCTCTTATTTGTTACATTCCAAAAATGTTAAAACCTTTATCGAGTATTCTATTGAAACATGGTAATAACCTAGATTACCATAAATCCTTATTGAAAAAGTACAAGTTTCTTTATTCCAAAGTATACTGGATCTATTCCTTAAATCCAAAAATTTTGTATACTTCACCAATGAAATAAAAAACTACTTTTCAATAAGTCTCTAATTAGTTACAAGGTAACCATTACTATCCAATTTTTTTATTCATATCCCATATATCTTTATCCAAACGACATTATATTAACATAAGTAATATATTAATGGTTATCTTCCCTTAGTAAAAAATTCACGTTATCGTTAAATCACTTTTCCAGTCCATCCGAAACATTCAACATAATATTTTAAATCCTTAAAGAACAACATAAATTAGGAAATCCTTGTATACTTCACCATTCATAAAACATAATTCTTGAATCCAAATATATAAAAAATTATATTATTCTAATTCATCCATAATCCATAAGAAGGATACCTCATCCTATTACTTAATACCTCTTTCCTTTCACATTTCATTTGTAATATCTTCCTCAGTAGCAAATAACCATTACTCATACCACCTTGATAATTTTCTTTGGGATCTTTACACTTAGGTAATTTATTTTCATAATGACTATCCATTCCATACTTAAAACATTTAACCTTTAATGATTTATTAAGGAGGCCAATATTCACATCCACTTCATTAATCTAACTCTTCATTTTTCCTTTACAGTCACTTGGTTTATGTACTTCTTCTCCACTGTCTAAACACCTTCTTATTCCTATAATACATTCACTTAGGTGATTATTTACACATTCTTGACACAAAGAAAACTAAATCTTCTTTCTTACATGGTGTCCATTACCTGAAAACCTAGTGAATTCCTTCCTTCTCTTCCTTAGTGAGTCTGATAGTTGGTTAAGGTACACATTGTTAATCATATTCTATGAAAACTAACTAGGCATGATCACAATATCCTTCACTCCAGTGATCATACCATTTAAATTGTTACCTGAAATTGTTCATCACATTCAACATTAACCCAGTTCCATTTAGTTCCCACCATTGACTAAAACAAAAAATCATAGTGTGGCTAACACTTATCATAGTGAAAAACCATGTAATTATGAAAAATAATTACTTATAGGATGTCTAAATTGTGAAACCTTCCTTAAAATATTACACCTCAGGCTTATACTAGGTTATTAATAGCCAACTTCTATTTAAATAATTCATTATGTTTCATGAATATTTTGGGAATTCCCAAAGCATATCCCCCAAGAGTGTCAAACCAGGTGTGTAGCAATGCTCGTTGTTGTGTTCCAGGTTACACCGAGTTAGGCCCAATACACCTTTTCATAGTTGTTACTCCTAAGTACATCTATACAAGATACACATCCACTTGTAGTATCCAGGAAGGGATATACTTCTAGTAAACCAATCTCTTTATCCCTTACCAAAATTACAGGACATTTTCCTAAACATTAACTCATCCTTATACTTATCCTTATAGACATCCCTAGACATATCCTTATAAATATACCTAGAGATCTCACCAATTTTTTCTCATCCTATTTCCCAAAGTTTGAATAAATATTTTCTTTAATACCAATTATAATTACCATGTATTAATGTACATATACATTATATAACTTTTTTTGGAATATTTAAAACATTATACAAATGGATGCCCAAATACCATATGAGTTTAGTGCCTTTGGAAACATGTAAATAGAAACACTGGTACATGAGCGAGCTATGTTATATCCCACTAGGTTCTCCAAGAATATCACCCCTCTTAGACATATCATATAAGAAATATATCTTCATAACCAGGGTAAGGAAACATAAAACGGGGTGGGATCAGATGCTCAGTAAGGGTAAAAATAGGAGACGTGTAAGAATAAACATGAGAATAGGGGTGTGATAATGTGATCAAAACATTATAAGATCACACCCTACATATCAAATATCATAAACATGAATCATGTAATAAATATTTTAAGTTCATAAGAAATTAATTATAAGGAAAAAATGACATAAGTCATGAAATCATAACATAGGAATAAGACATGGAACTATGGAAAACACATAACCACAAAAAAATGATTTCAATAGTAGTCAAGGAATTACTTCCAAGTCCATCTTAGTATTATGGGTTTACTTCCCATACCATCTTGGTAGTCATGTTTTACTCCCATGTCCATCTTGAAGGAATGAGTTCACTTTTCATACCATTTTGGTAGTTATAGTTCACTCTCATGGCCATCTTAGTAGTCAAGTTTCACTCCCAATACCATCTTAGTCTATCTCATGAGATATAAATCTTTACCCAATGCATTGGAGGCAGGTATAGGTCCCACCCATCTCATAGTGAAATAATACATACATGTTCCACAAGATCATTAAAAATCATATCATAACCCATGAAATGAAATGTAAATAATAAATATGTAAACATATCATAACATGTGGAAAAATATATAGGTTTCATAATCATTTCATCAAAACCATAACCCGTTAAAAGAAGAGGGTTTCAAAAGCATACAACATGGGAAAGAGAAATGGGTTTCATAAACATCATTTCATAAAAACATAAATCATTAAAAGAAATTATATAGACAGATAAATTGAATCATTTCCCCATAAAGTCCTAAGTAACACTATTGGATTTTATCTTATATGGGAAAAAATTAAAGATATTTTTAAAACATTTCTCAATGAAAATATCATTTATTATTTAGAAAATGTTTTTTAAAACATAAAAACTTTTGAAAACCATTTTCATAAAAATAAACATGAAAACTTATAAAGGAATATTTTAAAACAATTTGAAAACCTTTTCCTTTGAAAACTTCTTGAAAACAAATAATCAAATCTTGAAAACATTTTTAGAACCATTTCATTGAAAATAATTTTAAAACTTAAAAGAAAATATTGAAAAAAATTTGAAAACCATTTCATTGAAAATACTTTGAAAACTTATAAAAAATCTTGAAAATGTTTTGAAACCCATTTCTTTGAAAATACTTCTAAAACATATAAATGAAGATTTAAAAAGTTTTGAAAACATTTTTACTTGAACACATATGAAAGAATATTGAAAACCTTTTGAAAACCTTTTTTCCCCTTGAAACTTATTAAATTAGCTTGAAAAAAATTTGAAAACTATTTTATTGAAAACTAATTTAAAATAATGAATTTACAAAATATTATGAAAAATAAATTCTTAAAAAATAACTTTTTAATATTATAATGAAATCTTTAATGGAATTACATTCATGATAGTGGGTAAATCCGTACATGCCGAATATTTATTTTCCACTGTAAAATGTTTAGAAAAGTGCCTTGACCAGAAAATGACAAGAAGATTCCTTTTTAAAAACCCATTAGTTTTAAAAAGGAAAAACATGTGTAAAATTGTAATTTAAATATCATAGGATAATAGTAGAACATTTTTGTAAATTGTTTAAAAAATATGGTTTTGAAGGAACAGATATTTCCAACCGAAGAGAGAGGTAAATTCTGACTTTCTTAAAAACACTTTATTAATCATATTATGTACCAAGGAGTGGGAAAATTTTAACATTACTTTGATATAACATGAATAAATATAGGTTTAAAAAATTATTTAGTGTTCTTGAGATATGTATCATATGATTTCATCAATGAAATCATGATCATAAATAGTCTTGA
The DNA here is from genome assembly GCA_963277665.1 of Viscum album. Taxonomy (NCBI): domain Eukaryota; kingdom Viridiplantae; phylum Streptophyta; class Magnoliopsida; order Santalales; family Viscaceae; genus Viscum; species Viscum album. The sequence continues at coordinate 1,472,399,145 of OY728152.1, read as the reverse complement.
TAAATAATGATATTTTTTCAATAAAATCTTACTACATGGTAACTTTGAATAATACTCCCCATATAAGAAAATAAAATTACATGAAGCTTAAAATTTCATGAAAATAATTTTATTCATGATATAACATGTCAAATTTAATTATATATACCTCTAAAAATAATGTTGGTGCATAACAAAACATGTGTCTCAAAGAAGGTAAATTGAGACAAAACTGTTTTACCAATTTGGTATATTTTGAAAAATTAACACCATGAAATAAATATCATAGAATTTATATGTAAATACTCATATATTTTAATAATAATATTCAAAACATACACTAATAGTTAGTATATACACCAAAAAAATGAAATGAGCGTAGAATAAGGCATGAATCTCACGAAAATAAAAAGTGAGATGAAATTTTCTTAACTTATGTCTTGAATCTCATCGTACTCATACAAAATTATTTTATAATAAATATAATTTTATTATAAATATAAAAAATAACCATATTATTATATCTAATAGCATATGTGTTTTGATTATTACTTTATATTACATGTTTGTTAACAATTCTATGTTAAGGTTTTACTTCGAGTAATATCCTCTTTGTTCTTCACATGTGTCTTAATTTTTTATATATTTGGTCCTTATACATATATCATGATTTAGATAATGTAAAAAATGATATAAATATAATTTATAATCAGTATATTTTTATTATAATAATCTATAAAATATAGAAGTATGAAATAGAATACACCGTCATGGAGACGGTAGGCCATACGTACACATAAACGTTGTTTCTGTTTTTATTTTTGTATTTAAATAAATAATGAAAATGAAATATATTTATATAATATCATTACATTTTAGTTATAATATTATATATATCATATAATTTCACTAAACTTGTCCTTAATAAATTCTAATTAGTTTGTGAATGAATCACATCGCTTTGAGGGGGCGTTAGTCCAATCTTTCTCAAACAAAATAATCGTATTTACACAAAATAGAAATTATAAAGATTTGTGTATTAAAATAATTAAATAATAGTAAATACATTATAAATATCATATAATATATATATATATATATATAGTTTCCATTATAATTCCCACTATGAGTGGTGATTATGGAAAAACGAACAATCGTTGTTTCGTGAGGTGGTAGTTCGTCGTATATATAAACAGTATGTTTCTTAACCATTATAAGGAAGTGTGTGTATTTTCCTGACCCAAATTCCACTAAATCATTTCTCTAAGATGGTCAGTTTCAAGGCCTCAAGTGCATCTCCATGTACGCCATAGGTTGTCGATTAGCAGTGAGGGACTAGGGCGTGATAGTGGGAAGACTATGCCCTCATATCAGAGTAAGAAATGGTGAAAAAAATAGGGAAGTATAATACACATTGGAAAGTAAATAGAGTTTGGAAGTTGTAAAATGAAATATAAAGCTTTAATAGTAATTTTTTAAAAAATCCCGAACAACTATGCAATACAATACAACACTAGTCATCCACTGGGACGACCATATAGATGCAAGTACAAAAAAACTGAAAGTAAAAGTACAGGGTGCAACTACTAACTCTGAGTCAACCCACGTACCTGATCTCTAGACACTTTCAAACTGCACCAGCCTAATTAGTAGAACCACTTGAGTAGCTCCACTCGATTATGGAACACTAGGCCTCATCCCTATCCACCATGCAACTCGTGCTCAACCTGAGATGCAGACATAAGGTCTACACGTACACCAAAGTGAATGTGCAGGGGTGAGAAATAATATTAGTAGTTCACCCAAAAAAGAAACATGTAACGATGTTTCTAAAGTGTATGAAAAAGAAACATGGTCATCCTAGCTGAGACACAACCAAAATCTAGTAAAAACCAAATGTGAAATCACAGTCGATCTCTAGGTCTGTAATCCCTGTTAACTGGGAAAGTGAAACCATGGATGTCCATATCTATATACGTACACATGTATAGTCTCATACCTATAAATATATACATACATATGAATATTCATTAGTATGTGTATCAAACAACATGAAACCACAGCAACAGTCGATCCTTGGGTTTATAAGACCGATTGACTAGATATCATGTGCAAGGGAATTAAGTTGGACATCATGCCACTCAAGTCGTGTATTGTTAAGTTGATATCTAGGTCTGTAGTCCCATAGACATGTACCTACTTCGGTCAATGATGAAATTGTATCTCTGGGAAATATATGTCACCACAGGGGGATGTTCATCCTACACCTGGGATCACACGTACTCACCTCTAATCACAAACTGGGATACCATATACCAACAGTCAATCCTGTAAAAGGTCACTGGCCAGAAAACATAGATCATAAGCCCATGAAATCCAACTAAGACTTGTAAAATCTCTCCCAATTGTCACATTTTGCAGACTCACCCACAAGCATAGAAAAACATCACATGTAGGCATAGAAAATCCTCTCCCCTATGCATAGCACAAAATCACCTGCATGCATATCAAAACCTCACCCACAGGCATATCACAACCTCACCCGTAGGCATATAAGAACCTCACCTATAGGCATAGCGCAACCTCTCCATAAGCATATCACATAATAAAAACAAATGTAAATTACACTATTACATGGTTTTCAATAATCATCTCACATGGGAAAACATTTATATAACCAAATGTATCAAGTGAGGCTCAACATCTGGATACCAGGAAGCACCTCTGGTCATCCCAAGAATATATATATATATATATATATATATATAGGCTCAACATCCAACTCATAAGTAATACCTCTGGGTTCCAGTAAAATATCATAAATAACATGGATTAGAAGCTAGATACCAAGAAATAACTTTTGGCATCCCAATAAGAAATGTAGATCCTAGAAAGAACAGTAGGGTAACCCAATAGAAAAGAATACACCTCACATCAAGATAAACAGCCACAAACCAGGAAGTGTATCTGGTGAACATCACTACATCAGCAAAACATGTCAGATATAAACAATGAGTGAGGGTGGACCAAATGCCCGACCCAACACTACATCCACAACCCCATGTGATTTCTAGTTAGGAATGGGTTCTAGGTGACACCCGAACACTATCCCTACCAAAACCTGATGTACAACTCAGGATCAGTCAATCCACATGCACTCATTGGGTCCCTCAAGTCAAGCACAAAAGAGACATCCTACTCAGGATCCTCCAAGTAAACATAAGCAAAGGAATCCCTCAAGGTATCCTTAGAAGCATCTTGTCTCATGGCCTCATAGTCTAGAAGGTCACTTCTCACATGGGAAACTTCCTAAAAAGCATAGGTTATGGGAGATATCCCATAGATCATCTCAAAACAAGATATCAACTAGGTTGGTCCAAACACCCAAGCTATCAACCATGCCAAGTCTCACTCTCAGGTGAAAAATGAATATGATAACTAGAAGAACAACCAATCCATTTATATATAAACCCTAAAAACACAATTTATATGACCTCTAAATGTCAAAAGGATTCCACCATTGTGATCTATGTAAAAAAATGCTCAGAATGGACTACTCACATGACCAATTTTAACATCCAGGGCCCAAAATACCCCAAACCTCTAAGCTGGAAAAGTACATTCCATGTACTCTTATCCCTCCCCCTATATATGTACTTATACATGTCGTGAACAACATGGGGTATGCCTATGTAAAATTTCATGGCATGTACTTCAAAGTACACGGTGTGTACTATCTAAAAACCAAAAACTCATGTTCTTTTTCACACGGCCAGACACACAGCCATGTACCACCACACGGTGTGTACTCAGAGTATATGTAGTGTACTTCAAAAAAAAATTCTTCACCAAATGGGAAGAATACACGGTGTGATCCCCTGGAGCACACACCATGTAAACTAGGTTTCCCAACAAAAAAATCCTCAGATCGCTCGAAACCCCCATTTTCACCCTCGAAATAATAGATCAATCCTTAAGAGAAAAAAATAAAGCAATATATGGCTATAAAAACTTGAATGAACCAATTTAAAGGGGATATAAAAAAATTCAAATGGTCCTACCTTTGGGTGGAAACTGTTGAAGCTTCATTTGATTTCACTTTATACAATTTCCATATATCGTATCAGTACCTCGAGGGCTTCGCAACAGTACCAATCTTCCCTTCCTTCTCTCCCTCTTTCTCAATATCCATTTTATCCCTTAGGTCATGAGGAAGGAGGATCATCACAAGAGACATGCACAAGAAGGAGGATCCAGGAAGAGAAAGAAAGAAAAAAAAGAAAAGGAAAGAAAAGAAAAAGGGGCTCGGGCTGGATCGGTGCCTGACTCAAGTTTAGGCCTTGCCTATGCTAAACTCCCTATTCTGGACTCAATAGAGGATATGGAATCTAAATATGAAACTATATTCAAAAATTAGGGTCAAACGAACCTACGTGAATAATTTAATATTTAATTTAATAATTATTAATTATTAATTATTTTTCCAAAATTTGAGTGGCTCTGATTTCCACTAAACTCAAGTCCTAGGGTAAACACCCTATTCTGAGACCAACGAAGTGGTCAGAAAAATTATCCAAGATCATATATTAGGGGGGAAATACCATTTTATTCCTTTACAAGAATGTGATAGTAAAAATTCAATTTTTTTCTGAAAACTACTATCTAAAAAAACACGAGCCCTTACAAACTCCCCACCATAAACCTTCTCGTCCTCAAGAAGCATGGTGAAAGGGCAAGCAGCCAAGCTCCCAACCCAAGAATCTGCACAACCAAGTTATCTAGACTGTCCATTGACCAACAACATAGCATTAAAAACTTCAATAAACACTAAATACATTTAACTACGACTGATCTAGTACTCCCCACCATAGTAATACCCTTATCATCGTCTCAAAAGAAAACTCTGAGCGAAAAATACCACTTAATACACTGAAGTTCAATAGAAAAAGAGGGTAACCACCCTCAAACGGACAAAGGTGCACTCCCCACTATATGACTTATCTTACACCGATCCTCAAGTGAAACCCTAGTAGGGTTCCCTCTTCCTCACCAGGGAAGAAATTAGGAAGAAAAATAAAAGGATATCGGCATAGTGTTGATGCTCTCTCAGTATAATCTAGACGAATTAAGATTATGCAAGATCGTATCTAAATAGGAGTACACTAAGATTGTAAAAAAAGGCATGTACATATCCCTCTGAGCCATGATCGCATCCTATCAACCTAGCTATGATTCAGCCACAGATCAACTGTCTCACAGAACCCGATTCAATCCATGATGTCACCCCTACCACGGTGGGACATTCCAACACAACTTATGGGATCCAATCCCCTAGAAAGTCTTGAAAAACATCAGTCCTTGACTCTTACCCATCCACTCACTGATTTATATTCAAATGATGCTACACACAACCAACTTGTATTTTTTCCACCCAACATGTACACACAGAGTTGTTCCAGTCACGAGCATCTATCCATGCTCTAACAACATTAGTAATAGAGGAGACACTAGTCAACCAGGATAGGAACCCAAATAGTCATGCCTATCAAATCCAATCTCAAAAATCAAGTACCTAAGGTGCCTAGATCAAAAGATGAAGGAATAAACAAGCCTATAACTCAAAACTAGATCACTTACCATGCCTCGATAAAAAACAAGTGTAAACCAAGATCACCACCAAGAAGGAATCAGAAAAAACAGGCCAACCTCTCATGTAGGTTTCCCTAGGATGAAACAAACGTCAACCTACAAGGGTTCGAGTCTAAACAAAGGATCTCTAGGTCTCCCACCTAGCATAAAAGATCCAACCTCTCAAAACATGTAAATATCACAACGACCTAAAAAGGACAAAACTAAAAACACAACTTATGAGGGCCCTAATCCTCTCAGATCATCCTCAGAAGGAACGGCTCCCTAGATGTCACAACCCAAGCAGAAGAGAAAATGAACTAACACTCATTGGGTATCCGTAGACATCAATACCCCCTAAAGTTATAGTTTACAAGAAAATTATTGGTATCCATCAGCATCGTACTTAGAGATCTAACTAGATAACCATATACCTAAGAAAAAACACCCTACAAGGGTCACAACAAAAGGGAATTGCATTCCATATCGACCTACTAGGTCACTACACCTACTATACATGAGGAATGAGTCATCATCCTCACAACAAAATGCCTCAATTTGCATCCACATAACCTGCCATCAAAGTGAAATATTTGTGTAAGCAAGCCCAAAATCCTCATCATCAGTAAAATCACACACTAGCAGGTTTATATGATGTGAATCTTACATTACAAAAATCATGCATGAGATTCCTCTTGCTTTTGTCGGCCAAGAGTCAAAATCGATATCTTTCTTCTTGCCAATGGCCTAGAGCCAGATATCCATAGAAAATCATAACATTCACATAACTTGCGCATCGCTCAAGGTGAAGATTATATTCAATCGTAACATTACATATCATAATAGTAATTCCAACCCCTTGCAACCATGACTTCCTAACGGAACTAGTATTCTCAACGCACCAATTTGATATCCATCACAGGTTCCAAAACAGTCCTAATACTCATGTCTACCATATCCCAAATAGTAAATATCAGGAAAAGAAAATCCTCTGATACCACTTTGTAACATCCTGACCCAAATTCCACTAAATAGGTGCTCCAAGACAATGGGTTTCAAGGCCTCAAGCATTCCTCCTCATATGCCATAGGCTTCCGACTAGTAGTGATGGTCTAGGGTGTGATAGTATGGATACTATTCCCTCGTATCAGAGTATGAAAAAATGAAAAAAAAAACTAAGTATCATACAACATGAAGTAAACAGAGTGTAGAAGTAGTAAAATGAAAAAGATTTTTTTAATAGTAAAATGCTGTAAAATGCCCAAACATCAATGAAATGAAATACATCACTGATACCACTTTATAAAATCCCAACCCGGATGCCACTAACCAATTCTCCAAGATGGTGGGTTACAATTCCTCAAGTGTGTCTCCCCATATGCTAGAGACTGTCGACTCGTAGCAAGGGACTAGGGTGTGATAGTGGGGAGATTATTCCCCCATTTAAGAGTAAGAAACAGTGAAAAAAATATCTAAGTATCATATATAGTGGAAATTAAAAATTGTGCGGAAGAAGTAAAATAAAATAGAAATTTGTAATAGTAAAATTATGTAAAAAGTCTGAATAGCTATGCAATACAATACCACACTGGTCACCCACTAGTCTGACCATAAAAATGAAAGTACAAAATAAAATTAAAGTAAAAGTATAGGGCTTAACTACTAACACTGATCCAACTGACATACCCAATCTCCAGACACTATCGAACTTCACCATCTCGATCAGAAGAACCACTCGAGCAGATCCAGTCAATCATGCAACACTAGGCATCATCCCTATCCACCATGCAACTCAGGATCAACCTGAAAAGCAGACATAAGGTCTACATGTACACCGAGGTGCACGTATAGGGGTGATAAATAATCTCAGTAGTCCCCCCAGACAAGCAACCTGTAATTGTGATGCTAAAGTGTATGAAAAAGCAACGTGATCAGCCTAACTGAGACACAACCAAAAGGTAGTAAAAACCAAATGTGAAACCACAGTGGAACTCAGGGTTCGTAATCCATGTCAACTGGGCAAGTGCCACCACGAATGTCTATATCTATATATGTACACATATATTGTTCCATACCTATACATATATACATAAATATGAATATTCATTGGTATTTGTGTCAAACAACATTAAACCACAACAATGGTCGATCATTGGGTCTATAAGCTCGATTTCATGTACATCCTATTCAAGGGACTTGAGAAGGATTTCATGCCACTCAAGAAATGTATCATTAAGTCGATCTATGGGTCAATAATTCCATCGACATGTACCTGCTTCGGCCAACACCAAAATTATATCTTTGAGTAAGCTACATCACCATAGGGGGATGCTCATCCTACACCTGGGTTCACACGTACATGCCTCCAATCACAAACTAGGATATTGTATACCGATGGTCAATCCTGTAAAAGGCCACTGGTCGGAAAACAAAGAGTATAAGACCATGAATCCAACCAAGACTCCGAAAACCTCACCAATTTTATCAGAACCTCACTCGTAGGCATAGATTAATCTCGTCTGTAGGCATATTAGAACCTCGTACGCAGGCATAGAAAAACCTTTCTCGTGGGCATATCACATAATAACAACACATGTAAATTACACTATTACATGGTTTTCAATATTCAACTCACATGGGTAGACATTTATATAACCAAGTACATCAAGTAAGGCTCAACATATAGATACCAGGAAGCACCTCTAGTTATCCCAACAATATATATATATATATACACACACACATAGGCTCAACATCCCACTCCTAGATAATACCACCGAGTACCAGTAAAATATCAGAAATAACATGGCTCAAAGGTGGATACCTATAAATCACATCTGGCATCCTAATAAGCAAAGTGGATCCTAAGAAGAACAACTAGGAATCCCAATAGAAAAGAATATAACTTACATCAGGCTCAATATCCACCAACCAGGAAGCATATCTGGTGAACATCACTGCATCAGCAAAACTTGTCAGGTATAAACAATGAGTGAGGGTGGCCCGAATGCCCAACCCAACACTAGTATTAAATAGTAGGTATGAACTTCAAACGGGTTGGAATAATGTGGTAATCTCTCTTAATTCAGGTAGTTTCAAACTGGCCAAATGGGATAGGCATTTCAACCCATTCACTCAATGCCAAACAAAAACCCAAATTTCGATTCGCTTACATGGTATTAATTGGTTTTATTGGCATCCTAAAATCCTTAGTGATCTCTCTTATTGTGTGGGTACTCCATTGAAGATGGACTAGAATACTATTAATGGGGATCTTGGATTATATTCTCGAGTTCCTGTAGAGGTTAACACGGACTCCAAATTCCCAGACATGGTAAATTTATTTGATAATTATTGGAAGTTTGAAATCATAATTGAGTATGAGAAGAAGCCACCATTATATAACTGTTGTAAAATAGTAGGAAATGCTGTCTCCAATTACAGAAATATTTAGAAGAAGAAATGGTCTATTAGAGACTCTAATGCTAATAAAGTGAATCAATGGAAGGTTGTTGGTAAGAAGAACAAGGCCAAGGCTCATACAACTGAAAAGGGGGAGCACTCTGGAAAGGATTAGAAGATGTCTAATGAGTGGGTCTGCCCCTGCCTATTGTTCCTACTGGTGGAAACCCCTCCATCCATCATTCTAATGGAGTTAAGGGTGATGATTAAGAGATAGACATGGATGTTATTAATTTAGTTTTCAGTTATCTTGCTACTGTTATTACCTCTATGGAGGATGAGATGAAAGGTTGTGGAAATTGTACACTTGTTAGTGTGGATGCTCCTTTGGTGGCTAGTGTACCAAGGGAAGGGAATGAAAAAGATTTGGTTTCTCTAGTGGATGTGGTTCTACAAAAATCCGCAACTCCCACTAAGTAAAAATGGTGTGACGTGGTTGAGGAGGAGTAATATTTAGAGGCCACAAGCCCCCCCCCCCCATGCTCCATGGAGGTGAATGAATCCTCCTTGGAGGCTATGAATCCCACTTCTATTCTGAGTATAGCTGAGGGTTTGGATCATAGAATGCAAAACAGGAGTCTCAACAAGCTCTTTACTGATTCCAAAAACTCTTTAGGAAAGAATAAGGAAAAGAAGAAAAATATTAAGGTCAACTTCAATTATAAGTCTAGTTCAAAATGAATGTTCTTTATTGGAATTTTCAGGGTCTCGCTAATTCCTCTACATTTAATACTTTGCATAGGCACATTCAGATTCCCAATCCAATTTTAAAGGGAATTTATGAACCTAAATCCGATTTCTCTTTGGGTTTTGTGGGTATAAACCAATATGGTTTTCTTCTGGTCTCCACAAATGGTTCAGCTGATCAGGAGAAAAGTCTATGGATTTTTTCACATGCCTCTATTGGCATAGTTGATATCATTTCCATTAATGGTCAGGTGATCTCTTGTTCTTCGTAATGGGATTCTGAGCAATTTTTTGGATCATTTTTTTATGATAGAAGCAGATATCAGGACCGTAGAAGGTTGTGGCAGGAACTGGGAAAATTAAGAGGCATCTCTTCCCCCTGGTTTGCTATTGGTGATTTTAATATGATCCTTTATTCTAGTGAAAAAACAGGTCCAGTTAATTCTCAAATTTCTCTTAGGGAATTCAAGGAATATTTTGAATGAAATGATATAACTAAGGTTCATTTGGTTGGTTCCAAGTACACCTAGTATAGAAGATGTCTCAACTGCAGGAATTCTAGCAAACTTGACCGGGATTTTGTGAGAAAGCTTCTTTGGATAAATGGGACTCAATTTCCAGCACTACCCTACCCAAATTTGATTCTACCCACCATCTGATCCTAGTAAGTTTTAAGGGTATGGAACTTCACATTCCCTTACCGTTTCATTTTAACAATGCTTGGTCATTTCAAAGTGATTGTAGTAAGCTAATTGAAAGCTCATGGAACTTGTTGTAAGGTTTTGATTTTTTTTTATAAAATTAAAATGCTTAAGTGAAAATTAAAAGCTTGGAGCAAAGAGACTTATAGTGAGTTGGACAAGGAGATTATTTTTCTTGAATCCTCTCTTTAGTAACTTCAAGATGAGGCCTCTAAAGTGGATTTCAATCTTGATTTCTCTGAGGAAGACTTTCTTTCTTCTAAACTAAATTCTCTCCTTACTATTAAAAATAAGGTTCTTAAAGAGACCTTTAGAATTAAGTTTCTAAAAGAGGGTGATCGGAATACAAAGTTCTTTAATTCACATCACATAATTATAAAGTCTAGTCAGACCTTCTCCTTTTAGAAATTTGATGATCATATTTTGGAAAATAAGGATAATATTGAAAATTATATTGTTGAGTATTTCACTGGTATTTTCAATTGACCTTCTTTGGGGGGAACTCTGATGGGTGGCATCATTACTCCACTAGTTACTGCTTCTAATAATATCACACTCACCCACCCCCCTTGGAATTTGAGATCAAGGATGTTGTTTTCAGCCTCAACACCTCTAGTGATCCAGGTCCGTATGTCTTCAATAATTTATTTTATCAGAAGTATTGGTATGTCATCAAAGGTGATGCTCGTAAGTTAGTATCCTTTTTCTTTTCCTTAGGGGAACTCCTTCAGGGACTCAATTATCAGTTTATCACTCTTTTTCCTAAAGTTGTGCATGCTTGTGAGATCCATCTTTTTAAACCAATTGCCTTGGTTAACACAAGTTACAAGTTAATAAGAAATATTCTTGCTAATAGACTCTCAAGTATTTCTTCTAGGATTGTTTCTTGGAACCAATTTGGATTTATCAAAGGAAGATCTATCCAGGAGTGTATCTGTTCTGCCTTAGAGTGTCTTAATATGCTCGAAAATCATATAAGAGGAGGTATAATAACCATTAAGCTTGACATTAAAAAATCCTTTGACACGCTGTATTGGTCTTTTATATATAAGGTGCTTGGAAACTTTGGTTTCAATGAAATTTTTATTAAATGGATTTCCTCCCTCCTTGGTTCAACCCGTGTCTGAGTTCTTCTCAATGGATCACACAAGGGATAATTTGCTTGCTCTAGGGGAGTCTGACAGGGGGATCCCCTATCAGCCCTACTCTTCTCTATTGCTGAAGATTATCTTAGTAGACTCATTACTCACATGGTCTCTCAAGGACAGCTTAAGCTGATTCAAGAATCTAGGTCCCTCGTTTCCCCATCTCATATTTTATATGCTGCTGATATCATTATATTCCTATAGGGGGAAAGAAGAATTTTCATGTCTTGAAGCAAATATTTTAGAATTATGAAAGTGTCTATGGTCAGTGTATCATTTGGGAAAAATCTTTCATTCACTTTGGGAATAGGTTCTCTATTTCTAGGAAGCACTGGATTTTTTTGGATTTGGGAATCAAGGAAGGATCTTTGCCTTTTCATTATCTAGGTGTACCATTATTTTGGGGGAATCCTAGAGCTTATTTTTTCTCTGAAATTGTGTATAGGGTCAATGGCCAGCTCTCAACTTGGAAAGGGAAGTGTCCATCTATGACTAGGTGAATCAGTTTGGTGAATTCTGTTATCATTTCTAAATTGGTTTACTCATTTATGGTCTATAAATGATCAAGGGGTTTTCTCAAATGCCTAAACACATCAATCAAGAATTTTATCTATATAGGTAACATCCATGAGAGTAAGTTAGTCACTATTCCCTATAAGGTCTGTTGCAGACCTCTACATTCAGGTGGTATGGGTATAAAAAATATTGCACTCTTTAATGATTCCCTTCAAGTCTAATTATCCTGGAATATCATTCAGAGTAATTCAGAATCGATGGGTTTCTTTAAATCTTTATTTGTTGATAATTTGAAGCTGGGTAGAAATGATTTCATTGTATCCACCCTCTATCTATCAATTAGATCATAATTTCATAATTTTATGACTTGCTCTAGATGGATTGTGAATAGGAACTCCAACTTTAAGTTATTTCTTGATAATTGGACAAGTGATATTCTATCTGATGGTTTTCAGCCCGCTCCACTGGGCTCAGGTGAGCAGGTCTCTATCAAGAATTTTCTGGATAATCCTCCAGTAGCTTTTCCAGGTGAACTCCTTGATCAGATTGACAGTTATAATTTTGTCTCCTACCCTGATTTTCTAGCTTGGGATCTAGCTAGAAATTGTATCCTGAACAGAAAATTATATTATACTCATGCCACCAAGGGTCTTAATTATGATTATAAATGGATGTCTATTTTCAATAAAACATAGATTAGGCCTTCACGCCTAACACTTATCTGGATCCTGGTTTGCAACAAATTACCCACTAATGAGGTTTTCCAGATGTTTGGTGTTTAGCATTGCTCTAGGTGTGTTATGTTCCATCAGCCTCAGGAGGATGTAGAGAATCTCTTCCTCTATTGTGCAATAGCCTCATCCCTATGGAAGTAGGTATTAGGTGCTTTTGATCTGGACAAGCTCAAATTTTTGGGAATGCAGGCCCTTCTTTGTTACTATTCGGTTATCCAACTCTATCCTCAGGTTCGGGCTCTCCTCTCCATGGTTATTGCTGAAGTGTTGCATATAGTTTGGAGGCATATAAATTCTTCTTTGTACAATTGAAAGGGATGTTGCTTGAATATTGTCACGATGCAGGTTTTTGAGCCTATAAAGGACATGTCTGAAGTTTGTTTTGGTTAATGTTACAATAGTATTCTAGACTTTATGATTCTGAAAAACCTGGGTGTAAAAGGGAATTTCCAACCTACTTTGGGTACTATTGAGGTGTTTTGGATCCATCCTTACCCTCTTTGGATTAAGGTTAATATTTAAGGTGCTTCTAAATGGAATCCTAGAACTTCAGGTTGTGGTGCAGTCTTTAGGGCTCATGATGACTTTGTTAAAGGATGTTTCTATGGTTCTTGTGGCGTGGAAAGTTCTCTTGAGGATGATATTCTTGGATCATACACACTATCTCATTTGTGAAAATTAATGGTAGGACTAATATATGGATAGAAAGTGACTCTTCTACCATTATGTAGGCCATCAAAAATGGTGAAATTCTTATCTCTTGGTGGCTCATAGCAAAGTGGATGCAATTCTTGGAGACACTTTCGACTCTCAACTTCATTATCATGCATGTTTATCGAGAGTCGAACATGGTTGTGGGTGGTCTTGAAAGCATTGGGGTTGGTGAACCTATCACCTGGTCTAATACCCTTCCTGAGACTCTGCTCCCTTTTTATAAGGATGATTGTAATAAGATCTCACATTTTCGTCGCTTATAATCTTCCCAAATTTTATGAATAACTACCTCGGCCATTTGTTTGAGGGGCCTTTTAAAAAACAAGTAAAGAAATACCTCAGGGGATCCTTAGAAGCATCCAGTCTCATGGCCTCAAAGGCTAAAAGAGAACGTCTCACAAGGGAAACATCCTCAAAAGCCTAGAACATGGGAGATAGCTCACAGCTCATCTTAGATCAAGATCTCAACTTGGTTGGTCCGAACATCCAACATATCATCCGCACCGAGTCTCACTCTCAATTGATAACTAAACTCAATAACTAGGAGAAGAACCTCTCTATTTAGATAGTAACCCCCAAAAAACCATTTAGATTACCTCAAAATTTCAAAATTATTCCACCATTGTGATCTGCATATAAAAACGATCAGAATGGACTACTCACACACCCAATTTTGACTTCTAGGGCACAAAATACCTAGAACCTCTAAGCTAGAAAAGTACACGACATGTACTTTAGAGTACACAGAATGTACTCTTATCCCTCCCTCTAACTGTGTACTTATACATGACTAGAACAATATGGGATCTCCCTGTGTAAAAGTACATTGTGTGTATTTCAAAGTACACGGCATGTAATGTCTAAAAACCAAAAACATGTGTTCTTTTTCACACGGTCAGACACACGGCCATGTACCGCCACATGGCGTGTACTCAGGGTACATTTAGTTTACTTATAAAAACCTCTTCTACCCTAAATGGGAAGAACACATGGTTTTCTCCCCTAGAATACACATCATGTAACCTGGGTTTCCTGACTGAAAAACCCTCGAATCGCCCGAAACCCCTATTTTTGACCCCAAAATAAAAGATCGGGCCTTAAGAGGCCACAAGAAATAAATGTATGGATATAAAAACTTGAAACAAAAAATTTAAATGGGATCTATGGTAAAAATTCAAATGGTCCTACCTTCGGGTTGAAACCACCAAAGCTTCGTTTGATTTCACTGTCCATGATCGCCATATGTTGTATCAGCGTGTCAAGGGATTCGTAGTGGTATCAATCTTCCCTTCCTTCTCTCCCTCTTTCTCAATCTCCATTTTATCCCTTAGTTAACAATGAATTAGTATCATTACAAGAGTTTTGAGAAATAAAGAGGAGGAAAGAAAAGAAAAAAAGAAAAAAGAAAAGAAAAGAAAAAGTGGATCGGGCCGGTTCTGGCGCCCAACTTGAGTTTAGGCCTTACCTAGGCTAAAATCTCTATTCCAGACTCAATGAAGGAGACAAAATATCAATACAAAACTCCGTTCAAAAGTTACTTCTAAACAAACCTACATGAATAATTTAATATTTAATTTAATAATTATTAATTATTCTGCCAAAATTCGAACGGCTCAGATTTCTACCAGACTCCTGTCCTAGGGTAAAAACCTTATTATAGGACCAAAAAGTGGTAAAATATTTTTTCCAATATTGTATTCTAGGGTTAAAATACCATTTTACTCTTTTATAATAATGTTATAGAAAAAAATCAAATTTCTGCTCAAAACTACGGTTCAGAAAAACACGAGTCCTTACAGTGTGTGTAAGTGTAGGTATAACCATTAGTGTAAAAATGTATCATTATATTTAGGATACTATTTTTTTTGTATAATAATGTAATAATTTGGTTTGAGTGGTAGATAATGAAAATATTATAAAGGAGCTTGAGGAAGGATGTTACCTCTTCTTTGGGTAACTCCTTTTGGTTTGCACCAAAGGGATTCCTTGGATTTCTTTCTTTAAAATCTTAATATTATAGGTTTAGGGGAGGGGTGTTTATAATATATATATGAATATATTTGTTGATCCAAAGTTTCTTTAAAGTTGTGTGGAAGTTTTAGGAGATGAATCTTTTTTATAGTGGAGGAGGATTGGCACTCTTGTAAATCTTTGGAAAAGGAATTCCACCCACATTCATCCCAGGTCAAGTGGATCCAATAATTGTAAAAATTCGATACAAGTTAGTATAGGGTTTAAATATGTCCATAAAATGGATTATTTAAAATTTTATAGGTCATTTTGGGTCTTAATTTTAAGGTTTAGTCATTTTTTAAGCTAATTTTTCTCTTAATCGTTGTAATTAATTTTGATTACATTCATTAATATTTTTGGTCAAAAACTAAGTTGACCTTATTAAACACTATAAATTATGATGATTAAAAATATAGAATCCATTTTTTTAAAATCCAATCACAAAAATATTCAAATGTTAATTTAAATTTAATCCCACAGATGGGATGACAATGCTGATTTTTAAAGTAAAAACATTTAAAATTTTACTATCTTTTTATAATAAATTTCAATGTTAAATTTACCCTCATAACCCAGATTGTATTATTTGATAAAAATTTAATATAATTTTACTTTAAAACCAATTAATAATATAATTTAACTATATAAATAAATTAGATGAAAAGGCAGTTTTGAATTAAAATTAAATATTTTTCATTATTCATTGAAATATGAAACTTCACAGAAAAATACCAAAAATTCACCCAAACCTAATTTTTATGTTCCTATTTCAAATATTAAGTTTATTTATACATATAATATTTATAATATATCTAAAAATTGGATTTAAAATAGGTTCTACATTAAAAGGTAGTAAACACACCTTAATAAAAATATAGGTTTTTATGTGTAAAAGTGGGTTTGTTCCTATATTATGTTTATAAAATCTACTGGATTAATATAAAAAATATTTTATTGGATATATAATAAATATATTATCTTAATTCCACTCACTAATTTTAATTAATTTAATTTATTAGGATAAAATATCTTTGTGGGTATAAAAATAGTATTTTATAAAAACATTCCTTTTTATATTAAATTGGTTATTATATCCATTTTTAATTCATTTTTAACTAATGAATTCAACCATTTATTTTCATAAGTTATTCAATCTTATTCATAATCTTCAACTTAACAGATAGGTTATATATTATTATATTAAATAGTAATATTTTTAATAATATATTGTTGTTTGGTAACACTCGATCTTGTGTGTTACGTAAGCCATCGAGGTAAGTCAATATTTCTTGTAACATAAGTTAAGCTTTGTGTTCTGTGTAAAGAATTCTAAAATTTAGGTTTCATGTAGTGCATTATTAACTTGGTGTTGCGTATAACATAATCCAAAACATGGTGCTTTAATATAAAATAAACTATTTTTAGTGTTTCATGAAATTCAAAATATCCAAAAGATTAAATTAATTCAAAAAATATATTTCACAAAATCTTAGGGTGTAACATATAAAATAAAAAAATGGAATTGGGTTGGGCTAATTTATCATATGTATTTTATTCCTCCACTAAATGAAACATCATGTTCCAAGAATTACCTCAATGGTATAATTTCAATATGAGATTTAGTTTTTCATATATTTTCATTTTCCTCCTGAGGGGTCTTATTCATAAAAAAAATTCATATTTTTACTCTTTGATTCTCATGTTATTTCTTCAAATGATCTAAGATAAAAACTAAGTAAATAACAGCTTCAAATAATCCAATAAAATCAAAATAAAATTCAAAATATTGTAATAAGTTAAGTTATTCTCAATTCAATCCTAGATCATTACACATACAAGATTTTCATTTATATGATTTCCTTAATAAGAATACATAAATTTGAAAAATAATCATCTATTAAATGTAATGAAATATTTTTATTCATTAAATATTAAAGTATAATTACATCTTTTATATTTTCTTCTGTTTTATAATTTCTATATTTAAATCAATTCATATTTATATGAAAATAAAATTATTAGCTAATTAGATTAATATTTTCTAGAATTTAAACTATTGGTTTGTACCAAAAACAGTTGTTATTTTTTTTATATTTTCAAGTTAATCAATAATTATAATTTCAACACTTTTTAATTATTTATAACTCAAAATTTAAATCATTTTTAATCCCATAAACATTTTCTTCTTCAAATAAAAAATCAAAAAAATCACATGTTAAAAATATCTCACTAAATTTCAGTATTGATGCCACTTTTAGGATGTTTTTTTATTGCTTCTTGGGTGATTTCAATATTAAAACAAGTTTTTGGTTTTAAAATACTCATTTCCTATTCATAAGATCATTATATTTTATTTTTATTTGATTCTAAGTAATATCCCATCAATGATTTAGAGATTCCCCTAAGTAATTAGTTTTTATTTTTCATGCATTTTTCTTTATAAACAAAAAATATATATTTATAAATTAAAAAAAATATTAGTTTACTTATATAATATGAATATGTGGTGATTTATTTTTCAAATTACATATTTTTTATATCTCTTTAACTTCACATTCTAACTTATTTTTTTATACATTGAAAGATTAAATAATATTGATTTTATGACTATTGATTTCTTATATTTGGATTTTCAATGAATTACATGATATTTGTTGTGCTGTATATTTTTAGAACATTATAAATTCAATTAAATATTCTAGAATAAACCACATTATTAATAAAATATATAATCATAAAATATGATCTTCTAAAATCATTTAAGTAAATATTATGATACTGAATCAACATTAATTTGAAATAATGTTAATCTCCTGAAATATAGTTTTTATCATAAAAATATGTGAGTTTATTATTTTACCTTTAAAAACTAATAAAAATGGAATCATATTTAGAATATGGAATCAATACAACTATATTATATGTATTATTCTTCAATAAAAATATTAATGTGATATCAAAACACATAATTTCAACATTTTCCTACATGAACATTGTATTAATTGCTTTATAATAAATAGTAGAAAAATATTTTCAAAAACTATTTATAATCAATTAATATTATGATCAAATAAAAACATCATTTTTTTCTCAATCTTAACTTCAAATAAATATTCACAATCACTTCATTCAATAAAATTGTAATATTATGTTATAAAACCTCAATATTTATAAATAAGAGTTTTTTGTTTTCAAAACATTATGTAAATGATTAAAAAATTATATGACGTGATTTAACATAAATAAATTATTTTATTATAATTTAATGTTTCAAAATTATTACTATTATTATGCTATGTTGGATGATTTAGAAAAAATGAAAATGAATTTTTAAATAAATAAATAAAAAAAATTACATCACATTAATTAATCAATCAAACTATTAGAAGGGAATTTAAAAGAAAAAATAATTTCTACCACCATGTAACTTGATTTAACATCATTTTTACTGGTATAAATATAATAAAATAACAATAAAATATTTATTAATCAATAAATACTTTATAAAACATCCCAAAATAATTAGCATTCACTAACTCATGCTTTTCGTTAGCCTATCAAAATAATATTCAAAAACTCTAAAGGAGTGTAGTATGTGTAAACTTTAGGTCAACTCCAAGTAATATAGCTAAACATTCAGTATTATTATTATGTAAATTATTAGAATTTTTTTATGTTTTATTTAATTTTGAAAATACAAAAATATGGGAGGTGGTTTTGGTAAAATCAAAATGAAAACGTGCATAATGCAGATGCAAACACCTCAGTTAGGAAGAAATGTGCCACTACTTGTACGATTTCCCATGAGATCCTTCACTTTCACTTAATAATTAATCTCATTATTCACTCATGATCATACTTCATCATATTCATATTCATACCTCACAACAGTTATGGTAATAATGTCCAGTGTATTCAACGATCCTCATACACACTACAGATCCATCCCCTTCTTGGGTTAAAAAATAATATACTTTATAATTGAGAGTATATCCTTCAAAACACCCTAGTATAGAATTTCACCCATTCAATTTTCAATCCACTAGTTCCATAATATACCAATGAACATATTAAAGGAAGGTAGAATGAGTTTTCATAGTAATATAAATAACAGTAAGAAATAAGAATGGATTATTTCTTTCACCTACCCCTCATCCCTATAACTCCCAAAAACCTTAAATTTTGAATAAGAAATATGATTCCTAATTCATAAGTACTAGGGATAATCATAGTACCAATTATTATAGAAACCCTAAAGTTATCTCTCCATGATCCTAGATGTTTGAGGTTTTGAAAACATAAATGAGTAAATACTAACTTCAATTAAAACATGATTTATAAAAAAACTATATGTTAAGAATCCTATAAATTGGGAACATATTCTAATCCTCCAGAAGGGAAACCTTATTCCAATCCCCATTCTTCATTTTATATCTCACAAATCAATCTTAGGTGTTGGTATTACTGCCACATGGTTATACTCTCCTCTATGATTTATCCATGTGGGTAGCGAGCATCCAAATTACTTATTTCAATATTAAACCTCCAGAAATCATGGTACATAGTTTCCTCATTCTTCCTTCCTCATTTTACTTGATCATCCTCCATATGGTTAATTCATTTGATATTTACCCAATTTTGTTAGAGGGTTATGCATAAAGATCCCCCTTATAGCCCCCTTGAGATTTCATGGTATCCATGTGGATCCTACCTTGTATCAATATCTATGGACCTTTCCATTTTCTTTGGTTATTTTGGATTATCCTAGATTTATCATCACATGTGAATAGGGTTCCATGGATTCTTATATGGCATATTGTTAATGATCTGGTGAGTTTATGATGAAATTTTAGACTTTATGATGTATAGGTGTTGTATTTTGTGACATGGTTTATTTTAGTTCAACCAGACTATCTCTTTCTTTGATACATCATAGTCATAGGCTATGATTCCCACTGATTGGTGTATCATATATCTCAATATGTCCTATCATATCATATGATAATCCCTTTTTTATGTTTTTCATATAGTGGGTTTTACATCATATTGATGGTATGAAACATAATCCCTAATATTCCTTCCTCCTCCAATCATGACTACTGATATATGGCGGTCATTAGAGTTGATATTTATAATAAAAAGTTATACCTATTCATGGTATCAATTATTCATTACATTTTAAGTGACATGGAATTTTCACTTCCAGTGATATTGTGGTTCCTTCATAATTTAGGTATCATAGTATATGACTTCTCTTAGGTCATTGAAAATGATTTGTTTTTATTCCTTCACATCCCATTTAATTTCATCATTTACTTGGATAATATCAACATATTTAAACATTTAATCATCAAAAACAAGAAATAAATGTTTTATTATCATCATTAAGTCATAAAATGATTAATAATATTTAAAAATACCAGTTAGGTTGGTTTGAGATCAAAAATACACCTAAATACTAAATATGTAGTAAATTTATATGGATTTTTAAATTTATGGGGAATATAATCAATGAATTATAGATTTAAAATATAGAAATTTAGTTGTTCATTACCCCCCATACTTTAACTTTTCTCTCCTATAGAAATAAAAATACCAAGTTCAAACCAAACTTATAAATTCATTTTAGGAAGAACATTTCAATTCTACCATCCTTGAAAATATTATGATTCCAATATAAATCTTATGTCCTTAATTCATTCATTCTCTCTTAAGTTTCCTAAAATATTATATTACACCCATGAAAATTCTATACCTAATTTCTTGGAAATTTTTCTCAATTCTCTTAAGGTATTATATATAAGTTCATGCATGATTTCCATAGGATTTTTATTACTCTAGTATCACTACTTAAGAGTCATTGTTATGTATAAATCATGAGGGATTTGACATGGATTATTCTACTAAAAATGGAAGTTTGGTAATCATATGAATAAATAAGTCTCAGTGAGTTTTCTTCTTTTTATAGGACATTTTATAATATAGAATTCAAATATTATAGTGGGTTCCTTTTTAGGTTGGTAATCATGTGAATAAATAAGTATCAAAGAGTGAGTTATTTTTGTCTCTCTATTCCCCTTCAATTACATTACCCATCACAAATATTCCCTCCTTTTTCATGGTTTCACAAGCCAATGCAACAAAAATAATAAATGATCATCCTTGAATATTTACTTATTTTTTTACTTTTCATTTTTTATATGCAATTTTTTTCATATACATGTTTTTCCTTTATATATTAATATGGAAAAAATGTATTTTAATGAAATTTTACTTATTACCTCACTCACTAAAAATAAATGATCACACTCTTAATAATTTTACCATTATTAGACTTCTTCCCAAGAAATTGCATGAAAATCCTTCTACCACACATATCTTGAATCATATTCTATCCAAGTACATAATAGTTTTTTAGGAAAAAATATACTTCTTATAATATGGTTTAACCTATAAGTAAGTTCGTGGATTCTAATTATAACATCTTACAATTATTATCTATGTATATATATACCCATGAGATATAATGGACTAATGTATTAGTATATATATATATATATATACATTCTATAATAAATCAAGGTTATGAAACATGATGATGTGATGATGGTGTTGATGTGGCTATGATGTATAGATGAGAATGTGTGTTATACATAGATATGACTTATAGAAGGGATAGTATCACTAGGATGTATATTGTTAGCAAGTGGGGGTGAATATTTTGGTGGGTAAGTGGATGTGATATACCTTTATATTAAATATATCCATTAAATATTATATTACTTATACCCATATATGATATTTGGATGACTGTCCCATGGTGAGTATGGGAACATAGTTGAAATAGTTAACGTAACGAGTTGGTATCGCTATTTATTCACTGAGGCTTTAGTATGTTTATTAAAAATTTACACAATAAGTTTTTTGAAGGATAATACTAATTATACTTATATACTTACCCATATATATATATATATATATCACAGTCGTGGGATGATACTAGTGAATTGGATGGACTTTACCAGCTCGTGGTGGTTATTGGAGTTAGTCGGTGTTTGTAGAATTTCTATTGTAGAAGTTTCTCTCAAGGTATTATGTTTTGGATTTCTTGGTTATGTTTAACATTACATGAATATTGGGATGGTTTATTTATTATATTATGTTGTTTATTGGTGGTTTCTTATTATTCTAAGGAATTATGAGGGTAATTCCTCTCATTTGTGCTATGTACCATCAGTGTTGATCACTAACTAGTGGCCTATTGGAGGCAATCTTCAAGGGTCATAATTATCTTTTCTATTATCCTAGAAGGGGTTCCAGTGGGGGTGGATCATGAAAAAATGGTATCATATATTTTGGTTGATATATTTTACTATGTTTAGAGTTAGGAACAAGTGAGGGTTGTGTGGATTTGGTAGGGAAACTATATCAATTAAACATAGTACATGATATAGGAAAGGGAGAAAAATTAAGACATGGGCGATTGGTCCCCCCAGGATATGATACAAGGAAATTAATATTACTAACCATACTAGGTGAAGTGTAATTCCTTACAATTTTTATACCTAAGTTAGGTCCATGCATCATAGTAGATTATTAATGTTATTGAATTGTGAAGATGATAGAAAATTTGAAATGAACTATGCTAATTAAACCTATAAAATTCCATATTTTTGGGCTTAATAGTCCCAAATTTTTTATTATCTGTGTAGAGATAGATTTTTTTTAGTTTAATCATGATTTTTAGGAAAATTATGTGTAGAAGGATTACATACTATATTATTAGATAATTGATACTGAAAAGGATAACATTTAGAAGAAAATGTTGCATGAGTTTCAGTGATTGATCTTATCAAAGTATGAGGGTTCTATTTCCAATTAGAAGACTAAGATGTGGTATTAAAATATAGAGATCAATTTTAGTTTGATCCATGAAATTAAGGATTATTCTATTCAATTATTTTTATTTTATTGTTTGGAGAGGCTCTTTAGTGTTGGATTGTATTTCTTGGTAAACATAATGAGTCGGAAGTATCATGGGGGGAGACCCATGATTGGTTTCAGGATGAATTACTTTATTTGATTATAAAGTAAAAATTATAATGATAGTTTATTTATATTTAGTATGGGATCTCCAACAAGTAGTAGTTTTGAATTTAGTTGAATTCCCTCTTTAGTTATACTTTCAAACTTCTACCATAAGAAGAGGTTAAAGCGAGGCATTTTAAAGAGGTATTGGATCTGGAGATCTAGTGTCAGGTCACCCTATTTACATTCCTAATATATCTTATGTTTTTTATGAAGTAAAAGGTGATAGATAAGATTCTAGAATAGAAAAAAATATCATGGGATGGAGGTTTTTAGGACTTCCTGATGATTTGAGCTATAAATGGGGATACTCAATTATCTAGTTAGTCAATGTTTAAAACAATAAGGATTTGGTCTGGATGTCCATTTATTATTTCACTAGATATATTAGTTTTCAAGAATTTACTAGGAACCCATGTGTGTTTTTGTAACAATCCTTTTTTTAGCCAAGTTAATTTTCCAAGGGAATTTGAAATTTTGTGTTTAGTGGACAGACTATTCTTTGAACCGAGATTCGTAATGTAATTCCATGAGTTGGAACACTTAAAAGTGTTGTTTTTAGACTTGGGTAAAGTATAAAGAGGTCCTTAGGGTGCCTCATTGAGTTTCAAGAGTTCCAAGCCCCTGATATCCCAAGTTTGGGTGGTCTACACAGGGCGCATTGTTTTTCTGAAACTGTATGGCCCCTAGTAGCAAACAATGCGGCGTATTTCAGAGGATTATATGTGGAGCACATGGGTTGCACATAGCTTACCCAAAACATGCACCTAAATCTCATGATTAGTTCCAAATAGGATGTACCTAAGAACTATTCATCACACAGTTGGCACATAGTTAGGTAATCTATGTGGCATAACCATGAGAAGTGGGTTTCCTAAGTAGTGGGAACCGCACGTTTGGCGCACAGTTTGGCCAAACCGTGCAGCCAAATTGTAAACCCCTATTTTTTGGGTGAAATAAAATTTTTTCCCTTAATGGATTTTAAAACTCATTTTCTTTTCTTTCCACCTTCTTGTCTAGTGTGCCTGGCCCCCTCCTCAATTGGTTCTCCTCCTCTCCAATATAGGATTGGCTAGATCTCCTCCGTCTGGACTCAAAATCGAATTTTTTCGGTCTCTATGGATCTACATCGGTAAGCTCTCAATTACTATTTAATCCTTTCTAAGTTTAACTTCTAATGTGTTGTGTTATTTTGGTATGATCGCATTTTCCTTATTTTTAGGGAAAATGTCTATTTCATCGATTTCTTTCAAACTAGACCAAATCAAAGCTTGATATTGGATGAGTGAAGCGTCCTAAGAATATAATAGGTGGTTTATGGATTATTCCTAAATTTACATTGAATTTTTAATATTTATATTATGTAACTTGTCGTAATTTTTTGAGCATCACATTTTAATTGAATTATTCATATCAAATTCATCAACACACCTAGATACACTCCCTATGATGGTAGTTTAGTATATAGAGGATTTAAACCTCAATCATGAACACCCCTTGGTTATTCCATCTTGATTTTAACCTTTTTAATTAATTGATTAAATTCTCGTAAAGCCTCTTAAGAATTTTTCTTATATTAATAATAGGAGTTTACCTTGTAGCCACATTCCCTTGAAAGAATGGAACATCTTGTGTGCCATGTTTAACCTTTATTAATTAAATTTTCATTATGGGTATCTTTTCTAAAATACCTTTAAATGTTAATTGAATCATGATTCTTTTATGTCATGATTTTTATGATTAAATGATTTTTTTGATAAATAGTTTCATGTTTTTATAATAAAACCCCTCAAATGAGGTACATTGTCTTTAAAATTACAATATCGTGATTTATTTTTTAAATCATTCTTGGTTTTTTGCATTGGTTTTTCTATGTCCTTGATTTCAATGTTAGTTATGAGGTATGTTTAGCACATTTCCTATCCTGTTATTCTAAATGGAATTAACCTCCTTCTATAAATATTTAATGGAATTATTTCACCTTCTAAGTGAATGGCTTGGATCATTCCTACCTAATTAACTATTGAACCAAGCTCCTCCTAAGGTCTTGTCTTGATTTATAAATTGATTTTACCAAGTATGTAAATGCATGTTTGTTCATGGTGCCTTATAAGTGCCTTCTTGACCCCTTTTAATTATATTTTCAAGTTTTGTTTAATTCAGTGGCATGTATGAAATGTAATTACATGCTCATGATTAATTTCATTCCTTTAATGATTTAAATGGTATGAATGATATGAAATGTTTATATTAAATTGTTTATTTAAATGGAATTGTAAAGGGTGGCAAGGTCATTCTTATCATTTCAAGTTTAAGTACATGCTTAATTCTAAATTGTAATAAATGTAACACCCCTATTGATAATGGTATTATTAAATGTGAAGCATGAGAAGTAATGCCTCATGGAATAAATTGATATAAATAATATATCTATTGATATAGGCTATGGAATGATGCTAAGGGTTCTATTAAGCATGGAGGTATCACGCTCCCTTACATCAGGTGTTGAGTCATGGGGTATCTCACCACTGACATTGTTTGGATGGTTGGATTTATGTTCCATGTCCCTCATAATTTTTGACATGACATCACACTCATTATATCGAGTGTTGAAAATATGGATCACTCACCAACCTGAGTTTCGTGCATGACGTCTCACACTCTATTGGGATGTAGGGAATGTACATTATTGGTTGAGCTTATAGGATTGTTCAAACTGGTTATGGGTGACTGAGTTAAGCCCCTATCCAAATAGAACCTAGTATTCTAGGTATATAGCCACTTATGTTTGCACATACTTGGTTAATATAGGTGGATTCAATATATAACTATACTATTTATATATTATTACTATATACATATGGTTACTATTTAGACAATTATTCTGACTGTGAGTCGAAGAAGGTAGAGTCGCTATGTATCCTTTAGGAACCTGATTGGATGGGTATTTATTTCTACAATTGGTTTTTTTATTCATATTACTTGCACACTATTTTACTTTAAATTCATGAACTAGTTTTATTTTTAGAAATTGTGGGTGGTAATCTACTGAGATTTATATCTCACACCCTACTCAGGATGCCATTATACTAGGGTACCCAAGTAGAACTTATATTCACAGGACCATGGATTCTTTATTCTATTGATTTTCTTTTACCTAAGATTTAAGAGAAAGGGATTGATCCGGAGCTCAAGATGCTTGTGGAGTTTTCCTTCGAGGATTGGGTTTCCTTTCTTATTCTTTTATTATTATAAAAATTGTTTCATGCTATATGTCTTCTGATTTAGTTATATATCATCATCTAGAAATGAATGCATCCTTTTATTGCTCTATCATTCATTTATTACTACTTCTATTATTTTATATTATTTATTTTGGTTATACCATTGTGTTTCTCTGATATGAGGTTATAGACTCCCCAATATCACCTCTTTAGAACCTCATTGCTATTCGGCATCCTCAAGCATACAGGGAGGCACATTTGAGGCCATGTGACTCACCGGTTTGTCCATCGTTTTAGTGGTGAGCTGAGTTAGGACATTATAAAGTCATATTGGTGCTTGTTTCATTTCCATTGTATTACTATTTCATGAATTGGTAGATGGAATATTAGGAATGTGTCGGCACTTGGTAAATAGTTGTGTGTGGGAATGATCACCCCACCCATGGGGAAAATTAAAAGTGTTCAGGGATGGGACTATTGTTCATGTTGTTCATTATTATAGTTTATTATTATTTCCCCTTTAGTGACTGGTTTAATTTCCACTACTTATTGATTTATGGAATTTATGGAATTTTACCCTTGGTCTAGTATGGAAAGGATGAAACATTACATGAATCATTATAGTTACATAAAATTAACATTCCATTTATATTCCTTGTTATGTAGTTGTTTTTGTATACTATTTTCTAATTTGGATTTTGTTCCTTGAGTGTTATGACATTATTTTGTTTTCTTTATCATTCCTACTTTTATACCATGATCATGTGATTATATGCCATGATTCCTATTTATTTAACATTTCTTTCCTATATATCATTGCTTTTATGCTTCTTGGAATGTTTCTTTATGTTTATTTATTATAATAGAATGCCTAGTTTTTCTGTGATAACATGATGATTATAATTTGATATATAAATTGTGACATGGGATAAATAATTAGGTTTCGATTAAATGGGTTCCAATTTTCAATTTTAAGGTGTATGTTCACCTTATAATTTATAAAAGGTAACCTGTATACTCAAACCATCTTTGGACCCTTATATAAATATCTATAGATCATTGCTAAAATAATAAGGCTGTTAAATTTCAAATTTTAAGTAAGTTGGTTTCGATTAATGGGAGATGAATTCTAATCTATAAAGTGTATGGTAACTTTATAGGTTGGGGGTGGAAACCCATATGATCAAACCATTATATATATAACCATGTTATATTTTGAATGGTTAAAATGTAAATGTTTCTTAATTTTGAACTAAAATGAATTGATTTCCTTCATAAAGTCATGTGACTCTATCACACGGGCATGGAGATCATGTGATTAGATTATTTAATACACAATCCAACCCAAATAGGATGTTTGGGTCATGTTTCTTATGATATAAATTTTATAGTTGTTTTAAAACTTCTAAAATAAACAATTGTTATTGGGTTTCATTCTGATGAACCCCGATTGGATTAATAGGAACCACATAGGCCGACTTATCTTTTAAAAAGGAAATTATATGATGAATTTCCTAATTATGGCAAGATTTCAATAATTTATTAGTGTTTTTTAAAAGTAATTTGATATAACTATCTTGTTGTTCCTTATTGTGTTTGTTAAATCATGTTCCAACTACCTTGTGTTATAATTGATACTTGATGTTTTGTTTTAAATATTTTAAATGTTTAAAGATTGAATGTGAATCAATTTAATGGCCTAAAATGGAACCTTAGGTGGTATCCTTAGTTTAAACCCTAATGTAAGAGTAGATTGAAATTATTCTTAGGTTTCCTTGGAATGGAAACATGAGGATTTTATGTATGCATTTATCCATTTTAGCAATGGATTAAATTATATGTGTAGGGCCTAGTACTTTATTTTTGGTGTTACCTACTGATAGGGTTGACACTTATGAATTTTTAAGGGGATAGACCATGGTATATAGCACCCTTAGAGCTTAAATTCCTTACTAGTGTTGTGATATTTCTGATGTATGTTGTCATTTAGGTGTCATTGTACCAGGTATGACTCTTGGTTTCAAAATGAAACCCATGTTTAGATAGGTGGTCATGTTTTCCTTGGTCTTGTTATGGGTGTGAGAATCATGTAATGCTCAGTTTAAGTAGGTTAAATGTTCCTAGGTCATGGTCAGTTTCTTCATAGGTCATGTGACCCTCTCTTATTCTTTAGTGATGGATGACTTGGTATTTGGTCGTTCAGGTTAATGGTCATATGGGGAAATACGACTCTATGTTAAATATTATGTATGAACTACATGATACTTGAATACATAGTGAGAACATCATATGGATAGTATTGAGGATGTGTCGTTCTACTGCTGTAATAGTAGGTTAGTATGCATTGATATATGCGGTACTCATCAAGTTTTTAAATGGTGTAAAGAACTAGTTGAGTTTCATGGAATTGCTGAGCATTGAGCTGTTGAGTACATGCTCAACTCATCTCTATATTAAAGTAACTTGTTATTTTAAAGGAATAAAATTTATCCCAATTCTCATGATGACTTTCAGAGGATCAGGTGTTCTGACACACTAGTCATTTTGGTTTGTCTTTCATGCCATATGCTTTAATGTTTGTGTTTGAGGTGAATCTGATCCTAATGCACTTATAAGTGGCTAGTCTATCTCTTCATTCAGTGACTAGTAAAATCCTAATGTAGTGAGTGTCATGTCATTTTTGGTGAATATGTGTCCTTAGTATAAGGAACAAAGCCAGAGGGGACCATTTTGAAATAGTCTATCTAGCTTGAATTCCCTTTATACTTTCAATTTTTAAATCATGTCAGTGCTTGATCGATAGCATGACGTGCATGTGGTTGGTTGTGTATGAAACCCTTGAGAAACATCATTAGTCATGGATGGACTTCTGTGGATATGTTGAGTGATCATGGAATTACTTGGGTGGAAAAGGATCATGATATGTTAATAACGATGCATTGGAAGGGTGAATATGAGATTCTTTAAAGAGGTCAAATAATAGTGTTTTGACTAATATTTTGGTTTCCTCTTAGTGTACTCTTCTTAAAGAGATGAGCATATCTCATATCTTGATGTCGTACATGGTTCACTAATAGAGTATCGGTCTTACATCATGCTAAAGTTTTAAATTTTTTGGGCTTGATTAGTAATCTCTATTATAGTTGGGTGTTGGATGCATGGTTTTTACCAAGGCTTGGTTAGTCTTGAGTGATATCAGGGTTCCTAAATAGAAGTTCCTTGGATGGACTCTTGGAAACCATCTGTTCTTATTTGACTTGACCGTTAGGCAGATGCTGCTCTAGGATCATTCAATTATCAGATGTTAACATTTTGGCATTTTACCAACATCTATCTTGTAATCATGGAGTAGGGACTACCTTGGGTCAGTACCTTGGACTCTAGTTAAATGAATATGATGTTACCCAGGACTTGTTGTAGGGCTCAGAGGTTTTTTTTAGGGTGATGATTCCAGTGTCTTGGATCTAAATTACACCATTGTTCATGCTGAGGCATAATAGTTTAAATGGTTAGGTTATGGATTGACTAAGGAACAAAACTAGAATTTTGGTATGGGATTCAGTGAGTATGCTTATAATGAGTCTGGGACACCTTGAAAGAAGTAATTGTAGTTTAGTTTGTCATATATCATCCATCTAAGCTGGGAATTTCAAGAATGGTCAGTCAGAGGTTTCTCAAAATGTTATCCTTATTTTTAAATGGGTAAGGTCATAATGGAATTATTTCAATAATTTCATGGGGTGAAGGTGGGTGTGGTGTAAATTTTGTTTGTGTCTTTCAAGGAAATATTGTGTGACCAATTTTAGGTAGGTTGATCAGGGTTTAACTATTTTATTATAATGAGGTCCATAATGCGACCTCAGGATAAAATGTTTTTTCCTATTAAATGAATCATGTTGGGAGCATCGTTCAAACTCTTTGGGGCGTGCTTTGTAAGTAAATTTAAACGGTGGGGCGTTTTGTGGTTCAAAATTGGGTTTTAAACATTAAAATCCCTTAGTGTGTGCACTGTTGGACAGATTTTTAATCAGACGACGATGTGATCATGTCTCTAGATAAATGAGATTAGGAAATATTTGTTTCAGTGTTTTAATCAGAAAATGAGCATTATCTCATGTTTTGATGGCTTACATTTCGTTTTCTTAAAAAATTATTAGAGGTGCTTTGGTCATTTGTAAATAAAACATGACCATTTAAACAAGATTTAATGACCCTTATAGTTTGGGTGATGTTTTCATTGTTCATGATATCTTCTTAGGGATGAGAAGTTCTAAGGTGGGGAGGTTGTATCTAGCCATGTTATTAAGCCAAGGTAAAATTCCAAGGGAATTTTTATTTTGGCATTTATTGGATAGTTCGTTCTTTGCATCGAGCTTCATAAAATAATTCTAAGATTCGGAACACTTCAAAGTGTTTTTTCTTTAGACTTGGGTAAAGTTCCTAGGGGTCCCTTGGGTGTCTCGTTGAGTTTTTGGAGTGTCGGGGCTCGTAAATCCCATGTTTGGGTGGTCTGCACAGGTTGCATGGTTTTTCTGAAACTATGCGACCCCCAGCAGCAAACCATGTAGCCTATTTCAGAGGATCATATGTGGACCACATGGTCTACGCACGATTTTCCAAAACTATGTGTCGATCCCATATAGTTAGTGCCACTTAGGTAGTACTGAAACACTATTCATCACACGGTTAGTGCACAGTTAGGAAAATTGTGCGGCATAACCATGCGAGGTGGGCTTCCTATGCAGTAGAAGTCAAACGGCTAGCGCACGGTTTGGCCAAACCATGAAACCTAGTTTTTAGAGTGGAATTACATTTTTTATCTTAATTAGTTTTAAAACTACTTTTCTTTTCTTTTCTCCTTATTCCTCATTATGCCTAGTTCCCTCCTCTATGGGTTATGCTCCTCTCTAATCTAGTTTTGGCTATATCTCCTCCATGTAGGCACTGAATCAAATTTCATCGACCTCTATGAATCCACATCAATAAGCTCTCGATTCCTCTTGAATCCTTTATAAGTTTCTCTTTTGATCAGTTCAACTATTTTGGTGTGACCTCATTTTCCCTATTTTTAGGGAAAATGTTTATTTCATAAATTTCTTCCAAACCAAACCAAATCAAATCTTGATATTGAATCAGTGAATCATCATAAGCATAAGTTGGGTGTTTTATGTATTTTTCCTAAATTTCCATTGAATTTTGAATAGTGTTGTTGTTCCACGCACCATCCATTTCTGAGTATCACCATTTAATTGATTTCTTCATATAAAATTGATCAACGCACTTAGATACACTCTCTATGATCCTTGTTTAGTATATAAAGGATATCAACCTCAATCGCGGACACCCCTTGGGTGTGATAGCTTGATTTTCCCCTTTTTATTTAATTATTAAATGATTGAAACACCTCATAAGAATTCGACTTGGACTAATAATGGGATTTTCCATTCTATACACTTTCCCTTGAAATAATGGAACCTCTTAAGTTCCATGTTGATCCATTATAAATTAAATTTCCATAGTGGGTAGCTTTTCTTAAATTCCCTTAAAATTCAAATGAACTATGATTCTTGGATTTGATGCTTATTTTTTATTAAATTCATCTTATGATAAATAGTTTCATGTTTTTATAATAAAACCCCTCTAATGAGGTGCATTGTCTTTAAAATTAAAAAGTGGTGATTTATGTTTTAAATCATTCTTGGCCTATTGCATTGGTTTTTCTCTATGCTTGATATCAATGTTAGTTATGAGGAATGTTTATCCCATGGCATCTCCGGTTATTATAAATCAAATTACTCTCCTTCTATAAATTTTAAATGGAACCATTCAACCTTCTTAGTGTATGGATTATATCATTTTTACCTAATTGAATATTGAACCAAGATCCTCCTAAGGGATTATCTTTCTTCATAAATGGATTTTTCCAAGTTTGAAAATGCTTATTTGATCATGTTTCCTTCTAAGTTCCTTCTTGATCACTTTTAATTAGATTTCTATGTTTTTTAATTAAATGGCTTGTATTAAATGGAATTACATGTCATGATGGATTTAATTCCTTGAATGATTTAAATGGTATTAATGATATTACTTGTTTATATTAAACTATTTATTGAAATGGAAATGTAAAGGGTGATAAGTCCATGTCAGTCATTGCATGCTTAAGTGAATGATTAATTATGAATTATAATAAATTCAACACCCCTGCTGATAATGGGATTATTAAATTTGAAGCATGATAAATACTGCCTCATGGATTAAATTGATATAAATATGATATGCCTTGATATAGGATGTGGAATGATGATAAGGGTTTTGTTGAGAATGGAGGTATCACAATCCCTTACATAAGGTATTGAGTCATGATGTCTCACACCATAGACATTATTGGGATGGTGTGATTTATGTGCCATATCCATCATGAGTTTTGGCATGAAGGCACACTCACTGTATTGAGTGTTGACATGATAGATCACTCACCATCCTGAGTGTCATGCATGATGTCTCACACTCTATTGGGATATAGGTAATGTACCCTATTTTTTGAGTTTATAGGATCGTTCATACTGGTTATGGATGACTAAGTTATGCCCTCTTTCAATCCACACCTAGTATTCCAAGTACATGGACACTTTTGTTCGCACGTACTTAGTTTATATAGGTTGATGCAATATAAAAATATATTATGTATATATTATTACTATATATATATGGTTACTATTCAGACACTTATTTTGGCCATAAACTGAAGAAGTTAGAGCCTCTAGGTGTCCTTCAGGAACCTGAGTGGGTGGGTATTAATTTATTCAGTTGGTTTTTTTATTCATATTACCTACACAATATTTTACTTTATATTTGTGGACTAGTTTTAATTATAGACAATGTGGGTGGTAACCTACTAAGATTTATATCTCACACCTAACTTAGGATTTTATTGCATCAGGGTACCCAAGTAGACCATATAATCACAGGACCATGGATTCTTGCTTGTGTTGATTTCTTATACCTGGAATTTAGGATTGCAAGACTGATCTAGAGATCAGGATACTCATGGAGTTTTCCTTTGGGGATTTTTTTTATTTTCTTATTCTTGTATCATACTGTATATTGTTGCCTATTGTATGTCTACTGATTTAGTTATGTATCATCATTAGAACTTTCATGCATTATTGTATATTGGCATTGAAAATATTTTATATTCATACTTTATTATCCTTTCATTTCTCTGTCATTGATTTATTACTCCTTTCATTTTTATCTATTATTTATTTATGTTATAACACTATTCTACTTTGATATGAGGATAGTCTCCCCACTATCACCTCCTCAGACCCTCACTACTAGTTTGTAGCCTCTAGAATATGGGGAGGCACGCTTGAGGCCATGTGACCAACCAGTCTAGTCACCATTTTAATGGTGAGTTGGGTCAGGATGTTACAGTTTTATTTTCTTATAAAGGTCACAGACATCAAAAACTTCTGTTTCTAACCTTACTTGATGATTATCATGGATTTAGTGAAATATCTGTCTAAATATCTCAATAAATGATAGATTTTATGCAATAGTTCCTATATCATCATAATAATCACATGTAATTAATTCAATCACAAAGAATAAAATCTAAATAATACCTTGTTTGATTTAAGAAACCACTAGATATTCTACTCTTATTCAGTTTCATGGATATAATCTTGACCCCTCGGTTTTTATCATCATCACAAAATAATCCAAATGATAATATTTTTTAAATATCCTCACATAAAGGATAAATCTCAAAGAATATTGATCACCAACCATCATGTGCTTTCATATATAATTGAATCACCTATGAAATCCTGTAATCATTTGAAGATGATATCTCTATATCTCTAGATATGGGATGAAGAGATATCTCTACGGAATGTGTCAAAAAAACATAAGCCTCACGAAAAATGAAAAATACTTTTATTTATAATTAGGTTAAAATAAAATAAATTTCACAAAGTCCCTTATATTTTATTTAGCTATAATAAATACCCCATTTCATACCTTTAAATAATAATGAGAATTTTTATTTGGTTTCTCAAAATGTTTTTTCTAATATTTCTA
Organism: Viscum album; assembly: GCA_963277665.1. Classification (NCBI taxonomy): domain Eukaryota; kingdom Viridiplantae; phylum Streptophyta; class Magnoliopsida; order Santalales; family Viscaceae; genus Viscum; species Viscum album. The sequence goes on along the minus strand of OY728152.1, from coordinate 1,472,364,169 downwards.
AATAAGTATTTATTTATTTATTTATTTAAATGTCATTATTTCAACAACTGAATAATAAAACTTGATTCATTTCCTCCCATAATAACCAAACCTGGAATAAAAAATATTCATTCAAGAAAATAAATATTATATAAACATGATTTTTGAATAATATTTATTTATTAACATAGTTGATAACACTTTAATAAATAATATTCTTATACTTTTAATGTGTATATATATATATATATATATTTAGCTTCTTGATACACTTAATGTGTCACCCTCTACTTCTTTTCTCAGTAGCAGTAGGTTTGACCCACAAAATAAGGATGATATCTAGTAACACATCAGGGCCCTGTAGAGAAAGAATATCCCAAATAGAATAAAATGATAACCTTCATACTAACACTTCATTATATAATTTAAACCTTTTTTCATATAATATATCATCAAAATGGTTCATACTTATGTTATTATCCTTATTTATTAATCTATATTTCATTAACTTTACCAAGATAAACTTTTTTTTAAACTACCATGGGTATGGATTTATACTAAATGCTTCTATTTCAATAAATTATTCATTGATATCTTCTTCCTAAATTCATAATGGAAAAATATTATCTTGATCATTCAATTATTTCATTATTAATTTTTGAACAAATGATGTAAGATACTTATCCATGAGTAAATCCACCATGGTTTCATCATGTATCAAGGTACATGGATCACAGAACACATTAAAAATGTTCTTAAGTATAAAGACTAATGCACACACACAAACACTAATAGACAATAATAACCAATGTAAAATAAAATATGTGGTGTTTCTATTGGAGGTTATTTCCTCATAACCTACTTTCTTAGAGATTACTAACTACCAAATTCATGAGAAGATATCTCAATGCTTATGATACACAAACCCCTGATATTCAAATCCAAACTGTCTCCTATTGGTATGATGTATCTAGACTATAGGATATATATTTAAGAATAATATCACCATGGTATCTCTAGGATCTCATTATACAAATAAACAAATATAACCTACTAATGATATGAGTACTATACGGAAATTGTCACATAAATTTATGAATAAGTAAAAAAAATACAATATGTGATAATAAATTTATAAAAAAATATGTGGTTTGGTAATCACAAATAAAAATTTTAGTTGGTTCTAAAGAATTAACTCTAACAGACTCTCACTTGTCATATATCCAAATACTAACAACTCATAAACCACCAGATCTCACATGATGCTAATTCTTCTATAGAGGTATGGATTTGGTAAATGGTTCTACCACATTATCCTTTCTGGATAATCTATTTACTATGAACTAACCCCTTTTGGTAATATCCCTCAAGATATGAAATCCCTAATTTTACACTTTTTCTCATTTTTTATAACCTTGACTTATTGGCAAACATCAATGCTAAAATATTATTACAATATATATTGTGAAGATATTGGACTTGTCTACTATAATTTGAAGAATTAGAACAAATTGTTTCATATGTATACTTCTTATTTAGCTAAATCAGAAGCCACAACATACTCAATACTTAAATATATGACTACCACTAACTTTAATAAGCTTCTCCCACTCATCCCCATAACCAAACTATGATACTATATCAAAATAATTTATAGGAGGACTTGTTTTGTTCCCCCTTGATAAATAATTTTCTTTCTTCTCCATGTACTGAGAACATATACCTTATACTTTCTCAAGTACTATTATATAGTTCAAACACCATCCTTATACCATCCCCTAATGTTTTTTTAACATTTTTCATCAAGATTTATGTGTAGGAAACATTAATCTTTGTATATATCATGTAACATGTGATAGATCCCATCACAGATTCATATGGACATCCACTCATCATATTAATATCCTCCTTTTTCTTAACACATCATCTTGGAGAGATTTATTCCATGTGATATAGGAAGTAACTCACTTTTTGAATTTTTTACATCTTGTGTTTTTAATACCTAGTCAATATATATACTATCAATTGGTATGAGAAACCCCATATATCAAAATTCATAGATATTATTTCTTAGATATTGGTTCAATGTTTAATTCATTCATTTGAGAAATAATTTTTTAACTTGAACTTAACTAATTGTAATATTATTATCTATTTACCATATGTTATCAAAATATTTCACTTGGAAAACTATGGAGCTCCCACTAACCTTTTATAGACGCATAGAAAAGTAATTACCCCCTAATTTTATTCCTACATTTATCATTAAAATGTATCCTTTTAAAATTTATATAATAATCTATGTAACTACTATGATAACTCAAATCCAAATGGATTTTCACATCTATATTGCTGAAATAGTTCCACATGGTCATCACCTTAACTGATATTATAAAAATTCATATATTATTTTTGGTATATGGAATCCATATTTTGAATTCATATACACTTTATAATTTTTATATTATTTAAAATTATTGTTTACTTATAGGATAAGTATTCATTATTATAAAGGAATAATATATCACGTTACTTGGTGATTATAAAACCATCTATATTTAGTTTTATCTTTCATATATAGTATGTGTATTTGGAACTTTATTTTCTATAATCTCTTTTAAAACTTTTTCTTATTCAAACTACTTGTGCATCTTGAGACACAACTTCATAAAATTTTATATTTTCCCCACTATCTCAAATAAATATCTGATCCCCCTATTATATAATTATATAAATTCACTTTACTAATACTTTTCCATCATCGGGATAGTAATATACTTAGTAACTTAAGATAATTAACAATAATTCACTTTTTTCTTGATGTGATTTTTTATAAAGTAAAATTTAACAAATGGTTTACACATAAACACAAGAATTTGTGACATAATTTATTTATTTTATATAATAACTTATATGATATTCATTTGACATTATAGTTGTTATATGGTTAAGTGTTAGTGCCACTATTCTCAAATCATTTCTTTGAAGAAATAAGGGAATACATGTAATAATTATATGAATCATCATCAATCCTCATTTTAAAAACTATAAAATCATGATATTTTATGAAATAATTTTTTAATATATTTAATTTTTTCGATAGCATGTGTTACATGCAACACCGAGTTTTAACGAACTGTGAAAAGCTATTAATATTATTATTTAAACATGATTCTTATTTCCCTGCTAATAAACTTTTCAACATGAATATGAATAACCAAATATTAAATATTAATTATAATTAATTTATATAAATAAAACATAGTTTAATAAAATTACTTAATTTTTAGTAAAGTCATTATATGTTTTCAAAATAATATTTTCTAAAAAATGATTTATATTTATTATTTTGAATAATAAAAAAATAATTTTTGAAACTTTTAGAAAACTAGTTTTATAAAATAAACTTATTTTTTGAAATATGAATTTCAAAATTAGCTTAGGGTGAATTTTTTTAATTTTTATGAAAATGTTAATTTTTAGATGAATAGTGAAAAATACGCTTTTATATTTAAACATTCATTTTCATTTAAATAATTTATAAGGGTCATTTTTTGTTTTAAAATTGGTTTAAAAGTAATATTATTTCAATTATATATCTATTAATCAAATTTATTTATTTTTAATCATTTTCATATTAAATTTTGATATAAAATATTTTTAAACTTTTGAACATTTTCTCTTATGAAACCAGCTTTCTCGTTGCACCTGTGGGTTTAATTTTAAATTAAAATTTTCTACTTTAGTAAGTTGAATTAGAAAAAATGGATTTAAAATTTTAAATAATCATAATTTTTAATATCTAATAATTTTAACATAATTTATTACTATAATAAATAGTAAAAATATTAAAAATTATTCACTTTGATTAAAGTAAGAAATGTGTATACATGTGGTTAAAATAAAACAATAAGGGTTAAAAATGACTCCAAACTTGTCCAAACCCCATTTTATGTCCATAATTATACCCTATAATGTATAATTATAGATAATGGTCCATTTTAGATCCTTATTGCATGTGAAAAAACATGGTTACACCTTTTTCCTTTCAAAAAAGTACAAGTGTTCCAATCACCTAACATATAAAAGGCCACCCCTTCCCCTCTCCTATTTACACCTGAAAAACTCTATGGTTCATCCAATACCTTCCCAAAACTCTTTTTTACTTCCCTATTCATGTCTTATAATCCTTATTTTTCTTATAAATCCAACCTATGAAGGCATTTGGTGCAAACCAAAAGAAGTTGTCCAAAGATAAGGTAATATCCCTAACCGAGCATTTTATTATATTTATTTCTCTAGATCATCAAATTATTATTAAACCATGATGATATAATAACCTAATTATGTTATATATAATTGTATTTTTTATTTTAAGGTAATGACCTACAACCATATCCACTTCCATCAAATGGGATATAAAAGTGTCCTTCATGTGTGTGGAGGACTACCGCCTCACAAACTAATGTTATTAATTTTAAATGGCCACCTATCACAGCTGGATATAATGATAGATTAAATGTTTATATATGATATATATGATATTATTATACTTATGGAATTATTATACCATGTATACCTTCTTATTTTCCATTCTATGGGAATACGATAATATCGCTCGTGTGTACGGTGAACTACCGCCTCACGAAGCAATGTGATTCGTTCATGATTTACATGGAAGGTAATAAGGATGGGTTTAATGAAAATATGTGATGTATATATATATGAAATAAAAATGATTCCCTAATGGTAATATATTATTTTCTTTTATTTATTTCAATCTGTTCATAAAATGGAAACAACATTCATGCGTACACATGGTTTATTGTCCCTATGAACGGTGTATTTCATTTTTTATCTATAAGATTTATGGATTACTCTAAATAAATATATACTTAATATATATTATATTTTTATCATTTTAAATTTATTTTTATTTTGTAACCATGATCAAATTAAGAGGACCAAAAATAAAAAATCAGAACATACACAAAAATCAAAGTAGTTATCTCCCAAAACGTGACTTTAACATGGAATTGTTAATAAAATGGTAATAAAAGGTCATAATTAAGTCATATATGATATGATATATATGATTATTTTTATTTAATATATTTATAATAAACTTATATTTATTATATAATAGGTTTTAACATGTATGAAAAAATTCAACACTTAACTAAGATATTTTTGTCTCAGATTGCCTTCTTTGGGACATAAGTTTTTTTATGCACCTATATTCTTATATGATGTGTATATAATGCCCCTATGAAAAGTTATATCAAGAAACTACTTATTTTAATGATATTAATATTTTAATTCTATGTTATTTTTTAATGGTTCTTATGATTCAAACGATACCAAAGTGGTGAGGGTTTTATGATACAATCTCATTGTTTATATGGATTGTTTATGATTATGTTTTAGATGATGAATTATTTTGATAAATATATAAATAATATCATGAAATTTATTCTCCCATGTTTATTTCCTGATAATACTTGTTTTCCCTTCATTTTTCTCTATTTATGTACTCAATAGTTCAAAATAACATTTTTAAGAAAAATCGTCTTTATCACTCTCTTCAGTTAAAAACCTATTTTTCTTCCTAAAACATGTTTTATAATTATTTTCTCAAAAATATTTTTATCATTATAAAAATGATTTATTAAATAAAATATTACCCATGTTTTAATTTTTTTTTTAAAATGAAATTAATATTCATGTCGTTTTTCAAATAGGTCCCAATTGGCTTTTACAGAAAATATGAAAGCAATATTTATTTTAATGTGTACGATATGAATGGAATTTCTTGATTTAAGGATAATTATTTTATTTGAATATCCTTTTAAAAAATTTCAAGTTTAATTTAAAATAAAATGATTTATATAATATTTTATTAATTTGTAATTTTAAAAAAAAGTTATTTTCAAAGAAAGGATGTTTTCCTCAAGAAATGTTCCAAGTGGTTTTTCTTTCAAAATAATTTTCCATATAAGATGAAATAATTTTATGTTACTTATGATTTACTGGGGATATAGTCCAATGATGTTATTATTATTCGTTTTTTAATGGTTTATGTTTTTTATGACAATATTTTTCGTGAAACTCATTTCTCTTTCATTGATTATACCATGATAAAATAATTATGAAACCTATTTCTTTCTCCACATGCTATGCTTTAATGAAATGATGAGATTATTAAAAAAACTTTTCTTTTACATAGGTTATGTTATGATGAAATTTTTATGAAACCTTCTTTTATTAATGGGTTCTAATATGATGAATAATTTATGATCTTGTGGAACACATATGTATGATTTTCATTAGGTGACAGATGGGACCTAAATCTCTCTCCAATGTATTGGTTAAAGATTTATATCTCATGAGATAAACATGAATGGAATGGGTAGTGAACCTGGTTCAGTAAGGGACTGTGATGAACCGTCCTAGAGGGGTCTGTTCTATGACTACCCTAAGCCCGCCTCTAATAGGCCATGGGCTGGTGACGAGCACTGAGTAGGAATATCACACCAATGGGATGCATTTTCCTAAGTACCTATACACACGTGCTTCAATCCAAAAATTCTGAAATGTAAAATTACTAATTAAAAAATGCATGAAAACCACTACATCCCACAATAAGAGTACAATAGTGAATGTAATGGAAAGTAAACTAGGCTAAAATAAGCCCACAAAAATAAAAGTGTCTACAGCCACAAGTTTAACCTATAAAGTAAGAGGTACTGGTAATATCATCAGAAAAACTATCAAAACACACCTTAGCCTGTCTAGTCTCACAAGGCACTAATTGGACCTGGTCTACCTAGAACTCCATCAAATAGTTGATCATCTGCACAAGACACGACACATATGGGAAAAGCCTGTTTAGGGGTGAGTAAAACAATACTTAATAAGAAACCTCGAAACCACAAAGGAACAACACAAAGGAAATACCAAAAAGGAAATACCATAAAGGAAATACCAAGAAGGAATACCACAAAGGAATACCACAAAGGAAATACTACAAAGGAATACCACTAAGGAATACCATAAAGTAATACCAAAAAACAGATACCTTGATGGAATACCACCAAGGAATACCACAAAGGAATGAATAGTCAGCTCCATACAGATATATGTCTATAGAAAATATATAAAGAACATTTAGATATACCTAATTCTGATAAGACACATAGTTTCAACAAGACACATAGTATCTCTAAGACACACAATCTCCATAAGACACTCGGTATCTATAAGACACACAGTCTCTATAAGACACACAGTCTCTATAATACACATTGTATCTAGGTCACAACCAGGCACATAAATATATGCTTGAATCATGCTTATTCCGGGAGAAATCACTCCTTAATATATTAGGTCTTATTCACACTCCCACAAAAACCCACTTAGGATATCCCAAAATGATAATCTCATCGTAAGGGTCTCAATGCCATAGATGGCTCATCAAACAGATGTCTGTTTTGAAAGGTATGGTTGTTTGAAAATTTCAGAAGTGGGTTCACTGGGTCGTGGACCGACTGTGGTAGTCGTCCACAATGATAGCTCGAGTTTCCCTGGCCACGCAGAAGCTCAGTCGACTATGGCCCAGTCCAGTTATCCAGGTCCCACCTGGGTCTGACCCGACCCGCGGGGTCCGACTCGGGTCTAACCCAACCCATGGGGTCCGACCCAGTCTTTCAGGTCTCACCCAGTCCTCCGGGTCTCACCCAGTCCATCGGGTCTCACCCAGTCTGCCCAGTCTCACCCGGTCCCGCCGGGTCTCACCCGGTCCCGCCGGGTCTCACCCGGTCCCGCCGGGTCTCACCCCGTCCAGCCGGGTCTCACCCCGTCCCGCCGGGTCTCACCCCGTCCCGCCGGGTCTCACCCCGTCCGCCGGGTCTCACCCCGTCCGCTGGGTCTCACCCGGTCCGCTGGGTCTCACCTGGTCCTTCATGTATCATCTAGTACGTCGGGTCATCCCAGTCCGCTGGCCTGACCCGGCCCATTGTTGGGTCGGGTAGGTCCTCTCATAAGGTCTCTCACGGTGACCTCTACTACCACACGCGGCCACCCTCCACATCATGCGGCCACCAAATACGGCCACCCACCGCGTTTCGCTACCACCAGCTCCACCAGCCCCCACGTGGCCACTGCCACAGTTCGTTTCCACCGTCTCACCTCACTAGAATGCCACCCAATCTCTTTGGACCACTGTTTTGGACTTGAAACCGTGGTCCCTTCAATGGAGAAATGATATGACCCCAATGTTCAGAATTTGAAACGGTCATAGATCTGGGATCCTTAGGTCCCAATCTACACAGATCTATCCTCTTCTGTCTGTTTTCCTCTAGTCTGAGGGTCTGATCATGTTCGGAGCCACCCAGCAAGTCAAACCATGGCCACGGGGGTCCAACATTGAAGAAAGTGAAGAACAGGGGAGAGAAAATCATGAATAAAACCATAAGTAATAAACCTCGGCCTTTGTTCATGTCAACCTCAATCCATTATCATTAGAACGAAGAACAGAGAAGAATAAAATTAATCTCTGATAAATCTGCAAATAAAAATCCCTTCCTGCAACAATGATATATCCATGGTAAAAAAAATTTGTTTATTGGACTGTGTTAATTTTAGAATTAAATAATGGAGAAAATCACAAAGAAAAGACCTCCCTACCTCATTGGTTCCAATCACCGATGAAGAATGAAGTTGCGTCGTGATCATTGGTGAGATCCTTTGATTTCATTGTGCATCGATCGTCGATCCACAATCTGGTCATTGTTCACCAAGGAAAAATCCTCCAAGATCTCCCTAGTGATTCTCTGGTATTCCCAAGGTTATGTGGCTAACTCTTGGATTTATAAAAATGGATACTTTTAAAGTAAATCATCAATTCTTTAACAAAATAATTTTTATTTAAATTATTTAATGATGTTACATATTTTTCAAGTTTTTCTATAGAAGACCCATGCCGAATAAATTTAAGTGACACATAAGTACAACACTACATTATGAACTCAATAGGGGTCTCATATTTTCAATCGGAGTCACCATTCAAGAGTTATTAGGATTTTAAAATAAAATAATTTTATTTAATTAATTTATTTACAATTATTTCCTAGGTGAATTTTTCTTATGATGGCCCCTATTAACTAAATTTAGGTTATTCATAGGGTATATTCATCATTCTGAGCTCAAAAGTTCCCTTAGATTTCTAATCTGGGCACCTGTTTAAGATTTACTCCAATTTTCAGGAAAACCATGCGTGCAGGCTACTAAAACTTTAATATTTTTAAAATAATTGTTTCAGGCCCATCAAGCCTCGTTTTTTCACGTTATCCCATCTCCTAGTATCGAAATAAATCCATATAATATCAAAAAATAATACCTAGAAAATTTTAGATGTTAAATTCTCCCCACCTTGGGGATTTACATCTCCAATATCCAAAACATGGGCTACTCAATAAATGAGGGTACTAAGCACAAATCTGAGCCTCCCGATCCCATTTTATATCATAGATTTTCATGTACCACCTCCAAATGCACACTGAAGAAATCAATCACCCACAAAGGAAACTCAAAAATCCATACAAAATCCAACATACAATCTCACATCATATCCTCTAGAACCTCAATGGTCCGCTCAGTCTGGTCATCCGTCTATGGGTGAAACGATGTGCTCAAGTGTAACTGAGTCCCAAAAACCTCCTAGAATACATTCTAAAATCATGATGTAAATTGATTTAAAACTATTACTGATGGAACTTCATGGAGTTGAACTATCTCCTGCACGTAGAGGCATCTCAAGCTCTCAATTGAACTCTTCTCCTGAATAACTAGGAAGTGGGTCGACTTGGTGAGTCAGTCGATGATCACCCAGATGTCATCGTGTCCCCTAGACATGCATGGAAAACCCATCCTAAATTCCATCAATATTCCATCCCACTTCCATTATATCACCTCAATAGTTTGAGATAAACTCGCTGGAACCTGGGGATCCACCTTCACTTGTTGATAAATGAGGTATCAAGACACAAAATCTGCAACTCCCTTCTTCATCCCTAGATACCAAAAATGACTTCAGAGGTCTTGATAAATCTTTTCCACTTATGTATGTACCACTAAAGGGGATGTATGAAAATCCATAAAAACCTCCTCCCACAATGAAAAAGTTACAACTGTGCGCCCTCTGAAAAAAATGACGTGCTCCCTGCCTTTCAAATACCCATCAAGAGCATGTCCTGTGGACATCTGATCATGTAAGGTATCGTAGTTGGTGTTCCTGAGTTGTGACTCCATGAATTTATATAAGATTGGATGAGTAAAAACCATTTAATAGAGGTAAGATACTCCATCCCCATCTACAAAGGATATCTACAACGAGGCCAACTGCTCTGATGCCTCATTCAGCAACTGCGAACTAGATCTCTTACTAAGAGAATATGCCACGATGTTCCCCTTAGCATGTGTATAGACAATCCTGAATTCATAGTCTTGTAGGAACCCTATTCATTGACTCAATCTCAATTTTAGATCCTTCTGAGATAATATATACTTTAGACTCTTGTGGTCAGATTAGACGATAAACCGCTCACCCATCAGGTTGTGTTTCCATATTCTCAAAGTGAATACTATTGCTACTAACTCAACATCATGGTTCATGTAGTTCTAATCATGTGGTCTAAATTGTAATAAGACATAGGAAATCACATCTTTTTACTACATTAGGACACAACCCAGCCCGATCCCAAATGCATCGTAGAACACCATGTACTAAATGCCCTCCCCTAGCAATCTCAATATGGGAGTTCTCGTCAACCACAACCTCAGCTATTGAAATCACTACTATCACTTCTCTTTCCACACGAAATGTTTCCCCTTACATTTGAAAGCTATCAAGTGTGATCCCACTCTAGAGAATTTGGGTACAAACCTTCGATAGTATCCTTCCAATCCAAGGAAACTCCGCACCTTGGTAACACCCTTGGGTGGCTCCCAGTCAAGAACAACCTCAATCTTCTCTTGATTCACTGCAACTCTAGTCTCTGAAATGACATATCCTAGAAAATGGACCTCTCGAATCCAGAACAGACACTTTGAGAGCTTCTCATAAATCCGGTGCTCTCAGAGTGTTTCTAGGACCATCATCAATTGTTTCACATGATCCTCTTAGGATGTCAAGTACACTAGGATTTCATCAATGAATACCACCATGAACTTGTCTAAGTAAGTTTGAAAGAACTGGTTCATGAGTCCCATGAACATTATTGGGGAATTATTCATTCCAAATGATTTCACCAAGTAATCATAGCGTACATAATGACATATTAAGGTCATCTTTGGTATATCCCCATCATATACTTGTAACTGGTGATAGGCAGATCTGAGGTCAATCTTCGATAACCATTGTTCCCCTTTCAACTGATTGAAGAGGTCATTGATCCTCAGTAATGGATACTTATTCTTCATAGTCACATGTTTCAAGTGTCAGTAATCTACAAAAAACCCCAAACTCTCACCTGCCTTCTTGTTAAAAAAACTGGGGCTACCCAGGGTGAAACACTGGGTCTCATGAATCCCTTCCTCTGAAAGTCCTCCAACTATACCATTAGCTCTGGAAGCTCTACGGGATCCATCCAATATGTAGGTATATATATAATTTTCATCCTGGGGTATATATCAATAAATAATTCTACCTACCTATGAGGATGAAATCTTGGAATATCCTTATGAAATACGTCCTTATACTCCTCCACCACTATAGGAAACTGAGTAGTCATATTATCCACTACAATGATGGTGAGTCTAGCCAACTGATGAGTAATTGGCTGTACCCTTCTATGTGTGAGTCCATCCTAGCCTTCCTGTGTTTCCTTTTCACCAAAAAAGTAAAAACTGCTCCCATAACTGGGGACACACCACACTCTGCACCTAAAAAATTAAATCTGAGCATGAACTGTGGATAACCAGTCCATACTGATAATGATGTTGTAAGGCCTCGATACTGCTACCAAGAGATCCCAACCAAAACACTCTCCTACATGAGTGAGGTCACACTATCGGTACCAGTGTGTGATCATTGAATCTTCAATTGTAGGAGTATCTAAGTGTAAGGGTCGAGTCAATGGTTCAACTAGAATCTCCAAGTTTCGAACATGGTTCATGGGAAGAAAATAATGATGGGAAACTATGTCTATCAAAACTGTAGTTAAGGTGGAAAAGACACATATCATGCCTCTAGTCATCCCTAAAGTATTTGGGTTATAAGACTTCATCTCTTGTAGCTGGCCTCGTCCCTATCCACTAGCTCTATAAGTCTATCATGGACCACATGGGGGTGGTAGTGGTAATAGATCGAACCTCTAACCACCTCATGTTGCCCTGCTTTCTCCCATACCACATATTCCACCCTATGAACCACCCTTCTCATTCCCCTAACTCTACCTCAGTGACCCATCGACTGTCTCCTAGTTGGTCGTATGATGTGTCATGCAATATCATTCCAGATGTCCCATAACGCCACACGAGTAACACTACATGTCCCTCAACTGACTCGAGCTACCCTGGGAGCCCCTATCATTTATCCCATGTCCTAGGATCATCTCCCAAATCACATGACCTGATTAGGTCCCTATGACTATCATCGACTACCTTTTGTCAAGGTCTCATCTACTTGGTGTCTACTGGTAGCTCTCACTACCAGTGCCTTCTCCGCTTGAAATATCTTCACTAGCAGGGCTTTCTTAAGTACCCTATAATAAGTAGGAATGCTAATAGATATCAGGGATTCCCTGATATACCAGTGTAATCCCTTATCTAAGTTCCAAGACCAGAATGACGGGTCTCGTACCTTATCTTTGGAGTAGTGAGAAAGATAAATAAATCTCACTGAATACTTTTCCACAGTTCGACTGCCCTACTGTATATGAAGAAGCTCCTATATGTGCACTGAATGCAATGTGTCTGGAAAGAACTCCTCTCTGAATGGATACTCGAAGTATGCCCAATAGAGAGTCATATCATCATGTTTCTGGGTCACTAAGCTTCACCATCACCCCTCAGAGCCCTAAAAAGACTCGCATAAAGGATTTTCAACTGGTCGGAAGGAATCCTCACAAGGCATAAGAAATATGTAACTGCCGCCATCTAATCTTCAACTGCCTGAGAGTCTATCTCACCCTAAAACCTAGAAGTTCTATACCTATAAAACTCATTAAATTCTATCAATGTGCATGAATCCTCACTTGGGAGTGTTGGTAGTATCTACTACTCGACGGGTGGTGGTATAGCTGGTAAACAACCCGAAGGTGCTATCTCAAGCATAGGCCCCTAAACTGATGCCTCATCACTAGGAAGATCATCCTCATGATCACTCAATGGAATCCTGGATGGATGTCTACATGGATCCATCCTGTAATAAAACAAGATATACCATGGTTAATAGAGTATGTCTAGAGAGCTGACTCAATAAGGACATGGAAGATACAACCCATTACTATATGATGCATGTACCATTATTTTCCCTATAACTAGTGTTTTCATGTACTGAGTTGAAAAAAGGTGTCCACATTCCTAGTATATGGATACGTCGGTCATCACACCAACACTGGATTCCCTATCCTAAAATACAAACTCAAAACACTTACCATTATTTCCCCAAACCAACCTCACAGAATCCTGAACCTAAAGTATAACTGACCTCCTATGATACCACTCTATCATGACCCGTCCCAGAGGGTTCTATACTGTGACTACCCTAATCCAGCCTCTAAAATCCAGGGTATGGTGACTAGAACCGATTAAGAATATCCCACAAATGTAATAAATTTCCCTAAATACATGTATGCACACACTCATCTTTAAGAAACAGATGCTCAAATGTAAAATAACTAAGTAAAGAATGCATAAAAACCATTATATCCCACAACCAAAGTATAATAGTGAAAGTACTGGAAATTAAACTGGGCTAAAACAAGCCCACATAAAGAAAAGAGTTTCCAATCACAAGTCCAACCTTTAAAGTAACAGGTACTAGGACTATCGTCAGAAAAATTGCTGGAACACACCTCGGCCTGTTAGGTCTCACAAGGAACCACCTAGTTCTGGTCTTCCTGGAACTCCATCGAAGAGTCAATCATCTGTACAAGACATGACACGTGTGGAAAAATCTCATGTATGGGTGAGTAAAAAAATACTCAGTAGGACACCCTAAAACCAAAAAGTAATAATAAAAAGGAATTAACACAAAATAAATACCATGAAGGAATACCACCAAGGAATACCATAAAGGAAAAACAAAACGAAGATACCATGAAGGAATACTTCCGAGTAATACTAAAAATAAATACCAAAAAGGAATTCAGAGTGAGATCCATATAGATATATGTATATAGAAAATATATCAAGAACATACAGATATACTCAATCCTAATAATACACACCATATCAATAAGACACATAGTCTCCATAAGACACAATGTCTCTATATGACACACAGTATCCATAAGACATACAGTCTCCATAAGACACAAAGCTCTATAAGACACACAATCTCTATAAGAAACATAGTCTCCATAATACACACAATATCTAGGTCACAACTAGCCACATAAAAGTTTCCTTAAAGTATACTCATTCTAGGAGAACTCACTCCTCAATTCATTAGGTCATATGAAAACTCCCACAAAACCCCACTTAGGATATCTCAAAATGATCGTCTCATCGTAAGGGTACCAACACAACACACAACTCATCAAATGGAAATCCGGTTTAAAATTTATGGTTGTTTGAAAATTTCAGAAGGGGGTTCACTTGGCCTTGGACTGACCATTTGGTCGGTTCATCAATTGTGGAAGTTGACCTCCACGTTTGACCACCTGGTCTAACCACCCTTGCAATAACTTGAGTTATCACAACGGTCGACCATGCCCTAGCTATCATGGTCGCATGGAAACTCGGTCGACCATGGCTCATGGTCGACCATGCCCCATATGGATACCCAGGTCTGACTCGGCCCACTGGGTCCGGCCCACCACGTTGGACCGGCTCGCTCGCCCGACTGGTCCTGTTGTTGAGTTGTTCTGATCATACTATCACCTGTGGTGACCTCCGCCTCCGCATGCGGCCACCCGCCGCATCCCACGACCACCTAACATGACCACCCACCACGTTTCACTCCATCCAGCACTCACACAGCTGCTGTCATGTTGTAAACCATTGATGCCTCTGCCACCTCAATTCATCATTGATCGCCACCACCTCTCCTCATTGGATAGCCGTCACACCTCGTTGGACCGTCGCACCAGACCCACGTCGGTGGTCCCTTCCATGGACTATTGAGCCACCCCTGACATCTAAAATTTGGAATGACCACATATTTGGGATCCTTGAGTCTCGATCTATATATATATGGCCTCTTCTGTCATTTTTCTTCCAATATGGGGGCTCTTATCGCATTTAGATCCACTCGGAAAGTCTAACCATGTCTATGGGGGTCTGATGGTGAATAATTCAAATAAATGGGGAGATAAAATCATGAAGAACACCATAATTAATGAACTATATACTTTTTTCTTGTTTCCACAATCCGTTCTTGTTATAACGAAGAATGGAGAAGAATAAAATTAATCTCCCAATAAACCTATATATAAAAATCCCTTACCACAACAATGATCGATCCATGGGCCAATTTGTTTGTTGACTGGCCTGCATTCATTTTAGAATTAAAGAATGGGGAAAATCATAAATAGACAACCTCCCTACCTCATTGGGTTCAATCACTAATGAAGAACAAAGTTATTTCGTGATCGTTGGTGTGATATTTTGATTTCATCATGCGTGGATCGTCGATCCATGATCCAGTCTTCATTCGTAAAGGGAAAATCCTCTAAGATCTCCCTAGAGATTCTCCAACATTCTAAAGGTTATATAGATAACCCTAGGATTTCTGTATAAGGATACTTTTAAAGTAATTCACTGCTACATCAAAAAAATATTTTTTTTAAATTTTTTAATGATGATTACGTCCTTTTTGAGTTTTCCTTATAAGACCCATACTGACTAAAGTTAAGTCACACCTAGGGAAAAATAAATTTTTATCTCAATAGTAGTCTTGGATTTTCAATCTGAGTCACTGTTCATGAGTTATTAGGATTTTAAAATAAAATTATTTTATTTTATTATTTTATTTATAGTTTCATCCTTGGTGACTTTTTCTTCAGATTACCCATGCAGACCAAAGTTAGGTTGTTTCTAGGGTAAAGCCATCATTCTGAGCTCAAGAGTGGCCTCAGATTTTGGATCCAAGAACCCATTTAATTTTTATTCCACTTTTTCAAGAAAACTGAGTGTGTATGCTATTAAAAGTTTAATATTTTTCAAACAATTGTTCTGGGCACATCGGGCCTCAAAATCACACGTTGTCTCGGCTCCTAGTCTCAATATCAATCCATATAATATATAAAAATAATACATGAAAAATATGAAACATTATAGGGACTATTTACACTAGGATAGTATTGGGAGTGAACCATGACTACTACAATTGTTTTGGGAGTAAAGTGAGTCCACTGTGATAGTCTTGTAAATGAGACTTGAAATATTTAAGAAATGATTTTCTATAATTATGTTTATACCACAAATATATGACTTATGATGCTATTATGTTCTCTTGTTTCATTTTATTTTACTCCATTATGATTCATGTATTATCAACTTCTAAGATTAATTCCATGACTCAAGTTTATAATCAATTATATAAAGAGTATAGTTTTCAAATTTTATTCTCATGTTCTCACACGCTTATGCTCATGAAATGTTTATATATACCTTTTTTACCCTCAATGAGCATATTATCTCACCCTTTTTTTCATGTTTAATTTCCCTTTTTTATGACTAAATTTATTGTGTATGATATTTCTAAGAAAGATGATAGTCATGAAGAACAAAGTGGGGGATTTTGTAGCTCACTTATGGACCAATTGTTTATGTTTCCAAGTTTCCAAATGAACTAGACCTAAATGATTCCAGCATGAATCATTATTCTATGTAATTAATATTTATCTATTAAGATATAATTCTTATAATTGAGAAGTTTGGGTTATTACACTAACACTATGACTCTGATGTGTATACAGAAATACGAATTTAGGATTAACTCAAATCTACATTTTAATGATTAAGGGGTGTTTGGTTAAGATATTATTTGGTCCAAACACGCAAATAATATCTAATCTTATTACCAATATTATTATATACTTCTCATTAACTTCCTAAAAACTCTTAAAAAATTATGAAGTACTTGAATTTACCTTTATATTTTACTTTAGATAGTTCATGTGTATCATAATGAACTAATTCTAGAATATTTTTGGATCTGACTATTTTAATGTAAAAATATGCATTGGTCACTATACTTTATAATAAATCATGTCAAATACCTAAGATTTTTATCTCATAAGATTCAAACCACCCTATTTGGTATGCACTTGAAATTTTATTCTATTTTCACTTGATTAAGTTTTATCTTTCTATAAATAGGTATTATTTGAATCTTATATTTTATATTCCTAATTAATTTCAAATAAAGTACATATGTAATTAAAATATAATTAAACTATTAATTAAGTATGGTATAATGTAATGACATTCATTTTAAACATGAAATAAAATCACATTGTCATAACTTGACACAGGAATATTGTTTTTAATAGAACACATTTTATAATAATAGTTTCAAAATACATGAATCTTTCTACTTATAAATTTTATGTAATAAACTTCTCTAACTAGTTTTGGAGTTAAGTTCCATAAGGATCTTGAATATCCACTTCATTTTTGTAATCTTTTCAAACTTTCTTAGTTCCTATATTTGGATATAAATGTTTGAGTCACAAATTAAATATAATATATTAGAATTAAAATGTAAATATTAAATGAATTGATGAATATACCTAAATTAGAGGCTTATAATTTATTATTCATTAATTAATTGAAATTACACTTCCATTATTATATCTTTCATATGTGACGAAAATATCCTCCTGTTATATTCTCTCCCTCTGTATCTTTCATTTCTTTGAAGAAAATTTTAAAGATCCTTTTGGTGTTACACTTTCCATTTGACTTTTTACTTTGTATCTCTTCTTGTTCACTATAGGAATAAAATATTTATTTTTATTAATGTTATTATAAATGTGGTGAACCTTATCCAAAATATATTTAATTGGTTTCTCTATGTTTTTATTCATATAATTCTCAACAAAGTTTCAGTAACTGGTTAACAAGGATGGGAGAATGAAATATTGTAACACACCACTATTTAAAAACAAATTTGGGTTAAATAGAATATAATACATGAAAAACTAATTTTATACTATAATGTAACACCACAATACTTTATAATATATTTCCTTTTAAATAAATTTGATCTCTTTGATAACTTTCAGAACACGCAACCTCAGGTCTAAATGAATCGTAATATAGTATACCATTATCACCTAGTCGTTAAATTAGTGGGTATAAATAGTAATAACTAAATTATAAAATGTATATTGTTTAAAAATTTATAAAAAAAATCATTAGTTATTTATTTATTATAAATAAAATAATAATCATTTAAAATAAAAATAAATGTTTTCTGAAAAAACTTTATTTTCTTAAAAGATAGTTTAGTCTCTCTTTGTGCACACAATTTAAAATTAAATTTTACCAATTTTAGAAACTTTATTTGATAAAATGAAATTTATTTTTTAAATAATCATATAAAAATTATATTAGGGTGAAGTTTTGTGATTTGTTTAGAAATGCTTTATTTTTTTATGAATAGTGAAAAATACTAATTTTTATTGAAAACACCCTTTTATTTTAAAAAAAATACAAATTTAAATCATATTTTAAATTTATTTTAAAGTACTATTCGTCAAATTATATTAAAATTTATATAATTTAATTCATTTGAATCAATTTCTTATTGAATTTTTATATTAAAACATTCTATATTTATGATAATTATCTCTTTGGAAACCCTTTTTTTCATTGTGTCTGTGGATATAATTTTAAATTGGTTCTTCCACTTAGGTGATTGGAATTTGGAAAAATGGATTCCATATTTGGAATCATAATAATTTATACTATATAATAATTTTAACTTAATTTTTTACAAATATTAATAGTAAAAGTAGTAAAAATTAATTATTACAGTTAAGGTAAAAACTGATTTACAGGGAGGTTAAACTAAAAAAATATTAAAATGACCTACCAAAATTTCCAACACACATTTTATGACCATATTTCAACATTATAACATCTAAGGGTCTATAATAACCCGTTTATAAGGTTTTTGGTATGATAAAAATGTGGGTGTAATTGATTCTTTTCAAATATTTCTTGTGTGTCCTCTCCCCCTTATAAAAATACACCCACTATCCTCTCCTATTCACACCTTCAAAGGCATTTTTTCATCCAATACCTACCAAAATAACTTCCTTAATTCCCTACCAAAATTCTAGATCCCTTATTTTACTATAAATCCAACCTAGAAAGGCTTTTAGTGCAAACCTAAAGAAGTTGTCAAAAGAAAAGGAAACAGTCTTAAATAAGAATTTTTATTTCGTTCCATATTCCACATCCATAAAATATTATTAAACTATTATCATATAATAACCCCAAAATATTTCATATACTTATATGTTATTATGTTATGGGCATTAATTATATCCATCTCCTCTTCAATCAAATGGGAAACAAAACTGTCAATCGTGTGTACGGGGGACTATTGCCTCACGAACCAATATAATTTGTTTTCCATCACTGCCTTTAAGGTATGGATATTATGAAATATTTAACACATTAATAGTATTTTTATGACATCATTATAATTTTGGAATTATAATATCACATATACCTTCTTACTTTTCATGTTGTTTAAAATATGATAATGTCGCTCGTGTGTACGATGGACTACTGCCTCACGAAGAAATGTGATTGGGTTTTCACTTAAGATTTAAATGTAAAGTAATAAGGAAAAAATTAATTAATATATTTGATATGATATTTATTCTAGAAAACAAATATATCACCCACTTCCTTACCCTTTTACCCGTTAAGGAAATGACAATGTTGTTTGTGTGTACGTACGACCTACCATCTCCATGAAGTGATTTGATCTATTCTCTATGTTCAATTTAAATAATGATTCTATAGATGTATCTAATAAAAAATATATTTATATTATTAATATAATTATGGATATTATTTAACAATATAATATTCTAAATAAACATAACTATCATTACAAAACACGCATGAGAAAATAATGCAATTAACACCCATAACAATGAAAATTATTAAATATTATTAAAAATCAGGTGGTTAAATGTTATAATAAGATCATATATGAAATTATAAATATTAATATGGTTCTTCTATAAATTAATAAAAATATTAAAACCATTATACATTAGTTTAAATAAAATTAAACTCAAAGGAAGTGTGAGGTAAGGGACTTCATTTCAAATTCCCTTCAATGAGGCATATTGTAATGTTATGCACCTAATTTATTTTATATGGTGTATATATTTCCCCTTTGGAATGTAATATCAGGATTATTTAATAATTCATGTTATTTAATGTTACAATTTTAATTATTACATCTAAGGGTATTTAAATTTAAAATTACAGAGGGGTAAAGAGTTTAATAACTCAATTTTTTTTAATTGGGTTATATTATTGCTTCATTGTCATTGACACTCTAAGATTATGTGTGTAAATAATTTTTACAATATTATATTATATTTCCAATTTTTTTTGTATTTACATTTGATAGACATAATCATTTCCTTAATTAATTTTCACATCAACGTCAAGATATTTGTTAGGGCTTGTTTCACAATATCATTTTAATCAGGATTATTTATTTGTGAATTTCCATTAAAGGAAATTATTTTGTTATTATATAATAAACCCATTTAATTTTATTATCCTATATTTATTCATGAACTTTTCAAGTAATAATACCATTTTTTCACTCTTTGGTACTTAAAAATATTGATAAAATGTTTTTTGGAAAAGACAGCATTGTTTTTCTTTTCAATCAAAAATAATTTTTCTTATAAAACCATGTTTTCGAAACATGTTTTCAAAAAAAATTTAAAATTATAAAAATTATTGATTAAATACATTTTTAACCATGTTTTAATAAAAAATAATAATAATTTTAAAGGAATCTTTATTTCATTTTCTAAACAGTGCCCATTTTAATTTTATTAAAAATGTGAAAGGAATATTTGTTTTAACATATACAACATAAATAGAATTTCCCACCATCATGACCACTAAATTTTTTAAATATTAATTTATAGGTTTGATATGTTAATTCTAAAGAAAATTATTTTCAAAGTATGTTTTGAACTTTTAGTTTTCAAAATAGTTTTCATAGTAAAAAAGTATTTTTTATAAAAATATTTTTTATGACATTTTTATGGTATTTATACTCATCAATGACATCAACACTTTATTATACTTCTAAACCAATAGGGATATTTTTTTATTGATACCATAATAATTATTTCTCTTGATGGTTTATGATCAGTTTGACTAGGGAAAGAATGGACATTATCTTTCTTGATTAATTCTTTTAATCATTTACTTTCCCTTTAAATATCCACCTTCTTATCACCATTGGAAATTATATTTACCATAAATATAAATATTATTTATCATTTATATGTTTATTACATTAACCATATATTATTTATAAATATGGTATTTTACTTTAAAATTTATATGATTGACAAGTGAAATTATTATTAATTCATATTCCTTACTCAATACTGAAATTTATTGATAAGGAATATAGTTGATTAATTAAATATATTATTAGATATATTATAAATGATTTGAATATAAAAATATGGGTGGGTACTAGTTATAGATATGGTCTCAATGGATCAGTAGTCTCATGAGATAAATCATTTGGATAGCCATAGTTAAATGGGTTTATGGTGTATACCTACCCATTAGTTTTAAGTTGTCTTGTGAAAGGTATTTAAAGTAGAGGATTCATGATTCTTGAGATCATTAAGTATAATAATTAATAATTTAATTCATTAATAATTTGGTTATTATTATCTATGATATTTTCATAATGGTGTTATCTTTGGATGCATTTTATTCTTAGTTTATTTAATAAATGGCATGTGTTTTTAGTTACTTTCCTTGATATTTTTATTATGTATTATCTAATAATGATTGTAAATTTATTGATTAAATTGAATTCTTGTCAAGATATTTACTTTTCCATATTAATTATTCCTTATCTAATAATGATATTCCAGTTATTGATAAAATGCAATGTGTGCTCAGATATTTACCTTTCCATTTTGATTATACCTTATTGATTATTCTTCATTTACTCATGATAGTTTTTTTCATTACATAACTCATACTGATCATTTGAGATCATCCTTATTTTTTTTCCTTTCCTAGGAATCCAATAATTGTACTATGAATGATATATAATAATATTCTAGAAGGAATAATTATATTCTCAAAAAAAATATGATATAATTTATATATTAAAATGTAATATGGTAATTATGTATGTATCTAGTTTACCATGACTACTAAACTATTTGATCATTCTGTGTGTGATTCCTTGTATCTTATACCAATGTAATAAAGTAGACACTGGATCATGGCTATCGGGTTTGGGGTCTTTATAGTTGGTATCAAAGAAATTTTAGTAGAAACCTTGGTAACCAGATTTAAGAAAATAAATATTAGGTAATATAACCATATGATAAACTTTTTGGATAAGTATAGATGAAAATTGAGTGTTACTGGGTACATGAAAATAGACCTTACTATGCACCTAGTTTGACAATCTGAGTAGATATTCTTTGGATAATTCACATTTTCTTTACAAACCATTATGAAGGATTTGAATAGATGGTGAAAATGAATGAACTAGGTTATACCTAATTAATATTAGGTAAAAAATAATGTTTCAAGATTTATATTTACTATAAATGATTATGTAGTTTCTGACTATGATTATTTTTTCTCACACTATTCAATTTGGTTTAGTGAATGGCTAGAACCTAAAGGAATCATGTTAACATTGAACATGAAGGAAACTTTTGTGACTATGAGAAACAAAATTGGATTATGTTAGGATTGAAATATATCATGATTATGCCTAACTAGTTATCCAAAAATATGATTAAAAATCTATACTTTAACCAACTCTCAGGCTGACCAAATAAGAGAATGATGGAGTTCTCTAAGAGCTCAAGTTATGGAGACCATAGAGGGAAGAAGTCTTGATTTCCTTAATTTCATAAATGTGGTAAGATAAACCTAGAAAAGTGCCTCAAAGGACTAGGAAGATGTTTATGTGTGGAAAAGAAGGGCATAAAACAATTAATTTTCATGGAAAAATGAAGAGTACTATAGAAGGAAATAAATTTCATCCTAGGGATCCATTTATAGTTCATTGTCTTAAATTTAGGGAACCTGGGCAATATCTAATTAAATTCCCTCTTCTAAAGGTTAAACCCAAGAATAAGGAAGGACCTTAGTTGAAATAAAATGGTTGATGTATTTTTGTATTGGGATTCAATAATTAAATTTTAGAATTATTTTTACCAATGGTATTTGGGTTATAAGAATCATGAAACATATAAAGATTTTATTAAATTTTGGAATCATATATTTCTTTATTAACTTAAGAGTTATGGATACCATCATGGGTTTTTGAGTTTAAGTTTGATCATATGTTCAATGTTTTAAAAACCATTTTGAAATTTTTGTGGTAGGAATATAACCTGATTAAGGATATTTTTGGAAACAAATATGGGAATAAAACTGATTGGTTTAGTATATAAAAGAGTTATTTGAGGTAGAATACCTTCAAATTTTTTGGATTACGATTAAATGTATTGGTAACCTTTAAGTTTTATCTTATATTTTATGTTGTAGTAATTACGGGTCATCACAATTTGGGAATTTTATAAGAATTATTTTAATATTGTTTTGGAAAAAGGAAAACCTGCATAATGGGTGAAAACCCGTTGCAACCGGTGAAGGATATGAGCCTTGAACCTAAAACAAAAAGAGGAAAAGGTTTTATTATCTACCACAAGACTATGTGATTTTATTGTTAATAATGTCATGTTTTTTACTTAAAATATTTTATGTATAAATATTAATGATGAACGAGTGGTGTTACTATTGGGGTTTATAGATTAAAAACTTATGATAACCATATTGGTTTTGTAAGATATTTAGAAATAGGTGGAAACACTTTTAACTCTTTTATAGATCTTACAGTACATTAAAAGTAAATTTTAGTAATTTATGTATAGATATTCATTTTCTATATCCATTTCTTAGAGTAAGAGATGAAGTGGAAATTGATTGAAGGGAAACAAAATAATGAAATTGTGCTTATAAAATATAAATCTATCAAGTATGTATATTTCATTATATTCTTAGATAGTAAAATAATTATTTAACATTAGGAAAAGGATCTGGAAATAAAAACAATTATCCTATTCTATTCATATCCGATGAGTCAAATGTACTTTTAAATCATCATAGATTTATGGTTTTGAGTTCCATAAATTTCTATTTATTATTCACTTTATTGTGATCAATTATCTCTATTGGTCTCTATAATTATTTATTATTTTCTTCTATGTATGTATATTTACTTCCCACCTATGTTGTCATACTTAGAAATCAAGTAATGTGTTATTACAGATGACCTCTGTACTTCTATTTCTCTCTCATAAAGAGGATTTTTTATTAACCCTATTACAATGTGAGTTTTTTAATAATGGTATTTCCAAATGTCAAACCCTTGATTACTGAGATCAATTTTAAATTGTGAAGACATAATTTATTGATGGTGGGGAGAATGTAACACCCTAATATTTTGAAAAGAATAAATTTCTGTTTGATAGTGTACATGACATGAAAAACTAATATTAGATGAAAACTTAACACCTTGATACTTTATGATATATTTATTTTTAAATAAATTTGATCGATATCTTTTAGAACATGCAACCCCAAGTCTAAATGAAATCTAATATTGAATATTATCATAACGTAGATATTAAATTGGTGGGTATGAATATTAATAACTAAATTATGAAAATTATATGTTTTAAACATATATAAATAAATTAATTGGTTATATATTGATTAAAATAAAATAAAAATCATTTGATGTAAAAAAGAAAAGTATTCTAAAAAACTGTATTTTTTTAAAAGATGATTTAGTCGTGCTTTGAATGGATAATTTAAACTTAATTTCTATCAAATTTAGAAAATTTATTTGATAAAATGAAATTATTTTTTTAAATAATAATATCATAAATATATTAGCGTTATTTAATGGGATTTTTCTAAAATGTTTCATTTTTCATTAATAGTGAAAAATCCTGATTTAAATAAACGCCTTTACATTTAAATAATTTATATACTTAAATTATATTTTAAAAAGATTATAAAGTAAAATTAGTTAAACTATGTTAAAATTTTACTAATTTAGGTCATAGGATTCAATTTCATGTTGAATTTTTATATTAAATCATTCTATATTTAGGATAATTTTCTCTTTGGAATCTCGCTTTTTCATCGTGTCTGTAGGTATAATTTTAAGTTGGATTATAATAATTTGGTGAGTTGAATTTAGAAAAATGGATTTAATATTTGTGATAAGAATAATTTATATTATCTAAAAATTTCAACTAAATTTTTTTACCATTATTAATAGTAAAAGCAGTAAAAATTAATTATCGCAGTTGAAGTTAAAACTAATTTGCCGAGGGGTTAAACTAAAAAGATAAGAGTTAAAATGACCTACTAACTTGTAAAAAACCCATTATGGGGACATATTTTGGCCTTATAACCTTAAATTAATTATAATGACCTATTTTTGAGGATTTTTTATGAAAAAAACATGTTTTAATTGATTTTTTATAAAAATTCAATGTGTCGTCTCCCCAACTTAAAAAAGGTCACACCCTCTCCTCCCCTCTTCACGCATCCAAAGAACTTTTTTCCATAAAATACCAACCCAAATCACTTTTTTAATCACCTAAAAACATTATAGATCCATTTTTTATCATAAATCCAATTTATGAAGGATTTTGATGTAAACCTAAAGAAGTTGTCCGAAGAAAATGTAACATTCTTAAAATAGTGCTTATATTTTGTTTCTTCTTTCACCTCCTTAAAATATTATTAAACCATGATTATATAATAACCTAAATATCTTCCACATACTGAGATTTTATACTGTTAATTTCAAAATCTATATCCATATCATCTTCCATAAAATGTTAAATGAAACCATCGATCGTCTGTACGGCGGACAATAATCTCTTAAAACAATTTAATTCATTTTCTATCACCACCTTTAAAGGTTGGATATAATGATATATTTAACACATTAATATAATATTTATAGAATGATAATAATTATTTAATTATAATATCACATATACCTTCTTACTTTCTATGTTTTTTAAAATATGATAGTGTCGCTCGTGTGTACGGTAGAATACAACCTCACAAAGCGATGTGATTCATTTTTCACTTACACATTATATATAAAGTAATAAGTATAAATTTAATTAATATATGTGATATGATATTTATTATGGTAAAATAATATATTACCCACTTTCTTACAATTTTAACCAATAAGGAAATGATAACTTCGCGTGTGCATACGTATGACCTATCATCTCCACGAAGCGATGTGATTCATTCTCCATGTTCAAATTCAATAATGATTATAAAGATGTATCTAATGAAAAAAATGATATTTATAAAATTAATATAATTCTTGGGATTAATGAACTATATAATATTCTTAATAATTAGAATATTCATGAAAAAACACGCATGAGAAAATATGGTAATTAATACCTGAAACAGTGAAAACAATGAAATATTATTAAAAATCAGTGGTAAAATGTTATAAGAGGATCATATATGATATTTTAAATATGAATAATCTTCTGGTATAAATTAAAAACATGATTAAACCCATTCTATATGAGTTTAAATCATGTTCAACCAAAAGTAAGGATGAGGTAAGAGCCTTCGTCTCAATTTCCCTTTATTAAGTCATATTATAATGTTATGAACCTAATTTATTTTTTATGATGTATATACTGACCATTTAGAATGTAATATAATTATTACTTAATAATTCATGGTATTTTATGTTTCAATTTGAATTATTTAATTTAATGGGGTTTTAATTGAAAATTATGAGGTGGTAAATAAATGTATAACTCAATTTATTTTCATTAGATTATATTACTTATTCATTTTCTTTTACATTATAATATTATGTGTGTAAATACTTTTTAATATATTATGATTCATTTCCACTTATTTTATGTGTATTTTCATTTAATACATATAATCAATTCATTTATTAATTCTCACTTCAATGTTATGATCTTTGCAAGGTTTTATTTCATAATCTCATTTTAGTCAAGATTGTTTATGTTTAAATTTAAATTGAAGGAAACTATTTGATAATTGTCTAATAAACCCATTTAATTTTATTATCCTCTATTTATTCATGAATTTTTCAACTAATATTACCATTTTTCCACTCTTTGGTACTTAAAATGATAGATAAATTTTTTTAAGAAAAGAAAACATTATTTCCCTTTTTGGTCAAAAATATTTTTCCCTCCAAAACATGTTTTATAAAAATGTTTTAAATTTTATTTTAACATTATCCAAATTATTTATTAAATAAATTTTTACCCATGTTTTATTTTTAAAAAAAAATAAATGAATCCTCATGTCATTTCTAAACAATACCTGTATGGATTTTACCTAAAATGCGAAAGGAATATTTGTTTTAATGTGTACGCCATGAATAGAATTTATCTTCATCATGAACACCTAATATTTTAAATATTACTTTATAATTTTAAAAAAAATAAAATAAAGTTATTTTCAATGTATTTTGTGAACTTTTAGTTTTAAAAAAATTAGAGTAAAAAGGGTTGTTTTCCTTGAGAATGTTTTGAATGTCATTTTTAGGGTGTTTATATTCATCAATGACATCAAAAATTTATTATAAATTTAATAAATTGGTTATATATTTTATTTATACAATCTATATTATTTCTCTATGTGGTTTATTATCAATTTGACCAGGTAAAGTATTGAAATTTTCTTTATCGATTAAATTTTATAATCATTAACTTTCCCTTGAAATATTCACCTTCTTGTCACCATTAAATATTAAATTTCCCTTAAATATCCATATTATTTATCATGTATATATTTATTACTTAAACCATATATAATTTATACATACGTTATGTTACTTTGAAATTTATATGATTTATTGGGAAAATTATTGTTAATTTGTATTCCTTACTCGATACGGAAATTTATTGATAAGGCATGTTATTCATGAATTAAATCGATTATTCAATATATGAGGAATGATTTGGATATGAACATATGGGTTGGACCTGGTTATAGATATCCCCTTGATGCATTAGTAATATCATGAGAAGAATCAGTTGGCTTGCCTTAGTTAAATGGGTTTCTTTTGTATACCAACCCATCAGTTTTAAACTATCTTGTGAAAGGTCTTTATAGTAGAGGTATCATGATTTATGAGATCATGAAATCCAATAATTAAGAATTTCTTTTATTAATAATTAATTTATTAATATCCATGAGATTTTTTCAACGAATTATTTCTGGAATCATTTCATTCAAAGATTATTGATTAAATGTCATGTATTTTTAGTTATTTACCTTTCTATGTTGATTATGTGTCATATAATCATGATAGTAAAGTTATTGATTAAATGGAATTTTTGTTTAGATATTTACCTTACCATATTTATTATGCCTTATCTAATCATAATATTTAAGTTATTGATTAAATGTAATGTTTTTTGAGATATTTTACTTTCTATATTGATTATGCTTTATTTAATCATGATAGTCTAGTTATTAATTAAATTGAATGTGTGTTCAGATATTTACCTTTAATTATTGATTATTCTTCATAAACTCATGATATATTCTATTTTACATAACTCTTACTAATTATTTGAGCTCACCCTTATTTTTTTCCTTTCTTAGGAATCTAGAAAGTGTACTATGAAATATATTCAATAATATTCTAGAGGGTATAATTATATTATAAAAAATTATGTTGTAGTTTTTTTATTCAAATGTAATACGGGAATAATGTATGTATCTATTTTACCAATACTCCTAACCTATTTAGTCCTTTGGGATTCTATTCCTATCTTATTTCAATTTAATAAATTATACACCAGCTCCAAGCTACTAGGATCGATGTCTTTATAGATATGTTGAAAAATAATTATGAATATAAACTCTTATAATCGATTAATATACTCTATCATCTTGATAACATGAGGACCATCATGGATTTTGTATTTTAACTTACACATGTTTAGTTTAACTATAATCTCATTTGTTTCTTTCTTCACACTCTCTATATAAACTTCTTAGAGATGATTCTACATGGTGTAAAAAACCATGTCCTCATGTTTCTTTCAAAACACGTTGAACATTAATGAAGTCATTATGATGTAAACATAAAATGATACATCCATGTTTCCTCTGTAAGATTAATTTTCAACCTCACTCACTTCCCGATGTAGCTCATTTGGAATTTGAGACTTTAGAACATAAAATTCTCTTTCATATCATAGTATTATGTGCAAGCACCTATACCACTCTGGAAATTTGAGTCAGTGAGGACATGTCTATTTTTATAAAATTATCATAGTGATTATGTGGAATGACTTTACATATTTTTTATAAAATATAAGAATATTTAGAACTTTATTTTTATTTCAAATTAATTTATTTTTATTTTTGTGAATCTTTAGCTCTCCCACTATTTTTTTCAAATCTTAATAACTCTCACCTTTGGATTCAAAATATCCAGTCACTGGGATATTATAGTGGAAAGAATATATATTTATCTTTTTATAACCCAAACTATGTCCATATCATTACATGAAGTTAATTATAGTAAATTTTACTTTGACCAACTATATTAACTCACATATTATTGATATATTGAGTGAACTCTCATTTGGTCAGAGAACAACTGCACTAAGACTCAACAGTGGGGTGAATTGAGTTCTTAAAATTTTATTCATTGAAAATCACCCTATTTTAAGTTATTATAGGTTTTGATCTTTTATTATCATGAAAAATAATTAGAAATAAAATCATTAAGAAAAATATTGAACACATGGGATTTATAGTGGTTCGAGGAATAGATATGCCCTATTCCACTCGACTAACACACAACTCCTAAAGCTTAGTGATTTCACTAGAACCAATCCCTTTACTAGGGACTGCCCAACTGAGTGGAAGCAATCATCACTCGGTAAAAACTAGGAGATTTTTTTTGGATACTATAAGTCTCTACAAAAACAACATCCTTCAATACTTAGTATAAGTATTTCTCACTTCAATTGATAAGAGATAATAATGAGATTTTACAGACTGAATTATAATTATCCTCTATAATATAACTTAATCTTCATAAGATAACTCGATCTCTATATGATAAAATTTTAGCATCACTGTTTTAATAAGATAATTATATCATGTGGCTTCATAAGATAAAACACTCTAGGTCTTTGAAATATTTAGCATGTAAAATAAATAATCTATATTTACTATTTCCATAGGATAATTCTTACTCAACAATATTTGTAAGATAATATTTAACTACTTTAAGATAAATGAACTCTACGATTTTCTTGTCATTTTCAATATAATTCATTTATGAAGGTCTTTTTCATAAGATAAAATACTTTTCGAATTATCCATCTAAATTAGCTTACTTAACTTTAATTCTTTTAAAAACAATTTAATTTACTCGATTAGATAATTTTATTATGTGGTAAGGTAATATTTTGTTCTAAAACTTCATAAGATAAAAGACTTTAGAATAGAATTGATATTTTAGCATGAGTAATGATTTTTCTATGTAAGATATTTCTTTTAGGAAAAAGATAATATTAACACATAAGATAAATTCATTTGATATAATTTAATTAAATCATCAATATATTACATTTATTTATTATTTTAGGATAAATGAAATTTACACATTATCTACATCTGTAAGATAAATTCTTTTTTCAATTTATTCAACAAATAGGTCATAACTTTTAAGAATAGTTAGAAATAAAATCTAAAAACACTTAAGATAAACTTATCAGTAAATAAACAATGATTTTTTTAATCATTATAAAATATAAATTAATAAAATATATTGTAACAATATAAGTATTTCCTGCAATATTCCTCTTTTTAATGATCAAAAAACCCATAATCATATAATCAAAAAATAATATTTATCAAAAAATATTTTAAAGATTTTGAAAATTGTGCTCTCTTATCCCATAACCAAAGTTTGTGATTTCTTCTCACACTTTTTTAACATCAAAAATAATGAGGTTAATACTAATAAAAAATTAATTTTGTCAAGTGAAAAAGAGTAAACTGCTAGAATAGTAGATATAAAATATGAATAGAATTTTTTGTTGACTTGAAAATAAAATAAAACATAGCCAAATTAAACATAAGATAAATAAATCACAATTAGTAATTAGAATAATAGGAAATAATATAAATAAAAAAATTAAACATTAATTAAATTTAATTAAACAACCACTCAAATATTTATGGAGAAACCATAAAATATCGGTTAATTATAACATAAGTAAGAAAGAAAATTGATCCTTAGGATTGGATCTATAGGATGATTATTAGAAGGTGGTTTATTAAAGTATTGGGGATAGATTGGGGGTAAATATAAGTTAATAATTAGTTCATTGACACTATCTTTATAGACAACTCCCAATGGGGAATTCAAGCCAAAGAACCTCTAAGTCCAGCTCTATCATAAGGAACCATCTTTACATTTTTGGATTGAATAACGGAAGATTATTTCTAAGATCTAGAGAGATAAAAAAACAATTCTAGATAGAGAAAGGAAACTTGGTTGAGGTGGTAGGAGTAGTTTTCTAGGATTCACCACCAAGCTTCAGATTCTCCATTGAATAAATCTCTATAGGATCAAATCTTTCGTTAAACTATTCTGATATGGAGGGATAGTGATCTTGATAAAGGGTCTTAGAGAACTTCTATCTCGAAAATGAAACAAATCATATGAACAAATGTCAATACTTTTTAAAACATCATTATTTAAATAGTATAAAAAAGGTCTTGAAGCTAATCCATGACTTTCAAACCAAGTTGGAAAAGTAGTTTTTCAAATTACCCTTCCTCGCACAACTGAGGATTGATTTCTTTAAAACATGTTAATTGGTTATAAAAACACAATTAACTAGTTATTTTGGTATAAATAATTAGGGATACAACAACTTCTTAAATTTTTTAGGTAACCTAATTCTTCTTATTCCTCTAAATAAAAGTCTGATATCATTGAATGTGCATCCAAATAATGGAGGTGGCCAAAATTTTCTTCCAAAACTAAATAGTTATTGAAAATTTATCCCAATAGCCTTATTTTGATGTTTATACAATATAATCCCTTTAAAACTTATCCAAAATATATTGGATCTTTATTTTTATCCCATTAAAAATAGTATTGGTTATAAGATCCAACTGAGTCATGGGTATCCTTTTGATATACTCAAACTGACAGATAACCTTTTTCCAGAGTGTATCTAAATCCTCCTTTGAAACTAATTCTTCTCTTAGATTAAAGAATTCATCACATGAATCTATCATATAATTATTTAATAGATTTATTTTAGTCACCAATTCATTATATCTAGAAATAATTCATTCACCAGATGCTTTAATTTCTACTATAAGTATTTCAGAACTGTTGTGTTGAAATGCAGCACGAGCAGGTGAACTTACCTCTTGATTATCATCCAATTTTTTTCTTGATTCAACTTGAAAAAATTCATTAATTTGGGTAAAATATTTAAAATGATTGGTTTATGCTAACCCATTCCTGTATTTTCACTTAGCTACCACCAAGGCATCTTTATCAACTTCTTTTAATACCCCATCATCAGAACCCATAACATCACTACTTACAAAATGAATGTATTATCTCTTAACTCTCAGAATTTTATCAGCTATTGGATACACCTAAAATAAAGGAATATATCATTTTATAGTATACATGGTCCTTTCTTGATCAGTACTTACTAACCTCATAATAGCCAAGTCCAAATTTTCTTTGGTGGTGGAAAAGGGTAAGATTGGTGGTAGGGCAGCAGCAAGTGTAGGTGTGTCAAAAACCACATAATATGCTTTAGATTGAAATTCCTGCGAATATTCCTCTATTCTAGAACCATAGATATGAATCTCATCAGATACTAATCCTAAAAATATGTATCTTTGGTCAGTGATATTCATATTATCCAACATATCCTCCACATTAACACTTACAAAAACTTCTTCAGATACTCCAACAACAGTAATTTCTTGAGATAGCTTCCCATTAACCTAAGAAGATTTATTTCAACCACTTTTTAGCTCCAAAGAGTTATATATTACTAGATAAGAAACTCAAAAAAATCCACTTCTCTTCAGCACTCCAGTACTGTGATTTTTTAAACCATGACAACATGTGGTTGTAACTTCACCTATGCATACACCAACTTTTACAACTAAAAACATCAAAATCCATCCAAAGGGATAAAAGTTGATTGTATTATTTTGGATGTGTCACATATATATCATAAAATATCATGCCACATTTACACACTTTTCAATCAAAAACAAGTACATCAACATAATTTCTTAAAATATGATCTTTTCAAACTCACCATTTTGTTGAGTAATCACCGACTGGATAAAATTTATGAGGACCTTTATTTCAGGCACAAGGTCCTTCATAACTTTATTTGAAAATTAAATCATTCTAAAAATAGATTTAATGATATTCATAGGAGATACCACATCCATGTTTAAAAGAGAGTTAATGAAAAAAAAAATTCCTTTAGGATGGAATCCTAAAACACTATCCATCACTGCTAAAGTAATCAAAAAGTTATTTTGATTCATGGTCGATGTTACAAGATCTTTAGAATATACAAAATGAAAGAAAATGTTCATATAACTCATGAAATTAATTTTCAAAGATCACTTTCCTCATTTTCTCATAAAAAAATATTTATATCCTTAAATATTAATTAATATTTTTATTAACATATATTTTATATGTAACCAACTGAAATCGATCACTTTACCACTGATCACTTTTCACAATGACCTTAAACATTTTGAGCTGTTGGAACCAACATTATATAATCACTTCATATTAACCATTATTATAATAAGGTTTGAAGTTTTCAATCTTCTAAGGCAAAGAGTCTTAGATAACTAAGGGAGATATCTCTGAGGTTCTCAAAGGGTTCACACATAGGACTAATTTCATTTCTTTCTTTTGAGATAATGAAGTTTCATACAAAGTGTTGTGAAAGGTAATCATAATAATAAAATTTTATGTGCTACACTATGATATGACTAAAGCTAAAAATGGTGCTAGGGGGTTTGGTGTTTAGGGGAGGTGGTCATGGGGTTAAGTCCCCAAACCAGTTTTATTACCTTGTGGGAATTGTAAATAAAAAAGTCTAAACTAAATTTGAATAATCATAATTTAGATTTAATAAAATCAAATATATTAGCAAGTAGTGGTTTAGTAAAAATTTCTGCTAAATAATTTTCTATAAAAACAAATTCTTAAGTGATATCACCATTTTTTCATGATCTCTCATGAAATTATTCCTCAAGTCTATATTCTTTGTTTTGGAATAGTTTATTGGATTTTTGGAAATGTTGATAACACTAATATTATCAAATTTAGTTGTAAAATGATTAAAACTAAACCTAAAATTCACTAAGGTTTGTTTTATCCACAACACCTATGTATAAAAAATACCAAAAACAATGTAATCCTCTTAAATAGTAGATAATGTAATTGAGTTTGGTTTCTTACTAGACTAGGATATTAGAGATTTACCAAGAAAGTGGCATGTTTTTAAGGTTCTCTTCCTAACAATACTACACCCACCAAAGTCAGTATCAGAATATGAATTCCAATTAAAATCATAATTTTTTTTTGGAAAATTAAATAAAGAGAAACCATTCCTTTTAAATACCTTAAAATTATTTTGGAATATTTTAAATGATATTCCTTGGTATTTTCTTGGAATCTTGAAAATAAGAATATTGTAAACATAATGTCTAGTATACTAGTAGTTAAATACAGTATACTCCCAATTATTCCTTTATTATACTTGTTTTCAATTGCTTTCCCAACTTCATCCAAATCAATCTTTTCATTATAACTCATAGGTGTTTCATGTACTCTACTAGTTTCAAGTAAAAACCTCTTAAGTAAGTCTATTATGTATTTTATTTGATTTAAAACAATCCAAAAGTATTTTTGATAAATTTGAAACCTTGGAAAGAAATTTAACTCACCCATCATGCTCATTTCAAATTATTTTTGCATGATTTTTGAAAAATAATTACATGGTTTTTTATTTTTAGAGACAAAAATCACATCATCAACATATATGTGAACTAAAAAAATATTTTAAGATGATTTTTTCTTAAAAATTAAAGGATCTATCACTCCAACTTAAAAAAATCATAAAAGACAAGAACTTGAACACTCATACTAAGCTCTATGTGTTTTTTTAAGTCCATAAAGAGTTTTGGTAAGTTTAAAAACTGAATTTAGAAAATGTGTTTTTCAAACCTATTGGTTGTTCAATATTAAATTCCTCCACCAAAAAAATTAGAAATAAAGACATAATTTCATATGATATAATTTAAAATATATATATGATTCATATTCCAAGAGGATACTAATGGGTTATAATATGGTTATGGGTGAAATTTTTTCTTCATAATCTATTCTTTCTTCTTAGTTATAAACTTTATCCACTAATATGGCCATATTCCTAGGGATAATACTATGTCATCTTGTTTATTTATAAAACCAACTTTGTTCCGATAACAGGGTAATCTAAGGGTCTATAAACTAATTATCATACCTTTTTCATTCAAAATGGTTTAACTCTTATTATATAGATAAAACTCAACTTTCCTTATCTAAGGATTATTTTAATGTTTTAGGTTTTAGTTGAGATAAGAATGAATAGAATTATAAAAGGTTTTTTATCCTTCTCCTAGTCAAAATTCTTTCATCTAAACTTCCTATAATAGTATCTAAGGGATGGTCTTTTAGGATTCTAGCTAGTCTAGGTAGCACACTTTTATATTCACTAGTATTCTTCCTTTCAATATTGGGTTTAGCAAAATCAAGTTACAAATCATAATACTTTCTATTTTTAAAATTATTTTAGGTCTCGTGTTTTTAAAATAATCACTTAGCTCATCAACTTAAGTTATTTTATGATCAAAAAGATCACTTTCATAAAATTTATCATCAGTTTATTATTTATCAAGATTTGAACTTTTGTTGAAAACTCAATAAGCCTTGGAATTAACAGAATATCTAAGAAATATTCCTTCTTAATATTTTAGATCTGTAAGAACCCGGTTATTATTTTTGAGGTACGGGCTTCTTATTTTTCCTTTTCCTTAAGTGGTTTTGAGAAAATATGGAAAATGGTGAAAAATCCTAAATTTCGAAACTACACGCCGTGTACTTTTGGTCGTGTAGGGATGAGTACACGGGGTGTGTAGCCTTGTCGGTGACGAGGGGTGTAGGAACCGACTACACGTCATGTAGTGGTACCCTACACTCCATGTAGTCAGTCGGCAGGCTTGAATAGTAAGGCGGTGGAGTCGCCGCCAGTTGGGCGACAGTACACGCTGTGTACTCAGGAGTACATGTCGTGTACTCAGGTCGACGGGTGAACAATGTGGTGGTGCCGCCAAATGAATAGTTAAATGAAATAAGTACATGCCATGTACTCAGAAGTACATGTGGTGTACTTTGTTTTTTCATCTTAAAATAGGCAGTAGCCTCCTCTTTTGGTAAAGGAGGCATTTGGGCCATTTTGGAGCCAAAGGAGGAGGCCGGACCTTTGAAGATCTGCAGGGAGTTCGTCTGGAATCCGATTCGGCTTCGGACGATCGTTGGAACCGCACGGGTAAGCCCTCTCCTCTCCTAGTACCGTTCTTACCAATTATTATCCTAACGTAAGTTATTTACATTTTATTGGGTTTTGTTCTTCATCAGATCTATGTTGTTCTTGGGCGTTTCTGGATTCGGTGTTCGGGTATAACGTTCATTGGCGAATAAGGTAGGTGTCTTTATGTTTATTTTCTAACTGTTGTGCGTTTTTGTGTGTTTTGTGCCACAAACCCATGTTGGGGTGTCGTGTGGATGAGGTCGTTTCTATATTTAATGCCTAGAATTGCATAGGTGATTAAATTGTGATAATAAAATGCTATTTGGGATCGTTGTTTGGATCCGGAACCACCCCAGGGGTGTGTTTCACTGTTTAGCCGTTTGGCCAGGATACCCGAAGGTATGCCTTTAAAGTAGTAATTGTAGAATTTCCTTGAGAGGAATTGCCTATTACTGCTTGTTTACCTATTGGGCATGGCCCGTTACCTGTTTAGCTTCAGGGAATGAATGTATTAGCCTAAGGGCAACATCCTATTTTGCCTGAGGGCAACCTTTCGTGCCTGAGGGCTTGACTTTTGTGCCGGAGGTCGACACTTCGTATGCCTGAGGGCGAGAATTCTGTTACAATGCCTGAGGGTGAGATTCTGTATAGCCTGAGGGTGTGGTTTTACTATATTAGCCTGAGGGCGAGATTCTGTTTCGCATGAGGTCTTGGTGCTATTGAGCACAAAAATGTTACTAAGTTAAATGATTAAATGAATAATAAAGTGGAAATATAACTGGTAATTAGTTACTTTTGAGTACTACTTACTTTATTGCATTTTACTACTGCACACTGTTGTTGCATGCTTACACGCAGTTGGGCACGGGCCTTTGGTGGGTGCCTACTGAGATATATTTCTCACACCTTGTTGGGGTCACACTTTTCGGTCCAAACATATTACGTTTCTACAGGTGTAGATAGGCGAAAGAGTCCCTATATAGGTACTTGACTTTTGTTGTGGAGTAGGAGGGCATGGGACCGAGCCTAGGCTCGTGATGCCGCTGCCAGCTGTTTTGCTTGTTTGTTGTACTCTGTATTTTGTTGTACTGTATTGATGTATAACATGTTATGGATGCATTATTAGAACTTGAAACATGTAGCATCATCATTTATATATTGTTGGTTATATCCACTTTTGTAGTTTATTTCAGTTGTGTATGTTTACTACTTCTGTTGTCGTGTATGTTTATTATGGTATTCCGCTGCGCTACACTTTGACAAATGAGGGCATAGTTTCCCCACTATCAGACCTGGGCCCTCGCTGCTATTCGGCAGCCTCTGGTGTTTGGGGAAATGTGCTTGAGGTCACGTGGCAAACCGGGCTCGGGGCACCCGTTGTGTGGCACCCGGGTCCGGGATGTTACAAAGTGGTATCAGAGGGTTTCTTTTCTTTGACTTACTATTTGGAGCCGTAGTCAGGGATAGGACGGAACGGTAGTTGGTAATAAGCTGTGCCCGGGCGTAGCTAACCCGTGTACAGGGAAAATCTAGTCTACCTCGTATTTTTCATTCCTTTGATTTTGCAATTTTACGGTTGATATGTTTTCACCATTGGGTGATGCACTTGAGATTGTATTGTATATATTTTATCTATGGGTTCTATTTAGTTGAAACTCGATGAGATGAGGGTATTCCATATCATGCATCATATAGGCACATGCTAGAAATCACATTCCATGTAGGTGCATTAGAAATTCACATGTTGTTGTGATAGTTGTTGTGTTAGAAAAGCATGTTGTTGTGATAGCTGCTCTGATAAAATACCTGCTATGTGATAGGGTAGTTTTATGTGAGCCTGTTTATAGAATGGACGCCAAACTTTGGTTTTTGGGGAGTATGGGCCCCCATTGACCAGAATTTGGTGGATCATTGACTGTTTATTGGTTATAACACACATAAGATGTCAAAATTTGATTCTTGGGGAGTATGGGCCCCCACGGGTCGGAATTTGACACTTAGGTGTCGTTTTTCGGTATTTTCTGGGTTTCGGAGAAGTTTCTGAGGCATACTGTCCAGAAACCCAGTATACACGCCGTGTAGTATTTTTATACACGCCGTGTATGCTCTTCTATTTGGGAAGAAAAATGAACTTTTTGAGTACACGTCGTGTACCCTAAGTACACACTATGTAGTCAAATCCCGTGTCACAAACTGTGTGGGCAGCGACACGGGGGTAGGGAAAGGCTGGGGTAAAACACGCCGTGTAGTTTTTGGACACGCCGTGTAGTGTGACCCGGAGTCCGGCCATGTAACTAACAACACGGGTCGGTGAACTCCTTGACAGAACACGTCGTTTCAATTTTAGACATGCCGTGTAGTGTGACCTGGGGACTCGGCCGTGTAACTAACAACACGGGCTGGTGTCACCTCTCCCTGAACACGCCGTGTACATATGGTACACGCCGTGTAGTCTTGTTCGAGGACAGACTGTGTGGAGTTAGTCGTGTGGCTAAGAAATGGGGTGTTGTACACGCCGTGTACGGGTGTAACACACTGTGTGGAGTTAAGCCGAGTAGACGCCCGTGTCACAGATGACATGAGCAGTCGGAAAATAACAATGTACACACCGTGTAGATATTATACTCACTGTGTAGTTTTGTTGAACGGAAGTCGTGTGTCTTAGCCATGTAGAAGGAACCGGGCAGGGGAAGGAAAGTCAATTACACACCGTGTAGTCATTGTACACGCTGTGTAGTCTTGTTTTGCAAATTTTAAATGCCTTATTCCTCTTGTTTCCTTTGAGTTTCCTTCGCTTTCCGATCTTAATAATCTTGAATCTGAGGCGTGCTTTTGACCTTGTAGTGTCATGACGCCTAGACGACCGTGAGTTGTTCATCAGGAGAGCGGTGATGATTATACTCCGGAGATGGTGGTCCATGGGCTACCAGTTGATCCTCCAGCAGAGCCAGATGCGGCGCCAGCTGTTATACTAGACACAGGCGCGGAGGCGCAATTCCGTGAAGGCTTACTGCGGTTCATGTAGACCTTTCAGGGAGCACTGCAGGCTGCCACATCTATGGCTGAGCTGACGCGTATCTTTCAGCAGCAGCATCCGCCTATGTTTTCAGGGGATGGTGGACCACAGGCTGCATAGTCTTGGCTAGGATCGATGCAGACTATTTTCGAGCATCTTGAGACGCCTCCAGGGCAGAGGGTCAAGCTCGTGACTTACATGCTGCGTGATTCCTCCAAGAGGTGGTGGGATGTTACCACCCAGACAGAGCATCATAGGGACATGGCGTGGGAAGATTTTAAGGAATTCTTCTATGACTTCTTCTTTCCTGAGATGCTGAGGGAAGATAGAGCTCGGGAGTTCATGAATCTGCAACAGGGTGCTATGTCGGTGATGGACTATTTTGCTCATTTTACAGAGCTTCAGCATTTTGCACTCGTGCTAGTGGATGATGAGACGTTGAGAGCCAGACGTTTTGAGTATGGTATTCGGTATGACATCCGAGCGCTGGTGAATGTTTTTAGGTTGGTTATTGTACATGCGATTGTAAACCAAGTGCTGATTTCTGAGAGAAACCTGCGGGAATCTAGTGGTGTGGTCCAGGGCGGTTCAGCACCAGTTACTGGTACTATTTCTGCTGGCAAGAGGAAGAGACAGATGGACTTCTCTCAGGGTGGTAGTACCATCCAGGAAGCTTCTTCAGGTGGCCCGATTAGGTGCTACCAGTGTGGGAGAGAGGGGCACAAGAGGCCGCAGTGTCTACGAGACCCAGTGGAGTGTTGAGCTTCCAGAAAGATGGGTCATCTGCAACGATTTTGTAGGGCGGTGCTACCAGTGGCTAGTGAGAGGGGTTCTGTGCAGACTCCGCATGCCGAAGCAGGACCAGTGGATTCTTACCAGTCAGGGAACTAGAATACGTCAGGGCGTGCAGGAAGAGATGGTGGTCATGGTCGTGGTAGCCAGACGCCAGGATTGCAGAGGCAGCAGGGCGGGACAGCTTAGGGTAGCCAGGCTGTGTCGTAGGGCCGCAGCACTGGGCAGGAATATGCAGTGCAACAGACCCAGCAGAAGTAGGATCCCGGACCCTCTACAGTCAAAGGTAATATTCTAGTAGCTTTTGTCTTTTCTTCAGCACTTTTTGATACGGGTGCTACATATAGTTTGATATTTGTACCCGTTATGGAGAGCCTTGGGCTCGGTGTTTCTTCTTCTTCTGATATCATGACGCTAGACACTCCATTGGGGACTAGAATGGCTAGTGTGCGTCAGTGCAAGGAGTTCCCCCTTGAGGTTGGTGGGTGTCACTTCCTTTGGGACCTCTATGTCTTAGAGATGACGAGCTATGACGTCATTCTCGGGATGGACTGGTTGGTTCCTTTTCGATCCTTTGTAGACTCCTATCGTCGCAGGGTGCGTTTCACATCACCGGAGGGTGGAGAGTTTCTATACAAGGGCGAATGGGATGTTCAGGCAAGTTGAGCTGGACCAGAGCATCATGGGCGTGGTGGAGTCACAGCCCAGATTGCGAGCTTATATCTGGATGATCAGGGGACTTGTCAGACGGATTTACCTCCAGTTGTTTATCGTTTCAGGGATGTATTCTCGGATGACTTTTTTGGTCTACCTCCGATGCGTGAGGTGGATTTCTCTACCGAGCTTGTACCAGGAGCAGAACCGGTGTCCATTCCACCTTATAGTATGGCCACGCCTGAGTTTCAGGAGCTCAAGAGGTAGTTAGAGGAGCTGCAGGCGAAGGGTTTTATCTGACCCAGTACTTCTCCTTGGGGTTCTCCGGTCCTTTTTGCAAAGAAGGTGGATGGTACCCTCAGACTTTGCGTGGATTGTCGGAAGCTGAACCAGTTGACGGTTAAGAACCGATATCCCTTGCTGAGGATAGATGATTTTTTTGATCAGCTTCGTGGAGCACGAGTGTTCTCGAAGATTGACTTGAGATCCGGATATCATCATCTGCGCGTGAGACTATCTGATATACCTCTCACATATTTCAGGAGTAGGTATGGTCTATATGAGTATATGTTTATGCCGTTCAGACTCATGAACGCGCCAGCAATTTTCATGGATCTGATGAATCGTGTGTTTCATCCATATCTTGATTCATTTGTGGTAGTATTCATGGACGACATCTTGGTGTACTCTCACACTCGACACGACCATGCCACCCATATTGAGACCGTATTGAGTACACTGAGAGAGCATTGGATGTATGCTAAGATCTCAAAATTCCACTTTTGGATGGACCAGATTCACTTCCTGGGTCATATCATCTCAGAGGTAGGAGTTGCAGTAGACCTAGAGAAGGTAA
The DNA here is from genome assembly GCA_963277665.1 of Viscum album. Classification (NCBI taxonomy): domain Eukaryota; kingdom Viridiplantae; phylum Streptophyta; class Magnoliopsida; order Santalales; family Viscaceae; genus Viscum; species Viscum album. Next base: position 1,472,321,703 of record OY728152.1, on the reverse strand, counting down.
GAGCAGTAGTTTCCTAGGAGCATCCTAAGAACGTGTTTGAGATACAGAGTTTCTTAGGGCTGGCTGGTTACTACAGACACTTCATACAGGACTTCTCCTGCTGAGCAGCACCGTTGACAGGTCTGACTAAGAAGGGTGTGAAGTTAGTTTGGTCATAAGCTTGCGAGACATCTTTTCAGGACCTCAAGGGAAGGTTGACATCAGCACCGATCCTGATACTCCCAGAGAAGGGGAAGATCTATACAGTTTACTGTGATGCACCAGGGATTGGGCTGGGAGCAGTTTTGATGCAGGGCGACCGAGTTGTTGCGTACGGGTCTCGGCAGTTGAGGCCGCATGAGAGGAATTACCTGACACATGATCTTGAGTTGGTTGTGGTTGTGCATGCGTTGCGCTTTTGGAGACATTATCTATTGGGAGAGCATTTTGTGGTTTTCACTGACCACAAAAGCCTCAAATATATCTTTACACAGTGTGACCTGAATCTGAGGCAGAGAAGGTGGGTTGAGTACCTACAGTCCTTCGATTTTGAGCTTGCCTACACACCTGGTAAAGGAAATGCAGTAGCTGATGCACTGACCAGGAAGACTTAGATACAGGCATTGCAGGAGGCCAGTGGTGAGTGGGAGCTCATGGATTTGTTCTCTAAGATGCATCTGGAGTTTCACAATAGTCAGGGGAAGACTTATCTTTCCTCTTTAGCTGTGATGTCTACCCTCCTGGACAGAGTGAGGATGAGACAACTATTAAATTCAGAAGGCCTAGTTCTACGGGAGTAGGTGGAAAGTGAGGAACCTCCTATCGGTTAGATGATAGGATATGATGAGGTTTTGCGTATCCATGGACGTGTATGGGTTCAATGGGATATACGTGAGGAGCTGATGCAGGAGTTTCATGCTTTAGCTTGGGCAGTTCATCCCGGGGTTACCAAGATTTACCGTGACTTGAGGTTTCAGTACTGATGGTCGGGTATGAAGAGAGAGATAGTTGGTTTTTTTACGAGGTGTTCCACCTGTCAGTAGGTGAAGGTAGAGCACCAGAGGCCAGCTGGGCTGTTACAGCAGTTGCTCATTCCAGAGTGGAAATGGGATGATCTCGCGATGGATTTCGTGATGGGTTTTCCGAGGTCACCTTGAGGTAATGATGTCGTGTGGGTTTTCGTGGACAGACTCACGAAGGTAGCTCACTTCTTGACGATCAACGAGACCTTCGGTGTGGACGATCTTGGAAGGCTGTATATCTGAGAGATCGTACGTCTTCATGGTGTCCCTCATTCTATCATTTCAGATAGGGACGCCCGCTTTACGTCTCATTTCTGGAAGAGTTTTCAGAGGGCGCTGGGTACACAGGTGCTTCTGAGCACAGCATACCACCCTCAGATAGATGGCCAGTCAGAGCGGACGATACAGGTGCTAGAGGACATGTTGCGTGCATGCATCCTATACTTTGGGGGCTCTTCGGAGAAGCATATACCCTTAGTCGAGTTTGCCTATAAAAATAGTTTTCAAGCGACTATTGAGATGGAACCATACAAGGCTTTATATGGTAGGCCATTCCGATCACCTTTGTGCTGGTTAGAGGTAGGTGAGGCAGCTTTACTGGGGCCACAGCTCATGCAGGAGACATCTGAGCAGGTCCAGTTGATTCGGAAGTGGATGGCTACCGCGCAGTCTCGTCATAAGTCTTATGTTGATCGCCGCAGACGACCTTTGGAGTTCGTGGTCGGGGATCAGGTTTTTCTACATGTTTTTCCGAGGATGGGACACAAGCGGACCAGGAGACAGGGTAAAATTTCACCGAGGTATGTGGGGCCATTCGAGATTCTGGGGAGAGTTGTGTTGGTTGCCTATCGGTTTCAGTTACCGCAGCGGTACTGAGCCATGAACGACGTCTTCCACGTGTCTCAGTTGCGTCGCTACCATTCAGACTTGTCTCACACCTTTCAGCCAGAGGAGGTTGAGCTTCATCATGATGTGTCCTTTGAGGAGCATCTGATCCGTATCGTTGATAGGAGCACAAAGGTTCTCTTAGGTCGGTCAGTTCCTCTCGTACTGGTGCTATGGTAGCATGGCTGAGTGTAGGATGAGACCTGGGAGCGGGAGGCCAACGTACCTGCTCAGTGGCCAGAGTTGTTCTGAGCTTTATCTTCGCCACCCTTGGAAGGGCAATTTGTGGACGAATTTCTATAAGGGGGGGAGTTTGTAAGAACCCGGTTCTTATTTTTGAGGTACGGGCTTCTTCTTTTTCCTTTTCCTTAAGTGGTTTTGAGAAAATATGGAAAATGGGGAAAAATCCTAAATTTCGAAACTACATGTCGTGTACTTTTTCCACACATCGTGTACTTTTGGCCGTGTAGGGATGAGTACACGGGGCATGTAGCCTTGTCGGCGACAAGGGGTGTAGGAACCGACTACACGTCGTCTAGTGGTACCCTACACGCCGTGTAGTCAGTCAGCAAGCTTGAATAGTAAGGCAGTGGAGTCGCCGCCAGCTGGGCGATAGTACACGCCGTGTACTCAGGAGTATATGCCGTGTACTCAGGTCGACGGGTGAACAGTGTGGCGGTGCCGCCAAATGAATAGTTAAATGAAATAAGTACACGTCGTGTACTCATAAGTACATGCCGTGTACTTTGTTTTTTCGGCTTAAAATAGGCAGTAGCCTCCTCTTTTGGAATAGGAGGCGTTTGGGCCATTTTGGAGCCAAAGGAGGAGGTCGGACCTTTGAAGATCTGCCGGGAGTTCGTCTGGAATCCGATTCAGCTTCGGACGATCTCGTTGGAACCGTATGGGTAAGCCCTCTCCTCTACTAGTACCATTCGTACCAATTATTCTCCTAATTTGAGTTATTTATGTTTGATTGGGTTTTGTTCTTCGTCAGATCTACGTCATTCTTGGGCGTTTCTAGAGTCAGCGTTCGGGTATAACGTTCGTTGGCGAATAAGGTAGGTGTCTTTGTGTTTATTTTCCAACTGTCGTGCGTTTTTGTGCATTTTGTGCCACGAACCCATGTTGGGGTGTCGTGTGGCTGAGGTCGTTGCTATATTTAATGCCTATAATTGCATAGGTGATTAAATTGTGATAATAAAATGCTGGTTGGGATCGTTGTTTGGATCTGGAACCACCCCAAGGGTGTGTTTCACTATTTATTTGTTTGGCCAGGATACCCAAGGGTATGCCCTTAAAGTAGTAATTGTAGAATTTCCTTGAGAGGAATTGATTATTACTGCTTTTTTACCTGTTGGGCATGGCCCGGTTACCTGTTTAGACTGAGGGCGTGAATGTATTAGCCTGAGGGCAACATCCTATTTCGCCTAGGGGAAACATTTCCTGCCTGAGGGCTTGACTTCTGTGCCTGAGGGTGACACTTTGTATGCCTGAGGGTGATAATTCGGTTACAATGCCTGAGGGCAAGATTCTTTATAGCCTTAGGGCGTGGTTTTACTATATTATCCTGAAGGTGAGATTATGTATAGCCTGAGGGCGTGGTTTTACTATATTAGCCTGAGGGAGAGATTCTGTTTGGCCTGAGGGTTTGGTGCTGTTGAGCACAAAAATGTTACTAAGTTAAATGATTAAATGAATAATAAAGTGTCAATATAACTGGTAATTAGTTTCTTTTGAGTACTACTTACTTTATTGCATTTTACTATTGCACACTATTGTTGCATGCTTACACGCAGTTGGGAACGGGCCTTTGGTGGGTGCCTACTGAGATATATTTCTCACACCCTGTTGGGGTCACGCTTTTTGGCCCAAACATATTACGTTTCTGCAGGTGTAGATAGGGGAAAGATTCCCTATACAGGTACTTGAATGTTTCTGAGGAGTAGGAGGGCATGGGACCGATCCTAGGCTCGCGATGCCGCTGCCAGCTGTTTTTCTTGTTTGATGTACTCTGTATTTTGTTGTACTGTATTGATGTATAAAATGTTCTAGCTACTTTCTTAGAACTTGAAGCATGTAGCATCATCATTTATATACTGTTGGTTATATCCACTATTGTAGTTTATTTCAGTTGTGTATGTTTACTGCTTCTACTGTCGTGTATGTTTATTATGGTATTCCGCTACGCTACACTTTGACAAATAAGGGCATAGTTTCCCCACTATCATACCTGGACCCTCACTTCTAGTCAGCAGCCTCTGGAATTTGGGGAAATGCGCTTGAGGTCACATGGCGAATCGGGCTCGGGGCACCCGTTGCGTGGCACCTGGGTCTGGGACGTTACAAGATCAAATTTACCAACATTATCCTTGGTTTTCATAATGTAAAATTTTCATCTAAACAATTTGAAGTATCCAACTTTTTTATTTCTATTTTTCTATATATAATATGTTATTTTCTACAAAATATGCCTAATTAGAAATCTGTTAAGAACATAACATGTTTTATTTATAGCTTCATCCCAAAATTTAGTGGGTGGGTTATATTCACATAACATAGTCCTATAAATTTCGTGCAAGGTCTTATTCCTTCTTTTAACAAGTCTATTCTATTGAGGTGTCATGGGAGCAGAAAAGTACTTTTGTATAATTTTTTTTATCAATAAGAATTAAACTATGGGTTTTAAAATTATTCTCTATGGACGCTTCTCAAAGTAATAATTTTAGAATTTTTCTCTTTTTTAACTAATTTATAGAAACTTATAAAAATAGAACAAGATTCACTCTTAAGACTCAAAAATAAAACCCAAGAAAATATAGAAAAATAATCAACTAACATATAAACAAAAGATTTTTTCTATTAGTAAGTATACTATTGGGGGTGTTATTAGGACCTCTATACTCTCAGGAGCACCTGCCCTATGGATTTTCATGGTGAAATTTGTGGTGTTTGGTGTTATCAAACTGGTGGATCATGTGATTTCTTTGGTTGAATAGTGTTGTAAACATTTGGAGTACATTGTAGGAGGATCCCATTCATATTGGGTTGTTAGTTGTTTTTGTGTCTAAGGGAGATAGGTTCAGCAGTGGCAGTGTAGGGGTTTTGGAATAATAGGGTTATAGGGTGGGTGGTAGAATCTATAGTTTTATATTTTGGATTTGGAATTGATGGTATTCATGGCAGTGGAATCACATTTTCAGCATAGGTGGGTTTTTGGGAAGACGGTTTCATCTATGGATTTGGGGGGGAGTCGGTAGCATGTCATTTGGGAAGGTGATAGGGTGGGCAGAGATAGAATCCATAGAGAGAAACAATGGCATCATGCTCTATTAGTGTCCTAGCACTGGTGTTAAAATTTGCAGGTGAACGGTGACTCTTCCGAAATATTGGTCTTGGTGGTGGCTAGGGTTGTCTCTAATTGTTATAATATTTTTTTTGTTTTCATTTTACTTAGTCCTTTGGTCTTCCTTATGGTCTTTGACTATTGGAATTTTTTACTACAACCTATAGGTCTGATTCAGTGTGTATAAAATGGCATGATATATTCCAAGTAAACGGATTGATGCATTTGGTTGGTAGTGTGGGAGTGATATTGGGTTGGCACCCTCGATTAGAGGGATATCCATTCTGATGCTTATTATCCTACCTTCTATCCACTTGGACCACCAAGCTAGGATGTAGGGGTTTCGTACTAATGTAACTTTCTAATCATGGGACCAGTATAAGGTTACAGAGCGTTAGGAAATTGATGCAAGTATAGGTCACATGGGAATCACCGAATGGGTGTATTGAAAGAGATATTGGTGTTTTGGAAGCCATCATCCATCCCTCCTCCTACTCAACTAATGGAGGGTTCCCTACCACGATGTATTAACCAACATGATGAAATGGTTCACAGCAGGGGGTAATGAAACTTTCAGATTGGAATCTTGGTGTGATGGTTTCTAACAAGGGGGATGGTGTGATGTTTTACTTGTGATATAGTATGTTATTGACCCAAGTATTTTGAGCCACTTTTTTCCTTCATGCAACTGGGAATTTGGTCTTTATTGTTTTGGGTCTTTATTCCATGTGGTTCTTTGGTTCATGTTTAGGTTACCTCTCAATCTAGTTTTAAAAAAGTGGTCTTTTATTAATAAAAAGGGGCCTCAGTCCTGACCTATTTAAAAAAATATTTCTCTCTTAAGATTTTTTTTCTAGGTGGTCTAAATAAATCTGTGTGGATAAGTTCAAGACGCATATATATTTAAACCTATTGAATTGATTTTAAAAATATGGCTCATGTTGCTTTCCCATTTTTTATGCATAAAATAGTTTATATTTATTCAATTTAATTTTGTAAAATATGAAATTAGGTTTTTGTTAAACAATTTTCTCAAATAATAGACATTATAATGTATAAGTCTTTATGCCAAATCCAGTATTCTTTTGTTTCAGAATCTAAACAATTTAATTTTTATCTACACAAAGAATTAAGATCTAAAGTACATACATTCTCAGTTTTAGGTTATTTAAACTTAATAATTTTATCTTTTAAAATAGAATAGTCATTATTTAAAATATATATAAAATAACCTTAATCAAAAAGTTTAGAAATACTTATCACGTTTTGTTTTAATCTTTCCATATAGAAAACTTTGTTGATGTGAATTGATATTGGATTTCAAGCTAATACAACTCCCATAATTTTTCCCTTAGCATTATCACCAAACTCGACACAGCCTCCATCAACATCGGATAAATAATGTAAATTTGATAAATATCCACTCATACACCTTGAAAATACACCATAAAAATACCATTTCTCATTGATTATCTTATAATTTTTTTCCTAAAAAACAAATCAAACATGATATTGTTTTAGTACCCATATTCTCTTGGGTCTAGAAATATTATCAACCAAATATTTTTGAATCCAAATCTGTTTGGGCTTCACAAAAATTACAACACTGAATTTTTAAAAAAAATTCAAATAAAATCATGCTTAAAACACAAAATTAAGGGTTTATTAGATGACATCCATTTTCATAATTTAGATATTCTCAAAAATGAAAAAAATGACTTTATGTGTTCTTTTTCTTAGAACTAAGTAAAAAATAATTCTTATACAACTTTTATTTTTCACCTTCTATTCTAATTCCAAACTTATCTTCTTGGAATTTATTATTACTAAGGATTTGATTTAGGTAATTTTATTATTTTTTTAAAACACTAGAAGTATCTTTAAGGTCTTGAATTTATTTTTTCTAGTTTTAAATTTTATTACCATGTTTATAAAATAAGAAAAATAATTTTCCAGCTTGGCTTTTAGGTCTATAATTTATTTATTTCAGTCATCTTTTTCACTTATAATAGTATTATAAGAATTTTTAGGGGATTTATTTTTATTTTTCAAGAATTAGTATCTAATTTATAGTATGTTATAGTATTCATTTAGTTCTTCAAAATAGAAATTTTTAGTTTCATAATTAGATTAATTCTCAAGAGAATAAAATGAGTTTACCTCATCATAGCGTGCAATAAAGAACATGTTGGTTATATATTTTGGCTTTTTATTCAAAAGATATATTATCACTATAATCTTCAAAAGTTCTCTATGTGTCCTTCGTAGATCTTATTCTCTTCTTATTGAATTACATATTACATTTGTGCTTTTATTTGGATTTCCTTTTGTCTTCAACATATAGAAAATTTGGTTTGATATGTCTAATTTTCTTGTAATCATAACACCTTAAATATTTAGAACTTCCATTATATTTCTTATACTTATTAAAGGATTTCCTGAATCTTATTCTATTATTGGAGAGGTTATTGAAATTCCTCATAAATTTAGAAAGATAACTATCTAAAACAAGATTTTTTGAAGTATTTTAATTAGATGACTTAGTAATTTGTATTTGTTCACTCTTATTGTCATCTTTTGATGTAGATACTTTCAGAGTTTCATTCTCCTTTTTAATCATTCTATGATCACTAGCTTCAGCTTCCATTTATTCATCTTACATCATCGGTGTTCCAATGAGATTTTTTATTTTGAAATATTTAACATTAACGGATTACCTAATGGAAACTGAAATTTTTCTCCACTTGGATGGTTTAACTCTAAGAAATTGTAGAGCTTGATTTGGATTAGAAATTTATGCTTCTAGAGAAGAAACATTGTTCATATTCTCTGTTAACCTTCCATTCATTTAAGTTATTATTTCTCCATAAATCATCCTGAATGTGTTAAGATTTAGCTTTATAGTGTTCTATCAGAGTTATCTCACATTATTAGTACATACATAAGCCACTGATATTGTTTTCCAAGTCTCATGTGTCATAGAATCTTAAGAAACTCAAATGAAATAATATGGACCGATTCCATATATGATATCATTCATTTCTATGGAGATTTTATTATAGTATTCTCCAAAAATAGTATCCTATTCATTTGGATCTCTTTTATGAATAATGAAAGGATTAATAGATTTCAAGTAAACCTTTAGACCAAGGTTATTCAAGTATATAATTATTTTCTTCCTTTCAACAATCATAATTTTCTACATTGAAGTAGGGATCTCTTACCATAGATATGCCTTATCTATTATCAACCATATCATAAATTTGAAGATGATATTTAATACTTATACCTTTTAAAATTGATAACTCAAGAGTGTTAACCTTTGATACTAATTATTGGTCAGTGAGCGGCTACACTTTGACTTTAGAGGGTTCGAATTAAGTTCTTGAAATTTTATCTGCTTAAAACCATCCTCTTTTAAGGTATGATATGTTCTAATATTTAATTATTAAAATAAATCAATGGAAATAAAATTAATAAGAAAAATATCAAACATAATAGATTTATTTTGGTTTGGATAACATATATCCCCAAGTCTAATCTACTAACACTCAACTCCTAGAGCTTGGTTATTATAATAGAATTGGCCCTTTTCCTAGGGACTATCCAACTGAGTGAAAAAAAATCCTCACTTGGTAAAAAACTAGGAAATTTTTCTAGGATACTATAATATTTTACAAAAAAAAATAGCCCTCAACACTCACTACAAGGAGTACACACTTCCCTCAATAAGAGAGAATAATGAGAGTTAGTATAATGAATAACACAGTTGCAATATGTAACTAATAGTAGATAAAAAACATTTAGAGAAGATTAGTATCTTAAAAGAGAATCTCTAGAGTTTCTTTTATTGTAAAAGGTAATCTTGTATTCATTGAAACTATAGAGAAATCTTTAACTATTATATACCATGTTTCATATAAATAAAGTATCATCTTTGGTCTATGTTTATGTATATATTTTTTGAAAGGATTAACTCTTCTATTTATATCTAATATTTTGAATTTTAACTTAAGAACACTTTATAATCCCAACGGTTAAGTAGATGATCCTTTTGAAAAACTAATGTGATGGGATCTTAATTAAAGGTTGTCCTTATTTTATAAATAATTAATTAATGGATATAACAGAGAAAATGGAAATCATTTTTATCATATTTTTTCATTCTTAGGAAAAAGATGCTCTATCTGAATCGATTTTTCCTTATTTAGAAAAATCATTTTCTAATGAACATAAAAGTATAAGTTGGATTATTGAAAATTCACAACAATAGTAAGGATTATAATCATAAAAATCCTCTATAATATAACTTGATATTCATAATATAGTGTGATCACTATAAGATAAAATTCTAGAATCAATGTTTTGGTAAGATAATTCCATTGTACATCTTTGTAAGATAAAACATTTTACTTCCTTAATATATTCAGTGTGTAAAATAAAAAATATATATTTACTATTTCCATAGGATAGTTATTTCTCAAAAATATTCCTAATATAATCATTAACTATCAAAAGATAAATGAATTCTATGGTTTTCTTGTAATCTGTAAAATAATTCATTTATAATTAGCATTTTCATAAGAAAAAATACTTTACTGGTTTTTTATTTGATACAGCTTAGTAAAATTGATTTCTTTGAAATAAATTTTCATTTACTCCATAAGATAATTTACTCACATTGTAAGATAATATTTTATACTGAACTTTTGTAAGAAAAAATACTTTAGCACATACTTGAGATGTCAGTGTGACTACTGAGTTTTCACCATAAGAGAATTCCTTTATGTGTAATATAATATTGAAATTTAAGATAAATTTATTTGATAGAATTAAATTCAAGCATTGGTATATTTTATTTCTTTATTATTGAAGAATAACTGAAATTGATGAATTATCCATATCCGTAAGATAAATTACTTTTGAATTTATTCAAAAAAAAGCTCATAACTTTTAAGAATAGTTACCTGAAACACTTAAAATAATCAAATTATTAAATAAATGGGGAATTTTGGAATCATAAAAACAAATAAAGTATTGAGATATGTTGGAAAAACATAATTCTATCCAACACTCTCAAATCCATAAATCCAAAACTTGGATTTACTCAACACTTTCCTCTAAATTATATTAACTAGACTGTGGGAACTAATCTTAAATATAATCTAGTTAATTCAACCCATTATATTTATTATGACTCCCCAATAATTGTAAGTTTCCTAAATATTTCTGAACTGACACATTGAACTATGGTTACATCCTAATTCAGATAATGGAAGGTGATTAATGACTTAATTTTTCTTTTGAGAAATTTTATTTTTATTTGTCTTGATAGTGAAAACCAAATCTATTTTTCATCTTGTTACTAATTTATCTCTTTTATAACTTTAACATGAAAAATAGAAATCAATCATCACGCATTTAATTATTTTGTGTATGCATGTTTGTTAACTAATTCTATATAATCACATATAATCATACATTCATGATATAGTTAACCATTATTCAAAAATAAATAAACTAAGACTTGGTCAAAATGTTTTAACCAATAGTCGATCCATCAAGTGAATAATAGATCAAGTGAGACCCTAGGTGAATTCCTTGAGTTATGTAATGACTCGAAATGTATCTCTCTATCATCATCTCATACTTTTCTCCAATTTGGTTCTATGTCATTCCATGTCTTGAATTGTGTCATCGTGTGATCCATCATAACATATATATAATCAAACATAGGTGAGTGGGATTAAGATGAGGGTATTGAATTTAATTATATTAAAATGTTGAAATGAATTCCATTATACATATTTATAAGGAGTGATTTCAAAATCACGTATTTTAATAATTAATAAATAAATATTACAAAAACTTAAACCATTGAAATATTTAAATTAAATAAATTAGTGACCAAACATACATGGGTTGTTCTGAGTTCATTGTTAGTATATATGCATGAATATTTCATAATAAATTAAATAAAAAATAATTCTACTCAAGGGGGATATTTTATAAATTAAAATAATATTAAATTAATTTTAATCTATAAATCATATGTCCCATATTTCCCAAAATAAATTTAAATCATTAAAAAAATATTTTTAGGAATTATTTTAGATTTTTTCAGGTATTTTTGGGACCCAAAAGGGGTCTTGGATAGATAAAATGGGATCGGGATGATTTTCTTCCCAAGGAAGGTTGGTTATGACCTTGTATGTTTGGCTAACCAAGTTAGGTGGGTATAGTTCACCCATGAGTCGTGACCATGGGAAGAGATGGGGACACCTTGGGTGCCACCATTTCTTAAAAAAAATCAATATATACTCATGTAACTCAGGTGGAGGTTCAGGGATGTAGTTTGCACTTATTCATATTAGGTGTTTTATAAATACTTTTTTAAAATAAACACACTGCATTCATTTGACCATGATGCCCCTTGTTTACAATTTTTTAAAAAATTATTAATATTAATTAAATGAAATTAATAATATTAAAAATATCAAAATTTAAGGCATACCAATCTTAAAATGGACATATCTCATACATATGAGCTCTGATTAATGTTACTTTAGTTCTTTTAGGACGTTATCATCACCCTCTACTCAAATTCTAGTAAATTTAATTTAATTTTTGAAAAACAAATATATGACCCCTCTGATACTGCTTGAAGTTTTCTATTCATATTGGACGCCTGAATTTTTTAAACAAAGACCATGAATATATCAAGAAATGATACATCCAAAAAAATCTCAGATAATCCCATGAATTTTATTTATTTTATTCATGTAAAAATAAGATAATCTAAATAATGCATTGTTTGATTTAAGAAAGAACTATATGTTACACTCATATTTGGTGTCATAAATCTGAAATTAGCCCCTTGGTGTTAACATAATTACCAAAGAATATAAACATAAACCCCTCTATATGTAGCCACATGTGCACCATAAATATCTTGGAACATCAATCACAAACCATCATGTGCTAGAATAGATAATCAAATCACCTATAGTGTATCCTAATCAAGTGAATATGATATAGATATATTTTAAGATATGGGAGGATGAGATTTATATATGGCGTGTGTCAAAAAAAAGATAACAAACCACACCAAAAATGAAATAATTATTATAATTATAATTATATTAAAATAAAATAATTTACAGAAAGACCCTTTTATTTTATTTTACCCTAATAAATATCCCATGTCACCCCTTTAAATAATAATAAGAATTATTATTTGGTTGTGATAAAAGTTATGTCTTATATCATTAAATAAAAATATATTTATATAAATGACATTAATTTATTAATCAAATAATTAAACTTCATTCATCACCTCCCATAATGATAAAACCTTTAATAATAAAAAATACATCAATAAAATAAATTTTATATCAATGTGACTTATAAATTATATTTATTTATTAACATGATTGATAAAACATAAAGTAAAAAAAATTATACTTAATATATATATATATGAGTTTTTTGATACACATAGTTTGTTTACCTTTATATTATTTTATTAGTAGTGGTAGTTCTAACCCATAGATTAATATATATGTTTAAGAATATCATCATGTAATATTTAGGTTCTCATTATGGAGGGGAAATTCTATAACTAATTAATGTGATGATTACTCTAAGGATTTTTCACATAAAGGTATGATAAAATAAAATCCAACATGTAATGATATATGTTTAAAACATATATATGGTATGGTAATCAAAAATAAAAATATAAATTGATTATAGGCCACTAAATATAATAGTTTCTTGCCTACTATAGGGACAACCTTTATAACAGTTTCCTTCAAGGAAGCAATAATAGGGTGCTTAAGGTTTTGGATAGTACAGGAGACATGGATCTAGAAGAGGATAACCCCATGATGACCCTCTTCCCTAGGGACACTAAATTGGTCATTATCATGGTTTTATTCATAATTAGGGTCTTTTGGGAAGAGGATCTAGGAGAGTTCTGTTGCATGCGATAAAGATATCAGCATAAGGTGGACTGGATGGTGTATGAGGTACCATATTTTATCTTCTACTCTAGAGTATGATTTTTTTGATTATAAATATTTACACTCCTTAATTAGACCTACCTAGGTCCAGTCTTCAGGACTTAAGGTGTAGAGGCTTCAAGTTTCCTTGGTGATTACTGCACCATTTGGAGTCTAGGCTAACTTGTATGGTGTTTGTAAAGATTTCAAGAGAGTTTTAGGGAATCATCTTTCATTAAAATATTTCCTATGATTTTTTATATAGATATATGATGTTATATTTGGAATGGATTGTTTTTATTCAATATAGGATATTATTAATGTCTTCTAGATGAAATTCATGTTCTTTGATACTAAGGGAGGGCATGTGGTGTTTATTAGTGAGAGGAAGCATCGAATAGACTAGAGGCATGTGGAACCTCATTATTTTTATTCGGTATAATTGATGTTATATTTAGTGGGGGTTCAAGATGTTGTGTTTTCGAATATTGTGGAATATTTCCCTGATGTATTCCCTAAATATTTTGTGATTCTACACCTTCAAAATGATATTGAGTTTTGGATAGAGTTACAAATTAGTGTTTTTCAAATTTTGAGGTCTTTATATTGGATGGAACCTTATATGTTTTGTGAGATGAGGATTTAGATCGATGAAATGTTACATAATGTTTTAATCTAGATCAACTTTTCTACTTGGGAGTCTAATATTATTCATGAATAAGTAACACAATGGTCTATGTTTTTTTATCGATTACTATCAATTGAATCAAGTGACGGTGAAGAAATTTTTTCCACTCCTAAGGATTAATGATTTATTCAATTAGTCTAAGGGAGATATCTGGTTCTTAAATATCAATTTGTGGTCAATGTATTATTCAAGGAGTGTGAAGGATAAAGATATCCCTACAACTATATTTATGTATCCTTATAAACACTTTGAGTTTATAGTTAAGTCTTTTTCTATAATAAATGCACCAGTTGTATTCATAGGGCTGATGAAATATTTATTTGATGGGTTTCTGGATCGATTTATGGTAGTGTTCATTAAAGGTATCCTCATTTATTAAAAGTATAATAAGGATATTATCAAGCATTTATTAGCTTTTTGGATATTATTTGGCATTATAATATCTATAAAAATCTATCCAAGTGTATGTTTTGGATGAGAGTGGTAAATTTTATGGGGAAATTTGTGTCTTATTAAAGTGTAGTTATAAATCCATAAATGGTTTAAGTGTTTTTTTCTTAGGTATCCCCTAAAAATGTTGTATATTTTTATGGTTTACTTGGTCTTTCATGTTATTATATAATTTTGGTGCCTAATTATTCTAATATTGTGACCCTTTTGATATCCTTGACCAAGAAGTATCAAATATTTATGTGGAAAAACTAATATCAGGATATGATTGAGTAACTGAAGGAGAAGATAGTAAGTGGACCTATTCTTTATTTTTTAAAAGAGAGATTCATGTTTGATACTTTTAGTGGTGATTCTAATCTTAAAATAGTTTTTTCTTTGGTATTGCAGAGTGTAATTAGTACTTATGGGTATCAATAGTTATGGTCTCATAAACATAACTACAATACCTGTGATTTAGAGATAGAAAAGTTTTTTTTTGCATTGAATACATAATTGCACTATCTTACCAATGAGATATTTGTGATCTTCATGGATCATAAAAACTCAATATATATTTTCCTGTTGTGATTTGAATCTACATCAGCAATAGTGGATAGTGTTCTTATAGAATTATTATTTTGATATATTTGATTCAATAGGGAAAAGAAAGGTATTAACTTATTAACTATGTAATAATTGTCATGGTGATGGTATCCATGAGTCTGGAGATGTGTCGAGAGTTACGGAGGAGTTACAGCATAGTATCTTGATATGGAGGATGTTAGTTGTAGAGGTTTTATTTATGATATTATGATGTAGTAATCATTGGTGAAACAAGTAGAGGAATCCAAATTGATAGATCTTGAGGTAGAGGTTTGGTGAGATTGTGTTATCTATAGTGGTTCCCCTAAGTGATGGTATGAGCAAGATCAACATAAAGTGTTGTTTTAGGTGAGGATCCTTATTCTTTTAGTGATGCATGAAGTGGTTCTCTATAAATTTCATAGCTCTCTTTTTTATATGCATCTTTGGGTAACCAAGATGTATCATTCCTTTATGATTATATTTGGCTGTTGAGGGATGAAGAGTTTAATAGTGAGGTTTGTGTCTCAATTTTTAGTTTTTCAAAAGGTGAAGGTTAAGCATCTTGTTTTAGGTGTTTTTCTACAACTGTTTAATGTTACTTGATGAAAGTGGGTGGATATATCGATGGATTTCATTACTACCTCATAATCAGGGAGTAGGTGATGATACCTAGGTTATTTTGGGTTGTTTTAAGAATTAAAGTCATTTTATAGTGATTTTGGATTTAGGTATGGTGAATGATTCACTGAGGTTGTATATAGAGGATATTATTGGCTTCATAGGGTTCAAAGAATGGTTATTTTTATCATGATTCTCATATTACCTTTCATTTATGGAATGGTGTTAAATATTATTTTAACTCTAAGTTATACCTTATCAGTACCTTTTATCAATAGATTGATGATTAAATAAAGAAAACTATTTCGAATTTTGAGGATGTATTGTGTGTATGTGTTAAGGACTTGCTAGGTTCATGGGTGAGGCACCTACCCTTGGTTGATTTTTATTATAATAATATTTATCACTCATAAATTAGTATGGATATGTTCAAATAATTGTATGTATGAACATATAAATATTTGTTGTGCTAGATCGATATTGGATATTTGGTGATTCTTTGACCAAAATTGGTGTAGAGTATGAAAAAAAAAGTTCAAGTGATATGTGAGTGGATGAAGGTTTCTCAAGACTATCATAAGTCTCATTCAAATAATAGTAGGAAACATTTATATTTTGTAATTATATATCATGTGTTTTAAATGTTTCTCTTCATCATTGCTATTGAAGGTTTGGTTTTGGGAGTAAGATTTCTCTTTAATTCATTAGACCTTTTGAGGTGCTGGAGAGTATTTCTAAGGTGGTGTATTGGTTAGTGCTTCCTTTACAACTGGATTAAATCCATTATATTTTCAATATATCATAGCATATTTTATAGTTTCATGATGACACTCATGTTATTGATTTTGGTGAGTTATAAGTTGAGGATGATGCAGTGTCTATGGAGTGGCCTATTGAGATTCAAGACTGTCGTGAGAGGATGTTATATTGGAATGTTATTCCTTTAGTTCATGTATTGTGGATCCATAGTGGTTTTGGAGGAATGTATGTGGGAATGTGATTCATATATGTGTACTTATTATCCTGGTCTATTTGATACTTTATTTATTCTTAGATGTTGATTTAATTATATGATTATGATATGATTGATTTATTTCCCCTTTATTTTATGGTTATTCATCCAATGATAAAAAAAATTATGTTTGAGAGGTATATTATCATTTTTTGGATATGGTGGATGGTTGTTTAATTTTTGGGTTTGGTTTTTGATTCTCAATTTCAAGAATCATTTAAGAGGTATCTAATGTAGAGTCTTATGTTTCTCTTAGTTTTCCACTTTTTCATTTTGGGTTTTGAAGGTTTTGAGGAATTTTTAGAGGTATCCCGATGATATATATGATGATTTTCATCTAAATGTTTATTTATTAGCATAGATCATGTCCTGGCCATGTGGTTTTTACCATGGTTTGTCAGATAGGTTAGTTGGGTCTAGTATGTTATGGCATAGTGAGTGATATTATGGCATGTGGTGAATTTTTTTGGTGTGGGGATTGGGCTGTGAGATTTTTATGTGCTTCTATATAGATTTGGTATTTTTACCATGTTATTATTATTTAGTTTTTTCATAGTGAATTTCAAGGTTCATCTAGTTTAATCTTATTTGGTTTTAATTGCATTGTGGAGTTGGGTAATGCACCATGTGACCCTTGGCTATGGTATTTCTTGGTTCTAACATTTTGGAAATAATTATGTCATAGTGTCTATGTTTCATTGTGTTCATGGTCTGGGATTGATTAGGGTTGAGGTATAAGGTTGAGTAATGTTCCCTATTATTCAGGATTTGAGTGTTGTGGTGTGTCGAGCATCATTACTCAGTGATTTTCATTGTTCATATCTAATTTAAATGGGTTTAACAAATGAAATATGGATGGTATTTCACCATAATTCACCATGATTCTTAGATTTTGTATGTCTTGTTCCATGGTTCCATTCGTTATACCATGATTTTTTTGGGATATTTTAATTATAAATTTATGGTGCCTCATTAATTCATTAAATTTCCTCCATATTCCCTTGAACCCTAAGTAGTTATGAGAGCATTTATTAGAGGTCCTAGTCCCCTATTATCATTTATTAATATCTTGAATCATGTGGAGAATCCTTTTTTATATATGGTTATCTTCTTATCCTTCTCTATTTTTCATATATTCCTCATTATCTGAGGATATGTAATGGGTTGTAAGGATTGGTTTTATTGGTTTTGTGCTTTGGTTTTAATGGAGTTTTCAATGTGGTTAGGTTTGGTGGAGGAATTTTGTTAGTTGGGTGGTGTGATCGTCATTCTTTTTCATTGTAATTGCATTAAATTTTTTGAAGCTTCCTTGTTTTAAGGGGATTCAAAACTTCTCTTCTATTATTATGTTTGAATATGGAATTATCATTATTTTGAATTTATTGGTTAAAGGTATGGAATTAACAAAAAAATTAGTGAAATGTACTTAAGGAATTGGATTAAAGGCAAAAGTGATCACATGTTTTTATCATGATTTCTACTATATTGAAATATGAAATTGATTCACATGATATTGTTTATATGTTTTTTTCAGATTGTTTGGTAGATTATTGTTTTAATATCATGACAGTTGATTATTAAATATCATGATCATAATCAGATAAAAAATTAAAGGAAGTAATGGAAAGGGGAAGAAAAATTCCAAAATTATTTATTAATACTGCTTATACATTGAAATATTAATATGAATGAATAATGTTGATATGATATATTGTTTTTTAGTTATTAATTATTTATTTTAATCACTATGGTGATTATCATAGTTTAATTATTTATATAGTTGGAATGGTTTCAGTGTGGTTGGAATTTTTTCATTAATGTTATCATGGTGAAGGTTGTGATGATGGTATGTTGTTATTGATGTGATGGATGGTGTAGTTGATGATGGAATAGATTGGTTGAAAATGAGTAATGATGGAGATAATGTTGTAGCTATTGGCACGATATTGTGGTGTTCATGTTGTAGGGGTTGGTACAATTGTTTATGTGGTGTTTTTTAGAGTTTGGTATGTTTGTTTCATAATTTCCCATAATTTGGAATTTTAATTAATTAATTAACATGAATGGGTTGAAATGATATAGAAATGAAACAATAAATGAGTTTATGAATAAATTATTGAATTGGGTAATTGGTAATTGAATAAAATATGGTGGTGTAATTATATATATTATTATGAAGAAGTGGTGTTGGGACTAACTTAACCAAAAACACCTTGATAGGGGGTGAATTATGGTGCACTATAAATTAATATTTTTCACTTATTTTAGTCCACTAAGCCTTCATATTTTTTCAATCATTGGAGGGAACACATTCACTCCCTCTCTTTCTCTTGACATCAATCTCATCAAATATTAAACAGAAATAATGAAAATAAAACACCTGCATAAACAAGGATTTTATGCATCTCTCCAATAAGGGATAGTCTAAGTATAATACACATAGTGATGCATTAGTGTACTATATTCCACCATACTCAATTTTAGTGGATGCATTTTTTTAGTTTATGGTCACTCTATACAAAGGAACACTTCACTTACAATGTTATGGAAATAATAATTATTGATCTAAAGGTTACACCCTCTTTTTCTTCTCTATGAAATGATTTAGGTAAGACTTAGTTAGTTTATAGACTTGAAGGTTGCCTAAAAAGTTTATATATATGAATATCTCTTCTAGATTAGTGTAGGTTTCTGATACACCTTTCATATCCATCTCTAGATTCTCTATTATGATTTTCTTTTCTATGCTCTACTTCATCAAGTATAGATAATATATACTCCTAGATGTGAGGGTTGGGTTTATGTTTTACACAAAAACATATAAACAACAACTTTCTATTACTGATTAATATTAATCCCTATTGGGATAACCTTGTTTCAATCCTTCTTCAACAGTCGGATATGGAAATATATGTCCTTATTCTTCAAGTATTCTATATTTAATGGAACCAAATATGTCAATGGAAATCCTCTTCATCTCTATTCTATTATCATCCTGATAATCAGATATTATAATATATTCATACTCTCTCTTTATTATTGTTATGAACCAGATATGAAAATATATTCCTCACCTATTCTTCTATCATGAAACCAAATATTCAATTCAATTTTATTCCCTTTATGAACTAGAATAAGAATTTTTTATAGTCTTCTATACACATGAATTTGTATTGGATAGTTGGCGTTAATCCTTATCCTTTTAATTTTCCACTATCATTCCTAGTGTCCATATATTTTAATGCAATAAAACTATGCCAACATAACTAACTAAACTCCCTAACATGTCATGTAATCTCCTCATTTTAAATTTCAATTGAATCAACCAGATATTCTTTAATTAACATGTTTATAGTGTAACTTTATTATTTACTAGGTGACACTCATTCAATAATCATATCCACATCCTTCATCTATATATCATATTTAAATCACATAGATGTCGATGTGTGATCCTACCATAATCACTATATTATCTTCTCTATCATAGTGTGAAAACATCTATAACTGGTTATATTATCACTTGTATCTTATGATATATCATATATCATAATCTATGTTTGTTCTCATTATCAATAATATTTTATGATTGATAATTTATATCATAATATATGGTTGGATGATGAATTATTCTACAAAAACTCTTACATATTAGTTTTTCTAGCCAAGTTACTCTTACATGTGATCTAGATATACTCTTACGTATTTCAATATGATCCAATAATTTTCCATTTTTCAATGTAGAAAACCATTTTTCAGAAAAATTACCCTTATGTATTGAATTTTCTTTTGGAAATAACACTTATATATCACCTATTTTTCATGGAAATTACCCTTATGTATTACACATTTCTCATAGAAATAACCCTTACATATTTTATTGGTAACCTTTATATATTGAGACTCTGTTAAATTCTTACATGTAACCTTTATATATATCATCATGGATTACTTTTACATATTGGATCCTGATTACCTTTATGTATAGGGTTTTGTAAAAAAAATTAAATTTTCTTAGCACTAGTTACCTTCACATATTAAGTCCTGGTGACCTTCACAAATGTGACTTTACTATTTTCTTAACCTGTATATCATTATACCTTTATGCATACTATTTTATACCCATATGTATCACAGATTAGTTTTTTTCTTTTCTATATTTTTTACTTCTTCCCAAGATACCCCTACATATCCCTCAACTATCATGGGTACGTTTCCATTTTTGTCATAATGCTTCAACTATAAAAAAACCTTATGAATTTATATTAGGACATATAGAAACATCATCAAACATCTTGTCCAAATCACATCTAAACTTACACTTCATGAACAACTTCTAGATATAACTTTTGAAATTATACTTCCAGACATAACTTTTGGATGTCTAATTATTCATCTTCTAAAA
Source organism: Viscum album (assembly GCA_963277665.1). NCBI lineage: Eukaryota > Viridiplantae > Streptophyta > Magnoliopsida > Santalales > Viscaceae > Viscum > Viscum album. The sequence goes on along the minus strand of OY728152.1, from coordinate 1,472,300,731 downwards.
CAAATCCACTTCTAGAACACCTTTCTAATCTTATCATTCTTCATCTCTTCTTCTAAAATTACTTCTGAACCATCTTATGCTCCTCATATGAAATACCATATAGACTATAAAACGTTTAGAACCCACAATATTCAATGATTTTCAAAAAATAAAATACACAATATCTACTAGTTATAGTGATCTCCCACTTTGCATTTTGTTGATAATATTACAATGAATCCTACTCGCCCTTTTAACTCTAAATCCTTCCAAAACAATATATGGAATTATGGTGAATTCTTCTCACTCCCCATTTTTCAAGGAAATTCAAAGGGTATTCTCACTCATATAATTGTATTTCCATGTTCTCCCCATTTATAAGTAAGATTATTGTAGATATATTATCAACTCTACTCCCCCTTTTTCAATATAAATATTAATCTAGATATTCTATATGTTCTATAAAAAGGATTTATTAGGGAAAAATAAACTTTCTCAAATTCTAAAATCTAGATTTAGAGAGTTTTGTCTCCCCCTTTTTCATGAAATTATTCCATAGACCTTTTGATATTTGGATCTTCAAACCTCTTCCAAAAACCAAATCATGTTCAAAACTAACATGATACCTCTTAGTTAACCTCAAAAACATTTTTCTCTATTAACAATATCAAAATTTTCCATTTCACTCACTTTATTCCATAAACACATGAATCTTGAGCTTCTAATCCTTTCAATAAAACATAATGTGATCTCAATCACACTTACAAAATATCAAAAGTGAGTAAAACAATAATTTACCATGTGTGTGATTTATACCGCATATTGAACAAATATACACAACTTTTTTCTTTATGAACATGTGATACCAATTGATATCCATGATCATTTCTTTCTTCATGAGGCTTATTCTTTTTTAGAAAGTGAAAAACATGATTTGAGTGCTCATCACAAACTCCCCCTTAATTATTTTAGTTATTAACTCCAATTATTGAAATAATTTTTATCATGGGTAATAATCTTGTTGGTTATGACACTTTATTCCATGTAAATTTTTTATATCCTATAAAATAATCAGTTGATACCTAACTTTTAGTATGTGGTAAATAAATATAAATTCTATTAATTTCATTGGTTTTTTCCTTTGGTTTGTATCTTTAGTATTTTTTGGTATGATACCAGTTGATATATAACCTGATAACATTAATTTATCAACAAATTTGTCTTGATTCCACTAGATATTTCACATAAGGAATTAACACCACTTTAATTCTAAATCTTGATTTATATAGTTTGAACTTCTTCATCATAGCATGAAACTCTAGATGCTTCTCAAAAATACAAAGTTCTTTCTCTACACAACTTTTTTAGTCTTATTGGTTATAGATACTATATGAACACTTTTTTTAAGCTAGTTATCAATTAAAAATTTAAATACCGCTGACCCAACTTATTATATTTATCTCCTTTTAAAAAATCATACCCAATGGATCTATCTTCCCATTAAACAAAAAAAACTCAAATAATAATTAAAAACATTTAAACACATGGGAAGAGGGGTATATCCTAAACATCCTCAAGTTGAAGAATGTGGTTAGTATTGTTAAACCAACACTTTACTTTCAACTTTATTTCAACCCTTGATAATGGTTATTATTGCAATACCACTTATACAATCTTCACTCTAGATATGAGATTTTGAGTTTTAAATCTAATTTAGATTGGGATTTAATTCATTTGTGAGAGTAATCCCACTAATTCATGTTTTTTATTTTGATGTATTATCGATGCATCCTTCATCATGGTTCATTTATCAAATGAGGCCACTTCCCCCAGTCTTCACCTCTTTCCTTGTGATGTAATTTATAAAAACACTTAGGCATACTTCATTTTTATCCTCTTCTATATTTTTCTTCGGTGGGTCTTTCTTGATATAATCATCCACCTTTATCACTATTAGAGTATCTTCCTTATTTTTCTTCCAAAATATCCTTTGTTCTCTCTATGAGGTTTGTTATAGGTGTACCATCATTGGTTCTTAACGCACCCTTCATTGCGACCCATTATTTTTCTCTAGAGTAGTAAATCTATTTTTCAGAATAATAAATTTAATTTCTATGGAAAAAAATCATGTTTTCCATAGGAATTGAGGAATTCATTGTGACATATTTTTCTATACTCTTACTAAAATTTATATAGATATGTGTATGGTTATTATAAATAAAATTTCTATAATTAATTTGATAAATCACATAGTCTATTATTGTTTGAGATATTTATGAAATATATTTTATTCCTCCTTTGAGACCATGGGATTCTAGACAAAAACTCATGGTGTGTCCCATTCTTCCAAAATATTATAACATTATGTATACCTTCATCTGGGAGTCATATATTCTATATTTTTCAATAATTTTCTACTTATTTCCTGATACCATATTTAATTATCACATACTTTACTTATTGATTATTTCATGGGAGAAGTTCATACCTTCTTCTTTCCTTTCAAGGACTTTAATTCAATATTGTTGATCTCCACATCCTTATTTTTAATTAGGAATCCAATTTTTCCACCCTTGAGCCTAATTTTATCCATATTTTGTCCTCTATTCAAGTTTTTTTATAGGGATAATGATTATTTTTAACTCTTTCTCTATATTGATTTGTTTACCCCCTTAATGTGAAAGTTCTTCAAATATATCAATCTGGTCCTTCATTTTTGCACACATTCCCATGATGTCCCCCATTAAAATTCATGTATACTCTATTAACCCTTTTATTATCAAAAATCAAATCTTTTATGAATATTTAATTCACTCCCTACCTAATATTAATTTGATTCACCCTATCATACTAGGATTGGGTCTCATATTAGTTTCTACATAAACATTCTATAGATTGATGAACTTATGTTTTTTCCACTTATTCCATGAAATCATCATGTACTCTAACTTTCATGGGGGATATGAAATTATAAGTTTGTGTGTGTCTTTGAAAACAATGTTAGATTTTATTTAGTAATAAAATTACAATTTTTAACCTTAATTTGAGTTTTTTTATTCCTACACATCTTAATATTATTCCTCTTCTTATTTAATTTTGATATAAGGTTATCTTCGCTGCATTTTTTGGATGATACCTCTATCTTATTTTTTTATAATTTTTTCACATAAATACTTTACACAATCCTCTATATCTTTAATAAAGTATCAAAATTATAGGTATTCTTGAATACATCATTGGATAAGAATTTAGTCAAGAGATTCTCCACCATTGTATCACTAATTCTTTAACTATGATTTGAAAAATAAACATCTCAAAATTCATACTCTATGACCACCTCACAAAAATTCTATATAAAAATTAAGCATCTCCTTTTACCAACCATAAAAGTTAGTACCACTAAAAAAATTATCCTTTATTGTTGAATCCATGTGCATAAAAAATCAAAAAAAAATTGAGATTAAACTTTTAGTAAGAACCTTTTGGAACTTATAACAATGATTAGGACCATATTGACTAGAAGAAACCTAATAGGGGTGAATTAGGGTTCCAAAAATTAAAAAAAATCTCTTTTTTAGTCCATTGGGGAATTTGGATATTATTACCTCATTAGAAGGATCATTTTCAATATATATAATTATTTTATCATTGATATCATCAAATATTAAACATTAATACATGTAGTAAATCACAATCACACATAATGTTTTTACTTGCTTCATTAATAAGGTCTAATACAAAAAGTATACACATGAATATGTATCACTGTACCAGAATCAATTATTCTCACTTTTGGTATATGTGTATTTTTTGTCACGGTCATTCCATATTGAGGTGCACTACCCTTACAAGTTTGTATAAAGAACCATTGTCGATCTAAGGTCCACTCACCCTTTATATCCTCTACACACTTCTTTGGTGAAGGCATGGTTAGTTTAATTGATATCCTTATCCATTTAAGAGTTCTTAGTGTGTAGTTTTCCCACCTATGGAAAGTTTCCTTCAATAACTTGTTACTAGGATAAAATTCTCCCTTATTTAAGAGTTATATATAGATTGATTCATGTTTTCATATGATACACAGTGATTCCCATGTATCATATCCTAGTCCCTTCCATAATTCATCACATTCACCCCATCGCCTTATATTTCCTCGGTGTTGATAATTTTTTTGATTTGCATTGGGTTTTATCCTTTATTCTCTCACCAGGGAACCCCTTCATACCACCCCATTTTTCATCCCATGTATGATCCAAATCTATAAAAATAAAATATTCTTAAGAACTATATGTGTCTTCATTACTATTATTGTAGGATATATATTGATTCTTGGATATCTCATCCTTATCTTAGTCATAACTTTCATTCATTTCAAATTCTCACTCTAAATTTGTGTTTGGGCCCTAACAAATTCATGTTGGAACTAATCTAATTTCCTTGAACTAAGATAAAACCATTTTATTCCATTCCCACACATGACCTTGATCTGTGAAGAAGCCTCTTCCAAGAACTACATGTGTCTTGATTCTTATTCGTGTAAGGTACATAGTGATTTTTAAATCTTCTATCTCAGAACCAATTATAAATTTCATCACTATCCAAACCCTCCTAGTGTAATGGAATCCTCCTTTATGTAATTTTTTTATACATAAACTATAAATTGAGACACTATATAATGGAACTCATATTTTCTATATTGTGTGAAATAAAAAGTTCCATCCTTTTCACCATCTGAGCATATATCCTTACAAATCACTTTAGGTATTATCACATTATATCTACACTGAGATAGTATTTCCCCCTTTCCTATGAACTGTGTGTGGATTTATTCCTATTCGTATCATATTTATAATGATGTATGGATCACCTATATTGGACCTATTTACAAATTTTCATCCACTTACATATCCCTTAAATACTTAAATATGACTTAATTTTGATTAATTTCAAATCAAAGTGTTCCAACTACCTTTAAACCATCTCTTTATAAATATATCCCTTTTTACCTTGAGTATTTAGATTACCAAAAACCTTCAATAGATATTAGTAAAGAGAACATGTAATTATATATAACCTCCTTAGTATAATGATAGTATGTGCACTGCATATACATCCCACCTACAACCAATCAAGTGCATGTTTCTATAAAAAGTAAAATATTCTCTAAAATCATGCTCCTATGATAAAATTACAATTAATCCCATAATTTGAACATATTAAACAATCATCCTTAGTTTTCTAATTTAGTAATACATCAGGGGACTCATTATTCAATTGTGGTTAGTGTCAATCCTAGCATATCCATTATCATATCCTATTCTCCTAATTAAAATACCTCGACCTAAAATCCAAATTTCCCATTACCCCTTGATCAAATATGTTGAAATAATTTTTATTCTCAAACCTCCATTTGGTATGTTGTATCACTCCCTTTAAGGTTTCTTATACTAATACTGATCTTTTCCTTACCTCTATATATAAAACAGCACTTTTGGTAAAAACATTATGACCATAAACTATGAATATTATTTTTGTAAAAGCATTATAACTTAAATCTAAGTATATAAATTCTTTAAAAATTAAAAATATTATTATCACTTTAATTAACATTAGGTTGATTATGCCTTTGTTATAGGATATGCAACCCCATTTTTTGTTAAAGTTGGGTAGCCTAAAACCTCATACTCAATTTGGCCCAATAACTATGACCTTAAAATGCATGTGATTCCCATATGATGTTGTTTATATTAGCATTGTACTCTTCATTCACATCAGGTCAGTTTTTCACTTATCATTGTATAGGACACCTCATTTTTAGTAAAAGTTATATAACCTTAAACACTTTCCCGATTTAGTAAAATCTTTATGTCCTTAAACATTATATCTCTTTATTATAACTTTCAATACTTTAAACTAAAAAAATAAAAAATACCTTACACTCATCAGGTTGAAAACCCACAAAGGGAGGCTTGAGAAAAAGTTTAGTTTTCACTTGTTAAGCATTTACCTTTCATATACTAGAAAAATATTGGAGCATTGAAAAGAAAAAGACACAAATATTATAGATACCGCAATTTTTTACCTAGAAAAAGTTCATTTATTCTCTCTAATTAGATAGATCTGGGAAAAAGTTAGAGAATATTTTTATTCCTCACAAATATTCATTTATATGATTTGGTCAAAATTTACAATGATGTAGTTTCAAGTTACTTTAACCCTTCTTGAACATTAACTCATCTATACAAACCCACCTTTATGATTTTTATTTTACTTAGTCATTCATCCTCACATGACTAAATGGACTAACCTTGTATTATGGTGATGGAATGTGAACTACATATCCTTCTCATATGTATCCATCTGAGAGTATAAATATCTATGAGGAAATCAAGATTATTTTATCTATTATCGAATGGGTTGGTCTTGGTTTATAGTAACGACACACATATTGTATATACATCCATCCAAATACCATATAAGATCATATGCATCAAATCATACTGGATTTATTCAACCCATTTTATCATTGACTCATGTGTTTTGAAGTTATAATTTATAATAAACCCTCATCACTAAATGTTCATATAGATTTTATTACATTGGAATTTATTTTTTTACACATTTAAAAGTTTTCATGAATAAGTTTTTAAAGTGATATATAGATTCAATACCGCAATGAGATAAATAAATTTATTTTAAATAAGATAATCGTGTTGATTTATTGAGAAAAAGGGGGAAATCCACATGATAGAGCCTTCAAAAATCAACTATTATAAAATAGTGATGAAGTTTGATAAGAAACTATATCAATAATTGATTTTTAGTACATTCTAGATCATATAAATCGTAGTGAGAAAAATCAATTTATCATTGAATATTTTCCTATTTAGCATCATCTTCTTAATTCAAGGGATGTGATTTCTTAATCCTTGCTATTGATTTACGGTATACTTTAAAAATATTTTTAGAAAACATTACCACTTCCACCAGTTACACTCTAATAAAAGTTATGAAAGAATGATACTTCTATATCTATATAATTTGGGTGTCCATAAAGTTTCAAATTATTTTTCCATACACTATTTTCCAGTTTAGATCTTGAGTAATGTACTCCATAAACTTGGTGTCCCAATTATCTATTTTGGATACATGGAGATATCCTTCATAAGTAACCATCTATTCAAGAATAAATATAATTATTTAAATTATGGTGAATAAATCCTAAAAATAAAAATTTCATGCTATTAAACATGGAAATATTTTTAAATATATATATACTTTTCCACCCATATCAATTAAAAAAGTTTGGGTAAACAGATCTTGGATGTTCTACCACTCCCTTTGGCATATTACTTGATTTAAAATGATGGATACAACACTAAAGTCTGCTAAATCCTATGGGATTGTAATATGATCTATAATGAGAGTACTTTTTTAAGAGGTATTTAGAGTTATTAATGAATATATTATTATAAATAAATCCAAAATAGTCATATAATGAGGGGAATTATCTAAAAAAATGTATTCAATATGAGTGTCTTCAATATAATGGGTGGTAGGGATACATAATATTTTTTTGTGGATGTATTTTTTTAGATATTAATCACCGAAACTACCATAATAAAGTGAGGTAATATTAATCCAATGAAAAAATATATAAATATGGAATTCAATCCAATACATGGCATTTCATATTCAGACTTTTGATCAATCATCACAGTAGGAACATTATCTTCATCAGTTGTAAAATCCAACTTGATTAAATCACCTCCCCAATCGGATTTATCATGGAATTTCTTATTAGAACTAAAAATTTTCTTGCATGTTTATGAAATTACTCCTATTAACATTTTACCCTAATAACATTAAGTCCATTCATGAGTATATTCTAGGGATATACTAATCAAACAATCGAATAGTGAAAGATTCAGTTAGGCATTGGTGTACACATGCATCAACATCAATTATAACTATCACAAGATCATAGGGTATTTCTCATCACATACCCCGTAATAGGGAGATAGGTTGACCCATTATACACATATAATTTTTCATACAAATTGGTAGGGTGTATACAACTCCCAAAATAAAACCCCATTAACTGAATACATGATAACTCTATCCTAGATCAAGATTATATAAGATTTTTCATCCATCATTCTAGTTACATTGTTTTTAACCATTCTAATGGGAGCCTCATATGGGATATACATGAACTGAGAATAATTACCTACTACATTTTCTATGTTTTGGGAATCCAATTTTATTGGTTATACACCTATGAAATTCAACAATGTGGGATTGAATGAGGATTGGGGAGATAACATTGTGGTCCTAAATAAAAATCCATTGATATGAACCACTATCCAAAAATATAATAATTTTATTAGGTACATGTCCTTTGGGGAGTTTCGCCTCATTAAACATGAACTAGCATCTGGTAAAGCATACTTATGGAAATTATAATGAGATTTAATTATTTTACTGATACTAAGTATGTTGGAATAATAAATACATTGTATTACACCCTAGTACAAGCTTCCTAGGCTAGTAATAAACACCCATTGAGAAACATCACCAGAAAGCCTCCCGGTTAAAGACCAAGATTTAACTCATATCTGGCCTAATAACCCCACCTTGTATATTTTTTTATCTAAAATGGAACAATTTATATTTTTATTCCTACTAGATTATTGGGTTGTATTGGTCCTAAACCTATTTTCCTTTTATTTTTACCAATGTGATCATAGAGAAAAGTTTATCTAGACACCAAAAGGAATATTGATAAGTGATTAAACATTTACATTTAGCTTACATTTGACAAGTTATAATAACATAATTTCCAAATTGGGAGTTTTCTCAATATTATCCCAAGATTTTTGGATGGGGAGGAACTCATCATATATTTTACCAAGGATTTAGATCCCCTAATCCTGTATATATCCTAAATGAAATCTTTAATTCCCCTTGATAAATATAAAATGAATTGGTTTATGATCACCACTAACTGATTAAATCTAGGATGAGATCAAGGTAGTGGTAGACTAAAAATTATTAGGTCCATATAGCCACATATAGTCTAATATATCTAAATTTGTATTTAAACTCAATACATCTCATGTTCACCTAGTAAAATTGTGATTACACCTCATAGAATTTATCACCATGGAAGAAATACCATTAGAGACTCCATCCCTTACTTTGAAAATGTGTAGATGATAATTTTATGGTTGAGTAGTTTAAAAATATTTGTTCACATATTTTGGGATGGTTGTTCATTACAATCGAAGAATGTGATAATTTTTATACTTTAACATCACCATAAATGATATACACATTGATAGAGATATTTTTCAAAGTATTGGTTCTCAATGATGTAAACTATGTGGAAGGAAGATTTTCATCCAATGTTAGAATTATTGAATCATTGATGATACCAAATTCATATGGAGGAAGCCTATCTGATAGTAGGTAACTGAGTAGGAATAGTCTTAAAAATATTGAGATCACTTTATGACATTGTAAGATGTTTCATTGTGAGTCAATCTCAATGTTAGTGATCGTCTCCTGAATGATAGCATCTGTTAATTTATCAAGAATAGTGTTTGAAGATCTAGATAATTCTATATATAATTAACTAAAGCGTTAGTTAAATATGAACAAATAATAAGAAAAAGATAAGGAATTTGGAAATAAAGGCATAAATAAATTAAGTGGATAAAAATTTTATAAAGTAAAAAAATTGTGACCAACTCATTTTCACCAAGGTGAAATTAACTTAAGCCTCTAAAAAATGATGACAATTAGACTTACTAAGATATAGGTACATATTGAGATCATTAGGGAAATAATAGAGATTTGATCATTAATAATATCATAGGTAAGGTAGTATGTCTAGACTAATAGTGGACCCCCGTACTTATAGAGTAGGGTCACGCCATTCTACATCCCACATAGTATGTGCATCATCAGTAGAACATGTTGTGCATTCCTTGCACCACCATCAGTATAAACGCCCATAATATTCACCAACGCATGAAAAAAATCTTCACCAACACATTCACACCTCCTACAACATTATTTTGTGATGTTATTCAAGCCACTTTAATTTCAAGGCATTATCACCCAAATAATTTTACCATATTCATCTTGGTTAGATCTAATTTTAATAGGGGGATTTTTTGGTGCTCAAATTTAGTTAAGAATGAAACTCTATTAAAAGTTTGAAAATTTTAAAAGGAGAAAATACCAAGAACTCATTGACCTACCTCATCTAGCGCAAACATTCCCCAACACCTAGGTCTCACACCTAGACTCATAGTACTGGACTTTCACAAACCCTCATTTGGTTCTTGCATTCCCTATAGACTTGTTCCTTACCTCTTCCACACTCATATTCCATGTGTACACGATACCCTCCTAGATCTACACCCACCTCATATGGTGCATGTGAACCTAGTGTTATCCCTCACTGAGGTGTCCATCAGAGCACTAGAGAGGTTACAAGTAGTTTCCATGCTATTTGTGGAGTCCAAATTTTATTTCCTTATAACAATGCCCCCCAAATTCCCATTTCAAGACATAGATACACTAAGATATACCCAATCATGACTAGATGAAACAAATCCAATCCAAGTGCCACATAAGTTCCCAATCGTGGGCCTAAGCCTCCAAAACTCTACCTTGTGTGATTTTTTAAGGAAAAACCTAGGATAACTGATGGGAACTATGGGTACTTATTTCATCCAAAGGTTTTTTACACTATAAACCATTTCAAAAAAACACATCATCCCTTTATCTCACTAAAGTTAATGTTAAGGACCAATCCAAGGAGATCCCCCAATAAAAGAAGAGTGCTCGGTCACCTGGCCTTCTAGAGGCCTCACTAGGGTTCCAATTCAGACTTTTAGGGGCTCATTAGGGTGACACTTTTCTTATCCTCTTCAAGGGACTTACTGAGGAACCTATTCACCCTCAAAGGCCTCACTAAGTAACCATTCTTCCCAAGCTATCCATTTGAGCTCATGGACAAGGTTACTACCCATAGTGCCTAGGCCTCTTCAAAATAGAGTTGTGCTTAACCTTCAAGGTTATACCTAAATTCCAAATTCACCCGGAAATATTTCATGAGTTAACTTTAACTATTTCAACCCAATATCCCAAAATTCCTTGTCGGTGCCTCACTTTCCAAGCTAAATCAATTAAAATAATTTTTTTCCTAGTTTCCTCCATGGGTGTATGACTTATATGATTGGTTCATTGATTATACTAGTGTTACCCATTTTAATTATTTATTCACTTGATAATGGGTTACCAAATGGTTGTTATCCCTAACTAATAGGGTACTTGGGGTATAGTCAATCTTGTACACCTTTGATAATGAGGATCCATCTTATGGGGGAACTAATAGGATTTTCCTAGCTCAAGAAACTCATCCTAACTACTTTAAATTGGTTTTCATGGCTCTCAAAAATATGTTCATCCTCCTTGTGTCCAACTAGTGAGCCCAATATACAATGGTTTGTAAATTTTTTGTAATACCAATACTTTAATTCCACTAAATATCACTACTCATGCATCCAGTAATCCTTATCCTATATAGTTACCAATAGATAATATGTGAATAAAAATAGGTATTTATCCAAGTGTAATCCCCAACTAGAAAGGGTTCTTCATGTTTAATACCTATACTAAACCATTTCTAGGAATTTAAGACTAGTGTCCCATGATATATGAACTTAAACTAAAATACATAATAGTCCATTGCGCATTACTTTAAACTAATTAAAATAGGTCCTAATCACATGAACTTAAACTAAAAGAGACAATAGTCTATTATATATGAATTTAAACTACTTTTAATTGGTTCTGAACACATAGCCTTAATAGACATGTCATTGGGAATGGATGAATGTCCTTAAAAGTAACAACATTGGTCCTTGTCATGTAACCTTAAAAGGTATGACATGCTTCATTAAATGGAATTAAAATATTTGGTTTTTTATTCCTTTTATAAGGATATGTATAGATCACTTTTCATGGGAACAATCCAAAATTCACAACTTTGTTTCCCCTAGATGCTGATAAATTCAATATTTCTTGATTATGTGTCTTTAAAACATAGTAGGATAAAATGAATAAAGAAAAGATAAAATAATGTATCATGCATGTTCTCATGGTTGTATGGTATCGATCAATCACTTTCATAATAAGGGTAATTGATATTTTTATTAGTAAGGATTTCAAGAATATGTCTTTAATATGTAAGAGTGACTTAGAATGGGATACAAGATACTTAGTGAGATGATCTGACCACCCATATTTTCATATGAAAAAAATTATCAACATAACCACCAACAAGTGATTTATAGGTCCCCCATGTTTGTAATTTAGTAGTGGTACTAGAATGAATCAGATCCTTGGACACATAAAACATTAGAAACAATGTACATACATTTTATGAATTATCAGAGGCATAGTATGTATTGATAATTCTATGATATAGATTTATATTATATATTAATTTATACTTTAGGACCTCAAGAAATTAGTAATATACAACTATGGATCTTCTTGTACAACATGAACATAAAAATAACTATGTATGAAATTTCACTTTGATTATATGAAAATTACATGATGTGTTATACTTAGATATGGGTATAAGAGAACATACCACACTTTTATCTGGGTGTTCATGTGTCATGGTCTTAGAGGTTTTTCATTATTTTCCACTTGTATAATGGTATGTTTATATAACCTTTTTATTGGAAGTCAATCATTTAAATTTATTTTAAAAAACTAAAACTTTAATAATTTTATCTGTAGGCATAGATAGGCCCATCATCATTCCCATACTTTTGAGAATGGAATGCATATTTAAAAACTAATTCTTGATAGTATTTGACCATATGATGTACATTATTTGTTAATGTATTCTTAAAATATTGTTTTTAATAGATGATTGTTTTAAAAGAAATTAATCCATGTATTATTATTCTAGTTTTAAAGGATTGTATGTATTAGAGTTGTTTTATTAGCCTTTTTTTATACTAGATGATGATATTAAATTCAAAAACATGGGTGATGAATATTATACATTTTTTATCTTTGAGTGTCACCATGTAAATCATGTTATGAGGTATTTTAGGTTTTTATATCTAACTCTCACTCCACCAAAACAATTTTATTCACTCCATGGCCTGAAGATATTAAGGAAACATGATATATACTAGAGGGAATTTCAAGTTCAATAAATTGAGATATTAGATATATTTAAGGAGTCTTTATTATAGGGGCACCCATTATGTATTTAAATTTATCTAATTATTTGGATTATGAGCCCTAGTACCATATGAAAATGTCGTTTTATCTTTCATGATGCAGGTGATACCTTCATGAATTGGTAATAAATTTTTTCTATGATAAATTACTCTTTATTTTTAATTGTAATTAATTATACTTTTTTGATTTATAGTGTGATAATATCACTTTCCTAGTGAATATTTATGATCCTGTAAAAGGATTCATATTTTACAAGGCTTCACACATCATCAATGTAGCTACAACAACCCATTAATTATAAATGTCATAAAATTTTATTTTATATACCACAAGATTGTGAGCCTTAGGTTGATGTTCTATAAAATTATGTTCTTCATGATGATGTACCATAGGAGGAAACTTTCATGTTATATTGTCCCAATAATCCTCTTTCTATTATTGATGATTCACAAACTTAACATAGATTTAAAAGTAGCTTGTGTGCTACATCACTTATTTGGAATACATAGGTTTCACTTTCACCAAATCAGAAAAATGCTATGATTATAGGTAATCTATGTTATTTTGAGGCATTATCTCAGTATATATTTAATTATAAAATATTTTTAGATGATACTAAGGAGTGGAATGTATTTAGTCTTTTTTTCCATCATTTCCATATTTCCATATAACAATAGTCATCTTCTTTCTATGTGGGAGAATGTTCTATCCAATAACCATCTTATTAACATGTTGGAGATGGTTCTATCCAACAACTATTTTCTTTCATATTAGGGTAACACTATAATGATTTCATTAAACAAAGGTCATATTTTAGTAGTACTTCAATAAACCACCACTAAAAAATTATTTAGAGGCTGTCATTAAATAATAAACATAAAATATATTTAAAAAATCACTTCTCTCTACCAACCCTAACACCAAAACTATAATGGTTCTACCCTCCTATTTTGTCTAATTGAAGTGATGTACTCCCCTCTTTATCAATAATGAGTGGAATTCCTAATTTCAAGAAACTCTTATAGTGGTGATCCTACTTCCTAATGATAATCCTCTGATATTTATACCCCTCCTATAATTCCATTGGAAAATCCTTATGATAATTGATGGTAAAATCCCTTTTTATTTGTTTAGATTATTTCTTATAGTGGTTATTTGGATCGATCTTTCACGATTGCGAGCACCTTGATGTCTGCTATTTTTTTTGTTAATGTTTTTCCATGAATTTTTTATTGTTTATTTTCTTTAAATTAATTTATTTTTGGGATCATGAAATTTAACAATATTAGATTGATAAAATATAACCTAAAATTTAAGAATTACCAAATATGTTTTTATGTTTTAAAAATTATGATTAAATTTTACTTAATTATTCAAAATATTATTGAAGTACCATCCAAGTTAATTTAAGATATGAATGACATCCAATATATTAAATTTAGTAATGGTAAGGTTAATTGATATAATTTTATTTATTATATATATAATTAATATTGTTTTGATATTTTGTTTTTAATTTTATTAGTAGTTGTTTAATTATATTAAAATTATTTTATAAAATTATTTTAAATCATTTTGGAAATATATATATATATATATATGTCATTGAATTATATTATTTTATATTTTTAAAACATATTCGTTTTGTTAGCATATATTTAGTGTATGTATGTGTGTGTTTAAGATATTAAATATATTTTAATGTTAAAAAATTTTGATTCCTATTTTAATTGAAGTTAATGTTTATATATTGTATGATTTATATAAAAATAATATTTATATATTGTATGAGTTTAATATTTAATTTTGTTCATGGGTGTTTTTAGGGAATACATAATTTGTGGTGTTGTCGAATGAAATAGTTTTATTAGGTGATTCAATTGGATTTGAAGAACCCAAATAATTTTTAAAATAGATTTTGGTGTAGATTAAAAAACCCAATGAATAATGAAGATATATATTGAGAGGGATTCAATCTCTATCCAAATTCTTACGATATATTTTATGACCAATTTTTTTGAAATGCTTATAAGTTTTTATTTTTTATTTTATTTCATTTTTAATTAAATTGATTTATTTTAGTCTTTCATTATTATATAACTATAATTTATTTTTGAAAGTGTAGGCAATTGGTTATATATGGATAAAATTTGGAATAAATTTTCAAGGAAAAAACCTTAGTATACTAAGGTTTTATAATATTTTTTAGATTTTACAATTATTAATCGATGCATGGATAAAAGAATAAAATATCCATGTATTAATTATAAATTTAGAGGATTGTTGATGTGACATGAATTTTACAGACACTTGATATTGAAATAATTCCTCGCTCAATATGTGCATTGGATTTGGTATGGAGAATTTAATGTTATATAAAGTTTTATCACTAATTCTTATCGATCTGATTAGATTTTCATGACCCACCCCAATTCTCCCTTTATAAATTTTAGAATTCTTAATAGTTGATCTTCTAATTTATTTTAGAACTTGAAGCTATAATCTCTTCTCTTTTCCAGCTCTATCCAGGTCTAAATTCATCTCTCTCATAGCCCAATGGTATTTGTTTCTAATTCCATAAGCATATGGTAATCACTCCCAAATATCAACTTGTATGGGCTCATTCCTCATGGGTTTTTATAATATTTCCTATAAGACTATAAGGTTTTTTCCAACCTTTGGCTCTAATACTTCCTTTTTAGTTTGATAGTATTCTCTAGAATTCATTTTATTTCTCTATTGGACACTTTGTATTGTCCATTGGTTTGTGTAAGATAGGGTGTTGATGTTTTATGATATACCCCATACTTTCTCAAAAAATCAATAATTATCCTATTGAAAAAGTGATCCCCTTGATCAAATGATGATGTATATGAGAACTATAAACCTTCAAAATATTTTAGACCTAACAAAATCACACACAACATGATCGTCATTATTTTTGTTTTCTTTGTGTTCCACCCATTTTAAAACATAATCCACTATGAGTAGAATATAATAATTCCCAAATGAAACTAGGAAAGGTCCTATAAATTCTATCCCCCTAACTTTGAAATTTTAAATAAGTCTAATGGTTATTTGATTCATTTCTTATCTTTTTGAAATATTTCAATAAAACTAACATTTTTCAATTTTTTTAAAGAATCTATGTGCACATTTAAATAATAAGGTCCAATAAATTCCCAATTCAAAACCATTTATTATTTTCCTTTAAGGTTCATAGTGTCCACAATAATCTTAATGATGATAAAATAAAAAGATATATTCTTTTAACTTTTGGTAAATAATATCTTTATCATTTTATCATCACAAATTTTTTAATGAAATGGATATTCCCAAATTTAATATCTGGATTCGGATTTTAGGTTCTGAATTTGGTGGGGATTTATGTGGGTTAGGACTAAAAAGTGAATTTTTATTGAATGAAATCATACAAGAAGAACTAACCTTAAATCATGATGGGTGGGAGTGGTGAAGTCCCAAGGCATCACTGTATACAAAGAACTTGCATTTTCTAGGTAGATCTCCCAAACTGGTGAACAAAAAAAAGATTCTCCTCAGGCCTCCCTTGGATGGATAATGAATCAACCACATAATTACCTTCTCTATGAGTATGGATAACATAGATACTCTAATTAATTTAATCCATGGATCTCCTGATGACATATAGCAGGTCCCATGGAGCATCATCCTTACCATGAAGCAGCCCAAATAACACATAAGAATTTGATTCAGCTTCCTTAATATGAATATTTTGGCTCTTGAAAAGAATTAGTCCTATATCCATGGATCTTACCTCCACTCCAAGAGAATTAACTAGATCAAAAAAAGAACAAAATCCCAATATCACTGATCTTATATTGTCTATAACTAGTCTACCTCCATTCATCATGCCATCATTATAGGAACCATACACATTTAATTTCAATCCCATGTCAGGGGGTTTCCATTTAATCCATTGACCCTAAACACTATGGCTTGCATCACCCAGGCTCATACATAGCCCTAGTAGTAGTCTCCTTAATAATTAAATGTTTATACCGCCCCTTATCATAACCCCTAGTTAATCTATTAGAAACTTAACTCTTACCTATATAAAAATGGCGTAGATCAGTCTGCCTTCCCTAGACTTGTTCCTTACTTCCTACAAAGTCTAGCATACAGCCGCAAAGGCCATTTCTTAGACTTTGTATTCTATGCCTTGTTTATCTATTTCATATAACCATTCCTCTATTTCCCCCTGTATTGAGTTTCTACCACCACTAGAATTCATCCCTTGCCTCAAGAGTTCCCAGGTCGCAATTTCCCACTCCCCCTGAAAGAAAACATGGAACATGGTTTCCTGATGTGTCCTTAAACAGCATTGACAACTCGATGATAAATTTAATCCTTTCTTTTGAACTTGATCATATGACAATATTGCATGGTTTTTGATTCTCTATACCAATAAATTCATTTTTCCTTGAAATTATTTACACCACAACTTTACAGATCAGTCGTCCATCCCACCTTTTGTATAGGAAATATTCATGTAATCCCTACCATATAATTTCCCAAATTTTGATGCCGAGAAGATACATATGTCTGGTTCATATGTCAAAATAATACTCTTATACACAATTATATGTTAATTATTCATAATAGCTTCCATGATGGCTAGAAACCTACATGCCTCCTTGAAGGAAATATGTGGTACTGGACACCCTACAAAATGGAAGGTTTCACCTGCCTAGTTATTTTCCCAAAGGTTGATGTCACCCCACCCTACAATCTGTCGATATTTTCCCTAAAACACCTCTAAGTTCCCAACTATACACCAAATTAGACTAGATAATATCTTTGTTCGATCTTTCTATATTCTCTGATCATCACCAAATCTATCTCTGATAAATTTTTCCCATAATGAATTGCATATGATCACATCCCAAGTCAGCCTCGCCTTCATGGCTTGGAATGACTCAGTCACACTTCACAACCTAATTCATCCTTCCTCAACTAGATTTTCAGGGAATTTCCAAGATTCCCAATGTCATTTTCCTATTTGTTTAGCATCCCATAATAATTCATTCATCACCTTCTCTAGGTTGTTGATTTTCCCCTTCGGGGTTTGATTATACAAAGCACATGTATTGGAATGGATGTGAGAACACTATTGATCAAGGTGATCCTCCCTCTGAAAGATAGAAACCTATTTTTCTAATTGAAAATGCGTCATGTGATGTAGTTAATCATATCATCAAACATTCCTTTTTTTATACTTCCATTAGAGATAGAATCACCAAGATATATCAATAGGATATTCCATCTCTGAATTCCAATATTCTCCTGATTGTGTTGTGGTGTCTCCCTGATCATTTATTTTAGATATGGATATTAATTTTCCTATGTTTTAATTTTTTTCTACTCAACCTACCATAATTTCTCATAATTCCCATGAATACATTAATTTACCTTTTCCTTTCATTCATAAAAAATAACATGTCGTCAGAAAACATAAGGTGAGACACCATACCACTCCCAGACCTATTCTTATAAGGTGTAATTTTTCCTCCCTTGATGCTTTGTTTGATATTCCTTGTAATCACCACATGATTCATAATAAAGATACAATGAGATAATGGATCTCCTTGATTAACACCTCTCACTGACTTGAAAAACCCAAAACCCCTCCCTATTAGAGAAATGCTAATCTAGGGAGATGCATAGAACTTGAAGCACAAATCCTAAAACCATTCCCAAAATACAAGATGCCTCATTGTCTTTATGATGAGTTTCCATTCAACTCTATCATATGCCTTGTCTATATACATTTTAACCATGACATTGGAACCAATGATAATCTTATTCAAATCCTCCACCATTTATTTGGAAATACAAATTTCTCATTGAATGGATATCCCCTGCACAAATCCATGATACTCCTCAGAAATGATTATTAGAAAATAATTCAAATTATCTTGTTTATAAGGTTGGACAAGATATTTTATGAAAAAGTTACACAAGAAAAGTTTTCTATACAGATTAAGGGCAATGGGAACTTTGAATTTGGGAATCATGACAACTTTAGAATCACAAGTCGCTCTATTCAATTCTCTACCTTAAAAATAATCTCGTATAGCCTCTTTCACTTGGTCTTTAACAACATCCCAAGAAACAATATAGAAGGATCCCAAAAACCCATCAGGACCTAGGGAAGTATACCTATTTATACTAAACACAATTTTCTTGATTTCCTTTTCCAATGGTATTACTTCTAATGAATCGTTGTCTCTTTCATCAAGAAACCTAGGAATGTTCCCCATGAATGAATCCTCTTCATTAAGACTTCTTTGAATCTCTTCATTTCCCCTAACTGGCTTCTCCAAGAGACCCTCAAAATAACTCAAGGCTATGCTTCCAGCCACTTCCACATCTAAGGTAAAGGTACCATTATCTAGTTTGAGATTAATTCTCTTCGTGAATCTTTTTTCATTCAATAAATCCTGAAAGAATTTTTTATTCTTATACCCCTCCCTCAACCACATTTTACATGACTTCTTCCTATAAAACCTATCCAATTAGATATGATCTGAATCTATCCAAATCAAATACAAATTCCAAAAACTTTTTTTATTTTGTTATATAGTTGAATTGGGTAGCATCCATGGTTCTTGAGGTATAGTATATGACAAGTTTTCTACCCTCACTTCTTTGAGAAAATACTTATTCAACTTATTGTTTAGAAGTATCACAAAGAATCTAAAATGGTTCTTCCAAATTTGGTGGTTTTATCACTGGTGGAGTTATCAATCACCTCTTCAACACATCAAAATTTTTCTTACACTCTTCATTAAAATAAATTAGAATCTTTATAAAGTAATATTAAGAGTGGGATATAAGTTATACTAAAATCCTAGGTAAACCCTTGTAGAATCCTTCATTCCGTAAAAAATATCTAATATGTTTCACAAAATTGGGGCAAAGAAAATAATTTATTGGTTCAATTTTTATTTATCTACTTTAATACATTTTTTTAAATTATAATACAAAGTAAAATTACTCTCTAAACCATGAAATTACACTTTTAAAAATTCCAAACAAGGTTCCTTTTAATACATATTTTTAAATATTTTTATATATTTTTCAAACAATGGTTAAATAAATCTCCAAAAACTATGAAATCATCCAAGAATGCCTCAATGAAATCCCAAATGTGATCTAAAAATATAATTACTATGAAAATATTAATGTAACTAGTGTATTAAATAATATAAATGGACCCCTTATAATAAAAGTTTTCAAAGGGACATGTAAATGTGGTATTTTTTGCTCATATTGAGTAATGGGTACTTGGAAAATAACCTAAAAATCATCCAATAATAAATAGTGAGTCCTATCTACCAATATCTCTAACATATAGTCAATGAAGAGGATGTAGGAGTGATATTTTTTAGTGAACCTTTTTAATTTAAAATATTCTATGAAAACATTCCATATATTTTATATTCTTATAGGGATTAATTCATTCATTTTATATCCCATAATGGTTAGGTCAGTTTTATTAGATACTAAATGAATGGGGATAACCCATTGAGACTCTAAAATGGGACAAATGATCCATGCTTCTAAGAGATTATCTATATCTATATTCATTTCCTCCATTAAGGTTTGATTTATCCTCTGTTGTGGATGCCTAATAAGTTTAGAATCTCCCTCGATAATAATTTAATATAAGCATGTTTTTTAGCTTATTCCTGGAATATCACCTAACATTTATCCTATTTATTGAACATTTCTTCTCAAAATATCAATTGGTGTTTTTTCTTGTATTTTATAAAGATTATTAGAAATTATCACTGGAAATTTTACTTCTTCCATGGGGTACACAATTTTTAATTCAGTTTGAAGTGGTTTTAATTCCATATTTTTGGGTTGTTCAAGATTTTAAATTAAATTGAGGTTCCTAAATCCTAAATATTGAAATTATTATATATAAGGTAACACATCAAATTCCTATTCATTAAATAAATCATCAAATTAACTAAAAAATTAATAAATTTACTTTTATTCCAATCAGAAAGTAGAATTTCTATAATTCTAGACAAACTCATTTTCCATGGGATTTTCAATCAAAAAATGTTCTCTTAAAGCTAAAAATTCATATAAAATAACTAAATATTCAAAAAAATAGCTTATTCAAGGTTTTATAGTCTAGAAATTGAATTTTTAATTGAGTGTTCCTCATGGAGTCAAAAATACTAAAGTGGAGAGTGTTGTCTCTAAATTACCTAGTGAGTGTCCCTTTATAGAAATAGATGATGGTTTTAGACTTGTTTAAGAATTTTCTTCCCAAAATGATGGGGTAGTTGGATGGTGATCTATCTTTTTATATATTGATCACATAGAAGTTTCATGGGAATAACAGATCTTAGACTTTCATAAGTACATCTTCCAACACTACTACTGAAAAGATAGTGGATCGGTTTGTCAATTGTACCACCACAATTGTGGACTTCAAATCACATATATTCAAAAATGTAAACATATATTAAGACATAACATTTATTTAATCACCAATATCACATAAATCATTAGATAAAACCAAATATCCAATGGTATAGGGAATCAAAAATGTCCCTAGATCTTAACATTTGGTCGGTAACTAGGATGTGATCAAGGCTGAGACACTTCTTCCTAAGATGATCCTTTACTTTATTTGAATACTTATCTTATTGATGAAAATATCCATGAGAAAATTATCATTCATTTTAACCTTTTTTAGGTATTTAATAAGGTGAATATTAATTTCCAC
Source organism: Viscum album (assembly GCA_963277665.1). Taxonomy (NCBI): domain Eukaryota; kingdom Viridiplantae; phylum Streptophyta; class Magnoliopsida; order Santalales; family Viscaceae; genus Viscum; species Viscum album. The sequence continues at coordinate 1,472,278,677 of OY728152.1, read as the reverse complement.
TTTCTGGAGAGTGTCTAAAATTTATTTTTAAAGTGATTTTTCCTATTTTTTTGATTGTATCATTATTTATGGGAATGGTAGGGGAAAGTATTTCATCTCACCTTTTGTAATTGGGGTGTTTTTTCTTGTCTCTTTTTCCTTAGTCCATCCTTTTCATCTCCCTCTTTCCTTTAATCTTTTAGGTGCTATTTTTTGGCATCTTCCTATAATTTTGAGAATTTCCAACTTCATTCTCCTCTAGTTCAAGTTTATGTGTGGATAATAATGGGAGTTTCTTTTCAGTTCTTGTTGTTATCATATATATATTATCCTTGGGTTTATATATTGTTTGGTATGGTATTTTTCCTGGGTTTTTGGTAAAAAATTCCATAATACTTTCAAACATGTTTATCTACTTATCTACTTTATTATTTAGCTCCTAAACTTTAGATCCTTATTGTTATTGTACCAGATATTGTACACTAGTTGAGGATTGTTAAAGGTGTTATTTTATAATAAATTTGAAGGCTAGTATGGTTCTTGGTTATAAAAATGCTTCTATGGTTATTGAAAGGGTGGTGGGTATTGGAAAGATATGTGGTTTTTATTGGTAAGGGGTTGGTTCAGGTATTGATTTTAGTAGAGTGTCCATACTAGTTCTATTAGTATCTAAATACATACTGGAATTAGTTAGGATCCCTTTATCCATGATTTTTTTTTTTGAATTTCCTTGGTTAAAAGTAAGTTTCACAATATTCCATACCATGCACTTCAACACACTGGTAAGTGAAATGGTTAGGTGATGAGAATAAACCAAATACCTTAGTTGGTGCTTATTATTCACTAAATTATTTCATATCCATATATCTCTCTAAACTAGTTAGTTCTCCAATTTTAGTTTCTAGTTAAGGTAATTAATCAAAAGTTATTACACTATGAATTCCTCTTATTATAGAACCTCTAATACTAACTTTTTATAATTTATGAGTGATTTTCTCAATCATGACCTTGGATTTTATTGGATAATTGAAATCAAAGATCCTATAGATGAGGAATCCTGTAGGTTTCTATAATTTTCAATCATTTTTTGATATAATAACAGAAGGAAGTGGTTCTCTTCTATTTCTTGATGTGGGTAGCTGATGTGGAGCTTCTTAAACCTCTCCTGATACTCGTAGAGAGTCTCTATATAATATTTCATAATGGATAAAATATCATTCCTTATTATTTTACTCCTAGAGTTGGGAAGAATATTTTCATGAAACATATTTTAAGATCATATTAATCATGTACTTCACCTGGTTATAGTTTTTAGAACCATTATTTGACAACTCCTTCAAGTGAAAAAGTAAAATTTCCTCCACTTCACTTGTTCATAAACCACATATCTAGGTTTCATATTAGAAAAAATGTGTGTGAATATGTGTGTGCTCCTGTTGTTATCTTCACATACAAGACCATGAAAATTTGGAAACACTTGGATTATACCAATTTTTAAAAGAAAAATAATATTGTAATCCAAGCATAGAAATTTGGTTATATTTATTATCAAACTATGGTTCACACAGGCCTCTCAATGTCTTATTGAATTTTTCATCCAAAACTTTAGGTTCATAGTAAAAACTATAGGTTTCACCAAATTTTGAAATATATACATCCTCAAAAACTGATGGTAAATTTAAATTTACAGTTAGCAAAGTCTTTTAAATTTATGGTTCAAAATTAATCAATTGGTTATTAGAAGATCAGATCATAAAAATTATGGGTTGGATTATTGTAATTTTCAATCCTATAAAGGTTCCATATTTTGACATGTTCTTTTCATGATGTGTGTAAAAATCAATTAATTTCCTAAGTTAAATATAGTAATAGTGGTTAACCTAGTTTGTCTCTAAGAATCTATTACACAAAATCCTATTGTCACTTGGTTGGTAAATGAAGGGAAGTTTGTTTATGATTTTTTTGACTTTAAAAATAATAAAGAAATTAAATATTTAATTATAAAAAATTAATTAAATGGTGAACAGTTATGGGTTGGATTGACCTATTGCAAAGTTATCCTAGTTCCTAAGGTTATAAACTCTTCTTCTGAAAAGCTGTTAAGAGAGATATTTCATGATCAATTATTCACACTCCCTTAATTAGATAGTGATGGTGAGAATAAACCTAACTAAGATTTATTTTTTTTACCCTTCTTCCTATGTGTGAAAGTGTTTCAAAGGGCCCTCTTATTTGACTTAGGCAATTTCCAATCATGTTTTATTATTCCTTAACAACCAAAAGTTCCCATTTCCACCTCTATATAAGCTGAAAATCTTCAAGCACTTCACCACCAGGACCAATAATGTTCCATAATATACAGACCAAAACTGGATGAAGGGAGATTATGGGTCATCAACCAATGTAATAAAATATAATATAATTCAAACCAAATATGATCACACTTTATAAAAACAGCTAAAAGAATTTTGAAACTAGTTTAACAGAGGAGGGAATTATTTTAATCCATTAAGTGTATGAACTAAATAATCACATATAGTTTTATCCTTCCCTTAATTGATCACTCATAGTTTATCACTCTATGAAAAGGGTTACTGAGAAGAAAGGGGAAGATAAATCCATTACAAAGATGAAACAATAATTAAAATGAGAAAGAAAAAAAAACATCACATGATTAGATCTAGGGAAAAAGGTATTTTTTTCATCTCTATAACACACCCTATCTTCTTATATATTCTTGGTTTATTTCCTCAAAGCTCGTGGTTAAACTTTTAAAATCTCCTCCTTTCAAATACAAAAAAAAATTATTTCTCATGGAATCCTTGGTCATGATCTGGACTTCCAAGAAACCCAAGTATTTCCTTCTTTATAATGACATAAATATTATACATATAAATTTATATGTGGAAGGATTTTAATAGATAAATTAGTGTTAATATATAATCCCTAATCTTTTTTCATATTTTGGATGAATTCTGTGTGGTTTTCACATGACCCTTACATGGGTTCTAGAATCTTTTTAGTACCCTTAGGTAGGTATCCTTATTTTTTATTACCTTTAAATAGATTTTAAAATATGTTGATGAAATTTATGTAGGTATTTAAGCCTTTTCTTTTCCATTTATTAGCCTCGAAAAATGTGTGTTGACCTTTACGCGGGCTCAAAACTCCATTACACGGGTCTTGAAGGACCTTTATGTAGCCTTCATACATCCCTGAGTACCCTTTCTATGACAACCTAGGTAATATTAATCATAAATAAATTTATTATCTTAGTAATATCCATGCTTATTTTTTTATATATTCATATTCATTGTACTGATTTTAAGTAATTTTTCAATTAGAAAAGAAATAGATTTTTCTAACAAAATAGTTTTTCATGAATTGTATGGTTTTATTTGAAAGTTAAATTTCTAAATTTTAGGAATTTTATTTGATAAAATGGAATTAATTTTTGATATAATCCTATAAAACTTATATTAGGGTGAATTTTTAGTAATTTTATGAAAATATTGATTTTTAGTTGAATAATGAAAAAAATACTCATTTTTATAAAAAAATGTCATTTTTTCAAGTATTCAAAAAGTATCACTCAATTTTAGATTATTTTTAAATTAAAATTATCCCCATTTAAATAAAAATAATTCAATTAATTTCATAGTAATTATAATTATACATTATTTTGGCATAAAATCATTTCTATGCTTAAAACAAGTATTTTCTAAAAATAGTTTTTTGTTGCGTTTTGGGAGCTTATATTAAAAGTGCTTTCTGAAAATTCTGAAAATTAAATCTTGAAAAAATCATTTAATATTTTTAATAAATATTTTCAAATTTATAAATTATTTAAACTTTATTTTTTCATAATGAATGGTTATCATGGTAAAAAAAGTGTTTCTATGGTAAAAGGTAATATGAGTTAATTAAGGTAATAACTAAGTGATGAGGTAAAAATATGTTTTCCTAATTATTATAGAATGATGTTATATTAATCCTTATTAAATTTTATTATAAAATTTGTAACACCCCAAAATTTCATAGTGTGTTATTTCTTCAAAATAATTCAATAACTTGCACTACACGCAACACCGAGTTCAATCACACCATGACTTACAAAAAAAAAAGCCATTCAAAAGAGGTTATGAATAGTATTATCTAAATTTTAAACTTTATATAATCCTTATAATTTTAGAATCCTTATTATGAGTTTCTTAGATATAATGCAAGAACAAATTCATTTTCAATATTGCACTTTTATCAACTTTTAATAGTGAACCCTTTTTAAATACAATATTTTAAACTTTTTGACTAAATGGGGACATCAAAAATTTAAAATGAAACATCCCAAGCTTCCACGGTACGCTTTCTTTAAATAATACAGTAGCGTGTGTTGTACGCAACCTTGAGTTTAAACACACACCACAACCAATCAAACTAGCCGTTATGAATAGTAATACCTACTTTTCAAAATTATATATATTTTATATTTTAAAATGGACTTCATTTCTGGATTCGGAATATCGAATTTAGCCTAAGGTGAAATTTTGGTACTTTTCGGATAACTTTCATATTTTGATGAATAGTGAAAATTACTAAATTTTAATTAAAAACAACTTTTTTAATCAAAATAATTAATAGTGATAAATTATGAATTTGAGTGGTTTTAAAGTATATTTAAAATATATTTTTACCATTTAATATAATGTTGGTCATTTGACATAATTTTACAATTAAACCGAACATAAACAAGTGTCAATCTTTTGATAGTTATTATCTCTTAAAAACACGCTTTTTGTTTTGACAGCGGGAATTAATTTTAAATTAATTTCTGCCACTTCTTTGTTTTGAATTTAGAAAAATGGATTCCATATTTGGAATCAGGATGTCCAAATTGTGTAAATAGGTAACTTTTATTTTTAGACATTTTGAATAATTACTGTGGTAAATATTTTATTTACCATGGTTAAGGGTAAATCTGGTAAATAAGGGTTAAAAAATAATATAATAATAATACTAAATTACCCTAAAACGTGTCCTAGAATTATTGGTTGATACATGTTCGACCATAGGCATCTTTGGGTCGATTTGGGGACCCCATGGTTCCACTTGTAGGTGATAGGGACACTTTATTTTAATTAAGTTAAAATGAATACAAAAATGACACAAGCATATATCTTTTAGAACAACAATTATTACATAGGGTTATATATGTTGGATTTTAGATTATAAATATTAATTAGAAAGATAAAAATATTTCCTACATAATGATATTTTATTTATAATTTTTAGACATTAAATAATTTATTTTATTTATGACACAATGATGATGCAGTAATTACTAAAATAGTGAAAAATTACAATAATTGATATTATAAATACCCAAATAAATATAATATGAAACTTTTAAGGAATTAAAATAATTTTCTAGGATAATATGACATATTAGGATTTATTTAATTGACTTTTTTAGAAGTAATCAATCTGTTATGAGTTTCAAAAAAATAAACTATTGAATAGTGTCAAAATTGACATAAAAGAGTTCTTAAAACAAATATTATATTATTAATTGATATTAAATTCTTAAAAATCTAAGGTTCGGCCAAGAGACTTATATCATGATAGGTTCATCATTAATGGACCACTTGGGGGTATCTTGGATGTATATAGTATGTTTATTAACCATATTATATAAAAATACAAAGAGACATTGTAAAAGTGAAACTAATTAACTTAGAGTTAATACTTAAAGATAAGGTTAATATAAGTACCCAAACCTGTCTAAATTCTATTGGTTGAGTTGTTTTAGACCCATCCCCACCATAAAATTTAAATAATAAACTTTGGAGCCATTATAAACCGAATATGAATTTATTATAAATTAATATTTCTAGCTTTTCCAAAGGTGCCCCTCACCCCTCTTATAAAAGGGCACTCCTCCTTCTCATTTCTTAACACCTTCAAAGCCTTTTGGTTCGGCCAAAATCTGCCCAAATACTCTCCCAACTTCCCTCACTACAACATAGAGGCCTTAGTTTGATCAGAAAGCCAACCTAAGGATCCCTTTTGATCAAATCAAAAGGAAGAACCCGAAGAAGAGGTAATGATTTCACCACCCTTTTTCCAAGTTCATTACTTCTTCCACTTCTTCTTCCTTTGTTGTTACCATTATAAAATAATAAATCCAGTATCATATATATACTGTGATGTTATTATAAATATGGTACAACCATATTCAGTATTCTATCCACCCTTTGAATAACATGTCACCATACGTGCGTACGTACGGCTTACCGTCTCCACGTCGTGGTGTAATTGTTATTCAATATATTATTATTTGGATGGTTATAATAATGATATGTAACTCATGTAAATAATAAATATAACATGATAATGATTCTGTATATATGATATAACATCCAATTATATATTATTTTAATATCAAAAGAATGATATTGCCGCTCGTGCGTATGTACGGACTACCGTCTCCACGAACGCGATGAGATTCATTCTCCATCATATCCATTCAAGTATAATTATAATTTTATGATTTAAAAATATTATCTAAGGACTTGATATCATTCTGGATATTAATAATATACATCTGATTAATAAATATGGCTCACATAACAAAGAATATAAAGTAAAATGAACCCGTTAACACCCAAAATGACGATAATTCTAAGATATTATTAACAAATAAATGTTAAAAGATCATATATGATATCATATTAAAGTAAATGATTCTTTTATAATTAAATAAAAATTATTTCACCATTATACAGGAGGTTAACCTACCCCAACCAAGTAAAAGTACAAGGTAAGGGATTTTCTTATCTCACTTTCAATTCCGTGATATTTCCATTGTTCGCCACTAAATTATTGAAAGTGGTGTATTGTGTACTACCATTTGATGTATATTATCATGATTCTCTTTATATTCATGTTATTTTGTAAATCATTTGGTGGTTATTAACTTTTGGCCATACGACTCAGTTGATTAACGTGGTAAGGGGTTTTCATCTCACTCCTTATTCCCGTGAGATTCATGCCATATTTCCACCATCACCTTTTGTGTGGTGTATGTACTGCCCATAATTATATTCTTTGTGTAATACACTCTAATTTATGTGTATTTACATATTCATTGTATGATACATCTTTCATGGGTTGTATGTTTCATAAGTTACCAAATTGGTAAGGGTTATTTCACAATCTCTTCATTATCCGAGGTTGTTTATACGTAATAATCTACTGGGATCTCTTTATCATCCACATCCATGTTACTTCAAAATGTATTTCAAAACATTTTTATTATTTACAATAATATGGGTTAAAGTCATTTATACCCTTGTTTGACTTTTTATAAGAGGAATCTTTCCGTCGTTTTTAAAACAAGGTCCTTTTTAACATTTTCGACAGAATTAAGGTAAGAATGTTTTTTTTAACTTATACGGCGAGTGCGGTTATTTTCTGCCGTTATAAAATCTTCAAAGCTTTCCTTACAAGATTATAAGAATATTTTCAAGAAAATGTTTTATTTTATATGGCTCTTAAATGATTTAAAAAATATAAAGAGATATTTCTCCAAAAAGTGTTTTGATTTCATCTATGTCAACATCCTTTGATGGATTTTACGCTTATTTGAAGTTGATTTATTATGATACAAAACTTATATATTGTATTGAAGGTTTTGTGATATGTTTGACTGTGGATGTGCTATTTTTATACCATTCATAGTTTATGGTGAAATTATTGACATTTCGTATGCTATTTTTAATACAAATGTTCATGTTATGTTTAAACCTTTTCATATGGGAATGCATTGGACTTAATATGTGACGGGTGGAGCCTGCTATAGCTCCTCGATGCATCGGTAGGTCTCATGAGACAAACTAGTGTCTTGGAACAAGGCCTTGGCAAAATCTTATTTGTAGTCTTGGCACGAGGCCTTGGCTATGTGGTTATGATAGTCTGGCATTATGCATTCCAACATTATGAAACTGGTTATTGATTTTGCATGTGATTATTCGATTAGTAGAATATCCATGTGAATAAGTAAATGGCATTATTTAATTTTATTTATGACATACCATGTTTAAATTTCAAGTTTTAAAGGCTTTTGTTTTAGTTATACATTGCCTTAAATGTTTATTCTTATTTATGAAAGTTTCCGCTATATTGTTATCTTTACTGGGCATTTGAGCTCACCCCTTTTCTATGTTTTATTTTTCCCAGGAAGTGAAGAAGTAAATTATGAATGACCTGCAGGGATATTATGTGGGGATATGAGTGTGGTTTATGGATACAATATGTTGTTGTAGTAGTTTTTCATTTTATGATGTAATGTAAGACTTATGAATATATCTAGTGTTTCCAAGGCTACTAAACCAATCGTTCTATCGAGATTTGATCTTTCTTGTGATCATTCCAATTTTATGTAATAATGCACTGACTCTGGGTAACTAGGGTCAGGGCATTACAAAATTATTTTATTTAGTTTCACTTTACAATGAGTGATAAATTTATAATATTTAAAAGGGGAGAATAATTACAGGGGTGTCACTCCCCTCACTAATAAAAGGGCACATATTCTCTTATCTTATTCATATATTTTGGCCATTTATCTAGACCAATACATAAATAAATACCATATAAACATCCCTACCCATGTTCTAGAGGTATTTGTATCACCAAATAACCAATAATATAAGTCTTAATTTGTAATTCAAAACAAGTTTCCCAAAGAATAGTTATAACTCTTAACTGAGTGTTTTCAAGTTTTTTTCTTCTTCAAACTCCTTAAAATATTATTTAACCATGATTATATAATAACATAAGTATCTTAAATATAATTTAATTTTATTATTTTTATGTCCCAACCCTTTTTCATCTCTTTTCCATCCTATGGTAAATGAAAACTTTTCTCATGCATACGTGTGGACTACCACCATTACGAAGTTATATCTTTCATTTTTCATCATCGGATCATACGGATGGTTAAATTTATAGATAAAATAAATTTATAAGATATTTTTGAAATTATTATGATTATATAAATATAATATCTTAATTACCTTCTTTCCCTTACATTTTTTGTAAAATGGTTACATCTCACGTGTATACATGTGGATTACCACCTCCATGGAGTTATGTGAGTTTTTTTCATTACTGCCTCACATTGTTGGTCATAAAGATAGAGATAAGGAATAAATATTACATGTATAACATATTTATGATTATTTAAAAGTAAAATATTATCTAATTTATTTTCTTTCCACCCAGTAGAAAAATTAAAATGTCATTTATCAATATATACAGGCTTACATCTTCATGAAAAGATGTGCTTCATTTTTCAAGACCACCCTACATGGATGGTCTTAAAAGTATATTTAATGGAAAAAATTATAACTATAACATGTTTAAGATTATTTATATTGTGTAACAATAATCTATTTGACTAATGTCAGCATTCAAATGTTACTTTGATGTTATAAACTGAATGAACTAAAAATATCTGACGTAAACTTAACTAATTTAGTAACTATATAAAAAATGGTAATAAATGAAATAAAAGGAATAATGATAACGTAATTAAGATTAAAATGGTTCTTAATAAACTAAATAACTAGTATAATTTTATTATTCTGTATTTAGAGAATGTATGAAGATAAATGGGACTTAAGGTAAGGAATTTTCCATCTCAATTTTATTTTTTTGAGACTCATTCCATTTTCACCACATATTTTATTTTATTTTATTTTTGTATATAGTAAAATATGGATGTATTTTATCATTAATTTACTAATATTAAATTATATTAAAAATACTTTTCAATTTTTATCCTTCAATTTTCTTTTTATTAAAAAGTTACTAAAGTTGAAAGATGTTTTTCTTTTAAATATTTTTAAGTATTCATTTCAAATATTTTTCCTCCATATCCATGTTATTTAAAATATTCTAAGAATGTTATTATTTATACATCAAATATTTTTAAATTTCATTTTAAATATTTTTTTTATTTTCTTTAAAAGGTAATCTTTTTAACATATACTGTATAGGTCTTTTTTATTTTTTTACTAAAGTGTAGAATAATTTTGTTTAACATATATAGATTTACCTCATTTTCCCACACTCATATTAATTATTCATTATAAATTATCCTCTAAACTTTTTCATGTTTTTTTAAATAATATCCTATTACCATTATTCTAGGAATATTTTATATAAAGTTTTTTCAAAATAAATGGATATTTCTCTATATTTTTATGAAAAGGGGGAAATGATCTTTATTATGGGTTCAAAGGAGTTTTTTCAAGGGTTTTATAATGAAAATTTAAAGATTAAAAATGTTTTTTTCATGATAAGGTATCTAATAATTATATATGATCACAGTTGATCCTAATATAGCTTATGAAAATGATTGATCTTGATATAGATCTCTAATACATTGGGTAATGATTGGTCTTTGAAGACGAAAAATAAGAGAGATAACCTTGTAGGTTACTCCCATGGAATAAAATGGGCCTTAGTTATTTCCTAAATAGGGTAAACATGAGTGAAATTAGGTTAGAATATGATTCTCCAATATAAATATTTCATGCTTGCTAAGGTTTTTGATGGAAATATTTTTATTTCATTAGGAATGAAAAGTTTACAAACATTTAAATGAAAATAGTTTATTTTTCAAGTAAATTTATCATGAGTTCTCATATTACCCATGCCGCCTTTATAATTTTCAATGATAATAATGGTATTCAAAGGTTTTATTTCATAAAAATATGATTTTATCATGTGGATATGTATTATTTATATGCTCGAAGTTTTATTATAAAAAAGGTAAACATTTTCTTGTGTTTTCATTATTTTATTGGACTATCGGGTTTCATTTATTTATATATCCCTTACTAAGATTTTTTTTAATCATCGTAAGTTTTTAAATGTTTTTCATAGTACCAAAGGATGTGTAAGAATTATAATAATTTAAATTATGACATGTACTGAATGAATGAAAAGTTCCTTGGCTTAAATAGGGGTGTAAATTTAAGAACCATTTTTTATGGGAAATGTGTAGTGTGTAGAAGTGTCCACTTTTTTATGTATTTTTTTAATTAATTCTTTAAAAATATAAACTTAAAAGATCCTAGAAATGTAATAAAGTGAAACCCTTGTTAAAATAAATGTAATTATGGGTTTTTATGTTATGGGTCATTATAGTTGGTATCAAATAAAATATTTAGATAACTTTAAAGGATAACATTATGTTAAAATACACTTTAAAGTATTCTAAATTATGTTTATGTTATCTTGAGATATATTTTTGAGGATTTCCATGTTTCTTCATCTAATCCAGGTCTATTTAAAATGGTTTTTTGTAAAGTAAATAGGGTATCAAAATTATTATGGAATCAAGGGGATGATAAACTTCTAAATCAGAAATTTGGAATGGTTGGAATAGATTATTTTTTGGTAGAGATAACTTAGTTGAAACAGGCTATTAATATTGGAACCCATGAAATAGAATGAAAAAATTTTCCATAGAGTAACATGTTTATAGGGGAGTGTTTCATGAAATAGCACACTTTGGAATTTGGTGGATCTTTGGACCTGATGAAATCTTAAGGATGAATTAATGAATTAGAGAAGATATTTAAAATTTTGGGATGTACAAAACATAAAAATGAAACTTTTCTATTTATCATTTTTAAGGTGAAGTTAATTGATGGTGGACTTTGACTAACAATGCTAAGGAAAAAAGATGATATTGATGTTATGGAATGGATAGTTTTTAAAGATGTTATTTCTTAAGAAGTATTTTCCTAAAGTTATTCAACATATAATGGAAATGTAATTTCTAGAGTTAAATCAGAAGGAATAAGTATCAATGGGTTCTTATAAAGAAAATTTTACTGGACTAGCCTAATATGCACTAATTTTTTTCTAGACAATCAGAGTAAATTTGATAGATCTTACAGAGGAATGAAATAATTTTTATCAATATTGTTGGCCTATTATTAATTTTAAAGTTATGGGTAAGTTTTTATTTAGTCCTATAAAGTTGATATGGAGTTTTTTGACACTTATTTACTCAGTGAAAACAAGAATAAGAAGCAGTCAAGGTGATAAGAAATGGATAAGAAGTTAACCAAGAAACCTGGAGGCAAGCCCCCCCAAAGGTTCCAAATGTGGTATAAGGAATTTTAAAGAATGTCTTATAAGATAAAAAAAAGTATCAATGTGGTAATCTTGGTCATTTGGATCATGAAAGTAAGGAAATGAGTTCTAATTATACCAGTAATAGGGAAAAAATAGCTAACCAGTAGTGAGATGTTTTTCTAAATTGAGTTTGGTCATTATACTAATGCATGTCTAAAGTTAGTTACACAAGGTGGGAATCATAAATATCAGAAAAAAAAAGGTGTGGAAAATTATTTTTCTACTACTATGATACATGTGAGACCCTCAAATAAAGTGGTGAAAAGTACATTACTTATTCATTCAGATTATGTCAATGTCTTATTTGATTCAGGATCCATGCATTATTTTATTTATATGAAATTTTCAAGTATAATGGAAATACCATATCTTGAAAATAAGTTATAACTTTTGCTAAAAACTCATGGGTGAAGTATTAAAGAAACAATAGATTATATGAACCTTCATATCATCATATGTGTAATGTTTTTTCTTAAAAACATTATTGTATTAAATTTATCAGAGTTTGACATTATTTTGTGTATGGATTTGATTTTAGTTTATCATGATAAGATATATTATAGAGCTAAATAATTCATATTAAATTTTTATAGTGAGTTTCAATTCATATATAGGAATGAGTTCATACCTTTGATAATATATCAATAAGCTAGGAAACTAATTAAATATTTTAATGGAAGTTATCTTGAAATTATTTTTGAAAAGAAATAAATTGTTAAAATTAGTGATCTTCTAATAGTAGATGAATATATGAATATATTTCCTGATTATTAACCTAGTTTTATTCTTTATCAGGCAGTTGAATTTAGTATTGAATTAGTATATGTTGCTAATACAATATCTAAACCACCTTATCGAATGGATCCAAAAAAATTGGAATTAAAAAAGAAGTTACATGAGTTTATTTATGAGGGTTTAATCCACCTTATGACTTTACCTTGGGGTTCCCCTATTTTGTTTGTTAAAAAAAGGGTGTTTCCATGAGGATTTTCATTTATTATAGAGAACTCAATACAATAACTATTAAAAACAATTATTTTTTTCTTTATATCAATGAATTATTTGATCAACTCTGGGGATCTTAGTTTTTTTTTGAAGAATAGTCTTAGTTTTAGGTATCACCAATTGAAATTGAAGGAGGAAAGCATTCTGATGATAGTGTTCTATACTAGGTATGGCTATTATGAGTTTATGGTTATGCATTTTGGGCTGATGAATGTACCTACTATATTTATATATCTTATATATAATTTCCCATGATTATCTTGGTAATTTTTTAGTGGTTTTAATTGATAACATTCTATTTTATACTAAATTTTTTTTGGAATATGAGAAACATATAATGATTTTTTTATAGACACTAAAATAAAATAAGTTTTATAGAAAATTTATAACTTTTGAATTTTGGTTACAGAAAAATTCATTCCTTGGGTATATTTTTTTTAAATATGGGATAACTATTTATCATGCTAAAAAAAGTGGTGGAAGCATGTTCAAGACCTACAAATGCACTGATATTTTAATTTTTCTTGGATTAGTGGGTTAATACTAATTATTTCTTTAAGACTTTAATCATTTATCTATCCAACTAACTAAGTTCAATAAAAAAGGAGTTAAATTCCTCTTGATAAAGGAATGTGATGGATGTTTTTAGTAATTTAAAAGAAGATCGGTCAATGCTCCAATGTTATCCTTTCCAACAAGAAATGGTGAATTTTTTATTTACAGTGATTCTCCTCTAAAGGGACTTGGTTGTGTCTTGATAAAATATTATTGGGTAATTATATATGTTTCATGTCAATTGAAAATATATTATTTTAATTAACCTACACATGATCTTGAGCTTACAGTGGTAATTTTTTATTTAAATATTTATAGGTATATTTTATATCAGTTAAATTGTGAAATATATATTGAACATAAGATATTAAAGTATATATTCACTCAAAAAAAATTTGAACATGAGTAGAGAATATGGTTGGAACTGATAAAGTATTATGATTGCACAATTCACTATTATTTGGGTAAAGAAAACAAGTTATTCGATTATCAAAAAGAAGATCTTGATGTGAAAGAAATTTAAGAATTTTTCAATAAGGGTAAGTTTACTAAATTTAACATTGAAAAAGAAGATTTTATAATATTTTTAAATAGTTTTTGTGTTCCAAGTGATTCTCATTTGAAAGAGGAATTTTTAATTGAAGCTCATATATCTCAGTTTTCTATTTATATTGGAAGCATTAAAATGTATAGATAACATTATAAGTATTATTGGTGGGGTGGAATGAAGAATTATATTATTTATTTTACTATTAAATGTTTTAATTTTTAATAGGTTAAATATAAATTAAAACTACTAAAGGGGATAATTCATCCTTTTTTCGTTCTTGAATAGAAATGGGAGAATATATCCATGGATTTCATAGTGGGATTACCAAAGACATATCTAGTTAATAATTTGATTTGGGTTATGGTTTATTTTTTTATTAAATATAAAAATTTTCTATTAATTTGTTATACTATGTATTTGGATAAATGTTTTAGACCTTATCTTAATGATATTGACATATTACATGGAGTCCCTCTCTCTATTTTATCTAGTCATGGTCCTATATTTTCCTTAATTGTTTAGAAATAACTTCAGAAGTCATTATTAATTGAATTAAATTTTAGTACAGCTTTCCATCCTCAATATGATGGGTAGTCAGAGTGAAAAAAATAATAATTTTTAAGATATTATTAAGTCCTTCTTAATGGATATTAGGGAATTTATTATTATAATATTTAATTGGTGTCATTTTCTTAAAATAACAGTTTTCATTTTGGTGTGTAGATGGAAACTTTTGAGACATTATATAGAAAGAAGTATTGAACTCCATCATGTTAGAAAAAAGTGGTAAAAAGTAAGCTTTTGGGACCATAAATGGTTGAAGATATGGATGAGAAAGAAAATATGATTCAATTCCATATGAGGGTATCTCAGATAAAGAAAAAATTTATGGAGTGTAACATCCCTAGAAAAGTGAGACATAAAAGGCTAAATGTTACTACCTGTGTCGATAAGGTAAACATTTATTTTCAATAGAATGCTTGAGTAGAACTCCACAATTATGTATGTTTGGTTTGGAGTAGTGGTTAGGATGGCTAAACTTATGATATGTTCCTTAGGGTGTGTGTGAGTGGTAATAAAGCACACTAAAAGAACATGTGTTGACCTGTGGAGAAAGACATTAGTCAAACAAGTGACCCTAGTGGGTAATAGCCAACAGTGTGCTAGGAAAGAAACCAAGGTATTAAAAGAAACCCATGGGGTTATTTGACCATTTTCATGGCCTGAAGAAGTTTGGTTCAAGACATGAAAATAGTGAAATATCTCTAATTTGAGGTAGGAGATCATGTTTTTTTTTTAGTATCACTTTAGAAAAGTGTTATGTTTTTTGGTAGGGAAGTAAAATTAAGCCCATGGTATATTAGTACATATAAAATTTTGAAAAAAGTGGGATCAATTTCATAATTAGTGGCCTTAACTCTGAGTTTATCTCATATATATTATGTGTTTCTTATTTCCTTATTAAATAAATATGTACCTGATGAGTCTCTTGTCTTGTGCCTTGAAGTAGTTTAGTTGGAAGAGAATTGGTCTTATAATGAAAAGGTGGATCATATTATAGATCACATAGAGTAGGTTTTTTTAATAGTATTCATCATTTGGTTAAATTTTTATATAAAACCATATGATTGAAGAAACAACATGGGATTATGAGGGATAAATACTCTCACCTGTTTAAGTAATGAATAAAATTGTGAGGAAACAATTTATTAAAGGGGGAAAATGTGAAAACCCATGTAGTGTTAATAATAAATAAATTTCATGTATTTTTAATATTCATGATTATATTTTATGAATACATGTTGAATATACTAATTTTAAGCCATTTTTAGACGCAAAAGAAAGATCTTTTTCTTACAAAATTGTTTTTCATGAATTATATGATTTTATTTTAAATTTAAATTTATGAATTTTAGGAATTAAATTTTATAAAATGGATTATATTTTATATATAATCATATCAAACTTATATTATGGTGATTTTTGGGTATTTTTCTGAAAAGATTTATTTTGGGGTGAATAATGAAATAATTCCAACTTTAATAAGAACTATCATTTCTTTTCAAGAATTTTAAAAGTACCATTATATTTTATATTGGTTTTAAAGTAAAATTAGTGCCATTTTACTAAATATAATCCAATAAATTCCATATTGATAAAAATTATATATTATTTTTTTATAAAACTATTTCAATTCTTAAAACGGGTATTTTTCTAAAAATGGTTTTTCATTACATTTTGTGAACTTATATTAAGATTAAATTTTTTCACCTAAGGAAATTTAAACTTGAAAAAGTGATTTAATATTTTTAATTATTAGGTTCATATTTATTATTTATTTCAATTTCATTTTTTTATAATAAATAGTGATTATGTTAAAAATTAATCACCACTGTTAAGGGTGATATGGATTGAGAAAGGTAAAAAATAAGTGATAAGGTCATGAAATGTTATATTAATTATTATTTTATGATATTATTTTAACCATTTTCACCTTATATTTGAACTTTAATTAATTTAGTGCCACTTTCTCATGATAAATACATTTATAATATTTAAAAGTTTTGACTAATTACAAGAGTGTCACTCCCCTCACTTATAAAAGGGAACCTACTCTACTGTATTATTCACATAATTTGATCCATTTAAATCAACCAATACATTCCCAAATACCTTTAAAACATCCCTCACCATTTCCTAGAGGTTCTGATCTCACAAAAAGACTAACCCTAAGTCTTAAGGCTCAAGCCAAAGAAGGTTTCCCAAAGAAGAGGTATAACTCTTAACCGAGTGTTTTCATGTTTATTTCTTCTTCGACCTCCTTAAAATATTATTTAAACATGAAAATATAATAAAATTAGTATCTTAAATATAATTAAAATTTATTATTTTTATGGTATAATAATTTTCATCTTTTTTCTATTCTATGGTAAATGAAAACTTTGCTCATTTGTATGTGTGGACTACCGCCTCTATGAAGCAATGTATTTCATTTTTCCGAACCAGCTCACATGGATGGTTAAAATGATGGTTAAAATAAATATATATTATATTTATGAAGTAATTATGGTCATTTAAAGATAATATATTACTTAACTTCTTACCCTTTCATCCATTGTAAAATGATAACATCGCATGTGCGTACATGTGAACTATGACCTTCACGAAGCGATGTGATTTGTTTTTCATTATGGCCTCACATGGATAGTCATATGTATGGAAATAATGAATAAATTTAAATTTATAACATATTTATGATTCTATACAATCAAAATATTATCTAATTTATTTCTTTTTCTTCCAGTAGAAAAATAAAAATGTCAGTCATGCATACATACGAACTACCATCTCCATGAAATGATGTGCTTCATTTTTCATGACCACCTTACATGGATGGTTTTAAAAGTATATTTAATGTAAAAAAATTATAATTATAAAATGTTTAATATTTTATATATGTTTTAATAATGAACACGTTTACCATAATCAACTCACTAATGTTTTTTTGAGGTTATAAACTGAACGACTTAAAAATATCCAATATAAACTTAACGAATTTAGTAAATAAATAAAACATGGTAATAAATGAAATAAAAGAAAAAATTATAATGTAATGATCATGAAAAAGGTTCTTAATAAATTAAATAACTAATATAATTTTATTATTTAGTATTTATAAAACTTATAAAGATAGACGATACTTAAGTTATGTGATTTCTCATCTCAATTTTATTTATTTTAAAATCATTTCATTTTCACCACATAATTTCTATTTTGTGGTGTAAATACTACCATATAGGTGTATTTTATCATTAATTTATTGATATTAAATTGTTTTACAAATCCTTTTCAATTTTTATCCTTTGATGTTATTTTGATTCAAAAGTTACTAAAGTCGGGACAGATTTTTCTTTAAAACCTTATACTAAAGTATTTCTTTCAAGTATTTTTCCTCCATAACCATGTTATTAAAAATGTTACAATAATATTATTATTTATATATCAAATATTTTTAAAGTTAATTTTCAATGGATTTTAACTCTCTTTAAAAAAAATTAAAATTTCATCTTTTTAACAAATATCGTACGTGACATTTTGAATTTTTTTTACCAAAGTACAAAAGAATATTTTTTAACATATACAGCTTGGATTTATTTTCCCACCATAATATTTATTATTATTTATAAATATTAATTTAAAAATTTTCATGTTTTTTCAAATAATATCATATTATAATTCTTATGGTAATATTTCACTTAAATATTTTTTAAATAAAATGATGTTTCTTTTCATTTTTATACGAAAATGGAGAGTGTTTTTGCTTATAGATTCAAATGAGATTTTTCAAGGGTTTTATAATGAAAATTGAATGATTAAAAATGTTTTTTTCATTATATGATACTTTATTATTATAGATGATGATAGTTGAGACTTATATGGCTCATAATGATGGATGGTCCTAATATATTTCTCCAATGAATTGGGTAATGATTAGTCTTTGAAGGCAAAAAATGAAGGAGATAACCTGGAAAGTTATTATTATGGAATTAACTAGGCTTCAATTATTTCTATCATGGGTTAAACACAAGTGAACATGGGTTATAAATATAATATTCCAATATACTTATTTGAATCTTGTTAAGGGTTTTTATGGAAATATTTCAATTTTTGCAGAAATAAAAGTTTATGAACTTTTAAAGGTGAATGATTTTTTTTAAGGAAATTTTTCATGAGTTACCATATTTATCATGTTGGATTCATGATTTTATTGGATTAAAAAGGGTTTCAAAGGTTTTATTTGAGAAAAATTATATTTTATCATGTGGATATGTTTTATTTATGTGCTCAAAGTTTTATTGTGAAAATGGTAAACATTTTCATGAGTTTTCATGTTTTTTACTAGACTAATTGGTTTCTTTTATTTGTATATCCCTTAATGAGCTTAATTTTTCTCATACTAAGTTTTTTAATGTTTTTCAAAAACATAATTAAGTTTTATAATAATTGAAAGTACAATGATCAAAAATCTGGAAGGAAACAAATAGTGTCATGAGTGAAACAGGGGTGTGAATTTAAGAGCCTAGTTTTGTGGTAAAAATCTACATATTGTGGAAGTTTACACTTTTTATGTAATTTTTTACCTATTTATATAAAAATATAAAAAATAATATATATATTTAATAAAGTTAAACCATTTTTATAAATCATATTATTATGGGTTGATTATGTTATGGGGCATTATATTTTCACATCATGTGGAGTGTGAGTTTTACTCTTGTTTATAGTCACTTCGGATGGTCGTGTGGTCAATATTCACATGGTAAATCAAATAAATGTGTGGTATCTCAAATTTATTTCACTTTTTGGTAGGTGGATTGACTAAATATAATATTCCATAATATGTTTAGTTGACATGAATGTACTGTATGTAGAAAATTGTAAAAATTCAACCATGGTCTATTCAGTAAGGAAGTGTTAGTCATCTTCCACTTTTTGGAATGTCAATCGACTATATGAAAGACAAGTGACTTCATGGTAATTTTTTATGTGGTTAATGAAATTTATTCTTATGATCATTCATCTTATTGTTAGGTAGAAAAGTGACTTTATGGAACACTATAAGTTCATCATGCAGTTAGTCAAGGACTTCTCTTATAGTCAGGTGTCTGTAATTTTCTAGAATTCCCAATTTAGTATAGAACTCCATTTATTTCTAAACATACCTTCCAATAACCTAAAATAATCATCAAAACCCAAAAATTAAGTATATTCCTTATTCTAAAAATTCATAAAAATCAAAAAATCAATTAAAACTAAAGTTTTAATCCATTTATCAACTAAACTTTAGATTATTCCTAAAACTAAAAAATGTAATAAAAACACAAAATATTCTCACAATGGTGGGTTAAAATCATGTAGACTCAAGATAAAATGTATAAAAATATTTTCTTGTCATATTTACATACCAAATATAATGACAGTTATGTGAATGATACTGATAAAGATGTTGGGGTACAGTCTTTTATATTTCTCTTTTTTATTGATTTTTTATTTTCTTTAAAATTAAATATTATTTGATTTGTAAGTAAATATAAGGAAATTTTGGGATGATATCCCCTCAATCCTACTCATTCTTCCAAGATGATCCTATTATCTAGGACTAAGGTAAGGAGCATTTTAGTCATGTGTTTAGAATGGATTATGGACCATCCCATATCAGGTCATTGGAAAGTGATTGCGGTTATTTTCTATGGCCACATATTTTATACTTTTTAGTGCTTCTATTCTTCTAGATGATCAGAGGCTGTTTATAGTTATTAAAAACACAATCAAATAATATTGTATTTATATAAAAAATTATGATGTAAAGGTTGCAAATTTATAAGCTGAATTATATAAAAATATAACTGGAAATTTCACCAATGATATTTCCTCAATGGTTAAACAATGTTAATGGAAAAACTTCACATTTTTATATTTTTATAGAACACTAATTTATTTCTTATTAAGTTAAAATACATGTGTGTTTGTGTGCATGAAAATTAGTTTATTTTCTAGATAAATTATAATATAGGAATTGAAAGTAGGTATCATAGATGGAGCAAATCATAGTCACTCACCTGGGGTTAGTCATCATGAGGATTGATTTTAAACTCCACATTGGTCATGTTTTATATTGTTGGTTGTATACCAAAATTATTTAATTATTATAATAAGTTGTTTAATTAAACATATATATTTTTTATTATATGTTTGGATTATAAAAAAAATGTTTGAATTGTTATTGTTTGGATTGATTGTATATTTTTTATTTTGGGTATGTTTTGATGTATAAATTACTGTATATATATATGAATAAGATGAATATTTTGGTTATATATTTATTTATTTTATGTGCGTTAAGAATATACTATATTAAATTAATTTTTGTACTACATTAGACTATAGTGGTTTAAAAGGATGGTAAATAATGTCTATATTTACAGGTGGTTTAAACCACCACTATTTGGTTCACTAAAATTATTAAGAAAATCCTTCATGAAATATTCATTTTGTGAAATTTATTTAAAACCACTATGCATCTTAAAAAAATATGAAATGTATAGTGACATAATATTTCATGAATTTTTAGGAAACTCAACATAAAATAATTTATTTATGGTTTAAACCATCACTAAACCCCAAAAACCCACCATTATAGGTATATTTTTCTATAGTGCATGGTTCTAGACATGGGATTTTGGATACATTTCCTATGACACATGAGGATGTAGAGACAACTTCTGGAAATGTAGATACACAAAATAAATTATTTTCACTATAAAAAATATATAAAAACTAGAAATAGTTGTTTTCATATGCCAGTGTAACGTCTCGGACCTAGTTCCACTAAACAGGTTCCCCAATTAGGTTTGATACATGACCTCAGGTGCACCTCCCTATATAACAAAGGATACCATCTAAATGTGAGGGTCTCATATAAACATGGGGGGAATATAACCTCATTACTAGAGTGATACAACAATGGTAATAATATGAAACATAGAAAAAAATATCCCACAAAATCATACATCATATAACCAATTATAAAAACTAAGTAAATAACCACACACCAAGTCAGTAAATATGCTATGTCATAATAGTATCATGTGTCAAAGGAAATAAAAAATGTAGTCATACTGAAAATCCTAAAAATGGGTCCCAACATCAGTCTTATCCCCTCATCCAAGATCCATCCCAAATCCCAAATAAGTCATCTAACAAATGGCATTTTTCCTTATCCAGACTTGCAACCATGAAGTTTTCTCAAGTACCGATGGTGGCCCAAGTAGGGTGTGAGTGAAACTTAGTAGGCTAGCATCAATGATATCTAAAGTATTATCTAGTCTAATAATGGTGTATACAGTAGAAAAATAAAATAAAGAGATATAGAAAGAAATGATATGTGTATCACAATAAAAAATTATCAATATGCTACTTGGGCCCTTATGTTTCATCATGATCTCCAACCCACCAAAACTACTTTGTCCATGCTTGGATTCTACACCATAGATTTTAGAGATTTAAAATTCTAAATAAAAATGAGAATTAATTAATAATTTCAATTATAGTTATTGGGGTGCTTTTTTATAATTATCCATACCATATCAAATTTCATTAGTGCTTAGATCATCATGTCAGCGTCCTAGCCAAGAATTTGGAATGTTGTGTCCAATAATACAAATCAAGGATGTGGAACATCATGTCTAACAATCCTAAACCAAGTTTATGGAACATCATTTTCATTATTATTACCCATGTGTGTAGAGCGTCATGTCTAACTTTTTATCCTAGAGATATGGAACTCTATGCCCATCATCCCCTAACTATTCCATCATGTTCAACAATTTCTAAGTCCTAACACGGTTGTAATTTTTATCACATCACAACACAAAGGGGTGAAACTCTTCTATTTAACAGTATTCACATGGTAAACTCACTCAAAAAATCTTACCTAATTCCATACTTAAACCATTTAGCCAATTTTAATTTAGTATAAAAAATTAATTTTCTTCATCATATCATAACACATTTATATTCCAAGTAAAATCCAACCATAGATTAAGTCATTCTAATATTCCAAACAACATTTACAACCTATTTACTCCCATGAACCCTCTATACCACCATTTAAAATTTTATTATACCACTTTCAAGGGGTTAGAAAACTACATGGGTAGCCATAGTCCCAATCTCATAGTCATCAATGGACCTAATGGGATCCCAAAAGGGTCTACACATCATTTGAATGCCCAATTGATTATTCTTAATAAAGGAAAAAATGTGCAATAAAGCAATAAAATATCACAACCACATACATGATTAAAACATCAAGACTATGGGAGAAATCTTTTAGACCACCTACCTTATGCTCATAGATAAATACTCTCCCAATATCAACCATTGATTTGAACTAAGACTGATACAAATGAAAATTCAAAGAACACCTTGGAATTGGGGCTTATGAAAATAAAAAAAAAGATCAATCATGGTATTAATATTTCAAAAAATAGAAAGAAACAGAGTTGGAGTATTACTAGGGTATTTGAATCACAATAAATGGCACCTCAAATGCCTTAGAATCAAAAGAGAATGATCCTTAGAAGGGTTGGGGGAAGGAGGTTTTCACCCTAGGATATTGGTGTAAAAATGGGGGTGAAATAAATGAAAATAATATAAATTTTGGGAGGTAAAAGGTAAAATTGAATCATTTAATGAGGTTCATGGATTGGCTGTACAATTTTCCAAAATGTGCACCAACCATGCAGTCTCCTCTATCCATAGGGAAACTGAGCTACACAGTTTTCTAGGGCACCTTCATGGTATGACAAACCATGTGAAATCCATGAAATGGCTCTATATAGACACGCATGGTTTCTAGTCCACCCCTTGTATAGTTTACAAACCATTCTTCCCTCTTATTCATATCACACAGTAATCATACATAGTTATTACTAATCATGTACCATGAACATTATGGACCATTTTTCTCCTTATCATGTTCCAAACCCTGGGGAAAATCTTAAGGCCTTCCCTACTCCCAAAAAGCATTACATTAACCATTTAAAATGATTTTAACCAAAATTAAAACAAAAAAATACCTCACTAAAGGATCAGGATTTTACAACCTCCCCACCTTATAACAACTCATCCTCGAGCTACTTTCCCATGAATCAATAAGCCTTCATGATAAAAATTATAGGCCACTAGGCATATATACCAGCTTCTTTATACCAAATTTTCTTTTGAACATGGCCATAATACCGCAACACTTAGACAAAAGGCAAGGTTTTCTCCCAAATAACTTTCTCACTATGATCCATAATGTGAATCAGATTCTCCTAAAAGGGCACATCATCCTCAAGCTCAACATCATCAATATCAATCACATGCGAAGGTTTGGGTGATAATTTTGAAGTTGTGATGCGTGAAAAACATTATGCATATAACTATACTATTATAGAATATCCAACTAATATGCTACCAATCTGATCATCTCCACAATCTCAAATGGACCAATGTACCTGGGCACCAACTTAACCTGCATTAAAATATGGTGGTTACCCAATATTGGAAACACTTTAAGGAACACATGGTCACACATGAAAAACTATAGAGTTCAAATATGTTGATCAGTGTACGAATTTTGTCAAATATGTGTTGTGTCTATACGCTTATGAATAAACTGAACATTATCTAACATATCTTGAATAAGACTCGGCCCTAACAACTCTGATTCTCCCCCTTCCAGCCAGAAAAAAGGTGATCTTCATAGCCTATCATAGAGTGACTCATAGGGTGTCATCTGAATAGTCACCTAATAACTATTTTTATAGGAAAAATCAATGATTGCGGTGCTTATCCCAAGTCCCACCAAAATCTAGGATTCATTCTCTCAGCATTACCTTTAATACTCAGATTGTACATTCTTATTTCTCATCCATCTGTGGATGAAAATCCATACTCAAAAACACCAGAGTACCAAGTGCCTTCTGCAATACTTTCTAGAATCATGAAGTAAAGCACGAATCACAATCTAAAATGATAATCCAAGGTACCCCATGAAAATATACTATCTCTCAAAAATATAATTCACTCAATTATTCGATAGTGTAAATCTCCTGAATCGGTAATAAATGAGATACCTTTTTTGACCAGTCCACAATCACCCATATCACATCATTATTATAAGGATTCCTTAGAAAATGCACTACAAAATCCATGGAAACCTCCTCCCACTTACATTATGGAATATAAAATGACTATAAAAGACCAAAATGTCATTTATGATCAACATCCACCTATTTTTTGGTGTATCATTGTTTCAAAAAATAGGCAATCTCTTTCTTCATTCCTAGCCACCAATACTGTCTATGAAGATTAAGGTACATTTTGATTAAACCATGATGTATCATCCTCTTTAAAGCATGAAACTCATGCATTAACGCCTCCCCTATACAAGTAGGTACCACAACATGAACATGAACATGGATAATCTCATCTTCATTGATAGTCCATCCAGGAGGTAGATCCACCACTATCAAGACTATCCCTCAACTCCAGGCACTCTAGATACTCATACTTTTTTCCCTTGATCTGGATATTAAGTGTGGGTTCAATAGATAAAGACACATGGTTCATTTGTTCCAAATCCTCATGACCACCCATATTAATCTCAACAAATAATTCCATCATCTTCCACTCAGAACTAAACTCCTAGACTATATGAGTCAGTGTCTTTTACCTTAACACATCAGCAACTCTATTTCCCTTCCCCTTCATATGAGCTAGATAAAATTTAAAAGATTACATATAATCAACCCATATCTACTGTCAAAGATTTAGATCTCACTGAGAAAATATATAATTAAGGATCATATGGTTAGTGTGCATCAAAAACCTCTCACCAAGGAGATAATGACACTATCATTTTAAGGCGTGAACTACCATGACCAACTTGAGATCATGTATAGGATAATTATTTTCATTTATCCTCAACTATCATGATCTATATGCTAAAACTTGATCTCTCTATATCAACATCGTTCTAAGATATATCTTGTATGTATCACAATACAAGGTATACTCTTTTCCTAGTTTGGGAAATATTAGGATTGGTTCCTTGGACAAGATCCCCTTTAATTCTTAGAAATAATTCTCACATGATTCATAAAATTCAAACCTAATTCCCTTTTTGGTCAGGCCCAAAAGTTGTGTCACAAAACAAGAAAATTATTTGATGAACCTTTATTAGTAACCCACAAAACCCAAAAAGTTTCAGATATCAAAAACATTCTTAGGTTGTTTTCAAAAAACAATTTCTTGGAATTTATCAGGGTCCACAGACACACCTTCCACCATGATTATGTTGCCCAATAAGTGTACCTTTTCAATCCAAAAATTACACCTATATATCTTGGTGTATATTCCTTGATATCTCAGTGTACTCAGGATGATTTCAAGGTGTTTTGAATGATCATCTCTATTCTGGGATTACACTATTATTTCATCATAAAAAATTACTACAAAGTGATACAATTACAGATGAAACATTTAGTTTTCCAAATCCATAAACACAAAATGAGTGTTTCTCATCACAAATGGGATCATAATTAACTCATACAAATCATACCTACTTTTGAAGGCAATCCGTGATATATCAGAGGTTTTCACCCTCAACTGATGGTACCCTAATCTAAAATCGATCTTGGAGAATACATTATCTCTAATTAGCTAGTTAGAAAGGTCATCAATACATGGGAAAGGATACCAGTACTTAACCTTCATTCAGTTCAACTTCTAGTAATCAAAACATAAACAAACTTTCCTATAAGCCTTCAAGGAAAATAGAATCGGAGATCCCCAAGGTGACATACACATATGGATGAATCCTTTAGCTTCCAATTACTCAAGTTGAATATTAACATATACAATATATCCTAGTTCCATTCTATAAGTTGGAATATAAACTAGATTATCTCCATGCATCATCTCTATAGTAAACTCAATTTCTATCTTAGGTGGAAAACCTAAGAAATCCTTGAGAAACACATCCTGAAATTGATCCACTATAGGAGGGAAGACATAAAACTCCACTCCTCTATAATCTATAAATAGACTCACACTTGGGTTGTGATCTCACCCAATTGTAGAATAACTATCCCTATATAGCCTTACTGGATATTTCATTCCCCATGATGAACATATATGTCACCATTATGAGATGTGAAAGTCACTATTCTAAGATAACAATCGATATGTGCTTGATATGAAACCAACCATTCCATGCCCAGTATCAGGTCAAAACCTAACATATCAAGCACATAAAAATCCAAAAGTAAATAGTACTCACCAACCTTAAGGTAACACCCCTTATATATAACAACACAAACTATTATAAATTAAATTCCTTCTCTTTGATTTAATAAATTTCATATTAGGTAATGAATTTATAGAAAAAAACATGCACTAATTTGGTTATTTCAGAATATTACATCCTATAAAATTTAAATAACCATTAATAATCATAACCATTGATAATATAGCCATTGAAAATGATTATATTATTAGTATATATATAGTTTTATGATAAAATCCATTGATACAGACGAAATAAGCAATGGTTTCAACCAATAGAACCATACCTTAGGAAGCCCATTTATTAGAGCTTCTGAGGGAGATAACATATCTAGATTTTTCCCTTTTCGAATCCCAATACAAGATTCAAAAACTAAAGTAAGTGATAAATAGTTTATGGGATAAGTACAAGCTCATTGACATCATAGTCCAAACCATATGTACATCTTACCCTAAGAAAGTCTCATCATCGTACATCTTACCCTTAGGGAATTCACTAGTGTAATAAAGGGATATGTATCTTTATTATAACAATATGAATATGTATATTTTATTTTCTATGAAATATTTATTCCTTGTTTATTTTACTTTATAAATGATTAAATAATTAGTTTAAAAAAATAGATTTTAATACGACCAAACTCAATTTGTATTTTTGGGTAATAAGAAATTTCAATTAATAAATTACTTTTAAAGAATAAATTAATTTTCAAAATGAATGATATTTTAATAAAATATTATTATTAAATAATATTTATAGTTTATAGTGTAATTTTTTGAATAAAATTTTAATTTTTATAAGGGTCAGAAAATTGTTATTATTAAAAAACAAGTATTTTTCAATAAATGTGTATTTTAATTTAAAAGTGTAATTTATCATATTTATAGAATTATTTTTATAAAATAAATATTATTTTTGGAAACATAATATCAAAATTATATAACAGTGAATGTTTCGTAATTTTCTAAGACATGCTAATGTTCGGGTAAAAATTAAATACGGCATAAATATATGCTATGTATTATGAAATAAAAATGACCTAAAAGTGATGTAATATAAGACATAAAAGGTATCCAAGACCAAATATATATTTACCCTTTAAAATAATTTTTTTTGAGGTTATTTTATTAATTTTATAAAGCCTTTATGAATCCTCGAAAACCTATACTGTATATTATGGTTTTAAAGTCAATTATTTGTGAACAAGACTCTCTTCCATATCACCAAGGGAAATATTTTATTGATTTAGGTTCTTAACAATATAAAATAATGCAAAAAAATCTCTTTATATGAACCCATGGGAAAAAACTATGGTAAGTTTTTTTTGGTTACTTTATTGTATAGAGTCCAAACCTAAGTTTAGGAAATAATAAAGAACTTCGCTCTCTTTTCCTATATAAACCCACCCAATATCCCATTTATATTCACTCAAAAAACTTTTATGACAACCTATATCTTACCATTCCTATCTATAACCCTCAAAAGGTTCCCCTAATCTCTCAATAAGCTCCTCCCAAGATTTTGTAAACACCCTCTCAAGGTAATGGATCATCTCCTTCTCCTCTTTATTCAAGAACCTTATTTATTTTATGCTTTTTATTTCAAATGAATAATATTGAGATTTGTTTTATCACATACCTAAAACTATCCTTTTGATTTCAAAATTATTATATACCCCTTTATCTCTCATTAAATCATTTTATGGATCTTTAAGTACTATCTTTATGCTGCCGAAATTTCACTGCAATTTTTCATTCCAAACGATTGTGAAGTAAATTATCAAACCCATTTCCACTCAAGGGTATTCACCTATATGTTCCTATAATTCATTAATTAGGTACTTCCATGTATTTAACTCACACTCATAAATCATGGGTTTAATATAGATGAAATAAATTCTTGTGTTATATGATATATGATGCACACTTATGCATGGACATGATATGATTATGATGGGTGGACCCATATAGTGCTCCAATGAATTGGGTAATGATTTAATATCATGAGATGACATTAATGGTGTGTGGGAGGTTATCCTAAGTGCACTATGTTATTATTTATTGATGTTTGACCTTGGTTTATTATTTATTATTCCATTTTTTAAGTTGTTTCCACATTCCCATGTTGCCTTTATGATAACATCTTATATCATGTCTCATTGTTCATGATTATTATTCTCATATCTTATGTTACATTATTATGCCGCTTGGCTCAAATTTATTTCTTTAACTTATTATATGTGTTCTTTATTCTCTTACTATGCTTTATATCTTACCCATTTCTTATGTATATCCCTAGGTTATCCCATATAGTTTTAAAAAATCGATGGAAATTTAGGGCATGTCAAGGAGGTTTTCAATAATGTTGTTGTTAGGTCCACTAGGTATAATACCCTAAGAGGGAAGGTGAATCAGGGTATGACAGATTAAAACTTTCCCCCTTTCGGATCTTGTTTCGTTGTAATACAAAACTCAATTCTCTCTTCCTCCCATAGAAATATATGAATAGATATGAAATCATGCATAGGACATATAAATTTTTACTTGGTTCACCCTCATTGGACTACGTCCAAGGATCATACAATGGCAGTGTTCCGATGTACCAAATTTACTAAGGCTCACTACCAATAATGAGTACAAAGTTCAGACTAGATCTTCTATGCCCAAGCTCACTACCTTATAAGTTTTAGGGTCTACTCACTGCATTCCCAAGGGTCACTCCCTATGCCTCTTTCTCTGGTTCACTGCAGGTGGAAAGGGTCATCGTCTTCCTCTTCCTACGCTCACTGCTCTTGGAAAGGAATACACATATAGTTTATCGAATTGTAGGTCAAACACAGTTTATGGACATGTAGGTCCCTTCATTTTCGTGAATTATTTCATCCTCAACTATAGGTAGATGCTCTGTTAATGTTCATTTTTCACCTGCAGATAAAGTCCACCTTCCCAGGTACTTCTAGGTACCAGAAAATCATTTCAAAAACTGATTTTAAGATTTTTCATGTCTCCTTGTGTAAATAGCGAACCACCTTCCTATCATGAGTACTAAGTACCAGGTTTGGTATGTGGAACACCTCCTTCGCATACCGCTTCCACTTCCACTTCTGCAAACCTCCCTTCATCCTCAGACTGCCTCCGCCTTCACTATTATGTACCGCCTCTGCGTACCGACTCTATGAACCTCTTCTGTGAATCACCCTTAGTCTGTGAATTGTTCTCTATTCACAGACATCCTTCACTAACCCCCAATGCACCACACCTTCTTCCTCCACGTACTGTGTCTTATGCGGGTTATAGTTCATCGTAAAAACTTTCTGTGGAATTTCTTCTATGCAAACCACTTCAGCTTTCGCGGAATTCTCCCTCACAAACTTCCTTCAGACTTCACCAAATTCCCTGAGAAAAAATATGTTCTCTAATAATATTTAGTCTCCATTCTAATCAATGGGATTAATGATTATTATATAGGCAAAAATATCTACAATATATGTTAATCCAAGATTTACCAAATCTTTGATTTGGTATAGCCTCTACCGTATACCGAGCCTCCTGTCGCCATGAACCTCAAGCCTTCCTACGAACCATTTTTCATACATTGTCTTAATATTTCCTTTTCTCCTTTGTGATCGATCTCCTCCACCAATGACAAGCCATCTGCGTACCACACTGCCTTCCTCCGCGAACCATTTTTAGTTTCGCAAACAGCTCCAGCGTACCATTCCTGCTGCCTGGTCTGCGGCAACATACCCTTCCCAGACATGGTACATAATCCATGTCCAGGGCTCCAAATTTCTCTTCCTTTGATTATTTTTTTCACCATTCTTTACACCTTATAGTCCTATTAATAAAACCATACATTTTCAAACAAAAATTACCAATTTTGAGGTCCAAAAATTTGGCCAACATTGGAAAACTGTGCCACCTTAAAAACTTATCTTTGGAAAATACCAACCATACTCATTTGTGGTCATCTGGATTTGTCAAAAAACAAAACCACAGCCAAAACATACTGAGAGGACACATTCTAGGATTTTTTTTTTTCCAACAATATCCCCCTTTGGGTTTGTTGACAACTCTTCTCATCACAATTCTGCACATTTGATACCTTGTTAAAACTCATTTCATCTTCAACCATCATTCGATTCATGTGATTAAGATAGAAATCAATGATTTACTCAACACATACTCTAATCCCACATGATCCATTCTCGGCATGATAAATAATAGTATAATGAAAATTTCATCAATGAATCACTTCATTTCTGTCACCATCTCTTGAAACCAATCACCTGATTTTATCACAAACCTCAGTTATTGTGATATGTAATCTTTGATAGATCACTTCTAGCATTGTTAGATTTAGTACTCCCCCTATGTTACAAATCCGCCAAACAACATCATCTTAGCTTCAACTCCCCCTATCTCGTTGATCCACCTAACAACTTTTCCCCATATCTTTTCTCCCCCTAGAATAGACACACTCTCTCCCACTTTTTCAGTGAACCTGAAGGGTACTTCGTGGTTGTCTGTAATAGGATAAAGAACACATATCAGCGTATTATGGAAAAAATATCATACCTTGGGGAGAGGGGGAACCATTTTGACACTTTTTCAAGTGTGGGAGGTTGACTGGACTCCCAAATCCAGTCGATGCCTTTCAAATGCTTGTTTGGGCAATGCCTTTGTCAAAAAAATTGTAACCTATTGTTCTGTAGGCACATACTCCAACTTCACAAACCCTTGATCTACCTTATTCTTGATAAAATTATATTTGATTTCAATTTGATTTATCCTTGAATGATGGACTATATTTTTGCTAAGATTTATAGCACTTAAATTATCACAATGGATTCTGATCAGAGATTTCACTTCAATTACCATATCTTCAAGTTTCAGATTCATTCACAATAGTTGTGTGCAAGCTTGAGTAGGCTCAATGTATTAATCTTCTATAGTGATCAATTAAATACAATATTGTTTCTTGCTTAACCAAGAAATACAGAACCCTCTAAGATAAAAGTAACCTCCTAATGTTGATTTCCTATCATCTGCTAAACCGTCCCAATCTGCATCTATATATCCCAATAACTCTGGCTAAGACTTTTCATTATACTTTTGGCCAAAATTCATTGTACCCTTGATATACCGAAGAATTATTTTTACTACAATCATGTGTATCTCCTTGGTATTTCTTTGATACCTTTCCACTTAGCATGTGGAAAATACAATATCAGGCCTTGTCGTTGTCAAGTACAATTGACTTCCAATGATTTGTCTATATTTTTTGGTATTAACTGTCATGCCTTCATCATCCCTTGATAGTTTCAGCTGATTAGCAACCATATTCATCATCTATTTGGAATTATCCATTTTAAACCTTCTTAAAACCTCCTTGGTATATTTAGATTGAGAAATAAATGTGTCATTTCTTCCTTGTGTCACCTGTAATCCAAGGAAAAATGTCATCTCACCAATCATTGACATTTTAAACTCACTTTTCATGTACTTAGAAAATTGTCTGCATTGAGCTTCATCTGATCTATCAAATATTATGTAATCAACATAAATTAACACCATCATCCTTTGACTTATGTCATTGTTTAAATATATATTGTAATCAACTCCACCATGCTGGAAACTGAGCTTCTTTAGAAACTGATCATGCCTTGAATACCATGCTCTTGTTGTTTGCTTCAATTCGTATAAGGTATTCTTCAGTCAAAAAACTATGTTATTGTCTTCATGAATGAAAAAAAACCATTTTGTTTCTCAATGTAGACTTCTTCCAGAACTCCATTCAAAAATACTAACTTGAAATCCATCTGGAAAATTTTAAACTTTCATTACACAGCTATGGACAAGAATAATATGATTGTCTCTAGCCTTGTAATGGGTGCAAAGGTCTCGTCAACATCAATACCCTCTATCTGAGAGTACCCTTTGCACACTGGGCATGCTTTGTTTCGAATCACAATACTATCTTCATTCATTTTGTTGTGAAAGACTTATTTTTTCCCTATGAAATTCTTGTCTTATGGCCTCGAAATAATTTCCCATGTTTGATTCTTCTCAATTTGGTCAAGCTCTTCATTCATTTCCTGAACCCAATTCTCATCTCCAACTACTTCATCAAAGCATTTAGGCTCAACTTGTGATAAGTATGATGCTGGATGTAGAGACTTCATCCTTCTTATCTACACTAATTCTATCTGATCACCAATTATATTCTGCCTATCAATTTCATCTCTTCTCATTGGTCTCTAGGAAGACACTGATTTGTTCTCATCATATAAGTTGTCTTCTAAATCAACCTATAGAGTTGGAGTGTCTCATAACCTTATTATCTCTTCATCACTATCCTCCTAAGTCTGATCATGTATTTTCTAAATATTTTTTTCATTATCCACTATAGTCACATGATGACTTTCAACTATCTTTCATGGCCTCTTATTGAAGCATTTATATGATTCTCTCTTCTTTGAGTAGCCAAGGAATATTACTTCATCTCCATGAGATTAAAACTTCCTATGTTTCTCATTATTGAGAATGAAACACTTACTTATGAAAACTAGAAATTATTTCAATGATGGTTTCTTTCCATACCATAGCTCATATGGAGTCTTATCTTCTTTTGGGCATAATAAGGCTCTATTTGATGTGTAGACTGCTGTCATCGCTACCACTTTCCAAAACTTCTCTGGAATATCTTTTTCAATGAGAATTGTTCTAGCCATGTTTTTCACAATTTGATTTCTTCTATCAACTAATCCATTTTATTTTGGAGTTCTTACTTCTGAAACTTGATGTCTTATCCCATGTTTCTCGAGATAATCCTCCACTTGGCTATTTGTGAACTTTATTCCATTATCTATTTGAATCGTCTGGATTTTCTGACCAAGCATCTTTTCACATTATCATCGATATCTTATAATGTATCTAAATACTTTAGATTTGTGGGTGATTATTGAAACCCATGCCATTTTGCTATAGTCATCAATGAATATAACATAATATCTTCTTCCATCAATAACCCTTTAAGAAATTGGCCCACACACATCAATATTTACCAACTCAAGAAATCTTTTTGAATTTTTCTTCTTTGACTTATATGTATTTCAAATGATTTTCCCTTATTGGCAGGAATCTTATGTATGAGTACGATCACATGATATTCTAGGGATATTTCAAGAAGCATCACATTTTACCAGATCATCCAAGGACACTTGGCTTATATGGCTAAGACGCTTATTCCATAACTTTTTTTCTTCATCCTTGGACAGAAATCACATATCCTCTTCTCCACTCATGAGGTAGAGATTCCCTTTTGTACACTTTCCTTGCAACACAATAGCACCATACTTTTCTTTGATGATACATAGTTTCTTGGAAAAACTTATGGCATGTCTTGAGTCACACAATTGACCAACACTAATCAAGTTGTGACTAACCCCTTCAATAACCAAGACATCTGCTCGTCTCTTGTCTTTTCCTCCAAACTTGGATTTTCCTGAACCAATAATTTTCAATCCCTCATCATTACCAAATCTTACAATAACTTCTTTATCATACCAGATTCCAGTCACCAAATCCTTATTTCCCATTATATGGAAAGTGTACCCACTATCAATGATCCATATCACATTGCAATTTGATGCCTTGAATGCAATTTATACAACCACTACATGCTCTTCCCTTTTCTTTTTGACCCAAGTATTTGACTTCATATTTAACATGGAATTATAATCTTGATCTTTCTCAGTATATGAAGATCTATCCTCAACCTACAGAGATGCAAATTGATTTTTAATTTTCATCTCTCTTAAAGATACATTTGGATGCTTTTTATGAAAAAATTCACTCTACCTCGGAACATTCATCTTCATTGTTGATGTGAAATATCTTTCCATATGTCTGATTCATTTACACCTAAAATAATGACCATCAAATGATGACCTAGAATTCTGACCTTTGTACAACTACCTTTGTTGGTCTTGTTCCCTTTGGTATCTATTTATTATGGAACATACTTTTTGAGAGTTTATCATCTTACCACAACAATATCATCTTATGTGAGGTACATTCTTATTTGGAAATAATACACCACTAGTTGTGCCTTGGGTTCTCTTAATCTTCTAATTCTTCTTCATATCCAAATAATCTTCAATCTTGGAGTGGGTGCTTGTGGTCTGACTTGAACCATAACTTCTTTCTATTTTAGATCAAGCCTCATACCAGCCTTATCATTCAGAATTGATTTTTGCTTCTATTCTGATGGACCACTCTGCTCAAATCTCATCCTTTTTGTCCCCTATATGATCTACTTTCCTAATTTCGAACCAAGAGTTAGCAGTGTCTCCTGGTCTTCAATTGTTCATCGCAGACTAACGACTTCCTCTTCTAGTTTTTTGATACGTTTTATTTGATCTTTTCTAGTTTAAGTTAAAATATCAATTTTTATTTTCTATTCTTCAATTTTGAGTTTTCACTTAACCACCTTCTCTAAGCTTTCTAGCATTGAAGGCCTCATCTTTTCAATTTCTTTATTCTTCTTAGAATTCTCTTCTACCTACTACTGCATAAAGAGTTTTCCATCACGAACAACTTTGTCAGCTTTCTTTGTTTTGGATCTCAAAATATCTACCTCTTCAATGGTAGCTTCTAATTCATCCTGAATATTAACACTTCCTTCAATTTCTCCTTCTTCATTATCACTTTCTTCTCTTGTTAATAAATTTTTGAAAACTTCCAACAAAGCATCTATTTTATGATCTTTGTAGTATTCAAACTCTTCTGCCTCAGATTCTTTTGAACTTTAATCCTCTTTTGAAAGCAGATTCTTCTTTTTGAAGAACTTTCTCTTAGTACTTATACTCCTTTTATCATTTGATGAATACTTATTCTAGGGAATTTCATCATTTTCCTCATTTTCATCATCAAAAATCTTAGGACAATTTGTTGCAAAATGCCCAATCTTTCTGCATAGAAATCATGCAAATGGAAGTTTACCTTTGAACTTCCCTTTTCCCCTTTGCATATTAGATGAGAGAAATGACATGTCATCATTCATATTTTCCTCCTAAAGACTATCTTAAATAAAGAGATTCTTCATGTCCTTGAATGCCACTTCCTTAGACGTCCCCTTTTCCACTACATCGTTATCATTATTTCTCATTTCATATGCTAAAAGGGTACTGTTTAGGTTATCTAGTGTCAAATCGTTCAGTTCTTTATCTTCCAATACTAAAACTTTTGGATTGAACCACGATGGAAGTTTCCTCAAGATATATTTCACAATATTTATATCTTCAATGACTTCTCAAAGACCCTGTATGTCTTCCACAATAATATTTATCATGTTGAAGAATGCATCAACAGTCTCATTGAGATTTATTCTAAGATCCTCATACTTGTTCCATATAACTTTTATATTTGCTTCTTGGACTTTTATGTCACCCTCATAAATGGTCAATAATTTTTCCCACATTTTATGTGATGTTTTACAAGAAATCACCTTCCAATAAATTTCATTTGATAGGGCTTCCCTTAAAGCATTGATCCCTTTAGCATCAGCATCCAATTCTCTCTTTTTAGCTTCTAATAAAGCACCACTATTAATGTAAGATAATATTCCATGCATAGGTGATGTGAAGACATCCATCCATACTAATCAGAAGTAGGGCTGCATTCTATTCTTCTATAGTTGAAAATTATTTCCATCAAATATCATAATTCCTTTATGATTGACCACCTCTATTTTTTTAGAGAAAACTACTAACTTTTAACCTTTCCCTCTAATACCAATTGTTAGGTACACTAGGTAGAATACCCTAAGAGGGGGGTGAATCAGGTTATGACAGAGTAAAACTTTCCCCCTTTCGGATCTTGTTTCGTTATAAGACAAAACTCAATTCTCTCTTCCTCCTGTAGTAATATATGAACATATATGAAATCATGCACAAGACACAGTAATTTTTACTTGGTTCACCCTCATTGGGATACGTCCAAGGAGCATACAATGGTGGTGTGCCGATGTACCAAATTCACTGAGGCTCACTACCAATAATGAGTACAAATTTTGGGCTAGATCTTTTATGCACAGGCTCACTTCCTTTACAAGCTTTATGGTATGCTCACTACATTCCAAAGGGTCTCTTTCTATACCTATTTCTCTGGATCACTTCCAGTGGAAAGGGTCACTATCTTCCTCTTCCTACGCTCACTACTATTGGAAAGGAATCTATACATAGTTTATCAACTTGTAGGTCAAACACATTTTATAGACATGTAGGTCCCTTAATTTTCATGAATTTCTATATCCTCAACTATAGTTATACACTCTATTTAAGTTCCCATTTCACCCGTAAATAAAGTCCACCTTCCCAGGTACTACTAGGTACTGTAAAATCCTTTCATAAACTGATTTTAAGATTTTGAAAGCCTCCTTCTGTAAATTATGAACCACCCTCCTCTCCCACATACTGAGTATTGGGTTTTGTATGTGTAACACCTCCATCACATACCACTTTCTCTTCCACTTTCTGTGAACCTCCCTTCATTTGTGGACAGCTTCAACCTTCGCTATCGTGTACCGCCTCTACGTACCGACTCCGCGAACCTCTTCTATGAATCACCCTTTTTCCGTGAACTATTCTCTATTTGTGGAATTCCTTCTCTAACCCCCAATGTAACACACCTTCTTCTTCTGCATACCATGTTTTATGTGTGTTACAGTTCACTGTAAAAAACTTCAGTGGAATTTCTTATGCGTGAACCACTAAATATTTCATGGAATTCTCCCACGCGAACTTCCTTCGTACTTCACCCAATTCCCCAAGAAAAAATATGTTCTCTAATGATATTCATTCTCCCTTCTAATTGGTGGTATTAGCGATTATTATATAAGAAAAGATATCTACAATATCCGTTAATCCAATATTTACCAAATCTTTTATTCGGTACATTCTCCACCACATACCAATCCTCCTACCACCGAGAACCGAAAGCCTTCCTACGAACCATTTTTCATATGCAGTTCGTGTACTATATTTTCTCCTTCGTAGTCAATATCCTACACTAATGAAAATACATTTGTGTAACGCACCGCCTTCCACTGCGAACCATTTTCGGTTTTGCAAACATCTCTCACATACCATTCCCGAGGCTTGGTATGTGGTCGCATACCCTTCCCGGACATGGTACATGATCCATGTCCGGGGCCCCGCATTTCTCTTCCTTTTTCAATTTCTTTCACCATTCTTCACACCATCCAGTACTATGAATAAAACCATACATTTACAAACATAAATTCGTGATTTTGAGGCCAAAAAATTTGGCAAACACTGGGAAACTGCACCACCTTAAAAACATGTCTTTAGAAAATACCAAACATACTCATTTGCAGTCATATAACTTTGTCAACAAACACAACCACACCCAAAAAAAACTGAGAGGACACCTTATGGGATTTTTTTCCAAACAGTTGTTATATCCATGTATCAATTTTTTAGGTTTTTCACCTAATTCCTAAATAAACTAGACTTTAAGATCTTTTTGGATTATATCATGTGTAAAGTTATGTAAAAATCATGAAATAAATTGTATTTAAAATATTGGTTTTCATAGTTGGTATCAGAGAAAGGTTTAGTTATTTTTGGGATTAGTATTAGAAAACTCTAGTGAAAGACTTAGTCATAAGACTAAGAATAGAAAAACATTCCTAAATTTTGGTAAAGTATAGATTAAGTGGTTTCAATGATAATTTATACATTTCTTGATACTATAAGTGGATGTGGATCTAGCACAGATGTACCTAGGGGTAAGCACCCTAAAAACACCATATTGAGCTTGACTCGATTGGGAACTAGTGTACGAAAATAGGACTTGATGAATACCTAATTTAAAAATCCTATGGGATATGATTTGGTAAATTCACAAGACGATTATGAACCATTATTAAGGGAAAAAATATTTCTATAAGATTTTATATTGGAAAATGGATCAGGGATAACTTAGATTGAATCCTAGAAATTCATAGGTTAAGTAACATATGTCAATTATGATTTCTCCCTTTAACGTTAATAGTTTCACTTGAATATGTTTAATAATTTAAAAGTTATCATCCCTAATTTTCCTTTTATTCTAGTAAATGTCCAGAAATAGAAGTAATCGAGTCAACAACTAATGTAAGGGGAAATGTGATGACTGCCCAAATGAGATTACCAACCCGATGGGAGTAGGAATCATGAAATTAGTGACTATAATTTCATAACTGACACAAGTTTTTAACGAAATCCTAAATTCATAGTAACTCCCAAATCCCATTAAGAAAGATCAAGTTTCAATTAAGACCTTCATATAACAAAGGCCTCTAAATTTTAGTAGATCTTTTGATCCCTTAATTGTGGGATAATAGATCAGATCCATTGAAAATGTCTTCTTTTTCCTTCAACGGTATGAACAAGAGATGTTTTTACTTAATTTTTATCATATGTAAGGAAAATATGATCAATGGTGTATTTTGGTCAAGAATGTGAAGCCTGAGGAGGATATCTAAGCGATGGAGTGGAAGGAATTCTGAAAAATGTTTTTTGATAAATATTTTCTTCACACTCACTAACTGAAAATAAAGAGGTATTTCTTTATCCTCAAGAAAAAGGATGAATAACTTATTGGGTTGAATGTGGAAAACGACACAAGACATTCACAATATGCCTCCAACTTTTTCATTGTCCTTGAATTTAAATTTGAACGCTTCTTTAGTGGAAAGAAGATGAGTCTATAAAAAATCATGGAAATTCAAGACTTTGAAAATTATGAGTAAATTGTTCAATGTGCCCTCAAATTTGAAATGTAGATTAGTGAATCTCAAGGGTCTCACAGGGATAAGAAGTGGAAAGTGGAGTTTAATTTTGGTAGTATGATGGAGAAATATAATGGTTGAAAGAAATTACAACATACCACTTGTCAAAATTGTGGTAAGAAGTACCCCAAAAATTGTATGAAGGGGGTGAGGAAATTCTTTAGGTGTGGAAAGTAAGGGTACCTAGTTAATGATTGTTGATCGGAGAAACCCACCAATGTTATGGAATAGAGTAATGGTCCATTCAACACTCTTATTATTGTCTAATGTTTCAACTACAAGGAACAAGGACACTATGTGAACCACTTCCCTTAGCCAAAGGTTTTCAGAGACAATCAACACCAACAACCTATAAGGAATAAAGGGTGACCATATTCCATAACACCCATAGATGTGGATATTAACAATGAAGTGGTGACAAGTATGTTGGTTATTCATTCAATAATAGAGAATTTTGTTTTTAATTTTGGTTCTACGCATTCTTTCATATCTCTAAAGTTTGTCAGAGCTTTTCAAACACCACCAAAAATCAAGGAAGTATAGTATTTGGTGAAAATATTGAATGGTGAAATTATCAAATTCCAAGTATTAACTCCTCCCTTGTCTATATATATGGGATGAACTTCCCAAAAAACCTTATCATACTCCCGATAGAATAATTCAATGTTATTAAAGGTGTGGATTATCTTTCCTTATATAGAGACAACATAAATTATTGAGAGAAGAAAATTTCCCTCTGTATCATGAATTTACCTATGATTCTATATAAGTACAAGGAAGAGGATGAATCTTATTTGGAACCATCATCACAATCGTGGAAATTATTACCCTACGAGTAAGAGAATATTTCTCGAATGATTGAGGATAAATAAAATATCATCCATGAAGACATGAAAATTTTGAGTGAATATGCTCATGTGTTTCCAAAAAAATCATAGTCTTCCTCATAGAAGATAGGTTGAATTTTCAATCGAGTTTATACCGGGAGATTTTCCAATATCTAAGACTCCAAATATAATTTTTGTTTTAAAAATTTAGGAATTAAATAAAAAACTAAAGAAAAATCTAGATAAGTGATTTATACACCTAAGTGATTCACCATGGGTGCACTAGTCCTATTTTTCAAGAAGAAAGATGGGTCAAGTAAAGATAAAGAAATATGATATCCCTAGGACTACTTTTCATACAAGGTACGGGCACTACAAGTTTGTAGTGATGCCATTATGAATCATGAATACTCTAGTAATATTCATGTACATGATGAATTGTGACTTTAGATATTACCTTGACCAATTTTTGGTAGTCTTTTTAGATGATATCCTTATCTACTCCAAAAGAAAGGAGGAACATGAGGATTATTTGAATAATGTACTGAGGACCTTGATGAAAGAAAAAATTAATGAAAATTATAGTAAATGTGAGTTATAGTTGGAGAAAGTAAATTTCCTATATCATTTCATCACTAGAAAAGGGATATCTATGGATCTTTTAAAAATATAGACAACTGAACGGTTTCTAAGACCAACCTCTATTATGGAAATCCATAGTTTTATTAGATTAGCAGGTTATTGTCATCAATTTTTGAGAAAATTATCATGATTCTCAAGCCCCATAACCAAGATAACTCATAAAGGATTCATATTTTTCTAGAATTATGAATGTGAGTAAAGTTTTAAAGAGATAAAAAAAGAGGCTAATCACAGCACATGTTCTCAAATTACCCATCATTGGGGAAGGATTTGTGATCTATAGTGATGCATATAAAAATGTCTCAGGTTTTGTACTCATGAAAAATAATAGTTTGATAGCTTATTCATCCCTCCAACTAAATATCCATGAGAAGAACTACCCAACTCATGATCTATAATTGGATACAGTGATCTTTGTGTTAAAAATTTGGCAGTGTTATCTCAATGGGGAGAAGTGTGATATATATATGGACTATAAAATCCTCAAGTATATATTCACATAAAAGTATCTTAATATTCACTAAAGGATATGGTTATTGCTGATAAAGGATTATGATTGTTCAATCCATTACCATCCTAGGAAAGCAAACAAAGTGGTAAATGCTCTAAGTAGAAAGGATCCTACAACTCTATCCATGATGAGGATTGTTAGGGATCTAATATTCATGGACATCCAAAGGATAGATATGGGAATAATAAAAGGATCTTAATCCTAAATTTCTCAAGTAATTTCTCAACCATCCATTCTATAGAGGATCAAGGAGACTCATAAAGATGATAATTTTCTATAGAAGAAGGTAGTGAATATTCTAGAGTTAAACTTTTTTAAAGATGGAGTTATAAGTTTTGGAACCCTGAAAAGTGTCTCATAAAATCTAAAACTGAAGAGTTAACTTCCGGATTATGTGAATAGCTCATCCTTATCCACCCATATAGTAATCAATAATTTGTATAAATATTTGAAGAAAAATTTCTAGTGGGGTAACATAAAGAGGGAGATTGTGGAGTTTGTATCTCGATGCTTGGTATGCCAGTAAGTCAAGACAGAATGATAAAAGTCTAAGGGTATAATGAAATAATTTCCTATTCCATTAGGGAAATGGTAAAACATAACCATGTATTTCAACATAGGAATACTCAGGACACCTAAATAAAATAACTTCATCTGGGTGGTATTCGATCACCTTACCAAATCAGCACATTTCATTGCTAATAAGTAATATTTCTCTCTTGAAAATATCACCAAGATATATATAATATAAGTGGTAAGACTTCATGGAGTTCCACTATCCATTTTATTTTATCGAGATCTGAGGCTTACCTCGAGGTTTTGGAGAATCCTTCAACAAACATTGAATATAGAACTGAGATTCGGTACTTCTTAACACCCTCATACAGATATTTAGTCTTAAATAACCATTCAAACTGTGGAAGATTTTTTGAGATCATGTTCAATATATTTCCATGGATGTTGGGATTATCACCTTCCCCTAGTGGAGTTATCATGTAACAATAGTTTCCATTCTAGCATTCAAATTGCACCTTATGAGGATCAATATAGGAAGAGGTTTCGAACTCCAACATGTTGGGATGAATTTAAAAATTATGGGACATGATCTTATACAAGAGATAATAGATAATGTTCAAACTATTCAGTGTCATATGAAATCTGCAAAAAATCAATAGAAAAGATATGTAGACAATCATCAATGAGACCTGGAGTTTAAGGTTGGTGATAAATTGTTCCTTAATATATCTCCATGGAAGAAAGTCATGAGGTTTGGGAATAATGTAAATATTAGTCTAAGATACATAATCCCCTTTGAGATCCTTGATCACATTAGAGTAGTGGCCTATCGAATAGCACTCTCACCTAACCTGTATCAAGTGCATGATGTGTTCTATGTATCCCTCTTGAGAAAGTACATACCAAAACCATCACATGCACCAAATATAGAGTCGGTTTTAATGGATAATGATATTTCATATGAAGAGAAGTTAGTGAATATCTTTTATCATAGAGACAAAGTTTTATAAAACAAGACAATTCACCTAGTCGAAGTGTTATGGTGGAACCACAAGTTTGGGGAAGCAACTTGGGAAATGGAAGAGGTGATAAAATAGAAATATCATCATCTCTTTTAGTGTATGAAATGAAAATTTTTAGGGAGAAATTTTTGAAGGGGGTGATAATATAAGAACCCAAACTTTTATAAATGAAATTCCTTCTCTTTAACTGAATAAATATCTTAGTGGGTAATGAAGTTATAGAAAACACATGCACTAATTTGGTTATTTCAGAATATTATATCCTGTAATATTTAAAAGACCATTAAGAATCATAATTTTTAATAATATAGTTGTTTAAAAGTGGTTATATGATCAGTATATGTGTGTGTGTGTGTGTTTATAATAAAGTCCATTGATACAAATAAAATAAGTGATGGCCTCGACCAGTAGGATCATACCCAATAAAAACAATTTATCAATGATTTCAAGGGATATGGAATATATGGGATTTTATATTGACCAATCCTAAGTTTATATTCAATAAATAAAGCATTAGTGAAACCTTTTATAGAATAAGTTTAATCTCATTGAGATCACGGCCCAAACCATGTTCACCGAACCACCCCAAGAAAATCTCACTATCATACACCTTACCCTTAAGGCACTCTATGGTGTAATAAAGGGATGTGTATCTCAAACCTAATAGCATGAACTTTTATATTTTATCTTTTACTAAATAATTATTATATTTATTAATTACTTATTTTAATTTATAAATGATTAAATAATGAGTTTGATAAAAAATATATTTCATTATGAAAAAAACTTGAATTGTATTTTTCAGTAATAAGAAATTTCAATTAAGAAATGCCTTTTTAAGAATTCATAAATTTTAAAAATAATTATATTTTAATGAAATATTATTATTTAATAATATTTATAGTTTATAATATAATTTTACAAAGTGAAATTGTAGTTTTTATAAGGGTCGGAAAACTATTATTGTCAAAAAATATAGTATTTTTCAATAAATTGGGGTTTTAATTTAAAATTTTAATTTATTATATTTAGATAATTATTTTGATAAATTAAAAATTACTTTTATAATAATAATGTTGAAATTATTAAATGGTGAATTTTTCATAATTTTTTGAAATAATTGAATTTTTAGGTAAAAATTAAATATGGTATAAATATACGGTATGTATTTTAAAATCATAATGACACAA
Source organism: Viscum album (assembly GCA_963277665.1). Lineage (NCBI taxonomy): Eukaryota > Viridiplantae > Streptophyta > Magnoliopsida > Santalales > Viscaceae > Viscum > Viscum album. The sequence goes on along the minus strand of OY728152.1, from coordinate 1,472,233,911 downwards.
AAGTGATGTAATATATTCCATTAAATGTATTAATGGAAAAATATATATTTAAAATTTAAAATAATTTTTTTAGGATATTTGATTAATTTTTTAAATCCTTTATGAATCCTCCAAAACCTATACTATATATTAAGGTTTTAAAATAAATTCTTTATGAACATGACTCACTTACACATCACCAGGGTAATATTTTAATGAGTATGGTTCTTGGAATTATAAAATAATTAAAACTACTCCCCTTTTATATAAATCATGGGAAAAAACTTTGGTAAGGTTTGTGATTTTTATTACTTTATTGCATCGAGTTCAAAACCTAAGTTTAGGAAATAATAAAGAACTCCCCACTCTTTTCCTATATAAACCCACAAAATACCCCATTTATATTCACTAAAAAACCTTGGAGCATGAATTTAATCATCTCATTCCTCTTTATATCCATACAAAAATTCCCCAAGCTCTCAAGAAGCTCCTCCCGAGCTTTTGGAAACACCCTCTCAATGTAAGGTATCCTCTTATTCTCCTCTTTATTCAATGCCTTATTTATTTTATACCATTTTATTTCTAATTAATAATTTTTGGGATATGTTTTTAAACATACCTAATGCTATAATTTTTATTTAAAAATTATTATATACCCCTTTCACTCTCATTAAAACATTTTATGGATCTTTAAGTACTGTCGTTATGATGCCGAAATTTCACTATGATTTTTCATGCCAAGAAATTATGAAGTGAATTACCATACCCATTTCCACTCAATGGTATTCACCTATATGTAAATATACTTATTTTATTTGTTACTTCCATGTATTTAAATCATACTACTCAAACATGGGTTTAATATATATGAAATTCATTCTTATTTTATTCGATCTATGAGGCACGCTTATGTATGTACATGATATGATTATGATGGGTGCACCCAGATAGCGCTCTAATGTGTTTGGTAATTATTTAATCTCATTAGATTCCATGAATGTAAAATGAGAGTTTATCCTTAGCACATTATGTTATTATTTATTGGTATTTAACCTTTTATTATTCTTATGATTCCATTATTTAAGTTTTTTCCACATTCCCATGTTGCCTTTATGCTAATATGTTATATCATTCCTCATTGTTTATGATTATGATTCTCACCTATTATGTTACATTATTATTATTCTTAGCTCACATTTATTAATTTAACCTATTACATGATTTTTTTTATTCTCTTACTATCATTTATATCTCTCCCCTTTCTTATGTATGTCCCTGGGTTATCTCGTACAGTTTTAAAATAACAATGGAAATTTATAGCATGTTAAGAAAGTTTTAAATAATGTTGTTATATTCATTTATCAATTCATTATGTTATGTACCTAATTCCCAAATACACTATAAGTCATTATCTTTTGGGATTATATCATGTGTAACTTTATGTAATAAATTATTAAATAAAATTTATTAAAAATATGGGTTTTCATATTATAAAGATAGATGCCCTCTGATTGCACACCCAATGATGTGTTGATCGACATGGTCCCACACAAGAACTCTACCACCAGACTTAAATTATTTAAAATATTAGAATATAAAAAATAATATTATTCTCATGTATCAAATAAATCACTATAAATTATAAAATATAAAATAATCATACCTCGAATAGTGGATGGCCTAGCCTCGCTACCACCGGGTGCAGGCTGAATGGCATGAAGCTGGCATGTCCCTCTACCCTTGTAAGATCTCAGGTTTTTATTGAGGTAAAAATATTTATTTTCAGGTTAAATGTGTTTACTTTCCTTTTTTTCTTATAACCTATGTCGATTCATGGGCCGGTTGGGTTGTTTTTGGGAAAGAAAGGGGAAAACAATATGAAATCTGACTCCAGGATAGGTACACATTGTGTGCTTGGTCTAAATGTCATGTGCTTCCAATACACCCTGTGAATTGGTCTGTCATGATGTGCAGCTAGTCTGGATCAAAAAAAATAAAATTTTAGTACACATTGTGTACTTTAGGTACACACCGTGTACTTTCCAAGTGGGTTTTTTTATAAAAGAGACAGTAGCCTCATATTTTGATGCACATTATTTTTTCCCTAGTTTTTTAACCCAAAACCCATCTAAAATTGTTTTCCAGTTTTATAATTTGTTTGGAATCTGATTCAAGCATCGTCTATCATGTTAGAACTTCATCGGTAATTAATTTATTCCTTTTTAGTCGTTCTTGATTCTTCGTAACAACGAATGCGCTATTTGGATTTAGGATTATATGCCCTAATATCCCATTCTCCATCCAATCTTCAGATTTCTTCCAAACTATGATGAATTAGGACTTGATACTATATGAGCTATATACTACTGAGGAAAGGTACGTGTTCTATACTTTCTTTCAACTTTTTGAGTGCTTTTCGGGTGTTCGTCATTTTCACCGCCCGTCGGACTTTCCGACAAGGCCTCGTTTTTGAGCAAGTTGCTTGTCTTATCTATAGTCGGACCTAGTGAGGAAGAACGTAGGTTCCATTTAGGTGCATTGGAACCCATTACGTGATTCAAGGTCACCCAAGGGTTTTTCCTTAAGGAAATAACATGTGTGTTCCTGTTTAAACCACCCAAGGGGTGTGTTCTGGTGCTTTCCTAGTTAGAGAAAGTCTATTAATGCCTTGATAGCTTGAATAGACTATTTAGGAGATGTAATGCCTCCTTGATCAATTAATATCATGTTATTCCTTGTCTATTTTGATAGTTTGGAATGTTAAATGGTTTATATGGGAGGGTAGGCCCATATGCTTATTTTGATAAATGGTTTTCATGAGTGGTTATACTCATGGATTGTGCAGGTTGATGTGAGTGGGTATACTCACATAGAATGTTTTTTTAAATTGAATGTTTAAATTGAAAGTTTTAATGAATGGATTTGGAACATGGTAGTGGACACCTTGGGTTGACTCTACCCCTTGGGTCTTGATTCCATAGGATGCCTCGGGCCTTGCTATCCCGTGGATCCAACTTTCTTGGCCTCACATAGGACTTGCTATTGTTGTGCTCCTAGGAACCCAACTAGTGCCTAACTGAGTTTCCACTAGGAATGTCCATGGGACTCGATGATATTCCTTGGAAAATCTCCTTGGATTCGGCCCTCCATGGTCTAGAATTATTATATGGATGCCTCAGTCTGCTGACACCATGGATCTGACCCTTAAGGTCTTCTTTTCACTATATTGTGTGGTCGTTGGTATCTACACTTCACTATACGGCGTAGACGTGGGATATTTTACTTCACTATACAACATGGTCGTGGAATACTTGACTTCTTTATACAACATGGTGGTGGATTTTTTGGTATTGATGGATGTACGGCATGGTTGTGTGACATGTTTACTTTTCTTTTAGCTGCCTTGTTAGGAGTTGACTCTTTTGTAGGTAGCCTTGAAGGATATTTGGTTTTACTTATTGTAGTATCCTTATTCCATGTGCATATACGCTTACTTTACTTCTTGATTACACTTGCTAGAACTTTTGTAGAATTGATGTTAGAATTGTATAGATCTGGGTGGTTGCCTACTGGGATGTTTATCTCACACCCTGTTTGAGCCTCCTCAGGGAGCCAAATAGATTATATGGTTTTAGGTGATGATATGGGAAAGTTCCCTAGTATAGGTTATTGATAGTGTCCTTGGAGTAGGGGAGCATAGAACCAAGCTGAGGCTTTCAATATTAGGATACCTTTTTGGTTTTTTTTTTCTTTTTAGGATACATGTATTGTACTGTATTTCCAAGTATTTTTCTAGCTATTTTCTAGATACGTGTACCATCTGTATCATTTTTTATATGAGACACTTCTGGTTATTGATATGTATTCATGTCTTGTCTTACTATCAGTTGTCAGATGTTTATTTTGATGCTGCTATTTATTATATGTTTGACTTCCAATGTTATACTCTGGTAATGAGGGAATAGTCTCCCCACTAACTCACCTAGGCCCTCTCTGCTAGCCAGTAGCCTATGGAATTTGGGGAGATGAGTTTGAGGCTATGTGGACAACTAGGCTCAAGGCACCATAGGGTGGCATTTGGTTCCAGGACATTACAACCATGTGCTCCTGTATGAATCCCCTGAGCTGCACTACTTTGATAATATAGATTCTATTTTCTAAAAACACCATGTATTACACCTCTATTTGTAAAGTCAATAGAACTCCAACTTTGAGTCTAATGTGGGGTAGTAGATCCCCCACCGGTTCTTTGTACTATCCTAGATCCTTCATCACTACCCATCTGTTGAAAGATCCTATAGGATATCTATATGTTCCTCATCATGAAACATACTTGTCAATCTTTTGGTGTTCAAGGACATTATCCACACATGTGACCAGGCTTTCCATAATGATAGCAGAACACTTGTCTAATACCTAGATAGGTCAGTACTCTTCCCTACATACTCTTCCAAACACCACCCTAGTGAAAGTTCTCATAACATCACTTTCTATTATCAAAGGACATACCACCAGATCACCCAGCTAATCTTACATGTCCACCGCTAGAAGCCTCCTTCAGGCTTCCCTAAAAAATGATATCTTGATTTACCACCTCAATAAACTTATTCAAATGGAATATATTCACCTGGGACTTGATCTCACATTTAAGCTCATTCAAAAAATGTTTTTTCACAGCAACCTTATCCCCTACCAATACTAGAATGAAGTGCTGTAAATTGATGTAGTGGGAAGCATAATCCATCACTAACATATTACCCTGGGTCAATTTCATGAACTTTTCAACACTCTCCTACCTCAGAGTCTCTGGGTATAAATGTTCCAAGAAATTTTCTTGAAAGTCCTTCCAAGCCATATCCTCTAACTGCTCAGTCAGGACTTGAATATTCCACTAGTTCATTGCTGGAACTTGCAATATGTAATATTCTAACTTAAACCTCTTCTATAGATAATTATTCAATTGATCTATAATCTTATATATGGACTCAATCCATAACTCAACTTCCTTAGGTCCACTCTCACACTAAACAAATCAGGGGACTAGTGGTGGCTTTTTTCATAGAAGTTTAATGTTATGAAAACTATTTCCTTGATGGTTTTTGTAAATCGGCACTAAATTTTTAATATAGAATCAAATCATTTCATTTTCACCCATTTAGCTTTATTTTCTAGGAAGTTTCATTAAATTCTATTTATAGGCGGTTATTTAAATTTTTAGTGGTGGTTTTTTGTGTCAAAAGTGTTAATGGTTTAGCGACAGTTTAAATCATTTCTATATTTAATAATATATAGAAGCAGTTTAAACAACCACTAAAATATTCTTACCATGTATAGTATCTATTTAAATTATTTCTATAGATCACTATTAAAAAACTCTATTAAATCTATAGCCCCCAAAAAATACCAAACAGATGAAAAACCTAACAAATATTAACCCTTGACCACAACACTATTAATTAAACCCATGCCAACACCTTAAACACATCAACTATAAATGAAATAGTATAAACAGATACATGATTCTCAAAATAAAAATAACAATAAATCAATCAATAATAAGCCTTTAACAAAATCTAAAACTAATGTATTATAAATATTATAAATAAAGATCAAATAACAATGAATGAAAGACCTTATCAAAACACCAAAATCCAACCAAACCACAACATGGTTTCTCAATAACTATATCATTGTGTTAGTCTATCTTGATTTTAGTTACACAACACCACCACTGAATCCAAACTCAAGTCTCATCGCTACCTGATGAACTAAGAACATCACCATCTCTATATTTTTCTATGTCTCCGTCTCTGTATTCATCACCATATCCATCTATACTCCCTTCTCTTAGAACTTGTATGACATTTTTTTTTAAAATTAAAAAGTTATTTGTATTTAAATTTTAACTTAGAACCAATATATGTTTGTGTGCTAAATGATTATGAAATTGTGTGTTTTACCTATTGACTCAAACCATCCATTGATACAATTTCACTGGGGACACATCCAGCCATCTTCTAATGTAATTCTACCAATGCTTTCTATTGAGCAATGACCTTCATATCCTACAACTATATATGAGTCCCCTATTTTTGGATTATGATCCCCAGTTCCTGAATTGTGGGGACCCCATAATAATCAAATGGGACAACTATCTTCAATCCATTCAGATCCCACACATATGAACTGTTAATATTTATCTTAGTAGTAACATTATTTCCATATTTTATGAAAAAATCAGTAATTAGTATAAAAATGTGCAATAAATTTATTCAAATTAAAAAAATTACTGATAACTATCACCCTCTAATATCCTCTTAAATAAATAATAGAGACCACTTGTTCCCTCATTGTAGAGTCGTTGTGTGGTAAACCTATGAAATTAAGATGGAGTGTGCCAGATATGAATGGGAGGGAGATGGAGGGTTTGGTAGACTCTAACAAGATGGAGATGGAGGGTATCCTAGATTATATATGGAGGGATCCGTAGGGATCATCAGGTTACACTAATTACATTTGTGTGGTCATGGTAATGTTAATTGGGAGTCGAATATGATCTGTGAATCACCTCTTGTTTAGAATTCTAGTCATTCAAACAAGTAAAAACAACTTCAAAACATATATTTTGAAATATTTAAGTAAAAAAATAGAAATTATAACATATAGAAAATACTAGAAAATATATATATATATATATATATAGGTATGTTAATGAATGACTACACATAAAAAATATAACATTTACTTTTTCAAAATTAAACAAATCGTGAATAAAAATCAATTTAAATGTGATAAGGGATCCATGGTACTAAAAATTAATAACATATTACATAAGTAGTTGATAAGTTACTAGATAACTACACATACAATCATTTTTTTCCTTCAATCATGTCATTATTCAGCTCTATCATTACCTATTATATTTCATCCACCCTTATAAGACTAATATTTTCAATATTATGATGGAAAAATAAGTCAATTTATTGATGTTCATAGGATTAAATGTTAGATATCAAATCTTACACTTCATCACCAATATCATAAAAGTATATTTATTTTATGTGAACAACTACACTCTACCCTTCATCTACGTCATATTCCACATAATATGCCATTTTCACTTGTGATGAGAAGATATACAGATCATCTACTTCATGGTCATCAACATCCATCAAGGGAGATAAGTTCAAAGAAGTAAATTTCAAGGAATCCCTTTTAATACCCTTGGTAATAACGACCCATTTATATTTGAATAAAACAACTAAAAATGACAATAGTAGTTTAAGTCGATAATATAAATCAACTTTCCATAGTATACCAATTCAGAAACTGTAAATATACCACTAAAAAATTTTAAACCCTCTTCCCAATCAACTGTATGAAATTTAAATCCATTCACATTATAATAATTGAAATGTATCTCCTGTTTTAGTGGAACTCAATCCAGAAACTTCAAATCCTTTTTCACATCAGCCCAAGTATCAGTATTTATGATCTAAAAAAAGTAATATACTTTATTATATTTAAATATATATATATATGTAAACCTAATAACCATGTTGATTATAGTATTTATGAACTGACATAGTATGCAAACCATTATACAAGATCTTTATTAACAGATTATGTTATATCTTTCTCATTTCATATTTGAATTATCATGTGTCTCTATGTTTGTATCCTGAAATATTTAATAAATAAATCTACAATTTCACTATTTATTATCACATATCTATGTGGTTGTAATGATTCCATTTCAATAAATGTAATATTTGAGATCCTACCAACTGATTAACCAATATTAGGAAATATTTTTTATTTCCCATGCATTTGATATTGATTCGACATGTTTTCAACACATCCAGATTGATTTAATCTTGTCTGAATATCATCCAAGTATCTAAAAAAGGGAAATACACTCCTCTGCTAAACAGCCTTCATAAATAGAGCCTTCATATAAGGACCTAGCCTCAAAAATTATATAATCTTGAGTTTTAAGTCAATAATTATTCTCTTATATTTGAGGATATTTTCATGTTTAGAGTTTTATAGGATTAGTTCATAACTCATAAATAAAAAACCGTATATTACAAATTGGACACTTCCAATCGGTATCCATTTTCCCATAATATAAAACTTTTAAAATAAAACATGATTTATTTTCATGAAAAATCTTCATGAATTAAAAATTGAATTCTTATTTTCATTTATCTATCCTTAAACCCTATGAAACCATTAAAAGGTGGGATGAGCACAAAAATCTCAATAAGGAACAGAAAAAGAAGAAATCCATTATTCTAGTGAAAAACATGAAAATTCATGAAATATTTACCTTTATATTAATATTCTTTGAGTGAATGAAATAAATAATTTCCACATAAAAATAACACACACATTTTTATTAAGGAAACCTTTAAAATCCATAGCAAGTAAAATAAAAACACCTTTTTGGAAACTTAGAGCATTGCATTCATAATCCATTTTAAACCCCTATCAAAAATAACTAAAACCTAGTTAAATACATAGGAGAATCCCTCTGTTAACTCCCTATTTATTTACAATTAAGACAAGTAAAATTAACCAATGTATTATAGTTCTATTTAGGTGTACCCATCATATAATCTATATCGGCCTCACTCAGTGCTATTTGCGCACACCCATCGCATAATCTATATCTGGATCAACTGGTATTCTCTATTCATGCCCATCATATAAGCTATATTGGTCTCACTTATTACTATTTGGGTGCACCCATCGTATAATATATATCAAGCTAACTAATTTTTCATATATAATGATCAAGTATATTATCATGAATAGACCATTTATGCTTGCAATTTCATCATAAAACCTTTGAAAAACTCTTTTAAACCCATATGAAAAACACTTTCAGATATTGAAAAACCATTTTCTTTTTAAAACCCATTTTCAATAAAAAAAATACCTAAAAAATGGAAATGGGGTTTTTATTTTAAGAAAAAATTAAATATTATAAAGGAATTTGAACTTCAAATAATGATTTTAGTAGTAAGAAAAGTCATTGATGTCATATACATTAAAATAGAACATTCCATTTGTTTTTTGAAAGGAAAATGAAAACATTATATAAAAAGATTCCTTTTGAAATCCATTAAAATAAAATAAAAAGATAAAAAATAATTTCCTTTATAATTCATTTATTTCCATATAAAAAAATATATAAATTAATTTTAAAAATATGGAAATGGAAGAAAAACAGAGTTCTAAGGGAAACATTAAAAGATGATTTTTAAAATAAAGTAACTTACCTTATGCCTAGCTTATCATGTAAATTCCTTATCTTATTGAATAATAAAATTATGTTAATTATTTACTTTCTTGATAAAAAATTTAATTTTATTATTCCTTTTATTTCACTTATCACCATGTTATATACAATTACTTAATCATTTAAGTTCAAATCGAAAGTTTTGACGATATTCTGCTCACATGTCCAAGATGACTTATGTAGGTTTAAAATGGTCAAAGAGTTCATTATTAAATAATATTTAAAATTATAATCATGAAATAATTATCATTTTTATGCATCAATTATAATTTTAAAACCAATCATAAAATATGGTTATGAAAAATGAACTATGTTACAATCATGGAGATGGTAGGTCGTACTTACACATGCGTAATGTTTTCATTTTTCAACAATAATTATAGAAATAAGGTAAGTATAATTTTATATTTAAATAATTTTCATTATATCATAAATATAATATTATTTCTTTAAATACACTTACATATATCACCCATGTGATGTGGCGATGAAAAAATAATCACATCGCTTCATGGAGGTGGTAGTCCACATGTATGCACGAATAACGTTATCATTTTTCAATGAATGGAAAGGTAAAAAATAATGATATATTAAATTTTAATAATGATAAATATATCATTAATATCATATATATATACCTTAATTCCATCATTATAATTATTCATGAGAGGTGATGGTGGAAAACAAATTACATTGGTTCGTGAGGTAGTAGTCTGTCGTGCACATGAATGATGGTTTCATTTCCCATTTGATGGAATTAGAGATGGATTTAGGTTATTAAATTAACATAGTAATATATAAGTATATTATATATACTTTTGTAATTATATAATAATGTTTTCATAATATTTTAAGGATTTTTAAGAAGAAACAATACAAAAACGCTCAATTAAGAATGATGCCTCTTTTTCAGGACACCTCTTTAGGGTTATACCTAAAAACTTTAAATATTGGATTTATGATCAAAAAAATTACACTAGTATGTGAGTAAGGAAGTAAGGAAGTTATTTGGGTAGGTATTTTATGAACCAAAAAGTATTTTAAGTTGTAAATAGGGGGGATATTAAGTGGCCTTTTATAAGTTGGGGAGAGGACACACTTGGAATTTTTGAAAAAAAAATTATACCCACATTTTAAACATAAAAAAGGGTAAAAAATGAACCCTTAGTGAGAATTATATAAGATAAGGTTAAAATATTGACATAAAATATAATTTAGATGATTATTTAGGTCATTTAAACCCTTATTTTTTAGTTTAACCCCCTGAAAACCTGTTTTCACCTTAACCGTGATAAAATATTTTTACTCTTTATAATATTCATTAAGAAAAAAAAATTAAGTTGACCATATTATATAATATAAATTATTATGATTCCAAATATATAATCTATTTTACCGAATTTAAATTTACAAGGTTAGATTCAATCCTATATTTTTAAAACCACTTTTAATTCCTAAACATTTCATTTATGTCTTTCTTAATAAATTTTAGGATAGGGCTATCCTGGGTCCTCAACCTTTTGGAGTCATAAATATTAACAAACATTAAAATGATTTATTATACAATTACTGGGATTGTTACATTATTCCACCTTTTGGAAATTGAATCCTTAAAATTTTATTCAATTATTAAACAAGTGGTTATATCTTTACCTCGTATAATTTTCATATTTCCATGTTTCTTATTAAATCAAATGGTTTTTCCATAAAACCTTAACTTGAAGAATTACCATATTTTACAAATCTTTCTCTATATGATCAAGAATTTGAATATGTTATTCCTCATATGAAATATTATCTTTAAACTAAACTATTTTAGGGATCAAAACATGAGATGATTTTGGAACATATTGCCTTAACATTGAAACATAAAATACGTTGTGTACCTGGGATAAACTCGAAGGCTAATCCACTCGATAGGTAGCTGATCCAAATTTATTTATGATTTTATATAGTCCAATGAACTATGGACTTCACTTTCCCTTTTTAGCAAAATTAATAGCAATTTTACATGGAGATACTTTTAAAAATACATAATCACCTACCTCAAAATAAATATATTTCCTCTGATTATCTTCATAAATTTCCTGCCTACTCTGAGCCATCCTCGTATGTTACTAAATCAGCTGCACCTTATCAACCATTTCCTATACAAACTCTGGTCCCATACACTTTTTTATCATACTTCATCCCAAAAATCTAGTGTTTGAAACCCTTTCCATATAATTCCTCAAAAGGTTCCATCTATATATTGAAATGGAAATTGTTATCATAAGAAAACTCAACCAAATAAATATGTTAATCACAAATTCCCTATTAATCAATTTAATTATAAATAAGTATATCTTAAAAGGTCTAAATCATTCTCTCATATTGTCTATTGGATTGAGGATGAAAAATTATAATAAAATTCAATTCAGTACCCAATGACTTCTGAAGTCCTTTACAAAAAATTAAGTGATCTTGGGATTATAGTTCAATACAATGGAGAGAGGAACTCCATATAACATGATTATATCCTTTAGATACAATTAATAAAGATAATATAAATATATGGTATCTTGAATAGGAAATTAATGTAAATATTTAGTTAATTGATAAATAATAACCCAAATTGAATTGTTACCTTGTGATGTTCTTATAAATCCTACCATGAAATACACAGATATATTTTCTCATTTCCACTCAGGCACTAGAAAAGGTTGAAGCATCCCCTTTATTAATTGATTCTCTGGTTTAACCTATAGACAAGTAAAACATTTTATTGTAAACTTAGCTATATATTATTTCATTATATCTCACCAGTAATACTCATGAAAATATATGTATATCTTAGTGGTTCTAGTATAAAAGGAATACGGGGAATTATGAGATTCACTCGGCAATTCTTTCTTCAACTAGTAATTGCAAGGCATATATAATCTCTTTCCAAATATCAAAACACCTTATTTTTTAATATTAAATTTTGGAAACGTATCCTTCTTAGATAATTATACATTTTTTCTATAAAACATGTTCCTCCTTCTAATCTTTCTTAATTATTTCTTCAAAATAAAATTTTACTAAAACCTGAAACAATAAAAGGAGGTTCCTATATTCCAAGCTTCTAGGATAAAATTCATCAAATAATTAACCAAATTTGTATGTTCTAAACATAACATGGTTAATGTAGTATTATTTTTCTAACTTAAGGCATCAACTAATTTGTTTTCATTTATAGGATGATAATGAATCATGAAATCATATTACTTGATCATTTCCATCCATCTTCTATGTCTCGTTTTCAATTATTTCTGAGTGAATATATACTTCAATTTTTTTTTATCAATATATATATCTCACACTCTACTCCATATAAATAATGCCTCCAAAATTTTAAAACAAAAAAAAGTGGTTAATTCTAGATCATGTGTAGAATAATTTAACTCATGAGGTTTCATTTAACATGAATCGTAATAAATTATATGATCATTCTACATCAGGGAACAACCAAGTCCCTTCAATAAAGCATCCATGTAGATGAAAAATTCACCATTTCTAAAAGGTAGGTCCAAAACTAGATCAATCGCTAATATTCTTTTTATTTTCTAAAAATATCCATCACATTCTTTTATCCAAGGGAATTTAACACCTTTTTTAGTTAACTTAGTCATTTTTCTAGAAAACTAATCAAATTTCTCAAAAAACCATGAGTAGTAACCCACTATTCTAAGAAAACTATGAATATATATGATATCTTTGGTCCTTGTACATTCTTTGACAACTTTTGTTTTAGATGGGTCAATATTTATACCATATTTAAAAACAAAATGTCCAAGGAAAGAAATTTATTGCAACCAAAATTCACACTTAATAAATTTTTCATATAGTATCTATTATTTTAAGGTTTGAAAAACAATCCTTAAGTGTCTTTCATGTTCCTAATCACTTTTAGAATATACCAAAAATATAATATATAAACACAACCACAAATTTATCTAAGAACTCATGAAAAACTCTATTCATAAGTTTCATAAATATAGTAAGAGCATTAGACAACTCAAAGGGAATAAGTACAAACTCATAGTGCCCATATCTAGTTTGAAATGTAGTATTTTGAATGTCTTCCTCCTTAAATTTCAACTTATGGTACCCTATACTGAGATCAATATTCAAAAAATATTTCACTCCTTGAAGTTGACCAAACAAATCATCGATATGAGGCAAAGGATACTTATTCTTAACAGTGATGTTATTCAAGACTTCATAATCAATAAAAAGTATCATTTAACCATATTTATTTTTAACTAATAATACATGAGCACACCAGGGTGAATTTCTAGGATGAATGAAACCTTTATCTAGAAACTCTTACAATTGTTTTTTCAATTTTGAAATTTCTACTTATTACATTCAATGAGAGGGTTTCAAAATAGCCTTAGAATCAGGTAATAATTAAATAGTAAAATCAACCACATGATTATTAATAAAACCAGGTAAATCATTAGGAAAAACATCCATATATTCATTCACTAGTGTAACATCACTAATTTTAATAGTTACTTTCTTTTCAATAATATTAGCTGTGTAACTTTTACTACCATATATAATAAATTTATCAACTTATTGATAATTTATCAAAGGTATGAAATCATTGAATAAAACTTTATTAGATCTAAAATCTATCTTATAATGATAAACTAAAATCCAATCAGTACCCAAAATAATATTAAACACTACTATAGGCAGTTCAATAAGATTTACAGGAAAGGCCATCCCACTAATAATAATAGGAAGATTCCTCTAAATCTCAGTTGCTTTAATATTTCCACCAAAAGTTCTCATAAAAAGTTTTATCCTCTTTTCATGTGGTGATATTTCAATTTTACATGAAAATTTCTCAAAAAATAAATAATTCAAAAATCCAAAGTCAAATAGGGCATTTTCATAATTAAAATAAACAAGTAACATGCATGTCACCACTTCATTTGATGGACCAACATCAATAATAGTAGTAGAAGATGATTTTTCCACACCTTTATATTTTAAATATTGATGATTTCCCTCATGTGTATATAACCTTAAACACTCATTAACATAATTAACCAACTTTTTGAAACTAAAACATCTCACCATTGGATGGATATTGGTTACCCCATTTTTTTATTTTTCATGACTCTTTTATTTACAGTCACAAGCCATGTGACCAAACTGACCACACTGGTAAAATATTCTATATCCTTTCGAACATTCCTTGAAATGTAATTTACCACACTTGGAACATGTTGGGGGATTACCAACATACTTCTTAGTGGGATGATTCTCCATCATCTAGCACCTTGAATGCTTCTTACTCTTATCATCTCAAGGCATATAAGTGTCTGCAAACTCTAACTCCACTTTCTTAGCACAAAGAACAAATTTTAAATAAATTTTAAATTATCATGTATCCAAATCTCTTCATAAATATGGTTTTAAACTTGAGTAAAATCTATTAATTTTATTATCAATGTCTCGAACAAAATATGGTATGTACCTAGTGTCACACCTGGAATTTTTCATTCATTTATTTTTACTTTATTTTATTAATTCTTGGCCTTGGGTTCTCGCGCCAAGGTCCGGGTTGAGTCCCATATTAAAATATTTTTCTTTTACTATTTTTAATTGGTTTTAGACCCATGATCGGGCACCTCATGATTAGCGGTAACCGCGCGGTCTCCCCAGGTGCTTGTGCGGGTGCCCAAGTGGACTACGTTGAGGTGCGTGATTTGCATGCGTGTTTTTTTTTCAAGACGTGCGTTGAGCTTGTGGTTACCCAATTTTCAGAATTTGATAATTAAATAGATTAAGTTTAAGAAAATGTTTGTTAATAATAATAATATTATTGTTATTTATTTTTATTATTATTGTTTTGGTTTTATATTATTCTTATTTATATTGTTATAATTATTATTTATATTATTATGATTATTATGATTATTATTTTTATTATTATTATTATTATTATTATAAGAAATAATTTAAAAAAGGGGGGGTTGAAACACTAGGGGAGGGCTGCGACACCCCCACCCCCCTGTTTTCCTCTTCTGCGTTGCGCAGCACGCCTGACCCGGCGCCCCTCACAGCCCTTCCTGCTGTAGCCACCAGCGAACCCCGGCCACCATGCTCCTGCTCCGGCGGCTTGACCCCGGCCACCCGCTCCTACTCCGGCGGCCCGACACCGCCACCCCACTCCCATTTCAACAACCCAACGCCACCACCCCACTCCATGCTCTGGTGAATCGGCCACCCCAGCCACTCCCCCTGCTCATTGGAACCCCCTCTCTGACGTTCGTCCTCTGGCCACTGCCCCCCCTGTCTGACCAGCTGACCTACCTCGTCCATTTCTGGCGATCCGAACCCCCCTGCTCGCCCTTTTCCGGCAACCCAAACCCCCTGCTCGCCTCTTGCGTGCGTCGCCCTTCACCCTAACCCCTGGATAGCCCACTTGTAACCCCCTTTTTGGTGAGATGTTGTTGTTTTGAGGTTATCCATTGTTAGGGTTATTGTTTGAAGTTAAACCATAATTTTTGTGTGTGAGATCTTATCTGGTATGTTGGTTTTGGCTTCCCGCAGGTGCGGTTGTGGTGCGAACGGGGTTTCGCGCCATTTTTGGGAGGTCCTTCAATATCTGAGGTAGGTGATGCCACCTATAGGTATTGTTTGATGAATTAATTCACCCATTTAATTAATTTAGTATATTCCTTGATCAGTTTGCTTGGTTCGAATATAGTCTTACTTAAGGATTAATATGTTTTTGATGTGTTTTGTATCTTGGTTATGTGATACGAGTGTTTTGTTTCTTTGAAAATCCATGTTGATCCATTTTTAGTGTTTTATAAACTATGTTTTTGGTTTATTAAAATGTGCAAGGGTTTCAGTTGTGTTTTGGTGTGACGTCAATGTGGCGTTGTGTTTGTTTGATCATGAAAGTGTTTTTTAAGGGGTTTAAGTTGGTTTTATGTGTTTAAAGTCGCGGTATGTTTTTCAAAATTGTTTTATAAAAATTTAAATGATTTATTAAGTAGAGTGGATGTTGCGAATTTGGTTTTGGAAAATGTGTTTAGGCGCACATGCTTTTAAATGTTAATTTCATCATGTTGTGCCCTTTTGTCTGGTTTTGTACTCTAGTGTTTTCTTGAAATAACTCGATGGCACTTTAAAATAATTAGTGAGTTGTTTTGGTGTTGTGTTGTTTTTAAAAACACTTTGTGGATTTTAAAGTGGTTTAATAAAGAAGGTTGATGGTGCAAGATGTGTTTTAAAAATATTTCGAGCTGGTTATTTTGCGCTGGTTTTTCGTTTGAATTGTTTTGAGTCTGTGTTTATGCGTTTTAGTTGTGCAGTTGTTGCAGTGTGTCGGCGAGGAAGACCTGCGGTACTTCAGTCGTCGGGTTTCGCATATTTGTGCGTCTGTGTGAGGCATGACATGCCATTATCTCTGGACAGCGAGCTGAGGTAGGTCCCCCACTGCACTCACCTTTAAATTTAGAATTTATTAATTGCTTGATGTTTTATTAATTTTAATAAATAGAAAATAATATAAGATAATTAAATTTTAAATGATTATTTGGTGTAAAAAGATCCATTTATTTTATACATGATGCCTGGAATATTTTCTTGATGAACGGACACCGAGTAGTGAAATAATGCACATTTGGCTTTTAAACATAATTAACGGAATTTAAAATGTAGTTTTGGTTTAAAAGATAAATTATTTCTTCTGAACAAGTGTTTTGGGTTTTCTTGAGAAATGTTTCTTTTTTATGAAAAATGATGTTTTATTAAATAGTGGTTTGACATGTGAATAAATGTGTTGGTTTCATTTTGAGAAAAACTTAGAGGCCCAGTTGGCACTTTTAAAATGGTTTTGAAATGATTTTGATGAATGTACCTCAAGATGGGTACAGCTAAAGGCCTGGTTGGTATTTTGTGATAATTATTGTGAAAGGGTGATGTGTGAAATCCATCCAAGGCTCGTTTGGCATTTTGAACTGATTTTTGGTAAAATCCTTCTTGGGTTGGGTTCCTTGCCTAGTTCTGATCCATGTGATTGGGAGGGTCCTCGGTATAGGACCTCCCTTGTGAAATGTATATCGATGGGAAGGGACTACCCTTGAGGTGGACGGGGTGGTGCCGGATTGTGTGATGTGTTTGGATTATATATATATATATATATGCATGACTTGTGTTTGAATTGTATGGAACACCCTCCTTATAACTATACATGGGAATCTGGCATAATGTGTGAATCTTCTGAGAATGATTGTTGCACTAGTTTAGATTATGCACTGTCTAGTGGCCCCATAGCAGGGGAATACTGAGTTATTGCTACTATGGGGATTGGGCCCCTCGGTTAGGCCATGCAGGGCTATGCCGAGTGTTAGGGAGTTATGACATCATCGAGTTAGAGCATGCTTTCAGGATGAGTCACATGTATAGTACGTTCTGGGTTGTTCACGATCTCCTAGGTTCCACCCATGTTTCTTTTAGTGTTTATTTGTATGTGGCTAATGTTTGAGAGGACTAGTTCGGTTGCTGGACCTGTGTGCCACTTTTTCCTTTTACCTTAGTGTGTGTTGTGCTGTGGGTGGTTTTCCATTTGACCAACAACTAAAATTTGGATTTCTGAATTGTTTTCAAAAGTGTTTTAAAGTGAAATGCATCTATTCTTTTCAAACCTTAAACTTGTTTTTGAATTAAAAAGGGAAATGGACTATTACTTGTTTTAGAAATGAAAGTGTGTGTGGAAAACAATATTTTATATAATTTAGTTCAAAACTAGAATTGATAAATTCTTTATTTATTGGTATGTGCATTAGTAATAGAATTAGTCGGGCATACCTACTTAGTTTTAATACTCACGCCTATAGTGTTTTCTTGTTTTTAGTTCTGTTTCAGGTTACAGCTTCAGTTGTTCGCCTTGAGTGACGTTGGTTGTGGTATTGGAGAGTGACCCACGGGGTCACATGGAGTTTTGGTTGTGGTCAGGTTAGTAGCGTTGTTGGTTGTTCTTTATTTGTTTGTTTTTGTTCTATTTATTTTTTCCGTTTCTTAGTTTATTTTCTTTTGGGCCAAATCGTTCCCACCTGTTTAATTTTGATGCCCGACACTAGTTGCATGCCTGTGGGGATCGGGAACGTCCCTCGAGCCATGTCGCGGTCTGGCTCGGGTGAACGGTTCAGGGTCGACCCTGGTTGGTTTGTGACAAAATGGTTTCAAAGGGGCCCTTGTTATTTGGGATGTCGGGTAGATGGAGATTAGGACTATCGGGACTCGAGAGTTAGGTACGGGAAGGACGTCATGAACCCTCACCCGTTCCGAACCTCGAGTCGCCAGGGGTAGTCTGGGAATTGAGTTCTTGTCTCGTTCTGATTTGTTTTGGATTGAGGGATGAAAACGAAGGTAAACTGATGTTACATCATGATCTCACATGGAGTATTAACCCATGTGGAGTTTGGGTACACGGTTTGAATTCCTCCTAGTTGTTGACGCTCACTTGGGGAATGACCCACTACCATGTTGCGAGGTTAAGTGTGACCGCTAGTCCCTCACTTAGGTGGTTTGATGCAAGTTGAGTGTCATTTTCGTTCTGGTTGGTGTAAGTGCGTTTTTGGAAATAAAAAAAGGGGTTTTTAAAACTAAAATCATTTGGTTTGGAAAACTGGTTTTTTCTTGGAAATTGGTCAAGAATGGTTTGGGGTGAAACCTCACGTACTCCTTATGAACGTTTACATATGTGAGAGGATACGTGGAAAGTGTGTGTTGGTGTGTATGAATGAAAGTGGATGAAGACATGTGCAACAGTTCATGGGATTACCTGGGTGTGTTTGAAATTAAAGGATTGACCTTGTTTTCTAAATTGGCTTTTAAAGAGGAAAATGGTTTTAGAAAGTGATTTTTGGATGAGGGTTCTTTATTGATGTTGCTTCGATTGATATCGGTTTCAGTTTGGTGTTATATATGTTGTTCAGAAATGCTTCCTAGAAAGTTCACTAGAGTTTTGATGATTCATGCCCATTTTCTAGTCCTTCGTGGTGATCGAGGTCCGTTAGAAGCAGTGGAGTGGCTTGAAGAGGTAGAACGTGTCTTCAGGATGTTGGGAACTCCTGAGGCTGTCAGGGTTCGTGCTGTTTTGGGATTGTTTGAGGGTCCAGCTCTGGACCAGTGGAAGTTGGTTGCCCTATGTGCGATGTAAGTTGGGAAGAAATGGGAAGTGTTTAAGGCCACCTTCGTTCAAGAGTTCCTACCCAAGGAGGTGAAGTTGAAGAAGGTAGCAGAGTTGTGAGATGTTCAGCAAGGCCAACAGTCGGTAAAATCTTACATTGACCACTTAAAAGAGCTGGTTTCCCTGAGGTTGTGGAGAATGTGCTCCATCGGGTGAAACATGTTTTGAGAAGTTGGTAGATGAAGTGTTTCTGGATGAGCTCGTTCTTGGTGTGCAGTCAGTGGCGGTTGGCTCACGTGAAGGTTCTCCATCCGACGACCAGCGCATACCGGAGGAACCTATTTCTAAAGAGTCCCTTGTAGCGGTTCTGGATTTCAGTTCATCAAACCTTTCTATTTTGTGCTATCAGTGTGGTCATTTCGGGCATTTAAATCCATCATGTCGCAACTCAGTAAATATGTGCCATTGTTGCGGCTGTCTGGGTCATCTGGAGAAGTTTTGTAGAAAGCGACGCTTGAAGAAGACGTCCTGATCGGAGGATGCTAGTGCATGACTATGAGGCAGGAGATGCTTCAGCCATCAGAGCCCAAGCCACAGGTCTCGGGGTAAAGCTCGCGCACAGTCAGGGGTCACCGGGGGTGTGAAGCCTCGACTCAGGTTTTGTGTTATGTTTTGGTGTTGGAACATTTAATGTCTTTTCGTTCTTGCTTTTATGTTGTCAAAGTTTTGAAGTTTTTGAAAGTTCATTGTTTTATTGTGGGGCCATGACGGGCATGTTCTATTGTAATCCAACCAGTTTTGTTTGTCTGATCATGGTTTTCTAAATCGTTCATTTTACTTAAAAGTGTGTTTGTCCCTTGTCTGGATTGATTTTGGTTTAGTGGTGTTCGTTTGGAGATGTAAGTGCCCATGAAAGAGCCGAGGTTTTTGGTTATGCTTGGGTTCATTTCTTGGGGTAAGTTCTGCTCTGAGGTTTTTCCCTAGTGTTGGGAGTGTTTGTTCTAGGAGGAGAGTTCCAGGTTTTAGTGGAGGTGTTGTTCACTTGTGCTATAGAACTTGATTTAGATTGGTGGGAAGTTCCCACATCCCCCCCCCCCCTTCACAGGGTGCTATGGCTGGGAGTTAAATTTCCACTCTAGTTGAGTTTTGTGGTGGGGATAACTCTTTCGTGTTCTCATTTTCTCTCGTATCTTGGTTTCTTTTAGTTTCTTTCGGGCATGAGTTCTTGTTTTGTCTATTGTTCGGTTGGGCGACTTTCTGGGGGCAGAAAGTGTCTATGGTGGGGAGAATTGTCACACTTGGACTTTTTAATTCATTTCTTTTTACTTTATTTTATTAATTCTTGGACCCGGCTTCTTGCTCCAAGGTCCGGGTTGGGTCCTGGATAAAAATCTTCGTCGTTTACTATTTTTACTTGGTTTCAGACCCGTGCTCAGGCACCGAATGATTAGCGGTAACTATGCGGTCTCCCCAGGTGCTTGTGCAGGTGCCCAAGTGGACTGCGTTGAGGTACACGATTTGCGTGCGTGTTTTTTTTTCAAGATGTGCGTTGAGCTCGTGGTTACCCAGTTTTCAGAATTTGATAATTAAATGGATTAAGTTTAAAAAAATGTTTGTTAATAATAATAATATTATTGTTATTTATTTTTATTATTATTGTTTTGGTTTTATATTATTCTTATTTATATTGTTATAATTATTATTTATATTATTATGATTATTATTATTATTATTATTATTATTATTATTATTAGTTTTATTATTATTATTATTATTATTATTATTATTATAAGAAATAATTTTAAAAAATGGGTTGAAACCCTAGGGGAGGGCCGCGACGCCCCCCCCCCCCCCCCCCCCATTCTCCTCTTTTGTGCAGCGCAGCGCGCCTGACCCTGTGCCCCTCACAGCCCCTCCTGCTGCAGCCACCGGCGAACCCCAACCACCCTGCTCCTGCTCCGGCGGCCTGACCCCGGCCACCCTACTCCTGCTCCGGCGGCCCAACGCCGCCACCCCACTCCCGTTTCGACGACCCGATGTCGCCACCCCAATCCGTGCTCCAGCGAATTGGCCACCCCAGCCGCTCCCCCCTCCCACTGGAACCCCCTCTCTCACATTCGGCCTCCGGACACCGCCCCCCTGTCCGACCAAACGACATACCTCGTCCCTTTCCGGTGACCCGAACCCCCCTGCTCGACCCTTTCCGGCAACCCGAACCCCCTGCTCGCCTCTTGTGCGTGTCACCCTTCACCCTAACCCCTGGACAGCCAACCCGCAACCCCCTTTGTGGTGAGATTTTGTTTTTTTGGGGTTATCCATGGTTAGGGTTATTGTTTGAAGTTAAACCATAATTTTTGTGTGTGCGATCTTATCTGGTATGTTGGTTTTGGCTTCCCGTAGGTGTGGTTGCGGTGCGAACGGGGTTTCACACCATTTTTGGGAGGTCCATCAATGTCTGAGTTAGATTATACCGCCTATAGGTATTTTTTAATGAATTAATTCACCCATTTAATTAATTTAGTATATTCTTTGATCAGTTTTCTTGGTTCGAATATAGTCTTACTTGAGGATTAATATGTTTTTGATGTGTTTATCATCGTGGTTATGTGATACGAGTGTTTTGTTTCTTTGAAAATACTTATTGATCCATTTGTAGTGTTTTATAAACTGTGTTGTTGGTTTATTAAAATGTGCAAATGTTTCAGTTGTGTTTTGGTGTGATGTCAATGTGGCGTTGTGTGTGTTTGATCATGAAAGTGTTTTTAAGGGGTTTAAGTTGGTTTTGTGTGTTTAAATTCGCGGTATGTTTTTAAAAATTGTTTTATAAAAAATTTAAATGATTTATTAAGTAGCGTGGATGTTGTGAATTTGGTTTTGGAAAACATATTTAGGTACACGTGCTTTTAAATGTTAATTTCATCATGTCGTGCCCTTTTGTCTAGTTTTGTACTCTGGTGTTTTCTTGAAATAACCCGGTGGCACTTTAAAATAATTAGTGAGTTGTTTGGGTGTTGTGTGGTTTTTAAAAACACTTTGTGTATTTTAAAGTGGTTTATTAAAGAAGGTTGATGGAGTGAGATGTGTTTTGAAAATATGTCAAGTTGGTTCTTTTGCGCTGGTTGTTCGTTTGAATTGTTTTGAGTCCGTGTTTATGCATTTTAGTTGTGCGGTTGTTGCAGCGTGTCAGTGAGGAAGACTCGCGGTACTTTAGTCATCGGCTTGCGTGTGTTTAGGCATTTGTGTGAGGCGTGACGTGCCATTATGTTTGGACAGCAATCTGAGGTAGGTCCCCCACTGCACTCACCTTTAAATTTAGAATTTATTAATTTCTTTATGTTTTATTAATTTTAATAAATAGGAAATAATATAAGATAATTAAATTTTAAATGATTATTTGGTGTAAAAATATCCGTTTATTTTATACATGATGCCTGGAATATTTTCTTGACGAATGGACACCCAGTAGTGAAAGAATACTCATTTGGATTTTAAACATAATTCATGGAATTTAAAATGTAGTTTTTGTTTAAAATATAAATGATTTCTTTTGAACAAGTGTTTTGGGTTTTCTTGAGAAATGTTTATTTTTGATGAAAAATGATGTTTTATTAAATAGTGTTTTGACATGTGAATAAATGTGTTGGTTTCATTTTTAGAAACACTTAGAGGCTTGGTTGGCACTTTTAAAATGGTTTTGAAATGATTTTGATGAATTTACCTCGAGATGGGTACAGCTAAAGGCCCGGTTGGCATTTTGTGATAATTATTGTTAAAGGGTGATGTGTGAAATCTATCCAAGGCCCGTTTGGATTTTTGAACTGATTTTTGGTAAAACCCTTCTTGGGTTGGGTTCCTTGCCTAGTTCTGGTCCATGTGATTGGGAGGGTCCTCGGTATGGGACCTCCCTTGTGAAATGTATGTCGATGGCAAGGGACTACCCTTGAGGTGGATGGGGTGGTGCCGGATTGTGTGATGTGTTTGAATTATATATGTATGCATGACTTGTGTTTGAATTGTATGGCACACCCTCCTTAGAACTATACATGGGAACCTGGAATAATGAGTGAATATTCTGAGAACGATTGTTACACTAGTTTAGATTACGCACTGGCTAGTGGCCCTATAGCATGGGAATACTGAGTTATTATTGTATGGGGATTGGTCCCCTTAGTTAGGCCATGCAGGGATATGCCGAGCGTTATGGTGTTATAACATCATCGAGTTAGAACATGCTTTCAGGATGAGTCACATGTATAGTACGTTCTGGATTGTTCACGATCTCCTAGGTTCGACCCATGTTTCTTTTTGTGTTTATTTGTATGTGGCGGACGTTTGAGAGGTCTAGTTCGGTTACTAGCCCCATGTTCCACTTTTTCCTTTGCCCTTGGTGTGTGTTGTGTGTTGTGGGTGGTTTTCCATTTGACCAATAACTAAAATTTAGATTTCTGAATTGTTCTCAAAAGTGTTTTAAAGTGAAATGCATCTGTTCCTTTCGAACCTTAAACTTGTTTTTGAATTAAAAAGGGCAATGGACTGTTACTTGTTTTAGAAATGAAAGTGTGTGTGGAAACCAATATTTTATATAATTTAGTTCAAACCTGGAATTGATAAATTCTTTATTTATTGGTATGTGAGTTGGTAATAGAATTAGTCGAGCCTATCTACTGAGTTTTAATACTCATGCCTATAGTGTTTTCTTGTTTTTAGTTCTGTTTCAGTTTCCAACTTTAGTTGTTTGCCTTGAGTGACATTGGTTGTGGTATTGGAGAGTGACCCACGGGGTCACATGGAGTTTTGGTCGTGGTCAGGTTAGTAGTGTTGTTAGTTATTTTTTATTTGTTTTCTTTTGTTCTATTTATTTTTCCGCTGCTTAGTTTGTTTTCTTTTAGGCCAAATCATTCCCACCTGTTTAATTTTGATGCCCGGCACTAGTTTCCAGCCCATGGGGATCGGGAACGCCCCTTGGGCTATGTCACGGGCTGGCTCGGGTGACTGGTTCAGGGTCGACCCGGGTTGGTTTGTGACACCTAGACAGTCTTGTAAATTTTGATTCATATACAGTTATAGAGTCTCCATATTTTTTCCTCAACTCCAAGAATTTTTTCTTTAGCCTAATTCGAACAAGATTAAGGAAATAATTATCAATTAAAATATTATTAAATGTGTCTCATTCCATGGAATAAAGATAATCTATTTCTTTGGTATTCTTAACAAAATACCACCATCGACCAATCTTACCTTCAAAATGATAAATGGAAAGGGTTACCTTTTGACAATATGAATATCCCATGACTTCATATATCAATTCTAGGGTATTAATCTATACTTTGGATACTTTTTTATCTAAGGTTCCACTAAAATTTGGTGTATGTTGTCTTATAAAATGATATACTATCATCATGTTCTTATATAGAAGACATGTCTACTCTCTAGAATGGATACCACCATCATTTATAGCTTGTTTCAATTGATCCATCACTGCAATAAACTTCTCAATTTTAATTTTAACCATCTCAAGATACTAATTTGGAAGGATATTTTCCTCTCAGTTCCTCCATATTACTACTTTCTTATTTCCACTATGGAAAACCACTATGAAAAAAAATATTTTAAATGGAGAAATATGGTAATATTAAAATTATATATCATTTAAAATTAACCATATGGTAAAATCATTCAAGGTAATGCTATTAACATTATCCTAATCTATAAAATTATCTAAACCTTTCCTTAGATACCAACTATAAGGACCCAGAATTAAACATTACATAATCTTGAGTTTTAATTCAAGAAGTATTCCCTTAAATTTGAGGATATTTTTAGGTTTATGGTTTTATAGAATTATTTCATAACTCATAGATAACAAAAGCATATATTACAAATTAGACACTTCCAATTGGTGTCTATTTTTCCCATAATATAAAACTTTTAAAATAAAACATGATTTATTTTCATGAAAAATATTTATTAATTTAAACTTGACTTCTTATTTTCCTTTACCAATCTTTAAACCCTATGAAAAACATTTTAAATATGTGGGATGAGCACAAAAATCTCGATAAGGGACATAAGAAAAATAAATTTGTCACTCTAGTGAAAAACTTGAAAACCTATGAAATTTTTACCTTTATCTCAATGTTATTTTAGTGAATAAAATAAATAATTTCCAAATGAAAATCACATAAACCTTTTTATCAATTAAATATTTAAAACCCATATCAAAAAATAATAATAAAATCATTTTTGTCAACTTAGAGCATCACGTTCATTACCCAT
The DNA here is from genome assembly GCA_963277665.1 of Viscum album. Classification (NCBI taxonomy): domain Eukaryota; kingdom Viridiplantae; phylum Streptophyta; class Magnoliopsida; order Santalales; family Viscaceae; genus Viscum; species Viscum album. The sequence continues at coordinate 1,472,208,163 of OY728152.1, read as the reverse complement.
TTTAAACCCATGTCATAAATAACTAAATACCAGTTAAATCAATAAGATAAACCCTCTAGTAAATCCTTTCTTATTTCCTATTAAGACAAGGAATGCTAAAAAATTCATTATAACACTATCTAAGTTCACCCATCGTATAAGGTATATCAGGATAACCTAGTGTTATTTGGGCACACCCATCGTATAATCTATATCAGGCTCACACAATATTATTTGGGTGAACGCATCATATAAGATATATTGGGATCAGTCATATTTTATATATAATTATCAATTATATTATCATGAATAAAAGATTTTATTATTTCACTTTTCATCATAAAACTTTGAAAAAACTCTTTTAAACCCATATACAAAATACTTTCAGATATTTAAATTCCTTTTTCTTTTCAAAATCCATTTTCAATACCAAAATAACAAAAAAAAGGAAAGATGATTTTTATTTAAAGAAATCATGAAATATATTAATTTAATCTAAAATTTAAAAAATTGTTGTGGTAGTGGGAAAATCTTTTGACGTCGTATATGTTACAATAGAACATTCCTTCTGTCTTTTGTAAATAAAGTCAAATCATTCCATAAAATGATTCCTTTTTAAAAAAATTGAAAGAAATTAAAAATAGAAAAAAAAATGTCCCTTATAATTCATTTATTTACATATAAAAAATCCATAAAATAATTTTAAATATATGTTCATAGAATAAAAAAGTGTTTAAGGGGGGACTTTTAAAGAGGGTTTTAAAGGAAAGTCCCTTACCTTATGCCCAAATTGTCACATGTGTTCCATATATTCTTGAATAATAAAATTATGTTAATTATTTACTTTCTAGAGAAACTTTTTCAAGTTTATTATTCATTTTATTTTACTTATTACCATGTTATATACAATTACTTAATCATTTAAGTTCACATCAGAAGTTTTGATGATATTCATCTCACATGTCCAAAATGACTTCAGTAGGTTGACTAAGGTAAAAGTGGTCATTATTAAATCATATATAGAATAATAATAATGTAATAATTATATTTTTTATGCATAAATTATACTTTTAAAACCAATAATAAAATATAGTTAGGAAATATAAACTACGTTACAATCATGTATACGGTAGGTTGTACGTACACATGAGTGACGTTTTCATTTTTAAAAGATAATTATGAAATAAAGGTAGCTATAATTTTTTATTTATAGAATTAAAATTGTATAATAAATATCATATTATTTTTTTAATTCACTCACATATATCATCAATGTGATGTGGTGATGAAAAAAGAATCGCATCGCTTCGTGGAGGTTGTAGTCTACATATACGCATGAACGACGTTGTCATTTTTCAGTGAATGGAAAGGTAAAAAGTAAATGATATATTATATTTTCATAATGGTAAATATTTCATTAATATAATACATATACATTAATTATATCATTATAAATATTCATGACGGGCAATGATGGAAAACAAAAAACATCAGTTCTTGAGGAGTAGTCTTCCGTACACACAGATGATGGATTTGTTTCCCATTTAATAGAAGTGGATATGGATTTAGATTATTAAATTAACATAATAACATATCACTATATTTTAGATAATTTTTTATTATATATTCATGGTTTAATAATATTTTAAGTAGGTGGAATAAGAAACAGAATAAAAATTTTTGGTTAATAATCATACCTCTTCTTCGAACCAACGATTTAGGATTATAACTAAAGGCTTCCTAGATTGGATTTATGTTCAAAAAAATGGTTATAGGATGTAGGGATGGAATTAATTAATGTATTTGGGCAGGGTTTTTCTAATCCAAAAGGCTTTTAATTTTTTAATAGTTAAGGATAGGGGTGTCTTTTTATAAGTGTGGGAGAGGACACACTTGGAATTTTTTAAAATAAAAAGTTATACCCACATTTTACACATGAAAAAAGATTTTAAATGGAGAATTATTGATTATAATATGATATAATATCTAAATATGTACATATAATATAGTTTAGACAAGTTTTTAATACATTTTAACCCTTATATTTTTAGTTTAACCCCCGATAAACCTGTTTTCACCTTAACCGCAGTAAAAGAGTTTTATGATTTTCACTATTAATTAATGTAAGAACCCGGTTCTTATTTTTGAGGTACAGATTTCTTCTTTTCACTTTTCCTTAAGTGTTTTTTAGAAAATAAGGAAAATGGGGAAAAATCCCAAATTTTGGAAAGTACACGTTGTGTACTTTTCTACACGTCGTGTACTTTTAGTCGTGTGGGATGAGTACATGGGGCGTGTGGTCATATCAGCGATGAAGGGTGTAGAAACCGACTACATGCTGTGTAGTGGTCCCTTACACGTCGTGTAGTTAGTCGGTGGGCAAATAGTAAGGTGGTGGCCATCTGTGCAACAGAACACACCGTGTACTCAAGAAGGCACGCCGTGTAGTCATGTTGGCAGATGAACAGTGCCACGCTGGTGGGAAACTGCCAGATGAATAGTTAAATGAAGGAATTACATGTCGTGTACTCGGAAGTACACGTCGTGTACTTTTTTTTCTCTTAAAATGGGCAGTAGAATCCCCTGTTCACAGGGAAGAATTAGAATAGGAAGGAGCAGAAGAGGGAGGCCAGAGCTTTGGAGATCCTCCGAGCGCACGTCGGGAATCCGTTTCCGCCTCGGATGATCTCGTTGGAACCGCACGGGTAAGCCCCCCACTCTTCTTAATTCGTTCTTGCCAATTCTTCCTCTAAGGGAAGTTATTTAAGTTTAAGCGGGTTTTCTTTCACCTCAGATCTAAATTTAATTAATTGGGCCCTCGCTGCTAGTCGGCAGCCTCTGACATTTGGGGAAATGCGCTTGAGTTCATGTGGCGAACCGGGTTCGGGGCACCCGTTGAGTGGCACCCGGAACCGGGACGTTACAATTAAGACCAAAAAATAAGTTAAAATTATTATATAATATAAATTATTTTGATTTATAATATGTAATTTATTATACCAAATTCAATTTGTATAAGTGTTAGAATTTAATTTAAAATTAAACCCACATACGCAATGACAAAGTGTTTTTTCAAGAAATATATTTTTCAAGCATATGAGGATTTTATGTAAACTTTATGACTAGTAATCATAATTATATGAATTTAAATCCATATTTATATATATATAATATATATATTTCATTTAAATCATTACTCATTAGAGGTTATTTTAATTAATTAAAATGTGGATACATTATGCACTTTAAAACAGCTTTCAGAAGAAGAAAAATGCATTTTTACACCCAAAAATAAACTTATACTAAAATCAAGTATAAAGATGATTCAAATTTAATTAATTGGATTAAATATAAATAAATAATACTTATTTTAATTTAAAAAATAAAATAATAATGGTACTTTTAAATAACTTAATTTATTGAAAAGAAATTACGGTTTTACAAAAAACAATATTTTTCACTATTCACTGAAAAATCAATATTTTCTAAAAAATACAAAAAATTTAACCCTAAGTTAATTTTGATATGATTATTCAAAAATTAAATTAATTTTACCAATTTAAAATTTTATAATTTAGAAATTAAATCTTTAAATATAACCTTATAAGAAAAGAGTTTACTAAAAGTATTTTCTTTTTTATTTAAAAATTACTTAATATTTTTATAATGTATCACACCCATATTTTCTAATTTATTTATTTTTTTTATTATTAAATTTCTTTGTGTCGGGTAGTTCAGGTCCAAACCTGACATAAGATTTTTGAGTTTGTTGTGTTTTGGTCTTGTTTGCGTCCAGCGCAACGCGGTCGAAGCTACGCGGCCTCACTTGGGTCGTCGCGCGGCCCCGCCCGGTTAACTGCACGCCTTGCCAATCTTTAATTAATGAAAGAAAAAAAATTGAAATGACAATTGTTTTAATAACAATAATCATAATAATTTCATTTGAGATTATTATTGTTATTATTATTATTATTATTATTATTATTATTATTATTGTCATTTTTATTTTAAGTTTATTACAATTATTATTATTTTGGTTTTGAGTTTTGTTTTAATTTTTTATTTAGTTTTATTTTTTTTTATTTTTTTGAATTTTTTTTAAGTTTTTTTTTAGTTTTATTGTTGAGTTTTCCTTTTCTTTTTTTTCTTTTTTTTTGGCTTTCGGACCCTCCCTCCTACCCCTTCCCGTCGCACTGAACCCCCTCCCCCCCCAAAACCCTATGCGGCGTTTCCCCCCTCCCCCCTGCTGCAACCCTTGGTCGCTTTCCCTCCTTCCCATGTCGCCCCAACTGGAGCGTGCCGCGCCCCTGCTCCCTCTCCAACCCGCGCGCCGCCTCCCTCTCCGCCTGTCCGGCGGTCGCCCCCTCTTTGGCTCGAGCTGCTGCACGAACCCCCGCCTCACCCCTGGCCAGCCCTCCTCGACCCGCCGACCTCCTATCCCCAGCGACCGAACACCCCCTTGGTCGAGCCTTGCCGTGTCGTGACACCCTCTCCCAATGGATCGATTTGGTTTTGTTTGAGTTGCGGTTGACGTGCGGCGGTCGTTGCACACCACAGTTGTGAAGTCTACGATGACAAGGTAGGTGGTTCCATGCCATACCATCATTAGATGATTTAAATTTCTCCTTAATTAAATTATAATGTGTTCTAGTGATAAATTGCGTGATGCGAATTTCATTTCGGACGTGCTTCGATATGCATATTGATGAATTTGAGTTGTTTTTAAGTAAATGCCAATGTTTTTCATGTTTGTTGTGTTGTTGAAATTTTTAGACGTGTTTTAGTTAGTTTTTTAAGGTGTGCAAATTTTGTTTTCAAGAAAGCTTGAGGTATGAATGTTATTAAACTGAGTTTTTCAAAAGAAGGTAAACTATTTTGACGTGTTAATTTTTATTATGAACCTTGAGTATGTTTTAGGGGTGCGAATGATGTTTTAGAAGGGTTGGGATGTGCAATTGATTTTCAAATAGTTCTGGCATCTAAAATTTGTATGTTTTAAAGTGAGGTCTTGTGGTATGCATATATGATGTTTTATTAATTGATAAATTGTTTAATTAAGTGTCTTTTTAGATACGGAACATGGTTAGGAAGGTTTTCGGGGTTGTTTGGCAGGTGTGAAATGTGTTTTCAAGTTCTTTGAGGTGTTTGTGTAATTAAATGTATATTTTCAATGAAAATGAGTCACTTTGGGTGTGTTTGTTGTGTTGCATACTTTTGGAATTAAATTGAAAATATTTTGAACAATGGGAAAACATGTTTTGGTTTGTACAAGCTGCACTTTTGGTTTTAAAGCGACGTTATTGTATGAAATCGAGTTCATCTTTCCTATGCAAACCTTTTCTTTCTAATTTTAAGTGTTTTATAAATTGTTAATTGCACTTATTAGATTATCTGTGGAGTGCGGGAGTTGTGTTTGACATAATTACGTGTGCGTTAAGTTTTTAAAGGGATTCTTACATGTGAAATTGGGAATGCCTCATGTGCAAAATCTTATTGTGCTATTTAGAAATGTTCTTCAAATTGTTTAAATAGTTTACCAAGTCATGCAATTGATCCGAACTATGTTATAAAATGGTTTTGGTGTGCGTGTGTTTTTTTTTAAATGGTTTTTGGGTATGCAAGCGGTGACTTGTATGTGTAAGGTTTTGTTTGGTTTGGGATATGTGAAAGTGATATACATTATGTGAATGTGAAACTTGATTGAGCACAATGGAAAAACCTGGGTATCTAGGTGGGCAAACTAGAACTAGTGCGCTAGTGAACCGGATGGGTATCATCCCTGTTTCACTTAGCTGGATTGACGATTGTAACACTAACTAAACATATGATATCTGAGGGTCGTGGCCTTCTAAGCCACATGTTCTGAGGGTCGTGGCCTTCTAAGCCACGTTTTCTGAGGGTCGTGGCCTTCTAAGCCACGTTTCACCGAGACATGAGGTTCTAGGGTCCCACTCGAGCTAGATGATCCTTAGGGGATTTACCCATAGTGATCTACCATCGATGGCGTGGTGCCTTCCGTCGGCATATGGAGGACCACTTGTGTATGTGTGTGTGTGTGTGTGTCTGTGTGTGTGTGTGTATGTGTGTGTGTGTGTGTGAGTATGTGTGTGTGTGTGTGCCCATAATGAACCTTCCTCTGCCTCTTTAAAATCGTGTTTGTGAAATGAGTTCTTTTTAGTGTTTCCCTTTAGCATTTGGTTTGTAAATGTTTTCTTTAAGAGCATTTCGAAAGTATAACTTGAATAAGCACATTAAATTGTCCTTTTGATGTTGTGGCATGGAACCTTTTTATTGGGTGACATCCTACTGTGATTTTCGCTCACACCCTGCATACACCTTCGGGTGTATGTAGACCTTGTTTCTTGTATATTCCAGGTTGTGCGTTGTGCTCAGTGATGGTGGTTCTGGTAGCTGTTGGTCTTCGTGTGCAGGTTGGTTTTGGTAGCTTGGGGATGCAACTTCTCGTGTCGCATGAGGTTGGTTTTTGAGCTTAGTTCACTTTTCCTGTTGTTGTTCATTTTGGGTTTTTATCTGAATTGTAGACCTAAACCTGTTTATAGTTTAGAAGTGTGTTTTGTAGTCTGTTTCTAGTTTCATCTATTTATCTGGTTGGTTGTTTTTTTTTTGTCTTGTATTTCGGGTAAAACCGTTCCCACTTGTCAAACATGATACCTGGGCACTTGTGCCAGCCCGTGGGGATCGGGAATGCCCTTTGGGCCTTGCCGCGGACCGGGTCGGGTGCCGGGTCGGATGGCGACCCGGCCTGGTTCGTGACAAAATGGTATCAAAGGGCAGGTTTGCTCTCTTGGATCGTGTCCTTTTGGGATAGAGTTAGTGTAGACCAAGGTTAAGGTTGTCGGGACTCGACTTCCTGGCTACGAGTAAGGTGCCTGGCTAGCACACCTCGTGGCGGGACTCAAGTTACCAAAGTATGTTGAGGTTTGTCTGAGTTTTGTTTCCTTGCGGATAATCTTGCCTAAGGGAAATGAAAAGGGGTAAGGTCAGTGGTCCTAGTGAGCTCGCATGGTCTGGCAAGCCATGTGGAGCTGGGGACGCTGTCCTAGAATACCCTCTGTGGCGGTGGCGGGACTGGCGTATGGCCGCCAACCATACGTCCCAGCCACCCACTGACACAAGTTTTCTCTTACGTCGTTTCTCGTCTCTTTGTTTTGGATTCGTGAAGATTTGGTTTTTAAGTAAAAATGTTTTGGTCTTGGAAAATGTTTTCAAATGAAGTGCTTTGAAAATGAAATGGTGTGTGAGGTTTGAAAAGTGTGGGTTGGATGTTTTGGATTTGAAAAAAAATTGGAAAGGTTTGGTTTTGATCCTTGGCGCTCTCATCGGCAACCACATGCATAAGTGTATACGAAAAGGGAAATGGTTAATGGCACGAGCGAATGAGTTCTTGGATGGATATGAGGTGGGTGCTGGTGTGGCACGGGAACATGCATGTGTGAGGCCCATGGGACACCATTGGTGTTTGTGCAACCCACAAGTTTTTCTTGTTTTCAAGAAGTTTTGTTAAATGAAAAATTTGGTGTTTTAAATAAGCAGTGATTGTGTGGTGTGTCCTTGTATTTTTGAAAGGTTGGATGTGAGGTGTCTCGAGCCGAGGATCCCTTCTGGCTGGTTTGTGTTTTGAGTTTGAATTCTTATTTGTAAGTTTGTATGCAAGCGTGTAGCTAGTTAATTCTTTTGAAAAGTACATCGGGGAGCCCTTGCAGTGGTTTCCCCTGCACGTTTGGTGTTCGCTTGTGGTATGTCTTGACCGTTGGACCAGTTTGGTTTGGTCCATGGTTTTCTTTCTTGGCTAGTGTATGCCCCCCCCCCCATAAAGCGTTGTCATGTGATTGAAGTATGGCCATAGGAAATTCGTCGTTGGCTGGCCCTCCAGTTGATCGAAGGACTCTCTTTTTGAATTATAGAATTGAACCCACCTCTCCTTTTTACAAATAAGTGGATCCTCTCGCAGCGGGATGAAAGATGCGAGGGGATTTGAACAGATTTTTGGTTTCTTTGAGTTGTCTGAGTCATCGAGTATGAAATTTTACGTCGTTGCGCTTGAAGGTTTCCCCTGGAAATGGGGAAAGGAAATCCAGCGGGGAAGGGTGAAGGCGGTTCAGAATTTTCAGTGTTGACCAGTGTCTTGAAGGGCTTTGTAGTATTTTCATCGGTTGCAAGGGTCATGTTCAGCGATGTCTTGCAGTGTAAGTTCTCTTTTATTGTCAAGGGTGAAGTTTGACCTCATTAATTTGAAATTTATGTTTGGAAATGGTGAAGGAGATTCCAATGGGGAGAGGTGGAAGCAGCCTAGAGTGGTCGGTGCAGGCCACTATTCTAAATGACCTCTGGTCATTGGCTTGTTTCGTTTAAGGAAAGGTTCGTGTTAGGCTACTAGTTTGGTAGACCTAGTCGTATGAGGCTGCTATGGTCATTCGCAGGAATCATGTGTTGTTCAAGACATGGTTTAAAGTCTTTCACAGCGCAATTTTTCTCTCTACAACAATGGTCATGTCCAGGTGACGATTGGTGGTGTCGTGTGCTCATTCATTGTGACAAAGGGTGAGGCGCGTGCACCATTTCAGCTCTTGTGTTGGTAAATGTTCTGTGTATGATCAGTTGGATGTAGTAATGTGTTGTGTTTGCTGGTGTTCTTTCGGTTGTAGTGTGGTTGCGTGTGACACCAAAAGGAGGAGCTCTGCTCGGGAGTCTTCCATACCTGACTGTGAGGAAGGAGATGCTTCAAACATCAGGGCTCTAGCCATAGGCCTCGGAGTGAAGCTAGCACGTGGTCAGGAACCCAGAGAGTGTGTGGGACCCCGACTTTGTTCTGTCATCGGTGTTGAAAGTCAAATCAATTTAAATCATTTCCTGTAGTTGCTCCATTCCAAACAAACCTTTTGGGCGCATAAGGATTTCGTGACTATGCGGAGGCATGTCTGCCTCGATGCCTTGAAGTCTTGGGGGTAGCGTCCCATCAGATGTAATCGCTTTAGTGGTCCTTATGAGAGTGTTGGGGAAATCAGTCCCAAAATTGTATAATGCTCATCCCGGGATGTGGATGTGTTGGTCGGGTCTTAGGTTGTGGTTTTGACGCCCGGGTGGTCGGGGCCCTCCCTCCCCGCCCCTTGTGGTGGGGTGTTTGGCCACCATCAAGAATTTTTTTCAAAGTTTTATATCCTCTATTGGTTCTAATGGCGGAGAGACCCACGATGAGTCTCGCACAAAGGTCTAAGAAATAAATCGGTGTTGGCCTTTCCTTAATGGTGGGGAGTCCGCCTGGACCTCCCCATGTTGGTTTGCTAGTCTCATCTTGGGCGTTGGTTGGTTCAAAATGGTGGGGAGACTCACATTGGGTCTCACACGAATGTCTCTAGAATGAATCAGTGTTGGACTTTTTTTTATGGCGGGGAGTCCGCTCGAACCTCTTCGTGTCGGTTTTCCAGACTGGTTTCGAGCGTCAGTGATTTCCTAATAGTGGGGAGCCCCTCAGGCCTCCCCATGTTGATCTTTTGCTTCTATTTTTAAATATGACTTGGTGAGAAGTGATAAGAATGTTTTGTGGACGTGGTTTGACCTTATTTGTTTATTTTAGCCAAGTGGTGTGGTTTCGGGTTCAGTGTGCTTGAGGTGTTTTGGCTTGTGAAGTTGGTTCTTGTGGGTTCAAGAGTTCGTTTTCTAAAACAATCAGCTAGAGGCATTCTATCTCTTTGGGGCGGGCGACACATATCGGAAAGTCTTTTTACGGGTTTCTTGATGTTTTCTTTGAGTCACTTTCTCTGATCACGATACTTTTGCCTCTCCTTGCTGGATGTTTTTGGAGATTCGCTTTGAACCTTAAGGGAGTGTGGTTTTCTATTTTGGGGTTTGGTCCTCGTTGTGGCTTTCCAGGGATGGAAAGCTTTATGGTGGGGAGAATTTTTACACCCATCTTTTCTAATTTATTTATTTTTTTTATTAAATTTCTTTGCATTGGGTAGTTCAGGTCCAAACCTGACATAAGATTTTTTATTTCATTGTGTTTTGGTCTTGTTTGCATCCAGTGCAACGCGGTCGAAGCTGCGCGGCCTCACTTGGGTCGCCACGCAGCCCCGCCCGGTTAACCGCACGCCTTGCCGATCTTTAATTAATGAAAGAAAAAAAATTCAAATGACAATTGTTTTAATAAGAATAATCATAATAATGTCATTTGAGATTATTATTATTATTATTATTATTATTATTATTACTATTATTATTATTATTGTCATTTTTATTTTAAGTTTATTACAATTATTATTATTTTGGTTTTGAGTTTTGTTTTAATTTTTTATTTAGTTTTATTTTTTTAATTTTATTGAATTTTGTTTTAAGTTTTTTTTAGTTTTATTGTTGAGTTTTCCTTTTCTTTTTTTTTCTTTTTTTTTTGGCTTTTGGACCCTCCCTCTTACCCCTTCCCGTCGCGCTGAACCCCCTCCCCCCCCAAAACCCTATGCGGCATTTCCCCCCCTGCGGCAACCCTTGGCCGCTTTCCCTCCTTCCCATGTCACCCCAACTGGAGCGCGCCGCACCCCTGCTCCCTCTCCAACCCGCGCCGCCTCCCTCTCCGCCTGTCCGGTGGCCTCCCCCTCTTCGGCTCGAGCCGCTGCATGAACACCCAACTCGCCCCTGGCCTGCCCTCCTCGACCCTCCGACCTCCTATCCCCGGTGACCGAACACCCCCTTGGTTGAGCCTTGCCGTGTCGTGACACCCTCTCCCAATGGATCGATTTGTTTTTGTTTTAGTTGCGGTTGACGTGCGGCAGTCGTTGCGCACCACAGTTGTGAAGTCTACGATGACAAGGTAGGTGGTTCCATTCCATACCATCATTAGATGATTTAAATTGCTCCTTAATTAAATTATAATGTGTTCTAGTGATAAATTGCGTGATGCAAATTTCATTTCGGACGTGCTTCGATATGTATAATGATGAATTTGAGTTGTTTTTAAGTAAATGCCAATGTTTTTCATGTGCGTTGTGTTGTTGAAATTTTTAGACGTGTTTTAGTTAGTTGTTTAAGGTGTTCAAATTTTGTTTTCAAGAACGCTTGAGGTACGAATGTTATTAAACTGAGTTTTTCAAAAGAAGGTAAACTATTTTGACGTGTTAATTTTTATTATGAACCTTGAGTGTGTTTTAGGGGTGCGAATGATGGTTTAGAAGGGTTGGGATGTGAAATTGATTTTCAAATGGTTCTGGCATCTAAAATTTGTGTGTTTTAAAGTGAGGTCTTGTGGTATGCATATGTGATGTTTTATTAATTGATAAATTTTTTAATTAAGTGTATTTTTAGATGCGAAACATGGTTAGGAAGGTTTTTGGGGTTGTTTGGCAGGTGTGAAATGTGTTTTCAAGTTCTTTGAGGTGTCTGTGTAATTAAATGTAGATTTTCAATGAAAATGAGTCACTTTGGGTGTGTTTGTCGTGTTGCGTACTTTTGGAATTAAATTGAAAATATTTTGAACAATGGGAAAACATGTTTTGGTTTATACAAGCTGTAATTTTGGTTTTAAAGCGACGTTATTGTATGAAATCGAGTTTATCTTTCCTATGAAAACCTTTGCTTTCTAATTTTAAGTGTTTTATAAATTGTTAATTGCACTTATTAGATTATCTGTGGAGTGCGGGAGTTGTGTTTGACAGAATTACGTGTGCGTTAAGTTTTTAAAGGGATTCTTACATGTGAAATTGGGCATGCCTCATGTGCAAACTCTTATTGTTCTATTTAGAAATGTTCTTCAAATTGTTTAAATAGTTTACCAAGTCATGCAATTGATCTGAACTATGTTATAAAATAGTTTTGGTGTGTGTGTGTTTTTTTTTAAATGGTGTTTGGGTATGCAAGCGGTGACTTGTATGTGTAAGGTTTTGTTTGGTTCGGGATATGTGAAAGTGATATACATTATGTGAATGTGAAACTTGATTGAGCACAATGGAAAACCCTGGGTATCTAGGTGGGTGAACTAGAACTAGTGCGCTAGTGAACCGGATGGGTATCGTCCCTATTTCACTTAGCTGGATTGACGATTGCAACACTAACTAAACATATGATATCTGAGGGTCGTGGCCTTCTAAGACATGTGTTCTGAGGGTTGTGGCCTTCTAAGCCACGTTTTCTGATGGTCGTGGCCTTCTAAGCCACGTTTCACCGAGACACGAGGTTCTAGGGTCCCACTCGAGCTAGATGATCCTTAGGGGATTTACCCATAGTGCTCTACCATCGATGGCGTGGTGCCTTCTGTCGGCATATGGAGGACCACTTGTGTGTGTGGGTGTGTGTGTGTGTGTCTGTGTGTGTGTGTGTGTGTGTGTGTGAGTATGTGTGTGTGTGTGTGTGCCCATAATGAACCTTCCTCTGCCTCTTTAAAATTGTGTTTGTGAAATGAGTTCTTTTTAGTGTTTCCCTTTAGCATTTGGTTTGTAAATGTTTTCTTTAAGAGCATTTCGAAATTATAACTTGAATAATCATATTAAATTTTCCTTTTGATGTTGTGGCATAGAACCTTTTTATTGGGTGACGTCCTACTGGGCTTTTCGCTCACACCCTGCATACACCTTCAGGTGTATGTAGACCTTGTTTCTTGTATATTCCAGGTTGTGCGTCGTGCTCAGTGATGGTGGTTCTGGTAGCTGTTGGTCTTTGTGTGCAGGTTGGTGTTGGTAGCTTGGGTATGCAACTTCTCGTGTCGCATGAGGTTGGTTTTGGAGCTTAGTTCACTTTTCCTGTTGTTGTTCATTTTGGGTTTTTAGCTGAATTGTAGACCTAAACCTGTTTATAGTTTAGAAGTGTGTTTTGTAGTCTGTTTCCAGTTTCATCTATTTATCTGGTTGGTTGTTTTTTTTTCTTGTATTTCGGGTAAAACCGTTCCCACTTGTCAAACATGATACCCGGGCACTTGTGCCAGCCCGTGGGGATCGGGAACGCCCTTCGGGCCTTGCCTCAGACTGGGTCGGGCGTCGGGTCGGATGGCGACCCGGCCTGGTTCGTAACATAATGAATATAACTATCTAATTAATAAATAATAATAAACATGAAAATAATTTATTCAATAATTAACTAGGTTTTAACACTTAAGTATGGGTTTTATTTTTCATGTATGATTTTAAATGACCAAGGTATTTGTAAAATAAAATGAATAAAACATAGCTACATATTTAATGAAGTATCAAAAGTGGTTTAATTATGATGAAAAGTATATAAATAAAGTACCTCTCAGTTGGATAAATCCATATATAATGTATGGGACCTCTTAATTTAGTTTCCTCAACCAAATTAACAATTAAATGCATCATGATAGTAAAAATTATGGAGGAAAGATCATCTCCATTTCACAAAGTGTTAGTAAAAAACTATCCTGAAGCATTTCAAGCTCAGCTGGTTGTAGAGTTTTCTCACATAGTTTTTTAAATGTGTAATTTGAATGAAAATAAATTAACCTTTTTAGGTGATAATTTACACAATTCCAATAGTAGTAAATGTTATAACAAAACATGTGAATTGTGACTTTTTAATCCATGTAACCCGTGCTGATTTTAGTCAACACACATTGATTTTTTAATTACATAACCATCAGATACTTAATCATGATTTAAAATTCAAAGTAATATATATTTATACCTATTTTTCATTTCAAAAATTATTGGATCATACAAACCATTCTCATATGTCCATAGATCATGCTTTATATTCATTGTTTGTAAGTCCTTCCGAGAATTGAGATGTTCCATCAATTTTCCTTGCTCATTAAGCAATTTGAAGATCAAATTTTCATAAAAATTCTTCTCAATATGCATAAAATCAAGATTATGATGCAAAAAATTAAATTTCCAATACAAAAGTTTAAATAATATAATATTTCTTTCCATTATTACATTCAAATTTTAGCTGATGATGCACTTCTAACTTGTTTCCTGCTATCATTTAAATGATGTACCTTCCCAAATTCTATTTCAACATTTACTAGCTTTGAAATATTTTAGAGCCTATCAACAACTTCATAGGTGGTCTATGATCAACAGACCCATTGAATCTTGACTTGTTTAACTGAAATATATCAGATGCATCAAGAAATATGTGATGACATAGGAAGTTCCATTTTTTACTGTAAGGTATTCATTCAGGATCAAAATCAACATTACAGATAGGAAAATACAAACTCAAGTAAGTGTTCTAAATAGATAAGTTCCCAAGTCTATGGAAGTCACTAATAGTCAACATTCGAGCTACGTGCATTTTGAACATTGCTCTAGAAGATTCACCTTATGTCATAACACTATTTATCCATAAATCCTACAATTATTCAAGTAAAGACTTCAAGTATATATCAATATCGCTTCCAAGAATTTTTTTCTAGGAATAATTATCAAAATTATAAAGGATGTTTGTAGCATACACATTAATGTAGGTAGATTGTAATGGATCAAAACAACTGTCCAAATGCTATAACTGGTACTCAAAATCCCTAATGGTTTGAATCCATTGACATCCAATCTCAATCTCACATTCCTAGGATCGGATGAGAAATATGGATTTCATGGATCAAATGACTTATAGGATTTTTAATCTCTTAGATATCGTATTAAGCCATCATTTTTAAAATATATAGAGTTCCACTTCATGTGAATGGTGATTTTTGATGACATGAATAATCATTTTAATTGATGTTTTAAAGGGAAGTAATGTAAAACCTTTTTAGGTGTTTTATTTTTATTCTTATTTATAGTAGTATATTGATTCATACTTCCAAAAATACTCATTGACTTCTATCTTGAAGAAAAATATTTTTTTAGTCCTATATACTTGAATCCTCTACCCAATAAAGTATACAATCATTGGAACAATTATATATTTCTATATAATTCACACTAATATTGTTAATAATTTTTTTCAAATCATAAAAAGAATTTGGGATTTTAGCTTCAGGAAATACATTATGTAATAATTATAATATCATGGGCATCACCTTATTTGTAATTATTCATAGGTATTTGATATGGTACAACTTTAGTTGAAAATAAATTTTTGAATATTGCAAACACCCTTCTTATAGATCTTGATTTCCATCATTAATTAAATCATGAAACTCATTTTTATACTCAGTGAAGTTCTCTCTTACATTATACTCTTCAACATCAAGAGAAGGATCTAATTATATGTTATAATATTGATCTGGATGTTCTATAGTCCCAAAAAATAATTTGTCAGGCTACTATTTGTATAACCCTCAATTGGTTGTAAAGATATGTTTTTATGTAGATTATGTTGCCCTGTAATATCAAATTCATCATTTACAAGGTTCTTAATTTCTTTGTTCATTGTCAATGAAGTTGGGATCTCAATCTGTTGACTAACATCAGTGCTCAAGATTTCTATAACGTTCGATTCTCCATGACAAATCCAACATGAATATTATGTAGGGAGTTACTTCAATATCAAGTGTTCATAAACTTCATGTCTCTTCAACAATCTTCTAAATTTTCACTTAGGGCATGGACATCTTATTAACCCATCAAAAGATCTATTAGAAATTGAAAAATCTAAAAACTCCTCCAAACCCTTAGCATATCATGGTGTGTTCCTCAGTAATGTGATCCAACTTTTATCAATATATCACAAGTTCCTACACTTCATTAAATAAAATAAAAAAACATAATAAATATTATTTAATTTAAATAACAATTACTAATTTATTAAAAATCAACAATATAAATCATTCTTGTTAGTTTACAGTTGAAGATGAAAATAAATTTTGACACGTATAAATTATCCACCTTGTTCATAGGAATAAAATTGTATAAGGTTATTTTATATTATTTTTAATTATCTTTAATATTATTTATTACTATTTTATAAATTTTAATTCATTATTTTTTGTTTGATATTATTAAAATTTAATCCTTTATGAGGATTAATTTGATTACATTTTTAAATAGCATCATTTTTCTTATATATAAATTTGAAAGTATATAATCCATTACAAAATTATATATTGATTATAATAATGTTTAATGAGTTCCAAATGAGAAATTTATGTGATATTATGATTCTAAAAATTATCAAATATTTCAATAATAATACAATCCATACTCAAGTGCTTTTTGGGGGGAATTTTTTGAATGTTCTAAGCCTTTATTTTGTGCAATTTTTGTAATACCAAGTGAGATCAATATGGGTTAATGTGATTCTGAATGTTCTAAGACTCTATTTTTTGAAAGTTCCAAGACTCTATTTTTTATTATGAAAGAAAACAATTTTCATATAAAATTATAATAAATCTCCATTAAAGTATCATTATAAAATCAAGAAATTTTTGGATAAAACTCACCTTTAATTTTTATACATTATTTGATAATAACAACATTGATTGGAATATACCATCATTATAGTTTTTTAATAAGTAATTTAAATTCAATAATAAAGAAAAACAAAACACATTGAAAGTAAAAAAATATTAAACTCAAATAGAGATATTATTAAAATCACCCCTAACCGGTGAGACGATAGGGGGAAAGGGGGATGAGAAGTGGTGTGATATTAGAGGATAGGGAATGTGGAGGAGGTAAATGGAGAAGGGACATCATGAGGTTGAGGGAGAGGTTGATAGAGGCATTATAGAGGGATTTGTAGCTAACTGGTGAGGGATTGGTGGCTTGGTAGTGAGGGTTCGGTGGAGAGGGCCTAATGGCTTGGTGGAGAGGGTTCAATGATGAGGGCTTGGGGGCAGCGAGGGCTTGAGATACATCTTAGGGTGGGGAAAAGTGGGTAGAATAGTGGGATTAGGTGAAATGAATTTATGGGATGGGGGCACTATTTTTAATTTCTTCAAATATTTAGCGGAGGTTTTTAAAAAACTTATAATAAAATATTTAAATTTTATTTAGTTCTGGTTTCCTAAACTTCCACTAAACTATAATTTGGGGTAGTGTATCCAAAAAATGTCAAAGGGTGTTATAGTTGAAACTCTATAGTCATCTAAAACATAATCATCACATCTCTCCCTAGGTCTCTTTTCATAAACTACATAAAAAAGATGAAATTATCATTGAAATTCTCTTTCGCCCTATCATCTGAAACCAATGGGGGCTCTGGTCCCAGTACTGGAGGTGCATTCTCAGTGATTCCCTCCTATCACCCTACCAGGAAGTTTCATCATGGGGTAATCCCTCTATAATTTCAAACACACATCTGAGGACACATGAAATATCATTTTCACATTTTATGTATAAAGGTATCACAATTATCCGTATCAAGTTACTCTATATACATTATCCCAACGGTCATGAGCATTACATTGTCATCATACTCAACCATCCCTTTCCACATCCACTAGGTAAATCAGGGTAAAATAAGTTCCCATAATTACAATATTTTCATTTGACACTATTTTAGTAATTTTAATTAACACTTTTTCATTTTAAATTGATAAAATAAAATTTATTAGGAACTATCTCTTTAAAACCACAAGGAAAACAGAAAAAGTTTTCATTTCCCACAACCCAATAATAACATGATTTTTCATGTGTTCCTAGTATGATTCATGTCACATAAATCCTTGTGTGCCTAAGTTGATGCATGCATACACAATCTATTACCATTCTAGTCTATGAGTGAAATATTAGAAAATAATAACATCACACAAAAAGTGTATCACCCATAATGAAATAACATCCAACCGTAACACATGAATATCAACAACAATACCACCATGGGAACTTGGGTTTCCCCCACACATGGGTTAGTTACTCCCATGATCAAGATCATTATCAAGTCCAAAGACATCATAGTATCCTTTTTACTTTCCCAGTTAGTAAATAAATAGAAACTAAACTCCTCGGATAACACTTTCTAACGTCCCAACCTCGGTGCCACTAACATGGTTCCTTGAGCTCGTTTGCTACATGACCCCAGGCATGCCTCCCCATATTCCAAAGTTTTTCAACTAGAAGTTAGGGTTTTATATAAATGTGTGGATAATATACTATCATTATTAGAGTGTTATAATAGTAGGAATAATATGAAACATAGTGAAACAATATCCTAAGAAATCATACATCATATAACCAATTCCCAAAACTGGGTAAATACCCACACACCAATTTTGTAAATATTGCATCTAATAATAGATTCATGTGTCAAAGGAAACCAAAAATTAAGTCACACTAAAAATCCCCAAAATGGTTCCTAAAATTAGTCTGGTCCCCTCATCCATTCTCCATCCTGAAATCCCAAATTGGTCATCTAACTCGGGGCCTTTTCCCTTATCCATACCTACAACCATGAAGTCTTCTCAGGTACAAGCAGAGGCCCAATAAGGGTGTGATTAAAACTTAGTAGGCCACCACTAATGGTGTATAAAGTAGTATCCAGTCTAATAATAGTGTATAAAATAGAAAAAGAGAAAAATAAATAAGGAAACAAATGATACATGTTTCATAATAAATAATTATCAATTTTCCACTTAGACCCTTGGGTTTCACCATGATCCCCAAACCACGAAACCTACTTCATCCATGTTGGGAGTACAAACTGACAATTTTAGATATTTAACATTTTAAATCAATAGGGGAATTAATTAATCATTTAAATTATAAGTATTGAGGTTCAATAGTCCAACTTCCTATAAAATATCAAATTTCATTAGTGCTCGGATCATCATGTCGACACCCCATCCAATAATGAGGAATTCTATGTCCAACATTACAAATAAAGGATATCGAACATCATATCGATCTATCCTAAACCAATGATATGGAATGTAATTTCCACTAACCTTACCCATGGGTGTAGAGTGTCATGTCCACAATTTTATCCAAGAGATAAATAATTACATCTTCATCATCCCCAAACCATTTTATCATGTTCCGCAATTTTCAATGTCCAATACACTTTTCCTTTTTAATACATGAAAACATCAAGGGGTGAACCTCTTCTATTTATCATCATTCACATGTTAAACTCTATCAAAATATCTAATCCAATTACATACTTAAAACATTTAACTATTTTTCATTTATCATAATAATTAAATGTTATTTAACATCAAGGGGTGCACCTCATCTACCAAGGCAGTGATGATGGGTTTCTGTTTAAAAGTTTAAATTTGAAAATTGAAAGTTTTATTTTTTTCTCAATGGATGGGATGTTGGAGATTCTTGTAGTAGACTACTAGGATGTGGATGGTGGTTATAGCTCATCATTTCATCCTTCCTCCAAGTTTTTAGTTTGAATTTGGCACTGGTTATGTTTTGAATTATGTTTTGAATTTTGAATTTTCTGGATATCTATGAGGTTAACACTCAGCCTAAAAGTGGATTTTAAAAATATAAAAAAATGGATTTGGAGTAACACATTTACATTACAAGTTAAACCCAACCTCCCCTTAAGTCATGTTAACATTCCAAACAATGTTTACAACCATTTTAATCCCATGAACCCTCTATCCCACCAATCACAATTTCATAATTCCACATTCAATGGGTTAATAGAACCCATGGGTAGTTATAGGCCCAGTATCATAGTTTTCAACAGACCCAATGGGATCTATGAAGGGTCTAAAAATAATTTTAATGCCTAATTGATTATTCTTAGTCAAGTAAAAAAATGCATAGCATGGAAATGCAATGGCACAACAATATACACAAGGACAACATCAAGACTATGGGAGAAATATTATTGACCACCTACCTTTTGCTTGTAGACAAAGTCTCACCCAACCTAGACCCTTGATTTGAACTAAAATGACCACAAATGAAAAGGTTAATAAATCCCTAGAATTAGGTCTCACGAGATTTATAAGAAGAGAACAACCATGGTATGAATCTTCTAGAAAAATAGAAATAAAATGAGTTATAGATTTACCTAGGGATTCTAATCGCAATAAATGGAACCTAAAATTCCTTATAATCTATGGAGAATAGTCCTTAGGATGGTTGGGAGAAGGATTTTTTCACCCTATAATACTACAGAAGAAATGAGGGTGAAAATCAAGGGAAATCATATAAAGTTTAGGAGGTAAAGGGGGTAAAACAATCACTTTTAATGAGGTGCAATGTTTGGACACATGGTTTTCCAAACTATGAACCAATCCTGTGGTCTCCTATATCCATGGGGAAATCAAGCCACATAGTTTTCTAGGGCACCCACATAGTTTGAAAAACCATGTGGAATCCATGTGAATGGCTCTATATAGCCACACACGGTTTCTAGGCCACCCTTTTCATAGTTTACAGACAATTATCCCCTCTTCTCTATGTCGCACGGTCATAGAACAGGGTTAGTACTAACTATGAATGAACTATGATTGATGCACAGTATGGATCCATTTTCTTCCTTTTTCATTTCCCAAACTATAGGGACAATCCTGCGGCCTTCCCAACTCCCTAGAATCATTCCATTAACCGTTTAAAAGTAATTTAACCAAAATTAAAAAAAATACCACATCAAAGGAGTGAGATCTTACATCTAGGATGTATCATAAAACATCTTCTTAAACATTGGAACTGAAATCAAATTTTACTCAAAAATATTTTTAAAAATATTTAAAAAAATGACTTTCTTATTTTATAATTCCACAAATAAAATTTAGTAAATTATCAACGATTGAGTTTCAATTTTAAATAAATCGTTACTATTATAATATTTGTGTGACGTGTTTTTTATTATTTTTTATAGTTGGTAATTATTATAATTTTTTTTTTGCTTGTTAATATGACAATAGAATATATAAAACTAATATAAATTCATCATTACCTAAGTTACAAGGAAAAAAATTATCTTCTAACAAATACTACATTAAATATATATAGATAATTTATATATTAATAAAAAATTTCATCTATGTAAAATTACATCAAAATATATATTCATGAATATATAAAAACATAAAAATATGTTATCAATTTAAAAATAATTCATTGAAATAATATAATCAAAAAAATTATACAAAATAAATATTATAATTATAAAAACATAAAAATTTAACAAACACGCGTGTATGAATGGGGTTCACAAAATCTATATAAGTACTATGTAGATTATGTGGACCTCATTAATGAAAGTATTTTGTGTATCTTGCATGAATGACATTCACATAAGTGACAACCCATTTTGGTATGTTATGTTACCTATTTCCAACAAATTCTTATGATTCGCATTCTCCTACTCCCTTGAATCTTAGATTTCTTGAATTGTGTTCTAAGAATTAGTGGAATTAGAGGAAACCATATATCTATAGATAAAAAATGGAATCATTATAGGCCTATTTCCCATATATAATTTATGCCACCACTAAATGAAATATCATGGTCCAATAAATACCATGATGATAGAATTTCAATATGAGATCCACTTTTCTAGATATTTTTTATTTTATCTTGAGGGATATTATTCATGAAAAAAATCAAATTTTCATATTTTTTTTGGTAATATGCGCATAACGTACATAAATATTACATAATTTGAAATGAATATTCAATATATATCATAAAAATACATGTCTAGGAACTGTAAAGGTTTTTTATATTTGGATGATGGATATATAAACAACTTATATCCTAAAAAATATTAGAAATATCCTTATAAATATTTTCTCATATAGTAGTACCCTTCTTAGACTTACCCTACTTAAAACCTTTCTTCATAACCTAGGAAAAGGAAGCATAAGAAAGGGTGATCTCAAATGATCAGTAAGGGTAAACATGGCAGATATCAATCGATGATCATATGAAAGCATAAGATAAGTATAAGGATATGAGATCATGATCATAATATAAAAATTTCATACCTAATATATCATAGATCATAAACATGAGTCACAAAATAAATGTTTATCATTTAAAAAGACATGAATCATGAGAGTGACTAATCACCCTAAATCAATAATGAATCATGATAGCATATCATAAGAATTTGAAAATGTCATAGTAATTTTGTGGATCGATCATAAGAATAAGCATAATAATATCTTGATAATCATATGACATGACATGAAAATTAAATTTTTATTCCAAAATCACTTTTTAGGAAAAAGTGGAAAACCAAGACAAGTTCAAAACAAATCTGTTAACCATAAAAGGAACCCACAAAATCGTTAAATACAAGACTAATAATATTAGAACCAAACACTCTATAAATCTCCCCAATTAAGTGTGTTGGCCTATATATCCAGGTCATTATTAAGAAGATATTCAAAATGATCATCCATATTTTCCCAGGTCTAAATGTATTACTCTAGTTTATCTTCCTTTTATTGAAGCCTCGCACTAAAATGAGGTATTTTTTGTTGATCCACACCCTTTTCTCTTCATTAATGTCATCTTTAATCAATATCTCATATATTCTGTTGACAACATCCTTTGAAACATTGATATTGAAGTCTTCTTCTAGCGTTTCCTCCTTACAGTGTAGAAGAAGATCCAAATATTTCTTATACACATATTCTACCTTTCCTGTCATTCTATATAAGAATCTATTCTACATTGGTTCTATGTTCTTCTCAATGACTTCTCCTTCAGGATCCATAATTCCCTCACTTAGATATTGCTCACCCAACTTACTAGAAAGATACTTATCACCTTCTATAATAGGTGATTCCCTTGGTCTTATCTGTGTCCCATTTTTCTTTTCCTTACCTTTAGATCTAGTGAAAAAAAATTGGGATATTCTAGTAGTATTTTTGAGGTCTTGGTTTCCCCCCTTGTGAACTAGGAAATTCCCAGAGACTAAATTGACTTGATTTCCCTTACTTGATCCAGACCTGACCATCATTTACCCTTGGGATTATTGCTCATAATACATCATAGATTTGTATTTTTCCTCTTTCTCACTTAGTTATATATCCTCATAAGACCTTTACTTGACCTACTTTTTTTTCTATCTTGGCATGTATGTTTTCTATCCTTTCGGATCAGCATTCTCCTTCCTATTTACTTTCAAGGTTGAGAACCAGTTTTTGATCTGAATAGTCCTTAGAGTTTCATGTTGATCAAGCCTCCCTAGTCATAGAGATAGAGATTAATTAATACCATCATGAAACTCAGAAAGCACTGGTGAGACTACCAGGGTATCATCATCACTAGGGGAAACGAAGAGCTCAATATCCTATTCATTGGCTAAAAAACTAATTGTGTCTTTTCCTTCCTTAAAGATATCATCCTATTTAGTATATTATTGGGTGGAAACTCATTCTCCAAGCCTCCAAAACGATTACATAAATTAAAACCTACATTTTTTAAACCAGGACTAGACTCCCAGCCCATACGCCCCATAGTTCCACCCTCACTTATCGTTGATCTCTCAATTTTATCAGTATGATCCTTTCTAAATATCACCTCCCCAGTGTATAATACTAGATTAGAAAGGTTGAAGGATGGTTAAAAGGGAACTACAGCACCCACACCCCCCTCCATAATAGATCTCAAAGAAGAAAAACCAATTGAATTAGTAATTTCAAGATCCAACCATAGTCAGTTGTAAATATCAGCGATTGACAGATTCACTTTCAAATGACTTTCCATTTTATGGATAGGAGAATCCAAATATAGACCACCATAACCCACCTATATATATGTTAGGATGGTGAAATACTTATAAATATTAGTCTATTGGATTTTTGACTCTGGAGACCCATGGAAATTACAGCTTCATCGACATGTTTTAGGAAGGTGGCCCATACGCTTACAAGATGAACATAAATCCATCCAGGATTCGAAAACTGGTAACTATTTATAGAAAAACTTTTCCCTGACTAATATCCATACCCACTCCCTTGAAGGATTAGATACATTAACCTAAACGCAAATACAAGGTGAAATTGGGTGGAAATAGCATTCATTTTATTATCCGAGCACAGATACTAGCCACCAGATTTCCCAAAAAATGCAATATAGTAGGATTTTGAAAGGGTAATGGGAGTTTAGGGAAACATACCCATATCATTGTGTTAGGATAATCCTACTTAATGTGAAATTAAAAGTACCACTTAAGAAGATAAAAGTGGTAACCATTACAGAATATCAACACTCCAGACCAGGTACAGATCAAATCCTCCACCGACGAATCGGATCATAAGATGTCGTTTATCAAAAAATATGACCATCATACATTCCTATAACCCCCAAGAGTCAAAGAAAAATATATTTAAGGAATAAATGGAATTATTTCATTACTTAAATTGAGTAATTGGATTCATATCAATAAGTCCTAAAGCTTTCGTGAACTCAGATAATGAAAGTGAGAGTTGAGGTGAACCATCAAGCATATCTAGAACCTTTGGGCTAACTAGTATCTTTAAAAATAGAGGAATAAAATTTGGGCATGAGAAAGGATTAAAGGTACATTGTCAAGCCTATGATGAGTGAACAAGAAGATCTTCCCTACCCCTCCAAAGGAGAGGGGTCTGGGAGAACTGCCATCGAACCTAGGGCATCATCGATGTAGTGAAGCACGAATACAAAGAGTGTATTTATTAATCATCAAAAAATCAACATGGAATTACCTAAAAAGGATAATTATAATATTCTCTAAGGGTTTACTTATATATAGTTAACTTTTTTATATCTTAGAATTTCATTAACTTCATCATCACTTAGGAGTTTCTCAACTCCATCGTCTCTTAGGAGTGTCTTAACTCTATCATTATTACCCAATTCATTGGAGGGATATATAATTCTAGTCCTACCCATAATATAATCATAATCAATTCATATTTATTCAACAAGATTATAAATCATTCATCATATCATCATAGCATAACCTGTGGAAAATAAACAGGTTTCATAAAAATCTCATCATCATAATAATAAACCATATAGAGAAAGAATAAGGATGGTATCATTGGATTATATCCCTAGTAAATCATAAGTAACATAAAAGGATGTTATTATAGATAAAAAATCCTTTAAAATATCACTAGAATATTTCTTGATGAAAATATCATTTTCAATTCAAAATCACATATTTAAAATCTAAAAAATTACAAAATAATATGGAATACATTTTCTTTGAAAATAACCATGGAATCTTTTAACGAAATCTTCAAATAATTGAGTGATAATGATGGTGGAAAATTCTATTCATGTCTTAATTGTTTAAAACAAATATTTTTTCACACCTTCAATAAAAAGTAACTCATTCAAAAAATGAAAAGAACGTTATTTTTAAACCTTTTTATATAAATTAAAAAATGGTTAAAAATGAATTTAAACAATCATGGAGCATAGTAAAAACATTATTTAAAATATTTTAGGGAACTTGGATATGTAGGAGAAAATTTTCAAACCAAAATAGGAGAAATAAGGTTGGTTTTTCTTAAAAACTTTTTTTGAACCATTTACAATAACAAAGATATGGAAATTGTACTAAAAATTAAATATTACAATAATAAATAAAGTAAAAAAAATAAAATGGTTTTATAATATAAGGATCATATAATTTTCCTAAATGGAAATTCAAGCATAAACAGTCCTGATTTAAATAGATTAAAACATAAATCTATTACCTCAAGTCTCATACTGCTCCATGCATGTTTGAACCACCTGTATAATAAATATAGATTTATTATAAATATATTCCATAAATATAATCACATATATCATAAAATATATGATTTACTTATAACATCATATCACCCATTTATTAATAATTCTTTATTAAAATCACAGTTTTGGGTGATAACTATTTTGTTTTTCATGCATGTTTTGGTTCGGTGGTCCAGTCCTTATACTTTGATCATGATTACATAATATAAAAAATTTTAATAATGTAATTATTATCATATGATAAAATTATATACACTTTTATAACTAATCATATAAATCATTGATGAAAAATAAATTAGATCACTTCATGGAGATGGTAGTCTGTACGCATGCACGAGTGATGTTTCCACTTTTTTATGGATGTAATGAAAGAAAAGTAAATAATAATTCACCTTTATAAATCTATTATAATATCATATATATCATATATATTCATTAAATTCAAAATTATAACCATCAAAGTGAAGTGGTGATGAAAAAGGGAACACATTGCTTTGTAGATGTGGTACTCCACACATACACATGAGCGTTGTTTTCTTTTCCCAAAGGATGTAAAGAAGGTGTATAATGTTTGTTACATAAAAATAATAAAAAAATAAATATATTTAATATAATAAAGTCATTATTTTATAATGGATACCATATATTTAGATGAGTTATAAGAATAAACAAAACTGAAAGTACTAGGTTAAGAATTATACCTTTTCATTGAGAAACCTCCTTTAGCTTACACATTAAGCCTTAAAAGGATGGTATTTTTTAAATAATATAAGATATAATACATGGTTAATGAATATAGGATGGTATAAGGTCTGCTATTTTTTATCTAGAAGGCTCAAAATTTTTGAATAAGTGAGAAGAGGAGGTTCCCTTTTATAAGTGAGAGGAGGGGCACCCTTGTAAGTACCTAAAGTATTAAATTAATATAAATTAATTTTTATGTTCAAGTGGTAAAAAATTGATATATTTAGAATATAGGATCAGTATGAGTAAAAATTATCTCATAAAATAAAATTTATACAACTTTAGGTGATGCTTTAACCTTATCTCTTAGATTTAACCCATGTTAACCCTTTCAATGATTACTGTGATATCGAAGTTGTTTACTCTTTAAGGATCATGAAAGTTAATATAAAAGGAAAATTGAGCCATAATTATAAAATGGTTTATATAATAGACCTTATAACATTAAAAAACATGCATATTTAAAATAACCATCTATAACCAAACATAACCTATTTTTATCCCTATGAAAAAATATTAGAGATATTAAAATAAAGAGAGCGACAATTTGTATTTATTCTTTAATTAAAATAATAATAAGGTTATTATCAAAGGAAAGTGGAAATAAATTTAAAAAAAAATTAAAGAGAATATTCTTAAAGTATAAAGGAACCTATATATAATAAAATAAAGTCACTTTTTTAGACATTTTTAGATCTTAACCCTATTTTACTCTTTTTACCCTTACCAAGGTGACAAATATTTACCATGGTTACTATTCATAATGACTAAAAATAAAATAGGACAATTTACCAAATTTTAAACTATTGATTATAAATATTTAAAAAATCAATATTAAATTTCTATAAGTGTAAATAATCCACTTTAAATAAGTGTGAAAAATGCAATGAAAGCTGTTTTTTGAAAAAATGTTTTTTTAAGCATAGAACTGAATTTATTCTTATCTCGTGTTTAGTAAAAGACATTAAACGAATGTTAAAACATTTTATTGAATATATAATATATAAATTTCAATAAAATCACTAATCAATATTGATTAAATTATTTTATTAAGATAAAACACATTTCATGCCTAAAAACAGTTTTTCAAAAATACAACACTTTTTTACTTTTAAATGCTTTTAACAATTTATAACCAATAAATTCATTTTATGAATATTTAAATAATAATTTTTCATAATTTAGTTATTACTATTCATAAATTTAAATCCAATTAATATGAAATAACTATCATATTAAATAAAAATAATACAATAGTATATTGAGGTTCGTTTAAACTCGGTGTTGTGTGTAAAGAAAGCTATAAAAGAAATTAAATCTATTTAAAGATAAATATATCATAAAATCTTAGGGTGTTATATTTTTACTCTAAAATTCTAATGATATTTCATCAAATATTCCAATATCTTAACTCAATAAATAAGAGCATCAATGAATCCATTAGAATCAAAATGAAATTCAAATGATAATCACAAGTTAATTCATTCTCAAGTCAATCCCGGTTCATTACATGTCCATGATTTTCATTTATATGTATTCATTAATGAGACCACATCAATTTAAGAATTAAACATACATTTAATGTAATAAAATATTTTTATTAATGAAATGTTAAAATATAATTACATATTTTATAATTTATTATGTTTTATAATTCTTATGTTTCAATCAATTCATATTTATATGAAAATAAAATTATTAGCTAATTAGATGGATATTTTTAAGTATTTGGACTATTGGTCCTTAACAAAAACTTTGTATATTTTTTTGTATATTTTCATATTAATTAATCATTATACCAACACTTTTTAATAATTTATGACTCAAAATTTAAATCATTTATAATCCAATCAAAATTTTCATATTAAAATATACAATCAACAAAAAATGTCACATGTTAACAATATCTTAGTATCTTTCTATATCAACACCAATTATAGGATTTTTTCCATCAATTATAGGTTTATTCCAATACTAAAAAAATTATTGATTTTAAAATACTCATTTCCTCTTTGGGAGAACATTTTTTTTCTTTAATTCTAAGTAACATCCCATCCATTCTTTAGACATGACTTGAAGTAATTATTTGTTATTTTTCATGACTTATTCTTTATAAACAAACAAATATCCTTACAACTAAACAAACAAGATTAATTTACTTATATAATGTTAATATAAGGTGATTTATCTATCACATTCTATAATAGGAATATCTTTTGAACTTCATATTCTAATTGATGTTTTCATGCATCAAAAGATTAAATAATATCGATTTTATAACTATTAATTTCTCATATTTTGATTTTCAATGAAATATATGATAGTTATTATTGTGTACATTTTTAGAAATTTGTATATTCTATTAAATATGCTGGAATAAATCACATTATTAATATAATTTATAATTATTAATTATGTTCTTCCAAAATAATTTATTTATCAATTATTATATTGAATAAATATTAATTTATGATAATATTAATCACATAAAATATAGTTTTTTATCATAAAAATTTACATGAGTTTACTATTTTAACTATGAACACTAATAAAAAAATGGGATCATATTTATAATATAACATTGAGATAACTAGATAAGATTTTTTATTCTTCAATAAAAATATTAATATGATATCAAAAGATATAATTTCAACATTTTCCTATAGGAACATTGTATTCATTACTTTATAAGAAATAGTTACAAAATATTTTTGCAAACTATTCATAGTCAACTAATATTATGATCAACTAATAACGTCATGTTTGTATCCATATTGACTTAAAATATATATTACCAATCACATCATGTAATAAAATTTTAATATTAGGTTAGAAAATATCAATATTTATAAATAAGAGTTTTTTATTTTCAAAACATTATGTAAATGATTAAAATAATAATATGGCATGATTAAACGCAAATTAATTATTTTATATGAATTAAATATTTCAAAATTATTACTATTATTGTTTCATATTGGATGATTTCGAAAAAATTAACTTGAGTTTTTAAATAATAAAAAAAATTCATCGCATTAATTGATCAATCAATCTTTTAAATGAACATTTAAAAGAAAAAATAATTTTATACACCATATAAATTGATTTAAAATCATTTTCATAGGTATTAATATAATAAAATAATAATAAAATATTTATTAATCAATAAATATTTAATAAAATATAAAAAAAACATCGATACTCTCTGACACAGGCTTGTCGTTATTCAATCAAAACAAAATTTATAAACACCAAAGGAGTGTAGTATATGCAACCTTAAAGTCATATCTAAGGAAGTTATCTAAACATTAAATGTTCTTATTATATCACTTATTTTTATTTTTTGGTGTATTTTATTTAATTTTAAAAACAGGGAAATATGGGAGGTGGTTTTTATAAAATGAAAATAAAAAAGTACATGAATGAAGATGAAAACATAGAAGTTAAGAAGAAAGGTGTCACTCCTTGGATGAGTTCCCATGATTTCTTTCACTATCGCTCAATAATTAATATCATTCTTCACCCAATTATCATAATCCATCATATGTATAACCATCCCTCCATATAATTATGGTATGAATGTCTAGTGTATTCCAGGATCCTCAGATACACTACAGATCCACCTCCTTCTTGGGTTATAAAATAAGATACTCCTTGATTGAGATAATATCCCACCAAATTTCCTAGTATGAAATTACACCCATTCAATTTTAAATCCACTTGTTCCATCATATATAAGTGAATTTAATAAATGAATATAGAATTATTTTTCACAATAAGAAACAATAATAGATGATTATTTTCACCTACCTCTCATTCATGTAACTCCATAAAACCTTAGATTTTGAACAAGAAATATGATTCATAAATAATAAGTACAATTAAGACTCATATTACTTATCCTAAAATTAACCCTTGAGTTATCTCTCCACAATCATATAGGTTTTAGGTTATGAAAACATATATGAAGGAACACTAACTTCAGTTAAAATAGAATGTGTAAAAAAACTTTTAGAAGACAATCCCATGATGTGGGAACTTGTTCTAATCCCCTGAAAGGGAACCCTTATTCAATATCCTCACACTTCCTTTTATAGATAAAAAATTAAGCTTAGGTGTTGGGATTAGTTACATGTGTTTATTCTCTCCTATATGATTCCTCCATGTGTGAAGTGAGCATTTAGATTCCTTCTTTCATCACTAAAACTTAGTAAAGAAAGAGATTCAATGTCATAATTATTCCTTCCTTTTATTCCTTAATCATCCTCTATGTGGGTTGTTCATTTGATGGTTACCTAATTTGGTTAGGGAGTTATGTATTGAGATCTCCTTTATGGTCCCCTCAAGATTTCATGGTTTCTATGTGGATCCTCCCTTAAATTAATAACTATGGACCTTCCTATTTTATTTAGTTCTTTACAATTATTTTAGAATGATTTTCACTTATGAATGGGGTTCCATAGATTCCCGGTTAGCATATTGGTAATGATCTGGTGAGTTTATGATGAAATTTTAGACTTTATAGTATAAAGGTTTTGTATTTAGTGATATGGGTTATTTCTATTCAACCATTATGTCTCCTTGTTTTATATTTCATATTCATAGGCTATTATTCCCTCATCTCGGTGTATTACATCTTTCAATATGGTCTATCATAGAATAAAACAATAAATTATTCTTATTTTTTTCATATAGTGGGTTTCAAGTAATATTGATGATAGGAAATCATAATCCCTGATATAACTTCCACCTTAAATCATAGATATTGATATCTTCCATCCATTTGAGTCTATATCTTTTACACCTAGTGATACCTCTTCATCATAGAATCCAATTATAATGATAGTAGAGACATGTAATTGTCCCTTCCTATAATATATTAGTTCCTTAATGATTTGTGTGTTATGGAATATGACATCTCCCATGTCATTAACCATGAAATGTATTTATTCCTTCACACCCCCATTAAATTTTATCATTTCCATGGCTGATATTATCCTATTTAAACAATTCATCATCAATAACACACAATCAATTTTTTACTATCACCATTAAATCATAAAATGATGAATTAATATATAAAAAACCAATTTATGTTAGTATAAGATCCAAAATACACCTAAATACTATATATGTAGTAAATTCCCATGCATTGTGAAATTTAAGGGGGATATAATCAATGAATTGTATAATTAAAATATATAAATTTAGTGGCGCATCACTCCCCCATACTTGAACTTTTCTCTCCTAGTAAAATACATATACCAAGGTAAAACCAAACATCTAAAGTCATTTAATGAATCGCATTTCAATTATACCATCCTTGGGTATACTATGCTTACTATATGAATCTTATGTCCCTCATTCATTCATTCTCTCTTAAGTTTATATATATATTCTATTCCACAGATGTTCATTTTACACCAACCTTCCTAGAAATGTATCTCAATTATCTCAAGGTAGTATATTAAAGTACATGAATGATTACTATATGATTATTATTACTCTAGTATTTCCACTTAATAGATTCATTAGTGTGTATCAATAATGAGGGCTTTGTCATGGGTTGTTCTAAGGATAATGGTATGTAGATAATCATGTGAATACATAAGGCTTTAAGAGAAGTCTCTTCTTTATAGTACAGTGCATAATATGGAATTCAAATATTAATACTAGTTTTCTCACTTTCTTACCCTTAAATGATATTACCCATCGCCACTATTCCATCTATATTCTAGGGTTCACAAGCCAATGTATGATAAATAGTGAATAATCATCCTATTATCTCTATGTATTTTTCATTTTTTTCATTTTTTTATATACAAGTTTTTGTTATATATATAAATATATTATTTTGAGATTAAGAGGGGAAAATTTATTACAAAGATATTTGACTTATGGCCTCACTGACCAAAACTAAATTATCACAGTCTTTATAATTTTCTCATTAGTGTACTTTTCCCAATGGATACTAATAAAATCCCTCTCCCACACTTAGTTTGAATAATATTTATGAAAATTAATTATGAGTGTTGTAAGAAATGAAATGTATGGATTTTAATATGTATTAACATATAAGTAAGTTCATGGTTTCTAAGGTCATTAATAAATGATAGATATAAAGTTATTATAAAGTGATAACCTGGGATTATAGACAATTCCTCATTCTTTTTTACAAAACTTATGACTTCTAGTAGTTTAAAAAAATATTATAGAAATTTATAGATCACATAAAATGTCTCAATATTTTCAAGAAAAATAGAAATGTAATAATTTGTCAAAAAGGTATAAAAACCTCTCAAGTTTGTAATATTTACATGAGATAACACTTACACACACAAGTTTTATAGTTTATCAATGTTTATTAAATGATCAATTTTATAATTAGGTAAAAAAAATATTAGTAGCCATTTAAATCCTAGTATGTTTAAATTAATCAATTTTTCAAAAAAATATTAGTAGCCATTTAAATTCAGTTTCAGTAAAATATGAATAAAATAAATTCAATAGATAATTATCTCCCTCAAATTTTTTATCATGGAGTTAATTCTCGTCATTAAAGACCATTGGGTGTTCCTTTGTTGGGATAGGTAGTGGATTTATTTCTATTATATTAGCCTCTACTATCTTTATATCAAGATTATAGGGTCTAATTTGGTTTCCTCTTCAATTTGTGATGCTATGATCCTTTTATACTTATTTCTCGGATAATTGAAGAAAATTGAGCTATCTATACCTTTAAATGTTGTATTTTTTTCTTTAGGAGACTTACCCCTTACTCCTTCAACAATTTATCAGTGCTTGGAGTAGATTCATGATGGAATGAGGTATAAGAAAATCTATAATTGTAGCTATAGTTATCTTACCATCCATGATATTGCATTGGTTATTAGCATTACTCCCATTGTTATACTCCATTTGGGTTTTCATCTTCCTATATCTGTGAGAGTAAGTTGTGGTTAGAGTATTGTGGTGTAATTTGATAAAACACTCTTTTAAGAATATTCATGGAATATTATCATTCTAGAGACATATTATCATAATATATATTTAACTATATGGGATTTTTCTCAAATATTCAAATAAAAAAATGAAAAAAATAAAATAAAATAAATTAATTATTTTTAAATGACAGAGAATAATGATTGGATGCTTGGATACTTAGAAAGGGTTCCAAATTTTGACACGGGATTGTTATTAGCTTATCAAAATAAAATTTATAAACTTTAAAGAAGTAAAGTATAGTGTAACATTTGGGTTGTATCTAAGGTAGATAACTAAAAATTTACTCTTCTTATTATGTAATTTATTTATATTTTTTGGAGGGAAAGGTGGAAGGTGGTTTTCATAAAATTAAAATGAAAAGGTACATGAATGCAGATACAAACATAAAAGTTAAGAATAAAGGTGTCACTCCTTAGATAAATTCCTATAGGATCCTTCATTGTCACTCAATATCTAATTTTATTCTTATTTTAATGATAATACCCATTGTATGTAAAATCATCCCACACTATACTTATGGTATTAATGTCTAATGTATTCAAGGATCCCCAAATACACTACAAATTGACCACCTTCTTATATTAACAAATGAGATACTACTTTATTGAGTGCATATATTACTTACCTAACTAATATTCAATCACACCCATTTAATTTTCAATACACTAGTTCCATCATATACCAGTGAACTGAGTAAATGAGAGGATAATAGTTTTCATGGTAAGAGAAGATAATTTTAAGCATCAAGAATGGATGATTATTTCCACCAACTTATCATTCCTAAAACTACCCAAAACCTTAGAGTTTAAATAGTAAATATGATTCCTAAATAATAAAGACTCAAAATACTCACAGTACTTATCCTCATAGAAAAATCAGGTTATCTCACTATGATTATGTAGGTTTGAGGTTATGAAAACATATATGAAGGAACACCAACTTCAAATAAAATAGAATGTATACAAAAACTATAAGAAAATAATCCCACAAAGTGGGAACCTATTTTATTCCTCTAGAAGGTAACCTCTATTCCCCAATCACAATATTCCTTTTATTGATCACACATCAAGATTGGGTGTTGAGATTACTACCACATGGTCATGATCTTCTTAATTCCTCTACATGGGCAGTGAGTCTCAAGGTTTCTTCTTTCATTACTAAGCCTTGGGAAACTATTGTATTAAGTTCCCATTATCTTCCTTCACATTCTTCCTTGATTATCCTCTACATTATTTTTTTATTTAATTGTTTCCCAATTGGGTTAGTTATTTATATACTACAATCCCTTGTAGTCCCCTAGGTCTTTCAATGCTTCATTTGGATCCTCCCTTGCATCAATGACTATGGGTATTCCCCTTTTATTTGATTATTTATAATTCTTCTAGATTGATCGTCACATGTGAATGGGGTTCCATGGATCCTTGGTTATCATGTTGGTGATGAGATGGTTAGATTATAATGAAATTTCATACTTTATGATACAGGGGTATCGTATTCAGTGGTATAGGTTATTTCAGTTCAACCAGTCAGTCGCCTTCTCCTATATAGCCTATCCATAGGCTATGATCCCCCTAATCTGGTGTTGTAATTCCTTACTTACCTAAACCACTCAATAGTGTCTAGACCAAGGGTGTTATGTGACCTCAGGTATGAATCCTCATATGCTAGAGGTTTTCGATAAGCTTTTAGGTTCTAAGGTGTTATTGTGGGGAGATTATAACGTTATATCAGAGTGTAATAACATCAGAAAAAACCAAGAATCATCCAAAATATCAATCATGGTATGAAGGAATAAATAAAAAACCATGTTATATCAAATGAAAATGTTGAAGCATACAGTCATACGGATTCATGGTCATATCATCAATCATAAAATGATCACCCATTGGGCTGATCAAAAATAATAATAAAAAATAAATAAAATAAAATAAAGGTTATGCTACCATCCCTCACCCTCACCTAATCTCAATAAAGATGATCCTTCTTGATCATACAAGACTAGGCCTTTAACCTACCTGAACTTATGAACAATGAGGTATACTCAAGTACTCAAGTGTCATGGTTTCCTGAATAGGGTGTGAGTATAACTCAGTTGGGAACCACTAATGTGGTCCCATACATAACTAGTAAAGTAGTTTATGTACATGCAATATGATAAAATAAATAAATAAACTCAATTTATAAGCATAAATAAATAATTATTGATGATCATCATATTATAAGGTGACACCTGGGATCAACCATACCTTCTTTAGTTAGTGTCATGGTTTCTTCGAGCACATGGAATAATCATTCCAAATAGTATCAGGCTCAATGTCCATGTTGTAGTAGGTGAAAGCACTAATTCCTAGAAGATAATCCTTGTAAATCCAATAGGTTATAGAATAAAGTTGATTACTAGGGTACTATTATAAAATTCATTAGTATCAGGAATAAACCGATTCCTGTGAGGTATTCCTAGGTAATACAATAGCATCAAGTATTATATAATTCATGTGATGTAATCCTAGGTAATCTAAAAGTATGAGGCTTAATAGCCAGATCCTAGGATATCTCCCAAGCATATCATTTATAAGAACTCAAGGTCCATGAATCCCTCATGTGTTATCTCAATCATAAATAAAAAATGTGAGTTGGATAATTCCCTAACTCATCACATAAACCAAGGTTGGCATCGAAGTCACACAACCTAATATCGCCATTATAGCCACATCAGTTCACAATGTCACCCTTAGGGTTCTAAGGTAACAATTTAAGATGAAGATACCTACTCCTATGTGCTTACCCTCTCTATGTTCAATATAATATAAGGCACCCACTAAGGTCCCTTAGGTTTCGTCATAGCACAAACATCCTACATGGGCTCCTCAATATCAATCTCATTGCTCTGGATAAGCATGTAATTCTAAGGGCTTATAGTCCCTCAAAATCATCATGATCACATAATAACCTCATCAAGCACATAGGAAAATCTCCACTTATATCATTTAAAGGAGATAACATAATTCCCATCTCGCATCCCAAGTCATCCTAGGTCGGTCTACTCAACCAACCTATCATCAATCTACATATGGTCAACCCACCTGGGTGCTCACATGATAGTGGGGGATGAACACTCATTCCATATTCTAATAATATAGACTAATGGATCTAAGTAATCTCATAGTTACATCATGACCTACTCAGGCTAATCATCCCCAATCAAACACACCTCCTATCTCAAGGGGTCTAAGGCACCCATCATAAGGTCTATTGTGTCATGTTCATTTCATTTAATGTATACCCCTTAGGGTACCATCAATATCATAGATCATTCTTATAATAAATCCCTCTACTATTGGTGACTAAGGGTCTAAGATAGTTTTAAATTTCATTATATCTCAAGTCATATATTTATAATTAATCCATTATCCATTATTGGCTGAGGAATCTTTCCAATGTTCAAGGGAACTAAGGGAACCTAATGAGGACCACTATGATCACTTAAATCAATATATTATCACCATTTAGGGTATTTATATCTCATCAAACCCTTTTATAATCGAGGCCTCATCCATCATGAGCTGAGGTACTAAGCTAGTGCTCAAGGGTCTATAATATCCTTTGGCACTTTAATCCATCTATAAGAATTTCATTTTAATTAAACAATTTATTTAATTTATAAAGGTCAATCACCCATAGTGTTGAGACCACATATCACATTATACATATAAAAATTCATTTACCAAAAAGGGTAATGTGTAGGTACCACCTACCCCATTCATAGAGTTGTTCCTTTTAAAGTAAGCTCGGCAACCCTTGCCTAAGATTTTCCAATCTCAACTGATCATCACCCATCAATATGAGGCCCTAACCCAAGCCATAACATTTAAATAAAATAATTAAAATAATTTATAACTAAATTAAAATTTATTCGATTAATAATATCACATAATAACTCACTAATTCACCACTCAGGGTCCAATTCTTGATCAAAGGGGTGTACACCCCCCCCCCCCCCCTCGAAATCCATCCAGACCTTTAACACACAAAAGAACTAATTTATCTCATCAATAAATCTATACATTTGAAACAAAATTAAAAACCCATAAATAAAATCATGGTAGAGATATACTTATTTGAATCTACAAAACACCTAGTGTGGTCATATTCATGGAACCTACTTTATTTAATATGAGAAAAATCTCCATCTTACAGGATGATTTCACAATGATCCAGTGGAATCATCACTCAAGACCTATTTTGGGTCGACATAAATAAGAAATGTTACTGAGGGAAAGAAAATAAAGAATAATAAAATTAGAGTGATAGATTTACCTCAAGTTACCCTTTAGAACAAATTGCACTTGATTTTGATAAGAATTGGGGGTGATCTCCCTCCCGAAAGAAGGGATATCGATAACCCCTTCACATGATCCCCCTATGTACAATCCATAAAACACCCCAAAGTTCCCATTTAAAAGTGTTTTTAATCATTTATTTTATATTTTTAAAAGTCAAGAAACATTTTTCATCAACCCCTCATGTAATCTTCTATATAGGGGTCACCACGTAGGGGTTATCCACATAGGGGGCTATCATGTAGGGTTCTATGTAAGTGGATTCACCATTCAGGGATGACAATGTAAGGGTCCACATATGGGTTTTTCCAGACCCCCATCTCTAACATAGGAATTTTCTAAATTTTTGTAAAGTACCAACAACATATGAGTTTCCCGCATAGGGGTATCCCTTTACACCATTCCATCCCACTACTCAACCAAAAATACCACTCCCAAACATCTGAGTAATCACTTGAGCCTTAAACCATACCTATAAACATTACTCAGGGTATCCCTAACTTTTAGATTCTCAATTAGAATCATGATTCTAAAAATGACCCCCTCTCTAGAGTCAAAAATTCAAACTCCTCTGGGATTTCTTAACTCATATGAACACGGGTCTTTAAAACCTCTCCACCATAGCACTTCTCATCCTTGAGAATCCTGGATGTTCTTTAGAAACAAAACCTGACCTATCCCAATCTTAAATTCATTATTAACTCATAATGTTCTACTCTAGAATACTAAATGATTTTCTTCTACACAACTCTAAACATGAGGCACACAATTCATCTAAAACTAATTCACTTGTCTATCATTATCACCAAAACCAAGATGGTTCTCAATTGCACTCTTCCATCTTGAGGCACCATGTTGTCTTTAATCAATTCATCATCAGAATCATGGTGATCCCCATTATAATTTTCTTCATGTAATGGATAATTTTAATCCATGGTTCTCCCCTCTATTAGAATCGCCTTTTGAAGACACATTTTTATCAATCTAATGACACACTCAGTGTAGCTTCCATCTCACTACAACCAATTTCAGACAAGAACACCAGTCATTCCTCCTCTTGCTGACTTTTCTCAAAAATGGTCAACTACACCCACCAATATGTTATCTCATCTCCCAATCTAGATTACTTAACTCTCAAAGGCATTATAATTTTTCTTAACACCCATATTAAATTATATACTCAAAACTTGGTGCAATTCCATGATTGGATCACCAACCATCCGTACCGGTTGTTATGATATCACATAAGCACCGACACACCATCGATATAACTCACCCTCAAATCACATTAAAACCCACCCAGCCCTAATTCCAACATCTAGAATCCATCCAACACTATATAAAAAATTCAAATTTGTAATTAACCAAAGAACTGTATAGAATTAGATATTCTTTCTCACCATCATCCTAAATCCATCTTGATCATCCAATGATTATTCCCGTCACATGAATGACCCTACCCACATGAGGGTCATTACTTTATAGCCCATTATCTATCCATTACCACATGTAATGACTAGATGTGGATTTCCCACTTATACCTAAGAACTAATAGAATACATCAATTGTTTCCCACTCCTGAATCATAAGGAATTACATTCTCAAAATCCACCAAATTTTCATATATAACGAGGGTCAGACCCTCCAATAGCCTATGGTGAACTCCTCATCATATGTATTCCCATATACCACTCCTTGATAGAAACCTCAGTAGGTTCCAAAATCACAATTACATCACTTCTCTCGAGCCATGATCACTCATCTTGTCAACCACTAAAACTATCCATCTACAGTGTTATCAGTATCACAAAGGAAACACATTTGGTTCTTGTAACACCCCTGGAAAAGTGATACTTAAAAGGCTAAATGTTACTACCCATGTCAAAAAGGTTAACCTTTATTTTTAGCAGCCTATCTGATTAGAACTCCACAGTTAAGCATGCTTGTCCTGGAGTAGTAATCAGGATGGGTGACCTTCTAGAAAGTTTCCTAGGGTGTGTGTGAGTGAGGGAAAAACACACTAAAAGAACATGTGTTGGCCTGTGGGGATAGTCAATAGTCTAATAAGAGACCCTAGTGAGTAATATCTTATGGTGTGCTGGGAAGGAAACCAAGGTATTACTAGAGACCCATGGGGTTAGATGACAAGTTTCATGGCCCGGGGAGGCAGGTCATGAAAAATGGTATTAGAGCCAATACCCAGCCGGAAGTGCTTAGGAACTGCTTGAGTTTGAGGCTTGGGGTCCACAATGAGGGAATTATGCTTTAAAGGGTTGGATAATGTAACACTCCTGGAAAACTGAGACTTAAAAGGATAAATGTTACTACCCATGTCAACAAGGTGCACCTATATTTTTGGGAGCCTATCTGATTAGAACTCCACAGTTAAGTATGTTTGGCCTGGAGTAGTAATCAGGATGGGTGGCCTTCTAGGAAGTTTCTCAGGGTGTGTGTGAGTGAGGACAAAACACACTAAAAGAACATGTGTTGGCCTGTGGTGAAATTCATTAGTCTGATAAGTGACCCTAGTGAGTAATAGCCTATGGTGTGCTGGGAAGGAAACCAAGGTATTACAGGAGACCCATGGGGTCAGATGACAAGGTTCATGTCCCGGGGAGGCGGTTCATGATAGTTCTCATCTAAAACCTTGAGAAATTATAGGAATAAGTTTTTCATTGAATCTATTAGTCCTTGGTCTCCACACAGCTGCTTACTGATCAACGAACCAATGGGAACTGCACCTAACTAATGTGAATGTAACCCCAATATAATTATAACCCAATGTGTGTATCCTTCAGTACTATTTTCTCACACAACCCAACTCATGATTTCATGAGTCACACGTCATCAAACCTAGTGTCACACACCTACACCTATTACCATGAACAACAACATGTCAATATAATCTAATTATAAGCACCCTTGATGCTTTTTCTAGCATGACCAGGACATTTCACTCATAGAAAGGAAAAATGAATGATTTCCCATCACCCAGGAATCTTCTCAAAAACAAAATCATCTATCTACGCTCTATCTATACTATATATGATCATCTAGGATTATGATCTTCTATCCCATCTGGAAACACACCCAGCATCACTAGGGATATTCATTCCACTGGTCCTTCCTTAAAAGCCTAACCTCAATATAAAAGCACCTTAAGTGGTTTTTATCATGAAATCTCAAGGAATTTTCATGCTTATATCATATACACAATAACACTTCCCATGAACCAATCTCAAAACTTGAAGCATCAACCCATGATTCCAAACTCTAAGGCACTCATAAGTTTAGGATAATCCCTCTCTCGAGTTACCCTTTCATATATCACAACTCATCTCAATAATAATGCTCAACTCTCCAATAACCTGAGTTGATTCTCAAGGTAACTCGGCTCTCCCACATAGCCCATAATTCCAGTCTCCCTCATAGATTATATCTCATATGGAAATACCTCAATAATAATGTTTAACTCTCCAATAACCTGAGTTGATTCTCAAGGTAACTCGGGTCTCCCACATAGCCCATAATTCCAGTCTCTCTCATAGATTATATCTCATATGAAAATACCTCTACTCCCAAATCAAACATCTCAAGGAAACTCAAATGACACAACACACTCACTCTAGGGTTCTCACATATACATACATATATTAGGAATTGTATGCCAAACCATCACCCTACTGGGTCACTGATCCTCATCGGAAATCTATATATGATACAACCCCCTCAAGGACCATGATCTCATCTACTTATGTCATGACCCATCCTAGAGGGGCCTATCTCGCAACTCCCCAAGATCGCCTCCAATAGGCCAGGGGCTGGAGACTAGTGCCAAGAAGGCATATCACTAACATGGGAGGCCTTATCCTATGTACTTATACACACACACATATATCCAATCCTATATAATGTTGAAATGTAAAAACAATTGAACAACCATGCATTCATACAACTAAATATTGTAACCAAAGAATGACAAGAAGTAAAAGGTAGTATATGGGGACAAATACAATCCCACCATTGAGATTATGAAAACACAAGTCCAACCTAATATTAAGTAATGTAACTATTGTTAGATAGTTATAGTAACACACCTCAATCTTGTTTGTGCATGTGCATTCTCTTTTGTTTGATTACTTGTTTGATTATATGTGATTTTTCATTTAAAAACCTTTCTGTATTTTGATGATTTATTAAAATAAAATGCATGTATTTATTTTATTTTTATCACGTTGGATAGATAATAGATTTATATACATTTCATTAGTTTATGAGGATTTCTGAAAATGCATTTTTTTACTCTAAAAATTCAATTAAGTTTCTGCTATAGTTTTAGAAACTCCACGGTTTTTAGTTTTAAAAATTTTATGTATTTGTTTTACTACTTCTTCTACAGATATCAGATTTTCATGAAACTTGGTTTTATAGAAATCCAACATGTTTATATTAATTTAATTAGTTTACATAGAAGTCAAAAAAGGTTTTTTTAATGGTTATTAGATTTTTTTGAAGTTCTACTTTGATTTTTCAGAACTTATATTTTCCAGAATGTTGTCAGTTCTCTTTTTAGATGATTTTTAAAATTGTAGATGTCATATTTATTTGATTCTTGATAATTTGGAAAGATAATAAGTTTTTCTAAAAATAAGTCTTTTTGACCAAAGTATGAATCTGCTTTTTAGATCCCTTAAAAATTCGTTGAAGTTTGTTAAAGTATGTTGTCTATTTTTTCACAAAGTATGGGAAACTTTACTTTTGAAATAGTGAAAAGTATGGTTCATTGTCCCTATGTTATTGTTAATCATCCATACACTATGTTACTATTCATGAATACTACAAGTTATGGTTCATAAACCCTACATTATTGTTCATCATCCATACATTACATTATTGTTCATGAGTAGTGCAAAGTACGGTTCATCAACCCTATGTTACTGTTCATTCTGAAAAGTATGGTTCATACCCTACATTATTGTTTATTCCACAAAGTATGGTTCATACCCTATATTACTATTCATCATCCCTATGTTACGTTACTATTCATCATCCCTATACTACGTTACTGTTTATTTCTGAAGTTACTGTTCATTCTTTGAATTTTTTTTAAATTGATTTTATGCATATATATTGATTATTTTAAAAGGTTTTTCTACAGGATAAATTCTCATTAGACTAAAAATTAACTTTTTATTATAAAATCACTTTTTAGGAAAAGTGAGAAACCAGTCCCAGTTAATCTGGAGGTGAAGCCTCATGGGAGAAAGCAAAGCCATCAAAGCAAATCCTTAGCCTATTAGTGCTTTCCTCTTTGTAAATATTCTAGTTAATAGTCCATAACTTCACTACCGGGTCATTTTCGATAACATCTTCAAGATGACATGCCATTTTATCCCAGGTTCAAACATACTCTTCTTTGCTAATTTTCCCATCATTGAAGCCTCTCGTCAGGATCATATCTTGTTTTTCAATCCAATTCGCCTGCTTGTTGTTGACCACCACTTGAATAGGTCTCCCCATCATCTCCGCCTCTTCCTGTGGTATGTTGACATAAAGAAATTCCTCCACTATATCCTCCTTAGAGTGGAGGATAGGTTCTTTAGAATCCTTTTTCATTCCAGTGAATTTATCCTTGTTGCTATTTTCCTAGACTATAACTTGAGGCATCTCCTACAAAATAACTGTGAGGGCCAAAGACATATCCTTCTCACATGATTTTGATTTTTTACCTGATCGTGTTTCCATAGGTTTTGGAAAATTGGAGTAGTCCTTGCTCCCTTTACCTTATTCTTCCTAGGTGTTTTCTTATCCTCAAGAGCCTTAGTTTCCTCCTCTGACTCCACACATTCTGTAATTCCTCCATCCAGGTCATCGGGTGTATCCTGAACAGGCTCATTGGTGTCCAAACACTCAAAGTAGTTTTGAGTCTGAACAATATTTTGAACTGTAGCCTTCCCCACTATTTTAAAGTTGACCCCAGAAATACTCTGGTTTCTTTGAGGTTATTTTTCCACCTCTTATGACCTTACCTTAATTTTATTCCCACGTAAACTCTTACCCTTAGCTTGAGATGCCTGCGGAGGGGATTCAGCAGTCCGCGCTGAAATACCCAGGTCTCGGTCCCTCAAATCCTCCTTAGGCCGATCAAAATTCCCCAATACTATGGGTTCCTCGACTTGATTTACCATAAGACTATTCTGTACTGCCCTGCCCGCTGAGTGATTGTTCTGTATAGAATCGTTCTCCTTCCTCCCCTGCAATTTCACTTTCCCCTGATGACCATCCTATCTACAAACAACAGCTGAGTGACCCAGTCTTCTGCAAGTTGAGCAAAACTCCACCCAATGATCAAAAACCATTGGTTGTTTGCACCGAACTTCCTCGCCAACTTCAATCCACACCGATTCAACTCGCGGCCTCGACACATCCACCTCCACACACATTAGCGGGTTGATTGAATGAAATACCGAAGTAGTACATTAATTTTATTGGTGATATATTTAGAGAGAAAATTTAATAAATTATTTCAACATATTTTTATAATTAATTTGGTGGTTTCAAGTTTATTTAAATTCAAATATTTGAATTTACTTTTAGTTTTTGTTGCTACTTTCCAAGAAATTTTTTGGCTAAATTTAAATTAGTTTGAATGGATTTAAATGGGTGTTTTAAATCATTAAAGACTGTTATTATTCTGGAGAATTTATTGTAATACTTATTAAAATTATTTTGAATTATTTTATTAGAGAATTATTCTATAGGAATAAAGAGGCAACAATGTTGCGATTTTTATGGAGATTTTTATGAAAGCTCTTAACATAATTTATTTTGAATATCCAAAGGAAACAGAGATACATCATCTACTGAATATTTATTATCTCTCTATATATATATCATTCTCTCTTGCGGGTGATAAAAATATAGAAATACAAATAAGACACGGGCTAACATTTTTTATACACTATTTTTCACCAAGAGAAAGTGTTGTGAACTTTGAATCTGTTGTGCATTTGCAAAATCCTACAACACTCTATTTCATCACCTACATAATATATCAATGGTAGAATTACTTCTGCTTCAACTATAATTTCCTTGACAAGACGAGCTGGTCTAAACTTCAACAACCAATACTTGTTCTCTCGTTGTTTATCTTATTTCGTCTGGTTTTGAGTATGTAACACGTTTTCTCATCTCTCACACATACTCTATTTTTTATGCTTTTACTCACAAAAGAATTATTTGTTATTCTTTTTT
Organism: Viscum album; assembly: GCA_963277665.1. Taxonomy (NCBI): domain Eukaryota; kingdom Viridiplantae; phylum Streptophyta; class Magnoliopsida; order Santalales; family Viscaceae; genus Viscum; species Viscum album. The sequence goes on along the minus strand of OY728152.1, from coordinate 1,472,163,285 downwards.
ATCGGGTTGTGACTTCTAAATTCTAAATTCTAGATCTAAGGGTTGTGACTCCCTGTATCTAAAGTCAGGGATATTTAGTTTGTGACTCCCAGTGTCTAAAGTCAGGTTGTAAGTGTTGTGACTCCCCATAAAAAATTTAGTGTTGTGGTTATCTCTTTACTAGAAAAGGATTCTATAATTGTTTTATGATTCCTCTTAAAAATAATTTTTATTTCACATGTATCTCTCACTGAGTAGAGAGGTATAAGAGTAAAAGTAGGCCCACTTCAGATCAAACTACTTAAAAAAACATCCTTGCGTTCTTTAATTTTTCCGATGCTAATTAACCATAATAATTAAATTTGATAGTTAATTTTATTAATCAATTTATTTGATTAAAAATTTTAATCTGGTCTATTCACCCCCTCTAAACCATCTGTCATTTCCCTATTTGACCTAACAATTGGTATCAAAGGGAAATCCTTTTTACAATTTATTAGATTTTTTATTCTCTTTATAATACCTTTAAATTTTTATCAAAAGATTGTTACTTTTGGAATTATCAAATCTATCTCTATATTATACTTTGATTTTATTTGTGCTAACAATTTCTTAGACCTCACAGTCTAAGGAAAAGATCTTATAAGATGGAAAGATTGAACCCAAATGATATTTGAATTACTCAAAAGCCACCACCCTTTGGTGGTAATGATTATGGTTACTGAAGATCCTGAATAGAGTCTTAACTCAAATAGTTGAGCATTGAGCACTGGTCTATCATGTCAAAATAGTACACACTGCCTAAAGCTGACTTAGATAGTCTTACTAGAATTGATGCAACTAGATATGTTTTAAATTAAAAAGTTATTAATATTTTATATTTTATGATTAAAATAAGTGTTTTTAGTCATGTTTCTTCTTGTAAGACAACTCATGAAATATGGAAGATTCTACAAGTTACTCACCTTGGATCGTACAAACTAATTTGTACAAAACTTGGAGTGCTTCGTGCTGAGTACCAAGACTTCAAGATGTGTGAAGATGAAACAGTAAACCAAATGTTCCATAAATTCACAAGCATTGTGAATGGAATAAATTCACTTAGAGAAGATCTGCAAAACCTAGTACTTTTTGAATGATTCCTATGAGAATTACCAAATAAATATAATGAAAATAAGGTTGTCATTGATGAACGAAAGAATTTAAAATAGTACACTCTTGATGAATTGATTGGAACACTCCTTTAGTATGAATTGGAACTGAATAATATAGGTTTCGAGGAGACAACAAAAAGAAAAGTTGTAGCTTTTAAATATATGAATGTCATTTCTACTGACTCTTCATATTCTGATCTACAGGATTTTGAAAAAGAAGATATGTCTTAGATTGTGACTGAATTTTACAAAAATAATGAAAAAGAAAGGATTCAAGAATCAGTTTAGACGAAACCCTCAAAAAGAAAAATATAAGGGAGATAAGAAATGTGATGTGAATTATAATTATTCATATTTAAATTTTTGTGAGTGCAGGAAGAAATGGAATATCAAACCTAATTGTCTTAAACTAAATAATAAAGAAAAATATAAGAAGAATAACAAAAGGTGTTGACCACTAGTTGGAGTTGTACAGAAGAATCTGATTTTGGTGAATAATCTAGAAATTAAAAAGAATCTACTAAATTATGATTTATGTAATCACTAGATAAGGCTAGTAATTATTATTTTTATTCTGAATATTTTGATTCTTAATGTGATTCTGAAAAACCCAATGTTTTTGAATTAAATAAAGAAATTAAAATATTAATAAAAGATATTCTCAAAGCTACTGATTTATATAATAAGCTAAAAGAAAACAATGAAAAACTTGTTTCTAAAAATAAAATACTTTTACAGTAGAATAAAAAACTAAGTAACACTACTTCTTCTTCTACTTATTCAAAAGTTTATGAAAATTTTAAATATTCTCAATATTTGAATGAAAATTTGAAAAAGGAAGTTGAAAGTCTTAAACAAAGTTTATCTGCTTTTATTCAAGGTCATGAAAAATATCATGAGATTATGTCTTTGAAAAAAACTAATAAAAATAAATATGGTTTTGGTTATGACAGAAGATTACCCCAAATGTATAAAACTCATTTTGTTAAAAGTAAAAAAAATTGTACTTCTACTGTTACTTATGTTAAATGTGGCATGAAAGGTCACTATGCAAATGATTTTTCTCTTAGATTTAAACAATTCTTAGGATTTAAAAAAACTAATATTTCTAAATCCTTATTATCTATATTATCTTAAAATACATATTTAAATTATGTATGGGTACCTAAAAATTGTATAACTAATCCTATTGGACCCAAAGTAACTTGGGTACCAAAATTGTCAAGTAATTGAATTTTTTTTTAGGAAAAATGCCTTGGATGTCTCTAGAATGACATATGGTACATGGAAAGTGGATTCTCTAGGCATATTAATAGATAACCATCAAATTTTATCACTTACAATACATGTGATGGTGGCACTGTTACTTTTGGAGACAATTCCAAAGACAAAATAAAAGGTTTTGGTAAAGTTGGTATTTCAAATTCTACTTTTATTTATAAAGTGTTATATTTTGAAGGTTTAAAAAATAATTTAATTAGTATATAAAAATTATGTGATGATGGAATGGAAGTTAAATTTAAAAATGATAAATGTTTAGTTTTTAAAGATGACTCTTTATTATTTTGTGCTAATCGAAAAGATAATAGTTATATTATTGATTTTTTCTAAATTATCTACTCAACATGTAAAATGTTTAAATATTATACATAATGAAAACATCCTTTAGCATCAATGTTTAGGTTATGTTAATTTTAGAATGTTTCATAAACTCTCAAAACATTAGAATGTGTTATAACTTCCTTACTTGAAAAAAGAACATGTTCATGTTTGTGATGCTTGCATGAAAGGGAAGTAGCACAAAATTTCTTTTAGACCCATCAATCAGATAAGTACTAATAGGACTTTACAGTTATTACATCTTTATTTATTTTACCCCACTCAAATTTACAACCTTAGTGGAAAAAAATATACCTTAGTTATTATTGATTATTATAGTAGATTTACTTGGGTATACTTTCTTGCTCATAAAAATGATACATTTTATAAATTTACTAATTTTTGTAAATTAGTTCAAAATGAAAAAGGTTATATGATTATTTATATTCATAGTAATAAAGGAGGTGAATTTAATAACTTAGATTTTGAAGAAATTTGTGAAAATAATGGCTATTCTCATAATTTTTTTCTCCTAGAACACCACATAAAAATGGTGTTGTAGAACAGAACAATAGAACTCTTATTGAAATAGATAGAACTATATTAAAGATAAATCCTTGTGAATTATTCAAAAATAAAAAGCCTAAAGTTAATTACTTTAGAGTTTTTCGCTGTAAATTTTTTATTTTAAATTCAAAGGATAATTTAGATAAATTTGATGCTAAGAGTGATGAAGGTATTTTTATTGGTTATTCTAATAATAGTAAAGAAAATATAGTTTATAATAAAAGAACTATGATTATTGAAGAATCTATTCATGTTATGTTTGATGAAAATAATGTTAAAATAAATTATTATTATTATAATTCTATTGATGAATAATTTAGAGAATTTAATTTCAATGAATAGATTCCTCAAGACAAGAATGAATCAATTGAGGGGGAACATACTTCTTCTCAACCCGATCTAAAATCCTAGAAGATTCACAAAGATCATCCTATTGAAAATTTAATTGGAAATATTAATTCTGGTGTTAAAACAATAAATTCTATTTTAAATTTTTGTGTCAATTCTGCTTTTATTTCTGATTTTTTCCCTTTTAATGTTAATGATGCTTTGAAAGATGTAAACTAAATTGTTGTTATACAAGAATAATTAAATTAGTTTGTTAGAAATAATTTCTGGACTTTAGTAGAATTTTCAGAGGATAAGAGGGTAATTGGAACTAAGTGGATCTTTAGAAAAAATCTAGATGAATATATACATATTGTTAAAAACAAATCCATATTGTTTCTCAAGGATACTCTCAAGATGAAAGTATATATTTTGAATATTTCTTTGCACCTGTTTCTAGGTTAGAGGGAATTATAATTTTGTTGTATTTTTCTTGTTTTCAAGGTTTTAAATTATATTAAATGGATGTAAAAAGTTCTTTCTTAAATGGTTTTATAGCTTAAGAAGTTTATATTTATCAATCCCAGGTTTTGAGAGTGAAAAATTTTCTAACCATGTTTTTAAATTATCTAAAGCTTCATACAATCTCAAACAAGCACCTCATGCTTGTTATGAAAGGCTTTCTTTGTTTTTGTTAAATAATGATTTCAATAAAGGAAATGTTGATCCAACTATTTTTATTAAAATAACTTTTGATGATATTTTAGTTGTTCAAATTTATGTTGATGATATATTTTTTGGATCATCTAGTGAAATACTCTGTAATTAATTGTCTTCTTTGATGTCTTCTGAATTTGACATGATTTTAATGGGAGAATTAAAATTCTTTCTTGGACTTAAAATTTTTCAAAGAAAATATGGAATTTTTCTTAATCAATATAATTATTTTAAAGCGTTAGTTAAATGATTTGGTCTTTATTTCTCTAAATCGATGAAAACTCTTATGGGTACTAATTGTAAATTACATATTGATGCTTCTAAGAAATCTATTGATTTTAAATTTTATAGAGGCATGATAGGTAGCTTTATATATTTAACTTCATCTAGACATGATATCATTTTTAGTGTCTATTTATGTGCTAGATTTCAAGCAGATTTTAAGGAAAGTCATATTAAAGATATCAAAAGAATAATTAGATATGTTAAAGGAACTATTGATTCTAGTTTATTTTATCGAACATATAGCTATTTTGATTTAACATCATATTCTAATTCTGATTTTGGAGGATGTAGAATTGATAGAAAAAGCACATCACGTATGTGTCATTTTTTGGGAAAAAGTTTAATTTCCTACTCTTCTAAGAAATAAATATCAGTTGATTTATCTGTTATAGAAGCTAGGTATATCTATGCTACTAGTAGTTGTGCTCAAAGTTATATGATTAATAAAACCTTATTTGATTTTTGTGTTTATATTTATAAACTGTCTATTTATTGTGATAATACTTTTACAATTTCTATTTCTAAAAACCCCTTATAGAATTCTAGGACAAAGCATATTGATATTAGATTTTATTTTAATATAGATCGTGTGAACAAGGGTGATATTATTTTAGAATGTATTCCTTCTAAAACTCAACTAGCAGATATTTTTACAAAGCCTTTAGACTCTTCTCAATTTGAAAAAATTAAATTTGAACTTGTTATGTTGGAATTTTACTTTTTTATTATTTCATTTGTTTAGGGGGGTTTATTTTCACTTTTTATTTATTTACAAAAAGGGGGAGAGATATTTTGTGAAGAGAGATTTTGGGGAGAGATTTTGGGATAAAATGGGGAGAAATAAATTTGTTTTAAATTTTTTTTAAATTGATTTTAATTATTCAAAAGTTTTGGTTTTTTAATTAAACAAAAAGGAGGAGATTTTTTGTGCATTTGAATTCTCTTTTTTTATTACTTGTTTGATTACATGTGATTTTTCATTTAAAAACCTTTATTTATTTTGATTATTTATTAAAATAAAATGTATTTATTTATGTTATTATTATCACTTTGGATAGATAAGATATTTATCTAAATTTCATTAGTTTATGAGGATGTCAAAAAATGCATTTTTATTACTCTAAAAATTCAATTAAGTTTCTACTGTAGTTTTAGAAACTCTACAGTTTTCAGTTTTAAAAAATTTATATATTTATTTTACTGAAAATTCTATATATCATATTTTCATTAAACTTGATTTTATAAAAATACAACATGTTTATCTCGATTTCATTATTTTACATTGAAGTCTAAAAATTTTGTTTAAATGGTGATTAAATTTTTTGAAGTTCTACTTTGGTTTTTCAAAACTGTTGTTTTCCAGAATGTTATTGGTTCTATTTTTTATGATTTTTTGAATAGTAAATGTCAGATTTATTTGATTCTTGATTTTTTGGAAAGATAATAAGTTTTTCTACAAGTATTTTTAACTAAAGTATGAATTTGTTGTTTAGAGACCTTAAAAATTCATTTAAGTTTGTTAAAGTATGTTATCTACTTTTTCACAAAGTATGGGAAACCCTACTTTCACAATAGTGAAAAGAATGGTTCATCATCCCTATATTGTTGTTCATCATCCATACGCTACGTTATTGTTCATGAGTAGTAAAAAGTATGGTTCATCATCCATACGCTACATTATTGTTCATTATCCATATGCTATGTTGATGTTCATGAATAGTGTAAAGTATGGTTCATCAACCCTATGTTATTGTTCATTCTGCAAAGTATGGTTCATACCCTACGTTACTGTTCATTCTGTAAAGTATGGTTCATACCCTATGTTATTGTTCATCATCCCTACACTATGTTACTATTCATTTCTAAAGTCACTATTCATTCCATGCTTTTTTTTAAAAAAATTGATTTTTAGTATATATATGGATTATTTTCAAAGGTTTTTCTGCTAGATAAATTCCCATTAAATCTAAGGATTTTTATCAAATATATTTTAATTTTCTTGGAGCTATATTTAGAGAGAAAAATTAATAAATTATTTCAACGTCTTTTTCCAATTAAGTTGAGGGTTTCAAGTTTATTTAAATTCAAATATTTGAATTTACTTTTTGTTTTTATGCTACTTTCCAGGAACTATTTTGGATAAATTTAAATTGGTTTGAATAGATTTAAATGGGTGTTTTAAATAATTGAACGTTGCTATTATTCTGGATATTTTATTGGAAGACTTATTAAAATTATTTTGAATTATTTTATTATAGATTTATTCTATATAAATAAAGAGGCAATGGTGTTGTGATTTTTATCGATATTTTTATGAAAACTATTAACTCAATTTATTTTTAATATCCAAAGTAAAAGGAACTAATGAAGCTACGGAATATTTATTCTCTATATATATATAATTCTCTTTTATAGGTTAGAAAAATATAGCAATATGAATAAGACAGAGGCTAACATTTTTTATACTCTATTTTTCACCAAGATAAAGTGTTGTGAACTTTGAATATTTTTTGTGCATTTGCAACATCCTGTGACACTTTGTTTCATCACCTACATGATCTCTCAAGGGCCGAATTACTTCTTCTTAGACTATAATTAAATTGAAAAGACGAGCTGATCTAAACCTAAACAACCAGTACTTGTGCTCTCATTATTTTTATTCTTTCATTTGGTTTTGAGTCTGTAACATTTGTTCCCATCTATCACATGCACTCTATTTTTCTGTTTATTCTTTTATTCATAAAAGCATTATTTTTTATTCTGTTTTCTCAAGTTGTGACTCTTATATTCTAAAGTCAATATCTAAGGGTTGTGACTCCCTGTATCTAAATTTAGGATTGTTTGGGTTGTGACTCTGAGTGTCTAAAGTCAGGTTGTAAGGGTTGTCACTCCCCATACAAAATTCAGTGTTGTGGTTATCACACCACTAGAAAAGGATTCTTTAATTGGGTTATGATTCCCCCTAAAAATCATTTTTAGTCCACACTTATCTCTCACCAAGTAGAGAGGTATAATAGTAAAAGTAGGCCCACTTCAGGCCTTACTACTATAAAAAACATCCTTGTGTTCTTTACTTTTTTCACTTATAATTAACTGTAATAATTGACTTTGATAATTGATTTTATTAACCAATTTATTTGATAATAAATTTTAATCAAGTCTATTAACCCCCCTATAGACCATATTTCATTACCCTATCTGACCTAATAGGTGTGTCTGGTCTTACTATGCATTGTCTGGTCCTAGTCCGCCTAGAACATTGTCAAATGGTTGATCGCCTGCACAAGACACGACACGCGTAGGCAAAGCCCGTGTAGGGGTGATTATAAAAATACTTAGTAGGATGCCCCAAACCCACAAAGGGAATATATTTAGCTTTATAAAGTTATGTGTCTAAAACACATATAATAAGAATATCTAGATATACTCAATAAAGACACATATTCAAGAGGTAAGTCCCAACCATAGTATACCAGCCTAGGATTCCAACTCAAAGATTCCACAAAGCAATCATCCAGGAGAACAAATTCCTGAGTATGATATCACTGATGACATCCATCCGAGAGGTACTGCTCATTGGTTCTCATTGTGAGAAAGAAAATGTTGATAGTATAAAGAGAATACGATACACATTTGAGGATCACTGCCAATTCCATTGGGTGATACCAACAACTCAATCTGGATTAACCTGCTAAGTAAAGGATCAGATCCCACGTAGTGTTGGTCACATCAATACTAATAACTCCACCTATGACACAAATATGAATATAGGATCTCACTCTGAGCCTATCAGATGGATTCCAATGACTTTATCCAAGAAGTTGTGCTAAAGGGGTCATAGTCCTAAGAGTAGGAGATGATTCCATACCAACCTCTAGGAAAATGATAAGGGGAACATACCCTAACAAAACTTGTCCAATATACGGAGGAAAATGGATCCAAGCCATGTATAAAAGAGTACACGGCCTATGGTGGGGGTTACAGATGTTCCCTTAACCCCAACTCCTACCTGTATAAATGGCTCGTGCCATCAAGTTGTTTCTGTGTAGTAGTACAATCCATATAGTAATCCCTTGTACTCTACCCGTGTACCAGTACATGGATTAGCCTGTGTGCTTTTTCCCAATTTCTAGTATATATATTATCTCATGTACTCATTCCAACCCATTTCCATATAGGGGAGTATATGTCATGTAGGTCGTTCTTGTACTTCACCTCGTGTCCATGTACTTTCTGAAGTACACGACAATTTTAACTAGAAGGAACCACATGCTATGTGATAGGGGTCACACTCCAGATGAAACATAACTTCCTTTGGAAAACCTAGCGGCAACTCAGGGGGGCCACACACTATGTAATTCTAGATTACACGCCGTGTTGATTGGGTTTTTCTAAAAAGCCTCATTCTACCTTTCATGTGCACCCGTGCCACTACCACCTTATATCTCAGCTTCAATCACACTAGTAATTAAAGATAATATCTCTTAAGCCTCTTTTTCTCTCAAACAATATATTTCGATATTAAATCTATTTGGAAAATGGATCTATAGGTAGTCCTTTGCTCTACATCGAAGAACAATGAAGAAAACTAAATTGAGTATCCATAATCATCTAAATCACTCCACCTTAATCGCCTCACCTGTGTCGTGTCATGTCGATCTCAGATCTACAATTTCGGACCATTGCACCAAGAAACAGTTGTACAATGACTGATTGATCAGTATTTATTGAGTCACAGGCCAAACTAAGAACACCTACAATGAATGTAGAATTGGGGGAGAAAATACCAAGAATAGATAGGAGGAACAGACCTAGATTGATGTTTGTGTCAATATTAGTTCGTTTCTATTAGTACGACAATAAAAATAAATCAAATCACAAAGATATTCTCCCAACAAAACCATGAAAAACAACCCATATTGCATCACAATTGAATCACGGTTCAATTTATTCATTGATTGATTCAAATTTGTAATAGAAATAAAAAACAGGGAAGAATCAAATCAAAACGCATTCCCTACCTTGATTTGGATTGATCACTGATGAATAATGAATTTTCATCACATTCGTTGGCGAGATCCTTCAAATATGATGTGCATCGATCATCGATCCACAATCCCATCATCGTTCGCCTAAGAGAATTCTATGAAGCTCTCTCCAACGTCCCTCCAACAGTTCTAGGGTTTATGCGGATAACCTTGTATTTCCAACATAGTAATCTATTTAAATATTGTTAATCTCTACGTCAACAAACATGAAATAAAATAATTTATTTAATTATTTTATTCATTTTATTCATTTTCACGTCCATGTTGACTTTTCCACAAATTTCTTATGTAGACTAATGTTAAGTTACGCCTAGGGTAAAAACCACATTCTAAACTCAACAGTGTCCTTGGATTTATGATCTGGATAACCTCTTATAAGTTATTCTATTTATTTAGGAAAAATGCATGTGCGTGATATTTAATATATATAATATATTTCAAAAATTTATTCCGAGCACACCAGGCCTCGAAATTGTACGTCGTCTCAAAACTTGGTCTTGAAAATAATCCATATAAAATCCAATAATACATGGAAAATTTTAGACATTACGTTTTCCCTATCTTGGGGCTTTATGTTGTTGAAAATCCAAAACAAGGGATACTAAAAAAGATGTGGGTACTGAGTATGAATTTGAGCCTCTTGATCCTATGTTCTCTCCTAGAGATTCATGTGCTACCACTAGACATGCACTAAAGGAATTGATCATCCATGAATGATCATCTCCTACCGATCCTCAATCTCTACTGGATACTCATCAAAAGTCACCCCATCCTCGATGTCCATCTAACCCCAATCAATAATGTTCAATGGTTCATGCATGTACCTCCTCAGCTATGACACGTGGAAGACATCATGTACCTATTCTAACTACAAAGGTAGATATAAGAATTATTCCACATTGCCAACTCTACGTAGTGTCTATAAAGGGATGATGAACCTCAGAGATAGCTTATTGCCCCGACCAAATCTTTATAATCCACATCTAGGTGAAACTAGTAGGAACACATGGTCTCCTTAATTGAACTCCAAAGGCCTATATCACCTGTAAGCATAAGACTTATGACATCTATTTGTAGACTTCATATTCTCCCGGATGATCTGCACCTTCTCCGTTGTATCTCACACCAACTCTAGGACCATGAGTGCTAACTCTCCTAGGTCATTATAGAAAATTGGTGACCTACATGGTCACCCATAAAAATCCTTGAATGGTACCATACTGATGGTGGAATGGTAGTTGTTATTGTACACAAACTCCACTAATGGTAGGTGATCCTCCCAACTATGGCCAAATTCTAACATACAAGCTCACAGCATATCCTCCAGAACCTGAATGGTCTGCTCAATCTAGTCATCAGTTTGTGGTTGAAGGATTGTGTTCAAGTATAATTGAGTCCCAAATTCCTCCTATAATCGCTTCCATGATTGGTATGTAAAGAGAGCATCACGATTAGAGACAATCATCTATGGAACTCTATGGATTCGGACAATCTCATGCACGTACAGGCATCCCAAGCTCTCTACTAAACTCTTCTCTCATATATATAGTAAGTGGTATGACATGGTGAGTCATTCTATGATCACCCAGATAGAATCATGTACCATGGACATACGTGGTAATCCCATCATGAATTCCATAAATATCTCATCCCACTTTCACTTTGGAACCTCAAGGGGTTGAGCTAAACCAACTGGAACTTGGTGCTCAGACTTCACTTGCTTACAAGTAATGTATTAAGAGAAAAACTCTGCAACTTATTTCTTCATCCCTAACCACCAAAACTAATGTCAGACATCCTGATACATCTTTTCCATTTCTAGATGTACTAGAAAAGGAGATTTATGAAACACTCTAAGAACCTCCTCTCGCAACTTCACTGGTACCATCATGTGTCCTCTGAAAATAACAGCATGCTCCTCATCTTTAAAAAATTCATTAGGAACATGTTTGGTGGATATCTGAGTACGTAGGGTCTCATAGTTGGTATCCCCACATTGCGCCTCCCTAAATAATTATAAGAGTGGATGGGTAAAAACCATCAACTAGAGGTAATATTCTCCATCTCCATCCATAAAGGATAACTGCAATGAGAACAACTAATTTGATTCCTCATTCAGAAACGGCGAACAATATCTCCTACTGAGAGAATCTGCTACCACATTTCCCTTCCCATAAATATAGAAAATTTCTAATTCATAATCTTAGAGGAACTCTAGACATCGCCTCTGTCTCAAGTTTAGATCCTTTTGAGAGAAGATATACTTGAGACTCTTGTGATCGAAGTAGATGACAAACCACTCGCCCATCAGGTAGTATTGCCACATCTTCAAAATGAATACTACTGCTACAAGATCAAGATTGTGGGTCACATAGTTCTAATCATTTGGTATTAACTAGAATTAATCATAGGAAATCATTTCTTTCCTCTACATCCTAAAAAAACCAAGCCCAGTTCCTGATGCATCATAGAACACTATGTACTTGACACCCTCCTCCAGAAATCTAAATATGGGAGCATTTATCAAACTCTGCCTCAACTACTAAAAATCCTAATGTCACTCTCTGTCCACACAAAAGGCTTACCCTTTTGAGTCAAATATTTCATGGGTGTTGATATCCTAGATAAATCACGTATGAATCTATGATAATAGCCTTCCAACCCAAGTAATATCTAAACCTCTATAATGCTCTTGGGTGGATCCCAAGATACCATTGCCTTGACCTTGGTAAAGTCCACTGCTACTCCATTCACTGAGATAAATTGTCCTATAAAGTGGAACTCCTGAATCCAGAACTATCACTTCAAGAGCTTGTTGTAAATCTAGTGCTCCCAGAGTATGTATAGAACTATCCTTAAGTGTATTGCATGCTCCTCCTCAGATGAAAAGTGCACAAGGATATTGTTGATGAATACTAACATGAACCAGTCTATGTAAGGATGAAAGATCTAGTTATTGAGTCCCATGAACACTGTTGGGGAATTTTTCATGCCAAAGGGCATCACCAAGTACTCATAGTGATCGTAACAACATTTGAATGTCGTCTTCAGTATATCCTCATCTTGTACTCACAATTAGTAATATCATGACCCAAGGTCAACCTTCAAGAACTATCGTGCACCTCTCAACTGATCTAATAGTTCATCGGTCCTCATTAGTAGATACTTTTTCTTCACGATCACCTCGTTCAAGCACCAGTAGTACACACATAACCTCAAGATCCCATCTTCCTTCTTGGAAAAAAATTGGGGCTACCTAGGGTGAAATTTTAGGTCTAAGAAACCCCTTTCTCTACAATCCCTCCAATTAAACCCTCTTATCGAAAAGATCTATGGAAACCATCCGATATGCTGGTGTAGATATCGGTTTCATCTTGGGGTGTAAATCAATAAAAAATTCTATCTCTTAGTGGGGAGGTAAACCCAAAACATATTTAGGTAATATATAGTTGTACTCTACCACCACTGTAGGAAATTAGGAACTCACAACATCTACGACACCAAGGGTTAGGCTAGCCAACTAATGAGTAATCGAATGCACCCTCCTATGCATGAGTCTATCCTGTACTGTCTAGGTTTCCTTTTCACTAAAAAAGGATAACCTAGTTCCATCAATGAAGACACACCGCACTCTTTGCCTAAAACAGTCAGTATGGGCATGAACTATAGATAACCATTCCATACCAAGAATGGCATCGTAAGGCCTCAACACTGCTACCAAGAGATCCCAACAAAAACTCTTACCTCTAAGAGTTAGGTCAGATTGTCGGTACAAGTTCGTGATCATTGATTCTTCTCTAGTATGAGTCTCTAATCATAAGGTTCGATCCAATGGTTCAACCAGAATCTCTAGGTCTTATACAAGGTATGTGGTAAGAAAGGAATGACTAGAACTTGTATCCATAAGTACTACATATAAGGTATAAAATACATAGATCATACCTCGTATCATTCCCAAAGCCTCTGGGTCATAAGCTTCGAATTCTTATAGCTACCTCCACCCTTATCCTCTAGCTCCCTGAGCTAGGCATGGACCACCTGAGGGTGGTGGTGATAACAAGTCAAAATATCGACCACTACTCTCCCAGCTCCTCATCCATGTTTACCACCCTGCAAACTTTATTTCTCCTGACACTGTCTCTACCTCATTAGATCATCTATGGACTCTCTATCATCTATACGGTGGGTTGGAAAACCTCATGAAAGATGTCCCATGCCATCACATTAGTGGAACTGCCTCTCCTTGGGCTGACTGGACCCACCCTGTGAGCCCTGAACTACAGATCCTATGTCCTAGGAACTCTTCCTAAAACCTCTCACACATTCAAGTCCTTGAGACTGACATCATCTCCTTAATGTTAAGGTCTCTAATCCTGCTTTCCCACTGCTAACAACCAACAGTTGTATCTACTCATCCAAGAAACTCTTAACCACCAAAGGTCACTTTAGAACCCCAGTATAGTTATAAATTCATATAGGGATAACATTGGATCAAATTTCTATATGAAGATCTTGCTCGAAGGTTTGATCCCTAAAGAACTGCTCTTGAACCATATCCATCAAGTACCTAGATAGGTCAGTAAACCTCGATGAATACTCAGATACTGTCATGATGCCCTACTAGAGCTACAAAAGATCCTAGATACATACATCCCTCGATGTAGCTAGTGAGAAATCCTATTTAAAAAGGTGCTCAAATTTTGTCCATGAAAGATTTGCTTCATTGTAAGACTCGATAACCAAACCCCACCATTGCCCTGTTGATCCATGAAGAAGGCTTGTTTCTAGGACCACCATATGATCTATTGGTGTCCTGACTGGATGGAAAAATTAGGCCAACACCTCAATCCAATCCTCATTCGCTCGTGGTTCAGGATCCCCTCAAAACCTAATGGGTCTCTATTTATTAATTTCATAAAGCATGCTCATCCTTCACACCTCATCCTCTAGTAATATGGGTACCACGTTATTCTCTATAGGTGGCGGTATGTCTGGTGCACCACCTGGAGGTAACATCTTAGGAACCAATCCCTATATCGATGCCTCATCACCGAGGGGATCATCCTCATGATCCTAATGTTGAATCCTAGCTAGCATACATCTCAGAGGAATCATGAAACAAACAAGATGTACCACAGTCAATGAGTATATCTAGAGAGGTGACTCAAGAAGGACATGGAAAAAAAAACTCATTCTTATATGATATATGTACCATTGTTTTCCTTGAAAACAATGTTCTCATTTACTGAGTCAAAAAGTAAGTGATTAGAGTCTCGGTGTATGGATACGTTGGATACCACACCAACACTAGGGTCCCTGGCCTGAAATCTGGACTCAAAACACTTAACACTATTTCCCCAAACCAAACTCACAAACTCGAATCCTAAAGTAGAACTGACCCCTATGATACCACTCTATCAAGACCTGTCCTAAAGGGGCCCATGCTATGACTCCCCAAGCCTGCATCCAATAGTCTAGGGGTTGGTGACTAGCACCGAGAAGTCATATCACTAACATGGGAGGCCTTATCCAAAGTATATGTACACACAAACACATATCTAAGATTATAAAATGCTAAAATGTAAAAAAAAATTGAACAATAATGCATGCATACAAATAAATCATATAACCAAAGTATGGTAGGAAGTAAAAGTAAGTAGACAAGGCCAAATAAAATCCCACCATAGAGAGTATGAAAACACAAGTCCAGCCTAAGTGTAAGTACTCGTACTGTTGTTATAGATTCTTAGGAACACACTTCATTCTATCTGGTCTCACTAAGAACTGTCTGGTCCTGGTCCACCTAGAACTCTACCAAAAGGTTGATCTTCTGCACAAGATAATACAAGTGAAGGAAAATATCATGCAGGGGTGAGTATAACAATACTCAGTATAACACCCTGAAACCACAAAGCATATAAAAAAGTAAATATAGTCATCTCTACATAGGTATATGTCTACAACACATATAATAAGAATATCTAGATATACTCAAAAAGGACACACAGTCTAGAGGTAATTCCCAACCATATTATACCATCCTAGGATTCCATCTTGAATATTTCACAAATAACTCATCTAATAGAACACACTCCTAAGTGTGATAGTAATGATTATGTCTGTTTGAGAGGTATTGATCGTCGAGTCTCATCATGATAAAGAACACACTGATAGTCCGAAGAGAATATGATACACATATGAGTATCATTGTCAAGTCTATGGGGTGATACCAATAACTCAATCTGGATTAACCCTCTAATTATAGGACCAAATCCAGTATGGTGTTGGTCACATCAATACTAAGAACTCCACCTAGGGCACAAAGATGAATAAAGGATCTCACTCCAGGCCTCTCCGAGGGATTCTAATGACTCTATCCAAGAAGTCATGATGAATGGATCATAGTCCTAGGAGTGGGAGATGATTCCATACCAACCTATAGGGAAAGGATAAGGGAAATGTACCATAATTAAACTTTTCTAAGATATAGAAGAAAATATATTCAATACATGTATAAAATAGTACACGGCATGTAGTAGGGGTCACACGTCGTGTCCCTTGACCCCGGGTCCTGACCGTGTAAACAAACTATGTCATTAAGTCATGTCCATGTAATAGTACACACTATGTAGGAATCTCATGTACTCTACCCATGTTCCAATACACTACTTAGCCCATGTACTTTTTCCCTTATTCCAGTACATGGCTTAGCCATGTACTCGGTCCAACCCATGTCCTTGTAGGGGAGTACACACCATGTAGGTGTTCCGTGTACTCCACCTCATGTTTGTGTACTTTCTAAAGTACACGTCGAGTTCACTCAGGGGGGAGAACATGACATGTGATAGGGGTCACATTCTGTGTGATACTTAACTTCCTTCTAACACCCTAGCTTCCACTCAGGGGGGCCATACGTTGTGTAATCCCGGATTAAATGTTGTGTTGATCAGGTTTTTTTCAGAAACCCTCATTATTCCTTCCATTTGCACCCATGCCTCTTACACCTTGGATATTATCTCCAATCATGACAATAACCAAGGATCATATCACCCAAGACTCACCTTTTCTTGAAAAATAGATTCTGGCCTCAAATCCGTTCAAAACACAAATCTATAGGATGTTCTTTATTCTGCACCGAAGAACACAAAATCTAGTCTCCATCATCATCCAAATCGCTCAATCTCTGACATCGCACCTTTTCTGTGTCATTTTGATATCAGATCTATAATTGTGGATCATTGTGCCAAGAAACGGGTGTTCAACAATTGATTGAATGGGATTTGTTGATTTGTGGGCCAAATGAAGAACGCCCATGAAAAATGTAAAACCGGGGGAGAAAAGCACAAGAAAATATAGGAGGAATGGACATTGATCGATTTTTATACCGATATCAATTCATTTCTATTAGAAAGAAAATAAAAATAAACCAAATCAAAAAGATATTCTCCCATCAAAACCCTGCAAAACAATCCATCCTGCATGATGATAAAACTATGAATCAATTTGTTCATTAATTGATTTTTGTTCATTATAAAAACAAGAACGGAGAAGAATAAAATCAAAAAACATGACCTAAATTTATTTGGATAAATCACTAATGAAGAATGAATCTTCTTCATGTTTGTTGGCAAGATCCTTTGAATCTGATGCACATCGATCGTCGATCCATGATCCTGTCATCGTTCGCCTGAGATAATTTCCCAAAGATCTATCCAAAACCCTCTAATGGTTTTAGGGTTTAGTATCTAACAGTAGATTTCCATAATAACAATATTTTTAAATATTTTTAATTTTTTCATCTAAAAACATGAAATAAAATAATTTATTTAATTATTTTATTCATTTCTGCATCTGTGATGACTTTTCCACAAATGACCTATGCCAACTAATTTTAAGTCACACCTAGGGTAAAACCTATATTCTAAACTCAATGGTGCCCTCATATTTCTAATCTAGGAACCTTTTTAAAAGGTATTCCACTTTATCATGAAAATTACATGTGTGTTCTATTTAATATATTTCAAACATTTATTTTAGGCACACTGGGCCTTAAAATCGCATGTTGTCTCAGTTCTTGGTCTTGAAAATAATCTATATAATATCTAAAAATAATATATATAAAATATAAGAAATTAAAACATATATGTGATGACATCCTACCTTGATTATTTGTATCAAGTAAGTCATATTCGTATGTTTTGGTTAAGTAGAATTTCACTAATAAGTAATTAGGGAAAACACTATATAGGTTATTATTGACACTTTAAGTAACTGAAATAATTTTCTCCTATGAGACTATTACCAAGGCATAAAGTGCCTATACAGACCCACTAGGGGTCACTATACATCCATTATGTAGGGGGTGTGTAGTTTTCATCAAGTGAATATCTCCGTCATAGGATCCACATGACCTATCATCATAAGAAAATACTATGTTACAAGTGAGTAGAATACCACCAACAAGTTATAAAGGAAAACACCATATAAATTTTTATTAACACTTTAAATAGTCAAACCCTCTATAATTAGTGATATCAATCACACACATGCACACAAATGTCATATGATTCCTACATGCCAAGAATGATGCATGTAAACATGTCACTTTCCAACGAGCCAAGTTAAAAAATAAATAGAATATAATTCTCTAATAAATGGAATGAGCATCAATTTCAACAAAAATTAACTCAATTATAATAGTGAAAAAATGAATAGTAATCCCATATCTTTGATAAATTAGACTTCCCACTAAAAAGGTGTTCACGATACACCAGTTCAAGGTCCATCACAAGCTCTGACACATTCTTAGATTATCTATTTACCATCTCCCAAAATAATAAGATTATATAAAAATTATTTGACACTACTTTGTAACACCCCCACCCTAGACCACTTGATGGTATCTGTGGAAAGGGTGTTATGTAACCTTAGGTGTTCCTCCCCGTACACCAGAGGATGCCAACTAGCAGTGAGGGTATAAGGTGTTGTCATGGGGAGACAATACTCTCATATCATAGTGAAATAATAGTGGAAATAAACAAGAACAATCCATAATATTGATCAAAGTATATAGGAATAAATAAAAATAACCATTCTATATCAAATAAAAATGTTGAAGAAAGTAAACATTTGGGCGCACAGTCATACCGACATACATCGACTGATCACCCACTCAGTTGATCACCAAAACGAATAAAAAAATAAAAAAAATTCAAAAAATTATCCACTTCCATCCCTGATCCTCACCCCATCCCAGTATCCAATCACACTTGAGCTACTCTAGCTTGATGATGTATCACTGGTCCACTATCCTACCTAAACCTGTGGATAATGAGGTATGATTGGGTTCCCAAGTGTCATAGTTTCCTAAGTAGGGTGTGAGTGAAACTAAGTAGGGAACCACCAATGGGGTCCCAAACATAAATAATAAAGTGATGTATGAACATGTAATATACTCAAATGAATAAAAAATGTGATCAAGAAGAATAAATAAATAACTACCATCAATCCTTAAGTTCTAAGATGACACTCAAGATCAACCATACCAACTTCAGCTAGTTCTGAAATGTCAAGCACATGATATAATCATTCCAAATAGTATTAGGATTAATGAACATGTCATATAAGGTGAAATATTTGATTCATAGTAGGTAATCCTAGGTAATATAGTAGATTTAGGCATAAATCCGATTTGTTGGATATAATCCTAGGAAATTCAATGGTATCATGCATAATTTGATTATTAAGAGGTAATCCTAATTAATCTAGTAGTATCTTGCATAATTTTATTCTTAGGAGATAATCCTAAAATCCAGAAGTATCTAGATCAATAGATATATCCTAGGATATCTCTTTGATATCTCATTTATAATAACTCGAGGGTAGTGTGTCCCTCATGTGTTATCTCATGAATAAATAAGAAACAAGGGTTGGACAATTCCCAAACCCATCACATAATTCCAAGGCTGGAATCCAAGGAGCACAACCTACCATCATCACTATAGCCATATTGACTCACAACATCAGCCTTCGGGCTCTAAGATGACACCCAATGCTGACTATACCTACTCATATGTATTAACCTTCTCCAGGGTCAATATAACATGGTTTGCCCATTGAGGTCCCTTAGGTTTCATCATGGAACAAACACCCTATATGGGATCATTGATCTCAATCTAATTTATTGGTCCAATTTCATCATTCATAGGGATTAGAATTCCTCTACATCGCCATGATCACATTATAGCCTCACTAGCATCATAGGATAAGCCTTGATAGCATTAGTTAAGGGAGATGTTGTAAATCTCATATCACATCCCAAGTCATCCTAGGTCGATCTACTCACACGACCTCTCATAAATCTACCCGGGTCTACCCACCTAGGTGCTCACATGATAGTGGGGGTGGAACAGTCACTCTGCTCTCTAATCAGCTATCCCAATGGATATAAGGTGTCTAAGAGTTCCATTATGTCCTACTCAATCCAATTGTCCCCATTAAATAATGCATTCCCTCTTAAGTGGTTTAAGGAACTCATTATAAGTTCCACTATATCACATCCATTTCATTTAATTTATTCCCCTTGAGGTCTCATCTATCACAGATCCCATTTTTATAATCAATACCTCAACCATAAAAGACCAAGGGACCAAGCTAGTTTTTAAGGTTGGTATATCTAAAGGCATACATTTATAATCAATCCCCCAATGATCGGTGGTTGAGGCATCTAGATAGTTCTCAAGGGAACTGAAGGATCCTATCCATATCAGTTACAATCACTTAACTCATTAAATTCTCACCACTCATGGTTCTTATATCTAATAACACACTTTTATAATCGAGGCCTTATCCATCAGTAGTTGATACACTATGTCGGTGGTCAAGGGTCCATAGTTTTCTTTGGAACTTATGTCCATCTATAGGAATTTCATTTTAATTAAATAATTTATTTAATTTAAAAAGGTCAATTTCCCATAGCAGTGAGACAACATATCACATGATAAATATAATAATACATTTACCAAAAAGGGGAATTTATAGGGACCACCTACCTCATACATAAGGTTATTCCCTTTAAAGTAAGTTTATCCACCCTTGCCTGATCTTATCCAAGCCCAACCAGCCATCTCCCATCAGCATGAGGCCCTGACCCAAGACATAACATTTAAATAAATTAATTAAAACAATTTATAATTAAATTAACTTTTATTCAATTAGTTATAATGCCTAATAACTCATTGGGTCACCTCTCGGAGTCCAATTCTTGAAAAAAGGGGTGTTCACCACCCATGACATCCATCTAGGACATTAACACACAAAATAATTAATTATATCTTCATTAAATCCATCCATTTAACCCAAAACATCAAAACCCCAAAATAAAATCACGTTAATGACATACATATTTGAATCCACACAAAACCTAGTGTGATCATACTCTAGAGACCTCTTTTAGCTAAGCCAAGATAAGGCCTCGTCTTTTTGGGTGATTCCACCATGCTCTGGTGGAATCATCTCCAAATCCTTATCTTAGATCAACATAAATCACCATTGAGAAAGTGGTAAAGAAAATGAAGGAGAATCAAATCGAAGCAATAGATTTATGTCAAGATATCCTTCAGAATAAATGACATTCGATTCCAATGAGAATCAAGGGATATCTCCTTCCTAAAATAAGGGATATTGAGATCACCTTCACATGACCCCCCCCCCACACACACACAATCCATAAAATACCCCAAAGACCCCCTTTAAAAGTGTTTTTTAATAATTTATTTTATATTTTTAAAATTCTAGAAATATTTTTTACACACCCTCACATAAGGTTCCACATAAGGGTCTACGTGGGGGTCACCAAGTAGGGATCAGTCACATAGGTTCCAATCACATAGGGTTTCGCATAAGGGTTCACCCATGTAAGGGGATTCACCACAAAGGGATCTACAAAAGGGCCCATGTAAGGGGATTCACCACATAGGGGTGACCATGTAAAGGTCCACATATGGGTTTTTAGACCCCATTATCCAATGCTATACTTTACCAAATTTTGGTGAATCCTTATACATATATGGGTTTCCCACATAGGGGTTTCCCTTTACACCAGGATAACCCACTAATAATATTAAAATGATACTCCCAAGCACTTAATTCCTCACTCAAGCCTCAAACAAAACCCAAAAACATTACTTTTGGTAGCCCTGACTCTTATATTATCAATTTGAATATTGGTTCTCAAAATAACCCTCTCTCTAGAATCAAAAATTCAAAATCCCCCAAAATTTATCAACCCATATAGATGAAAGTCTTCACATATGTACATCATCTTCTGATATAACATATAGTAGCATATGATAGACCCTTCTCCTTATGTTTCTTCACATAGTGGTTGTTGTATTGTATTAATGATAGGCAATCATAAGCCTCGATATTCCTTCCTCCTTCTATCATGATCCCTAATATCTAAAAATCATAGGATATGAAATATATCACAAACAATGATACCTATTTATTGTAGCATCTTGTTGTAACACATGTAGTGACATGGAATTATCATTGATTATGATTTTTTGGTTCCTTCATAATTTGATTATTGCATCATACAACTTCATCTATATCATTGAATACAATGTGGATTTGTTCCCTCATAGCCCTTTGAATTTCATTATTTTCTTAGCTTAACTCGACCTTTTCAGCCTATTCACCATAAAGAACATGAAATGAAAGTTCATCCATCATCATTAAATAACAAAATGATGAATTAATCAATAAAAAAATTAATTTAAGTTGGTTTTAAAGTGATATCCAAAATACACCTAAATGCCAAATATATAGTAAATAACTATTTATTATAAAATTTATTGGAATATATCAATGGATTATATAATTAAAATATGTAAATTTATCAGTTTCTCGCTCTCTTCTATGAACATTTACATTTATAAACATGACCAACACCTTCAGGATTTATAGAGAAATAAAATATATCAAAATTCATAATATCATCATCATGATTCATGTCATGGTCAACAAATTTTGGTTTCATGTTTTTCATCTTTCCTTTTATTGACTATTTATAAATATCAAAAAAGTTTTTTAACATGTGATAGGTATGTGACTGGTGTCTATATCACATTGAAAACATTTATTTTCAATATATTGTATTTAATTATTTTTGATGTGATTGTTCATTGTTCAAGAACTTATGGTGATATTATTTCATCTTCTCATTTGAAGTATTATTGTAACCACATTGATATTCTATTTTTACTTGAACTCAACCATTTGTATTATTACCATAACCTTCAGTATTTATTATTTTTATATGGGATATGAGGCCACCTCTCTATTGGTCATTCAAGGATTCTCTAGAGCATCCTCTAGGCATCAAATTGGAGTTCCCCCCTCTGAGTTTTTTGGTTGTACCAATTTATTCTCATTACTCAGATCTGGTGGACATATTTCATGATTTCAACATGACCTTAGATAAGTTTTATATATTGGTTGGTTTCCACCAATGGAATCTTGTGGCTAGGTTTAGGGTTGAGAGGGTGATACTTTAGGTCTTTCATAGTTTTTTTGGTGCCTAGGAGTTCTTCTCACCAATAATGTTATCAGAGTTGAAACAAAAATCCTCATGTGTGCATCATTCTTCTTGGGAGGACTTTGTGTGTGCTTGAGAAAGGGGGTCTTAGATTTGTGACCAATGGAACTTTTACTTGTTTTATTGATCCATGGGAGTTCATTCTGGTCAATATTTGATCTCATATGTTGTTTGGGTGCAGATTTGGGGGTTGTTGTTACCCTTCCATGATCCTTCCATTCTCAAAGGTATTGTTGATACCCTGGGTCATTTTATACTTGTGGATAAAGTAATTCTCACCATGAAAAAAACTTTTATAGTGAATATTTATGTGTAAATGGGTCTATCTAATACATTCCCTTCCTTTATCCTATGATATTCCAATGAGATCATTTTATAGTGGTAAAATATTTTCTATCACTCCTCAGCAAATTACTACCTAGAGTGTCAACTTTAAGTCCATTCACTCACCAACTACAAGAAATGGATTATTGTGTTAAAGGCGGTGTGTTCTTAATATAATCTTCATTGATAGATGTGTGGATGCTTCCTCATGCATTTCCTAATGTGAACCCACTCTTCTTTGATTCCAATTCTAGTTTTTTCTTGACTTCTGTAGGATATGTATCCCCCCATAAGTAGGATACTTCTACCTCCCCCTCTACTACCAAACCTAACTATCCTCCAATCTTAGAAATGATCTCCTAGGTCCTGGATTTTTAAATAGATGTGGAAGTGGCTGATCTTACTGAGAGTATACTTCCTTCTAAAGGTATAAGCCCATAAGGGAGGAGTCTCACCTACTTGAGGTCCCTAAATAATCTCTAGGGGATATCTCTAGCTTGGTTTTTGTATCTAGTTTTTGTTCTCCCTGAATTTGGGTTGATGAGATCCCAAAACATTCACTTTCTCACTTCTATTCTCAGAGGTTGCTTTCTTATTATCATCTTGTCCTAACTTCCATCTCCCCTAATCCATATGCAGTGCTGACAACTATTGGTGAAGACTCTTTGGTTGTCTTGGAACCCATCTATAATAGAAGTTCCTTTTGTATACATGATATAATAGATATAAATGTGCATAATGACCAATTGAATATTAAAAATAATAAAGTAATATCACATGAGTTAAGTGGTAGAATGTTGGAATAACTCACATTATATTTTTTTTAATATTATTATAATGGGATAATGAGGGGTAAACTTGTCAAATTGATGGAATTCAATAGTTAATTAAATAACCACCCATGAAAACCCTTTTTCCCCAATTTAAAGGGTCATGCCCTTGACAATTATGTCTCAATCACAATTATGGTATGTTCCATCAAAACCGTTGTGGAAGAGAGAACGGGAAAAGGATAGAAATCCTTTTAAGTGGGACAAAATCAAGGAGACTTAAATCCATAAGTTCGATAGATCAAGGTATGTATTTTATTTTGAATTTTATTTACCTAGATATGTAATAAATATAGATTTTAGAGATCCTAAATTAAATGAAATTAAATTACATGTGGTATTAGAGTGAGGTTATGAAATCTGTGTTTTTTCACATTTAAATTTATTATGTGTTGCATTGAATTTAGAATAAAAAAATATGGATTATGTTCTTCAAGAAATGGGTTTTTAGAATTTTTTATTTCTTTCTTACTTTAAATGAATTTTAATAATAAAAATAATAGTGTGTGGTGAAATTTCTTGAAATCCAAATACTTCGTGCCTTTCATGGTTTGATAATCGGTTACGCAATTATTGATTTTCTAAAATCTGAATACTCGGTGCATTTCATGGTTTGATAATCGGTTGTGCAATTATTGATTTTATGAAATCTGAATACTCTATGAATTTTTTTAATTAGAATATGTTTTATCTCTCTTCAACTATGGGGTGTTTTGCAGCATTGATTTCATGGTTTGATAATCTACTAAGTAGTGATTGATTTTACCTTTTTTAAGATTTGAAAACTCAAATTATCATAATATTTACGTGGGATTTTGAAACCCAAGTACTACCTCTCTCATCATGATTTTGAAATTAAAATCTATTTTTATTTATTATTATTATTTGATAATATAAATGATTTTATATTTAATTTTTTTTAATGATTTAAAACGAATCAAATGAAATTATAATTTTTCCCCCAATTGTTTCTCATTTTTTTATGGACATGGGATTCTAAAACAATTTTTTCCTCTCTCTTCGGTTTTATAATTTGAAATATATAATTATTTATTTATTATTAATATTATTATTAAATTTTTATTTATAGTTATTGATTAAATTAATGATTTAATGAATGAAGAAATTAAATAATGGATTATTATATGATTTAATTTTTAAGATAATCATTACTCCTTTAAATTTATTAATATGTGGTATGATGTTTAAATTGATTTAATTAAAATTACTACTATTTATTAAGGTTATTCGGTTTAATAAATATATAAATAATATTAAATTGTATGGATATGTGTTTTAAAATTATTGTCTCTTTAAAAAATTAAAAAAAAATATTGATTCTTCGTTATTTGAAAATAATTATTAGAGTTTTAAATTTGATGCCAAAAAAATTAAAGAAAATGTAAAAAAATGTGGATTTATGTTAATTAAAATTTATTTATATTTATAATTATGTTATGTTATGATGTTTTATATTTGGAAAATTTCTGCATGAGATTTTTTAATCACCAAAGAGGTCAAATCATAAAATTAAAATTGTTCCAAAATTATGTTAAAATGATATATATTGATTGCTCATAAATTTGATACTATTAGGATATTTTATGAGTAATTGAAATTCATTATTATAAGATATTTATTAATTTCCCAAATGAAATTTATATATTTTTATAATTAATTAATATAATTATTGGTGATGCATATACATTATGAGATTTATTTATATATCCAAGGATAATGAATAAATCTAATTGATTCATATATTATTTCCAAATAAAGTTAATTTAATTAGTATAAATTATGTTTGTGTATTAGTGTATCGCCTAAATGAGAACACCAATACATATTTGTGTTAATTAATTTTTATGAAGCAATGTATTATTATTATTTCAAATCATTAATTTTAAGCATGTATTTATTGCAGTTAGCTTTTCATCATCATTTCACTCATAGACATCGACTATTCTGATCTTTAATGGATTAAATTTCTCTGATTGGAGTGAGAAAATACAATTTCACCTTCGTGTATTAGATCATGATTTAGCACTCTAAGTAGAGAAACCTACTACTATAATGGATGATTGTAGTGATGATGATAGAGTATATTATACAACATGGGAAATATCTAATAGATTAAGTTTGATGTTCATGTGAATGAGTATAGAAAGTAACATCAAGTATGGTATCCCTAAAATTGAAAGTACTAAAGAATTTATGAAATCTAGGGGAGACCGATCTCAAACTTCTGAAAATTCTCTTTCTAGAACATTAATGAGTACGTTGACCACCATGAAGTTTGATAGTTCTCGTATTATGCATGAGAATGTCATTGAAATGACAAATATTGCAACAAGACTTAAGTCTTTAGGAATGTAATCAGATGAAAGTTTACTTGTACAGTTTGTTAAAATTCATTACTGCCTGATTATGGACCATTCCAAATGAACTACAACACCATGAAAGATAAATGGAATATGCATGAATTTCATAGTATGCTAGTTCAAGAAGAAACGGGTTTAAAGATTAAAGGAATACACTCTATCCATTATGTGAATCATCAAGGAGGAAAGAAGCATGGTATAAAGAAGAATGGAAAAAGGAAAGGGTCCATTGAAGGTTAATGAGTCCTCTAGAAAGAACCATAAGAATGAAAATAAATATAAATTTCATTTATGTGGGAAAGTGGTACATTTACAAAATGATTTCCTGAAATGAAAGGCTTTGTTTGAAAAGAAAGGTAATCAAAATGATTATAAATATTATGAATTAAACTTAGTTGAAGTTCCACATAATACATAGTGGACTGATTCTAGTTATACTAATCATGTTTCTAATACGATACAGGGATTCCTTTAAGCCCAAATCAGAAGCCCAATTGAAAAGTTCATCTTGATGGGGAATAGAGTGAAGGTTCCAATTGAAGCTATCAGGACTTACCGTTTAATCCTTGATATTGGATATAGTTTGGATTTATGTGAAACCATTTATGTACCTAGTATATCTAGGAATTTTGATTCTTTATAAAAACTTGATGTTGTTTGATACTCTTTTAATTTTGGGAATGGATATTTTAGTTTTTTTAAGCATACATGCATGATTAGATCTGGTTTATTATATGGTGGTTTATATAAACTAAATCTTGATAATATGTATGTTAAAACACTTATGACCTTGCATCATAATTTTGGTACTAAATATGGTTTATTAAATGAAAAATCTACTTATTTTTTGCATAAATGTTTAGGTTATATTTCTAAATAAATATTAGAAAGATTGATTAAAATTGAAATCCATCAAAAATTGTACTTTACCAACGTAATCATTTGTGTGGATTGTATTAAAGGAAAACCAACAAAACACACAAAGAATGGTGACACTATAAGTGCTCAACTCCTTGAGATTATACATACTAATATATGTGGACCTTTTGATGTCAATTATTTCAGTAAAGAAAAATACTTTATCACCTTTATTGATGATTTTTCATGTTATGGATATGTTTATTTATTGCATGAGAAATATCAAGAAATAAATGCCTTGGAAATTTATGTAAATGTAGTTGAGAGGCAATTAGATAGAAAGGTGAAGGTCATAATTTCTGATAGGGGTGGTGAATATTATGGAAGATTTGATGAAAGTGGACAAAACTCTAGTCCATTTGTAAAGTTTCTAGAAATTCATGGAATATGTGCACAATACACTATTCCAGGTACACCACAACAAAATGGTGTAGCGAAAAGATGTAATAGAACATTAATGGATATGGTTAGGAGTATATTAAGTAATTTTTATTTACCCTTATCATTATGGATGTATTATTTAAAAACTACCATGTATTTATTGAATAGGGTTCCTAGTAAAGTAGTTCCAAAGACCCCTTCTGAACTTTGGACTAGTAGAAAACCTAGTTTGAGACACCTATATGTATGGGGGTTTTAGGAAGAAATAAGAGCATATAATCCAAAATAAAGAAAATTAGATGCAATAATAATTAATGGATATTGCATTATCTATCTAGATAAATCAAAGGGGTATAGATTTTATTTTCCTCACCACAGTATGAGAATTGTTGAAACTGGAAATGCTATATTTATTGAGAATGGTGAATGCAATGTGAGTGAAGTTCTACAAAATGTGGAAATTAAAGAAGTCAGAATTAAATTTCCATTTTCTTTTATTCCAACTTCTCATTTTGTGGTTCCTTAAATTATTTCATCACAAAATAATCATGCATGAACTGCAAGAAATAGTGTTAAAAAGATCCCAAAGGGAAAGAAATTAGACTATTTTTTATGACTATATGGCATATCTACATGAAATAGAAATTGATATAATGATCAAGTTTCATATTCTCAAGCCATAAAGTCTGATAATTCTGATAAATGGTTAGATTCCATGAAATGTGAGTTGAATTCCATGGAACAAAATAAAGTATGGTACCTTATGGAATTGCATGAAGGATGAAAGAGAGTTGGATGTAAATGGGTCTTTAAAACCAAATGTGACTCTCATGGTAACCTTGAACATTACAAGTTGATACTTGTTTCTAAAGGATTCACTCAAAAGGATTGTATAGATTATAAAGAAAACTTATCACTGGTTTCTAGGAAAGATCATAATTATTATGTCATTGGTAGCTCAGTATGATTTAGAGTTACATCAAATGGATGTTAAAATAGCCTTTCTAAATAGAAACTTAGAGGAAGATGTATACATAGATCAACCAATGGGTTTTTTCATTGAAGGAAAGGAACACATGGTATGTAAATTAAAGAAGTCAATATATGAAATTAAATAAGCATCCTGATAATGGTATATTAGGTTTAATGATACCGTTATATCTTTTTGGATTTAAGTAAAACATTGTTTATCGGTGTATATACTAGATGATCAGTAGGACTAAATTTATATTCTTGATTCTATATGTTGATGACATATTTCTTACTACAAATGATCTTGTTCTGTTATGTGAGACCAAGAAATTCCTCTCAAATAATTTTGAAATGACAGACATGGGACAATCCAAGTATGTGATTGGAATATAAATATTTTGTAATAGAACTCAAGGTTTATTGGTATTATATCAAAATTCATACATCAATAAAATTTTAGAGGTTTAGGATGGAAAAATGTCCAGCATCACCAGTTCCAATTTAGAAAGGAGATAAATTTAATCTCAATCAATGTCCCAAAAATGATTTGGAATGAAAATAGATGGAAGGAATTACTTATGCATTTGTTGTTGGAAGCTTAATGTATGTTCAAACATGTATAAGGCCAGATATTAACTTTGAAGTTGGTATGTTGGGAAGATACCAAAGAAATCATAGACTAGATCATTGGAGAGCTACAAAGAAAGTTTTGCGATATTTGCTAGGAAAAAAGGATAACATGCTTACTTATAAAAGATTCAGTGATCTTAAGGTGATTGGATACTATAATTAATACTTTTTTGGTTGTTTTGATACAAGAAAGTCCACTTTTGGTTATGTGTATCTTTTATATAAAGGAGAAATATCATGTAAAAGTAAAAACAATCATTTATATCTACCACAACCATGGAAGCTGAATTTTTAGCATGCTTTGAAGCTACAATTTAGGGTACGTGGTTGTAGAACTTTATTTCAAGACTTGTAATTGTTGAAAGTATCACCAATCCCTTGAAAATTTATTGTGACAATACCACAGTGGTATTATTTTCCAAGAATTGTTGATATTCCAAAGGTGTTAAACACATGGAATCAAAGTACCTTGTAGTTAAGAAGGAAGTTCAAAAATGAAAGGTGTCAATTGAACATATTAGCACAAATATTATGATTGTCAACCCTTTGATGAAAGGGTTACCTCCCAAGACATTTATTGGACATATTGAAAGTATGGGGATTTCTATTGAGTAGGTTTCATTGTATGTATTGACTATTATGAATATTACAGTTGACACTTGAACTTATAAATGTTTTGATCATGTTACTTATTTTTTCAATAAGTATACACGATTGAATTGAATAAATTATAATAGGTATAGTCTTTAATAAAGGCATTATCATTGGGTCAATTATATATATCCCATTTTAATTATTATAGGGAAAATTTCCATATTTTATACATGGAAGGGAGTGTATTTATAGAGAATATACAACCTCCATGAATCATGCGGACATTATCCTCAATTATGATGAATGTTTCATATATCATAGAATATATATAAATTCATATAATAACCAATTGAATATTAAACATCATAAAGTAATATCACATGATTTAAGTGGGAGAATGTTGGAATAACTCACGTCATATTTTGTTTAATATTATTATAATGGGATAATGAGGTATAAACTTTTCAAATTTATGGACTTTGATCGTTAATTAAATAACCACCCATGAAAACCATTTTATCCCTATTTAAAGGGTCTTGTCTACCCAATTATGTATCAATGGATATGCATTTTATTTTGAATTTTATTTATCTAGATATGTGATAAATACACATTTTAAAGATACTATGGTTATCAATACCTTTTTAACTTGGATGAGGATGGCGAGCGACGGCATTCTCGCGGCGCGATCTGAAGATAACGCACCTTCAATCTTCTGAAATCGGGTTCGACAATGGGTTCTTTCAATCCGGAATGGGAGAGGTCCTTTGCTCCTTCCAACAAGGATTGCGAGTGGGATATCCAGAATACTGTTAATCGCAAGGTAATCTCTTTTGATGAAGTCCTAACTAGTTCTAACTCAATGGAGAACCAGCCTGTTATCAAGTGCTCGAGGGATGGATTAGTTACAGTAGCGTCCGATCAGGATGCTCTCAACCAGTGAATGAATTTGTGCAAATTCTCAATACTTGGTCGAGCCACGTATGATAAAGGAACAAAGCCTTGGTCTTTCACGGAGCTAAAAGACAGAATCTCACTCTGTTGGGGGTTCTCGAAATGGAAGCTCATTCCGATCGGTAAGGGTTTCTTTCATATAATTCTGGGAACTCAGGAGGATCTCAATACTGTCTGGAAATTTGGAAACATAAACCTAAGGCCGGGCCATTTCAGAATCTCGGAGTGGGATGCCAATTTCAATCCTTTAAACAAAGGCATTCTCTGGCGCAGGTGTGGACAAGACTTCATGATTTTCCATGGGTATATTGGCATCTACGAATTTTGAATGACCTTGCTTCTAGTATAGGTTCACCTCTGAAAATTGACCAACGCACCTTAAATGGCGATCTGGGGATGTATGCGAGGATCCTAATCAAAGTAAACATGGAGGATACTCCACCTGAGCACATTATCTTGGAGGAAAATGATCAACAAAATGAAGTCAATTATGAATTTGAAAACCTGCCAAGGTTCTGTGACCATTGTAAAATGGTCGGACACATTGTGAATAACTGTCTTGTGTTACAGAAGCTTGTCCAACCGGCTCCTCAACCGGGGGCTTGGAAAGAAATACCAAAGGGAAAAACAGCTAAATGGGTGGAGAAAGGGAAAATCATTGTGCTAATCCAAGATACAAATCGGAGTACAAATAGGACTGGGAGCACCAGTCAATCATGGGTAGCACTGGTCGATGAAGAAGACCAAATCCCAGTTCAGGCTGGAAAATTCTGCAGTGACTATTTTGAAGAACAGCATGAAGTTCTTCTTGATTTCTCCCAGGATTTTTTCTCTATCGCGCTTTCAATGCAGTCTAATGAATTCTTATTAGATCTGATTTCAAGAGACATAGAAGCCCTCCTAGAACAATCTAAATCTGAGTCAGAAGTCATGAAGAAGGGGCATATCAGTATTCAGACTTTGGGTCCACCAGGTGTCAATGGCACCCCAAAGGAGATGACAAATTTGGCCATTGAGGAATCTATAATGGAGAATCCAAAAGAGGAGCAGATACAGATCTCTCCAAGGACTAGGGATCAGGACATAGAAAAAAGGATGTCTGTACAATCAGACAACCAAACAGTCTCTGGGGGCAATCATACAGCTTCACAAGATGATGTCCCTTCCTCCTCAATAGGGAATGCAAGAACATCTCAAAGATTATAGAAAAAAGGAAAGGGGGCCTCACCCCCTAGATAAAAAAATCATGAGGATTCTCTTTTGGAACTGTCAGGGCCTGGCCAACTCTGACACTCAATGTTCCATTATGCTGTTGTCAGGTCGATACAAGCCTGATCTCATTGGAATTTCTGAACCAAAATTACATCTCACAAAACTGGGCATCCTTTTTAGCAGCAAAGGATATCAGATCCTGAACACTAACAATGACTCAAGCTCCCAGGAAAGGCTATGGATTTTCTTTCACAGCGGTGTGGAGAACCCAACAATTGTCTCGGAGGATGCCTAGATCATCACTTGCAACTTCTTGGAATTGGGCAGAAAGATGTATTGTTCTCTGGTTCATGCTTTCAGTAATTATATTGATAGGTGGTCTCTATGGGATAACATCAAGCAGTTATCAAACTCAATAATGGAACCATGGGTCATTGCAGGGGATTTCAATGCCATTCTGCACATGGATGAAAAGATTGGTCTGGTGACTAATGCTATCTCCACCAAGGATTTCAGGGACTGTATCGAGATATCTGGTTTGAATGAAGTCAATCTCACTGGGGGAAAATTTCACTTGGTACAGATAGCATCTCAGTGGCATGCGTGCCAGCCGAATTGATAGAGCTTTTGTTAACGGAGCTTGCCTCATCGCTTGGAAATCTTTGGCTTGTGTTACTTTGGCAAAACATAACTCGGATCATCACCCCATCTTAATAAGTCTTCTCAACAACGATAACAAACTACCAATCCCTTTCAGATTCAACAATGCTTGGGCCTCTCTTCCAGATTGCCTAAAGATAATACAGGACACTTGGAATCTGAAGACCCCAAATGAGAGCCCGCTAATATGTATCTCCAAGCTGAAATTGGTCAAAATGAAGTTGAAGGAATGGAGTAGGAACACGTTCAGTTCTCTGGATGTAGAAATTGATGGTCTTGAATGCTCCTTACATGACATTAAAGAAGCCAATACCAGAGGGAATTTTTGTGGAGACATGGTGCAAGAGGCTAAGACTTCAGTGAAGCTTTTAAATCTCATAAAGCTATGTGACAATATAAAGAGAAATCTTTTCAAGACCAGGTGGCTCTCTGATGGGGATAGAAACACAAAATTTTTCAACACCCTCCAAAGGGTTCGAAAAGCAAACAGGCCTCTCACTCTTCTTAAAGATAGAAGCCAAATTTTGGAGGAAATACATGAGCTTGCTAATCACATCATCAATTTTTACAGAGAGCTTTTCAATAGTCCCCCAAAGAGTGAACTGCTTCGGGACAACATCATTACAAGATTGGTCACAGATGAAGATAATCAACTACTCACATCAATGCCAATGGAATATGAAATCAAGGAGGCAGTTTTTGGTCTCAACAAAGATAACTCCCTAGGTCCAGATGGGTTCACTAACTATTTTTTCCAGACCTATTGGGAACTTGTTCATAATGAGGTCAACCAACTTATTAAACATTTTGTAAGGGTGGGACTTTTCCACAGGGGTTCAATGCCCAGTTCATTACTCTGATTCTGAAGGTTGAGAATGCAAGCGAGAGTAGCCAATATAGGCCGGTTGCTCTGGTTAACACTCTTCACAAAGTCATTACTAAAATCCTAGCCAACAGATTGGCTAGGATTACGGGGAAAATAATCTCTCGGAACCAATTTGGATTTGTGAAAGGAAGGCACATTCAAGATTGCTTGCTCACTGCCTCGGAATGTGTGAATCTTCTTAGGAAAAGTGCCCATGGAGGAAACGTTGCCCTCAAGCTTGACATTAAAAAAGCTTTTGATTCTCTGGACTGGGGATTCATAAGCAGAGTTATGACTAGTTTTGGGTTTAACATGATTTTCATTCAATGGGTCATTTCCATTCTTGAGTCAGCTCGAATCTCCGTTCTTATCAGTGGATCTCCATAGGGATATTTCACTTGCTCAAGGGGTTTGAGACAAGGGGGCCTGCTTTCAGCAGTTATTTTTGCAATTGTAGAGGATTACCTGAGTAGACTTCTCCTAGACATGGTTGAAAAGGGAGATTTGAAGACTATCAAAGCAGGTCGAGGTATCATTGTTCCCTCTCATCTTTTATTTGCTGACGACATTGTCATTTTCACTCAGGGAGATAGGAGGAATATCTCTACTCTCAAAAAGGCTCTCCAGCATTATGATAAGGTTTCTGGCCAAGAAATCAACTGGGATAAATCTTTTATCTACTTTGGTAAAAACATTCCAGCTTCAAGGAAAGTACGTCTCACAAATGATTTTGGACTCAAGGAGGGGACTCTCCCTTTCATATATTTGGGTGTTCCCTTGTTCTGGGGAAAACCCCGGGCTAGCCACTTCTCAAACACAATGGATCAAGTTAGAAGAACTCTCATGTCATGGAAAGGGAAATCTTTATTGATGGCAGGCCGCATCTGCCTTGTCAAACATGTAGTAATATCAAAGCCCATCTTCTCATTCATGGTTTATCTTTGGCCAATCTCACTCCTCAAAAAGCTTAATACAATGTTGAAAAACTTTGTATGGAGTGGAAGCATCCTGGAAAAGAGAATCATCACGGCTCCATGGAAAAAATGTTGTTTGCCTTACAAATTTGGAGGGTTGGGTATTAAAAATATGGAATTTTTCAACCAGTCATTGCGGGCCAATTTCCTATGGAAGCTCATCAACAACAACTCTACTGAACCTAGACTTCTCAAAAGTCGAATTCTGGACAGAATCTTCTCTATAAACAAAGGATTTATTGAATCCTCAATATGGCCTAGACTCAAACTGGTTTTTCAAAAGATTATAAGTCACTCCCAATGGATTGCCAGCTCTCTTTCCTCCTTGAAATTCTGGTATGACACTGAACAGGTGGCCCTCTAATTGAAAGGGTCAATGGAGATGGCAATAGTCTTAATCACAACACAGGGATCATGGATCAATTGGAAGAAATGGGTGCTGTCTAGGAAGATATTGTCTCAACTGTGAAAAATTATGACTTCATCAATCAAAAGGACCTGCTATTATGGAATGGGTCTTCGAATGGTACTCTGGACTCAAAAAGTTTTTATATGCATTTGATTCAAGGAAGAATGCAGTGGATTAGTAGTTGGAACAAGAAGTGGATGCTCCCTTCTCGATACACTTTCATCTGGAGGCTGATTTCAAACAAAATGCCGGTGGACTCGAACCTTCAAAAAGTCGGAATTTCCCTGTGTTCTAAATGTGTGCTATGCAACCATCATAGAGAGGATATCAATCACCTCTTCCTGAGCTGCAAAACAGCCTCTGCATTATGGCATAATATCCTCCAAATTTTCAATATGCCGCTGAAACGGACAGACTCCATCTTAGGCCTGCTTGCGGACATCCACAATGCTGCACACTCAAAGCAGGTCACTGTTCTCCTACGAACTGCATGTGATGAACTGCTGCACTTCATCTGGAAAAGCCGGAATGACATCCTGCACAATAAGGTGCGTTTCAACGCTGCTCTGGCCATCAAAACCATTATTGCGACTACCCAATTTTCCAACTCGTTGCATGCTGAAAAATGCAGCAACACGGTTGCAGACCTCTTGGTGCTTAGACGTCTTCAAATTCTAGGTAATTTCCCCAGTCCCTGTGGCACCTTGGAAGTGTTCTAGTTACCCCCTTTTGTTGGTTGGATTAAATGCAACACAGACGGAGCCTCCGGAGGAAATCCTAGCCCCTCAGGGTGTGGCTCAATATTCAGAGATCACAATGGAGATATGCTTGAATGCATGTACGGCTCGTGTGGTCACTCCACTACGTTGGAGGCAGAAATGATGGGAATTATCATGGCAGTTGATCTTGCAAATAAAAGAGGATGGAACTCTCTCTGGTTAGAAAGTGATTCCTCAACCATTGTGCAAGCGATAAGAAGAGGACATGTTCACCTTTCCTAGAAGATGACAGCAAAATGGATTAATTGTGGGGAAAACCTCTCTCGAATGAACTACATTATTACTCACTCCTAAAGGGAGGCCAACTACATTGCTGATGGGCTTGCAAATAAAGGGGTCAATGTGGGTGGATTTTTCTATTCAAGCACTTTGCCAGATGACTTTCTATCCCTTATAATTTGTGATAAGTGTAAAATCCCATCTTTTAGACTTGTGTAACTCTGTTTTGTTTTTATCCAAGGGCCTCAATGGCCACTTTTCTCAAAAAACATATTTTAAAGATACTAAATTAAATGAAATTAACTTATAGTTCCTTGATTGTGTTCAACAGTGGTGTGATCTCTTGAGATAAGTCCAAATCCACCTCTCCATCCCTAATATATTTCCCCAAGAACCTTTTTGTCTCTAACTTCAGGGCCAGAAGTCACACCTCCCCAAGATTTCCTTTATAATATGGAATGCTAGGGGATTAGGTACCTGGGTGAAAGGTGACTTCATTGTTTATAAACTTCAAAATAACCAGGTTTCTCTAATAGCTATTATTGATCCAAAACTAAATCTGGATCACATCAAAAAGATCGCATCAAGAATGGGTATCATAGAATTCATACAAGGCTACCCCACCAATAATCACATCTAGATTTTCTATAAGTCATGAATTTTAGTAGAGAAGGTGTAGGCTTTTGATCAACACATTACCATTGAGGTAAGTAATGTTTTTTTCTATTATTCATCACTATTTTTTATGCCAAATGTGAAGTATTAGATAGGGAGGACCTATCAAATTATCTCTTAGATTTCAATCTGGGAGACTCAACTTAGTTCATAGTAGGAGTCCTCAACACCATTATGGAATAATCTAAGAAGAGGGGAGGAGGGGTGTATTCAAGGATGGATATGCAATATTTCAATGAATTTACAATCCATAATTGTCATTTAGATATGGGTTACATTGTAGATAAGTATATGTGGTGAAACAATAATAAATTTAATAGATAGATATGTAGTCAGATAGATCAGTGCTTATCTAACCTTTAGGGTATCTCATCCTTTCCATATGCAAGTATGGCCCATATGGTCCGATCACTCTCAAAGAACTCACCAACTTTAATTTATTTCAAAATGACTATGAGTACTAACAAGCATTTCTTCTTCTCTAAGTGGTGTAAGCAATATCTATACTTCTCCCATGAAATGTGTACTTCATGGGATCACCCCATATAGGGTCTTTCATGGGTTAGTCTTCACAATAGACTAAGACACATGAAGGAGTATCTCCAAGTTTGGCATAGAAGAAAACCCTATATGCACATCAGTATTGAAAACCTTAACTTTGATATTGAATAACTTGAGTCCAGGCACCAGGAGCAGTAGGATGATGAGAATTTTTCACTTCTCACTTGTAAACAACATTATCTTTCTGGTTGTAGTCACAAATGAGTTCAGATACCTGGTTTCAATTCCAGATGAGTTCATAGTAAGAAACTACCCACCTTTAATGAAATAATATTTGGATGAATGATAGGGTATGTTTTTTTAATTGATTCTAGACCTATGCATGCATGCATTGGGATTGCTTTCTAAGAAGCTTTGCAGGTCGGTCACTTTGGTGAAAAATTTAGCATCAGCTGGGTGGTGATTGTTAGTAGGGAAGTTGAACATTATTCTCGAAAATGGCTCATACACCATTGATTTGGAGGTGGTGGGGAAATTGGTTGTGTATCACATTGAATCTTTACTCTCATGAGTGAGTATTAATGTAGGTGTGGGGTATCCTAGGGGGATTTCTAAATACCATTTCTTCGGTAACATCTTGAGGATAGTGTAGGATGATGAAAATGAGATTGCAATGTCCATACCATAGGAGGATGAAATTAAGAATGCAGTGCTAACTCTCAATCTGGAAAATGCTCTCAGAATTGGTGGTTTTCCAAGGTCCTTCTATATAATGAAATAGGATATTATCAATGGAATTTTGATTGAGGTTGTGAAAGATTTATTTCAAAGGGGGAACTTCCTAGAGTGGATTGCACATATACCATTGTGCTTATTCTTAAGGTTAAGTATCTGAACTCTATGAATCACTATAGGTTGATATGCATGTGCAACTTCCCATGCAAAGTTCTAAAATGAATTCTTAAAAAAAGACTCTCACAGATGATGTCGGAATGGATTTCAAAGGAGAAACACAACTTCATTCAAGGTAGAACCATACAGGAGGCTATAGGCCTTGCTCAAGAAATGATTGATAATGTTAAGAGGAATCCCATCAGATTGAATATCATGATCAAAGTGGATATGGATAAGGCGTATGATATAATGGAATGAATTGTCATTTTAAGGATTGTAGAATATTTAGGCTTATAAATGTGGGTTTGTGACCTATTATTAATATTTTAATCATCCCCTTGGTTCTCTGTTTTACTCATGGGGAAAATATTTGGCTTCTTCAAGTCATTGTACAGGCTTAAATAGGGTGATCCTCTCTCTCTCAATTTATTCATCCTAGATCAAGATGATCTTAATAGTTTTTTCAATCAGGGAATTACTATAGATATTTTTTCTACTTTCATATATTGATCTAGTTTTTCTGGAATTTCTCACCTCTTATTTGTAGATGATTTTCTCTTATTAATCAATGGGTTCCATGAATACATATTAGGTTTCAAATAAATCTTAGATGAATATTTTATATGGAGTGTCCAATGTATCAGAAAAGGTAAAAGTAGTGTCCATATTTCCAATGCATGCATGACCATATGTGAAAATATAATTGAGGAGTGGTTGGTAATTAAGAGAAGGAAGTTTCCTATAGAATATTTGGGGGATCCCTTGTCATTAGGAAGAACCTACATTCATCATTTTGAGGGAATCACTAATCACATTATAGCACACATCAATAATCAGAAGGGTCGATTTCTTTCCTTTGGAGGTGGAATCACATTGGCCAAAAATGTTCTCTTCTCCATTCCCATGCATGTGTTCTCTATCCTCAATGTTCCAAAGTTGGTAATCTGGGAGATTGAGAATATGACAAATGCTTTTATATGGTACTCTCACCATGATGGGAAGTTTCATTGGGATAGTTGGTCAAGGATCTCCAAACCAATTGATGAGGGAACTATTGTCTTGAGAAGTGATGTTGAAACCTTATAATGTCTCCAAGAGAAGATGGATTGGGATTTTATCACCAGATAGACTCCCTAGGCTAAGTTCATGCATGGTAAGTATGGAAAAGATCTGCATTCTAGGTCCCAGTGTATGGTAATGTGTCTCCACTCTGGATCACATTGTGGGGTTGCCTTCAAAACCAACATATCCATGCTCGATGGATTTTGGGATGTGACGAGATCAACTTCTAGTGTGAAAAATATTCTGGGGTGCCTCTATTTTTTTTGGGATGCTCAATACTTGATATAACTTTTCATTATTCAAGTGGTCATACTAACTTCATCAAGACAGTCCTTGATACTTATAAAATGCTCCTATTAAATAGCATTCAGCTCATGGATGATGTTGATCATTGTATTTTAACTAGTACTACCTCATGAACCTTTAGAGTGCCAGCATATCATAATATTATTCATTGAAGGCAGATGGATGTCAAATGGGTGAAGACTTTATAGTGTAGAGACATCCTCACTAAATAAAACTTCTTTATTTTGTGCATTTATAACCATACTGTTTCTAACGATAGTGAGGTAGTGTATAAAGGTATCCAATTAGCCTCAAAATGAACCTGTTTTGAGAACCTGAAGGCAGAAGTAACATACCAACTTTTCTTTAAAGGAGAGTGGGCGAGCTACATCTAGAAGCTCCATGGAAATTGCATGGGTATCATGGTTTGGGAAAACTATGTTCATAACTTCATGTATGTGCAGATGTAAGGAGTGTATTTATAATGAACTGGACATTATTAGACTGTTCCTTTGTGAATTTTAGGTGTTGGGGGTGTTGAGAGGGATTTTGGAGGTGTTCTGGAGATGAGAGTTGATTTTTGGCCATATATGGGGTTCACCATGCTGTGAAGCTAGTTGTGGTGGGGGCTATTTTGGCCCAGTAGGCGTGGTGAGTCAAAAAATTTGTATTTGAGGCAGATAGAGATGGCCTTTTGGCTTATGGGAATGCTACAGGGTCTGAAACACTTGTGTAGGTTGTCATTTTGGAGTGAGATTCCTGAGAGTCTGGGTATGGGACATTTTGTGTAGTCTAGGTGGAATCTTGGTGCACCACGGGGGTATGAAATTTCTATGGTGGGGATGTTTTTCTTTAAGTTTTTTCCTATGAGAAATAGGGTAAACTCCACACCATGATGAAGGGTGTGGTGCTACTGGAGTTTAGGGGCATTCCGGCTATGGGATGTAGGGAGATACAAAATGACTAGGGTGATGGGTGAGGGGTGCATAGTCAAGGAGGTGATGGGTTGTGTGAGGGAGGAAGGAAATTGTGAGAAGGATCTCACCATGTCATAGTCTTAGGAATGGTGAGGTGAAACAGTGAGGGAGTTTTCCCTAAAGTGTGGTGAAGGTTGTGGTATCCTTCTGGGGAGATGAAATAGTGTCCTCTATATCGTAGAGTAGGGAATGGTTCAAGTCAAATATTTTTAAAAAAAATTATGGAACATGAAGTTTAGAGGTTCAAATGATGGATAATCGGATCTCCTTTGGACAGAGGCCATTACATCCATTTTAGATGTCTCAACACTAGGTTTTAGGCCATTTGAACTTCCTCTGTAAATAGAGGGATCAAATTTCCTTAGTTTAGTTTTACTC
This sequence comes from Viscum album, assembly GCA_963277665.1. Classification (NCBI taxonomy): domain Eukaryota; kingdom Viridiplantae; phylum Streptophyta; class Magnoliopsida; order Santalales; family Viscaceae; genus Viscum; species Viscum album. Next base: position 1,472,122,135 of record OY728152.1, on the reverse strand, counting down.
TCTCTTCCTTCAAACCCTAGATAACCCTATGACCTCTCCTTACTCTCTAGTCATATATTTTGATTGTTTAAACCTATTAGTTTATCAGGATCAAACTCTCTTGAATTAGGGTAGCTCTCTTCCTCTCCCCCTCCCATCTCTTGTTATTTTCTCCTTTTGAAGGTTTTTTTGGTGAGTTTCTTCAGTCATGGGTTGAGGTTTGAGTGTGATTTGATGGTGGGTTTCTATAGTTAGGTCCCAAAACTATTTCCTTCAAGTTTTTTAGTGGTTGATCCCTAATTCCTCTGTTCTTATGTGGTGATTCCTTGATAGCTTCATATTGAGGTCGGGGATTTGACAACTCTCCCTTATTTCTATAAAGTATAAAAGTTTCATGCCTATGTTTTCTTTTGGTGGATGGTAAGAATCGACTTAATTGAAGATAGTAAACTGAACTAAAATAAATTGAAAGAAGTGGGGAGTAATCGCATGTGCTTTACTGGGTTCTTGTTATTTTCTTAAAGATATTGAATCATTTTTCATTTTGTTGAGAAATTATGATTATTATTGTGATAAGATTTTTTCTTATTGGAACCTAACTACTAGAATAACCTTTTATAAAAGGATTAATCATTTAAAGATGGTGATGGATTGGATGTGTGAAGATGAAATAGTTTTATGGATTCCTATGTAAGTGATGTTAAGTTAATATGAAAGAAATATAAAAAGGGAATTTTTTAATGTTTTTATTTCTAGGATTTGAATTTGAATGATGTTTTTGGTATTGTAATGGTTGCTTTATTTTTTTGGTTGTTGAGGATTGTATAGTGGTGTTTGTTTTGTTGGTTTGGGTAAGTGATGTGTATTGGGTAGTGTTATTGTGGTTGTTTGTTGGTATGGATGGCTTTCGATGGTTGTTGATGTGTGATGGTTGGTACGTGGTGTTGGATTGTGTAAAGGGAGGTATTGATATTGATAGTATGATTAATCAAGAATTGCAGGGTTGATGTTGTAGATTCTTGGTAGTAATATAATGTGGTTCAGAATGGTAAAACTGTTAATAAGGTCAAGTCTGTAAATGAATTAGCTTGTGTTGTACATGAAATTATTAATGATCAAAATGAATTATTAATGGATAGAAATAATATGGGTGATGAATTGGGTGGTTTTTCATTAAATTTGGAAATAAAAATAATAATGAAATTAAAGTGGTTGGTAATTGATATGTATGGAATGGTTAAATGATGGGTTAAAATGGAAATCTGGGAAGGTTGTTATCTTTGTTTCATGTGGTTTTTTGGGGTTATTTTGCATTATAGATGGTTGTGGTGGCGGTTTTTGTTGATGGTTATGGGTTTCAATGTATTTTTATTAGTGTATAACCTCTATGTTGGGCTTATGTGTGTGGTGTGTGTGTGTGTGATGTATTTCCTTATGATTTTTTATATACCCCACCCAAGTCTAATTACCTTACTAACACCCAAATGTTTTGGGTTCTAGATATTTTCTCCAATATCCATGTTGGTGAAGATAGATGGCTTACTACCCCCCCCCCCCACTCTTCCTACCGAGTGTGGTATAATGGATTGACTATGTGGATGGTGAGATGAGATATAGTGGGGTTGTGCATGTTAGGTGAGGGAATGATGTTGATGTGTTTTAGGTTCATGATACTCTATAGTATTGGATATGTGTGGATAAGATGAGATGCAACAATGGATATGGAATGATGAGTATGATGTGGTTGTGGCTTGTGGTGTGGTTGCAGTTATGGTATGTATGGTCTTATGACAACACATAATGTTGGACCCTTTAGGAGGTTGGGGTAAGTAGGGTTGTGACCCAACCCACATAAAATATTAGAGGGAGTGAGCACATGACATTTGACATTGGGGCATGATAATGAAAAATCATTATGGAAGCGGTTGTGAGGAAACTATTTTTATATTCTTGATATTATGTTATTAAACTTGGATGCGATACTTGGTGAGTGAGCCTTAGTGTGACTGGGTGGTAACCTAGTAGGAGTTTCTTGTTTCTATTATTTTTTCACTAGATCATTAGCATGATTCTTCCACATTTTCATGAGAGTTTGTGGGTATGATCCAACTAGGTATATATGTTATGATCACCCCTATATATATAATTTTTTTTAGGTTTCCAAGGAAAGTTTGGTGACTGAGCTAGACTATACTAGCTTAGAGATTGGGTTTTGTTGCGGAGTCTCTACCTATGACTTTCATGGCATTTTATTTGGGATTTAAATTTTTTATGAAGTTGTTCACACATTGTGGGATTATTATGGATCTTGGTTAAATTTATATCATGGTGTTGACTAGTGTTTTGTTTATTTATTTCTTGAGTTGTATGAGGGTAATGTTCCCCATTTGTATATTTTATACCCTCGGTGCTAGTCACCAGTCTGGGGGCTATTGGAGGTGGGCCTTAAGGGTCACTCTCATCTTCACTGTAGGCTTAGAAGGGGTTCTCGGTGGGGGTAATCCATGGTAGGACCACACTTCTAATGAGGAAAGGGAATTAATTACTTTCTTAGTAGTTGTTTTTTGTATCATTTTGGAGGTTAGAAATAAAAGGAGAAGTGAAGGGAGATCCTTTTCACTCCTCTGCTTGAAAGTGAAAGTGAAAGTGAAATCACTCATAATGGATCTTATAACCTTGATAAAATAGTGGGGTAAGTCTCTACTGATGATAAATATCATCCCTCATTGGATCCACTCAATGGAGTATAACAACAGTGAGATTTGGGGTTTTTGGGTCTTCTAGAAGCCTCCTTGATCTGATCTGAAACTTAACATGAATGGATCCTGTGATCAAGGAATCATGGGAGGAGTTGGCATCATTCAATATGTGAGGATCTCGATGGTGTTAGTGTTTAGTGCCTACTATTAATTGGGTAAGTCTCTCTCAGTGGAATCCCATGTTATGATAAATGGATTGGACATATGCAAGTCATGAAACACTAACCTTGTGAAATTGGAAATAAAATCTCCTTTTAATTCCTCACATTTGTACAGGTGTTTGAACTTCAAGAGGAGTTTTATTTTTGTAAAAAAATGTGGAGAGGAAAAAATTAAAACTAGACCTCAGGATGGAATATCAAGAGTTGAATCAACTCGAACAAGGATTTTTAGTTATGGGATGAGGCTTTGAGGGGATTTGGGGTACTCTAGTGGGTGTCAAGAGAGCGCAGTGTGGTTGGGATGCTAAAAAACAGCATCTATGCCACTAGCCCCCCAGTGGTGTATAGTTGTGGAAGGATCCACTACTTTCACCCATTGACTAACTGGTGGAGGCTAGTGGTGGAAATAGCCACTACCTATGGCCATCAGCTTAATGATGGGGGTTTTAATGTGGGGGAAATTACCAAATTTCTCCCCTTGAGTTTATAAGAGGTGAGGCCCTATTCTCTTACATGTTTTGTGTTTGGGAGCCGATCGAGCCCCTCCCCTTGGGTTCCTACTTCTCCCCTGATCAAGGGATGGTTTTGGATCCTTTATTAAGTGATTTTAGGTTAGTATCATCCTCCACTAACCTCCTTTTATCTCTCTTATTATTCTTCATAATTGTTGTTTCCTCGGTTAGTGTTTTCATTGGAGATTCCATTGAAGCATGGTGGAATAGCCTGATTATCATGGGTTTTTCATTTTCCTTGAATAGGGGGAATCCTAAGATGATATTTCTACATTATTTCCCTTTGTTTCAATGAAGGTACAGTGATCCATCAATTTTGTAAGGGTTTTTCTGTAAAATTAAAATTAATTGTTGTTTTTTTAGTTTCTTTGGTTAGGTATTTGGCTCGGAATGTGGTCGGGTGTACACTACAAGTCTTGGGAAATTATTTGGTTGTGATTCCAATATTATGAGAGATTATTTTAGTTCATTTATCATTTATTCCTTGTTTTTTAGATTTTCAATTAATTATAATTGTTTATAAATAATTGTTTGATATTCCTTAGTGTGTGTTTGGAGCTAGGAATGCGAGAAAGGTTCGGTTGAGCTTGGGTGGGCCTTAGCATGTTGTCGAACCTTGGAATTAAAGTGTGAAAGCATCAAGTATGGTATGTGGTCTCAAAATTCACCCATATTCTTGACTTAAATTTTAAGTGCATGTGATAGAGATTTCATCGATTAGTGAGTGATGACCATAAAATTAAATTATTTTGATTTAAAATAAAATTTTCTTTACTTAACACCCATGAAATACCTTAAGCCTTAAGGGGAGGTGGATCATAGTGGAATGCCTTGGTAATGACTTAGACTTGGAAATTATCTAGGTTGGGAATTATAATAGAAGTTGTTTTTGAAAGGAAAATAATAAATGGTATTGATGATGTGTTTTCGAATTTTGAAATGTTATTCAGAAATAGTGTTTTGGAAAATGGTATTTGGAATGGTAAAATGGACTTGATATTGGAAACAGATTTTGAAATGGTTTTGGCTAAGGGAATTTGGATTTTTTTTTCAAAGAGGAAAAGTTAAATGATCAATTATGCCTTTTTTTTGTTTATTTTGGGACATGACTATAATGGTGTGTATTTTTTATGCATGATTGTAATGGTTAAACCCAAGGTGAACAAAACCCTTAGGTGGATGAATTTGTGATGGTTAAACCTAGGGTGAACACCACCCTGGGGTGGACACAGTTTTGATGGTTAAACCTGGGGTGAACATAGCCCTCAGGTGTATGTTGGGGCTTCAGGGATGGGTATATTACCCCTGGATGATGAATGTTTATTGGGGATAGGTATATTACCCCTTGTGGGATATGGGTTGGTACAGTCATTTTGATGTACTCAAAGACACCCCTGCACAGGATGAACCATGTTTGTATCGTTCCCAAGGTGAACCCCGCCCACAGTTTCGATGTTTCATTTATGCATTTTAGTTTAAATGTTTTAATAGTTGTTTTTTAAATTTTTTAGACTGAGCACTTATACATTCAATGTTATCTAACTAGTTATATTTATGGACGTCATTGGTGGTGGACAACTGAGTTGTACTCACACTCTACTCAGGCCTTCATGGAAATTGGGTACCTGATTAGACTCCATTCTTGTTCATAGGTACAAGTTCAGGGCAAGGCCTAATGTTGTTTCATGTTGATTGGATTTCCATGTTGGAGTTGGATGATCAGACTGGGAAATAATTTAGACTAGAAGGAGATATCTTGTTATCCACATTTTTATTTTATTCATTTTTAGTACTGCTTACATATGATCCACCACGAGGGATTCAATTAGGTATGTATGGAACATTCATTTATTATTCCATCTCATGATATATTTATTTATTAACACTTTCCTAGTTTTAATGTTTATCTTGATTCTATATCTAATTTATTTTATTTACTATTATGTTTCACACTCTGATAAGAAGGGCATAGTCTCCCCATGGTAACCTATTATGCCCTCGTCGCTAGTAGGAAACCTCTGGCATATAGGGAGGTGTGTCTAAGGTAATGTTGTGTTGTCGGTCTGGGTGTGGGTTAGTGGTCCAGGGTGGTGAGACATCACAAAGTGGTATCGGAGGGATTTTTCTTTTATATTACTATTTGTTCTGGTAGATAGGATACTAGGATGTTTCAAGACTTAGTAATGAGTTTGTGCCTAGGTGTTACATTCTCACGTATGGGGGGAAATCCAAGTTTCCAAGGAATAGAATTTTTGTTCTTGCTTTTCACTATTACAGTTGATTGATTTCCACCTTGAGTGGTGCTCTTAGGTGTGATGTTACTAATTTATTTTTTTACTCTTGACCAATAATAGAAGAGGGTATTTGTGTTCATGCATCATTTTAATCACATAGGATTGATATGTCATCCACATGTTGCCTGTGATTGATAGCTTCATAGGATTCATATGTGTTTTTGTTTTGTTTATTGTATATGTTTTATGTCTATTAGTAATTTATATCTACAACTAGTTTTAAATAATTTAGAGAGGTTGGTATTTAAAGTGTCTATATACATTTATATGGTTTATATATAATTGTATGGTGGAATTCTACTTGATCAGCTCCTTGGGTGACTTATGGTTAATATGCAGGTATAAGTGAAATATTAAAGTAGGCGTTTGGTTAAATAAAGTTCCAGTAAGAAAATTATAAGATGTTTCCCTCATAACTTGTGAATGTAATTGTATCTAACCAAACTATGGAATGTAAAATCTGATAAAGTTGTGAATTTTAAAATGATGGGTAATGAAAAGTTTAAAATTTTGGATTCTTGGGGTTTTAAATTGTGGAATTTAATTAAGGTGAAATAACAAATAATTGAACCTTTAGGGATCATTGTAATAAGTATCATTTGTGTTTATGTGACCTGACCCTGTGCATGGGTAGTTTGGGGCTAGAGATGGAGATCAGGTGGTGAGACCCTTGAATATATGTTTTGATACCTTGATGGGTTTGGGTGTACTAGATAGTGGAATGTTTCCTATTTTTCCTACAATTGGGCTTTAACCTTAGTATTGGAAGATGTCACATGGTATTATTGTTGCCTGTGACCCTCATGGGTTGATGACCCTTGTGGCTGTATAGGACCCTTGAGTGGGTGTCTTGAATTATGGTTCCATAGATATTGGGTGTGTGTATATGGGTGTGTGAGACCTGAGTAAGCAATTGGACTTGGTGTGTTAGACATCATGTGTTTTGAAATGGGGGTAAGAGTGTCTCCATGAGCAGTGGTTTGTGTGATCCCTGGCCTAAGGGTCTAGGTGTGAGAGCCTAGCGGTCTTTGGAGTATGACTTTGGGTTTTAGTGTTGAGGTGGTGGTTTCAATGATTGATGAAAACTGTGAGAGGGGTTAGCCTAGTGTTGTGGGTGTTTTAAACATGTGAGGTGTGGGTTGATGCTTTGGTTTTAGAATTGATGCACAAAAGGTGATATAGAGGTTTTGGTAAATAAATGGAGATGTCTTAGAGGACCTTTAATGTGAAAGAACCTTGAGTTATATTACTTGATGTCGAGGTTAAAAATTGAGGGAAAGATCAGTTGAGTGTCTGACCCTATTGATCTTGGATACATTTTCAGCGGCATATTTAGAGTGTGTATGGACACTTGTGGTTTTGGGGTGATTTCAGTTGGAAGGTCGTTCTATGATGGACCATGGTAAAATTAAGGTTCTCAATTTTAAAAAGTTCCAAGGACACTTCTGGTTAGCTAGAACTAACACACAGAAGGAGAATTGTTAGTGGTTTTGGGTGATAAGCCTCGACATGTGTGAAATGTCAATCCCTTTTTAGATTAGATCATCATGGATTCTTCTTGTTGAATGATATCAATCTATACATGAGTGTAGTCGGTGTTTTAGGTGCTTAATCCTAGTTCTGGTAATGCATGACTCATGGGACCTTGATTTGGGTTGTTGAATGGTAGTAGGGGTAATATAAGACCTCTAGGTTCTAATGCGACAGGGGGTGGAAAGCGTGTGCTAGATATGCATGGTGTTGTTTGGGTTGGGTGATTGAGTGGATCAGGAGTAATCATCCATTTCTTTTTGGTGAGAATAAGGTGATACTTACTAGTTATTTTTTAGGCCTGTTTGGTTTTGGATTGATAAAATGGGCCACCTATAGTTCTGTTGGAAGTTTTCAGGTTCTTAGATAAGCTTGAGTGACACGGTGGTGGTAGCGTCTCCATGAACGTTAGTTCACAACTACTTGACAGAGAGTCGTGGGGCTATTACGGGTCTCAGTTAACAAGTCCCTCTTGATGCGAGGTGACCAGGAGTTGATGATAATTTTCAGGAAGGGGGTTTGGGGGCTTTGGTTGGGTTTTTAGATATCCCTATAGTGAGAGCTGACATCATAGAAGGAACGGAGTGTGATGGAACAGATGATCAGGTTTGACCCAGATGGAGATTTCAAGGGTCAATGGATACATTGAGTGTGGATTGAAAGAGTGGAATGTGTTTTTCAAGCTAGAACCATGGATTTTATGCTTGGGGATCAATTTAAGTGAAGTTTTATAGTGGGGAGTACACCATCAGATCTTAGAGGGTGAGGTCCTTATCATGGATCAGATGTCATAAAATTTCATGGGTGCCGTTCTCAAAAGCCGAGAATGGGCAGTAGTTAAGGTTTTGTTTTTTTATTAGGTGGGAGTGATATAGCCACATTCGATCTTTGAGTTTTTTCAATGAATAGATTGCACGCTGTAATAGTTGAAAATTGCTCTAAAGAGGCAACAATAACAACACTCTTGTCATAGAGAGTGATGTATCAGTTATGGGCATATGACCCTTGTGTTGGAAGGGTCATGAGAGTGTGGAGTGAACCATGGAGAGATGTCGGTGCCCTTGTAAGGCTATTGTAGAATAGATGAGATGTGTGACAAGATTCATCCGGGAATTCCAAATTGGAAAATAGATGCAATGGTGGATCAAGACTATGCATTGACCTCAGGCTGAGGCAGGAATTAAAGTGATTCAAGTGTTCTTAGGTTGTAGATTCATTGGTGTTTATAGAAGGATGCAACAATGGTTTTGGATGATTAAGAATCTAACTATGGGACCTCACCAAGAGTTGGGTATGGACTCTTAAGAGCATGTTTGAGTGATCACATTAGGACTGAATTCATCATGACCAGGTAAATTGATAACGCATCAGAAGTATAATCCTAGTGTTTTCAAGACGACTTGACCAAGGATGGTTTGACTTTAATTCACATATGGTATTGGATGCAGTAAGTGAAAACCACATTAGACATGTATTTTTGGATATAGCGAGTGTGTTTTAGCAATCAAGTCAGGATTTCGAGGAAAAGTTAGTGTAGTCCTAGGTTGAGCATAGATGACAATTATTCATCCATCCAGTTTGGTTTTTGGTAACAAGGATGGGCACTAAATTTAAACTTATGTTCTCATATATTTCTAGGTGAAATGAGTTGGAAACTTTATTGGGAATGTCATTAGAACATGAGAGTGGTGTTTTAATAGGAATTTCTGATGGTTGAGGTGCTAAATCATCAAAATTGGTGGTTGTATCTAAAACTTATAGTGGGGAGAACCATAGGAATGTCGGGTGTTTTTATGATGACACCATCAGTATTTCAGGATAGATGGGATTGGGTAAGCACTATCTCGGTGTTTTGATTTTGTCGATGAGCATTGGCTGGGGTTTTGGTAGCCAGAGTGCATTAAGTTGAAGGTTGTTCCTTGGTTGTGTTTGGGCATTCTGGAATAGAAAAAGGTTATTCGACCTTGAATTAGTGACCAAAATAGATTGGGAGATGCATATAGAAGAACACTAGAACTTATAGGGGATGAGATGTGTTATAGTGGAGATTTTTTAATGCCTCATGTCTATAAGAGCATTTGAAATTCAAGAGGAGTTTGATTTTTTTTTAAAAAGGATGTTTGGATTTTAAACTGGCCCTTATAATGGAATTTTGAGAGTTAGAGAACCTCAAACAGGCCTTTTTGGTTATAGTATAAGGCTTGGAGAGGATACAGAGTGCTCAAGTGATTTTTAGGAGAGCATGATGTGGTTGGGCTACTGAAAAATAGTAGCCATGACAATGGTCAGTCAGTGGTGTATGACAATGGTAGGATCCACTGCCTACACCCACTAACTAGTCGGTGGAGACTAGAAGTGGCAAGAGCTACTGCTTTTGGCCACTGGCTTTCCAGTGGGGGTTTTAATGATGGTACAATTACCAAATAACACCCTAATGGTTCTAAGAGGGGGTCCTCTTCTATTCCTTATTTTGTGAATGGGATCCAGCCGAGTCCCTCCCCTTGGGTTCTTCATTATCCCTTGATTAAGGTATGTTTTTTGCCCCATTTTTCAGATATTTGAGGTTAGTATCATTCTCCGCTAAACTCTTTTGATCTTCCCTCTGGTTCTTCCTAATTTTTGTTTCCCCTATTAGTGTTTTCATTAGTGATTCCACCAGATCATGATGGAATCACTCGATTCTCATGGGGTTTTTATTTAGATTGTATAGGGGGAATCCCAAGACAACATATGTGCATCGTTTCCAAGAGTTTTTATGAATTTATGGTGCACCATAAATTTTTTAAATGTTTTTCCTTAAAATTAAAATTAATTGGTGTTTGTCTTGGCATTGTTGGTTAGGGGTTTAGCCTGTAATATGGTCAAGTGTACACCATGAGTCTTGAGCAAGCATTTGTGCATGGTTATAATGTAGTGAGAGCTTTTGGTAGGTTCTTCATCATTTATTACTTATTTTTTTGGGTTTCCAATTAATTATAATTGTTTATAATTAATTATTTGAGATGTATTGGTGTGTGTTAGGAGCTGAGAGTGCAGGAAAGGTTTGGTTGAGCTTGGGTGGGTCTTATCAGGTTATCGTCCCTTGGAATTAAAGTGTTAAAACATTGATTATGTTAGGTGGTCCTTAAATTCACTCATATTCTTGCCTTAATTTTTAAGTGTATTTGATTGAGGTTTCACTGGTTAGCTGAGTGATAACCATTGAATTAAATTGTTTTAATTTAAAATAAAATTTTATTTACTTAACACCCTTGACATGTCTTGATCCTTAAGGGGATTTTGTTCCTAGTGGAATGCCTTGTTAATGAATTGACCTTGGAAATTTTCTAAATTAGGAATGTAAATAGTAGTTGGTTCTGAAAGGAAAATGGGAAATGGTATTGATGACATGATTTGGTATTTTGAAAGTGGTATTTTGAGATGTTATTTAGAAGCGGTGTTTTGAGAAAAAGTATTTTAAATGGTAAAAGGATTTGATATTGTAAATTTTTTTGAAATAGTTTTGGATTAGATAAATTCAGTTTTTTTAGAGCGAAAAAGTTAACTGATCCATTATGCCTTATTTTTGTTTATTTTGGGATATGACTATAATGGTATGTATTTGTTCCACACAGTTATGAAGCTTAAACCTCAGGTAGAAATTGTCACACCCATGAATTCTTTTAAAGTTATTTTTCATTTAATTTCCATTCTTGCTTTGTTTTGGGGGTTTCCCATTCATTTTTATGGAAATGGTGGGTTTTCAAAATTTGGGCCAACCTATGAGCCCATTTCCAGATTTAAAAATAAATTTTGTTTCTTTTATAACTCCTTCATTTTTCAACATTTTACACCCATTATACTTTCCAATTGGCATCGCCTGGTATATTAAAACCACCATATCAATTTGGACCTCATAGGAATCCATAATAATGATGGATTTGAGTTTTTTATTAAGGTGTTGGACCAGCCTGAAAGCTCATTTCCCACTTTAAAATATTTTTTTAATTATTTAATATCTCATTAAATTTTTATGGTTTTTCAGTGATTCCAACTCTCACTCGATCCCACTTACCCAAGGTGTTCTCCCATGCTCTCCTCCCCCTCTTTGGAGCTCATCTCCCCCACGTATTAGGTTGATCTTTATTAATCATTCTCAAATCAACCAGATTTGAAGAGGTAAAAGGTTTATTTCCTAACTCCTTTTATTTTCACTCTTTTTCCCCAAATTTAGTCCCCACTTGACCTATTATTAATCCTTAGAGCCTCCCTACCTGTTTTGGTTACTTCAAGATTCAACTATTGGTGGATTTGGAATGATTTCTTCAAGATTTATTCAAGTAAGTGTTTTTCTCTTCATTTCCTTCCTTATCCTTAGGGTTTCCTCCCTCTTTCATGAAGTTATAAAATTTCTAGAAGTTGGGGTTCAAACCTAGGTTTTTATTTGGTGTATTTTTTGTCAACTATTTGGGTTTTAGGTTGGATTTCACTTCCTTGATGTGCGGCGGTGGTGTGGTTGATGTTTTGCACCAAGATTTGGGGGCTTTGATTCAAAAGGTAGGTGATTCCATGTGTAATCATTTTCTATGAGTTATCATGCTTGATTAAATTATTTTTAATTTTCCTCATATTATTTTTATTGTGAAAAAACCATTTTTGATGGATTTTTTTAAGCGGTTAATTTTATAGTTGCACTTTGTTTCAAATTGGGTATTTTTCATGTGTAAACCTTGTGGTAATCTTTGGGTTGATGTTATAACATATGAAAGTGGTTTTTTAAATATTTTTTGGGCTTCCAATTATGCTTTGGTAGGTTATTGGTGTGCTTTTGGGTTTAAAAGAGGGTTTTTGAATAGGTTTTATGTGAAAACCCATGTTTCACTCCTTGAAAGTGTTTTATGAAAATGTGTGTTTTTCATGTGTATCTTTTGTGGTATAATTTGAGGTGACTTTATAGTACTTGAGAATGGTTTAATAAATGTTTAAAGGGCTGAAAATTCTTCTTTGTTAGGGTCTTTGTGTGATTTTTTCCTTGAAAGGGGGTTTTGAACTGGGTTTTTTGTGCAAGACATAGTTATACCCTTTAGGATTGCTTTGTGAAAATTATAAATGTTTTATTTGGTTAAACAAAGTGGGAAAAAGGTGTATATGTACTGTTTGGGTGAGTTTATTCACCTAATATGGGTTTTTTAAAGGTAAAGTGGTGATTTAAGATGTCAAAAAAATTCAGAATGTTTTATAAATTGCTTAAATGTTTTATCAAATGTCCAGAGAGGGGCAAAACACGTTTGTGGGCTGTTTTGTGTGAGTGTGATGTGAAAAATGATTTTTTTGATGAAATAAGTATTATGTGATGTGCGTGTGGGATTTTATACAAGTTTTAATATCTTTAAAATGTTTTATAAAATTGTTTAAAGGATTTTTGGAAGTGTTAAAGAAATATGAAAAGTGTTTTGGGCTATTTTGGTGTGAGTGTGATTTCAAAATGCATTTGAATGAAAAAGTAGATTATGTGACTTGTGTGATATAAATGTGGTATGTTTGGTGAAAATGTAATGTTGAAGTGGTATTTTCATGTCCAAATTATATTTCTTGACTTTTTGAACTTGTTTGAGCACAAGAGGGAAACCCAGGTATCTAGGTGGGTGGACGTGTACTACTATGCTAGTGATCCCATGGGGTTCGACCTCAGTTTCACGTAGCAAGTTTGACGCTTACAACACTAAATAAACTATTATAATGATGATTATGGGGGACCACTAGGTTATGAGTATGCTCCCTTCTAGTGGCTCATGTGCACGAGAAGGGATATTGTGATGGTTAATCTCATTGAGATACGAGGTACCTAGGACCCACAGTGAGCTAGTGCTTAGGGGTTACTTTCCCATTGCTTGTGATAATTAGTTATTTTGTGCTTACCATTGGCATACAGTATGGTTGGATGGAAAATTAAGTAGCATTGACATTATTTTTAAAAGTTTTGATTCTTTAAAATAGCCCACTTGAAAATTGCTTTTATTTAAGTTGCATCTTTAGAAATTGTTACTAGCATTTCATGTCTTGAAAACTTGTATACTTTTCGTATTTGAATGTTTATCACATGTAATATCTTAGTGTTGTTATCTTACTAGGATTTTTCTCACACCCTACTTACACCTTTTTATGTAAGAATACTTGGATATTTTTGCTGTAGGTTTGGGTATAGCTATTGTTCCAATGGTTCAGGTTTTTAGCGGTCCATCGTGATTTGGTGTTGTGAAGATGGCTTGAGGGTGGTGCCTCTAACCATGTGGAGGTTCTTGGGCTGTACTTTTTGGTTTTATTCATTTTTATAGTCTTTTAGAGTTGTTTAAAACCGTTTAATTTAGTTCTGGAATTTTGTAAAAGATGGTTTTGTTTAAAAAATCCAGATTGGTTTTATTGGACTTGTTTGTCGTTGTATGTTTATAAACTCGGGTAAATCATTCCCAATTTTTGTTTTATGATACCCAGGAACTTGTTCCAACCCATAGGGATCGAGAACTCCCTTTGGGCCTTTCCACGGACCAGTTCAGGCGCCGGTTCAGATGGCTACCCGGCTTGGTTCGTGACAGACATGGCCCCTAGGTGGATGCAATTTTCATGGCTAAACCCAAGGTAAACACAGACCCCAGGTGGACATAGCTGTGATGATTAAACCCAGGGTGAACATAGGTCCTCATTGTATACCATTGTTATGGTTATACCTAGGGTGAACATGGGACCTAGGTGGATGATGGGGCTTTGGGGATGGGTATATTATCCCCAGATGTCGGATGTTCATTGAGGATGGGTATATTTTCCCTGGAAGGATATGGGTTGGCACAATCATCGTGACGTACTCAAAGATACTCTGGAACTGGATGAAGTAGGTATGTACCATTCCCTGGGTGAACCCATCCTTAGGTTCGATGTTTGATTTATGAATTTCAGTTTATAGATTTTAATAGCTATTTTTTAAATTGTTTATCCTGAGAACTTATGCATGCACTGTTATCAGATTTTTTATATTTAGGGACACCATTGGTGGCACCCCACTAAGTTGTATTCACACCCTTCTCAAGCCACCATGACACTTGGGTAATTGAGTAGAAACCATTATTTTTTATGAAGGTTTCTGATACAATAGAAGCACATTTTTGGGTGAATAACCATTATGTTTTTTTTTTTGGATTTGATGGATCATTCACTAATTGTACAAGATGTAAAGGTCATAACCAATGAAATTTTTTCCTCAAATATTGACATATAAATCCTAAAACCCATATATAATATTTTCACATTAAATTTATAATCAATTTAATTATATTAGAATAAATAATACCTCATCTTAGGATATTTATTCGATGATGTTATTGATCATCCAAAAACCCATTTTCTGGTTAGAGTTTTTGCGTAGGGGGGACCCAAAGTATAACCCCTCTAGAGCTGATCCAAACATGATCCTTTGAACTCCAAACAACACCGATGGAATGTTAGGTTCTAGCGCAACGTATTGATCACCTTTCATTGTTCGTCTTGATTGCTTTAAATTCTTTCAGGCTTGAATGAATCCCTCTTGTTCTTATCATTCTTAAAAGGATGTGAGAATGAGGAATCTAGAGAGATATATGTTGTGAACACTGATTCTAAATTCTTGATTAACGATACACAATATACATAGCCATCTATTTATAGAGTTAGGGTTAATGTTAAAAATATTATTTAATCTCACAATGACCCTTAAATAATATAATAAATCTTATCTCACCTCATGTAGTATAATAATAATAATAATATTATTATTATTATTATTATGGTGTATGCTAACTAGGTCAATGATAAATATTATTTTACCATTTTTCAAATTAATATTTATCACCAGACACAAACTTAGTATGCTCATCCTCCTTGGTATTTATCAAATACCCAAATAAATATTTAATTAAATGTTTATTCATAAATAAATATTCTATTCAGAGTACAATGAATAAATATTTATTAAAATATTAAATAAATAAATAAATGTTATATTTATAGTCTAGTGAATATATATTTACCAAATATTTACCAAATATTTACCAAATAAAAATATATATATATATATATTTACCAAATATTCACATAATTAAATAAATGATTTATTAATGAATAAATAATTATTTATTACCTTTTGAATATTTGTGGTTAATAAATACTGAATAAAATTATTCTTCTATCTTGAGAATAATATTTATTCTAATAATTAAATTCAAATAAAATTAAATTTAGATTAATATAAACACTAATTGTGTGACCCTCTATGAATCTTTCTCATTGGCATTAAGTGGACTTTCCTAAAGTCCAATATTACAGTCTAGAAATGGATCAATCCTACCTAAATGGACCAAAGGCCTTATTTTTTTATTCATTTTTGATAATCCTCCTTTTAAGGGTTGAGGGGGAACCCTTACATGGACCATAGGACTAGATACACATTACATGACTTGAAGGTCTTAGAGTAATTCATCCCAAACTATGACTACTTGGAACTGCCCCTCCCCAGCATCTATATCATGATGTTATCTCACAACTTGTGTGCTTTATTTGCCTTTTTTTACTATTTAAAAAAACCCGATGTTACACCATGGACATGGAATTCATTATGCCAGTTCCATTTCAATCAAATGGATGAGATATCATATTCTATAAATATATAAGGGACAAATAATTCCTCAACTTATTCATTAATAACATGTCATTCATGATGCACCCAACATACCATACTTTCCACGAACATATAGAGTCACGGTTTTGGACAATACTTCAAAGTACGCAAGTCATGAAAAGAATTAAAAATAATATAAAAGTATAAGGACCAATACATGTCACATATGTGATTTTATTTTGAGGTAAAATTTTGTTTATTTTCATTCTAGAATTTATCCTCGGGTTTCCCCTTGACTTTTTAGTGAAAATAGAGATTTTTTACTTGACAATAGGTGGTGCACAGTTATGAGAAACCATGATCCCTCCTCTAGGTAAGTGTGTGTCCAATTTCCATTTTGGATAGTGGTGTATGCACGGTTGGTGCACGATTTGGAAAACCATACAGGCCAACCATGTGGCGTGTTTCTCTTAGATAGTGTGGGATGCACGGTTGTCACACGGTTTGGAAAACCATGCAGGAAAGCCATATAACCTGTCCAAGTCATTAAAAAATAGAAAATTACCTTTCTAACATCTTTGATTTTAACCCTAAATCACCTCTATTATAACCTATTCAAGTTTTTCAGCCATGGGATCATCCTCTAAGATTTCTTGGACCTATTTATCTTCAATACTTGGGAGGTTTTAGTGTGGGGACTTTAAGTAATCGTCAAGTAAGCCTCTTTTCTCATGATTTCTCCCTCTTTATAGGATTTATCCTCCCTCCTTGAGTTTTTATTTTCCAGTAGGTTGTTTGACCTAATGAGGATTTGATCTTGTGTTTTTGGGAGAAATATTGATAATTATTGTTTGATCTTTCCTTTATAGGGTCTTGTGGTAGTGAGGTTGTGGTTTCGCACTGATTTCCAGAAGTTTCCACATTTAAGGTGGGTGGTTCCATGATTCTACATTATTAGATGATTTTTATATTCTTTCTTGGTTACTTAAGTGTGTTCCATGGATTGTTTTTGTGGTAAAAAATGTGTTTTGGAAAGTTTTTGAGATGCACATGTGATGAAAATGGGTTTTATAAAGGAAGGTGGTTATGTTTCATGTGTTCTTTATTGTGGTGCTTCTTGAATATGTTTTATGCCTTGTGTGAAAGGTGAGAAATGTGTTTTCAAAGATATTTAAAGTTTCAAATGTGTTGAAAGTGTATTTTTCCAATATAAATGGGTTGTTGTAGAATATTGGATTCTTTTTTGTACACCGTAAATGTGTCTTTTAATTGTGAATCATTTTATAAAATGGTTTTGTTGTGAACATGATTTGGAAAGGGGGTTTGCCCATGGAAATGGTGGTATTCCATATGTGTTCTTATTATGTTTCCAAATGGGTTTTATAA
The DNA here is from genome assembly GCA_963277665.1 of Viscum album. Taxonomy (NCBI): domain Eukaryota; kingdom Viridiplantae; phylum Streptophyta; class Magnoliopsida; order Santalales; family Viscaceae; genus Viscum; species Viscum album. Next base: position 1,472,104,891 of record OY728152.1, on the reverse strand, counting down.
ATTGTGAAAGTGATGAAAAATGTGTTTCTAAATGGTTTTGGTGTGTGTTTGAAATAGAAAGTGGTTTTGGTTATGGAAAAATGGTGGTTTACATGTGATTTTTGATCATTGGATCAATGTAAAAATGTGAAAGTGGTGATTTCCTTATGTGCTTATGATGCTTGGCATGTGTATGTGAAAGTGTTGACTTATGTGATATGTGAATTGAAATTTGACCACAAAGGGAATCCTGGGTATCTAGGTGGGAGAACTAGAACTAGTATGCTAGTTGACTCGGAAGTAGTTGAGGTCCAGATTCATCTAGAAAGATTTATAATTACAACACTAACTAAACATGTGGTAGGATCGGAGACCAATAGACATTGGGATACATTCCCCTATAGTGGACCATGCACAGGAATGATATTGGTATTGGATTATGTTTTGAAAACCATTGGACCTTGGGATGCATTCCCCTCTAGTGGATCATGCATGGGAATGTTGTTGGTAGTTGATTTGGAAGATTTTGATCACTAAGGTATGAGTTTTATAGTGTTCCACTTGTGATATTTATCCATAGGGATTTTCACATGGTGTCCTCTTGTGACATGATTCTTACATGATGTGGTTCTAGACATTGGTATATGGTATACCTTGTGTACATTTTTATTTCAAGCAATATTATTTATGAAAAATGTTTTTCTTAAAAAGTGTTTCATGAGAAAGTTTTCCTTAAAATGTTTTCCTAGAAATGTTTCAAATATTCTTATAGAAATGTGAATGTTGATTTATCTTTTAATGTTATAGCGTAGAATCTTTTCTTTTGGGTGGAATCCTACTGGGATTTGGCTCACACCTTGTATACACCTTTGGGTGTATGTAGACTTTGTTATGTATGACCTAGGTAAAGGAAAAATGTGTCTTGGTGGTGATGGTGGATCTGGTTTCTAGTGTTCCACTTCTTGTAGGTGTTGAGGGTGGTGTCTTGAGGGTGATGTCCCTCTTGTTTCATGGAAGTTTTTTTGGTGATATTTTTGTTGTTCCCATTAAATTGTGGTACTTTTGGTTTTGGTTAAAGTTTTTAACTTTAAATCTGAAAATTTTTGTACCTCGTTTGGTTATGATTATCAGTTATGTGATATTTACTCTTATTGGTTATTTTTTATTATGTCAATGGGTGAAATTGTTTCCAAAGTGCTTTGTTGATACTCAGGCACTAGTTTCCGGCCCATGGGGATTGGGAATGCCCTTCGTTCTATGCCATTAATTGGGTCAGGTGTTTGGTTGGATGGCACCTCAGCTTGGTTCTTGACAATACATGCGCTCACATATAGGAATATCGGATGACACATAAACATATGGAATTACTATAGATGGGTATGTTATAATAATCTCTTATCTTGGAGATTATCAAGTGTGAACTTCATGAGAAGAAGTCTCATATGCTTATTCATACTCACACCTGACAGTTAATATTCTGTGTGTCTCATCATAGTATGTTATCCAACCATAGAACTATATTTAAAAATATCATCATGGAATTTCAAGGTTCTCATCATAATAGGGAACTGTTATGACCTTATCAATGTGACAGATACTCTAAGAAATTATTACATTAAATCTATATAGAAAAATGAACAATATATAATTAGATGTTTTAATAATATTCAAATCTTTGAATATACATGTAATATAAAGTACAAATAGTTGGTTCTAAAACACTAACTCTGACAGAATCCCACTTGTACTAGAGCCAACTGCTTGTGAATTTCAGTATAATAGACCTCACATTATGATCATGTTTCTTATTAGTCAATTCTTTAGTCAAGGGGTCTACAATGTTGTCTTTTATGGATATTTTACTCACTACAACTTCACCTCTTTGAGAAAAATCCCTTAAGAGATTATAATTTCAAAGTATGTGCTTTATCTTCTGATGTGATCTGGGAATATTGAAAGGGCCATCATTGTAGTATTATCGCAATAGAGTGTGATAGGATATTTACTGGTAGCTAACATGTAAAAATATTGAATGAAGTTGTGTATCCAAACTACTTCTTTAGCTACCTCAGATTCCGCAATATACTCAGACTCTACTGTAAAATATGCGACCAAAGCTTACTTTGAGCTCTTCCAGCTCCTGGTGCCTCCATTGAGAGTGAAGATGTATCCTGTATGTGATTTTAGATCATCATGGTCTATTTTGAAACTAGACTCTATATATCCTCTGATGACTAGTTGCCCATATCCTCCATATACTAGAAACATATCCTTAGTACACCTCGAATACTTAAGGATGGTCTTGACTGCATCCAATGAAGGTCAAATGGGTCGGCTTGATATCTTTAAACTACACTTAAGGAATAGGAAACATCTAACCTAGTACCACTATAAGAAAAAATGGATTTAGAGGTGGTCTTTTAGAAGTAGTTTTCAAAACCATCGCTAAATATTTTGCGAAAAAAATTCATTGCGGTTTTTTAGTGGCGGTTTTTAAAACCAACACTAAATGTGGTTTTATTTTTTTTCATTTTTTCAAATGTTTTTTAACAACAGTTTTTCAAACACCACATCTAAATAAAATTTTTTATTTTAAAAAAAATAATTAATTTTTATCAGAGGTTTATGAAAACCGCCATGAATTAACAACGGTTTTTAAAAAACTGACGCTAAATCAATGAAAAAATATTAAATATTACATATTTAATTATGATTCATTATTAATAATTAATAATTATTATTTATAAAAATTTATTTTTTATTATTAAAAAATTTAATTAATTATAATGTGTTAATTTTTTATTATTTATAATTATTAGTTAATAGTTTTTTGAAACTTAAATTAATTCTTAGATAAGTTAAAAATTAGAATTCGACATCAAATTACTATAACTTTTGATCCAAATGTCTATTTTAGATCCACAACCAATCAAATATAATCTTATGAAATGAGATACAATGAAATTAGATAATAATTTGATAATAATTAATAGAATAAAATTTATTAAAGCTTTAATAGAAGTTGAAAATCGAACATCAACTTCAATTGGCCATAACTTTTGATCTCGATGTCTGTTTGAGCTCTACCATATATCAAATCCAAGATTACGATGAACTATATGTATGTTTACTAGGGTAACCTTAGTCACTATTATTTAAAGGTCAAAAAGGCCAGTAAGGCCTCTAAAACTGAGTTTTTGGTTCAGATACCATGATTTTTGAACATTTGATGATATTTCAGCATCGTTTAAGAGTGTCTTCATATGCTTGTTGGGTCATCTAAGATTTTATTCCATTGATTTACATTCCTATTGATTTAATGGTGTTGTATTTATTGTGGTTTTCTCTATTTTGGTGATTTATTGTCTATTATATATATATATATATGAATATTTGTCTATATTTATATACATTTGCAGTAATTGAGGCCTTACTCGAGTGGTAAAGACTCCTCGTAATCCTGACTCAGACCTAGGTTCAAAACTGGGTGGGAGTGAATTTTCGTAGTTATTTTAGCACTACTATAGCATGCACCGTAGTGGTACTGTAACACTGTAGCAGTATGGGTATTATAGAAGGTATTGTAATGGGGTACTATAATAGTAGTACTATTCATCTCGAATGGGCTTTTGGGCCACAAAAATGGGCCTACAATCCATAGGGACTTTGGTTCATCCAAGGCATATGGGTCACAGGGCCTCTAAGATATGAAGAGTGGGATTTTGAGTCACAAGGCCTTTAGGACATGAATCATTCAAGTCAGATCACACGGGAGCAGGCCCCAGAAGAGGAATTAGAGCAAGTAGTAGCCACCAACAGAGCTAACCAGATTGGAAAAATGAGAGGGTGTGACAACCGCCAGTGGTACTAGGCATTATGTATCTTTTCACAGGGCAATGCTAGTCGATCAGCCATGCAAGGTGGGGAGCTAGACACCATAAATGAATCAGATGCTAGGGAAGGGTGGTTCTAGTGTAGTTGGGTCTTTAGGCCTTCAGGTCATGTACTAGGCTTTGTGTCTATGGGCCTATGAGTCATGTAAGGGTTCCCTCTCAACCTATTTTACAAGGGGATTATCCAAAAATAAATAAAAATCTAAAGGTCTTCGGGCTTCGGAGAATATACATTTATAAATATTTATACATATTTATGTTTATATATTTTTATATCTTATATGGGTATATATATACTGATATTTAAATTTACTTTGGTTTATATATATATATATATAATTATATATGTGTGTGTAACATCTCAGACAGGGTGATGATCAGCCATGGTGTTCTCTGAGAAGGGTGGTGGCATGATGTTTGTGGCCTTTGGGTCATGTTATGGGCTATGTGCTCAATGGACCTTTGGGCCATGTACTGAATAATTAAAGGCTTTATGGGTGGGCTATCCCTTGGGGGGCTATGACATGTCTTTCTGGTCTGTTTGTGTGGTGTGTGTGTGTTTAATGGAATTGTACTATTAAGCACTTGATATATATGTATGTATATATATATATATCTGTGTGTGTGTGTGTATTTATATATATTTATGTAAAAAAAATTATGTATATATATTAATATATATTTATATCCATTTATTATTTATTATTTATTATTTATTATTTATTATTTATTATTTATTCAATTATTATTAATTAAATTATTATTTATTATTTTATTATTTACCTATTATCTATTTATTATTTATTGATTTATCTTTCATTATTAAATTATTATTAAATTATTATTCGATATTTATTTATTATTTATTATTTATTATTTATTATTTATTATTTATTATTAAATATTAATTCTAATTGATTATTAATTGATTATTTAATTATTACTTATTATTAATTAATAATTGACATATTATTTATTATTTATTATTTATTATTTATTATTATTATTTATTTATTTATTATTAATTTATTTTTTAATTTTTATTTATTTTAATTTATAATTGACATGTTATTTATTATTTATTTAGCTATTATTTATTATCTATTATTATTTATTATTCATTATTTATTCATTATTATATTATTATTATTTATTTATTTTTTATTTTTTATTTTTAACTCATTTATTTATTTATTTATTTATTATTTATTATTTATTTATTTATTATTTATTTATTTATTATTTATTATTAATTTAATATTTATTTATTTATTTATGTGTTTATTATTTATTTATTATAATTTATTATTTATCATTTATTTATTATTTATTATTTATTATTTATTTGTTATTTATTTATTTATTATTTATCATTAATTATCTATTATTTATCATTTATTATTTATTATTAATTTAATATTTATTATTTACTTAATATTTATTTATTATTTATTTGTTATTTATTATTTATTTATTTATTTATTATTTATTATTATTATTTAATTGTTATTATTTATTTATTATTTATTATTTTATTGTCCGTTATCTATTATTTATAATTTATAATTTATTATTAATTTAATATTTATTATTTACTTAATATTTATTATTATTATTTAATATTTATTTGTTATTTATTATTTAATATTTATTTGTTATTTATTAATATTATTTATTTATTACTTATTATTAGTTATTTATCATTTATCATTTATTTATTTATTATTTATTTATTATTTACTTATTACTTATTTATATATTATTTATTTATTTTTTATTTTTTATTTTATTTTTTTTTATTTATTGTTTATTTGTTATTTATTGTTTTTTATTTATTAATTTTTATTTTTAAATTATTATTTATTACTTATTATTTATTATTTACTATTTATTATTTATTTATTTATCATTTATTTATTATTTATTTATTATTTATTTATTATTTATTTATTAATTATTATTTATTTGTTATTTATTATTTATTTATTTATTTACTATTTACTATTTACTATTTGTTATTTATTATTTATTATTATTTATTTATTTATTTATTATTAATTAATTTATTATTTATTATTTATTATTTATTTATTATTTATTTATTATTTATTATTTATTATTTATTATTTATTTATTATTAATTATTTATTATTAATTTGTTATTTATTTATTTATTTATTGTTTATTTATTTGTTGCTTATTTTTTATTTATTTAATGTTTATTTTGTATTATTTATTTATTACTTATTTATTTATTATTTATTTATTATTATTTATTTATTTATTGTTTATTATTTATTTATTTATTATTTACTATTATTATTTTCTTTTTATCTATGTATATTTATAAGTCTATTAAATTCTATTTACTCACCACATGAAGAGCTTGCTAGAGTGGTAAAGTCTTTTCAAAATAACTAAGAGGTAATGCGTTTAAATCTCACTCAACACATATATATGCTGAATTTCTACATGGCATATATGGCATATGTATGCATGCATGCTTTCATGACATAACATGACATGTTCATGGTAAGTAATAAATAATAAATTAAAAATTAAAAATTAAAAATTAAAAATTAAAAAAAAAAAAAAATAACCACTGCTAAATCATTTCATGGCGGTTTAAACCACCGCTAAATGAATTTTCCGATTTTTCAAAACCACCCCTAAATCATTCTGTGGTGGTTTTTAAAAATCACCACTAAATGATTGTTGACACACAATTTAGTGGTTGTTTTTTCAAACTATTGCAGAACAATTTAGTGGTTGTCTGAACTGCCGTTGAAAGCTTACTTGGAATAGTGTACATAATATAACATACATGACTGACTCAATCACCAATGCATATGGAATCCTTGTCATCCTTTGTCTTTCTTCATGTGTCTGAGGGCACATTTTCTTAAAAAGATGAATGCCATGTAACATTGGCAACAAACCCCTCTTGGATTATTCCATACTGAATCTCTTCAGTATCATGTTAATATTTGTACTTTAACTTAGTCCAAACGGCATCTTGGATCTATCATGATGGATCTTGATCCCAATAATATATGTTGTTTCGCCAAACTCTTTCATAGAGAATTGTGTATTTAACCAGCCTTTAACGAATTATAAGACTGGTATTTCATTTCTAATAAGTAGTATGTCATCAATATAAACTATTAAGAAAATGATTGCACTCATACTAAACCATTTATAGACATGAGTCTCACATTCATTCTTTATGAAATCAAATTCCATTATAGCTTCATCAAACTGAATGTTCCATAACCTGAATTCTTGCTTTAATCCATAAATTTATCTTTACAATTTACATACCTTGTTGGGATCTTTTGTAGTCACAAACCCTTTAGGTTGTGTCATATAGATATCTTCATGAAGGTTCATGTTAAAGAAGACTATTTTGACATCCATTTTCCAAATCTCGTAGTCATGGTAATCCATAATGGCAAGTAGAATTCTGATGGATTTCAGCATAACAACTGGTGAAAAGGTTTCATCATAGTCAAGGTATTAACATTGTTTGAACCCTTTTGTAACCATACATTCCTTATAAGTACATACTTATCCATCCATGTCCATTTCTTCTTGAATACCCATTTACAACCAACGGGATTTGCATCCACTGGAGGATCTACTAAAATCCAGACTTGGTTTTGGTATATGGAATTCATTTTAAAATTAATGACTTCTTTCTACTTGGCAATATATGTGCCACTTACTGCTTCCTTAAAGGTTATAGGGTCATTACTATCAACTAATAATAAGTCACTATACTCGATGACTAGAAAACCATATCTCTTAGGTTCTCTAAACCCTATTATACTCATATGCAGTACTTGTGTCTCCAGAACTTCTTCTTCCATAGGGCTATTTAGAATTTGTTCTTGTGTCAACTCTTGTGTACCTTGAGCCTGCACTTCATCAAATTCTATCTTTCTCTCACTATCTCTTTTAGATATATGCTCCCTCTCAATGAATATATCTTGTCTTTCCACTATTACCTTTTTCTGGGGGTCGTATAGGTAATATCCCCTTATTTCCTTGGGGTATCTTATAAAAGTATACATTCTGTATTGGGGTGCAAATTTGTCACCTAAAGAGGACTTACCAAATTCTTCTCAACCCCATTCATGTAAGTATAATAATATGGGTTTCTTTCCACTCCAAAATTGTTATGGAATAATGTCTAACACTTTGTTTGGCACCTAGTTTAGTATTTTTGTTGTTTTCTATAACACATATCCCTAAAAGGATAATGGAAGACTCTCATGACTCATCATTGATCACACTATGTCCAACAATGTGTGGTTCCTCCTTTCTCTTAAACCATTCCATTATGGTGTATATAGTGTTGGAGTTGGTGGCCTAGAACCAACTACTTTGTACTTTATTCATTAATAAATACCTTATCACATCTTGATTGTTCTTCTATGTGACAATGCATGTGATAATGTCTTAAGGATAACTATTTCACCAAAGGGTCATAGCAGATACCTGCTATGATGAGAACCTAGAAGTTCCATAACACTATTTTTGAATATATGTTCTATGGATGGATGATGTTATTTGAGGGACTCAAATAATACATGCCATTAGGGGTGATGACTCATAAAACTTTGAGGCACCTTCTCATGGTGTGCGCCCTTGGTAATATCTAGGAGGATATTATGATAACAAGACCCGCCAGTAGGAAATCCACATTTCATAGTGTCATTGGATGTTCATATCTGCGGACGTGTGCATTGTTCCTTAGACTTTAAGATTAATATTAATGGGTATTACAACTCATGCACTTATATGTATTGAATAAAACTATGACGACACATTGTTCGTAGCGAGGTAGGATATGTTGGGTGCGTCATGAGTAATACTGCATTAATAAATAATACAAGAGAAAGGATTTGTCTCTTTTATTCAGAAGTTGATATCTCATCCCTTTGATGGAATTGATATAGGTTGAATAAATCCATGACCATGGTGAGGAATGGGCAAGTTCAATTCTGGAAATTCAAAGAAATAATAATCGAGCACATGGGTTGATGGAACTATCATGAAGCCTGCTTGATTGGAGATATCTTGACAAAGGGATTATATTACATGGTAAGCATTCGTAGGAGGTGACAGGTCATTACGACGTTAACTTCTTTCTCTATGGGTGCCTTGGTGTGTTGTTGGATGCTAACCTTGGACTTTAGGTAAGCTCTGCCTAATTCCACTGAGAAAAAGGCCTAGAGGGTCACACACTAAGTGTGTCCAAGTATCTCAGTTAAATATTCATTTAACAAGTTGAATAAAGATTATTCTCGATTGTGGTTTAATAATTATTCAAGGATGCTTGATCATATTTATTTTTACACTAGTTATTCGAGAGAATATATTTTGTGTGAAATAATATATTTATTAGTGATTAATGTAGTGATATTTATTTAAGAAATAAATATTCATTATTCAAGGTCTAATAAATAGAGTGTAGGAAATAAAGAAAATGGAAAAACAAAAGTACATGTTGTGTATATTAATATACATGTCATGTCGTTTTTCTAGGGATTTGTGAGAAATAATATTATTTATTTAATTAAATAATATTAGGTTTAATTCTTTGGGTGCATGTCAAGTAATAATAATAGTCGACTGTTATTATTAGACATGAGGTCTTACTAAGAATTAAATGAAATGAATAAATGATTTCATGTAATTAATTCATTTTATTATTCTAAGTAATTAAAATACCAATTATATTATTCTCATGATCCTAGCCATTCTTTGGGGAGTGTGCACAATGGATTTGGAAAAAGATCTCAAGCCAAGAGAGAATTATTTTTCTCCAAGAACGCTCTCAAGTTACGAGAAATATCCTCCTCCATCGGATCAAGGAGAGTGCTTTAGAAGCCGCTCTTAAGGAAATCAAAGTTGGACATTGCAAGCAAAGGCTCTTCCATGCTAACACCCAGATATTCCTTCATTAATATCCATAGATACATGGAGCATGTGTGGATCACCGCTAGGTGAAGCCTACACTTGGCTTCTGTGATGCAAAGATGGATCACATCAGATTGTGACTGGAAATATCAACGGAGAGAGAATTCCATCAAGGTAATTCTTGTCTTTTAATTAAATTAATTATAACCAATATATGATGATCTTATATATGGTTTAGGGACTCCTCTATTTTATTTCATTCTTCGTTCTATTCTAAAGATCTGGTGTTTTATCATCGTGATGGATCTCGGATTGATCGTTGTTAATGGAAAAATTAAAGTTTGGTACACCAACCAATGTGCTTCCACTGCGCCTGGAACATACAAGTGGTATCAGAGCGGTCATATTTTTGATTATAATTATTTAGTTTTTCATTGATGATTTATGTATTTAATAATTTAGTTGTTTCAATTCAAGTTAATTGTTCTGAAAATATGAATCTTGAGATCTATTCTTCCTTTCTCGTTTCTTGTTCACCTTACATAAACAACTTTTTCTTTTAATTTTGATTAAAATAAAATAGAGGATCTAATCCAGAGGTGCCAAACATTCCTAGTCGTGCAACACCAGAATACACGGTGTGTAGTTGGATTCACACGATGTGTATCAAAGTCCAATTCATCAGGACTAGTCTGCCAAACCAAGTCATGTGTTGGAGCCTATCTAAGTCTTAAATGACTCCGTGTGTTGACTAGGAATAGGTGGCACATAGTTTCCAAATTACACACTATGTGGCTCACTAGACACGGTGTGTATTCCCTTCGGGTTAGGGTTAGACCATGTACCTTGTACACGGCTTTCCCGGTTGGAGACCATGTAATGCAGACACTACACGGTGTGTGGCCCACTGGATATGCCGTGTAATCCAAAGATTTCTGAAGTACATCTATACACCAAGTCCTCAGGCATGTACTTCGGATAGAAGGTGAATGATAGTACATGTCGTATAGTCGAAACTACATGTCGTGTACTCATCCAAATTATACAGATTTATTAAAATTTATTATTATATTATATAAACCCTTGAGACGTGTATCATAGTGCAGGCATAAAGCTAAGGCACAACATGTGATAGGTGTTATATATATGTGTGTGTTTAATTTAACATGTGTGTAATGTTCATTTCTACTCATTGGGTAGTTATGAACGGGAATTTATTAGGTTTCCTCCAAGGTACAAGTTACGTACAAAGATAATTTTAAATAAATTTATTTGTTTAAAATTATGATGGATGAGAATCTCAAGGAAATTCAGTAAAGGGTTTAAGATAAAAGGGTTGAATAATTAAAGATAATTAATTGATTCGAGTGTGATTTATCTTAAATAATAATGATTAAAGAATTGAATGCTAGTTTTATTTATGTATAAATATCGTTGCATGCATGGATGATCATGATCTAGCCCAGGACCTTTGTATGTGGATGGTTTCTTTTAATTTATTTATTTAAATTAAATTTGTTGGTCTGCAAGCCTTCTCCTCATTAATATGTAGGGTCTGTGTGTCCAAGGTTTCTTTTATGTAAAACCCTGTTTTACCACTCACCTGCGTGTGAGATAAAAGCATATGTAATGGATGGATCTCCCAAGCTAGTGGAGGCAGTTTAAGTTAGAATCTAAGGTGAAATAAACCCAAGGAGATACAAAGGTGGATGGGTGGAAAGGTGTAAACACAAACCCAAAAGGTTCGAGGTGTTTTCTCCCCTAGGTCTTAGGTTAATTTATCAACCACTAGATAAACTAACAAATAGAACAAGCTCATGATCATACCATTTATTTTATTTCTTTCATTTTCATGGTTTATTTATTGTGGGTTTGTTTTCGTGATCACACAATTAATGAATTAAACAAGCATGTAAGATAGAACTAAAATAATACTGGATTATATGTAAATATTATCTTAGACATGGTTAATCACTTAATTATATCTCACTTAATATTAAAAATCATGTAATAAAGATAATAAAATGGAAATTTACATATAAGGATAAAATCCCTCAAAGAAATATTAAGTCGGTATAGCCTTCCATAATCTTGGTTAGAATCGAACCATAGTTCAAAGTGTTTGACCAACCCTAGTTGGGGTGCTTTCGATTATCAGGGAATTATACTTCAAGGTTTTGGGTTGAATTGGCTTGGTTAACATCAAGGGTTGACTACCATAGTAGGACTTGGTGTGACCAATAGGCAATGGTTGATTAAATCCAAAATAAAAGGATTTCAGGATTGGGGATTCCACTCAGCAGATTAAGGAACTACGAGTTAATGTAGTTGGAATTTGGAATGACTACCTAAAACCCTTCAAGTTGCTTGACCAGCCCTAGTTTGGGTAATTCAAAAGTAAATATGGATCATTTCCACTAGAATATTCAGGCAAGAGAATATTATGAAGTCAATGGTGAGGGCTATTGGATTTCAATAAAATAGTGGGAGACTAATAAGTATTAATTTATTTATTTGTCTCAGTTTTATGATAAATTAATAAATCTTTTCTCATATTAATTTGTAGAAATGGTAAGAAAAATGACTTCAAACATATCATTTCGAACCATACTCTAGAAGGAAAACCTTCTCATTGGCACCAGTTTCCAGGAGTGGCAGAGGTGTTTACACGTCATCCTTCACCACAAGAGGAAATTGTATGTATTGGATGAGTATATTCCAATTGAGCCTAGAAAAGAGGTCAGTGATGAGGAACTATATCTCTATATGAAACATATGGATGATGCCACATATGTCCAATATTTCATGCTATCAGCCATGTCTAATAAGATCTTTAAGCAACATGAAAACATGGAATCATATAGCATGATGTCTCACCTTAAGGATATCTATCAAGAGAAGGCAAGAAAGGAGAGATATGAGATCTCCAATTATTTATTCACAACTAATCTTAGAGAGTTTGTGCCAACTGGGCCTCATGTATTAAAGCTTATTGGCTACATTGAACACATATACATCTTAGGGATTAAGTTCCAGGATGAGTTGCGTACAGATCTCATCCTATCATCACTTCCCAAGACCTTCTCTAGCTTTATTTTCAAATACAACATGAGAAATAATGAGAACAGTATATTAGAGCTTATAACCTTAATTCACCAGGTAGATAAAAACATGGGGTGTGACAAACCCACATTCCTTATGGTGAATAAGAAAAGGAAGGACAAGGCAAAGGGGCCAAGGATTTATAAATGTTCTAAATCCCCTGAGCACCATCCCTCCAATAAGGGGAAGATCTGGAGGTAGGGTAAGGAATGGGAGGTGGTGTGTTTTTCATGTGAAAAGCTAGGCCACTGGAATAGGAATTGCACTCAAAAGCATAGGGATGTTAAAGGTGTGTTTGTTATCGAGTGTAATCTTTCCATTTCTACACATTGGGTATTAAATACAGCTTGTGGGGCTCACATATGTATTAAAATACAAGAAAAAAGTAGATTTAGAAATATTTCCAGTGGATAGGTGGATCTTTGAGCTTCCAATGGCACAAGGATGGTTGTGTTGGCCATTGGTGATTACCATATCTCATTGCCAACTGGAATGATTTTGGTTTTACATAACTTTTATTATGTGCCTAGTGTTACCAAGAACATAATTTTGGTATCATGTTTGGATATGGATGTATTTATTTTCAAGTTTGTAAATAAGGGTTGTTTCTTTTATAAGAACAATGTATGTTATGGTATGGTGCATTTAAATAATGGTTTGTATTTATTAAATTATGAAAACCAAGTGTTGGAAATTGATAACAAAACAAACTCACATGACTCATACAACACCCAGTGGTGGCATCACCATCTTGGTCATGTAAATGAGAAGCGATTGACAAAGCTCTACTAAGATGTTTATTTAGACTCTACTGAGATAAAACCACTTGATAGATGTCACGCTTGTTTAAAATTTAAAATGACCAAGCTTCCTTTCGATGGATAGGGTGAAAGGGTCACAGAGCTTCTAAGATTGGTATACACTGATGTATATGGACCATTTACAATAGAATATAGAGGTGGATATTATTACTTCATTACTTTTACTAATGATTTGAGTAGATATGAATATATCTACTTAATGGGGTATAAGTCATAGGCCTTGGAGAAATTTAGGGAATTCAAGAATGAAGTAGATAATCATCTTGGTAAGAATATAAAAAAACTTTGATTGAATCAAGGTGGAGAATATATGAACCAAGAGTTCATAGACCTTCTACAAAAGTTTGGGATTCTATCTCAACTCACTCCTCCTTATACACCACAGTGGAATGGTGTTAGTGAAAGGAGGAACCACACTTTGTTGGACATGGTGAGGTCGATGATGAGTCATGTAGATCTTCCATTATCCTTTTGGGGATATGCATTACAAACTGCAATATAAATATTAAATCAAGTTCCAACTAAGGTAGAAAATAGAATTCCCTCTGAGTTATAGAATAGAAAGAAACCAATTTTGTCTCAAACACGTGTATGGGGATGTGAGGAATTTGTTAAGAACTTATTAAGAAACAAACTATCACCCCGAGCCATGAAGTATATCTTTATAGGATATCCCAAGGAAATGAAAGGATATTACCTATATAATCCTTCAGACAAGAAAGTGATTATTGCCAGAAAAGTTGTCTTTCTTGAGAGGGAGCACATCCTCAAAAAGGATAGTGGGAGAAAGATTGACTTTGACAAATTTGATGCTCAAGATACACAGAAGTTGGTACAGGAACAAGTTACGAAGGTCCCTATGGAAGAGGTTCTAGAAACACAAGTACTGCGTAGGATCTCAAAAGAGGTAAGGGAACCGGAGAGATTTGGTTTCCTAGTCACCGAGGATGGTGAATCATTATTGTTGGAAAAAGATGAACCTCTCTCCAATAAGGAAGTAGTAGAGAGATCAGAAGCTGCAAGATGGATAGAAGCTATGAATTCTGAGATGGATTCCATGTATCAGAACCAAGTTTGGGTTCTAGTCAATGATCCAGTTGATGCAAATCTTGTTGGATGAAAAATGGGTATTCAAGAGAAATATGGACATGGAAGGTCAAGTTATCACCTATAAAGTAAGTCTAGTGTCTAAAGGATTAATATTGCATCAAGGAATTGATTATTATGAAACCTTATCACCAGTTACCATGTTTAAATCCATAATAATCATACTTTCCATAGCATCTTACGATGACTATGAGATTTGGAAAATGGATGTCGAAATATAATTCCTTAATGGGAACCTTCAGGAAGATGTCTATATGACACAACCAGAAGGGTTTGTGACACCAGGTTAATCCAAATGGGTTTGAAAGTTGCAGAAATCCATTTATGGATTAAAGTAATCATCCAGGTCATGGAACATTCGATTTGATAAAGCCATAAAGGAATTTGGTTTCATTAAGAATGAATGTGATCCATGTGTTTATAAGTGGTTTAATGGTAATGCGGTTTTTATCCTAGTAGTATATGTTGATGACATATTACTTGTTGGAAATGATGTACGAGTCTTACAGTCAGTTAAGGACTGGTTGAACAAGTGTTTCTCTATGAAGGTCTTAGGTGAACCAGCCTACATTCTAGGGATCAAGATCATTCATGATAGATCCAAGAGGCTTCTTGGACTAAGTCATGGTACATACATTGACGAGATACTGAAGATATTTAGTATGAAAAAATCCAAGAGGGGATTGATTCAAGTGTTATATGGCCTATATCTTTCTAAGAAAATGTTTCCTCAGTCACAATAAGAGAAATATAGAATGAGTAATATCCCATAAGTTTCGGTTATAGGATCCATCATGTATGTTATGTTATATACCAAGCTTGATATTTCCTATGCACTGAGCATGGTAGGAAGATATCAAACAGATCCAGGAGAACAGCATTGGACTATTGTTAAGACTATCCTTAAGTATCTGAGATAAACTAAGGATATGTTACTATTGTATGGAGGATACAAGGATCTTTTCATTAGAGGGTATGTTGATGCTAGTTTTCAGACAGATCGGAATGATCTGAAGTTGCAATCTAGATATTTTTTCTGCCTCAATGGAGGAGTTGTGATATAGAAGAGTACAAAGTGGCCAGTTGTTGCTGATTCTATAGTGGAGTATGAATATATAGTGGATTTTGATGCATCCAAGGAAGCTGTATGGATTCAAAACTTTGTCTAGGAGATTGGTGTGGTGATTAGTAGTAAAGATCATATCACATTGTATTGTGATAATACTACAGTGATGGATCTTGCAAAAGAACCAAGGTCACATCAACATACAAAGCACATTCTTTAGAAGTATCACCTCTTGAGGTATTTCTATCAAAGGGGTGAAGTTGTAGTGAGCAGAGTGTCCAATGAAGAGAACATGGTGGACCCCATGACTAAAGGCCTATCTCATCAGAAGTAGAAATATCATGTGAGAGCTAGCAGGTTAAAGGCTGTTATTAGTTGGCTCTAGTCCAAGTGAGAGTCTGTTGGATTTGGTGTTCTAGAACCAACTACTTTTTACTTTATTCATTAATAAATACCTTATCAAATATTGATTTTTCTTCTGCGTGACAATGCATGCAATAATGTCCTAAGGATAGTTTTTGCACCAAAGGGTCATAGCGGATCCCTACTATGATGAGAACTCGGAAGTGCTATAACACTATTCTTGAATATGTGTTCTATTTCCAAATGATGTTATTTGAGGGACACAAATAATACAATCCATTAGGGGTGAGGACTCATAAAACTTTGAGGCACCTTCTCATGGTGTGCACCCATGGTAATATCCAAGAGGATATTATGAGAATGAGACCTACCAGTAAGAAATCCACATTTCATAGTGTCATTGGATGTTCCTATATGCGGACATGTGTATTGGCCCTTAGACTTTAATATTATTATTAATGGGTATTAAAACTCATGCAAATAGATGTATTGACGAAAACTGTGACGACACACTATTCACAGTGAGGTAAGATATGTTGGGTGTGTCACGAGTAATACTGCATTAATAAATAACACAAGAAAGGATTTGTCCCTTCTATTAGGAAGTTGATATCTCAGGCCATTTGATGAAATTGATATATCCTGAATAAATCCATGGCCATGGTGAGGAATGGGAAAGTTCAATTATGGGAAGTCAAAGAAAGAATAATCAAGCACATGGGTTGATGGTACTATCATGCAACATGCTTGATTGAAGATATCATGACAAAGAGATTACATTACATGATAATCATTCGTAGGAGGTGACACCTCATTGCGGAATTAACTTCTTTCTCTTTGGGTACCTTGGCATTTTGCTAAATGCTAATCTTGGACTTTAGGAAGGCTCCACCTAATGCCACTAAGAAAGAGGCCTAGAGGGTCACACACTAATTGTGTCTAAGTATCTTAGTTAAATATTCATTTGACAAGTTGGATAAAGATTATTCCTGATTGTGGTTTAATAATTATTCAATGATGTCTGATCACATTTATTTCTACACTAGCTATTCAAGAGAATATATTGTGGGTGAAATAATATATTTATTAGCGAGTAATGCAGTGATATTTATTTAAGAAATAAATAGTCATTATTCAAGGTCTAATAAATGGGGTGTAGGAAATAAAGAAAATGGAAAAACAAAAGTACACATCGTGTATATTAATATACATGCCATGTAGTTTTTCTAGGGATTTGTGAGAAATAATATTATTTATTTAATTAAATAATATTAGGTGAAATTCACTGGGCGCATATCAAGTAATAATAATAGTCAACTATTGTTATTAGACATGGGGTATTACTAAGAATTAAATGAAATGAATAAATTCTTTCATGTAATTAATTAATTTTGTTATTATAATTAATTAAAATCCCAATTATATTATTCTCATGAGCCTATCCATTCTTTAGGGAGTGTGCACAATGGATTTGGAAAAATCTCTCAAGACAAGAGAGAATTTTTTTCCTCCAAGAACGCTCTCAAGTTATGAGAGAGATCCTCCTCCACCGGATAAAGGAGAGTAATTTGGAAGCTTCTCTCAAGGCGATCGAAGGTGAACATCACAATCAAAGTCTCTTTCATGATAGCACTCAGACATTCCTTCGGCGACTTCCAGAGATATGTGGAGCATGTGTGGATCACTACTAGAGGAAGCCTATACTTGGCTTCTGTGATGCAATGATGTATCACATCGGATCATGACTGGAAATATCAACGAAGAGATAATTCCATCAAGGTAATTCTTGTCTTTTAATTAAATTAATTATAACCAACATATGATGATCCTCTATATGGTTCAAAGACTCCCCTATTTTCTTTTGTTCTTCATTATTTTCCAAAGATTTGGTGTTTTATCATCGTGACGGATCTAAAATTAATCATTATTAATGGAAAAATTAAAGTTGGGTATACCTACCGACACATATCCGCTACACCTAGAACCTACAAGTGGTATCAGAGCGGCCATATCATTCATTATAATTATTTAGTTTTTCATTGATGATTTATGCATTTAATAATTTATTTGTTTCAATTCAATTTAATCGTTCTGAAAATCTGAATCTCGAGATCTATTCCTCCTCTCTCGTTTCTCATTGACCTTATAGAAACAACATTTTATTTTAATTTTGGTTAAAATAAAATAGAGGATCTCATCTGTAGTTCCAAATGTTCCTAAACGTACAACACCAGAATACATGGTGTGTAGTTGGATTCACACGTCATGTATCAAGGTCCAATGCATCAGGACAGGTCCACCAAACCAAGTCATGTGTTAGAGTCTATATAAGTCTTAAATGATTTCGTGCATTGACTTGGAACATGTGGAAAGAGGTTTCTAGATTACAAACTGTGTGTCCCACTAGACAGGGTGTGTAGTCCCTTCGGGTTAGGGTTGGACCGTGTACCCCGTACATGGCTTGCCCGGCTGGAGACCATGTTACATAGACACTACATGGAATGTAGCCCACTGGACATGACGTGTACTCCAAAGATTTACAAAGTACATCTACACGTCAAGTCCTCGGGCATGTACTTTTGATGGACGGTGAATGACAGTACACACCGTGTAGTCGAAACTACATGTCTTGTACTCATCCAAATTACGTAGATTTATTAAAATTTATTATATTATACAAACCCTTGATATGTGTACCATAGTATGGGTGTAAAGATGAGGCACAACACGT
Source organism: Viscum album (assembly GCA_963277665.1). NCBI lineage: Eukaryota > Viridiplantae > Streptophyta > Magnoliopsida > Santalales > Viscaceae > Viscum > Viscum album. Next base: position 1,472,085,904 of record OY728152.1, on the reverse strand, counting down.
GATAGGTGTTATATATATGTGTGTTTAATTTAACATATGTGTAATGTTCATTTCTACTCATTGGGTAGTTATGAATGGGAATTCACCAGGTTTCCTCCAAGGTATAAGTTGCATACAAAGATAATTTTCAATGAATTTATTTGTTTAAAATTATAATGGATGAGAATCTCAAGTAAATTCAGTATAGGGTTTAAGATAAAAGGGTGGTTAATTAAAGATAATTAATTGATTCGAGCATGATTTATCTTAAACAAGAACAATTAAATAATTGAATTCTAGTTTTATTTATGCATAAATATCATTGCATGCATGGATGGTCATGATCTATCCCATGACCTTTGTATGTGGATGGTTTCTTTTAATTTATTTATTTAAATTAAATTTGTTGGTCTGTGATCCTTATCCTCCTTAATATGTAGGGCATGCGTTCCCAAGGTTTCCTTTATGTAAAGCCTCATTTTACCCCTCACCTGTATGTGAGATAAAATCATATGTAATGGATGGATCTCCCAAGCTAGTGGATATGGTTCAAGTTAGGATCCAAGGTGAAACCAACTCAAGGAGATACAAAGGTGGACAGGTGGAAAGATGTAAACACATACCCAAAAGGTTCAAGGTGTTTTCTCCCCTAGGTCTTGGGTTAGTTCATCAACCGCTAGATAAACTAAACAAGATAAAAATCTCATGATCATGCCATTTATTTTATTTCTATTAGTTTCATGGTTTATTTATTGTGGTTTTGTTGTCGTGATCACACAATTAATGAATTAAAAAAGCATGCAAGATGGAACTAAAATAAGACCGGATTATGTGTAAATATTATCTTAGACATGGTTAATCACTTAAGTATATCCAAATTAATATTAACAAGCATGTAATAAATATAATAAATAGAAATTTATGTATAAGTATAAAATCCATCAAAGAAGTGTTAAGTCGGTATAGCCTTCCATAATCTTGGTTAGAATCGAACTATAGTTCAAAGTGATTAACCAACCCTAGTTGGGGTGCTTTCAATTATCGAGGAATTATAATTCAAGGTTTTGGGTTGACTTGGTTTGGTTCACGTCAAGGGTTGACTACCACAGAAGGACTGGTGTTACCAAGAGGTAAAGGTTGAGTAAATCCAAAATAAAAGGATTTCAGAATTGGGAAGTCCACTCAACGGATCAAGGAACTGCGAGTTAATGCAGTTGGCATTTGGAATGCCTACCTAAAACCCTTCAATTTTCTTGACCAACACTAGTTGGGGTAATTTGAATAGAAATATAGATCTTTTCCACTAGAATATTTAGGCAATAGAATATTCTGAATTCAATGGTGAGGGCTATTAGATTTCGATAAAATAATGGGAGACTAATAAGTATTAATTTATTTATCTATATTAGTTTTATGATAAAGTACTAAATCTTTTTTCATCTTAATTTGTAGAAATGGTAAGAAAAATGACTTCAAACATATCATTGTGAACCATAATCGAGAAGGAAAACCTTCTCACTTCCACCAATTTCTAGGAGTGGTAGAGGCGTTTACGTGTCATCCTTTTCCACGAGAGGAAATTGTATGTGTTGGAGGATCCTATTCTAGTTGCGCCTGGAAAAGAGGCTAGTGATGAGAAACTATCTCTCTATATGAAACATATGGATGATGCCATAGATGGACAATGTTTCATGCTATCGGCCATGTCTAATAATCTCTTTAAGAAACATGAAAACATGGACGCATATTGCATGATGTCTCACCTTAAGGATCTCTATCAAGAGAAGGTGAGACCGAAGAGATATGATATCTCTAATGCTTTATTCACAACTAATCATGGAGATGTTGTGCCAGATGGGCCTCATGTAGTCAAAATTATTGGCTACATTGAATGCCTGGACATCTTAGGGATTAAGTTCTTGGATGAGTTGCGTACATATCCCATCCTATCATCATATCCCAAGACCTTCTCTAGCTTTATTTTCAACTACAATATGATCAGCAATTAGAAGAGTCTATCGGAGCTTCTGAACTTAATTTTCTAGGTAGATAAGGACGTGGGGCGTGAAAAACCCATAGTCCTTATGATGAATAATAAAAGTAAGGACAAGACAAAGGGGCCAAGGATTTATAAATGGTCTGAAGCCCCTAAGCACCATCCCTCTAAGAAGGGGAAGATCCAGAGGCAGGGAAAGTAATGGGAGGTTGTGTGTTTTTCATGTGGTAAGCCAAGCCACTGGAAGAGGAACTGCACCTAAAAGCATGGGGATGATAAAGGTGCATTCGTTATCGAGTGTAGTTTTTTCATTTCTACACATTAGGTATTAGATACAGCTTGTGAAGCTCACATCTGTATTCAAATACATGAACCAAGTAGATTTAGAAAGATTGATAGAGGAGAGGTGGATCTTCAAGCTTCCAATGGTGCAAGTCTAGCTATATTGGCCATTGCCGATTACCATCTCTCATTGCCAACTGGAATGATTTTGGTTTTATATAACTGTTATTATGTTCCTAGTGTTACCAAGAACGTGATTTATTTATCATGTTTGGATATGGATGGATTTATTTTCATGTTTGGAAATAAGGTTTGTTTATTTTATAAGAATATTATATGTTATGTTATGGACCATTTAAATAATGGTTTATATGTATTAAATTACAAAAACCAAGTGTTGGCAATAGATAACAAAACAAACTCACATGACTCATACGACACCCAATTTTTGAATCACCATATTGGTCATGTAAACAAGACACACTTGAAAAATCTCTACCAAGATGGTTATTTAGACTCTACTGAGCTAAAACCATTTGATAGATGTCACGCTTGTTTACAAGGTAAAATGACCAAACTACCTTTCAGTGGACATAGTGAAAGGGCCAAAGAGCTTCTATGATTGGTACACATAGATATGTGTGGACCATTTCCAATAGAAGCTAGAGGTTAATATTCTTACTTCATTAATTTAAATAATGATTTGAGTAGATACGGCTATATCTACTTAATGAGGTATAATCTAGAGGCCTTGGAGAAATTTAAGGAATTCAAGAATGAAGTAGAGAATCAGTTTGGTAAGAAGATAAAGAATATTTGATCGGATCGAGGTAGATAATATCTAAACCAAGAGTTCATCAACCTTCTACGGGAGTTTGGGATTCTATCTCAACTCACTCCTCCTTATACACCACAACGGAATGGTGTTAGTGAGAGGAGGAAATACACCTTGTTGGACATGGTGAGGTTGATGATGAGTCATGCAGATCTTCCATTATCCTTTTGGGGATATGTATTACAAACTACAGCATACATATTAAATCGAGTACCAAATAGGGTAGAAAATGGAATTTCCTATGAGTTATATAAGGGAAAGAAATCCATTTTTTCTCAAACACATGTATGGGGATGTGAGGCATTTGTTAAGGCCTTCTCAGAAAAAAAAAACTAGCACCCCAGGGCACGAGGTGTATCTTTATAGGATATCCCAAGGAAATGAAAGGATATTACTTATATAATCCTTCAGACAAGAAATTGATTGTCTCCAGACAATCCATCTTTACTGAGAGTGAGCACATCCTCAAAAGGGATGGTAGGAGCCAGATTGACTTCGACGAAGTTGATGCTCAAGATACACAGGAGTTGTTACAGGAACAAGTTCCACAGATTCCTATAGAAGAGGTTCCAAAAACAAAAGTACTGCGTTGGAGCTTAATATATGTAAGGGAACTAGAGAGATTTGGTTTTCTAGTCATCGAGGATGGTAAATCATTATTGTTGGACAATGATGAACCTCTCTCCTACAAGGAAGTGGTTGAGATATTAGAAGCTACAAGATGGATAGAAGCTATGAATTATGAGATGGATTCCATATATCAAAACCAATTCTGGGTTCTGGTCGATGAACCAATTGATGTAAAGCATGTTAGATAAAAATGGGTATTTAAAAGAAAGATGGACATGGAAGGTCAAGATAGAACCTATAAAGCAAGGATAGTGGCTAAAGGATTCAGAAAACATTAAGGAATTGAATATGATGAAACCTTCTCACCAATTTCCATGTTTAAATCCATAATAATCATACTTTCCATAGAAGCTTACCATAACTACGAGATTTGTAAAATGGATGTCAAAATAGAATTCCTTAACTGGAACCTTCAAGAAGATGTCTATATGACACAACCATAATTGTTTGTGACACCAGGTAAATCCAAACAGGTTTTCAAGTTGCAGAAATCCATTTATGGATTAAATTAAGCATCCAAATCATAGAACATTCGATTTGATGAAGCCATAAAATAATTTGGTTTCATTAAGAATGAATGTGATCCATGTGTTTATAAAAGGTTTAATGGTAATGTTGTCATTATCCTAGTAGTATATGTTGATGGCATATTACTTATTGGAAACGATGTACCAATCTTATAGTCAGTTAAGGACTGGTTGAACAAGTGTTTCTCTATGAAGGACTTAGGTGATTCAGCCTACGTTCTAGGGATCGAGATCATTCATGATAGATCCAAGAGGCTTCTTAGACTAAGTCAGGGTACATACATTGACCAGATAATAAATAGATTTAGTATGGAACAATCCAGGAGGGGATTGGTTCCAGTTTCATATTGCCTATATCTTTCTAAGAAAATGTGTCATCATACACAATAGAAGAAAGATAGAATGAGTAAGATCTCATACGCTTAGTCTATAGGATCCATTATGTATTTCATGTTATGTACCAAGATTGATGTTGCCTATGCACTATTCATGGTAGGAAAATATCAAGTAGATCAAAGAGAACACCATTGGACTTCTGTTAAGACTATCCTTGAGTATCTGAGAAGAACTAAGGATATGTTACTAGTGTATGGAGGATATGGGGAGCTTGTCATCAGAGGGTATATTGATGCTGGTTTTTAGAAAGATCATAATGATATGAAGTCACAATCTAGATATGTTTTCTGTCTCAATAGAGGTGTTGTGAGCTGGAAGAGTTCAAAGTAGCAAGTTGTCACTGATTTTACGGTAGAGTCTGAATATATATAATCTTATGATGTAGCTAAGGAAGCCGTCTAGATTCTTAACTTTTTCCAAGAGCTTGGTGTGGTGCCTAGTAATAAATATCATATCACATTGTATTGTGATAATAATTTAGCGGTATCTCTTTCAAAAGAACCAAGGTTGCATCAACGAATAAAGCACATTCTCTAAAAGTATCACCTCTGAAGGGATTTCTATTAAAGGGGTGAAGTTTCAGTGAGAAGAGTGTCTAATGAATAGAATGTGGTGGACCCCATGACTAAAGGTCTATCTTAGTAGAAGCATGAATATCATGTGAGAGATAGCGGGTTAAAGGTTGCTAGTAGTTGGCTCTATTCCAGGTGGGAGTTTGTTGGAGTTGGTGGCCTAGAACCAATTACTTTATAATTTATTCATTAATAAATACCTTATCATATCTTGATTGTTCTTCTTCATGACAATGCATGTGATAATGTCCTAAGGATAGCTATTTTACCAAAGGGTCATAGAGGATCCCTATTATGATGAGAACCTGAAAGTGCCATAACACTATTCTTGAATATATGTTCTATGGTTGGATGATGTTATTTTAGGAACACAAATAATACAGGTCATTAAGGGTGAGGACTCATAAAACATTGAGGAACCTTCTCATGGTGTGCACCCTTGGTAATATCTAGGTGGATATTATGAGAACGAGACCCTATAGTAGGAAATCCACATTTCATAATTTCATTGAATGTTCCTATCTACAGATGTGTGTATTGGTCCTTAGACTTTAATATTATTATTAATGGGTATTAAAACTTGCGCACTTATATGTATTGACAAAAACTATGAGGACACACTGTTCGCAAGGAGGTAGGATATGTTAGGTGCGTCGTGAGTAATACTGTGTTAATAAATAATGCGAGAAAGGATTTTTCCCCTCTATTTTGAAGTTTATATCTCATACCCTTTGATGGAATTGATATAGCCTAAATAAATTCATGGCCATGGTGAGGAATGGGCAAGTTCAATTCTAGGAAATCAAAGAAAAAATAATCGAGCACATGGGTTGATGGAACTATCTTGCTACTTTCTTGATTGGAGATATTGTGAAAAAGGGATTACATTACACTATAAGTGTTCGTATGAGGTGACACATCATTGCGGCATTAACTTCTTTCTCTATGGGTGCCTTGGCATGTTTTTAGATGATAACCTTGGACTTTAGGCAGGCTCTGCCTAATGCCACTGAGAAAGAGGCATAGAGGGTCACACACTAAATGTGTCCAAGTATCTCAATTAAATATTCATTTAACAATTTTAATAAAGATTATTAACGATTTTGGTTTAATAATTATTCAAGGATGTCTCATCGCATTTATTTAGACACTAGTTATTCGAGATAATATATTGTGGGAAAAATAATATATTTATTAGTGAGTAATGCAGTGATATTTATTTAAAAAATAAATAGTCATTATTCAAGGTCTAATAAATGGGGTAGAGGAAATAAAGAAAATGGAAAAAAAATTACACGATGTGTATATTAATATACATGCCATGCAGTTTTTTTAGGGATTTGTGTGAAATAATATTATTTATTTAATTAAATAATATTAGGTGTAATTTTCTGAGCGCATGTTAAGTAATGATAACAGTTAACTGTTATTATTAGACATGGGGTCTTACTAAGAATTAAATGAAATGAATAAATTCTTTTGTGTAATTAATTAATTTTATTATTCTAAGTAATTAAAATCCCAATTATATTATTCTCATGAGCCTATCCATTCTTTGGCGAGTGTTCACAATGGATTTGGAAAGGGCTCTTAAGATAATAGAGAATTCTTTTCCTCCAAGAATTATCTCAAGTTATGAGAGAGATCCTACTCCATCAGATCAAAGAGAGCACTTTGGAAGCTGCTCTCAAGATGAATGAAGGTGAACATCACAAGCGAAGGCTCTTCCATGCTAGCACTCGGAGATTCCTTTGGCGATGTCTAGAGATACGTGGATCACGTGTGGATAACCGCTAGAGGAAGCCTATACTTGGTTTCTATGACGTAACGACGGATCACATCATATTGTGACCAGAAACATCAACAGAGAGTGAATTACATCAAGGTAATTATTGTCTTTTAATTAAATTAATTATAAACAACATATGATGATCCTATATATGGTTTGGGGACTCCCATATTTTCTTTTGTTATTTGTTCTATTTCCAAGATCCGACATTTTATCATCCTGACAGATCTCGGATTGATCATTGTTAACGGAAAAATTAAAGTTGGGTACACCTACCAATGCACTTTCGTTGCGCCTGGAGCCTATATATAGAGGAGTGAGTTTGGATAGAATTTCAAAATCCCAAAAAATAATCAATGAATTCTTGATTAATATATTATCTTCCATGGTTTGAGCGGAGTTTCTTAATATTCTTATAATCTGGTTCTCAACTTCATTCTTAAATTATTTGAATATGTCAAAATAATGTGACTTATATCACATTAAGTAGAAATATCCATATCTACTAAAATCATTAGTAAAAGTTATAAAATATGATTACCCACCCATTGCTTCAACTGGAAATGGTCCGCACACATCAATATGAACTAATTAAATAAGATCTTTTTCCCTTTCAACTTTTCTACTAAATGGGTATTTAGTCATTTTCCCTTGTAAACATGTGTGACATACACCAAGTGATTTTAGTTCAAAGGAATCTAAATATCCATCTTGGTGTAATTTTGTCAATTTATTTTTGTTTACATGACCTAGTCGATGTTGACATAGTTGGGTGTGGTATGAGTCATGTGAAGTAGTTTCTTTATCAATTTTCATTACTTATTCTATGTAATTCAACACATAAAGATCATTATTTAAATATGTATTACATAACATGTACTTTATTTATAAAACAAACAACATTTATTCCCATATTTGAAAATAAAGGCATTTATATCAAGTATGGATACTTAAGTGACCCAGTTTTTCCCTTGTAAAACTTTGAAATATATTAAGGAATATTTTAGAGCTAGGTGTTGAGATGACGTAAAATTATAAGGTCTATTGAGCCCAAAATTGATATTTTAAAAATATTAAATATTTTAATATCACACACATATATTTTCCTGAAAAAGTGGAATAATATCCAAACAGAGTCTCAGATCCGAAATCCAAGGTCATGGTTGACTCCTAAATGCAAGGTTTACCCTAAGTGCGGCCTAAAGTTGGTCAGCATCAAACATTCAGATGAGGCATTCGTTGGTGGGTACGTTAAGTGTATTAACAAATAAATTAATTTAATTCATTCATTTAAAACCCATAACCTAATTTACTCTATATAATTTTTGTTATATAAATTCTCCAAGGTTAGTAGAATAACCCTGAGAGCTTTGAGAGGAGGTTCATAGCATTCATCATTAGAAAATCAGAATCAAACGATGAACGATGATCGAATCGAGGTGGATCGAGAGGTAGCGAACATAGTGGGTCTTCTCCCTCACTGGAAAATGCATTCTTCACCAATAATCAATCCATAATCAAGGTATGGATCATAAATTATGTTTTTCACTGTCACGACCCCCTCTCACCAAAGATGCCCCTCTTGAGCTGGCAATGGTGAAAGGGAGATAATGACCCCTGAGTCCCACCTCCAGTAGGCCCCGAGGTGGCGACTAGCACCAAGGGTATGAGTTTTCACAAATATGGGAGGCATTACCCTTTTTATTATTTAAGATTGGGAAATAGGAAAAGTCAACCACCAAAAAGGAAAAGAACAAGTGTATAGAAATAAACCCCAAACCAATCCCACATGCATGTTTAAATAGTTTTGAAACAAGGTACAAGTACAAGAAAGCTTAAAAAGTACAATACCAAAAGAAACAAGAGTACAAAAAACTGCAACAACTCCAACTATCCCGACTATTAGGGTCCCGCACGGCCCTGGTAGTCCTCCTGGAAACCTGAAAGTAAACGTAAAGTGAGCATACAAGTATACTCAGTAGGGAAACCTAAAGCTCTCGTGCACAAGTGGGGAGACATCCTAATGCCCCGTGAGAAAATAGAAGAACCAAAACCTAGCAAGGAATCTATCCACCCAGCCTCACCAGTCACACTCACCAAGTAACACAGGTCAATAGAGTATAGTAGTAATGTTATCAAAGTATGGGTAACCCACACCACCTTCCCACTGGTTATTGAAGAAATCCTACGCATTGGACCAATCTCGCCATTCTCACCGCAGTCTCACTACCTCACCCCGCCCGCACACACCTGGGCCACATCCTCACGCAGTCCCACTACCAAACCCCACCCGCAAACACCTGGGCCACAACTGTCACACGTAACCACGCCTACAAACACCTAGGCCAGAACAACCACCACCACGCCCGAAGACACTTGGACTAGAAGATCTACTGCCACACCCGAAGACACCTGGGCCTCATCCTGAAGACACTTGGGAAACCACCTGCCCGCACACACCTGGGCCAACCACCACACTACCCTGCCTAAAGATTCTTGGGCTAATAATGGACCTCAGGCCATCACAGCCTGCCCGAATATACTTGGGCTACCCTGGAAAGGGAGCAGAAAGGATCTAATAACCAGCCACTAATAGAAGTGTTGGAAAAAACACCCTCCCCCATGAAATGGGGGTGTTCGGCACTAAGTGCTCAACATGGGTGGGGTGCGTAAATAAATATAAAACGTACAGATTTATATAAGTATAAAAACCACTCAGCCCATCCTAAGGCTTCTACACAAAGATCTGAGCACGTGCCTTGGCACTGCTACTTAGAGAGTATGCACACAACAAACAATCCCAAAACCCCATTTAATGTTTTCATGTTTCAATAGCTTTAGTTATCAGTTTCTTAAATACTAGGCAACTATCAACAACCAAACTAGATCAAGTGTTCATAAAACATATCCCTTCCATCCACAAATCAAGTTAGGAAAATACAAGAAACACAAACAAGTCCCTTATTATTAACCAACCAACCCCATTGATTATTATTCTCGTTCCATTACCATTCCCCACCATTCATTAACTATTACACTTTTATTTATTATTCACAACCCATAGTTCGTTCACATTCAAACCCATCCCTTCAGCCCCACTTCCAACCACCATAACCACAATCACACCGAAACTCATACATCATCATCCCTTTGATACCATTTATCGTAGCCCCGCTTCCCGTCACCAACATAGCATTCACACCAACCCACAACCAAGCCAACCACAGACCCGCTGCTCACCTGATCCACAATAACCCAAAAAACACCCCCTTCACATAAATAAACCCTAACCAGCACCCACATGTTTATTATTTCAGTTTGTTCAACCAGGGTGATCACACAAGGGTTCCAGGTATTTAATCAGAAAACTTTACGTGATTAACCAATTTCCACATTCAATAAAATTTTCATCCATAAGAAAATACAGAAGGAGAGGGAAACATTTAATTGCGTAAGCAAAGGCCCCCAACGTCCATGATTTTCAGTAGGCAGAAGCTCATTCAATTCACAACATAATATCACAGGATATAAATAATGTAACTGAATTCCCAAACTTCCCATCCCCGTTATACAAGACAGTTATTATCTTTATTAAACCAGTTCAAATGTGTTTCACATAAACAAGAGGACACCCACCCCGCATGATGCACAATTTAGAGAGACAAAGGTAAGATCCCTACCTCAACAGGTTCTGATGTCCTTCTACGAACACGACCACCACGATCACAAGGCTTCTCCTAGAATTACTACACCCACCAAGGACATCACGGCACCACCGAATCAACAACAAAATAAACTCCCTCAACACAGAGATCACATTCCTTAGCATGGAAATAAAACGGGAGAATTAGGATCGGAAAGAGAATACAAGAACATAGGTTTAACATAACTTTTTAGATTCGTTCGTCAAAGACCGTCGTTCCCGTCAATTATCAGAAGTCTCCTAGTTTGGAAACTACGGAGGGGAAGTCGAATAAGAGGGAACGAAACAGGGTGTACGATGTTCTCCTCACTAACACGATCCCACAGTCACTGACGGATCGATGATCGGAGTCCGGATGAAGAAGTTAGGAGGAAGGCTTCTAGGTCATCCGGGAGCGTCACTGTGCAGAGAAGAAGAGAGGTCCGTAAATAACACATGACCCTCTCTTATATAGGCAACAAAAAGGTAAAATGGTACACAATGTGTATTAATGAATACATGACGTGACCATACAACTATTACGCTATTTGACTGGTCAACACACGACACGTCACGCGGTTTCCATGCATTTAATGATAATAATAACTTCAATTAATAATAGTTGTTTAATTTACCTGAGACATTATTCATAAAAAGGTATTCATCATTGGTCTTAAAATGACCGTCATAATTTCAGGGTTACGCTGTCGCTGATGGTTCATCAATCCGATACTATATGAGGGAGATACGTTAGATACAAGATCCTGTAATAATAATGATATTATTATTATTGGGTGTTTCGTAGACCCGAGCCACGAACCATAATTTAATATCCAACATTAAACTTGAATTGATCGTATTAATGACAGGATCGCATCTCCACTGATGACAAGTCAATCGGACTTCGCACGCGGAAGTTATGGCGGGTCGAAGACTTAATAATAATATTAAATCTATTAATTCTTGAGCGTTTTGGGTACCCAATCCGAAAATCCGAAAAAGACATCCAATATTGGACTCATAATTTCCATCTTGAAGTCTGGGTCACACTGCCGTAGACGGTTCGTAAAACCGAGGTCGCACAAATAAGTTACGGGCAAAAAAGTGTTTTATCAACAAAATTAATAATAACAATATTATATTATTATTTAATTGTTTATTTATTTCATATATTTAAACTCATTCCACGCATGGAACACTTCACACACAAGCCGAAAATCACTCTCCCTTTTATATTTATTTATTTATTTTCATTATTATCATATAATACCTCCCTCTCTCCAATCTTTAATCTTTATTCCACAATTTTATCAAGCTCTACAAAAGTGGTGCCTTGCCTATACTCCATGCCAAAACAAAATTAATATAACTACATATTCAACCCCTTTTGAATACCTTTAATTTCATTAACCTCTCGCACATAGTTTTACGCCATCATTGTTATTTATTTATTTTCAATAATAATAACAATTTATCAACTTATTTTATTAACTCATCACCGTTATATTTTTTTAATAATGATAATATTTATGCTCATCGCATCGACCACGTTAAACCACCCTATTGGATATATGAATCTGACCATGCCACTTCAATGTCGCGTAACATCCGTCAATTTAATTATTTAATTCTTTTTATTTCACACTGATTAAATTGAAACCACTTTTATTAAATTAAAACCATTCAATTTATTAAACCCAACATATTTTTATGCCACCATTATTATTATTATTTAACATAATAATAATAACGAACTCACCTTTAATTTTAATAACGCACCACCATGCTTCCACTCTGCATCTTCATTTATTTGTTTGCAATAAATACCTTGACTCATTTCATTAATTTCTCATTATTATTAATATTATGAATAATATTAATAACACAACACCCATTATTATTATTCAAATTTAATTTCAACAATTAATCAATTAATAAACCACATGTTTCATTTATCAACGTCTAATGGGTCACACACCTTCCCACTTCACATCATTAATAATAATAACACCCATTAAATCATTTTATCATGATTATTCTCTTTTTAGTTTAATTAATCACACAATTTATGTCATCATCATTATTATTTAACATATTTTTACGTTATCATTAGTATTAAAAAATTATCATTATAACACGTGTCGTGTTGACCACATCGATTTCAACAAAGGAATGGACCGGAGGGGTCTGGGCCATTACATTCACCCTTGATTAAAATATTGATCAAGGATATATATATATATATATATATATATATATATATATTCCTTGATCTGTATTTCCCTACCATTCACATGAGCCTATTGTTGAATTAAATTGTTTTATTCAATTTATTCTTTTTATGTCATGATATCACCCTAAATTCCTTGATTTTAAATCGTAGGCCATGAATGTTTGTACAACGATGTTTATCAACCTTTTTATTGTGTTTTTTCCCTATTTTTTTGTGCTCTTCTTTCTTAGCATGTGGGGTTGTAGTTCGACATTGCTGGGATAGGTTCAAGTGTGATCGAACCCCCAGATTCATAGAGGTTGTGTGAATGATGATTGGGAAGGTGTTTTATAGATGGATCAAGATTCATTGTGGGATTTGGGTGATGGTTTTCATAGATCTAGGATCCAGGACGACAATGGGTGACAAGTAGCGCACGAGACGTGTGATGGACCATCGTGGGTGATCAAAATCCATTTTTTGACCACTGGAGGCTAGGAAATGATGCCCGGAGTTAACCCCACTGATTACGAGTAGTCTACTGGATAGATTCGTTGCCAAAAGTGTGGATCTAGAAAACTCATGGAAGAACTTGAGTTTCTATGAAAAAATCAACTACACGGCATGTAGTCCAAGAACACACACCTTGTAGCCCCACACAACTACAGTGGCTAGGGTTTTAGGGAAGATAAGGATCGCATTCCATGTGAGGTTTGGCCCACATGTCATGTGACCCTTCTCGGGTGGTTAAGTCGTGTGCCAGTTGTGCACGGCTAGGACCCCATGCAGGGGGGCACACTATGTACTCTGGGAGTATATAGGCATTGTTCAGTACCCATGCATGGCCAAGTACATGGAAAAGTACACAAGCATGGCTCTATAAACACGGGTATGTCCAGGAGAACATGGGTAGGCCCCAGGTGAATGATAAATGTCAATTGGGACCTTGACATGTTGTGTACAATGAAATGACCTTCAAGTCATGTCCACATGAGAAAATGGACAGGTAGAAGAGTGGGACCAAATCCCATGTGGACCCTATACATGTTGTGTACCCCTATAAGAAAATTACACTTTTTGAATCTCCTTTATTTGGAATCAGATTTTGGTTCATGATTATCCTATTCTGAGTATTTTTCTGCATGGAATATGATGGTAGCCTTCATAGTGGCTTTTGAGATACAACGTGGAATGTTCCAAGTGTGATGCTTATTTATGAGACACTTGATGATGATAATGATCAGGATGAACCATCAGAGAGATGTCAGGGTCATTACTAACCTATCACACCAAGTCCTGGGTTCCCCATATTCTTTATACATATATAGACAATACTCCTTTACATGGGTGCGGGTCCTCTATCTATGGAGCAGTACCCCCCCATCTTCAAGTTTTGATGGGGTGTGGGTATTCCATGGGAGTTATGGATCCCTCTACTGTGGAGTGAAATAGCAAGGATTGGTCCCCTCCATACATATTCTGGTGAGGTTTCATTTGATGTTGGGAATCAGTGATGGACTTTTGGATCTTTGGTCTTACTCATTGACTTCGTCTAGGATGTGAGATAGAGATCCCCTTTCTATCTCATTTGGGTTTCTTTATGAGAATATGAGTGTGTGTGTGTGTGTGTCATTTGGGTTTTGATTCCATATTTATTTGGGTTGATATGACTATTATTGTATATTTATATTTCTCCCTTTTGGTTTTCTAGGTGTCGTATTGGATATGTATATACTCACCTCTGTATAGGTTTTTCCCACATGTGTTGTGTCTTATGCGGATGATGGATAGATCGATGGTGACTTTAGTGGAACATAGATACACCTAGGTGAATTGAACGCATATAATAGTCAATATTGGAGACTAGAAGTCAAACTCTCTCATCTTTCTTCATTTATATTTTTTGTCAGGCTAGGACTTCATTTCTGGGTGGGCATGTATTTTTCCCCTTTACACTTTAGTTGTATTTTGTTCTACTCTGATGTATTCCCTATAGTTTATTGCATTCATGATTTATCTCTATATGTTACAGTATTTAATTTATGTTCCTCTATACTACTTAATAGAGATGTTTGGGTACATGCATACATGTACATTAGGAAAATGCCTCCCATTATAGTTATGCATTCTCAGCACTTGTCATCAACCCCTGACCTATTGGAGGCGGGCTTGGTGTTGTGATGGCTAGGACTTTCATAGGCTAGGTGGTACCTAGTATTTCAGGTCATTATAGATACATAAATAATGATTTTGGTAGAAGATGGTACATAATAACAATATTTTAAAAACCAAGATCATTCATGTTGGAAATGTGAAGTGGTACTCCCCAATAGCCATGGAAACAAGTCCAGATCTTTTGGAAGCTCGTAGGTCTACCACTCCTCATGAAATATTTTGTAATATATTTGGTTCCTATATTTGAATACATGTGTGAGAACCACATGTTGTATCTAATATCCAATTTGTATAAATAGATAAATTGTGAATGATAACAAACACACATAAATCTACCCCTTTCTTCTTTTATTGGGTGTGGTTTTTCTTCCATTGTCCCTTCTTGCTGCATGAAAAACAAATATCATCCCATTCCCTTTCTTACCCCTTGATATTTCTCTTCTTATAAGGGAATTGTAAAGAAATTTTAGGCTTGAATATTTTTTTCTATCCTTTCATTTTGTTCACCATAAAGATAGAAGGATTTTCATGCTTCATCTACTTATAAACTTGAAGAAGTAGTGTGAGAATATCTAGAAGAAACTTCTCTATGTTGTTCATATTGAAATTAACATTAAAGTTGGAGAATCTATAAGGAATTGATACAATAATGATATTAGTGTGTATTTCTTCAGGTAATTTAAACCCTATAACCATTAGGTGCTCAATGTAACCAATGAGTTTGACTATGTGAGGCCTAGATGGAACACCTTCTCCAAGTTTATTGTGAAAGAGTGTCTTAGATATCTCAAACCGTTCTTGTCTATCTATCTCCTAATATAGACCATGAAAATGTTGGGTAATTCTATAATCATCCATGTCTTCATGAGAATTCATGAGTTCATTATACATGGATTAAATCATTAAACACTAAATGTTGACCGTATTTCTCAAGTGTTTATCATAAACAATTAACTCTTCATCACTCACCTCCTTAGTAGGCAGATCAAGTAGTGAGGATTTAAGAACATAATATTTCTGTTCATGGTGCAACATAACTCATAGATTTTTGAACCATTCTTGGAAGTTACCACTAGTAAGGAGATGGTCTTTCTCAAAAATTGATCATATGTATAATTTGGTTGATGAAATTGTTATTATTATATAATTATAAAAGAGTATATTATTAGTACTTCACATGATTACAATTTATGTGAGACATAATGAATTTAATTTTATTAAGTCTTACATTATTTTATCAAGTCTCACTAACCCTCACCAATGGAATTAAAATTTCTAGTTTCCTAAACAATCTTGTGTAAAGAATCCATATTTCCCTACTTATAACCCAATAAAGGGATCAATCAATTACTCAAATGTCTTTAGGTAGGCAATTAATTTCCAACTATGGGATTTTAGATCCTTGATCCATTGAGTGTACTCCTCAATCTAGAAACCCTAACTCAAATTTCCTCAGCACTTACCTCCAATTTACATCAAGTCTAGCGGGGGATACCTATCTTGATGTAAATTGGTTAAGTCAACCCAAAACATTCATAAGAACTTCATGATAAAAGTAAGTCTCCCAATGAGGGTTAGTCAAAAACTTGGTTCTATTACTTTCATTCCTAATCAAGTAATTAAAGGCTTAGTCTGACTTAATATTAAGTTGAGAGATTTTATTTATTATGCATAAATATTTATTATATTATCCTTTACATGTATTATTAATATTAAGTGGAATTTACTTAAGTGATTAATCGTTTTTTGATAAAACATTTACATATAATTCATTTATTTAAATTATATCTTTGCATATTGATCAATTTATTTATGTAATTGTGGTCTTACATCCAAAAAATAAATAATGCATAAGAGAGAAATAGATAAATGATCTGATAATGAGCTTATATAATGGTTGATTTATTGAGTGGGCAATAAATCAACCTATTACCCTAGTGGAAAACTCATTATTTTAGTCCTGGAACAAGTTTCAGCATTCCACTTGTCCACCTGTGTATCACCTGAGTTGGTTTCATCTTGGTTCCATCTTAAACTACCTCAATGCACCTTGGTATAATTTTTTTTATTATATATATTTATAACTCAAATTAAGGTGAGGGGAACCAATATATTAATTAAGGGAAATTACACAAACAACCTTAGACACGCGGGACCTACATAATAAAATAGAGAGGGATGAAACACATGTTAGATTTGGTGTCCTAGGACCAACTGATTGTACTTTGATTACATGTATATTTGATGTATTGAATATTAATTTAATGTATTATTAAATATTTTTTATTTTTTCTATATGGATTTAATTTAATAATGTCCTAGAGTATTTTTCACATTGATAAGGTTAAAGAAGTTACCCACTATGATGAGAACCTTTAAGTTCTATGAAAATATTCTTAATATAGTTCTGCGATTGGATAACATACTATGATGGGACACATACTATTTAGACCATAAGGTGTGAGTTCTCATAAGAAGATAAGGATTCTTCTCATGAAGTTTTCACTTGGTAATCTTCAATATGGGAGATTATGAGAACAGACTCTCCGGTGGGAATTCTACATGTTTTGGTGTTATCGGATATTTCAATATGTGAGCATGTGTAATGGTCCTTAGACTTTAAGATTATCATTAGTGTATGTCATGACTCATGCACTTATATTTACTAACCAAAATTTCCATGCCATATGTTGTTAGGGAGTAGGGTACGTTGGGTGCATCATAATTGACATGTCATTAATGGATAAGTCAAGGAAGTATTTGTCCCTTCTATATTTATGGAAGATGATATCTTGTCCCTTTGATTAGAATAAAACCATCACATTAAATTTCATGGCCATTATGTAATGATGTGTTTATTTTATATAGTCAAAGAAAGATATATCAAGTAAATAGGTTGATGACACCATCTTGCAATCAACTTGATGAGATATTGTGACAAAGGGATTATATTACAAAGTTATCATTCATATGCGGTTTTCGATGTTGATATATTAAGTTCTTTCTCTTGGGTTCCTTGACCCATTTCTAGATAGTAATCTTGAACTTTAGGAAATTCCACCTAATGCCAATGAGAAATAATCTTAGAGGTTCACACACTATGTGTTTCTATTGATCTTGATTTAATTCTATGTGAGTTTAATTAATGGAGTAAGTATTATTCCCAAGTCTGAGGAATGATTTTATTCAAGTTATATTGATTTCATAAATTAAATAAATATTTATTCATTGGCATGTGAATAAAAATATATTTATTTATTTTATTAAATATTTAATAAATATTTATTCACTGGTATGTGAATGAAATATTTATTTATAAATAAAATTTTATTTGGGTGTTGAATAAATGAATAATGAGTTCAAACAGACCAAGACTATACCTGATGACAAATATCAATCAACAATCTGGTTAAATAATATTTTTTATTTCACAAGTTGGCACATGCCACAAAATATTATTATTATTATTATTATTATTATGTAGCATGGGGTTTGTTAAAGGTAATAAATTTTATTTAATGGATGACATGAAATTAAATAATATTTTAACCTAAATCCTAACACTATAAATATACAGCTATGTCTATTGTGTAGTGCATCCAAAAATTGAGAATAGAGAATTGTTGCACACAATGAATTCTCTCTCAACTCCTCCTTTTATCTCCCTCTCTATAATGAGAAGCACAAGAGAAATTTCATCAAGACCATTGAATGAGCGATCAATAATAAACAATGCAAGACATTCGACTTATTGTGCTAGAACCCAAAGATCGAGTGGTGTTGTTCAGAGATCATAGGAGCATGTGTGGATCACTGCTAGAGGGATTATATCCTTGGATCATCACCATGCAGCGAAGGTAATCTGAAAGGGTCTTTTCAAATGATCAACATTCACTGGTGAATAAATTTCATAATACCATATATTTATTTCTTCAAATATTAAATAAATTAATTATAAATTTGACGTGCAAGATCTTCGTTGTTGGTTTTAAGCAACGATTATTAAAATAAATTTTAATATATTTCTCACCACCGCTTGCTTCCACTGTACCCAAAACCAACAAGTGGTATCATAGCGGTCATGTTTAAATTTATAATTATTTATTTTATTATTGATCTATGATAAATTGTGGTTATATTTTCATTTCATGTTATTACCTCTTTAATCAGATTTGAATTAAAAAGTTATCAACATATTAATCATTTTTGTTTAGTGTTTCATTTTCTTAAAGTTTTAATAATAGATGAAGAACAGCCAAATATGTCATCAGGAAGTGCCAAATCTTTGGCTAGTAAAACTGCGTTACATGGTGTGTAGCTAAAACATACGTTGTGTACCCATGTGCATTGTACCTGGATGCATCGAGTAGTTAATTACACATGGTGTATTTATTGCATGTCGCGTGTTGACCGGGCCAACCCAGCACACGAAAAGTGGATCCATGGCATGTAGTTAGCATGTACATGCCATGTAGTCTGTTTGAGTTAACATACCAAATCCTCAGGCATAAGACTCGGATACATGACAACTGAGGTACACAGTGTGTAGCTAGACTATACACATCGTGTAGTCTCCCATTAAATGATAGGATTTAAAACTATATTAAATTGAAAATTACAGTATTAAAACATTATTTTATTGATTGGCATACCAATGTATGTTTGAAAATTTAATAATGGTTTTAAAGAATAGAAATATTCAATTAATTTATTGTAATTAATATGTCATTATTGGTTCTGCCATTTATTTTCCATGAATACAATAAATGATGGGTATATCTAATTAAGATTGGATGACCATTAATATGAAAGAGAATTAAATAAATAAATAATTAATTAATTAATGCAAGCGTGTTCATCTTAAATAATAAATAATGAATAAATAAATGAATTCTAGCCAGTTAATTTTGTGTATTTTCTACATGTATGATCATTCATGATCTTGACCAAGACCTGTATGTGTGTTGGATGTTTCGATTTAATTTATTGCATGAGTTTTCAATTATTTATTATTAAATTAAATACTATGGTCTCTGTGTCATCCCTCCCTCTATTTTTATATAAGATCTGCATGTCCATTGATATTTATAGAATCCCTTATTAACCAACAATTTGGTTCCCCTCACTTATGTGTGAGTCATAAATACTTGTAATTAATGAAGTATCTCATGGCACGTGGAGATAGTTCAAGATAGAACCATTATGATGCCAACTCGGGTGATACATAGGTGGATAGGTGGAATGATGTAACCCGTGCTAAGATCGGAAAAATGATTTATTTCCCCTAGGTTAAAGGTTAATTTAATGTATGCTCATCAAATCAACCATTAGATAAATTTCATGAATGGATCATTTAATTATTTATTTATTTATATTTATGCAATAATTTATTTTATGGATGTAAGGTCACAGTCACATAAATAAATAAATTAATGTGAAAAGATAGAATTTAAATAAATTTATTATTCATGAATGTTTTATCCATCATTGTTAATTAATTAACATCTACTTAATATTAACAAGACATGTAAAGGAAAAAATAAGATTAAATTTATGAATAATAAATTAAATAAATGAATTGTGTGTAAATGTTTTATCTAACATGGTTAATTAATTAAGTAATATCTACTTAATATTAATAATACATGTAAAGGATAAAAAAAGATAAAATTTATGCATAATTAATTAAAATATCACAACTTAATATTAAGCCAGACCGAGCCTTTCGTTACTTGATTAAGAATGGAACTTAATAAAAATAAGTGTTTGGCCAACCTTTATTAGGAAACTTACTTTTATAAGGGGGTTCTTATGAAGGTTTTGGTTTGAATTAACCATTTTACATCAAGAGGATTATCCCTTACTATACTTGGAGTAATTTGGAGGTAAGTGTTGAGGAAATCCAAGTCAAGATTTCAGGATTGGGGAATCTACTCAACGGATCAAGGAGTTGTAATCCTATAGTTAGAAAAGAAATACCTACCTAAATACCTTTAAGTAGCTTGAACAACCCTTTTTTGGGTTATGTGAAGTGGCATATGAATCCTTGACACTATAATGTTAAAGAAACTATAAATTCCAAGTTCGGTGGTGAGGGTTATTAGGACTTGATAAAATAGTGAGAGATTTAATAAAATCAATTAATTTATTATTTCTCACATAATTTGTAATCAATAAAAATTACTAATAATCTACTCCTTTTGATTGTATAATTAAATGTAAAGGTCATTATCCACATTATCTCTATGATCGATATAGGATAAATACAACCTTATAACTAGTAGTAACTTCTAGGAATATTATAGATTCCTTTGGGTTGTTCTATGCCATGAATAGAAATCTTACGTGCTAGAATCGTCAATCCCTAATCCACCTACTAAGGGGGAAAGTAATGAAGATTTACTTGACTATGAAAAACATTTTATAGATGTGTTCGACATTCAATGTTTGATTATTTCATCAATGTCTAGTGAACTTGTGAAGTCTAGTGAAAACATGGATGTGTATAGAATGCTTGAGCACCTATGTGGAATTTAATAGAAGAGAGATAGATAGGAATGGTTTGAAATTTCAAAGTTGCTCTTTTAGAGCATGCATGGAGAGGGTTCCCTAGCTGGGCCTCATGTAGTCAATCTCATCAAGTACATTGAGCACCTAGAGATTCTAGGGTTTAAACTCTCTGAAGAACTAAGAACCGATCTCATTCGGGCATCACTCCCTCAGAGCTTCTCCGGTTTTGTTATGAATTTTAATATGAAAAAAGATCTTATCACTCTTCTTCACCAAGTAGATAAGGATATGAAGCATGAAAAGCCTTTTGTCCTTATGGTGAACAAACAGAAAGGGAAAGAAAATGTATTTAAGCCAAAAGCTTCTTAATTCTATTCTAAGAAGAGTAATATAAAGGGGAGGGCAAGGTAATAATATTTTTTTATTTCATATGTAGTAATAAGGTTCACTAGAAGAAAAAATACACCCATCCAAAGAATCAAGTGGAAGCTTCATGTGTATTTTTTATCGAGTGTAATCTATATATTTCTAAAAATTGGGTATTAGATAAAGTTTTTGGTGCTCATATATATAGGATCAGTATATCTATAATAAAAATTGTAGGATCATAATAATATGATCATATGGATATAATTATAATAGGGGTGAATTATAGTTTTAAAAAATTATTTTAAAATAATAAAATAAAACAAATCCAAAGCCTCTTTAAGTAGGATTATAAAACTTATCCCTCAATCCAATTAACAAATTCATGGAATAGGAGTTACAGTATGTCTGATTATATCATATTAAAAATCATAATCACTATGGATTCAATTATCAGAGTATATCATAATCAAATTCAATATGATAAAACAATAAGAATAGAAAGATTAATATGATTACTCACTTTCTATTAAATGTTCAATGGAATAAAAACTTTTAAACAAAAAATAATACAAAAGAAAAAAAATGTAAGAATTACTTATAAGCTATTTAAAAGATAAACCTATTTTAACCTTAAGATAAAGGTAGTCTATAACCCAGACTAAAGGTATCCACTTTTTTATACTTATAGAAAATTTTGTCTGTCCTTACCAGGAAATCCCTCGATACGAAGATCGGAATGGATCTGTCTTCTTATCCCTGGAATCCCTTGATACAATGATCAGCTTTACTCTATATACCTATCCCTGGTAGCCATCGATTCGATGGATCAGATTCTCCATCTTCTTATCCTCAGAATCCCTCAATCGTTATGATGATCAGATGCAGTTACAAATACAAAAGTTTTTAAGAAGAAAACCAGACAAGGTATACTATAAAGACTCTCTCTAAAGAATTAAGAAAGACTGAGAATAATATATCCATGCTAAGTAATATTTAGAAAATTAAAAAACAAATATAATCAACCACCGTCAAACTCTTCAAATGACCAGGTATTTATAGGCACCCTTCCAATGGTCATATTTTCAAGTTTTTTGCAATGGCATCAGACACCTAGAACTTGAAAACTCATCATAACTAAATGTTTTATGTCATATTGATTAACACCATTATAGTGTTAAATAAATTCCTTACATTAGAAATAAGTCATCTGAATAAGATTCTAAAATTCAGTTAGTCCGATGGACTTCCTTACTATTATCATTAAGATAATCCTTATGAGTATTAGTATGATGTTATCGATACTAGTATTGTTATGATTGTTAAGACTTTGTTAGTATGATAGACATGAATAAATTTTGACTTATGTTTTAATAAAGGTGAGTCTAATTAATCAGACATATACTCATTATGATAATCATAGTTAAGAATGTAAAGTTTATATCTGTAATAATTTAGAACTTATTCTATGTATATTAAAATATAATATTTTCTAAAAAACATTCTAAATCACTTAGGACATAAAAAATTAGCAAACATGTTTTTAAGAAAGTGTTTGTGATTTGCAAAACAAAAGGAATATAAATGTAAGAAGTAAAACTTCTAACTCAATAATCTTCCCCTTTTTGGAAAGCATAAACTAAAAAACTTAAATGAAAAATAACTTTAAAAAAATTAAAATCCGTGTTCTTTTAATAATTTCATATTCAGATTTAATCATTAAAACCTTAACTCCCCCTAAGTCTATATTCCTTAGAAGTAGTGGAATAACCTAAAAATATTCTTTCATCAGATTTAGGTGAAGATTTATGTAATTTATATTTAGTATTTAGTATGAATACTTTGCTACAAAATACTTTTAAGTAAGAAACTTTTGGTTTTCTTCCTGTCCACAACTCATAAAGAGTTTTGTTAAGAAAAGGTCTAATTAAAACTCTATTTCTATTATAGAAGGCAGTACTAACTGATTCATCCCAAAAATGTTTATCAATTGAGTATTCTCTCAACATGGTTCTAGTTATTTCTTGAAGAATTATATTTCTTCTTTCAACTACAACATTTTTATAAGGGGTTCTAGGTGTATAAAATTTATGTTCAATACCTTTCTTACTATAAGAAGTTTAAAAATCAAAATTAAAAAATTCTTCACTATGATCCCTATGAATAGTTATCAAGAAAAGGTTTTTCTCATTTTTAACTTTAGCTACAAAAATTTTTAAATAATAAAAGTCTTTATATTTCTTTGTGAGAAAATAAACCCATGTGTATCTAGTGTAATCATCAACTAAGACATATAAATAGTATTTTCCACCAATACTTACAGTTTTTGTAGGACTAAATAAATCCATGTAAACTAAATCTAAATAATTATAAGTTTATATTTCACTAATATATTTAAAACTTGACTAATGTTTCTTACCATATTGACAAGGGTCGCATACTTTTGAAGTATCAAACCTAAGTTCTAGTAGGTCCTTAATAAGTACTTTCTTAGTCAACTTAGATAAATTTATAATGTTACAATGTCCTAACCTTCTATTCCATAACCAAGATTGATCTTCCAATGCACTAAGACAAGGTAAATCCTGGATCCTAATATCTTTTAAGTTAAGTGTATAAACATCCTCATACTGATTGGAAGAAAGAATAAATTCATCTTTGGAACTATGTACTATACATTTATCATTTATAAAGTTCACAAGGTAACCTTCATCACATAGTTTAATTATTATTATAAGGTTTTGATTAAGACCTTTAATAAACAAAAAATTTTAAATAATATATTTTTCAAGAAGAACAATATTACATATATCTATAATCTCTCCTTGAGCATTATCTTTAAAAGTTACTTTGCCACATTTCATTTTGATAATATTATGAAATAAGTATTTGTTTCTAGTCATGTACCTGAAACACCCACTATCCATGTACCATATATTTCTTTTTATGGTACTTTCTTTGTTATCCTAAAAAAAAGTATTAGCTTTTCAGCACCCAAACCTTCCTGACTCTATTAATGTTAGAAAAAAACTTTAGGAGACCACATTTGTTTATAAAAATAGGCTTTATGAAATCCTAGGGATCTAACTTTGTTTAATGAAAAATTATTTTTCCAATGACCAACACTTTGACACTTGGTGAAAAGGGGGGAATTTTTAGGAACAAATAAATTGTTACTAAAAATAGGTTTTTTATATGTATAACCCATTCCAGAACCATTACCATGAAGATGATTTTTTTTACATTTTATCAAAACTTTCCTTTCTAGTGGTAATGTTTGATAAAAGTTTTCTCAAACTAGAGATTTTGGATTTTAGTTTTACAACTAAATTTTTATCCCCATTAGTATTAGTTTTATAATTAAGTTTAGTTTCTAAAACATTTTTCTCAAAAATTACTTTTTCAAAATATTTAGAAATAGTTTCTTTCTCAGAAATAGTCTCATCAAGATCTTTTGAAATATATGATATTTAATTTGTCAAAAAAATTATTCTTGAATCATCCTTAGCAATTTTTTTCATATAATTATCAAGTTTTTTACAAATTTTACAATTTTCATTCTCAATAAATTTAGAAAAATGTAAAACTTCATCATAAAAAGGAAGGGAATTATATTCTACTGAGTAATATTATTCATCATAAGATATAGAATTATTTTCATCAAGATAATTAGAACTTAAATACATATTGGTAAGGTTTTAAACTATTCTTACCTTATCTATGAAACATTGATTAACTTTAGGTACATTGGCATAAAGACATATGTTCCTCTGATCAAAACTATCATTGTCTGTAGAACTCTCATAAGAATCACCTCCACTAGCACTCCATGTGTTAGAAGATTTCAGAACTTTCTTGCCTTTATATTTTTAATACTTTTTAGAATTTCTCTCTATAATATTTTCTTTTCTATCTTTTCTCTTTAGTTTTGGACAATCTGGTCTAATGTGTCCATATTTCTTGCATTCATAACATGTGACTTCATATTTCTTATCACTTCTATCCATATGACCTTTTTATATTGGTATTGGAAATATTTCTTGCCAAAAATCTTATTCATCCTTCTATCCAAGTTTGCTAATTCATTCTTAGAATGTTAAGAAACCCTTGAATCAGAATTAATAACCACTTTCTTCTTTCTTGAAGACTTAACAACCTTTTTATAAAATTGTGCTTTAAAAGGTAAGGTTGATGTTGTAGAAAAGGAAACATCGTAATTTTTCTTTCTCCTTTTATCAGTATCTCTCTTGAGCTTACCCTCATACTACATAAGGGTGCCAATAAGATCACCCAAGGTAAGATTATTTAACGTTATTATCTCATAAACTCCTGTTCTTTTAGATTACCACTCATTGGGAATGGTGTCAATTATATTTTCCACAAGGATGTCATCATCAATACTTTTCTCACCAATAGATTGTAAACTATTTATAATATTCATGAAACTATGATGCATATTTATAATATATTCCCCCCGTAAGAATTAAAAGGCTTGGTAATCATATCTTAACATATTTCTCTTGGTCTCAACAACTTTATATGTACCAAAATGTGTGACCTCAAGCTTTTTCCATATACTGTTAGCATCTTTATAAGAAGAAATCTGACTATAAATGCTTCTTATCATAAAATATAAAAAATTATTCCTTACTCTATAGATTAACTAATATTATTATTTCTATTGATGAGTAAAATCATTTACTTACTTATTTAGAATCTTATAATCTCCAATAAGAATAAAAAAATTGTCAACTCTTATGTTGATAACAAAATTCTTCATCTTATCTCTCCAGTACTCATAATCAGCACCATCAAAGATAGGTGTTATTTTTGGATTAAGATTATCTATTTAACCAACATTAATACTTTACATATTTAAAAACAAATACAAATATTCTTTTCCAAAAAATAAACATTAATATATGACAGTTTATAAACATAAAATTTATAACAAAACTTCAACAACTTGTAATAGTAAAGAAATTAAAAAGTTCAAGAAGTATTTGAGCAGTAGAATCGTGCTCTGATGCCAATTATAGAACCAATATATCTATAATAATAATTGTAGGATAAAAATAATATTCTCAAATGGCTATACTTATAAGAGGTGGGGGTGAATTTTAGTTTTAATAAGTTGGTTTAAAAGAATTAAGCTAAACAAACGCAAAGCCTATTTAAGTAGGATTATCTGGCTTGACCATCAATCCTATTAAAAAATTCACATAATCAAAGTTACAGTATATTCAATTATATCAGTGTAAAAAATAATAATCACTATGGATTTGATTATCAGAGTATATCATAATCATATTCAATATGATAAAACAATAATAATAGAAAAATAAATATGATTACTCACTTTCTATTAAATGAACAGCGGAATAAAAACTTGTAAAAAACAAGTAATAAAATTGGAAACAAATTTAAGAATGAATTATAAACTATTTAAAAGATAAAAATATTTTAACCTTAATAGAAATATAGTGTACAACCCACACTAAAGGTATCCACTATTTTATACTTACAACAAAGTCTATTTTCCTTACCAGGAAATACCTTTATAAGAAGATCAGAATGGCTCTATATTCCTATCCCTAAAATCCCTTGATATGATGATCAAATTTACTCTATCTACCTAGCTACAGTATCCCTAGATCTGATGGATCGTATTCTTTGTCTTCTTATCCCTAGAATCCCTTGATAATTACGATAATCATACACAGTTACAAATAAAAAAGTTCTTAAGGAGACAACCTAGAAAGGTTTCCTTATAACAAATATCTCTAAATAATTACAAAAGACTAAGAAAAATCTATTCATGCTAAGTAATCTTTATAAAATTTGAGAGTGAATGTAATCATCCACCTTCAAACTCTTCAAATGACTAGGTATTTATAGGCATCCTTCTAGCAATCACATAACGATCATACTTTCAAGTTTGTTGAAACAGCCTTGAACACCTGTCACTTGAAAGCTCATCATAACTGAATGTATGAGGTCATATTGATTAGAACCATTATAGTGTTAAAGATATTGCTTACATTAGAAATAATTCTTCCGAATGTGATTATAAACTTCACTCAGTTCGATGGACTTCCTTACTATTGTCATTACAATAATCCTTATGAGTATCATTCTGATGTTATCGGTACTAGTATCGGTCTGATTGTTAAGACTTTGTTAGTACGATAGACATTACTAAAGTATTATTTCCAGTATGATAAAGGTGAGTCTGATTAATTGGACACATACCCATTATGATAATTGTAATGGTTAATATAAAGTTTATATCCGTAATACTTTTGAACTTATTCTAAATATGGTAAAATATAATGTTTTCCATAAAAACATTCTAAAACACTTAGGACATAAAAAAATAGTGAACATGTTTTTATGAAAGTGTTTGTGATTTCCAAAACAAAAGAAATGTAAAAGTAATAAGTAGAACTTTTGACTCAATAACCTATGTATTCAAATACAGTAACCAAGTAGATTCAGAAAGATTGTCCAAGGGGAGGTAGATCTATGAGTATACAATGGATCTAAACTCGTTTTTGTAGTTATTGGGGACTACCACCTCATGTTGTTGACCATAATTATCTTAGTTTTGAAAGTTTGTTATTATGTTTCATCTGTTACCAAAAACATTATTTATATATCTGGGCTTGATACAGATTGATTTATTTTCAAATTTGGGAATAAATGTTGCTTCTTTTATAAAGATATCATTTTTTATGGTAAGGAACATTTAAATAATGGTCTCTATGTGTTGGATTATATAAACCAAGTAATGGAAATCAATAATGAAGTTACTTCACGTGAATCATACCACACCCAACTTTGGCATCACCGGCTAGGTCATATAAACAAAAAGTGCTCAACTAAATTACATTAATATGGATATTAAATTCTTTTAAACTAAAACCACTTAGTGTATTTCATGAATTTCATGCATGTTTAAAAGGAAAAATGAACAAATCCTCATTTAGTGGGAAAGGTGAACGGGCTAAAGAGCTTCTTGAATTAGTTCATACTGATGTGTGTGGACCATTTCCTATTGAAGAAAGGTGTGTGTACTCATACTTCATAAATTTTACTAATGATATTAGTAGATATGGATATGTATACTTAATAAGGTATAAGTTGGATTATTTTGATAAATTTGAGGAATACAATAATGAAGTTGGGAACCAACTTGGTAAGAAGATTAAGAAACTATGCTTAGACTGTGGTAGAGAATATTTTAATCAAAACTTCATTGATTACTTATGAGAGTTTGGGATATTATCCAAATCCACTCCTCCTTACATACCTCAGTGGAACGATGTAAGAAAATGGAGGAACCTCACTTTGTTATACATGGTGAGGTCAATGATGGTTCATAAGAGTCTTTCAATATCCTTTTAGGGATACATGTTACAAACAATAGCATATATACTAAACCAAGTACCAAATAAATCTATAAATGGTATTCCATATGAATTTTGGAGTGGAAGAAAAACCATGTTATCAAATTTACACATGTGGGGAAGTGAAGAATTTGTTAAGGCCTCTTTAGGTAATAAAATTGCACCTTGAGGCGCAAATTGTACCTTTATAGGATATCCTAAGGAAACAAGGGGATATTAACTATAAAACCCCTCATAAAAAAAGGTTATAGTGGTAAGACATTACATATTCCTTGAATGGTATCACATCTCTAAAAGAGATGGTGGGAGAAAGATAGACTTTGATGAAGTGGAGACTCACGATACATAAGAGTTGGTATAGGAATAGATTCCACAAAGCCTCGTGGAAGATGAAACAATTCTGGAGACACAAGTACTGCGTAGGATTACAAGAGAAGATAAAGAACCAGAAAATTATGGTTTTCTATTCACCAGGGATGCTGGCCCATTATTAGTTGATAATAATGATCCTATAGCCAATAAGGAAGCAATAATTTTCATATATGTTTCCAAGTGGAAAGAATCCATGAATTCTCAAATAGAATCTATGTACCAAAACCAATTCTAGATTTTGGTAGATCCTCAAGTAGATATAAATCTTGTTATTTGAAAATGGTTATTTAAAAAGAAATTGGACATGTAAGGATAATTCAATACCTATAAGGCATGACTAGTTGAAAAAGGGTTTAAATAGCGTCAAGTCATTGACTATGAAGAAACCTTTTCACCAGTTGCAATGATGAAATCCATCATAATTCTAATTTCCATTATGGCTTACCATGAATATGAGATTTGGAAAATGGATGTCAAAATAGTTATTGGAACCCTTGTTTTAATGATCACAAAATCATGTTTATTATGATATTAATGAGTTTTATGTTTTATGGTAGCATTTTACATTATAAGGCAGATTAGAAAATTTTGGCTAAGTATGACTCACCATCGAGGTTGAGTCACCACCAAGGATGACTCTCTATTGAATATTAGTCACTTCCAAGGATGACTCAATGACAATATTGACTCGCCATTGAGGTTGAGTCACCATCAATAGTATCTCACCACCAGGACTGAAATTTGGTAAAGTACTAAAATCACCTACCGTCAGTTTTGAGTCACCGCCAGAATAGAATTTTGTTAAAGTGTGGGAATTACCTAATGCCAAAGGATGACTTGTAGTTGAACCTTAAATTTGGATAATTTTCATAACGACCTATTGTTAGAACAAAATTTTGACCTGAGTCATCATTCAAACTAACTCACCACCTGACCTGAGTCACCGTTGAACCTGACTCACCACCAGCCTAAGTCACTACCAGATATTGTCTCACCATTCAAAAAGACTTTTCATTACTATTATTTTTGTTTTGAATTAAATAATACTAATGGATATATTATCAAATATAATGTTGAATCTTATTTTAATGGTTGTTATTAATTATTTTACAAATATGCATTAAATAATGTGTTATCCCTAAGTACAAGGATACATGATATCCAAATGATTGTTCTCCACATAGAAAATTCTGAATATTATTGATAAAATAAAGAGTGGAATCCATCATGCATATAACATAGATGATTTATTGAATGAACTAAGAACTAAGATACACATTGATAGATAGATCTAAACATTTCAAGATCAAAAGAAGAATTGTGTGCCTTACATAAATCATTTTTACCATTAATCAACTTTAGTAAAAGTGAACCACATTGAACACCTAGAATACTTCCTAGAGTTAGAACAAAAGAGTTTATTACACTCTATTATACTAAATATTTTAGAAACTTTACATGAGATACCACTCAATCTACACTCAAGGAGTCACGAGCTACATAGATTATTAAAATAGAGCAACATAATCTTTCTAAATTTTTTTATTTTCTATTTATATTTATTTTATTTACATTATGAGCAGTGTGTGTATACTCTATTATTAACACATGCTATCTCTTTCGACATAACTGTAAGATAATAGATATATTCTCAAACTCTCTTTACATATATTTTCCTACAGTGTTTTGGAAGAGGTCCATGTGTGACATGTATTTGTTTATTCCCACGGGTTTTGTGGAAGAGATCCTATGTGAACTAGACATCTTTGTTGTTACTCACCCGATCCAGGTTTTGGATCATATATTATTTTATATAATCTGCTTGGCAGTGGGTGATTTCAAAGTGGAGAGAATTAGGTCTCGGTTTGACACTAAACCTCTTGTTTTTATTCCAATGTGTGCGTTTTTTATTTAAATTGAATCTATTTTATTCTATAAAAAAAACCATGACTTTGATAGTTAATATTAATTAGTGTTTATATACATTTTTGGTTAAGTAAATTGATTTCAAAAGTTAAAGTATTTTTCATAATTGTTTTAACGAAGACCTAATCAATATTTTAGAAATATTTTAAAATATCAGAAAGTATATTGATCTGCTATTTTGATTAATTAGACAGTTTTTTAATTAACTGGGAATTTTATTTAAATCCATTTTAATAGAAATTTTTATTGTGTACTCAATTCACCCCCCTATTGAGATACTCACTCTGACCAACATTTGGTATCAAAGGATTTTCAAAATATTTTCAACTATGATTTTTATTTTTTTTAAAGATCGTAAATTTGTGTCATTTCTAAATTTAGTTATTTCAATGGATAATAGACAAGAGGTTTTTTCTACCAATATACCTTCTTTTTTCAATGGAAATAATTATTCTTAGTGGAAAATCAAAATGAAAATGCATATAGAGAGTATGGGTTTTAAAATTTGGTATGCTATTGAGGATTAGTATGAGTTACCTAAGACTAATAGAAGTACTTGGGATGATGAAACTAATATTTCTTACAACAATAATTGCAAAGAAATGAACGCCATTTAATATTCTTCAAGTGATGAATAATTCAATAGAATATATTCTAGTAAAACTGCTTATGAAATTTGGGATACATTATCTATATCACATGAAGTAACTAAAAATGTTAAAGAAATGATACTGAATACATATACAATCAAATATGATGCATTCAAGATGAAACTTGATGAGATAATTTTTTATATGTATATCAGGTTCAAAGAGATATTCAATACCATGAT
Organism: Viscum album; assembly: GCA_963277665.1. Taxonomy (NCBI): domain Eukaryota; kingdom Viridiplantae; phylum Streptophyta; class Magnoliopsida; order Santalales; family Viscaceae; genus Viscum; species Viscum album. The sequence continues at coordinate 1,472,053,414 of OY728152.1, read as the reverse complement.
CTCCTTATGAAATCCATTTTCTGACAAAGACCGAATCGTGAGACTGTTAAGATGCCTTCTAGAGAGATAGAGAGGGACATCTATTTTAATAAGGGAATCTTGAAACATCAGTAAACTACCTATCAAGTAACTGATTGGGAAGTTGATGATGTACAAGGAAGAACTTAAAGTAGACTTTGAAGAAGATGATGAACCCAAAATAAAATCTGCATCTTTCAAGACCAGTGCATCAAACAGAAAGAAAAGGAAAATGTACAAGTTGAAATTTCTAATGACAAAGAATCACCATCGAACAGTGATGAGGAAATGACTCACTTGTCCAGAAGGTTTAAGAAGTTCTATAGAAAAAATAAATTCTTTAGAAAACTGAGTTATAAAGGAAAGTATGACAGTAGTGGAACTTGGAAAAAGGATTGGAAAAGAGATGACAAATCAAATGAGATAAACTTCTATGAGTGAAAGTGAAAAGTACATGTCAAGGATAACTTTCCTAAGCTTAAATACAAGAAAAATTATAAGGATAAAAATATGAAATATAATAAATCCATGAAAGCCACATGGAGTGCCTCTGAGGATAGCTCCAATGACTCTAATTCTACACATGAATAGAAATCTAACAGAGATAATATGTTCTTCATGAAAAATGTTTCTAAGGTACCTAATGTATCATCTATACTTAATAATTATAACTCTGAAAATGAAAATGATGATGATATATCTAAGGAATAAATGTTTGAGTACTGCAACATGCTAAATTACTAAAGGAGAATACTAAACTGAAACATTCAAATGATAAAATAAAGAAATATTTAGAAAGGTTTACTAATGGAATAGAAATAGTTACTCAGATTATAGGTAAACAGATTTCTCCAAAGTATGTTACAAGTCAAGGATACCAACTCGGACATAGAAGAGTAGTTAAGAGCACATTTGTTCCCAAGTCCAAATCTGAAAATTCTACTACTAGTTATTTTTCAATGGAACAAAATAAATTTTTTATTTGAAATTTTTTTCAATATAATTATAGGAAACCTATAAAGAAAATATGGGTTCCTAAGTTTCTAATCACTAACATTTTTTGACCCAAGAAAATCTGGGTACCAAAGTCATTTCTATTATAAACTTTTTTTTGTAGGTAAGTTGTTAAAGAGATACTGTAGAAATATATGGTACTTGGATAGTGGATATTCTAGGCATATAACAGGAGAATAATTGAGCTTCAAGAGCCTCATAAAGTTTGATGGAGGCCATGTCACATTTGGTGACAATACTAAAGGAAATATCATTATCCTTGACCAAATTGGTAATACCAATTCAATTTTAATTTCTAAAGTACTATTTATTGATGGTTTAAAATATAGCTTTCTTATCATATAACAATTATGTGATGATGGTTTTCATGTAAAAATTGAGAAAAATGCTTACAATTTTTTTAATTCTAAAAATGATTTAGTGTTTACTTCTTTAATAAATGAGAATGTTTATGTTGTTAATCTTGATTCAAATATTTCTCAAAATGTTTCCTGCTTGAGTGTATTTCATATACAATCTTGGATTTGGCATAGAATATTAGACCAATATAACATTCAATCGCTTAGAAAGATTAATAATAAAGGGTTAGTCAGGGATCTACTCAAACTTGAGTTTCTAAATGAAAAAGTCTATAACCCCTATAAAAATGAAAATAACACAAGATTTCTTTTAAATCAAAGAAGAAAGTTTCAAATTCTCAACCCCTTGAGTTGGTTTGCATGGACTTGTTTAGACCATACATAGTTTATAGTTTAAATGGAAAGCACTATGTTCATGTACTTGTAGATGAATTTTATAGGTATACTTGGGTATTCTTTTTAGCTCACAAGAGTGAAGCTTATTATTATTTTACCAATTATGCTAAATTTTTAGAAAACTTAAGTGGACTTAGAATTAAGACCATAAGAATTGATCATGGTTGTGAGTTTTAAAATCAAGACTTTGAATCCTTTGGCTCAAAAAATGTTCTTAGTTGTAACTTCCCTACTCCTAGGCCCCCTCAGTAGAATAGAGTTGTAAAATGAAGAAATAAAACACTTCAAGAGATAGCCCAGATTGTGCTTAATGAATATGACTTACCTATCTACTTTTGAGCAGAGGATATAAACATAGCCTATTATATAATCAATATAGTTTTAATTAGACCTATCTTAAATAATCCCCCTTATAAACTTTGGAATACTAGAAAGAATAAGGTTAATTACTTAAGAGTTTTTTGTTGAAAAGTCTTTATTCTTAATATTAAGGATATTCTTGACAAGTTTGCCACCAGAAGCATGAAGGAATTGTCTTGGGATATTTTACTTATAATAAATCTTATAGAGTTTTTAATAAAAGGACCAAGAATGTGGAAGAGTCTATTCATACCAAATTTGATGAGACAGGTCCACATGAGCCTAAAACTCCCTTATAAAATCTTGAAGATGATTTGTCTACCTTGAACTTAAATTCCAAACCTTATGATTCTTCTATGAAGAAAGAATAAAAATCATCCAGTTCTAAATAACTTTCACAACTTGAACCTGAACCTATAGAGGACCCTAAGGTGACCATCCCTTATTTTTATAGAGATGTTAGGAACCTAAAGTTCCATCCTTTACAAGCTGTATTTGGAGAGCTCGATAGAGGTACGCGGACTAGAGCTTCTCTAAGAAACCAGGTTGAACATCAAGCATTCTTGTCACAAATTGAATAAAAGAACATCAATGATGCAATTAATGATTAACTGTGGGTAATGACTATGAAAAAATAAATTAATCAGTTTGAAAGAAATAAAGTATGGGAACTTGTCAATAGACCCAAAGACATCTTAACTATAGGCATTAAATGGGTGTATCAAGGTTGATGAATCTGGAACAATAGTTAAGAATAAGGCTAGACTTGTTTCACAAGGGTATAGTTAAGAAGAAGTAATAGAATATAAACAGACCTTTTCACCTGTATCTATACTTGAATCCATTAGAATACTGCTTTCCTATGTAGCTCATCCAGATTTCAAACTATAACAAATGGATGTAAAAAGTGCATTCTTAAATGGGTATATAGTTGAGGATATTTTTGTTGAACAACCCCCTAGATTTTAACATCACCATTTTCCAAATCGTGTTTTCAAATTATCAAAAGTTTTATGTGGTTTAAAATAAGATCTTAAAGCTTGGTATGATAGGGTCGGTTCTTTTATTATTTCAAAAGGTTTTTCAAAAGGTATAGCTGATACTAGACTTTTTATAAAAAGAATTTCAAAAGTTATTTTAGTTGTTAAAATTTATGTAGATTATATTATTTTTGGATCTTATAAAAAATATTTATGTGCTGAATTTTTAAAAATGATGAAAAATGAATTTTAAATGAGTTTAATGGGTGAAGTGAAATTCTTTCTTAGTTTTTAAATTTTTCAAATTAAAGAAGGAATTATTTTAAATCAAAGTAAATATTCAAAATATCTTTTAAAACATTTTAATTTTTATAGCACTAAGAGTAGTGAGTACCACCTATAAATTGGATCTTGATAAATCTAGGAAATCAGTGGATCAAACCAGTTATAGAGATATGATTGGAAGTCTTATCTACTTCACTGCTATTTGACCTAATATTATGTTTAGTGTGTGTATGTTTTTTTATTTTCAAGCAAAACTAAAAGATCCACACTTAGTTTCTATAAAAAGTATTTTCAAATACATCATATATACTACCAATTTAGGATTGTTTTTCCCTATTGGACAATCATTTGACTTAGTTATTCAAATTCTAACTTTGGTGGTTGTAATTTCTATATAAAAATAACCTTTGGAACATGTAACCTTTTAGGAAAGTCTCTAGTATTTTGGTGTATTAAGAAATAAAATTATGTTACATTGTCTACTGATAAAGCTGAATACATAGCTACAAGTAGCTGTTGTGTCCAAATTTTGTGGATGAGACACACATTACTATACTATGGATATCAATTCTGACATGTACCTATAAATTGTGACAACACAAGTGCTATAAATATTTCTAAGAACCCTATATCTCACTCAAGAACAAAACATATTGATGTAAGACATCACTTTTTGAGAGATCATTTTCAAAAGGGTGGTATCACTCTTGAATATATTGGTAGAGAACATCAGCTTGCTGATATTTTTATTAAGCCATTAAATTCAGAGAGAATGAACTACATCAAACATGAATTAGGCATGATTAAATTTGGTTAAGTTTATTTTCTATAATCACTGTTGATTTTTACCCACCATTGATTTTTCACTCACCATTGGAATTACTCACCGTTGTGCTTTTCTCACCATTGTGTTTTTATCACCAATGTGTTTTTCTCACTATTGTGTTTTTCTCACTGTAGTTTTTTTACTCACCATTAGTTTTACCTACTATTTAAAATATCACACCTTTATAAATTTTCCACTGTTAGTTTTTAAGTTTCCACTTCTAATTTCATTACGATTTATTTATTTAATTTTTAATTCAAATTAATTTATCATTTTGATTTTTGATTTATGAATCCTTAAAATTACCAAATGATATAAATTAGGAATTTTTCTAATTTCAATGCACTTATTTCCTCATGTCTTTCTCTCTATCCTTGTGCGACCTTTCTCTCCAGACTGTCGACCTTCCCTCACATTCTCCCAAACCTATCGAACTGATCACCATGGTTAGAATTAAGTGGTATTCATAGTCTTCTCTAGATGATTCATGTCCCAAAAAGAAGCAAAAAGGGGAGTATAGTCATTTTGTTGCTTTAGAGCCTCTAAATCTTGAGCTTTCAAAGAGATTGGTTTTTTCCAAGAAAGAAGTTCAAGATAAATGGATAATGTTGAGCAATTTGTTGGTGCTCAAATTTCTATAGGACCAAAGATGGATAGAATGGTTATATTATAATGAGAGATCATTTTATCCTAGGTTGGTATACCAGTTATACTAGTTTGTCAAGTTTTTTTGAAGAAAATAAAGACTGGGTAAGGACTATAATCAATGGCTACAAAGTAGTGTTCTCTTTAAGTCAGTGGGTTATTTTTTTAAGAGTTACTCATGAAGGAGTTGTGAAAGATTATCAAAGGACTATTCCAGATTCCAGTGATACTTTTTTTTTATAAATATGATTTGGTTGAGTTAATAGAAGATGAAATTTTGATAAGACTAGTTTCATATGAACTTGATGGTGAATGTAGGTTTCTTTTCAAGTTCATATAGCATATTCTTTTCCCAAGGAATGGATATTTTTCTACCATGAGGTACTAAGATGTTCACCTATTGTGTCTAATGAAAATGGAAGAAAATATTAATCTATATAGATATCTAATTATTCACATGTTGGAAATAACCAAGCCATATTTAAGGTCCAATTCCTACATCTACCCTAAGTTTATTTGATCTATACTAGAGGATAAAGGCCTAGTTGATGAAGGTAAATAATCTATAGTGGATTGTGGAGGATTTTTCATCACTAGGGTAATTTTTATAAGGATGAAAATCAGTTATAATCCATGGAAGAAGCAATGGGTTAATGATAGTGAAAGTTTGTATGATGAGTTCAACCCAGTTGACCATCCTTCAAGACTGAAAGATATTATAGATCCTATCTTGGAGCCAGATGAGATTTTTGAATATTTTGATGAAGGGGAGGAGGAGATTTCTTCCTCAAGAGATGAGGAAAAGAAATTTTATGTGGAAGAAGGCAGTGATCTGTATTTACCTCAGAGTTCACTATCTATTACCTATAGTGATTCTAGACCTCCTAGGACACTCCCTATTAGAGATAAGATTTTAAAAGAAAATATTGATGAGGAAGAGACATAAGTGTCAAGTGAAGAGCAGTTCAAGAGTTATTCCAAATCTACTGAGGAAAATGGAAATAGAGATTATGAAGAATAAGATGATAAAAATGGTGATGAGAATGGAGATGGAAATGGTGATGGAAATAGTAATGACCATGATGGAGATTCTGATCCTGATGATCCCAATAGAAAAATTAGATTTGAGGATGTGGAAATTCCTTAGGGAATTTCTCCTTCTCCAGGAATGTTAGGTTCTATATCTAAAGAAAGACCCGAATTTATTGGTGATGTGGATAGAACAAAAAACGAAGAAAGGGAAGCATCAATTAAGGGGAGAAATCCCCAAGTCTGGAAAGTCATCCAGTTGATCCTACTATTGGTAGTGATATTAGTGTACCTGTAGAGGGTGTTCTGATGAAAGTTAAACAAACTATTTTTGAAAAATCAGTGGATGATAATATGAAGGTTGTTGTTGTTGTTGAGTAGTTAGTTTTTGAGCATATGGGAGTTTGAACTATTATTCTTGAGCTTCCAAGTGAAGTATATAGATTTTTTAAGGCCACTATTGTTATACCTATTGTAGGTGTATTTATTATTACTGGTTCTAAAGTTGATAAATCTCATTTTATGTCTTTTTTAAGTTGGATGGACCCAATGTTTGAATAATGGGACAAGTTTTTTGGTACCCCACCAAAGAATGGTGGACCTAATATTCAAGTAGTGAGGGGTCATGAGGGATATTTAGTTAATCATATTTATGTTGTTGGTGTGTTGCAAAGGTTTGATTCTGAGAGAGTTAATGCACCAACTATTGCCTCTACATAATTTCCTACACCTGTTGTTCCTACTATTTCTGTGAATGTTGTCACCAGAGGTGACTTGAAATATTTTAGAGAAAAGTTGATTTCTAATTGTGGTGTGATTTTGAAGAATCAGGAATCGTATGTCACTAAGTTAAGTGAAAATAATTCAAGGTATTTATTTGATCTGTTGATACAACATATTCAACCAAAAATGATACACCACAGTTAGGAAGTGGAGATTGAAAATATGAGACTTTCTAGTGATCTGGAGTGTGTGAGATCTGTGTTATAAGGAATGAAGATATACTTTGTTGATTTTATGTATGATTTACTTGATAGGATTATGAATATGCCTTCAGCACCTTCTACTTCTACTATCCCCCCTCTTGATATCAATTTGATTAGATCTGTTGTGAGAGAATAGCTTCAAGTTACTTACAGTGATGTTCTTGACCTACCTCATAAGACTTCGAGAAAAATTAGGCATAATAGTGACCATGTGCACATGATGGTTAGGGATTAAATTAAGGACATGGATTCTGATAGAGATAATATAAGAGTGGTCATTTCAATTATCTATAAGAGAATCTACGAATGCCTCTAGTCATTAAATCCTTTAAAGAGTAAGTAAATCATTTGAAGGTGATGACTCTTGTGTTAAATCTTTTTATGGAAGAGAAGAAAGATTTATTCAGTGAAATAGAGAGAGTTGGGAAAATAATTATAGACTTTATCAAATTTATGAAACCATTTATGCATGTGTCATGAACTATTGTAGTGGCTCAGGATTTCATGTCGTTTATAGCTTATCTAACCCCTCCAACTATTAATCCAGAGTTATTTAGGTTAGGTTTCACCAGAGTTACCAATGCACCTTTTCCAACCCATTTATAGCCTTTTTCCCTCTCTCCTAGAGAATATGTCCAACACCTCAGAGAAATCATCACCAGAGAGCTTTTATCTCTGACCGGTGTTCCTATAACCATTCCTAGAGCTCCTTCAGGTTTTTATGTTGAGCCTTCTACTTCAGACAAAGGGAAGGGAAAAGCACATCTTGATCCTTCCACATAGCCTGGGAAGCATTTATGTTTAGACTATTTTTCTATTATGGGTATGTTTTTGTATAACCTTTTGTCGAAACTTTTTGGATATACTTTCAGTAATTTTTCTTAAATGGAAATTCTCTGATTATTCTTATTATTTTTGTTCATATTATGATTCTATGAATCTTCTATTTTCTGTTCAATTTTTGATAATACCAAATGGGGATAATGATGTGAAATTTTTATTTATATATTATTTTTTATTTTATACCATGATAATATTTCTTTCCATGTATATTTAAACACCTTCCTTTGATGTCATCTTTTATTTGATAATGTTTACTATCTAATTAATGTTAATACCATGTGTCCTTTCTTCCTTTGATCTTTACTTTTGATTCCATGGTATAAAAAATTCCATGATTTACCTTTGATACCATGTGTATAAAATTCCATGATTTGTGATCATAAAAAAGGGGGATATTGTTGGCACCCTTGTTTTAATGATCACAAAATCATGTTTATTATGATATTAATGAGTTTTCTATTTTGTGCTATCATTTTACATTATAAGGTAGATTGGAAAATTTTGGCTAAGTATGAATCAACATTGAGGTTGAGTCACCACCAAGGATGACTCATCATTGAAGATTAGTCACCTCCAAGGATGACTCACCATCATACTTGACTCACTATTGAGGTTGAGTCACCATCAGCAATGTATCATCTCTAAGACTGAAATTTGGAAAAGTATTGGAATCACCTACCATCAGCTATGAGTCACCAATAGAATGGAATTTTGGTGAATTATGAGAATTACCTACCTCTAGAGGATGAATTTTATATGACCTCAAAATTTGGCTAAGTGTCGGAAAGACCTACCGCCAAAACAGAATTTTGACCTGAGTCACTGTTGAACCTGAATCACTGCCAGACCCAAGTCTCCATTAAACCTGACTCATCACCAGCCAGAGTCACCTCCATAGATTTTCTCATCATTCCAAAAGAATCACTACCACTATTCTTTTTATTTTTAATTAAATATGCCTAACGATTATATTATCGAATTTAATGTCAAAAATTATTTTAATGATTGTTCTTAATTGTTTTGAAATGATTCATTAAAGAATGTTTCATCCCTAAGTACGAGGATGTGGGATATCGGGATGATTTTTCTCCATATGGACACTCTTGCATATTACTGATAAAAGAAGGAGAAGACTCCCTCATGCATATAACACTGATGATTTATTGAATAAACTAAGAATTAGGATACACATAGAGATCTAGAGATGAACCTTGAAAGATCAAAAAAATATTGATGTGACTTATACAAATCATATTTACCAGTGATCAAATGTAGTAGAAGTGAACCACATTGAACACCCAGATTACTTCCTACAATTAGAACAAAAGAGTTTACAACAGTCTATTCTACTACATATTTCAGAAACTCGACTCGAGTTATCACTCAAGCTACACTCAATGAGTCATGAGCTAAAAATATTATCATAACAGAGCAACACAATATTTCTATATATTTTTATTTTCTCTTTTTGATTATTTTATTTACATTATGAGTAGTGTGTGTATACTATGTTCTTAACATACATTGTCTCCTAAACTATAATTGGAAGATACTATATATCTTCTCAAACTCTCTTTGTATATGTTTTCCCATGGTGTTGTGGGAGAGGTCCCTGCATGGCCTATATTTGTTTATTCCTATAGGTTTTTTGGAAGAGGTCTTATGTGACTAGGATAGTTTTGTTATTGTTCACATGATCCGGGTTTTGGATCATAGATTATTTTATATAATATGCTTTGTAGTGGGTGATTTCTAAGTGGATAGGATTAGGTCTTAGTTTAAGATTAAACCTATTGTTTTTATTCCAGTGTGTGTGTTTTTTTTTCTTTAAATTGAATCTATTTTATTCTATAAAAAACCAAAACTTTGATTTCTAATCTTAATTAGTGTTTATATATGTTTTTGGTTAAGTAAATTTATTTAAAAATTAAATTAGTTTTCATAATTGTTTTAACTGGGGCCTAATCAATATTTAAGAAATATTTTAAAAGATCATAAAGTATATGGATTTGTTATTTTGATTAACTGGGTTGTATTTTAATTAACTGGGGGATTTTATTTAAATCTATTTTTAACATAAATTTGTATTGGGTACTCAATTCACCCCCTCTTGAGATACTTACTCCTACCAATAATAGTCTTCCTTAATGGGAACCTTCAGAAAGATGTATATATGAAAAAACCTAAAGGGTTTGTGACTCCAAATGATGCTAATAAAATATGAAAATGGAAAAAAAATACATTTATGGATTAAATAAAGCATCTAATTCATAGAACAATCATTTTGATGAAGTTGTAATATAATTTGGTTTCATAAAGAATGAGTGTGAGCCTTGTGTCTACAAACTATTTAGTGGGAGTAAAGTTGTTTTCTTAATAGTATATGTTGATGACATATTACTCATAGGAAATGAAATACCATTATTATAGTATGTTAAGATGTGGTTGAATAAATGCTTCTCCATAAAGGAATTATCCAAATCATCATATATTCATGGGATCAAGATTCACCATGATAGATCCAAGAGACTTCTTGGCCTAAGTCAAATTATATACATTGATAAGATATTGAAGCGATTCAGCATGGAAAATCCAAGAGGGGATTGTTTCTAGAATCACATGGCATCTATATTTCTAAGAAAATGTGTCCTTAGACACATGAATAAATAAATAGAATGAAAAGGATTTCATACATGTCAGTGATTGGGTCAGTCATGTATGTTATGCTATGTACTAGGCTATATGTTGCTTATTCATTGAGTAGGGTAGGTAGATCTCAAGCGGATCCAAGTGACCACTATTGGATGATAGTCAAGACTATCCTTAAGTAACTGAGATGTACTAAGTATATGTTCATGGTCTATGAAGGAGATGAGGAACTAGTCATCAGAGGATATGCAGATTCTAGTTTCCAAACCGATCAATATCACATGAAGTCATAGATGAGATAGATCTTCACCTTTAATGGAGGTATTGTGAGATGGAAGAGATCAAAGCAAGTTATGGTCACAGATTATAAAGTATAGTATGGGTATATTGTAGCTTCTGAGGTGGCTAAGGAAGTAGTATGGATGCAAAAAAATTTCCAAGATCTTGATGTGGTACCTAGTAGTAAAGATCCTATCACACTCTATTGTGATAATACTATAGCGGTGGCTCTCGCAAAAGAGATAAGGTCACATCAACAGTGTCACACTCGTCCTTTTTATATTATTTATTTTATTATTTTTATTGGGCATCGGATAGTTTGGGTCGAGGCCCGACCTAAAATTTCTGAGCTCATATTTAGAAATGAATGTTTCACTCTTGGTTGCATCCAGCGCACCGCGGTCGAAGCCGCACGGCCTTGCCTGGGTCGTCGCGCGACCTCGCCAGCTCACCGCACGTCATGCCCGATGGTCAACTAATGAAATAATATGTATTAAGAATGGTTTTAATAATAGTAATACTATTAATGTCACTTGAGAATATTATTATTATTATTAATAGTGTTAATAATATAAAAAATTAATTAAGTTATTAATATTTTAATAATTATTATTATTGTTAATATCAAAAAGTCAATGTCTTTTATATTTATTTTGATTTGAAATATTTTGATGAGGTGTGGGTAGAGTCCGATTGATATCTTGTGTTTTTTCTGGTAAATGATGGTTTTGGGGTTTTTCATCACTCAACACACGGTCATGACACGAGTGAAGCCGCGCGGCTTCGCTAACTCACCTTGCGACCTACCTGGTGCACGATTAATTAATTAATTAAAAAATAAAATTAAGTAAGAATGGTTTTGATAATAATAATTATATTTTTATTATTTAAGAATATTATTATTATTATGGTTAATATTTTATCAAGTTATTATCACTTTTATTATTATTGTTATTATAAAATTATCAATATCATTAATGTTATTATTATTATAAGTGTTAAGGAGATGAATTCTATTAAGTTATTGTTATTATTAACCTCATAAAAATAATAACTATTATCATTATTATAACTATTATAATTTTTGTCATTATTAATTTATATTTATTTATTTTATTTTTTATTACCTTCTGCCCTTTCTTTTGGCTAGGGTTCGGACCCCCTGCCCTGCGCGCTGAAGGCCACACCCTTAACTCTCTCTCTTCTTCCCCGTCGGACCCCCCACCCCACCTGGTTTGAACCTCCCCATCCTTTTCCTCTCTCTTTTTCGGCGCTCCTATTTCCCTTCTAGAGACCCTCCTTCCCCCTTGGACTCCCCAGATCGTGCTTCCCTCCTAGACATCCTGGATGCGCCGCAACCCCCTGGTCATCTCACCCCATCCCGTCGGACCCCTTGTCTTTCTTCTATCGCACACCTGACCCCACAACTCCCGACCGACCTCCTCGCCACACCGCCTACCGAACCAGCCACCTTTTGGTCGGCCTCCTTCCTCTGTCCGGTGAACCCCGGCACCCTCTACTCTATCTGACCCTCCTCCCCCTTGTCCCTTGCACCCTGCCCCCAGTCGGACCTACACTGACTCCTGTCGGCGACCCCCCCCCCCCCTCATCCAGCCTTCAGACCAATCATCGTCACCCTCCCCCGACCAACTGTCGCACAACAACAAACCCCCATGGTCGCTGGCCTCTTTTCCCTTTCTGGTGAAGTCCCGGTCCGGCGACCGCTACCCCCCTCAGGTTGAGTTTCTTTTTTTCATCTTGAGTCTTGGTTGTTCAGTGGGTTGGGCCTTTTTAGGGTTTGATTTTAAATCATTTTGGTTTGAATTCTTATTTTAAAGTTCAATTTGACCCTTGTGTGGTGCGTTCATGGTGCGATTGGAGTTTCGCACCAATTTGTGGAGAATTCAGCATCAAAGGTAGGTGGTTCCACATTTAAACATTATTTAATGAATTATTTTCCTGCTTAATTAATTTTTGATTCTCTTTAATTAATTTTATTTGGTGCGGATTTGGTTTTCTTGAATTTTTATATGTGTTATATTTGTTTGGTAGCATGTTCATGTGGTGTGGGTGCATTCGTTGGCTGGGAACTTATATTTATTAAGTTGTTGGTTCCTTAATAATATGTGCAGTTTGTTTTTCATTTGTGCAAGTGGTTTCAATCGCGGCCTCGACATGGTGTTTCATGTGCTTTGTCATAAGTGAAGGTGTTGTGTGTGTTGAGTAGATTGTGGTTGTGAAAACCTATGTTGAGTTGTCCACTACTATTTTATAAAGTTTGCTTTTGTTTTGTGAAAATGTGAAAAGTGGTGGTTTATGTTCTGGTGTATCATTCTTATGTGTTTTGTCCAAAAAGAGGGTTTGAGTGGACTTTTGGTGCTTAGAGTCATGTTTCATATCCTAAAGTTTCTTAATAAAATTTATAGTGTTTTATTTAATTGGTAAAATAGTCTTTTAATTGTGTGGTTGAGTTATTAATTGATGTGAGTAGTGTCGTTTGTTTTCTTGGTGTGGCAGTTGGGTGTGTTTGGTCATGAAGGAGGGCTGAGTTGGTTTTGTGTGTTAAGTTGTGTTATGTTTCTATTTAAGAATTTGTTTAAAAGTAATTTAATATGTTTTAATAAAAATTATTAATGATACAAATGTAATATGTTTTAAAAAATAATTATTAACAATGCATAAATTGTTTGAATTGAGTTGGGTAAAGTCTTTTGGTGTGCATACTATTTCAAATGGATTTTGTGTATGTATACACATGTGGCGTTGGGTTTAGATAACACCCTGTTTATTTTATTCATCTGAGTTTGACATGAAATGTGAAATTGGAATATCTTGAGCACAAAAAGGGGAAGCCTAGGTACTAAGTGGGTGGACTAGATCTAGCATGCTAGTGATACGGAAGCGGATCTGGCTCAGTTTCACTTAGCTGGTTTGACAATTACAACACTAACTAAAATTTGGATGATGATTGGAGACCACTAGGTTATGGATGTGTTGCCCTACTAGTGTCCCATGCACGAGAACGTATTTTTTTGTGTTTCCTATACTAATATTCACTGATATGCAATGTTCTAGGGTCCCATTCCTTTTTCTAGTACCTTTAGGGCCTCTCCCACTTTTGGTGCTCCTGGACTACTATACACTCACCGTTAGCATATGGTGTAGCATTTGGGTTCTCTTGAAGATTTGAGTTTTCTTAACTGCAAGGGTGTTTTATTTTTATTTAAGTTGTTTTTGTTGAAATTGATTTCTTTATAGAAATTGTTCTTTTAAAGTTGTTCAAGATTTGGTGTCCTTTATTTTATTAAGCCTGCAAATGTATTTGTCATTTAATGTTTACATGTGGAACCTTTTTGTTGGGTGACGTCCTACTGGGCTCTTGGCTGACACCCTACATACACCTTTGGGCGTATGTAGAATTTTTTTCTTGTGTATTCCAGGTTGTGACATCGTGCTCAGCGATGGTGGTTTTGGTCATTGATGGTCTTCTCGTGCAGGTTAGTGTTGAGGCGTGTGGATGCTGCACCACTCTTTTCGCTTAGAGTTTTGAGTTAGAGTTTTAGTTTCTTTTTTTGTCATTTATTTTTTGATGTTGGTTCTAGTTGTAAACCTTTAAATTTGATTTTAGTTTGGTTGTCTATTTTCAGTTTTGGTTTGTTTATCTTATCAGTTTTTTTGAGTTTACTATTTCGGGTAAATCGTTCTCATGTGTTAGTTTTGATACCCGGGCACTTGTGCCAGCCCGTGGGGATTGGGAACACCCTTCAGGCCATGTCACAGACCGGGTCAGATGTTGGGTTGGATGGCGACCCGACCTGGTTCATGACAAACAGTCAAAGCACATACTTAGTATGTTTCATCTCTTGATGGATTTTTTTCAAAGAGGTGAGGTTGAAGTGAGTAATATTTCCATGGAATACAATGTGGCAGACCCCTTGTCTAAAGCCTTGACTTGGAAAAAATATTATTATCATGTGAGGTATAGCATACTAAAATTCATAGGAAGTTGTCTCTAGTACAAGTGGGAATTTTTTAGAGTTTTTGTCCTAGGGACAACTGATTATACTTTGATTGCATTTATATTCAATTTATTGAATATTAATTTAATTTCTTATTACATATTGTTCATTGTCTCTACATGGATTTAATGTAATAATTTCCTAGACTATTTTTCACATTGATAAGGTTATAGCAGTTCCCCATTATAATGAGAACCTTGAAGTGCTATGATAGTATTCTTAATATATTTTTGTGGTTGGATAACATACTATGATGGGACACATAGTATTTATACCATCATGTGTGAGTTCTCATAAGTGGATGAGGCGCTCATGAATTTCACACTTGGTAATCTCCAAGACAAGAGATTATGATAACAGACCCACCAGTAGGAATTCTACATATTTTTGTGTCATTGGATATTCCTATATGTGATCATGTGTAATGTTCCTTAGACTTTAAGATATCATTAATATATGTCATGACTCGTGCATTTATATTTACTGACCAAAATCGTCATGCCATATATTGGCAGGAAGTAGGGTACATTGGTTGTATCATGATTGACATTTCATTAATGGATAAGTCAAGGAAGGATGTGTCCCTTCCATATTTCTAGAAACTGATATCTCATCCCTTTGATTGGAATGGAACCATCGCATTAAATTCCATGACCATGGTCTAATGACGTGTTTATTTCAGATAGTTAAAGAAATACGTATCGAGTAAATAGGTTGATGAAATCATCATGAAACCTACTTGATGAGATATTGTGATAAAGGAATTATATTACATAGTGAGCATTCATATGTTGTTGTTGATGTTGTTACATTAAGTTCTTTCTCCTAGGTTCTTTGACCTGTTTCTATACAGTAATCTTAGACTTTAGGCAAGCTCGCCTAATGCCAATGAGAAATAATCCTAAAGGGTCACACACTAAGTGTTTTCATTGATATCGATTAAATACTATTTGAGTTTAATTAATGGAATAAATATTATTCTCAAGTATTAGGAATAATTTTATTCAAGTTATTTTGATCGCATAAATTAAATAAATATTTATTCGTCAACATGTGAATGAAAATAAATTAATTTATTTTATTGAATATTTAATAAATATTTATTCATCGTTATGTGAATGAAATATTTATTTATCAATAAAATTTTATTCAGGAGTTCAATAAATTCAATAGGGTTTCAAATTGACCAAGATCATGTCTAGTGAAAAATATTAATTAATAAGCTGATTAAATAATATTTGTTATTGCGAAAGTTGGCGCGCACCACAAAATAATATTATTGTTATTATTATGTTTCATGGGGTTTATTAAAGGTAATAAATTTTATTTAATGGTTGGAATGAAATTAAATAATATTTTAAACTAAATCCTAACTATATAAATAGACAGTTATGTCTATTGTGTAGTGCATCCAAAAATTGAGAATAGAAAATTGTTGTACACAATGAATTATCTCTTATATCCTTCTCTCTCTATCTCAATAATGAGAAGTTCAAGAGAGATTTATTTAATATTTAAGAATGAGTGATCAAGAAAGAACAACACAAGACATTTGACACATCGTGCTAACAACTGTAGATCAAGTGGTGTTGCTTAGAGATCATAGGAGCATGTGTGGATCACCACTAGAGGGATTCTATCCTTGGATCATCACAAAATAATGAAGGTAATCCGAAAGGGTCTTTTTGGACAATCTAAATTCACCAACGAAGAAAGTTCCTAAGACCAGGTATTTATTTCTTCAAATATTAAATAAATTAATTATAAATTTAATGTTCAAGATCCTCGCTCTTGGTTTCAGGAAATGATTATTAAAAGAAATTTTAATATATCTATCACCACTACTCGCTTCAATTGTGCCTAAAACCAATAACACAGACCATCATATTTAATTTAATAATAAATAATTGAAAAACCATGCAATAAAATTAAATTAAATTAAACTAACTCATACACAAGTCTGGTCAAACCTCATGAACTGGCATACACATGCAATGAATATGCAAAAGTACACTGACAATCATTCATTATTATTAAGATAAACACGCTTTTATTAATTAATTAATTAATTATATTTATCTTAATGACCATATGAAGTCTCTTAGATATACCCATAATTAATGCATTAATGGAAAATATAATAGCATAACCAATAATTACAGATAATTATAATAAATTCATTAATCATTTATTCATTCTTCAAAACCTTAATTACATAATCAATCACATTTGGTGATAATGCTGTAATTAGGTTTTAATTATGCTGTTAATTATTTTGATGTAATTTAATTTTTTACTTTATTGAGAGACTACACAGTGTGTACTTACAAGTTGCACATCATGATCCTTGATTTTCATGTATCTGGGATAAACACATGGGGCTTTGGCATGTATCTCGGTCGAACTACATGACATGTATTAACCAGCGACAAACCATGTGTTCCACTTACCGTGTGTCTGCATAATGCATCGAATGACTCAACATGTTCTTTGGGTGTAGGAATTAACAAGTTACATGCTGTATATACTAGCTACACATCATGTGTTTCATTAATTATATAGGCCATTAGTCTCAAGTAGTTAAAAACCATTTATTTGGCCACACAATTATCATGAATTTTTCCAATATACCGTGTAGACTACACAACGTGTATGCTTGATACATATCATGTAATATGAAAAACTGTGTGCCAGGTTGACCTAGTCAACATGTGTTGTACAATAAATGCACCATGTGTAATAATTGCTCGATGTGTCGTGTATCTTGTGGCATGTCCAGGTGTGGTGAACTTAGGTACATGGCATGTACTTGGGCAACATGTCATGTAACCCAGTTAATTGGCCAAAAAATTTGGCACCACCCGATATAATCTATGTTCATTATCTATATATTCTTATTCTTTAAGAAAATGTGAATATTGGACGATGAATAATAAAATTTACAAATAATATTAAATAAAATTTGGATTAAATAATGAATAATCTGGAAATGAAATATCTAACCACTATTGTGCATAATTGATTAAAAATCAAATAAATAATTATAAATTTAAATATGACTGCTCTAATACCACTTGAAGGTTTTGAATGCATTGGAATCACCTTTTTAGTGAATAACCATTAAGGTTTTTATCATATTCGATGGATAATTCACTAATTTAGTAAGACATAAATATCATGACCAATGAAATTTTTTCATCAAATATTGACATAAAAAGATCGAAACCCAAACAGGATCTTTTCACAATAAATTTATAATCAATTTAATTATATTGAAATAAATTATACCTAACCTGAAATTTTTTAAAAAAATATTTTGAAAACACTTTTGAGGGAAAATGAGAAATCAAACAGATATCATGTGGTAACAAGTTTCAAACCACATACAAAATAACCAAGTTATTCCAAAAAATTGTAAAAAATTTGAATCAATAACCCTGTGTAAGATCCTTGTGATAAAGGTTACATTAGTAACTGGATCAACTTTGATGAGGTCCTCAAAGTGGTGGGTTATCTTATCCCAGGTCTGAATATATTCCTCCAAATTTATTATCTCTCAGTTGATTCCATGTGCCAATATTTGATCTAGTTTGTTGATCCAATCAGTTTTCTCATCATTAAGATCAACTTGAATCAATATCTCATACATTATGTTGGCATCCAGTTTTAAAATGTTGATATTGAAATATTCCCCTGAATTCTCTTCCTTATAATGTAGGAGAAGCTTTAGGTTGACATATTTCTTCCTTGCATCCTTTTTAATTCCATCAAATGTAACTAGTTCCAACAGTTAGCTAGAATCTTCTAAACTACCAACTTTAAACACCTTTTCCTTATCATTAGAAACCTCAACCTCATCAATGGTAGGTGTTACTTGAACCACTAGAATTGCATCATATTAAATTTCCTCTTTAGCCTCCTCGACCTCATCCAACAATGTTGAAATTTTCTCACATGTCTTGAAAAGCTCCTAAATAACTCCTCCTTCAAGTGTCATTGCCACTAACCTTTCCTCTATCTCGATATTCTTTAGTTTTCCTATTGAGTGGGTGACCATGTGATTTGGAAAATTTGTGTAGTCTTTGTGTGTTCTAGCTTTTTTCTCTTTATTAACTAGATATTTACCAAATATAATATTATCTTTCTTCCCATTCCTTGAACCACACCAAACAACCATTATCATATGGTGATCCTGCTCACATTCTGAAGTTGTTTGGGATTCTGTTTCTTTTTCATTATGATCAATCTACACCTGGGTCCTCGACCTTGCCTTCTTCCTCTTCCATCTTGGGATGAATGTTCACCACCCTTCATGATCCAGATCCTCTTCGACATTTACATTCAATTATGAGAATTGGTTATTCAATTAAATCAAGGTTTTGGGTTTCCTCAAAGTATAATACCCCCACAATTGAGAAGATCATGCATTTAGATTAGGACCAACCTATCAAAGACATCCACCGGGGGAAGGTTCTTTCCTAAATGAACCGCCAATGAGAGATCCAATGGTGAATATGTGAGATCTCCATCCAAGAAATTGGGTGTTACAGAAGACCATTATTATGTGATTGAACTTTAGGGAACACTTCACATTCAAGGAAGCTAGGGAGAAGTAAAGGGTTAGTGAAAGGGGGAAACAGGTGGTGTCAAGATGAGGGAGGGGTTGGGGAAGAACCCCCCCCCCCCCTTCTATGAGGGTAGGTGGGACAGAAGGTCAGCCATGTCACCACCTATGCCATTGGAGGGGTGGGGAGGGGGAAAGTTGGGAGGGAACTATAGTTTTTTAGAAGAAATAATACCCCATTTTAGGATATTTCTTCTATGATGTTGTTAATCATCGGAAAATCCCTTTTTGGATTATCATCCTTACGTAGGGAGGACCCAAAGTAGATCCCCTATAGTGGTTATCCACACATGGTCCTTTGATCTCTGAACAACACCAATGGAATGTCAGGTCCTATATTGATCACTTCAAGTTCCTTCAGGCTTGAAGGAATCTCTCTTGTTCTTCTCGTTCTTGAGAGGATGAGAGAAGGAGGAATCTGGAGAGAAATCCATTGTGCGTAATGATTATCAATTCTTGATTAACCCTACATAATATACATAGTCATCTATTTATAGAGTTAGGGTCAAGGTTAAAAATATTATTTAATTTCACAATGACCCTTAAATAATATAATAAACATTATCTGACCTCATGTCATATAATAATAATATTTTTTATGGTGTGTACTAACTGGCGTAATGATAAATATTATTTTACCGGCTTTCAAATTAATATTTATCACTAAACACAAATATGGTCTACTCATCCTCCTTAGTATTTATCGAATACCCAAATAAGTATTTAATTAAATATTCTATTTATAGTTTGGAGAATAAATATTTATTAAATATTCAATAAATAAAATAAATATTTTATTCATAGTCTAGAAAATAAATATTTATTAAATATTCATGTAATTAAATAAATTATTTATTAATGAATAAATAATTATTTATTACCCTATGAATATTTGTGATTAATAAATCTTGAATAAATTTATTCTTGGTTCTTAAGAATAATATTTATTCCAATAATTAAATTCAAATATAATTTAATTTAAATTAATAGAAACACTTAGTGTTTTACCCACTAGACTTCTTTCTCATTGTCATTAGACAGGCTTGCCTAAAGTCCAAAATTATTGTCTAGAAACGGATCAAGATACCCAAGAGAAAGAATTTAATATCACAATTTCGACAACCATACACAAATTCTTATTGTGTAATATAATCCCTTTTTTACAATATCTCATCATGTAGGTTTCACACATGTGTCAGCAACATATGTGCTTGATACATTTTTCTTTGACTATCAGAAATAAACTCATCATTGCACCATGTCCATAGAACTTAATGTCATAGTTTCATTTCAATCAAAGATATTAGATGTTAATTTCCATAAATATAGAAGGGGAAAATCCTTCCTCAACTTATTCATTAATAACATGCCATTCACAACACACCCAATATACCCTACTTCTTGCGAATATATGGCATCACGGTTTTGGTCAGTACATCAAAGTAAATGAGTCATGAAAAGCACTAAAAATAATCTTAATATATAAGGAATAATAAACATGCTCGCATATAGGAATATCTGATGACACATAAACATGCATAACTCCTAAAGGTGGGTCTATTCTCATAATCTCTCATATTAGAGATTACCAAGTGTGAAATTTATGAAAATAAGTCTCATCTTCTTATGAGTACTCACACCTGACAGCCGATATTCTATGTATCCCATCATAGTATATTATCTGACCATAGAACTATATTTAAGAATATCATCTAACATTTCAAGGTCCTCATCATAACGGGGAACTATTATATCCTTATCAATGTAATAGATACTCTAGAACATTATTAAATTAAAGTTATGCAGAACAATGAACAATATATAATAATATGTTTTATTAATATTCAAATATTGGAATATAAATGTAATCAAAAGTACAAATAATTGGTTATAGAACACCAAATCCAATAGATCATTGGTATGGGTTCAGGGCAAGTCTCATGTTGTTACATGTTGATTGGCTCCCTAGGTTGGTGTTGGATTATGAGACCGGGTAGGACTCCAAATGAGGATAGGTTGTTAGCCATAATTTTATTTTATTCTTTTTTAGTACTAGTTGTGTATGATCTTCCATAGGGGATATGGTTAGGTATGTATAACACATTCATTTATTACTGTATATAGTATTGTAATTTTTTATTGGCACTTTCCTGGTTATGATGTTTATCTGGATTCTATATCTGGTTTATTTTATTTACTATTATGTTGTGCACTCTGATAATGAAGACATAGTATCCTCATGGTATCCTCTTAGGGTCTCGCCACTATTCAATAACCCCTGGCATATGAGGAGGTGCAACTGAGTTCATTTGATATGCTACTACAGAAGTCACGATAAACAACGCTACCCTTTATCAGCACTTCTTTTAGCACTGATAAAGGGTTATCTTTATCAATGCTAAAAAATGATGACAAAAGGTATATTTATAAATGTATATAATTAAAAACATATATTAATATATAAATATATTTATATTGATAAAAATATAATATATTTAATTAAATGTGATTTATATATGAGTAAATATATATTTACACTTGATATATAAGATATTTAATTAAAAATGGCATATAAAATAAAAATTATATATTATTAAAAAAATTATTTAATATATAAATATATATTGATATATATATATATATCTTAAATATTATTTATATAATACTAATTTATTATGAATCATATTTATATGTTATGTGTTTAGTGAAAAATGGTTTATAATTCAATTAAAAATTAATATTAATTAAAAATATTGACTAATTAATATTAATAGACATTTAATAACATTTTGTTTTATCATTGTCATTTGTTTTTTCAATTTCACATATACATCAAAAAATAAATATTTAATTATTAATTAAAAAAATTACTAAATACTAGGAAGGTTCAGGTATCGAGTGAACTTGTCCCTAAAAATTATTAATGAAAATAAAAGTATAAAGACAATAATGTATAATCATGTGGCACATAAAACACCATCAAACCAAGAAAGTGGAAAAACAATGCCACCCAAAATGCATGACAAATGGCCCAAAATCTTAAACATCATAGCCCGTAGACCAATTATTTAAGCTTGAAAGATCACATCATAAAAGACCAAAGGCTCAGAACATGATATCAACCAACAAATTCCAACCCTGAAGACCTCACACACTCAACTACATTGATGAGGTTGTTTGAAAACACTCTATCTAAGAACATCATCTTGGACAAAGAAAAATGTCCATCTGAGAACATCGTCCTGCCCTCAAAATCATCGCCTGTGCAATCATGTTCATACCTAATGCCCATCATCAGAGGTGCCAGTCTACACGCCATTAGTGAGAGTTGCTCACCATTAGCATCCCATATCATCGACAGCTCGTGATACCCAAGAACATCTCACCAGATTACATCCCATACCACCTTTTTCCATCGCACAATTTCTAGTGTGGCTATCATCACACCAAAATATCCATGTCATCAAGGTAATAACTCTATTAAACCTTAATAGTACCCACTTCTTTACACCATTCAAAGCTTTCATGGAAGTTAACCTATGTCTCCACTCCCCCTCGCACTTCTTGAATGAATTTACCCTATCAAAACCTAAAATACGTGAATATTTCTACTCCTATTTAGTCAATATTTCATTGATGAAACATCATCACACTGTTGATGCCTCGCCATATCCATACGGGTCTCACCTCCTTACACTTCATATGATAAGATCATCCATGCAACAGTCACCCGAAGCTTGTGATCCCCCTAAGTCCTTATGTATGTTGCATATATGGGCCATTTCAATGCTCTGTTTTTATGGATTTTGGTTTTAAGTATATCCCATTCCCATCCCACATTATAAAATCATCTAGGAAAAGTCTATAAACTCATTAAACTAAAAAAAGATATCATGGTGCACCTCACTACAATATCTAATTGTTCGTGATGATCATGTTAATAGTATAATGAAGATATCTAGACCATGATATTCTTATATATTTATATAAAAACTTTTTAAGTTTTCTCAATTATATTAAAATATGTATAAATTAATTATTTTTTATAAAACCTATTAATTAATATTTAAATTCAAGGTTTAAGGTGCCATTTTTTCATCACATTGATGTCTTTGAGTGTATAAGGACTCAGATATAAAAGATAACTTATTTAGAGAAATATAAATATTTATGATTACAATAAATTAAATGTTTTCTATATTAGATGTTGGGAAATTAAATCTATAATTAGATTGAAATTTGGTTTTATAATTTATAAGTTTTTATTACTCCCTGTATATAAGTTTTATTTTTATATCCAATATGACAAAAGTGACTTTGTTTATGATTATAAATAATATTCATTCTATAAAAATGAATGAAGTTTCTAAAATTTGGTTGAAATTTCATATTTTATATAATATATTCAATAACATTAGAAATGAGAATATCAATATTTTTTATTCTAAAATCACTTAAATATGGATTTATTTATATAAACAAGAAATGCACCAAAAGAATTCATCGGATGAATTATTGGGATCGCTTTATTTTAAATCACTAGATATTTTTTAGTATTTTTTTTATAAGAATAACTATATTTTCATTTGGTGAGAAGGAATAAAGTGATTGAGTGTTATTGAATCAACAATAGTAATATTTTTAAGATAAATTTGATATGATTGAGGTGTGGGGATACTTACATCCATAGAAAAAAATTGTAATTTTGATCAGCATTAGTTTGAGACAAGTACTCCTATAACTCTCTTTAAATCTCCACTTAGACTACCCTTAACTACTTAAATTGGATGACCAACATTCAAAACATCCACATTTTCTTCTATCTTATTTAAACCTCTCTCCAAATTTCCACTCTGACATTTTTCTATAGTTGATTCTCTATGCTGGTTCCACTGAGGCTAAGTTTTGTTTTTAGGTGAACTCAGGTAGTTAAGCTTATACTCTAATCATTAGTTTGAGATAAGGCGTTCTATTGATCCCACTAGGACACTTATTTAACTTGTGTTGAAGTTGATTGTTTCATCATCTAAAAAAATATCATCAACTTCAGTTTCTAAGAACCCTATCATTGGAACACCACCTAGCCCGCCATGTACCAAGTGAAGAAATGAATAAATATCAACTCCTCCATCTTGTTGGACTCCTACCTAAAAAAGTTACAAAAACCATCCTTGAATTAATGCCTTTTTTCCCACAAAACATCAAATTGAGACTTGGACCAACATCCACATGCTTACCCTAGTTTGTTTCTTTGCATGTTACCCTTGTGTAAAATGAAATCCTGTTAGGAATCGTCACCAATAATATTCAAATTTGGGTTACCCTTATTATAAGTATCTATAAATTTCTCATTTGATTATGAATACTTAATTTTTATTTATTTATTTTTTATAAAAAATTAATAGTTTTTGAACCAAATAAGATGGATATGAATAAAAAATGGATGGATGTTTATCATATGATAAAAGAGTGTGAGGGTAGAGTTAAAGAGTTCATCAAGTTTTCAATGGATCATTCATATGACCCTTCTCAAATACTTTGTTCAAGTTTACATTGTTGTTATTTAAGACAAATTCATCTAGAAGAGTTGGAACAATATTTGATTTGTTTATAAATAGATCAAAGCTATAAATGTTGGACTAAACATGGGGAGAAAATGAATGTACATGATAATCAGTATGATAATACAATTTATGAATAATTTGATATGAATACTAGCTAGTGTAAATGATGTTGGAGAAATTATGGGAGAAATGATAATGTAAATTGAACATGAACTTCATGATTTTCCAAAGTTATTTGAGATGTTAAATAGTTGTGCAAAAAGACCACTGTATACTAGTTATACTAAATATAAAGTATTTTCATCTATATTGAAGTTATGTAATTTGAAAGCTGAAAGTAGATAGAGTGACAACAGCTTTACAGAACTACTTGGTCTACTTAATGATATGATACTAGAAGAAAATGAGATTAATTATCAAACATATGATGTTAAATTAATTTTATTTTCAATGGTTATGATCTCTAAAAAATACATTTATATCTAAATGATTTCATATTGTTTTTCAAAAACTAGGAATCACTCTGAAATTGATATGGGATACAGGTGTTACATTGTATGATACTCATAAAAGTGAAGAATTCACATTGAAATCCATGTTTAATGGGACAATAAATGAATTTCATGCTTATGGTAATTTTTATGACTATAGAACTAAAGGAATGTTGGGGTGTTTTGTGAAGAATTCACACACTCGGTTAGGTTGAAACATTCATCAAAGACTGTATTTTTAGGACATCACAAATTTTTACCTCGACTGCATAAATATTGGTCCTAGATGACATAATTATTTGGAAATAGAGATAAAGGTATAACACCATATCCACTAATGGGTGATAAAATTTTAAAGAAAATAAAATATATTAGCACTTTTTTGGTAAACCTTTTTCTAAAAACCTTATGAAATCAGGTTGGAATGATTAATTTTATTTGAATTACCATACTAGAATTGATTATACATCATACATTTTCTTAATGTCATGCATGTAAAAAAAATGTATGTGACAGTGTAACATCTTGCCCCACCTCATTGGCTTAAGTTGAGTCAGAATTTCTACTTGGCCTTAAGAGACATCCCCAAGTCACAAAAGGATGGTAATAAATTCCAAGGGCTTCATTAACAGATGGGGGATTTTTTTCCCTTTTTAAGATAAAACAACCCAAACAAACATTCCATAATAAAATAACACTATATGATGCATGATAAAAATGAAAGAAACTCAAAGTAATACCATTTATATAAAAATAAAACTACAATAGAGTACCATAATGGAATACTACTAAATCCCAAAGTACACAGTGGAAGATACGGTCAATAAAACCCAAAGACTCCAAACATGACTCCACAACTCCCAACATGCTATATGCTCCAAATCCACAATATAGCCTAAGTATCATTAAGTGCCACTAAAGAAGTGTGATACTTTACCTTTTCCAGTGTCGTGATGAGAAATATTTTCAAAAGCACCAAAGTTCCAAAGTAGGGGTGAGTAATGAAACTTAGTAGGCATTCCTCAAATGGCTTACCTACTCACACCACTAGGATAGAACAAGTTACCACATTTATATAAAACAATTTTTTTTAAAAACATATTAAACAATTCAACAATATGTAACAAATCCAAATAGATGCCAAAACAGTTTCCAAGGAAATCAAACAAACAATACTTTAAACCATTTCACATTTCTTTTTGGCATACCCATTCCATGATTTCTAGCACACCCACGCATGCATTCTCTAGTGATAGTTTCATACTCATGAGCGGTTTCTCATCCATCCACTAAGTAATCAAAAAGTGTCCAATATCCTTGTGTCCTAATGACGCACACCCCTTATCCATGGTCATGTCCCTTTGTACCCTAATGGTACATGCCCCTTATTCAAGGTCATATCGAAAGCAAGAACTCACACAAACCCATGTATGCCAAAACCATTTCAAATCAACCATTCCAAGACATTTTAATAACACTGTCTTTTTATTGAAAATATTTCAAACAAACCATTTTCATAAATCTAACAAAGACATGTTTTAAAATCAACATTTTAAAATCAAGAAAACCAAGCACTTTTCACAACAATTCCACGATTCTACAAAACATTCAAACCATCACTAAAGAGGGTTTTTACCAGATTTTCATAGAAATTTCATAATAAAATTCAATAAATTAAATCAATTCAAAAATGATCCTTCAAGTTCTAAGAAGATGAGTCAAGAGTGAAGCCATCTACCTCAAGAATTATGGCAGAAATGAAGAACGACATGAAAGCACCCACAAAACCGGGTTGAATTTCCAAAAACTCACCTTAGATCTCTTCCCCTAATATCAAAAAGGCAAAATCTAACCATGATTGTCATAAAACACCTTATATCTATCCACAACAGACTAGATATAATAAACCGAGAGAGGGAAGGAACTAGATCTAAGAAAAACCATGAAAAACTACCAGAAATAAAAACTTTTCAAGGGAATCGGGATTCAACTCACCAAGAAATACCTTCAGATCACTTCTGATTTGATGGGGAAAGGCTTCACAACCTTTGGGAGGAATAATTTTCAATTTAGGGAAGAAATGGATAAAAAATTAGGGATTAAAGGTTAATCCGGACCTAAATCCACTTTTTAGGATCTTGTTTTTAAACCATGCATGGTTAGTCGTATGGTTAGGTAAATCGTGCACTAATTATGAACTAGATTCTACCTCAAGGAGCACCTCGCATGGTTGGACTGCATGGTTAGACAAACCATGCGCTAACCATGAAAAAGCTCATTTTACCACTTTTCATGGTTTCTCCTAGGTGGATGCATAGTTTGGAAAAATTGTGCGGCTAACCGTGTTCCTTCCCCCTAGCCCCTATCTCATTATACACAATTTCTTATAGAAATTTCATGGTTTTCACTAACTATTCACCAATCGTTCGCCTTTGGAAAAGTCCCAAAAACATTCCAAAAGTCTTCTAAACCCACCAAAACTTCACCCAAACACTTTATATACTTAAAAAACATAAATAGAGGGTTACTTACTTGAAATTGAGGGTGCTATATTCTCCCCACCATTGGAATTTACATCCTTAGAAAGTAGAAAACCAACATTTCTTTGAAAGATTTATAGCCAATTATATTTTATTTCCTTTTCCTGTTCCCAAATCTCTTCCTGAATCCGACCATGTTGCCACAAAACCTACACTAGACCAATTCTTTTCCCATGAAAGACTTTATCTTTCCCATCCAAAATTTGTATTGGCACATACACCAATGAAGCATCCTTCTCTAGGTCAACGTGATACCATTGAATCACATGGTTAGGATTAGGCTGATACTTTTTCAACTAAGATACATGAAACACATTATGCACAACATTGAACTATGGTGGCAATGCCAACCGATATGTCACATCATCAACTTGTTCATGTATCTCAAAAGGGTCTATGTATCAAGGAGATAACTTTCACTTCTTCCCAAAATGATGATGTCCAAGCATTGGAGATTTTTTTAAGAACACGTGATTGCTCACCTTGAATAACAATGACCATCGATGATGATTCGCATATGATTTATGATGACTTTGAGCCATATTCATCCATTTCCTAATCAACTGAATCTTCTTCGTTGTCTCTTGGACAAGGCTTGGACCAACCGGTGAAGTTTCAGTAGTTTCCATCCAATAAAGTATAGAATGAAAATAAAGCCTATACAAGTATTCAAAAGGAGATATATGTATCAAGTCTTGATAGTTATTGTTATATGAGAACTTCAATAAAAATACATGCTCCTCCCATGAGCCACCAAAATCCATTAAAAAAGCCTGCATCATATCTTCCAAAGTATGTATCATTATTTTGGATTACTAATCCTTCTAAGAATGATACTCCATACTCGTTGTCAACTGATTCCCAATGGCTTTCTATAAGTATTTTCAAAAATGATGTGTAAACCTCAGGTCTCTCTTTCTGACACTATCGAAACTGGTACACCGTGCCACTGTACCACTTCCTGGATATATATTTTTGACAATTCCTCCACTGTATGAGATTCAAGAATATGGATGAAATGAGATGAATTTTTGAGTTGAACCAATATCACCCATATGGCATTGTGTTTCTAAACCATTCTTGGGAGACCTATCACAAAATCCATAGTTATCTTCTCTCATTTATAAACAGGAATAGGTAAATACTACAATATACCTACTGGTCATTGATGTTATGCCTTAATCTACTGGCAAGTTAAGAATCTCAAAAAAAAAACTCAGCCACTTTCCTTTTCATATTGACCTACTAAGACTGTTCTTTCAATGCCTTATACATCTTTTGTATTATAGGATGAACAACCCATCTCGAATGGTGGTAAGCATGAAGAAGTTGTTCTTGATAATCCATAGGTATGAACATATGATCTCAAAACCACAAAACTAAACTCCTATCTAGCCTCCATCTCTCAATGGTCTCCCCACCATTGAGTTTTGACCTCATCACAACACATTCTGAATTAGATTTTTTTTTAAAGGTTGGGGCTGAAGCCTCATTTTATTATTTAAAGAAAAGACCTCTTTAGACTGGGTAGAGGGAGACCCATTACATAGCCCAAAGGCCCAAGGCCAAGTGGCCTGAATACAAGGCTTGAAAACCCATATTTTTGGTCTAAAGATCCCCTCATTGAATAGTACTGCTACAGTACTCGGGCTGCTACAGTATCAGCTACACTACCGCCACTGCTACAGTTCCTTCTACAGTGCCTCCACCGCTATAGTGTTGTCGCCACTACAGTTTCGTCGCTGCTATAGTACTGCTGCAGTACCCTGTAAATTAGTCCCTACCCGGATTTGATCCCGGGTCTTTTGGATGCCAAGCAGGAGCCTGAATTAGATGTATGTGCCTCTTTAACTATCTTAACCAAACCAGGAATGAATGATACAAGATAAAAAACTACAACTTCACCTAGGTCTTCCATTCCAAGTGCATGTTGGCTAGGATTAACTATTGGAAAATATGAAAATCGACGAACATGAAAACAAAATCAAAGCGTACGTGCAGTGGAAAAAAATTTCTTCCCCTTTAAAAAAGTATTCAAAAATTAAGAGGATGTGCAACAGCCAAACAATATGTGTAGAAAATAAAAGGTTGACATCGAAATTTTTACGTGGAAAACCCAAAAAGGGAAAACCACAGAACCTAGTCCAGAAAGAGGGATCCACTAAAAACGAGAAGTACACGGTAGAGAATACCCAAAAATATAAGGGATATCAAAAGTAATACTCATAAAAATAGTGGATCAAAGTTGGAGACCATATAAAAATGATCTTCAAACAAAGGTGATCACCAAATGAATCTTCTACTTATATTTTCAGTGTGTTCTAAAAAGACTTGACACTGCCTCTATTTATAAGAAAATTTATCCGCATCAAAATGTGTCACCACATCAAAAATGCATCTCTATGTGAATTAATTCACACAGTCTTAACCCACATTAAAAACACCTCATTAATAAAGAAACCACATGGTCACCATTTGAGGAGGCACCCAACATCGACATCAACTGTCATTCATCTGAAGCTTATTTTTCCAATTGAGCATAAGACGGTATTCTTAATGCATCTTCCACCGTATTTATTTTACCTGGTATATACATTAAATTAAAGTTAAACATTTGGAGATACTTTATCTATCTTCTTTGTATTAGGTTAAAATCCCTTTGTGAGAAAATATGTTCTAAGATATTATGATCTATAAACATTGTAAATTTCTCCCCAAAGAGGTAATGACACCAAGTCTTCAAAGCATGGACTATATCAACTAACTCTAAATTGTGTATTGGGTAATTATTCTCATGTGCCTGTAACTATCTTGAGCCATAGCAATAACATGGTCTCCCTGCATGAGAACACATCCCAACCCAGATCCCGAAGCATCATAATACACCATATACCCTTGTACTGATTCTAGAAAAATCAATATTGGTGCTAATTTAAGGAGAAATTTTATCTCTTGAAAAGACTTCTAACATTACTCATTCCATTTTAATGGAACATTATTCCTTGTCAAAGATGTCATAGGTGAGGCCAGTCATGAAAATTCACAAATAAATCATCGGTAATAACCAGCTAGACCAAGGAAACTGTGTATCTTGAAGATGTTCTTTGGCGGTTTCCAATAGATAACATCTTCTATATTCTCTGGATCCACAAAAACACATTTTTTAAAGATTACATGGCCAAGGAAATGTTACTCTTTTATCCAAAAATCGCACTTTGATAATTTAACATACAGACGATGATCCCTCAAGATTCCAAACATTGTCACTAAGTTTTGCTCATGATCAGTCCTTGCCCTTGAATACACCGATATGTCATCTACAAACACCATCACAAAAGAATCTAGATACCTATAAAATATATGATTCATCAATTCTATAAAGATTGTTGGTACATTCGTAAGACTAAAAGGCATTACCACATACTCATAATGACCATATCTACTAATGAAATATGTTTTTAGAATATTCTCATTACGAACCCGCAATTAGTGATATCTTGAGCGCAAGTAAATCTTAGAGAACCACTCAGCTGAAAGTGCCCAATCAGGATGATTGTATCACTGAGAGGGGGAGGGGTGAATCAATGATACTTTTTCCTTTTAGGTTTACTTGAAATAAAATTTTCCTCCTGTTAAAGATTACACTACCTACTAAAAATAATACAATCACACATCCAAAGGAACATAAGTATTTACAAGGTTCACTATTCAATAAGAATAGTTATTTCCTTGGTGTGGTTTTGAAATGATCCAATACCACAAAATCTACTAGAAATCAATCCTTGGATTACAATGAGTAGGATATACCCTTTCAATCATATAGTACTATGTAAATAGTTCTAATAGTGTGTGTAAACCCTCTTAGCATAAATTGGGTAAAACAATATTTTTTTAACAACACATGTTACCTATGCTTATTTTCAACTTCGCAGATGTATTAATTTTAAAACAATTCTTTAATTTCTTACTCATAAGATAGTAAGAACTTAAAGGAATTTGATAAGGAAAACTCAGTCTAATTTTCCCAGTACATTTTTTCCACTCTAATTCTTCCCAGTATGATCTTATCAATACGATTTTTCCCAATATGATTTTTCCAGTTCAATTTTTCCCAATCCGGAAAATATATAACTTTGTCAAAATATGGTAGAGACAAATCTTCACCACTTCTATTCTAAGTATGAAAAACTCAGTGCAATTATTCTCAGCTTCTTCCTTAGTCCATAAATACTAATACAAAAAAAATACTCCTATTATCTAGCCTAATACGATGATTAGATGAATACAATTGACAAGTTGAATATGATAGACATCTGAATATGATTATCACTGAATATGATGATTCGTTGAATAAAACGTTGTAATCTTGTCTCTTCTCCTTTAACTTCTCCCCATTGAAACTTTTTCAACAAAATCTCAATATGGAAAACTTATTCTCTCCCTAGAAAGTTAGAGCTTGTCTCTCTTCTCTCATAAATAGTACATCATTCGATAAAAGTACAAATTACTTTTTCCTTTTATAGGTGACCTATGAGAGGTTTTTTTTTAAGAATCCCAAAATATTTCCTACTCAAAAAATTCACCCAAATATCAATTTCCCTTAAATCTTGGGTGCATTTATAACTTTGACAACTCTTATTGAATCTTCTTGAACCTCATGTCTTCTTTAATTTTATTTTCAAAAGCTAATTAAAATTTTGATTCTCTACTCTAATTTCTAAATAAAATTCTTTATATCAATTAAAGAAAACTACACCCTTTGAATTTCTCCCCTAGACATCTATCTCTTTTCTTCAACAATTCTATTAATTAATTTGAAAAGAACCAAAGTAATTCAACCCCTTTTAAATGATTAACTACATTATTGATTGATCTCTATCATTATGATTTTCATCGGCTTTAGATAAATTCCTTTTCCATTAGCCTTTGTTGAAAACAATTATCCCTAACTACAATGGTGCACCGAATACAATAGACCAGTATCAACAGCTTCAATTTTAGAAACTTCCTTCATTTACAAAATTTTTTTGTATCATGAATTCCTTCATGACTTTAAAAACATTTTAGAACTGATTTAGCATCATCATAATTACAATGTAAAGTATCATAACTTTCCATTATTTATGGATTCTTTCTTTCCTTCTCATTCTGAGTACATTTTTCCAAAAAACAATTGGTCCGAATACAATCAAGCTGAATATGATTGATCTGATTACGATCTTTCTGAGTATAATTGGCTTAGATATGATCATTATAAGTATGATTGTCCTGAATATGATCATTATTAGTATGATTGGAATGGATATGATCATTTTGAATACGGTTAGACTAAATATGATCATTCTAAATATGATCATTAACACCCTTTTTCTTTCCATCCAGATTCGATCAATCTGGATATAATTGGCAGCATCTCTTTCAATCCCCCTTTATTTCATCAAGATTTTACCATAAGTTTTTCAAATAATTGTGATTTATGAGAAATCCAAGATCAAAAAATCATTGTTACATTTATTATCAGATCCATGTTGAATCAGATTACAATCAGTACATCATTATGATCTTCTCCCATTCTGAAACTGAGGTGAGTCTGATCAGAATCTTTTCTTCCAAACCACTTTTTCTCAATATGATGGAAATTATTAAACAAAGTGAATCTGATTTTTTTGGAAACAAATTGTGAGTCTGATTTTCAAATTTTACAAAGTTATTTGATTTATCTTATTTAGACAACAAAAGACAAAAACCTTGTAAAACAAACTTCCTTAAGCTTCCAAAACCCTTCTCCATCAAACTTCGTCCCAATAATCTTCCTCTTTGGATTTTTTTGTCAACCAAGATTCATAAATCACTGAACTTTGTAACCTCAATATATGGATTACTTGTCAATAATTCTAATCCTATGTGAGCTAACTCATTGTAGGAAATAAGATTCATTGATAGTAAAACCATGTTATCCAAAAGAATTTATTGTGAAAACATCTTCAACATCTTTATTCCTCAACTTTTCAACTTTACTGGAATAAAAAACAATTAATTTTCTAAAACCACTCCAACAAACAGTTAGAATAGTTCACAGGATTACAATACTAAATTCACAACTTACCCATAGCTCCCCCTTTTTACATGCATACAAAAGGATAGATTTATGAAACACAACAATTATCCCCCTTGAAAACACTATCCAAAGGTAAGATTAGATAAGGGAAAGAAACTCATACCTCAAACTTGATGAGAAAGAGGTTGGATGACCATGTTCAACCTCAATTTAGAAAAGGATAATTTCGGTAAAGGTTTTGTGAATATATCAGCAACTTGTTCTAATGTTGAAACATACTCCAGCTTCAATTAATTCTTCTCTACATAATCTTTGATGAAATGATATTTGATATCAATATGTTTTGAATGATAATGTTGAACTTGATTCCTGGTGAGATTGATTGTACTTTGATTATCACAGCCCAAGAGCAAGGGTAACTTCACTTCAACAAGTAAGTTTTTCAATTGTGTTTTCATCCACATAAGTTGAGTAGTGTATTGAGTGGCAGTAACGTACTTATCTTTAGTCATACTGAGAGTTACTGGATTTTTTTAAAATTACAACTAACATAATTCTTTTCCAGAAAGAATACTCCACCAGATGTGGATCTTCTATCATCTATATTTTCTACCCAATCAGTATCTGAATACCCAAACAAATCAATACTTTCTAAGATGTCATATCTGATTTTAAATTCTATTGTGCCTTTGATGTATCTTATAATTCTTTTTCAAACAATTAAATGTGATTATTTTGGAGCACTATGAAATATTTCATATAAGGTAACATCATAAACAATGTTGGGTTTTGGGGCAGTCAAATAAAAAAACATCTAATCAAATTTTGGAATTATTTCTGATCAACTTATTTTCCTTATCCATATTTTTTTTAGCTTTTTTCCCACTGAAATCGATGTGGAAACAGGTTTTTATTTTTCCATGACAAACCTCTTCAAAAGTTCCTTAGCATAATTTTCTTGGGAAATAAAGATATGTTTCTTCTTTTGTAAAATTTGTATCCCAAGAAAGTATTTCATTTCCCCCAGCATGGACATTTCAAAAACCTTTTTCATCTCTTCATCAAGTATTTCACAACTTCTTTCATCATTCCCAACAAAGATAATGCCATCAACATAAACAATTACAATGAGGGAATACTCTTGAATTTTTATGACATAAATATTACTATCAATTATTCCCTTTTTAAAATTCATCTTCATTAAGAAAATATCCAATTTGGAATACCATGCTCTCAGAGTTTGTTTTAGTCCATACAACTCCTTATTCAATATGCATACATAACTTTCATCTTTCCCAACAACAATGACACAAGGTTGTTCAATGTAAACTTCCTCATCAAGATTACTATTAAATAATGTGGATTTAACATCCATTTGAAAGATCTTATAACCTCATTGTGCAGCAATAGCAAGAAAGATTATGATTGTTTCTAACCTTACCACCGGAGAAAAGGTTTCATCAAATTTAATGCCTTCAATTTGTGAATACCCTTTGCAAACCAATATTTATTTGTTTCTTATCACTTCACCTTCTTCATTCAACTCGTTCTAAAAAACCCCACTTTGTACCAATAATGTTTTTGTTGTTTGGCTTGGGTACAAGTTCACATGTATCATTCTTTTCAATCTGATCCAACTCTTCATTCATGTCCTAAACCCATTTCGGATACTCAAAATCTTCTTTTACATCATTCGGCTCAAATTTTGAATACAAATAAGTATGTGTAATATCATTTTTTGTTCTTATTGTTTGAACCTTATGATGTTGATCACCAATGATATTATGAATTTCCACTTGCTTTCTCAACCTAGGATGATATTTTTGAGTATCTTCCTCATCATTTAAAATATTTGAGTCTGATTCTTCTTCTTGAGTAGGATTACAATTGTTTGTATCCTTATCAGGATTTTTTTCCTTATCCTAATCAACCTCCTTATCTGCCTAAGTATGTTTTTCTTCTTCATCCCTTTTAATAACTTTAACATCAATAAAATCAATAATTCTTCATTTTTATTTGTTGAAACATATATATCCTCTTCCTTCCATAGAATAACCGAGAAAAATCCCATCTTCACCTTTCTATTCAAACATTCCAAAGTTTCCACCTTTTTTCTTTATAATACATGGACTCCCAAAAACTTTTAAGTGTTTCAAACTTGGATTTTTTCCATAACACAATTCATATGAAGTCATATGTGATCTTTTCCTATAGAAACATTAGTTTTTAATATACATAGCGGTAATCATGGCTTGTCTCCAATAGTAATGAGAAAGACCATGTTCAAGTAACATAGTTCTTCCTATTTCCACCAAAATTCTATTCTTTCTTTCAGTTACCCCATTTTGTTGAGGAGTGTATGTGGAACTATACTTATGCTAAATTTCATGATTTTAAAGATAACTTTCAAACTCTCCACTTTTATTTTCATCTCCATTGTCAGTTCTCAAATTCTTCATTGAATACTCACATTCCTTTTCAGCTTTCCTTCTGAAACTTTTAAACATTTTCAAAGCATATGATTTATATTTCATATAAATAACACAAACAATGCGAGTAAAATAATATATGAAAGTGATGAAGTACTTATCTCCATTTGTTGATTTGTTTTATCATTGACCCATGGATATCATAATGAATAATCTCTAGGGGTTGTTTTGAACAAATCTCAACTTTCTTATGCACAACATTTGTAATCTTTCCTTTCTAACAAATAGTACAACACCAATCTCTTCTTCTTGGAAAATCAGGAATGTCTCGGACACTATATCTCTTTGACAACTTACTTATGTTTCTTTGACACATGTTTCCCAAAATTTTATGCTACAATTGATTCTCTTCAACCATACTCAAGTAATAATATTTTTTTACTTAACCAACCTGAAACAAGTTTCCTTTTGTGTGTTATCCTCTTCTAACTATCTTTCCATCTTTTTCACTTTTCAAAAAAAATCCATATTTTATAAAGATAAATTTTTTACCCTCATCACAAAATTGTAAAACACTTATCAAATTGTGTTTCAACCCATAAACATACAAATATTTCTTGGATTTCATCTTTTATTTCCCAATGATGGTTGATCCAACACCTTTGATTTTCAAGGATTCATCATTTTAAAATTTCATTGTTCCTTATTTAAAATATTTCATGTTATTTAACAAATTAAAGTATCCTCTCATATTAGAAGAACAGACACTATCAAGAATCCAAGGTCGTTCTCCTTTTGAAGCTGTCAAAGCAGTTTCAACAACAAGAGATTTGTCTTCTTCCTTTTATTTCTTCACAATCGACTCCTGAGAATTGTTAAGAATATTTTGTTGTTCTAGTAATAAAACAAGACATCCTTTTTCAAGGTTTCCAAGTTGTTAAAATCTTTTATAAATAGTTTCCAAATTTTGGAACCTATTTTCAATTCTTACTCCAACCATCTCAGGTTTCTTCAAAACAATATTCTCAGATTTCTTCTTTTGAGGGAATTGAATCCCCCTAAAACCTTACCTTCTATAACCTATAGAATAATAGTAATGTTGTTGGTTAAATAAACACATATTTTTCACATGTATGAATCCACCATAATACCCCCAGTAGCCATAGAAAGAGTATTTTCCTCTGAAAATTCTATACTAACTAGAATTGTGAATACATTTCTCAGCCACCTTATTTTCTTTCTTTTTTGAGCCACCAAACTTTATATTTTTAATCAGTGTCTTCCTTTTATTTTCTAATTTATCAAAACTAGAAGTATTTGAAACTTTTCTAGATTCGTATTATTTCAAAACATTTTTGGATTTAGGGTTCTTTGAGACTTCTAAATTTCCAACTTTTTTGGTCTTGGCCACACACATGACTTTCTCAGCTTTCTTCTTTTCGAAAACAACTCCATTTTTCTTTTCAACCTTTGAAGGTATCTTTTTTTATCTTTATTAGGTTTCTCTATTCGATAAATTTAACCAAACTTCAGAGATAGAGTTTTTGAAACTTTTATTTCTCATCTTAGCATGAGATAGATTTTGTTGGACAAGTTCCAACTCTTCCTCTTTTGCTTTCAACTTCACTTTCAGATGTTCATTACGATTCTTTTATTCATCAAGAGATTTCTTTAAATCGTCAGTTTATTTTACCAACTTCACCTTCTCATCAATAAAACATTCTTGATTTCTTATTGAGAAACATTCATCTTCCAACTTTTTTTTTGATTTTAAAGCCTTATGATCTTTCTCAGACATTATTTCAACTCTTATTTCAAATGAAATTCAAATTGAGTTTCTTCTTACTTGGAACTCCTGCTTTTGAATTGTTAATCATTCACTATTGAAATAAAAGTATTCTCAATACCATACTCAACAAATTTTTCAAACGCAGATTCATTGTCTTCTTCTTCTTCATCTTTATATAGGAAACTTATTCTTTTGGATTTAAAGAATTTTCTATCATTCTCTGTGGAATATGATTTTCCTTTATCTCCATGTTTCTTTCACAATCTTCTTGGCCTTCTTTTTCCTGATCATTATCCTCTTATTTATTTCTTTGAGGATAATTTTTCACAAAATTCTCAATGGATCCACATTCAAAACATTTCAAGGGAAGTTTCCCTTTGTATTTCCATGTACCTCTGCACATTTTTAGAAAATAAGGATAATATTTTATCAAGATTTTTATATAACTCATTTTTAGAATCGGATTCACCAGCTTCATTTTCAATAAGAATCTTCTTCGAAATCTCTTTCTTAGTATCCTTGAAAGTCATTTTACTATCAAATTTTGTTTTTTCCTTCATAACTTTCTCCCTTCTCATTTCATAAGTAATGAGAGTGTTGTGTAAGTCTTCAAGAGATAATTTTTCAGGATCTCTATCTTCCAATGAAGAAACTTTTGCATAAAACTTATCAAGAATGATTCTTAAGATATTTTCAACGACTGTAGAATCATCTAACTTTTCACCAAGACATCTGATAGTGCTGAAAATGTCATCCACCTTGGTAAAGAAGTCCCCAATAGATTCATATTCACCCATATTCAAATCTCCATACTTCAATCTCTATATTTGTAATTTTGCCTTCTTCACTTTTGTATTGCCTTCGTATATGTTTTTCAATTGATCTCGTATACCTTTGGTTTTGGCTACTCTTTTCACCCTTAGGAATTCACTTTTAGAAAGTGATGATAATAAAGAATTCTTGGTCCTTTCATAATTCTCAAGATCATTCTTATCAAAAGATGTAAGAGGAACTTTATAATCAATAGAAGGAAATTCATCTATTGTAGCTTCAAGAACATCATATCCAATAAATATAAGATAAGGAAATATTATATCTTTCCAGATATGATAATTTTTTCCATCAAAAACCAGAATACCTTTATTATTCACACAATTAAAATTCTCCATCAGCAAAGAATAAGTAGAGGGAACCTACACTCCGATACCACTTGAAAGTGCCCAGTCGGGATGATTGTATCACTGAGAGGTGGAGGGGGTGAATCAGTGATACTTTTTCCTTTTATATTTACTTGAAACAACCTTCACCTCCTATTAAATATTACATTTCCTACTGAAAAAAAAATCAAACACACATCCAAAGGAACGTAAGTATTTACATGGTTCACTATTCAATAAGAATAGTTATGTCCTTGGTATGGTTTGGAAATGATTTAATACCACACGATCTACTATAAATCAATCCTTGGAATACAACGAGTATGATATACCATTTCACTTGTGTAACACTATGTAAACAATTCCAATAGTTTGTGTGCACCCTCTTATCACAAATAGGGTAAAACAATATTTGTGTAACAACGCATGTTACCTATGATTATTTTCAACTTCACAAATATATTCCTTTTAAAAAATTATTCAATTTCTTACCTTGAAGATGGTAAGAACTTCAAGGACTTTGATAAGGAAAACTCAGTTTGATTATTCCCAGTACGATCTTCTCAATACGATTCTTCCCAGTACGATTTTCCCAATCTAATTCTTCCCAGTCTATAAAATATATAACTTTTTCAGAATACAGTAGAGAAAAATCTGCACCACTTTTGTTCTCAGTACAAAAAACTCAGTATGATTCTTTCTGGCTTCTTCCTCAATCTGGAAATCCCAATACAGAAAATCTGATCCGATTGTCTAGCTTGATACGATGATCAGTCGAATACAATTGATAAGATGAATATGATAGACAACTGAATATGATCATCACTAAATATGATGATCATCCGAATACAGCATTGTGATCTTATCTCTTCTCCTTTCACTTCTCCCCATCGAAACTTCTTCAAAAAAAATATCAGTATGAAAAAATTCTTCTCTCCCTAGAAATTCATAGTTTCTCTCTCTTCTCTCATAAATTGTACATCATTCAGTAAAAGTAAAAAGTACTTTTCACCTTTTATAGGTGAACCATGAGAGGTTTTTGTGGGAATACCAAAATATTTCCCACTCAAACAAATTCACCCAAATCACAATTTTCCTTAAATATCAGGTGTATTTATGACTTCATCAACTCTTCTCAAATCTTCTCAAACCTTATTTAGCCTCCATCTCTTCTTTAATTTTCTTTTCAAAATCCAATTATAATTTTGATTCTCTACTCCAATTTCTTAATACAATGCTCTATATCAATTAAAGAAAACTACACCCTTTGAATTTCTCCCTATCAACATCCATCTCTTTTATTAAGTAATTATCTTGATTCATTTGAAAAGAACCCAAGTAATTCAACCCCTTTTAAATTGTTGGCTACATTTTTGATCGATATCTATCATTATTATTTTCATTATCTTCAACTCAATTCCTTTTCTATCG
Source organism: Viscum album (assembly GCA_963277665.1). Classification (NCBI taxonomy): domain Eukaryota; kingdom Viridiplantae; phylum Streptophyta; class Magnoliopsida; order Santalales; family Viscaceae; genus Viscum; species Viscum album. The sequence continues at coordinate 1,472,012,643 of OY728152.1, read as the reverse complement.
GCCTTTATTGAAAACAATTATGCTTAAGTATGATGGTGCACTGAATACAGTATACTGGTATCAACCGCTTCAACTTTTGCAAGTTCCTTTATTTAAAAAATTATGTTTGTATCATGACTTTAAAAACAATTGAGAATAGCTTCAGCATTGTTAGACTTACAATGGAAAGTATCATAAATTTTCATTCTTTCTAGCTTCTTTCTTTCCTTCTCAGCCTGAGTACATTTGTCCAGAAAACAATTGGCCTAAATACAATTAGGCTGAATACGATTGACCTGATTACTATCTTTCTGAGTATCATTGGCCTGGATACAATCATTCTGAGTATGATTGGCTTAGATACAATTAATCTGAGTATGATTTTTCTGGATATAATCATTCTGAATATGATTTTCTTAGATACGGTCATTAACGCCAGTTTTCTTTCCATCTAAAACTGATCAATCTGGATACAATTGGCAGTATCTCCTTTACTCCCCCAATATTTCATCAAGATTGTACCATAAGTTTTCAAAATACTTGTGATTTATGAGAGCTATAATATTAGAAAATAATCATCGCATTTGTTATTAGATCCATGCTGAATCTGATTGCAATCAGTACCTCATTACGATCTTCTCTCATTCCAGACCTGAGGTGAGTATGATCAAAATATTTTCATCTAAACTACTTTTTATTGATACAATGAACATTCTTAAACAAAGAGAGTCTTATTTTTTTGAAAACAAATTGTGAGTTCGATTTTGAACTTTTAAAAGGTTAGTTGATTTATCTTCTTTAGACAATAAAAGACAACAGCATTATAAAACAAACTTCCTTAAACTTCCAAAAACCTTCTCTGTCAAACTTGGTTCCAACATGATCTCCCCTCAATTGATCAAATAGATTATCAATTAATAGAAGTGGATACTAATTCTTTATCATAACTTAGTTAATCTTATGATAATCCACACACAACTGAAGAGTTCCATCCGCCTTTTTGATAAATAAGATTGGTGCTTCCCATGGAGATGTACTTAAGTGAATGAAACCTTTGCTTTTAGGCTCTTCCAACTGCATTTCAAACTCCTTTAATTCTATTAGTGTAATATGATAAGATATAAGGGAAATAGGAATGTCCCCCATAAGGAGATCAATCGTAAACTTCACTTCTTTATGGGTGGAAATACTGAGAAATGTTTGGGAAAACATCTGTAAACTAATCAATAACCATTGGAAAGATATTATTCTTTATCTATTCCATCAATTCCAAAGTCAATGTTGCCAATTGGTATGATATCATTCCAACTACTGGTTTCAACATTCCCTTTTCACCTTCCTTTACATTTCATTCTCCTCTAAAGAGATTCTCGATGTCATCCATAGTCATTAAACTAACTCATTGAGTATAATAGTCGATATGAGTCTTGAACATTTTCAACCAATCCATACCCAAGATTATGTCATAGACATCCATTTCAAGTAAAAATAAATCTCACATCATCTTATCTCCATAAAAATTTATAGAACATGCTCTACACATAAAGGCTCGACATTCTATTTGACCAAGAGAAGTTTTAAGTTTCAACATATAAAGAATCATATCAACATTTAAACTCATCAAATCAACAGCATGAGAATCAATAAAGGAATGTGATGCACCCATATCAAACAAAGCATTCATAAGGCTAGAATTCAAAATAATCATACCTCACACTATTGGTGGTCTAGATTGATCATCCAAAATAACTTTCTTAGATCTATATAATTTCTTTCTCATGAAAATTTGTTCTTTATTGCCTTGTTGAGATTGTCCTTGTTGAGGAGTCATGGTATTCCTAGAATCACCATGGCTAGATCGGTTCTATTGATGATAGATATTTTTTTACCCTCTCCTTATCAAAGCATACGATGTCTGCAACACATGAGAAGTGTCTCGAACACCTGACCTCGGAGAACTATGACAATAGTGCTGAAGATGCCCCATTTGGTTTCAATTATGGCATGCTCTAGGTGGTGATGTACACTCTCGCTTCATGTGGTTGAACGAACCACATTGGAAGAATCCATATTTTCTCTTAGGTCTTGGAGGAATATTTATCGATCTAACCATCTCATTATGAGTCATCCCCATACCTTGGAAATTGGTTTCCCTCTTCTAATTTCTCCCAGCATTGGAGTTCCCACTATTTCCTATAGGTATCAACATGATCCCTCCAACTGTAGTTCCTAAGATGTCCCTTTCTACCACCATCACTCTATTAACCATCTATGTGTAATACATAATACATATCATGACAATATTTGAACAAATCTCCTTCCTCAACCTCGATTTAAAGATGTGTGACTTTAAGGATACACTAACAGCAACTTCGGATGCAAAGAAGACTAAATTCATAAATTTATCCACATGCACTGTCATTGTGAGGCTATCATGTTTCAATATGAAGAAATCTATTGTTCTTTCAATCCTGAACATATGAGAATAAAATTTTTTGTTGAATAATTCTTCAAAATCCTCCCAAGTATGGTTTTGGTCTAATTTAGCCTGAAATACTAAATCACGCCACTAGTGTGAAAGATACTCTAGAAAATACAACATTAGCTTGACTTCTAGCTCCATTGGTGTGACATGGAAATTAAAATTTTATTCATCCTATTTAGCCACACCTATGCCTTTTCTATTTCAGAATCGCCCTGAAAGATGGGTGGATTCTACTTCTGGAGCTGGATGAAATGTTTCGCTTGCCTTGGTTCATCCCTCTTGTTCCCTTTATCCACTGTCTAAAAGGATTGAACTATACTTTGAACCAGTTATTGGTTAACTTGTGGCTCAGGTGAAACCACATTTTCTACAGCCTCCTCTGGTTGGTTTCTAAGACGCCTATCGGGTGCCTTTTTCTATATAGAAAAAAATTCCATAAGTCTCACCCTCTTACAACTGGAGGCTTAACAATTTAAAATTCTACCACATCATACTATAACAACAGTTCTTTCCAAAATTTCACATTTTCCACATTAAATCATTTTTGAAATTTTCACCATACTTTTGAAAATCAATCCATTTTTCAAAATACCCATGTCATGCCTTTTTCAAAATATCACATTTGAAAAAAAAAATCAACACTTTTAAAAAATCGTCATTTTTTCACACAATCATAAATCATTGCTCAAAATGAAATATGTACTTCTAGTGGGAAGTCATTTCTAAAATGCATTCCATTCTTGTCTCATTGGCTAAACCCATGACAATGAGATTCCAGATCGTATAAGTGTCTCTAAAATACTTATATACCCAACTCCCTAGTAACTTAAAGTTCAGCATAAAAAAGTTAATTGTGTCTTTTTATAATCTATATTTCAAGTCCCAACAATCCTACTCCTTTATACTAACCTAACATAAGGAATATATCATAATGAATTTCAACTACAAGACTAACACAATTGATAACCGAGTCAAAGACCGACCAAGGATAATACTGCTTGCAGGTCAAGGACCAAACAATTTGATACCACTTACAGCATCCTGCACCTCCTCATTTGCTTGAGTTAAGGTGGAATTTCTACTTGGCCTTAAGTGACATCCCCAAGGTGCCAAAGGATGATAATAAATACCAAGGGCTTCATTAACATATGGGGGATGGTTTCCCATTTTAAAGATAAAACAACCCAACCAAACATTCCATAACAAAATACCACTACATGATGCATGATAATAATGTAATCAACTCGAAGTAATACCATTGATATAAAAATCAAACTACAATAGAGTACCACAGTGGAAGACGACTAATCCCAAAGTACACAGTGGAAGACAAGATCAACAAAACCCAAAGACTCCAAACATGAATCCACAGCTCCCAACATGCTCCATGCTCCAACTCCACAATATATCCCAAGTATCATGAAACACCACTAAATAAGTGTGATAATTTACCTTTTCCAGTGTCATGATGAACAATATCTGCAAAAGCACTAAAGTGCCAAAGCGGGGGTGAGTAATGAAACTCAATAGGCTCTCCCCAAACAACTTCCCTACTCACACCACTAGGATAGAATAAGTTAGTACATTTATATAAAACAATTTATGTAAACCCCATTTTAAATAGTTCAATAATCTGTAACAAATCTAAATAGTTTCATACCAAAATAGTTTCCAAGGAAAGAAAACAAACAACACTTTAAACCACTTCACATTCCTTTTTGGAATACCCATTCCATGATTTCCAACACACCCAAACATGCATGATCTAGTGATAGTTTCATCATTCATCTACTAAGTTTTCACAGTGGCCAATATTCTTGTGTCCCAATGACACACTCCCCTTGTCTAGGGTCACATCCATTTGTACCCCAATGGTACATGCCCCTTATTCAGGGTCACGTCGAAATCATGAACTCGCACAAACCCATGTGTGCCAAAACCATTTCAAATCAACCATTCCAAGACATTTCAATAAAACCATTCTTTTATTGAAAACATTTTTGAATAATACATTTTCATAAATCCAACAAAGATGTATTTTAAAATCAACATTTTAAAATCAAGAAAACCAATCACTTTTCACAACAATTCCAAAATTCTATAAAATAATCAAACCATCACTAAAGAGGGTTTCCACCATGATGTTCACACCAATTTCACAATAAAATTCAATAAATTTAAACAATTTTAAATTAATCCTTCAAGTTCTAAAAAGAGGAGTCAAGAGTGAAGCTACCTACCTTGGGAATTATGGCGGAAATGAAGAACGACATGAAAACGCCCACAAAACCAGGTTGAATCTCCAAAAACATGCCTTTGATATCTTCCCCTAACATAAAAAAGGACCAATATAACCATTATTGGCATAAAACACCTTAGATCTATCTACAGTGGACTAGATTTAAGAAACCAAGAGAGGGAAGGAAGTAGATCTAAGAAAACCCATGAAAAACTACCACAAACGAATACTTGCCAAGGGAATTAGGCTTCATCACACTAAGAAACGCCTCCAGATCACTTCTGATTCAACGAGAAAAGGTTCCACATCCTTTGGGAGGAATAATTTTTGAGTTAGGGCCAAAATGGAGAAAAAATGAGAGGTTAGCGGTTAATCCCAACCTATATCCACTTTCTTTATAATCTTGTTTTTAAACTGTGCATGGTTAGTCACATGGTTAGGAAAAATGTGTGCTAATTGCGTTCTAGCATCTACCTCAAGGAGCACCTCACATGGTTTCCCTACACAGTTATACAAATCGTGTTCCAACTATGAAAAATCCCACTATCCCGCTTTTCATGGTTTCTCCTGGGTTGTCGCACGGTTTGGAAAAACTGTGTGCCTTCCCCTTAGCCTTTGTCTCATTATGCATAGTTTCCTATAGGAGTTGCACGGTTTTCACTAACCATGCACCAACCTTTCACCTTTAAAAAAGTCCCAAAAATATTCCAAATCCACCCAAACTTCACCCAAACACTTTATATACTTAAAAAGCATAAAGAAAGGGTTACCATTATAGAGAGGTAGCAAGCACACCTTTACATTTTACATAAGATTGTAAAGGTTTATCCATACATTTAAACCTATAAGGCAATTCTTAAACATTTGAATCCATCAAGGGTTGAAGGACTAGTATCAAATACATATAATAAATGGTTTATAGGATGGTTCTGATATCATATCTATAAGGAGTTATCTGCAAATATGAATTTAATTATTGAACGGCTTTTATGTCTAGCTAGAGGAACAAATGTAAATGGTATATCTTACACTGGTTTTGTAATTAATGGTTATATATTCTATAAAAAGAAAAAATATGAACACAATATGATGCAAAATAGTAGATCTACACTTGTAGTGGAAGCGATGCACATATCCAGTTCCAAGGATAGAAATCCAATTTATGTGAATATGTCATATTTCAGTATCATTGAACAAATATATGAGTTGGATTATACAACATTTCAAGTGCTAATTTTCCATTGTAAATTCATTGATAATATAAGTACAGTTAAAGTCGATGAATTAGGATCCATGAAGGTGAATTTTAGAGAAAAAGGGTATAAGGGTGAACTATTCATAATGGAATCACAAGACTTGCAAGTATTTTATGTCTCAAATACAGTAAAAAATAATTGATCAATTGTTTTGTTAAATACTAAAAAACTATGGAGTCGATGAAAATTCAATTGAGGATGACCTTTTCATTGGGATATCACAATCATTTCATGATGGTCTCAATCTAGATAGTGTCTTGTACATTAGAGGGGACCACAAGGAGGGGATTTGGATACTCAATAGAGGATCCAAATTCCTTTCAACCTTTAAAGAAAAAAAAGAGTTCAATGAACTCGTTAAAGTGTTTTTTAATATACTGTGATTTTCCTCATAATATTATGTGCTCTTTATTACATTTACATAATCTAAATTAATTTTTTAACTAATCAAGAATATAACTACTTCTTCATATAATGATGTCACCAACCTTGAGGAAGAACAGACTGTCGATGCTGAAACTGCAAAATTATTAGGGGATCAATAACATGTTGATGAAAAAAATAAGAACAATTTAGAATCATAGTTTTAACTAAAATTATCAAGGTTTGGAGTAAAGGTATAAAATTTTAGGTTGGATAGAATCAATGTGACCAACCTATTGATCCCAACAAGTCAATGTTCATTAGTTACATTAGGGTCACAATGAGAATACATGTTCCAATTGATGTAGGTATGGGGAACAATGTTGTTCATGCATTTAAGGCAACCATTTGGGAAGATGTTAGGGTAATGTTATGATATATTTTATCTCTTTTACTAAAAAATATGAAACTTTGATTTACTTTTCATTTTCCCTTGTAGAATTCATTTATTTTAGAATATTTTCACGAGAAATATGTCTTAATGGTCACTAGAAAAGCTCATATAGGCTTCCAAACACTTCTTACAAACCATCATATTAAGGATGTTGAGGGGAAATTAAAGATGTACCCACCAGCCATGTATGCACACATTATAAACCAGGAAACATGGAAATATTTCTTTAATCGACGTGATGACCAATCATTTCAGGTGTATTATATTAGATAATATTTTATTTAAAAATATTTATTTTATCCATTTTGATTCATAATTTTTAATTTATGAAACAATAAGGAGTGATGAAAATAAGAAACTTGCATCAAAACTCAAGTACCCCTACCATAAGCAAGGATGGAGTATGCTTCACTTGAGAAGAAAATTGTATGTATTTTAAATCTACTATAAAAGTTTTATGTGATATGAAACAACAATGTTTCTTTTTTTATATGAAAATTGATGAATTAGAATCCAAAACCACTTCCATCCCACAACATGTGCTATGGAAGGAGGCTCGTGTAAATAAAAAGGGTAAACTAGTAGATAAACACACACAAGAAATATGGGAATCATGTGTAAGTATGACATAATAATAATTTGATATGATTTGTAATAGTATTACATAAAAATATGTATCTATGTTTATATGTTTTTTATACGGTTTATACATAAGAATTAGTATCGACTGTACCTGGAGAATAACTACATTCAGTAGCTTTGTAGTGGCCAAAACAATATGGTCGCATTAGAGGTGCAGGTTTTGGAGTGTTATCTCAAACATATTTTGAGAAGACAAGGACATAAGGAGATACATATGATATAATGAAAGTCACACATGCTCAATAGATTATTTTAAAGATATTATTGTTCAACATGGTTTGACATACTGGTGTATGTGAAAGGATCAAAGCAAACCAGTAGTGGAACAATGATCAGTACATAAAGATCCACATTACCCCCATTAGCTTTGAGGCTAGCCAGTCCCCTCAACGGCATGAATTACCTGAGGTAATCAATCTTGTCATTACTCTTTCTCCTAAATATGAATCAAAAAACTTATGATAAATTTATATTACTAAAATTATGCAGGGTGAAATTGTATGTGATTTATAACTATAAACACCCACACATCACCTTGTTGTGAGGGGTAAGGTGTAAAATATCCCAAAAAGAGATTATACACAATAAATAACTCCCAAAAGATCACATGAGAGTGGGGATTGAAGTATCTCATGATTCAAGCACTAAGTTTCAAATTCCTCTTGATGATATGGATGTTACCATGATCGATAATGCTATTGGAACTTTCACATCATGGTCATATAATCTTATAAAGATACATGAGGTATGTCCTTAACATTTCTTTTCAAGTTAATAACCTTTTATATTTGATGGAAAAGGGTTTGAAATGAGGTATTATATTACAGATAGACGAAATAAAGGGGAAATGAAAGGTTGGATCAAGACAATCCAGTGAATCAACCAAGAAATCAAAAGGAACTTTTGAGAGTACCTTCACCCCACCAATTTCACTATCACATATATTAAAATTATAAGATCATGCGGATACAATATCCTAAGATAGAAATATGTCCTATATTGGATATGAAGGATAAATATTTGGAGATGCCATTATAGATGTGGTTGGTTTAAAGAGTATAAATGAGATTATCAAGTTTGAATGGTTGAGAGTCTCACTTGTGAATACATACATGAGGTAAATTTTCATAATTTTTTTCCTAAAAAATGATCTACTATGTTCATTACAGGTAATAACTATTCATATTTTTTTAGGAATATATATTACTACTATATAAAGAGAAAACACTGTGAAGCAAGATTTGGACTCGTTAATCTCTCAACCATTTCTATGGAAAACATTTATTTGGAATCAAAAGAAATTGAAAATAAAAAAGATAACCTAAGCATGATATTTGAAATGAAAATATCATACAACAGACTCCTCTTGATGCCTACAATGTAGGGGTAAAGCTCTACAATATAATCATATAAAATATATTTTTCTTTTTTTCATTACTTATTTGTTTTTGTTTTTTTAGGAATCACTGGATATTAATCGCAATCAATTTAAATACCCTGGATCTTTATTTTTTTGATCTAAAGCATGGATTTCTAAAAAATCAACCACACATGATGTCCACTATGAATTTTTAATGAACTGTAATTAATATTTTATAGATAAACTTCAAATTATATGTTTTAGTTTGTGTTTTAACAAGATTTTTTTTATGATAGGGTGGTCTATAAATATCAACTAAATCATGGTATGAGGTCGGTGACTGAACACAAAAGGCCTATGGATTTCTTCAAGTGGAAAAAAATTAAGGTATATATAGAAATATTTAACTATCAAAACATATTTCAAAACCATTTACTTATTTTGGATGGTTATGCGATGTCTAAAACAAAATAACAACAATGATTGTGGATATTAAGTTCAAAAAATTTATGTAGGATATTATATACCATCGAAAAACTAGCATCCCTAAAAAAGTAATTACTGAAGGTAATTACAATTTCATTTAAAATATTTTTTTAATCATTTGTTTGTCTATATTTTCTCAGTACTATCAGGATTTCCAACAGTTTAAGTAATCAAAAGAAAAGGTAAGATTTTGTAGAGATGATTGGGATGATTACATGGTGTCAGAATGTGTTTCTATGTCAATATGAGGTGATTACCTATTATGTTTGTGATCTAGTACAGACTATGACCTTATAGATACATTTGGTATGTGAAGCATTGGTATCGTAATGATTTAGATATTATTTTTCCTAAAATAAAATTCATATAGTATTATAAATGTGTTAGTTATATTTTTATTCTAACTTTACATTTTAAATTTCCCAAAGTATACTTAAGGAATTAAATGTGACTCTAAGTGCATGTTTTCAATATAAAAGTGTCATTTTAGTTTAAAATGTCTATCACGTTGTCAAAACTGAGCAAACTAGTTCAAATTATTTTCAAACTTTTGGAAAATGATTCATGATTCATTTTCGATGTGTATGAATCAATCACACATCCATCTGACACATGATGTGGTCATTATGATTCAAAGTGAGTGTTTTCAATACAGAAGTGTCATTTTAGTTTAAAACACACATCACATAGCCAAAACTGAGAAAATGGGATTGGATTGTTTTAAAACTTCAGGATAGTGATCCATAATTCATTTTTGATGTGTATTAATCAACCACACATCAATTAAACACACGATGTGGTTGATATGACTCGAAGTGGATGTTTTCAATATAAAAGTGTCATTTTAGTTTAAAACGCATATCACATTGTCAAAACTGGTCAAATGAGCTCGGATTGTTTTAAAAATTTAGTAAAATGGTCCATAATTCATTTATGGAATATAGGAATCTCTCACACATCAATTCAACACATGATGTGGGTGGTATGACTTGAAGTACTTGTTTTCAATATAAGTTTCATTTTATATTAAAACATGAGGCACATAAACAAAACTAATAAAAAGAGCTCGCATTATTTTCAAACTTGGCGAAAATTATATATAATGCATTTGTGACATATAGAAATTGACTTTACATTAATCTGACACACTATGCGGCCAGTATGACTCGAAGTGCGTATTTTCAATATAAAAATATCATTTTAGTTTGAAACGTGTGTCACATTGTAAAAAAAAGTAAATGAGTTTAGAATGTTTTCAAAATTTAGGGAAAAAATCCATGATTCATTTATAATGTATAGGAATTGACCACACGTCAATTTGACACATGATGTGGTCATTATGACTCAAAGTGCATGTTTTCAATATAAGTGTCATTTTAGTTTAAAACATGCATCGCGTATCCAAAACCGAGTAAAAGATCTCATATTTTTTTCAAACTTTGGTAAAATTATCCATGATTTATTTGTGACGTGTATAAATTGACCGCACATCAATTAGACACATGATGTAATCGGTATGACTCGAAGTGTGTGTTTTCAATATAAAAGTGTCATTTTAATTAAAAACACGCATCACATAGCCAAAACTGAGAAAATTAGACTTTATAAAAATGATCCATAATTCATTTTTGACATGTAGGAATTGACCTCATGTTAATCTGACACACAATGTGGGTGGTATGACTCGAAGTACGTGTTTTCAATATAAGTGTCATTTTACTATAAAATGTGATCCACGTATACAAAACAAAGAAAATGAGTTCTTATTATTTTCAAACTTTATAAAAACGATTCATAATTCATTTGCGACATAAAGGAATTGACCACACATCAATCTGACATGTGATGTGGTCAGCATGACTCGAAATGTGTGTTTTCAATATAAAAGTGTCATTTTAGTTTAAAACGCATGCTATATTTTCAAAACTGAGAAAACATGCTCAGAATGTTTTTAAACTTTATAAAAATGATCCAAAATTAATTTGTGATGTGTAGAAATCGACTGAATGGCAATCTGACACATGATCTGGACATTGTGACTCGAAGTGCGTGTTTTTAATATAAAAGTGTCATTTTAGTTTAAACGCGTGTCACATAGCTAAAATCGAGAAAATGAGCTCATATTGTTTTCAAAATTCAGAAAAATGATCCTTAATCCATTTGTGATGTGGAGGAATCGACCTCACATAAATCAGACACATGATGTGGTTAGTATGAATTGAAGTGTGAGTTTTCAATGTTAAAGTGTCATTTTAGTTTATAACACACATCATATAACAAAAACCAAGCAAATGAACCCGAATTATTTTGAAACTTTAGAAAAAAAATATCTATAATTCATCTTTTATGTGTAAGAATTTACTGCACATCAATCTGACACACGGTGTGGGTGGTATGACTCAAAGTGAATGTTTTCAATATAAGTGTCGTTTTACTTTAAAGCATGTGTCACATAGCCAAAACTGAGCAAACGAGTTCAGATTATTTTCAAAATTTACAACAATGATTCATAATTCATTTTTGATGTGTAGGAATCGACCACATGTCAATCCAACACATGATGTGTTCGGTTGACTCGAAGTGTGTGTTTTTAATATAAAAGTGTTATTTTAGTTTAAAATGCATCACATTTCCAAAACTGAGCAAATGAGATCAGAATATTTTTAGAATTTATGAAAAAAATCCATAATTCATTTTTTTATGTGTAGGAATCGACCGCATGTCAATCTGATACACGATGTGGTTGTTATGACTTGAAGTGCGTGTTTTAAATATAGAAGTGTCGTTTTAATTTAAAACATGTGTCACGTCACCAAACTGAGTAAACAAACTCGGATTGTTTTCAAACTTTAGGAAAATGATCTATAATTAATTTATGACCAGTAGAATTGACCACACGTCAATCTGATATACAATGTGGGTGATATGACTCTAAGTGTGTGTTTTCATTATAAAAGCGTTATTTGAGTTTAAAACACACATCATATATCCAAAACTAAAAAACGAGATCATATTGTTTTTAAACAATAGCACAAAAATACATAATTCATTTGTGATGTGTAGGGTTTGACCACATGTCAATTGGACCCACGATGTGGTCGGTATGAACCGAAGTGCACGTTTTCAATATAAAAGTGTCATTTTAGTTTAAAATGTGTGCCACATAGCTAAAACCAAGAAAACAAACTCATATTGTTTTAAAAGTTTAGGATAATGATCCATAATTTATTTTTGGCGTGTAGGGATTAATTGCACGTCTCTCTGACACACGATGTGGGCAGTATGAATCTAAGTGCATGTTTTCAATATAAAAATGTCATTTTAGTTTAAAGCACATGTCACATAGTCAAAATTGAGAAAATGAGATCATATTATTTTCAAACTTTAGGACAATGATCCATAATTCATTTGTGATATACAGGAATTGATTGCACATCCATCGGACACGTGATGTGGTTGGTATGACTCGAAGTGTGTGTTTTCAATATCAAAGTATAATTTTAGTTTAATGATGTAATTATTAATAACTATTTTAGTAATTAAGATTATTAATAACTGATAATTTCATTAATCTATATAGTAATTAACAACATAAATTATATAGATTATTAATTAACAATGTAATTAATAATTCATAATATAATTATTAATTAATAGTCTAATTAATAACTAATATAAAATTAATAATGTAACTTATCATATGTGGATTATATAACATTTAAATTATAATTTGCTTATTTTTTATGTATTGCTACTAAAATAAACATTTATTTTATTGTAGGGACAAGCTCTTGTATAGAGGTTGACTATTGAAAAAAGATTATAAAAGTTTTGATTTTGTATATTGGTTTATAATCTTTTTATTAATTGTAAATACGATATTAATGTAAATATTTTATATGAAAATTTTGAATTGAAATGATGGTGCAACGTAATATTTGTATTTCAATATGGTTTTCTATATATTTTTATTCTAATCTGTATGCTTTCTGATTTGATTGTTGTTTATAGGGTTGGTGCAAGGCTATAGCTTTGCACCTACTGATATGACCTTTATCAGCGCTAGCCAAATGTTAATAAAGGTCACCTTCAACAATGTTAGAGAAAGTATTGATAAATGACTCATTTATCAGTGCTAAAATATAAACACTGATAAATTCCATATTTATCAGCATTTTTGTTTTAATGTTGATAAAAATGTTCTTTAACAGCACTGATAAAGGACATACGCTTTTAAAGTCACTTGGATTGTCAAATTTTTCAGCGTTGATAAAGCCCATTACCATCGCTAATAAAGGTCATTTATGTAGTAGTGGCACCACCAGTCCGGGCATCGGTCAGTGGTCCTAGGCGGCTAGACATCACACTCTTTATTATTTGAATCAATCCCCCTCTTCCATTGTTTACCTTATCCGAACAAAATTTGTACATGGGGTTTGTTATTTAATTAAAAGGGTTAAGGGGTTTCATTTTTTGGGAAATGGGGTATTCAAGCATCAGTTCAACTGGCGCTTTTGAAAGAAAATCCAAAAGCGCCAGTTGAACTGGCGCTTTGGCATTTCGGAGCGCAAAGCGCCACTTGAAGTGGCACAAAGCGCTATTTAAAGTGACACTCATGGGGAAAATAATTCAATTAAGAGCACCACATGAAGTGACACTCTTAATTGAAATAAAACTCTGAAAGGTTCTACTTCAAGTGGCACCTTTTATTTCTCCCCTATAAAAGGGTGACACCCCCTTCCCTCCATTAATTCCAACACACTTCACCACCCCATTTGTGAAGCTATGTGGCGACACCTCCTCCACTCCGAAACTTTTCGGTAATGATCCTCCACTCTGAAGCCCCTCCCCACCCTCGTTTAGGCATTATCATCCGATATTGTGGTAATTCTATTTATATTTCAGTTTGTTGAATTTTTTAAATTTGTGTAATATTTTAATTAATTAATTTAATTGCTTAGTAATTAGCTTACAGTTTATTATTAATTAGTTTTAAGTAGAAATTAGTTAATTGTAATTAGTAAATAAATTAACATAATTAGCAATTAATTTATTGTAATTGGTACTTAGTTAATTGTAATTAGTAATTAACTAATTAAGTAATTAATTGAAATTGGTAATTACATAATTATAATTAGTAATTAATTTATTATTAATAAAGTGTAAATATGAATTAGTTAATTGTAATTAGAAAATAAATTAATGTAATTAGAAATTAATTAATTGTAATTAGTACTTAGTTAATTATAATTAGTTCAAGTAATTAATTGTAATTAGTAATTGCATAATTAGTAAATAAATTAATGTAATTAATGATTAATTAATTGTAATTAGTACTTAGTTAATTATAATTAGTGATTAATTAATTAAGTAATTAATTGTAATTAGTGATTAATTAACTATATTTAGTAATTACATAATTGAAATTAGTAATTAATTTATTATTAATTAACTATAATAAGTAATTAGTTAATTGTAATTAATAAATTAATTAATGTACTTGGTAATTAATTAATCGTAATTAGTTTAAGTAATTAATTAGTTGTAATTAGTAATTAATTTATTATCAATTGACTTTAATTGGTTGATTGTAATTGGTAATTAGTTAATTGTAATTAGTGATTAATTAATTAAGTAATTAACTGTAATTAGTAATTATATAATTGTAATTATTAATTAATTTATTATTAATTAACTATAATTTTGAATTAGTTAATTGTAATTAGTAAATAAATTAATGGAATTAGAAATTAATTAATTATAACTAGTACTTGGTTAATTATAATTAGTTTAAAGTAGTTAATTGTAATTAGTAATTAATTAACTGTAATTAGTAATTACATAATTGTAATTAGTAATTAATTTATTATTAATTAACTTTAATTAGTTAATTCTAATTAGTAAATAAATTAATGTAATTAGAAATTAATTAATTGTAATTAGTAGATAAATTAGTGTAATTAGAAATTAATTAATTGTAATTAGTACTTAGTTAATTGTAATTAGTGATTAATTAATTGACCAATTAACCGTGATTAGTAATTACATAATTTTAATTAGTAATTAATTTATTATTAATTAACTGTAATTAGGAATTAGTTAATTGTAATTAGTAAATAAGTTAATGTAATTATTAATTGATTAATTGTAATTAGAACTTATTTAATTGTAATTAGTTTAAGTAATTTATTGTAATTAGTGATTAATTAACTATAATTAATAATTACATAATTATAATTATTAATTAATTTATTATTAATTAAATTTAATTAGTTAATTGAAATTAGTAAATAAAATAATGTAATTAGCAAATATTTAATTGTAATTAATACTTGATTAATTGTAATTAGTGGTTAGTTAATTAAGTAATTAATTGTAATTAGAAATTAATTAACTGCAATTAGTAGTTAATTTATTATTAATTAACTGTAATTTGTTAATTGTAATTAGTTTAAGTAGTTAATTGTAATTATTTTAAGTAGTTAATTGTAATTAGTAGTTAATTAACTACAATTTGTAATTACATAACTGTAATTAGTTATTAATTTATTATTAATTATCTTTAATTATGAATTAATTAATTATAATTAGTAAATAAATTAATGTATTTAGTAATTAATTAATTGTAATTGGTACTTAGTTAATTGTAATTAGCATCTTGCATTACATTTTATGTATAATAATGAATTTACTTTCTTATCTACCTTGATCTCAATTAGTAATTGAAGTCATGAATATGAATTTACTTGTTGAATATATTTTGTGCATATTAAGTGTTAAGTTGTCATGAATTGAATTCTATGTTGAGTAAAGTATCTATGGGTAGAGGGGTTTTGGGTCGGAGCACCTACTTTCCCGAAGGCTTGTCTTAGCTAGAAAGGTGAATGGGGTTGACTATCTGTCACTGTGAACTTATTCATGTGGAGTTTGTCAATCTATACAACTCTATGCTTTTACATGACACGTTCGTGTACCTCATACGTATGATGCATGTGGATATATATGAATATGTTTGACTTTTATTTTTTGGTAAGTAACACAAACTAATGGGTTGTGTAAAGAGTTACACATCAATATGGTTTGAACATATTGATTTGGTGGAGGGAATATGATTCCAACCTAATTTTCTAGAAGCATGGATACATACATTGCTTCTCTAACCATTACTTTAGAGGAAATTGCTTACATGCTCGTTCTATCCATCCACAGACAGATAGTTACAGGTGTCACTATTGGCGACTGGTGTGCGATTATACATTATCTACTAGACATTGATGTTGTCGGCATACCACATGTTCTTCAGGGTTCCCACTTGCGCATGGGGTGGCTTGATGAGCATTTCATTGTCATTCCCGACGATGCAAACAATGTGGCGCTTATTCAGCACACACGTGCGTATATAATGGGATTGATCAGAGGCATGTTGTGTGTCGAAAACTCCACCACCTTGGTACACACGATGTACCTACCATTACTTGAAGATATTGACCATACGGTTAGATACAGTTGGGGGTCCATTGTATTGTCACATCTATACGAATGTCTCTTTACTGATTTTCGATATGATGCACATTAGATTGCAGGTTGTATGGCTTTGGTACATACGTGGGTCTGAGAGCGTTTTTTACGCATCGCTCCAAGAGTTGTCGCACCACTTCAAAAATAGCTATTTCAAGACTGTCCTTGGGGATGCTGGTATGTTTATGTTATTACTTTGAGTTATTTTGTACTTTTATTAATGTCTTTTATAAACTTACTGTATATTATCTATTTTTAACCAGATGGAGTCACACTCAGAATTATGCACATACTTCGAGACGTAGAATGCATAGTTTTCGACAGATATTTGACGGCATACAACAAGATGATATAAGTTAAACGTTAAATTTTTTGTAGAAAAATTAATTTTTGTTATTATTTTTTTAAGTTATTTCAATGTTATCTTAGTAACATTATCATGTTAATTTATAAATTATTTTTTGAGTTTACATTTCAGGTTTTATGGATCTCGTATACAGGTTTTGTCAGTGCATCGCTTCCACTGTACTTCACAACTATGACTGGAGATTGTGGCGCAGTGGTGCCACTCATCCACTTCCACATCATTGAGTGACACCAGCTAGACCGAGTCATGCATCAGTTTTACTATATACAACATATCCCCATGACACTGCAACAACCTGGTGGTTTATAGTTCATTATGTTTACAGGTGGACATACGAAAGACTGATGACTGTTTCATGCACGTTATGTCGAGTATTGGGACACACGTGTCCAATACGGTATCTTTCATCATGGATATCCCACAACACTCTGTCGGTTAGATGACTGGGGGGTTATGTAGATTGGTACCGATGACACGCGATCATGTACCTTACGCGTTAGGGAATTGGCATTCAGTTGTTGGTATGTTTACTATGATTTATTATATTTTTTAGCTCATGATTCGTATTAATTTGAATGTTATTTCATTTGGAGTTGGATAACATTGATCATCTTGTACATATCACAGATCCTCATGAGGAGACATTTATTAGACGGGGTGTAGTTCACCCAAATCTGGTGACTCTCATAGATCTTCTCCATTTCATTCGTGAGAGTGTCTATGATGAGGAACCATAGTTATATCTCGATCCATATGCTTCGACCGAGGCTCCTGGGAATGATGATGTCCCTGATGTGCTCGTTGAGGACGATACAACGCCACCGCCATCGAGAGGCTCCTGCGAATGTTGTTGCACCGCAGAGAGATGATCCCGCACAACCGATTGAGGATCTTACACAATCGGAAGATGCTTATGTGCCATATATGTCATCTTTTCTGACTGTGATAGACTACGAACTGGGTGTGGTAACACAGTTTGTGGTGGCTCTCACTCTCATCGATGATGATTTCTTTGATATCACACTTTCGCCGTTTTTAGAAGCTTTGGGGCCATATGACTCCACGTATGATGTTAGGTCGTCCTCCGCATATAATGTTGGTCAGTCCTCTATACAACACCATGAGAAGGCACCCACAACACCGTAAGAGGAGGAACCCACACCTATAGCTAGGACACCGGAGTGATAAAGATGTTGGATGCGGAGTGGGCGCGAGGTTCATGAGCCGGGTTGTGGTATTGAGGGACATCAACGTTGATATATTTTGATGTCACGATGTATATATTAAAAAACTTATTTATTGGGATAATTAATTGTTGTTGTAGACAAATAATAGTAATTAAAAAATATAGAAAAGAAAAAACTAATTCACATGAACTATTAATAAATAATGACAAACTCTGGATAGTTTAACGTTTCACATATATTATACTTATAATTTATATCTTACAAGCTTCCTTGTAACATAAAATTTGTACTTGTAAATTATTGTGACATTCCTTTCACTACTGGAAATGAGATTTATACCTTCAACATTGATTTATTCTGTTGTTATGTATCACATTTCGAGTAGTCAAAGAAGTTCTAAAAAAAATCTTGTACAACTATTGTGTTTTGAAAGAACAAGCTTTTGTGTGCCCCCCGCAGGTGGCTGGGGTGGCAGGGGGGGTTGGGGCGCGGGGCGCCGGTTGCAGGGTTGAGTACTCGAGCCGCCTTTCTTTGTAGCGCGCGTTTGTAATAAGACCCACCTTTTAACGAGATTTTGTGTCATTAAAGTTATTTTTCACTATCTTTCTTTGCAATCTTCTTTTCATTTTTCAATAATTTATCACATGTTTAGTCAGTTTGACAAATTTCATTTATATTATATTTACACTTTATAATTTATATATTTTCAAAGTCACATACTTGTAACATTATTACATTTCATGCATGTAACTTCAAAATCGTATAAATTATAAAGTCTAAATACAATCTAAATGAAAATCGTCACACCGACTAAACATATAATAAATTATTGAAAAAATGAAAAGAAACTCAAACATATAGTAAGCATCCTTTTTTACACGACACAAACTTACATGTTTAAAAACATTTCATTTATAATTTATATAATTTATGGGCATATTTCTTATTAAATATTATATTATTAATTCAATTATTATGAAATATTATTAATCATGTTATTATTATTGAATGTTATTATTTTTGATATATATATATATATATATATATATATATATCTACAATTATATATTTATAATTATAATATATATATATTTTAAAAATATTAATATGATTATAAATAAAAAACTATATATTTACATCGTTATAAAATTATAATAAATATATTTATTATATTTATTATTATACAAATAAATTTCTATTTATAATTATATGTATTTATATCTATTTATAATTAAATTTATAAATACATATTTTCAATTCCGTAAATATGGTTATAATTATATAAACATTGATTTATAATTATATACATTTGTATTTATTTATAATTATATACATCTATTTGTTTATTTTAAATTTTTAATTATAGTAACTGTATTATTAAATATTTATTATATTATTAATTATTAATTATATTAATTATATCAATTAAAATACATTTGTATATCTAAATACATATATTTTAAATTAATTTGTTAATATATTTTAATAATTATAATTATAAATATATTAATAATTATACAATCACAAATATATCTTTATAAATATATATATATCATTATATAAATACAAATATTTTTATAGTTATATAATTATTAAAATATATTTAAAATTATATAATATAACATACATTTAAACACCTACTAATTTTAAATTTAATTTTGATATATATTTATTTATATTTTTCCATACATATATATTTAAAATATGAAATTATTTATAATTCTATTTATATTATATAGTTATAAATATAAATTTATTTATATAAATATATGTTTACAATTCTAAATCTATACATATATATTTTGCCTAACATATACTCCTAAATAGTCAAATGGAGAACTCTCATACATGACGCGAGGGAACAAAGCTACGGATGTGCCGATTGAAAATTTATTGCTGATTTCTTGTTTGAAGGGCTCTTTGCTCTAGCCCGCCATGCGTCGAACGACGCCGTTTAGTATTAAATCAACATCGAAGTTCCATGTCTGCGCGCCCCCTCCGTCGACTAAGCTGGCCCCGTCGGTGATCGGAAGACGAAATCCGTAGGCCATGGGGTTAATCCAATAAACCTATTTTGAACTGTTCACTTCTGCTTGATTATTTCCTTTCAGCAAGTAAGCCCATTTCTTTGGTCTGTGCACTTTTACGCATTTGCATTCTCGTTCGAAATTTGCTCGCCTGTTTATCTTTCTTTGCGACATTTTTTTTGCATTCCGTTGAATGTGTCTGCATTGGGGTCGGGGGGTGATTAATGTGGAAAAATGTAGACCAAATCTTTCACATCTATTATGATTCATTATGCCGCGAATTGTTATTGTTCGAGGCCAGGTTCATTGTCAGTGTATGACGGCTGCGAGCTAAATCAATTTTTAGAGTGCGCTTGAGGATGTTTTTGATCCGTGTATCTTATTGTTTGATTACTGTGTTGATCTATCCGTCATTAGAAGCGTATGTTCTGGCTTTGATTGTGTTTTTATCTGCTTCTCTCACTATTTTATTATCGTTTGATTCATGGGAGGCGGATAAAAAAGATTTTCATCGTGTCGTTTGATTTAAAAATGAGAATTGGAAACATCTTCCCCAGTATGCTGGGTGTTTTCTGTAAGACGGGTTGACTGTTAATTTCTAGTTCTTGCTGCATTTTTTTTAATAAACAATGTTGTGCTAAATGGCATCAAGATTTATGCTTTTTAATTTTTTAGTGGGTGATCCCTTTTAATTATCTTGGAAGCTAATCTCATGTTGTATGCTAGAGGGGTTTCATATCTGGGAGCTGGCTGACATGGATAAATTGCTTAAATTTGGAAGAAAAATCATGTTCTTTGTCAGAATCATGTCTGGATATGAAGAAAGAAGAATTCAAGCATATATGTCTGAACTTAGTGAAGTCTTTCAACAAGTATGCTTGCTTTTATCATGTTAGTCCTCTAAATTTTATTAGGGCTGCTGTTGAATATGGATCTCTCTGTTATATTTTCTCGCCCCTTTTCGTTTTATAGCTAATGACTCATAAGGATGGGAATCACTTTGTTCTGTCTGCATGGACTGCTGGGTTTTTTTTTCATATTAATTGCAATCATCCATGACAATGCATTTATTAACTGTGAGCATGTCATTTAACCTTTGCAAAACTTACATTTATGTCCTGTATTAGTCCCACTTTAAATGTACAGTACATACCCTACAGGATTTGGGACAGGGGCTTAATAGCCCCACTGCTTATCTGCAGGGTGCTACAGCGCGACCAGTGAGGCTGCGCCGTAATGCTTAGTCTCTGCAGCGTGGCCAATGAGGTTGTGCCGTGGTACCTGCACCCTGAGTCTCACATCGGGCGTGGGAGAGTGTTAGATATGGAATATAAGTCCTAGGAGCCCCCCCCCCCCCCCCATCACAAGGCTTTTTCTGAGTGTTGTGGGCAGTGAGCCTCGCTGAAAGCAAAACCGTGCAGGATGATCCCTAAAGCGGATAATACTGTGACGGAGGGGTGTGTAACGGTCCATGCCTTCTCGACTTGTTACTTTGCTGGTTTTGTGGTTAGAAAGTGCTTGGAGGAGGTTTGAAGGGTCCGAAGGAGCTGGGGCTGCAGTTGTGCTGCAGCAGGCGGTTTACGGCGTAAAAGAGGGGTTTATGTCGTAAAATGGTGGTTTACGGCTTGTGTGGCCAGCTGGTTTACAGCTTGTATGCGGCTGAGGTGTAAGGCGTAAAACGGGTTTACGCCGTAAGACGTAGGTTTACGACGTAAGTCTTTTAAGCCCCAGACGCCATGTTTTGCGGCGAAAGTTCTGGTTTCAAGGGTTTTACGACCTACAAGTTGGTTTTACAACCTAGGTTTTTTGGGCTCGTGGAGTTTACGCCGTAAACCTGAAGTTTACGACGTAAATAGGCCGAGTTACAACCTGTTTATATCTTTTGGTCGGCCGAACTTCTCCTCATTCGACCGTTTGTTTTTATCTCTCGATTGTGGGTAAAACCCTAGGTGATTTTGGGAGATCTTCCGATTCATCTTCCGATTCATCTTCCCTCGCCTTGATCCTTGTGTTTCAGAGGTCATTCATTGGCGATCGGTGGTGAGTTCTGAAGGTTCCGGGCATAGCAGAAGCGTGCGATGGGCGGTGCCCAACTTTTATTTTTCCATAATCGATGATCAATTCGATATCTATACGACGATGAACGCCGTCATCCACAAAATTGAATAAAAGAAATAGACAATAAAGAATTGCACCAAAACCGTGAGAGAGGAGATCAACACATATTGTTTATAATTAATTTAATTGGATAAATAATTACCTCTAAGGAATTATTTCTTCATTGATGAGTCCGGCGACAAATCTGTTGTGCACCATTGTTGCGTTGTAGAAACCAAGTGTAGATTTCCTCAAGCGGTGATCCACACGTATTCCAGGAATTTTCAGACGTCGCCGAAGGAGTCTCCGGGTGCTAGTACAGAAGATCCTTGTGCTTGCGCTGTCCGACTTGATGGCCTCGAGAATCACTTTCAAAGTGTTCTCCTTGATCCGGTGGAGGAGGATTGCTCGCTGTTCTTGGGAGCATTCTTGGAGAAGGGAACTCTCTAGGCTTGAGAGGATTCTTCAAGATTGTTGTGCACAACCGAATCGTCTAATGTGAAAAATGACATAATTGAGTATTTATATTACCAGGGTTAAAATAAAATAATTGCACAAGTACCCTTATTATTTATTTAATCCCAACAAAACCTCATGTCAAATAATAATAGTAATATTATTATTTCTCGACATGCGCTGAACTTGTGAATTATAATTAAATATTATTTAATTAAATAATATTCAATATTATCATTTCTCACTGGATCATTAAACTCGGTTCGCTATTGCTCCACAATATTTATCGGGCCTTGAATAATGTCTATTTATTTATTAAATAAATATCACTGCATTATTCACCAATAAATAAATAAATATTATATTTACTAAACAACAAATAAATATTTATATGCGATCAAACATACATGAATAATTATTAAATCACATACGAGAATAATATTTATTCGACCTGTTAAATAATAAATAATAATATATTATTTAACTGAGATTCTGGATACACTTAGTGTGTGACCTTCTAGGCCTCTTTCTCAATGACATTAAGCGAAACAACTTAAAGTCCAAGGTTAACGTATCGCAATACGCCAAGGCACCCATAGAGAAAGAAGTTAATGCCGCAACGACATGTCACCTCATATGGACGCTTACCGTGTAATATAATCCATTTATTACAATATCTCAAATCGAGCAGGTTGCAAGCCAGTGCCATCGACCTATATGCTCGATGTCTCTTTCTTTGATTTTTCGGAAAAAGAACTTGCCTATAGAACACAATGACCATGAATTTGTTTAGGCTATATCATTTCCATCAAAGCCCTGAGATATTAACTTTCGTTAAAGAATAGAAGGGATAAATCCTTTCTCGTATTATTCATTAATGCAATATTACTCATGACGCACTCAACGTATCCTACCTCGCCGCGAACATCTGTCGTCACGGTTTTCGTCACGGTTTTCGTCAATACATCTAAGTGTGCCACTCATAATACTCATTAATAATAATCTTAAAGTCTAAGGACCAATACACATATCCGTAGATAGGAACATCCAATGACACATATAAATGTGGATTTTCTACTGGCGGGCCTCGTTCTCATAATATCCATACCGGATATTACCAAGGGCGTACACCATGAGAAAATGCCTCAAAGTTCTATGAGTCTCCACTCCTGATAGCTTGTATCATTTGTTCCTCAAATGATATTATCCGGCTATAGAACATATATTCAAGAATAGTGTTGTAGCACTTCCGGGTTCTCATTATAACGGGGAATTGCTGCAACCTTTTAGTGCGACAGCTACTCTTAGGACATTATCACATACTTATGTCACGCAGAAGAACAATCATGATGTGATAAGTAGTTTATTAATATTCAAAACAAATGAATACAAGTTTATCATAAAGTATAATGAAGTTGGTTCTAGGGCACCAACCCCAACAAATTCTTCTCTATCCTTCCATGTTTCTTTTGGGAATTCGTTGCGGTGTTGTTGCTTCGGTTTGGGTTATGTTTTGGGTTGTGTTTTTGATAGAGACGTGCTATAGGGGAGCAGGGGTATAAGCGTCTTTTTAGCGGGAGAATATTAGTTTTTAGATGGAGAGAGATTATGGTTAGTATTTTTTTAGGCTTGGTCCACATGGATGTTAGGATTCCAATATAAATAAGTGGCAGGGGGTGAGAGTAGAGGGGGGAATCGGTTTGTTGGTTCGGCCTTGGGCTTGGGACTTCGACCACTGTTGGCATGGGTGGGAAGGCTGGAACGCCTCTCGAGTTCTTCCTCCTTATTCCTCCTTCGTCTTCTGGTATTCTCCTCTGTAATTCTTATTCCTCTGTAGCCGATCCTTGGGTGGTATCATTTGGTTTGATCTGCCAGATCACCTCGACTACTCCCACGATGCACATTGCATTTCTTCTTCATCTCCCTGGTACGTACTTCACCTCATCTTCGGCCACACCGCGCTTCGCCCTGTTGCGCTCGCAGGAGAGTGGCGTGCACGATGGTTCGTTGATCGACGAAGGAGCCACCAGCCGGCTCGCTTTCCAGCAGCTCCGGCACGAGAGGCCGCGCTATACTGGAATGAATCCTCATCCGCTATCGCAGTCTTCTTCCCTCCCGTCGTGATCAGCACTGCCGTGGATTGCAGTCGATTTCCGCTGCGGTAGCCGCACGCACATCAGGCGCTCCCAGGTTTCGTTGTTTTCTTTCGCGCGCATAGCAGCCTCGCACGCAATTTGCACATCAGTGCGTTTTGCCGGGAGGACGCCTACTAGCCTCGCGCAACCCGTGCGTTTCCATTTTGACGGGGTGCGCAACCTCCATTTGCGTCGAACACCGCCGCGACGTCGACTTAACAGGGCTCGGATGCTGCAGACGACTCGTGTAGGAGGCGCGCCTGGCCCGCCGGTGTTCTCATTTTTCACCGGCTACAGGAGCGAAGCACGACTGCTATCATAGCGGAAGGAGGCAAACTCGGATTGGTAATGTACCGGTGCAAGAAAAAAAGAAAGAAAAGCAAAAAGAAAAGAAAAGAAGGGGGCGGCCCGCATTTCTACCTCGGGAGGGAAAAGCAGAAACAACCCCCCCCCAAAAAAAAACACTTCCTGTTGGAGGACCACTCTAAGCTTCTACAAATGCTGTCCGACTAGCACTTGTGGGAGGAGAAATGGGCTCGCCATTGGCGAGAGGAGGCAGAATTTCGGAAAACAATGATACTATGGATAAATCGCCAAGAGAAGCTTCAACAAATGAACAAAATTTGTTAACCCGCCACTACAACAGCGTGAACTAAAGGATATGCCGGAGACTCGCAGGGTAACTACTCAACCGGCGCCGACTACGTAGGCGGTCAACTTGCGTTCACAGGCGGTGTATCCGCTTCCACTGATGACCGCACAGTAGGAGGTGCACTCCGTCTCCGTATAGCCTGCCGCTGGCAATGACACTGATAGACCGAAAATCTGGAGGCGGGCGCGCAACGAGATGTGTTTTTCGCGACCCCTATTACCGGTAACATGCAGACTTCAACTTTGGACGGTGTAGCGGCGAAGCAGTTAAGCGAGGGGGTGTTGCCAAGCCACGCATAGACGGTGGAATTATGACCAATCGGTGTAGCGGGACATCAGGCAGCCGGGGGGCTGTGCCATCGGGGGCAATGGCACAGTAGGGAGACAAGTTGGCCATAAACACACTCGCATTAGTGATGGTGAGCAAGGGGCAGCCGCACACAGTGACACCAGCAGTAGCGCCTAGTTCTGTCATGGTGTTGGACTGCATAATGGGGGTGACTGCACATTCGTTTCGACAAATACCGGCCGTGCCATCTGCAAAGCAGCACATGCCACTCCCTCAGCCTCGTTTGGAGGGGGTACAAGTTATTCTGATGGAGATCACTGGGAACCGTCGGAAGCACATGACGGATCACGACCCCTCACATCGGAAAGAGTAGCATCACAAACCGCTGACATACCTTCTGCAGGCTGACCATCATCCGGGAAAGACTATACGGGAAATTGCCTGGAAAGTAACAATGCTCGAGCTGCAGCACACAGAAGGGTCCACAGGGCTGGAAGGTCCATCTGGGAGATTGCCTGAGGAATACGTGAAATCAAGGTGCGTTGCCAACAGGCGTTACTTGCCCATGGAGTCGGGAGGGACATTTGGCTAATTGCTTGGCACGACTGCATCATCAGTGTACCTTGTTCTTAGTTACATGGAGCACGACTGGTATGAGAGATTGCTTGGCATGTCGGCAGGATCCATCACCTTGAGGACAATGTGGGTTTTTAGGACAGTGGCAGTGATAGAGATCTGCTACAGGGGAGCAGGGGTATAAGCGTCTTTTTAGTAGGGGAATATTAGTTGTTAGATGGAGAGAGATTATGGTTAATATTTTGTTAGGTTGAGTCCACATGGATGTTAGGATTCCAATATAATTTAGTGGCAAGGAGTGAGAGTAGAGGGGTGAATCAGTTTGTTGGTTCAACCTTGGGCTTGGGACTTCGACCACTGTTGGCTTGGGCGGGAAGGCTGGAACGCCTCCCAAGTTCTTCATCCTTCTTCTTCGTCTCATGGTATTCTCCTTTGTAATTATTATTCCTCTATAATAAACAAGTAGCTGATCCTTGGGTGTTATCAGTTTTGATGATCCCTTGGTGTGATCCATGGTTCCCTTATGCGGATGTGGTTTGCAGGCCGTTTCTTCTTCGCCCTGTGGTGTGTAGCGAGATCAGAAAGCTTCTTGTGGTAGGGGATCCTCGTTCTCTCCTTTTTATGTGCTATGTGTGAGATTTGTATGGTTTTGCTTTCCTTTGGGTGGATAGTAAGAGTTGACATAATAAAGATAATTAATCGACAAAACTGAAATTGATGGGTATGGGGGAGATATCGCATCCTTTACTGCTTTGTTATATGTTGTTGATGATATGACCCATGTTTGTTGCCAATACTGAAAATAACGGCTGTTGGAAGCCTTGTTTGCGTTGTAGATGATATGCCTTGAGACCCTTGATGTGTTGTGTATTCGCACCCTAAATAAAAGGCTAATGAACGTATATTTGACTAATAAATTGGTTGATCATGGAATCTGGTTTGTGTGATAATACCCATGCTAAATAAAGAAGTAATGTGATAAAAGCCCCTCAATAAATGTGGGAGTATGGGATGTTCGACGTTGGGGCGTGAGAGCGACAAATTAGTGGGGAAGCGGCAGCGGGACACCTTGTTTTGTTATGATCTCGATGCTATATTATTACATTGGATGCATAATTTGGTGAGCGAGCCATGGTGAGGCTGCGATTGGTTAGATGACCTGTATAAGTGCTTGTTGGTTCTGCTGTTTGTTCACTGACGCATTATTATGCTTTTTCACATGTGCACTTGAGACCTTGGTTATGACCCTACTGAGTATACCTGTTATCCTATCTCCCGATCTTGTTTCATTTATAGAGGGTGATGCCTCCCATACTGTTATATTTTTATATGCTCGGTGCTAGTCGCCAACTCGGGGCCTACTGGAGGCGGGACTCGGGGCCTACTGGAGGCGGGACTCGGGGCCTACTGGAGGCGGGACTCGTGGGTCATTATCCCTCATCCTTCATCGCGGTATCTTTAGAGGGAGGGGGTGTTGACAAAGTGGTATCAGAGGTTTGGTTGAGTGATATGATAAAGTTTGGAGTTAGGCACTGTGAGGTTTGTGTGGGTTGGTAAGACAACAGTGTTAGTTGATCTTGGTACGTGACATAGGCTAGGGAGACCGACCACGACAAGGGATTTTAGGGCCCCCCTTGTGATTCAGTGTACAGACTCAGAGCTTATTTAATGACCAAGTGAGGTGAACCTGTTTGCAGGGTAGACCTAGGAGAAGTACATGCATCATGATTAATGTTGACAGAGTGGTATTAGAGGTTTGGTTGAGAGATAGGATGAAATTTGGAGTTAGGCATTGTGAGGTTTGCATGGGTTGGTAAGACAACGATGTTAGTTGATCTTGGTACGTGACATAAGCTAGGGGAGACCGACCACGACAAGGGATTTTGGGGGCCCCCTTCTGATCCGGTGCACGGACTCTGAGTTTATTTAATGACCAAGTGAGGTGAACCTGTTTGAAGGGTAAAGACCTAGGAGAAGTACATGCATTATGATTGATTGTGTTTGTGTTTTGTATTGGGTTGTTGTGGGAAAATAAAATGAATTAATAAAATGAGTTTTGATAAAATTCCATGCTACCGGGCTTAAGATTTCTCTTTGCTTTTCAGGAATGGTTCTCGTCTGTTGTTCGCGAGCTGCTCATGTAGTTGAGGTTCAACAGGCTGATCCAGTTGATCGTCGTCGGGTCCTCCTGACAGAGGAGGACGAGGCATGATAGAGGGCCTTGCGTGCCTTTTAGCGACAGAGTTTGGGAATCTACGAGGAGAAGGTCTCTGATTTGGAGATGGGTTGTTGGTTGGAGGTGCTCGAGATCGCTTTCGGTCTGATCCGAGCACGGACTGAGCTTTGGGTGATGTTGGCAGTTAGTCATATGCGGAGAGCTGTGTGTCAGTGGTGGACGTTGTACCTTGGTAACTCGAAGGAGGCAGATGTGTTGTGGCCAGACTTTCAGAAGGAATTCCGTTTGGAATTTCTGTCGTCGACGATGAGGGCTGCAAAGAGGCAGAAGCTGCTCTCCCTTCAATCGGGGAGCCTGCTTGTGTGGGAGTTGGGGATCAGGTTCAATGACCTCCTGCACTTTGCTCCAGATGTTTTTCCAGATGAGGAGTCTAGAGCGTGGTGTCTGGAGGGGGCTTTGCGCCCAGTGATCAAGTATGAGGTCACTCCGTTTACGCTGCCTACGTACCTAGAGGTGTGCAGAAAAAGGCGGAGGTTATCGAGTGAATGTTTTCTTTGGGAGTTGAGCCTCGAGAGAGTGGCCAACATAGCGTCTTGAGGAGCAGAGCTTCAGATAGTCAGGGTTCCAATCAGTGGGGAACCGACCGCGGTAGATCTCTTTCCGTTCTTCTGGGGCAGGTGGCTCTCGAGCACCTGCCGGAGGCTTTCTGTTTTCATGCTATATCTGCGGGGGACATGGGCACCGCCAGACTCAGTGACTGACCGCTCAGGGAGGCCAATTTCAAGTGGGTGTTCATGCCCCTTTTCGGCAGTTGTAACAATTTCCTCTGAGACGGTTTCAGCAGCAGGGACCTAGGCCAGAGCGCGGTCGTGGAGGTCGGCAGCAGAGAGGCAGAGGAGCTGGGCGTAGTTAGATGCACGTGTTAGAAGCGATAGTGCCGACGGAGTCGGGAGTTGTTCGAGGTACGATTAGTTTATCATACTCTTGTTTGTGTTTTGTTTGATTCAGGAGGCTCACACTCCTTTGTTGTTCCCGTTTTGGTCTGTGCTTTGGGACCAGATACAAAGAGGCTTCCAGTGCCCCTGGTGTCATCGACGCCGGTTGGAGGTCAGGCTGTCTTGTTTGACGTGTGTCAGGGATGTAAACTGGTGATGTGGTAACATCAGTCCATGAGAGATTTCCTCTTGCTGCAGATACAACCATACGATGTTATCCTTTGCATGGATTAACTGTATTCCGGGTGTGCAGTCATTGACTGTTTCTGAAGGAGAGTTTTGTTTTTCGATGTGGAGGGTCAGCGAGTGACATTCATCGACGAGCGAGGTTATCAGATGGGTGGTAGGCAAGTGAAGCCTCTTTTGTCTCAATTGGCGGAGCTGTCAGTGGAAGCTCAGGCGGAGGGAGTTCCTAGGGTTGTAGAGTTCTTGGATGTTTTCCCGAACGAGGTTATGACCCTACCCCATCGACACGACGTTGAGTTTGGGATAGAGTTGCAATCAGACGTGTCTTCGATTTCGATGGCTCCCTATCGTATGACGCATACGGAGTTACGCAAGTTGAGGTTACAGGTGGATGATCTGATGCCGAGTGGATTCATCCGGCCAAGTGTGTCACTGTGGGGTGGTCCAGTGTTGTTCGTCAGGAAGGCAAACGGTAGTCTGAGGTTGTGTATAGACTACCAGAGGTTGAATCGGGTGACAGTCAAGAACCGTTACCCTATTCCGAGGATCGACGATTTGTTCGACCAATTGAGAGGAGCTAATTGGTTTTCGAAAATCAATTTGTAGTCTAGATATTGCCAGTTGAGGGTGAAGGATTAGGATATCCCGAAGACCGTCTTCAGGTGCAGGTATGAGCACTTCGAGTTCGTGGTCATGTCGTTCAGTATTACGAACGCACCATCCGCGTTCATGGGGTTCATGAACTTTGTGTTTTGTGAATTCTTGGACCGATTCGTCGTCGTATTCATTGATGATATCTTGATCCACTCATGGTCAGAGGAGGAGCATGCTGAGCATCTCAGAGTTGTTTTGGAAGTTCTTCGACACCACCAACTATATAGAAAGTTGTCCAAGTGTGAGTTTTGGACGCAAGAGGTGCGTTTCCTTAGACATTTGGTGTCTCGCCCAATGGTCACGAGCTTGCCCGTTTTAACTCCTTTAGTTTTCACCGTTGCTGTCGTTCTTGGTCTAATACGACATCATCAGAGAATTTCGAATTTTTATCACAATACCCATAAGCTTTTTACAACCCCAACACAAGAAACTCACCCACTTATGACCATGGTCGCGGTGTGCGGATTGAGTGGAAATTCAATCCCTACCATGGGTATGAGAGAGAAGAAGGGGGAAAAAGAAACACACACTACTGGCTTCGGAGGAAGATCAAGTCAGCTGAGCGGCAACACCTCCCCCTTGAATGTCTAACCCCGAATTCGGTGGCCTGCCCTCATTTATAGAAAATGTGTGCACACGTGTACTTGGGTCAACCTTTGTTGCCCTCGTTTTTCTTTGACGGTGGGTGGCGCGTTCGGTGGCCTGCCCTCATTTATAGAAAATGTGTGCACACGTGTACTTGGGTCAACCTTTGTTGCCCTCGTTTTTCTTTGCCGGTGGGTGGCCGGCCACCTGCGCCACCCATTGAATTTTAAGCGTCGGCAACTGGTTGGTGGAAGTACACGACATGTAGCACCGCCGTACATGGCGTGTATCCTCTCTATCAGCGACCAACCGCTTCTGGAAGGACGTACCAGACATGTCACATTAATACACGACGTGGAGTTTTTGGTCGCAACATAGGCTTGTACTCGGGTAGGCCGAGCCGTGCACCTTGCAATTGTACACGACATGTGTTTATTAAGTACACGCCGTGTATTCTTGAATCTTTACTCTGATTTGACCCGATGTGTGTTTTCCACTAGAAACTCCTAAAAAATCACCATGAACACCGAAATAAAGCATTTGATCTATAAAACAATAAATATTTGGTGAAAACGAGTTTTGAGCTTAATAAAGTGTATGAAAAAATAGTATGCGCATATCAGGCACATCGGCTACTAGTCGGCAGTCTCTAGCATACGGGGAGACGCGCTTGAGGGCATGAGGCCAACCGGGTCCGGTTACTTATGAGTGAACCAGGTCCGGGACGCTACAAAGTGGGGCATCAGAGCCTCTTTTCCTTTTTGTCTTACTGTTTGGTGGGTATTAGATAGGAGACTGAGAACGTATCAGAATTTGGTAATGTGTCTGTGCCTGAAAGTAGCTAACCCACGTATAGGGGAAAGCCAAATTACCTGGGTTGGGATATTGTTGTTTTGGTTTGTGCCTGTTACAGTTGTATTGATTTCACCGTTGGGCGAAACACATGTTTTGTGGCATTATTATTGTTAATATTATTATTATGGACTTCATTTTCCATGGCCTCGTAC
The DNA here is from genome assembly GCA_963277665.1 of Viscum album. Taxonomy (NCBI): domain Eukaryota; kingdom Viridiplantae; phylum Streptophyta; class Magnoliopsida; order Santalales; family Viscaceae; genus Viscum; species Viscum album. Next base: position 1,471,980,473 of record OY728152.1, on the reverse strand, counting down.
GATACAAAGATATCATCTCATGCGTCATAATAGGCACCTAAGATTCACATGTCATGCATTTTGCCATGCCAGCTTGCATTGCCTGTATTGCTTGCGATTGCTGCAAGTGCCTTGACTGCTATATATGGAAATGTGCCAATGTTTTCGCAAGGACAAAATAATTGGATTAATTAAAGTGTCTACATCAACCTAAACGGTGTTTTCCCGTATAGCTTGATGGTGACACATTTATCAACCACTTATGCCATGTTTGAGCCATAGACCGCTGGTTCCATGAGTTGAAACGTTAATTGATTTACATGAATGCCAATTGTAATTTATGAAGCATGTACTTCTATAAATTGGGAATGATAATTCATTTAATCAAATCATTTTACATGGCCTGTTACATCCTGATACCGGATGTAAGGGCTAGGTCGCAGTTACAAGCCCATTGCAATTTATAGAGTATGGGTCCTTATAAATTGGGAATGATGACTCGTCTAACTGGACCATGATATCTATATACATATAAATGAGTGCAAACATAACTGAATTTAAACTTGTAGGTTGAGAAACCCCCTTGCCTCCTTACCTCAAAGTGAGGCGGAGTCATTCTTTTATAATGAATGAAAAAGACCACATCGGACCACAAGTCCGATGTGGGATACAGACTCCAACACTCTCCCTCAAGCTAGGTGTACCTAGCTTGGACACATAATGAAAAGAAAGCAATAAAACAGACGCTAACACTCCCCCTCAAGCTGGACATGCCCAGTTTGATGACAAATACAAGACAAAAACAGAAGAAACGGAAATAATAAAATCGTTGTTGATGCTGCTCCCCCTCAAGATGGTAATGTGATGCCGCTGAAAAAAAAAGGATGGGTCATCGCCGGAAAAGTGCGGGGTCGGACAAAAGAGCGCCGGGAAATCCACACTGGTGGGTCGGTCGTCAGAGCGTCGGGAAAATCCGCACTACGGGCCGGTCGTCAGAGCGCTGGGAAATCCATAATGTCAGGCCGATCGTCAAAGCGCCGAGCAATCCGCTCGGGAGGGCCGGTCATCAAAGTGTCGGGGAATCCGCAGGAGGCACCGACGATGGGATGCGGTGATTCCGCAGGAGGCGCCGGGCAGGGAGGCGGGGATTCCGCAGGAGGCACCGGGCAGGAAGGCGGGGGATTCCACAGGAAGCAGGAGGAGGCCGACATGGAGGGAGCAGTTGTTAATGCGTCGCGCAGGGAGCGGGAGGAACTGGAGCCGCCGGGCGAGCACCTGGGCTAGGCCGACAGGGAGCGGCGCGAAGAGCCGGGCCGTCGGGCGAAGCTGCCAGGACGAGGGCGTCGGGAGTCTCGCGCAGAGAGGGGCCGGGAGGGCTGCGCCTGGGTCGGGAGCAGGAGGAGCGCCGGAGAGCCGTGCGCAGGGAGCCGCGTAGGGCAGGCCGTCGGGGATCGTGCGGAAGAAAGGAGCTGCGACTGAAGGAGAAAAAAAAATCGGGGTGCCTACGCCGGGAGGGACCGTCGGGGGGAAGGCCGGTGTGGGAAGGCCTCGAGCAAGGTCGCTGGGGGTGCTGCGTGCAGAGGAGGGCTGTCGGGATGGGATGCGGGGCTGCCTGCAGGGAGCCGTCTGGATCGGTTTGCGGGAGGGAGCCGGAGGAGCGCGCTGGGAGGGCGAGGCCGGCGCGCGAGGAAGCGGCGCAGGCCGGGAGTCATCGGAAAAGCAGGCGCGCCGCGTGGATGGAGGGCGGTTGCCTGGAGAAGGGAGCTTGTGCGGGCAGTTGCGGGATCCAGAAAGTCCGTCGGGGAATGCGGGAGCCGTTGAGGAGGCGGGCACAGGTGTCGCCGGGAGTCCGTCGGGGAGGAGCGGCGCTGGAGGGGAGAATCGCTGGAGGGCAGGGAGATCCGCGACTGAAGGAGTCGCCGACAGGGGGAGGTCCGCCGGGAGGGAGGGCCTGCGCGACCGGGAGGAGCAGCGGAGGGGGGGGTGACCGACTATTTGGATGGGAGCCGCCGCCCCCCGGACGGGGAAAACCCTAAAGGCTGATGGGAGAAAAAAAAAATAGGGAGGGATCGGGTTTCGAAAACCCCTCTGATACCATGTAGGTTGAGAAAACCCCCTTGCCTCCTTACCTCAAAGTGAGGCGAAGACATTCTTTTATAATGAATGAAAAGGACCACATCGGACCACAAGTCCGATGTGGGATACAGACTCCAACAAAACTCTTAAATGAAATGGTTACCGTTAAATGGGGATATGCCAATTGCAAAGTAAAGGGCGTTTGCCTCTATATCTTGCAATTGACACTCCATATATCGGGACCTCTGTGTGTAATGTGAGACCTTGACCCTGACCCAACCTTTGTAGTGGGCAGTAGGCCATGTGACCCTTTTTATAGGAAGTCTTGTGCCTGTCCTATTTTGATATATTTGATCCCATCTGTTGTTGAATCTTGTCTGAGGTATGCGTTTGGCAATTGTAGAACTATACCGCCACGACGTCCTCAAGTCGTGCGCCAAGAAAGTGACGATGATCATGCTCTGGAGGTGGTGGGCCCTCATCCACCAAAATTACCTCTAGTAGTGCCACTTGAGGCACCTCTGGTTGTTCCTAAAATGGGCGCCGATGCTCAGTTCAGAGAGAGTTTCCTACGATTTATGCAATCTGTGCAAGGAGCTTCGTGACCCGCCCCTACTATGACAGAGTTGACGCGAGAATTTCAGCATCAACATCTGCCTACTTTCTCGGGGGACGGTGACCCCTAGGCTTCCGAGTCATGGCTAGAGGCTATGTTATCCATCTTCGAGCATTTGGAGACGCATCCGGAGAGGAGGGTCAAACTTGCGACTTATCTGCTTCGCGATTCCACCAAGCTTGCGACTTATCTACTTTCTCGGGGGACGGTGACCCCAGGCTGCTGAGTCATGGCTAGAGGCCATGTTATCCATCTTCGAGTATTTGGAGACGCCTTCGGAGAGAAGGGTCAAGCTTGCGACTTATCCGCTTTGCGATTCCACCAAGCGTTGATGGGATGTGATGATCCAGGCTGGTCATTATCAGGGTATGGTCTGGGCGGACTTACAGACAACCTTCTATGATTACTTCTTCCCTCTGATGTTGAGAGCGGGTCGTGCTAGGGAGTTTATGCATCTACAATAGGATGCTATGTGATGGAATATTCAGCTCGTTTCACCGAACTTTAGCACTTCGCACCGACACTTACTGGTGACGAGTTGACGACAACGAGACGATTTGAGGATGAGCTTGTATACGTCATCCGATTGCGGGTGAATGTATTTCGGTTGACCATCGTTTTTGGGATAGTGAATCAGACCCTCATCACTGAGCGGAACTTGAGGGAAGCTGACAGTGTTGGCCAGGGCGGTTTCGTGCCGAGATAGGAATGTTGCGAAAAACAGTGGGAGCAACGAAGTGACAAACGATCCACAGAAGAGTAAAATGGAAAAAACAAAACAACGAGAAGATCTTGGGACGCAGAGATTCACGTGGTTTGGGAAAATGATCCCTACGTCTACAAAGAAACAAAATTTCACTAGTTCTAAGGGTACAAAATACCGAAAGATCTCAAAGTTTCACACACAGAAAACCCTAGCCCGAAATGAGGTAAAAAAAGAAGATGAAGTATTGTGGCACTAACCGCATAGAAAGTCCGCACTACTGCAGCGAACAGTAGCCGAAAGTCTGCATCGCTACAGTGCAACGACCACCCAAGTCCAAGCTGCTACATTGGCCAACAACTGGAAGTCCGCGGAGCTGCAATACAACTGTCTCCAAAGACCAAAGTCTGCACTGCTACACTGCCCTATCGGTGTCGTCCGGTCAGCTCTGCTACAGTCTGTCAGAGTTGCCACAGTGCCCCAAAATTTTGGTCGAGGACCTCGGCCCCCGAACCCCCGGGGCAAGGGCGCGTTGCCCCTGCAACCCCCAATGAACTCACCGCGGAGCTCAACCCGTGGAGTTACGACCTGGTGTTCAGTATGGGTCGCAAGCATTCGACCCAACATTATCCCAAAAAAATTGCCCTACACCAATCCAACAAGGGAGGTTGTTCTTTGAGCGGCAGGAAGCATCACTTCAAGTCTTCACGCGGGGTAGCAAAAGTCAGGTGACTTTTGTTGATACTTACATAGTGTGCCACCGACGCAGAAAGTCAGGAGCATAAGAAGCCCCAGTGTCCCAAAGATCCGGTTGAATACTGAGGTTGCGGCAAGTTGGGGCATCTTCAGCGGTTCTGCAGGACCTTTCCATCTGTGCCTAGTGGAAGAGGATTCGTATATGCTCCGCCTTCAGGAACAGGATCGGTAACATCTCGCCAAGCAGGTAGCTGGAGTACTACTGGCCGTTCAGGCCGAGGTGGTAGTGACTGAGGTAGCCAAACTTTAGACATTCAGCGCCAGCAGAGCGGACCTGCTCAGGGTGGCTAAGTTGTATCTCAGGGCCGCGAATCTGATCATATCTATGCAGTGCAGTCTACTCCCGAGGGGCAGAGCGCCGACCTTTCTACAGTTAGAGGTACTATTCTAGTAGCCTTCACTTTATTATTTGCCTTATTTGATACAGGCGCTTCTCACTCCTTCATATCTGCGACGATTATGGAAAGTATGGGCTTAGAAGTATAGTACTTTTGTGGCGTGTAACTCTCGATACACCGTTAGAGGTTCGATTAGAGAGTGTACGCCAGTGAAAGGAGTGCTCCCTTAAAATAGGTGAGTATCGTTTCTTATGGAACCTCTTTGTCCTCGAGATGATAGTGTTATGTAAAATAATTGAGAGAGGGAGAAAAGAGGAGTAAACTGTGTATATTGAAATAGTTGCAGAATTACAGTAGCAGGAAACCAACAGAAAATCAACAATGGAGGGAGAGAGAGAGAGAAGACCCGTGGAAGACCACTCCTCTGAGCCCACCCCCTGCTGGACGTCCCAACGCACCAGCCCTCACACAGCAGCCAACTGTGCTGATTTCCCAGAAATGAGTCCGTCCATCCTAGCCCCCTGCTGCCTGCTGCCTATTTTTATACCCCACCAGCTCAAAGCTACAGCTGACACTTCATTACAAAAATACAGTATTGCCCCTAACCAACTAACAAACTCTAACAAACTAACAAACATTCCATCCAATAACAAACTCTTAACACCTGGACAACCCTTTATTCCTAACAATTCCCTCCCACCTAAAAACCACCTTCTCCCCAAGGTGGAACAACCAAAGCTTTTCTCGGCTGTGCAATGTGGCAGCGGCTCCCGGTGGCGGCTTTGGTGGAGGCCTCAACAACAATGCATCTTTATCGATAAACATCAACATACTTGGGCAAATTAAGGCAACCATTGTAGGAGAATAGCTTTTCCCATATAATTATCCACTGAATTTCAGGATTATGCAGCCTCAATAAAGTCAAAAGCCAAACAGCCTACTTCGTTTTTAGTTGCCCCACGCAAGATTGAAGCTTCATTGGTACCGGTTCGGAAAATAGCAGCAATGAAGATCCATGAGCTGCCTATCATAACTTGTACAAATGGAATTCGGTCACTTATATAGGCTCTTTTGTAGTCTAAGACTACCTGTAGAGCATCCCTCCAGAAAAAACTTGGACTACTTACACTTGTAGTGGTTCTCAACTCACCTTTTCTAGCAATCCCAGCTTCTGACCAGAATTTTCCAATTTGTCCCTGCTTAAAATCTTCCATTTGCAAGCAAACCGAAGACCATTCCCCTTGGTAGCCAACTCTATCCCGCTGTTGGAGGCAGGCGCAAGAGATTAAGTCTTTACTAAGTATGGCCAAAGCAAAAATTTTGGAATTTATAATTGCTGCATCAACTGCATCTTCTCTACTGCCCATTGAATGCAATCCACCCACTACTAATGGATACAACCCACTGTTCACAAGCTTCTCCATGTTGCAGCGAGACGAATCAAATGAAAAATCTCTTTGTCGCCAACTCCATTTGTCTATGGCTGGACAGTTACTCTTACATAGAGCATTAGAAACCCCAGTAGGAGTTGTGTCTCGAACTGTAGCAGTCTTCATGCCCTCAAGTTCTGGAGTATGTAAAACATGTTGCAGTTCCTTCCGGTGCGATGGTTCATGTCCCTCTATGTCTCCTTTACGAACAACGGTATCCACAGTGGCTGCCAGTCTCTTACAACTTCCTATTGCACCTGAGCGAGCTGTTTGTTTGCTCTTACAGACTTCCTCTCCAACTACGAAACAAATTTTGTGCTGCTCACTCAGCCCGCATGCAGCCTTGATCTCTGGAACCCTCCTCAAAGTGATAATATTTGAAAGCACCAATCAACCTCGAAGCCTGGGAGGCATCTTTCGTCCCGTCTGCTGCATCTTGTTTTTCAGGGATCAGCTTTGATTCCTCTTGTTCACATTTGTTGAACTTCTTCGTTTTGAGTTTCACTTCCTCTTCCTTTTGTTCTTCAAATTCCAAAGTCACACCAAACTTCTCCATACTGCGGTAAACCTGAATAAAATCAATACTCTCTTGTTTCATGCGCTGAACAACCATCACAACCCCCTTTTTTTTGTCACGTAGAGCCCTTTCACTCTGCCATCGAAAAAACTCATATTGCCGCTTGGTGTCCCCATATTTTTCTAGAAGAACGGGCTTCAGTTGCTCCCAACTCGCAGCAAGATTTTTATTCATCCAAGAAAAAAACCAATATAAGGTTGTAGTTTCCATAGAAATCTGCACATAGTGAAGTTTCATATTATCTGCTGTCCGATTTTCCTGGAAGTAAGCTTCAGCTTTGGTGATCCAACCAAAAGGATTGGTCTTAGTAAACGAAGGTAGTTTGACTCATTTTGCTATACTCTCCTCGAATTCCATGCTTTTGTCGCCGCCTCCAAAAGAGCTCGCTGCAGCCGACCGAGTCAGTCCTCTGGACTCTGAGCACCGTTCCACCTGGGACTGTAACTCCTTTGTCTGCTCTTCCACTGGTTCCTCCGAACCTTGAAGTCTTTGAGAATTTTTCACCACACTGGACTGCAACTGTAATTGCTCCTGCTGACATGTAAACTGTCCAAAAAATTCGAAAGCCCTGCATAAACATCTGAAACCACTTTTTGGTCTTTCAGGTCGAGTCTAAGCTTTCTGAACAGCTTCTCGATCCTCTCTTGTCTCCTAAGAAACTCTTCTAAAAATGTTGTTTGCCTCTGCGGCTCGACTGAGTATCCTTCCATCGCTCAGACTATAGCTTGGTCTAACTCCATTCCGAACGGTCTCCACCAACGAATGTGTCCCTGTTTGAGCATGATTTTTTTTTGTAACTCCAACGAACAATTTTCTCCAACGAGCCTTACAGCTGCGTAAAAGAAATTTAGCCCCTCCGTCTATAGCTCCACCAACGTCTTCCACAGTTCTGTTTCCCCTTTCATTTTTTTTCTTTTTCTACAGCAACTCCCGTTCGCGCCTTTGTTGCCTGGAGGATATTAAACCCGTCCGTCAACAACCCTTACGTCGGATACTCACCGTAGCCCGAACGCTCTCCCAGTCGCGGTCTTCCTCCTCTATCGACTCAGCAGCGATCGTCCCCCCTGGTATTCCAGCTCCGTTTTTCCCCGGTTTCACTTGAAGGTCCAGGACGTCTCCTTAGCGAGCTTCCCCTACGCTGTCGTTTCTCTTCAACGAACGCATCTCCCTAGCTTCGTCCGTATCTCTCTCAACTGTCGCGACTCATTACTTCCTCATCTGACGCGTCTTGCACTTCAATGGTTGCCCTCGTTTTCTCCTCCAACTAATGACTCGCCTCTTCCTCTATAAAGCGCGCTGTACTGCAACGTCTCTCAGCTCCACTGCGTCAGAGCCGATTCCCTCTTCTTCTTCTTTTCCTCTTCCTGCTGCTATGATTTTCCAGCAGCGATCCTCCTCTACTCCTGCATGCGATCAATCCTCTCCCACAACACCTTCCCCAGCGGAGTCGCTAATTGTTATGTAAAATAATTGAGAGGGAGAAAAGAGGAGTAAACTGTGTATATTGAAATAGTTGCAGAATTACAGTAGCAGGAAACCAGCAGAAAATCAGCAATGGAGGGAGAGAGAGAGAAAAGACCCGTGGAAGACCACTCCTCCGAGCCCACCTTTTGCTGGACGTCCCAACGCACCGGCCCTCACACAGCAGCCAACTGTGTTGATTTCCCAGAAATGAGTCCGTCCATCCCAGCCCCCTGCTGCCTATTTTTATACCCCACCAGCTCAAAGCTACAGCTGACACTTCATTACAAAAATACAGTATTGCCCCTAACCAACTAACAAACTCTAACAAACTAACAAACATTCCAGCCAATAACAAACTCTTAACACCTGGACGACCCTTTATTCCTAACAGATAGGTTTCACGTCATACTCAAAATGGACCGGTTATTACCCTATCGTGCTCACGTTGATTGCTATTGCCGGAGGGTGTCCTTCACACCACTCGAGGGCAATACCTTCGTTCATAAGGGCGAATGGGATGTACAGGTGAGTCGAGCTGGACCCAAGCATCGTGGGTTGGGCGAAGTGACAATCCAAATGGCTAGTCTCTTTATGAGCGATCAGGGAATGCGACGTATGAAATTCCCTAATGTTGTGGATCGTTTCAGGGACGTCTTCCCTGACGATTTTTCTGGGTTATCTCCTGTGAGAGAGGTGGAATTCACCATTGAGTTAATGTCAGGAGCGACACTAGTGTCCATTCCTCCTTATAGGATGACACTTACAGAGCTTCAGGAGGCTAAGAAGCAGATAGAGGATTTGGAAGTTAAGAGTTTCACACGACCCAATACTTCGCCATGGGGTTTGCCTGTGCTATTCGCTAAGAAGGCGGATGAGTCCCTCAGTCTTTGCGTGAATTATCGCCGGTTGAACCAACTTACGGTTAATAACCGATATCCACTACCGCGAATAGACGACCTCTTTGACCAGCTCCGAGGAGCGACGGTTTTCTCTAAGATCGATTTGAGGTCGGACTACCATCAGGTGCGTGTTAGGCTGTCAGACATACCACGCACAACGTTTTGGAGCAGATATGGCTTGTATGAGTATTTGGTTATGCCGTTCGGTCTTACGAATGCGCCGACAGTTTGTATGGCCCTGATGAATCGGGTTTCCACCCGCATCTGGATTCGTTTGTGCTAGTCTTCATGAACGATATCTTGGTGTATTTTAATACTCGATACAACCATGCCAATCATCTTGAGATCGTGTTGAATACACCGAGAGAGCACCAACTGTATGTTAAGCTCACCAAATGCCCCACTTTTGGATCGACAAGATACACTATCTGGGTCACATCATCTCAGAGGCAGAAATATCCGTTGAGCCAGAGAAGATGAAAGGTGTAGTTTCTCAGGAACAACTCAAGATCGTCTTTGACGTATGCAGTTTCTTGGGGTTGGTTGACTACTACAGGTGTTTCATCCATGACTTCTCACGCCTAGCAAATGCCTCTCAAAAACTTGACTAAAAAGAGTGTGAAGTTCTTATCGTCTGAAGCTTGCGAGACAACCTTTCAGGAGATAAAAGAGAGATTGACTTCAGCGCCGATCCTAATCTCGCCAGAGCCGGGCTATACAGTTTATTGTGATGTCAGGAATCGGGTTAAGAGCAGTTTTGATGCAGGGAGATCGAGTTGTAGCGTACGAGTCCCGTCAGCTAAGACCTCAAGAGCGAAATTACCCTACGCATGACCTCGAGCTGACAGTTGTGGTTCATGTCTTATGCAGTTGGAGGCATTATCTACCGTGGGAACGATTCTTCGTTCACACAGACCACACAAGTCTCAAATACATTTCCACACAACGTGACTTGAATCTCAGGCAGTGTAGGTGAGTGGAATACCTGTAGTCGTTCGACTTTGAGCTCACTTATACACCATGGAAGGGAAATGCAGTAGCTGACGCCCTGAGCTGGAAGACTCAGACACAGACCGTCCAAGAGGCTAGTAGTGAGTGATAGTTGATGACCCTGTTTTCTGAGATGCACCTAGAGGTTCAGGAATACCATGGGCAACATGTTTTAGCAGCTTAGGCAGTGACATCCTCCCTTCTGGAATGGGTAAGGATGAGACAACTTTCAGATCCCGAGGGCCTAGTCCCGAGGGAGTGTCTTAGGTGAGGACCCACCACCGGGTTGGGTTATCGATATGGATGAGATCCCGCACTTTCATAGGCGTGTTTGGGTGCCTGCAGACATACATGAAGAATTGATGCAGAAATCTCATGCCTTTGGGCAGTGCACCTTGGGTTTACCATGATGTACCAAGACGTACAACGTCAGTATTGGTGGTCAGGTATGAAGAGACAGATTGTAGGTTTTATCACACGATGTTCCACCTGTCAGCAGGTGAAGGCGGAGCACCAACGGTCTGCGGGACTTCTACAGCCTCTGTCCATTCCTGAGTAAAAATGGGACGACGTCACCATGGATTTCGTAACGGGCTTACTAAGATCCTCTTGAGGCAGCGATGTGTTATGGGTGACTGTCGATAGGTTGGCCAAGGTCGTGCACTTTCTGCCGTTCAAGGAGACCTTTTCAACGAACGAGCTTGAGAGGCCTTACATTCAGGAGATTGTACACCTTAAGGGTGTTCTCCGCTCTATCATACCAGATAGAGACGCTCGATTTACATCACGGGTGTTTCTGAGTACAACATATTATCTTCAAACTGACGAGCAGTTCGAGCGTACAATACGGGTGCTAGAGGACATGTTTCGGGCATGTGTTCTTGATTTTGGAGGTTCTTGGGAAAAACACCTACCACTCGTCGAGTCTACCTTCAGGCAACTTGATAGAGACCATGTATGCCACCTGGAGAGAGGGTAGTTAGGGGGAATATTCTGAGGAATATTATATGGAATATGCTGTGGGCCCCAAGGGAATATTATGGGGAATATTCTTAGTTGGTTAGAGAGGGAGATTATAAATAAGGGTGGAGGGTGAAGGTGAGGGCATCCGGGAGTTTAGGAGTTTTAGTGGGCTGCTTTGAGCAGATCGGCCTTTGGGCTTGGGCGGGAGTCTCTCCCGATCTCCTTCCTCATTTATGCTGTATTTCGATTACTTATCTTCTATAATACAAGTTGTCAGTCTTCGGGTTTTATCAATTGGTCCGACCTGCCGACCATTTCCACTTCTTTCTCCACCGCATCCAGTCCTACCAATCCGCAACCTCCGCCTGCGTCTTTCTCCAACTGACTCTAGGACGTCTCTCTTATGCGTCGCGTCTTGCCGACCCAATCCGCAAAGCTTATTCGCTTTGTTTCGCCTCACGACCCGCACCACGACAACTAGCCTGCACCACTCCACCGAAGCCCGACTGACCGACGGACGGGCTGAGGTCGACATACCTTTTCTTGACGAAGGAGCCCCGCCATCTCGCGCTTTTGCGCCGCGACACTATCGGTTCTTCCCTCACCAGGCGAGCACGCAGCACCGGAACAAGGGACGCGTAGTTCCGGAACGGTACCTTATTCACTGTCGCCCCATCCTCTGATCTGGTTCTGCACCACCGTTTTCCCCAGCCACGGACATGTGGTCTTCCACTTGACAGGACGACGTGCGACTTGCCTTCCCGACGTTGCCCCTGTTCGTCTCTCTCTGTGCCTCGCCCTTCCGATCGCGTGAGGGGTGAGCGCGCCTGGACTTTCAGCTCGCGCAGGAGGGGAACGAGTGGACTTTCATCTCACACCTGAACTTTCAGCGCACCAGGGATTTTCTGATCGCGGAGAAGGAGGCGACCTCTAGTTATTTTCGCACCGGCAAAGTAGCATTACCCAAAAAAAAAACGTGCAACTTGTTTTCAGACGCAGCCCTTGGACAACCGACGCCGCTATGGACGAACGCCTCGAAGCAATCGACCAACAACTCAGGAGCGCCTTGCTTCAGTTATTGCAGGGGCAAGTAGAATTTCGGGCCAATCTCAAACTTCTGGAGCAGCAACGTCTTGAGACTCTACTGCCACAAGAGGAGGCGACTCTACCTTATCACATAACCACACTGCCTGCTGCACATACTGCGGGGTCTGGCGCTCCAACTGCAAACCCGAGCCAACCTGAAGGGACAGTTTCGTGCATGAGTTTCATCAAAGCCGGCATGCCTCATCTGACGACCAAATTGGAAGATCCCCCTTTGCACCAACACCAATGTGATCCGGAGCAGCAACAGAGGGCACCCACGCTGCCCTTGTTGCAGCAGCCAGAGCACATTACACCTGAGCAAGGGCACATTACACCCGTTCCAGTTTTGCCGGATGCATTGCCAAATGAGGGTACCGTTCAGTCCACAATAATCATGGGGGCAACACTTTGCGCTGCAACAACTCTGCCTGACACCACTGATGACACTCCCACCAGCCAGTTTGTGATTGACTTCCCAAATATTGAGGAGCTGGACACTTCAAAGTTCGTAATGATGAAGCACGAGTCGCAGTAGATTGAGCCGGCTCATACATGGGCTCTTGTTATTTTTTTACCAGTTGTACAGGGCTTGAATGTGGTCTCACCTTCGTCTCTCCATCCCTGATCCATGACAGCGACCGACGTGTTAGGGAGATTGCGTGACGCCCACCTGCAACACATACGCTTTATACGGGATGGCAGTGGTGGATATGGAAGATGGCCTAATGTCACTGTCTACATAGCACCCTTTGTCTCCGTTCCTTGCAACACAGATGATATGGCACATCGCCTGACATGCCTACACGATCCACCACCTTGAGGACAAGGTGGTTTTTCGGGACAGTGGCAGTGATGGAGACCATGTATGCCACCTGGAGAGAGGGTAGTTAGGGGGAATATTTTGAGGAATATTATATGGAATATGCTGTGGGCTCCAAGGGAATATTCTTAGTTGGTTAGGGAGAGAGATTATAAATAAGGGTGGAGGGTGAAGGTGAGGGCATCCGAGAGTTTAAGAATTTTAGTGGGCTGCTTTGAGCAGATCGACCTTTGGGCTTGGGCGGGAGTCTCTCCCGATCTCCTTCTTCTTCCTCTTTTCTGCTGTATTTCGGTTACTTATCTTCTATAATACAAGTTTCCGGTCTTCGGGTCTTATTACAATTATTCAGATTGCTCCATATGAGGCCTTATACGATAGGCTGTGTCGTTCACCCCTGTGCTAGTTAGAGGTAGGTGAGCCAGCGCTACTGAGAGCCTGTCTTGTTCAGGTGACTTCAGAATACGTGTAGCTTATTCAGAAGCGTATGACTACAACTCAGTCTAGGCAGAAGTCTTATACCGATCGTCGCCACCGACATCTGGAGTTTGAGGCGGGACATCGGGTCTTTCTGCGAGTTTCTCCTAGATTGGGTCATAAACGAATTCAGAGACAAGGGAAGCTATCGCTTCGTTACATCGGGCCTTTCGAGATCTTGGAGAGAGTTGAGCTAATAGCCTATTGGCTGACTTTACCAGACTATGCATGATGTCATCCATTTATCGCAGCTTCGCTGTTATTATTCTGACCCGTTTCATTCGTTTGATCTTGAGGATATTGAGCTGGAGGTAGATGCGTCATTTGAGGAGCATCCTGTTTGTATTGTTGATCGGAGCACGAAGGCTCTTCGAGACAGGTCAGTTCTTCTAGTATGGGTGTTATGACAACACGACCATGTACAGGACAAGACTTGGGAGAGAGAGACCGACGTACGTGCTCGATGACCGAAACTTTTCTCAGACGACGTTTTATCAATCTCGGAAGGGCAACTTAGGGACAAGTTTTAAGGAGAGGAGGTTGTAACATCCCAACTTTTTCGAAGAGGTACAAATACTTATTTCACTATTCAAAGCATCTAGTTTTATGCTAGTAATGTGTGCTTGAGAGGCTAAGGAGCGGTTCAGGAGAGTCTGGGGCTCATTCGAAGCCCGAAACTCCAAATTTTGGAAAGACAGACCAAGTCGCACGGTTAGCGCACTGTTAGTGCTAACCGTGCGACTCAACCGTGTGGGTGCTGCAGCAAACTGCAGAGGGGCACAGGGTTAGTTCTAACCGTGCTCCCTAGGCCGTATGGTCGTGCGGGGCTTCCCAGTGGGTTGGAAGGGCCCACACAGTTTGTCAAAACCTTGCGCCCAGGGTCACACCCTTAGTGCCACTTAACCAGTGGTGTTGCACGGTTTGACAAACCGTATGACCGAACTGCGTGCCTCTTAAAAACATGTGAAAAGACCGTTTTGCCCCCGTCTTCATTTAAGGTTTCCCCCCTTTTTTTCCTCACTCGCGTGCAACACCTCTCCTTAGCGCGAGTCTTCCATCTTCCTCCAACCTAGGCTTTGAGCTAGGATCTTCGTCCGGTGTCTGATGCCTTCGCCGTCGGTTGCGTTGGATAGCCAACGGTAAGCTCCTTACCCCTCTCCTTCTTTTCTCTGTTTATCTTGTCATTTTCGACGTTATTTTGATGCGATCTAATATGCCCTATTTTCAGGGCATTTGTCTATTTTTGCTGATTTCTTTCGTTCTTCGAATCTGAAGTCGATAACGGATGAGGGTTCGTCTGCCAACCTAAGGTATGTGGTCTAGTTCTTTTTCCCAAAAGCCGAGTCATTTTATAATACGCGTCGTCGTGCCGCACACCGAACTTTCCGCACGTCGCCTTAAATTTATAATTTTTCTTATTCTAAATTACTGCCCATGTTAGAAATGCCCCATGTACCCTTGTTTACGGTCGGAGGTCCCCCACCTCGACAAGTGCCACCCCTTAAGGTGTGCTTATGCGATGCCTTCGATTTATTAAATGGTTATATGGCTAAACCACTTTCTAAGTGGTCTTGGCTTGATGCCCAAGTGAAGCGACTACTTAAATTAAATGAGAATGAGTGGTATGACCACTTCACGTTGTAGGTTTCGGGCGCAATGGAAGCGTGCGATGAGCGACACTCAACTTTAGTTTTTGCCATAATCAATGATCAATTCGAGATTTATACGACGATGAACACCGTGATCCACAAAATTGAGTCAAAGAAATAAAAGAATTGTGACAGAACCGAGAGAGGGATCAACACATATTGTTTATAATTAATTGTGTCCGGTGACAGATCTGAGATGCACCGTCGCTGCGTTGTAGAAATCAAGCGTAGATTTCCTCTAGCGGTGATCCACACGTGTTCCACGAATCTCTGGACGTCGTCGAAGGAGTTTCCGGGTGCTAGCACAGAAGATCCTTGCGTTTGCGTCGTCCGCTTTTGATCGCCTCGAGAACCGCTTCCAAAGTGTTCTCCTTGATCCGGTGGAGGATGATTGCTCTCCGTTCTTGAGAGCGTTCTTGGAGAATAGAGCTCTCTAGGCTTGAGAGGTTTTTCTCCAAATTCGTTGTGCACAACCGAATAGGCTAATGAGAAAATAACATAATTGAGTATTTGTATTGCTAGGGTTAAAATAAAACAATTGCATAAGTGCCCTTATTATTTATTTAATCCTAGCAAAACCCCATGTCAAATAATAATAGTAATATTATTATTTCTCGACATGCGCTGAACTTGCGAATTAAAATTAAATATTATTTAATTAAATAATATTCAATATTATCATTTCTCACCGGACCATTAAACTCGGTCTGCCATTCCTCCAAAATATTTATCAGGCCTTGAATAATGTATATTTATTTATTAAATAAATACCACTGCATTATTCACTAATAAATAAATAAATATTATATTCACTAAATAACAAATAAATATTTATTAAATATTCCGCTCACAATATATTCTCTCGAATAACTAGTGACGAAATAAATGCGATCAAACATACATGAATAATTATTAAACCACTTATGAGAATAATATTTATTCACCCTGTTAAATAATAAATAATAATATATTATTTAACTGAGATTTTGGATACACTTAGTGTGTGACCATCTAGGGTTCTTTCTCAGTGGCATTAGGTGAAACGGCCTAAAGTCCAAGATCAACGTCTAGCAACACACCAAGGCACCTATAAAGAAAGAAGTTAATGCCGCAACGACATGTCATCTCATATGAACGCTTATTGTGTAATATAATCCTTTTATCATAATATTTCTAATCGAGCAGGTTGCATGCCAGTGCCATCAACCTATGTGCTCGATATCTCTTTCTTTGACTTTCCGAAAATAGAACTTGCTTATAGAACACCATGACCATAGATTTATTTAGGCTATATCATATCCATCAAAGAGCATGAGATATTAAATTCCATTAATGAACAGAAGGGATAATTTTTTTCTCACATTATTCATTAATGCAATATTACTCGTGACACATCCAACATATCTTACTACGCTGCGAACATCTGCCGTCACGGTTTTCGTCAATACATCTAAGTGCGTGACTCATAATACTCATTAATAATAATCTTAAAAGTTTAAGGACTGATAGAGTTAATATTTTCATTATTATTAATATGTTTTTCAATGATTTAATCCCTCCCAATTATCCAATTTGAGTATATTTGCATCATTTAAGTATTTTTGGTGTATTTTGGGCTTAAATGTGAAAATGGAGTAATTCTGTAAAATTGACAGTTTTATACAGCTTCTGTTTTTCGGGCCTAACTTTTATAATATTGGTCCAATTGAAGTGAATCTTTTTTTTGTAGGCTTCATATGCTCGTGGGCTTCAATTTTGTCATCTGGACCAAGACCCAATTCGAAACCCAATGGTACAAAAAAATCAATCAAGTAGAGAACTCAGTCTGGCTGGCAGAATGGACCCCACTGAATTAAATCTACAATATCTCATTCAGCCAACCTTAAAATGAGGTGATTCCAGCTGGTGTCGACAGAGGACATTCAAAGGACGGTTCACAATAAATTTCATAAAATATTAAGCTCATCAAGGCATCTTTTGGGCGCGTCCAAGTAGAGTGGGTGAAACAGTTTTTGGCGGTTAGAAAAGTAATGGTTATTGATTCGGCCATATCTTTATTTACACCTGTCCAAAGAATCTAAAATTTTGAGGGTCGATAGCCAACTTCATTACAAACATTATATAAGAAGGGACCTCAGTGAGTTTCGGCCGGCTGGTGGGCAGAACAGAGACAAACTTCTGGAGGACAGATTCTGAAGGATCAAATTTCAGTTCTTTCTTTTCTTTGTTTTACACTTCTTAGTCTTGTAATGTGTTCTTCTTGCCCCTTATTCACAATTACCCTTACCATGGTGGGGTAAACTTCTGTGTGATTGGGGAAGGAGAGGTTTTCCATTTTGTATTTCATGAGTTCTTGCTATTAATGTTTTAAAATCCTCTTTTCTCTTCTGCGAATCAATTTCAATTTCTTATAACAGTTTTTATTATCATGTACGATTGTATCTGATTTTAGATTTTGTTGTTTATTTATATTTGGTCAATGATCAATATCTCCCTCCACTAGGTTTTGGTTTATAAACGATGGAATAAACCAGGACTTAGTGGTGAAGTACTCGGTGATCACCGGTACATGTGTGAGGAGTAGTGAATGTTCTTGATAATTGGGGGTATTCGCTACAACTCTATTACACATTGGAAGGAGAGTGGACCAATCTGAGGTTTTAGTAAGGTTTATTCTCACATTTTTATTTGACCAAGGGAGTGAGAAGAAACGATCGTGGATTCTCACTCTTAACGATTTAGCAGAAGAGAATTGAGTAAAGTGAACTGTGATAGAATTACAATTAGAAAACCGACCCTAACCTGATCACCATTTCATATCATTGATTTAAATCACATCATTTGTCAATTTGTTTTAAAACTTTCACTTAATTGCTTTACTTTATTTAGTTTCTTTCTTGTATTTTCCAAATCAAACAATTTCAAAAACAACATCACTTCTTTCTCTTATTTTAAGTGACAAACACTATTGTTGAGCACTCCTCTCTGGAGACTACCTAGGTAACCCACTATAATACATTTTAACTTAGGTTATATTTGTTTTTGCCACACCCCACGACAGGCACGTGTCAAGGACCAATACACACGTCTGCAGATAAAAACATCCAATGACACAGAAATGTGGATTTCTTATTGGCGGGTCTCGTTCTCATAATATCCATACTGGACATTACCAAGAGCTTACACCATGATAAGGTCCTATGAGTCTCTACCCTTGATAGCTCGTATCATTTGTGTCCCTCAAATGATATCGTCCGGGTATAGAACATATATTCAAGAGTAGTGTCGTAGCACTTCCGGGTTCTCATCATAACGGGAAACTGTTATGGCTTTTTAGTGCGACAACTACTCTCAGGACATTATCACATACTATGTTACGCAGAAGAACAATTATGATGTGATAAGAAGTTTATTAATATTCAAAAACCAGAAATACAAGTTTATCATAAAGTATAAAAAAGTTGGTTCTAGGGCACTCCCACTTGCATTAGAGCCAACTGCTAAGAACTTTCAGTCCGTTAGCTCTCACATGATATTCATGCTTCTACTAAGATAGACCTTTAGTCAAGGGGTCCACCATGTTCTCTTCCGTGGGCACTCTGCTCACCGTAACTTCACTCCTCTGATAGAAATCCCTCAAGAGGTGATACTTTCGGAGTATATGCTTTGTCCGTTGGCGTGACATTGACTCTTTTGCAAGAGTCACCGCTGTAGTATTATCATAATACAACGTGATAGAGTCTTTACTGGTACGTACCACATCATGCTCCTAGACAAAGTTCCGAATCCAAACGGCTTCCTTGACTGCATCAGAAGTCGCTATATACTTGGACTTCGCTGTAGAATCAGTGGCAACTGGCTGCTTTGAACTCTTCCAGCCCACAACTTCTTCGTTGAGACAAAAAACATATCCTGATTGCGATTTCAGATCATTTTGATCTGTCTGAAAACCAGCATCAGTATAACCCTTGATGACCAGCTCCTCATCTTCACCATACAACAGGAACATTTCCTTAGTTTTTCTCAGATATTTAAGGATAGTCTTAACAGCAGTCCAATGCTGTTCTTTCGGGCCACCGGTTTGGGCCTCGGGTCCTTTAAGGCTTTCGGGCCACCCAAGGCCTTCGGGCCAGTAAGGCTTTCAGGCCACCTCAAGGCCTTCGGGCCACCTGAAAATTGTGCTTAAATGACCAGACAGACTCTACAAGGAGCAGACTCCAGATGAGGATTCAGAGCAGACGCATTCACCAGAGCAGAAGCTAAGTGGATTTGTCAGAAAGAGAGGGTATGACATTGCCATCGGGACCAGCCTGTGCTTGCATGAGAAGCCTAGCCGAACATGCCATGCGAAGGTGGAGAGCTGATATCACGATGAAGAAGCTAGGGAGGAGCAGTTCCAAGTATAGTTTTTTTTTTCTAAGACCTACGAGTCATGTAATCTCTAAGCCTACGGGCCTTGTAAGGGGGTTATCAAAAAATCAATAAAAAGGCCTTCGGGCCATTCGGGCTAATATATGTACTTTGACTTGATCCAAGTAGCCTCTTGGATCTATCACGAATGATCTTGATTCCTAGAATATAGGCTGCTTCGCCTAAGTCCTTCATGGAGAAACACTTGTTTAACTAGTCTTTAAGAGATTGTAAGACTGGTATGTTGTTTCCAATAAGTAATATGTCATCAATATATACTACTAGGATAACGACCACATTCCCATTAAGCCTTTTATAAACACACGACTCACATTCTTTCTTAATGAAACCAAATTTTTTTATGGATTCATCGAATCGAATGTTCCATGACCTGAATGTTTGCTTCAATCCATAAATAGATCTTTGTAACTTGCAAATCCTTTTGGCATTATCTGGAGTCATAGACCTTTCTGGGTGTGTTATATATGTTGGATTTGGTGTAACCCGATCTTCTTTGGATGTTGTTGGGTCCAATGTTTTTGGCCCATACTGCGCACCAGGCCGCAACTTTCGCGGGTCGAGCTCCGCGAAGCTCGTTGGGGGTTGCAGAGGGCAACGCGCCCCTGCTCCGGGGGTCGATGGGCCCCGACCCAAATTTTTGGGCAACTGTAGAATCTCTGACCACTGTAACAGAGTTGACCGACCGACACCGACAGGGCACTGTAGTGGTGTGGACTTTGGAGTCAATAGTACTGTAGCTCCTTGGACTTTGCTGTCGGCCACTGTAACACTTTTTGACTTGGGTGACCACCTTTCACTATAGCACAACGGACTTTCTGATAGTTGGTGGAATAGTGCTTCGTCCCCCTTGTTAGTCCTTTTCGGGCTAGTGTTTCGCGTGTTAGAAACTTTGAGAAATCTTCCTGTAATTTGTGCTCTCGATATATAGTGAAATTCTGCCTCTCGGTGGATGCAGAGGCAGAATAACTTCACTATGAAAAATCTGAGAGCACAATTTACAGGAGTTTCTCACACCCACACAAGGAAACCCTAGCCCGAAAATGGGCTAATGTTGAGGACAAAACACTATTCCACCAACCATCAAAAAGTTTACATCGCAACAGTGAAAGATGAGCACCAAAGTCAAAAGTGCTACAGTGGCTGCCGGCTGGAAGACCAAGGAGCTACAGTGAATGACGGCTGGAAATCCGCGTTGCTACAGTGCCTTGTTGGTGTCGGTCGGTCAGCTTTGCTACAGTGTCAGAGTTGCTACAGCCCCCCCAAATTTGGGCCGGAGGCCTTCGGCTCCCGGACCTCGGAGCAGGGGCATATTGCCCCCTGCAACCCCCAACGAGCTCACCGCGGAGCTCGACCCGTGAAAGTTGCAGGCTGGTACGCAGTACGGGCCGCAAGCATTCGGCCCAACCGGATTGGGCTATACCAATCCAACAAATAGCCCTCACCATTGGCTTCAGAATATCCTGTTGCTTGGACATTCAAGAGGCAAGGATTCATATTCCCTTTCTCATTACCCGAACTTTGGTTCGTCAAACAACTTGAAAAGTTTTAGGTAGACATTCCAAATGCTAACTGCATTAACTCACAGTTCCTTAATTCGTTGAGTGGACTCCCCAATCCTGAAATCCATTAATTGGATTTCCTCAACCTTTGCCTCTGAGTTACACCAAGTCCTGCTTTGGTAGTCAACCCTTGATGTGAATCAAGTCAAGTCAACCCAAAATCTCATGTTAGAATTCCCCGATAATTGAAAACACCCCAACTTTGGCTGGTCAAGCACTTTGAACTATGGTTCGATTCCAATTGAAGTAATGGAAGACTATGCCGACTTAATATTTTATTGAGAGATTTTATCCTTTATGCGTAAATTGCCAATTATTATCTTTATCATATGCTTGTTAATATTAAGTGGGTTTACTTAAGTGATTAATCACGTCTTTAGATAATATTTACGTGTAAGTCAGTTTATTTTAGTTCCATCTTGCATGCTTATTAATTCATTAATTATGTGATCGCGACAAGACATTCATCATGAAATAACCATGCAACTGACAGAAAAAAAAAATAAAGGGTACGATCATGAGTTTATATTAATGGTTGGTTTATCTAGCGGTTGATAAACTAACCGTTGACCTAGAAGAGAAACACCTTGAACCAATTGAGGTTCGTGTTTACAGCTTTCCACCTGTCCACCTTTGTATCTCCTTGGATTGGTTTCGGCTCGGCTCCTAACTTGAACCGCCTCCACTAGTTTGAGAGTTTCATCCATTACATATGCCTTTTACTCACACGCAAATGAGGGGGGAAAAGTGGTTTACATAAAAGAAACCATGGGCACGTAGACCCTACATAATAATGAGAGAAGACACGCAGACCAACAATTTGATTTAATAATAAATTAAATGAAACCAATCACATACAAAAGGTCTGGTCCAGCTCATGATCATCCAAATGCATGCAACGTATTACACATTTTATAAAACCAGCATTCAATTATTTAATCGTTATTATTTAAGATAAATCACGCTCAAATCGATTAATTATTATCTTTAATTAATCAATCATTTTATCTTAATTCTTATCTGAATTTTCTTGAGATTCTCATCCATTATAATTTTAAACAAATTAAACAAATTCATTTAAAATTAACCTTTGTACATAAATGTACCTTAGAGGTAACACGGTGAATACTTGTCCAAATCTACCCAACATGTATTATACTCGTATACTGTTTTACTCTTGTGACATATCACATACACGACTTATCACGTATGTGTACTTCACAGATGATTACACGAATCACCTGATTTTTCGGTCACGTGTTATGGTTCAATGTACGCAGAGTAACAACTTGTAATACGACTCATACATGATATGCAAATCTTGAACATTACGTAGATATAAATTAAACATTTAAATATTTATGTATATTAAAACCTATCACATGGCATGTCCTATCTTTATGACCATACGCAAGTACATGTCTCAAGATTTGCATAGTAAAATAAATAAATTTTATATCTGCGTAATTTGGTATAAATACATGGCGTGTAGATCCGATCTACACGGCGTGTACACTTCTCACCGTTTATTCGAGACATACGCCTAGGGACTCGGCGTGTAGTCTGTGCCTCAGAAAATTTGGAGTACACGGCGTGTCTAATGGGCCACACGTCGTGTTGGCTTCGTGCTACACGGTCACCCGTCATGTAGGCTGTGTATTGAATACACGGCCCGTCTTTGACGCAAAAGGACCACACGCCGTGTCCAATGGGCCACACGACGTGTAGTCCGATTGACCGTGCGCCAGTCTATCCCGGTCAACATGCGGTGTAAGAATTAACTACACCGCGTTTCATTAATGCACACGGGTTGAGTAATTGCCGAATTAACTTATGGTGCATTGAACACAACTACACGACGTGTAATTTCGGTTACACGGCGTGTACTGCTGCGTTATCCGGGCAGAATCTTTGGCTCCTTTGGATGAGTTCCTCGATTTTATTTTAATAAAAAAATTAAATGCCTCGATTAGATCTGCGAGAAACGAATGAGGATGATACAGATCTCGTGATTCAGATTAAAAGAACGATTAAGTTCGAATTGAAAAACTAAATTATAAATGCGTAAATCACCAACGATCTTAACCAATTATAAACAATTATGTGCCTCCTCTGATACCACTTGTAGGTTCTGGGCGCAGCGGAAGCTTGCGATGGGCGGTGCCCAACTTTAATTTTTGCCATAATCAATGATCAATCCGAGATCTATATGACGATGAATGCCGCGATCCACAGAATTGAGTCAAAGAAATTGTCAAATAAGAATTGTGCCGGAACCGAGAGGGATTAACACATATTGTTTATAATTAATTTAATTAGATAAAGAATTACTTCTAAGGAATTCTTTCTTCATTGATGTGTCTGGCGACAGATCTGAGGTGCACCGTCGTTGCGTTGTAGAAACCAAACATAGATTTCCTCTAGCGGTGATCCACATGTGTTCCACGAATCTCCGGACGTCGCCGAAAGAGTTTTCGGATGCTAGCACAGAATATCCTTGCACTTGCATCGTCCGACTTTGATCGCCTCGAGAACCGCTTCCAAAGCATTCTCCTTGATCTGGTGGAGGATGATTGCTCTTTGTTCTTGAGAGCGTTCTTGGAGAATAGAGCTCTCTAGGTTTGAGAGGTTTTTCTCCAAATCCGTTGTGCACAACCGAATAGGCTAATGAGAAAATAACATAATTGGGTATTTGTATCGCTAGGGTTAAAATAAAATAATCGCACAAGTACCCTTATTATTTATTTAATCCTAGCAAAACCCCATGTCAAATAATAATAATAATAATATTATTTCTTGACATGCGCTGAACTTGCGAATTAAAATTAAATATTATTTAATTAAATAATATCCAATATTATCATTTCTCACCGGACCATTAAACTCAGTCCGTCATTCCAAAATATTTATCGGCCTTGAATAATGTCTATTTATTTATTAAATAAATATCACTGCATTATTCGCCAATAAATAAATAAATATTATATTCATTAAATAACAAATAAATATTTATTAAATATTCCGCTCATAATATATTCTCTCGAATAACTAGTGATGGAAGAAATGCGATCAAGCATATATGAATAATTATTAAACCACGTACGAGAATAATATTTATTCAACCTGTTAAATAATAAATAATAATATATTATTTAATTGAAATTCTGGATACACTTAGCGTGTGACCCTCTAGGCCTCTTTCTCAATGATATTAGGCGAAACAGCCTAAAGTTCAAGGTTAGCGTCTAACAACACGCCAAGACACCCCTAGAGAAATAAGTTAATGCCGCAACGACATGTCGCCTCATACGAACGCTTACTGTGTAATATAATCCATTTATCACAATATCTCTAATCGAGCAAGTTGCATGCCAGTGCCATCAACCTATGTGCTCGATATCTCTTTCTTTGACTTTTCAGAAATAGAACTTGCCTATAGAACACAATGATCGTGGATTTATTTAGGCTATATCATTTTCATCAAAGGTCTTGAGATATTAACTTCCGTTAATGAACATAAGGGATAAATCATTTCTCGCATTATTCATTAATGCAATATTACTCGCGACACACCCAACATATCCTACTTCGCTGCGAACATCCGTCGTCACGGTTTTCGTCAATACATCTAAGTGCGTGACTCATAATACCCATTAATAATAATCTTAAAGTCTAAGGGCCAATACATACGTCCGCAGATAGAAACATCTAATGACACTTAGAAATGTGGATTTCCTACTGACGGGTCCCGTTATCATAAGATCCATACTGGACATTACCAAGGGCGTACACCATGAGAAGGTACCTCAAAGTCCTATGAGTCTGCACCCTGATAACCTGTATCATTTGTGTCCCTCAAATGATATCGTCCGACTATAGAACACATATTCAAGAATAGTGTCGTAACACTTCTGGGTTCTCATCATAGCGGAGAACTGCTACGACCTTTTAGCGTGACAACTACTCTTAGGACATTATCACATACTATGTTACGCAGAAGAACAATCATGATGTGATAAAGAGTATTAATATTCAAAAATTATGAATACAAGTTTATCATGATGTACAAAGAAGTTGGTTTTAGGGCACCAACTCCAACACACGTGACTTCCATATGAATAAAGGTTATACCCCTTGGTTAAATGGCATGTATTAAAGCATGAACGACCTTATTAATGAAATGTGATTTATGGGCATGGCGTCCCATATGTAATGTGATAACCGGGCATGGCATCCCATGTAAATGTGATAACCGGGCATGGCGTCCCATGTAAATGTGATAACCGGGCATGGCGTCCCAAATGTAATGTCATAACCGGGCATGGCGTCCCAATTGAAATGTGATATACGGACTTGGTGTCCCAAGTGAAATGTGATATCCGGGCATGGCGTTCGTAATTAAATGTGATATACGAGCATGGCATCCCTAATTAAATGTGATAACCGGGCATGACGTCCCACATTGTGATATATGGGCATGATGACCTATAGGATTCTTGACACCCGGGCATGACGTCCCTTGACATTCTATGAGACTCATACTACTATCCATGGACGCCTGAGTTACGCCTCGGGTCCTGGCTAGTACTAGTATCTATATATATGGTTATTGTAGAATGATAAAAAGGAGAGACCCGAACCCTCAAGGTGTTCTCACTAAAGGAGCCCTTGGGGTTATTTTATAATGAATAATAAACTCCACATCAGACCTCAAGTTCGATGTGGGAAACAAACTCCAACACTTCCCCTTAAGCTAGGTGTACCTAGCTTGGACACATAAAGAAAAAACAAAGCAATCGAAAGACTTCAAATACCCCCCCTCAAGCTGGACATACCTAGTTTGATTACAAAACAAGATGAAATAAAAAAAGAAACAAGCGACGATCGTAGTCCCCTTCAAGATCGCAGCTCCCCATCAGGATGATGGATGAAAGAAGATGTCGCGAGCGCAGCAGAGAAACCACATAGACCGGGCCGGTTGACGGAGCGCCAGAAATGCCGCACTAGTGGGGCCGCGGTCGATGAGACGCTGGGAAATCTACACTAGCACCGGGAAAGCCGCACTTGTAGGGCAGGTGACGGGAGGCGGGGATTTTGCAGAATTGTTGCGGGATCTGGCGGCGCCAAAGGGCCCGGATCCTAGGCGGTCGAAGTGCTGCACCACGGTGGAGGAAGCGTGAGGGTGTGCCGATAGACTGGGAGGCGGCTGCCGGGAGTCGTCAGGAGATGCCAGCGACGGGAGGCGGGGATTCCGCAGGAGGTGCCGACGACGGGAGACGGGGCTGCCTGACAGAGGAGCAGCCACGACTGACGGGAGCTGTCTGGCAGGAGGGGGGGATTGGCTTTTCTGAATCTGGAGGAGCCTGTGGCAGACATGATCTATCGCTGGAGAAGGAGGTGCCATAGCCGCGTCTGGAAGTGGGGCCGTTGGGATGTGGAGGGGAAGCTGCTTCGCGCGGGAGCAGGGAGCGCTATTGGGGAGCCGGGAGGGAGCCGCGACGGAGGGACAACGTGTGGAGCTGCGAGGTGCAGCGGACAACGAGAGGGGCGCCGGGATTCGGTGCAAGCCGCGCGCAGGGAGCCGCGCAGGTCTGAGGAGGTGGGGCAGGCCACAGGGGTGGGGCGCCGTGAGAGCACCGGGAGACCGCATGGGAAAGAGCTCAGAGGGGGCTGCTGGGCCGAGCGGCGCTCGGGAGGGAGGGGAGGGGCGACGACAGAGCTGACCATGGAGCTCCCCCCCCCTTACGGGGAAAACGTAAGTAAACCCTAGAGCGGAATAAAAAAAAAAAGATGGGAGGGAGGGGTCGAGTTTAGCAAACCTCCTCTGATACCATGTCGAATGATAAAAAGGAGAGACCCAAACCCCCAAGGTGTTCTCTCTAAAGGAGCCCTTGGGGTTATTTTATAATGAATAATAAACTCCACATCAGACCTCAAGTCCGATGTGGGAAACAAACTCCAACAGTTATAAATGTCACTACGTATATAGACCACACACACACATCTATATTCATATAGACACAAGCTTAGATATCTCCCGACTTAGGCCAAAACAAGTAGTGTCAGCTTGGTGTCCTTTAGGAACCAGAGCCAGCTCGGTTGGTTACATTCTATATTTTTGCTTACATTATTATACTTGCACGCTGCCCATTTTATATGCACTGACTGGATTTTACTAGACACTATTGGTGGTGGCTTACTGAGTATATCTCACACCCTGTTCGGATCGCCGGTTGGTACCCGAACAAATCTTATGGATGTAGGTAGGGACAGAGGGAAGCGTCCGGTTCTGGATGCTTGATTGTTTGCTTAGGATGGAGTACAAGAGCAGAGAATCAAGTTTATGCTCGCGATGCTAGTGGAGATAGTTTTTGGTATTTTTGTATTTTTGTATAGCATGATGTATATGCCTGTACCCCTATCCCCCTTTTTGTATATCATATGACATGAGCATCATTTTGTATATGATATTGATTCTGTTCCCGCCTGTTTATTTTGTTTGGATGATTTGTTATTCCGCTGTTGGTTATTTGTTATCGTTTCCGTTGTTTATCATTATTGTATACCTTCTTGCTACACTGACTTGAGGGCATAGTCTCCCCATTGACACACTTTAGGCCCTCACTGCTAGTCGGCAGCTTCCAACGTACGGGGAGGCGTGCTTGAGACCATGTGGCCAATCGGGTCCGGTTGCTTATGAGTGAACCAGGTCTGGGACGCTACAACGACTGAACAAGATTCACGACGTCTTCCACATGTCCCAGTTTCGTCGGTATCTTCACGACAACTCCTATGACCTTGATTGAGGAGAGTTGGTTATCGAGAACGACGTGATGTTTGTGGAGCGACCGGTAGAGATCCATGGTCATTAAGAGAGGGTGCTGCGTGGACAAACCTTCCCCTTGGTTCACATATTTTAGAGGCATGGTGAATTGGAGGAGAGTATTTGAGAGTGAGAGACGAAGATGCGTGCCTAATACCCATAGTTGTTTTGAGTTTTGCTTTGCTCTGTTTTGTTTCGATGATGTGACGTTTGGATCTTGCTGTTTTATGTAATGTGCCGTTTTCTTGTTGTTGTGATGTGTGATAAAGCTTTTGACATATGAGGAAGATGAGTCTTGATTTCTAATCGAGACGCGTTATACTATGACCCGATTAAAACCGCGTGGGCGAGTCAGTGTCGTCTAAAGCGGACAATATCTTGATGTGGAAGATGGAATTCCTTAACCTATGTTCTCGAGGTGGTGTTGTGTGTGTTGGTTGTGACAGTGGTTGGTTTGGGTTTTGTGGAGGTTGTGATGTTGATGTGGCTGTGGAAATGTGGTGGTTTGTGACTGGTACTGGATGTGTGGTGGTTTGCCCATTGAGAGGTGGTAGTGTAGTTGTGCGAGATGTTTAGTGGGCGTTTTGGTTGGGTGTGTTTGTTCTGTGGTAGCGTTTGAAGTTTAACGAGAACCTTGAGTGGTATTTTGTGGGGTGGTTGTTCGGAAGCCTTTATTCTCTTTGGGTTTGGTTTTGATTCTCGAGGATGAGAATCATTTGAGAGGTATCTAATGTAATAGTCTGTGCCTTCCCGGTCGGTTACTTTGATGGTTTTGTGGTTAGAAATTGCTTGGAGGAGGTCCCAAGGGTTTGAAGGAGTTGGGGCTGTAGTTGTGCAGCAGCAGGCGGTTTACAACATAAAGGAGGGGTTTATGCTATAAAGTGGTGGTTTACGACTTGTGTAACCGGCTGGTTTACGACTTGTATGCATATGAGGTGTAAGGCGTAAAATAGGTTTACACCATAAGACGTAGGTTTACAACGTAAGTCTTTTAAGACCTAGACGCTATGTTTTTCGGCGGAAGTTGAGGTTTTGAGGGTTTTACTGCCTAAAAGTTGGTTTTACGGCCTGAGTTTTTCGGGCCCGTGGAATTTACGCCTTAAACTTGAAGTTTACGGCGTAAATAGGCCGAGTTACAACCTGTTTATATCTTTTGTTCGGCTGAACTTCTGCTGATTCAGCCATTTGTTTTCTTTTCTCTTGGTTGTGGTCAAAACCCTATGCGATTTTGGGAGATCTTCCAGCCCATTTTCCCTCACCTTGATCCTTGTGTTCCGGAGGTTGTTCGTTGGCGATCGGTGGTGAGTTCTCCTCTTTCCTTCCATGTTTCTTTCCACGCTTCTTTCGGGAATTCGCTGCGGTGTTGTTGCGTAAGTTTGAGTTGTGTTTTGATGATCCCTTGGTCTGATCCAGGTTGATCCGTGGTTCCTTCATGCGGTTGTGGTTTGCAGGCTGTTTCTTTTTCGCCGTACGGTGCGCAGCGTGATCAGAAATCTTCTTGAGGTAGGGGATCCTCGTTCTCTCCTTTTTACGTGCTATGTGTGAGATCTGTATGGTTTTGGTTTCCTTTGGGTGGATAGTAAGGGTTGACATAATAAAGATAATTAATTGGCAAAACTGAAATTGATGGGTATGGGTAAGGGTGTAATTTTGGCCCGGCGGCCCGAAAGCTTGACAGGCTCGGCCCGAAAGCCCGAGCGACCCGGCCCGGCAAAGCCCGCATCGGGCCAGGCTGGGCTCAGGCCGTAGGTTAAGCGGGTCGGGCCTGGGCCTTTCCAAGAAGGCCCGCGGGCCAGGTCGGGCCGGCCCGAAAAAGCCCGGCCCGCTGGCCCGCGCAAAGCCCAGCTTGTGCTGGGGCCAGCCTGCTGTAAAAAAATTTAACGGGGAAACTGCGGGTAGGGGGATTCGATCCCCCTACCACAAGCTCCCAAGGCTGCGTCTGTAAACTAATCACCAACCTATATATATATATGTATATATACATCTATACATACACACAGATATATATACCTATGTATATATACATGTATATGTATACATAAATATTTATCTATATATGTATCTATATATATATATGTGTATATATATATATTTCTATATATATGTGCATATATCATTATATATTAACAAAAAATAATATTATATATATACATATAATTATTATTATATATAATTATAATGTGTGTATAAATATATATATACAACGATATATAATTATATATATAATAGTGTATATATATAAACAAAGCCATTAATAATATATATCAATTAAGTGTGGTTTTTAAAAATCCATTAATAATATATATATATATATGTATATGTATATGATTTGATATAATATATATATAAACAAAGCTATTAATATATATATATATATATCAATGATTTAATATTATATATATATAATAACTTGTTGTATATTAATAAAAAAATAACACTCACCTAATGATGTTCGTGCAAGTCCCTCAACTTCATTAATTTTTTTTTAAGTATGTTGCAACATGCATATATTATATATACAATACATATATAAATCTATTTAGAAAAAAAATTAACCCACCCACTGCGACGCACCCCCAACCCCTAATTATTATTTTTATAATTTTCTCATATTATATATATATATATATCAATCATTTAACATTATATATATATAATAACTTATTATATATTAATAAAAAAATAACACACTCACCCAATGATGTTCGCACACACCCCAACCTCACTAATTTTTTTTAAATATAATGAAACTTGCATATTATATATATGTATATATAAAAACAAATCTACTAATAATTTATATATATATATATCAATGATATGATAATATATATATATATAAATATAAACAAAGCCATTAATATTATATATAAAGCTATTAATAATATATACCAATTAAGTGTGACTTTTAAAAATCCATTAATAATATATATGTGTGTGTCAATGATTTAATATTATATAATAACT
Source organism: Viscum album (assembly GCA_963277665.1). Lineage (NCBI taxonomy): Eukaryota > Viridiplantae > Streptophyta > Magnoliopsida > Santalales > Viscaceae > Viscum > Viscum album. The sequence goes on along the minus strand of OY728152.1, from coordinate 1,471,949,873 downwards.
TATTTTATATTAACAAAAAAATAACACACTCACCTAATGATGTTCGTGCACGTCTCCCAACCTCATTAATTTTTTTAAATGTGTTGTAACTTGCACATATTATATATAAATTTATTTAGAAAAAAAATTAACCCGCCCACTGAAGTGCACCCCCCAACCCCTAATTATTTTTTACAATTTTCTCATATTATATATATATAATAACTTATTATATATTAACAAAAAAATAACTACTCATCAAATGATATTCGCACACCCCAAACCTCATTAATTTTTTTTAAATATGATAAAACTTGCATATATTATATATACTATATATACATATATAAATCTATTTAGAAAAAAATTAACTCACCCACTGCTGCGCACCCGCTAAGGGTGTAATTTCAGTCCAGACAGGGCCGGGTCGGGCCCGCCCTGCAAAAAAATTAAAAAACGTTTAAAAAAACGTTTTAAATTAAACAAACGCTTAAAAATACTTTTCATAAATAAGTTAAAAAAATAAATGTAAAAAAACGTTTTAAATAAATGATAAAAAAAAAACGTTTAAATAACAACACTTTAAACCCACCACCCACTGCTGCGCACCCTCCAATAACTCATTAATTTTTTTTTAATTTGTACATAATATATATAAATTCACAGACATGTATAAATCTATTTAGAAAAAAATAACATATCCACCCACTGTAAAATGTTTTTACATAAAACCTGTTAATGTTTAAAAAAATACATGTAAAAAATATGCGTTCAAAAAAACGTTTTAAACTAAATGTTTAAAAATAAATGTAAAAAAAAAACGTTTTAAACAAGTGTTAAAAAATGGTTTAAATAAAAATGTTTAAAAAAGTTTTTAAAACAAACATTTAAATTAATTTTTTTAAAACAAACACTTAAAAAATACTTTTTACATTAAAATATGAAAAAAAAGTAAAATGTTTTAAAAAAATACCTGTAAAAAACATGCGTTTAAAAAAATTCAAAAATGTTTTAAATTAATCATTTAAAAATAAATGTAAAAAAACGTTTTAAACATATGTTAAAAAACGGTTTAAATAAAAATGTTCAAATAAAAAATATTAACGCTTAAAAAATTATAAATAAGTTAAAAAAAATAAATGTAAAAAATGTTTTAAATAAATGTTAGAAAAATGTTTAAATAATAAGGCTTTAAACTCACCCACGGCACCTGCGTACCCCTCATTATTTTTTTTACAATTTGCAAATAATATATATATATATATATATATATATTCACAATATATAAATTTATTTAGACAAAAAAACATATCCACCAACTGTAAAATGTTAATAAAAAATAAAATAAACATTTTTACAAAAAACATGCATTTAAAAATAAATGTAAAGAAACGTTTTAAATAAATGTTAAAAAAATGTTTAAATAATTTTTTTTTTAAAAGAGAATTATTTTGAAAATAATAAAAGCCCACCATGGCCCGACTCGAAAAAGCCCGACCCGGCCCGAAAAAACCTGGCCCAACCCGATGGTTTGGGCCGGCCCAAGGCCGGGCTCAGGCCGCCTCATGGGATTGTTCGGGCCGGCCCGGCCCGGCCCGAATAGTGGTCAGCGGCCTGACTCTTTGCATGGCAGACCCGGCCCGAAATTACACCCTTAGGTATGGGGGATGTATCACATGCTTTACTGCTTTGTTACATGTTGCTGATGATATGGCGCATGTTTGTTGTCAATACTGAAAATAATGGCTGTTGGAAGTCTTGTTTGCTCTGTAGATGACATGCCTTAAGACCCTTGCTCTGTTGTTGTGTGATCGCACCTTGAATAAAAGGCCAATGAACGTATATTTTACTAATAAATTGGTTGCCCATGGAATCTGGTTTGTGTGATAATACCTATGCTAGATAAAAAAATAACGTGATAAAATTCTTTGAATAAATGTGGGAGCACAGAACGTTCGACATTGGGGCGTGGGGCAAATCAGTGGAAAAACGGCAACGGGGCGCTTGATTTGTTATGATCTCGATGCTATATTACTATATTGAATGCGTGATTTGGTGAGCGAGCCATGGTGTGACTGTGATTAGTTAGATGACTTGTATAGATGCTTGTTGGTTCCGCTCTTTGTTCACTGACACATTAACATGCTCTTTTTACATGTGCATTTGAGACCTTGGTTATGTCCTTACTGAGTATACCTGTTATGCTCACCCTACGTATATAAACTGTTTTTCAGGTTTCAAGGAGGACTTTGGGGACCAAGCTGGACATTACTATCTAGGTTCGAGCTGTTATTGAGTCTTTGCCGTAGACTTATCTTTTGGTATTTTATTTTGGAGACTTTTATATGTATCAGTTTTACTTTATTCATGTATTGTGGGATGATATTGGGTTTGCTTTTATATTATCTACTAGAGTTGATTGGTGGGTGCTTATCCCATCTCCCGATCCTGTTTCATTTATAAAGGGTAATGTCTCCTATACTGTTAGATTTCTATACCCTCGGTGCTAGTCGCTAACCCGGGGCTTACTGGAGGCGGGACTCGGGGCTTACTGGAGGCGGGACTCGGGGGTCATTATCTTTCTTCCTTCATTGCGGTATCTTTGGGGAGAGGGTCGTGACAAGGTGTGCCCGAAAAGGATCCTACAGTGGTATTAGAGGAAGGGGCAACTTCAGATCCTTAGGGCATGTACTGAGGGGGAGTTTGTTGGTTCCAATTTAAATGTACAACACATACCCTCCAGGATTTGGGACAGCTTAACAGCCCCGCTGCTTGCCTGCAGGGTGCTACGGCATGGCCAGTAAGGCTGCGCCGTAATGCCTGGTCTCTGCATCATGGCTAGTGAGGCTGCGCCGTAATGCCTGGTCTCTGCAACATGGCTAGTGAGGCTGTGCCGTGGTATCTGCACCCCGAGTCCCACATCGGGCGTGGGGGAGTGTTAGGCATGAAATATAAGTCCTATGAGTTGCTGCCCCCATCACAAGGCCTTTTCAGAGTGTTGTGGGCAGTGAATCCTCTGAAAGCAAAACCGTGCAGGATGATCCTAAAGCAGACAATATTGTGGAGGGGTGTGCTCGAAAGGGACCCTCAACCTCAAGTTTTAACTATGAACCTTTTTTAGCATCTACATTTTAGAAACTATTTGTTTTTTCCACTCCTTTGGGCCTTTCTCTATAACCTTAGCTTGGGTTAGCTCATATATGTGGATTAAAAAGCAGTCAAAAAATAGGTTCAAACAAAATGCTGTTCAACTTGGTCTATATGCATTTGTATTTTATTTTGTGTATTGCTGTAATGATATACAATTTTTTTTGTGTGTGTGCCTCTCTTTGTATTTCTGTGCATCTATTAGCTGTTTGAGTTGTTCCATTAGCTCATATATTTGTATTTTATTTAAAATACATTTGGATGCCACTAGAAGTAAAAGAAATCAATGTTTGCGCATGCTTCAATGTCGAGTCACTGGCCTGTTGCTCCTTTCATCTGCTGAACTGAATTCAATGCTGATAAGATGCAGACAAAGTAATTTCATTTTTTTAATGATTCAAATTGGACTTAAATATAAAACCAAATACGGCTTCTCTGTAATCCATTGCTATAGTATTTAGCAATGAGTTAAATGAGGGAACATGCTTGGTGGAGATGTAAGTTGTCTTTTTAATTGAGCTGCTAGCTCAATCAATGAATGGAATGAACATTTTCTTTTTGATAACTTACCCGATGTTAATTTGGATACACATCCCAATTGCACTTGGCGAGGAACTGTCGGCACCACCATATTAGCAAAATGAGTAGTTCACCCAGAGTTTGTGTTGCTTTTCTTCAAATAACTCTTGAAATTATATTAGTTTTTTATGCATAGATTCCTGTGGTAGAATCATAACCACACAATTTGCTGTTTTTTGTCGAACCTGAAGCTGTTTCCATGTCTCTATTGTATGTATAACCTCTCTCCCGTCTTTACAGGCAGAACAGAGAAGAGCCGAATTCAAAAGGGCCACTGAACAGACTGTTATGTCGGAGCTTCGCCAAATAGTTAACGAAACACAAAATTTGAACAAACACCTCGAGAAAATCGTAAATTTCTGTTCACCATCAGAGAATCATAGTTGTATTTCAAAAATCTGTTGCATCAGCAGCATCCTACCCCTGGTAGATGAGTCTCATGAAAGATGTTCCAATTTTGATTTTTTCTTTTTTTGTGTTACCCTGGTCGAGCACCTTACAATGAAAATTGTTTTAACTTGCCTGAATCTGGGCCTGTTTGTTTCTGCTTAAATAGTAATTTTTGGGTAATTCTTGGAAGTTGTTTTGAAGAAGTCATTTTGTTTTTGGATTATAATAAAAAGAATCCCTTTATATTTTTAATTGTAGAAGCTAATCAGAATGGTTTTTCAAAGAACCTTAAATTTGATTTTTTTATATCGTGCTTTTAGAAAAAATCTTAAAACAAACTATAGTTTTATAGAAGTGATTTTTTATTGAAAAAAATTCGTTTTTGGCCCTAGAAAACCTTAAACTTGATCTATCTGTTATCAGGAATCCGCGGCGGAGGATTACTTCAAGCCACTAAACCAACAAGCGGAGCTCATCATGAAAGCTCAGCTGGACAGTGAGGAGAAGAGCACGAAGCGGCTGATGGAACTGGCGCAAAGAGAGGCCCTTCATGGGGAAACCAGAGAACTCGAGGAATCTTCCAAGGTGAATGTTGTTGAAGCAGACAAACATGAAAAATGTTTTGTTTGTACCTATAGTCGAGGTTCCGTTTGACAACACTTATTAAAAACTACTCCTATCACTTTATTGAAGCAGTTTTCTGCCAACCTGTTCATTATTTGCGATAAGCGGTATAAGCAGTTTTTAATATGTGCTGTCAAACAGACCCTTAATCTCAATGAACCAGACATGCATTGCAAAACTATTAATGTCTTGGGAGTATCCTCATGATCAGGAATCTGTTTTATGGGACTGCTCTAAGCCACTTAACCAGCAGGCCGAGATCATCATGAATGCTCGGATCGGGAGTGAGGACATTAGTGTGAAGCAACTGATGGAACTGGCGCAAAGAGAGGCACTTCAAGGCGATGGCGGAAAGCTTGAGGAATTGTCAAAGGCGAATGGTGTTGAGGCCGACAAACATGGCAAGGGCTGAGTTTGTATATGTAGTTACCTAGCTTAGATTTAATTAAACAGACATGCATTGTGAAACTATTAATGTCTTGGGAGTATACTTCCATTTTTTTAAATTATTATTATATGTAGTCAATGCCAGTGGCATAAGATGCGATGCGCCTTGGTACTATAAAATCAAGAAAAATTCTAATATTGTGAAATTGGCCCATTCAGGCCATTCATGCCTGAATCTGCAGTTTGAATCCAACGCGCATCATTGTTTGAGGCACTCTTCAATTTAGACTACTTTTGATGGTGATCTCTCTTTTCAACCTCAATGGTTTCTAAATGAATATAACACATTAAAAAAAATCTCAAGAAAAAACATTAATATTGAATGCAATATTCATATTTTCCCTCCGTCAAATAACATATTCCAACTATGAGTTCCAATTTCATTACTTTCAAATATTGACTTGGTTCATTCAAGAAGCCAGTAATGATATTAAGAGATTAGTAGTCATTTATCGGTATTTAAGTAGACATTTACATCTCATGTCTAACATTTTTTTTAGATGTTTATAACATCTTGAAATATATCTAATTAATTTTTACTTAAAAAAATGTGTGTGTGTGTGTGGGGGGGGGGGTGGATAAACAAGAAAAAATGAATCTAAATCCTATGTATCTTCCTGAAAAGATACAATTTGCATCTCCTCCAACCTTTAGAGCAATGCAGATATGATGCGATAGACTACATTTTAAAAAAAATCAAATCATTTAATATGTGTTTAGTTTAGAGGGGATATACTGGATCTGTTAGTACATTGTACAATTTGTAAGGTACATAAATACTCTTGATATATTATGATATGGTATTTTAGTACTAAAAGTTTCATTGAATGCTTATCTAGTGGATTAAAATTGCATGTTTCATGCATTTTAAATCATTCATGGATTTTTGAAGTTCTCTTAGGGTTATGAAGGTGTTGTATTTGTTGGCAATGATTGGAGGAGAAATAATTGTTTTCCATGGATGAAAGAATGTTTTTGAGTATTGAAGATGATGGTGTATTTTCCGGTGAGCGGAATCCAGAGGATTTTGTGATTTGTTAGGAAGATATGAAGTTATGATGGTCTGATCGTTTGAGGTGACGATGAGCATGTTTCAATGGTTTACTATTTATCTTCGAATGATATGCTTGCTTCAAGCGCACAAAAGTCAAGATTACTAGAAGTTGAGATCACATAATATTTTGCTTGTGGGGACTTTAGGTAACCGGAAGACACTCATTGAAATCTTGAAGTCAGGATGACTAGAAGATAAAAGGGAATGAGCTTTGTTGAAAATTTGACAGTCCTTGAAAGTTTTCCTTGAGGAACGCAAGAGCAACTTTGATGCAGGGAAGGTGATTTTGGAAAAGGTATGCACTGAGCGATGTAAGAATAAAAGATTCCTACATACGAGTTCAACAGTTTTTCTGAAATCATGAAGAATTGGTGATATTCGGAGGGTGCTTTGGATGATAAGTCACACGATGCATGCACTATGCTTTCAAAGGAAGGTAAATCACACTTACCTAACGAAGCTGTGATCCACGTAGAGTTGATCGAATATGAAAATCGATCGAAGATAGACAAAGGAAGGCTAGTGTTGAAAGCTCCGGAAGACGGTGACAGGTTGAAGAAACAATACATGATATCACAGGAAGCCAAAGTAATGGTAGATGAGGCAGAAGTTAAAGCATCAGAAGATGATGTGGTGCCAAAGCAGTTCAAAGCTAGGTCGATCAGAAGCTGAACATCGAAAGCTCAAGAGCAATGTTAGAGTTTGTTTGAAGTATTAAGGCCACAAAAGGTTGAGTGATGCAGAAGACAAAGGCAAAATCAGAAGATGAAGAGTGAAGGCTACAACAATCAGACTATCGAAAGATGCTAATGGACTTTACATTTTATGAGAAGTCAAAATAATTGAGATGATGCTGAGATGGATGTTCAAAGATCCAAAATTCACATGATTCTAGTTGAGATTTATGGGAGACTTGACGAAGACCGTTGACCACAATATCTTCGGGAGGCTTTGAGGGCAGTCAACCAAAGACTGAGAGAAGTGGGAGACTCAGAGTTTGAAGGCCGCGTGCTGTTATTTTATCGAAGGAAGATAGATTATATAAAGGAGTGAGTTTATTCAGAACTAGTTATTTCTGTTGGAATTCTAGAGAGATGAGTTTATTGGAGGAGTCTAATGTGTAAGTTCTAAAGAATCCGCTAGGTTGAAGAAGATCCGAATTTCTAGAGAATTTTGAGCTGAGGCAAGAGGGCCTAAATTCCAGAGGTCTGCACACTGAGGAACCAGAAGCACAAGTTATAGTGATTGACGTTTTAGACAACAAATTTCGGAAAATTCAATCATGAGTAGGAGTTGAACTCTACCATTTGGAAGGCTCAAGAGGAAGATCTTCATTCATTGCTAAAGTAACCAGAAGTTACAATGATCTTTCTCAAGTTGGTATTGGTAATATTGTAACTGGTGGGAACTTTGTGCAGAATGCACCATGGGTATCAGATGATAATGATCTCACACCACTTGAAATTGATGATAATATTATTAGTGAAAAATCTATGTCTCAGGATGATAACTGAACATAGCAAGAAGTATGTTTCTCACATTGGGACCAAAACTTTTAAAAACCATGTATTCATTGCCCTCTCTTTTATTTCTTGCATATGGGTGATGGTAAGTTTATTTTTTGAGCGGATCATAACTCTAACAAGTTGCATAGGTTAACTTCAGGTTATCGGAAATTATAAAAAGTGATCATTGATTCAAACCCCCTTCTGAGTGGTCCACCCATTCCTGGGAATCTCAAATGATATCAAAGCTAGCTCCCTCTGTAAGATCCATTTGTTGAAGATAGAGAACCTAAATTCCATTAACGGTAGAGGAATTCCTACCTTTCACAGAAAGATTTTTCACAAATGGAAGAATATGTTGACACCCTATCTCCTTCCACTTTGCCTTGAAGTGGCTGATGCAACTACCGTAAGATTTCCGCCTAGGGGAAAAGTTGCTCCTATGGATTTTTTTGACAAACAGAACTTATGAGTCAATGAAAAATCTTGGAATGTTATTATCATGCCTTTTTTGGATACATTCTACATGAAGGTAATAGGTCACCAAACTACTAAGGAGACTTGAGATAAACTTGAGAGTTACAACGGTAATGTTAAAGTAAAGGAATTGAAACTCCAAATATGGTGGGGTAAGTTTGAAGACTTGAAGATGACTGATGAAGAAAATATAAATGATTATTTTATAAGACTAAATGAAATCATCAGCAACATCAAAGGTTTTGGTGATACCTTAATAGACTCAACTATTGTAAAAAATTGATGAGAAAATTTCCAGACATATTTGATGATAGAATTTCAACTTTAGAGGATATAACTGATTTATCTCTAGATAATCTTCAAAATACCCTTTTTGCATATGAAATGAGGAAATCTCTAACATTTAAAAAGAAGGATAAGGAGGAGAATCCCTTTGAAGCTATGGAGAAGCTTAAAATTAGAGGTTCAGAAGATAATCCTTCCGCTGAATCATAAGATGATGATGACATAGATGAAGAGTACAAAAGAATATTGTCCTTCACTCTTAAAGAACATCAGAAGATGTAAAGGAAGGTATAAGGGAAAACTTCCATTGAATCATTTTAAGTGCAGTATAATAGGTCACTTTTCTATAAATTTCCCAAAGAAGAAGAGTAGTGATGATGATGGTGATCTAGAAGAAAGAAGAAGTGAGGTAAAATTTATATGGAAGATAAGAAATTAGAGGAAGGAAAAACAAAATTCACTTGAAAAAAGAAGAGAATTCTTTTAAACAAGGAAGAAGAAGATGAATCATTGGAAGGTGTGTCATTTGATGAAGAAGTTCTAGATAAATTGTGAACTTTATGTCTCATGTTAAGATTGAAGAAACTTCAAGTGATGAAGAAGAAGAAGGTGGAGAAACCTATATGGAACATCTATTAAAAGTAGAACTTGAGGCCCATCTTGAGAAAAATACTAAGATCAAGAAAGATATCCGACTGTTGAAAAAGGAAGGAGGGAAGAAATGTAAAGATAAAGAGGAGTTTATTAAAATGGTAGATTCTCACCTTGAGTAAATTAAAATCCTCAAGTTGAAAATGGTAAAGCAAGAAAACATGGTGAATGAACTAGAAGAAAAACTTTCTATTAAGGAAGAGGACCTGAGCATGACATATTCAAGGTGTTATGATGCTGGGAACACTTTGAAGAAGTTCAATGACTATTTTCACATGGAAATGAAAGTTAAGGATGAGTTATAACAACCCTTCTCTTTATTTCACATTTAAGAATGATTTATTACATAAAATTTCACTTAATACAACTCAGAATTTTGAGAGGTCTAGTGTCTTTGGGGTTTAGGAACATTACATAACAACTTAAAACATGAAATACAACATCTTTATTGAAAACTTCTTTGAAATGACCAAAACATTCCATCGTACTTAACACTACATGAGTTAACCTGAGGATATACATAAGAAAGGGGTGAGTTATAAAGTCGAGTAAGAGAATAAACATGGAATAAAATGAGGATAATAATACATGTTAGACAAGAAATATTAATGAGGCATAAAGGAACATGAATAATAAGGAATGATATATCATGATAATCATAACATGGAAATGTGGAAATAACTTAAAACACTACATCGTAAACATAAGTCAAAGCTAAACCGCCAAGACTTCATGATAGAAAAAAGTCCCATAAAGGAATTAGGTAAAATCCTATCCTAACATGACATATAATGATACCAAATATCACCCAATGCATTGGAGCGCTATCAGGGCGCACCCTTCATAAACATTTCAATCTCATGCTTAAGTGTGCTACATAGATCATATAACATGGATTCATTCAACATCATAATTTATTCCATGATCAAGGAAATGTGGAATAAATACATATAGATCCATAATAAATAAGTATATGTGCATAAAGGTGAATACCCTTGATAGAGAAATGGGTATGGTATTCACTACACAATGATTTTGGCATGGAAAATCGTGGTGCAATTTCAACAGCATAACATCGTTATATAGAAATTCATAAAATGGGTTGATGAGAGAGAAATGAGTATCACATAATTTAGACATTAAATGGATAGTAATAGGGACATGAAAATAAATTCCCCACCATAAGTAATTGTAAATAGAAGGCATAAAATAATAAAGATTCTTGAAGTAAGAGGAGAAAGCAAAAGATCCCTTACAAAATTTCAGCATGGTAACGGGTGTATGTAAAGGTTCTTAGGAGGGTTAAATGAGAATGAAATGAGATATCATCATTTATAAAACAAGTGTACAGTAAGTGGGATAGGTAAGAATGTATCCCAACATAAGCAAACAGAAATTAAAAAGGAATATCATAAATGAAGTGCTTGATTAAAAGAGGAGAGAGAGAATCTTTTATGGAATTTTGGCATAGTAACGGCTTAGGTAAGAGTCCAAATGAGGGGGGATAAATGACCCCTCATACAATAACATCAATTGGACAGTAAGGTAATGATTAAAAATGAATGGAAATATAAGAAATTGAAATTAAAAGAACTAATCTCAAAGAAGGTGCTTGAATTCAAAGGTGAGGAGATGAATCCCTTACTTGTGTGACTTTTAAGGCTTAGGAGAGGCGAGGGGGATTTATTTATTATTTTGGTTTTAGACACTACATAATAAAATATTCAAAACCACAAATAATCCCATGGTTTTTGCCCATGGTTTATATAAAAGGAGAGTGGTATACATTATTTTATGATTTCAAGGGCCAAAGATAATAAAATATTACCTTTTTTTATGAGGATGTGAGTCACACTTTCAAAGAAATGATTTTAAAATCTTAAGATATATTATAAGTCTTGGAGGATTCACTCTAGCTTTATAAAATAAATCAAATGAACTTAAAATAAAATTATTTTAAATTAAAACATATATTTGTCCTAATATACCTTTTATAGTATTTATTACATCATTATTATGCCATTACGATGTCATAAAATACACTATATTTATACGGTATTTAATTTTAACCCAAAAAATCGACTGCCTCAGAAAATTATGAAAAATTAACCATTGGATAATTTTGAAGTCCTGATTCCAAAAATAATATTAATTTTATCTAAATAATTTTCTAAATATGTGAATTTTTACTTTTAAAATAAAAATAGACATTTATTGAAAATTAACGGGTTTTTTGACAATATAAGTTTTCGAACCCTAATAAAAATTACATTTGACTTCATAAAATTTATATGATCATTTACATTTAAAAAAATAATTTAATAATAAAAATTTATTAAAATATTATTTATTTTAAAAAACCCATTAATTCATCAAAATAGATTTCTTAATTGAATTTGAATATTAACCAAAAATACTATTTGTTCTTTAAAAATCATTTACAGAGTAACAATAATAGGAAGAAAAGTATATTCATTATTCTATAAAAAATAATGTACATAATCTTATTGCTATGGTCTTGATACGTATCCCTTTATTACACCAACATATTCCCTAAGAGTAAGGTGTGTGACAGTGGGGCTTTCATGGGGTTGTTTGGTGAACATAGTTTGTGCCGTGATCCTGATGAGCTTGAACTTCTCCCATAAATGGTTTCTCTCATGATTAAGTTATTGGATCTCAACTTGGGATTGGCCTAGGGAAAATAATAGAAATGCTATATCCATTAGAAGCTTCGATAAATGGGCTTCATAGGGTACAATCTTACTGGATGAGGCCATCAGTTCCTTTGTCCGTGCCAAAAAGATTTGTTAAAACCCTATATTTATACTAGTAATGTGATTACTATTCAATGAATATATTATCAATGGCGAAGATACTTAACGATCATTTAAAATCCAATTGGATATAATAAAATAAGTGCACGTGTTTTCTATATCCATAAGACATTAAATTAAAGGAAAGGGAATTTTATTCATAAATTTTCAGGTCGTTACATGAGTCATCTTATGTGGGTGAAATAATTGACTCAACAAGCTAGGTGAAATATTCTCTTTCTAGGAAGGTTGATAAGTTGATTATTATTAACTGTGAAAGTTCCTCAACTAAATATGATAAATTTTTGGTTGAGAAGAAAATTGGGAGTGCTTTTGATAAACAAACAGAAGTTAGACACAACTTTTGGAAGAAATTCCCCCTACGTTAGAAGAAAATGGAAGTCATATCTTTTTATGAACCTCCTAGAAAATTATAAAACTAGATTAAAAATCAATCAAGGTATATGTTTGAATGATATTTCTAATGTTGATGATTATATGGGAATAAAACCTAAAATTTCTTGGACAAAATATCACTTTCTGGGATAATTCACGAGTTGAGTGGGAGAAACTATCAAAGTAAAGGAAATTGTAATAAGAAGATGAGAGATAATATCTCTCAGAAGGTGGAATCATAATTTAAAAACTCTTCAAGAAAAAATCATTTTGACTGCCTGGAAGAGACTGATATAATATGTGATCAAACTAGTCACCGTGTGAAAGATTGCACAAAAAATCTTCTTGGACATATTTCACGCACTTGAAGATAAAAGGAAGAAGGAAAATGGAAGATAAATGAAAAATTTATGATAGTTGAAGTCACCTTAAAAGATAGATGGAATGAAAAACCTTGGATAATTGATAGTGAAATTTCTTCACATATGACAGGTGATGCAAAAGTTTTTGAGAAACTTTAGAGATCATAATTATAGAGAAATGACCCTTGATAATGATAATTCCCTAAAAATTAAGGGATTCAGGGAAGATGTCATTGATGATCATAAATTAAAATCTAACGAAGTACTATATATTGATGGACTTAAGAACACCTTATTGAGTGTTAGCCAACCTTACGATGATGAAAACAAAGTAATTTTCTATAAGGATGGCTGTATCATTCGGTGCATGAAGGATGGGAAGATAATCATGGAAGGAGTGAAAACCACAAGTTAATTATTTCAAATTGGTGATCTAAGTGACTCATGCTACTTAAGTTTCATAGATGAAATTGAGTTATGTCATAGAATAATTGGACATATTGGCCAAAAGAATGTGAGAACTATTTAAAAGGACTATTTGGTGAGATATTTACCTCAATTAAAAGAAGAAATAAACAAGGTATATGGAACTTGTTAGAAATGAAAGATGACACATAGAAGTCACATGAAACTAGACGTTTAGTGTAATGACCTGAAATTTTATGAATAAAATTCCCCTTTTTTGATTTAATTAAATGTCTTATGGATATAGAAAACACATGCACTTATTTTGTTTTATTATATCCAATTGAGTTTAAATGACCGTTAAGTATCTTTACTATTGATAATATAGCTGTTGAACAGTGATCATATGACCAGTATAAATATAGGGTTTTAATAAATCCTTTTGGCAAAGGCAAAGGAAGTGATGATCTAAACTAGTAGTATTGTACCCTATGAAGCCCATATATTAGAGATTTTGAGGGAGATATCATTTTTGGGCCTTTCCCTAAACCAATCCCAAACTAAGATCCAATAACTTAAGAATGAGAAAAACTGTTTACAGGAGAAGTTCAAGCTCATCGAGATCACAACCCAAACAATGTTCATCGAATGACCCCATGAAAGCCACACCATCACGCACCTTACTCTTAGGGAGTATAATAGTGTAATAAAGGGATATGTATCAAGACCCTAGCATTAGGAAAATGTACATTATTTTTTTTGTATAGAATAATGAATACATTTTCTTCTTATTATTGTTACTTTGTAAATGATTTTTAAAGAAAAAATAATATTTTTGGTTAATATTTAAATTCAATTAAGAAATATATTTTGATGAATTAATGTAATTTTTTAAAATAAATAAAATATTATTATTAAATTACTCTTTTTAAATATAAATGATCATATAATTTTTATGAAGTCAAATGTAATTTTTATTAGGGTTTGAAAACTGTTACTGACAAAACCCCGTCATTTTCAATAAATGTCAGTTTTTATTTTAAAAGTGAAAATTCACATATTTATAAAATTATTCAGATAAAATGAATATCATTTTTTGAATTAGTATGTCTAAATTATCCAATGGTTAATTTTTCATAATTTTTTGAGACAGTCAAATTTTTGCATAAAAATTAAATACCGTATAAATATACAGTGTGTTTTATGACCTCATAATAGCCCAATAGTGATGTAATAAATACTATAAAAGGTATAATCAACTGAATATATGTTTATAATTTAAAATAATGTGATTTTAATTTAATTTTATTTATTTTATAAAGCCTTAGTGAATCCTCCAAGACTTATAAAATATTTTAATATTTTAAAATCATTTCTTTGAATGTGTGACTCACCTCCACATAAGAATGGGAAATATTTTATTATATTCAGACCTTGGACTTATAAAATAATGTATTCCACTCCCCTTTGGTAGAAATAATGGGCAAAAACCATGGTATGGTTTGTGGTTTTGAATATTTTATTATGTAGTGTCCAAAACCAAAATAATAAAGAGATCCCCCTCATTTCCTATATAAACCCACCAATATCCCATTTATATTCACTAAAAATCCTTGTATCAGGAAAAAACTATTACCTATACTCCCTATATTCCTCCCAAGGTTCCCCAAATCTCTCAAGAGGCCTCTCCCAAGCCTTTGGAGTCACACATTCAAGCAAGGGATTTCTCTCTTCTCATTTCCATTCAAGCACTTCTTTTATATTATGCTTCTTAAATTCCATTTTAATATGTTTGTATATGTTGTTCCATGATCCCATTACTATAAATTTGATGTATAAAATATTATATCTTCCTTTCACTCTCATTAATCCCCCTATAACCCTTTATGTTCACCTGTTACTATGTCAAAATTCTGTAAGGGATTTCCCTCTTCTCATTTCCATTCAATCGCTTATTTTATATTATTCTTCTTAAATTCCATTTTCATATGCTGTGATATGGTGTTAAATTATCCAATTAATTTTAATATTATGTATAAATGATAATATCTTCCTTTAACTCTCATTAATCCCCCTATAATCCTTTATGTACACATGTTACTATGCTGAAATTCCGTCAGAGATTCTCTCTCTCCTCTTTTTATCAAGCACTTAATTTATGATATTCCCTTTTGATTTCCATTTTCTCAAGTTGGGATAAATTATTACCTACCCCATTAATTTTCATTATATTTTTAAATGATGAGAACCCTTTCACTCTCATTTATCTCTCTTATGAACCCTTATGTACACCCGTTACTATGCCGAAATTTTGTAAGGAATCTTACACCCTCCTCTTTTATCAAGCATTACTTTTATGTTATGTCTTCTAAATTCCTTTTTAATATGTTGGGATATTTTCTTAAATATCCATCTTACTATATATTTCATGTCTAAATGATGATAGACCCCTTTCTCTCTCATTAAACCATTTTATGAATTTCTATATGACACCGTTATGCTGCCGAAATTACATCATGTTTTTTTTTCAAGCCAAGATCATTATGTAGTGAATACCATACCCATTTCTCTATAAATGTTATTAACCTTCATGAAAATATACTTATTGATTGGGGACTTACATATATGTATTCCATATTCTTAGATCTTTGAATAAATTATGATGTTGAATGAAACTATGTTATTTGATCTATGTGGCACACTTAAACATGAGAATGAAATGATTAGGAAGAGTGTGCCCTGATAGCACTCCAATGCATTGAGTAATGGTTAGTATCATGATAAGTCATGTTGGTAAATGGTATTTACCTAATTAATTTATGGCAATTTTTCCATCATGGGGTCTTGGTGGATTTAGCCTTGATCTATTTATGATGTAGTGTTTTAAGTTGTTGCCACATTTTCCATGTTATGATTATCTTGCGATATCATGAATTATTATTCATGTTCCTTTATTCCTCATTGATATGACTTGTCTAAAATGTATTATTATCCTTATGTTATTCCATGTTTATTCCCTTATTGGTAATTATATCTCATCCCTTTCTTATATATATATCCTCAAGTTATCCCATTTAGTGTTAAGTACGAAGGAATGTTTTGGTCATGTCAAAGAAGTTTTCAATAAAGATGTTTCTTTTCATATTTTAAGTTGTTATGTAATGTACCTAATTTCCCAAAGACACTATAAATATTGATCTTCTAAGTTTTATTAAGTGCAATTTTATGTAATAAATCATGTTTAATTATGAAATAAAGATCAAGGTTGTTATAGTTTGTATCAGAGGATAGGTTTAGTTATTTTTGGGATTATGATTAGAAAACCCTACTTAAAACCCTTAGGGATAAGACTAAGTGTGATAAAAAATCCCTAAATTTTTGTGAGTATAGAGAAAGTGGTTTATCAAGAAAATAAATCCCTATCTGGATACTATAAGTGGATGTGCTTAGAAGTAACCGAGTACACGACAACAGGTCTTACTGCTCACTTGGTTTGACACTCCTAGAGGATATTATTTGGTAAATTCATAAGATAATTACAAAACATTATTAAGGGAACAAACATAAACATAAGAATACATGTCAGGAAGTAGATCATGGATAACATAGACTGAAGCCTAGAAACTCATAAGTTAAGGAAATAAATTATAAGTGATCCATTTAATGTCATTAGATTTCACCTTTACATGTTTAATAGTTTAATAATAATCACCCTATGTCTAGTTTGGATGTAGTAAATTAGTAGAACCAGAATCAAAAAGTGAAAGGTAGGATTATTGTTCATAGTTCTACGCATTTCTTTATATCATGAAAGTTTAGTAGAACTATTTAAACACCACCATAAAGAATGGAAGTAGAGATTTTGTTGAAAATGGAAAATGAGGAAATTATTTCATCCCAAGTATATAACTCCTCCCCTCTCAATGTTTGTGGGATGAACTTCCCAGAAAACCTTGTCATACTCCCTTTGGTGGAATTTGATACAATTCTGGGCATGGATTGGATTTTTCTATGTAAATCCAACATAAATTTCCCTAAGAAGAAAATCACTCTCCATATGGTGAATCGACCCCCAATTCTATACAAGTGTAAGTAGGAGTAGGAATCTTATTTAGCACCATCATCTCAATAATAGATATTATTTCCCTATGTGTAAGCATATCTAGCTCAAATGATTGACTCTAAGAAACATACCATCCTCAAAGACATGTCTATTATGATAGAATTTGATGATGCGTTTCTAAAGGATTTTCTTGGTCTTCCTCCAAGTAGGGAGGTTGAATTTTTTATCGAACTTATACCTAGGGCGTTTCCACTATCCAAGATTCCATATAGGATGGCTATTGTGGAACTTG
Organism: Viscum album; assembly: GCA_963277665.1. Taxonomy (NCBI): domain Eukaryota; kingdom Viridiplantae; phylum Streptophyta; class Magnoliopsida; order Santalales; family Viscaceae; genus Viscum; species Viscum album. Next base: position 1,471,932,401 of record OY728152.1, on the reverse strand, counting down.
AGGAGATAAAGAAACAACTATAGGAGAATCTAAATAAAGGGTTTATATGCCCAAATGATTCACCATTGGGCGCACCAGTACTCTTAATCAAGAAGAAGGATGGGTCAATGTGCCTTAGCATTAATTATCATGATCTCAACAAAATCATGATAAAGAAAAATTATACTTTTCCATGAATTGATTAATTGTTTGATCAACTACATAGAGCACAATACTTCTCTAAGGTGGATCTGCAGTCGAGATATTACCAAGTAAGGGTGAAGAAGGAGGATATCCCAAGACTACTTTTCATACAAGGTACATGCATTATGAGTTCATAGTGATTCCATTCAGACTCACTAATTTCCCATACATCTTCATGGACTTGATTAATAGAGTCTTCAGAGAATACCTCAACAAATTTGTGGTAGTATTTATAGTTGATATTCTAATATACTCCAAAACCAAGGAGGATCATGAGGAGTATTTGAGCATTGTGCTAAAGACCTTGCGAAAGGATAAACTCTCTATGAAAAGTACAAAAAGTGTGAGTTATAGTTGAAATAAGTTTCATTATTAGGGCACATCATCATAATAAATGAGATATCTGTGGATCCTTTGAAGACAAAAAAAATTGTGGGATGACTGAGGCTAACATCTATGACGGATATTCAAAGTTTCCTTAGGTTAGCTGAATGTTATCACTGATTTATGAGAATTTTATCATGATTTTCAAACCCTCTTACCAAGACAACTCAAAATGGAGTCAAATTTTCTTGGAATGATGAATGTGAAGAAAGATTCATGGAGTTGAAAAGGAGTCTTATCATTTCCCCAGTGCTCACACTACTCATAAGTGGGAAGCCTTTCATAATTTTCAGTGATGATTCAAAGAAGGTATTGGGATGTGTGTTGATGAAAAATGATAAAGTCATTGCATACACCTCTAGGAAATTTAAAATTCATGATAAAAACAATCCTATACATGATTTGGAGTTAGAAACTGTGATATTTGCATTGAAAATCTAGCAACATTATCTCTTTAGAGAGAAGTGTGAAATATATATGAATCATAAAAGTCTAAAATATATATTCACACAGAAAGATATAAATATGTACCAACAAAGATGGTTAGAGCTCATCAAGGATTATAACTGCTCAATCCACTATCATCATAGGAAAGCTAACAAAGCTGCAGATGCTCTAAGTAGAAAGGACCCCTCAATTCTATCATTGATGAGAATTTAGAAGGACCTGATCTTATATTTTAAGAAAATGGACATGAGAATCATAAATAAAGGAACATCATCAATCCTTTCCCAAATTATTTCTCAATTATCTCTTTTGGAAAGGTTAAAGGATGCTAAAAAAGTCGATGTGAGATTTCATAAGAAAGTGAAAAATACCAGAAAAGGGAAATCCTTGGAATTTAGTGTTAATGAAGAAGGAATTGTGAGATTTGGGTCAGGACTACATGTTCCATCAAATCATAATTTAAAGAAAGAACTTTTAGATGATGCACATAGTTTGAATTTCTTCATTCACCCAGAAAACACAAAGATGTATCGAGATATTTGATGTCACGACCCGTCCCATGGGGCCCGTGCTATGACTACCCCAAGCCCACCTTCCATAGGCTAGGGGCTGGCGACTAGCACCGAAGGCATATTCCCTAAAACTGGGAAGACATTGCCTTTATAACCTGTAAACTCACGCAACCAAGCACACAACAAGATACGAACACAAGCAAACTGTATAGAAAAATAGAGTGAGTACAGTAAGTAAAAGGGACCAGAATACAAGCCTAACTAGAAAGTATAAGAAACTAAAAGGTACAAGTAAACTAAAACAGCTCCTATGAACACTGGCCAAGGATCCTACCTGAAGGGTAGGTACAAATCTCAAACGGTCGTCTTTGCAGTACGCCTCGTCTAATGTCCACATCTGAGCTACCTCCAGTCCAGGTACTCTCGCCTCAGTCAGCGCTGCCCGTCGTCTGCACCAAACACAACAAGGTACAGGCATAGCTCGTGCAGTGGTGAGTATAAAGATACTTAGTAGGGACCCAGAGACCCTCATGGTCTCACAAAATCCACCAAGGATAAACCACAAAGAAAGTAAACTAGTGACAACCCTACTTAGGTATATATCCATACATATACCTAAGTTATCAAGTATACCCATCTCAATCATGAGGAAACACAGAGTCCAACTCAAAAGCCCAAAGCTCAACTATTCCAAAAAGGAAGAAATACCACGAAGGTAAGTACCACACAGGTACGCCACATAGAAGAATACCACAGAGGTACTGACTCAGTTCACACCAGGTATTTCTTAGGTACAGTATTAGAGATGATTATATGTAACTACTGAATCATCTTACTCTATTAAGAGGAAGACCCATGAAGGATCCTAAACCATCATCAGAACCACAGAGGATCGTAGTACATCATCAGTATGTCGTCACACCCACATAAGATCTCTAGGTGCTGACCCACATAGGATCGCTCAGTGCTGACCCACACAGGATCGCTCAGTGCTAACCCACATAGGATCGCTCGGTGCTGACCCACACAGGATCGCTAGGTGCTGACCCACATAAGATCACTCGGTGCTGACCCACAGATGATCGCTCAGTGCTAACCCACACAGGATCGATAAGGGATGGCCCACATAGGATCACTTGGTGTTGACCCACACAGGATCGCTATTCATTCTTCACGTCACAACCAACTACTGGGTTCCCACACTAAGCTTGCTCGTCTCCAGGAGGGTCTGCTCCTCAAGCCACTGGTTGATACTCCAACTGCCACAAAGTCCCATAAAAAAAGTTACCCAAAGAACCGCCACGTCTTAGGGGTCTCAAAGCAATAGAAAGTGCATCAATTAGACGCCTGGTCTGTAAGTTATTAGCCTTTTAGTCCCAAGGGCTTGGTTGGATTCATGCTCGATCCAACCCGATCATATCCCAACTTTATCAAAAACCCAAGTGGGGTATACCAAAAGGACCATCTCGATCCAAGGTTCCTGGTGCCATAGATGGTTCATCATTTCAACACCGTATGAGGGTGATACGTCTAATACAAGATCTAGCAATAATAATAATAATATTATTGGGTGTTTCGTGAACCTGAGCCATGAAAAAGAATTTAGTATCCAACATTAGACTTGAATCGACCATATTAATGATAGGATCACATCGCCATTGGTGGTAAGTCAATTGGACGTCACACGCAGGAGTTATGGCAGGTTAAAGATTTAATAATAATATTAAATCTATTATTTTCTGAGCGCTTTGGGTACCCGATCCAAAAACCTGAAAAAGACATCCAATATTGGAATCATATTTTTTGTCTCGAAGTTAGGGCCGCACTGCCACTGATGGTTTGGGAAACCGAGGTCGCACGGATAATTTACGGATGAAATGGGGTTTTGTCAACCATAAATAATAATAATAATAATATTATATTATTATTATTTCATTTCATTGAAAGTTTCTCTCTCCAATCTCATTTGAGATTCACCCACAAGAGGGGTATCCCATTTTGGTGTGCGTGGGTCCAAATAGCACCTCTATCTTTTTTTTATATTCACTTTTCTTTCAATTTTATTTCCTATCCATTCCTTCCTATCTCCAATCTAATTTTCTTCTTCCATGATTTTTCACCCCTGTACACGAACCGAGAATCCATTGTGCCTCCGCCTCGCACACAGCCTACCTCCGCTGCACCACCTACTCACGCTGCCGCCTAATCTTCCTCGTCATCGGCCGAAGCCACCTGGCCCCGCTTGCTGCAGATGCACCGCCTGCACCAACCGCGCCAGACCACCCTGCTCCGCCACGTCGCTCCTTCCGTGGGCTGTCGCATCTTTGTTCTAACCTCGAAAAATAAAATGATCGCATATTCGCGATCCTTGGGTCGAGGGCTTTGTATCCATATGTCGTGCTCAACAGAATATTTCATTTCCAGCACCAATAAATATTTGGCCGCCTCCTTCCGCGAGCCATTGCAGCTTCATTCCAAGCCTGAAAAATTAAACGATCACATATTTGTGATCCTTGCATCGAGGGATTCACATCCATATATCGTGCTCAGCAAAACTATATGTTTCCAAGTCCAATACATATTAGGCATTGAAGAACGCACAAAGAACGCGTGAAGAATAAAAAAGAAAGAGGAGCATGGTTTATGTGCAGGATGATGACCATGTTCGTTTGGTTATTGTCATCATTAATTTAGGATATGAAGAATCAATAAAACAAATTCAAACATATATAAAAACCCCTAACTCGATTGTCCGTTGGACGTGGCGTGAAGAAGAAGATGAAGTCAATGGGATGGTGATGTCGGTGTTTATTGCTCCCACAAGATGTTTCCGATCTGGGCTCAAGCATCATCCTCGTTCTCCGATTCCAGAGGATTCTCTTCATTGTAGTGGATGTTCTTCATTGAAGAATCTCCTTCCAAGTTCTCCAGATCTCTCCCTTTTTCCAACAATCCTCCAACCAAATGGTGAAGTGCCAAATAAGTTTATTAAATAAACTAATTTAGTTGGCACATTAATGGAAGGAAAACCAAGAGTTATCTCCCATTAAAGGGGGAGTTCAAGGGTCGGGTGGTCCCCACCTTTAAATTTAAATTTGGGGTTTTTAGTTCAGGTGTTCCCCACCATTAAAAATCAAATGGGAGGTCTTAAAAATAAAATAAAATTTGTTCTTTATTTTATTTTTATTCTTTTAACTCTCCCCTGAAATTCACGAAAACTAACTTTCACCCTCGACCTACTACAATCAAGGTGAAGGTCTCCTTAATAGAATATCAGTGTTGCGAGTTCAACGGTGCCCTCAGATTTCAATTCCGAGCATAGGTTCAAAAGTTATATAATTCTGCTCGCGCGTTTACTGAATGTACCCGAAAAAAAAGTTCAGAAAAATTATAACAGTCACCCTTGAACCACGCCGGTTGAGGTTAGGTTTTGCCTAAGTGAAACACGCCCCAACAAACCAAACGATAATCCCGTATTTCCAATCCGAGTTACTGTTTAAAAGTTATGGATTTTACAATAAAATAATTGTCACTTAATTATTTTATTTACGGCCAAAAACTAACTTTCATGGGTGGACCGCGTCGACCAATGTTAGTATCTTCCTAAAGAGATAATACCCTCACAAGTTCAGCGGTGGTCTCAGATTTTCAATCTGAGTTACCATTTTTGAGTTATAAGCATTTGAAAAATAAAATTATTTATTTAATTATTTTATTTACGATTATGCCATTTTTGGGTTTTCTCACAGGAGGCCCGCACCGACAAAAATTAAGTCACGCCTAGGGTAAACTCGCCATCCTGAACACAACAGTGACCTTGGATTTCTAATCCGAGTTACCATTTAAGAGTTAATCCACTTTTTTAGGAAAACTGCTTACACATGCTAATTAAAGCGTAACAACACTTTGACGGATCATTCTAAGCACTCCAGGCCTTGGAATCACGCACCATCAGATTTTGTGGTCTCAAAATAATTCCATATAATTAAAAAAAATATTCAGAAATTCCGGGGCATTACATTCTCTCCACCTTAGGGCTTTACGTCCTCGAAAGCCAAAACAAAGGCAAAAAAACCAAAAGAGGGTACTGAGCATGAATCTGAGCCTCCTTCTCCCATGTGCTCTCCTGGAGGTTCTTGTGCTACCAGCATATGTGCACTAGAGGTATTGACCACCCATGAAGGACCCGCTCCTGTCAATCCTCAATCTCCACTGAAACCTCCGTAAACGTTACCCCATCATCGAAGTCCAGCTTGCCATAATCGATGATGTGAGATGGTTCATGCACGTATCTCCTTAGCTGAGATACGTGGAAGAAATTATGCACCCTCTCCAACCATGGTGGAAGAGTCAAGCGGTATTCTACATTGGTTATCCGCTGAAGTATCAAAAAAGGACCAATAAATCTCAGTGATAACTTGCCGCCTCGGCCAAATCTCCTTAGTCCCCATCAAGGAGAGTCTCCCAAGAATACGTGGTCCCCATCCTGGAACTCCAAGGGTCTCCATATCCTCTCAACATAAGACTTCTGCCAACTCTGTGCTGTCTTCACTTGCTGACAAGTGAGACATCGTGATACAAATTCTGCCACTGCTTTCTTCATCCCTGGCCACTAGTACTGGCACCGGAGGTCCTGGTACATCTTCACCACACTAGGATGTACCGCCACAGGGGACGTATGGAACTCCCTCAACACCTCCTTCCGAAGTGCCACTGGTACCATGGTACATCCTCTGAAGAGGATGTTATTCTCCCCACCTTCAGAAAATCCCTCAGGTGCTTGTCCTGTGGATATCTGAGCACGTCGAGCCTCGCAGTCAATGCCCCCAAGTTGCACCTCCACAAATTACTGAAGGAGTGGGGGAGTGACAGTCATATACTATAGGTAAACACCTTCATCTCTATCCATGAAGGATATCTGTAGCGTGACTAGCTACTCTGACGGCTCACTCAGCAGCTGCTGACCAAACCTTCTACTGAGTGCATCTGTTACCACGTTCCCCTTCCCAGGAGTAAAGATTATCTCAAAGTCATAGTCTTGGAGGAACTCTAGCCATATTTGATGTCTCAACTTCTAAAATATCTGCTGACACTTCTTTGTCCACAAGAAAGGCTCCTCCTTCTTCATTAAAGCTGACAAGGGTGCCGCTACCCTGGAGAAGTTTGGTCCAAAACTCCGGTAGTACCCAGCCAAACCAGAAGTCCCTCTCCCTATGGGGGGTAATTCTGGAAACATATTTTGAAAATATTTCCCAATGCTCTGCCACTCCTTTTTGGAACTGAAAACTAAAAACTCCTACTGCCATGAGGGTAAGTCTGGCCAACTCAAGAGTGATTTACTGCACCCTCCTATTCATGATTTTATCCTGTGCTACCCGGGTTTCCTTTTTTGCCAACCAAGGAAAACCCCATTCTAACATTATAGAGAAACCACAACCTTTTTTCCTAATACAGTCAACCCGAGTATGAAATGTGGATGTCCAGTCCATAACCAAACTAACGTCGTAAGGCCTCGACGCTGCCACCAAGAGGTTCCAACTGAAACTCTCACCTCAAGGGTTAGATCACACCGTTAGTGTAAGTGTGATTATCGAGTCTCCTCCCAAAGGTATCTCCAGACGTGAGGGTCAAGTCAATGGTTTAACCGAAAACTCTAGGTCTTGGACAAGATTTGTGGAAGGAAGAAATGATTGGTGCATATGTATTTTGATATGGTAGCTGGTATTAGACACATATCGTACCTTGAATCATTCCTAGAGCCCTTGGGTCGCACTCCTTGACCGCATGCACCTAATATCTCCTCCCATCCTCCAGATCCCTGAGCCTGGTAGGAACCACAATGGGGGGTGGTTGTAACATGTCAAAATGTACACCACCTCATGATGCTCCCCTATCTCTGCTTCTACGTTTGAATCCATACAGATTCATCTGTCCCTAACACTTCTTCTCAAAACATTTTTACATGCCCAAGTCTCTAAGACTGGCGCCAGTTTTCTACTTTCACACTGCTAACATTCACTGGCTGCATCTGCTCAGCCAAAGAATATTCAACCACAAAGGTTCTATCTAGCACCCTAACATAAGTAGAAATGCATAGAGGAATAGTGCTAGCTCGGATGTCCCTAAAGACACCTCTCTCATAGGTACGAGCTCCGAATCACCGATTGTATTGTATTTATTGAGTACCAGGAATGATCGGTACGCCTCGATGAATACTCAGCTACTGACATGTCGTCCTGCCGAAGCTATAGAAGCTTCAGAGAAATCTCAGACACCTCCTCAAGCTAGTCTTCAGCCACCTATGAGTCAGGATCACCTTGGAACCTGAGGGGTATCTGGTGCTGAATCATGCGTAAGGCACTAAGCCTATATGTGTCCTCTACCGGTACCACCGGTTGTAACTGCTGACCAAAAAACAATGATATAACTGACACACTACCCGGAGGTACTATCTCGGGTAATGGTCCACGTACCGAAGCCTTATCACTATGTGGACCATCCTCATGGTCACTCACTGAAAATGAATAGTATCTAAGATCACCATCTACTCTACTGGTGTCTTAACTAGGTGGAAAACTCTAGCAACCGCCTCTAGCCAGCCCTCAGTTGCATGGGAATTTGTCTCTCCTCGAAACCTCAGAGGCCTCTGCTGCTGAAACAAGTGAAACGTGCTCAGTCGGCGTGCCCCGTCCGCCTGTGCGGCTGGTGATATCTGCTGCCCAACAGGTGGTGGTGCTACTGGTACACCACCCGAAGGTGCCAACACAGTAAGAGGGCCCTGCACCGGAGCCTTGTCGCTCGGTGGGTCATCATCATGTACTCTCTCGGGAATCCTAGATGGCTGTCTATGTAGTGACATCCTAATAAGAAACAGGTGCGCCATAGTCATTTAGTTATACCTGGTGAGATGACTCAAGAAAACACAAGAAAAATTTTCAAAACACACATACAATCAATGTTTTCGTGCACTGAGTCAGAAATCAGAAGTCAGGGTCCTGGTGTATAGATACGTCGGCCGCCACACCAACACTAGATTCCCTAAACTAATAACCACACTCACTAAACTTAACACTATTTCCATTAAAAAGATCAGAGTCCTATGTTCTATAGTAGAACCGAATCCTTTGATACCAATTTTTCATGACCCGTCCCCCGGGGCCCATGCCGTGACTACCCCAAGACCGCCTTCCAAAGGCCAGGGGATGGCGACTAAAATCGAAGGCGTATTCCCTAAAACTGCAAAGGAATTTCCTTTATAACCTATAAAACCACCCAACCAAGCACACAACAAGATACGAATACAAGAAAACTGTATAGAAAAATAGAGTGAGTACAATAAGTAAAAGGGGACAGAAAACAAGCCCAACTGGAAAGTACAAGAAATTGAAAGGTACAAGTAAACTAAAATAGCTCCTATGAACACTCACCAAGGATCCTACCTGAAGGGTAGGTATATATCTCGAACAGTTGTCTCTACAGTACGTCTCATCTAATGTCCACCTTTAAGCTACCTCCAGTCCAGGTACTGTCGCCTCAGTCAGCGCTGTCTGTCATTTGCACCAAACACAACAAGGTGTGGGCATAGCCCGTACAGGGGTGAGTACAATGATACTCAGTAGGGACCCCAAGACCCTCATGGTCTCATAAAATACACCAAGGATAAACCACATATCAAGTAAACCACTGACAACCCTACTTACGTATATGCCAATACATATACCTAAGTTATCAAGTATACCCATCTGAATCATGAGGAAACACAAAGTCTAACTCAAAATCCCAAAGCTAAATTGTTCCACAAATGAAGAAATACCATGAAGGTAAGTACCATACAGGTACACCACACAGAAGAATACCACAAAGGTACTGACTCAGCTCAAACCAGGTATTTCTTAGGTACAACAGTAGAGATGATTAGATGTAACTACTGAATCATCTTACTCTGTTACGAGGCAGACCCACGAAGGATCATAAACCATCATCAGACCCATATAGGATAATAGTACATCATCAGTACATCGTCAAACCCATATAATATCTCTAGGTGCTGACCCACATAGGATCGCTCGGTGCTGACCCACACAGGATTGCTCGGTGTTGACCCACACAGGATCACTCAGTGCTGACCCACACAGGATCACTCGGTGCTGACCCACATAGGATTGCTAGGTGCTGACCCACATAGGATCGTTCGGTTCTGACCCACACAGGATCACTAGGTGCTAACCCACAGATGATCGCTCGGTGTTGACTAACACAGGATCACTATTCATTCTTCACGTCACAGCCAGCTACTGGGTTTCCGCACTAAGCTGGGAGGGTCTGCTCCTCAAGCCACTATTAGATACTCCAATTTCCACAAAGTCCCACTAATAAGTAACCCAAAGGACCGCCATGTCTTAGGGGTCTCAACGCAACAGACGGTGTGTCAATCAGACGCCCGGTCTGTAAGTTATTAGCATTTTAGTCCCGAGGGCCTGGTTGGATTCGTGCTCGATCCAACCCGACCATATCCCAACTTTATTGAAAACCCAAGTGGGGTATACCAAAAGGACCATATCGATCCAAGGTTTTTTGTGCCCCATACGGTTCGTCATTTTGACACCGTATGAGGGTGATATGTCGAATACAAGATCTCACAATAATAATAATAATAATATTGGGTGTTTTTTGAACCTGAGCCACGAAACAGAATTTAGTATCCAACATTAGACTTGAATCGACCGTATTAATGATAGGATCACATCGCCACTGACATCAAGTCAATTGGACGTCACATGTAGGAGTTATGGCGGGTCGAATATTTAATAATAATATTAAATCTATTATTTTCCGAGTGCTTCGGGTACCCGATCTGAAAACCTGAAAAATGTAACACCCTGATATTTTATGAGAAGTATATATTTTTTATGTCTTATGTTATACGCAACATCAAAGGAATCTTTCATGACACACAACACTAGCTTGGCTTGCGTTACACGCAATCACGACCTTCCTCGATAGCGTGTGTAGTACGCAATACTGAGTTTCACTAAACAACGATATATTATTATAATATTATAAACTAGCCGTTATGAATAGTATTAACTGAATTTTGAATTTTATAACATTATTATTCATCTTACATATTTTCTAGAACATGGTATGAGAACAAAATAAATTTTTTTCGGGTAAAATAAGTATTTTAAAAAAAATGCAATTTTACCACCTTTTGATGGCGCACCCACTTTAAATCTAGTTTTTTACATGTTTATAAGTTCAATTTGACAAAATAAAATTATTATTTGGAATCAGGATATAAAAATTTACTTTGGATAATTTTTTCATATTATTCTGATAACTTTCATATTTTAATGAATAGTAAAAACACGCTATATTTTAATTAAAAACAACTTTTTTCATCGCAATAATTTATGTGGTTAAATTATAATATTGAATGGTTTTAAAGTATAAATAGAATAGATTTTTACCATTTAATATAATATATGTCATTATCATTAATTTTACCTTGAATTTATAGGTAAAAACATTTCAATCTTTGACAATGTTTTAACTTTTAAAACCCGTTTGCTTAGCAACGGGATTAATTTTAAATTAATTACTGCAACTTCTGTGTTTTGAATTTTGAAAAATTGATTCTATATTTGGATTCAGTGGGTCCAAATTATGTTAATAGGTTACTTTTTTTTGATATTATGAATAGTAACTACGATAATTTTTATTTACTGCAGTTAAAGGTAAATCGGGCAATTAAGGGTAAAAATAAGATTATAAAATTACCCTAACACCTTCCAAAATTATATTGGATGACTAAAAGTAGACCCTTATCACCTAAGGGTCGGAATAAATTCATTTTATGGACTTTGGACCATTAAAATAATTTAATTATTATTAAAACCAAAGAAAGTGACAACATGTCACTCTCTTAAATCTTATAAGTATAATAATTTTAATTTAGTGATAAACTTCATGAAACTTCAAACATGAATAGTCTCTAGAAATCTAATAAAATTATCTACATCATATAAATTTATTTATAATTTTTAGGGATTAAATAATTATAATTAATTATGACACAATAGTGATGTTGAAATTATTTTATTGATTGAAATATCAAATAAATGATTTTAAAAGTATTAAAATAAATATTATATGAACTATTTAATGTGATCCACTATTTTTATAGATAAAAATGACATGTTATGAATCTATTAAATATTTTAGTTCAAACATATCTTCTGTATATATTTTATTTAAACTCAAATAAATGAATAGTGTCAAAATTGACACTATTGTTAATTTATAGAAATTACATATTATAAAATTGTTTAAAAATCACAAAAATATTTAAAAATTATAAATTAAAATTTATATGGTCTAAAATGTAATAAAGTATACAATTATGGACAATTCACAACATATAAGTAATTATTTATAATTATTTAAAATTTAGAATATTATTACCACATATAGAATTAAATAGATTATATAAGGATAAATCATGTTGATAATATTTAAAATAAATTCCCAACTTGTCTAAATTTTATTGGATGATGAGATTAAAACCCTATATCATCTAATCTTTGGATTTGAGTCATTTTTGGAGGTTTTTAAGTGGGGTTGGAATTTATTATAAATTAATATTTCTTATAATTCCAAAGGTGCCCCTATCCTCCCTTATAAAAGGGAAACTCCTCCCTCTCCTCCTCACACCACTTTGAGCCTTCAATATTAGAAAACCCCTGTCCATTTCTCTTCTTCACTTCCCTAGAAACATCCTAGAGGTCCTGGTCTTCTTTAAAGACCAATCTTAGTGCCCTAAGAGGAGGTTTCAAAGAGGCGTGTCGAAGAAGAGGTAATATCCGTTACCGATTCTTTTAAATTTATTTCTTCTTATACTTCTTCTTCTTTAGTTGTTTTATTATGAAGTAATAACATTAATATCACTCATATACTTATATGTTATTATAAATATGAAACAACCCTAATTCACCATCTATCCATCCTATGGAAAATGAAATCACTGCGCCTGCGTATGTACGGAATACCGTCTCCACACCGTGGTGTAATCTGTTTTCCACCACCACCTTACTTGGATGGGTATAATGGTGTAAAGAATAAATATATATGATTATTGTAAAGTGATATTGATTCTGAAATAGCATACACTTCAATACAATTCCATGATCATGGGAACGATATCATCGCTCGTGCGTACGTACGGCCTACCGTCTCCACGATGTGATGCGGCTCATTCTACATGATCTTCATTGAATAATTATTATATAAATGAATTGAATAAATAAATATGATTTATATTACATTAATACCATTATTTAAATGAGGTATCTATAACCTAAAAATAGGAATAAGAATTTATTCAACAAAACATGCATAAGAATATAAAGCAATAAACACCCGAATAACAAGTAGTAATGAAATATTACTAATAAAAAGATAATAATATGATCATATATGATATCATAACAATGAATATTATTCTGTAATAAGTCAATGAAATTATTTAAATCATTATACAGGAGGTTTGGATACATACAAAGCATATCGGACCTAAGGTAAGGGAAAATCTCACAATCTCATTTTTATCTGAGATTGTTTATACTTAAAAATTTACTGGGGAATACTTATCATCCACATACATGTTTCCTCAATATGTAATATTATTAATATCCTCCTACAATTTTTTAAATCCAATTTTACCCATTGGCGAGTTTTTAGTAAAAGATATGAAAGGAATATTTTGTCGTTTTTAGTATGAGGTACTTTTTGACTTTTTCGGCCAAAGTACGAGAAGAATGTTTTTTTTAACTTATACGGCATGAATGGATTTTTATGATTTCATAGAACATTATTTCCATTAAGCTTAATTTAAAAGTTTTCAAGTTTATTTTTAATCAACTTCTTTTATTTTAAAATTGTATGACATGTTAAGAAAGGAAAAATGTTTTTGAAGTAGAAAGGATATTTTCCTCCAGAATGGAGTTCAAGTGTTTTATCAAAATTATTTTCCATATAAGATAATATAGGGTTCTATTTATATCCATATTTTTACATTGATTTGATTATGTTATGATGAAATTAATTTTATGATGTCATTTTATCTTATATGGATTATGTCATGATGGCATGATGTTTAAGAATCCCATTTTTTTTATTACATGGGTTATGCTATGATTTATGATTTTGTGGCACACATAAGAATGGTTTCATTATGAGATGGGTGAGACCTATATATCCCTATAATGTATTGGGTAAAAATTTATATCTCATGAGATAGACATGGCTGGAACGACAAGTTAATCTGGTTCAGTGATACAGGACTGGAACGAGGAGTGAACTCGGTTCAGTAATTGACTTTATCCGCTATGATAGTCTTGGAAATGAGTCTTGACTAATATAAAATGATTTTCTATGATTATGTGTGTATTCCAGAAAGTATCATGTTTTATGTTATGATTATTTGGGATTACATTTTACCACTATTATTTATCCCATGTTATGATATTATGATCTCTTTTGCAGGATAAGATATTCAAAATGTTATGTTCTTATGAATATGATATGACTGATATTTCTTTTGTTTACCCTTACCGATCATTTGAGCTCACCCTTTTGTATGTTTTCTCTTCCCCAGGTCTGGATGAAGGGTATTAAGTAGAATATTCCAAAAGGGACTCTAGATATGATTAAATAAATGAGATACAACGTAGATGATTTATGAACCAGTTGTTTATGTTTCCCAGTTTCTAAAGACACTATACCTATACTATCCTTTCATGGTTTTTTATATGTTGTAATAAGTATGCTTTAATTTTTGAATTAATAACCATGTATGTAAAGTATGGGTTGTTATAAAAAAGACATCCAATATTGGACTCATAATTTTCGTCTTGAAGTCAGGGTTACACTACCGCTGACGGTTCTTGAAACCGAGGTCGCACGGATAAGTTACAAATGAAATAGGGTTTTGTCAACCATAAATAATAATAATAATATTATATTATTATTATTTTATTTCATTGAAAGTTTCTCTCTCCAATCTCATTTGAGATTCACGCACAAGAGGGGTATCCCATTTTGGTGCACGTGGGTCCAAATAGCGCCTCTATCTCTTTTTTTATATTCATTTTTCTTTTAATTTTATTTCCTGTCTATTCCTTCCTCTCTCCAATTTAATTTTCTTATTCCACGATTTTGAACCCCTGTACACGAATCGGGAATCTTCTGTGCCTCCGCCTCGCACATGGCCTGCCTCCGCTGCGACACCTACTCACGCCGCCACCTAATCTGCCTCATCGTCGACCGAAGCCACCTGATCCCGCTTGATGCGCACGCACCGCCTGCACCAGACATGCCAGAACACCCTACTCTACCACGTCACTCCTTCCATGGGCTATCTCATATTCGTTCTAACCCCGAAAAATAAAATGATCACATATTTGCAATCCTTGGGTCGAGGGCTCCGCGTCCATATGTCGTTCTCAACAGAATATTGCATTTCCAGCACCAATAAATATTTGGCCACCTCCTTCCGCGAGCCATTGCGGCTTCGTTCCAAGACTGAAAAATTAAATGATCACATATTTGTGATCCTTTCATTGAGGGATTCACGTCAATATATCGCGCTCAGTAGAACTTTGTGTTTCCAGTGCCAATAAATATTAGGAATTTAAGAACGCACGAAGAACGCGTGAAGAATAAAAAAGAAAGAGGAGCATGGTTTATGTGCGGGACGATGGCCATGTTCATTTGGCCATCATCGCCATGAATTTAGGATATAAAGAATCAATAAAACAAATTCAAACATATATAAAAACCCCTACCTTGATTGTCCGTTGGAGGTGGCGTGAGGAAGAAGATGAAGTCGATGAGATGGTGACGTCGGCATTTATTGATCCCACAAGATGTTTCCGATTTGGGCTCAAGTGTCGTCCTCGTTCTCCAATTCTGGAGGATGATCTTCATTGTAGTGGATGTTATTCATTGAAGAATATCCTTCCAATTTCTCCAGAACTCTCCCTTTTTCCAACAATCATCCAACCAAATGGTGAAGTGCCAAATATCTTTATTAAATAAACTAATTGAGTTGACACATCAATGGGAGAAAAACCAAGAGTTATCTCCCCTTAAAGTGGGAGTTCAAGGGTTAGGTGGTCCCCACATTTAAATTTAAATTGGGTGTTTTTAGTTTGGGTAGTCCCCACCACTAAACATCAAATGGGAGGTTTTAAAAATAAAATAAAAGTTGTTCTTTATTTTATTTTTATTCTTTTAACTCTCCCACGAAATTCAAAAAAACTAACTTTCACCCTTGAGATACTGTGGTCAAGGTGAAGGTCTCCTTAAGCGAATAGTGACACTGCGAGTTCAACGGTGCCCTTGAATTTCAATTCTGAGCACCAGTTCAAAAGTTATATAATGCCGCTCGCGCATTTACTGAACGTACCTAAAAAAAAGTTCGGAAAAATTATAACAGTCACCCTCAACCCATGCCGGTCGAGGTTAGGCTCTATATAAGTGAAAAATTATCCAAATAACCCAACGGTACTCTCAGATTTGCAATCCAAGTTACCTTTTTAAAAGTTATGGATTTTACAATAAAATAATTGTCACTAAATTATTTTATTTACGGCCAAAAACTAACTTTCATTGGTGGCCCACGCCGACCAATGTTAGTATCTTCCTAAAGATAGAATACCCTCACGAGTTCAGTGGTGGTGTCAGATTTTCAATCTGAGTTACCATTTTTGAGTTATAAGCATTTGAAAAATAAAATAATTTATTTAATTATTTTATATACGATTATGCCATTTTTGGGTTTTCTCACAGGAGGCCCATGCCGACTAAACTTAAGTCACGCTTAGGGTAAACCCACCCTCCTGAATGCAATGGTGCCCTCAGATTTCTGATATGAGTTACTATTTAAGAGTTATTCCACTTTTTTCAGAAAAATTGCCTACGCACACTAATTAAAGCGTAACAAAACTTCGACGAATCATTTTGGGCACTCCAAGCCTTAGAATCACGCACCGTTAGATTTCACGGTCTCAAAATAATTCCATATAATTAAAAAAAATTTATATGGAAATTCCAGGACATTACATTCAAGAGCACTATTAGTGGGATAAGATGAAGAGGGAGATCACAACATATACATCAAAGTGTCTGGTATGTCAGCAAGTGAAGACTAAAAGGTAGAAGTCTAAGGGGATGATGTAACCATTACCCATACAACATGGAAATGGAAAAATATCACCATGGGATTTTTCACTGGACTTCCAAAGACATCCAAGGGAAATAATTCTATTAGGGTTGTTGTGGATCATCTTACAAAGACTGCATACTTCATCATGATTCAAGAGGATTTCTCATTGGATCAACTGGCACAAATATACATCAGAGAAGTGATAAGGCTGCATGGAGTACCAATATTGATTGTGTTTTTATCGAGATCCAAGATTCACCTCTAAGTTTTGTAAAAGTCTCTAACATGCTCTAAACACTGATCAGAACTTCAGTACGACTTATTTCTTTCAAACTGATGGCCAATCTGAGCAGAATATCCAAACACTTGAGGACATGTTGAGATCTTTATCAATGGACTTCAAAGGTGGATGGGACCAAAATCTTACTTTGGTGGAATTTTCTTACAACAATAGTTTCCACTTGAGCATCCAAATAGACCCCTATGAAGCTATTTATGGGAAGAGGTGAAGAACACCGACATGTTGGGATGAAGTTTGAGAATGAAAACTTATAGATCTTGAAATGGTCAAAGAAATGGTGGAGAAGATTAATACTATCCAGTAGCACATCAAAGATTATTAGAGTTGACAAAATAGCTATGATGTCAATCATTGATGAGACCTAGAGTTTGATGTTAGATACATGGTATTCCTCTGTATATCTCCATGGAAGAGAGTGATGAAATTTGATAAGAAGGGAAAACTTATTCCAAGGTACATCATCCCTTTTGAGATCCTTGATCACATTGGAGCAGTGACATATTGACTAGCACTCCCACCGAATGTGTCTCAAGTATATGATGTATTCCATGTATCCCTATTAAGAAAGTACATACCAGACCCATCATGTGCACTCAATCCAAAGGTTGTACCATTAGAGGATGACCTTTCCTATGAATAATATCTGGTGAATATATTAGATTGTAGAGAAAAAGTTCTACAAAATAAGAAAATTCCCCTCGTTAAAGTGTTGTGGAGAAACCACAAGTTTGAAGAAGCAACATGAGAACCAAAGGAGGTGATGAAGCAGAGTTAACCTTATTTATTTTAGTATGGTAAAATGAAATTTCAAGGGTGAAATTTCTAAAGGGGGGAAGATTGTAACGACCTGAACTTTTATGAATACAATTTCCCTTTTTTGATTTAATTAAATGTCTTATGGATATAGAAAACCAATGAAATTATTTTGTTTTATTATATTCAATTGGATTTAAATGATCATTAAGTATCTTTATCGTTGATAATATAACCGTTGAATGATGATCACATGACTAGTATAAATATAGGGTTTTAATAAATCCATTTCGCAGATATAAAGGAAGTGATGACCTCAACTAGTAGGATCGTACCCTATGAATCCCATATATCAAAGCTTCTGAGGGAGATAACATTTATAGGCCTTTACCATGACCAATTCCAGGCTGATATCCAATAACTTAAGTATGAGAAAAACTGTTTATGGGAGAAGTTCAAGCTCATCGAGATCACGACCCAAACCATGTTCACTGAAAAACACCATGAAAGCCCCACCATCATGCACCTTAATCTTAGGGTGTATGATGGAATAATAAAGGGACATGTATCAAGACCCCAACATTAAGAAAATGTAATTTTTTTTATAGAATAACGAATATATTTTCTTCCTGTTATTATTAATTTATAAATGATTTTTAAAGCACAAATATTATTTTTGGTTAATATTTAAATTCAATTAAGAAATATATTTTGATGAATTAATGGATTTTTTTTGAAATAAATAAAATATTATTATTAAATTAAATTTTTAAATATAAATGATAATATAATTTTTATGAAGTCAAATGAAATTTTTATCAGGGTTTGAAAACTATTATTAACAAACCTGTCATTTTCAATAAATGTCAGTTTTTATTTTAAAAGTGAAAATTAACATATTTAGAAAATTATTAAGATAAAATTAATATCATTTTTGGAATTTGGATGTCGAAATTATCCAATGGTGAATTTTTCATAATTTTCTGAGATAGTCAAATTGTTACGTAAAAATTAAATATCGTATAAATATACAGTGTGTTTTATGACATCATAATATACCAATAGTGATGTAATAAATAATATAAAAGGTATAATCAGAAAAATATTTTTTTTTACTTTAAAATAATGTGATTTTAATTTTATTGATTTATTTTATAAAGCCTTAGTTAATCCTCCAAGACTTATAAAATATTTTAAGATTTTGAAATCATTTCTTTGAAAATGTGACTCAACTCCACATAAGCAAGGTAAATATTTTATTATATTCATCTCTTTACCTTATAAAATAATTTATTCCACAACCCTTTGGTATAAATATTTGGTAAAAATTATGGGATGGTTTTTGGTTTTGAATATTTTATTATGTAGTGTCCAAAACCAAAATAATAAAGAAATCCACCTCCTTTCCTATATAAACCCACCCAAGCACCCATTTATATTCACTAAAACTCCTTGGATCATGAACAAACTCTTCCATATACTCCATAGATTCCTCCCAGGGCACCCCCAATCTCTCAAGAGACCTCTCCCATGCTTTTGGAGTCACACATTCAAGTAAGATATTTCTCTCTTCTCATTTCCATTCAAGCAGTTATTTTATACTATGCTTCTTAAATTCCATTTCCATATATTGAGATATGATATTACATGATACCCTTACTTTAAAATTTATGTATAATTTATTATATCTTCTTTTCACTCTCATTAATCCCCCTATAATTCTTTATGTACACCCGTGACTATGCTGAAATTCCATAAGAGATTTCTCTCCTCTCATTTCCATTCAAGAACTTCTTTTATATTATGATTATTAAATTAAATTTTAATATGTTGTGATATGGTGTTCCATGATCCCCTTAATTTCCATTTTATGAATAAATTATTATATCTTACTTTCACCCTCTTTAATCTCCCCTATAATCCTTTATGTACACCTGTTACTATGTTGAAATTCTGTAAGGGATTCTCTCTATCCTCTTTTTATGAAGCACTTAATTTATGATATTCCATTTTAATTTCCATTTTCTATAGTTGGGATACATTATTACCTATCCCCATTACTATCCATTTTATGTTTAAATGATTTCAGCCCCTTCACTCTCATTTATCCCTATCATGAACCCTTATGTACACCCGTTACTATACCGAAATTTGGTAAGGAATCTTCTACCCTCTTTTATCAATCATTCCTTTTATGTTATTTTTTATAAATTACTTTTTCCTTTGTTGGGAAATGTTCTTAAATATTCCTATTACTATCCATTTCATGTCTAAATTATGAGATACCCCTTTCGCTCCCATCAACCCATTTTATGAATTTCTATTTGACACTGTTATGCTGCCAAAATTGCACCATGATTTTTTATGCCAAAATCATCATGTAGTGAATACCATACCCATTTATATATCAAGGGTATTCAACTTAATGAACATATAATTATTTATTGGGGACTTAAATTTTTTAATTCCACATTCCTAGATCATGGAATAAATTATGATGTTGAATGAAACCATGTTATATAATCTATGTGGCACACTTAAAAATGAGAATGAAATGATTACGAAGGGTGTACCCTGATAGCGCTCCAATGAATTGGGTAATGGTTAGTATCATGATATTTCATGTTGGGATAGGGGATTTACCCTATTCCTTTATGGGACTTTTTCCACCATGGGGTCTTGGCAGATTTTTCCTTGATCTATTTATGATGCAATGTTTTAAGTTGTTGACACATTTTCCATGTTATGATTATCATGCTATATCATGCATTATTATTCATGTTCCTTTACACCTCATTTATATGACTTATCTAAAATGTATTATTATCCTCATGTTATGCCATGTTTATTCCCTTACTGGGATTTATAGCTCACCCCTTTCTTATGTATGTTCTTAGGTTATCCCTTGCAGTGTTAAGTATGAAGAATGTTTTGGTCATGTCAAAAAGTTTTCAATAAAGATGTTGCTTTTCATGTTTTAAGTTGTTATGTAATGTACCTAATTTCCAAAATACACTATACCTCTCAATATTTTGAGTTGTATTAAGTGAAATTTTATGTAATAAATCACATTTAATTATAAAATAAAGATAAGGGTTGTTATAATTAGTCCACCTAGCCATTTGAACAAATACACTCTGATGTCCATGGACCAATGTAATATCAATCCATAAAGGGTGATCTATACTTTATCATTTTTATTTATGAATTCATTCATATGACTAGTGTTATGTTCAAGAAACATAAATATAAAGCCGTGGGGATGTTTAAATTATCCATAAGGAATGACGGGAAAGAACTTGGTTTATATATATGGAAGATAAGAACATATAATGGTATGAAGTAAACAATTAACTCTTTTGAATCCTATCTATCAAAGCATGGAACCATGCATCAATTTTTTTACTCACTATACCCCTAAAAAAATGAGGTTGTGGAAAGTTTAAATAGAAGTTTAGTTGATATGGGGAGGAATATTCTTGTAGAGTATAAACTCTCAAAATTCTTTTGGATTGAATGCGTATGTATAGAGGAAAATGTTCTAAATATGTGTTGACTATGATCGAAATCAAACATTATTACTTATGAAATGTGATGTAAAAAGAAACTCACAGTGAAGTACTATAAAGTTTTTGTGAGACCCTATTTAATAAAGATAACAAATTTTACTTTAGGAAAATTTGATGAAAAGGCCTAGGATGGAATCTTCCTAGGATATTCATCCAATGAAAGGAACTATATATATTGGAATAAATAAAATCACAATGTTGTAAATTTGTGTGATGTTAAAGTTATTGAAGGTAAATCTAAGATAGAAAAAGAAGTTGATGGTGGTTTCAATGAATTAACATAATATACTCTAGTAACTTCTGTTAGGGATGATAAAAAGGAAAGGAGTAGTGAAACTCAACACAAACAAGTATGCTCTGATCAGTACAGTGATGAAGATACTTATGATGGAATCATAAGGTTGAAGTTTTAGAAATTAGAATAGCTGGATGAACTAGAAAATATCATTGGGAGAAAGGAATACCTAGTTCAAATAGGGAGGGGGCTGAGAGTTAAAAATCAAACTAAACTTATATATAAAATTGAGACTCATATGATTTTGGAAGGAATCAAGCGTAAGGAATGGATAAATTCAATGAATGAGGATTTAAATCAAATTGAGAAGAATGACACTTGCAAACTATTTCTAAGAACATAAATAAGAATATTATCAGGACCTATTGGGTGTTAAGGAATAATATTAATGAAGAAGGGGAGATTTTGAGGAATAAATCTAGGATAATTTGTAAATGATACTCATAGGTAGAAATTGTTGATCTTAAAGAAACTTTTTTACCTATTTCAGGGCTAAAAACCATCAGATTTTTTTTTTCCGATTACTATTCATCCAAATTAAAAATTCTATCAAATGTATGTAAAGTACACATTATTGAATGGATAAGTTGAGTAAGAATTTTATATTTAGAAACCCAATGGTTTCATGCTTGATGAAGATGGAATCAGAGTGTGTAAATTGAATAAATCCTTGTATGAGTTTAAACAATCCCCTCGATCCTGGTATTTCAAACTTGATAGTTACATAAAGAAATTAAAAATTTCAAGAGGAAAAGTATATAAAAAATTATACGCAAAGGAATATGGAATAAGCACACTAATAGTCATAATATATATAAATGGAATAATCTTTGTTGTTGACAAAGAAAAAGGCTATGAAGAGTTTACAGAATAAATAAAGATGAAATTTAAAACATCCATGCTAAGAGAAATGAATTTCTTTCATAGACTACATGTTCAAAAAAATAAAGGTACACCTTCATTTCATAAGAAAAGTATTCCAAGGAATTTTTGAAGAAATTTTGGCATGAAAGACTCAAATATAGTTTCTATACCTATTACTATTGGTGTGAGGATGAGTAAATATGAAACTAGAAGAATTAAAACTCACAGGGGATTTTGAAAGTTAATATGATGTATACTCTATAAAGACCCTAACCCAGTAGCCCAGATCTGATGCCTTACTTTATTACATTGGTATTATAAACAAGGAATTATTATCCCAAAGGACCAAAGAATTTAGTAGCTTTGAAAAAAACCAGATACAAACATAAGTTTTACATTACAACTTGAAAGGAAAAACAACCTAATATCTCCATTAGAAACATCCTTAAACTCCTAGATTATCCCTTCAAGTCATTCATAATATATATATTTACATCCTGGGGAAAAATAAAAAATAATAAAGGGGTGATATTAGATGCTCAGTAAGGGTAAGAAATAAAGTGAAAGATATCATAAATAAACATAAAAAATAAGGCATGATGAATAATTAAAAACACATTCCATTAAAACATAATCATGAGCATAATATGGCAGGAATAAAAGCTGATTAAATAGTTCCATAAATAATCACATGAGAAAGAAACTTAACCATGAAAATTCTAATAGTCTAATAATAACATGGAATATCAATTACTAGTATCATAATGTGGTATTTCATAATTCAGGACATGATAAACATACCATAAAGGCTTCGACCAAGACACCATATATAAATTGGTAAAAACCTGTTCTAGTTTGTCTCATAAGACCTACCGATGCGTCAATGGTCTATAAAGGGACCCAACCATCACTTATTAAGTCTAATGCATTCCTTATATGAAAGTGATAAAACATAATAAATATATACATTCATATTTAAAGTATCATATGAAATTTTAATAACTTTCCCCAAACAATAAACATAATCATAAACCATCCAGAGTAATATGGAAAATGGTATCGAGATAGTACATATCCATAAATAATCATAAACCATTAAATAAAATATGGTAGATGGTAACATAAGAGATAAATTTCAATAAATAATAATATTCAACATAGGGTTTTGAAATATATGTAAATACTCTAATAAAATCATTGAGAAATTATTGAGAGAAATACCTTTTTACTTTGGAAAGAAGAGTTCTTTTGGAAAATCATTTTTATTTGTCATAAAAAACAGATTGTAAACTTGTATATTCTAGAAAAGAAAAGGGAATAAAATTATATTTGAGTAATATTAAAGTAATATTCATACTAAAATTTAGCAACTTAATTGAAAACATGTAAAAAGAGTGTTTAATAAACTTTAGAAAATATCCACTTCAGTGCGATTTATGGGAAAATATAAATGAGTCTTTGAAGCATACAAAGAAATATTTTTTTATAAAACCAGAAATGAACTAAGATAGTTTTTCATGATAAAAAGAGATATTTTAGAAAAATATTGGTGGATTAAAATAGATTAGGGAGTGTACATGAAAATGGGTAAGAAATTGGGAAGTTCCCTTTAATCGAGCTTGCTTATCGGGAGGAATTGAAAATAGAACCTCATAAAACATGCAGTTACACATAAAAGAAAGATGAAATGATCTATATACATGATTTTGGAACATATACATAGAATTTATAATAATTATATAAAAATAAATAAACACTACATTGGGATAAAGAGGGGGAAAGTGTAACCTGAATGAAAAATGGAGGTTCAGGGAGAATCCCTTACCTTATGCCTGAAAGCATTCTGAACTTGTACTTAACATCATGGTAATTAAATTCGATTCATTAATAATTTAATTAAGAACCTATTTAACATGTATTTGATTTATTATAATTTTATCAAGTTCATTTATGGTCTTTTTGATGAGCTATAAGATTAAATTTCATCGTTCAGAAGTGTTTATTTATTTGGTTTTCATGATTGGTTCACTTGTATATATGTTTGAAAGATCACATGAAAGGGGAATATTTATCCAAGAATTGAAATTATATGTTATTAATGAGATTATAGATGATTTAATGGTCATATATACCATTTTTTTTCTAGATATGAGGATGATTCGTTAGATAAAATGTTAATGATAATCGTTTAGATTATTTCAACATTTTTACGATCATCACACACTAGTTTTTTTATTAATTAATTATATGTATATATACTATTTTCATAGCATTAAATAATATTTAATACATATATTATAGTCTTTTTTAATCATAAAAATGGTTTTATGACCATCCTTGAAGATATAATTGAAAAACAAAAACTCATCATCCACGAAGGAGGTAAATCGACACCTCACGACCGATGTTTTCATTTTTAGAATAAAAAGGGGAAGAGAAAAGAATTGATGGTGTATAAATTATTATAAAAATAAATTCTAGTATATATAAGATACTGAAGTTATGATGCATTTTTGGATAGAGGAGGTAAGAGAATGATAAGAAAAGAAAAGAAAATAAGTTGAAAGAAAATTAAAAGAACGAAAGAGGATTTTACCTCTCGAATTCATCTCCTCAAGAACCTCCTTAAGGAACTTTGAAATGGTATTTTGGTGAGAATAAAAAGACCAGAACTTGGGGTAGAGTTTTTGGATAGGTATTGGGTATAAATTGGATAAGATTAAAGGCTTTGGATGTGTTGGGAGAAGAGGTGGTGAGGGGTGGTATTTATAGTGGAGGAGAGGGGTGTTTTTTGATTATTTTATTCATTCGTTTATTATTTTGGATCAAGAATATGAATAGTTTTGTTTCCATGACTACATAAATTAAATAGATAAGGAGAGTTATATATTATGGTTCTTATATCATAAATGACTCAATAAATATTTTATTTAACTTATAATGTATATATACTGTAAATTATCGTATTTCACCATTCACAAAAAATTCAACTATTTTAGAAAAATCACAAAAATTCACCCTAACCATTTTTTGATGTATATAATTCAAAAATGAACTCAATTTTATGAAAATAATATTCTAATTTTGATAAATTTAATTTTTAAATAAAATCATCATTCACTCAAAAAATTCCAATTTTAATATTATAATTATTTTTATGATACTTTATAAAATTAATGAAGGCATCATAAAATTATTTTATAATCACAAGATAATAAAATATTAATTTATAAATATATTTTATGAAAATAAATTTTCTTTTAAATAATTATATTAATTATAAAATTGTAAATAAATATTTATATTTCATAAAAATACCAACACTTAATTTATCATTTTAAAACATTTATTTACTTATTCCATGATATAAATATAATATATTTTCATTCATAAGATACCCATATTTTATTTATAATTTCATAGGAGAAGTTACTATTCTATTGGTCATATTAATATTCCTAATGATCACATTACTATTCCAATGGTCATATTTAATAGTATATTATGGTTTTAAACTTGGTGTTGCATGAAGCATAAACTATCAAATATGTTAAAATTTAAAATAGACATACCATAAAATCTTGGGGTGTTACATACTCTATCTTACAATACCAAGTTCAAAAATTGAATATGAATTTAATCTGTGTGAAAGATATCAAAGTGATTTGAAATAATCAAATATGATGGATATAAAGAGAATACTAAGGTATGTTAAAGGAACTTAAAATTTTGTATTGATGTACAAAATTGGAAATGATTTTAATTTACTAGGTTTCATAGATGATGATTGGGCTGTAAATTTCAATGACCAAAAAACCATCATTCGGAGGAACTTTATTTTTAAGGAAAAGTTGTGTAAGATGGCACAATAAAAAAAAGAATTTTGTGACTTTGTGTGCAAATGAATCAAAATACACTACTTCCATACATGCATGTACTAAAATTATGTGAATGAAAGTTCAAATAGAATATTTTAAGGTGCATGTTGAAAACCCTTTGAAAATTTATTGTGATAATCAAAATGAAATTGATCATTAAAAAATCCCAATGAAACATTATTGATCAAAAAACATTAATATCATATATTGTTTTATAAAGGATAAAATTTCTAATTATGAAGTAAATTTTGAGTACATATCAACAAAGGATCAAATTGTGGATGTTTTCACTAAAGATTTATGAAGGGGAAATTTTTAGGAATTAAGGTTAAAACTTCATGTTCATCTTACTCTTCTCACTTAACAGAAGATGTAGGGTTCCCCTACTATGCCTTGGATTATGTTTTCAAATGAGTAGAGTGGTACAACTCTTTTTCAAAGGGAGAGTAAAAAAATCCTTTATTAGCTGTTAATCCAATGCTATAGTTATTATAAAAACGGGGAGGAAGAGTATAAGTTTCAAAATATTCACTTATAAAATATGAATTGAGGGGGAGTACATCAAAATCACATGGCCAAATATTAATTTTCACGGAGAGATGAAATTTTCTCAAAAACATTACTTTATCTAGCATATTGGTGTTGTGACTTTTCTCTTTAATAAAGGTTGTGGTTTAATGGAAAGTAAAATTAATTAGTGATGAAAAAGTTGAGTTATGTTGCCAATAAATCCAAGGGGGGAGAATAAAGTTCCCCTAGGGTTATGATGAAATTATATTTTTTGGCAACGATTGCATGATGAATAATTGTTTACCTTGGATGAGAGAATGTGTTGAGTGGATTTGTGCCACTTAATTTAATTATGTTTTGTTAATAAAAAAATTCTTATTTTATTCTTTATAGTTTTAGTGAAGAAATGTGTTAAAGTTTGTAATAATTGTAAAAGAAAAGAATATTGATAAATTGGTTATTTTTTTTATTTATTCATTTGTTCTCCATGTTTTTTATTTGTATCATGAAATTATTTTGGAGAAAAATCAACATTAGTATGAGTTAGGTTATAAATCATATATTGAAGAATATAACTAAAACTTTTATAGTTAATTTTTCTTTATTATTTATTCTCATTGTTTATTGTATTTTGGTTATATTATGTATAATATTTTTTAAATATATTTATGAATGTATATCCTAACCTTACAAGATTCTATCTCAACTTTACAGTTAACATGTATGTACCTTATGATTATATGTCTGTACCTCATGTTTATATGTTCAAACCTTATGATTATATGTCTAGGCCTCATGAATATATTACTGAACCTTACAACCATATATTTGAATCTTACGGTTATATGTATGAACCTTATGACTATTTTTTTGAACCTTATGCAATGTATGTATGAACCATATTCACTGAATGTTTGAATCTTATGAGTCTATACAAACCTTATGATAAGTTTATCTCAACCTTACGAGATTAAACTTATGAGTTTTTTTTGGAAAAGGATTAAACCTTATGAAGTTATTGAACCTTATGAAAATTATAAAACCTATGTGAATAAACCTTACATAAACGTGAACCTTACAGGAATATTTAAAATCTTATAGTATTATTTATTTTTGACTAATATATTCCAGAATTATAGATTTCAAATTAAAAAATTACTTGGAAGATCAAAGGCCACACAAATAGTTTAGTAATTTCAAAGTATTTAAATATTTATTATATATAGTATTTATTTTTCATTATTTTTCTACAATTATAGAAGTAATATTGCTATATGTTTCAATGTTTTATTTATTTATAATAATGTTGGATCTATTTTTAAGAAGACTAAATAAAGTTTTCATTTAATTTAAATAGATAAATATATGTGACCATTATATGGGAAATCAATATGAAAAATCAAACAACTCCGAAGCAGTTTGTTTATTTTACATGCACAACTGCTACTTTGGAAAAAAAAATTCAATGGCTAATAGTTTGAAGTTTCTATGCATACACCAAAGTTTTTTAACTTTATATTCATGAATAAAATCTATAAATAGTTTTTGAAAGATATAGAGAAACACATAAAAGTGTCTAGGATACAAAAATTATGAAGGATACATGATATGTACAACATTAAAAACAGAGGAGCACTGTTATACATCAAACCATCCTATACACTTTACAATCACTACTACTATGATAATTTTTTCTGAACTTCTATGCAACACTCTACCTCTATTAAAACATGATCCAAGATACCTTAACATTCATAATTTCATTGTTTCAAATTATGGTTATGTGGTGATGTATTCTTCTTAGATTCTTTGTTTGCATTATTTTTGGTTTATGAATTTTTATTAAAAAATAGTTCCCTAGTGTTAGGTTATACTACCCATAAAAGGTACATCTTGGATGGTGTCTCCAAGTAGAAAAAGGAATGTCTTCGGTTATGACTCCAGGTAGAAATAGTTAGGAACTCTTCAAGTTGTGCCTCTAGGTAGAAAAAGGCAGGAACTATTCAATTTGTGCCTCAAGGTAGAAAAAGGCAGGGTGAATTAGGTTGTAACTCTAGGTGAAAGAACTCTATTGTAATGGGTTGTGAATACCCTGTAAAAGTTAGGTCACTTCTATAGTCAGTTCCATACTCTCAAATTGAGAATGTAAAGAGTAGATGTATAATCACTTTGATCTAATAAAAATATTTTGTGCCCTTTATTTTTAATTTCTTCTTAATAAATAATCTTAACTCTGATTTGATTTTAAAATTTTATAATTTGGTCAATTCATCTCCCTATTGAAAATTCGACCGTCTAACTATCTAGAAAAAACAGAATAGTTTTGATTATTAAAGATGATGGTTTATTTTTTGATAAGATGAATGTAGAGGATTTTTGGAGTTTTTTAGAATATATGAAGTTGTGATGGTATGTTCATTTGAGAGAATGATGTGAATTTTTTGATGGTTTACTATTTATCTTTGGATATATAGTTTCCCTAAGCGCACTAAATTTGGGATTACTAGAACATGAGATCACATAAGAGAGTCTATTTGTGGGGACTTTAGGCGACCAGAGGACACTCAATGAAATCTAGAAGTTAAGATGACTAAAATATAGAATGGAATGAGCCTCAATGAAAAATTGATAAATTCTCTAAAATTTATCCCTAAGGAACACAAGATTAATTCTAATATATAGAAGGTGATTTTGGAATAGGTATGAACTAGTAAATTTAAGAACAAAATATTCATACATATAAGTTCATTAATTTTTCAAAATCATGAAGAATTGGTGAATATCTGGAGGGTTCTATGGATGATAAATTAGAAGATTCTTGTATAGTGCTTTAAAAGGAAGATAAATCACACTTACCTAAATAAGTCATGATTTAAGTAGAGTTGATTAGATTTGAAAATTTATCAAAGATAGATGAAGGAAGGCTGATACCAAAGGATTTGGAATAAAGTGACATGAATAAGAAGTGATCTATAATATCACTGGAATCTAGAGAAACAATAAATGAGGTTGAATTTAAAGCACCAGAAGATGATGTGGTTCCAAATAAGTTTGAAACTAGGTCAATTAGAATATTTCTTCACCAAAAAATTGAAAAAATTAGAGAATTCCCAAGTCTAGATTATCTGAAGATAATTCTATCAGGATTTATATTGATAAGTTGAGATACTGAAAGTAATATTTGAAAAATTTGTTTGGGCAATGGAAGTTTAACACCATAAGCTCAAGAGTAATGTTAGAGTTCATTCAAAGTAACAAAGGCCCTGGAATTTTTTGTAATGTAGGAGACAAAGTAAGAACCAAAAGATGAAGAGTGAAGGCTATGATAGTTAGACCACTGGAAGAATCCAAGGGGATTTACATTTTATTAGAGGTCAAAATAATTATGATGATACCAAGATGGACATTTCAAAATATCCAATATTAATGAAAGAAATTTTGTGATTATATAAAATAATTAAAGGATACTTGATGATGACTATTTAACCCAATATATTTAGGTAGTTTTAAAGGTATTTAACCAAATAATGAGAGAAGATTAAGACTCATAGTTTGAAGACTACTTATATTTTATTGGAGGAAGATAGGTTATATAAAGGAGTGAGTTCATTCAAAAAATTTTTTTTCTATTATAATTATTGAGGGATAGGTTTATTTTGAGGATTCTGACATGTAATTTCTAAATAATCCACTAGTCTATAGAAGAGAAAAATTTCCAGAGAACTCCAAGTTGATTTATGAGTGTATAAATTCAAAAGGTATACATACTGAGGAACTGAAAGCACAAATTTTGGTGATTGAATTTTTAGATAATGAATTATAGAAGATTCAGTCATGATAAGGTACTGAACTTTACCATTTAGAAGGCTCAAGAGAAACATATTAATTAATTGCTAAAGTAACTAGAAGTTACAACAATATTTCTTAAATTGGTGTTGGTAATATTGTAATTTTTGGGAACAAATGTAATATTGTCGGGAGACACTTTGCATGGGATGAAATATGAGCATCAGATGATAACAATCCCACACCACTTGTAATTGATGATAAAATTATTAGTGGAAAATACATGTCTCAGGATGATAACAAAACATAGAAAGGATTAGGTTCCCCACATTAGTACTGAGCCTTGTAAAAATCTAATGTGTATTTTCTCTCTTTTTTTTTTCTTGTACATGGTTGAGGGTGAGTTTATTTTCTAAGAAGATCATAACTCTGACAAGTTACAAAGGTTAATTTTAGGTTATCAAAACCTATAAAAAGTGACCATTGATTCGACCACCCTTCTCAGTGGTCCACCCATTCTCAAGAATCTCAATTTTTATATCATTATTTAATATGAAATATTAATAAGAAGCCATCACATCCATTAAATTAATTTTAAACCATCTTAACAAGAATATATATAATATGAAGGGTTTAAAAATATAAAATTATGACGAGGGAGATAAAACTTTCCCATGATGTGAAAAAAACTTTTGGTAGTAGTATATTTCAATTTAATGCATACATAATACCGCTATTAAAAATTGTAACATTCACATTAATGATAATAATTATAAAAACCTCTCAGATGTCAATAATGTTATGTTGTATTATTAAAATTTCACCTTTAAAAAAATAATGTAATAATTTTAGGAATCCAAATATCATTTAAATTCGTATTTATTTGAAGTGGTCTTCATAAACCTTGTAAAAAAACTTTGTAAAAAAACATTAGTTAATGGGAAAGTATTAAAATATTGATAAATCTATCTTATAATTATTTATGACCATATCATTAAAAACTATACCAAAGGAAAATCTTATGAAAAAAATACTGTTCCAGAAAATAAGAGTACATTCATATTAATTCCCTCATATGATAACATTATTTAAGATTTTGAAGTTATTGCATCTTAGTCAAAATAATTAAACATGTATTGCTTTCTTTCACATTCTTTGATTGTTTGAGGGTCAATTTTATTAAAATTATTAATATTTAAAATGATTATATATATAAATACATAACTAATAACAACTTTATTTTATTTTTATTAATTTTCACATGTTAATGGGATCTCAATATTTTTTATTACATACATCACTTTTGGTATATGTTTTTATAAAAATACAAGTTTTTTTTGTAGTTGTTTATCTTAAATAGTTCAATAATATTTTTAGATATTGTTTTCATTAAATTTCCTTCACTTATTTGGAATAATTTTTATGTATATTAACTGATTAATCATGCTTCATGCATGGTTTAGATTTCTCAGTTTCCATTTCCAACCATTTTTATTATAGACTAATAAAAAATATTAACTAATTATCAACACTCAATAAATAAATTATTCTTTGAATATAATGTTTTGTATTTATTTTTGAGACATTTGAGGCAAATTTTTTTGGTGTAAACCGATATCAAGTTTCTAAAATTTTAACTTGTTGATATTTTTTTTGAAATACAATTACAAGATATTTTATATCTAATATAATGTATATTTAGATAAACTAAAATATAATGTATCATCCATGCATAAATTGTTGAGAATTCATAATTTATTATCCAAAAATGGAAAACTATTTTTATTATCCCCATTAACCCCATTACATTATAATTATATTTATGGGAGGAAACTATAATGTAATAAATATTATAAATATAGTAATTGTAACGTCCCGGTTCCGGAAGCCACCCAGAGGCGCCCCATACCCGGTTAGTCACATGACCTCAAGTTCATTTCCCAGAACGCTAAAGGATGCCGACTAGCAATGAGGTACTTGTGTGTGATAGTGGGGAAACTATGCCCTCATTGGCAGAGTACACAATAGAAGTAAACAACATACAACAACATAAGTAATAATAATCCATACAGAAATAAACATCAGAATACTGAAAGAAGAAAACTGGAGCACACATATATAATAATGATTCATGATATATATATATGTCTAGGAAAACAACCAAAAAAGTCACAATGCTGTTAACAATACTAAACCTAAGTACAAAAGAAAAACAGATGAGCGACTCCTCAGCATCGCAAGCCTCAGATTGGTCCCATGCTCTCCAGCTCCATAGAAATCAAGAACTTGAAGTAGAATGGTGCTTTACCTTATCTATTACTGCAACAATATAATATTTTTGGGCCCAAAAGCATTTCCCAAATAGGGTGTGAGACAAAGTCCTAGTAGGAAACCACCCAAAGATCTGTGCCTAACAGTTAGTGAACATATGGCAGGTGAAGTGCAGTAAGCAGTAAATAGTAATCAATAAACATAAAGCGGTAAATAGTAAGCAGTAAACAGGATAATACACAACAGTAATATTCCACAATTTCTAGCATATAGTTTACAAACAAGAAACATCCACTCAAGCAATTAGAACAAGAAGGTAACCTCTGGGTAGTTCTCACATCCTAAACCCTACGGTTTAACCTACAAGTACTAGAAACCCTCTGGGAGGTACACACAGTCTCACCCCTCTAGTTCAGCTACAGTAAAAATAAATAAACTCTCTGAGGAAGCACTCACCGTCAATTCCACCTATAGTCTCGTATCGTACTAAAGGATCTCTGGGGAAGCACTCAACGTCTCATTCCCCCTGTGGCCCACATCGAGGAATTATAGACTCTCTGAGGAAGCACTCAATGTAAATTCCCCCTATGGTCTCACATCGTAAATTAAAGACACTCTGGAGAAGCCCTTATGTCTATTCTTCCTATGGTCTACTACACTAGGTTATCACAGCCCTGTGTAAAACAAACATGCATAGCATGTGTATCACCCCAAGTAAACCTCAAGAACTACTTGGATATCATTCTAAGGCACAACATCATAACATTACAACAGTTACACTATCCTAAAACTAGGCATGGTAGCTGGAAAAATGCCTAACAGAAAAAACATGAATGAGAAAACATCCAGAGCACAATAAAGATTACCCTATTCACAAGCATCGACCTCTACTCAAGCAATCAAGCAAAGCAGAAAAACAACAAAGGCAAAAATAGGAAACACACAATACCCCATTCAAGGGAATTGGTGTAATTGCACAAAATATTCAAAGACCTCCTACAAAAATGTAAAAACCACCTACCTCGATTCTAGGA
Source organism: Viscum album (assembly GCA_963277665.1). Classification (NCBI taxonomy): domain Eukaryota; kingdom Viridiplantae; phylum Streptophyta; class Magnoliopsida; order Santalales; family Viscaceae; genus Viscum; species Viscum album. Next base: position 1,471,898,388 of record OY728152.1, on the reverse strand, counting down.
GATTGATATACTTGAACCATGATGATTTATTCTCCTTATAATGACGTAGATCTACAAAAACGCACAAAATGATCAACCCCCGATATCTTGAGAAAGAGGAGGAATTGGAAAACAAATCTCTAGGAGAAGGAAGGGATTACCGCTATGGTTCCAATGCAATTGAAAACAGTCAATTCGGAGAATGGACGAAGGCTCAGGGGCTTGGAGAATTTCTGTGGCCGTACAGGTTCTCTCGGACGAAGAACCTGAAGAGGAAGCGAGTTTTGTCCATCAGGCGTGACCCCGGCCTGTTTAATGAAAAAAATAAAGTAAACGGCGTGTACTTATGGGATACACGACATGTACTTGGCCTTTCCTTACTCCACTTTAAGCGGCCTCCACATTTCCCCTACACACCATGTGTGTGGCCCGGACATGACTAGCACACGGCCTGGTGCTGCATCAAATTACACGGCGTGTATTTATAAAGTAGACGACGTGTACTTAGAAAATTTTCAAAATTTCCTCTTTTTCTCAAAAATGACCAGAAAAAGAAAAACATACCTGAAACGAAGATTCAGGTTCTTACAAACTTCCCCCCTTAAAGAAATTCATCCCCGAATTTCCCTAGCGAGGCGTAGAAGAAGAAACCCAGAACAACTCCAACCACTGCGATCGTACATCAGCCTCCCTCTCCCAGGTCTCGTCCTGTACTCGCCCGTGCTACCATAGAACCCGTACCAGAGGAACAGACCAGCCACGAAGAACCTTCATACTGCAATCAAAAATCCGAATAGGATGCTCCTAAAATGACGCATCCGCTTCAAGCTCAAACTCATCGGGTTGAAAGACATGAGACGATTCTGAAAAGTAATGTCAGAGCTGATAGATGTGGAAGACATCGTGCATAGCTCGGTACCTTTGAGGTAACTGCAACCGATAGGAAACCAGCCCAACTCTCTCCAATACCTCAAACGGCCTGACGTACCGCGGTGAAAGCTTACCCTGTCTCTGAATCCTCTTGTGTCCCAACCTTGGTGTGACACGCAGGAAAACCTGATCCCCTGTCACGAACCAGGCCAGGTCGCCAGACCCGGCGCCTGACCCGGTCCGCGCCAAGGCCCGAAGGGCGTTCCCGATCCCCACAGGCTGGCACAAGTGCCTAGGCATCAAATATTACATGGGAACGATTTACCCGAAATAAAAGATCGAAAAACAACTAACCAGATAAATAAACTGAAACTAGAAATAGACAACCAAACATGCCTTTAAACTATGAATAGGTTTAGAGTCTACAATTTAAACCAATAACTAAAAAGAAAAGATGAAAGTGGAAACTAAAACTCATAATCAAACCTCCCAGAAAAAGAGAGGCCACATCAGCACTCATCCACTCGTGCCATTAACCATTTCTTTTTCCCATATACACTCATGCATGTGGTTTCCCACGAGAACACCAAGGGTCAAAAACAAACCATTCCATTTTTCAGAACCAAAACATCCAACCCACACTTTTGAAACCTAATACCTCATTTTCTTTTTAAAGTTCTTTATTTCAAAACATTTTTCAAAACATTGTCCAAGACCAAAACATTTTTACTTTAAAACCAAATTTCCACGAATCCAAAACAAAGAGACGAGAAACAATACAGGAGGAAACTAGTGTCAGCAGGTGATTGGAGCATATGGTTGGCGGCCATACGCCAATCACGCCACTGGCCACAGAGAGTATTTTAGGACAGCGTCCCCGGCTCCACATGGCTTTCCAGACCCTGCGATCTCACTAGGACCACTGACCCTACTCCATTTTCATTTCCCTAAGACAGATTAACCGTAAGAACCAAAGATTCAGAAGAACCTCAACTTACATTGGTAACTCGATTCCTTCCACGAGGTGTGCTGGCCATGAACCTTACTTGTAATCAGAATGTCGAGTTCCGACACCCTTAACTTTGGTCTACACTAACTCTATCTCAAAAGAACACGACCCAATAGAGAAAACCTAGCTCTGATACCATTTTGTCACAAACCAGGCCGGGTCGCCATACCCGGTGCCCGACCCGGTCCGCGCCAAGCCCCGAAGGGTGTTCCTAATCCCCACAGGCTGGCACAAGTGCCTGGGAATCAAACATTACATGGGAACGATTTACCCAGAATAAAAGATAGAAAAACAACTAACCAGATAAATAAACTGAAACTAGAAATAGACAACCAAACGTGCCTTTAAACTATGAACAGGTTTAGAGTCTACGATTTGAACCAATAACTAAAAAGAAGAGACGACAGTGGAAACTAAAACTCATACTCAAACCTCTCAGAAAAAGAGAGGACACATCAGCACCACTCTGCATGAAAATACCAACTGCCACCTGAACCACCATCACTGAGCACGAAGTCACAACCTGGAGTGAAAAAAAAACAGAATCTATATACACCCAAGGGTGTATGTAGGGTGTGAGATAAAATCTCAGTAGGATTCCACCGAGAAAAGGTTCCATGCATAATTATTAAGAGACAAATACATTTTCAATTTAATAGGATAAAAATAAATAAGTGTTTAAAGAATTTTAATGAAAACAAGTTTTAAGGGGAAACTTCTCTAAAAGGAAAACAACTTAAATTAACTTACACACACGCACACACACCCACACACACACACACACACACAGACGCACGCACACACGTACACACACACACACACACACTTTTCTTGGAAACCCCAAGGTCACACTGTGTGCCGACGATGAGCAGAAAGCAGAGGAAGAGCACAATACATGGGAGAGACCCTAAAGATACTAGTGAGAAGTGGGACCCTAGAACCTCATGTCTCGGTGAACTATATCATACATTCCCATGGACAATCCACTGGTAGGGAAACAACTCCTACCATAGTGGTCTCCAGTCATCATCCAAAGTTTAGTTAGTGTTGTAAGCGTCAATCCCGCTAAGTGAAACTGGGCCGAGGCCACTACCGTATCACTAGCACGGTAGTCTAGTCCGCCCACCTAGTACCCAAGCTTCCCATTTGTTCTCAAGTAATTCAAAGTTCATGCCACATGTCATAATTATACACTCAAACCAAGCAAGACATCACACACACCAAAAACCACCATTCGCACACAAAGAAGCCATTTGAAATAATACACACACTAAAATGTTCCAAAACTCAATCTGCATGCATTACACAACCAATTAAAACAACTTTCATCCTTAATAACTATTTAATAAAACATTTAAGATTTTTAATAAACAAATTTTGAAGATCAGAGCATGAATTTACATGCAAAACCAAACGAACCTTGTTTTGTAACCAAACACACAGAACGCCACATCAAGAGTTCAATCCACACCACTTACACCAATTAAAAGATACTGTTTGAGTAGTTTAACACAAGCTAACAAAAAATGCAATAATGTTTTCACTAACGATAAATTTGGTTTTATTCAAAATGACACTTTAGAACCAAACATAAGACGTAATATTATCGAAACATGATTTTCACCACAAATATCATTAAATTAAAAATTTAATAATTTATAAAACACTAAACCAGCTTGACATGGGTTTCCAAAAAATCACACTAATATCACAAAAACACATTAATAACAAATCAATGCATATGAGATCTCAAGAGAATAAAATAAGACCACTTTGCACCCTGCAAACTAACTAAATAATATGCTGAATTAATTAAACACGCAAATAAATTCATCAGACAATAATTATGAGCGAAACCACCTACCTCGGTGTAGCCGACTTCACAAAAATGGTGCGCAAGGATCGTTTCCCACCTACCGCAACTCAAAAAAAATCCAAATTGACCCTAAATCAAACAATTGAACGAAAACATCATGAATTAACCCAAAATTTATTGAGTTCTTCAATTGAACCCAATGCACACCATAAACGAACCAAAGGTGAACCTTAAATCATGAAATCAAACCAACACAATTTATGATTAAACCCTAAAAAAACCCCATAACTACTGGACAAAAAAAACTCAATAATAAAAAAAAAGAAAATGAAGAAGAGTACTCAACCAGGGGGTTACCTGCGCGGAAGGTAGGCAGGGCGCCGAAGGTGTCGCCGACCATCATGGGGAGGTCGGAGTTCAAGGGGGGTCGCGCTTCCAGCCAGTCGAGAGGGAGGGTGCGGGCTGCCGGCGCATCAGCTTCCTGGGAGCGGCGGTGCGTGCAGCCGGTCGGAAGGGGGGTGGGGGGGCGTGAGCCGGGTCTAGTACAGGGGTGCAGCGCGCAGGGTGGATCTGGGAGGAGGAGGCAATGCCAGATGGAGGTGCGGCACGACGCGCTGGAGGCTGAATAGGAGGGGCAGGGGCAGCGCAACAGGGTTCCATGGGGCACAATGCAAAGAGGGGTCACGACTGGTGATAGGGATATGGCGGGCGCTGGTGTCGTCAGATGGAGGCCGACCAAGGGAAGAGGGAGCAGGCTGGCCAGGATTGGGCGATGGTGAGGGGTCGGCTAAGAGGGGCGGCGGCGCGACAGGGGGGAGATCTGCGATCTGCAGGAGGGGGAGAAAAAAACGACGCACAAGGAAGAAGGGGGGGTGTGGCGGCCTGGGTAGGAGGGTACCAAAAACAAGGAAAAAAAAGTGAAACCCTAAACAAAATGGGGGAAAAAATAAAATAAATAAAAGATAAAAAAACAAAACAAAACAAAACTAATACTGATATTAACATTAGTAATAACATTATTCTTAAACTAAAACTTTAAAGAAAATAATGATAAAAATAAGAATAACAATAACAACAATAGCCTAATAAAAGTTACATCCTTAAAAAGATAACGTCAATTAGAAAGTTAACAATTTTAATGAGAATGATTAATAATGATGATGATAATAAGTTATGGTGATAGTAATAATGAAAATGACAAGCTTTTAAAAAGAATAATTATGCTCTTAATAATGACAATGAGATTAATAATATTAGTAATTATATTAATATCCTAACGAAAGTAATAATAATAAATAAAGTAACTTAATTATCATCATTAATATAAAAAATAATAATACACAATAATAATTAATAATATCTTGAATAATAATATTACTATTATCAGCAAAAAAATTAATTAAGTTTTTATCTAACTCTTATTATTTTGTTCTATTTTCATTTTACGACTCATTTAATTTTATCTCTTCATTTTTAATTCATTTCATTTAATTAACTGAAAGTTTCAGGTCACCCGGTGTACCAGGCCAGGCCGCGCGGTTTCAAAATCGTGCCTCGCCCGAGGTCGCATGAGGTCTCCATTTCCATTATATTCTCATTTTATTATTCATCACAAAAATTCTCATCTGCCTTGAACATCGGGTAGGCCGTGCGATGAGTTGGGCGAGGTCATGCGGCGACCCAGACGAGGCCGCGCGGCTTCGACCGCAGTGCGCTAGACGCAACCAAGGGCAAAACATCCGTTTTTAAATAAGAGCTCAGAAAATTTAATTTGGGCCTTGACCCGAACTACCAGATTCCCAGAAAATTAATAAAATAGATAATATAAAAAAGACGGGTGTGAAAATTCTCCCCACCATAAATCTTTCCATCCCACAAATCCACAACTAGGGTTGGGACTCAAAGAAGAAGTTGTTACCCCACTCAAGTTCAAAGAGGATCCCCAAAATCAACAAGAGAAAAGAGGCAAAAGCATCATGCTCAGAGAAGGTGACTCAAAGACAACTTCATGAAACACATAAAGTACTTTCTGATATGTGTCGCCCGAACCAAAAATCTAGAACACCTCCAGTTGATTGATCAAGGATAAGGACTCTCGCACTCACGAGAACCAACTTCACAAACTGAAACACCTCAAGCACTATTAAACGAAACCCACCATTTGGCTAGAATGAAAAAATAAGGTCAAACCACGTCCATGGAACACTCTTATCAATTATCACCAAGCCATATTTAAAAACAAAAGCAAAAGATCAACATGGGGAGGCCTAAGGGGATCCCCACCATTAGGAACTCACTGACGCTCGAGACGAGACTGGAAACTGACACGGGGAGGTTCGAGTAGACTCCCCACCATTAAAGAAAAGTCCAGAACTTATTAATTCTAGATACATTCATGCAAGACCCAATGTGGATCTTCCCACCATTAAGAAAAGTCCAACACCGATTTATTCCAGAGACAATTTTGCGAGACCCATTGTGGGTCTCGCCGCCATTAGAATGAACAGAGGATACAACACTTTGAAAAATTCCCGATGGGGACCAAACACCCCACCACAAGGGGCGGGGAGGGAGGGGCCCGACCACCAGGCGTCAAAACCACGGCCGACCACAAACCAATTTCTCAAAATTTCCTGGATGAACACCATTCAAATTTCAGACTGAGTTACCCAATAGACTCTCATAAGGACCACTAAAGTGATTTCATCCAGTGGGACACAACCCCCAAGACTTTAAGGCAACGAGTAGAACACACCTCCACATGGTCATGAAAACCTTATGCAACCAGATGGTTCATTCAGAGCAGAAAAACCATAGAAACAATTTAAACTGCCTTAACTTTCAACACCGATGACATAAATAAAGTTGGGGTCCCCTACACTCCCGGGGTTCCTAACCACGTGCCAGCTTCACTCCGAGGCCTACGGCTGGAGCCCTGATGTTTAAAGCATCTTCTGACTCACAGTCAGGCATAGAAGACTCCCGAACGGAGCTTCTCCTTTTGGTGTCACACGCAACCCCGCTGCAACCGAGACAACACCATCAGACACAACAAATTACGACATCCTACTGATCATACACAGAACATTCACCAACACAAGAGCTGAAATGGTGCATGTGCATCACCCTTTGTCACACTGAATGAGAAAATGACACTACAAATCGTCACCTGGACATGACCATTGCTGTAGAGAGGAATGTTATACGGAGAGGGACTTCAACTAAGTCTCAAACAACACATGATTCCTGCAATCAACCATAGCATCCCCATGTGACTAGGTCTGCCACACTAGTGTCCTAACAGAGCCTTTTTATTAAAAAAAACAAACCAAAGACCAGAGGTCATTTAGAAAAATATACCACACCAAAAACTTAGGGTTTCTTCCACCTTTTCCCCACTAGAGTCTCCTTTACCGCTTCCAAACAACCGTTGACTATCAAAGGGACCTCACACTGCAAGACGTCAGCAAACCTGACCCTTGCAGCTGATGAAAGCACTACAGGCCTTTCAAGACTTCAGTCAGTGACGATAACACTGAACCACCTTCAACCTTCCTTCCTAGAATTCCTTTCACCGCTTCCAGGGGAACCTTTAGACGCAAAAGTTTCAAAACTCATATTCGATGACTTAGACGACTCAAAGAGACCAAAACTCCCTTGAACTCCCCCCACGTTTTTCATCCCACTACGAGAGGATCTACTCACCAAAAAGAAAAAGAGATTAACATAACAATCTCACCAAAAGGGAGAGTCCTTACTTTAATAAACTGGAGGGTTGGACAACGGTGAATTACCAGTGGCCGCATGTCATTCGCACATTAACTCTTTATTGGGGTGTACACTAGCCAAGAAGGAGAACCGTGGACCCAATAAAACAGGTCCGATGGTCAAGACATACCACAAGCGAATACCAAAAGTGTAGGGGGGACCACTGCAAGGGCTCCCTGATACTTTTCAAAAGAATTAACTAACTACACGCTGACATACCAACTTACAAATAAGAATTCAAACTCAGGACATAAGTCATTCAGAAAGGATCCTCAGCTCAAAACACCTCACATCCGACATTTCCAAAACACAAGGACATGCCACATAAACACCGTTTACTAAAACACCAATTTTTTTTCCTTTAACAAAACATTTTGAAAATAAGCAAACCCAGTGGGTTGAAAAAACACCAATGGTGTCCCATAAGCCTCGCACATGCATGTTCTCATGCTGCACCGGCACCCACCGCATGTCTAGCTAGGCACTCATCCACTCCTGCCATTAACCATTTCTTTTTCCCATATACACTCATGAATGTGGTTGCCCACAAGAACACCAAGGGTAAAAAACAAACCATTCCATTTTCAGAACCAAAACATCCAACCCACACTTTTCAAAACTAATACCTAATTTTCTTTTTAAAGTGATTTATTTCAAAACATTTTTCAAAACATTTTCCAAGACCAAATTTTTTTTACTTAAAAACCAAATTTACATGAATCCAAAACAAAGAGACAAGAAATAATACAGGAGAAAACTAGTGTCAGCGGGTGATTGGAGCATATGGTTAGCAGCCATATGCCAATCATGCCACTGGCCACATAGAGTATTTTAGGAAAGCGTCCCAGCTCCACATGGCTTTCCAGACCCTGCGAGCTCACTAGGACCACTGACCCTACTCCCTTTTCATTTCCCCAAGACAGATTAACCGCAAGAACCAAAGACTCAGACGAACCTCAAATTACATTGGTAACTCGATTCCCACCACGAGGTGTGATGGCCAGGCACCTTACTCATAATCAAAATGTCAAGTTCTGAAACCCTTAACTTTGGTCTACACTAACTCTATCTCAAAAGAACATGACCCAAGAGAGCAAACCTGGCTCTGATACCATTTTGTCACAAACCAGGCTGGGTCGCCAGACCCGGCGCCCGACCCAGTCCGCACCAAGGCCCGAAGGGCATTCCCAATCCCCATGGGCTGACACAAGTGCCTGGGAATCAAACATTACATGGGAACAATTTACCCTAAATAAAAGATATAAAAACAACTAACCAGATAAATAAACTGAAACTAGAAATAGACAACCAAACGTGCCTTTAAACTATGAACAGGTTTAGAGTCTACAATTTGAACCAATAACTAAAAAGAAAAGAAGACAACAGAAACTAAAACTCATACTCAAACCTCCCGGGAAAAGAGAGGCCACATCAGCACCACTCTACATGAAAAGACCAACTGCCACCTGAACCACCATCGCTGAGCACGAAGTCACAACCTGGAGTGCAAAAGAAACATAATCTATATACACCCAAGGGTGTATGTAGGGTGTGAGCTAAAAGCTCAGTAGAATTCCACTGAGAAAAGGTTCCACACATAATTATTAAGAGACAAATACATTTTCAATTTAACAAGATAAAAATAAATAAGTGTTTAAAGAATTTTAATGAAAACAGGTTTTAAGGGGAAACTTCTCTAAAAGGAAAACAACTTAAATTAACTTACACAAACGCATGCACACCCATACACGCACTCACACAAACAGACGCATGTACACATGTACACACGCACACACACTTTTCTTGGTAACCCCAAGGTCACACCGTGTGTCGATGGTGAGCAGAAAGCAAAGGAAGAGCACAATACATGGGAGATACCCTAAAGATACTAGTGAGAAGTGGGACCCTATAACCTCACGTCTCAGTGAACCATATCATAAATTCCCATGTACAATCCACTGGTAGGGAAACAAACCCTACCATAGTGGTCTCCAGTCATCATCCAAAGTTTAGTTAGTGTTGTAAGCGTCAATCCCGCTAAGTGAAACTGGGCCGAGGCCACTCCCATATCACTAGCACGCTAGTCTAGTTCGCCCACCTAGTACCCAGGCTTCCCATTTGTGCTCAAGTAATTCAAATTTCATGCCACATATCATAATTATACACTCAAACCAAGAAAGACATCACACACACCAAAAACCACCATTCGTACACACAGAATCCATTTGAAATAATACGCACACTAAAATGTTCCAAAACTCAATCTGCATTTCTTACACGACCAATTAAAACAACTTGAATCCTTAATAACTATTTAATAAAACATTTAAGATTTTTAATAAATTTTTTTTGAAGAGCATAGCATGAATTTACACACAAAACCAACCAAACCTTCTTTCGTAACCAAACACACACAACACCACATCAAGAGTTCAATCCACACCACTTACACCAATTAAAAGATACTGTTTGAGTAGTTTAACACAAGCTAACAAATGATGCAATAATGTTTTCACTAATGATAAATTTGGTTTTATTCAAAATTCCACTTTAGAACCAAACACAATATGTAATATTATCGAAACATGATTTTCACCACAAATATCATTTAATTAAAAATTTAACAATTTATAAAACACTAAACCAGCTTGACATGGGTTTCCAGAAAATCACACTAATATCACAAAAACACATTAATAACAGATCAATGCATATGAGATCTCAAGAGAATAAAATAAGACCACTTTACACCCTGCAAACTAACTAAATAATATGCTGAATTAATTAAACATGCAAATAAATTCATTAGACAATAATTATGAGCAGAACCACCTACCTCGGTGTATCCGACTTCACAAAAATGGTGTGCAAGGATCGTTTCCCACCTACCGCAACTCAAACAAACCGAAATTGACCCTAAATCAAACAATTGAACCAAAACATCATGAATTAACCCAAAATTTGTTGAGTTCTTCAATCGCACCCAATGCGCACCATAACAAACCAAAGGTGAACCTTAAATCATGAAATCTAACCAAAAAAATTTATAATTACACACTAAAAGAACCCCATAACCAATGGACAACCAAAAACTCAATAATAAAAAAAAGAAAATGAAGAAGAGTAATCAACCAGGTGGTTGCCTACGCGGAAGGTAGGCAGGGCGCCGAAGGTGTCGCCAGCCAGCATGGGGAGGTCAGAGTTCAAGGGGGGTCGCGCTTCCAGCTGGCCGAGAGGGAGGGTGCGGGCTGCCGACGTAGCAGCTTCCCGGGAGCGGTGGTTCGTGCAGCCGGTCGGAAGGGGGGGGGGGAGCCGGGTCGAGGGCAGGGGTGAAGCGCGCAGGGTGGATCTGGGAGGAGGAGGCAATGCTGGATGGAGGTGCGCTGCAGTGCGCTGGAGTCTGAACAGGAGGGGAAGGGGTGGCGCAGCAGGGTTCCAGGGGGCGCAGTGCAAAGAGGGGCCACGACTGGTGATAGGGAGGCGGTGCACGCTGGTGTCATCGGATGGAGGCCGACTAAGGGAAGAGGTAGCAGGCTGGTCGGGATTGGGCGACGGCGAGGGGTTGGCTGAGAGGGGTGACAGCGTGACATGGGGGAGAGCCATGATCTGCAGGAGGGGGAGAAAAAAAACGACGAACAAAGAAGAAGGGGGGGGGGGGGGGTGCGGCATCCTGGGTAGGAGGGTACTGAAAACAAGGAAAAAAAAGTGAAACCCTAAACAAAAGGGGGGAAAATGAAATAAATAAAAGATAAAAAAACAAAATAAAACTAATACTGATATTAACATTAGTAATAACATTATTCTTAAACTAAAACTTTAAAGAAAATAATGATAAAAATAAGAATAACAATAACAACAATAGATTAATAAAAGTTACATCCTTAAAAAGATAACTTCAATTAGAAAGTTAACAATTTTAATGAGAATAATTAATAATGATGATGATAATAATTTATGGTGATAGTAATAATGAAAATGAAAAGCTTTTAAAAAGAATAATTATGCTCTTAATAATGACAATGAGATTAATAATATTAGTAATTATATTAATATCCTTACACAAGTAATAATAATAAATAAATTAACTTAATTATCATCATTAATATAAATAATAATAATACACAATAATAATTAATAATATCCTGAATAATAATATTACTATTATCAGCAAAACAATTAATTAAGTTTTTATCTAACTCTTATTATTTTGTTCTATTTTCATTTTACAACTCATTTAATTTTATCTCTTCATTGTTAATTCATTTCATTTAATTAACTGAAAGCATCACGTCACCCTATGTACCAGGCCAGGCCACACAGTTTCAAAATCGTGCCTCGCCCGAGGTCGCGCGAGGTCTCCATTTCCATTGTATTCTCATTTTATTATTCATCACAAAAATTCTCATCTGCCTTGAACATCGGGCAGGCCGTGTGGCGAGCTGGGCGAGGTTGTGCGGTGACCCAGGCGAGGCCGCCTGTCTTCGACCGCGGTGCGCTAGATGCAACCACGAGAAAAAAAAATCCATTTTTAAATAAGAGCTCAGAAAATTTAATTTGGGCCTTGACCCAAACTACCAGATGCCCAGAAAATTAATAAAATAGATAATATAAAAAAGACGGGTGTGACATCCCCGACCTTGAACTCCATAGGTCGTCTCCCCTGATCAGCATAAGATTTTTGTCGAGACTGTGCTGTAGACATCCTCTTTCGAATCAACTATATCTGCTCTGAGGTCTCCTGAACAAGGCGAGGTCCCAGTAAAGCTGCCTCTCCTGCCTCCAGCCAGCATAAAGGTGATCGACATGGCCTACCGTACAAAGCCTCGTAAGGTTCCATATGAATAGTCGCCTGAAAACTATTATTGCAGGCGAACTCCACAAGAGGTATATGCTTCTCCCAAGAACCGCCAAAATCTAGAATGCAAGCTCAGAGCATATACTTAAGCACCTGGATTATACGCTCAGACTGACCATCTTTCTAGGGATGGTATTCTGTACTCAAAAGTACCTGTATACCCAAATCCCTTTGAATCCCCTGCCATAACCAAGAAGTAAAGTGCGCATCCCTGTTTGAAACAATAGAGTGTAGAACTCCATGAAGACGTAAAATCTCTCGGATGTATAGTCATCCCAGATCATCAAAATTTAAGGTCTCCTTGATCAGTAAGAAGTGAGCAACCTTCGTAAGCCTGTCGACGACAACCCAAACAACATCGTTCCCTCGAGGCGACCTCAACAATCCGGTCACAAAGTCCATCGCGACATCATTCCACTTCCACTCCAGAATGGGTAACTACTGTAAAAGGCCTACTGGTCGCTGATGCTCTGCCTTCACCTGCTGACAAGTAGAACACCTCAAGATGAAACCAGTAACATCTCTCTTTATACCTGGCCACCAGTACTGGCGATGAAGATCCTGATACATCTTGGTGACGCCAGGATGAACTACCCAAACTGCGGAATGAAAATCTCGCATCAGCTCCTTGCGTATGTCTGCTGGCACCCATACAAGTCCTTGGAAATGAAAGATATCATCCTCATCCACTATCCATCTAGGAAGAGGGTCCTCTCCTGACACACTCTCCCGCAGGACTAAACCTTCTGAGTATGATAGATACCTCATCTATACCTGATCAAGAAGTGTAGAGGTAACAACTATAGAATATTGGTAAGTCTGTCCCTGTCTGTCATGAACCTCCAGATGCATCTTAGAGAACAGAGCCATAAGCTGCCACTCACTGCTGGCCTCCTGAACTGCCTGAATCTGAGTTCTCTTACTCAACACATCTTCAACAGCGTTTCCCTTTCCCAGCGTATAGGCAAGCTAGAAATAAAAATACTGAAGATAATCGACCCACCTGCGCTGTCTCAGATTCAGATCATGATGAGTGAAGATATACTTGAGACTCTTGTGGTTAGTGAAAACCAAAAAGTGCTCTCCCAGAAGGTAATATATCCAACATCGCAAGGCATGGACAACAACTTCCAACTCCAGATCGTGCATCGGGTAGTTCCTCTCATGTGGCCTCAACTGCTGAGACCTGTACGCAACGACTCCATATCCCTGCATAAGCACAGTGCCCAGCCTGATACATGAAGCATCACAATAAATAGTATAGCTCTTGCTTGCCTCTGTCAAGACCAGTATCGGTGCTAACATCAACCTTCCCTTCAGCTCCTGAAAGGCTGACTCACAAGAATCTGACCACAAGAACTTCGCCCCCTTCTTTTCCAGACCCTTCAATGGTGTTTCTAGGCGTGAAAAGTACTGAATGAAGCGTTTTTAGTATCCAGCCAGCTCTAGGAAACTCCGTACCTCAAAAACATTCTTCGGATGCTCCCAGGAAACTACAACTCTAACTTTCTCTGGGTCCATAGATACTCTTGCCTCTGAGATGACGTGACCCAAGAAGTGAATCTGATCCATCCAAAAGTGGCACTTTGAGAGTTTAGCATAAAGTCGATGCTCTCTTAGTGTACTTAGAACGATCTCAAGATGGGTATCATGGTCGTGTTGAGTGTCAGAGTACACCAAGATATCATCTAAGAAGACCACGATGAAGGAATCCAAGTAAGGATGGAACACTCGGTTCATCAGTGCCATGAAAACTGCTAGCGTATTTGTGAGACCTAACGGCATAACCATATACTCATAGAGACCATACCTACTCCTGAAGGCTGTCAGAGGTATACCCGATGGTCTAACACACAACTGATGATAACCGGACCTCAAATCAATCTTAGGGAACACCCGGGCTCCTCGAAGATGATCGAAAATATTATCAATCCTCAGAAAGGGATATCGATTCTTGATCATCAACTGGTTCAGCTTCCGATAATCCACACAGAGCCTAAGGGTACCGTCTACCTTCTTCGAAAACAGGATAGAAGAACCCCAAGGAGAAGTACTGGGTCGGATGAAACCCTTTGCCTGAAACTCCTCCAAATGCTTCTTGAGATCCTACAACTCAGGTGTAGCCATCCTATAGGGAGGAATGGACACCGGTTCCGCTCATGGAACGAGCTCAATAGAGAAGTCTACCTCATGCTATGGAGGAAAACCTGAGAAATCCTCTAGAAAGACATCTCTGAAACGATCCACCACTGGAGGAAAGTCCAAATGTGAAGTCCCCTGATCATCCAGATAAAGAATAGAAATATGGGCTGTAATGCTTCCTAGCCCATGATACTCGAGTCCTGCTCGACTCACCCAAAAATCCCATTCGCCTCTATGAAGAAAAGATTCACCCTCTGGTGAAATGAAACTCACCCTGTGGCGATAACAGTCGACAGATGCCTGGAAGAGAACCAACCAGTCCATCTCGAGAATGACATCATATCATGTCATCTCTAAAACATAGAGATACCATAAGAAATGATACCCTGGAACCTCGAGAGGGAACTCTCTGCACTGACGTACACTAGATGTCCTCGTCCCCAAAGGTGTGTCTAGTGTTAACAAGTCGACAGAAGAAAAGATACATAGCCCAAAGCTCTCCACAACAGAAACAGAGATAAAGCTATGCGTAACACCAGTATCAAAAAGATTTGAAGATAAAACTGAGGCTACTAAGATCGTATCTCAAACTGTAGAAGGTCCAGGATCATGCTCCTGATAGGTCTGCTCCACCGAAAAAGTTTGGCCTGCCCCGCGGGCCTGTGACCCTGCCTGACCACTCTGAGATGATCCTCCCTGCTGACGCTGAAATATTGGTGACTGAACACCAGGGCCTTGACCTCTACCTCGTCCCAAATGGATGGAATAACTCCAGTTCCCTGACTGGTGAGAAACTGGTGGTGCTTCTCCTAAATGAGGAGTCATGGAAGAACCCCCGTCACCAGCTACTGGTGAGAAAACTTGGAAAAAACACTAAAGGTGACCCATATTTCTGCAAGATCGGCACTTCACTGGGTCTCTATGGCACTACGGCCTCGTGTGACCTTCCCCTCCACACTGGTAGCATACTACTTGGCTACCTGAAGATGTATCTCGCCTCCTCGGATCACCGCGCGTAGACTCCCTACGATGCTTCCTTCTATCAAATAGAGGAATACTAGCTCTAGAAGCAGAACCGCCCTGGCTCGCAGCTCCAGAGTATCTCAGATTGCGCTCCAAAATCAGTGCCTAGTTAACGATGGAAGTGATGGAAGTCAACTGAAAGATATTCACCTGCGAACGGATCTCCCACCTGAGACCATCCTCAAAATTCCTTGCTAAGAACATCCCATATTCACCCCAGAGGGGTGTGGAACACTTCAGCTCGGTGAAATGAGAGGAATAATCCATAACAGAAAGAGTACCCTGCTCTAGACTCATGAAATCCTGGGCTCGATCAGACCTTAGGGTCTCCGGGTAGAAGTAGTCATAAAACACATGTTGGAACTCCTCCCAATCCATAACCTGATGAGGACTCACCTGTGAGATCACATACCACCACCTCTTGGAGGAGTCTCATAGCATATAGGTAGCGAGCTTGACCTGCCTCTATGGAGGTGTTTTCAGATGATCAAAGATAGTCAGCATGACTTCCATCCATGACTCTGCAACCTGTGGTCCTCCTTCCCCTGAGAAAGTAGGAGGATGATGCTGCTGGAAAACCCGAGTCAAGTCTTCCATAGTCGTGGAAGGAGGTGGTGCTCCCTGAAAGGTCTGCATCATCCTCATAAATCCTTCCCTAAACTGCGCATCAGCACCTCCAACTGGTACGATAGCTGGTGACAAGGATGGCACGACCAGAGGATCGGTAGGAAGTCCCTGATCAACCATATCTTGTAGGACTGAAAGGTCTGATCACTATCCTGCAACTGACGTACAACTGGGGGACTTCTCAGAGGCATAACTCTAAAAGATCAAAAGCATACCTTAGATCAGGAATATCAAGTACAGAGAACAAGGGAGTAAAAAATGGAAACAGGATAAGGAAACACTCAAGTTTTACAAAACATGACTACACGACGTGTATAAACTCTACACAACGTGTACTTAACTCTATTCCCCTGCCCGAGTTTCCTTGCACGGCTAACCCACATGGTCTTCTTAAACCGAGACTACACGGAGTGTTACCTATGGACACGACATGTAGTAGACAAGGTTTCAAAGACCAATGTTGTTAGTTACACGGCCGGTTACACGGCTGAGACTACACGGTGTGTTCCGAACAAACACGGCGTGTACTTGAAGATTTTCCCGACCCGTGTTGTTGGTGACACGGCCAGGTACACGACTGAACCTTACACGGCGTGTTCCGAAAAAACACGGTGTGTATAAGAGGAGATAACACCATCCCGTGTTGTTCATGACACGGTCGGGTACCTAGAACAAGGCTACATGGTGTGTTCATACAAAACACAGTGTGTATTACACGAGCTTCCCCGACCCGTGTTGTTAGTGACACGGCCGGGTACATGGCTCCCTACTACACGGCGTGTATCTACCATACACGGTGTGTTCCTGGAGATTTTTCACAACCCATGTTTCTACTCACACAGTCAGTGACATGGTTTAAAAACTACACGGTGTGTATATATAAAGTACACGCTGTGTATTCTGGGTTTTTCTAGGAAATAGCTCTAAAAATGCACCAAATCCCAGAAAACACTGAAAAAAAGCATGAAGGTTCCAAATTCCGATCCGTGAGGGCCCATACTCCCCATGAATCAAAGCCTGGAATCTCCTATATATCATATACAAGGAAAAAAAGTCAATGATCCACCAAGTTCCGATTCATGAGGGCCCATAATATCTCAAGAACCAAAATTTGGCATTCATTTAAGCAAGGTACAATACAAACAACCTCTCTATCAAACTATAGGGATTCTATCAAGGCATCTATCACAACAACATTCATAATCTACACAACATCTATCACAACAACATGCAATTGCTAATTCACCCTAGATGGCATGGAAAGAATGCATGGCATGTGATTTCTAACAAGTGACTATATGATGCATGAGATGGAATACCCTCATCTCATTGGGTTACGACAGAAATAGAACCACAATATCAACAACAATAACAACACAAATCATGTGAATTACTATAGGTGAAATCAGATCAAATGTAACATAGAAAAACCATAAAACTGTAATAAGTGAGGTAGATTGGATTTTCCCTATACACAGGTTAGCTACTCCCGAGCACAACTTAATAACAAGTACCAAATCCATCCTATCCCTGACCAAGGATCCAAATAGTAAATCAAGAGAAAAGAAACCCTTTGATACCACTTTGTAACGTCCCAGTTCCGGAAGCCACCCAGAGGCGCCCCGTACCCGGTTGGTCACATGGACTCAAGCGCATTTCCCCGAATGCCAGAGGATGCCGACTAGCAGTGAGGGCCTTGGGTGTGATAGTGGGGAAACTATGCCCTCATTGGAAGAGTACATAGCGGAAGTAAATAACATACAACATCGGAAGTAATAATAATCCATACAGAAATAAACACCAGAAGACTGAAAGAAGAAAACTAGAGCACACATATATAATAATGATGCATGATATATATATATATGTCTAGGAAAATAGCCAAACAAGCCACAATGCTGAAAACAGTACTAAACCGAAGTACAAAAGAAAAACAGATGAGTGACTCCTCATCATCTCAAGCCTCGACTTGGGCCCATGCTCTCCAGCTCCACATCAATCAAGAACCTAAAGTAGAAGGGTGCTTGACCTTATCTATTCCTGCAACAATATAATCTGTTTGGGCCCAAAAACATGGCCCAAAAAGGGTGTGAGAAAAATTCCCAATAGGAAACCACCCAAAGATCTGTGCCTAACAGTCAGTGAACATATAACAGGTGAAGTGCAGTAAGCAGTAAACAGTAAGTAGTAAATAGTAATCAGTAAACAGTAAGCATTAAACAGGATAATACATAGCAGTAATAGTCCACAATTTCTAGTATATAGTTTACAAATAAGAAATAGCCACTCAAGCAAGTAGAACAAGAAGGTAACCTCTGGGTAGTTCTCATAGCCTAACTCCTACGGTTCAACCTACAAGTACTAGCAACCCTCTGAGAGGTACACACAGTCTCACCCCTCTGGTTCAGCTATAGTAAAAATAAATAGACTCTCTGACACTCACCGTCAATTCCCCCTATAGTCTCATATCATACTAAAGGCTCTATAGGGAAGCACTCAATGTCTCATTCCCCCTGTGGCCCGTGTAGAGGAACTACAGACTCTCTGAGGAAGCACTCAAAGTCAATTCCACCTGTGTTATCGCATCATAAATTAAAGACACTCTGGATAATCCCTTACTTACATTCTCCCTATGGTCTACTACACTAGGTTCTCACAGCCCTGTGTAAAACAAACATGCATAGCGCATGTATCGCCCCAAGTAAACCTCAAGAACTACTTGACAATCATTCTAAGGCACAGCAACATAATAGTAAAACAATTCCACTATCCTACAACTAGGCATGGAAACTGGAAAATTCCTAACATGAAAAAAATGAATGGAAAAAAATCCAGAGCACAGTAAAGATTACCCTATTCACAAGCATTGACCTCTACTCAAGCAATCAAGAAAATTAGGCAAACAATAGGGCAAAAAAGAGGAAACACACAATACCACGTTCAAGGGAATTGGTGGAATTGCACAAAATATTCAAAGACTTCCTACAGAAAGGCAAAAACCACCTACCTCGATCCTAGGAGATCGATATACTTGAACCACAATGATTGATTCTCCTTAGAACGACATAGATCTACAAAAATGCACAAAACACTCAACCCACGATATCTTGAGAAAGAGGAGGAATTGGAAAAAAAATATCTAGGAGAAGGAAGGGCTTATCGCTGTAGTTCCAATGCAATTGACGGTGGTCGATTCGGAGAATGGACGAAGGCTTGGGGGCTCAGAGAAGTTCCACGGCCATACGAGTTCTCTCAGACGAAGAACCTGAAGAAGAAGTGAGTTCTGTCTGTCAGGCGCAACCTCAGTCCGTTTAATGAAAAAAAAGAAAGTACACAACGTGTACTTCTGGGGTACACGGTGTGTACTTGGCCTTTCCATACTCTGCTTTAAGTGGCCTCCACATCACCCCTACACACCGTGTGTGTGGCCCGGACACGGCCAACACACGGCCTGGCGCTACATCAAAGTACACAACATGTACTTATAAAGTACACGGTGTGCACTTAGAAAATTTCCAGATTTTCCTCTTTTTCTCAAAAATGACCAGAAAAATAAAAACATACCTGAAATGAAGATCCGGGTTCTTATAGTAATTGTTCTAACCTATAAATAGGTGTTTTGTAGTGATTAAATCTTTTCACACATCCAAGAATCTTGACTAAGGCATGGTCCTAAAAACTTCGATATTATCACTGAATTCAAAGATTAATGTCAAAGGGAGGTAATTTTTTATATATATTAATTTATTATATTATAGAATTATAGTTAAGATCACCCTCTTTGTTTGTGAAGTATTTTCTTTCTTTCTATTTTACTAGATCAAAAAATCATATTTTTATGCACATGGGTTTGGATTTGGGGTGTTGGAGGTTAGAAAAGATCCATTCTATACAAAAAAATTAAAATTTAAAAAATGTCACATTATGAAACTTTTAGTGATGGTAATGGGAACCTAATAACTAGAAAGAATGTACTACCCAATCTGAAAAAAATAGGTTCGGGTACTTCTGAACTGGGTTCAAGTTTAAAAAGTAACACCTGATTATTAATCGGGTTAGATCTAGGTAATGATTTTAGGATACCCAATATCCATATATAATATAAATTATTTTTTTAATAATATTATAAAATATATTATATTTGGGCTTGGTCTTGGGGTTTAAACTAATTTACCCTAAAAATATTACAAAAACTAGAAATAATACATATAAAAGATAATTTAAATGGGTATTGAAATTCAGGTTCAGGTTCAAATTATAAGTAAATAGGTATTAAATAAATTCATATTTGGTTATTGTTATACATGTTTGGGTTTGGGTACCTACATCACTACTAGAAAAAAAATCCATTTTGTGGCTTACATGTTGTCTCTAAACGATTTTTGTTTTTGGATAATCTATAATGGTTTTAGAAATCCTAATATTTTGATCTATAAAGGTTTTTCCCAACAACACATGCATGCTGGTGCTCCATGGGCAAGATATCACATGAGGGTGGGTGTTGACAGCAAGGTTTAGTGGGTGGTGTCCATGGTGGTCATCAACTTCAACACGTGTAATGTAATGACCATGACCCAATCACTTGAAAAACATCGAGTTAAGATTCCACATGTGCTCCATAATCCCCAACGACTGATGACTAGCATTGTGGGTTTTAGAGTATAGTTGAGGAGAAATTTCCCAACTGTAGATTAATCGATTTCAAGTAATGAAAACTGGTACTACATGGATGAAACGTATGTCATACAAAAAAAATTAAGGATCCTAGGTAAAAGTTAGTATTTCAAAATAGGTCTCTAATTCACATGGATAAGTTCAAAACATAACCTCCAGTCTCTAACTCCAACACTGAGAGGAATTCAACTTGTACCAAATACAACTATGCATGAAAATAATACATAATCTATATATCGACTAGTAGCTGTAGGTAACTATAAAATAGAATGTGAATCTATATGTCCACTGAATCTCACATGTAGGGTGTGTAACGACCCAAAATTTCATTAATGGAAAATCCCTCTTGATCCAGTTAAATGTTTCTTTATGAAAAAAAAATGTTTTTATAAGATGTCAACTTCTTTAGTTTAACGTTAAGATTTGTGACCGTTACTTTTATAGCCGTTGAACAGTGATCATCTGGGTAGTTTAAATATAAGGCTTTAACGAACCAATTTTCTACTCAGACAAAGGAAGCGATGGCCTCATCCAGTAGAATTTCCCCTTACGAAGCCCATTTGTTGGAGCTCGGAAAGGAGGTGGCGTCTTTGGGCTTTGCCCTTGACCAAGCCCAAGCTGAGCTTCATCAAGTCAAGCTCGAACGTGATCGTCTACGGGAAAAGTGGAAGTTGATTGAAATTACCACTCGAGCAATGTTATCCGAGCAACCCCAAGAGTCTGTCACCATCGCACACCTTACCCTTAGGTCTTATGCGGCTATTTTAAGGGGTTATGTAACAAATAAGTAGAACCATGTTCATGTACATTATTTTTGTATATAATAATGAATATAATTTCTAGTCATTTTTGATACTTTGTAATTAGTTTTTAAAGTACAAACGGTGTTTTTAGTTATTATTTAATTAAGAATTATATTTTATTAAATTAAAGGATTTTTGAATTAAATAATATTTTAATAAAATAATATTATTAATATTAAATAAATTTTTATTAAATATAAATGATCTTATAATTTTATGAATGCAATTAAAATTTTTATTAAGGTTTGAAAGCCATTTCTGTCAAAACCCGTGAATTTTTTTATAAATGTCGGTTTTTATTTTAAAAGTGAAAATTCACATATTTAGAAAATTATTTAGATAAAATAAATATTATTTTTGGAATCAGGACGTCAAAATTATCCAACGGTGAATTTTTCATAATTTTCTGAGACAGTCAAATTTTTGGGTAAAAATTAAATACCATTTAAATATATAATGTGTTTTATGACATCATAATGACCCAATGGTGATGTAATAAAATACCATAATCCTTATGTTCGGCCAATATGTGTTTTATCATTAAAATAATGAGGTTTGGGGTTGTTTGACTCACTTTTCAAAGCATTAATGGAGCCCTCAAGACTTATTCAACACTTTGCCTTTTTAAATTAATTTCCATGGGAGTGTGACTCACCTCCACATAAGCAACCCTAATTTTTTAATAAGTTCGGACCTTGGACTTGTAAAATATTGTTTTCCTCTTTCCTTTTACAGAAACCATGGGCAAATACCATGGGATGGTTTGTGGTTTGGATTATTTTAATATAAGGGGTCCCAAACCTAAATAATAAAGAATTCTCTCACCTTTCCTATATAAACCCACCCAAGCTCCCACTTCCTCCTCACTCAAAGCCCTTGAAGTTCGTCCAACCTCTGACCTAATCTCTCTAGAATCCTCCCAAGGTGCCCCAAGCTCCCAAGAAGCCTCTCACAAGCCTCTCTCTAGCCTTTGGAAGCACACTTCCAAGTAAGGGGTTTTCTTCCTTTCTCATTTTTTTTGTCAATTTTTCTTTAAGTTGTATTTCCCTTTTTATTTCAATTATGAATGTTGGGGTATGGTTTCTCACCTCCCCCATACTTCCCTCTTATTGTTTGAATGATGGGAGAACCCTTTCTCTCTCATTAAATGCCTCCCATGTACACCCGTTACTATGCCGAAATTCCGAAAGGAACTTCTCTCTCTTCTTTTACATTCAAGCAATACTTTTGTATCATGAATCTAAATTCCATTTCTATTGTTGGGACATGTATATATATATGATCTCCTTACTGTCCATTACATGTAAATATGATGAGGAACCCCTTTCTCTCTCATCAACCTTTTTTTATGAATTCTTATGTCACGCCGTCATGCTGCCGAAATCGCACCGATTTTCTAAGCCAATGTCTTTGTGTAGTGAATACCATGCCCATTTCTCCATCAAGGGTATTCACCTTTATGCACATTTACATATTGATTATAAAGTTTCATGTATGAATTCCACTTTCCTTTATCGTGGAAGAAATGATTATGTTTTATGAATCCATGTTTTATGATCCATGTGGCACACTTATGCATGAAATGAAATGTTTAAGAAGGGTGCGCCCTTTATAGCGCTCCAATGCATTGGGTAAAGAATAGTATCATGATACGTCATGTGCAATGAGTGTTGACTCATGCTAATTCAAGTGCAACGAGGGTTTACTCGTGCTTCAAGTGCAATGAGGGTTTACTCATGCTCCATGTGCAATGAGCCTTGGCTCATGCTAATTCAATGTTAAGTGTTGTTGCCACATTTCCATGTTATGATTATCATGCTTTATCATGCCTTTATGTTCATGTCTCTCTTATTCTCTATTGATATGACTATTGCCTAACATGTATTGTACTCCTCATGTTATTCATTGTGTACTCCCTTACTGGGCTTTATAGCTCACCCTTTTCTTATGCATGTCCTCAGGTTATCCCATGCAATGCTAAGTACGAAGGAATGTAGTGGTCATGTAAAGGAAGTTTTCAATAAGGATGTTGTATTTCAAGTTTAAAGTTTTTATGTAATGATCCTAAGCCCCAAAGACACTAAACCTCTCGATCTTCTTTGTTGTATCAAGTGAAGTTTTATGTAATAAAGCATGTTTAAGTTGTAATAAAAAGCAGGGTTGTCATAGTTGGTATCAGAGGATAGGTTTAGTTATTTTTGGGATTAGGAAACCCTAGTAAAGCCTTAGATACAAGACTAATCATAATAAAAATATCCCTAAGTTTTGGTAAATACTAAGTAAGTGGTTTATCAAACAAATACATCCCTGTCTGGATACGAGCAGGTAGAGGCGGCTCTGGCACAGATGTATCCTAGGGGTAAAACCTGAAAACACCGCTTTGAGCTAGACTCGAACGGGAACTGGTGCACGACAACGGGCCTTGCTGCACTCTTGGTTACGACACTCCCGGGGGATATGTTTTGATAAATTCTCAATCTTAGTATGAACCCTTATTAAGGGAAAAAATTCCCCTAAGAATATATGTTAGAAGGAAGATCATGAAAAGCCTGGATTGAATCCTATAGACTCATGAGTTAAAGAGATTAAAGTTTATTTATAAGTCATAAACTTTTGTCTTTGGATTAACCTTTATGTGTTACCCCTAACTTTCCTTTTATTCCAGCCAATGGCCGGTAATAGGAGAACTCGGGCTAACAACCGTTGTGAAGATCAGTGTGATGATTGTACTTATGAGATGCCCAATCCAATGGGAGCAGGAATCGCGAACTTTGTCACGCTTCTCTCTCAGCTAACTCAAGTTTTGAATAGAAACACTGGTCAAGAGGAACGTTCAACCCCCCCTAAGAAAGAACAAGTCGCTATTGAAAGCTTCATGAGACAAAGGCCTCCTACTTTTAGTGGATCATCTGATCCCACGATTGCTGAAAAATGGATCAACTCCATTGAAAAGATATTCTCCATCCTCCAATGCTCTGAAAAAGAGAAGGTTCTCCTGGAGGCTTATCGTATGGAGGGTGAAGCTGATCAATGGTGGACATTGATCAAAAATAAGAAGCCTGAGGAGGAGATCGAGGCTTTGGAATGGAAGGTATTCCGGAAGATGTTTTTCGATAAATATTTTCCACGCACCCTCCGTCTTAAGATGGAAAGGGACTTCCTTTCCCTCAAGCAGAAAGATGAGGAATCTGTGGGAGCGTACGAGGCAAACTTCACAAGGCTTGCATGATACGCTTCCGGCTTTGTCGTTACCCCCGAATGCAAGGTTGACCGCTTCTTTGGTGGGCTGAAGCCTAGCTTGCGGAAAGCATTAGCGATCCGTGACTTCGACAGCTATGAAGAAATTGTCCGATGTGCCCTCAAGGTTGAAATGGAGATCGGAGAATCACAGGGGTATCATGGGGACAAGAAGCGGAAGGTGGACTTCAATGCTGGTGGTCCGATGGATAAATCCAACGGTGCTAAGAAATTCCAGCACCCCACTTGCCAAAAGTGTGGAAAAAAGCACCCTGGAAATTGCCTTAGGGGGACAAGAAAATGCTTCAAGTGTGGAAGAGAAGGGCACCTAGCTGTTAACTGTCAGCAAGAAGGACCCGCGACTGCGACGGAGGGGAGGAACGCTCCGTTCGAACCTCAACGCGTTGTTCAATGCTTCAAATGCAAAGAACCGGGTCATTTTGTGAATCAGTGCCTTAATCCAAGGGTTATCGGAGGCAATCAACAACCTCCAAGACAGCAAGGAAGAGCTTTTGCCATCACTTCTGCCGAAGTGAACCCCAACAACGAAGTGGTGACAGGTACACTAGTTATTCATTCAAGAATAGCGAACGTACTTTTTGATTCAGGTTCTACGAATTCTTTTATATCTCAAAAGTTTAGTAGAACAATCCCTGCACCACCACAAATCATGGAAGTAAAGATGTCGGTGAGTACGACAAATGGGGCAATCATTGCATCCCATGAGTATAAGTCCTCCCCTATTATAATATGTGGATTGAATTTACCAGCGAACCTCGTCATACTCCCTTTGGTGGAATTTGATGCAATTCTTGGCATGGATTGGCTTTCCTTATATAGAGCCAATATAAATTGTCGGGAGAGGGAAATCACACTCCATATGGAGAATCGACCCCCGATTCTTTACAAGTGTCAGGAGGAAGATGAATCTCCTTTAGCTCCATCATCTCAAGCATGGATATTACTACCTTATGAGCACGTATATCTGGCTCAGATGATTGAGTCCAAGGAAGAAACCACCCTTGAAGAAATGCCTATTGTGAGGGAATTCGCTGAAGTATTTCCCGAGGAACTTCCTGGTCTTCCTCCAAGAAGAGATGTTGAGTTCTCAATTGAACTTATACCTGGGGCGCTACCAATATCCAAGACTCCATATAGAATGGATGTGGTTGAGCTTGAAGAACTGAAGAAACAACTACAAGAGAATCTGGATAAAGGGTTTATACGCCCAAGTGCATCACCATGGGGTGTACCAGTCCTCTTCATCAAGAAGAAGGATGGGTCAATGCGGCTTTGCATCGATTATCGTGAACTTAACAAAATCACGATAAAGAACAAGTATCCTCTCCCAAGAATCGATGACTTGTTTGATCAGCTACGTGGAGAACAATACTTCTCCAAGGTCGACTTGCGGTCGGGATATTATCAAGTAAGGGTGAAGAAGGAAGATATCCCCAAGACTGCTTTTCGTACAAGGTACGGGCACTATGAATTCATAGTAATGCCTTTTGGACTCACCAATGCTCCAGCAATATTCATGGACTTGATGAATAGAGTCTTTAGAGATTACCTAGATAAATTTGTGGTAGTCTTTATAGATGATATTCTAATATACTCCAAAACCAAGGAGGACCATGAGGAGCATTTAAGAACTGTACTGGAGACTTTGCGTAAGGAGAAGCTCTATGCCAAGTACAGCAAGTGTGAGTTCTGGTTGAAGGAGGTCTCATTCTTGGGCCATATCATCACAAGCAATGGGATATCTGTGGACCCCTCCAAAACAGATGCAATTGAGGGATGGCCAAGGCCAAAATCGGTAACTGATATCTGTAGCTTCTTGGGGTTAGCTGGATATTATCGACGATTTGTGAGAAACTTCTCATGATTTTCCAACCCTCTTACCAAGCTAACTCAAAAGGGAGTAAAGTTTGCTTGGAGTGATGAATGTGAATAAAGCTTCAAGGAGTTTAAAAGGAGGCTTATCACTGCACCTGTGCTCACTTTACCCACAAGTGGGGAGATTTTTGTGGTATTCAGTGATGCTTCGAAGAAGGGCTTAGGATGTGTGCTGATGCAGAATGATAAAGTGATATCCTATGCCTCAAGACAGTTGAAAATCCATGAGCGAAACTATCCAACGCATGATCTGGAGTTGGCGGCGGTAATCTTTGCCTTGAAAATATGGCGGCATTATCTCTATGGAGAGAAATGTGAGATATATACTGACCACAAGAGTCTTAAATATATATTCACACAGAAAGAGCTTAATATGCGCCAGAGAAGATGGATAGAGCTCATAAAGGATTATGACTGTTCAATACATTACCACCCTGGGAAGGCGAACAAGGTGGCGGATGCCCTAAGTAGAAATGATCCAGCAATTCTATCAATAATGAGAATTGAGAAGGATCCAATCTTCTTAGACTTGATGAAGATGGACGTGGGAATCATAAAGAAGGGAACATCATAAATCCTTTCACAAATTATTGCTCAACCATCTCTTTTGGAAAGGTTAAAGGATGCTCAAAAGGATGATGCGAGAATCCAAGAAAAAGTGGAAGCTATCAAAAAGGGAAAATCCTCAGAGTTTAATGTTAATGAAGAAGGAATTGTGCGGTTTGGGAAAAGACTATGTGTCCCATCAAGTTCGGAGCTGAAGAAGGAACTTTTGGATGATGCACATAGTTCAAATTTCTCTATTCACCCAGGGAGCACAAAGATGTATCGAGATCTCCGAGAAAACTTTTGGTGGGATAATATGAAGAAGGAGATAGCCGAATATACATCAAAGTGCCTGGTGTGTCAGCAAGTGAAGACAGAGAGGCATAAGTCTAAGGGGATGATGCAACCATTGCCCATACCAGAATGGAAATGGGAGAACATCACCATGGACTTCGTCACTGGACTTCCAAGGACATCCAAAAGCAACAATGCAATCTGGGTTATTGTGGATCATCTTACAAAGACTGCACACTTCATTGCTATTCGAGAGGATTTCTCTTTGGATCAACTGGCACAGATATATATCAGGGAAGTGGTACGGTTGCATGGAGTACCACTATCTATTGTGTCTGACCGAGATCCAAGATTTACCTCTAAGTTTTGGAAGAGTCTTCAACATGCTCTGAATACTGAACTGAAATTTAGTACGGCCTATCATCCTCAAACTGATGGCCAATCCGAGCGGACTATCCAAACAGTTGAGGATATGTTGAGAGCGTGCTCAATGGACTTTAAAGGAGGATGGGATCAACATCTTCCTCTGGTTGAGTTCTATTATAATAATAGTTTCCACTCGAGCATCCAAATGGCACCATATGAAGCCCTGTATGGGAAAAGGTGTATAACACCGGCATGTTGGGATGAGGTCGGTGAACGTAAGCTGCTTGGACCAGAAATGGTC
The DNA here is from genome assembly GCA_963277665.1 of Viscum album. NCBI lineage: Eukaryota > Viridiplantae > Streptophyta > Magnoliopsida > Santalales > Viscaceae > Viscum > Viscum album. The sequence continues at coordinate 1,471,870,182 of OY728152.1, read as the reverse complement.
GAAGAAATGGTGGAGAAGGTGAAAACCATTCAGCAGCATATCAAGGCATCCCAAAGTCGACAGAAGAGTTATGCAGATAATCGTCGGCGAGACCTTGAGTTTAAAGTCGGAGACATGGTGTTTTTACACATATCTCCGTGGAAGAAGGTCATGAGGTTTGGAAAGAAAGGGAAGTTAAGTCCAAGGTACATCGGCCCCTTCGAGATTCTTGATTGTGTTGGGGCTGTGGCCTATCGACTAGCACTTCCACCTACTATGGTCAAGGTGCATGATGTCTTCCATGTATCCCTCTTAAGGAATTACATACCAGACCCTTCACATGTACTCTCTTCTGAGGTGGTACAATTAGAAGACGATCTTTCTTATGAGGAGCAACCAGTGAAGATCTTGGATCGTAGAGAAAAAGTTCTACGAAATAAGACAATGCCCCTCGTCAAGGTGTTGTGGAGAAACCACAAGTTTGAAGAAGCAACTTGGGAGTCGGAGGATATGATGAATCTAAGTTACCCACATTTGTTTTAGTGTGGGAAAAGGAAAATTTCGAGGGCGAAATTTCTTAAGGGGGGAATGTTGTAACGACCCAAAATTTCATTAATGGAAAATCCCTCTTGATCCAGTTAAATGTTTCTTTATGAAAAAAAAAAATGTTTTTATAAGATGTCAACTTCTTTAGTTTAACGTTAAGATTTGTGACCGTTACTTTTATAGCCGTTGAACAATGATCATCTGGGTAGTTTAAATATAAGGCTTTAACGAACCAATTTTATACTCAGACAAAGGAAGCGATGGCCTCATCCAGTAGAATTTCCCCTTACGAAGCCCATTTGTCGGAGCTCGGAAAGGAGGTGGCGTCTTTGGGCTTTGCCCTTGACCAAGCCCAAGCTGAGCTTCATCAAGTCAAGCTCGAACGTGATCATCTACGGGAAAAGTGGAAGTTGATTGAAATTACCACTCGAGCAATGTTATCCGAGCAACCCCAAGAGTCTGTCACCATCGCACACCTTACCCTTAGGTCTTATGCGGCTATTTTAAGGGGTTATGTAACAAATAAGTAGCACCATGTTCATGTACATTATTTTTGTATATAATAATGAATATAATTTCTAGTCATTTTTGATACTTTGTAATTAGTTTTTAAATTACAAACAGTGTTTTTAATTATTATTTAATTAAGAATTATATTTTATTAAATTAAAGGATTTTTGAATTAAATAATATTTTAATAAAATAATATTATTAATATTAAATAAATTTTTATTAAATATAAATGATCTTATAATTTTATGAATGCAATTAAAATTTTTATTATGGTTTGAAAGCCATTTCTGTCAAAACCCGTGAATTTTTTTATAAATGTTGGTTTTTATTTTAAAAGTGAAAATTCACATATTTAGAAAATTATTTAGATAAAATAAATATTATTTTTGGAATCAGGACGTCGAAATTATCCAACGGTGAATTTTTCATAATTTTCTGAGACAGTCAAATTTTTGGGTAAAAATTAAATACCATTTAAATATATAATGTGTTTTATGACATCATAATGACCCAATGGTGATGTAATAAAATACCATAATCCTTATGTTCGGCCAATATGTGTTTTATCATTAAAATAATGAGGTTTTGGGTTTGTTTGACTCACTTTTCAAAGCATTAATGGAGCCCTCAAAACTTATTCAACACTTTGCCTTTTTAAATTAATTTCCATGGGAGTGTGACTCACCTCCACATAAGCAACCCTAATTTTTTAATAATTTCGGACCTTGGCCTTGTAAAATATTGTTTTCCTCTTTCCTTTTCCAGAAACCATGGGAAAATACCATGGGATGGTTTGTGGTTTGGATTATTTTAATATAAGGGGTCCCAAACCTAAATAATAAAGAATTCTCTCACCTTTCCTATATAAACCCACCCAAGCTCCCACTTCCTCCTCACTCAAAGCCCTTGAAGTTCGTCCAACCTCTGCCCTACTCTCTCTAGAATCCTACCAAGGTGCCCCAAGCTCCCAAGAATCCTCTCACAAGCCTCTCTCTAGCCTTTGGAAGCACACTTCCAAGTAAGGGGTTTTCTTCCTTTCTCATTTTTTTTGTCAATTTTTCTTTAAGTTGTATTTCCCTTTTTATTTCAATTATGAATGTTGGGGTATGGTTTCGCACCTCCCCCATACTGCCCTCTTATTTTTTGAATGATGGGAGAACCCTTTCTCTCTCATTAAATGCCTCCCATGTACACCCGTTACTATGCCGAAATTCCGAAAGGAACTTCTCTCTCTTCTTTTACATTCAAGCAATACTTTTGTATCATGAATCTAAATTCAATTTCTATTGTTGGGACATGTATATATATATGATATCCTTACTGTCCATTACATGTAAATATGATGAGGAACCCCTTTCTCTCTCATCAACCTTTTTTTATGAATTCTTATGTCACGCCGTCACGCTGCCGAAATCGCACCGATTTTCTAAGCCAATGTCTTTGTGTAGTGAATACCATGCCCATTTCTCCATCAAGGGTATTCACCTTTATGCACATTTACATATTGATTATAAAGTTTCATGTATGAATTCCACTTTCCTTTATCGTGGAAGAAATGATTATGTTTTATGAATCCATGTTTTATGATCCATGTGGCACACTTATGCATGAAATGAAATGTTTAAGAAGGGTGCGCCCTTTATAGCGCTCTAATGCATTGGGTAAAGAATAGTATCATGATACGTCATGTGCAATGAGTGTTGACTCATGCTAATTCAAGTGCAACGAGGGTTTACTCGTGCTTCAAGTGCAATGAGGGTTTACTCATGCTCCATGTGCAATGAGCCTTGGCTCATGCTAATTCAATGTTAAGTGTTGTTGCCACATTTCCATGTTATGATTATCATGCTTTATCATGCCTTTATGTTCATGTCTCTCTTATTCTCTATTGATATGACTATTGCCTAACATGTATTTTACTCCTCATGTTATTCATTGTGTACTCCCTTACTGGGCTTTATAGCTCACCCTTTTCTTATGCATGTCCTCAGGTTATCCCATGCAATGCTAAGTACGAAGGAATGTAGTGGTCATGTAAAGGAAGTTTTCAATAAGGATGTTGTATTTCAAGTTTAAAGTTTTTATGTAATGATCCTAAGCCCCAAAGACACTAAACCTCTCGATCTTATTTGTTGTATCAAGTGAAGTTTTATGTAATAAATCATGTTTAAGTTGTAATAAAAAGCAGGGTTGTCATAGGGTGTGATCAGAAAACACTATGTAGGAAACCAATATGATTCCAATATAGATGAAATGTTTTAAAGTGAAAACACTAGACCGATCTACTCATTTAAATAAATATATAAAATCTTTGTCACTTATAAATTTTTATAATATCAATAGAAAAGGAAACATAACACAATGAGTAAGTAGATTCAATGTGTAACTCCCTATACTAAGAGGTTTCTTTACTTAAGTCACTTACTTTGGGATTAACCTAAAATATGAGATAAATGATAACAAGAGTCAGGGTCCAAAACCCAGCCCATTTTAGGGAAAGGAATATATTATGAAAAATCTAGGACAACCAAGTTTCTTATCCCATTCTAGGATTGGGGATGTGGTATACAAGTGTCAAGGAATTGAGATCACATCCTATAACATCAAAATTTTCATAAAAAATATGTATAAATGGGTACATTTTACACAACACATGACATATAGAAACCGTAGACTTTCACACATATTATTACAAGATTTTAAGCATAACTAACCATGAAATACAAACCAAGTATCGAATAGTCTAGTGTATTTGGAAGACTAGGTGCATAATTAGAAAACATGAATCCAAAATAAAAAAATATATTATTTAATATCCATAATGAGATCCTAAATTCCTTTGATCTCTTACATCTATGTTGGATAACCTAGGGAATACATTAACGAAGGTATGATATAAAAATCCCAGTAAGGGAATAAACATAGGAATAAAGCATATATCATGAATTATAAGACACAACATGATGAAATAAAAAGGTGTGGCATATGAATAAAAACATGGAATAATAAAATATAAATATTGGGATCACGTGATCATGGAAATATAGGAATGTGGAAGCAACATATAATGTAACATAAACATGAGTTGAGGATAACTGCCAAGACTATATCACATGGTGGACAAAGTCCCATAATGGATTAGGTTTAATCCTTAATCCCATACATGATGTCTCCTAAGACTAAAAACCAAACTATTAATTGGAGAGATATCTAGGAACACCCATAATAACATGTTTATGCATATGTGTGCCACATATAAAATCAAACATAAGTAATAAACATAAGGGTTACCCATAGAAAGAAATGGGTATCATAATCATGTCATAAGATATAACCAAAGGGTGTATCATAATGGTATCCATGAAAGGAGGAATTAAATATTATTTGGAAAATAATGAAGTAAAAATAATAAAATATCATGAATAATTATATCCAAATAAAGTGAATACATGAAAAATAGTGTTTAAGAAACTTTATAAATGAGCCACTTTAGTACAGTTTAAGGGAAAATATTAAAGAGTCTTTAAAGAGGACAAAGGTATAATTGTTTGTATAAAACCAGAAATGAACTAAGATAGTTTTTCATGATAAAATGAGTTATTTTATAAAAATATTGGTTTATTAAAATATTTTATAGAGTTTACATAAAAAGGGACAATAAATTGGGAAGTTCCCTTTAATTGGGCTTTCTTATCAGGAGGAATTGAGAAGGGAACCTTTTTAAAATACGTATTTCCCCATAAAAGAAGGATGAATTGAACTAGATAAATATGTGTAGAAAATATACACAAAATTTAGAATAAATATATAAGAATAATGAATAAATACAATGGGTTAAAGAGAGATAAAGCACAACCTAATATTAAATTTGGAGGTTCAGAGAGATCCCTTACCTTATGTCTGAATATATTATAAACTTACACTTAATGTACTGGATAATCAAATTATATTCATTAATAATTTAATTAAGAACCTATTAAAAATATATTTTATTTATTATAATTTTATTAAATTAATTTATGGTCATTTTGATGAGTTATAATGTTTAATTTCATTGTTCTAAGAGTATTTGTTTCATGGTTTTATGGTTGGTTCCCTCAAGTTTAATTATGGGAGTTCTTCTCAAATGGAAGAAAAACTAAAGAAGTGTAATGAGATGGTATTAATATAATTCCATAGTTTTAAATGGTCCCATATATCATTTTTTTTTTCTGATATGAGGATGATTCATTTGATAAAATGTTAATGATAAACATTTAGTTTATTTTGGATGTTTTTCGATCCTCATGATTTCTTTTGTTTTATTATTTAATATTATGTTTATATATTAGTTAATAAACATGGAAAAATATAAATATTAAAATATTTTTTAACCATTATAATGATTTTATGACCATAATTTAATGGGGTATTGGAAAATGAAAAATTATCATCCATGAAGGCGGTGAATCAACAAATCATGGATAATGTTTTCGTTTTTAAGATAAAATGAGAAGAGAAGAGATTTTATTATGGATATTATATTAACATAATAAAATTATAGCATATATATAATAATGGAGTTATAATTTTGTTTTGGATAGGGGATGTGAGGATAATTTAGAATAAAGAAAGAATTTAAAAGAGAAAAAAGGAGGATTTTACCTCTTGAATAACGTCTCCTTGAGAACCTCCTTAAGGAACTTGAGTTCAATATTTTGTTGAGACCAGTAGCTCTTAGACATCGGGAAGAGGATTGAGAATGGAATTGGGAATAATTTATAAAATCTACAAATATTAAAAGGTGTGAGGAGAAGGGGTGGTGATGAATGATAATTATAGGGGAGGAGATGGGTGTTTTTGATTATTTTATTCATTTGTTTATTATTTTGGATTAAGACTATAAATAATATTGACTACCATGACTAAATATAGTAAATATAGTATTTAAGTTCTTGAAAATGGTCACTTACATCATCCATGACTCAACCATGACTCAAAATTTCATTTATTTACTTATAATGTCAAATACTGTGAATTATTGTCTTTCACTATTCACAAAAATTAAACTATTTTAAAAAAATCCCAAAAATTTCCCCTTAACATTTTTAAAAATTTATATTTCAAAACTAGAATCCATTTTATGAAAATAATTTTCTAAATATGATAAATTTAATTTTTAATTAAAATCATCATTTATTTGAAAAATACCGATTTTAATATTATAACCGATTTTATGACACGTCGAAAAGTTAATTAAGGTCCCATAAAATTATATTATAATTATAATAAAATAAAATATTAATTTACGAATCTATTTTATGAAAATAAATTTTCTTTTAAATCATTATATTAATTATAAAATTGTAAATAAAAATTTACGTTTCACAAAAACACCAACACATAATTTAACATTTTAAAAACATTTATTTACTTATTAAATGATATAAATGTGTCATATTTTAATTTATAAGATTAAAAAATTTTATTTATAAGTTCATAGGTGTGGTTACTATTCAAACAACTGGATTACTATTCCTAACGGTCAGATTACTATTCCAATGGTCGAGTTACTATTCCAATAATACAGGTTCCTAAATTTCAATAAATACCCCTTATTTCATTCATTATTCATCCAAATATATTTTATAACAAGGTTATATACTTTCATATTAAAAATTAATATTATATTAGTCATATTATTTTTTATTTCTACAACTTTGTTTGTGAGTGCGGTCATTCTAGTGGATCAAACAGATCCAAATTTTCTTATTCTTATTATCTTATTTTCTATTCATTGTCCCTCTATAATATTTAGTATTCTTATTGGTTTATTTTATAACTTATTTATCACTCTTAATTTATGAGAATAATGTTTTTATTGGTTTCTCTATGTGATGTATGTGCTTTATAGTACATGACATAATTATGAGAAGAGAAATTTCATTGATAAAACTATAGGTCATTACATTCTTACCCCATTATGAAATTTCACCCATGAAATATCATTCTAAATACTAAGGTGAAAACAAGTGAGGGTACTTAGCTAATTATCATATAAAAAGGAAACCATGGACATTGAAGGATAAACGTATAATTGAAAAACATATCCTAACTTTTGATTCCATAAGTTTTAATCTAGGTTATCCACAATGATAGAATTATCCCTATGGTTATTACTAAAGTTTTCTAGTCCTAATATCCAAAAATAACTAGATCATGATCTAATACCTACTATATAAACCCTATCCTTTTACACATATTATTATATGATTTTAAGCATAACTAACCATGAAATACAAACCAAGCATCAAATAGTCTAGTGTCTTTGGAAGACTAGGTACATAATTAGAAATCATGAAACCAAAATAAAAGCATCTTTCATTTAATATCCATAATGATCTCCTAATTTAATTTGAGATCTTACATTTTCATAGGATAACCTGGGGAATATATGAACAATGGGATGAGCTAAAAATCCCATTAATGGAATAAACATAGGAATAAAGCATAGTTCATGAATTAGAAGACATAATATGATGAAATAAAAAGGCATGAAATATGAATAAACATATGGAAGAATAACATATAGAGCACGAGATCATGTGATAATGGAAATATAGGAATGTGGAAACAACACATAACATGACATAAAAACGAGATGAGGCTAACTGATAAGACAACATCACATGGTGGAAAAAGTCCCATAATGGATTAGGTTTACTCCCTAATCCCATACATGATGTCTCATGAAAATAAAATTGCCCAATTAATTTGAGAACTATCTTGGATAACCCATCATAACATGTTCATGCATATGTATTCCACACATATAATCAAACATAAGGAATAAATATAAGTATTACCCATGAAAAGAAATGGGTATCATAATCATGTCATAAGGTATAACCAAAGGGTGTATCATAATGGTATCCATGAAAGGAGGGATTAAATATTTTATGGATATTAATGTAGTAAAAATAAGAAAAGATCATGAATAATGATGTCCAACTAAATTAAATACATGAAAAATAGTGTTTAAGAAACTTTAAAAATGTGCCACTTTAGTGCTATTTAAGGGAAAATATTAAAGAGTCTTTGAAGAGGAAACAATTATAATTGTTTACATAAAAATATAAATGTAATAATATATTTTTTTAGGATTAAATTAATTATTTTATAAAAATATTGGTGTGTTAAAATAGTTTATGGAGTATACTTGAAAATGGGTATGAAATTGGAAAGTTCCCTTTAATCGGGCTTGGTTATCAAGAGGAATTGAGAGGAGAACCTTTTTAAAATACTAGTACCCCACCCATGCATTCGCACGACATTATAAAACGATTCTTATTTTCATTAATAGAATACCATTTTTAGAACTTAATAATTCATATTAATATTAAATATATTTAAAACACAAATTAGTGGTACATGATTGTTAAATAAAAGGTATATAAATTGTTGAGAAATCATAAACATAGTAGTAAATATTTAGTTTAATTAATAAGAAATAGAAATTTATATTAGACATTAATTACGGTGAAATCAATTACATCAATGAAATAATTATTGAAATGGAGTAAATAAATTATGATCATTATAATATTTAAAGTTAGAATGATTTTCATGTAAATAAAAATAGATAAATCAAATGGTTGGATAAGTAGGCTGGGTGAGGCTGAACTAAATAGAGGTGAAGGGACTGACATCACCTTGACCATCATTCAAGCACCATGTTTCCAAAGGTTTGATCCCAACCCAAAGGCTGGGACACCGAAACTTGAAACCCAAGGGGGAAAATTTTATGAGAGGGGATGCCATCAACCTTTATTACATTAAATCCCCCTAATCCCCAGTTTCCCCCTATGACTTTGTACCTCTTTTCCTTGAATAAAAATTGTATGTTGGAGTGGAGTGGTATGTTACTTGAATTTGTAGAAAGAGCCATTGAACATGTCACCTTGTACTGAATCTTCATCTTCCAAAACTTCCACCATGTTTTCTAGCATACATAATAATGTTTAAAAATAATAATAAATTGATGAATATTGAAATATGTTTGAAATTATGAATGTTAACATAAAAGCGATTATTCAAAACCAAGAAAATATAACAAAATGTTTGTTAACATAAAAATGTGTTGCACATAAGGTTGTGTTTTTTAATTAATGTGGAATAGGAATAATATTGAGTGTAACTCTACTAAATTTGACAAAAAAACATATAGTGAATTGAGAATATGTATACTATGAATACCAAAGGACTTAATTTATAATAAGTAACATGCATATACTATGTAAACGGTATGCATATAATGAATATGTAATCTGCATATAGTAAATATGTAAAAGTCATTAAATATATTACTAAATGTAGTTTAACCATGTTCTGTTTTAAATTATCACTTCTATAATATGTAATATACGTATTTCTCATATTAACAATTCAATATTACAATATTAATACTTTGTATATGGCCTTTCAAGTTGAAAATGCTATATTGACACCACCTCAACATATAGGCAGTACCTGAAAATATAATTGTAGTTAGATGAAAAATAATATACCTTGTTTTCAATTTGATATTAGTATGCATATAAGTTAAGGATGATTTCATATTCAGCATATGAAACACCTCCAGAAGATTTCTGAAAACAACATCCATAATCATCATTGCACATATGAAGCACTAGATCTAGAAACAATTATAAAGAAACACTTATTAGTTATTATAAGTATCTTCCAAAAAATATTAGTATTTCTATATAATTATGTTGATTCTAATGAAGTTTACCATAGGTATTCAAGTTGAGAAGCTACATGGATGAAATCCTATTTATGAAAATCCATGATTTGTGAGGAATTTTCAAATATGTCTAGAACTTTAAAACTATCTTCAAATAGATGGTGATGATTCTGGATGTTTTTTTCATAAATCTCTAAGGAAAATAACAATGTTTAGGGTTTAAACAGACAAAGCTTCCACTAGAATCCTAAACTCATAATTTTTCCAAAATATACACCTATATAGCCATCATTTTTTTATGTATTCAATATGAATACACTGAATATGTAATATTCATAGAGTAAATATGTAAAATGTATTAAATATACTACTAAATATAGAATAACCATGTTCTATTTTCAGTTCTCTTTTCTATAATATGTAATATACAAATTTCTTATATTAAAAATTCAATATTAAAATATTTATATGGTCTTTCTAGTTGAAAATACTATATTGACACCATATTAACTTATAGTCACTACATGAAAAACCACTTGTACAGAAATGAAGAATAATATACCTTGTTTTCAAATTGATATTATTATGCATATGATGAATATTAGATATTCAAAATTAGAAACACTATATTAGTAGGCATGTGATGAATATGCAATCCACATATACTGAATAAGTAAAATGAATTCAATATACTATTTAAAAATATAATATGATAAATTTATATATTATATATTATGAAAAATAAAATCAGAAACATAGTATCTGATTGAACTCAAGAAATCCTACCATAGCTCTGAGATCAGAGGGTGACTGAGGCAGACCAGGCAGAGGCGGAGGCAGAGGCACTGGAGGTGGAGCAGGCATAGGGAGACTGAGGTGGAGTAGGTGGAGGTAGAGAAATTTGAAAGAGGGAACATGTGAAGGGCACAACAAACCTGCAAATTAAAAAGGGAAATAAGGAAGAGGGGATCTATGAATGCAATACGAACTTGAAGTACAAAAGGAGAAAGTGGGAAGAGGAAAATCTACCTAAAATCTCAAGAAATAGAGAAATCAAACTTGTAAGCTTGTGGGAGATTTCCAGTACAGAGAAGCTTCAATAAACCTTGGATTTTTATGTCTATATAAAACAATTAAGGGAAACAATATATTACCATAAATGATGTTAATATAAAACTATCATGAATCTGCAACAACCAAATATTGTGGGGTATGTAGGTGCCCACTAATAGTCTTCCAACGATAGACATGCAGAATACCCCCTTAACATTACATCCATATGAAGAAAAAAATCATACCATTTATCCTAAATTCATGTGATAATAACTAAAAACATATTAAACTCCAACGGGAAGTTACCAGGTTGCTGGTGTTAAGAAAAGATGCACCTACTTCCTAGCACATCCTAGCATGCCCCCAGTAGATCCTAAGAGGAACCTGGTGGTTTTGGCCACCAAAAACCTCCAATTGATTGATCAAATTCTTCCTTTTATATCCAAACATAAAACCTGAAATAAACTCAATTAAAACTATTAAAAAAATAAAATAAATAAAAGATAATTCTGTAGTAGCAAAAGTACAATAGCTTGGGGACAAAATTTGAGTACCAAAATGATCGAGCCAGACTTTAACTGATTTCGATAATCTTATAAGCTTTTCAAATCCGTAATTATCATCCCAATCTTACATCTACAACTCAACTAATCATCAAAATACAGTAGGTAACATCATCTAAATTATGCACTTTGTAGAAACATAACTACTATCACTTCGAGGAAATTGGGATGTTAATGTCAGTCAATAAAATGCGGATAATTTCTGATGTTTAAAAATTCAATTTTTTGAAAAAATAGAAAGAGGGAAGAAGGAAATAAAACCTAAAATCTTGAGAAATATAGAAATCAAACTTATGATCTTGTGGGAGATCGCCAATATAGATAATCTTCAAAGCACCTTGAATGTTTCTATCTATCGAAAACAATTAAGGGAAACAATAAATTATTGTAAAAGATGTTAACATAAAACTATCATGAATCTGCAACAACCAAATCCAGTGGGGTATGTAGCTGCCCACTAATAGTCTTCAAACGATAGACATGCAGAATACCCCCTTAACATTGCATCTGTATCAACACAAAATTAAAACCATTTATCCTAAATTCATGTGAGCATAACTAACTACATATTAACCTCTAATAGGAAGTTACCATGTTACTGGTGTGAATAACAGAAGCACCTACTTCCTAGCATGTCTTAGAGGCCCCCGGTAGGATCCTAAGGAGAACCTGGTGATTTAGGCCACCAAAACCATCCAGTTGATTGATCAAATTATTCCTTATATATCCATAAATAAAACCTGAAATAAACACAATCAAAACTGTTAAAACAATAAAAGAAATAAAAGATAATTCTGTATCAGCAAAAGTACAATAACTTTGGAAAAAAAATTGAGTTCCAAAATGACCGAGCTAGAATTTTATGCAGTTATGATTGTTTTAAATAATCTTATAATATTTCCAAATAAGTAAATATTACCCCAATATGACATCTATATCACAAGTAATCATCAAAACACAGTACGTAACATAATATGAATTCTGTACTTTGTAGAAGCAGAACTACAATCACTTCAGGGCAACTGGGCCAGTTAATGTCAATCAAAAAACAACAGAGAAATGAAAGAAGAGTAAATCACCGAGGGAAGAATCTAGTGTTATTAAAAGAACATATATCTGCTTAAATCCATATGTTTTAGCCCCCATGAATATGTTATAAATTGAAGTTGTGACATTGGTAAGCAAAGCCTCTAGATCTGCGACCACCAACACATATTTCAGCATTTCCATAGAACCCAATAGAAAGATAAACTACATAGTTTCAAAATAAATATTTAAAAAATATCATAAGATTGATCATTCATAAATAATTAATCCTAATCGTATGAAAAATATCATTTTTATCCTATTTCATATAGCATAGATTAGAAAAACATAAAACAAAATATTTTTAATGAATATAACCACAATATCAGATAATATAATCATAAGAAACATTGTTGAAGAAACAATGTCTGAGATGAATTATGGAAGGGGTGGTTGGAGTATCTGAATAAGAGATGTATACTATGAATGCATCAATAAATCATGTTCTACTAAAAAAAAGATGAATCAAGAAAGAAATTATGAATGAAAAAACCTCAAGAATTCATTGAATGGTGCACCTTAGAAGCTCCCCTATAAAGAACTTGAGTATCTTCTTGAGTTGTCTTCAGATTATCTCCCAGATCCCTAATCTATTTATTTGATCAATTCTGGGCAGCACAGTTTTCGGTAGGTTGGAAAGGTAGAGCCCCTCCAAATTCAGTGTACTTGTCAACAGATGGAAGAGGGATGGGTTAATGGGATGAAATATGAATTAAAAGAACTAAATAAAAACAAATTTATAAAAATTTCCTCAACTCATGAACATGAAAGATTATTAACGTACCACCCACTCTAGGATTCTTTCTAGAAAAGAATTTATTTTAATGATTAAGTTGAAAGTGACAGTGACAACTGAAATCATTGAAACACAAAATGATGTTTAATAGTTATAAGGATAAAAATAGAACAATAATCAGATAGGTTTGAAATAGAACAACATCCAGAATTCCTGAAATTCTAGGGTTTTAATATACCTACACTAAATAAAAGATGAGTGTGTATTTTAAACATTCTATCATCAAGATTGAATTGAAATGAAAAAATATTATTCACTGATAAAAATATATTAACTCAACAATTTTAAACAGCTGTGATGATTAAAGTATGGAAATTCAGTTGGAGATAGAGAGTTGAACTCTTTTGATTCATTGTTTTTGGGAAGAAAAACCAGTTAAACAAAGTGATTAAGTGGTTTGTAATTATGACCACTTTCTCTAATCCTATGTTTCATGAAAATGTAATTAAACACAGGTCAAATTAATAAATTTTGTGATATGATAAACTCAAGAAACTTTCAAAAAGTAGTAACTAATAAAGAGACTCTTCTATAGTGATACTACCAAATTATATATACCATCAAGAGTGTTGGTCCCCAGTATAATTTTTATAAAGAATTAATACTTGAGTACCATTGAATGGTAACTGCTGCTACAACCAAGAAAAAACAATATTTCTTGTGATAAAGTATCCAAACCAAGTGCAGAAGGCTCCATGCCAGAAAAGTTTTTTACCAACACAGCTCCTTGGAATAGTGAAGTATGAAGGTATTAAGGACAAGGTGGATTGGGAGAATCTATGAGACCTGAACAAAGGACATAAAATAAAGATACTTTCAAAACCTTAGTATTATCAAAAAATTAATGTACAATTACAACCTGAAAAAGCACATTTATTTTCATGTGACTATTCCACACATGTTACTATCAGGTATAAAACTATCAGGCATAAAATACATAAAATGTACTTCTATGGGAAATTATACCTCCAAGTCAAAAAATGACATTTAGAAACAATATCAGAAATTAAACAAACCTTGTGTGTTATAGAAACTCAGATAGAGAACCAATTTGAATGTCCTCTTAAAGAAGAGAATCCCCCTCGTCAATAACAATGAAGAGCATACTGTATGTGTGAAACATATGGTTGGGTAAACTGCAAATAGAAATACCATGTCATGTTGAAATTTTGATCAAAAAAAATAGAAAATGACATCACAATGTTACAATTCAACCGAATCCAAAAAATTTAATCCTGATGAAGGATTAAATCCCATTTAGTCGACAACTGAGAAAAAACAAATCAGAAAATACATTATGAATTTAGAAAATAAAATAGGAACAAATAAATGAGAGTTTTCTACCAGATAAATTATCAATCAAATAAATAATCGTGATGATTTAATGAGAATTCATAGAATGCAGTGACAATCCTAGAAGAATCTCTAAGTACCAGCTTCATATGAACCAAAACTTTCCCATGAGAAAATAGGATATTCGATGTGAACACATCTCTTGAAATCAATATAATCCATACATTGAAAACCACAAAAAGATAAAAATCCGAGTAAGTTGACATCAGAGAACAAAAAAATCAAAAAATTCAGTACGCATTTATAGATAATATCAGGAACAGATTGAAGATTGAAAGAACAAGATTTTATAGAGATATATGAGTATTGTAGGTTGCAACGTATCATTGATAGAAATTAGAATGATACAAATACTGAATCATATAGCATAGATCAGTGAAAAGATACTGGACCTCTTAATTAGAGAAAGAAATTGTAGCGAGACCTCTATGTTGATACTTCCTCAGCTCAATACACAAGGTGATAGACTCCCCATGAGTATTCAACCAATAATTTATCTCAATAAAAACATATGAAAAGGATTTGTAATCCATCTCGAGGGTGTAGTCTCCAGTGGGTCTATCCTAATATTTAAAGTTCGTATGAATATAATGAAATAAAAAAATTAAAAAGTGGAGAGAAATTTCACACAGTAGAGGTAGATAATATGTAGGTAAACCAATAGTAGGTGGATATGGTTGAGGCGGAGTAGGCAGAGTTGGAGCAGGAGGAGGTGCAGCAAGCAGAGATGGAAAAAATAGTCGATGGAGAGGGAGCCGAAGGTGGTAGAGGTAACCCTAGGTGGAGAATATGGAAGCCGTGAGTGGAGAGAGGTAAAACTGGGAATAAAAGGGATCGCGTGTGGGAGAGGGGTGCTGATGAGGGATTGATAGCTGGAAAACACACTAAAGTGGTAGGGATTTCTGGGGACCATAGGTTGCGAATAAGAAAATCTAGTCTATGAAAGTGGTAGGTATTTCTGGGGAGACTGTAGACGTATCCATGAGAAGACTGTGGTTGGAGCTGATGGTTGGTATACTGGGAGAGGGAGGATGAGAGATTGGGGCATTTGATAACCCTCTAGGTTAAGACCTGCAGTAATATCTGTGGGAGTGGGAGACAGAGGCAGAGGGAAAAATAAAACCCGCAGGGTGGGGGGATGTGGTTAGATGGTTGGGTGACACGTATGGGAAAAACGACGTGGAAGAATGGTGGGTGGAAACATGGTTGCTAAAAAGACAGTATTAGTATATATAGTAGACGTATCACCCCATAAAATAAGGATGAATTGAAATAGATACATATTTTTAGAAAATATAAATATAATTTAGATAAAATATATAAGAATACCGAAGAAATACATTGGGTTAAATTGAGATAAAGCATAACCCAATGGTAAATTTGTAGGTTTAGAGAGATCCCTTACCTTATGTCTGATTGTGTTTTTCACTTGCAATTAATGTCCTGAATATTCAAATTAGACTCATTAATAATTTAATTCAGAACCTATTTAACATATTTTTTATTTTTTATAATTTTATTAAGTTCATTTATGGCTATTTCGATGAGTTATAATGTTAAATTTCCTTGTTCTGGGAGAATTAGTTTCATGGTTTTATGGTCGGTTCCCTTGAGTTTAATCTTGAGATTTCTTGTAAAATAGAAGAAAAACTCCAAAAGTAGAATAATATGGTATTAATATACTTTTAGAGTTTTAAATGGTTCCATATATAATTTTTTTTGATATGAGGATGATTCATTTGATAAAATGTTAATGATAAATGTTTAGTTTATTTTGGCGGGTTTTCGACCCACACAAACTGGTTTTGTTTTATTATTTAATATTATGTATATATATTAGTTCCAGAATATGGAAAAATTTATAATATAAATATTAAAATATTTTTAACCATTATAATGGTTTTATGACTAGTCTTGAAGGCGATAATGGAAAATGAAAAATCATCATCAACGAAGGTGGTGAATCGACATATCACAGATGATGTTTTCATTTTAAGATAAAATGGGAAGAAAAGATATTTGATGATGGATATTATATTAAAAAAATAAAATTCTAGTACATATATAATAATGGAGTTATCATTCTATTTTTGGATATGGGAGGTGAGGATAAAGTAGAAGAGGGAAACAATTTAAAAGAGAAATGAGGATTTTACCTATTGAATATCGTCTCCTTGAGAACCTCCTTAAGGCTCTTGGGTTTGGAATTTTGTTGAGACCAGTAGCTCTTTTATGTGTAGAAGAGGCTTTTAAAGTGAATTGGGAAGAATTTATATAATCTACAAATCTTATGATGTGTGAGGAGAAGGGGTTGTGAGGGGTGATATTTATAATGGGAGGAGAGGGGTATTTTTGATTATTTTGTTCATTTGTTTATTATTTTGGCTCAAGACTATCAATAGTATTGATTAACATGACAAAATAAAGTAACTAGAGCATGTGATCTCAAGATAATGGGAAATTACATCATCTATAAAATTTTATTTATTTACTTATAATGTTAAATTTTGTAAATTACGGTCTTTCATTATTCACAAAAAATTAAACTATTTTAGAAAACTAAAAATAATTCAACCTAACCATTTTTTGATGTTTAGATTTAAAAAATTGAATCCATTTTATGAAAATAATTTTATAAATATGAGAAATTTATTTTTTTATTTAAATCATAATTTATTTGAAAAATACCGATTTTAATATTATAATCGATTTTATGACACTTTGAAAATTTAATTAAGGTCTTATTAAATTATCATATAATTATATTACAAAAAAATATTAATTTATGAATCTATTTTATGAAAATAAATTTTCTTTTAAATAATTATATTAATTATAAAATTATAAATAAACATTTACGTTTCACAATAACATCAACACTTAATTTACCATTTTTAAAACATTTATTTACTTATTCCATGATATAAATATATAATATTTTTATTTATACTATAACTAAATTTTATATATACTTTAATAGGTGAGATTACTATTCTAATAGCTAGATTACTATTCGTAACAGTCAAATTACTATTCGAACGACCATGTTACTATTCCAATAGTATAGGTTCCTTAATTTCTATAAATACCTATTATTTAATTCATTATTCATTCAATTATATTTTATCTCAAGTTTATATAATTTAATCTTAAAAATTAATATTATATTATTAACATTACATGGTAGGTCTGGGGGTGGGGTTACAAAGGAAATAAACTTGCATACATGAGGTTCGAAACAATGACCTCCTTAACTCACCACCATGGGAACAATAGGGGCGTAACCACTAAACTGCGCCCCATGGGTATTATATTATTAACATTATGTTTTATTTATATATATTTTTTCATGAGTGTGGTCTTTCTAATGGATCGATCAGATCCAAATTTTCTTATTCTTATTATCTTATTTTCCATTTATTGTCTTGTTATAATATTTGGAATTATTATTTTCTTATTTTCTAACTAATGTATCATTATTCATTTATGAGAATAATGTTTTTATTGGGTTATCTATGTGATGTATGTGATTTATAATACATGAAATAATTATAAAAATGGAAATTTCATTGATAAAATTTTGGGTTGTTACATGACATACCCCTTTGCAATTACAAACATGAATTTATAGATATCAAGAAATAACTATAACTTAAACATTATAACATGCTAAATAAATAAAAAAACTAGAAATTTTTAAAAATTTAGTATATCAATCACCCAATAGGTGCAATTAGTAGGAATTATAGACATACAATTAATGTACTTAGAAACACTTGTATCACAAACAAGGAATTTTTCAACACTATCCATTCACCCAAGCTCCACTGAGGTACAATGTTTCCTTATAATTTTTTGGACTTAACTCTTGGTGAACATATCTACTATTTTTTTCTTCCTAGATATATTTCATAACTAAAATTCCTTTTCCTCTAGAAAATTATTGTTGAATTGATATTTCTAATCGATGTGTTTTATTCTTTCATGAAATAATAGACTCTATGCCAATTGAATTCCACTTTGACTATCCCAAAACATCACTCCACCCTCATGGAATATTTTAAGTTCCCCTAGAAAGTGAATCAACCATATCTATTCCTTTATATATTTCTTTGCTACCATGTACTTATCTTCCATTGTGGAAAAAGTGACAACCAGTTACAGCCATAATATCCAACTAACTGTTATTCCTTCATAAGTGAGAAAAATACACAGTTCTCTTTTGGGTGTCTAAATCACCAAAAAAGTATGTATCAACATAACCTTGAAATGGATCATCTATACCAAAGCATAGGGTTTTATTTTCTAATCCATTTAAGTACTAGATGATCCAACTCATAGACTCCCAATGTTTCCTTCCTAATTTTTTCATGAAATTAATCACCACACCCACTACAAATGAATTGTCTAGTTGAGTACATATTATGGCATACATAAGGCTTTTAAATGATGATGGAGAAGAAACTTTCACCATTTACTGGACCACATATTCTATTTTAATCACCTTCTCCTTGGAAAATTTAAAGTGTCATACTATTGGATCTAAGACCAGATTATATTGTGATTTTTAATGATTTACAAACCATGTCACCAACACAAGAATAAAGATAGTGTGATCAATAATTTTTAAGGGAAATTTAATAAATTTTAAAGGAAGAGGGGATGAATTCTAGGTGTTATTAAAAATCAATATATAATTCAGGTTTTTATTAATCCCTATACTGTTATAAACAATATAAAGGTAAATTTATTAAATTATTAAGTTGGTTCCTACTTTATGACAATTTTTTTATAAGAAACCTTTCTTATACCACTACTACAAAACAGGGCAAGGGAAGCGCTGCCCTTTATCAGTGCTAAACAGAAAGCACTGATAACGGGGTATGCCTTTATCAGTGCATATAAAAGCACTGATAAATGGTACATTTATCAGTGCTAAAATAAGCGCTGATAAAGGGTACCCCTTTATCAGCGCTGATAAAGGTAGCTCTTTATCAGCGCTAAAAAAGCACTGGTAAATGAATGTTTTATCAGCGCTTTTATTTTAGCGCTGATAAAACATACCTTTATCAGTGCTTTTAACGAGCGCTGATAAAGGTTCTTTTGGTTTTTATTTAATAACCCTAACAGGCCATCTTCGCTTGCACGCGGTCAAGATCTCGCGGAAGCTGAACAGGCCCCTCGCCGCACGACCTCGTCCACCTCGTCCTCCTCCTTCCTCCTCCTCCTTCCTCCTCCTTCCTCCTCCTCGTCCTCCTCGTCCTCCTCCTTCTCCGCCGCCGCCGCCGCCTCCGCCCCCGCTCCCGCTACCATGACTGCCTCTACCTCTTCCACCTCCACCCTCGCTGTCGCGACCGTCGCCGCCTCTGCCGCCGCCGCCGCCGCCGCTGCCTCCTCCTTTGCCGCCGCCACCGCCTCCACCTCTGCTGCTGCCGCCGCCTCCACCCTCACTGCCACGACCGCCACCGCCTCTTCCTCCTTCTCCTCGTGCTCTCAAGGTGGGAGGTGAGTTCCATGGATGGTATTCCCTTGGTATATTATTTATATATTGTGTGTGTGAGGACCAAATAGTGAATATAGATGTGAGATAGGAATGATACCATATCTTGAGCCTAATTCCAGTAAGGATTTCCATAATAGATAGTGTGGTCTTAATGTGATTATGATTATGTCTAGGGATGTGATTCATAATTAGTGATGAGTGTCGAAATAAGAGATGTTATTGATATTTAGCAACACAAGTGGGTTGTTTGTGAATGATGTGGAATTGGATACCCTATAGGTTCCATAGGGATATCTTGACTCTAAGATGAAGTATATGGTAATTGGTTAGTTATGATGGTTCACATGTGTGAGAGGTCTACCAAGGTTATGTGTGATGTCTTCTGTGGATAACCAACCCTTGTTTTCATTTTTTTTTATTTTGAGTTACCATGGGCGGTAAGTTCTACCCCTTCGAGTTGACTATTTATGTATGAGATACAAAGGAAATAGTTTTTAATCTTATGGTTATATGGATTCCCAAAGATTATCCTAATGGAAATGATGATGGATCAATATTAATTTTCATCACATAGAATAATCTCATAGTTATATGATTATACAAAGATGAACCCATAATACAAAACATATCACCTAGTATGTCTGTCACATATACGAATAAATAAATTAGAAAAAAAGCATGCTATAAAGCATAAAGGTACCATTAAATACTTACATTGGTTAACTTGTTTTAGAAATTGTTTATCTTCATCCGTGCCTTGTACTTGCACCCATGAATTTGAAGGTGAGTATGCGTACACGATAGTTGACCATCTTAGAGAAGAGTTTCTGGAAGAGTATAAGAGACATGAAGCAATGAAGATCATTAGAGTGTTGGAGCAAATGTGGTTGCTACAAACAATGTGGAAATCGGCTTGTGCAACGCGACTTAAGTTACAACTTGCAGGTATTGTAACTTAGGCCACGTTGCACAAGTCGATTGCCACAATGAATAGCAAGATCTTCATTGCTTCATGTCTCTTATACTCTTCCAGAAACTCTTCTCTAAGAAGGTCAACTATCATGTACGCATACTCACCTTCAAATTCATGGGTGCAAGTACAAGGCACGTGTAACACCCTGAGATTTTATGAAAAATATTCTTTTAATTTCATTAATGTCTTGTGTTGTATGCTACACCAAGATTACCTTGCACTATACACAACACCGTATTAGCTTGCAGTATACGCAACACTATTCTTGGATCGTGTTACACACAATTTTGATAATACTTATTCTACGCAACATTGAGTAAATATATATATATATATATATATTCAATGTATAAATGAAATATGGTTGGATTATTTTATAAGAAACAACGAAGGATTCTTGCACAACACGCAACCCTGACTTGGCTTGCATTGCACGCAATTGCGACCTTCCTCGATAGCGTGTGTTGTACGCAATACTGGGTTTTACTAAACAATGATATATTATTATAATATTATTATGAACTAGACGTTATGAATAGTATTAACTAAATTTTGAATTTTATAACATTATTATTCATCTTACACATTTTCTAGAACATGGTATAAGAACAAAATAAAATTTTCGGGTAAAATAAGTATTTTTAAAAAAATGCAGTTTTACCACCTTTTGATGGCGCACCAACTTTAAATATAGTTTTGACATGTTTATAAGTTCAATTTGACAAAATGAAATTATTATTTGGAATCAAGAAATAAAAATTTACTTTGGATAAAATTTTCATATTATTCTGGTAACTTTCATATTTTGATGAATAGTAAAAACACGCTATATTTTAATTAAAAACAACTTTTATTCATCGCAATAATTTATATGGTTAAATTATAATATTTAATGGTTTTAAAGTATAAATATAATATAATTTTACCATTTAATATAATGTATGTCATTAGAATTGATTTTACATTAAATTCGTAGGTTAAATCAATTCAATCTTTTGCAATGTTTTAAAGAAAAACCCGTTTTCTTTCGACAACGGGATTAATTTTGATTTAATTTATAAAACTTTTATGTATTGAATTTGGAAAAATGGATTCCATATTTTGAATCAGTGGGTCCAAATTATGTTAATAAGCTACTTTTTATTTTTAGGAATTATGAATAGTAACTACGGGAAATTTTATTTACCATAGTTTAAGGTAAATCAGGTAATTAAGGGTAAATATAATATTATAAAATTACCCTAACACATGACAAAATTCTATTGTATGGATAAACGTAGACCCATATAACCAAAGGGTCGGATTAGATTCATTTTATGGACTTTTGACCATGAACATAATTTAATTATTATTAAAACCAAAGAAAGTGACAACATGTCACTCTCTTAAATCTTATAAGTACAATAATTTTAATTTAGTGATAAACATCATAAAACTTCAAACATGAATAGTCTCCATAAATCTAATAAAATTATCTACATCATGATAATTTATTTATAATTTTTAGGGATTAAATAATTGTCATTAATGGTGATACATTAATGATACATAAATTATTTATTAAGTGGAAAATAAGTAATATAGTTTTTATTGAAATAATAATACCCACTAAAAGGCCAACAAACCTGACTAAAACTTATTGGTAGTGTATATCTACACCTTAATCATCCAATTATCTAATATATAACCGTTTGGAGCCTTATAAAAGTTATTATGACACTTATATTATTTTATTTTAAATGATGCCAAAGTTGTCACCTTCATAATTTAATAAATATAAAAATTTAAATATTGTGATTTTAAGATGATAAATTCTAGTACAAGTATTATTTTGAAAGGTAATAGATTTATCTTCATCATAGGATTTTAGTTTTAATTTTTATGCAACAAATAAGTATATTAAATAATTATACAAAAATGTTGTAGTAATTATTTTATTAAGAGATAAACCAAATAAATAGTTTTAAAAATAATAAAATAAATATTATATGAACTATTTAATGTGATCCACTAATTTTATAGATACATATGACATTTTATGAATCTATTAAATCTTTTATTTTGAACATATCTTCTGTATATATTTTATTTAAATTCAAATAAATGAATAGTGTCAAAATTGACACTATTGTTATTTTATAAAAATAATATATTATGAAATTGTTTAAAAATCACAAAAATATTTAAAAATTATAAATTTAAATTTATATGGTCTATAATGTTATAAAGTAAACAATTATGGAAAATTCACAACAAATAAGTAATTATTTGTTATAATTTAAAATTTAGAATTTTATTACCACAAATAAACTTAAATAGATTAAATAAGGATAAATCAAAATGATAAGGTTTAAAATAAGATCCCAACATGTCTAAATTTGATTGGTTGATGATATTACAACCCTATATCATCTAATATTCGAATGTGAGTCATTTTTGGAGGTTTTTAAGTGGGGTTAAATTTATTATAAATTAATATTTTTAAGAATTCCAAAGGTGCCCCTCTCCTCCCTTATAAAAGGGCACCTACTCCCTCTCTTCCTCACACAACTTTGAGCCTTAAAGCTTGGAAAAACCCTGCCAATTTCTTCTCTCCACTTCACTAGAGACATCCTATAGGTCCTGGTCTTCTTCAAAGACCAATTTTAGTGCCCTAAAAGGAGGTCTCAAAGAAATGCTTCAAAGAAGAGGTAATGTCCGTTACCGATTCTTTCATCTTTATTTCTTCTTACACTTATTATTATTTAGTTTTTTCATTATAAAGTAATACCATAAGTATAAATCATATACTTATATGTTATTATCATTATGAAACAACCCTATTTCACCATCTATCCATCCTACGGAAAACAAAATCACCGCGCGTGCGTACGTACGGAATACCGTCTCCACGCCGTGGTGTAATCTGTTTTTCCAACACCACCTTACTTGGATGGGTATAATGGTGTAAAAAATAACTATAAATAGTTATTATAACATCATAATTATTCTGATATATTGTATCATCCACTCCAATTCAATTCAATAATTATGGAAACGATATCATCGCTCGTGCGTACGTACGGACTACCGTCTCCACGACGCGATGAGATTCATTCTCCATGTTAACCATTCATGAATGATTATAAAGTATATATACTGAATAATAATGAAATATATTACATAATAATTATACAAGATTTATGTATATATGTATGTCATCTACTTAATTCCATTCAATTCAATAAGGAAACGAAAACAGCGTTTATGCGTACGTACGACCTACTGTCTCCATGAACGGTGTATTTCTTTCCATTTATCGATCTATTATATATGTATATTCTGAATATATATAAATCTTGTTTTACATTCTGGATTTAAGTAATCTTGATCTAAGTAATCATATGAATAATTACAAGTTAAAACACGGACGACAAATGAAATGATTTTACCCAAAACGCTCTTTAACATGGAATTTAAAAAAGAATAGGTAATATAAAGTCATAAGTGAACCATATATGATATCATAACAATGAATATGATTCTATAATAAGTCAATTACATTATTTAAATCATTATACAGGAGGTTCAGATACATACGAAGCATATCGGACCTAAGGTAAGGGATAATTTTTCAAATCTCATTTTTATCCGAGATTGCTTATTCGTAAGTATTTACTGGGGTTATTTCTATAATCCATGTCCATGTTTTATAAAAGTGTTTTCATGTATGTTTAAAGTCCTTTTTACCCATTTTTTACTTTTACTACATGGCATGTAAGGAATCTTTATTTTGTTTACGTTACGAGTTACTTTTTTACTTTTCCGACAAAAGTACGAGAAGAATGTTTTTTTAACTTATACGACACGTACAGATTTTTACGGTTTTATAAAGACTTATTTTCATGAAGATTACTCCAAATTATTTCATGAATATTTTCAACAAAATATTTTTATTTTGAAATTGAATGAAATTTTGTGAAAAGAAAATGATTTTGAAGAAGAAAGGATATTTTCCTCAAGAGTTTATTTCAAGTGTTTTATTAAAACCATTTTTCATCTAAGATGACATTATTTAATATGTGTATGTTTCAAGTAACATGTCTCTATGATTTACATGGTTTGACTTTTCTTATTATGAAATGATATCCATTTATTTTATATGGATTATGTGATGATGGGATGATGTTTATGAAACCCATTTTATTTATTGGGTTATTATGAATGATGTATGTTTATTTTGTGGTACAAGTAAGAATGATTTCATTATGAGATGGGTGGGACCTATATCTCCCTCCAATGCATTGGGTAAATATTTATATCTCATGAGATAGACATGGATGGAATAGAAAGTTAAACCGGTTCAGTAATACAGGACTGGAACGAGGAGTGAACTCAATTCAGAAAGGGACTTTGTCCACTAAGATGGTCTTGGCAGCAATGCCTTGGCTACTATGGAAATCATATCATGTGCTTAATGGTTTCCAAAATTACATGTTTTATTCCCATGCTATTTTATCATTCTTAATGTTTCTTTATGATCTATGCTTTACGTACTTCCATGTTTTATGTCATTTCTCAAGCTTTTGATGTTTAAACATTATGTTTATGTTTTTAAGTTCAAATGTATATGGTATGTTTTATTTTATCCATGCTTACCCTTACTGAGCATTTGAGCTCACCCTTTTTATGTTTTCTTTTCCCCAGGATATAAAGAAATGTTTTAGGTAAGAAAAAAAGGGGAAGATCTTTATGGGAGATGTTGAAGATCTTTCACCACGATTAGACGATTACGTTCCAAGTTTCCAAAGACACTAAACTATTACGGTCCTTGTGTGTCTATTTTTGTTATGTATTAAGTATTCTGCAAAATTAATGTAATGTACATGTACGTCAATCTTTGGGTCTCTACAGTTGGTATCATAGGAAAGGTTAATCAACCTTTGGAAACTAGGATGCGAAAATGTTAGTGAGATCCCTAGATATATTTCTAAGGTATGTCTAGGGATGTCCCTAAGGATAAGTATACGTATATGATATAGTCCTAGAACTATGGTAACGATCTTAGAATTTAACCTAATATGTTAGATATTAAGGGTACTCCCCCTTTATTATGTTATTTTCCCTAGCATGGTATTTGCCTCTCACACTTTTCTTTTTGGGTTTTAGAAAATGGCTGGAAACTGGAAGATTCACGATAATGGAGGATATGATGGACAATGGAATGATATTCTTCAAAAGCAACCAAATGAAACGGGATTTGGATGTCCAAACATCGTTATTATGCCTAATCAGCAATCTCATAATATGTTCAATAATCTCAACTTTGGTAAGTTTCCCGACTCAGATAATAAGAGAAAGATGGAGTTTCATGATGATCATAGAGGAAAGAAAGTTCAATTTCCCTCATGTAAATCATGTGGGAAGAGGCATCGAGGAGATTGTTTCAAAGGAACTGTAAGATGCTTTGGGTGTGGAAAAGAAGGACACAAATCCAGTAAGTGAAAAGGAAAAGGTTCAGTTAACACCATGGACAAGGATAATGGTATTTCTTCGACATCAACAATGATTAGATGTTTTAAATGTGGAATTTATGGGCATTATGGAATCCAATTCCCTATGGGAAAATCTCATGAAGAGAATCGACATGGTCATATGAGTAGTATTTATGTGGATGATGAGGAAGAGACTACAAATGAAATATGAGATGAAAGAAATGATGAAGCTCAGTCAGTGGTTTAAGAAGTTAGTGGAATGATTGTATGTTTATAAAGAATAATTTATGGTACTATGGAATAAAGAATCATATAAGGATTGTTACATTATTATTTTTCTTGAAGTATTTAAAAGTATATGTTGAATGGTACCGATAACCATGGAAGGTTATTCAAATAATTTTGGAAGGTAGATGATATGTGTATAATGAAAGGATAAGGATATAATGAGTTGTTTGATAGTGTTCATGAGCTCATGATTGATATAAGGACTAAGTGATATCATGGTTTGAGTATATAGAATTTTGAGGATTTTGGTATGTGGAAAGTGTTAACTTTTAACTACATTCATGTTTTCACTAAGGTTCAATGGGTATTCATTTTTCAAGAGAATACATGATTAAGGCCTTCGAATGTTTGGAATGTGACCAAAAAGACATATCTTATGATATATGGGGATTAACGATGGTATTAAATCTCTGGTAATCGTTTTCACTATATTATGAGAGTGGACTGCAGTATTATGGATAAGCCTAAAGATTGGAATGGATTATGTTGGACATAAGTTAGTATTGTTTAAGGATAGAAGTTTTTTCGATATTATTGATGGGATGTTATAGTAATATAGTTTTAGAAAAAGGACAACCTGCAGGATGGGCGACAACCCATCGCGTCAGACAAGGCTGTGGGAATCGAACCCAAAACCGAAGTGCGACTAGCCTTTATCACCTACCACTGACCTACAGGAAGTCCCTGGTTAGCAGGAACTAGTTTTATTTTATTAAGCGACGTGATAGATGAAGTATAAGTTCATTTTTTCATATACGATTAACCTCACCAAAGATGGAATTATGTATATTTGATAACTTTTTCTAACCTTTTGTTTGAAACAGATGGAATGACCCATCATTCTATCACATGATCTTTTAACACTTCACGAATAACAAATTCAACTTCATTTCTTTTAGAGATGAAGTGTAAATTGTTCGAAGCACGAACAACAGTGAGATTGTACCAAAATAAAGTAAGTATTTATTCTAATTCAAATTCTTCAACTTCAGGGAAATGATCTTGAAAATGAAAAATGTTTTCCTAGTGACTTTATATCCGATGAATCAGATGGAACCCTAGATCATCACAAATTTATGGCTTTGTTATTGTTGGCTTTTTCATAGCCATGTTCTTTACCACTCTCTATCAGAACATGATGGTTAGATTTTTCTTCCATATCCATATTTTCACCTATGTTATCCTACGTGGAAACCCATTGATGAGTTAATTTGGGTAACCATTACATTTCATACTTTAGTTTTTAAAGCCATGTTTTGGTATTCCTTTTTACGATGTGGGTTTCTATTAAACAAACTTTTGAGTAGTAAACCATTTATAACCCCGAAGAATTTCGAGGGCGAAATTAATTTTAAGGGGGGTAGAATGTAACACCCCGAGATTTTATGAAAAATATTATTTTAATTTCATTAATGTCTTGTGTTGTATGCTACACAAAGATTACCTTGCACTATACGCAACACCGTATTAGCTTGTAGTATACACAACACTATTCTTGGATCGTGTTACACACAATTTTGACAATAGTTATTCTACGCAACATTGAGTATATATATATATATTCAATGTATAAATGAAATATGGTTGGATTCTGTTATAAAAAACAATGAAGGATTCTTTCACAACACGCAACCCTAGCTTGGCTTGCATTGCATGCAATCACGACCTTCCTCGATAGCGTGTGTTGTACGCAATACCGGGTTTTACTAAACAACGATATATTATTATAATATTATTATGAACTAGCCGTTATGAATAGTATTAACTAAATTTTGAATTTTATAACATTATTATTCATCTTACACATTTTCTAGAACATGGTATAAGAACAAAATAAATTTTTCGGGTAAAATAAGTATTTTTAAAAAAATGCAGTTTTGCCGCCTTTTGATGGCACACAAACTTTAAATCTAGTTTTTGACATGTTTATAAATTCAATTTGACAAAATAAAATTCTTCTTTGGAATCAAGAAATAAAAATTTACTTTGGATAAAATTTTCATATTATTCTGGTAACTTTCATATTTTGATGAATAGTAAAAACACGCTATATTTTAATTAAAAACAACTTTTTTTTTCATCGCAATAATTTATATGCTTAAATTATAATATTGAATGGTTTTAAAGTATAAATAGAATATAATTTTACCATTTAATATAATTTATGTCATTATCATTGATTTTACATTAAATTCGTAGGTTAAATCAATTCAATCTTTTGCAATGTTTTAAAGAAAAACCCGTTTTCTTTCGACAACGGGATTAATTTTAATTTAATTTCTGCAACTTTTGTGTATTGAGTTTGGAAAAATGGATTCCATATTTTGAATCAGTGGGTCCAAATTATGTTAATAATATACTTTTTATTTTTGGGAATTATGAATAGTAACTACGGTAAATTTTATTTACCATAGTTTAAGGTAAATCGGGTAATTAAGGGTAAATATAATATTTTAAAATTACCCTAACACATACCAAAATCCTATTGTATGGCTAAAAGTAGACCCATATAACCAAAGGGTCGGATTAGATTCATTTTATGGACTTTTGACCATGAAAATAATTTAATTATTATTAAAACCAAAGAAAGTGACAACATGTCACTCTCTTAAATCTTATAAGTATAATAATTTTAATTTAGTGATAAACATCATAAAACATCAAACATGAATAGTCTACAGAAATCTAATAAAATTATCTACATCATGATAATTTATTTAGAATTTTTAGGGATTAAATAATTGTCATTAATGGTGATACATTAATGATATAGAAATTATATATTAAGTGGAAAATAAGTAATATAGTTTTTATTGAAATAATAATACCCATGAAAAGGCCCAAAAACCTGACCAAAACTTATTGGTAGTGTATATCTACACCTTAATCATCCAATTATCTAATATATAACCGTTTGGAGACTTATAAAAGTGATTATGACACTTATATTATTTTATTTTAAATGATGCCAAAGTTGTCACCTTCATAATTTAATAAATATAACAATTTAAATATTGAGATTTTAAGATGATAAATTTGAGTAAAAGTATTATTGTGAAAGGTAATATATTTATATTCATCATAGGATTTTTTTTTTAATTTTTATGCAACAAATCAGTATATTAAATAATTATACAAAAATGTTGTAGTAATTATTTTATTAAGAGATAAACCAAATAAATGGTTTTAAAAATAATAAAATAAATATTATATGAACTATTTAATGTGATACACTAATTTTATAGATACATATGAAATTTTATTAATCTATTAAAGCTTTTAGTTCGAACATACCTTCTGTATATATTTTATTTAAATTCAAATAAATGAATAGTGTCAAAATTGACACTATTGTTATTTTATAAAAATAATATATTATGAAATTGTTTAAAAATCACAAAAATATTTAAAAATTTTAAATTTAAATTTATATGGTCTATAATGTTATAAATTAAACAATTATGTAAAATTCACAACAAATAAGTAATTATTTGTTATAATTTAAAATTTATAATTTTATTACCACAAATAAACTTAAATAGATTAAATAAGGATAAATCAAAATGATAAGGTTTAAAATAAGATCCAAACATGTCTAAATTTGATTGGTTGATGAGATTACAACCCTATGTCATCTAATATTAGAATATGAGTCATTTTTGGAGGTTTTTATTTGGGGTTAGATTTATTATAAATTAATATTTTTAAGAATTCCAAAGGTGCCCCTCTCCTCCCTTATAAAAGGGAACCTCCTCCCTCTCTTCCTCACACAACTTTGAGCCTTTAAGCTCGGACAACCCCTAACAATTTCTTCTCTCCACTTCTCTAGAGAAATCCTATATGTCCTGGTCTTCTTCAAAGACCAATTTTAGTGCCCTAAAAGGAGGTCTCAAAGAAGCGCTTCAAAGAAGAGGTAATGTCCGTTACCGATTCTTTCATCTTTATTTCTTCTTCCACTTATTCTTATTTAGTTGTTTCATTATAAAGTAATAACATAAGTATCACTCATATACTGATATGTTATTATAATTATTTAACAACCCTATTTCAACATCTATCCATCCTACGGAAAATGAAATCACCGCGCGTACGTACGTACGGAATACCATCTCCACGCCGTGGTGTAATCTATTTTTCCAACACCACCTTACTTGGATGGGTATAATGGTGTAAAGAATAACTATACATAGTTATTATAACATCATAATTATTCTGATATATTGTATCATCCACTCCAATTCAATTCAATAATTATGGAAATGATATCATCGCTCGTGCGTACGTACGAACTACCGTCTCCACGATGCGATGAGATTCATTATCCATGTTAACCATTCATGAATGATTATAAAGTATATATACTGAATAATAATGAAATATATTACATAATAATGATACTTTATTTATGTATATATGTATGTCATCTACTTAATTAAATTCAATTCAATAAGGAAACGAAAACAACATTCATGCGTACGTACGACCTACCGTCTCCATGAACGGTGTATTTCTTTCCATTTATCGATCTATTATATATGTATATTCTGAATATATATAAATCTTGTTTTACATTATGTATTTAAGTAATCTTTATCTAAGTAATCATATGAATAATTAAAATTTAAAACACGGATGAAAAATGAAACGATTTTACCCAAAACGCTCTTTAACATGGAATTTACAAAAGAACAGGTAATATAAAGTCATAAGTGAACCATATATGATATAATAACAATGAATATGATTCTGTAATAAGTCAATTACATTATTTAAATCATTATACAGGATGTTCTGATACATACAAAGCATATCAGACCTAAGGTAAGGGATAATTTTACAAATCTCATTTTTATCTGAGATTGCTTATTCGTAAGTATTTACTGGGGTTATTTCTATCATCCATGTCCATTTTTTATAAAAGTGTTTTCATTTATGTTTAAAGTAATTTTTACCCATTTTTTACTTTTACTACATGGCATGTAAGGAATCTTTATTTTGTTTACGTTGCGAGGTACTTTTTGACTTTTCCGACAAAAGTACGAGAAGAATGTTTTTTTAACTTATACGGCACGTACAAATTTTTACGGTTTTATAAAGCATTATTTTCATGAAGATTACTCCAAATGATTTCATGAATATTTTCCAAAAAATATTTTTATTTTGAAATTGAATGACATTTTGTGAAAAGAAAATGATTTTGAAGAAGAAAGGATATTTTCCTCAAGAGTTCATTTCAAGTGTTTTATCAAAACCATTTTTCATCTAAGATGAAATTATTTAATATGTGTATGTTTAAAGTAACATGTCTCTATGATTTACATTGTTTGAATTTTCTTATTATGAAATGATATCCATTTCTTTTATATGGATTATGTGATGATGGGACGATGTTTATGAAACCTATTTTATTTATTGGGTTATTATGAATGATGTATGTTTATTTTGTGGAACAAGTAAGAATGATTTCATTATGAGATGGGTGGGACCTATATCTCCCTAAAATGCATTGGGTAAAGATTTATATCTCATGATATAGGCATGGATGGATCAGAAAGTTAAATCGGTTCAGTAATACAGGACTGGAACGAGGAGTGAACTCGATTCAGAAAGGGACTTTTTCCACTAAGATGGTCTTGGCAGCAATGCCTTGGCTACTATGGAAATTATATCATGTGATTAATGGTTTCCGCAATTAAATGTTTTATTCCCATGCTATTTTGTCATTCTTAATGTTTCTTTATGATCTATGCCTTACGTACTTCCATGTTTTATGTCATTTCTCAAGCTTTTGATGTTTAAACATTATGTTCATGTTTTTAAGTTCAAATGTATATGGTATGTTTTATTTTATCCATGCTTACCCTTACTGAGCATTTGAGCTCACCCTTTTTATGTTTTCTTTTCCCCAGGATATAAAGAAATGTTTTAGGTAAGAAAAAAAGGGGAATATCTTTATGGGAGATGTTGAAGATCTTTCACCACGATTAGAGGATTATGTTCCAAGTTTCCAAAGACACTAAACTATTACGGTCCTTGTGTAACACCCCAGGTAAATAAAGAATATGAAAATTTTATATTTATCCATATTTGGGAATAAAATATTAATATTACTTTAAATGGGATGCTTTGCTCGACGGCGTTCCCAATATGCAACAACGAGTTTCTTGGGAATCTTACGTTGCACTCTAATAATAAGATAATATTATTTTAAATGATAGTTAACGCCTAGCCGTTGTAATGATGGGAATGAACATAACTAACTAAAAAATGATTATATATGTTTGTCAAATATTTTTACTTTTTACAATAAATGTTAGAGGATTAAAAATGTGAATGAATTCAATTTTTAAGCGTAAACATTCTAATGTTCTTTAGAAGGCCGATTAACCGCCTTTTGAGGGCGAACCTATTTTAAATCCACTTTTGACAATTTTACGTGTTATATTTGACAAAATAAAATTATTATTTAGAATCGGGACATCAAAATTTACATTGTGTAAATTTTTGGTATTTTTCCGATAAAGTTCATTTTTTAATGAACAGTGAAAAATGTTGTATTTTAATTCAAAACCACTTTTTAATCTAATTTATTTATATGATTAGATTATCTTTTGAATTGGTTTTAAAGTTCAATTAGAATATATTTTTACCATTTAATCCAATAGTGGTCATTGGAATTAATTTCATCTTGAAATTGGACTTAAACTAGAGTCAATCTTTTGATACTTATTATTTCTTAAAAACACGCTATTTGTTTTTACAGTGGGAATTAATTATTAAATTAATTAATTCAACTTATATGTTTTGAATTTTGTAAAATAGACTTCATTTTTTAATTCGTAATATCAAATATAGCTTAGGGTGAATTTTTGGTATTTTTCTGAAAAACATCAATTTTTGATGAATAGTGAAACCACTAAGTGGTAGTTAAAGAAACTGATTTTTCGTTTAAATGAAACTTTGCCACCTCTGTGTTTTGAATTTCAAAAATCCGACATACATGGTTGTCATTAGGAAGTAAAATGTGGTTCAATGGGATTAAAATAATTTTTTGGTGAATAGTAACTTTTAAGTTTTTAATCGCGATTAGAGGTAATTATTGTAGTTTAAGGTAAAAATAATGTTTTAATAATATGAGATGAGCTTGAAACATGTATTACCCTTATTGGATGTGTCATGGAAGACCAAGAAAATCCATGGATCAACTTGGGGACCCCATGGAGCCACTTTGGTTGGGAAATGACATAAATAACTTTTTATTTAATGTAAAAGTAAAAATGACACAAACATGAGTTGTTTTACTAAAACAATTTTTACATGGGGTTATACAAGTCATATTTTTGACTATAAATAGTCATTGGAAATATAAAAAGATTTCCTACATCATGGTAGTTTTTTTATAATTTTTAGACATTAAATAAATAAAATTATTTATGACATCATAATGATGCAGCGATTACCTCATTAATAAAGGATTTAAATAAAATGAAAAGATAATGTAAGATCTATGACCTACATATGTCCAAAACCTATTGGATTGGTGGATTTAGAAACCTTATCACATTATCCTCAAATTATATTAATGTGGGACCTTTTAAATCCGAAACTTAGTTTCAAATAAAGTAACATTTCTTTACTTTCCAAGAGTGCCCCTCCTCTCCTCTTATAAAAGGCCCCCACCTCTACCTCCTTACCCACACTTCCAAAGCCTTTGTCTCGGCCAAACCCTGCACATTTTGTCTCTCCACATCCCTATCTAACTCTTAGAATCCTAACTTTGGGCATAAGTATTCACCAAGGAAGCCTTTGAGCTCAAACCAAAGGGAGTTACCCGATTTTAAGGTAATGTCTTCACTTGAGTCCTTTTGTATTATTTTGCTTCTCCAACCCCCTAAACTATTTTTATTCATTTATTTTGTAACAACTCCAGTATCTTAAATATAATATGATTTTTTTATAATAATAATTCGAGCTACACTTACACACACCTACATCTAATGGTTAAAGAACATACTGTTTCTGTGGATGGAGAATTTCTGCCTCACGAAATGATGATTGTTCAACACTCATATAACACCTTCAAAGGTAGCCATTAAGATGTAACTATATTTATATATGATATATAATATGTTTATATTTTAATTAATCTTCTTTATTTTTATTTTGTGGCATACCTTTATGGTTTCCATTGTGGGTAAACATGTAAATTTCATTTTAGGAAGTGCGGACTACCGCCCCCTCAAAGTGATTTGATTCGTTAATGCCATATGTGGGATGTATAAAGGATGTATTTAAAGTTAATATATATGATTTATGTTAAATATAAATGATGAATATAATTCTGTAATTAAAATATACATACCTCTCATTTAGTTTTAATTCCATTAATATGACATAGAAATGAAAGTAGCATTCATGCGTACGTACGGCTTACCGTCTCCATGAACGATGCATTTCATTTCTTACCTCTAAATGATTATGTAATATTATAAATACATGTATATTCTGGATATATATGATATATATGATATCCAAATCATGAATATCATTCTGGATATAATGAACCTTTGACCACACGAACAACATGTAATTCTAAGAAGTCCACTTTCGACTTAAGAACCAAATATTGACAAAACAAACATTATTAACTTAAATGATTAAATAATGTTTATAACATGGAAATAAGTGATATAAAAGGAATAATGAACTTGAAAAAGGCTCTTAAGCAAGTATAAATTAACTCAAGTTTATTATTCAGGACGTTAAAGAATGATCGAGTCAAGTCGGACCCGAGGTAAGGGATCCAACCTCTCTCTTTCTTTTTAAGTACACTCTTTTATGTCATTCCTTTTAAAGGTCATATTTCTTGTTATTGGGATGTTATTTTATATTACTCTTACTGTAATTTTTATGTTAATATGATGAGAGAACCTATTCTCTCTCATCAATCCATTTTGGAAGTTTTGAGTGGCACCGTTAGGCTGCCGAATTTTCGTAAGAGATCTAACCTCTCTCTTTCTTTTTAAGTACTCTCCTTTATGTCACTTCTTTTAAGCTCCTCTTTGTTATGTTGTGGGATGTTCTTTTATATTCCTATTTCTGTAAACTTTATGTTAATATGATGAGAGAACCTCTTTTCTCTCATCAATCCATTTTGGAAGTTTTAAGTGGCGCCGTTAGGCTACCGAGTTTTCGTAAGGGATTTTTCATCTCACTTTTATTCCTGTGAGATTTATGCTACATTTTCCACAATTTCCTTTGAGTGGTGTATGTACTGCCCATTATTTTACTCATTGTGTAATATAATTTCATTTATGAGTATTTACATCAATGTTGTATTGTCCTTCTTTCACGGGGTGCATGTCTTGAAAGATACCCATGTTAGTAAGGGAACTTCTTAACCCAAATTTGATTCTTTGGGATAAACTTATACTCCTTGAATATGTCGTTATATGAATATGTTTGAATAACCTATGATTGTTTTACACTTAATATCCACCTATATTTCGTGTATTCATTTGTCACACATAATTATGTAATTGATTTATCCTTAATCCAAGGATACCGTCTTTGTATGGGACTTCGTCTCAATCTCCTTTCATTGAGGCATATTTTGTTTTATACACAACTTTCTTTTATATGGTGTATAAGCCCCTTTTAATTTTATGTTTATTCAAAAGGAATCTTTTTTATACGAAGCGTTTACTAAACGACAAAAGGGAATGTTTTTGTCATACGTATGCGGCGACAACGACTTCTCCGCCGCCGTGACCATTATTTGAGTTTCGTCTTCCTATTCAAGCCATACCTTCTTTTTCAAAGAAAAATAAATACCATGTTTTACATTTATTTTATTTTGGTATTGAAAATGGTTTTCATAATGTTTTTATATCAATGTGTTGTATTGATATCTTGTTATTGAAAGGTGGAAATGTTATGTTTCCTTTATGCATGTTTTATGTGATAATACTATGTTATGGTTCTTGGGAATTGTTATGAAGACGGGTGGTTCCATGATAAACTAAGGGCGGGTGAGCCCGATATAGCTCTCCAATGCATTGGGTAACACGAAGGAGTGAAACGTTAAGGTTTCTCCGAAGAGATTTAGGGAATATACTGTGGTGGGTATTCCAAACGTAACCAAGAGGGCTACTCCCT
This sequence comes from Viscum album, assembly GCA_963277665.1. Taxonomy (NCBI): domain Eukaryota; kingdom Viridiplantae; phylum Streptophyta; class Magnoliopsida; order Santalales; family Viscaceae; genus Viscum; species Viscum album. The sequence continues at coordinate 1,471,833,172 of OY728152.1, read as the reverse complement.
ACGTAAGAATGTTATGAATGCCTCAAGTTACCTTTATGTCTTATGATTTCTATGATTTATTCACTATTTTATGAGGTATGTTAAAGTGCTTATGTTTTATGCGTAAAGTATGATTTCATTCTTATGTATACATGTACTCATGTTTCCTTTCCATATTTTTATATCCCTTACTGAGCTTTTTATGCTCATCCCAAGTTTTTGAAATGTTCTTCACAGGTCAAGGGAAGGGTACATGATATGATGATAGTGTCAAGGAAGTGTCAAGAAAGAATCCATGTTTTATTTTAAATATGTTTCCGTTGATGGGAAAAATTAATACTATTTTTTATGTAACCACTTTGTTTAAATGTGGAATGTAATGCAAGTTTTATGATCTAATTCTCTAAAACTCTAAACCTGAAAGGATCCTCAATGTGTAATCTTGTAATAACTCAAGATTAAGTAAGGTTTAAGGCTGGGACCTTATAGTTGTTATCAAAGGTTGGTTTAGATAACTTTAGAGGTTAGGGTATTCTCTAAGCACAAGTGACATTACTATAATGGTTAGGATTTCAGAAAGAGTCCTAGTTTTAGATAAAGTGAATGAGTAAGTATATCATAGTGTTTACCTTCCTCATTAGTACATGATGGTTTTGTTGATATACTCACACTGACATTTATGTTTTTAGTGAATGGATGGATCTAGAAGGCACCATAGAGACAACAGGTTTGAAGGAAACTGTGGTGGTTCTCTGATTAAGATACTAGATAAAATGAGGGATTCAATGAGGAAACTCGTGGTTTTTATAAACCAACTATCAAGGAGTCATGATCAACCACTTGAACCTTGGTATGATCTGTAATGCATCATGTAGAAGATGACCAATCGATGTGGAAGTTCAGGTAATATTTATAAAGGTAACCATTAGAGTTTATATGATCCTTACTTTTGAGGTAATTATGGGTTATTATATGTTATGATGAAAAATGAAAGGCATGAGATAAACTTGAGGTTAAAATATATTATGATCATTTTTGAAGATTTTGTCTCGTTTTGGGGAATGTTTTAAGAATTATATAGTTTTGGAAAAAGGACAACATACAGACCGTGTGACAACCCGTCGCGTCAGACAAAGCTGCGGGAATCGAACCCACAACCAAAGTGCAACTGGTATTTATCACCTACCACTGGACTACGTGAAGTCCCTGGTTAGTTTGACTAATTATTTTTAGTTAGATGATTTTAGGAATCAAGAGTAAGTTTATTTTGGGTTATCTATGAAAATGATTAACCTATCATCGAAGATATGTGATTAGGTTAATAACTTTTCAATATGAGAATTTAAGAGCAACTGATGTTATTTGGAGATAAAAGTTAATTTGTACCTTGGAAGACTATGTGACTAAATCCTTCAAATATTTGGGTTTAAATCTTAGTTTGGTTTACTTTGAAGAATTTTATGGACAAATTGTTTATTGAATGGTCTTCGTTGAACTTTGGGTTTTGTTGGACAATTTTTGGAGATTAAGAATAGATTTTCTTTTTTATAAAGGATTATCCATTTGTGGATTATCTGATCTTGTTCTAACAATTTTGGTTTTGGTTAAGGTCTAAAGACATGGGAAATATATAGTTCTCTTTTGTGGATTAGGTGATTCTCTAGAAGTTGATTATAGAACTCTTAATGTGAACAAGTCTTCCTAAATACTCATCATTTGGGGAAAGTATGAGTTTGTGTAAGAAATTTAGTAAAAGTTGAAAGTCAACATGACAAGTAAGTGTGTTTCCTTAAGATCAAAAATAAATTCCTCAATGAAAAGTAACTTAAAACAAAAATGTTGTCTATTAACCTTTCCTACTCAGGAATCGAATACCGTTTAACCCACCACAAGTTTGTGCTTTTCTTATGGTTAACTTTCTCCTAGACTTGTTTACTATCACTCTCCCTCAGAGCATGACCCTTTGTTTTTTCTTCCATGTCCATATTTTCCTACATGGAATCCTAGTATGGGTTAACTCGGGTGACCTTTGTAATTCTCTTTATTTATATTAAAGTGATAGTTTTACTGACTCTTGTTCCGATGTGGGATTTTCAATGAAGTTTCCAAGCCCAATTTTAAAAATTGTGAGGATGCAATTCCCAAAAGGGGGGAAGGATGTAACACCCCAGGTAAATAAAGAATATGACATTTTTATATTTATCCATATTTGGGAATAAAATATTAATATTACTTTAAAGGGGATTCTTTTCTCGACGGCGTACCCAATACGCAACAACGAGTTTCTTGAGAATCTTACGTTGCACTCTAATAATAAAATAATATTATTTTAAATGATAGTTAACGCCTAGCCGTTGTAATGGCGGGAATGAACAGAACTAACTACAAAATGATTATATATGTTTGTCAAATATTTTTACTTTTTACAATAAATGTTAGAGGATTAAAAATGTGAATGAATTCAATTTTTAAGCGTAAACATTCTAATGTTCTTTAGAAGGTCGATTAACTGCCTTTTGATGGAGAACCTCTTTTAAATCCAATTTTTGAAAATTTTATGTGTTATATTTGACAAAATAAAATTATTCTTTAGAATCAGGAAATCAAAATTTACATTGTGTAAATTTTTGGTATTTTTCCGATAAAGTTCATTTTTAATGAACAGTGAAAAATGTTGTATTTTAATTAAAAACCTCTTTTTAATCTAATTTATTTATATGATTATATTATCTTTTGAATTGGTTTTAAAGTTCAATTATAATATATTTTTACCATTTAATCCAATAGTGGTCGTTGGAATTAATTTGATCTTGAAATTGGACTTAAACTAGAGTCAATCTTTTGATACTTATTGTTTCCTAAAAACACGCTATTTGTTTTGATAGCGGGAATTAATTATTAAATTAATTAATTCAACTTATATGTTTTGAATTTTGTAAAATAGACTTCATTTTTGAATTCGTAATATCAAATATAGCTTAGGGTAAATTTTTGGTATTTTTCTGAAAAACATCAATTTTTGATGAATAGTGAAACCACTAAGTGGTAGTTAAAGAAACTGATTTTTCATTTAAATGAAACTTTGCCACCTCTGTGTTTTGAATTTCAAAAATCCGACATACATGGTTGTCATTAGGAAGTAAAATTTGGTTCAATGGGATTAAAATAATTTTTTTATGAATAGTAACTTTTAAGTTTTTAATCGCGATTAGAGGTAATTAGTGTAGTTTAAGGTAAAAATAATGTTTTAATAATATGAGATGAGCTTGAAACATGTCCTACCATTATTGGATGTGTCATGGCCGACCAAGACAATCCATGGATCAACTTGGGGACCCCATGGAGCCACTTTGGTTGGGAAATGACATAAATAACTTTTTATTTAATGTAAAAGTAAAAATGACACAAACATGAGTTGTTTTACTAAAACAATTTTTTACATGGAGTTATACAAGTCAGATTTTTGACTATAAATAGTCATTGGAAAGCTAAAAAGATTTCCTACATCATGATAGTTTTTTTATAATTTTTAGACATTAAATAAATAAAATTATTTATGACATCATAATGATGCATCGATTACCTCATTAATAAAGGATTTAAATAAAATGAAAAGATAATGTAAGATCTATGACCTACATATGTCCAAAACCTATTGGATTGATGGATTTCGAAACCTTATCACCTTATCCTAGAATTATATCAATGTGGGACCTTTTAAATCCGAAAACCAGTTTCAAATAAAGTAACATTTCTTTACTTTCCAAGAGTGCCCCTCCTCTCCTCTTATAAAAGGCCCCCACCTCTACCTCCTTACCCACACTTCCAAAGCCTTTGTCTCGGCCAAAACCTGCAAATTTTGTCTCTCCACATCCCTCTATAACTCTTAGAATCCTCACTTTGGGCATAAGTATTCCCAAGGAAGCCTTTGAGCTCAAACCAATTGGAGTTACCCGATTTTAAGGTAATGTCTTCACTTGAGTCCTTTTGTATTATTTTGCTTCTCCAACCACATAAACTCTTTTTATTCATTTATTTTGTAACAACTCCAGTATATTAAATATACTAGGATATTTTTATAAGAATCATTCAAGCTACAATTACACACACCTACATATAATGGTTAAATAACATACTGTTTCTGTGGATGGTGAATTTCTGCCTCACGAAACGATGATTGTTCAACACTCATATAACACCTTCAAAGTAGGCCATTAAGATGTCACTATATTTATATATGATATATAATATGTTTATGTTTTAATTAAGCTTATGTATTTTTCTTTTGTGGCATACCTTTATGGTTTCCATTGTGGGTAAACACGATAATTTCATTTTAGGAAGTGCGGACTACCGCCCCCTCAAAGTGATTTGATTCGTTAATGCCATATGTGGGATGTATAAAGGATGTATTTAAAGTTATTATATATTATGTATGTTACATATAAATGATGAATATAATTCTGGAATTAAAATATACATACCTCTCATTTAGTTTTAATTCCATTAATATGACATAGAAATGAAAGTAGCGTTCATGCGTACGTACGGCTTACCGTCTCCATGAACGGTGCATTTCATTTCTTACCTCTAAATGATTATGTAACATTATAAATACATGTATATTCTGGATATATATGATATATATGATATCCAAATCATGAATATCATTCTGGATATAATGAACCTTTGACCACATGAACAACATGTAATTCTAAGAAGTCCACTTTCGACTTAAGAACCAAATATCGACAAAACAAACACTATTAACTTAAATGATTACATAATGTTTATAAAATGGCAATAAGTGATATAAAAGGAATAATGAACTTGAAAAAGGTTCTTAAGCAAGTATAAATTAACTCAAGTTTATTATTTATGACGTTAAATAACGATCGAGTCAAGTCGGACCTGAGGTAAGGGATCCAACCTCTCTCTTTCTTTCTAAGTACACTCTTTTATGTCATTCCTTTTAAAGCTCATCTTTATTGTTATTGGGATGTTATTTTATATTAATCTTATTGTAAGTTTTATGTTAATATGATGAGAGACCCTATTCTCTCTCATCAATCCATTTTTTAAGTTTTGAGTGGCACCGTTAGGCTGCCGAATTTTCGTAAGAGATCTAACATCTCTCTTTCTTTTTAAGTACTCTCCTTTATGTCACTTCTTTTAAGCTCCTCTTTGTTATGTTGGGGGATGTTCTTTTATATTCCTATTTCTGTAAACTTTATGTTAATATGATGAGAGAACCTATTTTCTCTCATCAATCCATTTTGGAAGTTTTAAGTGGCGCCGTTAGGCTACCGAGTTTTCGTAAGGGATTTTTCATCTCACTTTTATTCCTGTGAGATTTATGCTACATTTTCCACAATTTCCTTTGAGTGGTGTATGTACTGCCCATTATTTTACTCATTGTGTAATATAATTTCATTTATGAGTATTTACATCAATGTTGTATTGTCCTTATTTCACGAGGTGCATGTCTCGAAAGATACCCATGTTGGTATGGGAACTTCTTAACCAAAATTTGATTCTTTGGGATAAACTTGTACTCCTTGAATATGTCATTATATGAATATGTGTGAATAATCTCTGATTGTTTTACACTTAATATCCACCTATATTTCGTGTATCATTTGTCACACATAATTATGTAATTGATTTATCCTTAATCTAAGGATACCGTCTTTGTATGGGACTTCATCTCAATATCCTTTCATTGAGGCATATTTTGTTTTATACACAACTTTATTTTATACGGTGTATAAACCCCTTTTACTTTTACGTTTATTCAAAAGGAATCTTTTTTATATGAAGCGTTTACTAAACGACAAAAGGGGATGTTTTTGTCATACGTATGCTGCAACAACGACTTCTCCGCCACCGTGACCATTATTTGAGTTTCGGCTTCCTCTACAAGCCATACCTTATTTTTAAAAGAAAAATAAATACCATGTTTTACATTTCTTTTATTTTGGTATTGAAAATGGTTTTCATAATGTTTTTATATCAATGTGTTGTATTGATATCTTGTTATTGAAAGGTGGAAATGTTATGTTTCCTTTATGCATGTTTTATGTGATAAGACTATGTTATGGTTCTTGGGCATTGTTATGAAGACGGGTGGTTCCGTGATAAACTAAGGGTGGGTGAGCCCGATATAGCTCTCCAATGCATTGGGTAATGCGAAGGAGTGAAACGTTAAGGTTTCTCCGAAGAGATTTAGGGAATATACTGTGGTGGGTATTCCAAACGTAACCAAGAGGGTTACTCCCTACATAAGAATATTATGAATGCCTCAAGTTACCTTTATGTCTTATGATTTCTATGATTTATTCATGATTTTATGAGGTATGTTAAAGTGCTTATGTTTTATGGGTAAAGTATGATTTCATTCTTATGTATACATGTACTCATGTTTCCTTTCCATATTTTTATATCCCTTACTGAGCTTTTTATGCTCATCCGAAGTTTTTGAAATGTTCTTCATAGGTCAAGGGAAGGGTACATGATATGATGATAGTGTCAAGGAAGTGTCAAGAAAGAATCCATGTTTTATTTTAAATATGTTTCCGTTGATGGGAAAAATTAATACTATCTTTTATGTAACCACTTTGTTTAAATGTGGAATGTAATGAAAGTTTTATGATCTAATTCTATAAAACTCTAAACCTGAAAAGATCCTCAATGTGTAATCTTGTAATAACTCAAGATTAAGTAAGGTTTAAGGCTGGGGCCTTATACCTTGTGTGTCTGTTTTTGTTATGTATTAAGTATTCCGCAAAAGTAATGTAATGTCCATGTACGTCATGCTTCGGGTCTCTACAGCACGGATGAAGATAAACAATTTCTAAAACAAGTTGACCAATGTAAGTATTTAATGGTACCTTTATGCTTTGTAGCATGTTTTTTTTTCTAATTTATTTATTTGTATATGTGACAGAAATAATAGGTGATATGTTTTGTATTATGGGTTTATCAAGAGTCTGTATGATTTCCTGTTTCCACATTTCATTTTAAATAGCATGTTATAGTTATATATTTACTGTACCCAAATGGCTCAAATAGTTAGGCATATTGTAGATGTTGCTAGAATGCTGTAGGATTCTTTTTCCCCAATGGTAGTACATTTTTAGGATGTTTTCACTGATGAGGTATAAAATTTACTTCTTAATAAAGAGATAAACTTTATAATCTAGTTAGTTTTGGGAGAAAATTCAGTTTCTATCACAATTTCTAAAATAACACCAAAATAGCATCAGTTGTTTGAATTACAATTTGATGATATAGAATATAATGGTTTCATATGGCATAGTACTTTACCATGGGGTTTTATAGTTCTCTAAAATAGATGGTTGATTGGTATTTATTATTTTGTTGGACTATTGGAGATTGAACCTGATGAGAGTCATGAATATGTATCCTCATCCACGCATTGATAGTCACATTGATCATCTATGAGGTTCTATGATCTTCTACAAGATATATTTGACATTAGGATACCATTAGATGAGTTGGACATCGATGGACCTACCATGGACTGCTTTTAGAAGTAGTTATGGCCTGTATTCTCCTGTTACTCATTGGTTTCCTCTTGTTCGCATGTCATGTATTTTCTAAGGCATCATTCAGTCTTTGTAAGACTAACTTGGAATAAATTTGATATATGTCAGATTAAATCAGGTATCTTATACATACATGATGTTCACCCTACTAGGCACACCATGTATATGGATTTCACATGTGTTTAAAGGCATTTGTACCATGATTTGTTTTTATAAGACCCAAACAATGCTACCTGATTAATTAAAACATAATATTAGGCAAGTTCTCAAGATCGAACCCATAAAGACGATGAATATGAATAAAGAATGGATGAATTCCAATCGATTGACAAAAGAGTATGAAGATGGCGTGAAAGAGTTTATCAAGTTTGCAGAAGATCATGCATGTGACCCTTCTCAAATCCTCTGTCCAGGTTTACGCTGTTGTTATTCAAGACAAATTAGTCCAGAGGAGCTGGAAGAACACCTGATTTGTCACGGAATAGATCGAAGTTATACATGTTGGAATAAACATGGGGAAGAAACCAATGTAGGTAGTGACTCAGAGAACAAGACATTTTATAGATCATCTGATATGATTAGAAGTGTGAACAGTGAAGACGATCGTATGGAGGGTGTGATTACAGATGTGAACGATGATGAAGATCATGCTGAGGAAATGACAAGTATAGTTGAAGATGAACTTCATGATTGCCCAAAATTGTTTGAGAAGTTAAAGAGTTGTGAAAAAACGTCATTGTATGCTGGTTTCACTAAATATACAGCATTGTCAGCCGTATTGAAGCTGTATAATTTGAAAGCAGGCAACGGGTGGAGTGACGCCAATTTTACGGAACTACTTTCTCTCTTGAATGATATGCTCCCAGAAGATAATGAACTCCCAAGCCGAACATATGATGCCAAACGAATGCTACGATCGATGGGTATGATCTCTGAAAGAATACATGCCTGCCCGAATGACTGTATATTGTTTCGCAAGGACCACAAATCACTTAAAGAATGCCCAAATTGTGGTGCTTCCTAATACAAGAAAGATGATTCTAGTCCTACGAAAGTTGTATGGTACTTTCCAATCATTCCTAGGTTTAGACGCCTATATGGAAGTGAGGAGACTGCAAGACAATTGATATGGCATGCAGATACAAGAATTAAAGATAGGAAACTACATCACCCTGCAGACTCTCCTCAGTGGAAGAGAATTGATCACGAGTATCCTGAATTTGGGAACAAGCCGAGAAACCTTCGTCTGGCGTTATCTACAGATGGGGTGAATCCTTTTGGTTTTCAAAGCATCAGTCATAGTACATGGCCGGTTATGCTGGTAAATTATAATTTACCACCGTGGTTATGCATGAAATGAAAATACATCATGTTATCTATGCTTATATCAGGACCAAAACAATCGGGTAATGATATTGATGTTTATTTGGCCCCATTGATCGAGGATTTGAAAATATTGTGGGATTCAGATGTTACGATGTATGATGACTACAAAAATGAACAGTTCACTTTGAAAGCCATGTTGTACGGGACGATAAATGAATTTCCTGCTTATGGAAATTTGTCAGGATATAGCATTAAAGGAACTCAAGGGTGTCCCATTTGCGAACAAGGTACACAGTCAATTAGGTTGAAACATTCATCGAAAACCGTGTTTCTAGGACATCACAGATTTATACCCCGACGAAATAAGTACCGATCTTGGATGACATCATTCGACGGAAGTTTAGAGGAACATAAAGCACCGTCTCCACTAACAGGTGATCAATTGTTTGAGAAAGTGAAAGATTTGGACACTACTTTTGGTAAACCATTTTTGAAAAACCTTACGAAAACTGGTTGGAAAAAGAGATCATTTTTTTTGAATTACCATACTATAATTGTCTGTATGTCAGACATTTTCTTGATGTTATGCATGTTGAAAAAAATGTATGTGATAATGTCATCGACACGTTGCTAAATTCACCCGGCAAAACAAAGGATGGAATTAAAGCTAGATTGGACATGGTTGAGATGGGAATACGAGAAGATTTGGCACCAGTGAAGGGTGAAAAACGAACATTTCTTCCTCCTGCTGCTTACACTCTTTCCAGGCAGGAGAGATATCAGTTTTTCAACTTCTTGAATGACGTAAAGGTTCCAGAGGGGTGTTCATCAAATATCAAGAACATCCTGTCAATGGGAGATTTAAAATTAAAGGGTCTGAAATCACATGACTGCATGTTTTGATGCAAGATCTAATTCCTATAGCTTTACATTGCATTTTTCCCAAGAATGTCCGCCATACAATAATGAAGCTCTGTTTCTTCTTCAAAGCTATATGCATAAAAGTTATAGACCCGAAAAAATTGCCAACTATGGAAATAGAAATTGCTGTCATATTATGTGAATTGGAAATGTTCTTCCCACCGACATTTTTCGATATGATGGTTCATTTGATGGTTCATTTTGTGAGAGGGATTCGACTATGTGGTCCTGTACATTATAGATGGATGTACCCCATTGAATGGTATATGAATATTTTTAAAGGGTATGTCAAAAACTGAAGTCGGCCAGAGGGCTGTATTGCGGAGCAATATATTGTTGAGGAAGCTGTTGAATTTTGTACCGAATACCTATCTGGTGTGGAAATCGTTGGCCTACCGAAATCTCATCACACTGAGTGTCTTAAGGGTGAAGAAATTTTTGGAAGAGAGTTTGTCACAATCAATATTACAGATCGGGAGCAGGCCCACCTTTACGTTTTGCATAACAGTTTCAACGTTGAACCATATGTTCAAACCCACAAAGAAATTCTTAGGAATTTGAATCCTTCTAGGGCTGAAAAATGGATATCAGATACATATAATCGACAGTTTATAGGATGGTTTCGTGACCATATTTTTAAGCAGTTAGATGAAAATCCAGACTCAATTTCAGAACGACTTCGATGGATGGCCGAAGGAGTAAGTGTGTACGTATTATCTTACAATGCTTATGTAGTTAATGGTTATACATTCTATACTAATGAACATGATGAAGAAAGTACCATGCAGAATAGTGGGGTTACACTTGTGGCTGAGGCGATGCATGTTTCCGGTGCTAAGGAAAAAAATCCAATTTATGCGATTATGTCATACTTTGACATCATCAAACGAATATGGAAGTTGGATTATATGAAATTCAAAGTGCCGATTTTTCAATGCAAGTGGGTTGATAACAGGACTGCTGTTAAAATAGATGAATTAGGATTCGTGAAAGTTGATTTCAGTAAGGAAGGGGAGAAAGACGAACCATTTATAATGGAATCACAGGCAGTACAAGTATTTTATGGTCCAGACCCCGCAAACCGAAATTGGTCAATTATTCTGTTATCGACCAAAACAACTGAAGGGTCAGATGAAAGTTCAACAGAGGTTGACCCTTTTATAGGTACTTCACAATCATTTCGCAGCGGTCCAAATGTAGAGGTCATTTTGTATGTCAGAGGAGACCACAATGAAGGAATTTACATAGTCGACAGAGGAGTCAAATCACTTCAGCCTTTAAAGAAAAAAAAGAGAGTACAATAATCAGGTTATTTGTTTATTGTAACATACATTTTGTTACGTTATGTTATTATCTGTTCTCTCCCATTTTTATGTAATCTAAATTAAATATTAAACCACTTCTGCAGATAATTACTTCTGCACCTTCTGATGCGCCCAATCCCAAGGCACAAAAGGTCTCTCAACCAGCAGCTGGTGGTCCCACTGTAGAGAAACAACAGGTTTCTAAATTAAATGCTGGTAGTCCCAGTGCAGAGCAACAACAGGTTTCTCAACCTATTGTTGTTGGTCCTAGTGCTGAGGTACAACAGGTTTCTCAAGCTGTTGCTGCTGGTCCCATTGCCAATGATAGCGCTCCGGGGGAAGATATTGATGCTACTTCTGAGGAAATGGTAGGAAATGAAACCCTGAAAGCACAAAAAAAACAAGAGCATCGTAGTTTTACAGTGTTGTCCAAAATCCTTAAGGCAAAAGAAAAAGACATCAAATTTGAGGTGGGATGGAATCAGTGAGGCCAACATGTTAACCCCAACAAAGCCATCTTTAGTAGCTACATTGGAATCATCACTCGGCAATGCGTGCCGATTGATATACAGTCTTGGCACCATATTGTCACCGGGCTGAAGACACTAATGTGGGAAGAGATTACAGTAACATTATGATATCATTTTTTTAATTTATTAAAATAAAATAAAATACCAAAACATTGACTTACTCTTCATCATCCATTGTAGAGTGCATTTATAGTAGATGTCTTGCACAAGGAATATGTATTAAGAGTTTCAGGAAGGATTCATAGAGGTTTCCGCACAATTTTAACAAAATATCATCTTAAAGATGCAGAAGGGAAAATCAAGATGCACCCACCTCCTCTTTACGCACACTTGATATCCCAAGGGGCGTGGGATGTGTTTAGCAACCGTCGTGGGGAGCATAATTTTTAGGTACATTGTGTGGGGTAATACGTTGTTTGAAGTTTTCTTGTATTCATCACTCTGATTGACAGTTTTTTATTTATGAAACAGCTACTGAGTGCTGAAAATAAAAAACACGCAACAAAACCAGCATACCCTTACCGTAAAGCAAGGATGGGGTACGCTGAACTTGAGAAAAAATTGGTACGTCTTTTAAATATACCCTACTACTAGTATGTGACATAAAATAACACCATAACCACGTTTCTCTGTTTATATGCAGATTGATGAATCAAAATCGAAATCCATATCCATCCCACACCATGTGCTATGGAAGGAGGCTCGTATAAATAAAGAGGGGACATTGATAGATGAAAACACACAAAAAGTGTGGGAAACATGTGTAAGTATGACATAATAAAAATTTGAGTTGATTTAAATCGCTATTACATTACAATAACTACTTATTTTTCTATATTTTCTATCTGAAATAGTCACAAGAATCAACAACAACCGCACCAGATGCAGACATACTTTCAGAAGCCTTGAAGCAGCCAGAAAAGTATGGCCGCGTTAGAGGTGTGGGTTTTGGGGTGACACCCCGAACATATTTTCAAAAACAAAAACAAGCGGAGGATCAAAATGAAAAAATGGAAAAGCTGCAAGAACAATTATCTATTTTTCAAGAAGAATTAAAATACCAGAGAGAGATGATAGCAAAATTGACGGGGGAGAGGCAAAGAGAAGAAAAAACTCAACAAAAACCCGTGCGTGACGATCTCGCCCCACCCCCCACCAGCTTTGAGGCAAGCCATTCCCCTAAAAAACCTGACTTAGATGAGGTAATCAATGTTTTAATAATTGTTTCTGTGAAATGTGATTTACATACACACTAACACCTTTCCTGTACCAATATTCCATAGGGTGAAAATGACTGTGATTTATATTTATCAACTCCCACCTATCACCTTGTAGTGAGGGCTACAGTGTTCAATACGCAAAACAACATGCTACACAACAGACAGCTTCCAAAATATCATCTGAGAGTGTCAATTAACGTAGCTAATGAGACGAGTGCCAATCTACCTGTTCCAAATGACGATGACGAAATTCATACGGTTGAACAAGCTGTTGGAACATTCATCGCATGGCCGACAGTTCTTGTAAAAAAACATGTCGACAAAAAGGTATTCATTTCTTATTTATTTTTCAAGATGGACCTTTAACATTTAATGAAAAAAGGTATGAACCGATGAATGTTATTATAGAATGACAAAGACTGTGGGGTGAAACGAAATATCAGCTCAAAACTATCTCAAGGATCAACCAACCAATTGAAACGGTCTACTGAGAGCACCTTCACCCCGCCCGTTCTATATCCACAGTTAATATCATTGTAGGCTCATGTGGATACAAAGTTGAAAGATGGAAATACTCACATAGTTTCTTTCGAAAAAGATATGTATGGAGAGGAGATATCATATTTCATTAGTGCTGAAAATGTAAATGAACTCCTCAAGTATGAATGGCTAGGCGCCTCAGTTGTAAATGTATACACGAGGTAAGTTTTCATGATTTGATTTTACAAAAGCTGATATACTCTAATAATTTTGACTAAATACATTTTATATTTGTCGTAGATGTATATATGAAAAACAATTGAAGGGATTTTCCCATGAACAAAAATTTGGACTCGTTAGTCCTTACACCACATCTTCAAAAGACGAAATAGATTCTGTTAAAGAGGCTGCAATAATGTCATCCCTGCTCAAATCGTTTGAAAACAAAATTATAGATGACAGACTCTTTTTAATACCAACAATGCAGGGGTAAAACTCTACAATTTAATCATATCAACTATATTTTCATTTATTTCTTTACTTATTCCTTTTTGTATTTTTAGGGAGCATTGGATTCTGATTGCAGTCAATTTGGATACTCCAAAGATTTATTTTCTGGATTCAACGCATGGATATCCAACAAACCGACCACGCATGATGGTGTTTGTTAATTTTTAATACACTATATCCAACATTTTAAAACTAAACATCTAGTTATATAATTTATTTTATCTTTTAATGAGGATTCTGTTATGATAGGGCGGTGCATCAATATCGTCTAATGCATGGAATGAATCCAGGGCATAAGGATAAGCATGCCTACAAGATCTATAACTGGAAAAGTATCCTGGTATATATAATAACATTTCACTATCCAAACACATATCAAAACAAATTACTTATTGTTGTCGATGTTTCTGTAGTGTCCAAAACAAACAAACGGAAAGGACTGTGGTTATTATGTTTGTAAATTTATGAAAGAGATCATATTTCATCAAAAAACTAGCATCCCTGATGAGGTATTTTCGAAAATAATTACGAGTTCATTTAAAATATTTATTAATCCTTTGTGTATTTATATTTTTTCAGTACTACCATGACTGTCGAAAAAACTCATATTCAGAAGATGATATACATGTGTTTAGAAACAAATGGGAAACATACCTGATGGAAGATTGTACACAAATAGGATAAAGGTGAATTCCTACCACTTATGTTATCTATATATGATCATTGATTATCCTCCAACCTTCTTTGGTGAATTGAGAATGCTCCGATGTATTGAAATCTTAATTTATTACTCAATGTTTTCTATACCCGGATTCATATTATTGATATTTGAACAAATCAATATTGAAGTAAGGCATGATGGTGTGCAGTGCATATGGGGTGAACGACAAAACCACCAAGGATCAAAAAAATCCATTTTCTGTATCTCGTTTGTTTGAACTTGTATTTGAGCACATGTGTTGTTGTTTGACTTGCACAATTATTTCTAGGTAGATTTATGAGATAATCAGTATCGTTGAGGGATTTTTTGGAAGCAAAATATGTGTCCCAGGATAATTCAAGTAAGGGAAAGGCTGGTTGAGATGAAATCCAAGCTCAAACGACCAGTACATCATCAAAAGAATCAACCCTGTGATGTACCATCATGTAGAATCTGGTCCTCGTGATGTTTTGAGGTGTTTATGGAAGGTATGGGGAGTCTGATAAGCCCCATGGCCACCATAAATAATGTTTACAGACAGCTCCACATGTTTTTTGTGCCTCATGCCTCTTTACAAGGATCACTCCATTCACATGGTCCATCTTAGCATGTATGTCCCATTCAGCCCATTGCTACTTTTGGAAGAACCTGAGAATCTGACAATGCATAAGCCCCACAAGACCCATACTCATCCAACCAAGAGTATTCCTAGTGTGAAGGGAAGCTAACCATGGGTAATACCCACAACATACCTCTTTTAAATATATGGGTTTTGATCCTTGTATTCTAAATAGGGTACGTAGGAAGCCTCCATGAGGTTAAATCCCAACCAATGGTAAACCATGGTGACCCCCTCACTGGGGTACACCTTCGCTTATTTTCCCTCTTGTATTTCCCTTAGTGGCATCCGAATAATTCTTCAAAATGAGAAACCTTACCTTTATGGGATGCACCACACTTGGGTCGGACCTTATTGGGCGTTTTGATCCATCCATCAGGTAAACATTCCAGGTGCTCCCTCCTAGAGATGCACCTACCTAATCCACCTTTATAAGTGTTTTGATCCACCCAGGTCTTACATCTCTGTAAGACATTAAATCATGACCCTCTATCCTTGTGGGATGTTAAACTCATGGAATACCACCAGTTAAACATGGGTTTTCATTAATATATTCAATATTAATGTTTAATTAGTCATTATTAAGGTACTGTGGAGGTGTGGTTTTATGTTTTCTAGCAGATTTCAGAAGATTCCATGCTTTATGTAGGTGATTCCATGCTTTTACATTGTATGATGATTTTATTATCCTGTATTTGATTAATGTGTTATCAAAGGAATTTTGGGTGTGTATAGACTTGAAAGTTATTTTTAAAATGAATGCAGTTGTATTTCTTGTGTATTTTCATGCTTAAGTCCTTTAAATGTGTTTGAAGAAATGAGAAAGTTGTGTGATGGGTGTTTTCAAATGGATTTAATGTGTTTGTGAATTTTAAAGAGGGTTTTCTTATGAGATGTAGAGATTCTATATATGTGTATTTACATTGAATGAAAGTACATGAGAATGTGTTGATATATATGATGTGTATAATGTAAATTGAGCACAATTTCCATACAAGGTATTTTCTTTATGATGTGCAGGGGACAAGGTGAGAGGGCAGGGGTGGTTTTCTGGGGGAGGGGGAAGGGGGAAAAGTGGTAGGGGGAAGGGGTAGGGGGTGTGCTGGGTTCTTTTGAAATATACAGGGTGTGGGCAGGGGGGTGTGCAATGGGAAAGGGGGGAGGTGCAGTGGGAAGGGGTGTGCTGGGGAAGGGGGCAGGGGGTGTTTAGGGGGCAGGGAGTATGCAGGGGTAGGGGGTGTGCTCGGGGGTGGGCAGTGTGTAGGGGGTGTGCTGGGGAAGGGGGCAGGGGTGCTTCTTTTTTATGGAATGGGGGGACATAATATTTGTTTTATGTTTTGTGCCTCACTAGTATAATTTGTTATTTTATGTTTTGTGCCTCACTAGTATAATTCCATTTAGCAACCCCATTCTTTACTTTATTATTGTATTACTAACATAATATTTGTTTTATTATGTAGGTGAAATCTTTTTCCTCAGTTAGAATGCTTTGTTCGGAAACCGCTGCCATGGACGAAAATTTTTTAGAGCGGATGGATGCAAAAAGGATGGAACATCATTTTTTTAACTGTTTGTTGGATAAATGTAATTGTAACCAAATTAAACATTGTTTGAAATGTATATAGAAGTGTGTTGTTTTGTATTCATGATTTCAAGTAAATGTATGTATCATTTTTTGTTCTTCTGTGATTTGTGTGTGGGTGTTGTGTGTGCTATGTGCAGGTTTTGTTTGGAATGTGTAGGTGCTGTAATGTGTGCAAGTGCTGGGCAGGTTCTGTGTAGGTTCTGGATTTGGATAGGATCTTTGGCCTTTATCAGTGCTAGTTCAGCGCTGATAAATATATAATATATCAGCACTATTTTGAGCACTAATAAAGGTAGTTTTTATCAGCTCTCACAATAGCGCTGATATATTATATATTTATCAGCACTGAAAATAGCGCTGATAAATACTACCTTTATCAGTGCTCACTTAGCGCTGATAAAAGTCCCCCTTTATCCGCACTATTGTTGTTGAGTTTTTTCTTCTCTTTGCCTCTCCCACATCAATTTTTTCTATCATATCTCTCGGGTATTGTAATTCTTCTTGAAAAATAGATAATTGTTCTTGAAGCTTTTCCATTTTTTCATTTTGATCCTTCGCTTGTTTTTGTTTTTGAAAATATGTTCGGGGTGTCAACCCAAAACCCACACCTCTGACGTGGCCATACTTTTCTGGATGCTTCAAGGATGCTGAAAGTATGTCTGCATCTGGTGCGGTTGTTGTTGATTCTTGTGACTATTTCAGATAGAAAATATAGAAAAATAAGTAGTTATTGTAATGTAATAGCACTTTAAAGCAACTCAAATTTATATTATGTCATACTTACACATGTTTCCCACACTTTTTGTGTGTTTTCATCTATCAATGTACCCTCTTTATTTACACGAGCCTCCTTCCATAACACATGGCGTGGGATGGATATGGATTTCGATTTCGATTCATCAATTTGCATATAAACAGAGAAACATGGTTATGGTGTTGTTTTATGTCACATACTAGTAGTAGGGTAGATTTAAAAGACGTACCAATTTTTTCTCAAGTTCAGCGTACCCCATCCTTGCTTTACGGTAAGGGTACGCTGGTTCTGTTGCGCGTTTTTTATTTTCAGCACTCAGTAGTTGTTTCATAAATAAAAAACTGTCAATCAAAGTGATGAATACAAGAAAACGTCAAACAATGTATTACCCCACACAATGTACCTGGAAAGTATGCTCCCCACGACTGTTGCTAAATGCATCCCACACTCCTTGGGATATCAAGTGTGAGTAAAGAGGAGGTGGGTGTAGCTTGATTTTCCCTTCTGCATCTTTAAGATGATATTTCGTTAAAATTGCGCGAAAACCTCTACGAATCCTTCCTGCAACTCTTAATACATATTCCTTGTGCGAGACATCTACTATAAATGCACTTTGAAATGGATGATGAAGAGTAAGTCAATGTTTTGGTATTTTATTTTATTTTAATAAATTAAAAAAATGATATCATAATGTTACCGTAATCTCTTCCCACATTAGTGTCTTCAGCCCGGTGACAACTTGGTGCCACGATTGTACATCAATTGGCACGCGTTTCCGAGTGACGATTCTAATATAGCTACTAAATATGGCTTTGTTGGAGTTAACATGTTGGCCTCGCTTATTCCATCCCACCTCAAATTTGATGCCTTTTTCTTTTGCCTTAAGGATTTTGGCCAACACTGTCAAACTACGACGCTCTTGTTTTTTTTGTGCTTTCAGGGTTTCATTTCCTACCATTTCCTCAGAAGTATCATCAATATCTTCCCCCAAAGCACTATCATCAGCAATGGGACCAACATAAACAGGTTGAGAAACCTGTTGTACCTCATCACTGGGACCAACAACAACAGGTTGAGAAACCTGTTGTTACTCTACACTGGGACCACCAGCATTTGGTTGAGAAACCTGTTGTTGCTCTGCATTGGGACCACCAGCTGCTGGTTGAGAGACCTTTTGTGCCTCGGGATTGGGCGCATCAGCAGGTGCAGAAGTCATTATCTGCAGAAGTGGTTTAATATTTAATTTAGATTATATAAAAATGGGAGCGAACAGATAATAACATAATGTAACACAATGTATGTTACAATAAACAAATAACCTGATTATTGTACTCTCTTTTTTTTCTTTAAAGGATGAAGTGATTTGACTCCTCTATCGACTATGTAAATTCCTTCATTGTGGTCTCCTCTGACATAGAAAATGCCATCTACATTTGGACCGCTGCGAAATGATTATGAAGTCCCTATAAAAGGGTCGAACTCCACTGAACTTTCATATGACCCTTCAGTTATTTTGGTCGATAACAGAACAATTGACCAATTTCGGTTTGCGGGGTCTGGAGCATAAAATACTTGTACTGCCTGTGATGCCATTATAAATGGTTCGTCTTTCTCCCCTTCCTTACTGAAATCAACTTTCACGAATCCTAATTCATCTATTTTAACAGTAGTCCTGTTATCAACCCACTTGCATTGAAAAATCGGCACTTTGAATTTCGTATAATACAACTCCCATATTCATTTGATGATGCCAAAGTATGATATATTTGCATAAATTGGATTTTTTTCCTTAACACTGGAAACATGCATCGCCTCAGCCACAAGTGTAACCCCACTATTCTATATGGTACTGTCTTCATCATGTTCATTAGTATATAATTTATAACCGTTAATTGCATAAGCATTGTAATATAATACGTACACACTTTCTCCTCCGTCCAGCCATCGAAGTCGTTCTGAAATTGAGTCTTGATTTTCATCTAACTGCTTAAAAATATGGTCTCGAAACCATCCTATAAACTATCGATTATGTGTATCTGATATCCATTTTCAGCCCTAGAAGGATTCAAATGCCTAAGAATTTCTTTGTGGGTTTGAACATATGGGTCAACGTCGAAACTGTTATGAAAAACGTAAAGGTGGGCCTGCTCCTGATCTGTAATATTGAATGTGACAACCTCTCTTCCAGAAATTCCTTCACCCTCAAGCCACTCAGTGTGATGAGATTTCGGTAGGCCAAAAATTTCCACACCAGACATGTATTCGGTACAAAATTCAACAGCTTCCTCAAAAATATATTGCTCCGCAATACAACCCTCTGGACGACTTCGGTTTTTGACATACCCTTTCAAAATCTTCATATACCGTTCAATGGGGTACATCCATCTATAATGTACAGGACCACATAGTCGAATCTCTCTCACCAAATGAACCATCAAATGAACTATTATATCGAAAAATGTCGGTGGGAAGAACATTTCCAATTCACATAATATGAAGGCAATTTCTCTTTCCATAGTTGGAAATTTCACCGGGTCTATAACTTTGCTGCATATAGATTTGAAGAAGAAACATAGCTTCGTTAATGTATGGAAGACATTCTTGGGAAAAATGCAATGTAAAGCTATAGGAATTAGATCTTGCATCAAAACATGGCAGTCATGTGATTTCAGACCCTTTAATTTTAAATCTCCCATTGATACGATGTTCTTGATATTTGATAAATACCCCTCTGGAACCTTTACGTCATTCAAGAAGTTGCAAAACTGATATCTCTCCTTCCTGGAAAGAGTGTAAGCAGTAGGAGGAAGAAATGTTCGTTTTTCACCCTTCACTGGTGCCAACTCTTCTCATATTCCCATCTCAACCATGTCCAATCTAGCTTTGATTCCATCCTTTGTTTTTCCGGGTGCATTTAGCAACGTGCCGATGACACTATCACATACATTTTTTTCAACATGCATAACATCAAGAAAATGTCTGAAATATAGACAATTCCAGTATGGTAATTCAAAAAAAAAACTGATCTCTTTTTCCAACCAATTTTCGTAAGGTTTTTCGAAAATGGTTTACCAAAAGTAGTGTACAAATCTTTCAATTTCTCAAACAATTGATCACCTGTTAGTGGAGATGGTGCTGTACGTTCCTCTGAACTTCTGTCGAATGATGTCATCCAAGATTGGTACTTATATCGTCGGGGTAGAAATCTGCAATGTCCTAGAAACACGGTTTTCGATGAATGTTTCAACCTAATTGATTGTGTACCTTGTTCGCAAACGGGACACCCTTGAGTTCCTTTAATTCTATATCCTGACAAATTTTCATAAGCAGGAAAGTCATTTATCATCCCGTACAACATGGATTTCAAAGTGAACTGTTCATTTTTGTAAGCATCATACATCGTAAGACCTGAATCCCACAATATTTTCAAATCCTCGATCAATGGGGCCAAATAAACATCAATATCATTACCCGGTTGTTTTGGTCCTGATATAAGCATAGATAACATGATGTATTTTCGTTTCATGCATAACCACGGTGGTAAATTATAATTTACCAACATAACCGGACATGTACTGTGACTGCTACTTTGAAAACCAAAAGGATTCACCCCATCTGTAGATAACGCCAGACGAAGGTTTCTCGGCTCGTTCCCAAATTCAGGATACTCCTGATCAATTCTCTTCCACTGAGGAGAGTCTACAGGGTGACGTAGTTTCCCATCTTTAATTCTTGTATCTGCATGCCATGTCAATTGTCTTGTTGTCTCCTCACTTCCATATAGGCATCTAAACCTAGGAATGATTGGAAAGTACCATACAACTTTCGTAGGACTAGAATCATCTTTCTTGTATCGGGAATCACCACACTTTGGGCATTCTTTAAGTGATTTTTGGTCCTTGCGAAACAATATAAAGTCATTCGGGCAAGAATGTATTCTTTCAGAGATCATAACCATCGATCGTAGCATTCGTTTGGCATCATATGTTCGGCTTGGGAGTTCATTATCTTCTGGGAGCATGTCATTCAGGAGAGAAAGTAGTTCCGTAAAACTGGCGTCACTCCACCCGTTGCCTGCTTTCAAATTATATAGCTTCAATACGGCCGACAATGCTGTATATTTAGTGCAACCAACATACAATGATATTTTTGCACAACTCTTTAACTTCTCAAACAATTTTGGGAAATCACGAAGTTCATCTTCAACTGTCCTTGTCATTTCCTCAATACGATCTTCATCATCGTTCACATCTGTAATCACACCCTCCATATGACCGTCTTTACTGTTCACGCTTCTAATCATATCAGATGATCTATAAAATGTCATGTTCTCTGAGTCACTACCTACATTGGTTTTTTACCCGTGTTTATTCCAACATGTATAACTTCGATCTATTCCGTGACAGATCAGGTGTTCTTCCAACTCCTTTGGACTAATTTGTCTTGAATAACAACAGCGTAAACACAGACAGAGGATTTTAGAAGGGTCACATGCATGATCTTCTACAAACTTGATAAAATATTTCATGCCATCTTCATACTCTTTTGTCAACCGATTGGCATTCGTCTATTCTTTATTCATATTCATCGTCTTTATGGGTTCGATCTCGAGAACTTGCTTAATATTATGTTTTAATTAATCAGGTAGCATTATTTGGGTTTTATAAAAACAAATCATGGTACAAATTCCTTTAAACACATGTAAAATCCATATACATGGTGTGTCCAGTAGGGTGAACATCGTGTATGTATAAGATACCTGATTTAATCTGACATATATCAAATTTATTCCAAGTTAGTCTTACAAAGACTGAATGATGCCTTAGAAAATACATGACATGCGAACAAGAGGAAACCAATGAGTAACAGGAGAATACATGCCATAACTACTCCTAAAAGCAGTCCATAGTAGGTCCATCGATGTCCAACTCATCTAATGGTATCCTAATGTCAAATCTATATTGGAGAAGATCATAGAACCTCATAGATGATCAATGTGACTATCAATGCGTGGATGAGGATACATATTCATGACTCTCATCAGGTTCAACTCCAATAGTCCAAAAAAATAATAAATTCCAATCAACCATCTATTTTAGAGAACTATAAAACCCCATGGTAAAGTACTATGCCATATGAAACCATTATATTCTATATCATCAAATTGTAATTCAAACAACTGATTCTCTTTTGGTGTTATTTTATAAATTGTGATAGAAACTGAATTTTCTCCCAAAACTAACTAGATTATAAAGTTTATCTCTTTATTAAGAAGTAAATTTTATACCTCATCAGTGAAAAAATCCTAAAAATGTACTACCATTGGGGAAAAAGAATCCTACAGCATTCTAGGAACATCTACAATATGACTGACTATTTGAGCCATTAGGGTACAGTAAATATATAATTATAACATGCTATTTAAAATGAAATGTGGAAACAGGAAATCATACAGACTCCTGATAAACCCATAATACAAAACATATCACCTAGTATGTCTGTCACATATACAAATAAATAAATTAGAAAAAAACATGCTACAAAGCATAAAGGTACCATTAAATACTTACATTGGTCAACTTGTTTTAGAAATTGTTTATCTTCATCCGTGCCTTGTACTTGAAACCATGAATTTGAAGGTGAGTATGCGTATACGATAGTTGACCTTCTTAGAGAAGAGTTTCTGGAAGAGTATAAGAGACATGAAGCAATGAAGATCTTGCTATTCATTGTGGCAATTGACTTGTGCAACGTGGCCTAAGTTACAATACCTGCAAGTTGTAACTTAGGTCGCGTTGCACAAGCTGATTGCCACATTGTTTGTAGCAACCACATTTTCTCCAACACTCTAATTATCTTCATTGCTTCATGTCTCTTATACTCTTCCAAAAACTCTTCTCTAAGAAGGTCAAATATCGTGTACGTATACTCACCTTCAAATTCATGGGTGCAAGTACAAGGCACAGATGAAGATAAACAATTTCTAAAAGAAGTTAACCAATGTAAGTATTTAATGGTACCTTTATGCTTTATAGCATGTTTTTTTCTAATTTATTTATTCGTATATGTGACAGACATACTAGGTGATATGTTTTGTATTATGGGTTCATCTTTGTATAATCATATAATTATGAGATTATGCTATGTGATGAAAATTAATATGGATCTATCATCATTTCCATTGGGATAATCTTTGGGAATCCATATAACCATAATATTAAAAACTATTTCCTTTGTATCTCATACATAAATATTCAACTCGATGGGGTATAACTTACCGCCCATGGTAACTCAAAATAAAAAAAATGAAAACAAGGGTTGGTTATCCACAGAAGTCATCACACATAACCTTGGTAGACCTCTCACACATGTGAACCATCATAAATAACCAATTACCATATACTTCATCTTAGAGTCAAGATATCCCTATGGAACCTATAGGGTATCCAATTCCACATCATTCACAAACAACCCACTTGTGTTGCTAAATATCAATAACATCTCTTATTTCGACACTCATCACTAATTATGAATCACATCCCTAGACATAATCATAATCACATTAAGACCACACTATCTATTATGAAAATCCTTACTGGAATTAGGCTCAAGATATGGTATCATTCCTATCTCACATCTATATTCACTATTTGGTCCTCACACACACAATATATAAATAATATACCAAGGGAATACCATCCATGGAACTCACCTCCCACATTGAGAGCACGAGGAGAAGGAGGACGAGGTGGCGGCAGTCATGACAGTGAGGGTGGAGTCGGAGGCGGCGGCAGAGGCGGAGGCGGTGGCGGCGGCAGAGGCAGAGGCGGCGGCGGCGGCAGAGGTGGCGACAGTCGCGACAGCGAGGGTGGAGGCGGCAGAGGCAGAGGCGGTCATTGTAGCGGGAGCGGGGGTGGAGGCGGCGGTGGCGACGGAGAAGGAGGATGAGGAGGACAAGGAGGAGGAAGGAGGAGGAAGGAGGAAGAAGGAGGAGGATGAGGTGGACTAGGTCGCGCGGCGAGGGGCCTGTTCAGCTTTCGCGAGAGCTTGACCGCGTGCAAGCGAAGATGGCCTGTTAGGGTTATTAAATAAAAACCGATAGAACCTTTATCAGCGCTCGTTAAAAGCGCTGATAAAGGTATGTTTTATTAGCGCTAAAATAAAAGCACTGATAAAACATTCATTTATCAGTGCTTTTTTAGCACTGATAAAGAGCTACCTTTATCAGCGCTAAAAAACGCGCTGATAAATGTACCATTTATCAGTGCTTTTATATAGCGCTAATAAAGGCATACCCCGTTATCAGCACTTTCTGTTTAGCGCTGATAAAGGGCAGCACTTCCCTTTCCCAGTTTTGTGGTAGTGATTATGGGTATTTTAGGATGTAAAAGGAAATATTTTTAGTTCTTAAATGAATCTAATACCCCTAACCCGACTCGAATCGCCCGAAGGCCTTATTTTTTTATTGGTTTTTGATAACCCCCCTTTCAAGGGATGAGGGGGAACCCTTACAAGGCCCGTTGACTTAGAGATTACATGACCCGTAGGCCTTAGGAATTATACAGACTATACTTGGAACTCCTCCTCCCAGCTTCTTCATCGTGATATCAGCTCTCCACCTTTCGCATGGCTGTTTGGATAGACTTTCCCTCATAAGGATTTAACTAGTAACATAAGAGGAATAAATTATATACACTTGTATATACATAAATAGCATTTCCCTATCCAATATATAAGTTAATAAATGTTGTACTACCTATAAATAAGACATTTATAGGTTGGGTACAAATCAAATACATAACTCAATTCCCTTAATAAAAACTAAAATATTTGTTATTCACATATAGTTTATGAATTTTTCCAATATAATCTCATCCTCACACTCTATGAGTTAAGGTTTGTGAACAAGAGTTACATGTTACATCAAGGTATATTTAAAGTACTTCTAAATCTATTAAAAGTTAAATCAGATAAGTAATCACTAACATATTAGGAAATTTAAGAGAAAATATTGATAATCATCAACCATGAAATGAATCCAAAATTCCATAATTTAATTTAAATAATTAAGAAATCTAATATAACCATGTATTTTTTATTTCATAGAAAATAAGTAAATTAAGATATACAAAATTTATTAAAAAACTTTTTATTCATATATTTGAATATAGGGGAAATAATTACAGTTATTAATTTGAAAAACTAATGATAGATAAATCTGAAATAATTCTATATGTGTTGAAACCACCTATATTTAGGACAACCTTAAAAATAATTCCTCATGATCCAATAGAAATGTATCACCCACAAAAAAATCCAAAACCACAATTAATCAATTTCTCATGAAACTAAAATGGCCATATTTAAAAACCTAAAGAAACCTAGTTAGAACCTTGGAGAAATATCATAATAATTAAGATATCCATTAAAGTGATAAACTCCTTAATTTAGAATAACTTAGGAACCCTAATATCAAGACCCAAATTAAGAAAATTAATCAATAAATCACCATATAACATATTTTCATCCAAAAAATGAAAAAGATACTTGAAATTGACACACTAATATCTCCCCTAACCCAAATAAAAATATGCCCAAAAATTTGAATGGATTTCATCATAAATCTAGTAAAATCCCAAGTTACCCATTTTAAGCAAGGGTTTTGAGAAAAGGATTAAAAGGGGGAAGAATATTAGAGAGAGCAGGTCTAAAATTGGATTTTCTATGAAGAACTACCCTTGGATCACCTTGAATTAATAGGGGAGACGTGGAAAAGAGAGACCATGGAAGTTAAAATAAGGGATCTTGAATGGGTTACAAGAGAGTGTGTTCAAATGGGGAATAAAGGGAATTAAATATATTAAAATAAAAATTATCAAAATTTCCCTATAAAAAACACACATCGAGAGGCTATTGAGAATTTTCTTCAGCACTATAAAGTACTTGATAGCACTCTATAGAGCCTTGGTCCCCTGTCAAGTCTAGTGGGTACCTGATGGCCTCCCATAAAGTACCCAGTTCCCCTCATAGTTCTAAAGTGCATGCGCCACTAGTCCCGATGCATCCAAAACTTCTAAACACCCAAAAAAAACTCAAATAATATGTAAAAACACCTCATAATTCATCCTCAAGCATCCAAAATTAAATCTAAATTCAAAAATGGAAAAACCCCTAAAAAAGAACTAAAAAGTCAAATGTGCCTATTCATAAACCATCCTATAGTCCCACATATGACCGTAAATCATTATAGTTAGGACATGGATCATTAATAACTCCCCACTATACGAATTCTTACCCCCAAGACGTGGTTGGGAGATTCTTATAAAATGATCCAATATCCCAAGTATTAAATACATACTATGAAGAATCTAATAAAATTAGGGTACACAATTCCCAAAATAACCTCAAATTACCAAACCATAAGTACATTATATACTTACGTCCTAAATCAAATGTCAAAGCATATGAATCACTACCAAAACTAAATCCCAAATCTAATCTAAACCACAAAATATCATAGAATTATAATATCTACAACCATCACACTATTTCATAACTGAATCACCCATAAAGCTTCCTTTACAAAACTCTTAAAACCTAATGTAGGGAACTTACCACCATAATACCTCATCAACTTAGATGTACCACAACCCATATGACCATCTAACTACCCCTGAACAATTGAATGAAATATATGAGACTCCCCACCATAAGAATTACCTCATATTTTCTCAACTTTATCTACCACTCACTACTACAAAAAAATCTTATATCAGTGCTCAAAACAGGCTTTAACAGTGATAAAAAAGTGCTGTAAATCCCAGCACTAATATAGGGGGGGGGGTCCCTTTTATCAGTGCTCCAAAAAGCGCTGATAAAAGGGACCTTTATCAGTGCTTTTAAAAAGCACTTATAAAGGTAAAAAAAATAAAAAAAAATAAAAAAGAATTAAATAATGTAGGAGAGCTTTTAAAAGTGCTTGACCCCGCATTTATCAGTGCTAGGAGGTCTCCCGTGCACTTCCCTTCCCACGTATCCTTACATGTGCGCACCCCTTTGCGCTTCCACCCGAACTCGAACCCGCAACCTCCCCCTTTCACGACTGCACCTTTACCACTAAGCTATTTCATTTTTTTATCTATTTGATGATATATATATATATATATATATATATAGTTATATTTATTCATATATTGATATAGATTCATATTAATATAAATATATTTATTCATATATTAGTATATATATATTCATTCATATATTAATATATATTTATATTTATTTATTTATATATATATATTTAGTTATAATTTTTTATATGTATATTTATTTGTATATTAATATATAATTATAAGATTAGTTTTAAATACATTTATGAAATATGTTTTTTATGTGTGTTTATAATTAAATAAATAAATAAATACATACATATATATAACACACACACACACATAAACATATATATTTACGAATAAATACATATATATGTGTATTTGAAAATCCAAAGAATGTTAAAATGATCATAAGTTATAATCAATAATCCCGTTTCAACTCCAAAAGTAGTAAAATCGAAGAAAATGAAACAGTATTCGATATGATATGTGGTATAGGGCTAACGGACATCCGGATCAGAAGTTATACTTGTTTGAATGTCAACAAATCGGGGTATCCCGACTAAAAACTCAGTTTTAGAGGCCTTATGGGCCTTTTTTGGCCTTAAAAAATGTGACAAAGGATTTTCCTTAGTCACTAGCGTGTAGAGATCGTCGTAGGCTTCGATTTGATATGCTTTAGAGCTCAAACGGACACCCGAATCAAAATTTATGGCCGTTTGAAGTTTGAGTTACATTTTAAATTTATTTTAGATATTTTATTAATTGTTTTGATTTTTTGTGTCTTCAAATTGTTATTAAATTATTTTTAATCGATAATAATTAGAAAATTATTAATTAATAATATTTTTTAAATATTTTAAAGCCATTTTCATTAAATTTCTTATTTATTAAATTTAATAGTATATTTATACATATCAAAAACATATTTAAAAAATATATATTATATTTATATCAATATAAATATACTTATATAACAATAATTTATTTTTCATGATTTTTTTAAACATAAAATTTATCACCGGTATGAAAAAGCACTGATAAATCCCCCTATATCAGCACTACTAAAAAAAGCACTGATAAAGGGGTAGCGCTTCCCTTGCCCGTTTTTGTAGTAGTGACTTATCACATTCAATAAAAAATTATCATTTATCAAAAATCAACTTCCACATTTTATTTCAAAATCCCATTTCAAAATTTATTTTACCAAAGAACTAAATAGGAAAAAATAATGTTTACGCCCAATACATTAATGAAAAACACTTTTTAATCCCATGTAAAATCTCATTTTCACTTTTATATAAACACTTATTAGGAAAAGAGTTCATTTTTTTACCTTTGAAAAATGATAATAGGTTCATATAATCATCATATTGAAAAAATAGTCTTTTTAACATGAAAAAATTATATGTTTATATTAATCAAATCATAACTCTAAATTGTAACATGATTAGATAAAAAATTACACCTAGTATAAAAATAGCATATCATAAATTAATGAATGAATGATCTAACCAATACTAAACACTAATATGGTAGTAATATATCAAAAAAGAAATAAAATAATAATATATAACCAATAATGTTATAATAAAAAGGAAGTAACATGATTATGCTTTTTTTACTGAATTACCTAATATTCATCTATGTGATTAGATTAATTAATTACAACACCCCTAATAAGGTATACATGGAAACACTGTATACTTTATTAGTTTCTTATAATTAATTTATTATTCACATGGATTCAATTATATATCGTAAACATGAATATAATTTAATGTTCCTAAATATATGATACTTAAACTTACACTAGATTTGGATCCTGTTCAATCCCTATGACATTTTATAGATTCCTATTTACTTACAGTTGAGGTGCTCAAACAGATACCTATCCTATATTGGTGGTGCCTTATTAACAACCTATATATCCTTGGTAACTTTATTTTCTTCCATAAATAGTTTCACGATTCATTTTTATGTGTTACTTCTCAAGTCCCGACCATCCTAGTTCCTATCTACTTTCAATCCTAACCATAATGGTAGAAAAAAGCGACTAATGATGCCATTTCCTAGGATTTAATACCATTTTATATTGACCTTGACCCAATTTTCTAAGAAATACCAAAATGGGATGCCACATTTCCCCAAGAACATTCCTTGATACCCAGGGGATGGTGAATAGAGTCACGAGTCTTAGAGTTTAGTTGGGGAGTGATTTACCTACTATAGATTAATTGACTACAAATAAGGAAAATTATTACTACATGGATGAAAATTATATCATACAACCTAAATTAACATCCTAGGTAAAAGTAAATAATATAAAATATGTCTCTAATACACATGGATAAGTTCCACACATAAACTCTAGTCTCTAGATCCAACACTGGGAGGAGTTCAACACATACCAATAATAACCATTCAAAACAAGAACACATAATCTATATATCTACTAATACCTATAGGTAATTGAAAAATAGACCATGAATCTGTATGTCCACCAAAGCTCATATGTAGGGTGTGAGCATACAACATCTATTAGGAAACCACCATGATTCTAACTCAAATGAAATATGATTAGGTTTAATCATTATATCAATCTACTTATTTATAAAATCATATTGAATCATTTTCACATATAAATTTCCAGAACATTAATAGAAAAGGAAACATAGCATGGTGAGTAAGTATCCTTAACGTGTAACTCCCTATACCAGGAGGTTCCTTTACCTGAGTTACCTACTTCAAGCTTAACCTAAAATATGAGAAAACCAATAATAAGAATTAGGGTGAAATATTTGGTGAAATGAAATAGTTTTTATAAAATTCAGGATAGTCAAGCTTCCCATCCCATTTTTGGGTGGGAGAAGGGGTAAATAATAGCCAAGGAGTTTCAAGTCCATCCCATACCATCAACCTATTCATCAATAATAGGTGTACTTGGTAACCTTTTATATAACACATGATATATCCCTTTAAAGTTACAAACTATATTTTATAGATGTCAATCAATAACCATAATTCAAGATTATAATGAAATAAAAAAAATTCATTGCTAATAATCTACTAGATGAATCACCTAATAGGTGCAATGAGTAGTTATATTGGACATACAATTAAGGTACTTAGAAATACTTATTTCATATAAATTTTCTTCCAAATAGTTATAAAAAATCATATTAAATGTAAATTATAAACATTACAACATATTAAAGATGATTAAACTAATTAGACAAAGTTATTTAACTTGAATTATAGCGAAAATAATAATTTATGGCATAATAGGTTACACTTTGATGTAACCAATAGAATTTATTTAGTTATAGTAATGATATGAGGAGTATAATCTATGATTAAAATAGTGAAATTATTCATATAAATTAACTTAGTTTACTTGGAATGAAATCAATGAAAAAGGGAATTCTATATTTAAATTTAATAAAGTCAAAAATATACTCAACCAAGGATCAATATAGGTATTAGAAATAAAATAAGATATAAAATAACAAGGCACTACAATGTTTGGGAAAAAATTATTAACTAACATGATTAAATCATAAACCATTCCCCTCTATATTTCTTACCCCTACATTTCATTACCACAAAACACTCTCTTAACCAAAGGTTAAGTGTGGTTATTTGAATTACAATTCCTTTATATTAAAATGTGGATAATTATTTAAAAACCATGAAACTAATAAAAAATATAAATGGTATGATTAGGAAGTTTTAAGGATAATCTAATAACTCTTAAATAAAGAGGGGATGACTTCTAGGTGTTACCAAATATCACAATATATTTTTGGTTTTTATAAATACATACATTGGTATAAACTATCTCAAGGTCATATCACTAAATTATTATATTAGTTCTTACTTTAAAACAATAATTTATAGTCACCTTACCTTACACTCTATTATTATGTGTTTTACATTTTATTTCATGCACTAGTTAACCCCAAATTCCAAGGAGTCACTAGACTAGTCATATTACATGAAAATTTTGACATATTTTTTATTTTTAAACAAAAAAACCCCTAAAGTTTATTTTAATTATTGAAAAAACTTCTAGAATCATTATATGTCATTTAGTGTGTAAAAGGATCGCTTTCTAGTCATGTAAATAATCTAATACCACTAATAAGGATTTAATTAATAACACCAGAGTAATAAATTATACACACTTGTATATGCATAAATACCATTTATCTATCTAAGATAAAATTTAATAAAGGTTATACTACTCAAAAATAATATAATTATAGGTTGTGTATAAATCAAAAGCATAACTCAAGTCCCTTAGAAAAAACTAAACTCTTTTTTATTCACTTCTAGTTTATGAATTCTTCAAACATAATCTCATCCCCACACTCTATGAGTTAAGGTATTTGAACAAGAGTTATGCGTTTTATCATGGTTTATAAAGTATTACTGAATCTATTGAAATTTAAACCATATTATTAATCAACAATACATTAAGAGTTTTAAGAGAAAATATGGATAATCATCAGGAATTAAATGAATCAAAAAATTATATAATTTAATGTAAATAATTAATCAATCTAATCTAATAATGCATATTCCACTTTATAGAAAAACACATAAATTGAGATATAAAAATATGATTGAAAAAAATTGATTCCTATATTTGAAAATAAGGATAAAACTTAGTTATTAATTTGAAAAACTAGTGAAATATATATCCAAAATTAAATCCAATTAAATTATATATGGGTTGGAATCACCTATATTTAGCATAAACTTGGAAATAATTTCTTTATACTTCAATGGAAGTATAAACACCCATAAAATAAAATCCAAAAATATCCTTAATCAATTTCTCATGAAACTAAAATGAATATATTAAAAACCCAAATAAAACCTAGTTAAAACCTAGGTGAAATATCACAATAATTATGAAATCCATCAACCAGAGGAATTCCCTAATTGAGTATAACCTAGAGACCCTAATATCAATACCCAAATAAAGAAAAATAATCAATAAATCATAGAGTAATATATTTTCATCCAAAGAGAAAAAACCGCTATAAGTCACACACAAAAATATCCCCTAACCCAAACAATAAGAGGTCAAAAAATTTGAATGTATTTCACTATGACTCTGATAAAATCCTAAGTTTAGAAACCAATTTTTAGTAAGGGTTTTGATAAAAATATTTTATGGGAGAAGAAGAGGATAGAAAGGATGTATTACCTTATATTTTTTTGAAAAACTACACTTAGATCACCTTGAATCAAGAGAGTGGATGGGGAGAAAATGGGAGAACATAGAGGGGATAATAAGGTCTCTCAAATGGGTTAAGGGAGAGTGGGTTTTAATGGGGAATAAAGGGAATTAAAAGGGATTAAAATAAAAATTACCAAAATTCCACCCTAAAAAACACACACCCAAAGCCTATTGGGTATCGGTTCTTGTATCACTAGGTACCCTGTTGAATTCCTAGGAAACCTAGGCTACTTCTAGGTCCAACTGGTACTCAATAGATTCCCATAATGCAGTCAGTTTCATTTATGGTTCTAAACTATAGGTGGAACTAGTCCCAAGGAACTTTTGGACTCTAGAAGGAATAACCAAACCTAAAACCATATAAAAAACACATAATAATTCATCCTAAAAAATCCAAAATAAAATCTAAATTCCAAAATAAAAACAACCCCTCAATAGGAACCAAATATTAATCAAGCCCATTCCTAAACCATCCAAAAGTCCCACCCATGATCTTAAATCAATGTAGTTGGGATATAATTCATTATATGTGAGGTGGGGGGGAGGGAATTAGTGAGTGTATTCCAAAGGATTATAGCATGTACCGAACCACCAGGACCCCACCTTGGTTGAATGTAATCCTAACATAACACTCCAAGCTCACATCTAATAGGACAATGACTGGTGACAAGCATCAAGAAGGAATATCAAACATATAGAAGGCCTCATCTAATAAACTAATAAACATCCATACACCACTAAGATATGATATATAATAGTGAAAAACTATGTATATATATAAATAAAATATTTTATAACATGCATATAGAAATGATAAATAATCCAATAATGCAATAAAAACCATAATCTAATAATAAGAAAAGTAAAAATCGCACACACCATGATAAAGATAAACCTTAAACTATTTAATAAGTGATTTACATGATATTACAATGCTGAAATAATCAATACCAGATAAAAAAACCTATAATCTATTATATGTGCTAGCTCCACTAGCTCCACTAGATCTACGATCCCCAAAATCACCACTAAACTATGAGTTGAATGTAAAGACACAACACATGTGTGAATAGAGATCATGAATGGGTGAGTATAAATATTCCCATTATGATTCCTCAAAAAACACAATATGAAAATAGAATAGGAAGTCATCCCAATAGAATAATCCTTTATATTCTTTAAGAAAACATGTAACCAAGTTTAACTAGGACATTATTCATCACAAATTATCTCTACTGAAGTTGTATATTAAAATGAAACTTTAATACCTAGAGAACCATGAAAAAAAAATCCAAAAACACCTCACATAAATCACTTACTCATCATTACTCATTAGTATTAGTAGTAGGGGACCCATTCCTCACTGAAGAGAGTATGTTAGTTAAGAGAGTTACTAGCCACTATGGAGGACTCAAACCCTAACATGTGTAGTGTGTATCGACCAAGAGGGTTACCTACACTTTGAGTGGAAGAATCACTCCCAATAACTATGGGAGGGTAACATACTCTACTTAAAAAATAGAGGATCCATTACCAAGATATAATATGCTTCTATAAGGGTTACTGACCTTGTGGCTACTTTAATTATCCACCGACACACATATTATGAGGGTCATTGTCTATATAAAGACATATAACTCAAACTACTTGAATAACTTGGAAATAATTCCCATATAATTAATGGATACATAATAATATGTTTTATATAAAAATATTATTATAATGAAATAATCATATGTCTAAAATTGACACCCCTCTAGAAGGATACAAGGAATACATAAATTTTCCAAGTACACGACATGTTCTTGTAGGATACATGGTGTGTAAGTTAACTTGGGTAGTCTAGTAGTGTATTTTCTCCACCCAATCCATGTGAATTCATTATAAGTGGAATGTAAAATTAGGTATAAGGTGTATAGGGTTACTTAGTCTGAATGAAATATATTTTGGATACACATTGATTTTCCTCGCTATCTGTACATGACCTCTTCATATAATACATCACATGTGGGTCTACACGACTACTTATCATGTATAGACTATACTTGTAGAGCTTACCCTACCAAAAAAATGGTGTATGTAATGGAAGTACATGGTGTGTAAGAAAAACTTGTGGACCTAACATGTTTGTGGATACATGAAGATTCACTTAACCCTAAGATACATGATATGTGACTTGTAGTCACATGACATGTAATACTTATAAATCCATTTAACTATATCATTGAAACTCATGGATTACATGGTGTGTATCTTAGAGATACATGTCATGGGGTTTTAATTATAATGTGGAAACTGTAACTAGAAACATACACAATGTACAACTGAATACTATATACTATGTAGTCATAAATTTTTTCTATAATTATAAGAACTTGATTCCATACCATGGATGTCATCATCACCTCTGGTAATTCCACCAATACTAATCGAAACTAATTCCCCTAGATCCTATATTTCACCTCGTCAAATCTTCCTTAGCTGTAAAATTCCATAGAAAAGTGGTACCCATGATTATATCGAAGAAAGTGGAATGATAGATAATGGAAAAGAATGGTTTGGAGATTTTTTGATTTTTTTTTTCTCATAAGAATTTGACATGACATTTCATTTTAAAAATTTTAATCCAAAATATTATCATGAATTATTTTATCAAGGAAAATTAATCATTTTATAATATGAAAAAACACCATTAGTAAAATAACCCAAGGTAAATCATTATAAATTAAATTTCAAATTAACATGGAGGTTTAATCCTCATGTTAATCCTATACTAAAATAAAAAAAATAAATAATAAAAAGTAAATGCTCACAGTAATTAAGGAACTTTTATTCATTTTATTATTTAAAATATGAGAATTAATTTAATGCTTTATAATAATTCAATTCATCATCATCAAATCTATTTAAATATTGATGATAAAATTATTTATTAATTAATTCAAATAGCTCAACATAATTAATTGAATTATAAAATTCAATTATTCATATGACATAAGATGAAATTAATTTAAATTAATAATAATATTTTTCTAAATATATTCCTCTTTAATAAGAAAATTATCACCACCATTTAATATTTTATCATGTTCATAATAGGTCAATCTATTTTTAGAAGTAGCTAATTTGAATAATGAAGAACGAGGTAAACACAATAAAAAAAGTCATAGCTTGGTGACTGTTTCTGATGAAAACCCTAATGCACCCCTACTCCAGGATGTTTTTTGTGAACGTCAGTATAGTCATACTTTCCAAAGGTAAATGACCACTGGGGTGTCTTACCAGAGACACTTAAAAATGTGTGTTAGTCGAGATCATGGGAGGTCAAGCTTATCGCACCCTTTAGGGTGGAATTATTGCCTACTCCCACACTCTCATATAGATTTAGGATATGTTCATGTTTCCATCCCAAATTCTAGTGCTGGAATTGTTACCACCATGTTAGTGACTTGATAAAAATCTTGTATCCCTATGGACCTCTATATATATATTAGGGGTTCTCTATATTTATATTATTATTTAGTGGCACCATGGTTTAAAGGAACACAATTGGGAACTATAGAATTTATCACCATATTGGGAGGAAGTAAGTTTTGTAGCATTGGGATTAGGACCATGATAGGGGATTCCTATATATCCTTGTAAAATTAATATGAACCCTTGTAGTTTGGTGTTACTTAATAGGGAACATTTTACCTTTTAAGATCATATAACAAGGACCATATTGAGCCTTTTAAGGCCACACATCCATGAACACTTAATTTCATACGAAATGAAATACTAAGCGGAAGGTTCCTAGTAATGGATGGTGTAGGGATTACACATAGGTTTCATTCTCTAGTCCTTCTCATGAGGAATATGGACCTTTTTTCTTATGGTTTTTATCAGGAATATGACCCAATGAAAGTATGGTCTAGGTTTACATGGGGATTATTTCCCAGTAGAAAAAAGTTTTTGGATGTTACTGGGCTTTAACCTCAATGAGAAATCCTACATATCCTGATTAACATGAATCAAAGGCCATTTAGTTTGAGTTATATTGTTTAAAGTCATGTTATAGGACCATAACATGTAGTTTAGCATCATGTGGTAAGGATTCTTGCATCTCAAAATGGAAGACAATAAAGGATTGATGGGTTATTTTTCATAAGAATACCAAATGAACATTTCATAGGGAATATAGTCATTCTATGAATGTTTTTTAGGGAAAATTTATCTTTGAGTAAGATATTATGGAGTATAGATACCTATTACACATGGGATACCTAGATCATGATTCAAAACAACAAGTATATATTCTTCCCAAATCCCTTTCTCTCTATCCATTTAATTTTATGACTCATAGTGATGAAATAATCAATGGTAATAATGTTGAGGATTACACCTAGGAAGGATTATAATTCTCTCATGGATCATTGAGTGGACCTGGTAATCATCATCATTATATCATCATTTATTTATAAAAGGTAAGTGAGAAAAAAAGACAACAAGAGTGAGAAAAGAAAGAAAAAATGAGAAAAAAGTAAGGCCCCTTAAGGTGGTTTGTAGTTATAAATCTTTAGGGAATAACCTATGACCAAATTAACACCTTCAGGAGGAATAAAAGTTACACATAGATAGTACTAGATGATATCATCATTAATGGAAATGGAGGAAATATATCCCACTACATTATTGCATTCATGCCAGGAGTGTAGGATTTCTATTTGATTTCAAAGAAAACCCATAAATTTTCTAACAATGTAAGTAATAAACCAAGAAATATCATTTTTTAACTTTAGGGAGTTAAAAAGGATCAAGGAGTCTGATTCAATTCCACTAGGATTATTTTTTACTGACTGAATGTAAGGAGGACAATGAGCATTGCCAAAGCTTCAACTTTGAGGGAGTTTCCAGTTCCAAAAACTTTTGAGAAGGAAAAAATGAAGTTTCCCTTGGAGTCGTAGACCACTCCTCCTCCTAACATGATCCCTATAGAACACGATCCATATGTGTTGAGTTTATAAAATGAATTTTGGGGACTCTACCAAACCTAGTACCCTTGAGGAATTTTTATAGCTAGATGGGAAGAGTCCATACTTTCCTATAGAGGTCTGAGGGAGGAAGCATATTTCCACTTCTTTATGAACCTAACCAAATCTAGAAGTAGGTTCTTTATTCTAATTAAGTGTGTTTTACCCAAGCATGAACCTCCCTCAAAATGTATGATATTCTTGGAATTATATAGACACAAACACTCAATAATTAAAATGAAACCTCTTTTTTTTGGACTAGGCTGATCCGCACCCTAGAACCATTGGTTTAAAAAGGTTAAATTATCCCCATAATGAACATGAATTATGGTGAAGTCTCCAAAGAATTTAAAGATCATGAGTTCCCACTCTCCTTTAAAGAACAGGTGTTCCACACTTTCATCCTTCAAATTCTTACAATAGAAACATCTAGATGGAAGGTTGAATCCAATTCTCTTGATGTTCTTGTATATGTGAACAACTCTATTTCTTAACCTCCACACAAGGAAATTGAATTTTTATGGAACCTATATGCACACAATAGATAGTCCCACTATATTCTTTGGTTGGGAGGAGACATAATTCCATGATAGTATCTAATAGAGAAAGTACCTGTAACAGATTATGTAAAAACACATTTATTTGGTTCATAAATGACATCAATAAGATCAAAGGTTTCATGTAGAATATTTTATAGGACCTCATTAATTATAACTATGTAATTCCTTGACTAATTGAATAGGATATCAACTGCTGGACAACCTGGAAAACTGAGCATAGTGCCAGCCTAGTTTTGGTGCCAAAAGGATATTTATCCCCTCCTTATAATCCAACAGAAGAAACTCTTGAGATTTTGATAGTGATGTTGAACCACACTCCAAATGGACCTTCCCACTTTATCCATCTCCACCTGGCTTTATTCCTCCATTTCTTTCCCCCAGAGATATTTCCCTTCAATAATATCCCATACAAGTTTTTCATGCATACCATGAAAAGAGTCCATGGTGTTTTTCACATTAATACCACCATATAGTGAAGGATTTTCCATTCTCCTCCAAGAATCCCAATGGTACTTCCCATTAGTATTGACATCCCATATAAATGATGAAAAGATCCCATTAATATTTGAGATGAAAGATTTGGTAAAAAAATCGAGAGATTCCTTTTATCAAGGGAATACATGATTGAATAGGGGCACTCTGGCATGATTGATGACTCGATCATGTATATCCAGTAGCTTTAAATAAAGTCTTGGTTTGTCCCTTTCAGGGTTTTGACCGTAGTACAAGGAATCCATGGAGGTCATTTGAATTGGTAGTGTAACCCAATAAGGAGACTTGGTCATAGGAAAGATCAATTGTTTCACTATTTGATCACTTCAAAAAGTGTACATAGGAGGATTATATTCTATGAAATCTAGGGCCACTTGAGATAGGGATATAAGTACTTTGAATTCCACCATGTTTACATAGGATAGGTATCTATGTGAATGGGACTTGAATCATGTAGGGACTATCTTTAATGTGTCTTCACAAAGGGTGTTATGTGATCCACCCTTCATGAATTCATGGGATCCATCCGTGAAGGAACCTAATAGGGAGGGGGGGGTCGGATAGGTGTTTTACAAAGGCCCCTTTATGGGATAGGTCCCTTGTAAAGACCTTACCTCTTTGATCTTCGAGTATTGACTTCATGATTACCTATGGTGGATTTCTCAAAAGTTATCTCATGAAGGGAGGAGCATTCTGAGTCCTCAAGAGTTCTCCTCAATGTTTCATTGGATGTATCTCTATACTTCTCTATTTGTTTATTTTGAGGATGATATGGAATATTTATAGGAAAACCAAAATAACTAGTTTCTAGGAATGTGTGGCTATGTAGGGATTATGCAACCACCTTGGAGCTACAAAAGATGGAGTCTTGTAATGTTACTATATGACAAGGAAAAAATTAGCACCTTGGGGCTGCAAAACAATCAAGGATCATGAAGGAATCATGCAGACCACGAAGGAAACATGCTTCCCATGAAGGGAAATTATGGAATTTGAAGGAAACATATGGTGAGAAAAAAACCATCTTCTCTAATAATAATCGGAAAGGACTAGGAAGCATAAAATAATTTCATAAACAAGGAAATCTATTTATGAAGAATGACTTCAAAAACTAGAGGAAACTTCATGAAGCACCTAGGATGCTTTATGGAAATATTTTATTTTCCAATTTTCACTTTTAATGTTGATCCAATTTTGATATTTTACCTTATTCTTGGTGTTTTTATAGTCTTTGTGGATTTTTTCTGCCTTAAAAAATTCCCCCTCCGAATTTGGTTTGATCAACATAAAGAGAAGCCAATTACAAGGTAGAATAGTGGTCCACATGAACTCTATATTTTATTACATTAAGAGAACATCCTAGTAAAGTATTCTATGGCCCTTAATTTATCTGATACATCCCAAGGAAATTTTTTAATAGACTGAGATCTCCTAAACTCAATAGTTATTTTCATAGGAGCCCCCTACAAAATCCATTTCATAAACTTCTATTTAGGAACTTGAAAACTTGGTATGTGAATCTCATGAGAATTATAAATTTTTATAATAGCTACAAGATCATGTAGTGACTATGAAACTTATGCAGTACTTGTTCTATCTATGTAATACTTATGCTATTCACATATGATCTATATAAAAAATTATACTTTTCTATATTTCCATTCTAATTTTTATCATTTTCTAATTTTTGAAAATGATCCTCTTTTTATAAGAAAAATGGAATTTGGATTCATCTATCTATAAAATTTGATGAAGATGACTAAAAGGAGGGATATCATTTCTAGAAACACATGTTCTAAACTTTGATATTGTATCATTACTCAAAAGGAATACATGAATAAAATTCTTGATTTATATATTCTAGAGTACTCTATTTCTGATAGGCTACTTATATAAAACTTTGAACTGTAAAGCAATGTTCCACTTCCTCTGTCTAGTTGTAGTCTACCATCAACATGGTTTTCATCATCCATAGACTATATCAAAGTGAATATATCTACAAAATGTCAGCATAAGTAAGCCTTTACATTTTAAATAGATATATGCTAAATCAATATAAAAATTGTCAATGTGAATAATACATCACTCAAAACTATTCATCTATCTTCACTGTCTCACTGGATAATCCTAGTGGTGGATAGAGTCCAAAGTGGGATCTATTAATTAGTGATAGTTTCTTATATGAATTGGAATAATCCTTCCCAATGAATAAAAGTTGTGAATAATTCACCAAGAAGGTGTGTGTAATTGATCTGTATAATATAGTATAGATATTACATTTTATGATATATTGGCCAACTAAACTTATCATAAAAATATTCAGATGGTAGTGTCTGAGCATCAACAAATTTCACCTACCACATGGTGAGGTATGTATTAGTTTATAAGATATCCAATAGTTTGGGGGAATCTCAATACTCAAAAGGATGTTTGAAGAGCACATTCCTACAACCAATATCTAGAAGGATATAGAACAAAACCCTCATTTGGTAAATAATTACTTACTTAAGTAGAGACAATGTTGGGAAATTATCTCCACATAATCTCAATCATAAACTTTAGGGAGTGGGTAGATATATTTCTTCAACCTATTTTGAAGAGGTTAATATTCAAGTGTTTGAGTAGATTTTAGGCTCAACAAGATATTAATATCAAGGGCTTGTATTGGGCTACCCTTGAATAAAGATAGTATGATTATTCAGTGTATATTGTTTATCAAAATGTAGCCTTGAAATTTTATTAGTGGGATTCTTATCCATGTTTTTGAGATGGTTTATCTTCTCTAATGGGTATACTCACTCAGGTGTCATGGTTATTAACCTAATGATGGTATCTCCATTGGATCAAGGAAAACTAATTAATTTGGAAGTGCCAGTTATTACCTAGATCAACCATATAATGGGATAAATATAATAGGGGATGAATCTATATTATATTAGTCCCTATTTCTAATTATTATATGGTTGGGTGTTATAAAATTTCTAATTCTATGAGTTTTGAAACCTTGAAATAATCCCTTATTCTACATCTCACCCCAAGTTTCTAAATATCACTTGTAAAGACTCCAAATCCAATAACCCAGAGCTTATAGTTACTTTATTACATTGTAATAAGATACAAATGATCACATCTTAAAGGGTCAAATAGTTTAATAGTCTTGAAGAACTAGATACATACATTATTCCCATTTTTTATTTGGAAAAAAAATATAAAACATAGTAATAATAAAAAAATTTCATCCTTGAAATCATTCAAAGATCCATTCTTCATATCCTAGGGAAAGAAAAAAAATAAGGGTGAGATCAAATTCTCAGTAAGGATTAAATACAATGAAATCTATCATGAGTGAATAAGGCATAATCAACATGGAAAGGTAAATAACTGAAAACACATGCCATTTAATAAATAATTCGGGCATGAAATGTATCTATGGATAATATCAATAAAGTTATATCATGGATAATAATATTAAAATTCTAAATGAAGGAAATTATTAATGTTTTATGTCATGATCTCAAATATTGTGATATATTTACCTTCAAATCCTTATTCCAAGATAATTTAGCTACGGGTAGGTATACACTAAAAAACCAATTAATAAGTTTGGCCAACTAGTTTATCTCATGATACCTGTTGATGAATCGAGGGGCTATATAATTTCAGGCCCCACAAACCACTGCATGTCTAATTAATTACTCATATATTTAATGATCAATTTAAATCCATACAAAATATGCCTTATCAAAAAATATCTGTATTGAGTATAGAATAAAAAATATCAAGATTTATAGAGTCAATCAAAAAACTTCCATAGTAAAAAATCGTATATAGAAATGGTATATGGATTAGAAAATAATCATATCCATGATAAAAAAATATGTATATTTAATATAAATTCAATTTTCAATGAAAAATGATTACTAGAAATTAAATGTTTCAAGAGAAATTTAGTGAATATAAAATTAATCAAGATATGAGAGATAATGATCAATCCATCAGAGAAGTATATTTTTTAGTAAAATCAAATCTTGTAAAGAATAGAATAAAAAAATTGAAAAATTTAAAATAAGTTTTAATAAAAGAGTTTACTTTTTAAAACCATTGAAATATTAATAAATACACTAAAGAGTATAAAATGGTTATGGAAGTGTAAAAATACATTAATGTTGTATATGTTAAAAAGAAACATTTATTTTAACTTTTTTTAAAGAATGTAAAAAATGAACCTTTTAGAAAACATTAGAAATATTATTTTCAAAACTTGAAAAAAGTTCAGGATAACATAAAATGTCTTAAAAAAATAATTTGATTAAATAAAAAGGACCTTTGTATTTTTTTTAAAAATATTAACATGGAAGAAAAATATACCCGATCCAAAAGAGAAATAAGACCATATTTTCTTTTAAAAATTTAATAGATTGATTTAGTTTAAAAAGAGAGTAAAAGTTAGAATAAAATATGGAAACTCCTTAAATAAGAGGATTTTTAGAAAATATATAAAGTTTGTAAAGGATATATCATAATATTACTTATATGAAAATATATGTAATTCTAAAAATGAGATTGTTAAAATAAATCCTTACATATTTGGTAAATTTTAAAATGAAACCCCTTGAAAGTTTAAACTTGAATTGAAACATTAATCATCATGAATAAATACATATTCATGTTAAATACATAAAAGAGGCTGAATACACCCCACATAAAAGTAAATATGTGTATAATACCAAATATGTCTCAATGGAATGTAAATTGAGATGAAATCCATTATAGAGATCGTATAATTTAAGTGAAAATTAATCAATAAAGTGATTATGTGTAATAAATTTAAGTCTATATAAAATAAGTGGAAATACAATATAAAATAATCAAATTTCATTACACATATAATATTATCATATCAAATAAAATTAAGAATTAATATAACCCAATAAAAAGAAATTGAATTACGAAACCTCTCATCTCATGCTTCCCCTTAGTTTAACATGCTTTAAAATCCTTTATAATGGTTTTAA
The DNA here is from genome assembly GCA_963277665.1 of Viscum album. Taxonomy (NCBI): domain Eukaryota; kingdom Viridiplantae; phylum Streptophyta; class Magnoliopsida; order Santalales; family Viscaceae; genus Viscum; species Viscum album. The sequence continues at coordinate 1,471,789,234 of OY728152.1, read as the reverse complement.
AAATGTTATTAATTTATACCAGAACTATATTCATATTTATAATATCTTATATGATCCTATTAAAATATATTATCACTACTTTTTTAATAATTTTTCATTATTACTATTGTTTCGGGTGTTAACTCGTTTATTTTCTCATGCATGTTTTGTCATGAAAGTTATGATTCTTATGAATAGTATATAGTTCCATAATCTATAGAATTATATTAATGTTATAAAAATCATATTTAATTATAATATATATTTTTAGATTCATTCTTGAAATCTAGACATGGAAAATGAATCACATCGCTTAGTGGAGACGGTAGACCATATGTACACATGAGCGATGTTATCATTTATTAATGGGTGAAAGATGATATATTAAATTTAACTAATCAATATCATGTCATAATTATCATATATATTCATTATTTCCATCATTATGACTATCCATGTGAGTTGTTGATGAAAAATAAATTACATCGGTTCACAAAGTGGTAGTCCTCCATATACACAAGCGGTGGTTTTGTTTCCCATTTGATAGAGAAGAAGATGTATAAATATTATGAAATAAACATAATAAAATATAATTATATTGGATATATTTTTTATTATATTTTAATTTTTATTACATAATTGAAGTAGGTAAAAGAAAGAGGTAAAAAAGAAAGATCTTGGTGAAGACAATTACCTTCTATTAGAGAAACCTCTTTTGGATTACACCTTAAGCCTTTAAAGGATGAGATTTTTGAAATAAAAGAAGATACAATATTTGGGGAAGGAACCAATGAAAATATTATGGTAGGTATTGAATGAGATATAATTCTCATGTAGTTTGGAGAAGAAAGGAGATGTGGTATCCTTTTATAGGGGAGGGAAAGGACACACATGGAATTATTTAAAAGTTTAAATAATATATGTATATATATATATATATCATAATAATTTCATGTGTAACCAAGGAACACAAAATTAGAAGATAAGATGTGATATGGTCTAAACAAACTAAAAAAAATCACATTTGGGTAATTTTTGGATACATTTTAATCCTTATATTTTAGTTAAACCACTTTAAAACCATTTAAACCTTAACCGTGATAATTTTACCATTTTACCATGATAACTTACTTATATGACCAAAAATATAAGAGGAATTATAATTTTTTTTACATGATGATTAAAAATTTTGAATCCATATTATCATATTTAATTTATATAGGTAGTAGAAATTACTTTTAATATAAGAACACAAATCACATGAAAAATAGTTTTTAGGGAAATACCAAATTTAAGAGTAAAAATATTTTTACCTTGAAATAGTGTTATAAATTATTTTACATGATTTTTTTGGTTAAATAATAATAAATTAATGTTTTTATAATATTAGTTCAAGAAAAAACTAAATTTAATCATCCAATGATTTCATTAAATTAAAAGACTAAAAAATAGTTTTTAATTGAATAAAATACAACTTATCTTTCACAAAAGTCAAGTTTGGGTTCTCAAATTCAAAATAATGATTTAAAATACATTATTAAACTCATTATTAATAACTTTTTTTTGAAAAACACTCATAAAATATGATAAATTTTTGTGTTACAGATAATGTAAAGCTTTAACCCACAATTTTAACCTGGTTTAACCTGATTTACCCTTACTAAGTTGGAAAATATTTACCACAATTTCCATTCACAATGAAAAAAAATTAAATTTAACTTATTAAATAATATTAATTATTATTATTAAGAATATTAAAAATATTTTATGAAATTAAATTCACAGAAGTGGTATAATATAATTTAAAATAAACCCATAAAACGTGACGAGAAGCGGTTTTCGAGAAAAAAATGTCTTCTCAAGTGTAATTTTTTATACCAAAATCAAGAATAAAATTTATTCAAATGATATTAATTATATTATCCATAATATAAATGTACTAATTTTAATTTCAAGTTATTTTAAAACAAAATTAAACTTTGTAAATTCTTTAAATGAAAATATAGTTTTCAATAAAAATCAGTAGTTTCTACTATTCAGTGAGAAGTTTAATCTTTTCAGGAAAATCCAAAACTATCATTCTAAGTTAATTTTAAGATTATGGATAAAAAATTATATAAATTTTATCAAATATTTTTTTTTATATTTTTAGCAATTAATTATAATATTCACTCACAAAATTCCATAAAAATCATTTTTGAAAAAAATATATATTTGAAACCAAAAAATGAATTTACTAAAAAAAGTACCTATTTATTATAAATTAATTAATTTATTTTCATTATATAAATAATTTATAAATATTTTTAATAATTTTGTTATTCCTATTCATACCTTATCTTTGAACAACTAGGCTATGATGGTCAAGTTTAAATAATTCTATTTTAATAGTATACCATAGTCTGTTTAAACTTGGTGTTTCATGTAATGAAACCTATTAAAGAAATTAAATCTATTTAAAGAGAGATATATTCTAAAATATGAGGGTGTTACATTTTACCCCCTTAAATAAAAATTTCCTTCACAATTTTATCTCAATCATCAAAGGTTCAACCCTTGTTGAAAACCCACATTATACATAGGGAAACAAAAAACTTATTCTGAAAAGGGAAAGTGGTAAACATAAAGGTTACCTAAAATATCACATATTTGGGTTCTCAAATAAGGATAACATTGGTGGGAATTCAAAATATATACATATATGGGAATACTAACATCCAAGGACTAATAGAGAGTGATAGAGAACATAGTTATGAGAATGTTAAAGTCTACACAACCATAAATTAATGAGGTTTGAAAAACGACCATTGATTCATCATAAATCAATTTAATAGGATAATATTTTTATTTCAAGCTTACTTTTATAAAGTTTAGGAATTACTTTAACATTTAGACTAAGAACATAGGGAAATATACTTACTTGACATGTATAATTTCATACTTTAATAAATTTCCACTACAATATTGTCTTTTTCTCTAAATGATGAGCATTCAAGATTAATTTTTCATGCTTGAAGCACTAAAATCAACTTCTAATGGATCACATAATCTGTAAAATAACAAAAAGATATTAATTTTTTCCTTTTGTCTTTACTAAAACCAAACTGGTTAGAATAATGTAAGATACCCAAAGTGAATAAACCTTCATATGAATAAATAATACATTAATGTAAAAAATTAAATAATAAAACCAAAGGTTTAATATAGATCATTCCATAAATAAATAAATAAATATCCCAAATAACCTCAATAATCTCAACATTAAAGAATGTTTTAGCCTCAATAGTTATCTCATACCCTTTATCTCAAACCTCTTAAAATGTAATATCATTCTCCCTAAATAATTATTCATATTAAAACTAAGGGTTATATATACCTCAACCTAATAAAATTTCTCCTGGAATATCATTAATCACCTAAAAATCCCAAAAACTAAAAAAATTGTTCCTATAATATGCTTCCCAAAATCAAATTATTCTTTATCCATTAAATTTTTTAATTAAAAAAAAAAACAATATCATACTAACTATGAGATCATGTAGGATAGTGGTATGAAATGCACCCTCATATCCCTTCAGTTGTGGGTTTAAGCCTCACAACCTTGACAGATGTGACAGGTTATCACCTGGATTGTGATTGGTCCTTTTTATAAAACTATATTAATATAATTCCTATAAATTCCCAAAAATATGATAAAAATTATAAAAAATATTATTAATTATCTTATCACTTTTTAACCACTAAGGTTTTTTATACAACTTATTTTCCCCCCAAAAATAAAATCATCTTAATTAACTATTATTACCTCAACATCAATGATCATATTAACCCCAAAGGTTATCAATAAATTTAAACTTATATCCTAAAAATATAAAACCATAATTCCTAAAATTTACTTCTCACTAAAACATATATTACACCGAAGGGTTTTATTACCATAAATACCTCACAAAATATCCTTAATCATATTAAACTCCTATAATATAAAACCTCAAATGGGTATTTATGAATTTAAAATTATGATTAACCTTATACTTATCAACCTAATAAACTTTAGGTTTATCCAATATCATTATGACATATCACAGGTTTCTATAGGTTATATCCTCTCATTCATTATAATGTTTCATAAATAAAATGTGAATTAACCCAAGCATATCCCTCATAAGTGTCAAACTAGGTGCATAGTAAGGTAACACTTAATATGAACCAAAATCATGGATGAGATATATTTGAACAACTATTTTTGAGTTTATTACCCATAGATACATTAGTTCCAAAACCAATTCCATTTGCAGTATCCAAACATGTATATATTTCTATGGAAAACCACATAATCTCCACCTTACCAAAAACATTTATGATATTTTCCTACAATTAGAAATATCCTAAAAGTATTTAATAGGGCTATGTTACCTAATCTATGTGTTCCTAAATCAAGATCCTAAGGTTTCTACTAAAATTCATCTGATGCCAACTATAAAGACCCCAACTCCAATAAGCCAAATCCGGTGGTTACTTTATTACATTGGCATAAGATAAAATTGATCACATCCTAAAGGACCGAATAGTTTATTAGTATTCAATAAATAAATACATAAATGATTCCCATTTTTTTATTTGGGAATAAAAATATAAAACATAGTAATATAAAACATTATACATCCTTGAACTCATTCAAATATTCCTTCTTCATATCATAGGTAAAGGAAAACAAAATAAGGGTGAGACCAAATTCTTAGTAAGGGTTATGTACAATGGAATATATCATGAGTGAATAAGGTATAATAAATATAGAAAGGTAAATAACTAAAACACATGCCATTTAATGAATAAATTGAGCATGAAATTTATCCATATATAATATCAATGTAGTAATATCATGGACAATAATTACTAAATTTATAATAAAGTAAATGCTTAATGTTGAATGTTATGATATTATACATTATGATATATTTACCATCAAATCCCTATGCCAAGATAGTTTAAACTATAGATAGGTATATAAAAAACCCATTTAATAATTTTGGATAACTGGTTTATCTCATGATACTTGTTGATGAATCCAGGGGCTATATAATTTTAGGCCCCACCCATGCCTAATGCATTCGTCATATATAGAATGTTAAATTTAAATTAATAAAAAATACATCTTATCAAAAAATATTCATATTGAGTAAAGAATACAAAATATTAATATTTATCTAGTCAATCAAAAAAATTTCTTAGTAAAACACCGTATGTAGAAATGTTATAATTTTTAGGAAATAATCATATCCATGATACAAAGAATATGATTTTTTAAGAGAAATTTAATGTACAATGAAAAATTATAATAAGAAATTTAATTCTTCAAGAGAAATTTAATGACAAAAAAATTAATCAAGAGATGAGAGATGATGATCAATTCATCAAAAAAGTAAAATTTGTAGTAAAATAAAGTCTCTTAAAGAATAAAATAAAATGAAAAAGAAAATTTTTAAAATATTTTTTCATAAAAGCGTTTTATTTTTAAAACAATTGAAATATTTTAGAATAATATTAAGAGTGTAAAATTGTTATGGTGTTGGGGAAATATTTTAATGCAGTATACGTTAAAAAGAAACATTTCTTTTAACTTTTTATAAAGAAAGTAAAAAATGCACCTTTCATAAATCATTAGAAATATTCTTTTCAAACCTTTTAAAAATTAAAGGACAATATAAAATTTCATTAATAAATCATTTTATTAAATATAATATACTTTTGTAAAATAATTTTGAAAAATATAAACCTGAAAGAAAAATATACCCGATCGAAAAGGGAAATAAGATTGAATTTTTTGTTAAAAACTTATTAGATTAATTCAAGTTCCAAAGAGAGAAAAATATGGAATAAAACATGAAAAATACTTAAATATTAATATTATAATAAAAAATATATAGTTTCTAGTGGATAAATTATAATATTCCTTCAATGAAAATAAAGGAAATTTGAAAAGTGATATTGTTAAAATAAATCCTTACCTCCTTGGTAACTTTTAAATCGAAACACTTTGAAAGTGTAACCTAGAATTGAAACATTAATCACAATGAATAAATATATATTCATTTTAAATATATCAAAGGGGATGCATATACACCACATAAATTTAAATAGGTGCATAATACCAAATATGTCTCAATAGAGTTGAGATTAAGGCAAAATCCCATTAAAAGATCACATCATTAAAGTGATAATTAATCAATAAAGAGATTATTTATAACATATATAAATCTAAATAAAAAAGTTTAAATACAATGTAAAATAATCATAGGTCATTTCACACATAATCTTAGAATGTCAAAGACAATGAATAAGTAATATAACCCAATGAAAATAAATTGAGTAATGAAATCCCTTACCTCATGATTACCCTTAGTTGAATATGATTTAGCCTCATTTATAATGGCTTTAAACATGTTATTAATTTATACCATAACTATACTCCTATTTATAATATCATATATAATCCTCTCATAAAATCTTATCACATGTTCATTATTACCATTGTTCCAGGTGCTAACTGCTTTGTTTTATCATGCATGTTTTTCCATGGAATTTCTAGTTCTTATAGATAGGATATAGTTCCATCATCACAAGAATGATATTAATGTTATAAATATAATAATTATTTATTATATATATTTAGAATCATTCTTTAAAGCTGTACATGGAAAATGAATCACATCTCTTTGGGGAGACGGTACGCTGCACGCATGCATGAATGAAATTATTATTTCTTAATGGGTGAAAGTGTAAGGAAATATATGATATATCAAATTTATATAATCAATATTATGTCATAAATATCATTTATATTTATTAGTTCCATCATTATGTGTAACAACCCAAAATTTTATCAATGGAATTTTTTCCCTTCCTGTAATTATTTTATATGGTATAAAACACATACATATCATAGAGAACCCAATAAAAACATTATTCTAATAAAAAAATGAAATAAGTAATATTTATAAAAATTAAGAAACCTATACTAATGGAATAATAACATCAACATTGGAATAGTAATATTACCATTAGGAATAGTAATACGAATAATATAATATTAACCTCACCTATGAGAATATAAATAAAATTTACATATCTTATAAATGAAAATATGATATATATATATATATATCATAGTATAAGTAAATAAATGTTTTAAAAATGAACAATTAAGTGTCGGTATTTTTGTGAAAGGTAAATGTTTATTTACAATTTTATAATTAATATAATGATCTAAAAGAAAATTTATTTTCATAAAAAATATTCATAAATTAATATTTTTTTGTATTATAATTATAAGGTAATTTTATGAGACCTCAATTAATTTTTCAAAGTGTTATAAAATCAGTTATAATATTAAAATCCATATTTTTCAAAGAAATTATTATTTTAATTAAAAATAAAATTTATCATATTTTGAAAATTATTTTTATAAAATGGAGTCCATTTTTGAAATCTACACATCAAAAAATGGTTAGGATGAATTCTTTATATTTTTAAAAAATAGTTGATTTTTTGGTGAATAGTGAAATACAATAATTTATGATATAAGATATATATACATGAATTATTGATTCATGGATGATGTGTGTATGAGGTAAGCACAAATTGGTTCAAACTATCCTAAAAAGTTTAAAATATTTAGTCATAATAATCAATACTATAGATAGTCTTGATCCAAAATACTAAACTAATGAATAAAATAATAAAAATACACCCCTCTCCTCCCCTATAAATACCACCCTGCACCACCTTGTATCCTCACACATTCCAAGCCTTGTATCCTGTATAAATTATTAACAATTATCTTACCAATCCTATTAACCACTTCTAATAGCTTTTTGTATTAACAAAAGATCAAACCCAAGTGCCTTAAGGAGGTTCTCAAGGAGACAACATTCAAGAGGTAAAACCCTCAATCATTCTCTTTCAATTTATTTTGTTTTCTTATCCTCTACTCAAATAAACTATCTTAAATTTGAATGATAACTAAATTATCTTATATATATTTTAATGTTATTGTGTTAATGTAATATCCATCATCAAATATTTTCTCCTCTTTTTTTTTCTAAAAATGAAGACATCATTTGGGACGCGTCGATTCTCCACCTTCATGGACGATGAGTTTTCATTTTCTTTTATCAAATTCAAGGCTGGTAAAAAAACAATTATTGTTGTTAAATAATATTTTATTATAAATATTATATGTTATATAATGTTCTGTAACTAATATATAATAAATATATTAAATGAAATGATATAATTTTATGATGGTCGTAAAAACCACCAAAACAAATTAAATCATTTTCATTAACATTTTATCTAATGAATCATCCTCATACCATATAAAAAAATGATATATAAGACCATTTAAACTTCTTTAAGTCCATAAATAACATATAATTTAAATTTTGGATAATTATCCTCATTTTACATGAACTTCCATACTTGTATACAAGAAAAATGATCATGAAAACCACAAAAACAAACATTCCTAGAACGTTAAAATTGAACTCTATAACTCATCTATATAGTAATAAAAAAACTAAATAAAATTATAATAAATCCAATACATGTATAATAGGTTCTATATTTAGTAATTAATGAATCTAATTTTATCATATAGGATATTAAAGTGAATAAATCATTCAAACATATGGTAATGAGATTCTCGAACCCAACTCTCTTTCTTTTTGTTATTCCTATTTCTTAAAAAATTTAAGTATGTATGTTCTTTTAATATTATTAAAATATAATTCCATTGTTCTTCAATTTTCTTTTTATGGATATTTATGTTTCTAATTTTATTTTATGACTAATACAATTATTTTCCAAAATAAATCTTCTTTCCAAAACACATGTTGACTCCTCTTGAGATTGTTTCTTCTTCACTCAAGATTGATGATTCTTATACCAAGTATGTTTTTCCATTTTTCAGTTGGGAACCCCAAAATTTATTCATGAATGTATTCTTTATGAAATTATTATAAAACCCATTCCTTTCCATGGGTTATTTTATAATTGTTATTTGTTCAATGTGGCATGCATAATTATGTAAATGTTATGAATGTGACAGGTGCACCCAGAATTATATAGCGCTCAAATGAATTGGATAATGTGATGTATCTCATGAGATAATGTGTGATATGAATGGAAACAATGATATATTTTTTCAAAATTATGATTTAATGAGTATACACAGATGTTATGCGTGAACATGATGCTAGCTTTGTTCAAAACTATGTGTGTTGTTTGACCACTAAGACATGATATTTCATTTTTTTGAATTACCACATTCCATGAATTTATCTAACACTTCATATTAAGATTATTATGATGATACTATGCTTATTTTATAATTATGATGATTATTATCACCCATGTTATATTGATTCATTCCCTTTTTTGTCCTTTTACTGGTCTTTTAGCTCACTCCTTTATTTGATGTATATCCTTAGGTGATTACTTGTAATAAGTAGAATATGAAGGATACTAAAAAGGTAGATAATAAGGAATTAAATAATGTTTATGTTTTAATATATAAAGGTTATTTATGGTCCTAATTTTTCTAAGACACTAAACTATTGAATCCTGGTTTTTAACGCTATTTTTTTATTTATCTTTAGAATGATGTAATAGTTATATAAGAAAAAAGTAGGGTCACTATAGTTGGTATAAGAGAATGGTTTAGTTAATTTGAGAATTAGGAGTAGATAAAATTAGTTAAAACCCTTAGTATGAGACTAAGTATATGTAATCACCCAAGAATCTTTATTTTATAAAAATTATAAATATTGGGATCCCACAAGATATACCTTTAGTGTTAATTTCACAAAGGAATAAATTATTTACTCATGACTTGTTGAATTATTATTTTTTCAAACACTTTCTATTTTAGAAAATGGTGGGAACTAGGAGAAAACAGGACAACAACCCGTGTGAGGGATAATGCAGTGATTTCCCAAATGACATCCCCAATGCCTTGGGAGTTGGAATTCAAAATTTCATGGCGATGATTACCCATTTGTCTCAGGATATGAACAAAAAATTGAATAATGTGGAATGTAACAATTCACCTAAGAGGGAGAAACTTTCTATCTAATTGTTTATGTGGTAATGAACATCGAAATTTAGTGGATCTTCTGATACAATTGTTGCGAAATAGTGGGTTAACTCAATAGAGAAGGTCTTTTTTGTAATTCACTATTACAAGAAGGAGAAGGAGAATCTAACCATCAATTGTTTAGATGTAGAGGATAATCAATGGTAGGTGTTTATTAAGAACACCAAGATGAAGGATAAAATAAAAGAGACAGAGTGGGAAGTATTTAAAAAAATATTTATTAATATGTATTTCCCTAAAAATCATTGTAAAAATATGGAGAGACAATTCATAGAGATGAAGAAAAAGGAAGGTGAATCTGTCACACCTTATGAAGAAAATTTCACAAGGATTTCAAGGTATTCCATGGGTTTTTTTATCAACAATGATAGAAAAATTGATAGATTTTTTAGTGGTTTAAAACCACACCTTCAAAAGGATCCAGCTATTCGAGACATTGGGAGATATGAAGAAGTTTTTAAATGTGATCTCAAAGTGGAGATGGTGTTTAGAGAATGGTCCCATGGTTAGGAAGATAATAAGAGAATAATGGATTTTAAAGTTGGTGAATCAAATGAAAAAGGATAAAAGAGGATCCAAGCACCCACGTGTCAAAAATATGGGAAGAAAAATCCGAGGAACTATCTCAAAGGGATATGAAAATTCTATAAGTGTGGGAGAGAATGCCACCAATATCATGAATTTCTAAGAGACATGAAGAAGATAGACAATGTTATGGAGGAAAGGAGAGCACCACCCATGGTTCAATGCTTCAACTATAGGGAGCAAGGGTACTATACAAGCCACTGAATTAAACCTCAACTCCTTGAGGGTAATTGGTTTCAATATCCATAAAATACAAAGGATAAAGGGAAAGATTATTACATTACTACTGCTAAAGTAGAGCAAGAAAAAAGTTGTAAAAGGTACACTTACTATTCAATCAAGAATGGAAAAAGTATTATTTGATTCTGGTTTTATAAATTCCTTTATATCTTTAATGTTTGATAGAACTATTCAATCAAAGCCTCAATACCTCGAAATAGAGATATCCATAAAAACAACTAGTGGTGAAATCATTGAAACCCAAGTGTTGTAATCTTTTACTATTGATGTATGTGGGAATATTTTTTTAGTGAATCTCATTACACTTACCTTGGTGGAATTTAATGCTATACTGGGCATGGATTGGATCTTTTTATATGGAGATGACATCAACTATAGAGAAAACGAAATATCTTTTCATATTCCAAACCATCCCATGATACTCTACAAATGCAAGGAAGACCATGAATCTTATTTGGAAAATCCCTCAATGGTGTGGGTGTTGATGCCCTGTGAAGAATTATACCCTGCCCAAATGGCTGAGTCAAAAGAAAGTATCAACCTAGGGGAAATTTCCATTGTGAGGGAATAGAGTGATGTATTACCCTAATAGTTACCTAGACTTCCCTTAGATGCTGAGGTATAGTTATTAATATAACTTATACCCAAAACTACTACTATCTCAAAATTCCCCTATAAGATAGTTGCGATCGAACTGGAGGAGTTAAAGAAGCAGCTAAAAGAGAATTTGGAAAAAGGGTTCATATGCCCTAGTGCTTCGCCTTGGGGATCCCTAATGCTCTTTATAAAGAAAAAGGATGGATCAATGCGGTTGTGAATCAATTATCAATAACTCAACAATATCACCATAAAGAACAAGTATCCTCTTCCAAGGATTGATGACTTGTTTGATCAACTACAAGGAGCTCAATACTTCTTAAAGGTGGATATTCATTATGAAAATAATCAACTGAAGGTGAAGAAGGAAGATATTTAGATGACTAATTTCCGTAAAAGGTATGGGTACTATGAGTTTCTTGTGATTCCCTTCATACTTACTAATTCCCTTGAAATATTATTGGATTTTATTAATAGAGTATTTAGACACTACCTTAACAAATTTGTGGTAGCATTTATCAATGATGTTATCATCTAATACAAGATAATTGAGGAATATAAAGAACATCTAAGGATTGTAATGAAAACATTAAGGAAAGATAAATTTTATTCCAAGTTTAGTAAGTGAAACTTTTGTATGAAAAAAGTCACATTCTTAGGACACATGATCACATGTGATGGAATTTTTGTGGACCCTTCAAAAACAAAGGCAATTGAGAAATGGACGAGACCCACTAGTGTCATGGAAATTCATAGATTTAATGGATTAGAAAAGTACTATCATTGTTTTATGAAAAATTTCTCATGATTTTCTAGCCTGTTAACTATGTTAACAAGGAAATGGGTAAATTATTTATGGATGGAAGAATGTGAGGAAAGGTTCAAGGAACTAAAGAAGAGGTTGATCACTGAACCTGTACTCACACTACCTATAAGTGGAGAATGTTTTCTGATATAAAGTGATGCATAAAAGAAAGGATTGGGTTGTGTACTCATTTATAATGATAAAGTTTTAGAAAATTCCTCACGATAGTTGAAGATCCATGAGCAGAACTGCCAGACGTATGATATGGAGCTAGAATCTATGATCTTTGCTCTAAAGATTTGGCAGAACTATCTCTATAGTGAGAAGTGTGACATATATACTGATCACAAGAGTCTAAAGTATATTTTCATATATAAGTAACCCAACATACATCAAATAATATGGTTAGATCTAATCAAGGACTATGATTTCTCTATTCATTACCATCTAGAAAAGGTGAACAAGGTAATTGATGATCTTAGCAGAAAATAACCCACTACTCTATCTATGATGTAGATTGAGAAATACCATATCTTGGGAGAATATTAAGGAGGAATAAAGGGATGATCCAGAGTTATAAAATAAGGTGAATGTAGTAAATAAAGGAAATCTACACGAGTTACACTTCGATGATGATGGTGTGATTTGGTTTGGAACAAGGATGTGTGTGCCTTCATTACTTAAGATAAATAAGAAGCTATTGTATAATGCACATAGATCACATTTCTCTATCCACCTTGGAAGTACCAAGATGTACCATTATCTTTAAGAACACTTTTTGTTAGATAAAATGAAAAAAGGGATTGTGGAGTATATCTCATGGTTTTTGTTATGTCAGAAAGTTAAAGAGGAACAAAATAAGTCCAAAGGGATGATGAAACCATTTCCTATACCCAAATGGAAATACGATAATGTTACTATGGAATTTTTCAATAGTCTCCCAAAGACATCCAAAGTAAATAATGCGATATGGGTTGTGGTGGATCGACTCACCAAGATTTTCCACTTCATCGCTATTCGAAAAGATTTATTTCTTGAACAAAATTCCAAGATATATGTGAAGAAAATGGTGAGGTTGCTCGGGGTTCTAATTTTGATCATATTTTATTGTGATCCAAGATTCACGTATAAATTTTGGAGAAGTATTCTACATGATTTGAGTAATAAATTGAATTTCAGCATGACCTGTCACCCCCAAATTAATGTCCAATCTGAAAAGACTATTCATATGCTCGAGGACATACTGAGAGCCTACTCAATGGAATTCAAAGTTGGATGGGATTAGTATCTCCCATTGGTTGAGTTATTATATAATAATAGATTCTACTTGAGTATTTAGATGGATCCATATAAAGCTCTATATGGGAAATGATGTAGAACTCCAACCTATTAGGATGATGTTGGTGATGAAAGCTACTTGGAACTAATCTTGTGAAAGAGATGACAAAGAAGGTTCAATCCATACAATAATATATCAAAGCTTCTTAGAGTTGAAAAAAGAGCTATGCTGATAACCATCAAAGGGAATTGGAGTTCAATGTTGGAGACAAATTCCTCTTTTGAATATCACCATGTAAAAGATTCATGCAATTTGGAAATAAAGGTAAGCTTAGCCCAAGGTACATTGGACCCTTTGGGATCCTTGATCGCATTGAAGTAGTGTCATATCGACTTGAAATTACACAAAATATAGCTCAAGTTTATGATTTGTTCCATTTATATCTCCTAAGGAAGTATATACCTAACCCCTCATATGTATAGAATCCGGAGGTGGTACAACTGGAGAATGACATCTCATATGAAGAGAAACTAGTGAAGATCTTAGACTATATAAACAAAGTCCTACACAATAAGAAAACTCACCTTGTCAAAGTGTTGTGGAGGAATCATAAGTTTGAAGATGTGACATGGGAATTGGAGAAATCAATGAAGGATAAGTACCCTCACCTGTTCTCACCATAGTATGTAAAATGAAATTTTGATATAAAAATTTCAAAAGGGAGGAAGAATGTAACGACCCAAAATTTTTTCAATGGATTTTTTCCCTTATTATAATTATTTTATTTCGTATAAAAAACATACATATCATATAGAACCTAATAAAACATTATTCTAACAAATGAAGAATGAAATAATTTATATTTATAGAAATTAAGGAAACTCTACCAATAGAATACTAACATGATCGTTGGAATAGTAATATAACCATTAAGAATAGTAATTAGGAAAATATAATTAAAAAATTACCTATGAAAGTATACATTAAATTTAGGTATCTTATAAATTAAAATATGACATAATTATATCATGGTATAAGTAAATAAATATTTTAAAAATGATAAATTAAGTGTTGGTATTTTTGTGAAAGGTAAATGTTTATTTACAATTTTATAATTAATATAATGATTTAAAATAAAATTTATTTTCATAAAATATATTTATAAATTAATATATTTTTTATTATAATTATAAGGTAATTTTATTAGACCTTAATTAATTTTTCAAAGTAACATAAAATAAATTATAATATTAAAATTAGTATTTTTTGAATAAATGATGATTTTAATTAAAAATTAAAAATTTGATATTTAGAAAATTATTTTCATAAAATGGAGACCATTTTTGAAATATACACATCAAAAAATGGTTAGAGAGAATTTTTAGGATTTTTCTAAAGTAGTGGAATTTTTTATGAATAGTGAAATATGATAATTTATGATATAAGCTAAATACATGAATTATTGAGTCATGGATGATGTTTGGATGAGTTATGAGCCCATTTTTTCTAACTACATTGAACCTTTTACTATATTTAGTCACAATAATCAACACTATTAATATTCTTTGGACAAAGAAATAAACTAATGAATAAAATAATAAAAAACACCTCTCTTCTACCCTATAAATACCACCCTTAACCACCTATTATCCTCACACCTTAAAATCCTTATATAATGACTAAATTACACTCAATTAACTTCCCAAGTCTCTTCCAAACGTCTAGGATCTTCTTATCTCAACAAAATTCCAAACCCAAGTTCCTTAATGAGGTTCTCAAGGAGAAAACATTCAAGAGGTAAAACCCTCAATCCATCTCTTTCAATTAATTTTCTTTTATTATCCCATCCTCAAATTACCTATCCAAAAGTTTCATGATAAATAAAATATCTTATATATACTATAATTTTATTGTTTTAATATAATACCGATCATCAAATATTTTTTCCTTTTTTTTTCTAAAAATGAAAACATCATCTGTGATGTGTTGATTCACCGCCTTCACAGGGAATGAGTTTTCATTTTCCTTTACCACCTTCAAGGATGGTCATAAAACCATTATTATAGTTAATTAATATCTTATTATAGATAGTATAAGTTATATAATGTTTTGGAACCAATATATAAACATGATATTAAATAAAATGATATAAGTTTGTGATGGTCGTAAAAATCGTCAAAATAAATTAAATCATTTTCATTAATATTTTTTAATGAATCATCCTCATACCATATAAATAAATGATATATATGACCATTAAGAATTTTATAATTTAATTAATAATATATAATTTAAATTTTGGATAATTATTCTCATTTTACATGAACTTCCGTACTTGTATACAAGCTAATCGATCATGAAAATCAGAAAAACAAACACTTCTGAAACGATAAAATTGAACTTTATAACTCATAAATATAGCCATAAAAAACTAAATAAATTATAATAAATATAATAAATTTTGAATAGGTTCTTTATTTATTAATTAATCAATCTAATTTTATTATCTAGGATATTAAAGTGAATAAATCATTCAGACATAAGGTAAGGGGATTCTCGAACCCAACTCCCTTTCTTTGGGTTATTCCTCTTTCATACCAAATTTCAGTGTGGATGTTATTTTAATATTTTTAAAATATAATTTCATAATTATTCCCTTTTATTTTCATAGATATACATGTTTCTAATTTTATTTTATGACTAATACAAATATTTTCCAAAATAAATCTTCTTTACAAAACATATCTTGACTCCTTTTGAGATTGTTTCTTCTTCACTCAAGATTGATGACTCTTATACCGAGTATGTTTTTCCATTTTTCATTTGGGAACCCTTAATTTTATTCATTAATGTATTATTTATGAAATTATTATGATTCCCATTACTTTATATGGGCTATTTTATGATTGTTATACGTTCTATATGTCATGCATGATTATGTAAATGTTATGAATGTGACACGTGCATCTAGAATTATATAGCACTCCAATGCATTAGGTAATGTGATGTATCTCATGAGATAATGTGCCATATGTATGAACATGATTCTATATTTGTTCATAATGATGATGTTATAATTATGCACATATCTTATGCATGAACATCATGCTAGCTTTGTTCAAAACTATGTGTGGTATTTGACCACTAAGACATGATGTTTCATTTTTATGCATTTACATATACCATGACTTTTTTTAATGCTTCCTATAATGATTATGATTATGATCCTATGATTATTTTATGATGATAATGATTAATCTCACCCATGTTATATTGATTCAGGTCCTTATCTATCCCCTTACAGGGTTTTTAGCCCACCCCTTTATTTGATGTATATTATTAGATGATTACTTGTACTAAGGATAATGTTAAGGCCACTAAGAATATAAAGAAGAAGGAATTAAATAATGTTTATGTTTTAATATGTAAAAGTTATGTATGGTCTTAATTTTACCTAGACACTAAACCATTGGATCCTAGTTTTGTAACACTATTATTTTGTTTATATTTAAAATGATGTAATATTTATGTAAGAAAAATTTGGTTCATTGTATTATGACTATCCATGTGAGTCAGATATGGAAAACAAATACATCAGTTTGCGAGGCGGTAGTCCTCCATATACACGAGAGATGGTTTTGTTTCCCATTTGATGTAAAATAAGATTGAAAAATATTATTACATAAACATAATAAAATATTAGTATATGGTATATACTGGTGTTATTATATTGTAATGTTTAGGAAATAATTGAATGTGTAAAAATAAAGAAGTAAAAGAAAAGATCTTGGTGAAGATGACTACCTTCTCTTAGAGAAACCACTTTTAGCTTACACTTTAAGCCTTGAAAGGTTGGTTTTTGGAAATAATAGAATATTTAGGACATGGGTAAGGAACCTAGGAAGGTAATGGATGATATAAAATGATCATGAAGTGTTGAGAAGAGATGAGATGTGGAATACTTTTATAGGGGAGGGAAAGGACACACTTAGAATTACTTAAAATATTAGATAATATATATATCATAATCATTTCAAGTGGAACCAAGGAAAACTAAATTAGAATATAAGATATTATAGGGTATAAATAAAATCAACCAATCACATTTTATAAATTTTTGGATACATTTTAAGCCTTATCTTTTTATTAAACTACTTATACACCCATTTTAACCTTAACCGTGATAATTTAACCTTTTACCATTATAACTTAATTATATGAAAAAAATAAAAGGGATATTATAAAAAAATGTAAACGATTATTAAAAATTTATAATCTATTTTATTATATTTAATTTCTATGGTTTATAGAAATTTATTTTAATATAAGAACACAAAATTCAAGAAAAACAGTTTTTAGGAAAATACCTGATTTTAGAGTAAAAATCATTTTACCTTGAAATGAATTAATAAATTGGTTTCCACAATTTTTTTAGGTTAAATAATAAAAAAATAATGTTTTTAGATTTTTGGGTCTGGCCAAAACTAAATGGATTCTTCCAACCATGCCATTAAATTTAGAGACTCAAAAATAGTTTTTAATTGGATAAAATATAATTTTTCTTTCTCAAAAGTCAATCTTGGTTTCCCAAATTCAAAAATAATGATTTAAAACACATTATTTAACTATTTAAGAATATATTTGGTCCAAAAAACACTCATATAATAGGATAAATTAATATTTTATAGATATTTTAAAGATTTAACCCATTGTTTTAACCTAGTTTTACCTGATTTACCCTTATTGAGGTGAAAAATATTTATGACAGTTACTATTCATAATGATAAAAAATTATTTCATCCTTATTAACTAATAATAATTATGTTAATTAAAAATATAAAATTTATTTTATCAAATTCAATTTATATAATTTTTAATATTTAATTTAAAATAAACCCACAAAACATGATGAAAAGCGGTTTTACAAGGAAAAATTCTTCTTAAGTGTAAAAATAATTTACAAAAAAAAAAGAATAAATTAATTAAAAAGATATTAATTATATTATTCATAATATAAATGAACTAATTTTACTTTTAAACCATTTTTAAACAAAATGAAACTTTGCAAATGCTTTAAATGAAAAATAGTTTTCAATACAAATATACATTTTCTACTATTCACTAAAAAATAATCTCTTCAGAAAAATCCTAAAATTTCATATTAAGTTAATTTTAATATTATGAATCAAAAAATTATATCTATTTTTTAAAATGTAATTTATAATAGCATTATAAATTAATTCTAATATTCATGCACAAAATTCCATGAAAACCATTTTTGAAGAAAACATATTTTTAAGACCTAAAATGAATTTACTAAAAAAATGAGTAATTATTTATTATACATTAATTAATATATTTTAATTATATAAATAATTTATATATATGTTTCATAATTTTTTAATTTTTATTCATATCTCTAATTTTAATATCTAGGTTATAATGACCATGTTTAAATAATAATATTTTAATAGTATATCACGGTTCATTTAAACTTATTGTTGTGTGTAATGAAAGCTATCAAAGAAATTAACTTTATTTAAATAGAAATATATTAAAAAATATTAGTGTGTTATATCACTGGAATTTGGCTGATAAGCCTGAGTATATGTTATGTTTTCAACATGCTAAGTGATCACTCTCATTTCACTTTCATTCCCTATGATTTACCTTTAAGAACTATTGTTGATAATGGTGGTGACACCCAAGAAGAGTGATCTTTAATTATTTATTTTTGGTATAGGATTATATGTTGGAACCGTGACTATTATATGCTAGAAATAGAGTATGGTTTGTGTTTTTTGTCAATACATTTTAGAAGTTTAGGAAGTTTTCCAGGAAAGGGATCATATAGTTCAGGCGAGCTACAATATTGAAGGTGGAACCATTTCCCAGGGTTTTCCAAATTTTTGGGTCCAAAAATTGGAATACAGAGAAAAGTGTTTCTGGAAAAGGGATTTGCATTCAAGATTGAAGGGTGTTTAGAAACTTGTGCGCAGGTCTAAATTTGGGATCAGTGCAACAAAATATGGAAAAGGAAAAAAGTGTGAACAAGAATTAAATGTGCGCGAAAGATGAGATTGCATGGAAGAATATTACACTCCCAATGAAACATCAAAAGGGGTTTTGCACACTCATGGAGAATCTTGCACACACCGACAAAGATATATCAAAAACTTTCACACATGGTCTTTGATACCTATAAATAGGTGGCTACCGCCATGAAAGACTTAATAATTTTCCAACAAAAATCCTGTTGCTCTACTGCATGAAAGATTTGTGCGTGAAAGAATTATGGAAAGTTAATCTTGTGCACAAGGTGTTCCTTTAGTCTGAAAAGACCAAGTGAACCCTTCGGTGTATTTACACAAAAGATAAGGGTTGCACAGAAAGTAGGGGTTGCACAAAATTCATCTTTCTTGAAAATTCCAAAATCTTGCACGCAAGTTGAGGTATTGCATGCAAGTGTAGTGTTATGCTTATGACAGGATTTTGAATATCCAGTTTGTGTGATCAATGCTTTCAAGTGCATTAATTCAGGACTTCGATGTAAGGAGTGTATCATTCTGAACAGAGACAAAGAATACAATTCAAATCTATTGAAGCGACCTTCAAGTTGATAAACTGAGTTAGACTTCTCCCAAGACAGTGGGATAAGGGGAGTCGATGGAAGTGATCCAAGGGACATAGTGAGCTATCCTTGAACCTTTGTAAAGTCAGCGTTCCTTTCATAGAGTGACTGTGACTAAATCTTGTAATCCAAAAACTAGTGAAGATTAGTAGAATTAGGTACGACCAACACACTGTCAACATATGCTCCTTGGATGTAGCCCTTTGTGGTGAACCAAGTAAAAGTGATGTGTCATCTCCTTAATATAATTTTTCTGATAGATTTAACAAGTTTATACCAACATGGGAACAAGATACATAAATTTAAAAAGAAAAATCTGACACCTTGATTCACCCCTCCCCTCTCAGGGTGTTCTGGGGTCCTTTAAGTGGTATTAGAGGGAGGTTTCTGGTGTTTGATCTGTCTTATACCATCATGGATAATTTATACAATGTAAAGGGAGTCCCCCTATTAGATGGAAGTAATTTTTAGATATGGAAGAACATAATGAGATATCATCTAAGATATCTTGGAATGAAATTCCTATTTTCTATTGTGAAAGGAATACAAGTCACTGATTCAATAGGGCTGGCTATGAATGATGGAGATTGGAAAATTCTTGATGAAGATGCTAAAGCGAAGAATTATCTCATTGCAGCCCTTTCTAATCAGATCTATCTAATGGTGATGAGTTTCACCTCAACAAATTCTATATGGGATAAACTTGAAAATATTTATGAAGAAGATAACAAGGTGAAGGAGGTGAAACTACAAGTCATACACAATAGGTTTGACGATATGAAGATGCATCCTGATGAGAATGAAGACTCATTCTTCAATCGAATTAATGAAGTGGTTGGATAAATTAGAGGTCTAGGTGAAGAAATAAAAGATGCTGATATTTTCAAGAAAATATTGAGAAGACTTACACCCCTATACAATGCAAAGGTGTCATCCCTTGAGAAAAGAGATATTTCAAAACTTTATTTGGATGATCTGCTAAGTATCCTAGTGGAATAGGAAATGAGAGTCAAGCTAGAAGATGCTACGACTCCAGTGAGCAAGGAAATGACATTCAAAGACATGGAAAAACTAAAAATTTCAAAAGATATTAGTGGTGAAGATGATGATGAAAAATAAATTATTTCTATCATTTCCAAGTTCTATAAGGGAAAAGGGAAATTTAAAAGGAAGTTAACTCTATCTTGATTTCATTGCGGAAAAGTTGGGTACATTTCCTCTTAGTGCTCAAGAAAGTTTAAAGAAGAATAAAGTGAAGGTGAACACATTGAGAAGCCTTATAAAAGGTTTTTCAAAAATGGAGACTTTAAATATATAACGAAATTACATAATAAGAGTTTTTTCTATGAAGAGGAAGATGACGATAATGAATTTTGTGAATAAGAAGAACTAGAATTTAAAACTGGAAACCATGCTTCCATGATGGCTACCATTAAAAAGTCAAAACCATCAATAGAGAAAGATTGAGATAACCAGTTTACAGCTTAAGGAATCTTTTTTTAATCTTGTGAATAAGTGTAAGAGATGCAATAAGTGGAAATAAATTATGGAAGAATCATTAGAATATGTTGATTATCTTGAAGCTAAAATTGAACGACTGTAAGAACTGGTGAAAGTATAGTCATCAACACTTGAAAAGACAGATGATGTAGTGGAACTAAATCTCATAATTGAAGAATAGGAAAAGGTTATCAATAAACTTACCTCGAAACTGGAAGAGAAGTCTAAAACTATTAGGGGAATCAAAGAAGAAGTTGTTACTCTTAGGAGTATGCTCAAAAGTAAATCAAGTTCAAAATAAGAAAAAAAGAAAATAAAAATTGGTAGGTTATCGGATGTTGAGTTACTAGAGAGAGAGAATCAAGGGTCTGATAGAGTTGACAAGATTTTGAGTGATCAAAGACTCGCATGCATGGGAAATAGTGGAATTAGTTGTGATGTAGAAACATCAAATGATGCAAATAAAGTGGACCAAAATAAAGGCAAACTGAAAGTTGATCATGTTGTAAAATCTCTAGAAGTGATGAAAAAGAGACCCCTAAATCAAAATTAAAGGAGAATAGGATACTATCCTCATGATTATAGGAATAACAGGAAGTCAAATATTTTTCCCAAGGAAGAAGGAATGAGGACAAATAAAAGTGAGAAGACATTTACTCTCATGAAGTTTCAGTTTTGTGGACATCTGGGTCATACTATGTCATATTGTGAAGAGGAAAGGATCTATCTAAATGGGGGAGATATAAGAGTTTAAAAGAGGAGAAAAAATTCATATCCTACTACTTATAGAAGAAATAATTTCTATTTATATTGTTTTCATTGTTCTAACTTTGGCCATAAATCCATTTATTGCAGGCAAAAGAGTGATATGGAAACCTCATACCAAAGTCTGAGACAAGTCAAAACTCATCAACAAGACAATGTTACTATTTTAAATAGGTTTTCTCCAATGTAATAAGATTTTGACTATGAAGAACCCATATACACTGAAGAGAGAGTTGAAAGGCCATTAGTGCCCTACACTCAATCGAATATCTCATGGAAAGAAAGAAGAAAATAGAGAAATCCAACCTTGTAGAGGTATCCCTCAAAGATACAAAAAGAAAAAACACCTAGATTATTTATAGTGGTTGTTCATCTCATATAACAGGTAATGCAGACTTGTTAATCAGTGTCAAGTGGAGGGTTGATGGAATAGTACGGGTTGGTAATGTTAGAGCTATGAAAATCAAAGGAATTAGAAGTATTGAACTAGATAATGGAGAGATAAAGAAAACTGAAGTCCTTTATGTGGATGGCCTACGTCATAATCTTCTCAGCGTGAGTCAACTATATGACTTAGGACTTATAATTACTTTCAATTAGAAAGGTTTCACTATCAAGGGAAAGACATGAAATTCACTTATGAAAGGATGCAGAATAAAAGGCTACCTATATCAGGTTGATAGTAAAGAAAACATTTTCTATATTTCTATTGAAGAAGAAAATAACCTATGCATCGGAGACTAGGGCACATCAATCAACAAGACATGAATAAGATATCAAAACTAAATATTGTCATAGATATTCCCACCCTAAAGCGTGAATTTGAAAAGTCTTATGATGTATACATTCATGGGAAGTTGGTCTGCAATTCATATAATCCAAAGAATAAAAGGACATCTCATCTTCTTGATCTCATTCATACAGACGTATATGGACCAATAAATATTGTTGAAACTCATGGGGAAAGGTACTTCATCCTGTTCATAAACGATTATAATAGAATGGAATGTGTAATAGTTATACACAAAAAATGAAAAGTTCTAGACTGCATGAAAATATATCATCTAATTGTTGATAATGATATCATATGAATAATCAAAGTAGTGTGATCTGACAATGGATGGGAATACACATCTATTGAATTTAAAAATTACTTGGAGAAGCATGGGATACAACATGAGGTAGATTATATGAGAACTCCATAGAAAAATGTAGTTGTTGAGCACAATAATCAGCAGGTTAAAAATATGGAAATAACTATATTTATTGAGAGTTATATTCCTCAACATTACTAGAAAGAGGCCATTCAAGTTTTAGTGTATATTCAAAATCGAATAGGGCTTTATATGGGTGAGATGAAGACACCATATGAATTGTGTCATGGAAGGAATCCCTCTTTGAAATAATTTCATGTTTTTCCTAGTAAATGTTACATCAGAAAAAAATAAGGAAATCAAGATAAGTATGGTGACAATGAAGATGAATGAATTTTCCTTAGATAATCAATGAACAGAAAAGACTACAAGTGTTTCAACAACCACTAAGGAAGGATTGTGGAATGCAGCAATGTTAATATCATTGAAGATAAAACTGCAAATGCTTCGAGGAATTCATATGCTGATGTGATATAAGATGAGGAAGAAAGTGAACATGAAGAAAATTAAAATACAGAAATACAAAAAGGTATACAAAATTATTAGGAGACACATCATGATATTGACTCAAAAGAAGAATATGAAGAGGAAACCATGGTTGGATAGAATTCGGTTAAATCTTAAAGGAGGAATCGAAGAGAATAAATTGATCAATACAACTTTATTAGGGATTGGAATTCACCCACACAGACAAGGAGAATGAGTAATAATACACAATTTTAATTTCTATCAGTTGTGGAACCATCCTCATTTGAATAAGCTATGAAGGAAGAATCATGGGTGAAATCCATGAATTAAGAGTTAGATCAGATTGAAAAGAATCAAACATGGGACCTATTCAAGAGACCCAAAGGTCACAATGTCATTGGTACAAAGTGGATCTTCAAGAACAAGTTTGAAGAGCATGGTAATGTTATAAAAAACAAGTCACGACTGGTATATTAAGGATATTAACTGATTGAATATGTTGATGTTGAAGAAACCTTTGCTCTAGTGGCTAGACTGGAGTCAATCAGGATTTTTCTTGCTATGGAAATACAAATAGGATATAAAGTATATCAAATGGATGTCAAGATAGCATTCTTGAATGGTGTTCTCTAATAATAAGTCTACATTGAACAAACGGTGAGTTTTCTTCTTGGTAATGATGAAACAAAGGTTTGAAAATTAAAGAAGGCCCTCTTTGGTTTGAATAAGGCACCATGATCATGGTATTACTAGCTAAATTATTATCTCAAGAAGATGGAATTAAAAAGATGAGGATTAGATCACAATCTCTATGTGAAGAATTCTCTGAAAAATTAGTTCATGGTTCTATTTTACGTTGATGAAATTATATTTTGTGGTAGCAAGCAGAGATTAGTGGATGAATTTTCCAATCACATGAAATTAGAATTTGAAATGTCTATGATTGGGGAGCTCACATATTTCTTAGGGCTGCATGTGATTCAAAATAAGGATTACACATTCATTTCCCAAGAAAGGTATACAAGAGATCTACTGAAGAAATTTAATATGCATGAATCCAAACCAATGTCAACTCCGATTTTATTTGGAACCAAACTTGGAAAGAATGAGGATGAGACCAATGTAGATCCAACCATATACATGAGTATTATTGGAAGCTTACTGTACCTAATAGTGGCATGAACTGATATTGTCTTTGCAATATGCTTAGTGTCCCGATTTTAGAGTAATACGAAGGAAGAACACATGAAATCAGTAAAAAGAATCACGAGGTACATTAAATGAACTCATAATTATGGGATATACTTTTCTGTAGGAATGGAAAATGAATTATCATCATTTTCTAGTGCTGACTGGCCTGGAGATGTAGTGGATAGAAAGTCCAATAGTGTTGGAGCATTCTATATTGGGAAGAAATTTGTAGGATGGTTAATCAAGAAACAATAAATTAATTATCTTAATACTACCAAAGATGAATATATATCCGCTACCAAGGCATGCACTCAATTACTTTGGATGAAACAACAACTGACTGACATAGGTGATGAGGTGAAATAGCCAATGGTGATTTACTGTGATAACAAGAGAGAAATTGATCTTACAAAGAATCCTGTTCAGTATTATCATACGAAACATATTGAAATCAGATATTTCTTCATCAAGTAAAAAGTTGAACAAGGTGTGATCAACATGGAACATGTGGGAACAGATGATTAGGTGGTGGACATTATGACTAAGTTGCTGCCAACGACTATGTTTGAGAAGCATCGGTTGAACCTCAATCTTCAGCCACCTCCTAGTTCATAAGGAGGCTACGTTTTTCCCCTATCCCTAATTATGTTAAATTTTTTTAATCTGTTTTTAGATGTGATGCGGTTTTATGGGGGGATACTATCCAGGGAGAGTGTGTTTTGAGCTATACAATAAAAAATTCCGATATTTGGGTTTATTGTCAATGGGGTAGATGGAATAAATTCAGGATATGTAATTATTCTATGAAATGATGAGAATTCAATGTTAGGAGGAGAAATAATAAATTCAGGACATGTAATTCTTTTATGACACGATGAGAATTCGGTGTTAGGAGGAGAAGTAATAAATTCAGGACATTTAATACTTCTGTGACACATTAAGAGAATATCTTGGACGTCTTTAAGAATTAAAAAACACAGGAACCCAATTCATTCTTCCACTCTTGTTTTCTATAGCGATTATTTCTCACTTATATTTAGGGTGTTGGCTAAGTTGTTTCTCACATTTCAGGTTTTGATAGTGGCTGGTGATCTATTGAATTTATCCAAATATTTCCAACAAACCCAAAGGGGGAGATTGTTGGAAACACAACTGTTCTATCCTAGAAATAGAGTATGGTTTGTGTTTATTGTCAATCATCTTTATAATTTCAAGAATTTTTCCAAGAAAGTGATCATACAGTTCAAGCGAGAAACAATATTGAAGGTGGAACCATTTCCTAGTGTTTCCCAAATTTTTGGGTCCAAAAATTGGAATATTGAGAAAAGTGTTTCTAGCAAAGGGAGTTGCGTGCAAGATTGAAGGGTGTTTAGAAACTTGCGTGCAAGGCCTAATTTGGGATCAGTGCATCAAAATATGGAAAAGGAAAAAAGTGCGTGCAAGAATTAAATGTGCGCAAAAGATAAGGTTGCGTGGAAGAATCTTATGTGCCCAATGCAATGTCAAAAGGAGTTTTGCGTACTCATGAAGAATCTTGTGTGCACTAAAAAAGACGTTTCAAAAACTTTCACGTAGGGTCTTCGAGGACTATAAATATGTGGCTACCCCAATTAAATACTTAATAAGTTTCCAATGAAAATCCTATTACTATACTGTGCAAAAGATTTGCACCTGAAAGAATTACAGAAAGTTAATCTTGCATGCAAGGTGTTCCTTTAGTCTAAAAAGACCAAGTGAACCCTTTGGTGCAGTTGCGTGAAAGATAAGGGTTCCGCAGAAAGTAGGGGTTACGTGAAATTCATATTTCATGACAATTCCCAAATCTTGCGTGCAAGTTGAGGTATTGCACGCAAGTGCTTCTGACTGGATTTTGAATATCTGGTTTGTGTGATCAGTGCTTTAAAGTGCATCAATTCAGGACTTCAATGCAAGCAGTGTCTCATGATGAACAGAGAAAAATACTACAATGAAAATCTATTGAAGCAAACTTTAAGTCAATAAACTAAGTTATACTTCTCCCAAGGCAGTGGGCTAGGGGGAGTCGATGGAAGTGATCTGAGGGAGGCAGTGGGATATCCCTGAACCTTTGTAAAGGAAATGTGCCTGGAACAAAGTGACTATGACTGAATCTTTTAATCCAAAAACTAGTGAAGATTAGTGGAATTAGGTATGATCGACACACTGTCGGCATATGATCCTTGGATGTAGCCCTTTGTGGTGAACCAAGTAAAAGTGATGTGTCATCTCTTTACTATAATTTTTATGATATATTTAACAAGTTTTTACCAACATGGGAACAAGATCTATAAATTTTAAAAGAAAAAGTCGACACCCTGATTCACCCCTATCCTCTTAGGGTATTCTGGGGTCCTTCATTATAGTATCATGAGAATATGAATTATTCATCTATGAGCCCTATTCCCCTTATATATTTTCACACAAGTTAAGATTTTTATAGAGAGTGTTTCCATTACCTTTTACCAAGGCCATGAGTAAATGAAATCATATTATCATTTATCATCTTTAGTTGATGGTATCATGGGAGGATATTAATGTTGAGGTTTTATTGACTCCTCTTGTTTCTCCCATCAGCCTATCATGGGATTATTATATGACATGGGAAGAGAGTTACTTAGATGGTATAATAGGACATTTTTTTCAACTAGTAAATATACTGTTGTATTCTTGGATTCTACTACTTGAGGATACCTTTGAGTAGATATTGAAAGTAAAGGGTTTTGTAACCAAGAACCCAAGGAATCATCGAGGGTCCTCATATTTATATTCATTTTTAATTAAATGAGGGTAAGGTAAAATTATAATTACTAATATTTTGGGTTTTATTGACGACATTAGTCATTATTTGCTGAAAAAAAGTGACCCACTTATGGAGGATTCTTCCATTGAATCAGTCCCCAAAATAATCTTGGGAGAGAGAGCTAAATATTATTCCATACCCATGTCACAAGATGAATCTTGTTCTTCTATGATCAAACTAATTATATATTATATCCCCATAGTTTTATATGACCAGAGTTTGGATCCTAAAATACCTACTAAAGATCAGGCTTTAAGGAATTGGGCTTGGCTCTAAGTCTATACTATTATCATAGAGACTTTATTAGAGGAGATCATTGATAATGTTGATATTCTCTTTTATATGTATTTGGTGTGGGTTTACTTAACTAAAAACACTTTCATGATCTCATTTGAAAAAAATTATCCATATGAGAGAAATTAGTGACCCAAGATAGATATATCCACTCATTTGATAGCACAAACCATCAAGTGGAGGCTATGGTAAGGGCTTCCAAATAGATGAATCACTATGCTGTAAAATAATTGAGGTTTCATAATGAGGTGGAAACCTAGAACATGGATATTTGAGAATATGTGGCTCATAAAGTGAAGGAAAAAGAGAAAAAAATAGAAACAACTATTTAGATCAAGGACTTGGAGTAAAGGAATTGGGAATTGGCCACTCATATCTAACAGAAAAATCCATCGGTCAAGGATGAAATTGTCAGACAAGCAAATTTCCAGCTATCCATAAACCCTTCCCACTAAGTGTTAGTTGAATTTATAATCTTGGATAATAAAATATTATCATAGTTTTCATCATTTTTTTCTTTCACATGCAGTGATAGGGAGACACTCAGAATTGTGGATGTCCCCTTCTTTTAATCAAGAATGAAAACAATATTTCAAATCATCATATATTCTTTAAATCTTGGTCCATCATAATCATTGATTTATGATGACCTATGAAAATATTTAAGGGGTAAAACCAAGATAATTTAACCCATATAATCTTTAAATGATAAGTGATTGAGTCAATCATGATCTCTAACTACTTGAGTTAGAGATATTTCCTCTTGGGCATGTGCTAATGAATATGTATAGGTATATATACCATCACCGTAACACTGGAGTTGGTATATTTTGATATGGGGATAGTGAATCAACATGATGAAGATAAAAATGGAGAGATTTGGAATAAGAATTCAAATGTTCCAATGGGATCAATAACATGACACTATATCTTCATGCAGTTCATACAAATGTTCTAGATCATTTTACGAAGGGAATCAAAAGGATGATATAATGTTTTTTCGAAGTCATGGGACATAAGGAGAAAAAATTGACTTTCACTAGGGTTTAATGATGGACCCCATAAGATTTTCATCTTATAATTCCTTCTTTTATTTCCCTTTTTTTATGTTCTCCTAAACTTTCACCCAATTCCTAGATGGGGGAGACTTAGTAAGTTCGAACTTAGAATTTCCTTATGCCTCCCTTTGTGGATTTTTGACTTGATAATTTTTATGCCTTTGTTTCTTTTAAATTATCAAACTTTCCTAAGTCACACAATATGCATGCTTGGTGAGTAGGGAATTGACTTTTTATCAAGATTACCTTTACAGGTTTTCATCATGGAAAGTGCTACATCTCTTTCCTTGGGAATTTTATGTTCTTATTAGATAGAATAATGTAACTAGTGTTTAAGGTCTAACAACATTAAAATGAGGTGTTCTACATAGAAACATGTTCATGGAAAACCCTACATGAATAAGTGGTATTGATTCCACTAGTATAAACAATCTCACAATCATATACATACAGTTTTAGGTCTAGATACTTGGACCAGTGAGGTATACAGTTTAGGGTCATGTGATGATGACCATCGAAGGTTTAAAAGTAGGATATCATACTCTTACTCCAATAATGGGTATGATACAAGAACATGTAACATAGAAGGTATTCAAATAAAATTAAATAGTTTGGGATGTTTAAATCATAACTTGAAATATTTGAGTTAGGAAATAATGGTATGTAACTGATACACAAGGTAAGACTATGGAGAATATTCGAATGATGGGTTCCACTGTGATGCTATTAGAGCGTATAGATATTAGAGGACCTTACCCTAAAGATTAATATGCATCTTTTTGATAGTTTTAGATATAGTGGAGTAGACATTACTAACCATAGGTGTCCCTTGGAGTCATATTCACTCATTATCGGTAGTCATGGAAAATTTATGATGATTCAAATACCTAATTAATAAAATAAGTTTATGGAAATAATGAAATTTAAGAAGGTTTAAAACACCATAAAGGTATCGCAACCATGTATTGAATATAGATACAGGGAAAAGTGGTATGAAATGGATTCAATCTTATTTTTTCCTAGACCAGCGGGTCCAGTGAGCATAGCTTGGCCTTTTTCCAAGGCCATAGAGTGACCCCATACAATCCTTATGTCATATTCCATTTTAACTATAATTTTTTATTAGTCCATGAAGAGGATGACCCAATAATTAGAGACTTGATTTTTTCATAGGATTCCATTTATGGGATTTTTACCTGACAAGTTTTATTTCTTTTTCATCTATAGTTTAAGGGTCATGAAATTTAGACCATATGGGGGATAGAGTTTAAGGTAACATGAATTTGACCCAAAAGTGAGATAATATGCATAATAAATGTGTCATGAATAAGATTTTCCATACATTATTTTTGGATATTATATAGAATATTTTTGAGACCAAGTATTGAGATGGCGTGTGATTCCGAGGCCCGATGTTCCTGGAATAAATGTTTGAAATATATTATGTAACACCCCAAGATTTTATAGTGTGTTATTTCTTCAAAATAATTCAATAACTTTCACTACACGCAAAACCAAGTTCAATCGCACCATGACTTACCAAACAAGCTGTTCAAAAGAGGTTATGAATAGTGTTAACTAAATTTTAAACTTTATATAATCCTTATAATTTTAGAATCCATATTATGAGTTTCTTAGACATAATGTAAGAACAAATTCATTTTCAGTATTTCACTTTTACCAAATTTTAATAGTGAACCCTTTTTAGATACTATATTTTAAACTTTTTGACTAAATGGGGACATCAAAAATTTAAAATGAAACATCCAAAGCTTCCACGGTACGCTAGCGTGTGTTGTACGCAACACCGAGTTCTAACACACCGTTACTAATTAAACTAGCCGTTGTGAATAGTAATACCTACTTTTTGAAATTATATATATTTTATATTTGAAAATGGACTTCATTTTTGGACTCGGAATATCGAATTTAGCCTAAGGTGAAATTTTGGTACTTTTTGGATAACTTTCATATTTTGATTAATAGTGAAAATTACTAAATTTTAATTAAAAACAACTTTTTTAATCAAAATAATTAATAGTGATAAATTATGAATTTTAGTAGTTTTAAGGTATATTTAGAATATATTTTTACATTTTAATATAATGTTGGTCATTGGAAATAATTTTACAATTAAACCGAACATAAACAAGTGTCAATCTTTTGATAGTTATTATCTCTTAAAAACACGCTTTTTGTTTTGACAGCGGGAATTAATTTTAAATTAATTTCTGCCACTTCTGTGTTTTGAATTTAGGGAAATGGATTCCATATTTGGAATCAGGATGTTCAAATTGTGTAAATAGGTAACTTTTATTTTTACACATTTTGAATAATTACTGCGGTAAATATTTTATTTACCATGGTTAAAGGGTAAATCCGGTAAATAAGGGTTAAAAAATAATATTATAATAATAAAAAATTACCCTAAAACGTGTCCTAACCTTATTGTTGGACACATACCCGACCATGAGCATCCTTGGGTCAATTTGGGGACCCCTTGGAGCCACTTGTATGTGGTAGGGACACTTTATATTAATAAAGTTAAAATAAAAATAAAAATGGCATAAGCTTACATCTTTTAGAAGAACAATTTTTACATAGGGTTATACATGTTGGATTTTCGATTATAAATATTCATTAGGAAGCTAAAAAGATTTCCTACATAATGATATTTTATTTATAATTTTTAGACATCAAATAATTTAAATTATTAATGACACAATAATGATGCAATGTTTACCTCATTAATAAATCATTTAAATAAATAAGATTATAATGATTAAAATATTATCTAAAACCTATCCAATTCTTATTGGTTGATTTTATTTAGAATATGAGTCATCTTATCTTCGACCTCAATGATTTTTGGACCATTATAAACCGAATATAATTATATTATAAAGTAATACTTTCACTCTTTCCTAAAGAGCCCCTCCTCTCCCTTATAAAAGGAGACCACTTCTACTCATTCCTCACACCTCTCAAGCCACTTGGCTCGTCCAAACTCTGCCCAACTAAGCTCCCCACATCCCTCTCCTCCTCCTTGAAGCTTCCCCTTAGGCAGAAAGCATTTCAAGAAGTCCTTTGGTTCCAACCAAAGTGAGTTACCTAAATTAAAGGTAACGATTTCTCTTAAATTATATTCATTTATTTTGCTTCTTCAACCCCCAAAATCTTTTTATTTACTTTCTTTTGTAACAACACCAGTATCCTCAATATACTAGGATGTTGTTATAAGAAGGATTCAAACTACACATACACACAACTCCATCTAATGGATGATGAACATAATGTTTCTGTGGATGGCAAACTAACGCCTCACGAAACGATGATTGTTCAAATACATCTTACCGCCTCTCATGGTGGCCATTATGATGGCACTGTAATTAAATATGATATTAATGATATATATTTTATATATAATCTTCTGTAATTCCATTTTATTTCATATCATTATTTGTTTCATGTTGTATATACATACGATAATTTCATTTGAGGAAGTGCGGACTACCGCCCCCTTAAAATGATATGACTCGTTCATACCACACATGGAACATATAAAGGATGGTGTTAATGAACTTAAGTAACATGTATAAAATATTATATTATACTGGAATAGTAATATACCTATGTATCATTTGTATTCGATTCTTTTAAAATAAAAATTAAATGGAAGTAGCGTTCGTGCGTACGTACGGACTACCGTCTCCACGAACGCGATGAGATTCATTCTCCATCGTATCCATTCAAGTATAATTATCATTTGATGATTTAAAAATGATGTTTAAGGACTTGATACCATTCTGGATTTGAATAATATACAACTTATCCTTTACAAACATGTCTTATGTAACAAAACATACAAAAGTAAACAAGTAAGTTCACACCCGAAACAGCGATAATACTAAGATATTATTATCAAATCAATATTAAAAGATCATATATGATATCATATTAATATATATGATTCTTGTATAATTTAATAACAATTATTTCACCATTATACAGGAGGTTAACCTACCCCAACCAAGGAAAAGTACAAGGTAAGGGTTATTTCACAATCTCTTCATTATCCGAGGTTGTTTATACGTAATAATCTTCTGGGATCTCTTTATCATCCACATCCATGTTTCTTAAAAATGTATTTCAAAACATTTTTACTATTTACAAGAATATGGGTTAAAGTCATTTATACCCTTGTTTGACTTTTTATAAGAGGAATCTTTACGTCGTTTTCCAAACAAGGTCCTTTTTAACCTTTTCGAAAGAATTAAGGTAAGAATGTTTTTTTTAACTTATACGGCGGGTGCGGCTATTTACCGCCGTTATAAAATATTCAAAGCTTTCCTTACAAGATTATATGGATATTTTCAAAATAAAGGTTTTCTTTTATAATTATGTGACTTTTAAATGATTTAAAAAAAAGATACTTCTATCAATTATTTTTGATTTCATCTATGTCAACATCCTTTGATGGATTGTAAGCTTATTTGAAGTTGATTTATTATGATACAAAACATCCATATTTTACTGAAGGTTTTGTGATATGTTTGACTATGGATGAGTTATTCTTATGTCACTCATGGTTTATGTTTAAAGTGTTGACATTTCAGAAGTTATTTTTAATCCGAATGTTTATGTTATATTTCAAACTTTTCTTCAGATGAATGTGCTGAACAAGTATGTTCCGGGTTGGGGACCGGTAAAAGTAAGCCCTCCAGGTTGGGGACTGGTTAAAGTAAGCCCTCCAGGTTAGGGACTGGTTAAAGTAAGCCCTCCAGGTTAGGGACTGGTAAAAGTAATCCCTCCGGTTTGGTCTCCGGTTATTAGAGGTACTCCGGGTTGGTGTCCGGTTATTAGAGGCACTCCGGGTTGGTGTCCGGTTATTAGAGGCACTCCGGGTTGGGTTCCGGTTAGAAGTAACCCCTAGGTCTTGGGATGAGGCCTAGACAATGAAATTAACGTTTTTCATTATGCATTCCAACATTATGAAAGTGGTTATTGATTTTTTCATGTGATTATTCGATTAGTAGAATATCCATGTGAATAAGTAAATGGCATTATTTCATTTTATTTATGCCATACCATGTTGAAAGTTAATGTTTAAAAGGCTTTTGTTTTAGTTATACATTGCCTTAAATGTTTATTCTTATTTATGAAAGTTTCCGCTATATTGTTATCCTTACTGGGCATTTGATCTCACCCCTTTTCTATGTTTTATTTTTCCCAGGAAGTGAAGAGGTAAATTATGAATGACCTGCAGGGATATTATGTGGGGATATGAGTGTGTATTATGGAGACATTATGTTGTTGTAGTAGTTTTTCATTTTATGATGTAATGTAAAACTTATGAATATATCTAGTGTTTCCAAGGCTACTAAACCAATCGGTCTTTCGAGATTTGATCTTTCTTGTGATCATGCCAATGTTACGAAGTAATGCACCGACTCTGGGTAGCTGGGGTCGGGGCGTTACATATTAAATATATTAATAGCATGCATGCATATTTTTCCTAAAAAAGTGGAATAACTCCTGAATGAGTTTCCAGATAAAAAATCTGATGGCACCATTGAGTTTAGAACATAGGCTTTATTTTAGGTGTGATATATCCTTTTTCAGTGTGATATGTTTTTGAAAAAGTCATCGTGGGCGTAAAATGAATAAAATAATTAAATAAATTATTTTATTTTGTTCCTTGAATAAATAACCTAATTTATCCTTTAAATATGATATTATGGAAAAATTTAAGGGCTATCTGCATAACCTTAAAATTTTGAGAGAGCGTTGTAGATTTGTTAGAGGAGGTTCCATTGGTGAATGACAACTAGACCAAAGATCGACAATTGGTGTGCAAAAAAACAAGAGGATCTCACCAATGACAACGAAAAAACTTATTTCTTTATTAGTGATCAATCCAAATTGAGTTATGATGATGTTTTATTTGTATTTTATTTCCCCATTTTCTATTCCTATGATGAACACAAATCAATTGACCAACAGATTGATTCTCGGTTTGGTCGTATTGAAGGATGGGTTTATCTGTCAGAATTTTATAGGAGGATTATTTATGATGTTATGGTTCATATTTCATCATTATAACAACAAAATATTGAGTCCAAAAAAATAATACCAAGGTTCATTTCTATTTTTCATGTTTTCTTGGATTTATCCCATAATTCTTCATCTGTTCATCGCGGGAAATTATTTTGGCCCAAAATTCGACCAAATACCAAGGAATAAACCATTGTGCACCTAATCCTTGGTGGAACAGTTAAATATTTCATATTCAAACTCATTATGATGTGGGGATCATTCAATGACAGTATATGTGAGAGAATATGACTAGATTGGATACCTCTAGGTTTGAGTGGTGGATGCGACAATGATAAGGACAAACGATAACTGATTCCCATGCGAATTGGATGATTGAATTATGATGAGTAGTGATGGAGAGTTTTGGGTGGAGTATATCTATTCTTATCGATGTGATTCACAATGGATTTTTGAGAAGATGAAGTAGACGAAAATTTGGAGGAAGAACCTGAGGGTTATGGAAAATTACACAGTACATGGCATGTATTGTAGAGCTACACACAGTGTGGGACCCCAGGTGCAGTGCTAGGGTTTTCACAGAAAGTTAAGTATCACATGACGTGTGAACCCTATCATATGACATGTGACTCTACCTAGTATCTCAGAATATACCTAGAAGGGCACAAATACATGGACATGAGTACATGGTCAAGGATGCGCCATGTACTCTGACACAGACATGACTAAACTAGGTGTACATGGGTAAAGACATGTACTTAGACATGGTCAGAATTACTAGAGCTTAGACATTCCATGTACTATGACATGGACACAATCATGGTCCATGATTTATGGGAATAACATGTTTCCAAAAGGAAACATCATGTACTACCTGTATGCACCATGTACTCCCTTAAAGAACTCTTAGGTCCCTTGTCCTCTTCATCTACAAATTTTTTTGTTAGGGTACATTCACTATATCCATTCCCTAAGGGTTAGTATGGAATCACATCCTACATATAGGATAGTGATCCCTTGAAAATGATTTCTTGGAAAGAGTTGTTGGAATCCTTCTATGAGGCTTGGAGTGAGATACTTTACCATAATATTTCCCTAGGTGGACTTCTTGGTATCATCACGACCAAAACTATAAGGTCCCCAATCCTTTACTTTGTGGGTTATCCCATATTGAGTTTTTGGTATACCCCATGGACTTGAGTTTCATCCTCATTTGTGTATCATTATCTTTAGAAATCCATCAAATAATTCTTATGGTAGGATATAGTCTAACTCCATGGAGTTCCCTCGAATATCATTTATGACCGTGATGCTCACTTCACATCTCTATTATGGAATGGATTACAGGAGGATTTTGGGACTCAACAACATATGAGTAAGGATTTTCAAGACCAAACTGACTTCCAGACTAAGCGGACCATTCAAGTTCTAGAGGACATGCTGTAATATTTCATATTGTACTTTGGACATAGTTGGGAGGATCATCTACCCGTGATGGAGTTTTCATATAATATAAAATAAAAAATACCATTACACCATCAGTATGGTTCCATTAGAGGACTTATATGAGCGACCCTATAGGACACCTATATGCTGGACTGACCCATAAGACTCAACACTTATGGGCCCAAAGTTTGTGAGAGACACTTTAGAGAAGGTGGAATATAATGAAACCATCTTTTTACATAATTTATTACAAGATTTTAAGAATAATTAACCATAAAATACAAACCAAGGATTTTAATGTCTAGTGTCTTTGTTAGATTAAGTACATAAAATTAAAAAAATGGAACCAGAATAAAGAATATTCATATTAATCATCCACAAAGAGATCCTAACTTTATTTGAGCTCCTATATCTGTAAAGGGTAACATAGAGAATGCATGAACAAAGGAATGAGCTAAAAAGCCGAGTAAGGGAATGAACATCGAAATAAAGCATAACACATGGGTTAGAAGGATAACATGATGACATAAAAAGGCATGGAACATGAATAAACATATGGAATCATAAAATTTAGAACATGGGATTATGTAATCATGGAAACATAGAAATTTGGTATCAACATATAACATGAAATAAACATGAGTCAAGGCTAACTTCCAAGACTATATCACACGGTGGACGAAGTCCCATAAAGGAATTCGTTTTACTGCTTGTCCCAACATGTTGTCTCATGAGACTAAACATTAACTAATGAATTAGAGGGATAACTGGATGAATCCATTATAACATGTTCATTCATATTTGTTCCACATGAAGAATCAAACATAAGGAATAAACATAAGGGTTACCCATGGAAATAAATGGGTATCATAACCATGTCACAATACATAACCAAAGGGAATTTTGTCACGACTCGTCCTCGGGGCCCGTGCCATGACTACCCCAAGCCCGCCTTCCATAGGCTAGGGGCTGGCGACTAGCACCAAGGCGTAAATCCTGGTAAAAAGGGAAGGCATTGCCTTTGTAAAGTAAAAAAGCACCACAGAGTAAGCAAACGGAAAAGTAAACACTAAGTAAAAACAGAGTACAACTGTAAGTGCAGAAAAGTAAGTGGGCCAGTATACAAACCCAAACTGAAAGTAAAGTACAACTCGAAAGGGAAAACAACAACTAAAAAGTAAAAGCCGCTACACCGAGCTGTCCACTGGAAATCCCACCTGAAGGGTGGGTACAGATAGCTCCACTGCTCCTCGGGTCCCGCCGTCCGCTCTGAGCATGTCCCGCACAGTGGTCCACCTCCAGGTACCGTCCTGCTCTGCAAGCCTCAACCACGATCAACGATGTCCATCATCTGCAACCAACACAACGTAGTGTGGGCATAGCCCCTGCAGGGGTGAGTATAAGCTACTCAGTAGGGACCCCGAGACCCCTGAAGGTCTCCCAAAATACACAAAAGATAAACCACAAAGGAAAGATACAATCACGAAGTAACAACCGACACTGCTTAGGTATATTCCCATACATATACCTAAGTCATTAATTCCAATACGCTCCAACATCCGAGCCCCAGTACAACTCAGTCCACACAGGAAAGTATATGTATTCCACACAGGAAAGAAAAACGTAATACACACAGGATAGTACAACACAATCCACACAGGAAAGCAAATAGGATTCAGCTCACACATGTATACTTCTTCGAAAGACGATAGAGATGATCACTGATCCATCTAAGTCGTCGGACCCACAAAGGATCGATAGGTACTAACCCCCGCAAAGACCCACACAGGATCGGACCCACACAGGATCTGTAGGCGCTGGCTCACACAGAACTGCTGAGCGCTGACCCACACAGGATATGACCCACACAGGATCGGTAGCACTGATCCACATAGGATCGCTGAGTGCTGTAGTCGTCGCCGTCGAATCCACTGAGGATCTCTATACAGTCGTCGTCGCAGTCACAGTAGCAGTCGCAGCCAGCACTAGGGTTCCCGCACACAACAAGCTCGTTCGGGAGGGTCCACTCCATGAGCCGAGAGGCTGATACATCAAATGACACATAGTCCAGAGTTGATGTATCCAAAAGTTCCGTATCATCAACAGGAACTCAACGTCGCAGACGGCGTGTCGATCAGACGCCCGGTCTGAGAGTTATTGGCTTTTTCGTCCGAGGGGCCCGGTTGGTTTTTAAGGAAAAACCAACCCGACCATACTCCACCAGCATCCAAACCTTGGGCGGAGTATGCCAAAAGATCCGTCTGACTAAGAGGAACTCAACAAAGTTGACGGCACGTCATTCAGACGTCCGTAGCTCAAGATATGAGCGTTCCCGCTCCGAGGGCCCGGTTGGTTTCGTGAACGAACCAACCTGGCCGAACTCAAAGTATTCTGAAACCTTAAGTGCGATATACCGAAACAACCGTCTCGTTCTAAGGATCGTGTCTCTGCTGACGGCGCATCGATCAGAGGTCCGTAGCCCGAGTTATGGGCATTTGAACCCAAACGGTCCGAAAACGGGGGTTTCGGGCCCGGACCGACTCGGCCCGAGACCCCCCGGTTGGCCCGAACCAGGTCGACCCGCCCCGGAAAGGGTCGGCCCGACCCGGCCCGGTGCGGCTCGGCCTGGCAGACCGGCCGGGTTTCGGGCCGGGCCGGGCCGGGCTGACCCTGTCCGGGGCAGGTCGACCCGGTTCGGGCCAACGGGGGGGTCTCGGGCCGGGTCGGTCCGGGCCCGAAACCCCCGTTTTCGGACCATTTGGGTTCAATTTCCCATAACTCGGGCCACAGACTTCCGATCGACACGTCGTCATTGGCAACATGATCCTTGGGACGAGACGGTTGTTTCGGTATATCGCACTCAAGGTTTCAGAATACTTTGAGTTCGGCCGGGTTGGTTTGTACACGAAACCAACCGGGCCCTCGGAGCGGAAACACTCATATCTTGAGCTACGGACGTCCGATTGACGTGCCGTCGACTTTGTTGAGTTCCTCTTAGTGAGACGGATCTTTTGGAATACTCCGACTGAAGTTTGGACGCAGGTGGTGTATGGTCGGGTTGGTTTTGCCTTAAAAACCAACCGGGCACCTGTGACGAAAAAGCCAATAACTCTCAGACCGGGCGTCCGATCGACGTGCCGTCTGCGACGTTGAGTTCCTGTTGAAAATACGGAACTTTTGGATACATAAACTCTGGAATATGTGACAATTGATGTATCAGCCTCTCGGCTCGAGGAGCAGACCCTCCCGAACGAGCTTGCTGTGTGCGGGAACCCTAGAGCTGGCTGCGACTGCTACTGTGACTGCGACGACGACAGTGCAGAGATCCTCAGTGGATTCGACGACGATGACTACATCACTCAGCGATCCTATGTGGATCAGTGCTACCGATCCTGTGTGGGTCTGATCCTGTGTGGTTCAGCACTCATCGGTTCTGTGTGAGCCAGCGCCTACAGATCCTGTGTGGGTCCGATCCTGTGTGGGTCTTTGCGGGGGTTAGTACCTATCGATCCTTTGTGGGTCCGACGACTTAGATGGATCAGTGATCATCTCTATCATCTTTCGAAGAAGTATACCTGTGTGAGATGAAACCTGTTTGCTTTCCTGTGTGGATTGTGTTGTGCTATCCTATGTGGATTACGTTTTGCTTTCCTGTGTGGAATACGTATACTTTCCTCTGTGGACTGAGTTGTACTTGGGCTCGGAGGTTGGAGCGTATTGGAATTGATGACTTAGGTATATGTATGGGCATATACCTAATCAGTGTAGGTTGTTACTTTGTGATTGTATCTTTCCTTTGTGGTTTATCCTTTATGGATTTTGAGAGACCTTCGGGGGTCTCGGGGTCCCTACTGAGTAGCTTATACTCACCCCTGCACGGGATATGCCCGAACTACGTTGTGTTGGTTGTAGACGACGAACAACGTTGATCGTGGTTGAGGCTTGCAGAGCAGGACGGTACCTGGAGGTGGACCACTGGGCGGGACGTGCTCGGAGCGGACGACGGGACCCGAGGAGCAGTGGAGCTATCTATACCCACCCTTCAGGTGGGATTTCCAGTGGACAGCTCGATGTAGCGACTTTTACTTTTTAGTTGCTGTTTTCCCTTTCGAGTTGAACTTTACTTTTAGTTTGGGTTTGTATACTGGCCCACTTACTTTTCCGCACTTACAGTTGTACTCTGTTTTTACTTAGTGTTTACTTTTCCGTTTGCTTACTCTGTGGTGCTTGTTTACTTTACAAAGGCAATGCCTTCCCTTTTTACCAGGATTTACACCTTGGTGCTAGTCGCCAGCCCCTGGCCTATGGAAGGCAGGCTTGGGGTAGTCACGGCACGGGCCCCGAGGACGGGTCGTGACAAATTTCATAATGGTGTCCATGAAAGAATGAATTTAAATTATGAATGGAAATTCATAAGGGGAAATAAGAATATATCATGATAAATTATGTCCAAATTAATTTAAAACATGTAAAAAGAGTTTTTAAGAATCATTAGAAATGTGCCACTTTAGTGCGGTTTAAGGGAAAATATTAAAGAACATTTAAAAAGGACAAAGGAATAATTTTTATATAAAACAATAAATGAATGAAGACAATTTTTCATGATAAAAATATTGATTTTATAAAAATATTTTTGGATTTAAATATAATATGGAGTGTACTTGAAAATAGGAAAGAAATCAGCAAGTTCCTTTTAATCGGGCTTGGTTATCAGGACGAATTGAAAATATTAATTATAAAACATGTATTTATGAGAAAATGAAAGAATAATTGAGATAGATAAATATATTTGGAACATAAAAATAGAATGAATGAGGAGTAAATAATAATAATTGAGAATTAAATTGGGGGTAAAGAGAGAGAAAGCATAACCCAAAGGAAAAATGAAGGTTCAGAGAGAATCCCTAACCTTATGTCTCAAAGTGTTCTGCACTTGCACTTAATGTTCTGGATAATAAAATTAGATCCATCAATCAATTAATTAATAACCTCTAAAACATGTATTTTATTTATTATAATTTCATTAAGTTAATTTATGGCATTTTTTATGAGTTATAATATTTTATTTCATCGTTCTAGGAGCGTTCGTTTTATGATTTTATGGCCGGTTCCCTTGTGGTTAATTATGGGAGTTCTTCTCTAATGGAAGAAAAAAAAATCCAAAAGTGGAATTATATAATATTTATGAATATCTAGAAT
Organism: Viscum album; assembly: GCA_963277665.1. Taxonomy (NCBI): domain Eukaryota; kingdom Viridiplantae; phylum Streptophyta; class Magnoliopsida; order Santalales; family Viscaceae; genus Viscum; species Viscum album. The sequence continues at coordinate 1,471,747,015 of OY728152.1, read as the reverse complement.
TTTAAATAGTCCCATATATCATTTTTTCCAGATATTAGAATGATTTATTAGATAAAATTTTAATGATGAATGTTAGTTTATTTTGGCGAATTTTTGATTACCACAAACTAGTTTTGTTTTATTATTTAATATTATGTATATATATAAGTTTTAGAACATAAAAAAGTTATAATATACATTTTAAAATATTACTTAACCATTATAATGGTTTTATGACCAGACTTTAAGGCAATAATATAAAATGAAAAATCATCATCCATGAAGGTATTGAATTGATATATCATGAACGATGTTTTCATTTTTAAGATAAAAAGAGAAGAGAAGAGATATAATCATGGATATACCATTAAAATATTAAAATTAAATTATATGTAGATACTGGAGTTATCATGTCACTTTGGATTGTGTAGGTAAGGATGAAGTAGAAGAAATAAATAATTTAAAAGGGAAAGGTGAATTATTTTACCTCTTGAATCCGTCTCCTTGAGAACCTCCTTAATAAAATTAGAAATGGTATTTTGGTCTGATCAGAAAGAAAAGAATGAGGGGAATAGGTTTGGGATAGGAATTGGTCATAATATAAGCAAGATCCAAATCTTATAAGGTGTTAGTGGAAGAGGTGGTGAGGGGTGGTATTTATAGTGGGAGGAGAGGGGTGTTTTTGATTATTTTATTCATTTGTTTATTTTTTTGGATGAAGACTATCAATAGTGTTAATTATTGTTACTAATTACAGTAAATAGATAATTTGAGTTAGATATAATGACCACTTACATAATATATGACTCAACCATGACTAAACAATTCATTCATTTACTTATAATGTTAAATACCATAAATTACTGTATTTTACTATTCACAAAAAATTCGACTATTTTTAGAAAAATACCAAAAATTCACCATAACCATTTTTCAACATACATATTTTAAAAATGGACTCCATTTTATGAAAATAATTTTCTAAATATGAGAAATTTAATTTTTAATTAAAATAATCATTTATTTGAATAATACCGATTTTACAATTATAATTGATTTTATAACACTTTGAAAAATTAATTAATGTCTCATAAATTATATTATAATCATAAGAAAAAAAATATTAATTTATTAATTCATTTTATGAAAATAAATTTTATTTTAAATCATTATATTAATTATAAAAGTGTAAATAAACATTTCCATTTCATAAAAATACCAATATTTATTTTATCATTTTTGAAACATTTATTTACTTATTCCATGACATAAATATATTATATTTTTATTCATAAGATACCTAAATTTTATTTATACTTTCACAAGTGAGGTTACTATTCTATTGTCCATCTTATTATTCCTGATTGTCATATTACTATTCTAATGGTCAATTTAGTATTCCATTGGTATAGGTTCATTAATTTTTAGAAATACCACTTATTTAATTCATTATTAATTTATAAAGTTTGTATTGTGTTCTATATGAGATCTTATGTGATTTATACTATATAAAATAATTATAAGAAGGGAATTTCTATTGATAAAATTCTGAGTCATTATATTATTCCCCCCTTATGAAATTTCACCCTTGAAATTTCATTTTACATACTAAGGTTAAAATAGGTGAGGGAACTTCTCCTTCACTGATTCCTCTAATTCCCATGTTGCCTCTTCATAATTATGGTTCCACCATAGTACTTTGACCAGGTGACTAGTCTTGCTACATAGAAATTTATCTCTACGGTCCAAGATCTTCACCGGCTTCTCTTCATATGAGATGTTGTTCTCTAGTTGTACCTCATATGGATTTAGTACATGTTAGGGATCTAGTATGTACTTTCTCAATAGTGATATGTGTAATAAATTGTGTACTTGAGACATGGTTGGTGGAAGTGCTAGTTGATAGGCCACAACCCTGACACGATCAAGAATATCGAAGGGGTCGATGTACCTGAGACTTAGCTTTTCTTTATTCCCAAAACTCACAATCCTATTACATGAAGATATGATAAGGAATACCATGTCTCTAACCACAAAATATTGGTCTCGTCGATAATTTTATTCATAGACCTTATGTTGACTTTGGTATGCCTTGATGTGTTGATGAATGATTTTCACCCTTTATACCATTTCTTTGACCATTTCATGTCCTAACAGCTTATGTTCACCGACTTCATCCCAACATGCCAGTGTTCTACATATTTTCCCATTAAGGGATTCATATGGATTCATTTATATGATTGTGTGTAAACTATTGTTGTATGAAAACTTGAATAGAGATTGATATTGGTTCTATACTTTTTTGAAGTCTAGAGAACATTCTCTCAACATGTCTTCCAGTGTCTGAGGAGTTCTCCTAGATTGTTCATCAATTTGAAGATGATTGGTACTATTAAAGTTTAACTTAGTGTTTAGAGTATGTTGGAGAATTTCCCAGAATTTGGAGGTGAATCTCAGATCTCGATCAGATACAATCGATAGTGGCACTCCATGTAGCCTCACCACTTCTTTGATATATATTCATGCAAGTTTGTTGTGTGATAATTCCTCTCAAATTGTGATAAAGTAAGATATATTTGTAATATAATCCACAACAAACCATATAGAATTGTTTCCTATAGATGTGTTTGTAGGTATAGTGAAAAAGTCTATGGTGATGTTTTCCCATTTCCATATTGTCACGACCCGTCCTCGGGGCCCGTGCCGTGACTACCCCAAGCCCTCCTTTCATAGGCCAGGGGCTGGCGACTAGCACCATGGCGTAAATCCCAACAAAAGGGAAGACATTTCCTTTGAAAGGTAAACAAGCACCACAGAGTAAGCAAGCGGAAAAGTAAACACTAAGTAAAAACTGTAACAAGCTGTGATGAAAGTAAAAAGGGGCCGGAAATACAAGCCCAACTGTAAAGTACAACTGAAAAAGAAAAACAAAAACTGAAAGGAAAAGCTGCAGCGTCGAGCCATCCTCTGAAGGTCCCACCTGAAGGGTGGGTACAGATAGCCTCCACAGCTCCTCGGTCCAGCCATCCGCTCCGAGTACGTCCCGCCCAATGGTCCACCTCTAGGTACAGTCCTGCTCCGCACGCCTCCACCACGATCAGCGCTGTCCGTCGTCTGCAACCAACACAACGAAGTGCGGGCATAGCCCATGCAGGGGTGAGTATAAGATACTCAGTAGGGACCCCGAGACCCCCGAAGGTCTCCCAGAATCCACAAAGGACAATCCAAAAAGGAAAGATACAATCACGAAGTAACATCCGACACGACTTAGGTATATGCCCATACATATACCTAAGTCATCGATTCCCGTTCGGCTCCAACGTCCGAGCCCAAGCACAACCCAGTCCACACAGGAAAGCAAATGTATACCCACACAGGATAGCATAACACAATCCACAAAGGAGAGTAAACAGTAAATCCACACAGGATAGCTCAACACAATCCACAAAGGAGAGGAAACAGTAAATCCACACAGGATAGCTCAACACAATCCACAAAGGAGAGTAACACAGGATTCAGCTCACACAGGTATACTTCTTCGAATGATGATAAAGATGATCACTGATCCATCTAAGTCATCGGACCCACAAAGGATCGATAGGTAACTAACCCCCGCAATGACCCACACAGGATCGGACTCACACAGGACCTGTAGGCGCTGACTCACACAGAACCGTTGAGCGCTGACCCACACAGGATCGGACCCACACAGGATCGGGCCCACACAGGACCTGTAGCACTGATCCACGTAGGATCACTGAGTGCTGTAGTCGTCACAGTCCACTGAGGATCTCTGCACAGTTGTCGTCGTAGTCCACTGAGGATCTCTGCACAGCCGTCGCCGCAGTCCACTGAGGATCTCTGCACGGTCGTCGTCGCAGTAGCAGTCGCAGCCAGCTCTAGGGTTCCCGCACACAGCAAGCTCGTTCGGGAGGGTCCGCTCCACGAGCCGAGAGGCCGATACATCAACTGTCACAAAGTCCGAAGTTGATGTATCCAAAAGTTCTGTATCGTCAACAAGAACTCAACGTCGCAGACGACGCGTCAATCGGACGCCCGGTCTGAGAGTTATTGGCTTTTTCGTCCCAGGGGCCCGGTTGGTTTTTAAGGCAAAATCAACCCGACCATAATCCACCTGCATCCAAACCTCGGGTGGAGTGATCCAAAAGATCCATCTCACATAGAGGAATTCAATGAAGCCGAAGACACGTCAATCGGACATCCGTAGCTCAAGATATGAGCGTTTCCGCTCCGAAGGCCTGGTTGGTTTCGTGTACGAACCAACCCGGCCGAACTCAAAGTATTCCGAAACCTTGAGTGCGATATACTGAAACAACCGTCTCGATCCAAGGATCGCGTCGCCGCTGACGGCGAGTCGTTTAGAGGCCCGTAGCTCAAGTTACTGGCATTTGACCGAAAACGGTCCGAAGATGGGGGGTCTGGGCCTGGGGCGACCCGGCCCGACCCCCCCCCCCCCCTGGGGTCGGCCGAACCGAATCGACCCGACCCGGTCCGACCTGGCTAGACCCGGTCCAGTCCGGCCAGGTCGCGGCTCGGCCGGTTGGACCGGCCTGGCTCGGCTCGGCCGAGCGGCCGAGCTGCTGGACACCGCGGGGCGCCGCCCCCGCGGTTTGGGAGAAGTCGCGGCCCTCGAAGGGGCTGCGCTAGACAAATGGACGCGGCTTCAGCCGCGTCCCGTGCGGGCGAGCTGGACCCGCGCGGCCGCGGGTCCGTTGGCCGTCGCTGCCGCCGGCGCCGCCGCGCCGGCGACCCGCGCCGCCGGCAGCTTCCGTGGGCCACCGGAGTCGCTCCGGTGGTCCGTTTTCCTTCCCGTCTGTGCCGTTGTTCCTCCCGGGTTCCGTTCTTCACTGTGGGATCAACAAACTTCCCTTGCGTCACGTTTTGTCATCGCCCGCCAAATCCGCACAACCATGAAGAACGGCGGAGGGTTGTCGGGCCGTGTTCGTTTGGCCCGCACCCTCCGCGTTAGTTAACAACAACGGGATAAGATAATTCAACACATGAAACAACAATTTTAATAAATTAAAATTGTTCATTTGAAACCGGTTCTTTAATTTTAAAGAAACGTTCACCGGAATAAGAGCATTTCCAAAACAAAATCCCTACCTCGTCAAGTCGCACACGCGGGTTCTTCGCGGATTGATCGTCGCAGAAGGAGGGGATCGTCGCGTCGTCGCAGAAGGGTGTCGCGTCGACGAACTCCGAGGTTCAAGAACAAAAGATTTAATTAAAAATAATTAAATCATTATTGAGTTAAAAACCACAAAGGAAAATTAAAAGAAAAACTGAAACCCTCACCTCAACGGATGATCGAAGGTTTTTGTCGCGGAGGAAGGAGCGTCGCAGAAGAACGTCGCGGGAGAGGAAACATCGGCGTCGCGGCACACGGCGTCGCGTCGTCGATTTCCGCGGGTTCTGAGTTCTTCATCGGAGGCCGGCGTTCTTCGCGTTCTTCGCATTCTTCGCGAAGAAGGGTGAAGGCACAAGAACCTCTGTCAAAAACCTCTCAACGAGTAATCCTCCAAAAGTCGTGTTGGTCTTATTTTATTATTACGCCAACAAACGAATAAGAGGTAAGTAACAACCTATTAATTCGTAGAATTAATTCAACGAAAGAAACTGCCCATTTAATTCACGAAATAAACCGCCCAATTAAATGGTGCATTAAGAATTTAAGAAAACGCGTCAGTTGACTTTCATAATGATGTGTTTTCGCGGGTGCGTTACTTAGCGGAAAAGAAACGGTGGGGCTCATGCGGGCCCCACCTCACAAATATCATACCAAGAGGGTAGGATATTTTTGGATATTAACCTACCCGTTTCAACTCAGTTTAAGTGGCTTTCAAGTGGCTTCAAGTGGCTTAAGTGAAATAAAATAAAGTTTGTTGAACAATTATTTTATTTCTTAACTTTAAGCCCGAAAATAAAAAACCACACCCGAGCAAACGCAACTCCGGAAGAGGCGTTTCTAAGAAAATACCGGAGTTGCGATTTCATCGGTGGCCTCAGAATTTGATTCCGGGCACCAGTTCAAAAGTTAGAAAAACCCGCTCGTCCGTTCACTGAACGTACCCGAGCCAAACTTCGGAAAATGATTCCGGGCACACCGGGCCTCGGAATCAGGTGCCGTCAGAAACTACGCTCTTGTAAAATTCCAAAGAAAATTAAGAAAAAAATTTCCTTGAAATTTACGGGTCTTTACACATATTGGTATGGGTAATGGTTACATCATCCCATTAGACTTTTTCTTTTTAACCCTAACTTGTTGACATATTAGGTACTTTGATGTATGTTCAAAAATCTCCTTCTTCATATTGTCCCAACAATAATGATCTTAGAGATCTTGATACATATTTATACTCTCTAGGTGAATAAAGAAGTTTGAACTATGAGCATCATTCATAAGATCTTTCTTTATCTCTAGATTATATGGTACACATAATGATGACCCAAATCTTATGACTCCTTCTGCATCAATTTTAAACTCTAAGTATTTACCATTTCTGATATATTTCACCTTTTTCTAAATTTCCACATCATTTATTTGATCATCCTTTATTTTTTCCATTAGGGATAGTTGAGAAATTATTTGAGAAAGGATTGATGATGTTCATTCCTTAATGATTCCCATGTTCATCCTTTGAAAATATAATAATATTATATCCTTCTAAATTATCATCATTGATAATGTTGTAGGATTATTTCTATGTATAGAATCTTCCACTTTATTTTCCTTACTGATATGGTAGTGGGTTGAGCGGTCATAATCCTTGATGAGATTTAACCATCTTCCCAGGTGCAGATTAAGATTATTATGTGTGAATATATATTTTAGGCTCTTATGATCAGTATATATCTCACACTGCTCCCCATAAAGATAATTCTTCCAAAATTTTAACACAAATATCATAGACACTAACTCCAGATCACATGTGGGATAGTTTTTCTCATGAATTTTCAACTATCTTGAGGCATAAGATATCACTTTATCACTTTTCATTAGTACATATCCTAATACCTTCTTTGAATCATCACTATATACCACAAAGAGTTCCCCAATTTTCAGTAGTGTGAGTACTGGTGCAGTGATAAGCCTCTTTTTCCACTCTTTAAAGTAGTCTTCACATTCACTAGTCCCGATTAAATTGCCTCCCTTCCAAGTCATCATGGTCAGTGGGTTTGAAAATTAAGATAAGTTCTTCAAAAATCATTGGTAATACCCATAAAAACTAAGGAAACTACGGATCTCTGTTACAAATATTGGCCCAAACCACTCTTCGATTGCCTTTATCTTGGAAGGGTCCACAAATATTTATTTTCTAGTGATAAAATGACCCATAAATGACACTTAATCCATCCAGAACTCACATTTACTATATTTTTCATAGATTTTCTCCATTCTTAAGGTTTTATCATAGTATTAAAATGATCCTCATGATCCTTATTGATTTTAGATCATAAAAAAATATCATCGATAAAGACCACCATAAATTTATCTAGGTAATCTCTAAAAACACTATTCATTAAGTACCTGTAATGTTTTTAGCATTATTGAGTCCAAAGGGAGTAACTATGAACTTATATTTTCTATACCTTATTCAAAAGTTAGTATTGGGAACATATTTCTTCTTTACCTTTAATTGGTAATATCCCGACCAAAGGTCCTCCTTAGAGAAATCCTTGGCCCCATGCAGTTGATCAAACAATTCATCTATCCATGGTATATGATACTTGTTATTTATCACAATTTTGTTGATCTCACTATAATCAATGTAGAGGTTCATTGACTGATCATTATTCATAACAAAGAGGACCGATACATCCTGTGGTGAAGCACTCGGGTGTATAAAACCCTTGTCTAGATTCTCTTGTAAATACTTCTTTAGTTCCTACAACTAAATAATGTACATTATATAAGGTTCCTTTGATATATGCATATATCCATGAATAAGTTCAATTGTGAACTCAACCTCTTGATTAGGAGGAAGGCCAGAAAATTATTTAGGGAACACATTAGTGTAGTCCCCCACAATGGGTATATATTTGAGCATGATTATCTCCTTTGTCTCAATCATTTGAGATAGATATACTTTATCATCAGGAAATAATATACCTACATGAGATGATGATTCAAAAGGATATTTATCCCTATACTTACACTTATATAGAATTGTAGGATGCCTCAAGATGTGAAGAGTGATCTCCCTTTCCCGAAAATCAAAGTTGGTTTTCTTATAAATATAGACAACACATGAACAAAATAACATAAAACTCTACTAAAGGAAATAATATAAGATTTTCTAGGACTTTCAGTCCACAAACACTAACCTGGGAGGAGTTATATACTTTTGATTCAATAATTTCCCCATTTACTATTTTCATAGGTAACTAAACCTCCATATTTTGAGGTGGTGTTTGAATAGTTCTAATAAAATTTAAAGATATAAAAGAATGCATAGAAACAGAATCAAATAGTAAATTTTCTATTCTTGTATGAACAACCAGTATACCTTTCACCACATTATTTTCGAGCTCCACCTCAATAGTAGTGATAACATATGACCATCCTTGCTATATTGGAGGTTTTTTTTGATTGCCTCTGATAACCCTTATCTTAGGGCATTGGCTCACATGATGACCATTTTCCTTGTAGTTAAAACACCACACTACAAGCTAATAATTTATATGAACCTTCCTTTATTCTTCCACATTTTTTGGATTCTTTATATCACTTCATAAATAATTATCCTGATGCCCCTCTCTTTTACATTTGAAGCATCTCCTGGTTCCCCTTAGGAAGTTCCCATGATTATTCTTCCCACAATTTTGACACGTGGTATATTGGGTTTTATTTCCATCATGGGATTTATCTATTGATAATCCCATATTAAAATATATTTTCTAGTTTTTATCTCTAGGTCCACGAGACCACTGAGAGTATCCAATCTCCATTTCAACCTTAAGGGTAGAATGGACAATCTTCTCATAGCTTTAAAAGTCTCAAATCACCAACGCTTTTCATAGACTCAACTTTAGTCCTCTAAATAAGTGATCCAACTTGATTTCAGTGTTCCTTAGAAATCCAGAGGCATATTGTGTAATCCTTTTTAAATTTTCTCGCACACCCCAATAGAATCGACTTCCTTTTGATTCATTCCAAGAAATTCCTTTTCATCTTAAGACATAGAGTTTGGGGAAAATATTTATTGAAAAACATTTTATTAAAATATTCCCATTACATGGAATCAATTTACTCCTTATACTTTGTGTTTTTGATTAGTGTCCACCACCGTTCAGCTTCCCCATAAAAGTGATAGATTTCCAGTATGAATTTATCTTCTTTTGAGCATTAAATTACAGATATTATATTCTCAATGGAATCAATCCATTTTTCTGCGATGATGGGATAAGAAGATTCACTAAATATGGGAGGCCTTTTTCATATAAAAGAATAAAAAAACATTCCCTTTCTCAAGAGAAGAAGGGTGTTTCACATGATTAAAGTTATTATTCATAACTTGTTCCAGATTTGTTAGTACTATCATTAAGTTTTGAGTTCCCATTCCCATCGGTTTTGTCATTTCATTAGGGAAATTGTCACATTCCCTATCACATTGATTATTGTCATGGGTTCTCCTATTTCCCTCCACTACTAAGAAAAAGATAACACAATTAGGGGGGATCCAATACTTAGATAATAATCATATAAAATGTAAACATTGAACATTGAAGGATAAAAATATAAATGGAAATTATATCCTATCTTGCGATTTCCTATGTTTCAGTCTAAGTTATCCTTAATGATAGAATTATCCCTAGGGTTATTAATAAAGTTTTATATTACTAATCGAAAAAAATAATTAGACCATCTTATGAAACCAACTATAATGGTCCTAGACTTTTATACATATTATTACAAGATTTTAAGCATAATTAACCATCAAATACAAACCAAGAATCATAATGTCTAGTGTCTTCGGAATATTAGGTACATAAAACTAAAAACATGGAACTATAATAGAGAATATTAATATTAATAATCCATAAAGAGATTCAAACTTTCATTGAGCTCCTACATATTCAAAGGGTAACCTAGGTAATACATGATAAAATGGATGAGCTAAAAATACCAGTAAGGGAATGAATGTAAGAATAAAGCATAACACATGGGTTATAAGGAATAATATAATGAAAAAAATACATGAAACATGAATAAACATATGGAATAATAAAATATATAACATGTGATCATGTAATGATGGAAACATAATAATTTGGTAGAAACATATAACATGACATAAACATGATTCAAGGCTAACTTCCAAGACTATATCACATGGTGGACAAAGTCCCATAAAGGAATCAGTTTTACTCCCTATCCCAACATGATGTCTCATGTGACTAAAAATTACCCAATATATTGGATAATTATCTAGGTTAATCCATCATATCATGTTCATGAATATGTGTTCCACATAAAGAATCAAACAAAAGGAATATACATTAGGGTTACCCATGGAAAGAAATGGGTATCATAACCATGTCACAAAGCATAACCAAAGGGAATATCATAATGGTGTCCATGAAAGAATGAATTTAAATAATACATGGACATTAATAAGGAAAAATATGAATATATCTTGATAAATTATGTCCAAATTAATTGAAAATATGTAAAAATAGTTTTTAAGAATCATTAAAAATGATCCACTTTAGTGTAGTTTAAGGGAAAATATTAAAGAAACTTGAAAGGGAATAATTTTTTGTATAAAAAAATTAATGAACTAAGATAGTTTTTTATGATAAAAATATTGATTTTATAATTTTTTTTGAAATATATAATGGAGTGTACTTGAAAATGGGTAATAAATTGGAAATTTCATTTTAACTGGGCTTTCTTATCAAGACGAATTGAAAAGAGAACCTTAAAAACATGTATTTCCCCACCAATTAAAGAATAATTGAGCTACGTACATATTTTTGGAACATAAACACAAAATTCAGGAGTATTTAATAAGAATAATTAAGAATTATTTTAGGGTAAAGAGAGAGAAAGCATAACCCGAAGGAAAAATGAAGGTTCAGAGAGAATCCCTTACCTTATATCCAAAAGTGTTTTTCACTTGCACTTAAAGTCATGGATAATACAATTAGATACATTAATTAATTAATTAAGAACCTATTAAATACTTATTTTATTTATTATAATTTTATTAATTTCATTTATGTCCTTTTTTTATGAGTTATAAGATTCGATTTTGTCATTCTGGGAGCATCTGTTTCATGATTTTATGATTAGTTCACTTGAGTTTAATTATGGGAGTTATTATCATATAGAAGAAAAACCTATGAAGTGGAATTATATAATATTTATGTACCTACATAATTTTAAATGGTACCATATATCATTTTGTTTTCAAATATGAGAATGATTCATTAGATAAAATGTTAATGATGAACGTTAGTTTATTTTGGTGAATTTTAGATTATGACAAATTAGTTTTGTTATATTATTTTATAATATATATATATATATATATATATGTATATATTAGTTCTAGAACATAAAAAAGTTGTAATATAAATTTTACAATATGTTTTACCCATTATAATAGTTTTATGACCAGCCTTGAAGGTGGTAATAGAAAAAAATCATCGTCCATGAAGGCAGTGAATTGATACATCACAAATGATGTTTCTGTTTTTAAGATAAAAATAAAAGATAAGAGATTTGATCATGAATATACCATTAACATAATAAAACTATAGTATATTTATTATAATATAGTTATCATTTTACTTTGTATACTATATTAAAGGATGAGGTAGAAGAAAAAAAGAATTTAAAAGGGAAAGGTGGATGATTTTACCTCTCGAATATCGTCCCCTTAAGAACCTCCTTAAGACACTTGGAAATGATATTTTAGTGAGATGAAAAAGACTAGAATGTGGGAAAGTGGTTTGATAGAGGAATTATGTATATTATAAGCAAGCTATAATTTTTATAAGGTGTGATGGGAAGAGGTTGTGAGGAGTGGTATTTATAGTGGGAGGAGAGGGGTGTTTTTGATTATTTTATTCATTTGTTTATTATTTTGGTTCAAGACTATCAGTTGTGTTGATTTTTGTGACTAATTATAGTAACTAGATCATGTGATTTTTAGATAATGGCTACCTACATCATCCATGACTCAACCATGACTAAAAAATTCTTTTTTTACAAATAATATAAAAATACCATAAATTACCGTATTTCACTATTCAAAAAAATTCATCTATTTTAAAAAAATAAAAAAAATTCAACCTAACCATTTTTTGAAACATAGATTTTAAAAATAGACTCCATTTTATGAGAATAATTTTCTAAATGTGAGAAATTTAATTTTTAATTAAAATCATTATTTATTTGAAAAATACCAATTTTAAAATTATAATTGATTTTATGAAACTTTAAAAAATTAATTAAAGTATCATAAAATTATCTTATAATCATAAGAAAAAAAAATATTAATTTATGAATCTATTTTTTTAAAATAAATTTTCTTTTAAATCATTATATTAATTATAAAATTATAAATAAACATTTACATTTCACAAAAATACCAATACTTAATTTACTATTTTTGAAACATTTATTTACTTATTATATGATATAAATATATAATATTTCATTTATAAGATACTTAAATTTTATTTATACTTTCATAGGTGAGGTTACTATTCTATTGGCCAGTTTATTATTCCTAATGGTCACATTACTATTCCAATGATCAAGTTACTATTCCATTGGTATAAGTTCCTTAATTTTTATAAATACAACTTATTTAATTCATTATTCATTTATAAAGTTTGTATTTTGTTATCTATGTGATTTTATGTGATTTATAATACATTAAATAATTATAATAAGGGAATTTTCATTGATAAAATTCTATGTCGTTACAAGAAGATCATCCAGGAGAGGATGAGGAATGAACAAAGCTGTTAGATGTCTTATGCTGATCAATGATAGAGGTATTTGAAGTTTTTCAAGAGATACCATGTGTTCCTATGGGTTTCAACTTGATTTATATTATGAAGATTTGGCTGGGGAAGCAAGTTATCTCTAAGATTCATTAGCCCTCTCCAAATTCTATATAGATTTGGTGAGATAGCGCACCACTTAGCTCTACTGGCATAGTTAGACCAAGTACACAACATCTTCCACATGTTTTAGTTCAGTAGGTATGTGCATGATCCGTTGCATGTTATCAACTGTGGTGAGATGGATATTGAGGATGAAGCTACCTTTGTTGAGTACTCAGTAGAGGCCAAGGATTGACAAGAGTGGATCCTTTGTGGGTGAGCGATTCCTTTAATGCGTATCTAGCGGTAGAATGATAATATTTAGAAGTGCACCCAGGAGTGGGATGATCAGATACATGCTCAGTACCCACATATCTTTTTGTAGCCTTTTGTTTTGTATTTTTAGGATGTAAACCCTTAAGGTCCAGAGAATGTAATGAATCATATTTTCTATGTTTTATTTTTGGATATTATATGCAATATTTTTTAGACCAAGCACAATGATGATGTGTGATTCTGAGGCTCAGTGTGCCCAAAAAAGATGTTTGAAATATATTAAATATATTAATAGCACATGCATGAAATTTTCTTTAAAAAGTGGAATAAATGCTAAAAAGGGACAAGATTAGAAAATCTAGGGCACTGTTGAGTTTAGAACATGGGATTTACCTTAGTTGTGTCATAATATTTGTTGGCGTAGAGTGTTTGTGAAAAATTCATCATGGGAATAAAATGAATAAAATGAATAAAATAATTAAATAAATTATTTTTTTATCGACGCATCAACCTAGATTCTCCTTTAAATATCCTGTTATGTCCAAATTAAAGGGTTATCCACATAACCCTATAATTTTTAAAGAGATTTGGAGGCCATTGGAGAAGGTTCTTTTGATGGATGACAATTGGATTGAAGATTGACAACCAATATGCAAAACAATTAGAGGATCTCGCCAATGGAAACAACATAACTTTTTTCTTCTTTAGTGATCGATCCAAATCAAGTTAAGATGATGTTTTATTTTGACTTTATTTCCTCATTGTTTATTACTATGATGAATTAAAATCAATAAACCAAAATATTGATTCATGGTTCTGTCATATTGTAGGATGGGTTTATCTGTAGAAATTTTATGGGAAAGTTTTTTATGATGTTATGGTTCTACATTCGTTATTCTAATAGAAATAGATCGAGTCTAACAAAACAAGACCTAGGTTCATTCCTCCTTTTCATGTTTTCTTTTATTTCCCCCATAATTATTTATTTTTTGATAGCATACATGTAATGCCCCGACCCCAGTTACCCAGAGTCGGTGCATTATTACATAACATTGGCATGATCACAAAAGATCAAGTCTTGAAAGACTGATTAGTTTAGTAGCCTTGGAAACACTAGATACATTCATAAGTCTTACATTACATCATAAAGTGAAAAACCACAACAACATAGTCTCCATAGTCCACACACATATCCCCTCAGATAATCCCTACAGGTCAGTCATAAAATACTTCTTCATATCCGGGGAAAATGAAACATAAGGGGTGAGCTCAAACACTCATTAAGGGTAAGAAATAAAGCGTAAGATAAAATAAATATTACCCATGGTGAATAATTGAAACCACATGCCTTTACCAATAATAAACATTAATAATTTAATGGAAATTATATGAGTTGAGTAAATAATTCCATAATAAAACATAATCATGGGCATTATACTAGACTAATGACCACATGAACCATAAATATTATTTTCATAATGAGGTAATGTATAATTCCCAACATTCTGAAATTTTTTTTCAAGGCCTCGGCCAAGATGTCTAAAAATGATTAAGGCCTCAGCCAAAACCATATATCAAAATGGGAAAGGGCCTTAGACAATTCTATGTCTAGTTGTCTCATGAGACCTACCGATGCATTGAGGAGCTATAGCGGGCTCCACCCGTAACTTACTAAGTCCAATACATTCCTCATATGAAAAAGTTTAATCATATCATAAACATTTGTATTAAAACTAGAATATGAAATTTCAATACCTTAACCATAAACCACGAATGGTATAAAAATAGCACATCCACAGTCAAACATATCACAAAACCTTCAATACAATATGGAAGTTTTGTATCATAATAAATCAACTTCAAATAAACATAAGATCCATAAGGGATATTGACATAGATGTAATCAAAACCCTTTTTAGAGAAATAACTCTTTCTATTTTGAAATCATTTAAGAGACATATAATTATAAAGTAAAAATTTTTTGGAAAATATTATTATAATCTTGTAATAGAATATTTGATGATTTTATAACGATGGAAAATAACCGCACCCACCGTATAAGTTAAAAAAACATTCTTACCTTAAATTTGTTGAAAAGGTCAAAAAGTACCTTGTTTGGAAAACGACAGAAAGATTCCTTTCAAAACACATAAGGGTATAAATTACTTTAACCCATTGTCTAGTAAATAGTAATAATATTTTGAAATACATTTTTAAGAAACATGGATGTGGATGATAAAGAGGTCCGAGTAGATACTTACGTAAAAACAACCTCAGATAATAAAGAGATTGTGAAATTAACCCTTACCTTGTACTTTTCCTTGGTCGAGGGTAGGTTAACCTCCTGTATAATGGTGAAATAATTGTTATTAAATTATACAAGAATCATATACATTAATATGATATCATATATGATCTTTTAATACTACTTCGTTAATAATATCTTAGTATTATCGTTGTTTCGGGTGTTAACAGATTCGTTTTCCTTTATATTACTTGTTTTGTGAGTCATAATTGTTATGGAAGGGATGTATAAAATTCATATCCAGAATGATATCAAGTCTTTATACATTATTTTTAATCATATAATGAAAATTAGTCTTGAATGGATACGATGGGGAATGAATCTCATCACGTTCGTGGAGATGGTAATCCGTACGTATACACGAACGCTACTTCCATTTCATTTTTCATTTTAAAAGGAATCAAAACCAAATGATACATAGGTATATTATTATTCCATTATAATATCTTATATATGTTACTTAATTTCATTAACACCATCCTTTATACGTTCCATGTATGGTATGAACGAGTCATATCACTTTGAGGGGGTGGTAGTCCGCACTTTATCAAATGAAATTATCGTATATATATACAACATGAAATGAATAATGGTATGCTATAAAATGTAATTACAGAAGATTATATATAAAATAAATATCATTAATATCATATTTAATTATAGTTCCATCATAATGTCCAACATGATAGGTGGTAGGAGATAATTGAACAATCATCGTTTCGTGAGGCGTTTGGTTGCCTTCCACAGAAGCATTATGTTCTTCACCCATTAGATGGAGGTGTGTGTAAGTGTAGTTCGAATACTTATCATAACAATATAATAGTATATTTAGGATAATGGTTTTGTTACAAAAGAAAATAATAAAAAGAGTTTAGGGGTTGGAGAAGTAAAATAAAAGAAAAGAAGTTAAGTGAAATCGTTACCTTTAATTTGGGTAACTCCCTTTGGTTTGAACCAAAAGGACTCTTGAAGTGACTTATGCATAAGTTAAGGATTCTAGGAGGAGGATAGGGATTTATTAAGATTAATTGGTCAGATGTTGGAGGATTCAAAAGTCTTGATAGGTGTGAGTAATTGATTAGAAGTGGTGTCCTTTTATAAGGGGGAGGAGGGGCTCTTTAGAAAAGATTGAAAATATTATTTTATTATATAATGATATTCGGTTTATAAAGGTCAAAAACTCATTAAATTTGAAGATAAGATGACTCATTATCAAAATGAAACCATCCAATAATAATCATAAAGTTTTTGGGTATTATTTTAGTCTTTATAATCTTATTTATTTAAATCATTTATTAATGAGGTTAACACTAAATCATTATTGTGTCATAAATAATTTAGTTTATTAGATGTCTAAAAATTATAAAAAAAATACCATGATGTAGGAAATATTTTTATCTTTATAATAAATATTTATAGTCGAAAAGATAACATATATAACCCTGTGTAATTTTTTTTTCTAAAAGATATATGCTTATGTCATTTTTGTATTTACTTTAACTTAATTAATATAAAGTGTCATTATCACTTACAAGTGGCTCTATGGGGTCCCAAAATCAACGCAAAGATGCCCGTGGTCGGAAATGTATCAACCAATAGGGTAAGGACACGTTTTAGGTAAATTTAGTATTATTATAATATTATTTTTTACCCTTATTTACCGGATTTACCCTTTAACCATGGTAAATAAAATATTTACCAAAGTAATTATTCAAAATGTCTAAAAATAAAAGTTACCTATTTACACAATTTGGGCCTCATGATTATAAATATGGAATCCATTTTTCTAAATTCAAAACACAGAAGTGGCAGAAATTAATTTAAAATTAATTCCCGTCATCATAATAAGAAGCGTCTTTTTAAGAAATAATAACTATGAAAAAATTGACACTTGCTTATGTCTAGTTTAAATGTAAATTTATGTCCAATGACCAACATTGGATTAAATGGTAAAAATATAATATAATTATACTTTAAAATCTCTCAAATTCATAATTTACCACTATTAATTATTTAAATTAAAAAAGTTGTTTTTAATTAAAATTTAGCAATTTTCACTATTCATCAAAATATGAAAGTTATCAGAAAAGTACCAAAATTTAACTCTAAGATAATTTCGATACTCCGAATCCAAAAATTAAGTCTATTTTCCCAAATTAAAAACATAGAAATTGCATTTATTAATTTAAAATTAATTCATGTTGTCGAAACCAAAAAGCGTATTTTTATGAAATATTAACTATCAAAAGATTGATACTTGTTTATGTCCTATTTCAAAGTGAAATTACTTACAATCACCATAATTGCATTAAATGGTAAAAATATAATCTATTTATAATTACAAACCATTAAAATGTATAATTTAACACTATAAATTATTTTGATTAAAAAAGTTGTTTTCAGTTAAAATATAGTATTTTTCACTATTCACCCAAATATGAAAGTTATCAGAAAAACAACAAAAAATTATTAAAACTAAATTCCTATGTCTCGATTCTAAAGAAGAAGTTTATTTTTTCAGATTGAATATATAAAAGTTTCGAATATTGGATTTAAAAAGGTTCGCCCTTAAATGCGGTAAAATTTCATTTTTTGAAAAATACTTCTTTCATATGAAAAAATGAATTTGTTCTTATATTATGACTAGGAAACTCATAACATGGACTCTAAAATTATAAGTATTATATAAAGTTCAAAATTCAGTTAATACTATTCATAACCGCTTTTGGACGACTAGTTTGGTAAGTCGTGGTGTGCTTGAACTCGGTGTTGTGTGTAGTGAAAGTTATTGAATTACTTTGAAGAAATAATGTATTATGAAATCTTGGGGTGTTACATTCTTCCCTCATTCAATAAATTTCATCCTTTTAATTTCAAATTGTTCTTCGAAAATAAAAGGTTAAAAATAAAAAATATCTTTATGGGAAAACCCACATCAGAAATTGGGTTTATAAAAATATAAATTTAAAAGAAAGAAAGAGAAGAACAAAGGTCACATGATATATCCCATACTAGGATTCTATGAAAACATGGACATAGAGAAGAAACAAACCATCAAGGTCTGATGGAGAGTTGTAGAAAATAGGATTAGGAGAAAGTTAACTACAAGAAAATCACAAACTTGTGATTGGTTAAACGGTCTTTGATTCCCCAGTAGGAAAATTTAACAGACAATGTTTTTGTTTTAAGTTACCTTTCATAAAGTTGAGGAATTTATTTATGAGATTTACTAATAATGTAAGGAAATATACTTACTTGTCATGTAGACATTCATTATTTACTAAATTTTTACCTCAAACCCATCTTTCACTCCAAAAGGTAATAGAAATAAAAAATATTCTATTTATCCTTACCATATAGGGTTCCAAAAAAAATTATA
This sequence comes from Viscum album, assembly GCA_963277665.1. NCBI lineage: Eukaryota > Viridiplantae > Streptophyta > Magnoliopsida > Santalales > Viscaceae > Viscum > Viscum album. The sequence goes on along the minus strand of OY728152.1, from coordinate 1,471,727,990 downwards.
ATTCATCTATAAGAACTTTAAAAAAACTTCATTATACACTCCAGTGAATTCACGTAGTCCAGTGGTAGGTGATAAATCCCACTCGCACTATGGTTGTGGGTTCGATTCCCGCATCTTTGTCCGACGTGACGGGTTGTCACACGGTCTTCGTGTTTTCCTTTTTATAAATATCCAAAAATAACCTTAACAATAGTATCCAATGTAAAATATAATCCATTCCGACCTTTATACTTATCCAAAATAATTCTTTCCAAACTCTAAGTCCAAAATTTATATGGAAGGTAAAAATAATGTAGATCCTTTTTACCACGTAATAACATATGAATACCTTCATCATGTATTATTTTAAAACATTGAAACATCCTGAATTTCCATAAAACCATATTGATTAAATTCATGCTCCCTTATTCCTTATAAAATACTGGATATACTTCATCCATCCAAAAATGTTGTAAACTCCAACAATAATGGAATATACAAATCATTAATCAGTTTCAAGGTAGTCAAGAATATCCAATATAATTTACCCAAATCAACCATCTCTTATTCCAAAATCAGTACCTAAATATTAGGACCATATCAAGGTTTATATTTACTTCAACCATGTAATTTCCAAAAAGTTTAACTCGTTGTAGAGTCACTTTTCTTAGTACCATAAAATCTCAAATCCTCAATGAAATAGTACTGCAGTACAATCCTTATTTATTTCCAGTACATCATTGATACAATACTTAAATGAAATAATTCTTAAATAATAACATAATAACACTAGTCAATCCTCTTCATCTGTGGTAGTATCATAACTTTATTATTATCCAATAGCATCATTTGGGGCATACTATGATGATTTGGACATTTATTTACATAGTGTCCCAAGTACTTTCAGATGAAGCATTGCACATTTGAAACCTTTTCCTTAACCTTGCAGTCACGTACTTGGTGTCCTTTTTCTCCACACTTATAACAAACTCCCATTCCCTCCAGGAAAGTTACAGGGTGTTTCTTCCCATAGTTATCACATATGGTAAAATTATTCTTTTCCCTCTTCCCTTTATCCATCTTTCTCTCTCCCATCCTTTTCTTCTCTTGCTTCTCTTCAAATCCATAGGACTCAGATAATTCTTTACCTATCTTATTAACACATGATACTATTTATTCATATGTTTGAGAATACATGGGAGACAATTTCCCTTCAAAATGTTGGCTTAATACCGTGAAATATATGATCCTTCTTACTCTTTGGATCATACGTATTGTTGGAGTTCACATTCCTTCTACTGGGTGACATTTCTCTACAATGGCATACACTAGGTTAGTTTATGAATTGTAATGAATAATTCCAAGCTTGTAAAATACCTAACGTAGACTGAACAGTTTATGGATATAATCCATAATAAAAATGTTTTCTTTGAGGAAGTATATACTCATAAACCCTTCATAATGGTTTGTAAATAAAATGAAAATTATCCTAAGAATATCCCCTGGGTGTGTCGTAACCAAGAGTGCAGCAAGACCCGTTGTCATGCACCAGTTCCCATTCGAGTCTAGCTCAAAGCGGTGTTTTTGGGTTTTACCCCTAGGTACATCTGTGCAGGAGCAGCCTCTACCTGTTCGTATCCAGACAGGGATGTATTTCTTGGAAAACTCACAAAATCTCTACAATACCAATATTTTAGGAAGTTATTCTATACTAATTCTCGAAGTCTATCTTAGGTATATGTGCTCTAATCCGAGTTTATCTAAATCTATTTTCCAAGGCTTGTACTAAACTTCCTCTGATACCAACTATAACGCCCTAACCCCAGTTACCCAGAGTCGGTGCATTATTACATAACATTAGCATGATCACAAAATATCAAGTCTCAAAAAACCGATTAGTTTAGTAGCCTTGGAAACACTAGATACATTCATAAGTCTTACATTACATCATAAAGTGAAAAACTACAAAAACATAGTCTTCATAGTCGACACACATATCCCCTCAGACTATCCCTGCAGGTCAGTCATAAAATATTTCTTCATATCCTAGGAAAATGAAACATAAGAAAGGGGTGATCTCAAACGCTTAGTAAGGGTAAGCAATACAACGGAAGATAACATAAATATTAAGAATGGTGAATAATTGAAACCAAATACCTTTACCAATAATAAACATGAATACTTTTATGGAAGGAATATGAGCTAAGTAAATAATTCCATAATAAAACATAATCATGGTTATTCTACTAGACGAATGACCACATGAACCATCGATATTATTTTCATAATGATGGAATGTATAATGTCGGAAATTCTAAAAAATTTTGTCAAGGCCTCAGCCAAGACGTCTAAAAATGATTAAGGCCTCGGCCAAAACCATATATCAAAATGGGAAAGGGCCTCAGGAAATTACACATCTAGTTGTCTCATGAGACCTACCGATGCATCAAGGAGATATATCGGGATCCACCCGTCACTTACTAAGTCTAATACATTCTGCATATGAAAAGGTTTAATCATATCATAAACATTTGTATTAAAACTTGAATATGAAATTTCAATACCTTAACCATAAACCATGAATGGTATAAAAATAGCACATCCACAGTCAAACATATCACAAAACTTTCAATACAATATGGAAGTTTTGTATCATAATAAATAAACTTCAAATAAACATAAGATCCATAAAAGGATGTTGACATAGATGTAATCAAAACCCTTTTTATAGAAATACCTCTTTCTATTTTGAAATCATTCAAAAGACATATAATTATAAAGTAAAAATTTGTTTTCAAAATATTCTTATAAGCTTGTAAGGGAAGCTTTGATGATGTTATAACGGCGGAAAATAACCGCACCCACCATATAAGTTAAAAAAAACATTCTTACCTTAAATTCGTCAAAAAGGTCAAAACTACCTTGTTTGGAAAGAGAAGGAACGATTCATTTAAAAGCACATAAGTGTATAAATTACTTTAACATATTTTCTAGTAAATAGTAAAAATGTTTTGAAATACATTTTTAAGAAACATGGATGTGGATGATAAAGAGGTCCCAGTAGATACTTACGTAAAAACAACCTCGAATAATAAAGAGATTGTTAAATTAACCCTTAACTTGTACTTTTCCTTGGTCGAGGGTAGGTTAACCTCCTGTATAATGGTGAAATAATTGTTATTAATTTATAAAATAAACATATACATTAATATTATATCATATATGATCTTTTAATATTGCTTCGTTAATAATATCTTAGTATTATCATTGTTTCGGGTGTTAACGGATTCGTTTTCCTTTATATTCCTTATTTTGTGAGTCATAATTATTATGGATGGGATGTATCAAATTCATATCCAGAATTATGTCAAGTATTTATACTTTATTTTTAATCATCTAATGAAAATTAATCTTGAATTGATATGATGGGGAATGAATCTCATCACGTTCGTGGAGACGGTAATCCGTACGTATGCACGAATGATACTTCCATCTCACTTTTAATTTTAAAAGGAATAAAAACCAAATGATACATAGGTATATTGTTATTCCTGTATAATATCTTATATATGTTACTTAATTTCATTAACACCATCCTTTATACATTCCATGTATGGTATGAATGAGTCATATCACTTTGAGGCGGCAGTAGTCCGCACTTCCTCAAATGAAATTATCGTATATATATATACAACATGAAATGAATAATGGTATGATATAAAATGTAATTACAGAATCTTATATATAAATTAAATATCATTAATATCATATTTAATTACATTTCCATCATAATGGCCACCATGGGAGGCGGTAGGAGATAATTGAACAATTATCATTTCGTGAGGCGTTTGATTGCCATCCACAGAAACATTATGTTCTTCACCCATTAGATGGAGGTGTGTGTAAGTGTAGTTCGAATACTTCTCATAAAAATATCCTAGTATATTTATGATACTGGTTTTGTTACAAAATAAAATAATAAAAAGAGTTTAGGGGTTGGAGAAGTAAAATAAAAGAAAAGAAGTCAAGTGAAATCATTACCTTTAATTTGAGTAACTCCCTTTGGTTTGAACCAAAAGGACTCTTGAAGTGCCTTCTACCTAAGTTAAGGCTTCTAGGAGGAGTAGAGGGATGTAGGAAGATTAATTGGGTAGATTTTGGATGAGCCAAAAGTCTTTAGAGGTGTGAGGAATTGGTTAGAAGTGGTGTCCTTTTATAAGGGGGAGGAGGGGATCTTTAGGAAAGATTGAAAATATTATTTTATTATATATTGATATTCGGTTTCAAAAGGTCAAAAACTCATTAAAGTTGAAGATAATATGACTCATGATAGAAATTAATTCATCCAATAAGAATTGGAATGGTTTTGAGAATTATTTTAGTCTTTATAATCTTATTTATTTAAATCATTTATTAATGAGGTAAACACTACATCATGATTGTGTCATAAATAATTTAGTTTATTAGATGTCTAAAAATTATAAAAAAATACCATGATGTAGGAAATATTTTTATATTTTTAATGAATATTTATAGTAAAAAAGATAAAATATATAACCCTATGTAAAAATTGTTTTTCTAAAAGATATATGCTTATGTCATTTTTGTATTTACTTTAACTTAATTAATATAAAGTGTTATTATCACTTACAAGTGGCTCCATGGGGTCCCAAAATCAACCCAAAGATGACCATGGTCGGAAATGTATCAAAAAATAGGGTAAGGACACGTTTTAGGTTAATTTAGTTTTATTATAATATTACATTTTACCCTTATTTACCGGATTTACCCTTTAACCATGGTAAATAAAATATATACCGAAGTAATTATTCAAAATGTATAAAAATAAAGTTACCTATTTAAAAAATTTGGACCTCCTAATTCTAAATATGGAATTAATTTTTATAAATTTAAAACATAGAAGTGGCAGAAATTAATTTAAAATTAATTCCCGTTGTCAAAACAAGAAGTGTGTTTTTATGAAATAATAACTATTAAAAAATTGACACTTGCTTATGTCCAGTTTAAATGTGAATTTATGTTCAATGACCAACATTGGATTAAATGGTAAAAATATAATCTAATTATACTTTAAAATCTCTCAAATGCATAATTTACCACTATTAATTATTTCAATTAAAAAAGTAGTTTTTAATTAAAATTTAGCAATTTTCACTATTCATCAAAATACGAAAGTTATCAGAAAAGTACCAAAATTAACCCTAAGATAATTTTGATACTCCGAATCCAAAAATGAATTCTATTTTAACAAATTAAAAACATATAAATTTTATTTATTAATTTAAAATTAATTCATGTTGTTGAAACCAAAAAGCATATTTTTATGAAATATTAACTATCAAAAGATTGATACTTGTTTATGTCCAATTTCAAAGTGAAATTACTTAAAATCACCATAATTGGATTAAATGGTAAAAATATAATCTATTTATAATTACAAACCATTAAAATGTATAATTTAACACTATAAATTATTTTGATTAAAAAAGTTGTTTTCAGTTAAAATATAGTATTTTTCACTATTCACCCAAATATGAAAGTTATCAGAAAAACAGCAAAAATTTATTGAAACTAAATTATTATGTCTCGATTATAAAGAAGAAGTTTATTTTTTCAGATTTAATATATAAAAGTTTCAAATATTAGATTTAAAAAGGTTTGCCCTTAAAAGGCGGTAAAATTGCATTTTTAAGAAAATACTTCTTTCATCTGAAAAAATGAATTTGTTCTTACATTATGCCTAAGAAACTCATAATATGGACTCTAAAATTATAAGGATTATATAAAGTTCAAAATTCAGTTAATAATATTCATAACCTCTTTTGAACGGCTAGTTTGGTAAGCCGTGGTACTCTTGAACTCGGTGTTGTGTGTAGTGCAAGTTATTGAATTACTTTGAAGAAATAATGTACTGTGAAATCTTGGCCTGTTACAGTACAATTTTTTTAGCCTATGGTTCGAAAAAATACCGAGGAATCAACCGTTGCGCACCTGATTCTTGGCACAATGGTTCAATAATGAAAAAACAGATTCAGTATTATTGGGCATGTGTTTTCTCAACAATAATATATAAATCTAATTGATTTTGATGCTAAAAAATACCATTGTTTGTTTTACAGATGAAATTAATCTAATTTAATTTGAGGAAATTAATATTCATTGAAATATTTATTTTAGAATTATATTCAAATAAATTGATCCGTATGAAATATTTGATAAAATATCAGAACATATTTTTGGCATATTCTGGAAACACTTTTCTCAACCCTATATTGGTAAGCACAACATAAGGAATCAACCCTACATTAAAAATAGTGCGTATGGATCTTATACCCTATGATGTCAAGAAAGTATAGTTAATCAACCCTAAATTTGGATAAAACCTTATGTTTGAGAAAAGGGGAAGTATGGTTCAGGAACCCTACATTGGTATGGAACTTTATGTTTGAGGAAAAAAATGTACACTACATCAACCCTAATTTTTTTGATCAACCCTATGTTTGGTGTTTTTTCATTACTTAATGGAACCCTATGTTTGACTATTCAATGACAGAGTTTTAAATCCATGGTATTAAATGTGATTTATGCAACAGTCTTGAAAAAAGTAAAGATCTATTTAAAACTATTTTCTGATCGATTAAAATGATCATATTTAATTGAGTAGATCATTCCTATTTTTAATGGAAGTTATCACTCTCTTATGATTAAAATTTAAATGATTGTGATATATTAGGCAACATTCTTGGATCTTCTCAACCGAAAGAAAGCTATGTGTCATATATATATGGATAGAATATTTTCACTTAAAATGTACATGATAAATGAAATATATAAAAATATATTTCTATGAATATATTCTTACTATAGAACAACTAAAAATATTGAACGACTCTAGTATTTACTAAAGAGGATTCATTTTGAAGATACATATTTCAACCTTGTACTGTTGAAACCACAACTATTAATTTTTTGTTATTTGTATTGAAGATCATTTTCAACCAGGATCTCTTCAGATCTATTCATACTTTAATACATTCATCTTTGAAGTATAATATCCATATTCTATCATTTTATATTGCAATTGTGAATTTCAACCAATAACACCAATAAATAAAACTCTTTTGATTTATTGGAGTTTTGACTGCTTGCACTCATTCATGGTTAAGTGTTAGATTCTTGCACTAATACATGGAGAAATTAGTTCCTTTTAAAACAACCAGAAGGCTTTATTTATCCTTTTTGTAAAGGTTTCAACCGCCTACAATCATTTTTCATGGTCTTATGATAAGAAGACCTTGTTTAGTGAAAATCACCAAGCTCATAGAGAGAGTGTTGGTGGAGTGGAATATGGGATCTTTGTGCTCTAAACCACTATAAAAATTGTTGTATTCTTATTTACTGATTATCTTCTTCTCAAATAATTTAAAAAATAGTACACTTTACATCTTCATAAAATGAAAGGAAAGTTAAAAGAGAGAATATTTCAATATTTTCAAAAAGAAACAATTCACACCTCTTCTATATCTTTATATTATAATGACCTAACAATTGATATCAGAGGAGAGATTTTTGGATAAGGATCTACAAATCTTAAAAGAACAAGGTCTATAAAAATCATATGTCAATGGTTTATCCGAGATAAGGTATGTCTATGATTCATGCTCCATATTTTAATGGTGACAACTATGTATTCAAGAAATCACATATGATAATATACCTGAAAAATCTGGTATTTAAAGTGTATATGAAGACTATCACTCCTTATAAAATTCCAGAGAAACCAGAGACTTGGGATACTAAAAAAGAATATGAATATAAAATCAACTTAATAGAAATTAATTCCATCATTTGTGTACTCAGACCTGATGAATTCAATCAAGTATCACAATTCCCTACTTCCTATGAAATATGATAGACAATTGATATTGCATATTAAGGGACATATAATATTAGACAAATGAGGTATGATACTATAAAACTAAAGTTTGAAACCTTTATAATGTATGAAAGAGACATCATCACACAAATTAATAGAAGTTTGACAAAAATTTTAAACAATATTACTGCTCTAGGATAACCAATTACTTAATTAGATCAAGCTCTAAAAGTACTAAGAGTGCTACCCTCAAAATGGAATGGCATATCTGAAGCTATTCAACAATCATTAAAAGTAAAAAATTTTACTATTAAGTTATTAATCAAAATAATGATGATGTATGAAGTAGAAATTCAAGATGAAGCTGAAGATCACAAAATAGTCAAAAGGGAAAATATTTCCCTAAAGGTTACATACCCAAATCATGAAAAGAAATCAAGAGATGATGAAAAAATATCAAAAGATTTAGACTACTCTTAAATGTAATTAGGTCAATTATCCAAGAAATTTAGAAAATTATATAAGAAAATATAGGCTTTAAGAAGTTATTCAAGAAATATGAGAAAAGAAACAAAGAAGTAAAATGATACAAATGAAAGCAAATGAGTTATATCATACCTGATTTACCCAAACTAAAGGAAGAAATAAGAAATATGGAAAATAAATATAAGAGGAGAACCGATTATGATCATAAAGGGAAAATAGCCATTAAATCTATATGGAGTGTGTCTAAAGACTCCATAAGCTCTTCCAAATTAGATTTAAAAAATATCCATAAAATGTCAAAGTAAACATGTGATTTATGGCCAAGGAAGAAGAAGAGGAAAAAGGCCGTAGGAACAAAAATGCTATATGGTATATAGACAATGGCTTCTCTAGAAACATAAGTGGAGACTCTTCCAATTTTCATACACTAAAAAAATGGATGGATTACTAGTCACTTTTGGAGATAATTCAAAAGGAAAGATTATTAGAGTTGGAATTGATGGAGATACAAAATCAATATTAATCAACAAAGTACTATATGTATAAGGGTTAAAGAACAACCTGATAAGTATTTATCAACTTTGTGGTGATGGATTTTATGTTGATTTATCTAACAATTATTTCTCAGTTTTCAAAGATAAACTTCTTAAATTTAGACCAGCTAGAAATGAAAATGTTTATATGTTGGATCTAAATTCTTTATGTGTACAAAAAGTGAATTGTCTAACTGATGAGACAAATGAGTCATGGATCTATCATAGAAGACTTGGGCACTGCAATATATTTGTTTACACACATTATCTAAGAAATAATTAGTTTCTGATTTTCCAATTCTTAAATTTGATAATGATAGATTTTGTAATTCATGCAAAATTGTAAAACAACACAAATAATATTTCAAATAAATTAAAAAAGTTGTTACATATAAAACATTAGGACTTATCCATATGGATTTTTTTGGACCATCAAGAGTAGAAATTTTGTCTGAACAATTATATGTTTATGTTTTAGTTTTTGATTTTTCAAGATTTACATGAGTTTATTTTCTAAAACTTAAAAGTGAAGAATTCACAATTTTTGAAAGATTTTGTAAAATTTTTCAAAATGAAAAAGATTTTAAAATAATTTCATTAAGAAGTGATCATGTTGGATGTTTTGAGAATCAATAATTTAATTCTTTTTTTCTCAAATATAGGTATTAGATACACTTTTTCTACACCAAGAACACCTCAACAAAATGGGACTATTGAAAGAAGAAATAGAACTATTTAAGAAATGGAAACGAAAATGCTAAATTAATACAACATTCCTGTCTATTTTGGGAATAAGCTATAAGGATATATTTTTATATCATGAATAGAGTTTTTATAAGACCAATTATTTAAAAGACACCATATTAACTTTGGAATAACATAAAACCTAAAGTAAAAACTTTAAAGTATTTGGATGTAAGGTGTATATCTTGAACACTAAGGAAAACCTTGGTAAATTTGATCCAAAGGATAATGAAGGAATATTTATCAGATATTAAGCTATTTCTAAATCCTATGGAGTGTATAATAAAAATTCAAGGATTTTTGAAGAATCAGTTCATATGAAGTTTGATAAAACTGACCCTTTTGATAAAAGGAAAGATTAAACAAATGAAATTATTTACTATTTTGACAACATTAGTCTTGATTCATATAAAATTGATTTTGAAAATAAAATAAATAAAATTTATTCCATTCCATAAGAACACAAGACAAATTAACCTAAAATTAACTTACCAACATAGACTAGAATATGAAAGGATCATCCTTTATAAACTATTATCGGATATCTTGACATAGGAGTTAGAATAAGAAGAAATGTAGGAGAATTAGTATAATTTTTTTCCTTTATATCTCAATTAGAACCTAAACCTATTGAAGAATCCATAAATAATGAAAATTGGTTATTAGTTATGCAAGAAGAGCTTAATTAATTTAGTAGAAATAAAGTTTTGGGATTAGGATAAAAAATTAGCAATTATCTAGTGATAGGAACCAAATAGGTGTTTATAAATAAATAGGATGATCAAGGGATCATAACTAGACATAAATCTAGACTAGTATAAAAAGGATATGATCAAGAAGAAGGGATAGATTACGATGAAACCTTTTTACATGATTTTCTAGGTTAAAATTAATTAGAATCCTGCTAGATTATGCACCTCATATGAATTTTAAATTATAATATATGGATTCAAAATCTTCATTTTTAAATGGATATTTAATGGAGGAAGTTTATATTAAATAACCACTAGGTTTTGAAAACCCTAATAAACCAAATTCTGTTTTTAAACTTAGTAAATCTCTTTATGGCCTTAAATAAGAACCTAGAGCTTGATATGAAAGATTAAGCTCATTTTTATTGGAAAATGGATGTTCTATGGGATTAGAAGATCCTAATATTTTTAAGAAAAATATTTTCTATAATATATTAATAGTAAAAATCTATGTTGATGATGTTATATTTGGATCAAAAAACAATTTTTTTTAATGATTTTTCAAAATATAATGAATTTTTTTTGAAATGATTATGATGGGAGAATTGAATTTCTTTTTAGGATTTAAAATTTATCAAAAAGACCATGTAAATGTTTTAAATCAAAGTAAATATGTTATTTATTTATTTAAAATGTTTGGACTTGAAAACAGAAAGACTTACACAACTCCCATGTGTACTAATGCAAAACATGATTTGGATAAAGTTGGAAAACTAGTTGAAAATAAGTTATACGGAGGTATGATTGGTAGTTTACTATATCTTTATGATATAAAATCAGATATAAAGTTTTCTACATGTCTATGTTCAAGATTTTAGTCAAACCAGAAAGAATCCCATCTTACTGATGTTAAAAAGTTTTTTATATATTTAAAATGAAATATTTCTCAATCTCTTATTTACCCAAAATATTATAATTTTAATTTAATTTCATGTTAAAATAATGAATCTGTAGGATTTATATTAAATAGAAAATACAAATTAGGAAACTATCACTTTTTATAAAAATCTTTAGTATCATGGTAGAGTAAGAAACAACATTCAGTTTCTCTTTCAAGAACCGAGGTAGAATATATATTTGTTGGAAATTGATGCGCACAAGTGTTGTGGATGAAACACACCTTATTGGATTTTAGACTTAATTTTAATAATATAACTATTTTATGTGATAACACCAATGTAATTAATATTTGAAAAAATACTACAATTCATTCTTGAACTAAGAATATTGATATAAAACATCATTTTCAAAGAGATCATGTTCTTAAAAAGGATATATCTTTAGAATATTTAAATATTGAATATTAACTAGATGATATTTTTACTAAACCATTTCGAACTACATGTTTTGTTTTTATTAAGGGGATTTAGGAATATTTAACTTTAAATAAATGTTTATTAATTTTTTTCATTAATTTATCTATTAATTGTTTTTAATTATTTATATTAACTTGGATTTTATTAATTAATTTATTTTTTAAATAAAAACCTAAATTTATTTCTATTTTTTGTAAAAGTGTATCTTTTCAAAATAAAGAATTAATGATTACGATAATTAGTTGGCTCAAGAAATTAGAACTCTATCACCCAAAACTATAAGAAAACCCTTCCTCTCACTATTTCTCTTATTACCCTTTGATTTTGAAACTTTTTGACTTTTATAGCTCTCATATTCCTTCAAAACCCCAGAATCTGAAACCCTTCTGCCTTATGATTCTCAAAAATGTCAAAGCATAAGAGAGTAGATGAAGATAAACTAAGTGATACAAAATGTTAGCGAATCCCCTTTAGAAATATTCTTCAAGGAAAAATTGTTGGTTTTGAATGGATTTATCAAAAAAATTTGTTGCTGAAGTAAGACCTCACCTTTCAAGGTTTGGAATTTTTGATTAATAAATAAATTATAGAATTTATTATTGATATAGAACTGAAAGTATGCCCAGTTCAGTTTTGGAGAAACATAGGATATCATTAACTCTCAGGTAGATGATAAGGAATTTTCAATCTCCTTAGTCGAAATAGCACATATATTAAAATTCCATCATGAAGGATTATTCCATTTTAATCTTTAGTCAATAAGAAATCCGAAAAAAAAAGTTAGAATATATAATTTCAGTTCTTTTTTGTTTGACTTTGATTTGTAAAATAATGGTCAAAGATCTTGAAGCAGACCATAGGGTACTGGTCAAATTCATCAAGTCTGTAATACACTCAAGAGATGTAAAATTTGGAAAAAATTCTTTTTCTTGACATGTATATAATGTTCTTGTTTATCAGTGACATCAAACTAAAATTTACTAGGTATATGCTTTAATATCTAAATCATTACTATCAATCAGAAGATCATATGTCTTTATATACATATGGTCGAATTATTTCTATTCTTTTTTATAGAAAGAATAAGATTTTCCATCTATATGTTCATACTATGTGTTATCACAACAAAATTATTAATGTTATAACCTTAAGTAAATTAGGTTATTTTTAGAGAAAAATACAAGGAAAAATGTTTCCTCTTGGTGTAGATGAAAAAAAAATAAAATCCTATTACTAAAGGGGAGCAAGAAAATATTAAATATTCTAGATCAATTCATCTGCTTAATGATGAAGTTGAAGAATCTATAATAGAAGTTATTTATTAGACAAAAAATAGGAGAATCAAGTATGATAATTATGACCAGGATAAGGAAGTTACTAATGTAGTAGTCAATGAACCTCTTGTCACACAACCTAGAAATAGAGAATAACCTATACATGAGAACCCAGAAGTTGACACTGTTGACCATGAAGAAGAAAATCAATCACATTTTTTAGAATTAACAGTTTATCCTAATGAAAAAAAGTTGAAAGTCAACCAAAATACAAGCGAAGTGAATCTATAATAGATTAAGTCAATGAAACTGCTCAAGGAGGTGATAAAGTTCAAACCTTAGTGGCTAAAACCTCTGAAGTTGTTAAAAATTAAACCGTCTCTTCCATTTAATAGTTTGTGAACAAAACAACTTATATACCTAGAGATAGAACATAATTTATTGATAATATTTATTTTTATAGTAATAAGACTACAAAAAAGTCCTTAAATTTAGTGGAAAAGGATCCTTAATAAAAAAATCAAAAAGAAGGCACATCTGATTCTCTGACTAATCAGATTGGAGATCCGATAATCATGATTAAAAAAATAAAGGATGAGAAATCCAGTCTTCAAAAAGAACTAGAATCTACAAGAAAATATTTGGAAGATTTAAGAAATTTAATTGTTCTTAGTGAGGATTTTGAAACTATCTAGACTCAATTACATAATCTCAGAGAGCATTAAATTTCCCAAAAATAGTTTGATGCTTTTCTTAAAGAAATGATCGATTATTTTGGAAAACTGAAATTAGAATATGTTTCTAAAATAGATTTTGAATATTAAAAATGGTATCTGAGAAGTTAGTTTGAATCCATAAAAGGAAGTGTCAATCAATCCAAATATTCTACTTCTACACCACCAACTTCTCCAGATTTAGTTCAAAGATTTCAAGTGATTACTTTAGTGATGGATGAAATGAATGACATACTTTATACTCTTCAATGTAACAATGCACCTATGAGTGTGATGTTAGACAATAAAAGAGATATTATTAAAAATCTAACCTCTGGTGAACCCAAAATCAGAATTCTTATCAATTGGATGAATTATAATATTATATTATTTCTAAAGATAGAGGAAAATTTTCATGACTTTTTTAAAGTCAATCTGATTGAAAGTTTAAATATTGTACATGAATCTTAAATTTTTATCAGATAACTGGATAAAAACCTTTTATAAAGATTATAAGACTATATGGAAGAGTTAAAAGAAGTTTTTTAGGCTACTCAAGCTTCAACAGAACATGAAACCTCTTACAAAACTGTCCTTTCACTTTTAACCACATCTTCTTTTTAAAACTATTTCTCATACAAAATCACTCTTTTGATCAATTTCTATCTTATTAATGAAAATTATCATGTTTATTTTACTCTTTATTATTATTATTTCTATTCATTTCTACTTCCATAACACATGTATTATTTTTCTATATAGTAGAAATGCAACATTAATTTATAGTTATGTGCTACATTTAATGTGTGTTAATCCATTTTTATCTGATTTATTTTTGATATCCTAAAAAGGGGGAAAAATTGGGTAAACACAACATTCATGATCCTCTTTCTGAATTCATCAAAATAATACTATGGAAAATTAATTTTCAAACAAACTGTTTTTTTTAAATTTTCATGAAAACTATAATCTTTTTTTAAAAAAATGGAGGAAAAATTATTTGTGTTTACAAATCTTATATTTTTTATAAATTATTTTATGGGTCTTGTGATCATAAAAAATGGAGATATTGTTGGTCATGTATTGTGTTAATAATAATCTATAAATATTATTGATTTTGATTCTCACAAATACCCTTGTTTGTTTTATGGATGAAATTACTTTAAATGAATTTTAGGAAATTAATATTCATTGAAATATTTATTTCAAAATTATATTCAAATAAATTGATCCAGAGGAAACATTTAATAAAATATAGGAACAAAATTTTATCATATTCTAGAAACACTATTCTCAACCCTACATTGGTAAACATAGCATAAGGAATAAACCCTACATTAGGAATAACACGTATGAATCTTATACCCTATGCTGTCAAGAAAGTATGGTTAATCAACCCTATGTTTTAATGAAACCTTATGTTTGAGAAAAGGGAAAGTGTGGTTCAGAAACCCTATGTTGATTTGGAACCCTATGCTCGAGGGAAAAAAATTTATGGTGCATCAAACCTACTTTTTTGATCAACCCTATGTTGTCAACCCTACGTTTGGTGTTTTTTTGTTACTTGAAGGAACCCTACGTTTTACTATTCAATGACGAAGTTTTAAATCTGTGATATTATCTGAGATTTATGAAACAATCTTGATGGAAGTAAATATCTATTAAAAACTATTTTATGATCAATTCAAAGGTTCATATTTAATAGATTAAGTCACTCCTATTTTTAAGGGAAGTTATGACTCTCTTATGATTCAAATTTAAACGATTGTGAACTATTAGGAAACATTCTTGGATCTTCTCAATGAAAATAATGTTTTGTGTTATAAATATATGGATATAATATTTGCACTTCAAATTTAAATGATACATGAAAGATATAAAAATATATTTTTGTGAATATATTTTGAATATATATCTACTACAATGATCGAACGACTCCGTTATTTATTAAAGATCCTTCATTTTGAAGATACATATTTCAACCTTGTACTGCTGAAACTACTGATGTTCATTTGTTTATATTCATATTAAAGATCATTAACAACCAAGATCTCTTCAGATCTATTCATACTTAAAGAAATTCATCTTTGAAGTAGAAGATCTGCATTCTATCAGTTGCTACTCTAACTGTGAAGTTCAACTTACACCATCAACAAATCAAAATCTTTTTATTTATTGGAGTTTCAACTGCTCAAAATCAGTCATGTTTAAGTGTTAGATTCTTTCACTAAGAAGTGGAGAAATTGTTTCCCTATAAAATAACCATAATAATCTATTTAACCTTGTTGTATAGGTGTCAACTGGCTGCACTTAGTCATGAAGGTCTTATAATAAGAGGACCATGTCTATTAAAAATCACCAAGCTTGCAGAGAGAGCATTGGTGGAGTGGACTAGGGGATCTTTGTGCCCCAAACCACTATAAAAATTTCCGGGTTCTTCTTTACTACTTATCCATTGATTAAATAATTTACAAAAAGAGAATGTAGCACATCTATATAAAATTTAAGGAAATTTTAAAGTGGTAATTTACCAAGATTATAAAAAAGAATCAATTCACTCCCCTCTTGTGTAGCTTTGTATTATTCTGAACTAAAAGGTATGGAATGGGGATCATGAAATGATGGTAGAGGTGAGAAAATTAGACCAGATTGGATAACTCTAGGTTTTAGTGGTGCATGTAATGATGGTGAGGACGGACAATAATCAATTCTCATGAAAATTGGATTACTGGATTTTGGTGAGCGGTGGTGTAGAGGATCAAACGAAGTAGATCCTCACTTTTTGGAATAACTCATTGAAGATTCAGGGGTTGGGGAAGATAATGATTCCAATGAGGAATAACCCAAGGGTTTTGTAAAAAATTTTCAATACACAACATGTATTATGGAGCTATATGTTATGTGGGACCCCTGGTGCGGTGCTAGGGTTTTTGTGGAAAGTTAAATATCACACAACATGTGAACCCTATCATATGGCATGCGACTCTAATTAGAAGCTCGACATGTACCTCATAGGGTACATGAACATGACCAGGAGTACATGGTCATAGACACACTATGTACTTCGACATAGACATGGCTAGACCAGGTGTACATGGGAAGAGCCATGTACTTGGACACGACTAGAAATACATAGGTTTGGAAATGCTGTGTACTATGACACAAACATGAGCATGGGCCGTGATATATGGGATAGGCCCAGTGCCAAAGGGACATTCCATGTACTACTAGTACACATTGTGTACTACCAGTACACATCATGTACTCCCTTTAAGAAGGATTATATCCCTTTTCCTCTTCATCTTGAACAAGTTTTGTTAGGGAACATTCCCTATATCCATTACATGAGTTTAGTATGCAATCACATCCTACATATAGTATATTGATCCCTTCAGTAGGACTTATTGGATAGTGTTGTTGGAATCCTTCCTTGATCCCTAGAGTGAGATCCTCTATCATCATCTTACCCTATGTGGAGTTATTAGTATCATCATGACCAACACTACATGGGTGATGATCCTCTACTTAGCGGGTTATCTTAGATTGAGTTGCTGGTATACCCTATGTAATTAGGTGTTATTTTCATCTTTGTAACATTCTCTTTAGACTTCCAATATATAGTTCTTATAGTAGGATCCTACGAGTAGTACATCTTGGATGGATTCCATCAGTGCTATCTGACTTGTGGAGTGTGTTCTCTTGGATGAGTGTTATGTGAAATCTATGAGAAGGATCCCTAGATTGAAATTACGGTTGTGAACTTACCTTGGGACTGTGTGTCTTTGTCGAGTACATCTATATATTCTTGTTATATGTTTTTTAGACATATACATGTGTATAGATGACTGTCATTCTTCTTTTTATGTAATTAAATTTTTTTGGAGTGTCATATTGGGTATTTTTATACTCACCTGCCTGGGATTTTCCCACACGTGTCATGTCATATTCAAATGATCAAACATTTTATAGAGTCTTATAGGGACAAGGTCTAGGTGGTTCTTAGTGAGATGGATATACCGAGGTGTGTTCCTATAGTTATCTTGAAAGCAGTCCCCATATATACTTTCAAGTTGGACTTATTTTCAGACTCTATGTGTAACACCCCAAGCTTCCATGGTACGTTTCCCTTCGAATAATGCGATAGCGTGTGTTGTACGCAACCTCGAGTTCTAACACACACCACAACTAATTAAACTAGCCGTTGTGAATAGTAATACCTACTTTTTGAAATCATATATATTTTATATTTCAAAATAGACTTCATTTTTGGATTCGGAATATCTAATTTATCCTAAGGTGAAATTTTGGTACTTTTCGGATAACTTTCATATTTTGATGAATAGTGAAAATTACTAAATTTTAATTAAAAACAACTTTTTTAATCAAAATAATTAATAGTGATAAATTGTGAATTTGAGTGGTTTTAAAGTATATTTAGAATATATTTTTACCATTTAATATAATGTTGGTCGTTGGACATAACTTTACAATTAAACCGAACATAAACAAGTGTCAATCTTTTGATAGTTATTACCTCTTAAAAACACGTTTTTTGTTTTGACAGCGGGAATTAATTTTAAATTAATTTCTGCCACTTCTGTGTTTTGAATTTAGAAAAATGGATTCCATATTTAGAATCAGGATGTCCAAATTGTGTAAATAGGTAACTTTTATTTTTATACATTTTGAATAATTACTGTGGTAAATATTTTATTTACCATGGTTAAGGGTAAATCCGGTAAATAAGGGTTAAAAAAATAATATTATAATAATACAAAATTAACCTAAAACGTGTCCTAACCTTATTGGTGGACACATACCAGACCATGAGCATCCTTGGGTCAATTTGGGGACCCCTTGGAGCCACTTGTATGTGGTAGGGACACTTTATATTAATAAAGTTAAAATAAAAATAAAAATGGCATAAGCTTACATCTTTTAGAAGAACAATTTTTACATAGGGTTATACATGTTGTATTTTCGATTATAAATATTAATTAGAAAGATAAAAATATTTCCTACATAATGATATTTTATTTATAATTTTTAGACATCAAATAATTTAAATTATTAATGACACAATAATGATGCAATGTTTACCTCATTAATAAATCATTTAAATAAATAAGATTATAATGATTAAAATATTATCTAAAACCTGTCCAATTCTTATTTTTTGATGTTATTTAGAATATGAGTCATCTTATCTTCTACCTCAATGATTTTTGGACCATTATAAACCGAATATAATTATATTATAAAGTAAAACTTTCACTCTTTCCTAAAGAGCCCCTCTTCTCCCTTATAAAAGGAGACCACTTCTACTCATTCCTCACACCTCTCAAGCCACTTGGCTCGTCCAAACTCTGCCCAAATAAGCTCCCCACATCCCTCTCCTCCTCCTTGAAGCTTCCCCTTAGGCAGAAATAATTTCAAGAAGTCCTTTGGTTCCAACCAAAGTGAGTTACCAAAATTAAAGGTAACGTTTTCTCTTAAATTATTTTCATTTATTTTGCTTCTCCAACCCCCAAACTCTTTTTATTTCCTTTCTTTTGTAACAACACCAGTATCCTCAATATACTAGGATGTTGTTATAAGAAGTATTCAAACTACACATACACACAACTCCATCTAATGGATGATGAACATAATGTTTCTGTGGATGGCAAACTAACGCCTCACGAAACGATGATTGTTCAAATACATCTTACCGCCTCTCATGGTGGCCATTATGATGGCACTGTAATTAAATATGATATTAATGATATATATTTTATATATAAGCTTCTGTAATTCCATTTTATTTCATACCATTATTCGTTTCATGTTGTATATACATACGATAATTTCATTTGAGGAAGTGCGGACTACCGCCCCCTTAAAATGATATGACTCGTTCATACCACACATGGAACGTATAAAGGATGGTGTTAATGAACTTAAGTAACATATATAAAATATTATATTATACTGGAATAGTAATATACCTATGTATCATTTGGATTCAATTCTTTTAAAATAAAAATTAAATGGAAGTAGCGTTCGTGCGTACGTACGGACTACCGTCTCCACGAACGCGGTGAGATCCATCCTCCATCGTATCCATTCAAGTCTTATTCTCATTTTAGGGTTAAAAATAATGTTAATATCATTCTGATTATGAATAATATTTAATCTATCCATTACAAACATGTCTTACGTAACCAAACATTTAAGAAGAACGAATCGATTATCACCTGAAACGACGATAATACTAAGATATTATTAATAAAGAAATGTTAAAAGATCATATATGATATCATATTAATGTATATGATTCTTGTATAATTTAATAACAATTATTTCACCATTATACAGGAGGTTAACCGACCCCAACCAAGGAAAAGTACAAGGTAAGGGTTATTTCACAATCTCTTCATTATCCGAGGTTGTTTATACGTAATAATCTACTGGGATCTCGTTATCATCCACATCCATGTTTCTTCAAAATGTATTTCAAAACATTTTTACAAGAATATGGGTTAAAGTCATTTATACCCTTTTTTTTGACTTTTTATAAGAGTAATCTTTCCGTCGTTTTCCAAACAAGGTGCTTTTTAACCTTTTCGACAAAATTGAGGTAAGAATGTCTTTTTTAACTTATACGGCGGGTGCGGTTATTTTTCCGCCGTTATAAAATATTCAAAGCTTTCCTTACAAGCTTATAAGAATATTTTCAAAGAAAATGTTTTATTATATATGGATCTTAAATGATTTCAAAATAAAAGGAGATATTTCTTTAAAAAGAATTTTGATTTCATCTATGTCAACATCCTTTGATGGATTTTAAGATTATTTGAAGTTGATTTATTATGATACAAAACTTCTATATTGTATTGAAGGTTTTGTGATATGTTTGACTGTGGATGTGCTATTTTTATACCATTCATAGTTTATGGTGAAAGTATTTACATTTAGTATGCTAGTTTTAATACGAATGTTTATGTTATGTTTAAACCTTTTCATATGGGAATGCATTGGACTTAATATGTGACGGGTGGAGCCCGCTATAGCTCCTCGATGCATCGGTAGGTCTCATGAGACAAACTAGTGTCTTGGCACAAGGCCTTGACAAAATCTTATTTGTAGTCTTGGCACGAGGCCTTGGCTATGTGGTTATGATAGTCTGGCATTATGCATTCCAACATTATGAAAGTGGTTATTGATTTTTGCATGTGATTATTCGATTAGTAGAATATCCATGTGAATAAGTAAATGGCATTATTTCATTTTATTTATGCCATACCATGTTGAAAGTTCATGTTTAAAAGGCTTTTTTTTAGTTATACATTGCCTTAAATGTTTATTCTTATTGATGAAAGTTTCCGCTATATTGTTATCCTTACTGGGCATTTGAGCTCACCCCTTTTCTATGTTTTATTTTTCCCAGGATGTGAAGAAGTAAGTTATGAATGACCTGCAGGGATTTTATGAGGGGTTAATAGTGTGGATTGTGGAAACATTATGTTGTTGTAGTAGTTTTTCATTTTATGATGTAATGTAAAACTTATGAATATATCTAGTGTTTCCAAGGCTACTAAACCAATCGGTCTTTCGAGATTTGATCTTTCTTGTGATCATGCCAATGTTATGTAATAATGCACCGACTCTGGGTAACTGGGGTCGGGGCGTTACACTATGGTAGGGTTTTAATTAGACCTATTTACTTTCCATTACTTTTTATTGTACTATGTTTTTGGTATTATATGTATGTATATATATTTTATCATTTTTTTTACAATTCAACATTTTATGGGTTTGGATACATGTGCTTGTGTACAAGTACTTTAGGCTAAAGCTCCCCATGTTAGTGATATGCCTACTTGTCGCTAGTTGTCAACCCCTTTCCTATTAGAGGTGGTATTGGGGAGTCACAGTATGGGCCCCATTGGAACAGTTCATGGAAGAAAGAAAGATAAAAATTAATGTTAATGGAATCCTACTGCTACTGTATAATATCTTGGAGGAGTTCACATAGTTTAAGGTTGTAGTGTTTAGACTGGAAGGTGAGATTGTCTACCTATCAAGGTCACAAAGAAACATAACATGAATGAGGTGCCTGAATCTAGTATAAATCATATTGAAAGGTGATGAACCTAGTCTAATGTTGTTGTTCATGGACTATATGTAGCTGAATTTTAGGGGTAGTGTAGCTTTGAGAAAAAAAAACAAATGAGGCAGTCTACCTAGTGTTAATGGAAAAGTTTACCTGAAATGAATAGGTACCCATAACTACTAACATAGAGAACCTAAAGGGGGTGCACATAGTTGAAATTCATAGTGATTAGACCAAAAGGTGAGAAAATTTATCTTTCAAGGGAAATGAAAACCTGATATGAATAAGAAGCCAAATTATAGTATGGATCATCATCATCAACGATTCTATTTTTATTTAAGGGAAAAAAGGAACAAGAAAGAAAACCAGAAAGGGCCTAAGGAGGCCTAAAATGGTACAGGATGAGGGCATCCCCTTGTATTAAGGAAAAACCCTTAGGTTTAAAGAAATAAATGTTAAGAGAGAAGGTGACTTCAAGGTTTTGTGATGCTTGAGTGGTTAAATGATCTGAAACTTTATTCCCTTCACTCCAAGTATGAGAAACCTTAATATCATTGCTAAGGAGAGATCTTAATTTTCTTATGATATAAGACAGAGTTCGGTCTTTACCGTGAAGATATCTATGAATGATCATTGAATCAATCTCCATGTGGGATAAACTAATGTTCTTCTGGTTACTCATTACGATCCCAGTCAGCAACGCTTTGGCCTCAGCCTGAATGCTGGTACCATTACCATAGTGGGCCTTAAAGTCCATAACCACACTCCCCCTATAGTCCTACATGACTCCTCCCCCTGGAAATTACCTCCTTTCAAGAACCATCCATGTTTAGCTTGAATCCAACCTCTGGGGGAAACCACTGCAACCACATGCCCTGGAATCTAGAGCAAGGTGGGATAGCCACAGTAGAGGAGACACAAAACATTCCAAGAGAGGGTGATTCCACCCATAAATGATTGTATATATTTCAAGGTTATGGTGCTTGGGACATAAGTATGGAAGTGTGATATGAAAACCCACATGGGGCTATAAATTCGTGATCATACTAAGATCTTTGAATGGGGAATGGAGAAAATATAAATCATGATTTAGAGTATTTGAATATGGAATTTGAGATGGGAAAAGTATGCCATGGATAACCACTAACAATCATTCAAATAATGGGTTCCACATCAATTTTTTTTAGGGAATATGAATATTATAGGATCTTACCCTCAAGATAGATATTCCTTTGGTTGGTAGTGATAAATATGGAGACATAGAGATTACCAAACCGTGGTATCCCTTAAAATCAAATGAACTCATTACCAATAGCCATGAAAGGTTTATGATGATTAAAAAACTTAAGGAATGAAGTATTATATAGGGATGGAAACATCCAAATGGTGATTGGAATACCCTAATCTAAAATTAGCCACGATAAAGTTGTTTTGGGAGGAAAATGGATGATGATTTTCATGTGGACCTAATGTATGAGGTTTAAAAGTCACCATGTATCCCAAGGTAATGAGAATCAAGCCACATGAAGTTATTATGAAGTAAAACCCCTATATAGATCTTGATCAGATGTATGAAATGAAAAATATCATATCTTGATATGGGATTTGAAATAGGAGAATCACCATGAATTTTCCCTAAGAAAAAATGTAGTGAATTTCACAACATTGATATGGGGAGACCAAACATTAGGTTTTTCAAGAATAAAGGGTAATGTTATCCTAATGTTGGGATCTATATGCCATGAAACTGTACATGAGTCTGGAACTCATGTAGAGTATTCATTCCACCTAGAAAAAATTACTATAAGAAGATTATACTCTTATAGGGTGAATCATATGCCATGAATTTTACCATTATGTAACAAGTATTATGTGCTACGTAGTTTATAGTCATATAACTAAGACTTGAATTACATATAGTTTAAAATTATATGACTAAGACTTATATAATTATTATATATATAGGGGAATTTCATCTTTTTGTAGATTAATGAATGCACCATGATTTTTTATATGGATTCAGATCTCATGTAAAGGGAAGCGGTCTCACAAATAAAGAAACCTAAATAGTTTGATAGTTCATGTATAATGGAATTTTATATCATTTAGTTTTAAATCACATGATGAGGAGAAAGAATCTTTACAACTTAAGGTTTTATGAAGAGTACCTTCAATGTGAATTAAAAATATTTCAAAAAAGGAATATATGTTATGGGGGAATTTTATTCTTAGTTCCAACTAATAGATGTTGAGAATTCATGTATTGGGAACTCCTACATAGATCTTTCTCTCATGTAGAAGGATTGAGAGTAATATGGGTTTTCATTTAGACCTAGGATTAGAGATCCAAGCTTCACTATGCATCCCAAAAAATCAAGAACCAATCCATACATATTTCTTATAATATGGGATTCTTTTTATAGATTAGGACCATGTATAAGATAAGATGAGTGAAATATGCAGACACCATGGTATGAGAAGGAACGATAAAACTAGATGTGAATGAGGAAATGTATCATCACCTGAGAAAAAATAGTGTGAGAAGAATGCACAGATGGGTCTTGGATAAGACAACCAGGTGTCACTATATAATTCCCTAATATTTTATTTTATATTAAAACAAAACCATGCTTGATAACATACACCACACACAACCCTAAGCTTAGTTGATCCGTGAAATAATATTATTTAAATATAACCATTATAACCTAGATATTATTTTAACATGTATGAATATAAATATCTATATTGTGAAATATATTTATAAATTTTTTTCTTAATAAAATTAAAAATCAATCATAAATTGATTATCAATTGGTTATAAATGAAAATAAAATATTTTGTATGTAAAAGAGACATTTTTCATAAAAGTGTTTTTATGTGTAAAATGTATTTATATTATTATTGATAAATGATTATATTGAAATAAGTATATTATATCTCTAATTTAATGAATTAACATTTATTTAATTATGGTTTTTAGGAAAGTAATAAGAATAAAATCATTTTATGCTTCCAAAACACATGTTCTTCAAAAAAGGGGTTTTATTTCATTTTGTGAGAATATATTATAATTAATTTATGAAACTTTTAAAAATTTTATTTGAAAAAAAATGTGTATCATTTTTGAAATCATTATTACATAATAGGTTTAGTATGAATTTTCGGTATTTTTCTAAAAATGCTTATTTTGGAGTGAATAGTGAAAATGACATTTTTAAAAAAGTAATTATTTTTATGAAATTATAATGATATAATAATAGCTTTAATTTTTATGAAAACTGTTTTCTATAATAAATATATATTTAAGAAGTGATATAAGTAATGTTTTTATTCAAATAAAAACTATTTTTAGTTCTTCTCACTTATTCAAGTATTTATAAGGTACCTTTTGGTTTTGGTTTGTTTTTAAAGAAAAATAAGTATCCTTTGATTTAAAATAATCTTATTAATCCCATTCAAATCAATATAATACTTCATGTTGTAGTAAAATTATTTTTATTCTTAAAACAAGTTTTTTTCTAAAAACGGTTTTCATTGTGTTTTGAGAACTTATATTAAAATTAACTTCAACCACTTCTAGGATTTGAATAATGTGAAATAGATTACATATTTATAATTATAATAATTTATATTAGGTAATAATTTCAACTTATTTTTTATTCATAATTAATAGTAACCACGATAAATATTTATCACCATGGTTAAGGGTAAAATGAGTTTAAAGGGTTAAAAATAAACGAATAAGGATTAAAGATTACAAAAAACACTTGATTAAAACTCATTGGTTGATTATATTTTAAAATTTACCTTATCATATTTGAATATATTAAAATTTGGTACTACTTTTATAAGAAAATTACTTTAGATTATTTAAATCTTTTAAGTAATTCCATTTGTGTCTCTCCCCTCACTTATAAAAGGAAATATCTTCTCCTCCATTATTCAAAAAAAATTGAGACCTCTATCTTGAATAATAACTTCCCAAAAACTTTACTAGATTCCTTAACTTTTTTATTTATCTCTTGATATTACCTTAAGAAAATCCTAAGAAGGATTAAGGTGTATGCTAAAGGACATCTCTCAAAGAAGTGGTAATCATCTTACTCAACTCTTTCAAAATTTATTTATTGTTACACTTACTATAAATATGTTTGATACATAAAAAAATAATGAATCTAGTATCACCAATACAATGAGATGTTATTATGATTATGTGACAACTATTTTCAACCTTTTTTCCATCTTATGAAAAATGAAGACATCACTCATGCACGCGTATGACCTACCGTCTCCACGTAACGGTTTAATTCATTTTTCATCACTGATTTACTTATATGGTTATAAAGGTTAACTTAGTGAATATATATAATATTTATGAAATAATTATGATTCAATAAATATAAAATATCATCTTACTTCTTACCTTACCATATGTTGGAAAATGAAAACATCGTGTATGTGTGGACTACCATCTCCACGAAGCGATGTGATTCATTTTTCTCTTACCACTATGAATGGATGATTATAAAATTTTATATAATGAATAAAAATTATATTCATTACATTATTAATTTTTTTTCATTATTTAACCATTTTATAACTCCTTTAACCATGTATAATATATTGATGTAATTTTGGAGAAATTAACCAAACAACCTTAAGTAATCGATGTAAGAAAGAACTATTCAATAAAAGGATTGCAAATTATTATAAAAGGAACATAAAAAATTGAATATGGATGAAAAATATTATTAATCAAGTATTTATTAAATTTAAATTCATTATATAGGGGGATCAAAAAAGTATGACGAATTAGACACCCAAGGTAAGGGTAATTTTGTCTCATTTCCACTTCAATGAGACATGTTTATATTATGCACCTAATTTCATTTATATGGTGTATATAATACCACTTTGAAATATTAAATCATGAATTCATATTTATTTATGGTATTTAAAGTTTCATTTTTTGTTTAATATTTTAAGGGGGTTTTATTCAAAAATTATTAAAGCCATAATAGATTTTTGTTACAATCTCATTTTAATTCAGGATTGTTTATACTCAAATTTCCATTTATAAAATTATATGATCCTAATATCTTAAATAGAACATATTTTCATATAATCTAGTAATTTTTTTTGTTTTTCATGTTAATTTTATATTTATTTCCTTGTTTTATCAATAATCATCAAGTGAGTTACAAGTGAATAACTTTATTGTAAATAAATTCATATTTTAAAGTTTTACTTCAAAAAATTTTCTTCCATATTGAGGTTATTTTAAATGTTTTTAGGTATATTATTCTTTAAAATAAAATGATTATTTTAATTCATTTTCAGGCATATTTTAATTTCTTTAAAAAGTTTAAAATGGAATCTTTTTTCTTTTTCCAAATGTGGAATTTTTGAAATTTAAACTAAAATGTGAAAGGATTTTTTTTGTTTTAACATTTACTGCATATACATAATTTCCCACCATCATGACCATTATTTACTTTTAAAATTCCTTTACATGTTTCCATGGTTATTTTAAAATAAAAATATTTTTCTCAATATTTTAGGAATTTTTATTTAAATTATATCAAAAGAAGTGGGTATTATCTTCTTGAAGGAATGAAAATAATTTTAAAAATTTATTTATAACTCCATTCTTAAACAAAGTTACAAGGAAGTTATTTTTAATTTTATTCTTCAATTATCTTTTCTAAAGGCTTGGTATTACTAAGAAACCTTAATTTATGATGAATTGATTGTTTTTATCATCCTTTACTAATAATGGATTATACCTTATTTTGAGATCATTCACATTCTTATGATCATGTTCTCTATCACCCTCTATTATTCATTGACCATTATTTTTCTCCTTCAAGTCTATATTTTCAATATCATGAATGAATTTAGTATCATTTCTATCATATTGATGATGTTTTAATCGTATAATTTTTCTATATACGATATCTTTTGAAGGAAGTATATTAATAATTTTATTTCATTGATTGAGGAAATATTATGTATTCATGATTCAATATGGATAATTATTGATTTATAAGGAATTTTGAGAATGAATTATATTGATAATTCAATATATATGAGTAATTAATTGGGAATATAAGTGATGGATGGGTCCTAGTTATAGATATCCCTTCGATGCACTAATAGGTCTCATGATATAAAATAAGTGGGCACATTAGATTGACAATTTGTGTATTTCAATCCATTAAATGAAAGTATCTTATCCAAGGCCTTGACATTAATGTTCATGATAACTTGGTTAAGAATTTTATGGAAATATAATTAATGTATTAATTTATGACTTTCATTTATTAAGAATTTAGTTTCCATTATCCATGTGATCACTATGTTAATATTAATCATGGATTTACTTTTAACTCAAGTTATTGATTTAATGAAATGTTTTTTGATAATAAAGTATACTATATTGATTATGCATTATTTACTCATGATAAATTCCACTATAAATAGCTCTTACTGTGCGTTTTTGATCACCCATTTTTTGTTTTCCTTTCCCCAAGGTATGAAAAAAGATATTTTGATTAATATCAAGGATGTAAGGATTTTTCTTATGCTATGTTTTTATATTTCCAATGTAATAATGAAATCAAGTATGCATATAGTTTTCTAAGAATACTAAACTGATTGATCCTTTGTGGTGGGATACCTTATATATTATACAAATGTAATAAAGTAGTCACCGACCCAGGGTTATTGGAGTCGGCGTGTTATTGTTGGAATCAAATAAAATTTAGTAGGAACCTTGAGAATTAGATTTTATATTAACATAGATAACATGAGCACTATAATAATCCCTTATAGTATTTAAGATTTTTTTTGATTTTTTATTCCATATCTCAATATTCATGATGAATTTTGGAAAACTAAGTGATCATAATTATTTAGGGATGGTTCCTAGAGAAATTAAGAGAATAAACACTATTGAATCCCACCAAATGAGAATTGTAAATCCACAAAGGAATAAATACCTAGATATGGGTATTATTTTCACCGCAAAAGAAAAGGAAGGAAAAGGTGTCCAAAGATCACAGATCATGTAATCCCCAAGATATTTGTGATCACATGACCATAATAAGGTCATGTAGATGAACCAAGTGCAATTTATAACCTACTATGGATACCATGAAGACCCTTCAACATGACATTTTTCTCTTGAGAAGGAACCTTAGACAACCAATGGTCGCACAGAGGCATCTGTATAAGATACCATAGGTCGCACAATTTTTAAACTGGTGAGTGTTTGAAAACCCATCCAAAAATACTTCAGAAATAGGGGAAAATATCCAAAAGGTGGAGGACTCTTTTGGTTATAAAACTCATGTGATGGGTCACAGATGGGGAGAATTATTTTACTTGAAAACATTCGAGAAAACTTGGGAAACCCCTAAGACTTTATAAAATAAAACAAATAAAGTAAAAGGGGAGTAGGTAGAAACCACTCATGGTCGTAAAAGACACACGATGTGCCCCTGGAGGTCCATAAGACACTGTAAGACTCTAGCTACATGTCCACCTCATCTCATGAAAGACCACTAGATTTTTATCCTCATTACGCAAAAGGCCTCAGGTATGTCTAGGAAATGTCATCCCCTTTGGCTCCTAAAGGAAAAACAAATGGGATTATTCATATAATTCTCTCACATATCCATAAGATCTTTATTAGTCATGAAATTCATTATCAAAAGGTAGAGTAATTGTCGTTGATATTACTCATGTAATATTTCATGGACCTTAACCTTTGGAAGATAAACAAAGGAAATAAAAAAAGAGGAGGTAGAAGCCTCTCATGGTTATAAAAATATAGTGACATGATAAGGACATCCACAACATGGATTTGCAAGATTCCCTAACAAGACAACTATATCCTACAAAAGCACCTCAATAATCCATCCTTGCCTCGGGAAATATCCCAATAAAGGCGTTGAGCATATTGCAGATGCTATTTAGTTGGTACTTTGATATCACAAAGGCCCTTGGACATGTAAATATGATAACAAGGAATTCATTTGGTATACCTACATAATTTAATGAGTACCCATTAATTGGAAATAATCAAATAAAGAATGCATTAATGAGAGGGGCTCTCAGTTGCTGAAAACCAGGCGATGCCCTTGGAGAGATCCATGATAGAGACTCATGAAGACTCATGGTGCTAGAGCCCTTCACTGAATCCATCTTGGATCCACATGATATGTGTCGTTCATGGTGGAGAAAAACTAGGGTGGTGATGCATATAAATCCCCCAACCCAGAATGAAAAATGCATGGCTTAGACTCTAGGGTGAAAGGGATTTTTCACATTTAGATGTGTTGGGAAAAAATTCTTCAAGGCATCATGAATCATTTTTGGGTTAGTTGTGTTTGTTGAAAAAGTCGGGATTAATGTTTTGTTTGCTGACAAGGTGGGTTTCTAAGTTTATTTTTTTGAAAAAGGGGAAATTCATGGTTATTTTTTGGGTTCAAGATATGTTGTTGAAAATCCATGATTTACAGAAGAATCTTGACAAAGGAATGGACTATTTGGAGGCGGTACAAAAAGAGAAGATACAAGGTGGTGCTGTTTTCCAGTGTTAGCCAAATTTTTGAGCCTAAAAATCAGAAAATAGAGAGTTGTTTTTTTGGAAAAGGAAGGTGCATGAAATATTGGAGTGTTGCATGAAAAACATGGAACGTGCATAAATTGGTATTGCACACAATAGTGAAATAAGGTTGGAATTTTGACGAAAAATGTGTTTAAAGATTAGAATGACGAAAATTGGAAAAGGCATGAGGTGCATGAAAAAGTTAGAGATGTGCATGAAAAATGGTTCTTACACGAAAATCATTGAACATAGAATGATAGTTTTTGCGTGAAATTGAGGTATGGTGTTTTTCACGCCCAAAGTGTTTTTGGATCCGAACTTCAACAATTGGAAAAGACATGAGCCGCACGCAATAGGTGGATAATGTGTGAAAAAATAAAGTGCTACATGAAATAGTTGGATTGTGCGTGAAAAATAAAGTGTTTCACAAAATAGTGAAGTGAATTTTTTCATGAAAGAGGTGTTTCAAGACTAGAAGCTCCAAAATTGGAAAAGGCACGAGGTTCACATAATATTTAATCAGGGAGAAAAATACAGTGTTGCACAAAAGATGTATTTTTGCACTCGAAGAGGATTGCGCACTCAAGGAGGGATTTTATGCACAATGTTCAAGTTTTATTATAAATTTGAGGTGACCACCCTCAGTCGAAGTAATCTCAAGACTTAGAGATAATACGAGGTTTGGTGCATGAAATTGAGATACGCAAGGGAGTTGCGCATAAATGTAAAGTTTGCTAATAAAAGCAGGTGGTCTATGCGTAAAACACAGGATGTACATAAAATAATATTGTTGCACGTAAAAACTAATGTTGCACATAAAATATCATGTTGCGCGTAAAATTATGGTTTCCCATAAAATTTAAGCTTCACGTAAAATGTAGGTTGTGTGTAAAATGGAGGTTTCATGGAATTGTTGAGGTTGCATGAAAAGTGAAATATGGATTGCGTGCAAAAGAGGAGATTTTTCATGCAAGGCAAGGGAATTACACATAAGGCATTGTAAGAGATGCGCGTAAAATTTGAGGTTAACCAGTTCGTTTCTATGGAAAATTGGTATTTATTAGTGGATGAAAGAGGGACATCAACAGAGTATCTATTTATAGTTAAGGATGGAGGTATTCATGAAAATGAAGAGACATACAGGTCTATAAACAGTGAGTGAATCCTTTATAGAGAAGTGAGAAAAGGAAGAGGAAGAAGGTGATATTTTCTACCAGTAGTGATCTAGAGAGAGAGAAATAGGGAGTGACCCTTGGGAAAACAGTGAGATAACCCTAAAATTTGTAAAGTCAGTGAGCCTAGGCATATAAGTGATCTAGCCTGAAAATTGTAAATTGGTAGTGAGCTTTAGTGGATTTGGTACATTGGCACATTGCTGTTGTATGCTACTTGGATGTAGCCCAGTGCAGGTGAACCGAATAAAAATCTTTGTGTATTCCTGCTCTTGTCCCTGAATTTCATTCAAAGCACCATCACCATATAAAGAAGGAAAGAATATGTTCTGCATAAATACATAAGTGCAAACAAAGTGACCCTTATAACAAAGAGGTTAAGATCCAGTGGGGTAGGAAGCATAAGTTATAAAAGAATATCCATACCCTGATTCACCCCCCTCTTAGGGTATCCAGGATCCATTTGGTCCTAACAAGGTGCAACAATGCTAGAGATGATTTCTCAGAGTGGATAATCTCACAACCAAAAACTTTTCCACCAGTTAAGATACGAGGTAACCACCAGAGAAATAATACAGCATGCATAATCACTTTGTGTGATCACATATAGATCACATGGATGAATTCTGACTAGATACATGAGGAACATCCTAAAAATTTTCTAGATTATGCGGGACTTAATACAATATAACACCAAATAAATCTAAGTCATTCACAATATAAAGGCTAGAATAAAGGCCAAATTTTATAAGACTTAATAAAAGAACATACACATTGATTCTCATTCACTTCATATGAACAACAAAATTCATGAAAAAACACCAAGAATTGTCACCTAGATTATGAAACACTCCTTTGGTATACTATCTATATCATGAAAAGTACTATAGACATGTTAAAGTAAGTTACAAGGCATCCCCCATACATGATGTTCTAGTCTCATGAAGCTATTTAGGATCACCATCCTAGTCTCTCATTTCTCTTTATACATGTCATCTAACTCATTTGGAAGTGCCAATTTGTGTCAATTAAGTCACATGGTAGAACCCGGGCATGTCAATTGGCTCTCGTGGTGCCCTCTGGGCACACCGACCAGGTCTCACAATTCCATCCAAACATGTCATACAAGACATGCGACACCCTCTGAGACATGTCACACAGACTCTTATGACACCCTCAATATTTTTCATCTATCTCTTATGATGACACTAGGGTGAGTTAGCTGGATCATATGGTACCCTCTAGAAAAGTTATTCAGGTCATGAGACAACTTCTCAGACAAACCATCTAGGTATTACGATGTACTTTGGACAAGTCAACCTTGATCATGTGACAACCTTCAGACATGCCACCTAGGTTATGCAAAGTAATTTGGATAGGAAAACTGGATCATTTAATTTTATTTGGATATTCCAGGCCAATACTCTCATACATATCAAGAATGCAATCAAGTCATGATGAGTATATAATCAATGCATGTTAGGTAGGAAAGCAGTCCAAGTCATAAGGGAATCCAAGGATTTGATAACCTCATTCATCCTTGGTGTGTAATCCCTAAATACAAGGGAAAAATCAATGTGTAAGCCCTAAAAATGGAACTATGAGGACTCTGATTCCTTCTATAATCAAGATATGTAGGATGCATCTTCAAGGCCTGAGATGTAATGACCCTACCTTTTTAATAATATTTATTTCCTAAATTTGTTTGTTATTTTATACTCAACAAAACTATATCATTTAATTAATGAAGTGATTATAATTAAATGAGAATGTTGTGTTTCAACTGTTATATAACCATTGGTCAATATGACTGTTGGAAACTAAACTATTTACGTTACAATTATTGTTTATAAATACAAGAGATCTTGGTTAATTAATACTGAAAGAAGATTCGATGGCCTCATCTAGTAGACTCGGGCCATACGAAGCCCATCTATCAGAGCTTGGGAAGGAGGTAGCATCTCTCAGCTTTTCTATGGACCAAACCCAAGTTGAGATTCAACATGCGAATCTCGAACAGAATAAACTAAGGTAGAATTTCAAGCTGATAGAAATCACCACTTGGGCAATGTTGTCCGAACCGCCCCAAGATTCTATCACCATAACACACCTTACACTTAGATCCTATATAGGTGTTATAAGGGGCTATGTAATGAGGCCTTAGACAATTTTTGTAATCCCTTGGTATAAATAAAATTGTTAATTCTTCTTATGGTAAAATTTGTGAATTTCAAATATCTGGATAAATGTAGGATGAATTTATAGTTCCATATTACTAATGAATTTTGGAAAAAAGGGTATTTTAAAATATTTATGTAAACTTTAAATAATTAATAATGTAAAATGATTTTGAAAAATTGGTCTTCTATAGTTGTGAACAGTAAGAAATTTAGAGTCTAATAAGATCAAATTTATTTTTAGTGAATAGTAAAGTATGAATAGTAACATACCCTTATGAATAGTAATGAATAGTAAATCGGACAAAAAAATAGAAACTTCACCCATGAATGTATAAATACAATTTAGAAATCTTAAAGGTGAAAAAACGATCATAGTATAAGTTTTGGTATTTTTGTATGTCATAAGTAATTTATTTACAATTTTATAATTAATCTAATAATTTAAAAAGGAAATTTATTTTCATAAAATTTAATCATAAATTTTTACTTTATTTTATTATGGTTATATGATAATTTTATGGGACCTTGATTACCATTTCAAGGTGTTACAAAACAAGTTAATGTTTTAGAGTTGTTTTTTTGAATAAATAATGATTTTATTTAAAAATTAAATTAAAAATATTTAGAAAAATATTTTCATAAAATAGAGTTCATTTTTGAATTTAGAGTATCGATATTAGGTTAGGGTAAATTTTTGGTATTTTTCTAAAACAGTAGAATTTTCGATGAATAGTAAAAATACAGTTATGAGTTTCAGGTGTTTAATGACATCATTGATGATGTAATCATGATGTAATAAATCTGCTCAACTTGTGAATAGTAAGATATTTTATGAGGTTTCCCAAGTGGACAATACCATGGTCAAGCCCATGGTTTTGCAAATACCACCGATGACGTGCCCCTTGGAAATTAATTAATTATTCCCTCACTTTTCCTATAAATACCAAGACATTACCTCATTAATTTCATTAAAAATAATCCTCAACGAATCTATGATATTTTTACCTCCCAACGATTCCTCCCAAGGTTCTCTCAATCCCCCAAGGTCCCAACCTTCGAGCTTTCGAAGTCACTCTTCAAGGTAAGGGAACCTTTCACCCTCCTCTTTTAGTCAACACTTCTTATATGTTATGTCTTTGAATTTCCATTTTAATTTTTTGGGGTATGATATTTTGTATCCCTATTACTATAATTTTTATGTTCATATAATGAGATGCCCTTTTTCTCTCATCAATTCATTTTCTGAATTTTTAAGTGACGCTGTTAGGTTGCAGAATTTTCGTAAAAGAAATCGCTTCTTCTCTCTTCTTTAAAGATTCCTTTTCATGTGGTATGTTATTCAAATATCCATACCATGATATTATTTACATTTTATTATGTACATATAATATATTATTAGTTATTTTTGAGTGGTTTACACTTTCCCCCTCTCTTTTTAATGTTTTCTAAAAACATGGTATGTAGCCATTATGCTGCAGAATTTTCATCTCAGAATCTCTCTATTTTTATCAAGACATTCTATGTTTTATTTATGTGAATACCCGAATATATTTTAATTTATAGGGGTATTTATCAAGAAGTAAAATTGATCTATTTGATTCTGGAATTGAAATACATATAACCCTCACTCTCTTTCCATGGGTTATAAATGACATAATGATATTATTTTTAAGCACTTTTAAAAACATCATGATTTTGAAGTGAAACCCATTTATTTTACTCTCTATGGGTTATTTATGAAATTTATGATTATTATATATGTGGATAACATTAAAATAAAGGCATATTAAGGGTGCGCCCTGATAGCGCTCCAATGCATTGGGTAATGAATTTAATCTCTAGAGATGATAAGTTTCACGATACCCTGGTGAATAACCTTGGTATTTTTTTATGACACCTTGGGGATGAATCTTGGTGATATGTTCATGAATGTCTGAATGAAATGTTGTATCAACATATTAAAGTTATGTTTTCTGTTATTTTCATTATGATATTCATCTACTTTCATTTCTCATGTCTTTATGTTTTTTATCAAGTTCTTATTGATTTCACAAGTAAACTAATTCCCTTGTTTACCCTTACTGGGCCTTCAGATCACCCTTTCCTTTGATGTATGTCTCCAGGTTATGAGATTCAATAATTATACTTAGTAAGAACTTATTATGAATCCCTACAAGTGTATTAGAATAATGTTTTATGTTTTAATGTTTTATGTTCCTGATTTCGAAGACACTAGACTTTAAATATCCTCTGTTTGTAAAATGTAATGAAAAGTTATGTAATAAAATGGAGGGATTCCATAGTTGGTATGAAAGGATAGTTTAGTTATTTATGAAAATTAGGCTATGAAAACTTTAGGAATAACCCTATATAAAAGTTTAAATATAGGAAAACTTCCTGGTATTTTGGTGAGTATTGAGTAAGTGGTTTATCAAGAAAATACATCCCTGTCTGGATACGAGTAGGTAGAGGCAGCTCTGGAACAGATGTAAATAGGAGTGGAAACTCCAACAAGGAGTTTTGGGCTTGACTTGGGGTATCCTGGTACACGAAAACGGACCTTAATACACTCTTGGTTACGACACTCCCAGGGGATATGTTTGGTTAATCATATGTGTTGGTCAGATGGAATCTCAAGAGGGGGTGAATTGAGTTCCTACTTAAAATTTCTGTTAAAAAACTTTATTATAAATATCCCCCAAATTTTAAAAATGGCCCAGTTAATTAAGGTAGTAGAGATATAGATGTCTAATTGGTCAATAGGTTTCTCAAAGTGTGATTATTCCTCAGTTGAATTAGTGTATAACACTTCTAAAAATTTTGAAACAAGTTCAATGAATTAAAAAAATACACACACTTACCTAAACTAACTATCAAAGTGAATGCAAAACAAATTTATGTTTTAGAAATAAGAAGAGGAAAAAGGATAAAATAGAGTAAAAAAAATATAGAACACATAAAAGTTAAACAAGAGGTTCAGTCTCAAGCCGAGACATAATCGTCTCCACTTGGTGATCACCTGCCACCAAGTAGTTTATATTAACAATAAACTTGATACATAGCCTGTATCTAGATTTACAATAGTTTTCACAAACTGTCCAGGGTTCACACCCTCTACCACTATTATTCATGGGAAATACAAACAATACATACCACACATGGTCTCTTCCATAGTTTTACATGGGAACAAAATGTAAGTGAGGTTTTATGTAAGGATATTAAATATCTTCTAGTTCAAGCACATGATACAGTGTGTGAATTAGACATAAACACTTATCAGAAATGTAAAAAGAAGAAACACAATAGAGAAATTATGTTGAGATAGAGTTTAGAAGGCTCTATGTGTTTTTAGTTCAGTTCTTGACTCCTTGAAGTGAAGAATTTGAAGTTTGAGTCTATCTCTGGAAGTTGTCTCCAAAACAGAGTGTTGCAACTCCAGGTACTAGCTTTCAGGAATTGAGTGTTCTGCTTCTTGAGTTGATCAAAAGTTTATGAGACACAAAATTCATCCTAAAGTTTTTTTCCCAAAATGATATTATTGAAGTTCTTGGGGTTCGCAGTGAAGGTGCTCGAATGGTTCTTCCTTGTTCTTTAGTAATTTCTTCCTCATGAATTTAACTTATGGACTTTCAATACTCATTTTTCTTTATGCCTCTATATATGTTTCTTCCTCGGTCTTCTCCTTCATATTTGAGGTCCGAAAATAGGAGTAAGTACATCATGTGAAATCTTTCTCATACCTCATACTGTCAAGATATGGTCTCCTGATATGTCTACAATAAGCATTAATTAATTCAGAAGCATTAAAGTTAGCAAATATGACCGTTAGAATAATCATAAGAATTTGACAAAGTATGGAGTAGAAGAGTATGGTAGACTGGTAACGGTAGCCTTAAAAATGGTAGGTTTCAACAGTAAGTGCACATCAGTCAGCATTCATTGGTAACCTTTCCAATGGTAACCTTCCATCAATAACTCTCCATCAGTAGCCTTTCATCAGTGACTCTCCATCGGTAGCCTTTCATCAGTGACTCTCCATCGGTAGACTTTCATCAATGACTCTCCATTGGTATCCTTTCATTGGTGAATCTCTATTGGGGACCTTTCATCAGTAATCTTGAATTAGTGACCTTGCATCAGTAACCTTTCATCAGTAATCTTTCATCGGTGACCTTGCATCGGTAACCTTTTCACCAGTAACATTTTCATCGGTGACCTTTGCATCGGTAACATTTTCATGGGTAACCTTTGCATCGGTAACCTTTGCATCAATAACCTTTTCATTAGTAACCTTTGAATCGGTGACCTTTGCATCAGTAACCTTTTCATCGGTAAACTTTGCATTGGTGACCTTTTCATCGGTAACCTTTGCATTGTAAGATTAAACCAACAAGTAGTGAGATTAAATTTATATGAATATTACTTTGATATAAACATGATTTTCACATAAATGATTATATTGTAATAGAAACATAATTATCACATAAATAAAATACGATTTGGGATTATCAAAATATGATTTGGGATTATCAAAACAGGTGAGTCCAACAATATTATTTTTATAAATCATTATGAAGGATTTATAGAGAAATGTAATTGTTTAAAGCATGAAGTTTTAAGACATAAAATCCTTTATAGTTAAAAGATTCATAAATCAAATATGTTTCTCACTAAGGTTTTATTATTTTAGAAAATGGTGGGAAATAGGAGGAACCATGCAAATGGTGACCACAATGGACCATGCACTGATGACCCTCCGATGGATGCCGAAATGGAATCTTTCGTGCGAATGATGAACCGACTGACTCAAGTTATGGGAAATAACTTGAATCAAGATGAGAGACCTATCTCACTGCAAAGGGAACAACATTCTATTGAGTCCTTTATGCATCAACGACCAACAACCTTCAATGGATCCACTGAACCATTGATTGCTGAATAGTGGATCAGCTCTATAGAGAAGATCTTTTCTGTGCTCCACTGTTTAGAGCAAGAAAAGGTCACCCTGGTTGTCTATCGATTAGAGGGAGAAGCTGATCAGTGGGGGGAATTTATTAAAAACACGAGACCAAGAGTGTAGGTTGAAGTTATGGAGTGGGAAGAGTTCAGAGGGATATTCTTCAGTAAGTATTTCCCTTAATCCATTAGAAAAAGAATAGAGAAGGAGTTTTTTGAGATGAAGAGGAAGGAGAATGAATCTGTGGGAATCTAAGAGATGAAATTCACAAGTCTTTCCCATTATACCTCAATCTTTGTCATGGATCCTAGTGGGAAGGTTGATAGATTCTTTGGTGGACTAAGACCTCATTTTTGGAAGAATCTATCCAACTGAGACTATGATAGCTATGAAGAGATTGTGCAAAGTACGATGAAAGTTAAACTAGAGTTTGGTGAGATGCAGTGGTCTCATAAATCCAATGAAAATAAGAGATCGATGGAGCCAAGCTTAGGGAGGATCTTTGATCAGGGAATATGAGGCAAGCAAGTTCAATGTACCACGTGTAATAAATATGGGAATAAGCACTCGGGAAACTGTTTGATCAGGAGTGGGAAGTGCTAAAAGTGTGGAAGAGATGGCTATATCACATGGAATTGTCATAGTGAGGTGAAGCCTCAACTTCCCAACACTAATGACATAGGGAAGACAGTGCAGGCCCTACCTGATGTCCAATGCTATAAGTGTGGACAACTTTGGTACTTTTCCAATCACTGTCCAAATCTGAGGGCAGTGGAGGGGAATCACCATTAGCCTCAGAAAAGGCCAAGGGAGCAAGGTCATGCTTTTTTTATCACTACGAATAAATTTGAAGTTCCAAATGATGTGGTGGAAGGTAATCTTGTTGTTATCTCAAAGCTAGCAAGTACTTTGTTTGATTTTGGTTCTATGCATTCCTTTATTTCCTCAAAGTTTGCAAAGAATTTGGAATCAAACCCGGGTTTTCTAAAAGTAGATTTATCAGTCAAGACTCCTAGTGGGATTATCCAAGCATCGTCAGTGTTTAGAAACTATAGTATTTACTTTAGTGAGCACAATCTTATTGAAAATATAGTAGTCATTCCCATGCTAGAATTCAACATTATACTAGGGATGGACTATCTCTCAAAGTATAATGCTAACATCAAATGTAGAAGAAATGAAATATTAGTAGTCTTGAATGGAAAACCAACAATTATCTTCCAAGGAGAGATATATCAACCTGATATTTGTCTAGAAGAACCTCCTATATCTTTATTTATGGAGTTGATCGGTGAAGAAGAAGAAGAAAATGAGAGTATAAGGATAGAAAATGTCCCCATTGTCTAGGAATACGTTGACATATTTCCTAAGGAGTTACCTGGACCTCCCCTAAAAAGAGAGGTGGAGTTACCCATTAAACTCATACCTGGATCTCATCCAATATCAAATACCCCCTATAGGATGAAAAATGTGGATATATATGAATTAAAGAAACAACCCCAAGATCTTTTGGAGAAGGGGTTTTTCCGACCGAGTGTGTCTCCTTGGGGAGAAACAATTCTCTTTGTGAAGAATAAGGATGGATCGATGTGACTATACATTGATTATAGAGAACTGAACAAGATCATAATGAAGAAAAAATACCCTCTTCCAAGAATTGATGACTTATTTGACCAAATTTGTGGGGATCAATTATTCTCTAAGATTGATCTTCGACCTGGTTATCATCAATTGAGGGTGAAGAAAGAAGATATTCCAAAAACTACCTTCTGATCAAGATATGAGCATTATTAGTTTGTTGTTATTACCTTATGACTAACTAATGCACCTACTATTCTTATGGATATGATTAATAGAGTCTTTAAGGACTACCTTGATAACTTTGTGGTAGTTTTTATTGATTATATTCTGATATATTACAAAATTCACGAGGAGCATGAAGATCATCTAAGGGTCATTTTGAAAACTCTATGAAAGGAGAGGATTTTTGGAAAGTTCAGTAAATGTGATTTATGGTTACAACAAGTTGCTTTCTTGGGGCACATTGTTACCAATGAATGAATCAAAGTTGACCCTGCAAAGAAAAAGGTTGTAGAGGAGTGGCCTCAACCTAAAACAATAACTGAGATTTGTAGTTTTCTTGGATCAGAAGGATATTATAAGAGGTTTGTGAAATTTTTTTCATGAATTACTAATCCATTAACCAAGTTAACTCGAGTAGGGGTCAAGTTCATCTAGACAAAGAAGTGTGAGGAAAGTTTCCAAGAGCTGAAGAAGAGATTGGTTACTACACCGTGTTAACTCTTCCCTCAAGTGGAGAAGGATTAGTTATTTTTAACGATGCATCTACGAAAGGTCTTGGGTGAATCCTCATGAAAAATGACAAGGTCATTGCTTATGCATCTTGATAGTTGAAGACTCATGAGAAGAACTATCCTATACATGATCTGGAGATGGTTGCGGTCGTTTTTTCTCTAAAGATATGGAGGCAATATCTTTATGGGGAGAAATGTGATATATACACAGACTATCAAAGTTTGAAGTATATTTTCACACAAAAGGAATTGAACATGAGACAAAATAGATGGTTGAAACTTCTTAAAGACTATGATTGTTAAATTCATTATCATCTAAGAAGAGAAAACAAAGTTGTTGATGCATTAACCAGGAAAGACTCAGTTGTTCTTTATATGATGAGGATTCAAAGAGATCCTTTGATCAATGACCTAGTGAAGATGGACATGGGAATTATAAGGGAAGGGACATAATCAACCCCATCCCAAATGATTTCTCAACCGTAATTACTAGAGAAGATCAAGAAATCTCAGAAAGAGGATCCTTTGTTACAGTAGAAGTCTAAGGCTGTGAAGGATGGGAAGTTTCCTGAGTTCAATATTGATCAAGAAGATGTACTAAAATTTCATACAAGACTATGTGTTCCATCTATTCCTGAAATAAAGAAGGAGCTGATGGATGAAGCTCATAGCTCTACTTTCTCTATACATCCTGGAAGCATGAAAATGTATAGAGGCCTTCATGATCATTATCAGTGGGATAATATTAAAAGGGAGATTTCTGACTACACTTCAAGGTGCCTGGTATGTCAGCAAGTGAAGGCAGAGTGACAATTTCCTAAAGGGGTATTGCAACCACTACCCATACCAGCATGGAAGTGAGACAATATCACTATAGACTTCGTCCCTTTTCTCCCAAGAATTTACAAAGGAAACACTGTGATATGGGTTATTGTGGACCATCTCACCAAGAATGCCCATTTTATCTCCATTCGGGAAGATTTATCTCTTGATCAAATTTCCAGGATTTACATGAAGGAAGTGGTAAGGCTGTATGGAGTTTCACTTTCTATCATATCTGATCATGATCCAAGGTTCACATCAAAATTATGGAGAGGTATTCATCATGCTCTTAGCACTGAATTGAATTTTAATATGGCCTATCACCCCCAAACTGATGGAAAATCTGAAAGTATTATTCAAACACTAAAGGACATGTTGATAGCATACTCAATGGAATTTAAAGGAGGATGGGATCAATATCTCCCTTTAGTTGAGTTCTCTTACAACAACAACTACCATTCGAGTATTAAAATGGCACCCTATGAAGCTCTATATGGGAAGCGATGTAGAACTCATACTTTTTGAGATGAAACTGGTGAGAGAAATCTTCTTGGGCCATATCCTGTGCAAGAGATGATAGAAAAAGTCCACGCTATCCAACAACACATTAATACTGCTCAAAGTCAGCAAAAGAGCTATGCCGACAACCATCAAAGGGAATTAGAGTTTGATGTAGGTGACAAAGTCTTTCTTTAGATTTTACCTTGGAAGAGGGTCATGAGGTTTGAGAAGAAAGGGAAGCTCAACCCTAGGTACATTGGCCCCTATAAAATCCTTGATCACATAGGAGCAGTGGCCTATCGGCTTGCACTCCCTCCAAATCTAGCACAAGTTCATGATGTTTTCCATGTATCCCTCTTGAGGAAGTACATAATTTACCCTCCACATGTACTAAATCTAGAGGTGGTACAACTGGAACATGAACTCTCTTATAAGGAGCAGCCCGTGGAGATCTTGGATCATAGAGATAAGGTTCTATGCAACAAGACTACCCACATTGTTAAGGTGTTGTGGAGGAACCAAAAATGTGAAGAATCCACATGGGAACCAGAGGAGTCTATGAGGTAGAATTTCCCACATATTTTCTCTTCTTAGGGTATGAGTTAAAATTTCAAGGATGGAATTTCTTAAGGGGGGAAGAATGTAACGACCTGAACGTTTTAATAATATTTATTTCCTAAATTTGTGTGTTATTTTATACTCAAAAAACTATATACTTTAATTAATGAAGTGATTATAATTAAATGAGACCATTGGGTTTCGACTGTTATATGACCGTTGGTCAATATGACCGTTGGTCAATATGACCGTTGGTCAATATGACCGTTGGTCAATATGACCATTGGAAACTAAACTCTTTACGTTACAATTATTGTTCATAAATACAAGTGATTTTGGTTAATTTATACAGAAATAAGAATCGATGGCCTCATCCAGTAGTCTCAGGCCATATAAAGCCCATATGTCAGAGCTTGGGAAGGAGGTAGCATCTCTGGGCTTTGCTTTGGACCAAGCCCAAGATGAGATTCAACATGTGAAGCTTGAACAGAATCACCTAATGGAGAAGTTCAAGATGATAGAAATCACCACTTAGGCAATGTTGTCTGAGCCGCCCCAAGATTCTATCACCATAGCATACCATACACTTAGGTCCTATGAAGGTGTAATAAGGGGTGATGTAACGAGGCCTTAGATACTTTTTGTAATCCCTATTTATAAATAAAATTTTTATTTATTCTTATGGTAAAATTTTCAAATTTCAAATATACGGATAAATGGAGGATGAATTTATAGTTCCATATTACTAATGAATTTTGGAAAAAAGGGTATTTTAAAATATTTATGTAAACCTTAAATAATTAATAATGTAAAATGATTTTAAAAAAAAATGGTCTTCTACAATTATGACCAGTAAAAAATTTAGAGTCTAATAAGATCAACTTGATTTTAATGAATAGTAAATTATGAATAGTAACATAACCTTATGAATAGTAATGAATAGTAAATCGGACAAAGAAAATAGAAACTTCACCCATGAATGTATAAATACAATTTAGACATCTTAAAAGTGAAAAAACAATCATAGTATAAGTTTTGGTATTTTTGTATGTCATAAATACTTTATTTACAATTTTATAATTAATTTAATAATTTAAAATGGAAATTTATTTTCATAAAATGTAATAATAAATTGTTACTTTATTGTCTTATGGTTATATGATAATTTTATTGATTACTTTTTTAAGGTGTTACAAAACAAGTTATAGTTTTAGAGTTGTTTTTTGAATAAATAGTGATTTTATTTAAAAATTAAATTAAAAATATTTAGAAAATTATTTTCATAAAACAGAGTCTAATTTTGATTTCATAGAATCTATATTAGGTTAGGGTAAATTTTTGGGATTTTTCTGAAACAGTTGAATTTTCAGTGAATAGTAAAAATATAGTTTTGAGTTTCGGGTGTTTAATGACATCATAGATGATGTAATCATGATGTAATAATTCTGGTCGACTTTTGAATAGTAAGATATGTTATGAGGTCTTCCAAGTGGACAATACTATGGGAAAATACCATGGGAAAGCCCATGGTTTTGTAAATACCACCGATGAGGTGTCCCTTGGAAATTAATTAAATATTACTTCACTTTTATTATAAATACCAAGACATTACCGCATTCATTTCATTCCAAATCATCCTCAATGAAG
Organism: Viscum album; assembly: GCA_963277665.1. NCBI lineage: Eukaryota > Viridiplantae > Streptophyta > Magnoliopsida > Santalales > Viscaceae > Viscum > Viscum album. The sequence continues at coordinate 1,471,683,432 of OY728152.1, read as the reverse complement.
CTATGGTATTTTCAAATCCCAAGGAGTCCTCCCAAGGTGCCCTCAATCCCCTAAGGTCCCAACCTTCAAGCTTTCGAAGTCACTCTTCAGAGCAAGGGAACCTTTCACCCTCCTCTTTTAGTCAACACTTCTTATATGTTATGTCTTTGAATTTCCATTTTCATATGTTGAGGAATGATATTATGTATCCATCTTACTTTCCTTTTTATTTTAATATTATGAGATACCCTTTCTCTCACATCAATTCATTTTCTAAATTTTTAAGTGATGATGTTAGGCTGCCGAAATTTCATAAAAGAAGTCGCTTCTTCTCTCTTCTTTAAAGATTAATTTTCATGTGGTATGTTGTTAAAATATCCATAACATGATCTTATTTACATTTTATTATGTTACTATAATATATTATAAGTTATTTATGAGTGGGTTACCCTTTCCCACTCTCTTTGTAATGTTTTTTATAAACATGTTATGTAGCTGTTATGCTGCAGAATTTTCGTCTCAAAATCTCTCTCTTTTTATCAAGAAAGTATCTATTTTATTTATTTGAATACCCAAATATATTTTCATTTCTAGGGGTATTCATCAAGAAATAAAATTGATCTATTTGATTCTGGAATTTACATACATATAACCCTCACTCCCTTTCCATGGGTTATAAATGACATAATGATATTATTTTTAAGCACTTTTAAAAACATCACGATTTTGAAGTGAAACCCATTTATTTTACTATCTAGGGGTTATTTATGAAATTTATGATTATGATATATGTGGATAAAATTAAAATAAATAAATATTAAGGGTGTTCCCTAATAGCACTCCAATGCATTGGTTAATGAATTTAATCTCTAGAGATGACAAGTTTTACGATACCTTGGTGAAGAACCTTGGTGTTTTTTATAACACCTTGGGGATGAATTTAAGAACCCGGTTTTTTCTATGAAAGACTTTGGAATATTCTTGATGATATTCTAGGGTAGCTCCTTCAGACGGCGTGCGATTCTGAGCCCCGGTGTGGCCAGAATTAAATTTTCAGTGCGTTCACACTGGAAACGCCAAATAAATGGGATAAATCCTAAACGGTGATCCGGATCAGAGATCCAAGTGTACGTATGAGTCCGGAATGGGGTTTTTACCCTAGGAACGACATAAAACTTTTCGGCACGAGACATTTGGACCCCTCGCTCGCTTTCGGAACGTTAAACGGATAAATTAATTAATTAATTTATTCATTTAATGGTGAAACTCAAGTATCTCTTAAACGGTGGCTCGGATGGAAAAAAAGAAGGTACCATTGATTTTGGAACGTGCCGTTTACCCTAGGAGGGGTATAAATTTTCAGGCGCGGGTCGTCAGTGAAAAATGGCCCCAAGGGCGTTTTCGTAATTTGGCGGCCTCGGGCACGGTTGTTGCAACTTTTGAACGGGGCCTCAGATTAAAATTCCGAGACATCCATTGTGCTTGGAGTGTGGTTTTTATCCTAGGGGAGCCTTAATCCCGACCCCGCTGAAATTTCGGGTTCAGGGCTATCGGGCGGGCGTTTAAGTATTTTCTACTTAAACGGATCCCCTCCCCTCTTCTTCTTCTTCTTCTTCCTCAAACCCTCCCCTATCCTCCAGCTCCGAGGAAGCAGCTCTGGTGAGGCGATCTCTGGCAAGGCGCATTGGTTCTGACGGTCCGCACATGAAGCGTCGGGCTACGCCCTTCGAGGTAGGGGTTTATCGTTATCGTTTTCAATTTCCCGCAATCTTTAAGCCCAATTTATACTGTTGAATTGCTGTCCGATCATTGATCGAAGCCCACATATGTGTATTATATGTTCTAAGGTTTCCGACTCTCTTCTCGGATCAAAAATCTGAGTCCCGGGGTGCCTGGGGCAGCCCCGGGAAGTTTCGGCCGAATTCCTGGTTTTCCGGCGGTTCTAGGCTGCGGACGGTGGTTCCGGGACGGCGGCACGGCGTTCTGGCACAGCGGCATGGCAGCGTGCACGGATAAGGCTAGCCGGCCATCCGGATGGCTGGGCAGAACCTCGTCGGTGCGGGGCGGTACAGGAGGACCGGTCGAGGGCGCCGGCCGCGGGCGCCGGTGAGGGGGGCGCGACTCGCGACCCCACTGGGGAGACCGAGACCCGCCACAGGTGGGTCTCCGCGTGGAAAACGACCGGACGTGTCAGCTAGTCAGTGGAGGAGGCGCCCACATGGCGCGCAGGCGAGGGCCTCGCGGGAGGCGGCGGGCCGCGGGTTCGGCTGGGCCGCGGCTCAGCAGTCCGGCCGGAGCGGGCCGGTCTGGCCCAGGGGTATTCCCCCTTAAAAATTTTGGACGCCCGTAAATTTTGTTGCGGGTGTCCGTTTTGTGTGCCATCTGCGGCGGCGTGGACCTGATGTCGAGGCAGAATCTTTGAGGTGGTTCCAAGAGTTTTAAATTCCGAGACGAGGGGCTTGGGGGCACGACACGTGCGTAAAGCAGCTAAGCGGGCTGCCCGAGAATTCTTATTTTGGACGGCGCGGACGCGTCCGATGTCCGTTTTAAGCGCCGTCAGTGGTGTTGGGACCCTGGCACCGAGGCGGAGCTTACCAGGGTTGTTTCAGGTGTTGAGACTAGAGTTGAGGCGTGGGCCCCACGGCCCGTCCTTCGAGTTGCAAGCAGCGTTTGGCACCTTTCTCACCGGGCATCCGTTCGGGGCATGCGAGCAGTCGATTCTGGATGTTTTTTCTGAGGGGATTGCAATGGTGCAATCTACCCGCTCTAATTCGGCACAATGGTGCAGGGTCCACGAGGGCCGTTTGGCCGTCGACGGTGATTTTCCATCTTTATCACTGGGCGACCGTTTTGGACAAGTGAATAGTCCATCTTGTGTGATTTTTTGAGAGGATCGCAACGGTGCGATCCGTTCTTTGAATTTTGGGACCGAGTTGTGAGTCCTACGAAGCACCGCCCGTGTGCGGTGCGCCAGAATGCATCTTTTTCTCCGAATATCCGTTGTGCTCAAGTGAGCAGTCTTTTTGACGTGCCTTTCCAAGGAGATCACATTGGTACGATGCGCCCGACTATTTTCGGGGCCGAGGCTCAGGATCACGGGATGTCGTTCGGGCGTGAGGCGGTGTTGGTGAATTTTCCGTCGGATATCCGTTTGAGGCGAGTAAGTAGTCTATCTCGCGTGTTTTTCTGCGAAGATTACAACGGTACGATCCGTTTGGTTGTGCGGAGCCTCTTGGGTGATCTTATTAAATGTGGAAATATGAAAGGTGCCCCGGTGGCAATTCTTCTATCGTGGTTGTAGCAGACCCATGGCATGTGATCACATGCACTCCTGGGAGAGTGATGTTGGTGGTTAAAGAGATGTGGTTGGCCATGCCTCAGTCATTGAGGCGGCAAGTTGGAGATGTTACGTCATGCCTTCGCATTGACGTTGGGTGCCGTGTGCATGTTAGCCTTTGGGATGGATACATGGCATACTCTGGGAGCATACGAGGACGCTGGGAGGTATGTGTGGATGGTTGTACCCAAGAACGTTTGTGCGCTTGGTTGGGGTTAACTTTGGGCCACACGTCGTGTGGGCCCCAGGTGCATGCCGTGTTCTTTTTTGCGTACTTTGACCAATCGCGGTGTAGAGGGTCCCTCTGTGCTCGTTTTTTTGACCAGCAGGGTTGAGTGGTCTCCCCTGGTTTCGTTCTCAATGGATCATCCGGTAGCGATGCTAGTGACACCCAGTGATGGAACATGCACTGAACCTCTTTTGGGTGAGTCATTCGGGAGTTGAGTGGTTGCGCGATACCCACTCAGTACTCGGTTGGCCAATGTTATACCATCCAGTAGAGATGACTAGAGCAGATCCGGGTTTACCCTCTAGTAGATACTGGGTAGTGAGTTTCTCACCCGACACTTCTAGGGTTTACCCTCCAGTAGAGACTGGGCAGTGGGTCACCCGATGAATCTTTAGAGTCTACCCTCCAACAGGGCTGGGCAGTGGGTCACTCGTCATCTTGATTTAGGTCTACCCTCTAGCAGGGCTGGGTAGTGGGTCACCCGTCGACTTCTTCCAGGTCTACCCTCCAGCAAGGCTGGGCAGTGGGTCACCTGTCAGCTTTTTAGGGTTTAACCTCTAGCGGGGTTGGGCAGTGGGTCACCCGTCGGCTAATTCCAGGTCTACCCTCCAGCAGGGCTGGGCAGTGGGTCGCCTGTCGACTTGTTAGGGTTTACCCTCCAGTGGGGCTGGGTAGTGGGTCACCCGATATCTTATTCCAGGTCTACCCTCCAGCAGGTCGGGGCAGTGGGTCACCTGATGATGTATTATGGTTTACCCTCCAGCAGGGCTGGGCAGTGGGTCACCCGGTATCTTATTATGAATTACCCTTCAGCAGGGCTGGGCAATGGGACACCTATTGGCATTCCAGACTCAGTCCTTTCTACTAGGCTAGTCTGTGGCTTTCCTCCGTGATCACCAGAGTGAGACCCTTGGTTGTACGGGTCAGTGATAGAACGACTTTGACTTTGAGGAGACCTCTCGACTGCGGGGCAGTGACGAGTTGTGGATTGAAGTTCCCCCAGAACTCTCAAGTATGAGGAGTGCTTTCCCCACCGAGACACATCCTTGTGATGCGACCTAAAACCATGTGGGTGAGTCAGTGCCCCCCAAATTGGATAGTGTCGAGGTGCGGTGATTGAGCCCTTGACTTGTAGTTCGGGGCAGACATGCGGGATGCGGGGCATCGATGGTGTTTACTTTTGGGACTGTTGGCAACTCACTTTCTTGGGCTGAGCTACGGGATAGAGATCCCCTTGCGATCTTGTTTGGGCTTCTTGTTTGAGAATATGGTTATGTATATACCTTGTTCCGGTACCCACTTCTTGGGTTTTGGATTACTCTCCTTCTAGGAGAGGCGAAGACGCACAGGGCATGCCACGTGATTTCTGTGTCTAGCTTATCGTGGTTGGAAAAGTCTACTCTCCTGATATAGGTAGTGAAGACTCGACGAGAAGTTCATCTTCTCACCATTTCCATCTCCTTGTGTCTGGATGAGTCTACCTTCTTTTCTCTTGTTGGGTTGAGCTGGACTCTTTACTACTGTACTCCTTACTGCACTCTCGGTTGCACTCCTTTACTTTTCCTATTCGATCTACTGCTCACCCTTCAGTACCTCCTTTGTTGCTCCCTTGAGCCTTCGGGGTATCCTACAGAGTATTTTTATACTCACCCTTCTTGGGCTTTTCCCGCACTTGGTGTGACCTTGCAGACGACAGACAGGTTGTTCATGACGTCAGAGGAGATTAGGAGCAGGGAGCTTGGACCACGTGCAGTGGCCGTTGTCGGGTTCCAGGTGTGGGACCCTCCCAACCATTTTTTGTTGTTTTACCTATTTCCGGGTTGTGTCACTTTTTGGTTGGGTGCATGTTTTTCCCCTTTTCTTTTCAGTTTACTTTCAACTTGTACTTTTTACTGTTTAGAGGGTGATGCACATATGTGGTATATATATATATAGCAGTTGTTCTTTTACTCTTCTTGTCCTTCCTTTTAATCCGCACTTTTTCATTGAGTGTGCTGTGTGTGTGTGTGTACAAGTACTCAGGAAAAGTCCTGCCCGAGTTGTTTAGCCTTCGGCACTTGTTGCCAGCCCCTGGCCTATGGAGGCGGGCTTGGGGTAGTTGCGGCTCGAGCCCGGGTAGGGTCAGGTCGTGACAATGAACCTTGGTGATATGATCATGAATGACTGAATGAAATGTTGTAGCCACATATTCATGTTATGGTTCATGTTATTTTCATTATGATATGCCTCTAATTACATTGCTCATGTCTTTATGTTTTTTATCAAGTTCTTATTGATTTCACAAGTAAACTGATTCCCTTGTTTACCCTTACTGGGCCTTCATCTCACCCTTTCCTTTGATGCACGTCTCCGGGTTATGAGATGCAATAATTGTAGTTAAGAAGAACTTAAGATGAAAACGTACAATTGGATTAGTATAATGTTTTATGTTTTCATGTTTTATGTTCCTGATTTACAAGACACTAGACTTTAAAGATCCTATGTTTGTAAAATGTAATAAAAAGTTATGTAATAAAAAGGAAGGATTCCATATGAGATCCATATCAAACCTCCAAAGGGCCATCATAATACATAAGTCCTTGACCCATAAGTGATGATATAGATCATTTTCCATCCCTTGTTTCTCACACTGAGTATAGATCATGTGGGCTTAGAGAGCTACAATAATCATAAAATTTTCATCATAAGCCTCTACAAATGAAAAGGAAACATTAGTGTCCAAGACCCAATAAATTAAACTACAAGAAATATGATTCCTACAATAACCAGGATATATATTATTCCTTCCTAAGTCCCAATCTCAAATAAACATACATTTCTATGTAATCCCCATGTATCTTACATTTCAACCATCGATACCCAATCATTCCCATGGGCTGATCACTCTAGCTCATCACTCAGCAGACTAAGAAATAAATTGAACTATGAGAACTCTGATTATTGTAGTAACTAGTATATGTAGGAAACCTTCCTAAAAACCAAGAAAAAATAAAAAATCATTTCAATGTAATCCTCATTTATTCAACATTTAAACCATTAGGATCTAATCATTCCCATGGGCTAATCACTCTACCTCATCCCTCACCAAACTGAGAAATCAATTTAACTATGATAACTTTGATTCCTTTAATAACCAGGATATGTAGGATGCCTTACTAAGTCTTGATATAAAATAAACATCCATTTCAATGTAATCTCTATGTATCTAAAATTTCATCCATCGGGACCCAATCCTTCCCATGTGCTGATCACTCTACCTCATCCCTCAGTGGACTGATAAATAAACTGAACTGCGATGAATCTGATTCCTATTATAACTAGGATATGTAGGATGCCTCTACAAGCCCTAAGCTCCATATTAAACATATCAAGGTCAGTCTAAACATATAAGTCCCACATATATATACAATGAGGTTGATCACTTGCTATCCCTTATTTCTAACACCAATAATAGCCTACATGGGATTAGGGAGCTGTAATGAACATCTCATTCATACCATAAATATCTACTAGAAAGGAAAATCCCAATATAAAATCCCTGATTAGTGGAATGATATAAACACCCCTACTTATATAAGGAAATTCATCTTGGGGACAATCCTAAGGGTATGTTCAAACTAATAAAACTCTGATTCCTTCTATAACTAGGATACTTAGGATGTATCTACGAGACTCAAGGTCAAAAATTCAGTGCATCAGTGCCCACACACAAGTTTTTTTTCATGATGTTAAACTACATAGGTTAATGAACTACATGGATTTTTATTCCTACAATAACCAGGATACACAAGATTCCTTATAATGGATCAATACTTTTCTATGAATATTAGACACCTACCTACATGGTATAAAATTCATAAGCATTTTCTTATATGGATTTAGAACATGAGTAACCACCCGTTATTGGAAATAGATGGAGAACCTCAGATACATACATATGGATTCATAGATGAGAGCCCTGTCTTTTTCATAGGAGAGATACTTAAGACATGATCTTTTTTTAGGGTAACTGGTCCCGTATTAGGATTAAGAAGAGATTCACAAACACATCTTAAATCTATAAGAGAGTTATATAGTAGGTGAAACATCCCCCCAAAAGTGTATGATGAGCCTAAACTCCCATCCTCTCGACCAATGTGAGTCCTTAAGAGCTATTGGGACTAAAAACCTAGATGAATATTTTCCTTTGAAAAGTAGGTCCATACCCAGTTATGGGTGGGGGAACCATTGTGAGTTTCTAGGGAATACTATAAAAATGGAAAACTAGATGTGAGTGATTGAGCAAGGCCTTAACCCCCCCCCCCCACAATCAAACCTTTGGGTGGATCCCATACACCTAAATTTATTTTCCCAATGAAACAAAAATAGTGAACCCAACATGAATATCTCTAATAAAAAATGGCTGGGTTATTATCCATAAGGCCATTTTTTTCACATTAGACGCAAACAAGACTTGAAAAACAAATGTGAATATCTCAAATGATAAAATAATCATGCTTCAAGCCACTTTGTTTTTTCATATATGACAAAAAAAAAATAAAGAAGACTTGAATGATCTTATAGATGATCCTTTTTAATTGGCGTTCTCACAAAATAATTCCATCCTTACTTTGACTAGTCCAAGTGAGCATAATGGATGGATAGAGATTAAAAGAACAATTGTGTTAAACATGCATATCTAATTGAGAATATCATGTCTATGAAATTTTACTAATCTGTAACCTTGTTCCTTATTGTTTTCATGACTGTAGATAATTCTCTTATAATACCAATCTAAGACAATGTATTTATCATCTAGAGATCACTATGGTAAATCAACTATGGCTACAAACTCAAAGGGTTAAAAAATGATATTACCTTCTCGAAAACTTTAATGTTAGGTGGAGAACATGATGGTCCAAGAATAACAATGATGTGGTACAATCCAAGATGTTTCCCGAAAGATTCTACATGAACGGAAGCCGGTGAGTCCGCATCACCCAAGGAAAGATGAAATTAAGATAGTGGACCATGTATCTATAACTAACCACTTCAGGAGCTTATCCCTAGATCAAAACAACATCTAAATTCAGTCTCTAATGAAGGAATACTAGGAAGCCAAATATGGCTCCCATTCATTTCAGGTTCTTCCAAAGAGGGAATATGTCAACCATCATCGCCAAAACCATACCACCTATACCCACCAATCACCTATTAAGGGTAGCACCCGACACACCACCTATGATGCCCATGCATGGGCAGCAAGGAAGAAAATTTGGGTGAGGAAGGTTCTAGATACCTCAGAGTGGGATCATATCCCCACTCCCACTGATAAAGTATGTAAGAATATTTTAATAGTAACCAGTGAGCATGCTCATATTCCTGCTCAGTTAGAAAAAGCATGTGGGAATATTCCCACAACATGCATGGGGGAGGTTCATATCCCTACCACCATACATTAATCCCATCGACATATTTTAATGGAATAAAAATGAAAAAAGTGTATCCCTACTTCAATCGAAGATATCTTCTAGTATATAGTGGGGAGAGAAAATTTTAGTTCTTATATCCATGAACACACTTTTCTAGAATGATAATATATTTTAGAAATAGCTGATGAACTCTGTCGACATATTCTGACACTGTTAGAGATATATGGAAAGGTGAATATTCCTATCCCTACAGCTAGGACAACTCAACACTCTGATCATCATGAACAAGTGGTTGTGCCAGAGCAAGCGCACATTATTTCTCCCACCTAAGAGGATTATCATCATATTCTGATAAAGGACAAGGGATCATACTGGGCTCATATTCCCATGAAAATGGGGCTCCCCAAGTGAGAGTGACATATGCATCGGGACATGGGAACATGCCTATCAAATAAGTCCAGTGCCATATTCCAAAGGCCTAGGATGAGAGTCATATCCCCATTCTGGCCAGGGAATCACCAAGTGAGAGGGGAACAAGCCTTGAGATAGGATCATATTCTTGTCTAAGAAGTCCAGTGGTATACTCCAAAGGCCCAAGATTGGGCATATATCCCCGTTCTTGCTAGGGATGACTAATTAATAATGAAACAAGCCTCAAGATAGGCTCATATCCCTATCAGTGAATCTTCTTGACATATTCCAGAAGATCACAGAAGCCAGATGTATATTCCTACTTCCACTAATGAACATCTTCACCAACATTATTCTGAGGCAATATAGGAGGAGGCTCATATCCCTTCTCCCATTTCAGAGGTCCATTAGTATATTCCAGCGGGGAATGTATATTTAGACCAGGCTCATATTCCTTTTCCAACCAAGGCTCACAAGGTGATAGGTGAGAGGAACACATGTCTTAGGGTAGGACCATATTTCTACCAAGAAAGACTAGTGGCATATCCCAAAGGCTCAGAATTGGGCTCATACACCCATATTAATTGAGGCTCACCAAGTGAGAATGGCACAAAACTCATGACAGACTCATATTACTATCAATAATGAGATATATTATTGGCATATTCTAATAGCTTCTTAGTAGCGACTGAATATTCCCATTTCACCATATAGTTGTAAGAAAGTTTCAGTAACCATCATATAGCAGGATCATATCCCTACAAAATTTCAAAAGGAAGGTTATCATATTTCAACCATGATGGATAATGAGACCTATATTCCCAATATTCTTAATACTAGTGTCCTTGAGGTTGTTTGAGACTCATTCCAAAAAACAAATGGATCCATCAACTCTTTTAATGTATTAGAAGATTCTCATTATTGTGATAGTCCTCCTCCAGGTAGTGTGGCAATGGATCATAGAGACTCTACCCCTAACATCCACCATGGTCAACCTCCCCATGGTGATATATCCCACAGACAAGAAAATCCTAACCTTTACTAGGAATCTCTACATAGATAGGTGTTCCAAGCTCTAACACCTTTGTATAGATATGTTCTCAAAACATCAGAGTCAACTACATATGGTTCCCCAATAACTTCAAGAAACACTCCACTCTCATCAGCATGTGACCATTAGAACCATATTCTATATTCTAACTAAATAAAGGTATGTAAGTTTTATAAAGAGGAGTAAGAAATTGATATACGGAGAGAGTTGTCTAGAAACAACCTCCTTATCACGTTCTAAACCCTCACCACTTCTGATTATGAGATCTTAGATGAGATAGAAAAGAAGTGTATGACTTATTTATGCCAAAATATGTGGGCTACTCATTAGTGACAGAAGGATCAACATCTCCCTTATTCAAGATATGATTTCCACCTTCAAACAATCAAAATACTATATTTTTAGCTATACTTGGCCGCTATCTCCCTAGCCCGGGATCCAAAACTGGAAAATCACAGCGCAAATATAAAACACACTTTCTGCCATTGCATCATGACCCTTAAAAAACTAATATTTGAAGCCACATCATGTATTAAAATTATAGGATGGGGAAAATATGGATCATTACACATTTTTCCCCCTAAAACAACATAACCCCTCATATTTGGTATCCTGTAATGTTATAGCCTCCAACCAAATCAGAGGATCAGGTAACGCTTGAGCTAGTTGGTCACAACAACAGAATTCCCCCACTTCAATGGTTCCCAAACAATATGAATAGAGGGAAAGGATATCCAATAGGATTTAAAATTGGACCCTCAAACCAATGAGAATGCATTTCAAACATGGAGACCAAAGTTGCGATCACTTGAAAAACTTCTCATGAAGAATGGTTCTCACTATGGTCTTCCATTGCACCCAGCTCCTACATGATCACAACTACACTACATAAAAAATGTTACAGTAGCAGCTTCCATATTAGCTGTCCAAGAGCAGACCTAGCTCTCCAAGATTAGAGAATATCTACCACTGCCTCCACCACTTAGATCATCAATTACTTGGAGGATTTGGGACACATCGACAATATTTATGAAAAAATTCCGTCCCACCAGGATGGAGGAATTTATATCTCAATCACCATCTCTTGGTTTATCACCCCCTTGAGAGTGCCATGGATAAATCAATGGTTATTCCAGATTAACCCCAACCCATTGGGATGAGAGAATTTATATCTTCATTTCCTCCCCAAGAGTCATCAAATCCTTGACTGGAGTCATTAGATCCTTAACAATAGGACCAATCAATGCCAATTGTGACCCTGAATAACTCCCAGTCCTTAGGGTTGGGGGAATTTTCATCATCATCATTACCATAAAGAGAATCACTATTCTATAGGTTGGGAGGAAATAATCAATGGTCATTATCCCACCTGTTCCTCCCACTGCAAGACAAACCTCTACTGGTCTGGGTTCGTTCAATAAACACAACCGAAAACTCCCTCAAGGTCACTATTCATAGACCAAGATGGGAGGAGCATATGATGAAGGTGATCCAACCTCTCCAGGGTTATAATCCAAAATGGATCAATATGTCCAAGGGTTCTAAGAACAACCTTGATGAAGGTATCACCAAATCATCCCGTTGCATCGAACGTAATGGAACAAATACCATTTCCAAATATTCCTATATGAATTCCATCATTATCAATATGGAATAAATTTGTGGATCTAGAAAAAAAGGCAAAGGGTCATAACACGTAAATAATACCCTAGGATGAGGGTGATTTGGATGCACTAAATGAGGTTGCATGTACCTGAAACCAAAGAAGGCTCCAAAACCTGGAACCCACGAATACTGAGTTACCACATCCATGGTAGAACACTTACAAATAAAAAGTGAAAGGTTTGGTTATATCCCAATCACCATGCAGAATATTTGAGGTTCCTTCCATGGATTAAAAATTTTGGCAATACGAGAGTGAGATACAAGCTCTCAGACAACTCAATGAGGAGTTAATTATGGGCAATATTTTTGATGGGTATTGTCTATAGAAAGAGAAGAATATTCTCCATTCCATAGATGATCATCCAAAAATATTGGTATCTGAGCACTAGATTAGATCTGGCTCTAAGTATCTAGTCTACATAGATGAGGAAGTCAAAAATGATCTTGAATTCCATCAATTGTGGTGAAAAGATATCCCTCAATAGGGTAATCATTCAGTCTTAGTACAAATTGTGAATTAGTGGGAGATGAAGGCTTGACCACCTCATCATTCCCTAACCACTCCTTTTGGATGGGAGACTACTCAGAAAATAGTGCCACTAGAGCTACTTAACATCATTGGGTCCCTAGCTTCTCAAATGGAATCTTTGGACGAGCGATGCACACCTATGAATCCTGAGAGGAAGCCATATCCTGAGTGGGTGGGTGAAAAATTATCTCCACCCAATTTTGAAAATCACACCTTCTATACTTTTTATGGTGCATGAAATCCTAAACAACATCTCACACACTTCATATCCTGATGCGGGCTGATAATGGGCCCTCAAGATCAATAGGAGGCAACTAAGATGAGGTGTTTTGTATAGAATTTGATAGGGACAAACTTTGTATGGTACAACGACCTACCAGTAGGATTCATTGAAATATGGTAATACCTTCATCGTCAGTTCCTTTATCAATTCAATCCCACACTGAGGGAAAAAATGATCGTCAACGTAATGAACTACAAACAACGTGAGAATGATTGGGTATCTAAATTCATAGCAAGGTGTAAAGGATTAACCTATTCACTAAGAATACCTCTCTCATAGAAGAAACTAATGGAAATATATGTTAAAAATATTCAGGATGAGTTTAAGGCACCTCTGATCCCAATGAATTATCCAGGTGCATTCCATGAGTTCACAGAAATGGCACAACATCTTGAGGAGGACATTCAGTGAACTCAATACAAAACTTGAATCATTCCCACAACACATGGGAAAATGGTAGGAAAATAAGAATCTCAATATTTTAATCTCAAGGAAATGATAGTGCCCATCTAAGCACCCAGGTAGGTCCTAAACCACCCAGTACCTCCTGTTGAGTGGTGAAAACCACAGAATCACACTGAGCTAGAAGCATAGAGAAATCAGGGTATCCCAAAATTTGAGGAATGGATGAATAAAGCATACTCCTTACAAAATGAATAAGTCCTTGGTTATTTCTTGGAATCCATAGAAAATAACCTGATCATGATATCGCAACCCAGGAAGCCCGATGAGGTCAACCTCACTGACCGTCCTGATTAATACCCTTTCCATAGAAGGTTGGGTCATAATATACAGGAATTATTCATATTTAAAGATTTCCTTCAAGGAATAGTCAATTCTAGGTATGTAGTGTCAGATAACTCCTCAAAGAAAGTGTCCTGCATAACTTTTTTCTAGTCAAAAGAATAAGATGGTTGGCAGAAAGTTCCCACCAGGTGTGTGCGAAAGTTCAACAACTAGATGAATTAGAAAATGGTTGATCGAGCTCATGATACTTTGAGAGAATAGATTAAAATACCCAAAGTATCTCCACTGCCCAATAAAGAGACCTGATATGTGCCTCCCAAATGTGGGAGTGACCACCAGAAGTAGGAAGAAGAAGAATAAGAAGAATCATATTCTGCTCCAACGTAAGCTCTGACTCTTGCTGATTTATTCCCTTCAACATTCGAAGAACATGATCCACCTCACTAAATAGAATCCTCATAGGATGAAGAGATCATATTTGTTTCTATTAATGTGACACACTTGGAAGACCCTTTCTTATATTATGAATAAGCCTCAGAATATGATTTCTATGGATATAACTGGGGAATGAGAGGTTGTATATGCATGAACTGAGAATACAAGGAACAAAATGGGCATGGTCAGACCCAATATTTTTGTCAAGTACTTATAGAGGACATATATATATAGTTGAGATCTATGGACATTCACTCCAAGGAACCCAACAAAGGCATGGAGGTGTCTCAAAATCCTCTAGTAGTCATCTGCACCCAATTGTCTTGCATGACCTCCTAGAGAGGGTTCGATTATCTGACCATCCCAAACAATGGGGAAGGATGACATGAGCTATGACATTGGTAGTAGATACTCCCATAACATCTTCAAAAGAACCAGACCCATACACTTAAAATACCTTGGCTCCCAAGCCACATGTCTAAAAGCAACCCCACATTGGGAAGCAACAAACTCTGGTGTAAAATTATAACATTATAAAATAGTTGGCAGTTGTCCCAACCAAGATCTTATTACTCAATGAACTCCATCATTCAAAATAAATCAGACAGGGACTTGTTTAATCCCTCTATATCCCATAGGAATTTGAGATAAAAGTGGTTGTAGTTGAGTTTTATCGAGTGGATATTATGTCAATAGAATTCCATGTCGTCATCTCATTCACTGAATAGGATCAGGAAGAGGTACTTCAAGGGCAAATCATGCCCCTATATGTTTTAGGAAGACTCAATAATGTCAACATCAAAAGGAACCTGATTGATAATGGTTCTAGGATCAACCTCATCCCATATTGAACCCTATGAAATTTGGAATATGGAGAAGGGGATTTATCTCTCACAAAGCTGACCATTCAAGGGTACGATAAGCGCGAGTAAAGAACTCTTGGGAAGATGAAACTTGAAGCTAATTTTGGGGACCTCACATTTTATGATGAGTTTATGGTTATCCATAAAGGCACCACATATAATGTTCAACTTAGAAGTACCTAACTACACAACCAATTGGAAGTACCTTCAACATTCCATTGGTGTCTGAAGTACCCATCAATGTAAAGGTTGAAATACTGCATGGTGACAACACCCCCTTTGAAACTTGTGGATCCACATATGATGAAGTAGATTTATATATATAGGGAAGAAAAAAACCAGTATCAGATGATTACATATAGGTGGAAACCCCCAATGGATTGGGAACCTCCCCTGCGAATCCTTAGAGTATGATTGACATCGACTATGTGCTTCCCATAAATCTAGTTAAGGTGTAGACTTGATCCCAGAGGTCCAAGCCCCTTATGTCCCTAGTAAAAGTGAAATATAAAATCATATCTAACATCTCTCTACAATGAATCAGGTGGTAAAGGATGATAATGTCTCTTTTTATAGTCTCCCTCACCCTAATAGTGATAGAGAAGCCCCCAGATTACCATCGTCATATGAAAATGTCTCCAAAGACTCGGAATTGGGAGAAGATGTGGATGACCTTAAGAACTCTCCTCACACATTCGAGGAATGTGTCTCCACCACCATTGATGAGCTCAGAAAGATAAATATTGGAATGGAAGAAGACCCATGACCTACACTAATTAGTTCCTCCATGCCCCTCGAAGAGAAAGATATATATATATCACATTTCTAAAGAAAACAAATATGTGTTTTATTAGAATTATAAAGAAATGCTCAGAATCAATCCAGATATGGCTACACACCATCTCGTCTTACTCTATGAGAATAGAGGCTTCAAGAAGGCATCTAAGAGGATGGTCCCCTCTCATTCCACCAATGTAGAGGTACAAGTTGAAAAATTGATCAAAGAAAACTTTGTCCGAGAAGTGAAATATCCAAGATGTCTTGCTAACATTGTCTCCATCAAGAAAAAAATGGGAAAATTAGGGGCTTCCTTGAATTCATAGAACTTAACTAACATTTTAAAAATAATGATTTCCTATTTTCAATCACAGAAATCTTAATCAATGAAACAGTTGGCTTCCAAGACCTTTTCTTCCTAAAAAGGTACTCGGGATACAATCGGATTAAGATGACCCTCAATGATGAAGAATCCACTACCTTCAGGGAACCTTAGGGGATCTTATACTATTAGGTCATTCTATTTGTCTTGAATAACGATGGCACCACATATCAACATTCCATGAATCATATATTTAATAAATTCTTAGAAAATATAGCTGAATTTTATATTGATGACTTGGTTTTTAAATCCCGATAGTGATATGTTCACTTCACGGATCTATAATAAATCTTCAACAAGCTATGGCAATATAGTTTAAAGATGAATCCACTAAAATGATGTTTCAAGGTAACATTATGGAAGTTTCTTGGATTTTTGGTATTCCACCGTAGCATTGAGGTTTATCCAAATAAGAATAGTGCTATTTTAGAATTTTCACACTAGAAATCTCAAAAAACTAAGGGGGATCCAAGGGTACCTCACCTATATATAGAGATTCATAGAAAACCTAACTGGAAAAGATCTTCCCTTCACCTGGCTAATGAAGAAGGTAATTTCCTACCAATGGAACGATGAATTCCAAAAATCATTAAAAATTCTCAAGCAGTACTTACTACACCCACTTATTTCGATGCCTCTGGTGGAAGAGAGGACAATAATCTTGAATGTGGCCACAATGTAGCACTCATTGGGTACCCTAATCATATAGAAAAATAATGCGGTGAGTGAGAATAGTCTCTAATACCACAACTAGATTATGCTTGGTACCGAGAATAGATATTCTGATGTCAAGAAGAACTGCCTTGCACTCATATTCACAGTGAAAAAGATGAGGCATTACTTGCAGCACCACGAAACCATCTAGTCTCTCATATTGATATGCTAAAGTACATCCTTGGCCTACCTATATTGACTGGGCACTTGAATTGATGGGTGTTCATTCTGTAGCAATACAAAATCTTGTTTGTATAGAAGAAGTCAATGAAAGGGAAATCCCTGGCTGATTTCCTTGCAACACATCCTACCCTAAAGAATACATCGGTGGACACTGAGCTTCCAGATGAGGAGGTATTATATGATTATGAAACTCTCTGGACATGGGATGTGTATTTTTATGGAACATCCCAAAGTCCTTTCAACAAAAGTATGAAAAAAACAAATCTCAAACAGGTTGTCTTATGGATTGTATTTGTGTCTTTAGATAACCAGTTTTCCCAAATCTTTCTCAGTATCTGAAGGCTGCAAAAACAATGAGGCAGAATATAAGGCCCTCATTTTCTAGATTGGAATTATCCCTATAACTATACATATCCTACATAAATATCAAAGTGTATTTAGAATTAGTTATAAAGTAGATTAATGGTGAATATTCCATCAAAAAAAAAAGAATTGGCCCCTATCGTTGGCTACATTAAGGGAATGATGGTAGAATTCCCCTTTGATCTCACACTGATGAATTGTCCAATGTATCCACAGTCTTATTTGACCCTAATCATAAGGAAGTAATATTCCATATCACCCATCAAAGAATGGTCTCAATGATCATAATTTGACATATGAAAGAAATGAATTAGGTCAACACTACCCTAGATCATGATAAAATAATGTATGACCCAAGATGGATGGAAACCATAATCGTTTATCTCCAAAATGGGACTCTCATAGTATATTGAGCTGGAAGGGAATAGATCTGGTTATATGCAATGAACTCTACCCTACATAGTGGTCTAATTGAGCAGAATAGACTCTATAAGTGATGATTTTATGGAATCCTCCTAAGATGCATAAAAGAGGGATAGATTCTTACCTTCATGGAGGAAGTCCATGTAGGATCTCTTAGAACCCATCAACCTATGATTAGGCTCTCCTACTAAATCAATATGTTGGGATATTACTATCAAACCATGATACATTACTACATGGATTTCACCAAGAAATTTCATGCATGATTGATTCATGAAAACTTCATCCATAAAACTCCAAAATTTCTATATATAGCCAAATATTCTTGGCCATTTTTTGTTTGGGAAATGGATGTTGTGAGGCCATATACCCTAGCCAGAACTATGCAGTTCAAGTAAATCCTTACTGTTATTGAATTATTTTCCAAATGGGACGAGGTAATAACCCTCAAGGAATTCTATAAAAAGAATATCAACAACTTCATGAAGTCCCATACCCTCACTAGGTTTGGGGTCCCTCACACAATATTGATGGACAAGAACACTAACTTCTATTCTATAAAGTTGAAGAGACTATACCAGGAGTAAAATATAGAGTCCAATCACTCATTTCTCTATCATGAAGTAGTAAATGGATAGATATAAGCCTTAAATAAGTCTCTATCAAATAGACTCCAAAAGATGGTGAATAATTATAAGAAGTATTGGACAGACAAGCTTCTCCATGTTTTATGGGCCTACTGTACCACCATGCATACTACCACATGGGAAAAACCATACACATTGGTGTATGAAACCAAGGTAGTGTTACCCATATAGGTCTAGCTACCTTTGATCTGAATATCCATTTGTGTACAACTCTCAGATGATGAGAAATTGTAAAAGAAGATGGACGAATTATAACAACTAGATGAGAACAGGTTGCACACACTACACAACCTGGAGGTCTATCAAAATTAGATTGCACGATCCTTTAATAAGAATGTTACCCTTTGTTCATTACTCTAAGGAGAACTAGTGTTGAATCTAAAAACCCCAATGATACCAGGAAAGAACAAACTTGAATATAGAACCTAAATGGGAAGGTTATTACATCATAAATAAGGTTGATCATAATGGAGCCTACTCATTGGACACCACCAATGTGAGATTTCTCAAGAAGTACTTCACATAAATATCATTATGCACATCTTTTCCTGAACACATGTTGTTAAATTGTACGAAGTTTGTTCTGACCACATGACAATAAACTATATGGAATTCATCCTGGCTACATGACGTTAAATTGTACAATATCGCCCTAGCTACATGACATTAAACTGTACAATCTCATATTGACCACATAACGTTAAACTGTACATTGTTCTTCCTAGATACATGATTTTAAACTGCACAAACTCATCCTAGTTATATGTAATTAAAAGGTATGACCTTTCCTTTTCACATGACATTCAAAATGTACATAAAAATTCCTTACCGCATGATTTGGAACTACAAAGATCCACAACCTCTCTTCTCCTTCATGTTGGGTAACCCACACCCTCACCATATGACATTAAACTACATGAACCTCTAGAACTATATATGACTTGATTATCATTTTTATTGATATGTGTAGGGTTTTATTGATCCTATATCTTGGTCTGGCCACCACATGATATAAAATTCCCTTATTGTACCATCAACTACCTCTTCATGGTGGAAAAAACCCTTGTCATTCCTTGTTTATCACGTTGAGAAGAACTTACATGAGCTTAGGAATTGCAGTAAGGAATTACCTTCCAAAAAAGGCATGAAAGTACACAATATTTACATCAAGTTATAGAATGAAAGGCCATAAAAGGAAAACCATGATTCCTTTCTACATGACTTTAAACTGCACGATTAATGTACTTGCGCATGATATTAAATTACGTAATTCCTCAAGAAATTTGTTTCACTTTATTCCTGTCATCACAGGATACATAGTAACGTATGTATGTATAATCTTCATACCAACTATGATAATCAATGGAAACAATGTCCACATCTCCGTATGGGACAAACCTGCAAAGATAGAGTTTCTCGTTCAATTACTATGTGTGACATGATTTCTGTCCTCATATAATGCACATTGATGCCCAAATTTCCAACTCCAAGCCCAATCACAACAGATAAGTATAAGAGTTACCCCTATTTATATATGGTTTATTCATGTGTAGGAAATTTCCTTTAGAACTATGTGTGGTTTGATTCCCACCACCATGGTATATGTAGTGACACCCAAAATTCTATTCATGGGCTCAACTGAAATACTACCATTTCACATTAGGGGAACCAAGTCCTCACCGCATGATGTTAAACTGTACGACCCTTCAACAACTATGTGTGGATTGATTCTCATTCTCATGATATACATAGTGACACACAAATTTTAACCCTTGGGCCTAGATGTAACATTACTGTTCTTTTACGTCGGTTCATCTTCATCCTCACTGCATGATGTTAAACTTTATGGGATTTAAATAACTACATATGGATTGATTACTGTCATAAAAAGATATGTAGTGAAGTCTAGATCTCCAATCCTTGTCTGAGACTACAACAACTAATAATAAATGCACCCAAACTACTAAGGAACCAAGTCACACAAGCTCATTTTTCCTACATACAAACCAGATCTATGCATAGAACAGATCTACACACAAATTTCTTGTGTACATAATATATTGGGCACAAATTTTTCACAACAGTTCCTATATCCTTACTTCATGACATTAAACTGAACAAGAGTATGTCCTTACTGCATGATGATAAATTGCATGAATGTAAGTCCCTACCACATGACATTAAATTGCAAGGAAAATATCCAGATCACATGAAATTAAAAATTCACAAAAAACATGTACTTACTGCATGGCATTAAACTACACCGAAGCAAGTACATCCCCACTACATGAAATTATACTTTGTAGGCCATCACCCATTATCATCCATTATCAAAGTACATAAGGGAATTACCCTGATCAACCAGAGTATGAGGTGCTTCCGCCATCTTTTAAAGAACTTCAATCCATATACCAAACTTCATGTATCAAGTGCCTCAGGTCACTGGGAACCTTTTATAACCCTTATGAAGGAAACTATATCTCTCTACTTGGCCATGATATCGATTCATATTGGATCAGACCCACCGGCTAGATAAATCATGACCCAATATAAAGAGATTTATAATTCTTGTGACCATGACATCACTATGGAGGAACCCAACACCATAGTCTATGTTGGGTCATCCCAGTATGATTTTCCCATATCATTACTCATGACCCAAGAACCTCGATCCATGATTTACAACACCATAATTTCTCGATCAGAAGGATTTTGGATTTCTCTTGGCCCTAGATACGCTAATTAGGCTATTGTGTAACATCCCCCATATTTGATCCATGTGTGTCATGACCTTAAACTACCTACAATTTGGTCGAATATGTACAACCATAAACTCTATCCTATAATGGTCCAAATCGTAAGACCTTAAACTTCTAGTAAAAGAGACACAAAATTTATCAGGTCTAAAACCCACAAAGGGAGGCTTAATTAAAATTAAAGTCTTCACTCTCTAAAATCTTCATCTCTAGAGTTTAGTAAAAAAGAGTAGGGGGAAAATGAACAAAGCATAAAGCTTACAGGGTCTACTCTATAGCCCTAGTAAAATCCAAGCTATGATCACTGAACCCCCCAGTTCAAGAAAAAGTAAGAGTAATAATTTTTCATGTCTCCTTACTATGAGAATATGTTTTCTAGGTGGTGACACAAACTTTAGGGTATTCGAACCGTTCTTGGATATTAAACTTTTTAAAAATCACACTTCACTATTTAGGTGACTTGGATCACCATAAACCTTTCATGGCCAGTGGAAAAGATATCCAACTTCAAGGGACCCTTTTCTTGACTATGCATGTATGCCTATGGATTCAGTATATGCGCCTATGGTCATCAACTAAATGAAGCACTCTACAAAAAGTACATTCCAATCCTTATGAGCACTAACATAATCATGAAAACACTCAACACCTTAGTGTGTTTGAACTAATCCCATTATAACTATCCCATACCATCCTCCTCATTCGAGCACTTTGAACCATGACTTACAGTCTCTATACCAAAATTATCCAAGTGGATTTGACATCCTCAACATTACATCGCCATGTTTTCTATCCTTTCTCAAGGATAGAATAAGAAACTCAATTCCCTAACTTTTGATGACCCATACCTGATGATTTGAAACCATATGGAATAGGGATCAAGCTTCAAAATTCAAGAGATAATTTACCTAGGGTTCTAGAACCCTTCCCGGATAGCCTTCTTCATACCCAAATTCATTATCTGGATGTTTAATTCTCCACAAATCTTTCATGGACCTTAGAATAAAGTAGAGATCATATTTTTATTAACTGTGATACTGACGCATAAGGTCCTTGAGCCACCAACAAAAGGAATCTCCTTATTTCCAGAAATGATCTTCAATCCTTGTGATCCCTAGAAACACCACAGTGGAACATGGAATCTCAGGGTGTTATGAGACAAACCCATCATGTCTTCCCCATACCACATTCGTAGAATCAAAATTTTTGGTTATGATTTACATAACCCATATTCCAAATATCCAGGTGGACCTAGCATCATTAGTATTTCACCATCCAACCTATATTACCTCTATAAATCTTCCATATCCCCTGGAAATGATACCCAACTTCAAGGAACCTTTTCTTGACTATACATGTATACCTATGTCTATGACATCTACACCTATTGTCATCAACCAAATGTGTCACTCTACAAAAAGGGATTTCTGATCCTTGTGAGACCTAGAAACACCATGGAAGAACCCAAAACCTCTATGTGTTTTGGGTCATTCTTGGAATGTCTGCACCATATTCTATGATCAAATAAGGTCTGAGATAAAATACCCTGAAATAAAGCAATATATGGTTCAAGATTAAAACCCTAAACTAAAAATATATATGGTCTGAGCTAAAATACCCTAAACTAATGCAATATCAGGTCCAAACTAAAATACATTAAACTAAAACACAAAAAAAATTGAGCCTAAAAGACCTTCTAAGGCCCACCATTTGGCTTTATAAAAAATCAATCTACTCTAGCCAAGCCTACTAGCTTCTGAAAAGGAAGATAAATCTCCCTCCAGGACATGAATTCTACCCAAATAACCTTCTACAAGTCAGGTGATATCAAGATAGCTGGAAGAGATATAACCATGAAGGACCTCATGTGGGTGGTAATTCATGAGAATTTATCAAAATAGAACATGTTATAATTTCAACATTCAATTCTAGGATTTCATGTTTATTT
Source organism: Viscum album (assembly GCA_963277665.1). Classification (NCBI taxonomy): domain Eukaryota; kingdom Viridiplantae; phylum Streptophyta; class Magnoliopsida; order Santalales; family Viscaceae; genus Viscum; species Viscum album. The sequence continues at coordinate 1,471,660,299 of OY728152.1, read as the reverse complement.
TATATAAAAAAAGGGATGGGTATCATTGGTAATTCATATTAGAATAGAAAAACATCATGTATATCATTAATGAAAGGAATATGGAAAGTAATGTGGAAATTTTAGAAATTTAATTCATTCATAATGTGAAAAAAGGGAAGGAATCTTCACATTTTTGAGTCTCTCCTAATTCTCATAAAAAACGGAATGCATTAAAAGGGTAGAACTATGATAAAAGACGATCGGCTGCACTAGCATGGTCAACAATAGTTTGGTGAGAAGCGTCAATTGAATGTTGAAATTATTCTCGCCCTTCTTATTTGGATTCTACTTCAAGATAAAGAGTTTCAACCTAATCCATCAAATCCTCAACACACTTTCAAGCATTTTCCAAAGAGATGATGATGTTGAAAGATAAGACCTCATATGATCTATGATTTCCTTGAATCTCCATATCTGCATAGTCTAAGCATCCATTTGATAATGCAATTTGGATATCAACTAATGAACCTGCTTTAATTCCTTCAAAGTCTCCCCCATTTTCCTATAAAGAGGAGCCTCATCTGAAAGATCATGAAAATATCTTTTACTCATGGCCATATCTTTCTGAGTCAAAATATTTTATTTCATGATTTCATACAGAGGATTTTAGTCAAAACCACCTACCCCTAATTCATGAAATAACTGATAAAGGAATTATCCTTGGTTGTAGAATAATTCCAAGGGGATCTCATTAATCAAGGAAAGAATCTATTTCTCAACCATCCTACGTTGTGTCTGAACCTCCATGACCGATGGAGCAGGTGTGATAGGAGGAGAAATAACCAATTGAGCCAAGAAAAAAGCAAGATAATAAGACTTATATTCCTTTATTTCAATAGGAATATCATATATATACCATGTTGGAGAACCAATTTCCTTAATAGATTCTATTTCAATATTAGGGTAGTCGTCACTGGAAAGAGGTTACTTTCTTGACGTCTCGACCAGATTTTTGATCAACTCCATCATCGCAACCAATAACAGGGTTGGTGAGGCAAAAGGACTATCCACATGATAGAACAACTAGCTTAGCACACCATTCAGATAATTTTCTACTCAATCCCAGAAATAATATTGGGCAAGGAAGGTGGGAGAATCAACGAGTGAAATTATAATTTTGACCCCAGTGTCTGCGTTCTAGCATCATCCAAAATTATTGGATGATCCCAGGATTCTGCTCCAATCATACACCAGCCAAAGGGATAGGGGATATCCTTTAGGTGCAACCAAAATGGTGAGTGAATCAATAGGGTGTATAAGGTTCAAATATAATTAGATCATCCACCATGGATATAAGAACCCCATCCTAAAGAGAGATCATATATGACCTTTTTTCAAGGGAACTGTTGCCATTATCAATAAGCGATCCAAATAGTGAACAAAAAGGGGTATAATAGAAGCTATCAGATTGTCTCCACACATCTTTAAATTTGGTGGGGCTTAGTGACATAGTTACAAACCCTGATATGTTCAGCAGTCTAGGATGGGATAAGGCATCCAGGATCCTAGTGGAATTGTAGTATTCATAACAATGGAAATTCTACCCTATATATCCAAAAAAACTTGATTAGGCCACTGATCCTAAGATGGGTGATACTTTATTGAATATAGACTGGGATTTGATAAAGATGTGCAAGGACTAACACATCCAGATTTAGGTGTTGTCCTTCCATAATCCACACCGCCATCAGTAACATACTGACACGAATCCATGAGCATGTATCACTAGTCAGGAAAATCCATCCATTTTAAAAACATGGACATAAATATTTCTAGTCAAAAGTCTAGGGATATCTTCAAATTAACTTGGTAGTCCCATGAGGTATAATCCCTATCTTCCAAGATGTCCCATTATAAGCCAACACTATCACGTACCTATTGAGAAGGGCACAAATGAGGGAGTATGGTAGTTGGCCTGATCTCGCTGTAGCAAAGAAAAATATTAATCCAATCCTAGAAAGAAATGGGTGAGGACATCATAAAACCCTTATTTAATTCCTCTTTCAAAGTGATAATCATATCCTTCAACAAAATTGGAGTCCACAAGTGATCATCCCAAACATCCACGGTAGGGAGGAATTCATCATACATCTCTCCAAGAGGGGGGATCCCACATAGTTGGTGAATGTACCATATACTGATGCCCACTTCACCAGGGAAAAAATGGAATGTGTTAGTGCCAGGTAACCAACTAATTATCATATCATAAAGGAGATTGGGATGGTGGTAGATGATGAATTGGTAAATCCACATGGATTCATAAAGATGAACCCTGTATAACTGATCAACTAAATATTTGCAACTTTGTATGACCCAGAAAGGCCATCCCATTCATCAGAAAAATTACCACCAGGATGAAGATCCCATTTCAATCTCCACACACTGCTAGAATTTTTCATATAAGTGGAAAATATACTCTATTAGTTCTGAGTGATAATATGGTGAGTGAAGTCATTTCTATCTGATCCCAAAGGAGATTTTTCCCGCATATAAGACAAACTCTAGGGTTGAACTATGAATAAATGACCCTCATCAGTGATTGTCATATGGAAACATTGAGAAGGATTTTAAACCTAGTGAGTTAGTATATTGATGTATGATGGAGGGATATAAAATCATCTATTAGACCAAATCTGTATATAGGAAGTCATTGAGATAAACAATTGTCCTGAATCTCAGATGAGATGAACCACTTTAGAAACTTGTTATTGGAATAAATGTGATATCAGGGGTTGGAGTTGTGATTTATGGTGATCAAGCCCCTATTATTGGCCAAATATGAGGAGGATCGATGAGAACCAGGAGCTATATGAATAAATTTAAGTGGCATATTTAAGATGAATAAAATAAAATATTTTCAAAGTAAAGACATAATACAATGGCAGCATCATGTGTATCGCATGAATTAGTATGGAGTTCATGAATCAAATTAGGAGTTCAAAAATCTCCTAACCCCCAAATATATTGTGGGTCACATAATCCCATAGGGCATTTCATAATCTCATGACCCCTGGGAGACTTGTGATCGCATGAACTGGACATGGATACATGAATCACATGAAAATTTATTGATCATATGATCAAGTTGGCAGACCTCGTGAAATCCTCAAGACAATTACAATATTCATGGATAAATTTAAATCAGTCACCAAGATAAAGTTCATAGTTTTTTTGAATGAGCGCTTAAGAAAAAGCGGTCTTGCGAAACAGTTCTTGCAAAAGCAGGATCACTAAGATGTTTCGTAACTGGGTCTCGTGAAAGGGTTTTGCGATGAGGGTATGCAATGAAATTATGGAATGAGATTTGAAGAAATGGTAGATGGTGAGATGAATCTCTCTCCTCCCCCTATATATAGGGAATTTCTCAGAATACCATGTGTCTACCAATAGACCAAACGTCACCCCATACATTGATTATTGAAAATTCTAATGATTCAGGTGGACATTTACTTTCCTCATAACTGATCCCTTTTCCCCATGTATATGGCTCCTAAGGTGGGGGGGGGGATTATTGATGCCTGCCCAATTAGCATTGAAAAATCAGAAAAGGAAGAAATATTTGGATATGGCTATTATTTTCCATACAAAAGAAAAGGAAGGAGAAGGTGGATGGAAATTACAGATCACATAATCCCATAAGATATTTGTGATCACATGACCATTATATGGTCACATGAACAGACCAAGTGTAGAGCATTACATATGAAAAATCCTATGAAGACCCTTCAAAAATACCTTTTACTCTTGTGAAGGTTCCTCAGACAACCAGTGGTCAAGCGATGACAGCCATATAAGTGCTCCTAGTCCACACAGTTTATCAACCAATGATAGCCTAACAACCCATCTGAAAATCCTTTAGAAATAGAAAGAAAATATCCAAAATGAGGAGGCCTATTACGATTGTAAAACTCACACAATGGGTCACCGATGGGGAGAATGATTTTATTTAAAATTTGAGAAAAATCATGAAACCCCCAAGACTTTGTAAAATAAAATAAATGAAACAAAAGGAGAGAAGGTAGAAACCAATCATGATCATAAAAGAAATGTGACATGCCATTAGTAGTCTACTAGACATCCTGAGACTCTGAGGACATGACTGCCTTATCTCATGAAATACTGTTGGCTTATCATCCTCATCATGTGAAAGGCCTTAGGTATGTCCAGGTAATGTCACACTCCCCCTTTGGTTTCATAAGGACAAATGGATGGGATTTCCCATACAATGCTTGCTCATCTCCATAATACCTGTATTGGTCTCACAATGTATTATCAAAAGGTAGAGTAATTGTCTTTTAAATTAATCATGTAATCTTGCATGAGACTCTACCTTTAAAAAATAAACAACATAAATAAAAATAAGAGGCGTAATCCTCTCATAGTCATAAAAATCTTGTGATGTGCTAAGGACTTCCACAACACATCTTAGCAAGACTCCCTAACAAGACAACCTGATCTTATGAAATTGCTTTCACAAGACATCTTTACCTCATGAAATGTCCCAGGTAGGGCTTTGAGAATCTTAAAAATTCCTTTCAGTATGAAATTTGATCTCACGAAGGCCCTTCAACATGTCAATATGACAACAAGGAAGTCCTTCATCATACCCACATAATTCAATGAGTCCCCATTAATTAGAAACAATACAATAAAGGAGACATTGATGAGAGGGACTCACAATCATTAAAAATCAAGAAATGCCCTTAGAGTGATCCATGATAGAGACTCTCAAAGACACATAGCACCATAGACCTTCACCGACTCCATCTTGGATTAGCGTGATATGCATCGTGCAGGTCAGAAAACAACAAGGGTGGTGAGTCCTATAAATCCCCCACCCTTATATGAAAAATGAATGGATTGGACTTTGGGGTATAAGGGTTTTTTCCATTCAAATGCACAAGTGCTAGAGAGGATTTATCAGAGTGGCTGATCTCATGACCAAAAATTTTCCCATAAAGTAAGATACTAGGGAACTACAGGAGTAATCATGAAACATGAATAAGTGATTCATGTGCTCACATATAGATCACGCATAGGAATTCTGGTAGGGCACATTAGGTACATCCCACACATATTCCAGATCATGTAGGAGTTAATACAATCTAACACAGAAAAAATATAAGGCATTCACAATATAAAGGATAGAATAAAGACCAAAAATAGGTTACTTAAGTAAAGAATATACACACTGATCCTCATGTGCTTTGTATGAACCACCCAGTTCATTTGACAACACCAAATATTATCACTGAAATTACATGACACTCCTTTGGTATACTATCTGGATCATGAGAAGTACTCTAGAAATGTCAATGAAAGTCACATGGTGTCCCCCCAACATGCCTCTATGGTCTCATGAATACCTTTGGGTTTTACATCATAGTCTCGTGTTTCTATTAATACATGTGTCTAGACTCATATGGTAGTTCTAGTTTGTGTGATATAAGTGTCGCGGTAGCACCTAAGCATGTCAATTGGCTCTCGCAGTGCCCTATGGGAACACTAGCTGGGTATCGTGATTCCTTCCAAACATATCATCCAAGACATGAGATACCCTATGAGACATTTCAAACTAACTCTCACAACACCCTCCATTTGTGTCAGCTATCTCTTGCAATGACTCCAGGGTGAGTTAGCTGGATCATCTGACACCCTCTAGATATGTCAGTCAGGTCATGTGATGGATTAAAGTACAAACCATTAGGGTCTTGGTATTTCCTTTATAAAAGTCAGCCATGATCATGAAATAACCTTCAAACATTCCACCAAGGTTATGTGAAGTTTTTTGGATATACCAACTAGATCATTTAATTGTCTTTGGATATGCTAGGTAGATACTCTCCAACATATCAAGAAATAAATCAAAGAATAATGATTAGACAATCAGTTCATGTAAAGTAGGAAATCATTCCAGTTTATAAGGGAATCCAAGTATTTTATAACCTCATTCATCATTGGTGTGTAAGCCCCAAATACATGGGAAACCTCAATTTTTAATACCCAAAAAGGGAACTATGAGGACTCTGATTCCTGCCATAATCAGAATATGTCGAACGCCTCTTCGATGCTTGAGATCCATAACAAACATCTTGAGGGCTATCCTAATACCTAATTCCCACAACCATAATTGATTAGATTAAAAATTATCCATCCCTTGTTTCTCACATTGAGAATAGATCACATGGTCTTAGGGAGCAAAAATAATCATATCATTTTCATTATAATCCTCTAAAAAGGAAAGGGAAATGTTAGTGTGCAAGACCTAATCAATTGAACTATAAGAACTCTAATTCCTGCAATAACCAGGATATGTAGGATGCCTTCCTAATTCCCAAGTTCAAATAAAAATACATTTCAATGTAATCCACATGTCTCTGACATTTCAACCATTGGGACCCAATCATTCCCATGGTCTGATTACTCTACCTCATCCCTCAGTGGACTAAGAAATCAATTTAACTATGATAACTCTAATTACTATAATAACTAGGATACATAGGATGCCTTCCTAAGGACCGAACTTAAATAAACATCCATTTTTATGTAATCCCCATGTCTCCGACATTTCTATCATCGGTACCCAATCATTCCCATGGGCTGATCACTCTACCTCATCCCTCATTGGAATAAGAAATAAATTGAACTATGAGAACTCTCATTCCTACAATAATGAGGATATATAGGAAAACTTCCTAAGGCCCGAGATCAAATAAACACCCATTTATATGTAATATCCATGTATATGGAATTTCAACCATCAGAACCCAATCATTCTCATGGGCTGATCACTCTACCTCATCCCTAAGTAGACTAAGAAATTAACTAAACTATGATGAATCTGATTCCTCCTATAACCAAGATATGCAAGATGCCTCTCCAAGGCCCAATATCCATATTAATCATCTCAAGGGAGATCACAGAATGCAATTAACACACCCATATACAATGATGCTGATCACTTTCTATCCATTTTTTGTCACACCGAGCATAGCTCACATGGGTTTAGGAAGCCATAATGATCACCTCATTGATACCATGAATCTCCACTAGCTAGGGAAATCTTAGTATAAAATTCCCAATGAGTGGAATGATATAAACAACCCTAATTCTATAAGGTCATCCATCTTGGGTCCTATCTAAAGGGAATGATTGAATTATGAAAAATTTGATTCCTTCCATAACTAGGATACATAGGATGTCTCCACAAGATTCGAGCTAAAAAATATGGTGCCTCAGTGACCGAAGATATGTACTTTATGCATGACATTAAGCTATAGGGGTTGAAGAACTACATGGGTTTTGATTCTTGTAATAACTAGGATACATAGGATGCCTCATAATGGCTCAATTACCTCCTTATAATATTAATTACCTCACTATGTGGTAGAAAATTCTAAAGAATCTGGTTATATGACTTCAACACATGAGTATCCACCCATTACTAGAAATGGATGGATAAACTCACCTATATATAGATGGATTCACAAATGAGATAAATGTATTTTGTATAAGAGATATACTTAACCCATGATCATTTGTTAGGGTAATTGGTCCCGTATCATTATTAGGAAGATATTTAATAACATATCGTAAATCTATAAGAGAGTCCCAAAGTAGGAAACAATTCCCCAAAAAAGGGTTCAATGATCCCAAACTTCCATTTTTCTCGACCATGAAGGTACCTAAGGGCCATTGGGTCTGAAAACCTATATGATCTTATAACTTTGTAAATTTGGTCCATACCTAGTTATGTATGGGGGGACCATTAGGAGTTTCTAGGGAAGACTAGAAAAATGGAAAACCTAATGTGGGTGATTGATCAAGGCCTTAAACACCCTAAAATCAAACCATTAGGTGGATCCCATCCATGTCACTTCATTTTACCAAGAAAACAAACACCCATAGTCAATATATGTATTACCTAGATAATTTTTTATGGTATTTATTTATTATATCATGAGATACACTAAGGATTATGAATATTATGAGAATCAATTGGGAATAATCCTTGAAACTTTTAGAGGAAAATAATTTATATGATAAATTTAGTAAGTGTGAAAGTTAATTTTATGAATTTTTTTCTTGGAAATATTGTCTTCATGGATGAAATATCTATTGATATTTATAATTCAAAAGGAAATCAATGAATAATAACCACAGATGAATGTAACCTTTAAGGATTTGAATTCATGATAATTATGGTAAAATTGGAGAATATATGTTTATGATGTGGTGGTATTTATCAATGGTAATTTTTTATGAGGACCAATAGAAAACATTATAGGATCATTCTAATAGTATTTAGTTATATGGAAAACTTATAAAATATGAATTTTAGACACATATTTTGAATGGTATTAATCACATTGAAAAGTTATGTGATATTTTTGGAGATATTTATTAAAGAATTTATAAACGACCTTAAATGTTATGATGTAATATTTTTAGGTGATCCTTTGGGAATTTTACTACATTTTTTAGTTTATATTTTAAAAATTATATTTTAGAATATGTAATTAGGTTATATACAAGTTTGAGTGATAAAGGTTTTTGGGTATAAAAAATTAGATGATTTTAAAAGAATAAGTGTTTTTATATTAATGATTTTTTGGTTTAAATTTAATTAAGAATATTTGAGGAGTTTTAAATTGATCTTTGGTTATTATAAATATTTTAGAGATTAATTTTTTATAAAGGTATATTAATTTTGGTTATTATTTTAGATTGTGAAAACCATTTTGGTTCTAGATAAGAATAATGAAATTTAATAATTTTAATAATCTTATTTTCAATTAAAAATTAATTTTAGTGCTTCAACTGTGAAAAATTCATTATGATCCTGATGATTCACATTGAAGGATGAAATCTTTCTTATAGAATGAGAGGAAAACAAATAAGTAAATTTTATCATATTTACTATCCCAATGGTAAATGAATTTCTAAAACATAATAAAAATGAAGATAAATATATCAAGTATTATGTGGAAATTATCACGCATCTACCAATTTATATTTTCATAAACTCATTTTCAAGTATGAGTCTTATAGAGGTACATTAAGAATATTAGTAATAACTAAGAAATAAAATTTCATGATAAAATCTATATATGATTTTATTACTATGTTATGATGTATTTAGTTTAGAAAATAAGTATTAAAATTAGGAGGATGAAATTTCTATAAGTAGGGGATAATTTTAATACCTTTAGATTTTAATTTATATTAAAACAATAATAAGTTCAATAGCGTACACCATACTTTACCCCGAGCTCAGGCGAACCGTGAAATAATATTATTTAAATACAACTATTATAAAATAGCTATTGGTTTTGCGGTATTGAATATGAATAATTGTATTATGAATTATACGTATAATTTTTTTACTTAATAAAATTAACAATAAATCATATTTTTATAATTAATATTTTAGAAATGATGATAAAATATTTTGTAGGAAAAAAGTATTTTTTTAAAAAATATTTTTATATGTGAAATGTATTTTTATTACTATTGATAAATGATTATAATTAAATAATTATATTATATTTCTAATTTAATGAATTAAAATTCATTTAATTATGTATATTAGGCATGTATTAATAATAAAGTCATTTTTTGGTTCAAAAAATACATTTTCTTTAAAAATGGTTTTTATCACATTTTGAGCATGGATATTGTAATTAATTTCTTCCAATTTTATAAATTGGATTTGAAATAATGGATATAATTTTTCAAATAAAAATCTCATAATAGGCTTAGGATTAATTTTTGGGATTTTTTTTCTTCTGAAAATCCTTATTTTTTAATGAATAGTGAGAAATACTGATTAAAAAAAACAATCACTTTTATGACATTATATTGATATAAGAATAAATTGAATGTTTATGAAACATTTATAATTAGAAAAATATATATTTAATAATTAATATAATTAATATATAAATATAATGTTGAACATAGAAATATATTATTAATATTTTAAAAATCTAATTAATGTTTTTGTTCAAATAAAAGATGTTTTTAATTCTCTCTTAATCACGTATTTAAAAGACACCTTTCTACTTTAGTTTTATTTGAAATAAAATTTTTCTAATTTGATTTAACATAATCTAATTAATCCCATTATAATCAACATTATACTTCATTTTGTTTTATAAACATTTTTATGCTTAAAATAAGAATTTTTCTAAAAATGATTTTCTTCACGTTCTATGAACTTATTTTGAAGGAAATTTCTTCCAATTATAAGAGTTGGATTATGTAAAATGGATTCCATATATATAATCAACATAATTAATTTTATTTAATAATTCAAATTAATTTTTTTTTCATAATGAATAGTAACCATGATAAATATTTATCAAATTAGTTAAGGGTAAAATGAGTTAAAAGGGATATAAATAAAGGGATAAGGCTTTAAGATAGCAAAAAACACTTGATTAAACCTTATTGGTTGGTTATATTTTAAACTAGACTAATAATTTTAAAATTTATGATAATTTGGTTCTAATTTCATAAGAAAAAGACTTTATATTATTTAAATATTTTAGGTAATTCCATATGTGTCCCTCCCCCCTCTTTTAAAAGGGAAGATCTTATCCTCCTTTATTCAGGGACTTTTAACCCTATAGTTTGTTAAATATAAAACCAAAATGATTCCTATATTTTTTGAATTATTTCTTGAGATCATTTTCTTACCCTAAGACCATCCCAATAAGGATTAAGGTATAAACCAAGGGAGGTCTCTCAGAGAAGAGTTAATTGTCTTACCTGACTCTTTCAAAGATTATTATGGGAAAAAATTTTCTACCTGCATTCCATCCTATAGAAAATGAAACATCGCTCATGCGTACGTACAACCAAACGTCACCACGTAGGGGTTTAATTCATCTTTCATCACATATTTAATTGAACTGTTATTATAACTTACTAGATTTTATTAAAGGTTAATACCATTTATTTTTGGTTTAAATTCCATTAAACATCCCTAATAATTATTCCCAAGGGATTAAAGGAGGTCACGGGGGTGTTCGGGTCTTGTTTAGAGCCTAGGGATCCTAAATTTGAAATAAATATTGGGTCACATGGTTAGTAGAAACCATTCCCCCATCATGAATGGTTTCCCTAAAATATGTGACTATAGACAGTGAGGAACTGGGGTGTCGGGGCACATTTTTTTCTACAATTGTGTAACCCAAGGTTCGTGTCTGTGTGAGCCATCTTCAGTTTTTAGATAGTGGATTTTTCATGGTTTGTACATGGTTTAAAAAACCATGATCCTAACTATATAGGGTTCCCATTTGAAGTAGATAATGGCACATAGTTGGTGTACGGTTTGGAAAACCATGCATCCAAACCGTGATCCCTTGTTTTGAAGGTGAAATCCCAAAATACCCATATTTAATGATTTTAAATTCCCCTTTTATTTTTCTCCTTGTTCTCCAGTGGTGTATCCCTCCTCTTCCACATGCCAGATCTCCTCCTCCTCCTCTGTAGGGTTCAATATATCTCCTTCATTTCTTCTCTAAATATCTCATCATCAGAAGCAATGAAAATATCTCAGTAAGCTCTATAATACCCTCTCTTATATTTATAGTTTCTTCCATCCTCTATTTTTCTATCTATGTGTGAACATTTTCACCCTATTTTTAGGGGGTTTTTATGATTTATTCATTTTATCCCATTCTAGGTTGATTTAAACCTTGACAATGAATGAGTGTAATTCTACAATATCAAGGTAGGTAGTCTAGGTATTTACCACTCTTTTTGTCACATTTTAAATGATTATTCATTGTATCTATTACTGGATCTTTCCAATATTTCTCTAAACTTGTTCAATAAATTAATTAAATTAATTTTCCATGTAATGTGTGACCCTAATTTATGGTGAAAACCATTAGTAGGATGTTCACCTCGTCATTGGACACCCATTTGTGTTTTCCCACCATTAATGGCCTAATTTCCCATGCCTTGAGTTTTTGACCACCTTATTTGTGTATTAAAGCTTGATCAAATTCCTTAAATCTATAAATTTAATTGGGATTAATGGTTGTCTATGAGAATAAGTCCTTGATCTTCATGCATCACATCTTATATTTAAATTCTTTTACTTTCTAATTCACTTAGATTCCACATTACTTGTATTTAATTTCTTATTCAATATATTTGAATGCCATGATTTATGAAATATGTAATTACTTACATCCATGCTATGCCATGTTATTTGTGGTTGATGGAACCTTTTGTGATTATTTCTTATTTCCATAATGGATTTTCTTGATTTGGATGTTATTCTTGGGATAGCTAGATATAATTTGGCATTTCCATGCCTTGTTAACGAGATGTGATTATATATGAAACATATTGTGAGTTGTGATTTGATTTATGCGCCTCACCTACTATGCATTAAAATAGAACACATGTCCCATTTTAAGGATGTCATGGATGGAATCACCATGTTCTATTTGGAACTGCTTGACGCACCGAGAGAGATGCATTGACTTTCCATGTACATGATCTCTGGGAAGATTATAGATACTCATGAGTGACACCGATTCCCTAGGGTATAAAACTAGGACAAAACTATGGAAAAGATGGTTACACCATACCATGGGTGATACCCGATACCTTATGTTAGATACTTGGTACTGACTCAGAGTCATCATGATTTGAGTGATACAATAGACGCCGATATGGGTTTCCTTGGACAAACTTAGTGGCATTGATTATATTTGAGACACCTATGATGACCCTTGGGATTTTGTATCAATTATCTTAGATGGAATTAAGACTCCACCATTGTATTTTATGGATTTATTGTTGGTATATATGTGATGCCTCTTATTTATAATGTGATAATTATCATATGATGACATAGTAGTGTGAAAAACAATCCAAATCACAATCTTGGTGGTATATCTACCTTAATTTATTTATTTACAATTCCCAATGCATGCAAATTATTACATGTATAGGTACCTTGGTTCAGACAAACCCTTGGCCCTCACTATTAGCTGGTAGTCTCTCATGTTCATGGAGGTGTACTTGAGGTCTTATGACCACCATATCAAGGCACTAGAATGTGGCACCTAGGGTAGGATGATACAAAGTGGAATTAAAGGTTATTTTCCTTTTATCTTACTATTTGGGTTTAGATAGGAGACTTGGATAAAGGGATTTTGAAATAAACCTATGATTAGATGTAGCTAACCCACGTACAGGGGAAACCAAAATTACTCGGGATGGGAAATTATTGTTATTAATTATTCCATTTATGGTTGATATGACTTCACTTTTGGGTGACACACTTGGTTTATGGTGTTATTATATTGGTAATATTGAAATGATAATTTCTAATACTTTAACCCAATGATGTGAGGGAATATCAAGGCATGCATCAAACTAGGAACCATAGGAATTAAATTTCATGCATTATGTTATGCCATATCTATATTCAGCGTGAATTACCTAGTTTTAATGTGATTGTGGTTGTGAATTGTAGTGATTTGATGAATATATATAGTAATGTTACAAATATTCTTTCAAGGATGTGTTATGTTTAGGATTAAGTAGATTCCACCCTCCAATTTATAAGCTGTATGAGCCCTTATAAATTGGAATGGTGATCCACTTAATTCAACCATTTAAGGGAAATTGAAATATATAAATGAATCAAAATGAATACCACACTTTAAAATGGTATGGTCATTTATTATGTGTAAAATGATACCTTGACCCTAACCGACCTCAGTATTGGGTAGTAGGAAATGTCCCTTATGATCCTTCTGTGACCCTTTCTTCTCACCTAGAACTAGCTCCTGGATCAGTCTAGGGATTGTAACATGTTTATAGGTGAAATTTGTATCGGTAATTTCCTTATTGATTTCCCTATCTATTTTTCCTATATTTTATAAATCCTTTCTGAGGAGTGTGATTGGAATTTGTAGATCAATTCCACTGCAACATCCTCATGTTTCATGCCAATAGAGTGGTGATGAGCACAATCTAGAGAATGCATTACCTTTAGTGGGTGTCTCTAAAAGATTGGGAGAAGATTATTAAGATCTTTAAAACACATTTTGAGGGATTTAGATTGTAATGGGGACAGTTAATTCATGATAAATGGAATTTTGGTGAGTAGGAGTGGGGGGTTGGGTGGGAATTTATATCAAAAGAAGGGAATTATTTGTTAATTTCTAAACTTAGGTTTTGGACTCTAAGTAAAAAAATAATCAAAACCACAAACCTTCCTATGGGTTTTACAATGTTTTTTTACAAATAAGAGATGTTTTAAATATATTAATAGTCTAAGAACCAAAATTATTAAAATTATAACATTCATGATGTGGAAGTGAGTTATATTCATAAATATTTTTTTAAAACCTTAAAATATAATATAGATTTTTGAGGATTAATTATGGGGTTATAAAACAAATAAAATAAATTTTAAAACACATAACTATAAGAATAAAATATATATTTTTTCATGGGTGTATTTTATAGTATTTATGACATCACTTATGGGATATTATGATGTCATAATACATACCATATATTAATACCATATATTTCTACCATATTTAATTTTTATCGAAAAATTAAGTTGTTTCATAAAATTATAAAAAATTCACCAATGGATAATTTTGACATGATTATTTCAAAAATATTTTTTATTTTACCAAAATAATTTTATAAATATATAAATTTACACTTTTAAATAAAATTCCTTATTGACTTAAAAATTATAGTTTTTATGACATTAACAACTTTATGGCCCTTATAAAATTACATTAGAACTCATTAAATTAAATTATATTTTATAATTAAATCAATATTATTCTAATAATAGTATTCCATTAAAATAAAATTTATTTCAAAATTCTTGAATTTATCAAAAAGTGTGTTTTAATTGAAACAAAATATTTTACAAAAATACAATTTTTGTTTCTTCATATCAAAATATAGTTTTTATTAAATTCATTATATAATCATGTAAATAAAGTAATAATGGAAAGGGATAAATATAATCAGTTTATTTAAAAGAAAATATTCAAATTCATACTACTTGGGTCTAGATTTATAACCCCTTATTACACTAGTATATGCCTTATTTTTAAGGTGTGTGATGGTGGTACTTTATTGGGGTGTTTTGATGAACATGGTTTGGGTAGTGATATAAATAAAATTGATCATATCCAATAATGCTTTTGAGTATGTTTTAGTTGGAGAATCTTGGTTTGGGATTGGTTAATAGTAAATCCCGATGATGTCATATCCCTCAAAAGCTCTGATAAATTATCTTTATAGGGTATAATCTTAATGGTCAAGGACATTTCTTCTTCTATATATGGTAATTAGATATTATTATAACCCTGAATATATATACTAATCATAATGGTCACTTTATAATGGCTATATACTCAATGATTATTATGCCTAATGATCTTTTAAGTATGAAATGCTATATTTTATAATGGTCCAAAATAAAAAATGAAATAGTGTGTATGTGTTTTCTATAACTAACTTACTTAAAAATGAATTTATTCATTTGTAAGGGAATCCAATTTATAAAAGTTTTGGTCATTATAAGGGCCACTTGAGAGATGCTGATGTATAATTTGAAGTCCATTATGTTTTTATAAGGGAGGTTTATATCCGAAGGGGACATGGTTCATGTAGTTCCTAGCTTGATGGTGGCTTTGTGATTGGTTTTATAAAAGCCACCCTATAAAAATTCATAGGATATCTCATTTAAGGAACTCCATGAGGGTGGGGGGGTCACAGAGGTGTTTCAAAAAGGTGTTTTGTGGGAGAATTATCTTGAAAATACAATCATTCATGGTTATTTAGGTCTAAACTTTGATATTACCTATGGGTTATTTCTCAAAAGATGTCTCATTAAAGGAGGAGTGTTTTAGGTCCTCAATAGTTCTCATAAAAGTTTCTTTGAGGGTATCTCCATGCTTCTCTATCTATTTATTATGATGAGGTTCTGATATATTTATAGGAAACCCCAAATAACTACTTTCCTAGAATATGTGGCTATGTAAGGACTATGTGACCACCTTGGAGCAGCAATTGATGGAGTTATGTGAAGCCTCTATATGGAGAGGACAAAATTAGCATGTCATGGATACAAATAAAAAAGGCATATGAAGGAATCATACGAACTATGAAGGATACATGTGGATTTCAAAGGAAACGCATGGACCATGAAGGAAACTTGGAACAAGGATAAAAAAAACATCAAAACCACAAATAAAAAGACCAAAAAAGTGTAAAATAACTTTTTAAATGAGTAATGAGTTTCATTAATGATAGATTTTTGAACCAGAGGGTGCTTCAAAAAGAAGTTGGGATACTTCATATAAATCTCCCCTTTTCCAATCTCTACTTTTAATTTTGATCCCTTTTTTAATTTTTGGTCTTCTTCTTGGAATTTGTTATGTCATTGTGAATTTTTTGTGCCTAAATAGTAATGAATAACTATCACTTTCAAAATCGTGATTAAATTAATTTTTTTGTCAATACCACCATGAAAAACAAAAGGAACACAAATATTATCTCCAGGGGTGTCACTGTTGATGACTAATCCCTAGGGAAAATTTATAAAATAATATTTATAATGGAAACCTCTATCAATG
Source organism: Viscum album (assembly GCA_963277665.1). Taxonomy (NCBI): domain Eukaryota; kingdom Viridiplantae; phylum Streptophyta; class Magnoliopsida; order Santalales; family Viscaceae; genus Viscum; species Viscum album. The sequence continues at coordinate 1,471,643,632 of OY728152.1, read as the reverse complement.
ATGTGAATATTGAGTAATTTTTTAATAAAAACCCAAAAATAATCAATCTAAGAACAAAATATTAAAAATAAAGGTTATATCTCTCCAAGAAAAAAACACTTATTTTAGACATAATCATAGTGTTAAAATTTCTATTGAGGAATCCATTTAGGATTTATTTAATTTTCACACAAGCACAACTAAAAATAGTATATTATATATATTATATTTTTTTTGAGGGGTCGTGATGTAAAAATAAATAAACCCATTTTCCAAACACCTTTATAAATATTATTAAAAATATTTAAAGATATTATTACAAAAATCCAAGTTACTAAATACTTTACCAAATTTAGAGATTTTCATATAAAAAAGAAAAACTCTTGAAAATAGGTTAGAATAATGAGCTCACATATGGTTCTCATGTTCTCATGATCTCTCATGGATATTCCCATACTGTAATAAGGTCAAAACTAAGGGAATAATATACCCATAAAGAATATTCTTATACCAATACTTGATATACACTAGGTATTTATCAAAGGTAGTTTCCTACTCGACATAAAACTCACCCCAGTCGATAATGTGTGATGGATCATGCGTTTACCACCTCATCTATGAAACATGGAATACATTGTGCAACTAGTCTTACTATGGGGGTAACGTTGGGAAATAAACAACATAGATAGCCATGATCAAAATCTTGAATGGTTTAATGAAACCTAGGGATAACTTATTACACTAATCAAACCTCCTCCAACCATGTTGTGGTGAGACCTTAAAGAATACATGCCCCTTCTTAAGCTCCAAGGCTATTTTTATCCTATCCATATAAGACATCAGATGGCTCAAGGATGCCTTCATGTGCTTCAAGATCACCTATAACATCTTATTCATTAACAAAACCAAATTAATCTCTCTAAGAGATAACTCACCAATATATATATATAGTAAATGGGTGACCTACAAGGTATCTTGTATATGTCCTCAAAAGTTTCATATCTAATAATAGAGTGAAAACTCTTATTGTAATCAAACTCTACTGAGGTAAGGTGATCAACCCAAATCCTATCAAAATCTATCACAAAATCCCATAACATGTACTTAAGATCCCAGATAGTCCTCTCAATATAACTATTTACCTGGGAACATAATTTCATACACAAATGTATTTGGGTACCAAAATCCACTTAGAAACTTCTTCATAACTAGGATGTGAATAGAGAATCAAAGTTGGATAAAATTATCAAGGGTATCCCATGAAATCAAAAAATATAATATAGGTATAATTACCCTAATCTCTCCATTGAAATTTTCTCCCAAATAGGAAGTAAGTGGGCCAACTTAGTCATCCAATCAACGATAACCCATACATTTTCATGTTATTTCATTAATCATGGATTTATATTAATATAATACATCAAAATATTATCCATCTACAATTCTTGAACCTCAATGTGTTTTTTAAAACCCATGGAAACTCGGTGCCCAAACTTCACCTACTAATAATTGAGGCACTAATAAATGAACTCAATAACACCCTTTTTCATAATTGGACACCAAAATTGATACTTGAGATTGTTTTATATCTTTTTCATGAAATAATATACTACCAGAGGAAACATATGGAACACACCAAAAACCTTCTCTCACATAATTGTTTAAACACTTCCCACCCCTGATAGAGGACGGCATACTATCTACCTTTAGAAAATCTATCTAGTGTGTCTCTAGAGAAAATTAGATCATAAAGAATCTCATAATAAATATCTATAACTGGGGCCTACATCACCTATTGAAAATGTTGAGGGTATAAAACCATTGAATAAAGGTAATAAATGGTTTCTTCCTCTACATAACCCAACCAAAAAAAAAAATAAACTACTCAAACACCTCCTCCATCAGTTGAGCATGGGATTTCATGATTAGGGAATCAACCATCATATTTACTTTCCCTAGATTATAGACTGCTTCAAATTCATAGACAAAAAAAAAACTCAAACTATCACCACTATCTCAAATTTAGGTTTCTCTATTAGAAGATATAATTTAGGCTCTTATGATCGATGATGTCCATAAATCACTCACTGAGAATATAATTTCTCCACATCTTTAATGAAAAAACCATATCCAAAAGCTCCAAGTCACAAGTTGTGTATTTTTACTCATGTGGTATCACCTACCTAAAACCATAACCAATCATGAATCATTTTGACATCATCACATAACCAAGACAATACATAAAGTAATAAAAATAAACCTCATAATTTACTCCTTCTTTAGGCAACCAAAAAACTAGGTCACTAGTAAATAGCTTCTTTAGTTCTATAAATATTTTAAAAAAGATCATTCTAGATGAAAGGATTTCCATTTCGAGTAAGGGATATTATAGGGGCTGTAATACAATATAATTCATCCATGAATCTATGGTAACATCTCCATAACCAAAGGAAACAACACACCTAAACAACTATCTTCGGTGAATCCCAATACATCACATCCTCAACCATCATGGGATCAATATTAACTCTACCCAACAAAATGATGTGCCTTAGGAAATAAAATTCTCAAATTAGAACTTAAACTTTGACAGATTTTTGTATAGATGATTATCATAAAGTAATTATAAAATAATCATAAAATTATTGGATTTATCATATTATATATAATAATAAACAAGGATTTGATTTATGAATACTTACATGAACTGATATAGGTATAACTAGAATATATGATTCATGAGTCCCTTGAACACTGCAGGTTTTTGTTAAGTTGAACGACATCACTAAAAACTCATAGAGACCATATTAACATTAGAACAACACCTTCAGGATATCATTCCCATGAACTGAAATATGGTGATAACCTAACATTAGATCTATCTTTGAGAACCATTTCTCTCCTTTCTATTGGTTGAAGTGATCATTTATTATTTGAAGAGGGTATTTGTTACAACTTGTAGGCTGCATGTTGGATTTTTTTGCAATAACTAATGGTTGATGTTTGATGAAGATTATATGTTCTAGAAGTTGATGATAAATTATGATGAAAATTATATGTTCCAGAGATATATGTTCTAGAATTTAAGGAATTAGTTGACAGTCACCGAAACTGTGAGAAGGTTTGTTTTCTAGAAGTAGGATTTTTTGTATGTTTTGGAATTTATAAATATTTTGGAACAAAATATGGTATTTTAAAAATGTATTTTCTTCAGAAGTTATAAGTATATAAGTTATATCTCTAAAATTTTATGTTCTATAAGAATTAAATAATTGGATGTTAGAGTTATTGTAAGTTCCATGTTTGAGGAATAAACCACACCAAAAGTATGAGTATCACATCGTGAATGATGTTGATATAGAATTTTTTCAAGTATCCCTATACATAATATTTTTATACACATACATATGTTTTTGGAGTTGGATAATTTTTGGGAAAAATATATAAGTGTTCGATACATATAAGTAACTGAGATGGAGAAGATGCAATATAAGAGTCATCCACACCACGACGTCATGGGGTATCCACAAATGGATTTTAAATCCAAAAAATGAAAAATTTACTTCATAGATAAGGATTTTATTTGGGATGTATAAGGATTATGTTCATATTTATGAGGTTTTATCCTTTTTTATTTCTAATAACAGGATTTGGTCACACTATGGGACTGATGGCCACACCACAATGTGTAAATTTAAAAAATCAGATAAGTGTTGAAATAAACTGTAATATATAAGGACAACGAAAATATTAAGTAATGGTAATTGATAAAATGTAATGTTTCTTACATTGATGAATATTGGGAGTAAATGACTAAAATAATTTCCATGTTGCATCCATGTTTCAATCACTATAGTGGATGTCATATAATATGATTGAAGTTGTCCACAACATGATACAGAGACTACATCATAGACGGAATTTGGTATATTTTAGTTCTAATGTAAATTTGAAGATTCCCATTCCATGCAATGGATTCACACCACAACTAGTTTGGATGTCGAGAATACTTAGAAAGGCCCACTCTAGTTTTCAATCATTTCATGATATATTTTTAATAAAGTAATACCATGAAATGAAATTAAAATCATAAAAAATATACGCCCATTATTTACAAGATCTAGGATATTTAGAAACAAATATTAGGTTCACATTATGAAATTTTATATCATTCCATTACTCTTCTAGAAATTGAATAAATTTTATAAATAAACTGATTTATATTGTATTGATGTAATATGTGTAATGTCTCAGAATTTCCATGTAATTTTTTTGAAAATTATATGGGATTATTTTGAAACCAGGAACTAAGATAACACATTATTTTGAGGCCCGAGGTGCCCAAAATAAATGTTTGAATTATTTTTATGTTTATTAAAAATAGTGCGCATGCACGGTTTTAGTAACTTCTAAATGGGTGCCCAAATCAAAAATATAAGAGCATCATTGAGTTCAGAACAACGAGTTTACCTTAGGAGGGGCCTAACTTTGACCGGCGTGGGTCGACTGCAGAAAATATTTTTGGATGTTTTTAAAAAAGAATAAACAAATGAACTTAAAAAGTTTATTTTTTTTTCTTTTAACTTTTTGCAGTGACGCAACGACGCTGCGACGAGACATGATTTTTTTATTAATGGAACTATGTGGAAACACTACAACATATAAATGGGGTAACACATTTTCTATTCTCCTTAATTAAACATGAATTTAGGGTTAACACTTAACCTTGGAATTCCCTGTAACCTCTGGAGAAAAAATATTGGCGGAACCCTCCTATTGGAAGATGAGGAATGACAACGAATGATGGGTTTACAACAACAACAAGACCCCATATTCAAATTATCTCACCAATTATGATGACACAACGATCAATATTCATCAGCGAGTGATCAAAACCCAGGTAGGGGTTGTATTTTGAATTCTTTCCCAATTCTTGTTTTTCAACAACGAATGCGAAGAAACCCACGATCCGGTTGATCAGTGGTTCGATCATTCTTGTGGGATGGTTAGACTATGGGATTTAGAATGATTAAAACTTATTTACTATCCTTGTTGTTTCTTACGCTTTTCTAATGAGACAAATGATGTTTGAAAAAAAACAAGTTTTATATTAGTTCTTCAGGTGTTCTTGGTGTTCTCTCCTACCCCATTCTTGCGTTCTTCACCAATAGACCCATGTGGTTGTGTTGGGCTTTGTCAGGAGGTTCCAAACATGTCCAGACCCCTAGAACAACAAAAATAAAATTTTGAGCCCATACCATTAAAGACAGTGACCCAAGGATCACAAGGGTGTCCTCGTTTTAAAAAATGGGGCACTGGAGGAGAAGAGGTGGTCCACAGAGCAGAGCCCGCCGGTGGGGCCGCGCGACAACACGACTCGCTGGTAGGGTGACGGTGATGGGAGTGGTTCAAGGGGACCACTTAGGCATAAGAGGACCCTGGAGAACAGACATGGGTGGTGACCATGGCTTCTATCCATGACCAAGATGTGGTGGGAGGTCGTAGTCTAGTAGGACCGCAGCGGGACCACACAACAATTGCCACAGGGCAGGTCACGCGACAGCCGACCGCGTTGAACAGGTGGGGATGCAACAATATTTGTGTATTAGTGGAATGAACCGGCCCAATTTAGCAGGTTGATATGGAGTAGGAAGTCCAAGCTGGTGGTGGTCTAGGTCGACCCTGCGGGTCGGCCCGACCGGGTCGGACCAGACCTAGACCCAACTGACCCCTTTTCACTAAAAGGCCCATAACATTTAAACTGTATATCTGTTGGATGAGATGTTTACAGTGTTGGGACCCTCACGAGGGGGAGGTTATTTTGATATACTATAAGGGAGTTTTTTTGGAGGTTGGGGTATGACCCTTTTGGCTCAAGGAGTTGGTGCTCCTAGAACAAGTACGCTAAGAGAAGAATCCAGTGGCTAGATGTGACCTACATGGAGTGTGTCTCCTACGCCCACATGGAGTACGTCTTCTAGACCTACATAGAGTGTGTATCCTAAGTAGTGTGTCCCCTATGACCACACTAGGTGTTTCTCCTACGGAGTGTGTCTCCTATGCCTACACAGAGTGTGTTTCCTATGAAGTGTGTCTCCTACACCTATACGAAGTGTGTCTCCAATGAAGTCCCGAAGTGTGTCTCACGAGATTTGAATATTCATGGAATTTATTAATATACGTATTTCATGTACATATAGTAGTGTGAGATGACTCTATTGAATCTCTTGAATATACTTCTTAGAGGCTACACTTCGTGTACCTCTTTGGTAGTTTGTTTTGTGTATTTCTTTATGGTATACCTTTGTGGTTTGGGGTCCCTATTGAGTATGTTTTTACTCAACCCTATAAGGGATTCTCCCACATGTGTGTGTCTTTTGAAAATTATTTATAGCTTTGATGAGATCCTTGGTGGGCCGGACACAGGTGGTACTTAGAGGGAGGCCCGAAAGTCAAGTTGTGCTTCAGCGACTTCCGAAAAATTTTGTATCTTCCCTTCAGGTAGGGTTTTTGGCTGATGGATTCCTGAAGCTTGTACTTTTATTTTGTTTTAATTTTATACTATACCCCTTTAATTTCAGTTTTTACTATTTACTCTGTTTGAGTTTTCTTAATAGTATACATGCATGTTTGCTCAGTGTTTTCGGTTTCAACACTTTTCCTTGGGGACGAGTGTGTGTGTATGGGTGCTTGGGAAAATGCCTCCCACTTGTGGGATATTCCTACTCAGTGCTAGTCACCAGCTCCTAGACTATGGGAGGTGGGATTGGGGTAGTTACAAAATGGTCCCTAGGGGATGGTTTTTGAGAGAGTGGTATCATATAAAGTCTGGTTCTATCTTAAGGACCAAGAGTCTATGAATTTATTTTGGGGTAATAGCGTTAAGTGTTTCAATTTTTTTTGGCCAGGGAGTCCAGTGTTGGTGTGGCGGCCAATGTATCCATACACCAAGACCTTGAATTCTACTTTTCAACTCAGTACATGAAAAAACTGGTTGCATGCATCATATAGGAATTGAGTGTGTTATCATGTCCTTCTTGAGTTGGATTTAACTCACCAGGTATACTCTATTGACTGTGGTACATCTTGTTTTGTTTTATGATGATTCCACATAGGTAGCCAACCAAGATTCTGGGGCGGGGCCACAAGGATGGTCTATCGAGTGATAAGGCATTGGTATAAGGACTATTGCTAGAGATAACACCACATGGTGTTGTGCTGGTGATACCTCCACCTGGTGAGTAGCAGTTCCTACCGACGTTACTGGTAAAGGATGCCCACATGCTCTGCGCATTGAATGAGTTAAAGAGATAGTGACCTTCTAGGTTCTAAGGTGATTTAGATCCTCAGTTTGCTGAGGATTGGACAGAGGCAGTTATGCGAGTTTTTTTCCTAGTGAGGACACATCTCGACTAGATGGAGGTCCTAGCCGTGAGGATTCTTCTAGGATCAGTGAATAGATGGTGGAGATTGATCATCCATACACATGAGGAGGCAACCCTCTCTTGGGCATAATTTGGGTGCCTCTTTAGGGAGGATTTATTTCTGGAGATGTTACACTCTATGCATATACGGGAGCTACTACACCTACAGAAGGGTAGTCAAATAGTAGTGGAGTACTCATCAGATTCATGGATCTTTCTCACTACTCCACAGACATGGTGTGGGACCCATTATTTAGGGCCTGAACTTTTGAGCATGGGATACACTAGGATATAAGGGAGTTGATTATATCCCTTAGAATTTTGACAGATGTTAGGGTTTTGGAGCGTGCTTTTCTTGTAGAGAGATTTCTAGCGGAGCAGGCACTGACGGTGGGAGCTACCACAGGGCATCAGGTAGCTGGGTCATTGAAAGTAGGTAGCCGAAAGCTGACACTGAGGTCCAAGAGGACTACATAGTCTAGGAGAAAACCCCAAGTTTTAGGATCATCAGTGTGGGGCTTCTCGGGAAGAACAGGTCAGCCAAAGGAGCGGTTGTTCTACTCGTGCAGCGGTCAGGGACATATGGATAGAGATTGTCTAATCTACCATATGAATGATCAGTAGACAATAAAGGGACCACAGTGGTAGTGGAGGAGGTAGGAAAAAGATAGTACAATAGGTGGAGAACTTGGAAGAGGAAGAGGACGAGCAACATGGGGTGGGTGGAGGTTCGAGGTACCACCACCACCTCCAAGTGGTCCACCATAGGCTCAGGGAGCCGGTGTACATGGGCAAGGAAAACTTCAGGTGATGGAGGCTTATGAACTCGGTGATCTAGAGACGATTATAGGTATGATATATGTATTCTCCACCCTATATGAAAGTCTTATAGATATAGGTTCCAGTCAATCCTTCCTTTCCACAGACCCTGTTCAGAGTTCGAAGATTCTGGTGGAGCTGTTGGCTCGATTTTTACGTTTAGAGACTCCTATGGGTGGGGATTTGATGATCACACACTAGTTCTGGTAGTGTGATATTACTCTTGGAGGTGAGATATTTTTCTAGGATCTTCTAGTAGTGGTGTCGAGGCATTATGACATCATTATGGGTTTGGAAAGGTTATCCATAGTCCATGCTCAGATCGACTATTTTAGGCGCAGAGTGCGGTGTGTTCATAGAGATGGGACTGGGTTTTCCTTTATCAACGAAAAGGAAACCAGAGCATCACAGGATGGAATTTCACATAGGGGGTGTAGCCAACCACACATTAGTTTTCTAGCATAACCCTTAGTGAAGTGGATGAGAAGAGTCCTCAGTTTCCTGCAGTGGTGGACGAGTACAAGGACATATTTCCAGAAGATGTTCTAAGATTACCCCCTCATAGGGAGGTAGATTTAGGAATTGATTTTTACCCCTAGATGGAACTGATATCTACACCTTCATATCAGATTTCTCCTGTAGAGCTTCGAGAGATGAGGTTACAGTAGGAGGACTTTCACTGGAAGGGCTTCATGAGACCCAATGTTTCACCATGGGTAGTCCTAGTATTATTTTACAAGAAGGAAGACAAGAGCATGAGGTTATGTGTGGACTTCTGGTGCCTGAACCGGGTGACGGTGAAGAACAAGTATCCACTATTGAGGATTTATGACCTATTTTATTAGTTGAAAGGAGTGGGATGGTTCTCAAAGATAGACCTCAGATCAGTGAATCATCAGCTTCATGTACATGATGAGGACATCCCAAAGACGCTTTTCAGAAGTCATCACAGATACTAAGATTACTTAGTGATGCCGTTTGGCATTACAAATTCCTCAAAAGTGTTCATGGGACTCATGAACAAGATATTCTATCTATACTTAGACTGGTTCATGGTGGTCTTCATTTATGACATCTTGGTGTACTCAGTGTTTGAGGAGGAGCACACAATACACTTAAGGATGGTCCTAGACTTACTTTGGGAGCACCCTCTTTATGAGAATCTCTCAAAGTGTTAATTATCGATATGATAAGTCCACTTTCTGGGACACATCATTTCAGAGGCTGAATTTGCGGTGGATCCAGCAAAGATAGAGGTGGTACTTTCTTGGGAGCCACCTAAGAGAGTTATAGTGGTATGAAGTTTCCTTGGGTTGTATGGGTACTATTGGAGGTTTGTACCCTACTTTTATAGAGTATAATCACCCATGATATCTTTGACATAAATGGGGAAACCATTCGTCTGAATGGAGAAATTCTAGGATAATTTTAAATAGTTGAAGCTGAGTATGATGAGTGCTCTTATCATGAGATTTCCAAAGGAGGGTGTTGAGTACGTAGTGTACTATGATGCATCAAGAACCAGGCTTGGTTGTGTTCTAATGTAGAGGCAGGTGATGATTTCCTATGGTTCACAGAAGTTAAGGCCACATGAGAAAAAATATGCAACCCATGATCTGGAGTTGGAAGCGGTTTTCTTCGCATTGAATATGTGGTGACAATACCTTATGGGCGAGTGGTTTACCATCTACTCATACCACAAGAGTCTCAAGTATATCTTCTCTTAGAAATATTCGAACTTGAGATAGAGGCATTGGTTAGAGTTCCTCCAGGACTATGACTTCGATATAGTCTATAATTTCAGGAAGGAGAATGTTGGGGAAGATTCTCCCAAACAGAGATTGAGTTTGCAGCTACTGAATGAGGCCTTGGAGGGGTTAGCCTCATTGTAGATTTCCTTTGTGGATAAATATGGATCAGATCATCTCCAATCGATATTAGTTACCCATAAAAATTTACTATGAGTCAGGGAGGCACAAATCAGAGATACTGACTGTTAGGTTACATGTGCTCAGATGTCCACTGGTTATTCCCTTGATGGTTTTTTGAAAGGTGGAGAACACACTGTTCCCTTAAGAGGATGCACAGTTGTTCCAGTGGTGTTATGAGATCAGGTGTTGAGGGAGTTCCATACACCCCCATTAGCAATATATCCAGGTGTGGTGAAGATGAAACAAGACCTCCGACATTAGTTCTGGTGGCTGGGGATGAAGAAGGTAGTGGGAGAGTTTGTTTCTAGATGCCTCACTTGTCAGCAAGTGAAGGCCAAGCACCAAGTTTCAGTAGGTTTGAATCAACCCCTTGAGGTGATGGAGTGGAAGTGGTATGGGATATTTATGGACTTCATGAATATTTTACCAAGAATGTCTAGGTTACACGATACCATCTGGATGATCGTTGACCGAATCACCATGTCGGCCCACTTCTTACCTATTTGGGAGTAGGGTTCAGTAGAGATCTTGGGATGCCTCTACATTCAGAAGATAGTTCGGGTCCATGGGGTGCCCTTGAAAATAATTTCATATCACAATGCAGGCTTTACATAACGATTGTGGAAATTATTTTAGGATGTGTTTGGGACTCAGTTTCACTTGAGCACGATGTTTCATCCCCAGAAAGATGGCCAGATAAAGAGGACCATCCAGGTTCTAGAGGACATGCTATGTGCTTGTATCCTAAACTCTGGCTGCATTTGGGAGGATCACCTAGATTTGGTGTAATTTTCATACAACAACATATACCACTCCACCATCGATATGGAATAGTTCAAGGCCTTTTATGGGAGACCTTTCAGGTTGCCACTTTACTCGACTGACCCCAGAGAGTCTGCACTCATGGGCCCAGAGTTGGTAAAAACTATTACTAAGAAGGTGCAGATCATCCAGAAGTGGATAAAGACTACACAGATCCATCAGAAGTCCTATGTTGAGAGGTGAATGAAACCCTTGGAGTTTGATGAGGGATACCATGTGTTCCTTAAGGTCTGTTCTCGATGAGGGATATATAGATTTCGATGGGGGCGAAAAGTTATCTCCTAGGTTCATCAAACCCTTTCATATACTACATAGATTCGGTAAGGTGGAAAACCCCTTAGCTCTACTTCTGTAGTTAGAATGAGTGAATTATTTCTTCCACATATCATAGAAGATGAGATATGTGCATGAGCCATCACACATCATTGACTGGGGTGATTTGGAAATTGATGACAGGGTAACTTTCATGGAGTACCCAATAAAGATTGAGGATCGATAGGAGATGATCCTTTATGGATGGTAAATTCCTATGGTGTGTGTTCAGTGGCAACATGAAAATCTATAAGATAGAACATGTTAGTAAGAGGATCATATTCATACTCATTATCCCTATTTTTTTGTTTATCCCTTGTTGTGGATTTTGGGAACGTAAAGCCCAAAGGTGGGAAGAATGTAATGTCCCAAAATTTCCATGTAATTTTTTTAAAAATTATATGGGATTATTTTGAGACCAGGTGCTAATACAATAAATGATTCCAAGGCCTGAGGTGACCATAATAAATGTTTTTAATATTTGTAGGTTTATTAAAAATAGTGCACGTGCACAATTTTAATAACTCCTAAACGGGTTCCCAGATTAAAAATATGAGAGTAAAATTGAGTTCATAATATCGAGTTGACCTTAGGCGGGGCCTAACTTCGACCAGCGTGGGTCGACTGTGGAAAATGTTTTTGGAAATTTTTAAAGAAGAATAAAAAAAATAAACATAAAAATTTTATTTTGTTCTCTTTTAACGTTTTACAACGACGTATCGACGCAACGATGAGGCAACTCATTTCATTTCATAACTGAACATCATGGCGATGCTACAACACAACGACAGGGCGACACATTTTTCATTCTCATTAATTAAATAGGAATTCTGGGTTAATAATTAACCTTAGAATTCCTTGTAACCATTAGAGAAAAGATATTGGTGGAACCCCCCCGTTGGAGGATGACAAACGATAGATCGCCAACAAAAACAATCCATAATCTTAGAAGGATCTTTCCAATGATGATGAAACAATGATCAATCTTCATCAGCGAGTGATCCAATCCTATGTAGGGGTTGTCTTTTGAATTTTTTCCCCATTCTTGTTTTTTAATGAAGAACACGGACCAAACCACAAATAGGTTGATCTACAGTTCAATCATTCTTGCGGGATGGTTAGACTACAGAATTTAAAGGGATTAAACCTTAGTGATTATCCTTGTTGTTTTGTCCCCCTTTTCTAACAGGATGAACAAAGGACAAAACAAAAAAGGCAGACATTTGTTCTTTGGGTGTTTTTGGTGTTTTTTCCTACCCCATTATTGATTTCTTCATCGATGGAACCATGTGGTGACATCGGGCTTTCCTGGGAGGTTCTGAAAGTGGTCGGACCCCTGGGGCAATGAAAAAACGATTTGGAGCCTGCATATATGAAGATGAAGACCAGAGGATTTCAAGGGTGTCCCCATTTTGAAAAATGGGGCACCGAAGGAGATGAGAAGTTCGGTGGAGTGAAGTCCACTGATGGAAGCACACAGTGGAGCAGCTTGATGGTAAGGTGAAAGTGATGGGTATGGTCCAACGGGACCGCGTCAATGGAAGGGGCCTCCAGCACATGACCACTGGTGTTGAATAGGGTCACCCATTGGGTGGATAACAGTGGGAGGCCATATCTTGCAGCTAGAAGCCAAGGTCTAGCAGGACCACAATGGGACCTTGTGGCAACTGCCGCAGGGTAGGTCACACGGTAAACCATCCACATTGAACGTGGTAATCGACCCCATTGACCAGGTGAGGACGTAGTAGTGGCTGCGTCCGGGTGGATCTAATTGGCCCACTCGAGCTGAACATGCAAGAGTAGGCATACCAGTTTAACCCGACGTGTCGAGCTGGACCCGGAGGGTTGGGTCGGTGGGCCCTGGGTTGGGTCAGGATTATCCGACCAGGTCGGACCAGACCCGAACTCAACTATCCCCTTTTCACTTAAAGGCACATAACTTTCAAAATTTATATTTGTTTGACGATCTGTTTGTGGCGTTGGTACCCTCTAAACAAGGAGGTAAATTTGAGATAATCTACCAATGTTTTTTTAGAGTTCAGAATACTAACCTTTTGGCTCGAGTTGTAGGTGATCCTGGAACGAGCACACTAAGAGTAGAATCCAGTGGCTGGTTGTGACCTACACGAAGTGTATATCCTAGAGATTGGGTCTCTTGTGCCCACAAGGAGTGTGTCTCCTGCACCCACATGGAGTGTGTATCCTACGGAGTATGTCGCCTATTCCTACACAGAGTGTGTCTTTTACGGAGTGTGCCTCCTGCGCAAATGCGGAGTGTGTCTCCTACGAAGACCCAGAGTGTGTATCCATGGATTTGAATATTCCTGGACTTTCTTCATATATGTATGTCATATATATATATATATATATATACTAGTCTGAGATAACTATAGTGTAAAGACCCATAAATTTCAAGGAAATTTTTTTTCTTAATTTTCTTTGGAATTTTACAAGAGCGCAGTTTCTGACGGCACCTGATTCCGAGGCCTGGTGTGCCCGGAATCATTTTTCCGAAGTTTGGCTCGGGTACGTTCAGTGAACGGACGAGCGGGTTTTTCTAACTTTTGAACCGGTGCCCGGAATCGAATTCTGAGGGCACCGATGAAATCGCAGCGCTGGTATTTTCTTAGAAACGCCTCTTTCGGAGTTGCGTTTGCTTGGGTGTGGTTTTTAATTTTCGGGCTTAAAGTTAAGAAATAAAATAATTGTTCGACAAACTTTATTTTATTTCACTTAAGCCACTTAAATCCACTTGAAAGATACTTAAATTGAGTTTAAATGGATAGGGTACTATCCAAAAATATCCTACCCTCTTGGTAGGATATTTGCGAGGTGGGGCCCGAACGAGCCTCGCCGTTTCTTTTCCGCTAAGTAACGCACCCGCGAAAACCCGTCATTATGAAAGTCAACTGACGCGTTTTCTTAAATTCTTAATTCACCATTTAATTGGGCAGTTTATTTTGTGAATTAAATGGGCAGTTTCTTTCGTTGAATTAATTCTACGAATTAATGGGTCGTTACTTACCTATTATTCATTTGTTGGCGTAATAATAAAGTAAGACCAACACGACTTTTGGAGGATTACAAGTTGAGAGGTTTTTGACAGAGGTTCTTGTGCCTTCACCCTTCTTCGTGAAGAATGCGAAGAACGTGAAGAACGCGAAGAAAGCCAGCCTCCGACGAAGAACGCCGAACCCGCGGAAATCGACGACGCGACGCCGTGTGCCGCGACGCCGGCGTTTCCTCTCCCGCGACGTTCTTCTGCGACGTTCCTTCCTCCACGACAAAAACCTTCGATCATCCGTTGAGGTGAGGGTTTCAGATTTTCTTTTAAATATTTCCTTTGTGGTTTTTAATTCAGAAGGATTTAATTATTGTTAATTAAATATTTTTGTTCTTGAACCTAGGAGTTCGTCGATGAGACACCCTTCCGCGACGACGCGACGCCAGATACCGTGACGACGCGACGATCCCCAATTCCGTTAAGAACCCGCGAGCGACGACTTGACGTGGTAGGGATTTTTATTTTGGAAATACCTCTTTTTTTATATTCCCGTGAACGTTTCTTTTAAATTAAAGAACCATATTCATATGAACAATTTTATTTTGTTAAAATTGTTGTTTCATGTGTTGAATATAATTCTCCCGTTGTTTTTATCTAACGCGGAGGGTGCGGGCTAAACGAACACGGCCCGACAACCCTCCGCCGTTCTTCGTTGTTGTGCGAATTTGGCGGAATACGACAAATCGTGACGCAAGGGCATTTTGATGATCCCGCAGTGAAGAACGGGACCCGGGAGAAACAACGGCGCAGACGGGAAGGAAAACGGACCACCAGAGCAACTCCGGGGGCCCGCAAAAGCGGCCGGCGGCGCCCCGGTGCGCCGCCGGACGGGGCCGCCGCGGCGGAGGCGGCCAGCAGACCCGCGGCCGTGCGTTTCCAGCTCGCCCGCATGGGACGCGGCTGAAGCCGCGCCCGTTTGTCCAGCGTGGCCCCTTCGAGGGCTGCCGCACCTCCAAGTCGCGGGGGCGGCGCCCCGCGGGGTCCAGCTGCTCGGCCGCTCGGCCGAGCCGAGCCAGGCCAGTCCAACCGGCCGGGCCGCGTCTTGGCCGGGCCAGACCGGGTCGGGTCGACCCAGTTCGGGTCGACCCAAGGGGGGGGGGGGGGGGGGGGTCGGGTCGGGTCGGCCCGGGCCCGGACCCCCCGTCTTCAGACTGTTTTCGGTCTTTCACCCGTAACTTGAGGTACGGGCATCCGAACGACGCGCCGTCAGCGGAAACGCGATTTTTGGATCGAGACGGTCATTTCGGTATATCGCACTCAAGGTTTCGGAATACTTTGAGTTCGGCCGGGTTGGTTCGTACACGAAACCAACCGGGCCCTCGGAGCGGAAACACTCATATCTTGAGCTTCGGACGTCCGATCGACGTGCCGTCGACTTCGTTGAATTCCTCTAAGTGAGACGGATCTTTTGGCATACTCCACCCGAGGTTTGGATGCAGGTGGAGTATGGTCGGGTTGGTTTTGCCTTAAAAACCAACCGGGCCCCTGGGACGAAAAAACCAATAACTCTCAGACCGGGCGTCCGATTGACGCGCCGTCTACGACGTTGAGTTCCTGTTGACGATATGGAACTTTTGGATACATCAACCTCGGACTTTGTGTTAGTTGATGTATCAGCCTCTCGGCTCATGGAGCGGACCCTCCCAAACGAGTTTGCTGTGTGCGGGAACCCTAGAGCTGGCTGCGACTGCTACTTCGACACCGACGACTGTGCAGAGATCCTCAGTGGACTGCAGCGACGACTCTGCAGAGATCCTCAGTGGACTGCGACGACGACTATGCAGAGATCCTCAGTGGACTGTGACGACTACAACACTCAGCGATCCCTTGCGGGTCAGTGCTACAGGTCCTGTGTGGGTCCGATCCTGTGTGGGTCCGATCCTGTGTGGGTCAGCGCTCAACGGTTCTGTGTGAGCCAGCGCCTACAGGTCCTGTGTGGGCCTGATCTTGTGTGGGTCTTGCTGGGGTTAGTTACCTATCAATCCTTTGTGGGTCCGACGACTTAGATGGATTAGTGATCATCTTTATCGTCATTTGAAGAAGTATACCTGTGTGAGCTGAATCCAGTGTTACTCTCCTTTGTGGATTGTGTTGAGCTATCCTGTGTGGATTTACTGTTTACTCTCCTTTGTGGATTGTGTTGTGCTATCCTGTGTGGGTATACGTTTTGCTTTCCTGTGTGGACTGGTTTGTGCTTGGACTCGGATGTTGGAGCCGAACGGGAATGTATGACTTAGGTATATGTATGGGCATATACCTAATCCGTGTCGGATGTTACTTCGTGATTGTATCTTTCCTTTGAGGATTATACTTTGTGGATTCTGGGAGACCTTCGGGAGTCTCGGGGTCCCTACTGAGTAGCTTATACTCACCCCTGCACGGGCTATGCCCGCACTTCGTTGTGTTGGTTGCAGATGACGGACAGCGCTGATCGTGGTGGAGGCGTGCAGAGCAGGACGGTACCTAGAGGTGGACCACTGGGCGGGATGTACTCGGAGTGAACGGCTGGACCGAGGAGCTGTGGAGGCTATCTATACCCACCCTTCAGGTGGGACCTTTAGAGGACGGCTTGACGCTGTGGCTTTTCTTTTCAGTTGCTGTTTTTCCCTTTCAGTTGTACTTTACAGTTGGGCTTGTATTTCCGGCCCCTTTTACTTTCAGCACAGCTTGTTACAGTTTTTACTTAGTGTTTACTTTACCTCTTGCTTACCCTATGGTGCTAGTTTACTTTTCAAAGGCAATGCCTTCCATTTTTCCGGGATTTACGCCTTGGTGCTAGTCGCCAGCCCCTGGCCTATGGAAGGCGGGCTTGGGGTAGTCACGACATGGGCCCCGAGGACGGGTCGTGACAAATTGGTATCAGAGGAGTTCGGTTTTACCGCGAACTCTGATCTTTTCTATGTGAATCAATAATGTTTAGCGTATTGAGTGTGGTTATCAGTCCAGGGAGTCCAGTGTTGGTGCGGCGGCTGACGTATCCGTACACCAGGACCCTGACTTCTGATTCCCGACTTAATGCATGAAAACATTGATTGCGTGTGTGTTTCAAGTTTTCTTTGTGATTACTTTGTATCAGCTCACCAGGTATACTGTTCTGACCATGGCGCACCTGTTTCCTTTTCAGGATGGCCCCACAACGGCAGCCAGCTAGGGTTCCGAGAGTCGAGCGTGATGACAACCCACCGAGCGACGAGGCCTCGGTGCATGGACCTTTGTCAGCAGTGGCACCGGCGGTAGCACTACCCGCCAAGCCACCAATACTTCCAGCACCAGCCGCTGACGATGCACGTCACCTCAGCGCACTTCATGAGTTTCAGCACCAGTGAACGCCCATGTTTCGTGGGGAGATGGACCCCCAGGCAGCCGAGGACTGGCTGGAGGCAGTCGTACGAGTTTTTAGGCTAGTGAGGACACCATCAGACCTCATGGTGATCCTCGCTGCGAGCCTACTGCACACAGCAGCAGGCCGATGGTGGAGTTTTATGCTCCAAGTGCACGATGAGGCATCTCTACTTTGGACGGACTTTGAGAGCCTCTTCCGCTCGGAGTTCGTCCCAGCCACCCTCCGTGCGGTGCGCATTCAGGAGCTTCTTCAGCTGCGACAGGGCAGCATGACGGTCGCTCAGTACTCGGCAAGATTTACAGATCTCTCGCGCTACTCGACCGACATGGTACGAGACCCATTCTTTCGGGCCCGGACCTTTGAGCAGGGATTGAGACACAAGATCAGGGCATTGCTGATCTCCCTCAGCATACCGACTCAGACGGGAGTACTGGAGCAGGCCCTTTTGATCGAGAGCTTTCTTGCTGAGTCTACACCAACGCCGAGACCCACCGCAGGGTGACACGTGGCAGAGTCTTCTACAGCTGGCAGTCGACGGATGACTCTTGGGTCCAGGCAGACCAGACCCTCAAGCAGACGACCTCAGGACACTGGCTCAGCAGTACGGGGCACACAGCGCGGAGCCAGTCTTTCGAGAGGCAGGCGGTGCTACTCGTGCAGCGGGCAGGTCCACATGGCTCGTGACTGCCCGACCCGCCGTGCCGAGGAGCAGCAGACGGTTGAGGGACCACCGAGGCAGAGGCAGAGGGTCGACCATGGCGGTCTGCAGGGAGGAGGAGGACGAGGCAGGGGAGCTGGCCGAGCAGCAGGTGGTGGGCGACGCTTTGAGGATCTACCACCACCACCACCAGGAGGTCCACCCCGACCATAGGGAGCTGGCGGGCAGAGACAGACACATCTCTAGGCAGCAGAGGCCTACGACCACGGCGCGTCCGAGATGATTCGAGGTACTATCTGTGTCTATTCCACCCTTGCTGCAGTACGTATAGACATAGGATCAAGTCACTCTTTTATAGCCGCTGCCCTTGTTCGGAGCTCGAAGATTCCGATAGAGCCGTTGGCTCGATCCTTACGGCTAGAGACTCCTAGGGGAGCAGACTCGACGATTACGCACTGGTGCCAGTAGTGTGAGATTACTCTAGGAGGCGAGAGCTTCGGCTGGGATCTTCTTGTAGCAGCATCGAGGCCTTACGACATCATCTTGGGCATGGATTGGTTATCTACGGTCCATGCACAGATTGACTGGTTTAGGCGCAAGGTGCGATGTGTATGCACCGACGGGAGCAGGTTCACCTTCACCGGAGAGAAGGGAGCCTTTGCAGAATAGGATGGAATTACATAGATGAGAGGACAGCCCATCACTCATCATTTGGCTAGCCTCATCCTAGGAGCATTTGACGTGCAGAGTCCTGGTTTTCCTGCAGTGGTGGATCAGTTTGCGGACGTTTTTCCCGATGACATCCCAGGGTTACCTCCTCGCAGGGAGGTAGACTTTTATATTGACCTATACCCCAGGACAACCCCGATATCGACTCCATCATATCGGATGGCCCCCGAAGAGCTTCTAGAGCTACGGGTACAGTTGGAGGACTTGCAGGGCAAGGGGTTCATCCGACCTAGTGTTTCACCCTGGGCTTCCCCGATTTTGTTCGCCAAGAAGGCGGACGGGGACTTGCGACTTTGTGTTGACTATCGTCGCCTAAAACAGGTGACAGTGAAGAATAATTATCCGCTACCGAGGATTTATGACCTCTTTGATCAGCTCAAGGGAGCACAGTGGTTCTCGAAGATAGACCTCAGGTCAGGCTATCACCAGCACAGAGTTCGAGACGAGGACGTGCAGAAGACGACATTCAGATGTCGATATGGACACTATGAGTTCTTGGTTATGCCCTTCGGCGTAACCAATGCTCCAGCAGTGTTCATGGTCCTCACGAACAGTATCTTTCAGCCATACCTCGATCGATTTGTCGTGGTATTCATCGATGACATTTTGATTTACTCGATGACTGAGTAGGAGAACGCCTACCACCTGAGGGTTGTACTAGACATACTCTGAGAGCACCAGCTTTATGGTAATCTCTCGAAGTGTCAGTTCTGGATACGTGAGGTCCACTTCTTGGGACACGTCATCTCTGAGGCAGGAGTTGCAGTGGATTCTGCGAAGATCGAGGCAGTGTTAGCTTGGGAGCCACCTAGGAGCGTGACGGAGGTGCGGAGTTTCTTGGGTCTAGCTGGATACTATCGGAGATTCGTTCCAGACTTCTCTAGAGTTGCGGCACCACTCTCAGCTTTGACAAAGAAGGGGAATCCCTTCGTGTGGTCAGAAAGATGTCAGCAGAGCTTCCAGGAGCTGAGACAGAGGTTGACCAGCGCACCTATCTTGAGGTTGCCTGAGGAGGGAGTAGGGTACGTAGTCTACTACGATGCATCAGGGACCAGACTCAGTTGTGTTCTGATGCAGTAGTGGGCAGTGATCGCCTATGGATCATGACAGTTGAGGCCGCAGGAGCAGAACTACGCAACCCATGACCTGGAGTAAGCAGCAGTGGTTTTCGCTCTGAAGACATGGCGACACTACCTGATGGGCGAGCGCTTTACAGTCTTTTCTGATCATCAGAGTCTCAGGTATATCTTCTTACAGAAGGACCTGAACCTGAGACATCGGCGATGGATCGAGTTCCTCCAGGACTATGACTTTGAGATAGTCTATACTCCTGGGAAGGTAAACGTAGTAGCCGATGCCCTCAGCAGGAGGACGGGCATTCAGCTGCTTGAGGAGGCGACGAAGCAGCTAGCCTCTTTGCAGATATCCTTTGTGGATAGGGACGGAGCAGCCTTCCTTCAGTCTCTCACAGTCTCTCCTCCACTTCTGCAGCGGGTTAGAGAGGCACAGCGTGGGGACACTGACTGTGAGACGTGGCGTGCACAGATATCCTCGGGACAGGCACCTGATGGTTTCTCCCTTGGAGTAGAGCACGACGTCCTTTTCAGAGCACGTACCTTGGTACCAGTCGCTTTACGAGAGGAGGTGCTGAGAGAGTTTCACACTTCTCCTTTGGCGGTACATCCTGGAGTGGAAAAGATGTACCAGGACCTCAGACGACAGCACTGGTGGCCGGGCATGAAGAAGGCTGTGGCAGAGTTCGTTTCATGGTGCCTCACCTGCCAGAAGGTGAAGGTAGAGCATCAGGTACCAGCAGGCTTGGTACAGCCCTTGGAGGTCCCGGAGTGGAAGTGGGACGGGATATCTATGGACTTCATGACTGGACTTCCACGCACTTCCAGAGGTCACGACTCCATTTGGGTGATTGTTGACCGACTCACCAAGTCGGCACACTTCTTGCCCATCATAGAGCAGGGCTCAGTGGAGAGCTTGGGGCGTCTCTACGTTCAGGAGATTGTACGACTTCACGGTGTGCCATCGAATATCGTCTCCGATCGGGATGCTTGTTTTACTTCCCGGCTTTGGAAGGGGTTGCAGGAGGCGTTCGAGACGCGGCTACGTCTGAGCACCGCCTTTCACCCTCAGACGGATGGTCAGACGGAGAGGACCATTCATACTCTCAAGGAAATTCTCCGCGCATGTTTCCTCGACCTTGGTCGCAGCTGGGAGGACCACCTACCCTTGGTGGAGTTCGCGTACAACAACAGCTACCACTCCACCATCGGGATGGCACCATATGAGGCGTTGTACGGCAGGGCTTGCAGATCTCCTTTGTGCTGGACAGACCCTGGGGAGTCAGCACTTGTGGGACCAGAGATGGTCCGGGCCATGACAGAGAAGGTCCAGGTCATCCAGGAGCGAATGAGGATAGCTCATAGCCGGCAGAAGTCATATGCTGACAGGAGGCGGAGGCCACTAGAGTTCGAGGATGGTGACCACGTCTTCTTGCTTGTCTCACCTCGATGTGGTTTGCAGAGATTTGTCCAAGGCGGTAAGTTGTCTCCACGCTTCATTGGACCATTCCAGGTCCTCAGCAGGATTGGCGAGGTGGCTTATCGCCTGGGTCTACCACCTCAGTTTCACCGGGTGCACGACGTCTTCCACGTATCTCAGCTGAGGAGATACGTGCACGAACCGACGCACATCATTGACTATGGGGAGCTAGACGTGGATGATGTGGCGACTTTTGCGGAGGTCCCAGTGGAGATAGAGGATCGACAGGAGCGGGTCCTATGTGGGCGAACGATTCCTCTTGTGCACATCAGATGGCAGCACGGGAACCTCCAGGAGAGCACATGGGAGCGGGAGGCTTAGATGCGTGCTCAGTACCCACATTTGTTTCCCTAGTTTTTGATGTATCTTTACGGGGACGTAAATCCCTGAGGTGGGAGTAATGTAAAGACCCGTAAATTTTAAGGAAATTTTTTTTCTTAATTTTCTTTGGAATTTTACAAGAGCGCAGTTTCTGACGGCACCTGATTCTGAGGCCCGGTGTGCCCAGAATCATTTTTCTGAAGTTTGGCTCAGGTACGTTTAGTGAACGGGCGAGCAGGTTTTTCTAACTTTTGAACCGGTGCCCGGAATCGAATTCTGAGGGAACTGATGAAATCACAGCACCGGTATTTGCTTAGAAACGCCTCTTCCAGAGTTGCGTTTGCTCGGGTGTGGTTTTTAATTTTCGGGCTTAAAGTTAAGAAATAAAACAATTGTTCGACAAACTTTATTTTATTTCACTTAAGCCACTTGAAGCCACTTGAAAGCCACTTAAACTGAGTTGAAACAGATAGGGTACTATCCAAAAATATCCTACCCTCTTGGTAGGATATTTGCGAGGTGGGGCCCGCACGAGCCCCGCCGTTTCTTTTCCGCTAAGTAACGCACCTGCGAAAACCCGTCATTATGAAAGTCAACTGACACGTTTTCTTAAATTCTTAACGCACCATTTAATTGGGAGGTTTATTTTGTGAATTAAATGGGCAGTTTCTTTCGTTGAATTAATTCTACGAATTAATGGGTCGTTACTTACCTCTTATTTTTTTGTTGGCGTAATAATAAAATAAGACCAACACGACTTTTGGAGGATTACACGTTGAGAGGTTTTTGACAGAGGTTCTTGTGCCTTCACCCTTCTTCGTGAAGAACTCGAAGAACGCGAAGAACGCGAAGAACGCCGGCCTCTGACGAAGAACGCCAAACCCGCGGAAATCGACGACGCGACACCGTGTGCCGCGACCCCAACGTTTCCTCTCCCGCGACGTTCTTCTGTGACGTTCCTTCCTCCGCGACAAAAACCTTCGATCATCCGTTGAGGTGAGGGTTTCAGATTTTCTTTTCAATTTTTCCTTTGTGGATTTTAATTTAGAAGGATTTAATTATTATTAATTAAATCTTTTTGTTCTTGAACCTCGGAGTTCGTCAACGCGACACCATTCCGCGACGATGCGACGCCGGATACCGCGACGACGCGACGATCCCCAATTCCGCGAAGAACCCACGAGCGACGACTTGATGAGGTAGGGATTTTTATTTTGGAAATACCCCTTTTTTTATATTCCCGTGAATGTTTCTTTAAAATTAAAGAATCGGATTCATATGAACAATTTTATTTTGTTAAAATTGTTGTTTCATGTGTTGAATATAATTCTCCCGTTGTTTTTATCCAACGCGGAGGGTGCGGGCCAAACGAACACGACCCGACAACCCTCCGCCGTTATTCGTTGTTGTGCGAATTTGGCGGGCGACGGAAAATCGTGACACAAGAGTGTTTTGATGATCCCGCAGTGAAGAACGGGACCCGAGAGGAACAACGGCGCAGACGAGAAGGAAAACGGACCACCAGAGCAACTCCGGTGGCCCGCGGAAGCTGCCGGCGGCCGGAGGCGTCGGCGCCCCGGCGCGCCGCCGGACGGGGCCGCCGCGGCTGAAGTCGCGGCGGCGGCGGCCAGCGGATCCGCGGCCGTGCGGGTCCGGCTCACCCGCACGGGACGCGGCTGAAGCTGTGTCCGTTTGTCCAGCGCGACCCCTTCGAGGGCCGCGGCACCTCCAAGCCGCGGGGGCGGCGCCCCGCGGCGTCCAGCTGCTCAGCCGAGCTGAGCCAGGCCGGTCTGACCGGGTCGGACTGGGTCGGGTCGACCCGGTTCGGCTGACCCAAGGGGGGGGGGGGGGGTCGGGCCGGGTCGGCCCGGGCCCGGACCCCCCGTCTTCGGACTGTTTTCGGTCTTTCATCCGTAACTTGAGCTACGGGCCTCCGAACGACGCGCCGTCAGCGGAAACACGATACTTGGATCGAGATGGTCGTTTCGGTATATCGCACTCAAGGTTTAGGAATACTTTGAGTTCGGCCGGGTTGGTTTGTACACGAAACCAACCGGGCCCTCGGAGCGGAAACGCTCATATCTTGAGCTTCAGACGTTCGATCGACGTGCCGTCGACTTCGTTGAATTACTCTAAGTGAGACGGATATTTTGGCATACTCCGCCCAAGGTTTCGACGCAGGTGGAGTACGGTCGGGTTGGTTTTGCCTTAAAAACCAACCGGGCCCCTGGGACGAAAAAGCCAATAACTCTCAGACCGGGCGTCCGATTGACGCGCCGTCTGCGACGTTGAGTTCCTGTTGACGATACGAAACTTTTTGGATACATCAACCTCGGACTTTGTGTCAGTTGATGTATCAGACTCTCGGCTCGTGGAGCGGACCCTCCCGAACGAGCTTGCTGTGTGCGGGAACCCTAGAGCTGGCTGCGACTGCTACTTCGACAGCGACGACTGTGCATAGATCCTCAGTGGACTGCAACGACGACTATGCAGAGATCCTCAGTGGACTGCGACGACGACTGTGCAGATATCCTCAGCGGACTGCGACGACTACAACACTCAGTGATCCCTTGCGGGTCAGTGCTACAGGTCCTGTGTGGGTCCGATCCTGTGTGGGTCCGATCCTGTGTGGGTCAGCGCTCAACGGTTCTGTGTGAGCCAGCGCCTACAGGTCCTGTGTGGGCCCAATCCTGTGTGGGTCTTGCTGGGGTTAGTTACCTATCGATCCTTTGTGGGTCCGACGACTTAGATGGATCAGTGATCATCTTTATCGTCATTCGAAGAAGTATACCTGTGTGAGCTGAATCCTGTGTTACTCTCCTTTGTGGATTGTGTTGAGCTATCCTGTGTGGATTTATTGTTTACTCTCCTTTGTGGATTGTGTTGTGCTATCCTGTGTGGGTATACGTTTTGCTTTCCTATGTGGACTGGGTTGTGCTTGGACTCGGATGTTGGAGTCGAACGAGAATGGATGACTTAGGTATATGTATGGGCATATACCTAAGCCGTGTCAGATGCTACTTCGTGATTGTATCTTTCCTTTGAGGATTATCCTTTGTGGATTATGGGAGACCTTTGGGGGTCTCGGGGTCCCTACTGAGTAGCTTATACTCACACCTGCACGGGCTATGCCCGCACTTCGTTGTGTTGGTTGCAGACGACGGACAATGCTGATCATGGTGGAGGCGTGCGGAGCAGGACGGTACCTGGAGGTGGACCACTGGGCGGGATGTACTCGGAGCGGACGGCTGGACCGAGGAGATATGGAGGCTATCTGTACCCACCCTTAAGGTGGGACCTTTAGAGGACGGCTCGACGTTGTGGCTTTTCTTTTCAGTTGTTGTTTTTCCCTTTCAGTTGTACTTTACAGTTGGGCTTGTATTTCCGGCTCCTTTTACTTTCAGCACAGCTTGTTACAGTTTTTACTTAGTGTTTTCTTTACCGCTTGCTTACTCTGTGGTGCTTGTTTACTTTTCAAAGTCAATGCCTTCCTTTTTTCCGGGATTTATGCCTTGGTGCTAGTCGCCAGCCCCTGGCCTATGAAAGGCGGGCTTGGGGTAGTCACGGCACGGGCCCCGAGGACGGGTTGTGACATATAGTGACTCTCTTGACTGTATATATTAGATGCTACACTTCATGTAACTCTTTTGTAGTATGCTTTGTGTGTTTATTTGTGGTATACCTTTGTGGTTTGAGTTCCCTACTAAGTATGTTTTTAATCACCCCTATAAGGGATTCACCTGCACATGTCATGTCTGGTGTAGATGACCGATAACTTTGACATGAGCCTTGGTGGGCTGGAAAGAGGTGGTACTTAGAGGGAGTCCTGATAGATGAGGTGCACTTCTGTAACTTCTGACAGCTTATGTACCTACCCTTTAAGTAGGGATTTTGACAAATGGATTCCTGGAGCTCGTTCTTTTCTTTTTTGGGATTTTATACTATTCCCCTTTACTTTTAGTTTGTATTGTTTACTATGTGTAGGTTTTCTTAGTAGCATACATGAATGTCTTATCAATGTTTTTGGTTTCAGTACATTTTCTTAGGGATGGGTGAGTGTGTATAGGTACTTGGGAAAATGCCTCCCACTTATGGGATATTCTCACTCGGTGCTAGTATCTAGTCCTTGTCCTATGGGAGGTGGTCATGGGGTAGTCACGATGTGGGACTCAGGGGGAAGGTTGTGAGAAGATGATACACTGTGATTTCTATAATTTGGATAATTCAAGCAACATTTATAACTTATAATTCTCTATAAGTTTTGGTATCTTTTTAATGATTATTAACTTTTCATTTGAATTCAAATGGAAGAGATATATTTTAAGAAGATCCAAAGGATGGATTTGAATGAGAGGATTTTGGAAGTTGATAGGTAGTTATTTGTTTGAATTCTAATTTCAAATTATTAGGATATAACAAATATTTTTTATGTATAGTATAGAGAGATAATAGTACATAGAATATAGAATAATTGTAACTATTAATTTCTAGAATAAATAAGGAAGAAATAATCATGGTCTTTATTAAATATCTGAAATAAAGAAGATAGAGCTATTTATGGTTTATATTACATTGGACATAAATATTGGAAGTATAAAGTTTATATGCATATCTTGAATATTATAAAGTGTGTAATTCCTATACTATAATTATTATATGAAGTTTTTCTACAGTGTTCAGATTTATTGAATATTAAAAACTTAACTATTCTAATAATGAATTGATTATATATGGTTGAGGAATCTTGAAGTAGAACACCAGAATACATTGGGGTATTAGATATAGAAATTATGATTGAGATTACATTAGTTCAACATGATCATCAATTAGAAAACTTCATTTCAATAAACTAATAAAATACCTACAAGTCTATAAACTGGTATTTTTTTGAGTAGTGTGCAAAGAAGGATAAGGTAGTGGAGTAAATGGGATATTACTTAAATTATTCTATAGGAAGTGAACCATATTGAGGAATAAATTAACAAAAAATTTATAGGTAGTAATCCTTGGTGAAGAGTGACATCAACTAAAAATTGTATCTACAAAAATAGTGAGTTATAGTTGATTTTGGTAGACCAACACAATTCCAAGTGTATGCTCCTTGGATGTATCATAGTGTAGGTGAACTAATAAAAATATATGTGTCATTACTTGCTTTAAATTCTTCATATATATAGGATATATTATGTTGATAAATTTGTTAAATAAAAAGTAATAAAAGTTTGAATAATATCCTTTCTAACAAGGGAACAATATCTAAAGGGAAATAGAAAAGGGGAAAATGTTTAAGTATACTAACATAATAATCCATCCCCATTCTTAGGGTATCTCAAGTTATAAAATGTGGTATCAGAGATAATAGGTTCTGCTATGTATTCAACCTGAAATATTTGGTTTATGAATATTTGAAAATTATAAAATATATGGGTTATAAATACAAAATTCCTTTACTTTATGGAAATAACATCTCTATTTATAAAAAGGAGATCATGTCATATTTATTGGTACATGTTTGAATCCCTCAAGATATTTTATTAAAAGGATCTATTTTATAAAGTTAGAATGAAATTTTATATTAGATAGATCAATAAAATTTTATGATTTATGCATTTCTCAAGAATGTCTTAAAAGAGACCATAGATAAAAAAATTGAATGACAAGATGGTACACTAGAATAATTCAAATGATATATGGATTAGTTTAGATGGTTTTTTTGGAAAACAATATATATTTAAAGAAGAAAACTTGGTTTGTTAAACTAGTGTAAAATAAAAATCAGTTGAATATCTAGGTATTAATTATATTACAAAATAATTTCATATGTATAGAATAAAGAAGAAGAAGGAGAATAGAACCAGGGAACCAAGAAACTTGAATTTACTTTTGAGGTTAACACAATTCATTATTTATTTATATATGAATCTAATTCTGTAATAGATGTTACTATTAAGTCAGAAAGATGATGAAAGATGGTTAATAAGGGGTGAATAGAACATATTAAAAATTTTAGTAGATAATATTATTAACAAAGTAAATTAAAAGATTTAATTTGAAATGGATAAAAGAAAATAAAGAACACAAGGAATTTTTACAGTGGTTCAGTCCAAATTGGACCTAATCCACTCTTATACCTCTCTAATCTATGAGAGATACATTGTACACTAAAATTATTTTTGAAGAATAACCATAATCTAATTATAACCTAATTTTTATAGTATAAGTATAAACAAGGAACTTAGATTTTTTATGGGGAGTCATAACCCAATTATAACATTAAATTTAGATAACAAGAATCACAAATTAAGTAGTCACGACTTTAAAATCCACGCGTCACAACCTGAGTGGTCCAAAATTGAGAACCTGGGAGTCATAGCTCAAGGAAATAAAGAAAGAAATATTTTCAATGTAAAAGAATAAAAAAATTGAGAGCACATGTGAGAGATTGAAAGTAGTGTTACAGACATAAGAAACCATGATGAAATAGAATATAAAAGAAAGAAGCACATGTTCTTGCACTTGAGTAATGTATTGAAATATATCGTTAGGACAATAGTAAAAGTCATATAAGTTTTCATTTAGCACTTGAAATTATATCCATGAGATGAAAAATTGGTCACATGGGACTTGGTTTGTGCAACAATTCAAATTTCAAAGTAAATATTTGGTTCTCAAAAGTTCGATTTCTTATAATTTTATGTCATATACTTTGAATGTAACCTGAATAATTTAAATAGAATATATAAAAAATAATAATCTAATATCTAAATCGGTAAAATAATTAAAATTCAAAGTACCTAATAATCTTGGAGAGATAAAAATATCATTTAGGAATGATCATAATAAAAAATCATTCAAATTTAGAATCGAAATACTAATTCAAAAAAATTTGAATTCCCTGTTAAATAATTCAATTAGCCTCCAAAATATTCGGTCAAATAAATTAAATAAATATCATAAGACAATTTAAAAGTTAAAATTTAAAATTCAAAACCATTTTCATTTCATACAATATGTAAAAAATAAAAAATTAATTTATACTGTATTAAATATTAAAAATTAAATTAAATAATATTTTAAAACTAATTAAAATATTTGAAACAAACTTCACATGAATTTTATATTATATATATGAATTTCAGAAATTAATAAATTGATTAAAATAATTAAAATAATAAATTAATAAATAAGATTATAAAAAATAATGAAGAATATAGAATTTTCAAAACTTCATATTTCAACATAAATAATTAAAGAAAAATTGAAACCCTTAGCTTTTTGAGTTTGAGTGAATAATAGATTCATGCAACTGAATTGTTTAAGATCAAATTATTGTATTCGATTCAAGTAGTCATTTATTCTTCATAGGTGATTCACATAACCATTTTTAATACATTGTAAATTCATGTAGCGGAATGATCAATGTATCCAAACGATCTACATATCCATTTTTAGTGACATAACTGAGTGAGTCACATAGCCAAATTAAGCACATAGACGAATTAATCATGTAGTTTAATTCACTGTATAAAAAAATTCACCATGTATCTAAATTCATAATATATATAATGTTAAAAATAGAACCTACATAAGGGTAAAATAAAATTAACACAATATATATAGAATCCAAGCACTATAGATCCAAATATAAAAATAATAATATAAGCTAGTAAAAAATATTTCCATGAATTTATGATTAATATTAAATGAATCACATATTTTGAGAAATTTTAATATTAAAAATATAAAAAATAAACAAGGAAAAACAAATTCCCAACAAACCCCCCATTTTGAAAATTACAAAACAAAAATAATATTTTATAAAATTATTACCCTTTTGAATTTTTTCAAAAAGACAATATTAAGAAATATAAAAACAAAAATTTTGAATACAAAAGTGAAAAAATTGAATTTAAAAATAGGAAAACTCCCCCTCAATAAACATATATTAAGGTAAGTTAACAAATAATTAGTATAAAATTTTCAAACGAGATTTCTAAAATACCGAGCTCAAATTTTATTTTCTCAAATTTTGAAAAATCAAATGATTTTGTAAACGATTTTTAGTCAGAATATATTAAATAATAATACCATTTTTATTAATAAAATCCTGAATAAAATTCAAAAACATTTCTATATTCTTAGTTGTACAATGAATTAAAGGGTTATTTGAAATATAAATAGAAGATAAATTATGATAGTAAATAGGAATTTTTCAAAATTAAAACCACAGTGAGAACAAATTTTTTTTAATCTATGAAGATTGAAAGAAATAAGATGAGGTAGAAATATAATAACTTTAAGATGTTGAAAAATATATATAATTTTTTTCTTATACTCCATGAAACTAAATTCTTACTGAGAAAGTAAAAAATACCTAAGGTTCTTTCTCTATCAAGTTTACATCCTCCAAAATTTGATTCATTATAACTAATAATATCAAAACTATTTTATCTAGAATGAAATAATACATAATTAAAAATTCTTTTAATATATTTAATAATACACTTAACAACTTTCAAGTGAGATTCATTAGGTTTTAGTGTAATATATCACATAAATAAATAAAAAACATTATATCAGGTCCAGAAGTAGTTAAATACAAAAAATGTCCTATAATGCCTTTAAAAAATTTAGAATCTATAGATTTTAAAGAAACATTAGAATATAATTTAAAATTACTACTCATAGGGGTTTTAAAATAATTAAAATAATGAAGACCAAAACAATTAACTAAACCTTTAGAATATTAATATTGATTCAAGAAAATACCATTATTTATTTGATTAATTTAGAGTCCTAATTATTTTTGAGTTCACCCATAAGATTCATATAAAATTCATAATCCATAAAATTTTTAAATTATTTACAAAGAAAATTAATTGAAGATCCAAAAACAATATCATCATTATAAATTTTAACAATAAAAATATTTTGGAAATATTTTTAATAAACAAAGTAGGATCAAATTTAACTTTATTAAAATCAGTTTTGAACAAAGTCAAAGTAAGTTTATCAAACCATGCATGAGGTTTTTTTAAGACAATATAAATAATTCAATAATTTTAAGACAAAATTAATTAATTTTTTCATTTTCAAAACCATAGGGTTAAGAAAATTAAACTTATTTCTAAATGAAACCATTTAATGTTTTTTAGGATCGTTGAACCACTTGGGGAGGGGGGGGGGTTGAATAATTGGTTTTCTTTTTAAAAAATTCCAACTTTGTAAAATTTATCCCCTATAACTTGTTATAGTTATCTTCCTTATCAATTTTTATAAAAATATCACAAGTATAAAAATATAAGAAAATAAACAATGAAAACAAGATTTACTAGGTTTGGACTCAATGCGAGAACCTACATCCTTGCCACGATCACTCCCATGTGTCCATAGAAATTCAATATTAGAAATAATTGAATATAAATTTTAGAAAAATCATATTAGAATCCTTATATATCTCAATAAGTATGATTATACTGACACCCATCAGTTTAAAAAATTTTCTTATAAAATTTTATCCATAAAAATGATGTAACTTTGTAAAAATTTCTCCATGAAAGTTCTTTTGGAAATTTCATCTGATTCCTCTATCTAATTTCTCCATTTGGTGTGCCTAAGTAAGGTAATATCCTTATGATTCACCATTTATAAAACTATTCCCAATACAAACTTCTGTTCTATCCGATTTAAAAAAACTTAGTACCTCAAAAACATTAAACATAGAAACTCTATCAGTTAGACTGTATCTGGTAGCTGAACTAATCTCTATATAATTTCTGTAACCTAAAAATTATGTGTGGAACTAATTTTCAACAAAAAACTAAACTTAATTTAGAAACTCACTCTATCACAAACTCTACATCCCTTTAACTTTTAACACTTGTGAATAGTGTCAAGTACGATTTACTTTTTCACTTCTATTTATAGGTTCTCTAGAAAAAGAAAAGGAAGGAAACCAATTTCATTTTCCTAATTTCTAAAATTCATAAATCTTAATTTCATACTCATTTTAATTTTTATTGGAATGCTTCTCAACTCTTCTTGAACATTCTTTAATCTTCTTGAATTATACAGTGTTTCCAACTTTTTTCAAATTCCCTTAAAATTGATGTTTAAGAAACTCCTAAAACTTAGCAACTTTATGCAAATTCAACATTGTAAACTATAAAAATTAAAATTTGTAGCCTATTAAAAATTTTATTTTTTTTTCTCTATAAAAACATCAATTTTGTAACTTCATGAAACTTGAAACCTTGTAACTATAGAAATCATTCTCCGTGTGATCGTATTTTTCATGTACATTCTCTGTCTAAACTTATTGTTTGTCCAATCATATTGTTCATATAATCAGCACATTATAAAAATTAAAATTACATACTTTATTATAACTCATTATTTAGAATGTATTTTTGGAAAATGTATATCCAATTTAACATTCATAAAATGATGAAGTAAAAACTTTATAACCAAAATTTTTTCTAGAAAATTGAACTTTGGAAACTCCAGAAATGTGCACTTCTCTTTTATTATACTTATTATTTCTTGCATCATGACTTCTTCATGTTGTTTTAGGAACTTTAATGAATAATATAAAATCACATGACTTTTATAGAAAGTTATTTAATGAAACTTTATAATATTATAACTTTATGCCTTATTTATCATCAACAAATTTATGAATTTTTATCTTTCTCACTTTCTACATATCTAGAAACTTTCTGTCTTTTTATCTTTTCTAACTTTCTTCATCTTGGTAACTTTATTAACTTACATAATTTATAAATTTCTATATCATATATAATTTATAGATTTCTTTATTCAAGAAACTTCTTAATTTCTCAAGAAATGTTTTTTTGATGATCTTCATCTTCATACAAACTAAAATACTAAAAACCAGACTTTCTTACAAAATATTTTTCTGATGGTTCATTAAATGGATCATCAGATAATGAAAATTTAAATTCTTCAAACTTAAATAAATTAATAAATCCCATTTTCTATAAACTTATACATCAAATATTTTTGTAAAGTTATTATCTTTCCAACTTTACAAACATTTTCACTTTAAAACTTTTTCATCTTCAAAAACATTATAACAAAAGTTTGTTCACTTCTAGCAACTCATCTTTTCCTAATTTACAAAAACATTATTTATAAAAAATTAGTAGTCAATAAATATAAAATTATTTTATAAAAACATCACAAATTATCTTCAATATCCCCCTTTTTATTTTTTATAACATTTATTAAAAACTTTTAACACTCAACATTTTTCATCACTTAAACATTTTCACAACTCATTTTTGTAACAACTCAAAATTTTCAAATTTTATCAAAACAAAGCCTCTCTTAAAAATACTATCATGAAACCACACTACTAGATAAATTATTATTTTTTAAGGAATTTTTTCCCTCAATGACAATAATTGTTTTTGGCTTATCAAGACAAACTCTCCCTCACTTTGATCTCTCCCCCTTTTTATAATGACCACAACTTCAGATTAATTACAGAATGAAATTAATTTTTTTTACAAAGTTATTAATTTTCGTCCCTTTTTTTCAACGTAATCAAAATCACAGTTGGGGACTTCATTAAGATGTTTGAGGAAGTATTTAGTAGAGGTTGAACATGAAGTTGTACCCTCCATTTTTCAAATATTTTTTATAGCTTTGGTAAAGATGTCAAAAATTTGATACTCTATTGGAATATATTCTAGGAAAAACATCTCAAAAAGAAACTTTATCTTTAATGAATTGAAACTTAATATCAATTTTTTTTGATCTTGAGTGTTATATATTTTTTTAGAGAGACCAATTGCACTATAATTATCACAAAATATCTTCAATGGTGTAAAGCCTTTCACTTCAAAATCTTCCATCTCAAATTTCATCCATAAAATTTGAGTACAAGACTAGGTATTAGTAATATATTCTGATTACTCTATGCTCAAATTTACTGAAATCTAATTATTACTATGCCAACTCACACAAAATTATCCTAAGAAAAATGTTCCTCCTGAAATTTATTTTCTATCATTGCAATCTCAAGACAAATCAACACCAATATAACCATGAAAGTTCATATCACAACATTTTTATACATCATCCCATATAAAGTTGTTCCTTTTAGATATCTTAGAATTATCTTTTCTTCCAAAATATTATATTATTTCATATCACTCTATTATTTGGAACTTAAAATTATAAAATAAAAAATATTAGGACTTGAGGCTGTAGAGTAAAGAAAACTTGATATCATCTTCTCAAAATCATTTTGATTAAAACTTTTTCTGGTTTCATCTTTTCTCAAAAGTGTGTTCAATGAAATTTGAGTAGAAACTTATTTATAATCTTTTATGTAAATTTTTTTGTAACAACTCCCCAACATAATTTTCTTGAGACAGGATAATTTTTTCAAACCTATAATCCTCAGATGGAAGTCAATTTTCCTAACATTGAAAAATCAAAATTCTTCTTTATTTATTCAGAAAATTCTATAAAAACATTTTATATATCCTCGTAAAATTTTCTATAATCTACATAAACAATTACAATTAAGTTGAATGAATCCACTTATTTCACATAAATGTTAATGCAACATTTTCCTTTATAAAATATCAACTTTTTAAAACAACTATAATGTTAGGAGTACTAGGAACAAGGAGCATATTTTAACCCATATAAGGATTTAATCAATTTAAAAAAGTTCTTTCATAGTCATCAAGTATGGAACCATAAGGTTGATCAATGTACACTTCTTCATAAATATCCTCATTTAAGAACGTTGAAATAACATCCATCTGATAATATTTATATCATTGATGTGAAGCCACTTCTAATAACATTATAATGGTGTCTAATATTGCTACTTGGGAAAGGTTTCTTAAAATTGTACACCTTCTAATAGTGTGCAACCTTTAAAAGAAATTCTTTCTATGCTTATTGAAACTTATACACGTCTATTAAAATTGTTTCTATATACCCATTTTGTTCCAATAACATTTTTGTCCATGGGTCATGGAATAAGTCCCCACATTTTATTTTTCTTAATTTGATCTAAATCTTTATTCATTGCATTCACCAAATATTTATGTTTTAATAATTTTGAAACTGAATCTAGTTCGATATGTGAAATGAGTGATGTATGATTTTCTAATCTCAACCTTTTTCTAGTCTAAATTAGAAATTTATGATTTCCAAGTATATTTTCAATTTCCAACTATTTCTATAAGGTATTAAATTTAAAAGTTTATTTTCTAGATTCACTTTCCTCATTACATGATTCCTCTGAGACTAGATATACCTATTTTGGATAAATTTTACCTTCATTAGATGTATTCTATTTTTATTCCTTAATATTTTCAACTTTTTTTGTTAAGTAATTTTGATTTCAAATAACTTTCACATAATAGGAATCCAAAAGATTTTGTATATGGTTTTTCCAACATTTTTAACTTCTTCTGTTGGGTTAATATTCCAAGGAAGTTCCTTCCTTATCTTTTTCATTGAATTTATTAAGATTTAGAGTTTTGATTTTTAGTAAACAAAGACTTCAAAAAACCTTGAAATACTTCAATGAAGTTTTTTTCCACATTTCATAGGAATTATTGTTTGATTTTGGCCATAAAAAACTTCTGTTTTTTACATGTATAATAGTGCTAACAAATTCTCTCCAGTATAACTTCGAATGTTTGTACTCTACCAACATATTTCTTCCCATTTACACCAAAATTCTATTTTTCCTTCCAGATACTGTATTTTTGAGGGGTGTATGGATCACTATATTTATTTTTGATTCCATTATTCTCTAGATAATATTCAAAATAATTTCATGTGAATTTTGTACTATTATTAGTTTTCAATTTTTTTATTTGAACTCCCATTTCTCTCTTAAAATACATTTTGTAAGATATAAAAATTTCTGAAACCTCAGATTTATGTTTCATAAACATGATGTTGATCGTCCATGAAAAATCGTCAATAAAAGTGATAAATTACAGATCTCCATTTTTTGATTAATCTTTCATTGCTTCAAAAAAGAATTATGTTAATAATATCAAGAGGTCTACTAGAATGAATCTCGATATTCTTATAGATTTTACAAACCATATTCCCTTTCTAATAGGTAATATGAATATAATCCTCTATTATTTTCAACTGTGGTAAGTTTATAACATAAATAACTTTGGAGAGTTTTTTCATGATTTTCTACCCAAGTTTCCTAATTCTATTATGCCATAGTTTTTTTTATTTTGAACTTAAGTAACAGGTTTTACAAATTTCTCTAATTTAAAAGATATTTACACTGGTTCTTTCTCCACTGGTAACAAATTTTCCCTCTTCAACACTTTTGATGATGCACGAATCATTCCTAAATATCACTTATTTTACATCATCAGAATGTTGGTTCAAACTAATTTAGTTAGGGTTGATCCCATTAACAAATAAAACTTCCTTAGATTTTAGTTTCTTAGCTTCAATATAAACTTTTACAATTATTATAATTTTTAAAGAAATATCATTTCCAAATGTTACTACTCATCCATAATGATTTTCAAAATCCCTTAATATATTGAAATCACCTATCATATGTAACAAACATCAAGTATCAATAATCCATGGTTTTTTCCTTTTTCTTGCTTTCAGAGCCGTCTCAATAATAAAAGATCTTTCTTTAACTTTCTTCTTAACAATTTACTTTTATTTCCTTGCATAAGAAACTTTTCTCAAAAGGTTTGCCATACATTCTTAATCCAATTTACTCAGTTCATCACATCTTCCACATATTTCCTCTAGGAAAAAAACTAATTTTTTGTTGGAAAGTTTCTAACATCTTGAGATCATGCTTTTCCAACTTCTTATTGCTTAGGAAAGTTACTTAATTTTCTTCTTCTATTTCCCTCACTTACTTCATGCATATTTCTAGGTAGAGACATATTGTGCCAACCATTATAATATTTATTCCTATGAATTCCATAGGAAAAAAACCTATTGAATCTTATTCTTCTATAGAAGTAAGATCTTTCCCAATTGATTTTTTGAGGTTTGTAATAACATTCTATTTTTGTTACCCACCGGCATGGAGAAACTTTCTTATAAGGGATATTTTCAAATTTTGTTAGTGTGATATATTTCTCACATCGTTTCTTAACCCATGATTCCCAAAAAAAATTCTTAAAACCTATATGGTTAGAAAAAATCAGATGAACTATCATATTTAGTGTGTGAATATTTCACTCGATTCTTAGTATGATCTTTCTCAATAGCTTTAGATGTCTAAGATTTTCTTTTGAAGCTTTTTTGAAATTTTTATTCATCTTTATTAAGGTACTCCCAACCTTGATAATTTTGGATTGAGTTTTAGAAACCTCATATTCCTTGGAAGAAAATTTCTTACAAAGATATTCTACAATCTTTCCCTGTTATGAAATGTTCTGTTTGAGGTTATTAATCTCCTCAATGTGTGAATATTCGCATTTAAGAAGATATTAATTTTTTATCAAAATGTATATCACTAAATTACTTCATTATTATGATTTATTTATTGAAGTTTTTTTATTTTTCTCAAGACATGCAATATGTTCTATTATAAGATGATATTCTCTGTAAGATTATTCACCTCTTTATTTTTTCTTCACTATAGGAAGAATCTTCTATTTTATACTATTTTTCAATGAATGTTATGAACTTATCTAAAATATAATATTTTGATTAATTTTTTTAGTTGAGTTAAATTCAATTTTATTACTCAGCATACTTATTTTGTTTCTAATAACTTCTCCTTAATTTATTGAAAGCTGTTTCTTCTTTATAAATTTTGTTTTACTTCTTCCATTTAGGTTTTTATTTATAATAATCTCAATATTATCCAACATTATTCTTGGGGGAATTCATAGAACTATTCCCAATTCCTCTATACTCAAAAAATTTGAGTGAAATTTTTCCTCCATATTTTCCTTAAACTCTTCAATAATTCTTGGAGATAAGATTCATGTCCATTTCATTTATTTCACTATCTTTATTATCTTTTGAATTATTTTTGTCAAAAATGGTATGATCAACATCTTTAATTTTAATATTTCTCATAGCTTCAAAATATATTTCATCCTTGATCTTTTTTTGGATGATGGAGATTTTTATCATCTCACAAGTAATAAGAATGTTATTTAATTCATCAAGAGATAATTAATATTTATCTTTTAAAGTAAATATTTTTGATTCAAAATTGTCAAGGAAGTTTCTCAGGAGTTTCTTAACAATTTTAGAATATTTGAAGTTATATTAAAAACCTATGATGCTTCAAAAAACTTCATTCACTCTGGTTAAATATTCATCAATATTTTCTTCATCAACCATCTCCATATCTTCAAAATTGTTTCTCTAAATTTGTAGCTTTTCTTCCTTAACTATAGTATTTCCCTCAAAGATAAATTTATGTTTTTACCATGTTTCCTTGAATATTTTAAGACCCATTACCTTTATGAGAAAATTTTACAACAAATACATAAGAATTGAATTTATAGATTTATTATCAACCTCAATATTTATATTTTTAGTAAAATTAATAGGAGAATATATCTCAATGGGTAGAAACATAATAGTATCTAAATCAATAACCATGAGTAAAAGTGAAAGAAGATAGGAAATCATCCTATTTTTCTATCCATTTTAATTTTTTCCATAAAAGGTAGGGATACCTCTACTATTTATGGAGTTGATATTTTCCATGATAAGGAATCAGTAGGGGAACATTAACTTTGTTACCTATTGAAGTTCCCTAGGATTGTTAAACCACTGAGTATGGGGGTGGGATTGAATCAATGGTTGTATCTTTAAAAATATCCAAATTTATAAAATTTAAACCCTTAAAATTGTTATATTTATCTTTATTATCAATTTATATAAAAATCTCGCAAGAGTGAAAATATAAGAAAGTAAATAAGTCATATAATATTTATAAGGTTTAAACTCAATGTAAGAAACTAAATCCATACTATATCCACTCTCATGGGTCCATATAAATTCACTATTATAAAGAAGTGGATAAACCATTGATCCAACTCCCATTAGACTCTTTCTATCACCCGATAGGTTTGATTATACTAACTCCCATCAGTTCACAAAATTTTCTTATAAAACTCAATCCATAATAAAAAATATAACTTTGTGAATTATTCTCTAGAAAAGTTCTTTCAGAAAGTCTATCTGATTCCTCTATCCAATTTCTACTTCTGATGCGCCTGTATTGGGTAACTCCATATGATTCAGATTTTCTAAAACTATTCCTATTATAAACTTCTATTGTATCTAATTTAATAAAACTCAGTGCCTCACAAACTTTCTACATAGAAACTCTATTAGTTATACTCTATCCTACAAATAAAATTACCTATATCTGATTCCTATGATCTAAAAATTATTTCTAGAACTATTCTTCAACATGAAACTCAACTTTAGTTGGAGAATAAATATGAAACAAATTTTTTTGAACTTTAGCTTTTCAAATGTGTGAACTGTTTCAATTATGATGTACTTTTCACTTCTATTTATAGGATTTCCATAAAAATAAAAGGTGGGAAACTGATTTTTTTCCAACTCACTGAAATTCATAAATCCAAGTTTTATACTCATTTTAATTTTTCTATAACACTTATCAAAACTTACAGAAAATTCTCAAATCTTCATTAATTCTCCAGTGTTTCCAACTTACTAGTAATTTCCTTAAACTCGATGTTTAGGAAACTATTCAAACGTTATAACATTATGAAACTTCAACATTGTAACTTTTAAAAATTGAAAATTTGTAACTTTGTGAAAATTTAAATTTATTTCTCTATTAAAACTTTAACTTTGTAACTTCATGAAACATGCATCTTTTTAACCCTCAAAAACATTATCGATCTCATCATACTATTCATATACATTCTCTGT
Organism: Viscum album; assembly: GCA_963277665.1. Taxonomy (NCBI): domain Eukaryota; kingdom Viridiplantae; phylum Streptophyta; class Magnoliopsida; order Santalales; family Viscaceae; genus Viscum; species Viscum album. Next base: position 1,471,603,746 of record OY728152.1, on the reverse strand, counting down.
CTGATCGTACTTTCTTTCAGATCATTTTATTCATTCAATTAGCACTTTGTAAATATTGAAATTCTAGAATTTATTATAAGTAATTTATTTGAATGTTTTTCTAAAAAATTCCACATGAATCACTATTAATATTATGATGAAGTAAAAAATTTCGAACAAAAAGTTCATCAGGAAACTCGATATTTGGAAACTCTTGAAAAATTCACTTCTCTTTTCTTCTACTAACTTTATCTCATATCATGAATTATTTATGATGTTTTAGGAACTTAAAAGAATAATATATAATTATCTAACTTAGTTATAACTTATTTAAAGAAACTTTCTAACTTTTTCTCTTTTTCACTTTTTTTCCTTCATCATTAGAAACTTTTTTACTATCAAACTTTCTCACTTTCTACATCTCTAGTAACTCTTAAATTTTTAAATTTTATTACATTATTTATCTCAGAAAATTTATTAACTTCCACAATTTATAACTTTCCTAATATTATAAAATTTATTACTTTATTTATCTCATTAACTTATGACTTTATAACAAAAATTTTGTTTAAATATATTCATCTTCATACAAAATTAGAAACTTCAAAACTATATTTTTTAACAAATGATTCATCCAATGCTTCATCTAATGGATCATTTTATCTGAACTTTTTAATTCTTAAATTTCAGAAAATTCATACATCCCATCTTCTAGATACTTCTCCATCTGATAATTTTGTAAATTACCAATCTTTCCAACAATCTAAACTTTATGACTTTAAAATTTTCTTAATCTTTATAAACTTTATAAAAAAGTTATTTTTAACTTACATCCCCTCTTATTTTCATATTTTACAAAAAATTTCTTTTACAAAAGTTATTTTTCAACAAATACAATTATTTTTTAGAGAAAAATCACAAAGGATCTTCCCCATTTAAAAAATCACTTACCTTCCATTTGAAATAACTTAAAACCCTGAAAAGTGAAAAAATATAATAATATTATTATAGATTAAACATAATAAAAAGGATAAAAATATTCATCAAAATATATAACTTCTTCTTGATAATAATGTTGAGAAACAAACCTAGAATTATTCTTAATAATTTGACCAGATTAATCCATCTTATTTATAAAAATCCATTTAGTTAGAATAAAATTCTTATCTAATGGGGGTTCAAATAAAGTCTAAAAATTATTTCTATAAAACTAATTAAGTAATTATTGTATAGAAACAATCAAATTAACATTATCCAAAGCATCTAAAATATAATTAGGCACATAATCAAGAAACAAAAATAGAATTAGAAAAGAAGTTTAAATAGAGCTTCTGGATTTTATACTAGTATAAAGAACCCAAATATTATTTTCAGGTATCTCTTTAATTACTAGTTGTTTTTGAGAAAAATAGGAAATTATAAAAATTTGAGGTGTATACGCCATGTACTTATAAGTACATATTGTATACCCGGTTGTCACGGGTAGCCAATGTGCGGGCTGTGTAACGGCCGGGCACATGGCCGTATGGGGTGAACTAGAGATTTCCTAAAGTAGAGCTTGCTATAGGCAAGTACATGCCACATAATTTTAAAATACACATCGTGTACTTTATTTTTTTCATTAAATGGTTTGTGGTCACGTCTAATCGAAAAAACCTCCTTCTTCTTGACCTGTCTCGACCTGAAGCATTCATGGCTGACAAATATTCTCTAAGCCCCCATCTCACCATATGTTCTCTAATTCGACCACCATTGATTGTGTTGGAATTTCCATGGTAAGATCTTCATTATTCTAGAGCCTCTCCACCCGATTCCTCCTCTTTCGCGAGTTATCTTTGGTTAAATGTTTTTTTCAATTTTTTAGATCGATGAAATTCCATGGAGATTCAAGGCACGAGGTTCACATATATCGATCTTACTACACCAAGGTATGTGGTTTGTTCCTTTCTATAGTTAGACTTTGAGTTATATGTGAGAAAGTGCCTAATACCCTCATTTAGGGTATTGTGTGTTTAGGGATTTTAACCCTATTAATGCCTACTATGCCTTTTATGCTTGAGTAGAAATTTTTTGATTGTGAATAAGGTTAATTTTCATGATATGGATGTATTTTCCCATGCTTGTTAGTTTTTGACCATTTGGTATAGGTTTACCAGTTAGGCTATTTTTTTCCATTACTTGTGTTGTTAGGATGGAGGGATTATTTATCTGATATGATGTGCCATGACTTGAAGCTACTTAGACAAGTAGTACTTTGAAGTTTACTTTTGCTGCTAATTATCATTTGTGTACGATTTCTTTACACAGGGTTGTGGGAACCTCGTGTAGTGAGGCCATATGGGAAATTTATGTTGAGGTTTTTCCCAGAGTGTATGTAATATTTATCATGTTGCGAGACCATAGGGGGGATTAAAATTGAGTGCTCCCTCATAATGTCTATATATACGTTACAAGACCACATGAGGAATTGACGTTGAGTGCTTCCTCAGAGTGTCTGTAGTTTATCGTTAAAAGGATATAAGGGGAATTGATAGTGAGTGCTTCCTCAGAGATTATTTGGTTACACAAGACTATAAGGGGAATTAATAGTGAGTTCTTCCTTAGAGAGTCTTCATTATACCCTTCTTGTAAGTTGAACCAGATGGGTTAGTTCGTGAGAATTACCCTGAGGGTTACTTGAGATTGTTGGCTGAACCAGAGGGGACAGGCTGTGAGAACTTTCCCAGAGGGTTTCTTGTTTTGTGTTGGTTCATTAAATTTTAAAATGAAATTGATGTAATGGAAAATATAGGATTATTTAATTTTGAGTACTTCCTTGTTTACTGCTTTGTTTTGCTTATTGCCTACCATATATATATTCACTAACAGTCAGGCATAGATCTTTGGGTGGTTTCCTACTGGGATTTATTTTTCACCCTATTTGGGTCATGCTTTTGGGCCGAAAAAAATTATATTTCTTCAGGTATAGATTAGGGAAAGCTCCATTCTACTTAAGGTACTTGATTTCTATAGAGCTGGATAGCATGGGACCTAGATGAGGCTTGTAATGCTGCTAGAGTTATTTTTCTTCTTTGTACTTTGTTTTAGTACTATATTACAGCTTTGTTACTTGTTTTTATGTTTTCCAAGACATACATATCATGCATCATTTATATATATGCTTCCGTTGTTTATTTCTTCAGTATTCCACTATTTATCATTGTAAGGTATTATTACTACTTCTGCAATTATTATATATTTATTTCCACTGTGTTAATCTGCCAATGAGGTCATAGTTTCCCCACTATCACACCCAAGACCCTTGCTTCTATTCGGAAGCCTCTAGTGTTTGGGGAAATGCGCTTGAGGCCATGTGACCAACTATGTACGGGGAACCTCTGGGTGGTTCCGAAACTAAGACGTTACAAAGTGGTATTAAAGGAATTTTTTTCTTCTTGAATTATTGTTTGAAGCCTATAGCCAGGGATAGGACAAAATAGGTAATTGGTAATAAGCTATGCCCAGGAGTAGCTAACTTGTGTATAGGGAAAATCCAATTTACCTTGTATATTTATATTTTATGTTTTTTCAATTATTATAGTTGATTTGATTTCATTATTGGGTGATTCACATGTTTTGTGCTTTTATATTTGATATTATTGAGGTTCTATTTCTGTTGCAACCCGATGAGATGAGGGTATTCCATCTCATGCATCATATAGGAACTTTCTAGAGATCACATGTGATACATTCTTTCCATGATATTTAGGGTGAATTACTAATTTCATGTTGTTGTGATAGATATTGTGCTAGATATGTATGCAGTTATGATGGATGCCTTGATAGAATACCTGCTGTTTGATAGGGTATTACTAATGTTTGAGGTTTCATTTGAATGAACACCAAACTTTAGTTCCTATGGTGTTATGGGCTCTCATGGACCAAAATTTGGTAGATCATTTCTTTTTTATGCTTGTATATGACCTGTTAAGATGCCAAGATTTGATTTGTGGGGATTATAGGCCCTCATGAGTTGGAATTTTGCACTTTAATGTTCATTTTAGTGTTTTCTGGGTTCCAGAGTAGTTTCAGAGGCTTACTATCCATAAAAACACATAATACACGACGTGCAATTATAAATACATTCCATGTATCCTTATGTTTGATAAGGAACTCTTTTTCTTAAGTACACACCAGGTACTATATATACATGTCGTGTAGTCTCTAACTATGTCACTAGCTATGTAGGCAGAGACACAGGGTTGCTAAATCTTGGTGGGACACATCGTGTACTGGATGTACACGCCATGTTGTGTAGACCATGTGTCCACCCGTGTGAATAACGACACAGATGGATAAAACTTAGTTTATTCACACTGTATTAAGATTGAACACACCGTGTAGTATAACCCTTGTATCTAGTCGTGTAATGAACATTACGGGGCAGTGGAAATCCTTTTAGTACACACCGTGTCTGGCATAAACAAGCCATGTAGAGTCAGCCATGTGTCCACCCCTGTGACTAACAACATGACCAGTTGAAACCTAAGCAGTACATGTCGTGTTTGGCACAAACATGTTGTGTAGTTCTATCCTAGGAGAAACGTGTGGGTTAGTCATGTAGAATAACTTAGGAAGGATAAATGAATCAAGTACACGTCGTGTCTTGGGAGAACATGCCGTGTGTATGGGGTGTTACATGACCAGTTTTGGAAGAATTACACACCCATGTGAAGGCTTAAAGGAACACACTGTGTAAGGGTTAAACACACCATTTATCCATGTTTTGAAAAACTATAATTATTTCCTTATCATGTTCATTTCATTCACTTCTAAATTTTAGTCCCTGATAAATCTTGATCCTAAGGTGTGCACTTGACCTTGCAGAGTCATTACACTAAGACGTCCTCTAGTTGTTTGCCAGATATAAGGAAGTGATCAGACACTAGGCATGGCTGATCAGGGACTACCCATAGATCCTCCTATAATGTGAGTCTTGGAACTATCCATCATTCCAGAAACAGGTGCTGATGAATAGTTCTGAGAGGGGTTTATGAGGTTCTTGCAGACCTTACAGGGAGCATCGCATCCTGCCCCGTAAATGGTAGAATTGGAGTAGGTATTTAAGTATTAGGATCCTCCCACTTTCTCAGGGGATGGAGGACCCCATACTATAGAGTCATGGCTAGAAGTCATGCTTACGATCTTCAAGCATTTGGATATGCCTATATAGAGGAGGGTTAATGCCGCTACATATATGTTTCAAGATTCCACGAAGAGATGGTGGGATGTGATCTCAAAGGTGGAACTCCAGCAGGTTATGACTTGGGAGGAGTTTCAACATACCTTCTACAATTACTTCTACCTGGAGACTTTGAGGGATGATTGAACCTGAGAGTTCATGAGTCTGAAGTAGGGTACTCTTTCAGTTATGGAGTATTCTTCTCACTACATAGAAATAGAGTGATTTACACCCTTTTTAGCGGGATGTGAGTTATTAATAGCAAGGAAGTTTGAGGATGATCTCAGGAAAGACGTTCGAGCTTAGGTGAACATATTTAGGTTGACTACTATATATTCTATAGTCCACTAGGTGCTGATCACAGAGCACAACCTGAGAGATTCTGGACCTATGGGCCTGGTCAGTTCGACAACAAGAGTTAGTGATTCTACAGCTGATAGTATGAAGCACCGTAGGGAGTCTACACATAGAGATATGAGTAGGTGAGATACACCTTCAGGTAGCCAGGTGGTATGATACTAGTGTGGAAAGGTCCGGAATATGAGGCCACATTGCCCGAGAGACCCAGTCAAGTGATGATCTTATGGTAATATGGGACACCTTCAGTTCTTCTGCCAGTTCTTCTCACCAACAGCTGGTGATCGGAGTTCCCCCATGACTCCGTGTTCAAGAGAAGCACCACCAGCTTCCCATCAGTCTGGGAACTGAAGTTCTTCCATCCATTCAGGCCGAGGTAGAGGTTGTGGTCGTGGTATCCAGTCAGCAGGCTTTCACTGACAATAGGGTGAATTAGCTCAGGGTGGTTAGGAAGGGTCACAGAGCCATGATATAGGCCAAACTTTTGTAGTGGATCAGACCCAGCAAGAGTAGAATTCCAACCCTTCTACTGTGCGAGGTACGATCCTAGTTGCCTCCTTTTTAGATTCTGTGTTTTTTGATATAGGGGCTTCCCATAGTTTCATATCTATGGCTGTTTTGGAGAGCCTTGGGCTCTATATCTTTTCTTCTACTGATGTCTTATTACTGGACACTCTGTTGGGGACAAGAACAACTAGTGTACAACAGTGCAAGGAGTGCCCTCTAGAGATTAGTGGGTGTCACTTCTTGTGGGACCTATATGTCTTAGAGATGACGAGATATGATGTCATTCTCAGAATGGACTAGTTAGTTTTCTTCTAGGCTGTTTTCAACTACTATCACCATAGGGTGAGTTTCACATCAACTGATGGCGTATAGTTTCTTAATAAGGGTGAATGGGATGTCCAAACGGGAAGAGTAGGACCTAAGCATCATGGGTTGGGAGGATTTACAACCCATATTTCTAGTATATATCTGGATGACTAGGGGACTCCATAGTTGTACTTTCCTTTAGTGGTGGATCATTTCAGAGACATATTTCCAAATTACTTTTCAGGTTTGCCTCCAGATCGAGAGGTAGACTTTTCTATTGATCTCATGCCAGGAGTGGCACCAGTGTCTATTCCTCCTTATAGGATGGCTACACTAGTGTTACAGGAGCTCAAGAAGTAGTTGGAGGATTTGCAGGAAAAGGGTTTCATCCAACCCAGTACTTCTCCTTGGGGTTATCATATCTTATTTTCGAAGAAGGTGGACAGTACCCTCAGAATTTATGTGGATTATCAGAAGTTGAACCTGTTGACGGTCAAGAACCGATATCCCTTGCCAAGGATTGATTATCTATTTGATCAGCTTCGAGGAGCCCAGGTGTTCTCAAATATTGACTTGAAATCTGGTTATCTTTAGTTTCACATTAGACCATATGATATACCTCTTATATCCTTTCAGAGCAGGTATGGTCTATACGATTATGTGGTTATGTCATTCGGTCTCACGAAGGAGCCTATAGTTTTCATGCCTCTTATGAACTAAGAGTTCCATCCGTACTTGGATTCTTTCCTGGTGGTCTTCATTGATGATATCATGGTGTACTCTCACACTCTACACAACCATTCCACACATCTTGAGATAATTTTGAGCACACTGAGAGAGAATCATTTGTATGATAATCTCTCAAAATTCCACTTTTGGATGGAATAGATTCACTTCTTGGGTCATGTTATCTTAGAGATAGGAGTATCAGTAGACCCAGAGAAAGTGAGATCAATAGTTTCCTAGGAGCATCCAAAGAACATCTTTGAGGTACGAAGTTTTCTAGGGCTGGCAGGATACTACATGCATTTTATACAGGACTTTTCACGCTTAGTAGCACCACTGATGGTTCTGACTAAGAAGGGTGCGAAGTTTTTGTGGATAGATTCTTGTGAGTCAGCCTTTCAGAAGCTGAAAGGGAGGTTGAATTCATCACCAATACTAGTATTTATAGAGATGTAAAATATCTATACTATTTACTGTGATTCATTAGGTATCATATTGGGAGGAATGCTTATGTAGGGGGAAGGAGTCATTGCGTACATGTCTCGATAGTTGAGGCCACATGTGAAAACTACCCGACGCACGATCTCGAGTTGGCTGCAGTTGTTCATGCCTTACGCTGTTGTAGACATTATCTTTTGGGTGATCATTTTTTCGTTTTCACTAACCACAAAAGTCTCAAGTATATCTTCTCTCAGCACGATCTGAATATGAGACAACGAAGGTGGGTTGACTACCTTCATTCCTTTGACTTTGTGATTGTCTACATGCTTTGGAAAGGCAACACATTAGCTGATGCATTGAGTAGGAGGAATTTGATACTTGCAGTTCAGGAGGCCCGTAGTGAGTGGTAGATTATGACTCTATTCTCTGATATGTATTTGGAGGTTCATGACAGACAAGGGCATACATTTCTTTCTTTTTTAGCTGTTACCTCTACTCTTTTTGATCAAGTGAAAATGAGGCCGCTATCAGATTCATAAGGCCTATTCCTATGGGAAAGTGTGTCCAAATAGGACCCTATTCCTATATAGACCATAGGAAAGGATAAGATCTTGTGTTTTCATGGGCACGTATGGGTGTCAGTAGATATACACGAGGATATGATGTAGGAATTTCATTCCTCAGTTTGTAAAGTTCATCCTGGTGTAACCAAGATATATTGAGATCTGCACCATCAGTATTGGTCGCCAGGTATGAAGAGATATGTTGTTGGTTTTCTGATGAGGTGTTTCACCTATCATCAGGTGAAGGTGGAGCATCAGTGATTAGAAGGGATTTTGAAGTAGTTACCCATTCCTGATTGGAAGTGGAATGATATCATGATGAACTTTGTGACAAGTTTACCAAGGTCTCCTTGAGGGAATGATGCAGTTCGGGTTGTCATTGACAGACTCACGAATGTTGTACACTTCTTACTGATCAAGGAGACATTCAGTGTTGATGAGTTGGGAAGGCTATACATCTAAGAGATTTTACATCAACATGGGTTTCCACACTCCATTGTTTTATACAGGGACACATGATTTACTTCTCAGATCTGGTAGAGACTATAGAAGACATTGGGTACACAGGTACTTCTGAGTATAGTTTACCATCCCCAAATAGATAGCCATTCCGAGCATACAATTTAGGTGCTGGAGGGAATTATTTGAGCATGAATCCTATATTTTGGAGGTTCTTGGGATAAACACATACCTCTTGTGTAGTTCTCCTATAATAACAGTTTTTAAGAAACTATTCAAATGGCACCTTATGGGGATTTGTATGGTAGACCATGCCGATCACCCCTTTGTTGGTTGGAGGTAAGAGAGGATGATATGCTAGGACCTCGTCTTTTCCAGGAGAACACAAAGCAGATAGAGTTGATTCAGAAGATGATGGATACTGCACAGTCACAACAAAAGTCTTATGCCGATCAACAGAGGTGACCTCTATATTTTGAGGTCAGAGATCATGTTTTTCTATGTGTCACACCGAGGTTGGGACACAAGAGGATTGGGAGATAGGGTAAGCTTTATCCGAGGTATGTCATACTATTAGAGGTTTTGTAAAGGGTCAGGTTGGTTGCCTATCAGTAGTAGTTACCTCAGAGGTACGAGTCTATGCACGACATCTTTCACATTTCTCAGTTGTGGTGTTACTTCTCAAACCTATCTCATGTCTTTCAACTCGAGGAGGTTGAGCTAGAGGTGGATGCCTCATTCGAGGAGAATCCTATCCGGATTGTTGATTGCAGTGTGAAAGTTATCCATGTCCGGTCTGTTCCTCTAGTATGAGTGCTATGGAAGCATAGACGAGTACAGGATGAGACTTGGGAGAGGGAAAATGATATACGATCACAATGGTCAGAGCTATTCGAGGATTCTTCTTCTATGCCACCTTGCTAGGGAAATTATAGGAAAAATTTCTTCTAGGGGGGAAGCTTGTAAGAACCCAAATCTTATTTTCATGTATCTCTTCCTTTACTGGTTGTTTTTGAGAAAAACAAGAAATTGTGGAAATTTTAAGAGTAAAAGCAATGTACTTATAAGTACACGCCATGTACCCTGTTGCCACGGGTAGCTGTGTGCTGGCCAGGTAACAGCCGAGCAGATGGCTATGTGGGGTGACCTAGAGACTCCCTAAAATGGAGCTCGATAAAGGAAAGTACATGCCTTGTAATTTTAAAAGACACGCTGTGTAATTTCTTTTTTTTCATCAAATGGACCGGGGTTGCATCTAATCGATAAAACCTCCTTCTTCTTGACCTGTCTCATTCAAGAGCATCTGTGGCTGTGGAATATTCTCTAAGACCCAGAATCTCCGTCCGTTCTCTGATTTGATCGCCATAAATTGTTTTGGAATCACCATGGTAAGCTCTTCCTTATTCTAGAGCCTCACTTCCCGATTCCTCCTCTTTTACGAGTTATATTTGGTTGAACATTTTTAGCGTTTTTGTAGATCTATGACGTTATAGGGATATTTAAGGCTCGAGGTTCATGTATATTGATCGTACTACACTGAGGTAGGTGGTTTGTGACTTTTTGAAGTTAGTCTTTGAGTTATATGTGTGAAATTTCCCAATAACCTCATTCGGGGTATTGTGTGTTTAGGGATTTTAACCTTGTTAATGCCTGTTATGCCTTTTATGTTTGAATAGAAGTTGTTTGATTGTGAATAAGATTAATTTCCATGATATGGATGTGTTTGTCCATGTTTTTTTGACCGTTTGGTATAGATTTTCTATTTAGGATATTTGTTTTCCATTCCTAGTATTATTAGGATGAAGGGATTATTTATCTGATATGATGTGCCATGCCTTGTATCTATTTAGCCAAGTAGTAATTTGAGGTTTAATTTTGATGCTAATTATCCTTTGTGTATGATTTCTTTACACGTGGATTCAGGAACCTAGTGTAGTGAGACCATAGAGAAAATTGATGTTGAGGGCTTTCCCAGAATTTCTGTAATATTTATCACGCTGCGAGACTATTGGGGGATTGATGTTGAGTGCTCCCTCAGAGTTTCTATATATTCATTATGAGACCATAGAAGGAATTGAAATTGAGTGCTTCCTCAGAGTGTTTGTAGTTTACCGTTAAAAGGTTATAGGGGTAATTGACAGTGAGCGCTTCCTCAGAGAGTCTTTGATTACACAAGACTAAAAGAGGAATTGATGGTGAGTTCTTCCTTAGAGAGTCTTCGTTATATCCTTCTTGTAAGTTGAACAAGAGGGGTTAGGCCATGAGAACTACCCAGAGGGTTACTTGAGATTTTTGGCTGAACCAGAGGGGATATGCTGTGAGAACATTCCCAGAGGGTTCCTTGTTTTGTGTTGATTGATTAAATTGTTAAATGAAAATGATGTGATGGAAACTATAATATTGTTTACTTTCGAGTACTTCCTTGTTCACTGCTTGATTTTTCTTATTACTTTCCACATATATATTCACTGATTGTTAGACACATATCTTTGGGTGGTTGCCTACTGGGATTTCTCACAAAAACCTGTTTGGGTCATTCCTTTGGGCCCAAAAAGATTATATTGCTGTAGGTATAGATAATGGAAAGCGCCCTTCTACTTCAGGTACTTGATTGTTGTAGAGCTGGAGAGCATGGGGCCAAGATGAGGCTTGCGATGCTGCTGGAGTTATTTTTCTTCTTTTTTTACTTTATTTTAGTATTTTATTCAAGCATTATAACTTGTTTGTCTATTTTCCTAGACATATGTATCATGAATCATTTATATATATGCTCCAATTGTTTATTTCTTCAGTCTTCTGCTATTTATTATTGTATGGTATTATTACTACTTATGCTATTGTTATCTATTTATTTCCACTAATTTTCTCTAAAAATGAAGTAATAGTTTCCCCACTATCACACCCAAGGCCCTCGCTGCTACTCTATAGACTCTAACATTTGGGGAAATACGCTTGAGGCCATGTGACCAACTAGGTATGGGGCACCTCTGGGAAGCTCTGGAACTGGGGCGTTACCCTAGTACCAACATTACTAATAACATTATTAATAGGATGATCATTATAAATCCTCTAAGATTTAGGATTAGTTTGAGAAGAATATTTATCTCTCTCAATAGATACATTATCTTGATTTTTTTCTTTTCTAAAATTGAAATCATTGAAATCATCTTCAATATTTTCCAAAACAGATTTCTGAACATCAAAAGATTCATCAAACATTATATGAATTGATAATTTAATAGTCATGGTATACTGATTATAAATTCTATAAGATTTACTATTAGAGGAATAACAAATAAATATACCTTTAACACTTTTAGCATCAAATTTATCTAAATTATCCTTTGTATTCAAGATAAAAACTTTACAACCAAAAACTCTAAAATAACCAACTTTGAACCTTTAACCTTTAACCAACTCATAATGATTGTTCTTCCTTAAAGGTATAACATAAACTCTATTCTAGACATAAAAAGTATTATTAAAAAATTATGCCTAAAAATACTGAGGTAAACTATATTCATTAAGCATAGTTCAATAAATTTCTTGAATAGTTTTATTTTTGATTTCCGTAACACTATATTTATTCGGGGTTCTAGGAGTATAAAAATTACGAGCATAAAAATTATCTTCAAAAAAATTTATCAAATTAAAAATAAAAAAACTCACCACCACTATCACTTATAAAAGAAACAATTAAACAACCATTCATATTTTTAACTAGCTTACAAAAATCAATAAATCAAGATAAGGTTTCATGCTTATGAGATAAGAAATAAACCCATGAAAATATACTAAAATCACAAAAAATAAAAAAATACATCCTACCACCCAAACATGAAGTTTTTATTATAATAAATAAATAAATATTAAATAATTAAATATTACTAAAATTATAAACATGATTGATAGATTTTAAATATTCCTTTTAATACGTACCTTTCTAACAGGAATAAAAAATAAAACATATTCTTACCTTTAACTTGGACAAATCTAAAAAATGTACATGATTGGATAATTTGTGTATCATTAATAAATGAGAATGTTCAAGCAATATATCCTATATAACATCATCTATTTATATAGCATTGAGATAATTAAAATTTTAATTATATAGATCATATAAATTTATAGAATAAATATAATCGTGTTTATAATCATAAAACAAAATAGAATTATCTTTAAACACTAAACATTTATCATCTTCAAACTTAATAAGAATACTGTCATCATAAATTTATGAGATACTAATTAGATTATTTGTAATGCCTTCATCATATAAAACTTTTTAAATTTAAACAACATTAGAAATACCTACTTCTTCAAAAACCTTAACCCTGACTTTAGAATTATCTCCAAAAGTAATAGATCATCCATAAAATTTAGTGTAAGTGAGGAAATTTGATCAGTAACTAGTCATGTGTCAAGAACAACTATAGTCCATGTACCATGTTCCCTTGATATTCTTGAGGTGTTTATTCTAAAAAGAGAAATTATATAGAGAAACATTTTGGCACCCTTTCTATTTTAGGTCGAATTGAGTTAGCAATAGAATTATTTGCCACCCAAAAAGATTTAAAACATTTATTATAAGGTACTCTAAAAGATAAATCTTTTGAAATAATAGCTTTAGTATATCAAATATATTCAGGGAATATAAGAGAACATTTATTAGCATAATTTCCATGTAACCTGTACTTAAATCATGAGACAGAAGAAAATTTTCCAGAAAAACATTTAATTAAAGTTGTATTTTATAACTAAGGAATTTATATATTATATCTAAAACTAGTTTTATCGTTATTTGGTTTTATTAAAAACACCATAATTTCATATTTTTCCTATCCTAGAAAAAATAGGCAATGTTTCTTTTAGGATAAAAAACTCATTTCTAAGATTACCATTATCCTTTTGAATAGACTCAAAATCATTATAGAACTTACCCTTAGAACATGTAATATAATTTATTATTTCTTACTTAATCTCATCATTATCATTATTGATCTTCTTACTTTCCTTGATAAGTCTCTTATTTTTTTCTTTCAATTCTTTATAAAACTCATAAACTCTTAAAATATATTTTTGAAGCATTTAATTTTCTTCATACAACACATCAAAGTTATAACCATCACTATTAGCATAATAACTAGAATTAGAATCATTACATGCCTCATTTGTTTTTTTTCATCAAACATAGGTTGTATGAATCTTTATCACTTATAAATTCATCACTTGAATCCTATTCTCTAGTAAAACTCCTTCCAACATGATAAGAAAATTTCAATTATTTCTTGATTTTTTCTATTTCCCTTCTGGAATAAACTTTGGATAATCTGGTTTCATATTTTCCTTCTTTATACATTCATTGAAGGTTAAATCTAATCCATATGCAGTACCGTTATTTTCTTTTTTATCATTATTTTTACCTTTACTTTGTTTCTTCTTGAACTTTTATGTTTTCTTCATCATATTATAAATACCATTGCTTATATTCATAAATTATCCCTTTTCAATTTCCTTTTCCTTAGATTTAGAATTGTTTTAAGTATTATTTATAGTACTTTTATCTTGATTACCAAATTAAAGATTATGTATTAATTATATCATTAAATGTATCCCATTATTTTATCAAATTCTAGGAATACTCTGTGCTAGAATTAGAAAAATATATCACTTGAGTATTCTAGTGGCAAGGATACTTGTGCCTCCCCTAATAGTCTACAAGAAATGGCTATGCCACTACTCATAGAGTTTAAATTAGGATTTTGAATGACCAACCGTGTAACACCCCGAGCTTCCACGATAGGCCTCTCTTTCAATAATGCAATAGCTTGCATTGGACGCAAGTTCAAGTTCTAAAACACCGGGACTAATCAAAGTAGCCGTTATGAATAGTAATAAACACTTTTTAAAATTATAGAAATTTTATATTTCAAAATGGACTTCATTTTTGTATTCGTAATATCGAAATTATCCTAAGTTGAATTTTTTGTAATTTTCTGAGAACTTCCAATTTTTTATGAATAGTGAAAAATACTTAAATACAACCTTTTTAATCAAAATAATTTATAGTGATAAATTATACTATTGAGTGGTTTTAAATTATAATTATAATATATTTTTACCATTTTATCTAATGGTGTTCATTAGAATTAATTTCACTTTGAAATTGGACATAAATAATTGTCAATCTTTTGATATATATTGTTTCTTAAAAAACACGCTATTTGTTGTGACAGCGGGAATTAATTATAAAATTAATTAATGAAACTTATATGTTTGGAATTTTGTAAAATAGAAATCATTTTTGAATTTGGAATATCAATTATAGCTTAGGGTGAAATTTTGGCATTGTTCTAAAAAACTTCAATTTTTTATGAATAGTGAAACCACTAAGTGGTAGTTAAAAAACTGATTTTTCGTTTAAATGAAACATTACCACTTCTGTGATTTGAATTTCAAAAATCCGACATACATGGTTGTCATTATAATGTAAAATTTGGTTCAATGGGATTAAAATAATTTTTTTATGAATAGTAACTTTTAAGTTTAATTAATCGCAATTAAAGTTAGTTAGTGAAATTTAAGGTAAAAATGATATTATAAAAATATGAAAATACCTTTACACTTATCCTACCCCTATTGTATGTGTCATGGCCGACCAAGACAATGCATGGGTAAACTTGGGGACCCCATGGAGCCACTTTGGTAGGAAAATGACATAAATAACTTCTATTTAAAGTTAAAATAAAAATGTCACAAACATAAGCTGTTTTACTAAAAAAAAATTAAATGGGTTATACAAGTCATATGTTTGACTATAAATATTAATTAGAAATATAAAAAGATTTCCTACATCATGATATTTTTTTTATAATTTTTAGACATTAAATAAATTAAATTATTTATGACACCATGATGATGCAACGGTTACCTCATTAATTAACGATTTAAATAAAATGAAAAGATAATGTAAAATCTAAGACTTAAACTTGTCAAAAACCTATTGTATGAGTAGATTTAGAACCCTTATCACCTTATACTCTAAATATATAAGTGTGGGACCTTTAGAATCCGAAAAATGAATTTCATAATAAAGTAACATTTCATTACATTCCAAGAGTGCCCCTCCTCTCCTCTTATAAAAGGCCCCCACCACTACCACCTTACTCACACCTTCAAGCCATTTGGCTCACCCAAACTCTGCCCAAATACTCTCCCAAATTCCCTCTCTTACTCCTAGAAGCCTCACTTTGGGCATAATTCTTCCCAAGTAAGCCTTTGGCTCAAATCAAAAAAGAGTTACCCGATTTTAAGGTAATGTCTTCTCTAATGTTGTTTTGTTTTATTTTGATTCTCCAACCCCCAAAACTCTTTTTATTCATTTCTTTTGTAACAAAAACAGTATCCTAAATATACTAGGATGTTTTTATAATAATTATTCGAGCTACACTTACACACACTTACATATAATGGCTAAAGAACATACTGTTTCTGTGGATGACGAATTTCTACCCCACGAAACGATGATTGTTCAAACTTCTTTTAACACCTCTCATGGTGGCCATTATGATGAAACTATTTTTTATATATGATATATATTATGTTTATATTTTCCTTATGCTTCTTTATTTTTCATTTATGGAACTCCTTTATGATTTCCATTTTGGGTAAACACGATAATTTCATTTTAGGAAGCGCGGACTACCGCCCCCTCAAAGTGATTTGAATCATTAATGCCATATGTGGGATGTATAAAGGATGGAGTAAATGGTATTATACATTATATTATACTGGAATTATATTATACCTTTATATAATTATAACTTAATTCCATTAACTACGAAATAGAAATGAAAGTAGCGTTCATGCGTACGTACAACTTACCATCTCCATGAACGGTGCATGTCATTTCTTACCTATAAATGTTATGTAATATTATAAATCAATGTATATACTAGATATATATGATATATATGATATCTAAATCATGAATATAATTATGGATATAATGGATATTTTACCACAAGAACAAAGTGTAATTATAAGAGGTTTATTTTTGACTCAAGTACCTAAGATCGACAAAACAATCGTTATTAACTTAAATAATTACATAATGTTTATAACATGGTAATAAGTGATATAAAAGGAATAATGAACTTGAAAAAGGTTCTTAAACTGGTAGATATTAACTCTAGTTTATTATTCAGGAGGTTAAAGAGCGGTCGAGTCAAGTCAGACACGAGGTAAGGGAACTTTTAACCCAATTTCTATTCTTTGGGTTAATATCCTACTTTCAAATTATGTCATGATATTATTATGCACTATATTGTATTTGTACTTTATTTATGTGTACTTATAGTGAATACACATAATATATCTACTTTATTTAAAAAAAATGATCTTTTTAAGGGTCTTCATCTCAATCTCCTTTCATTGAGGCATATTTTGTTTTATACACAACTTTCTTTTATATGGTGTATAAACCCCTTTGAATTTGTCTTTTATTCAAAAAGGAATATTTTTTACAAAGCGTTTTACTAAACAACAAAATGAATGTTTTTGTCTTACATATGCGGTGACAACAACTTCTCCTCCGCCATGACCATTATTTGTGTTTCAGCTTCCTCTACAAGCCATAACTTTTTTTAAATGAAAAATAAATACAAAGTTTTAACTTTCTTTTATTGTGGTATTGAAAATGGTTTTGAAAGTGTTTTTATTATATCAATGTGTTGTATTGATATCTTGTGATTGAAATGTGGAAATGTTATGTTTCCTTTATGCATGTTTTATGTGATACGATTATGTTATGGTTTATGATATGTTTAAACCTATTAATATGAGGAATGCATTGGACTTAATAAGTGATGGGTGGAGCCCACTACAGATCCTCAATGCATCGGTAGGTCTCATGAGACAAACTAGTGTCTTGGCATGAGGCCTTGACAAAATCTTATTTGTGGTCTTAGCACGAGGCCTTGGCTACGTGGTTATGATAGTCTGGAATTATGCATTCCATCATTATGAAAGTGGATATTGATTTTTCATGTGATTATTCGACTAGTAGAATATCCATGTGAGTAAGTAAATGGCATTATTTAATTTTATTTTTTCCATATTATGCTGAAGTTCAAGTTTAAAAAGGATTTTGTTTTAGTTATACATTGCCTTAAATGTTAATGTTTATTTATGAAAGCTTCTGAAATATTGTTATCCTTACTGAGCATCTGAGCTCACCCCTTTCAATGTTTTAATATTTTCCAGGATGTGAAGAAGTATTTTATGAATGACCTGCATGGATAGTCAGAAGAGGATATGAGTGCGGACTATGGAGACGTTGTTATTTTAGTTCTTCACTTTATGATGCAATGTAACGTTTATGAATGTATCTAGTGTTTCCAAGGCTACTAAACTATTCGGTCTTTCGAGACTTTATCTTTTGTGATCATTCCAATGTTACGCAATAATGCACCGACTCTGGGTAACTGGGGTCGGGGCGTTACAGTTGGTATCAGAGGCAGTTTAGTACTAACCATGGAATCTAGATTCAGCTAAACTCTGATTAGAGCACATTGCCCGAAGATAGACTTTGAGGATTAGTATAGAAGAACTTCCTAGAATTTTGGTATTATAGAGATTTTTTGAGTTTTCCGAGCAATACATCCCTGTCTGGATATGAGCAAGAAGAGGCGGCTCTGGAACAGATGTACCAAGGGGTAAAACCCGAAAACACCGCTTTGAGCTAGACTCGAACGGGAACTGGTGCACGACAACGGGCAATTCTGCACTCTTGGTTACAACACTCTCGGGGGATATGCTTAGGATAATTCTCGTTTTCTTTACAAACTACTATGAAGGGTTATGAGTATATAATTTCTCAAAGAAAACATTTTTATGATTATGGATTATATCCATAAATAGTTCAATTTATGTTAAGTATTTTACAAGTATGGAATTATGTATTTTGATTCATAAACTAATCTAGTTTATGCCATTGTTTAGAAATGGCGCCTAGTGGAAGGAATGGAAACTCTATCAATGCACGCACTCCGTGTAGGGATTTCCCTCCTGCTCAAGATAATTATTGTGGATCTGGAGATACAACTGGTGCTGATCAACTTATTACCATACTGGGACAACTCACTCAGGTTATGAATAATAACCTTACTCGTATGGAGCACCCTGATACGCAATGTGGAGGATCAATGTTAGACCACTTCATGAGGCAACAACCACCAACATTTAATGGGGGTACAAATACATTAGTAGCTGAGCAATGGATAAACTCCTTAGAGAAAATATTCCACGCCTTGGGGAGTAGCGAAAGGGAGAAGGTTGTCATGGAACTCTACCGCCTCACTGGAGATGCCGATCAATGGTGGTCGCTGATTCAAAATACAAAGAAAGATGAAGAAGTATCAAGTATGGAATGGAGAGAGTTCAAAGATCTTTTCTTAGAAAAATACATTCCTGGTTACCATCAAGCAGATATGGAAAGGCAATTTCTGAGTCTGAGACAAAAGGAGGATGAGAATGTCGCAAAGTATGAGGCAAACTTTACAAGGTTAGCGAGGCATGATGCAGATTATATACGTAACCCAAGAAGTAATATTGATCGTTTCTTTGATGGGTTAAAACCATTTCTCCGTCAAGCTTTAGTATCACAATCCTTCTCATCGTACGAAGATATTGTCTCATGTGCTATTAAGACAGAAAAGGAATTCTCTAAATCTTATGACAATAAAGTAAAGCAAGAGAAGAAGAGAATGGTGGAACAAGAGATAGATAAAGGGAAAAAGGGAAAGAAGGATTTTCCATTATGCGATAATTTGGGGAAGAATCACCCTGGTAATTGCCTAAAAGGAATGGGAGTTTGTTATAAATGTGGAGAAAAAGGTCACCAGGCTCGTGATTTCAAGGGAAAAGAAAGAGGATATCAATGTTGAATGCTAAAATTGTAGGGAAATGGGGCATTATGAAAATGAATGTCCTAATCATCAAGGAAAATTACCTCATAAAAGGCCAAGGGATCAAGGCCAATATTATGATTTTGCTATAGTTGAAATGGAATAATTAATGTATTGGTGCTTTTGGACTCAAGGATTATATTTTGGTTATAAGAATAATGTGATATACATAAGGATTGTACTGCAGTACTTGTTGTTTCAGTAAGGTTTTAATATGATGAAGGTAATCATATTTTTAGTATGTGACAAAAAGAGAAACTTTAATTTGTTTGGGGAATCTGATGTTACAATTGATTTTAGAATTTAGAGACCTTTTAGAGAAAGTCCGGACAGAGGTATTTTGGATAACTATTAAGGTTGGAATGGATTAAGTTGAACCATGGATAGTACTGTTTAATGATAAAACATTTCTAAAGATTATTTTTGGAATATTATAATACTATAGTTTTAGGAAAAGGAAAACCTACAGGGTGGGGCATAACCCGTCGCGTCGGACAAAGCTGCAAGAATCGAACCCACAACCATAGTGCGACAGGCCTTTATTACCTACCACTAGCCCACAGTAAGTCCCTGGTTATTAAAAAATAGTTTTACTAATCTAAATGGTATGTGTTAATATTTGGAACCTTATACAATTAGGATAAATAGAATATTTTTGAGTTCTATTACCTTTTAGAGTGAAAGATGGGTTTGTGGTAAAAAATTTATTAAAGAATGAAAGTATACATGACAAGTATGTATATTCCCTTACGTTCTTAGTAAATCTCCTAAATAAATTCCTCAACTTTATAAAAGGTAACTTAAAACAAAAACGTTGTCGGTTAACTTTTCCAACTGGGGATTCAATGGCCATTTAACCAATCAAAAGTTTGTGATTTTCATATGGTTAAATTTCTCCTAATCCAGTTTTCTACAACTCTCCATCAGACCTTGATGGTTTGTTTTTCTTCCATATCCATATTTTCATAGAATCCTAGTATGGGCTATCTCGGGTGACCTTTGTACTTTTCTTTCTTTCTTTTAATGTTATATTATTATTAACCCTATTTCTGATGTGGGTTTTCCACAAAGGTATTTTCTATTTTCAATCTTTTATTTTCAAAGAAAAATTTCAAATTGCGAGGACGCAATTTATTGAAGGAGGGGAGAATGTAACACCCCGAGCTTCCACGATACGCCTCTCTTTCAATAATGCAATAGCTTGCATTGTACGCAAGTTCGAGTTCTAAAACACCGCGACTAATCAAAGTAGCCGTTATGAATATTAATAACCTATTTTTAAAATTATAGAAATTTTATATTTCAAAATGGACTTCATTTTTGTATTCGTAATATTGAAATTATCCTAAGTTGATTTTTTTTGTAATTTTCTGAGAACTTCCAATTTTTTACGAATAGTGAAAAATACTTAAAAAAACCTTTTTAATAAAAATAATTTATAGTGATAAATTATAATATTGAGTGGTTTTAAAGTATAATTAGAATATATTTTTACAATTTTATCTAATGGTGGTCATTAGAATTAATTTCACTTTGAAATTGGACATAAACAATTGTCAATCTTTTGATATATATTGTCTCTTAAAAAACACATTATTTGTTGTGACAGCGGGAATTAATTATAAAATTAATTAATGAAACTTATATGTTTGGAATTTTTTAAAATAGACATCATTTTTTAATTTGGAATATCAATTATAGCTTAGGGTGAAATTTTGGCATTATTCTAAAAAACTTCAATTTTTTATGAATAGTGAAACCACTAAGTGGTAGTTAAAAAACTGATTTTTCATTTAAATTAAACATTACCACTTCTGTGATTTGAATTTCAAAAATCTAACATACATGTTTTTCATTAGGAAGTAAAATTTTGTTCAATGGGATTAAAATAATTTTTTGGTGAATAGTAACTTTTAAGTTTAATTAATCGCGGTTAAAGGTAATTAGTGAAATTTAAGGTAAAAATGATATTATAAAAATATGAAAATACCTTTACACTTGTCCTAACGCTATTGGATGTGTCTTGGCCTACCAAGAAAATCCATGGGTAAACTTGGGGACCCCATGGAGCCACTTTGGTAGGAAAATGACATAAATAACTTTTATTTAAAGTTAAAATAAAAATGTAACAAACATAAGTTGTTTTACTAAAACAATTTTTAAATGGGGTTATACAAGTCATATTTTTGACTATAAATATTAATTAGAAAACTAAAAAGATTTACTACATCATGATATTTTTTTTATAATTTTTAGACATTAAATAAATTAAATTATTTATGACACCATGATGATGCAGCGATTACCTCATTAATTAACGATTTAAATAAAATGAAAAGATAATGTAAAATATAAAACTTAAACTTGTCAAAAACCTATTGGATGAGTAGATTTATAACCCTTATCACCTTATCCTTGAAATATATAAGTGTGGGACCTTTAGAATCTGAAAAAAGCATTTCATAATAAAGTAACATTTCATTACATTCCAAGAGTGCCCCTCCTCTCCTCTTATAAAAGGCCCCCACCACTACCACCTTACACACACCTTCAAGCCATTTGGCTCAACCAAACTCTGCCCAAATACTCTCCAAACTTCCCTCTATTACTCCTAGAATCCTCACTTTGGGCAGAATTCTTTCCAAGGAAGATTTTGGCTCAAATCAAAAAAGAGTTACCCGATTTTAAGGTAATGTATTCTCTAATGTTGTTTTGTTTTATTTTGCTTCTCCAACCCCCAAAACTCTTTTTATTCATTTCTTTTGTAACAACAACAGTATCCTCAATATACTAGGATGTTTTTATAATAATTATTCTAGCTACACTTACACACACTTACATCTAATGGTTAAAGAACATACTGTTTCTGTGGATGACGAATTTCTGCCCCACGAAACGATGATTATTCAAACTTCTTTTAACACCTCTCATGGTGGCTAGTATGATGACACTATTTTTTATATATGATATATATTATGTTTATGTTTTCCTTATGCTTATTTATTTTTCATTTATGGCACTCCTTTATGATTTCCATTATGGGTAAACGCGATAATTTCATTTTTGGAAGCGCGGACTACCGCCCCTCAAAGTGATTTGAATCGTTAATGCCATATGTGGGATGTATAAAGGATGGGGTAAATGGTATTATACATTATATTATACTGGAATTATATTATACCTTTATATAATTATAACTTCATTCCATTAAATATGAAATAGAAATGAAAGTAGCATTAATGCGTACGTATGGCTTACCGTCTCCATGAACGGTGCGTGTCATTTCTTACCTCTAAATGTTATGTAATATTATAAATGAATGTATATACTTGATATATATGATTTATATTATATCTACATCATGAATATAATTATTGATATAATGGATATTTTACCACATGAACAAAGTGTAATTATAAGATGTTTATTTTTGACTCAAGTACCTAAGATCAACAAAATGATCGTTATTAACTTAAATAATTAAATAATGTTTATAACATGATAATAAGTGATATAAAAGGAATAATGAACTTGAAAAAGGTTCTTAAACTGGTAGAGATTAACTCTAGTTTATTATTCATGTGGTTAAAGAGCGGTCGAGTCAAGTCGGACACGAGGTAAGGGAACTTCTTAACCTAATTTCTATTCTTTGGGTTAATCTCCTACTTTCAAATTATGTCATGATATTATTATGTCCTATCTTGTATTTGTACTTTATTTATGTGTACTTATAGTTAATACACATAATAGATCTACTTTATTTAAAAAAAAATGATCTTTTTAAGGGTCTTCGTCTCAATCTCCTTTCATTGAGGCATATTTTGTTTTATACACAACTTTCTTTTATACGGTGTATAAACCCATTTGACTTTGAATTTTATTCAAAAAGGAATATTTTTTACAAAGAATTTTACTAAACGACAAAAGGAATGTTTTTGTCTTATGTATGCGGCGACAACAACTTCTCCGCCGCCGTGACCATTATTTGTGTTTCGGCTTCCTCTACAAGCCATAACTTTTTTTAAATGAAAAATAAATACAAAGTTTTAACTTTCTTTTATTTTGGTATTGAAAATAGTTTAGAAAGTGTTTTTATTATATCAATGTGTTGTATTGATATCTTGTGATTGAAATGTGGAAATGTTATGTTTCCTTTATGCATGTTTTATGTGATACGATTATGTTATGGTTTATGATATGTTTAAACCTATTCATATGAGGAATGCATTGGACTTAATAAGTGACGGGTGGAGCCCGCTACAGCTCCTCGATGCATCGGTAGGTCTAATGAGACAAACTAGTGTCTTGGTACGAGGCCTTGACAAAATCTTATTTGTGGTCTTGGCACGAGGCCTTGGCTACGTGGTTATGATAGTCTGGAATTATGCATTCCATCATTATGAAAGTGGATATTGATTTTGCATGTGATTATTAGACTAGTAGAATATCCATGTGAGTAAGTAAATGGAATTATTTAATTTTATTTTTGCCATATTATTCTGAAGTTCAAGTTTAAAAATGCTTTTGTTTTAGTTATACATTGCCTTAAATGTTAATGTTTATTTATGAAAGCTTCCGAAATATTGTTATCCTTACTGAGCATATGAGCTCACCCCTTTCAATGTTTTAATATTTTCCAGGATGTGAAGAAGTATTTTATGAATGACCTGCAGGGATAGTCATAAGAGGATATGAGTGTGGACTATGGAGACTTTGTTATTGTAGTTTTTCACTTTATAATTTAATGTAACGTTTATGAATGTATCTAGTGTTTCCAAGGCTACTAAACTAATCAGTCTTTCGAGACTTGATCTTTTGTGATCATGACAATGTTACGCAATAATGCACCAACTCTGGGTAACTGGGGTCAGGGCGTTATAAACCGTATTAACTCATAGTTCCTTGATCTGTTGAGTGAAGTCACAAATTCTAAAATCATAACATCATTTAGTCAATGCTTGCCTCTAAAATAATAGAAATTAATCTATGGATAATCTTTACTAAAACTTTAGTTAAGTCAAACCACCACTCTTATAAAAACTCCCCAGTAGTAAGAGCCACCCTCAGCTATGGCATGAAAAGCACCCCGAACTCCTTGCTTTATTCAAAGACAAAATGGTGGAAGGTGGTTAGGACTTAATATTTATTTTATAGTTTTTATGTTTTTTCTCTCGATGAATGTAATCAATTTATATTAATATTTTTCATCTATGTTTTCACGCTCACAACTGAACATTAATAGAAAAACATACATCAATTTTTATGCATTTTATAATTTATTATTTTATGAATTTTCTTGCTATTATAAAATGTATAAAATAATAAATAAATGTATAAATATAATCTACTACCCAACTGGTATTGAGAGTATAAAATGACATAAGGGAATCATAAATGATTTGTCTCTTGACTCCTGATACATCTCGTCCCCATCCAGTATGCCCGCTACTCATCCAGAGGAACGCCTCGACTTGGTGTTGTCTGAGTCTTACACCGTCCCCGTCTTGGTAGGGTCCACGTCATGTCTAGAGTACGGACTCATATTCACAGGGTCCACATTATGTCAAGAGTACCGCCTCATTTTGGTATGGTTCATGTCATACATTGTCTTTATCCAATGTACAAAAAATACTCACGTGTAGGCGAGATGGACTAGGGTTGTAATGTACATAAAATGAGTTTGGACGTGAATACCCTTATAAAAATTGATCAAAGAAATGATGATATACAGACCATAAATTTATTAACAACTTATTATAATTGTCATACACATGTAATAAAAAATTAAATAATTAAAATCATACATACACAAGACAATACTCAAGGACAATAAATGGGTAAAAATAAAGCGTGATAAAATTAAATTGCAATAAATTAAAGTACAAGTGTTTTTAAATTAAATTAAATGAATTAAATAAATTCAAATAATTCAATTATTTTCAATTCACTAATTAATTTAATTTTAATAACAAAAATTATATTAATGAATTAATTCAATTTAATACAAAAATTAAATTAGTTTCTTATGGGTATTAAAATTACGTTTTAAAAACAAAAATTAACATTTTAATTAATTTAATTTAATTATGAAATTAAATTAATTAAGTATCTTTTTTTAATTAAACTGTGCCCCAAAACATGGTGTAGGGTCTGTACGAATCAGGTCGAACCCACCTATCCCAATTCTAGGCTATGAAAAGCCTGTGCTAGGCTATTCTGGGCTAGATAGGCCAGACCGAACCTGTTCCAAGTTGGGAAGACCCGCATAGGCTATTTTCAGTGTGATTTGGATCAGGTAGAACCATTAAAGGTTACCTACACCCATTTCAGTGATGCTTGGTCTGAAAAAAGAATCGTGGTAGTCTGATGGTGCATGAGAGGTACTGCCACAACAATCTCACTAGGCTTCCATGGATGGACTTTTATGAAAGGGATAAGATCAATGGAGGTGGCCGGTCAAGACCCTATGCTGGTGTGAAAGGGGAAAAAAGCAAAAGTGGCTGCTGGATCTAGAGAGAAGATCTTGGAGGCTCCAAAGGTCACTGCTGAGGACAATGCTTCGATGGAGCGGTGTTGCTCGAACTCGCTGAAAGGAGGAGTCAAATTCTAGGATCTATTGGAAGTAGAGGTAGAGGTGGGCACATTAGTCCATATCTGAATGCTGGAGGTGGAGGTGTCCACTAGAGAGGGGAGCACTGACATAGGAGGCATGAGATTTTCCGACGGAGGGGTGCCGACTACGGGTTAAAACTTTCTGTGGAGGAGACAGCCAATGAGGAGGCATGATCGGGATGGGAGAACTTCATACTTTGTGAAGTTGGAGGGAGCTGGGACCGAGGATGGTGTCTTGTAGTGACTGGGGGGGGGGGGTCCTGGGTTGCCCTATAAAAAAAGAACCCTTATTTTGTTTTTGAAAAAGACTACCTGCCACCCCCAAAGTGGGTCTGTTTTGTTTTTCCCAAGCCCATGCTTTAATTTTAAATTCAAGTGACCCTTTTATTTTTTTGTCCAGTTTGGAAAAACATCACTGCATGTGATTTATTATTAATATTATTATAATATTATGATAATAATGTGTATCATAAACTAGTGAAAATATGGATGGCCATAAATTACTATTCTGTCCATTGTCTCACCATTTTTGGCAATTGTCTCACCATCAAAAGTTTAAGATAGTGACAAAAAATTTGGTCACCGAAAACTCCCCCATTAAAGGTTTTAGGTAAAAAGATATATTTAAGAAACTTCATAATTAATACTCACATATATAGAATCAATATGTATTAAAAAATATGGATGGCCATAACTTGGTCATTCAACATCAAATTGATTCGTCGTTAGTGATGTTGGGATGAAATTATTAACCTCTAATTAATCTTAATGAAATTTAATTTTTTCATATACTTAGATAATTTACATGTTTTCTCTGATTCAAATTCAATGAACCTGGGTGCTTAACAGAAGCCATTGGACCATAGATTTTAAAATTTTCATTATTAGGATGACAGAACTTCTGGTCATTGACAATATGAGCCCTGTTATGGTCCAAGGATCACACATAAATTAAAATTACATATAAATTAATACTAAAAATGTCACGTACCAACCTAGGTCATCCCCAAACCAGTCACCTAATCTTGCCCAGGATAAGTCCCAAGAGCCATTACTGATCCTCTCAGGTTGGAAACTAGTGTCGGGTATTAGATATACTAAATTGGGAATGATTTAGACCATAAAGGTAGATAATTTAACAAGAAAAGAATAAACTAATTGGAAGATTAAAAGAAATAAAACTAAATATCCAAACGTACCTCCAAGTGACCTCATGAGTCACCACCAACCATAAGACCACACTCACTTCGTGAGTGATCTAGAACTGAAACAACATAAAATAGAAAATATAGAGTAGGTGTGAGCACCAATATTCTTAGTAGGGATGGAAAAGATAAACAATGCCTTATTCCCAACCTTTTAAGTGAAAGCCATTATTTCTCGTTTGAAAATTGGATACATAAAAATAAGGTTTTCCATTATTTTATCAAAACAAGTAATTATCTTCTATTTTAATAAAAAAACCCTTCCATTACATTTTACTAAATAATTTCCAAAGCATGTAAGTAATTTCAATAAATTCATTCAAAAGACAACTAGTGATGGAATAAGTGTTTTATTATGATAAGAAAAGTAAAGATGTCATGAGATCAAGTAAAAACAATTGACACAAAAATAAATAGGAACATATAAGTATGTAATCATGGGAGTTTCCTAAAAATATGTAGAATAAATCCCTGGACATACTCAGTTTGGACTTACCAGATGATGTATGGAGCAACTCCATAGTCTATAACCAACTGAGTCCTCTAAACTATCCAATCCAGTGGAACACCCTACTTGGCCTCTTAGTTAATCTATGGGTACTGACCTATCTAATCTGGGTTGATAATTAACCATCATTATACCCTCTAGATGACTCCCAGGAATCCCATGATGATCACAACAATAACAAAAACAACAAAAACAACAAAAACAACAAAAACAACAAAAACAACAAAAACAACAAAAAAACAAAAACAACAAAAACAATAGCAGCAACAACAACAACAACAACAACAATAATGAAAACACCACCACCACCAATAATAATAATAATAATAACACATGGAGAAACATGGTTTATAAAACAAAACCAACAATGTTCTCATGCATGCACCACTATGCACGATCCACTAGAGAGGATCTCATACAAAATTCCCGTGGTCTCAATATATGAGCCAAACATCACAACTAACATGAAAATTCATTTATTTAAAAATAATTATTAAATAAAAACCAGGAATTACTTCATTTTAGATTCAAATAAATTTCTAAAATAACTCAAAATACCAATCGGGCCTTTACCATTCAAATCCAAATTAATTTGAAAACCATTCAAAAAATTAATTAAAAAACATACCACATTCTAACAAGGTTCCAAACAGGCCTATAAATCATATCATCTTAAAACCATTTTACAAGAAATACCTAAAGGAGAAAAAGAAGCCTCACCTCTTTTAATTTAACAAAATTTAGAAAACCAATCAAATATCGAGACTAATTTACTTTTTCTAATACAATATGGAAATAAAATATTAACATGAAAGACTCATGTTCCAAGTTTAGGAAATTATGTGAAGTAAATTTATATACCATTTATAATGGATATAACTAATTTTCATAACCTATAATTTCCATATATCAATGAAAAAATATTTTTAAAATAATCAAGATATTTATGAAATTTAAATTAAGGTGTTAAGAATAGGGAACCTACGTCAAAGAGAATAGGATCAAGCTGAAACACTTCGGCACTTGAAGCTTTTGATGAAGAACACCCGACACTTGCACGCACATAAATTACTATATATATAACCATTAATAAAATGTACATACTCCACTCCCCATGAGGTAATATGTATAAGGGAGAAACAAACACATGCCAACGTCTATGTATGTGAGTGCAACCCTTCAAGGAGCAACTAAATGCTCTAATTTTTTTTCAAGGAACCTTAAATCACCAAAGGGACCCAAAATAAAGGTGCTAAACAAAACAGTAGAAGAAAAACCTTACCCTGAGTTGTGACAATAAGTTGTAATGAACCAATCTACTTCACAACCAACTTATAGATCCCAACCACACACTTTATGTACAATTTAATTGATCATGAACATGCCATGCACCACACCACTAACCCACATAGGCACCCACACGTGCACCAAAATGTTACTACTAACCATGTGGGCTAACCATGAAAAAACTAAAAAGATTCCAATAATTTAAAATTCGACCCACAAATTACTGAAATTCAAAAGAGTGGCTAATAAATAAATAAATAAATAAATAAAATAATTTAAATTACAAGGTTGGGGTTTGAGAATTCTCCCCACTATTAACACTTCCTGCCCCCATAAATTCACCCAACCAAACGTGGAACAAAAGTAAAACTCAAAACTAACCAAGGCCCAACGAAACCATGAAACCCGGTGTAACCTTTTAACTACATAAGACACACCCGAAGACTCTAGGGGAAACCACAACAAGATCCATGGTGGGTATCCCCCATTTAAGAACCTACCAGATTAGATGAACCAACATAGACTGACATGGGAAACCAAACACAGACTAACATGTGAAATCCCCTCACAGACCAACCCCACCACAATGGGGTCCCAAAAAAATAAACTCAAAACCAAATTTCACACCAAACCACTATTCATTATTTACAAATACACATGCATATCCAAGAGAGTGCAAACCAAAACCAAAACTGATCCACATAGGCTAACCACACAAGAGAGATGATCATCATGGGACTTACATCCACAGTGAGACAAACATTCACGTTTTTTCTTCTATAAGGAAAAACCACTAGAATTACAAGAAAATGAGACCACCAAGACTTCCTATAACCAAAGGGGAACTTTCAAAAAAAATACCACAATGAGGAAATGTGGCCTCTATTCCATTTACAAAAAAATAAAACCTTTATAGATAAAGAATGTATAACAGAGAAACTTAAACCATCCCCATTTCATCATTGGAGACAAAAATAGGACTAGGGTCACCCAAACCCAACAATTATCTATGGTGTGAAAATATGCACTCTAAGGCCTATGACTGGAGCCATGATGTCTTGAAACATCTACTTCCCCATAGTCAGGAGATGACATCCTCTGGCTGAGACACCTCATTCCAATGATATGATTTTCATAACTTTACAAGTGACCCAAAAAACCACATTATTGGAAAGAATCCAGATAATTTTAAAAGAATACATTTCATGCAAAAACTGGCCATACTGGAAGCACACAAGATGGTGGTCTGATGAACGAAAATATGGGACCAAAAAAAGAAACTTATTATGGACTAGTTCCTCTGGTTTACACCCTACACCAAATAGGATACCTACACAGGCACCAAGAGGAACTGAACTACTAACCACCTATATTTCAAGAACTAACTCGGTGAAAAATTCCACATCCACCAACTTCCCATGCCGATCTTCTGATTCTACCTTTGAAGAAAAAGAAACCAGCTCCTTAATCTGGTCAACACAGGCCTTCATCATTGACTGGATTTGCTGAACGCTCATGATCCCCACCACATTCCTCGCCTTTACCTCCCCAGGTATAAATCACTTGATGAAATTGGCCTCAAATACTTCTTAGGAAATCCCAACTTACAGCGATGCTGGGATGATCACCTCCATCGGTCCCAAGATGAACCTTCAAATGAACCCAAAACAGCTCAAAACCTCACAACTTCAGGAGTTCCCAATGTTCAAAAAACATTTTCAACATCCTCATGCCACTCTACATCCTTTAATGAACCTCTATCAGCATAGAAAATAGGAAAAATTTGAGAAGAACTTGACTCCTCCATTTCTCTAGGAGTCTAGGAAGGGACAATGACTTGAAGGGTCTCCTTATAAATGTTTTGGGTCTTTCTAGGCGGCATAATCTCAAAAAAGGAACAAAACTTGATCAAAATCAAACTAGAACTTGAACAATTAACATCTTCAACCAAACACCAATATCATAAAACAAAACATCACAAAACCAAATCAAATATCAATCGAAAAAACCCACCAAAAACCTCACAAAACAAGTCAAATACCTTATTAGAAATGAATATTTATAAATTCACCCATTTTCAAATTTAATTTCCCCCTTTTTAAAATCAAAACAATCTTCCATTTCCAAAATAATTTCATCACATTCTCTTTAAAATTAAAAATACCACCTCAATTTTACCTTTTAAACTCCAAATATTGTTAGCAAAGAAGCCACTTTTTATCATAAACCATTTTCCTTTAAAAAAAGATTTGGAAAACCAGGCCATTATTTAATTTTTAAATACTGACCCATGGTATCCTATGAACTATTACATATGAGCTCGTCCACACTACCACTTATATCATCCATAAAGACATTGGAAAATGAAATTTTCAGAAACAAAAAAAATATATGTAAATGTCCATAAGGAATAAAAAGGGACATACTTAACAATTTTCCATCAAAACCAACCATTTAAATTTTAATTCTCATTTCACATTTTTTGAAACCCTTCGACATTCAAACTATTTTCCCTTCTATTTCAAAAAAACCCAAGGTTATTCATTTTAGAAATAAAACATTTGAAAATCAAGCCTCATTTCATAACTCAAGGAATCAACCCAAAACAAATTTAAGTTCCACCAAACAAAATCAGACCAAAGCACTATCCGCCCCAAAATAATTAAAATAGGGAACTAGTAATCATGCATAACCCTGCCACATGGTTTAGAAGACTATGTATCAAGCATGTAATAACCACTAAAATCATATTGAACCATGCACATGAGCTCCACATAGTTCTCTATGCCATGTAAGATCACTATAAATTACCATATCGCTTCCAATGTCATCCACTAATATACACAATCTCATAAAACTAAACAAATCCCAACAACATAACTCAAAACAAAAAATAAATACTCAAAACCCAACTACCCTTGGTGAATTAGGTCTCTTCATGAGTGGTGGTGATCAGGAACTAAACCATGACCTACAGACAAATTCCCAACAATCCTATCTCCAGTCTACCCAATATACCAAATAAATAAGGGCCTAATATGATACCAATTTTTCATGATCCAACCCAGGTCGACCCTGAAATAGTCACCTGAGAAGGCCGGTGACAAGGGACAAGTGGTGTTCCCAATCCTCCCGAGCTAGAAACCAGTTCCAAGAAAGAAATATAATCAATTAGGAATGATTTATCCCATAAAATATAGATAAGTAAAATACACTCAAATAAAACAAATTGGCAGTAGAAAGGAAATGAAACTAAATGGAAAAATACCTCCAAGTAACCTCATGGGTCTCCACCAACTTCAAGACCACACTTTCTCCAAGGGTGATCGAAACTGAAAAGATCCTGAAACTGAAAAGATAGAGTCGGTGTGAGCACCAAGACGCTTAGTAGGGAAGGTAAAGATAAATAATTCCCTTTGACCCACCTTTAATGTGAAATCCATTATTGATTGTTTGAAAATAGGATATATAAAAATAAGGTTTTCAATTCTTTTATCAAAACATTTAACATGATTTTATATTTAATAAAAAAAAATTTCCATTACATTTTCAAATTTTTCTTCCAAATCATGTAAGTCATTTCAATAAATTCATTCAAAAGAAAACTAGTACCGAAAAAGTTTTTTTGTAAGAGAATAAAAGTAAAGATATCATGAGATAAATTAACAAAAAGTTCTAAAAAAATAAATAGGAACATACAAGTATGTAATCATTGGTGTTTTCTAAACATCTCTAGAAGCAATCCCTAAACGTACTCATTTTAGACTCACCTGTCGGCATATGGTGAAACTCCATAGTCTATAACCAAATAGACACTCTAAACTATCCAATAGAGTTACATGTACCACCTAGCCTCTTAGATAATCTAGGGGTACCAACCTATCTAAACGAGGTCGATAAGTAACCATCACTCGACCCTCTAGATGATTCTTAGGAATCCAATGATAATAATAATAATAATAATAACAATAATGATAATACCACTTGAAAAAATGTGGTATAGTAACCACAACCAATAGCGTTATCATGTGTGAAATACTATGCATGAGCCACTAGATAGGATCTCATCCAAATTTTCAGTGGTCACAAGATATGATCCAAGCATTAAAAATCCCATGAAAAGTTATTTATTTCAAAATCATTATTAAATACCAACTGGGCCTCACATTATTTGAGTTTCAAACCACTTTATAAAATGACTTAGAATAACAACCAAGCCTTTACCATTCAAATCTAAATAAATTTTCAAACCATTCAAAAATCCAAATAGAAAACATACGACATGATAAAAAGGTTCCAAATGAGGTTACATATCATATCAGCTCAAAACAATTTTCCGTGAAATACTTAAAGGATCCAAACAAGACTTACCTCTTTTAATGTAACAATATTTATAAAACCAAACAAATATTGAGACAACTTTAATTTTTCTAATACAAGATCAAAATCATATATTAAACTAAAAGAATGAAATTTCAAGTTTAGGGAAATTATGTGAAATTAATTTATTTACCATTTCTAAGGGTGAAAATTAATTTTTATAACATAAAATTTCTATATAAAAATGGAAACATATTTTTAAAACAATTAATCAATTTAGGGAATTAAAATTAAGGGGTTAAGTATAGGGAACCTACTTATGTATGTGAGTGTAACCCTTTAAGGAGCCAAATAAATCTCTATAAACGATTTTTAGGAACCCTAAATCACCAAAGGGGCCCAAAAGAAAGGTGTGAAATAAAATAGTGGAACAAAACCCTTACCTCAAGTGGCGACGAAAAGACGAAATGAACCAATCCTCTTTTCCTTATGTGGTGGATGTTAGAATGAAAACAAGGTCGGCCCCAGAGACCATTTTAATAACCTAACATCAAAGAAAGACACTAAAAATAGCTTAAACCTTGACCCATGGTTCAACCAATTGACACCGAGAAAAGGGGAGTAGGAAAAATGGCCAACCATGGGAGGAGATGAGGGTAGAAGGCCTTACC
Source organism: Viscum album (assembly GCA_963277665.1). NCBI lineage: Eukaryota > Viridiplantae > Streptophyta > Magnoliopsida > Santalales > Viscaceae > Viscum > Viscum album. Next base: position 1,471,569,614 of record OY728152.1, on the reverse strand, counting down.
TCGATGGACTAAGTGAGATTCATTATGGAACTAGAAGAGATCATTGGATGGAGAGGAGGCCGAGATGGAGGAAGGTGCATGGCCATGGGAGAGGGGAGGGGAACCTCGCGTGACACATAGGGGGGATAGGGGATAAGAGGAAAATAAATAATAAAAAAATAGAAATAAAATAAAAACTCATTTTTTTAAATTTTTGGAAACTCACATGATTTGTGCATGGTTTAACAAACTATGTGCTAACTATGTGCTGGACACTAACAAAGTCATGTACCCTTTCATGGTTACCTGTAGGCAGAAATATGGTTGAGAAAACTATGCTCAAACTATGCCACTTGGGACTGCTAACTTACAGAGCCCAACCACACGCTTCCTATGTTGTTTAATTGACAACACACAAGCTGTACGCCACATCGCTGACCCACTTGGACTCTGTCACGAGCACCACACAATTACTACTAACTATGTAAGATGACCGTTCAAAAGCTAAAAAGCTTACAAAAATTTAAAATTCGACCTTCCAACTACTGAAACTCAAAATTGAGGCTGAAAAATAAATAAATAATTTAAATAATTTAAATTCCATGGTCAGGATGTGACATAAAACATACCCTTTTTCATATATGAAGTGGTTCTCAACAACAAATTTTCATCGATGATCATTTATTGAATGATACATAGTAGGATCCATTAGGATCATCTTCACACACTTCTAAAATACACTAAAGCATCGATCATTGAATTCTAGGTGCTAGCGTGGAGATTCGATTATTCCTTTGACATCCTGACAATCAATGCATCGATGTGCCGTCAATGCGTGAGGGAGAATACTATTTAAATGCATGGATCAACATATTCTCTATCTAGGAAGATGGAGGAGAGGGAGGATCTGAAAAATTCATTATGAATAATACTGAGCTTGAGCCTATCTCCACATAATTATAATGGATGATGAAAAATACCCTGATGGGTTTCATGACTCCCGTTTATTTAACGTTCAATAAATAAATAATTATGACAAACTAAAATATGTCATAAATATTTATTTATTATTTTTTATCTTACATATAATATTTATAAAATATATTACGTGATGAAAACCCAAGTCATTAACTTAACTCGCATTCCCAATTATGACGAACTAAAATACATCATAAATATTTATTTATTATTTTATCACATATATATAATTGATATATAATATATTACATGATGAAAACCTAACTCATTAACTTGACTCGTATTCCCTATTAATATTAAATAAATCTATAATATTAAAATAATATTCGTTCGAATAATATTTTATCGCATTTACTTAGCTTGTAAATAATATAAATAAATTCAACCTAATTATTCATAACTTGAGTAATAATGAATTTATTTATTCCTTTAGTGATCGATAACTTGGAAAAAACTCAGACCCTATGGTGAGTCCCACCATATCCAATATACTTATTCAAGTGAACATGGAAGATTATTTAATATGCTATCATATGTGACTCTCTAGGCCCTTATATCGATAAAAATAAATAAAATCTACAGACCAAGAGAAATGTATAGAAACCATTCAAGGTCCCTAAAGAGATAAAAATTGTCATAAAAATGAAAAAAAACCTACGGACACACACTGTGTAATATAATCTCTTGGTATTTCACATCTCATAAAGTAGGACACACACTTGTGTAATCACCCTTTTCATGCTTTATTATTTATTGATCTAACCAGATGGATTTACCCTCGAATGCCTTGGATAAGGTCTTATGAAGGTACTAACATCCTGATCAACAAGGATTGAGATATATTACTTCCTAAATCTGGTTTCAAAAAATAATTTCTTGACCATTCAACCAATTTAATACCACCAATGACACACCCAATACAAGATACCTCACCACGATTTCATTATCATGTTTTTTCCCTGCATCAAAGTAAGTGATCAAATGGTACAACCTAGTAATGATCTCAAGTAAGGAGACCAATACACATGTTTATAGATAGGAAAAAACAATGAAAACCAAAACATGTGGTGTTCGCATTGGAGGGTCTATCCTAGCTATCTCACTATTAGAGATCATTAAGTGAGAACTTCTTGAGAATTCTCAATGCTTATGAGCCCCAAGAACTTGATAGTCAAACATCTAATGTGTCCAGTTAGTATGATGTATCTAAACCACATGACCTTAGTTTAAGATTAATGTCATGGTATCTATAGGTTCTCATTATAACCTGGTATTTTCTATAACCTTTTGATATGACATTTAACCTATAGACATTACCATTAAATAGTAGATGCATAAATATCTACACTACAACGATAATAATAAATCATGTATATCTAACTATATAAATGATATGGTAATAAAAATTACAGTTCAAGTTGGGTCTAGGTCACCCACTATTATAAAAAAATATTTCATGACTACTATTCAATATATGATGGAATAATGGCCTCTTTGACTATAGTGAACCTACAAAAGTCATTTTTGACATATAATCAAGATACCATCAAAACATCCGAAGTGAACTTAAATGATTAACTAATTATGTATATAATGGTCAGAGATAAAATAAAAGGAATAATAAACTTGAAAAAAATTATTAAGAAAGTAAATAATTAACATAATTTTATTATTAAGGATGCTAAAGAATGTACGAGTCAATTTGGACTCAAGGTAATGAACCCTTTAACTTTAAACCTCATTTTAAATGTTTTAAATATTTATTTTCTAAATATTTCTATTCAATATCCATTTTCTAACAAATATTTAAATAAATTAATTATTTATTATTCAATATATGATAAGGATAATTTTTTACCATATTTTACACTATTTTAAATTTTTTAAAAAGGAATATATTTAAGGTTTTACATAAGGGACACTTTAAATAAAAAAAATTGTTTTAAAATTTTTAAATATTTACATTCTAAATATTTTATTCAATTTCTTTATTCTTTAAATTATTTAATAGGTGTTTTTATGCAGACATAAATGAAATATAAAGGATATTATTATTTTTTTCATAAACTTTCTTTTGAAGGATTTCAAAAGAAATCTTTTTAAATACTTTTTACGGAATGTTTTGGATTTATTTACAAATGATAAAAGGAATGTTCTATTTTTACTTATACGATGAAAAATAATTTTACTACCACCATAAATGTTATTTTATTTTTGGATTCCTTTAAAATATTTCACGTTTTATTCAAGGAAAACCTTTATTTTCCTTCTATAAAGGTATTTTAGTTTTGAAAATGGGATTTGAAAAGAAGGGTATTTAAATATCCAAAAATGTTGTTCATATAGGTTTAAAAGAGTTTTTCAAGGGTTTTGTGATGAAAAGTTGAAAGATTAAATTGTTTTATTCATGTTATGACTCTTGTAAATTGTTTATACAATAGGCTGATACCTATTATAGATCATGAGTGAACTCGATATATCTTATATGATGGGTGTACCTGGATAAAGGTCTAACACATTGGGTAATTGTTATGATTTTTGGGGAATTATATTTTAAGTCAACAATATGATTTTTACAATTTTAAGGATTCTATAAGGATTCTATAAAGATTATGTCCCAAGACACCTACATGAATTTTCTATGTTTTATAGTTATTTTTCTTAGATTTTTTTTCAAAAGTAAAGTTAAATTATATTTTTAAAGAAAAATGATGCCTTTTTTGGTGAAAAGGTATGTTTTAATTAATTTTTTACGGGTTTCATATTTTTCACTGAAATAACATATTTATTCTTTTTTCAATGTCCCTTACTGAGTGTTTTGTGCTCATCCCATGTTTTTAAAATCTTTTTCATAAGGTTTAAGAATGGGTAAAGGAAAATGAGCAGTCAAGTTAAAAGTTATAAATATTTTTCATGATAATAAAATGTGTTTTATTTTTAAAAGTATTATATTATAGAATAAATGGATGCTAATTGGATGTTTCTACTTTGTAATATGTGGTATTGTTATCTATGATTTATGAACTAATTCTGTAAAACAATAAACCTAAAAAGATCCTAAAATGTAATAGAGTTGATTCTTGACTTAAAACTCAAGATTATTTAATATTTGAGGATGTTTCCTTATATAAAGTGTAAAAGGTGAAATATTTACACCATGTAAAAGAAATTTGGTGTATAATGGAAAACATGCCCCATTGAAATGGAAATGAGATGAAATTACCTATACCTTAAGTCCAACTTTATTCGTATGAACTCTTAACCTCCTATATAATAAATTTAGATTTATTATTAATATTTAACATAATAATATTCATAGTTATCATACAATATATGATTCAATTATAACACTATATCACTATTTTATTAAAAATTATTTATTAACATCATTATTTTGAGCATTAAATGTTCAGTTTTTCATAAAAGATTTGATTCTGTAGTTATGGTCCTTCCATCTTGGTCATAATTTCATCATATCTAGAATATTAATCATAAAAAATCATCATTTTTATACAATAAATAAAAATTTAAAATCATTCATGAATGAAAGACATGAGAAACAAATCACATCACTTCGTAGAGGTGTTAGTCCACACGTATGCACAAACGACATTATCATTTTCTAATGCATGAAAATATAATAAAGAATATGAAATATTATATTTACATAATAATAATTATTTCATAAATATAATATATATTTATTAATCAAAACTTTATAAACATTCATGTAAATTAGTGAAGGAAAATTAATTACACCACTATATGGATATGGTAGGCCACATGTACACACGAACAATGTTTTCATTTTCTATAAGTTGGAAAGGAGGTGGAAAATAGTTGTACCATAATAATATTAACATCTAAGTATATGTTTTTATACTTTAGTAATTATGTTAGGTATATAAAATAAATTTATAGGTTGTATAAGAATTAATAAACATTTAAAGAGTCGGGTAAGATGATTACCTATTCTTTGAGAGACCTCATTTGGCTTACACCTTAAGCCTTTTTAGGATGATATTAGGGTAAAAAAATGAGCTCAAGATTGAAGTTAAGGAAGATAAAAAAGGTATTATGGTAGTTATTGGATGATATATAAAGCTAAAATGTTGTGAATAAAGAAGGATAAGAGGTTCCTTTTTATATGTGAGGAGAGGACACACTTGGAATTACTTAAAATATTTAAATATAATTATTTTATTTATCAAGAAAAATGATTAAAAATGGGATTTTTTTGACTAAAAAGAGTATTAGGTCTAAATATACTCATAAAATAAATTTTTTATAGGTTTTTGTATTATTTTAAACTTTATCTTTTAGTTTAAACCCATTATTATCCATTTTTAATCTTAACCATAATAACACATCTTTCACTATTTTAGTGTTATAAATTTAATTCTAAGGTGATAAGTGGATAAAGAATTGTCCATGGATGAAATTTTAGACTATTTACCATTCTGATTTTTTATTTAATTTTTTTAAATCATTTAATAAAATATTTTTTATTATATAATATCATTAGTCATTATTTGAGACTATTCATTTAATTTGACTTGAAATCTATCAAGACAACAATGAAATTAAAATATAAAAACATTTAACGTTAATAATAATTTAAAATTATCTATTAAATTCAAAAAATATCATAATTAGTTCAAAAAATATTAATTTTACTATTTTTAAAATCATTTATCTTTTTTTATACTGCTTGCACAAGCACTGTGTTAGTGTTGCGTAAGAATTTAAAGTAATAATATCATAAAAAAAAATAAAAGTAAAAAATAAATTACCATAATAAAAATATTTTATTTTTTTAAAGTAACCATTAATATTAATTCATAACATCTTTTTATCCCTACAAAGACATTTTATAGTAATTAAAACTAAGAGAGTGACAATTTATATTTATTATTTTCTTAAAGTAATATAAATGTTATAATCAAAGGAATGTGGAAGAAAATTGACATATTATCATATAAAGGATATATTTTGTTGAAAAACCCTCATAAAATAGGATAAATGATAGATTTATAGATATTTTATTTCCTTATCCCATAGTTTTAACTCAGTTTTACTTATTTTACCCTCATTGAGGTGAAAAATATTTACCACTATTACTATTCATAATTACAAAAAATAAAAGGGAAATATTTAACAAAACCGAATATACATATTCCAAATATGGAATCCATTTTTCACTATTAAATTTATATAATTGTTAGAAATAAATTTTAATATAAATGTGTAAATCGCAATGAAAAATAGTTTTTTAGAAAAATTCATTTTTAATCATAAAAATGAACATATACCAAAATAAAGAACAATTTTGAAACCTATCTAATTAATAAGACAATTTATAATTAAATGAAACTCATTTTAATTTAATATAAAATTAAAAACATAGTGGAACCTTAAAATTACTTAATTTAATGAAAAAAACGACACTTTTACAAAAATCGGTATTTTTCACTATTCACTCAAAAATCAACCTGTTTAGAACAATCTCAAAAAATAATCCTATAAATGTTACGAAATATTGATTTAAAAAAATATATCCATTTTAAAAAATACTATTTATAAAATTGTTAGAATTGATTATAACATCTTTATAGAAAATTCAATAAAAACCATTTTTGAAGAAAAATTACTTTAAAGAATAAAATGAATTTATTATTATTAATTTACTAATAATAAAATTATATGACTATTAAATTTATTGATTGAATTAATTATTTTAATTAAGGAAAACCTCCTTTAAATATATTTCATACTTTGACTATTCTTATTTATATCCACCAACTTAATGATTAAGTTATAACAGTTATATTTAATTTATATTATTTCACTATTTTTTAATCATGAGGTTTCATGTGGATTTTAAAAATAGTTTTATTTTAAAAGAATATATAAAAAATATATCTGGTTATTAAACACATAATCTGCTCTAGATTACCACCTCAAACTATCCCGATCAGAAGGCTTGGAGGCAGCTTACTTTCCAGTATCCTACATGAACTGCTAGATAGAAAATGCATGAAGATGAACTCAGAGGATTCATAAATACTCATATAGAGAAGATAAAATATTTTAATCCCAATTTTTATAATATTTCTGAGTCATATTCTGACCACTTATATGACAATTTTGGTTGGACCACACCTCTTGATTTTTCTGTAATCCCTTTACACCAAATATCCCAGGGGTACAATAACCCTAATTAAAATTTCCACTATATTGAACCTTAAAATGATCCTTACTGGTGCCACACCAATCAGGATCAATAATATCCTACCCTATACCAGAGAAAATTTCTACTATATATGCATATAATACTAATTCCTGTATAGAGGGGCCTAAATATATCACTTCATGGTGATCTTAGTTCCTTGAGTCCACTAAAAATCCATCCATGATAACACTATTAATGTATCCCTCTCACCATATAGAAGAATCATATAGATAACTGGTAGTAACTAGGGTTCCTTTATGAGAAGAAAAAAAACCATTCCACCAAATTTAATACGATTGGATTCATCCTCACAGACTAGAGCTTGGGGTCATTTCCTAAGTCCCACTTAATCATTCCTGTAAACTAGTTTATGGTGGATGAGATGATTTAAATTGGATCATAAATACAACAAAGTCTTAAAATTTCATTTCTTGTTTATGTTGGTATTTATTCTTAATATCTATATAAAAAAAGTGAATTATAGGTTCTGAGACATCAATTTTAACACAAAGTCTAGAAGCAATGGGGTGGAAAAAAGATCAGGAGATTCTATCTAAACACAAAAATATTCTAAACATGTTTTCTATCATAACTATAATTAATGGATTTTGGAATGGAAGTGGTAACCTAAAAAACATCAACCATATAGTCAAGTTTGGAGGATCCTGGTTCAGATAAAAATCATAGGACTACGAAAAAATAGTGAGAAACATAAGCCTTTAGAGAAACATGAGGTTGAGGACTAAAAAGTAACCAAATATTCTTCCTTTAAAAAAATAATTAATAGATGATGAGGGTATAAGTGTCAATAACCCCATTTTATTAAATATTTTATGAATCAGAGTTGAAATAGTCAAGATCATTAACTAAGGGACAATTTTGTCTTAATTGATCCACCAATGAGTGATTGATCAAGGAAAAAGCCTCTGTGAACTCTTGTAGAAAATGAGTGAACTTGGGAAATCCATAATAAAAAGAGGAACCTTAGGATAGAGCTTGATTCTAGGTAATTATATGAGAGAATATTGGTTAGTTAAGGGTGTCAAAGGATTATACTATTCCACCAAAGGGATAGGTCTTCCCCCTCCTCTATAGAGGTGTACAAAGAACATTGGCAACCATCACCATCATACCATAAAAGAAATAGATAGAGACAAACATTAAGAGTGATCCATCCTCATATTATGGATTCATAATAAATCACAAGTTAAATAATATATATATATATATCCACACATAAGAACAAACTAAGGGTTTTATACCAATATAACATAACTAAAACCCATGACAATCACTATGTATTCATCAAAAATCACTAACAATTGTTGCCAACTATACAACACCAATAACCCCAATTTCTCTCAAACAATATCCATAAAAACATCCACAATTTACCATTTAATAATACCATTTATCCATTTCCATATTTACTATCAACTATCCACATTATATTCATTATTCTATTCATTTATACAATTATTTCTAAACCAACCATTAGCCAAAAATCATGCTAACCCAAAAATATTATCCATTTATTTAGGTTATAAACATCTCCTTAACAACCTATCATTTATTAATTTATAGTCCAAACCCATTATCATATTCATCATTACTAACTACATGTTCTACATCGTTAGGTAACCATAACACATTCATTTAACCACAAACAAATCACGGCACAAACTACCCCATAACACATGCCATCAACCGTCAAAATTTCCACAAAACTATTTCCAATCCACACAACCATCCATGAAACCATCACCACATAAAAAACCACAAATACACTTTAAAACTATGGAAAACCATCCACGCTAACTTTTTTACAATCCATACCAACACCCAAAGCCGACCACTACAATCTACCCCAAAGAACACACTAATTATAACATCACAACAAGGAAATCCAATAATAAAAAACACTGAATTTTAGTAATGAATCACTTTTACACTTCAATTTTTAAAGAATTATCTTACATTGATTCAAAATATTATACAAAAGAAAAATTAATTTAATTTAAGGTTACACACAACCAATTCATTACCATATTTACATGAGAAACATTTTATAAAAATTGACCCCATCATTTATATCACCAAAAAAACACAAATATCAAAGAAACACACACAAATTTCAGAAACATATTAAAATGAACATAAATCACATATAATATCCCAAAATAATTTAAACACATACAAGTAAACCTTTATAGTGACCTAAGTCTTTTACACTTACAATTATATGATTTTTAACATAAATATCCAATAAGTAAAACCAAAGTATCTAGATGCCTAGTGTATTTAGAAGGTAAGGTGCATAAAAAATTGACATAAAACTCAAAGTAAAAAATCATTATTTTAATCTCCATAATGGGATATTAAATCCCTTTGATCTCCTAAAACTTCATAGGATAACCTAGGGAATACAAAAAAAAGGGGTGTACTAAAAAACCCATTAAGGGAATAAGATTGAAAAATGAGCATATCATAAGAGTCAAGTGACATAACATGATATCATAAAGTGCAAGGATCATAGATAATTATATGAATAAATATAAAAAATTGTATGGAAGAATAAGATCATGGCATCATAGGAATGTGGAAATGGCATAAAACATGAAAAAAGTATAAGTCAAGGATAACCTACAAGACAACATCACATAGTGGACATAATCCCAACACGAATTAGGTTTACTCTGTAATACCATACATATCATCTCATGAGACCTAAAAATTATCCCATTAATTTTAGCACTATCTAGTAACAACAATCATAACCTATACATACTTATGTGTGCCAAAAATTGAAATCAAATATAGGACATAAACATATGAATTACCCATGAAAAGAAATTGGTTGTATAATCAAGTCATAATTCATGACCTGGTGTCATAACATAATGGTTTTTATGAATGTTATAAAATCATTTTTGGATGTATATAGGGAAAAATAAGCATAGTTCATGAAAAAAGTATTTCCAAGTGAAGTGAAGATGTAAAAAAGAGTGGATAGGTAGCTTTGGAAATATACCACAAAAGTATGGTTTTAGGGAAAAGGGGAAAGATAATAATAATTTATATAAAACCATAAATGAACTAATAAAGGTTTTACATAATATAATGACAAATTTCATAAAAAATGGATGGTATAAAAAATTTTATAGTGTGTTACTTGAAAATTGATTAGAAACAGAGAAGTTCAATTTAATTGAATTTTTTTATCAAATGAAATTTAGAAGGGAACCTTTAAAACATATATATCTCCATAAATTAAAGTTAATTAAACTAGTTATATGTGTTTATAAAATATATATAAAATATTGAATAAGAAAATAATAGTAATAGAGAAAGAAAGTGGGGAAAAGAGAGAGAAGTCATGTCTCAAAGAAAATAGAATGGTTCAAAGAGATCCCTTACCTTAGGTTCAGAATCATTATGCACTTTCACTTTATGTACTAAATAATCAAATTATATTCATTAATTACCTAATTAAAAACCTTTTCCATATATATTTTATTTACTATAATTATATTATTTTGATTTACAACTTTTTCAATGAGATATAAAGTTTAATTTTTTTTTGTTTTGATGGAATTCATTTCATGGTTTGAAAGTAAAATCACATGTGGATAATTATTGAAGTTATTTACAAATGGGAATAAAAAAATATAAGATAAATAAAATTATATTTATTTACTTCCATAAATTTAAATGGTCTCAAAAATGAATATTATTTTTGAAATATGTATGATTTATTTAGTATAAATGTTATCATTAAACATTTTGTTCATTTAGGATGTTTTATTGACCTTCACAAACTAGATTCAATTTATTAAACTAAATATTTACCAACACATTAAATAAATTTAAATAAGTTATATTATACTTATTATAATCACATTTAACCATAATAACATTTCTGTAACCATCCATGAAGGTGTTGGATAAAAACAAAGTACGTTGTTCAAGGATGTGGTGAACCCACCATAATATATACAACATTTTTTTAAAAGATAAGTGGTCATATAATTGATATTAAATTAAAAATAATAATATTATAGTATATTAATAATACTTGAGTAATTATTTCATGTTGGATGGGGGTTGTGAGGATTTGATAAAATAAGAAATGAATTTAAAAGAGATGGATTTAGAATATTACCTCTTAAATTTTGTCTCTTGAGATACACCTTAAGGCACTTTTGTTTTACCTTTTTATGAGACTAGACTTATGAGTAATTAGGGGAGAGGTTTGAGAAGATAAATGAATATAAATTTGGAAGGATCAATGTCTTAGATGGTGTGATCAGAATGGGTGGTAAGGAGTGACATTTATAGGGTTTTTTTTGAATATAATATTAATTAGTTTATTTTTTTGGATCAAGACTACTGATAGTATTGATTATTGTAATTATATATAGTAATTAGGTAATTTTATTAAGATAAAATGGTAATTTTCATCACCTATTACTCATTTATTCATGTATTTTTCTTATTTTTCAAATTAACAAATTTTTTGTATTTCAATCTTCACCAAAAATCCAACTATTTAAAAAAAATATCAAAAAATCACCCCAAACATTTTTTTATATTTAGATTCCAAAAATGAAATCTATTTTATGAAAATAATTTTCTGAATTTGATAAATTTATTTTTTAAATAAAAGCCGTATTTATTTGAAAAATACCAATTCTAATATTATGATCCTTTTTATAGACCTTTAAAAAATTACTTATGGTCTTAAATAATTATATTATTAGTATAATAAAAATTATTATTTTTATATAAAATCATTTTATGAAAATAAATTTTATTTCAAATGTGTATATTTTTTTAAAAAATTCAAATAAAATATATATATGTTTTACAATGAAACATATTTTTTATCATTTTTTTAAAAATATTTTTACTTATATCATGGTATAAATATTGTATTTTTTATTTTATAAGATACCTAAATATTAATTTACATTTCCATAGGTGTGGTTACTATTCTAATGTTCAGGTTATTATTCTTAACGATTAGATTACTATGTCAATGGTGAGATTACTATTCTAATGGTCATATTTTTAATGGTCATATGAGTTATCTAATTTCTATAAATAAATCACATTTTATTAATTCTTCATTAACATATATTTTCTTTAAAGGTTATACATATTTTCATTTTAAAAACTAATATTTCATTAATAATATTTTGGTTCATTTCTATAGTTTTTTTCATGTGTAGAATTATCCCAGGGGGTCTAGTAGTTCCAAATTTTTATATTATAGTTATCTTGTTTTCTATTTTTATCCCATTATAATTTTTTCAATTATTATAGACATATCTATTCTATAAATTTAATTTTAAAATTAATATAATAAAATTTTGTTGGTTTTATCATTTGGTGTATTTTTTTTATATAATACTACATTATTAAATAGGAAACATTTATATAAGAAAGGAAATTCCATTGATAAAATTCTAGGTTATTACAATCTTCCCCCCATTAAGAAATTTCATCCTTGAAATTTCATTTTATATACTAAGATGAAAACATGTGAGGTTAATTATTATTCATTACTTCCTTTGGTTCCTATGTCACCTCCTCATACTTATGGTCTATCCATAATACTTTGACTAGGTGAGTAGTCTTATTTTCATATAAATTTATCTCTATGTTCCAAGATTCTAAATGAATGATCTTTATAAGGGAGAGATAAACTCAATTTTACAACCACTATATTGAGTACATGTGATGGATCTAGTGTGCACTTTCTCAAGTGGTATAAGTGAAAATATTATGTACTTGAGATAGTATTGGTGGGAGTACCAGTTGATATTCCCAAACACTGATATGATCAAGAATATCAAAGGTTCCAATGTACCTAAGATTTAGATTTCACTTTTCCCCAATTTTTTTTGACTCTCTTCTTTAGAGATACAGAGTAACACTTTAACTCTAACAAAAAAATCACGGTATATATAAAAACTATCAACATAGCTCATTTTTTGACTCTGTTCTACCCAGATGTACTACTAAATGGTCTTGAAAGTTTCTACCATTTCTTCAACTATTTTAGGTCCCGAAAACATTAGTTCACCAACTTCATCCCAAAACTTAGGTATTCTACATATCTTTTCATAAATGGATTAATTTGGAGGCATTTGGAAGCTTGACTGGAAACTATTATTGTACAAGAACTCAACAAGAGGAATAAATTGATCCCTTCCTTCTTTGAAGTTCTTAGAAAAAGGTCTCAACATGTGTTCCATTTTCTAGATAGTATTCTTAGATTGGACATCCATTTATGGGAGATAAGATTTACTGAAGTTTAAATCAATTTTTAGAGAATGTTGAATAATTTTATAGAACTTGGAGGTAAAACTTGTATCTTTATCACATAAAATCTGTAGTGGTGTTATATGAATCTTTAATAATTATCTAATGTATATTCTTGAAAACTAATAGAGTAATAATTCCTCTCAAATTTCAATGAAGTGTTCAATATTTATAAGAAAATAAACTATTATCCATATGGAATTATTTCCTATGGATGTCTTTTTAAGGCGTGTGAAAATGTCCATGGTGATATTTTTCCCTTTCCATGTAGGTATGGTTAATGGTTTAATCATTCCCTTTGACTTTTTTCCTTTCTAACTTCACTTTCTGACATACCAGACACTTTTATTTTAATTCATAAATATCCTTATTAATATAGTCCCACCAATAGTGCTCTCAAAGATCTCAATACATCTTCATACTCCCTGGGTGGATGGAGAAGCTCGATCTATATGAATCATTCAATAGTTCCTTATTTATCTCTGGATTTTATGGTACATATATTCATAAACCAAATCTTATATCTTCTTCTTTATCAATTTTTAACTTTGATGATTTACCTTTTCTTATAACTTCTACATTATTTTTGTATTTACACATATCTACTTTGATAATCCTTTTGTTGGATTTGGTTCCATAGAATAAACTTCTATGTACTTTATGGTTACCTTTATTCATAGCTTTAAATATTAATAAACTTATTATCACATAATTATTTTTATTTTACATAACATAGCATATAATAATGTCCTAAGGGTAGATATCATGACACTTTTGGGTTCTCATCATTGTGGGAATCTGTTATGGCATTTCATTATGACAACTAATCTTAGGACATTATCATATGCAATATTATGTAGAAAAAGAATCATAATGTGATAAGAAGTTTATTAATATTTAAAACTATGAATAAATGTAATCATAAAGTATATATAAGCTTATTATAGGGAACCAAATCCAACAAAAGGATGATCCTCAGAGTTGAAAATTTAAGAGCAAGGAGATATAAGATTTGGGTCATGAATATGTGTACCAAAAAATCTGGAGATAAATAGGGAACTATTGAATAATTCACATACCTTGAGATTCTTTTCTATTTCCACATATTATTTTTGAGCATCATTTTTTGGGATTTGGCTCCCTAGAATAAAATTCCATGTACTTTCTGATTACCTTTATTCATAGATTTAAATATTAATAAACTTCTTATCACATCATGATTCTTCTTCTACATAACATAACATATAATAATGTCCTAAGAGTAGTTGTCATACTAAATAGTCATAAAAGTTCCCCACTATTATGAGAACCGAAAAGTGTCATGATAATATTCTCACATATATTATATATCTAGAAGAAATCATTTTAGGGATACAAATGATATATCTTATCAAGGGTGGAGACTCATAGGACTTTGAGGCACATTCTCATGGTGTGAGACTTTGATAATTTTTAGTATAGGAGATTATGAGAACAAGAATCTATAGTAGGAAATAAAGATTTATATGTGTTGATTATCCATTTAAAGGGGATAATATTCATTTATTATATCTTAATATTCATGTGTTTCAAATTCTAGAGACATCAGTTTTAGTGCATTATATAAACTGAACTTCATTTCTCATCACAAGTGTAATTCATGTTTAAAATAAAAATTTGGGCTCAATAAATAATTTGAGTATAGAGAAAATTATATTCATTTTTGAATTTTATATTTTTAGATAATATTTATCAAATTGTTTAGAAAATTTTATCTTATAGGATCGATGGATGAATCCTATGAGAAGATGGATATTTTTGGAAATGAAAGCATAAATTACTAATAAAAGAATAATGGACCTTAGGCCCATAAAAAAAGTGGGGCACACAATAAAAGACAAATTAATCTTAAATTTTAACTTTATAAATAGAAAATTATGGGTATCATTTCATTCAACTGTGGTTGGAGCTAATTTTGATGTTTTCAAGGTGATTCAGGGAGCTGAAGTAGACATTTAATTTGTAGGCCATATTTGAAGGCCCATAAAAATAGCCCAAAACATTGAGCATAAAATCCTAATGGATGAAAAAATTGGCCTGAAATTTTAATATATGTTATAGGAAAACCTTATGAATATATTTCTCTTATATTAATATCTATGATTTGAACATATTGAGTTTCAAATTCACACATTGAAAAGGGGGATGACTCTGGATGAATTTATTTTCTACTTTAGAAAGTCCAAATTACCTTTATTTTACCACAATCATTTTGACTCTCCAAATTAATGGCTAGGGAATTTATTGTTTTGGGGATGACATAATTCTCATAATATTACAATATAAAGAGATGGTGGTGAGGGGAATTAGCATCTGAGTTTTTCTTTCAATTATAATTTTATGCTTTCATTTTATAACCACTCCTTTATTTTTTCCATGTAAGTTATTCAAAAAACCTTTAGTTTATTAATAAAATTTCTTATTCTTAATATTTTATTTTATTCTTTTCAATATCACTTTTATACCATTGAAAAAATGTGTGAACTTATTCACACCAACACTTGTGAATTTCATCACACAACAGTGGAGTGATCGTTATTTCACCTTTTTCTTCTTCAATTATACACTCAAAAGTATACTACCCACTTCCATTGATATAATAACATCAGTGGAGGAATAAACTAATAATTTTTTAATCAAAGGTAGTAGCAAGGGGATGGATTGAATTTTATTTCATTTACTTCAATTTTTTAACATTTTTGTTATTTTAATATTTCCATTCCATGAGTTATGTTCATCTCCATATTCACAAACTTTAATAATGAAACATATTGAGTGCTAGTATGATCCATTTACTTTGAGTGGTAATTAAAGTAATAATACAAGTGAATTGGTTATTAGACTTGAAATTTTTTAGGGATTAAATTGGTTAATGATTTTGGTGAATTATCTCATTGATTGGATACATCTTGAATTAATGACATGAAATTTTCTAAGAAAAGAAATTAATCAAATACACCATAAGTGAATACCTAGGATTAACCCACCATCATTAATTTTTTAGTTCACATAGTTGTTTTTTTTGTTTTTTATTTAAATAAAATTATTATTTATCTAATTAAAATCTTCCCCAAAGATGGCCACTTCATAGCCAAATCACAATATAATTTTATTGTCTAAAGGTTTCTTCTTCAATCCCTAAATATTCGATACCTACCTATAATACAATAACTACATATACCTATAGGGAAAATTTGGGCACAACAAAATTTTGGTGCCATTTTGGGGGACTCAAGTATGTATCTTAGTCACTCATCTTATTTTCTCACCCAAAATTCTATTTTTCAAACCCCAATTTATCTTATCTTTTACCATTTTTGTTTTTGTGTGTCCAAATAATCTCATATCCTCATTTCCAAATACATACAATGGAGTATAATCAAAAATATACCATTAAAAACTTTGACTAGAATCAAATAGTAAATCCACATTGGGAATAACCTCACATAGATAATTTGTTTGAGAAAACCTTGAATGATTACCTGAAACCAAGTAACATGTACAATCATTTCGATCATGATTTTTTAAAGGATCAATTTATCTCCCTCTCAAGGATGGTCAAAGAGATCAATCATAGTGAATTCCATGATGTCTAAACTCGAATCCAACCTTATCCCCAAAAAAATGATAGAAAAACTGACTAATCAAATGGAGATAATGAATTCTGAGGTTTTATCTTTCAGGTTATAACTACAAAACATTAAAACATGTGAGGAACCCATCCCTACACTAAACATACCATCAATAACCTTATGAGGAGTTTCTAGTTTCTCAAATTCCTCCCATGAATTTATTGAAGAACCAAATTTATAATATAAGAAATCATATTTGGATAATGAGGTGAATTGGTTAGGGAATGTTAAATGTAAACCTAAGGAACATGGGAGGGATACTAATGAGTGTTTAAATCAATAGGAAATTGATTTTTTGTATTCAGAAGAGGATAATTTGACATAATGGATTGATTTTACTAAATAAATCTCTATTGATGATTTTTTAGAAAAACCAATCATTAAACCATCGAGAGAAGTCACAAACATCAAGTGCATACCCATTCCTAAAATTAAACTTGAAAATTTTGGGGGTGAATCATATTTTCAAAAGGAACCAATTCATTTTAATTTTTTTGGTGAAAAAGTTTTTTTTTTAATTTCCAATCTTCTTTGGGAAATTTGAATGAACCCATACTCAAAATTATGGTACTTCCATCCCTAATCAAGATTATCTCCATATTTTATAACAAGACCATTTAGTTTTAATTCATTTTTTTCTTGAAACCCAAAAAAGAGGATTTATCCATGATGTATTAGGAAAGTCTATAGAAGCAATCATATCAACCATCTATGATATTTCTAGGATTTTCACTTTCATTATAGAAAAAAGGATTGTACATGACACAAATCTTAAAATAATAATAAATCACAATCTTGTAGAAGAGGATAAATATAGGGTCATTAAAATGTTAAAAGTTGGTATTGGGTAAGTTGGGGGGGGGGGTCCAAGTCAAGTTAAAGACTTTAAAATAAGTTATTTCCAGGAGGCAACCTATAATTTTTATTTTTTTATTACATTGTGTGTTCATATGTTTTTTTTATTAAGGGAACCACCTTTGGGTTTCCAATGTGATATAATGGATCTTATGAGTGATATTTAGAAGCTAAATCATTTTTAGTATTTACAAATAGAACCCATGGTTTCTATAATTCAAACCTTACTTCAACCATCCTTGAATAATCCATTTATGATGTGAAGCCAAAGAGATTTATTGATAATTGAAGGGAAATAAACTTCAAACTAGGTGATCTTGATCCATTAATGCATTTCAAATCACATTCTCCCCTCTTACTTCCCAATATTGATCTATCTATTCCTTTATCTTTCAACACTGAGGGCAGTTTCATCCTATGTTGGGGGGAGTGAAAATCTATGATTTTGAAATAAATGGAATTTAATGATAAAAATTCAATTAAATACATTATCCTTTCATTCATTAATGTACATTGTGAAACATGAAAACTGAAAATAAAATGATTTTGAATGCCTGATTATTATTTTAATGCATATTTATGTTCACGAGTATAGTTTTTGGAATGTATGGTTGTTCAATGTGATTTTTCAATGTTTCAATTTTCATCCTCTTAATAAAAATGCCACAATGGACATCTATTGGATCTTAGATGTAAATTTTATTTCTTGGTTCCATTTCATCATAACATAGGGTTTGGGGTCACTTTTTTTTAATTTGATAATACAACAAAAAAATATAAAAAAATACCATGTAGATAAATGTATTGTCCAAATGTGTGGTGTACGATACTTGGGGATTATGACTCCATAGTTGTATTGACCAGATTTTGAATTTACATCTCTATTGTAGATCATGAAATTGGATAAATGTGTGGTGTATGACACTTTGGTATCATGAATCCATAGTCATATTCACCGGAGATGGTATTTTCATATCTATTATGGTTAAAAAAAACAAAAAAAACTCAAAAGAAAATTGGATACTCATATTAAGGTTTAATGTCATTCCCACCTCGATCTTCTATTTGTTTCCCCTTAAACAAGAAAATGGACCCCATGTACTTTGAGATACACAACACATCATCATACTTAATTGAAATTGGATGAAATGTGGAAATTAATTTGAAGAATAGAATGGTCTTGGCCTTGGAAAATTATTGTAAACCTAGATTTTGGTAATGATTTATATTAGTTTCATGATTGTTTGGTATGATGTCTTTTGGTGAGCATTGTATGTTAAAATGTTTTTTGGAAAAGGGAATTCGTATTTTTGAGATACTTGTTTCTCAGGAATATCAAAACTCAAGTTGGGGGGGGGGTGTGATTAGCCACTAAAATGGGATAATATTCATTTATTATATCTTAATATTCATGTGTTTCAAAGTCTATAAACATTAGTTTTAGTGTATTATATAAATTGAACATCATTTCTCATTACAAGTGAAATTAATGTTCAAAATGAAAATTTGGGCCCAATCAATCATCTATTTGTAGAGAAAATTATATTCATTTTTAAATTTTATATTTTAGGATATGATTTATCACTTTTTTATAACATTTTATCTTTTAAGTTCGATGGATGGATTCCCAAGGTTTATGGAGATTTTTGGAAATGAACATAGAAATTTCAAAACAAAGCATAATGGGCCTTAGGCCAATCAAACAAAATTGGGGCCCAAAATACAAGACCAATGAAAATAAAATTTAAATTTAGAAGTAGAATATTTTGGGGAGCATTTCATTCAACTATGGCCATAGATAATTTGGATTTTTTCAAGGAGATCCATGGAGATGAAGTTACTATTTAATTTGTGGGCCATATTTGATGGACCATTAAAAAAACCCACCACATTGATCATAACATCTGAATGGATGATATAATTAGCTTAAAATTTTGAAAAATATTATAGGACACCTGGGAAATATATATTTATCTTCTATGACTATCTATGGTTTTTCCATATTGAGTTCTAAATTCACACATCAAAAAGGGGGATGATTCTTGTCGAATTTTCTAGTCAACTTTGAAAAGTCCAAATTACATTGATTTTCTCACCCTAATTTTGACTCA
This sequence comes from Viscum album, assembly GCA_963277665.1. Lineage (NCBI taxonomy): Eukaryota > Viridiplantae > Streptophyta > Magnoliopsida > Santalales > Viscaceae > Viscum > Viscum album. Next base: position 1,471,549,461 of record OY728152.1, on the reverse strand, counting down.
ATATCACATCCATGACTTATTTTAAAGGTATTTTTCATTTAATTTATATTATATCTTTATTTTGGCGGTTTCCCATGCATTTTGGTGGAAATGGTTGGTTTTCAAAATCTGGGCCAATAGTTCGAGTTTCTAGTGGTCCTTCAAGATGTAGTGTTATAGAGATGGCTTGAGGGCGATGCCTCTTTCCATGAGGATGTTCTTGGTCTATCCATTTTTGGTTTCTTCTTTTTTTTATAGTCATTTTCAATTATTTTAAATTGTGTAATTCAATTCTGAAATTTTGTAAAAGATGGTTTTGTTTGAAAAATAAATATTTTTTTATCGGATTTGTTTGATGTTTGATGTTTATAAACTTGGGTAAATCATTTAAAAATTTCTTTATATGATACCCGAGAACTTGTTCCATCCCACAGGGATCGAGAACGTACTTCAGGCCTTGCCTCAGTCCGTGTTTGGAGTCGGTTTTTATGGAGACCAGATTTGGTTCGTAACAAAATGGTATCAAAGTGGTTAGGTTCAATCTTTGGGTCATGTTATTTGGGGAAGAGTCAGGATAGTCTGGAGTTAGGATTTTCAGGGCTTGAAATTCCAATTATGAGTAGTGTGCCTAGTCATCACACCTTGTGATGTGATTCAAGTCCCCAGGGGAAGTCAGGTTTTATCTGAGTCCTTTGGTTATCTTGGTTTGATGAGGATTAGGGGAAATGAAAAGAGAGTTGGGATAATGGTCTTAGTGAGCTCATAGGGCCTGGTAAGCCATTTGGAGCCGGGGACATTTCCCTAGAACACTCTTCATGATGGTGAAGTGATTAGTGTATGGATGCAAACCATATGTCCAAGTCACCCACCAAAACTGGTTCCCTATCGCATTATCTCATGTCTCTTCATGTTAGATTCTTGGAACATGGTTTTAAGGAAAAAAATAATTGATTTAAGAAATGTGAACTTTTATGAAATGATTTTTCAATAAAGCTTAAGTGGATATATTTCTGAATTAGTAGAACTGAATGTTCAGAATTTTTTTGAAATGGAAAATGGTGTGTTTTCACCTATTTTGAAATCTGGAACTATGTTAAAGTTGGTTTTGAAAAAAATGTTTCCAATAGAGTTCTCTAAAATATTGAAAGGTGTTTTAATGGGATGGAATGTTTTGGAGGACATGTGTGGAGTTTGGAAATGGATTTTTATTTGGTAACTAGATACTATTTGAAAAGGTTTATGAAATTTTGGAATCTTGTTTTAAAATGAGAAGATTTGAGTTCCCAATTTAATAGGGATTTATGAAATGGATTTTGTTATGAAATTAGAGGTGTTTTAAAATGGGATAAAATGTTTTTAAATTAATGTACATGAATGGAAATTGAATATTCATTTGAATGATTGTATCTCTCTGAAAAGTTTCGTAGGATAGAAATTGGGATTTTGATTTCATGGTTAGCGGTCTTGAGAAAAAGGAAGTATTGGTTGACTGTTTCAATTTTGAAAAGTGGAAAGAAATTTTATTTTAATCTTTGGTATTTACATGAGAGACCACATGCATCAGGTTATATGGGATGATGGATGGTGAATGGAACAACTGGATGAGTTTCGGGATGAATATGAATAGGGTACCTGGTGTGGCATGGAAACATGCATGTGTGAGGCCCATGGGATACCATTGGTGTATATGCTATCCGCTGGACCATTTATTTTTGAAGAGATTATTTTAAAGGAAAACATGATATCTTGATGATTAGTTTGGGATAGTGTGTCTTATGTGTTTTTGTAAATTTTGTTGTTGTGGTATGTTTTGAGTCCAAGAACCCCTCTTATTTGAACGATGTTTTGGGTTTGTGGTTGGTCGGTTAGCTGGGTTGAATGGCCAGTTAGTGGTCTCTTATGAGAAAAGTTTAGGGAGCCTTTATGGTGGTTCCCCTCATCTGTTAGGTTTTGGTTTGTGGAATGTTTTTACCAATGGACCATCTTGGTTGGGTTCTTGGGTTCTATCGTTGGGTAAGGTATGTCCCCATTACGAGTTAATGCGTGACTGAAGTGCAACCCAGATTGTTTCGCCATTGGAAGATCCTCCAGTTAATCAAAATAAGGAATCTTTTTTTTTCTCAAGCTTTGTATATTGAGTTTACACCATTTCCATTCATTGTTTTATGGATCCTACTGTAGTGGGAGAGTGCTTGTGGAAGGTTGAAAGGGAACTTAGTTTCTCCAGCTACCTGATTAATTGAAGGTGAAAGTAGTATGGGGTTGTTAGTGTGGATGGTTTCTAAGAAGGCCTCTGGGTCTTTCGTAGTGTCTTCGAAGTAGGGGTTCATATTGAACCACCAGCATAGGAAATATGATCATGAGAGGATATTATGGCCACTTGCTGGATTTTTTTTGATGTTTGGAGACATTTCATAAGGTCCCTCTCTATGTATTGTTTCTATAAGTCACAATGGTCATGTTAGGTGACACCTTGTGATGTTGTGTGCTCATTTGACTATAAAGGTGAAGTTGTACAATCTTATGTGAGTATTTGTTTTGTAAGAAGTGTGTCTAATTTTAAGAAAACATGACATACTTGGTTTATAGGAAGGTGTTTCAATATATCCTTTCCTCTTTCTATTTCTCATCCAAATAAATAAGGGGTGATGTGTGTGCGTCTTCTAAGCACTTGTTTCTGTGAAATGTCAGGTTAGGGTAAAGTGAGTTAAGAATGTGTTATGTCATGGTGAACCCATATGGGATCAGGGTATAATTTTCATGTCACCTAAAGTATAAGTTCCATTTGGGGGGTTTCCAAAGCCTAACTATGAGTTCGAAGATGCTTCAATCATTTGAGCTCCAGCCATAGGTCCCGGAGTGAAGATGGTGCGTAGCCAGGGGAAATACCAGGGTCATACAAACCTTTGGTCAAAGTCATGTACTAAGTATGAAAGATGAAAAATGTTTAAACCTCCAGTTTCTTCATCTTTATTCTATTTTTATAGTTCAGTGGAAAGAGGTGGAGGGACTCATGCCCATGTCATCGCCTAATGTCATTGTTTCCCCCTATGATTTCCATTGAGTTTTTGGAGAAAGGTTAGAAATTTGTCTAGACTGGTTGAGTGAATAGTTTGTGCATAGTTAGTAGTAACTATGCCTCAAAAAACCATATAGATATAAGGATTCCCATGTTTAGTGCATGGTTTCATAAACCATGAAGACTAGCCATGCTGCCATCCCAAATATTTAAATTTTGTGGCCATTTTGTGCCGGACCATTCTAGTCAGTTAAGATGATTGGTTCTTATGGTTGGGTGACCCACTATGATTCAATTGTATATTATTTTGGAAATTTACAATGGAATTATACCCCTTGAACTGGGTAGTCCATTCAGGACTCCCCCTGTTAGTGTCTTGATTCTTTGTCAGGAAAATTTATGTTGTCACTTATGGTGGGGAGCCCATTAGTGTATCCTCATACTAGTAACTCATATTTGTCCTTGGTCTTGGATTGGTGGTAGGTAGTCTCATTCAGATCAATATAACTACCAAAATATTCCTTGGGTAAACGTTGGGACTGGAGAGTGCCCAACCGTTTAGTTAAAGTAAGGTAAGTGTATCCTTGTTCGATGTTGTTGTTCATTTGGGTAAACTGATTGAGTCTTGTTAGGATAGTGTTTAAGGAGTTTTCTTTTGGGATAAAGTCTAGATGTGATTTATTTTTTCAGGAAGGTGGTGTATGGTTAGGTTTTTTAGAGTATTCCTTCCTTAATTGATCACTGTAGGTGTTTTGGACTTTGGAGGCGAAGCTTGGAAAAGAAGTCCATTTTGGCCATTCGGTTGGGTTTGGTTTTTTTTTTGGCCTTACCGTGACTTTTCGAGGGTGGAAAGTTTTATAGTGGGGAGAATTGTCACATCCATGAATTCATTTAAAAGTATTTTTCATTTAATTTATATTCCTGCTTTGTTTTGGGGGTTTCCCATGCATTTTGGTGGAAATTGTGGGTTTTCAAAATTTGGGCCAAATCGTGAGCCCATTTCCAGATTTAAAAACCAATTTTGTTCCTTTTATAAATCTCTCATTTTTCAAGATTTTATACCTATTCCACTTCCTAATTAGAATACCCTGGTATATTAAAACCACCATATTCATTTGGACCTCATAGAAATCCATAATCGTGATTGATTTGAGGTTTTTGTTAAGGTATTGGGCCAGCCCGAAAGCCCATTTCCTACTTTAATTTTTTTTAATTATTTAATATATAATTCAATTTTTACGGTTTTTTAGTGATTCAAACACTCATCGGATAACACTTAACCAAGTCACACCCCCATGCTCTTCTACCCCTCTTTAGAGCTCATATTAATCTAGAATTAGGGAGAAATTTCTTTGGATTTCTTAAATCGTCCAGATATGAAGAGGTAAATTGTTTCTTTCAAAACTCCTTTAATTTTTATTCTTTTTCCCCCATTTCACTTCTTACATAACCTCCTCAGCATTATTCGAGCCTCAATTTAATTTTTGACTATTTAGAAATTTAGCTACTGGTGTATTTGGGTCATTTTATTCAAGATATCTCAAGAAAGTGTGTTTCCTCTCATGTTCCTTCCATTTTCTTAGGGTTTCCTCCATATTTCATGAATTGATAAAATTTCTAGAAGTTAGGGTTCATACCTAGGGTTTGATTTGATGTTTTTTGGTCAAATATTGGGGTTTTAGGTTGGATTTCACTCCCTCGTGGTGAGACGGAGGTGCAGTTAAAGTTTCACACCAACATTTGGTGGTTTTGACACAAAAGGTAGGTGATTACATGTGTAAGCATTTATTTATGAGTTATAATGGTTGATTTAATTATTTTGAATGTTCCTTATATAATTTTCATTGTGCAAAAACCATTTTTTATGGATTTTGTTAAGAGGTTAATTTTATAGTTTCACTTTTGCTTCAAATTGCGTTCTTTCCATGTGTAAGTCTTGTGGTAATATTTGAGTTTATTTTATAACATGTGCAAGTGGTTTATAAAATGTTGTTTGGGATGAAAATTCTGGTTTGGTAATGCTTTGGTGTTATTCTTTCCTTGAAGGAGGGGTTTGAAATGGGTTTGGTTGGAAAAGTATAGTTATACCCCTTGGGATTGTTTTATGAAAATTGTAAATGATTTATTGAGTTTAAAAAAGTAGGAAAAGGATGTATATGTACTATTTTGGTGAGTGTGTTCACTTAAGATGGGATTTTAAAGGTAAATCAGTGATTTAAGATGTCAATTTTTTTTAAAATGTTTTATAAATTTCTAAAATGATTTTTCAAATTACAAGAAGGGTGCTAAACACATTTGTGGGCTGTTTTGTGTGAGTGTGATGTGAAAAATGAATTTTGTTTATTAAATAAGTATTATGTGACATGTGTGTGGGATGTTATGTAATTTTTACTATCTTGAAAAGGTTTTATAAAATTGTTAAAAGAATTTGTTGAAGTGTGAAAGAGATTTGAAAAGTGTTGTGGGATATTTTGGTGTGAGTATGATTACAAGATGAATTTGAAGGAAAAGAGAGATTATTGACTTGTGTTATATACATGTGGGATGTTTGGTGTGTGTGTCACTTGGAAGTATAATTATCATGTGTAAATTTTATTTCATGGCGTGTGGAACTTGTTTGAGCACAAGAGGGAAAACCTAGGTATCTAGGTGGGTGGAGGTGTACTAGTATGCTAGTGATCCTATGGGGTTTGACCCTAGTTTAACATAGAATGTTTGATGATGAAAATACTAAATAAACTATTATTATGATGATGATGATGTTGGGGGACCACTAGGTTATGGGTATTATCCCTACTAGTGGTTTGTGTGCATGAGAACAGAAATTTGTTGGTTACTTTCACTGAGATATGAGGTACTTGGGACCCATGACGAGCTAGTTCATAGGGGTTACTTCCCATTGCTTATACTCATTATATGTTTTATGCTTACCATCAGCATACGGTTTGTTTGGATAGAGAATAAAGTATATTTGGAATTATTTTTAAAAGTTTTGATTCTTTAATGTATCCCACTTGAAAATTGTTTTTATTTAAAGTTTAATATCTTTAAAAGTCTTAATAACATCTCATGTTTATGAAAAATTGCAAACTTTTCATCTTTTAATTTTTATCACATGGAATAATTTAGTGGTGGCATCCTGTTGGGCTTTGTCTTACACCCTACCTACACCTTTGGGTGTAAGTAGACTTGGTTATTTTGGTCACAGGTTTGGGTAGAGCTTTTAGTTCCAATGGTTCGGGTTTCTAGCAGTCCTTCGAGATGCAGCGTTGTGGATATGGATTGAGGGTGGTGCCTCTTTCCATGAGGAGGTTCTTGGGTTGTCCATTTCAGGTTTCTTAATTTGTTACAGTCTTTTAGAATTGTTTTAAATTGTGTAATTAAATTCTGAAATATTGTAAAAGATGGTTTTGTTTGAAGAATACAAATTTTTTTATGGGATTTGTTTATTGTTTTATGTTTTTAAATTCAGGTAAATAATTCCCAAATTTCTTTATATGATACCCGAGTACTTTTTCTAGCCTGTGGGGACTGGGAACGCCCTTCGGGTCTTGTCTCGGTCTAGGTTTGATTCCGGTTTTTATGGTGACCAGATTTGGTTCGTAACACTCTCCCAATTAATGGGGAGGGAATTTATTATTGGGGGGTCGAACTAAGTCTCTTAATATTCCTATATATTGATATAAAGGTGAAGGGAATTAACATCTAAGTTTTTATTTCAATTGTAATTTTATGCTTTCATTTTGTAATCACAATTTTATTTTTTTCTATATAAGTTATTCGAATAACCTCTAATTTATTTATAAAAGTTATTTTTATTAATCTCTAATTTTATTATTTACGATATCAAATTGATACCATTGAAAAAAATGTGTGAACTTATTCACCCCAAAACTTTTTAATTTCATCACACAATAGAGGAGTGATCGTTATTTCACTTTTTTCTTCTTCAATTATAACCTCATGATTCTACTAACCAATTCCATTAATAGAATATAATCATTAGAGGGATAACCCTCTAATGGGTTTATGAAATGGATTAGAAAGGGGATGTATTAAATGTTATTTCATGTACTTTATTTTTTTAATCTATTCTTTATTTAATATTTCCATTCAATGAGTTACGCTATTCATTATCTTATCCAAATTTAATTTAATTCATGAGTTTTCTACATGTTAATAAATAAAAATAATATAATTATTATAGATTTGGGGTTCTGTAGAAATTAAGAAAAATAATAATGTAACATGTGGAATTGTTATCTTCTAACTCCAATAGTATTTAAATCCAATTATAATGTTTCTCAAAAGGGGTCTTCCATTTCGTTTTTTTTCTACAAAGACATTTATAGATAATTCTATAAAATACCTTGAGATCTCCCTCTCAAAGAATTTTATCAAGAATGGTGATAGATCCTACTCCATCGACACTCTTGAGTATATATATAAAAAAGAGAATCCTTCATCAAGTGATTCTTGAGGTAATCAAAGGTGAATGGTGCAAGTATCATGATATACCGCACTAGAACCATAATATCCCCATTTCAATGTTTAGAGGTTTACAGAACACACGTGGATCACCATTGGAGGGAATCTACGCTTGATTCCTACAACACAATGGTGTTATAATATAGAGATGTTGTTAGATACATCAATTAATAAATAATTCATCACAAGGTGATTATTAATTATTTAAATTAATTATAAATAATATGTGATGATCTTACGTTTTGGTTCTGATATTAAATCGTCAATTAATATTTGATTTATTTATGTTGATCAATTTTTTTTCATCATTTAAATATTGGATTAATCATTTATTACAAAAAAATTCAAGTTAGTCATTATCGATATGACAATTCCACTATTCTAAGAACATTCAAGTTATATTAGAGAGATTTCATAATTATTTTTAATAATTTAAATATTGTTGACTGATTTATGCATTTATAATTATTTTTGATTTCTAGTTTAATCATAATTTAAAATGAATCATGTGATATTCTATTTTTATTCTTTATCTCACAAATATATTCAAATTGATTAATTTTATATACAAAATACATTGAAAAAAATCATCCATAGGTGCTGATAATTTGTCTAGTTAACAAAAATGTACACACCATACAATCTATTGGAATATGTAATGTACCCATGTTCAATGCATCAAGAATTAATTTAATCCATTCAAATTTATTAAAAACAGTTTGTATTTAAATAAACCATGTTTTGACTTGCCAAGTCTAACACACGGTCATCCAGTTTACACGATGTGTAACATTCAGACACGATGTATAGTCAATTAGTCAAATGTAGGTCAGGTATTCTCTTACACGACTGACATGACTAGTGACTATATAACTCGAAGACCACATGATGTATATCCCATTTATATGTTGTATACTCTATTATTTTCATGTCATAATTACATGCTGAGTCCCTAATCATGTTCCACAGATGGATGGTAAAAAATATACATGATATATAGCTAAATTGTACATGCCATGTATATTAAAAAAATAAATAGAATTAAAAATTAATTTACTAATCTGCTTAAACATTATCAAAATGTGTTCCATGAGGTCATCAAGTTGATAGTACACTCCATGTAATGGATTATATATAAATATTGAATGTATAATTAATTTCTACATAATGTTAGAAACTAAATATCGTGTATAAGTCGAAATACATTCATTTATCTATATGCATTGAAAGATAACATGATATGTAAATACCATGTGTTTCATGTTTTCATTAAGTTGATAGTATATGCCCTGAAATTATGCATTAATTCATGTATTCCACATGCCTCTTGAGTAAATATTATATGAAAATAATACATGTTGGGTAGTTCAGACAGGTACTCACCATGTTACCTGTAAGGTACATTTTTTACAAAATTAATTTTAAATAAATTTATTATTATTTTTAAATTATGATGGGTGAGAATCTCAAGAAAATTTGGATGAAAATTAAGATAAAATAATTGATTAATTAAATAATATAATTAATTTATTCGATCATGGTTTATCTTAAATAAGAATTATTAGTGTTGAATCACATTTTATTAAATGCACAATTTGTTGTATGTATGTGGATGATCATGACTATATACCAGACCTTTTTATGTGATTGGTTTCTTTTAGTTGATTATTAAATTAAATATATATCCTACATTTCATCCCTCATTTGATTATGTAAGGTTATTCAATCCCATTGTTTCTTTTATGAAAATCCCTATACCAATGCTTTGGTTCCCCTCAAATGAGTTTGAGTAAAATCATATATAATGGATAGATCTCCCAAGAAATAAGAGGTGGTTTATATTTAGAGATGTGGAGAAACCAATCCTAGAGAGTTACATAGGCGGATAAGTGGAAAGTTCCAACATGAACTGTTTCATTGTTCAAGATGTTTTCTCCCTAGGTAAATGGCTAGTTTATCATCTTCTAAATAAACTAAAAATTAGTAAAAACTTATAATCAAATCACTTAATTATTTTATTTATTTCAAGTTCATTTTTAATTTCATTATGGATGTTTAGTTGGGATCACATGAATTAATGATCATGAAAGATAGAAATAAAAAAAATTAGATTATAAATAAATTTATCTAAGACATGGTTAATCACCTAAGTAAATAAAATTAATATTAAAAATAATTTAATAAACATAAAATTACCAATTTACACATAATGATTAAAAATTCCTCAATTATATATATTAATTTGGTATAGCCTTATGCTACTTTAGTTAAAACCAAAACATAGTTTAAATTGCTTGATCGACCAAATTTAGGGTGCTTTCAATTATTAAAGAATCCTAACATAATGTTTTTGGTTGTCTTAACTTTGTTCACATCAAATGTTGACTACCAAAGTAGGACTTGTTATAACTAAGAGGGAAAATTATGATGAAATACAATTTACAGATTTCAAGATTGGGGATTCCAATCAATAAATCATGGAAATATGAGTTAACGTAGTTTGAAAATAGAATTACTACCTAAAACCATTAATATTAATTTATCATCAAAAGTTTGGGTGATGAGAAGGGGAATATGGATCCTTTCTGCTAGAATTTCTAAGAAACAAGATATTCAAAATCTAATGGTGAGGTATATTAGGGTTTGATAAAATAATATGAGATTAATGAATATAATATAATAATTATTTATCTACCTTTTATCAAATAAAGTACATAAATTATGATAATATTATTTTTATAAATGAAAATAAACACGACTTTATACATATCACTATGATCCACACTTGATAAGGATAACCTTCACACTGATTTTTTTCACAAGAGTGGTAAAGGTGCTTTTTTGTTATCCTATGCCATGAAAGGAAATTGCAAGTGCTAGAAGAACATATTCCTAAAACACCTGGTAAAGTGTCTAGTGAGGAAGAGTTGTCTCTCTATTAGAAACATTTGAACAATAACACATATGTTCTGTTTTTCATGCTATCCTCCATGAATAATGATATTCTAAAGCAACATGAGGGCATGGATGCATATAACATGATGTTTCAACTTTCCGATCTCTATCAAGGGAAGGGGAGATAAGAGATATACAATATCTCCAATTCTATGTTTACAACCAATATTGGAGAGTCGAGTTCAACTGGTCCTCATGTAGTCAAGATTATTGAATACATTAAATGATTATAAATTGTAGGTATTAAATTCCTAGATTATTTTAACATAGATATCATACTTTCCTCACTTCTCTAGTCCTTCTTCAATATTATTATTAATTATAACTTGAAAAATAACAATAAGAGTATTTATAAATTTCTTACTCCCATTATCTAAGTGGAAAAAGACATGGGTAATGACAAACCCCCATTACTTATTGCTAATATGAAAATAAAGAAAAATTAAAATTATAAAAAGGCTCATAAAATTATTAAATATATAGTGAACTATCCTTCCAAGAAGAAGATGATTAATAAGAATGAAAAGGAAAAGGAAGTGGTATTTTTTCATGTGGAAAGCAAGTCCACTTGAAGTGGAACTATACACAAAAGTAAGGGGAAGCTAAATGTGAGTTTTTTATTGTGTGTAATATTTCAATATCTACACATTGGGTATTATATATAGCTTTTGGTGCTCACATATGTAACCAAAATATAGGAAAAAATTACATTCAAAAATATTTTCATAGGAGAGGTAGATATTTGAGCTACTAATGGTGAGAGGCTAGCTTCTCTACCCATTGGAGACTACTGAATTTTATTTACAATATAAAAAATACTGATTTGAGGTGATTTTTATTATATTTTGACTATTAACAAGAGCATAATTTCTCTATCCTTCCTATATTTAGATGGTTTTATTTTCAAATTCAGAAATTAAAGTTGTTTCTTTTATAAAGATAACATATGTTATGGTATGAAACATTTAAATAATGGTATTTATATACTAAATTATAAAAAAAAAATATTGGAAGTTGACAATAAATCATGTTCACATGAATCATATAACACCCAACTACAAAATCATCTTGTTGGTAATATACATGAGAAGCATGTAAAAAAGCTCTATCAATATGGCTATTTATATTTTTTTAATCTAAAACCACTTGAAATATGTCATGTTTGTTTACAAGAAAAAATTACTAAACCACCATTCTATGGAAATGGTGAAAGACCCACAAAGCTTCTAGTATTAGAACAAAATGTTGTGTGTATAGTATTTTGAGCAAAGGATAGAGGTGGGTATTCTCACTTAATAGATTTTAATGATAACTTGAGTAGATATATCTATATATACATGATGTGGTATAATTTTGAGTCCATTGATAAATTCAAATAATTAAAAAATGAGTAGAGAATAAACATAAAAAGATGATAAATTAGATTCAATCAGATTGATGTGGTGAATATCTTAACCAATAGTTTATCAACAATCTATAAGAGTTTGGGATTCTATATTAACTCAATCCACCTTACACACCATATTCTAATAGTGTTAGTTAAATGAGGAGTCATACCTTTCTAGAGATGATAAGGTTGATGATGATCCTTGTAGATATTCCATTATCCCTTTGGGGATATTAATTAAAAACCACAACATACACACTTAAATGAGTACTAAATAAATTGAAAAATAGAATTACCTTAAATATATAGAGTGTAAAGAAACCTATTTTGTCACATGCATGTATATGAGGATGTGAGACATTTTTTATGGCCTTATTAGGAAATAAACCAGAACTATGCAGAGAAAAGTGTATATTTAATGGGTATCCTAAGGAAACAAAGATATACACCCTATATAACCCCTTAGATAAGAACATAACTATCGCTAGAAATGCTATATTTCTTGAGAGGTAGTAAATTCTGAAGAAGGATAGTGGGAGTAAGACATATTTCAAAAAAGTTGATGATCAGGATATATAAGAGTTGGTATAGGAATAGATTACATAGGTCCATATGAAATATGTTTTTCTTGAAACACAAGTACTGTGTAGGAGCATCAGATAGGTAAGAGAACCATAGAGATACCATTTTATAATCACCAAATATGGTCACTAATTATTGGTTAATAATAATGAAATTATCTCATATAAAAAGGAAGTATAAAGCTCTGACTCTATGATATGAAAAGATTCCATGAGTTCTAAAATGGATTCCATATTTTAGAGCCATGTATGGGTTCTAGTTGATCTTCTAATTGATGTAAATAATATAGGGTGAAAATGGGTAATCAAGAGAAAAATGGACATGTAAGGTAATTTAAGTACCTCTAAAGTAAGGCCAGTGGCTAAAGGGTTTAAATAGAGTCAAGGAATTGACTGAAATGAAACGTTTTCTCTAGTTTCCCTATTCAAACCCATCAAAATTATACTTTCTATATTAGCATACCATGACTATAAAATTTGGTAGATAAATGTGAAAATAAATTTCCTTAATAGGAATCTTCAGTAATATTTCTATATGACACAACCAAAAGGGTTTGTAACTATAGGTGATGCTAAGAGAATATGACAGTTACATAGATACATTTATGTATTGAATAACACATCTTGGTCAGGGAACATTAAATTTTATTAATCTATAAAATATTTTGGTTTCATTAAAAATGAATGTGAGCCATGTATTTATAAGTTTTTAGTGTGAATGTGGTCATTATCCTAGTAGTATATATTGATGATATATTACTTATTGGAAATGATATACAAGTATTAAACTCTATTATGGATTAGTAAAACAAGTGTTTATCCTTGAAGGACCTAGGAAAAGTAGCATATATTCTAGGGATCCAGATCATTCATGATAAATCCAAGTGGCTTCTTGGACTATGTAAATATACATACATTAACGAGATACTAAATAGATTCAATATGGAATAATATAATAGGGGATTGGTTATAGTGTCACATGGTATATATCTTTCCATGAAAATGTTTCCTAAGACACATCATGAGAAATATAGAATTAATAATATCCCATATGCTTCATCAATAAGATTAATCTTAAATTCCATATTATGTGGTAGACATGATGTTTCCTACACATTGAGCATGGTAGATAGATATCAATCTGATCATGGTTAAAAATATTAGTATACTATCAAAGATATCCTTAAGTATCTAAGAAAAACTAAGGATATGTTCATAGGGTATAGAAGAGATGAGGAGCTAGTCATCAGGTTTTATACCGATTATAGTTGTCAGATAAATTAGAATGATCTGACATTATATTCAGGAAATGCTTTCAGTATCAATAGAGGAGCTTTGAGTTGGAAGAGTTCAAAGTAGGCAGTTGTCACCGATTCTATTGAGGAGTTTGAGTATATAGTGAATTATAATACAGGTATGAAATTCCTTTGGATATGAATATTTTTACAGGATCTTGATGTGGTACCTATCATTAAAGACCTGATCACATTGTATTTTGAAAATACTAAAAATGTGGATCTTTTAAAAGAGCCAAGGTCACACCAAGATACAAATCATATACTACAGAAGTATTACCTCTTAAGGGATTTCTCTCAGAGAGATAAAGTAGTAGTAAGAATATTTTCCATGAAAAAAACATTGAAGAATCCTTAACTAAAGCACTATCTTAGTAGAAGCATGAGTATAATGTGAGATCTAGCAAACTGAAGGTTGTTAGAAGTCATCTTGAGTGAATGTGGGAGTTTATCAGAGTTAGTTCCCTATAACCAACTTATGTGTACTTTATTGTTACTTATATTAATATTTTTTTATATTAAGAATATCTTTATCACATCATGATTTTTCTTCTACATAACATATCATGTGATAATGTCATAAGAATAGTTTTCTCCCTAAATGTTTTGAGTAGTTCCCTTATATGATGATAATCTAGAAGTTCCATGATAGTATTCTTAAATATATGTTATACAGACAAAATAAATCATTTTTTGGAAAAAATTATACAAGCTATCAATGGAGGAGATTCCTATGACTTTTAGGAACCTTTTCATGGTATACGACCTTGGTAATTTTTAGTGTAAGAGATTATTGGAATGAGACCCTCCAATAGGAAATCCAAATTTATATGTTTCATTTTATGTTCCTATCTAGTGTATGTGGGTATTGGTACTTAGAATTAAATATTGTTATTAATTTATATTATGGGTGATGTAATTTGACGTATTAATCAAAACCATGAAGACATATGTTCACGGTGAAATAGGATACATTTGGTGTGTCAGGAATAAAACTTCATTAATGAATAATGTGAGAAAGGATTTTTCCCTTCTCTTCTTTAATGGAAGTTTATATCTTAGGACCTTTTAAAGAAATGATATATTTTAAATAAGTCCATGTCCATGGTGTTCTATAGGTAAGTTTAATATCCAGAAAGACAAGTAAAGGGACCTCAAGAACATAAGTTGATGACACTAGCATGAAAAATTCTACATTTGAGATAATATGATAAAGTTATTATATCATATAGGAAGCATCTATATGAGTTTTTATGTCATTGAGGCATTAATTTCATTCTCTACAAGTGAATTGGAATATTACTAGATGCTAACCATGGACTTTGGGCTAGTTCACCTAATGGAACTGGGAATGATCCCTAGAGGGCCACACACTAAGTGTATATAGAATCATAGTTAAAAAATATTATTATTTGTTATTTAACAAGTTGAATAAATATTATTACCTTGCATGGTTTAATAAATTTTCATTCTTTGTTGATCACATCTATTCCATCAAAAGTTACTTGAGAGAATATTTTGTGGGAAGAATATTTAATAAATATTTATTTCTTATTTTGTGAATATAATATTTATTTATTTATTAGATAATCATGTAGTGATATTTAATAAATAAATAAATAGTCATTATTCAAGGTTTGATAAAAATTGTGGATGAATGAATGATCTAGTTTAATGTCCTGTTGATAAATAATATATATTGAATATTATTTCAATAAAAAATATTTAATTTATTCATGATATTTGCGCATGTCAGGAAATAATAATAATAATATTATTATAGATGTGGGGTTCCATTGGAATTATGAAAAATAATATGGGTGCCTGTGAAATTCTTATTTTCTAACCCTAATGGAATTTAAACCCAATTATATTATTTCTCAAAATGGGGTTTTCATTTGTTTTTTTTGTTCACAAAAAACATCCAAAGAGAATTCTCCCCAAGACTTAGAGAGCTCCCACTCCAATAAAACTCTCAATAATAGAGAACAATCCTCCTCCTACACCACTAGAGATATATCAAATAGAATATTTCCTCAAGAAATTATTGTGGTGATCAAAGGTGAACGATGCAAGCATTAGGATTTACCGCGCTAGCACCAAGAGATTCCTATGGAGATGTTCAAAATTCACAAAACACATCTGAATCACTGTTGAAGTAAATATAATGTTGATTCCTACAACTTGACAATAGTATGACATAGATACATTAATTATTAATTGTTTAAAATAATTATAAATATTATGTGATAATTCTACTTCTAGGTTCTATAATTCAATCATCATTTAATATTTGATTCATTTCAATTTATCATGATGTTTATATTCATGTAAATCTCAGATTAATAATCAATTATGAAAAAATATGAGTCTTTTGATTCCAAATCTGATGCTTTATCTGTCCCAGAACCATAAACTTCATATTCTCTACAAGGGATGGATGATAAATCATTTTAGAAAGAAATGATGAGGTTCCTTCCTTTATGATTTCAATGTCCATATTTTTCAAGTCTAAGAATATTGTATCCTTCTCAATTCTCACCATGTATATGGTTGCATGATCCTTTATAATTAAAGAATATTCCACTTTATTTTCCTTCCCTAGATGGTAGTGGATTTAATAGTCATAGAACTTGATCAACTCTATGTATCTTCACTTGTTCATATTAAGTTCCTTCTATGTGAATATATTTTTGAGTCTCTTTGATCTGTATATATTTTATATTTCTCCCCATAGAGATAATTCTAATATATATTCAATGATAATATTACTATATCTAAATAAAAATACTGCATAGAATAGTTATGTTCATGAACATTTAACCTATTTGAGGCCTAGGCTATCACTTTTTCATTTTTCATCATTACACATTCGAACCATTTTTGAATTAATGTTTTATAACATAAAATGTTTCCCATTTGAAAGCAGTGTAAGTACTAGTGCTGTGATAAGACTATTTTTAAAAGCCTTGAATATCTCTTCACATTCATTAATCTAAAAAAATTTCACCCCCTTCCAAGTCATCTTGGTAATAGGGTTTGATAAGCATGATAAGTTTGTTATAAATCATCGGTAATACCTAGTTGGTCCAAGGAAACTATGGTTATCCATTAAAGATGTTTTTTTCCACTCCTTAATGATTTTTGACTTCAAAGGAAATATATATATAGCCCTTTCATGGTGATAACATACCCCAATAATGACACTTACTCCATTATGAACTCATATTTATTGTAATTTTCATATAACTTCGCTATTTAAAAATATTTATAACAATATTCAAATAATCCTCATAATCCTTATTTCTTTTGGAGAATATCAAAATATTGATTATAAAGACCACCGCAATTTTTTTGAGGAAATATCTAAAGACTGTATTCATTAAGTTCATGAATATTGAGGGAGAATTAATGAGTTTGAAGGGAATCAGTATGAAAATATTGTGTCTATACATTGTTCAAAATGTATTCTTTAGAGTATCTTCCATGTTCACCATTAAGTAGTGATATATTCACTGAAGGTCAACCTCAGATAAGTACTAGGCTCCACATAAATAATCAAAAAATCCATCAATACATGGAAGGGAATACATTTCTTTATCACAATCTTGTTTATTTAATGGTAATAAATGAAGAGGCACATTGACCCATCCTTCTTTATGAAGAGGAATAGTACCTACCATGGTGAATCACTTGGGAATATAAAACCCTTTTCTAGATTCTCTTGTAACAACTTCTTTAGTTCTTCTAACTCAATAGTGGTAATTTTGTAAGGAGTCTTGGATATGGGTATAGATCCAAATATATTTTCAATTCAGAATTCAACAACTCGATCATGATGAAGACTAGGATACTCTTCAAGAAATATATCAATATATTCCATCACTATGGGAGAGTCTTTGAGCACGATTATCTCCATTTTCACAATAATTTTAGCTAGATATAATTTCTCATAAGGCAATAATATCCATTATTGAGAATAATATTCCAAAAGAGATTCATCCTCCCCTTACACGTGTACATAATTAGAGGATGACTCAAGATTTGAAAAGTGATCTCCCTCTCTCCACATTTGATATTGGATTTATATAAGAATAAAAAATCCATTCCCAATACAGCTTCAAATTATACTACAGTAAGTATGAACAAATTTTCTGGTAGATTTAGTCCACAAACATTGGTTGGGGAGGAGTCATATACTTGGTATAGAAAAATTTCTTTTTTTACTATTATCATAGATAACTAAAACTCTTTTTTTGAGGTGGTGTTAGAATATTTATACTAAAATTAAAATATATGAAAGAGTTTATAGAACTAGAATCAAATAGTATATTCTCTTTTATTGAATGAATAAATAGTGTACTTGTCACTACATTGTTTTAGGGATCCACCTCAGCAGTAGTAATATCATATTAACTTTCTTGATCTATGAGCCCTAGATGTGGTTTCTATTGATTTTCTCTAATAACCCTTGGATTAAATAATTGGATTGAATAATTCTAGTGTTATTTATATTTGAAACACTAGACAACATACCGAGTGTTGATCAAAAACTTCTTTTATTCTGTTTCATTAGTGTGTGTCTTCATCTCCCTTCAGATCCTGATGTACCTATTTTTCACACTTAAATAATATCTTGGTTCCCTTGAGGTATTTTATAGGATTATTATTCACACTCTTTTGACATGTGGATATATTATTTTTCTTTTATACATGGGATTTATCCACTGATCCTTCCAAATTGAACTCCGTTTCTACCATTAATTTCCAGCCCCACAAGTCCATCGGGAGTCAGAAATATCCATATCAACCTTAAGGGTATAATGAAAAATATATTTATAGCTATAAAATCATCAATATTATAAATATTTTCATATAATACTCTTTAATCCACTAAATAAGTGATCCAACTTACTTTTGGTTTCAATAAAAAAGATGAAAGAATACTATACAAGCCTTGTGAAGTTTTCGTCATACACCCAAATTGAACCATCTTCCTTTTTCTTCAGTTTAAGGAACTCCACCTCCACTTTAAGAAAATTATTTCAGGGAAATGTTTTATTAAAAAAATAATCTATTGAATCTTTCCCATTCCATGAAATTTATTTCCTCATTGGTCTTCATATTCTTCATCACTGTCCACCACTGATCAGATTCCCCTTCAAGATGATAAATGGTCAATATAAATTTTTCTTGTTATAAGCATTAATGGAAAATATATATCTTCTCAATGGGGTTAAAACCTTATTCCTTGATGAGGGGATTAAAATATCTAAAAAAGGCTGGAGGATTTTGTCGCATAAAAGAATCATTTTTTTCTCTTTCTTAAGAGAAGGAGGGAATTATACATGATTCAAGTTATTATCAACAACTTGAGTCAGTGGAGTCAGTATATACATGATGTTATTAGATATTACTCCCATTAGGTTATATATATCATTATGAAAATCATCACATCTCTTATAACATTGGTTGTAGACATGAATCCTCATATTTCAAACCATTTACTAAAATAAAGGAAAATTAGGGATGATAATACCTAATATAATAAAAAAATAAAAAAACAATAAAAATTGAAGAAATAAATTATAAATGCAATGTATATCCTAACTTACGAGTATCCATGTTTTAATATAGGTTATCTATGGTAATGTTTCTAACAGGTTTTATAAACCAACAATCTATTCAAGTCCTTCATAATGGTTCATAAAGAGTATGTGAATTTGATAAAGCATACCCCCATATGATGTTAAACTAGGAGTGAAACAAGGCCTCTTTATCATGAAATATTTATAGTTTAAGTTATACCTAATTAAACTTTTTGATATTAGTACCTCTATATACATCTATGCCAGAGCCACTTTCACTTTTAGTATCAGACAAGGATGTAGTTTCTTGGAAACCACTAGCTCTATATGTCAATAAAATTTTGGGATATTTTCGTATACATAAAATTATCCCTAGGGTTTTTAATAATGTATAATTTTTCTAATCCCCAAAAAATAAATATAAACTTCCTATTAAACTTACTATAGTGACCCAAGTATTTTACACATATAATTATACGATTTTAACATAAATATCCAATAAATACAGCTGAAGGATGAAGAGGCATAGTGTATTTATAATACTAGGTTCATAAAACATTAATGTAAAATTAAACGTAAAAAAAGTTATTTTAATATCCATCATTATATCTTAAATCTATTGGATCTCCTAAAACTTCATATGATAACCAAGGTAATACATAAATAAAAGGGGTGATCTAAAAACCCAGTAAGGGAATAAGTATAATAAAGGAGCATAACATAAGAGTCAAATTGAATAACATGATATTATAAAATGAAATTATCATGGATAATAACATTGAATAATTTAATAAAAAATATATAAGTATAATATTGTAGAATTATAATAATGTGTAAACAATATAAAACATGAAAAAGTATAAGTTAAGGTTAATCACCAAGTGGTATATATTCATTAGTTTTATATTATATCCTAGAATAATGGAATTAAAGGAAGGTATTGATATTTTAGTAAAGGATAGAGTGTCTACTACCCACTTCAATAGAAAAATTCCCAAAGGCTATGCTAGAGGAAAAAGATATTGAAGCTGAAATTTATAAGGGAGAAACATTTTTTGAGTATTCATTTTATTTTATGTTTATTGATATTTATTTTCAAACCAACATCCCTTATATTTATTTAAAATATTTTTCCACATTGGTACAATAATTATATTTTTTTTGAATATTCTAGTGAATAAGTAGATGAGGAATTAAATACAGAAGAAGTTGTGTTCTCCACTAAAAAAATCAAGGAAAAACTACCCAAACATAACCATAAGAAAAATAAATTCTCATGAGGAAAAATAAATTGACAATATAAATACTCAAACAAAGGTTAAATAGGCCTACTACATCCTCCCACCACATCTTCTTTATACACTTGGAATACATTAGATGATGGGAGTATACTCAATAGATACTTAAAAAGGACATATAATAAATAATGAGAACTTTTAAGAGAAAAGAAACCATAAAAATTTGGCGGTTCCTACCATAAAAAATAAAACCACCTTATATTAGGATATTATTAGTAGAAATTTCCAATTAGGGTTAGTAAAACACCTAGTACCCACTTAGAATCAAACAAAGTTTCCATTACCTTTATATTTCCTTTTTTATATTCTTGTTAATTTATAATAAATTTATAATGCCTATTTGTTTTTCTTTATAGGTGTTATTATAGGAAATAAACACTAATAATATCAAAGTTCAATTGAGGTACTCCCATCAAAAATAAAATAAGATTGTATTTTTTCCTTCTTATTAGTTTAACCACCCTATTATTTTGATTCTTTAAATGTTTAAATTAAGGGTAGATATAGAACAAGTGTGGGGGAGAGGTACCAGTCTATTTTAGACTAATTTATTTTACTATGATCTCTATTTTTTAATGTTTTAACACACTTGAACTTAAAATGATTACTTTTGGGAAAATCTAGATTATATTGGAATTTTGTAAATATGTATTGATTTGAACATTTTAAGACTTAAATTATTATTAATATATATTTAATTCATCAATTCAAATATTTACATTGAAAAAAGTTAGATCAAATGTGAAACCCATGTGCACTAGTACTGCTCAATGTCAAAATTCACCAACCCAGGAGGTTTATAAACCCTTTAAAAACTTATTACATTTAAATTTTTCTTGACATTATTGAGGCATGTTATGAAATATTTAACTTATTGTCTTTACTATTTTATAAAATTTTAGAGTTCATAAAATGTTTAAAAAATTATTGAGGCATCATTTTAAAAATCACTTTTGAAATCCAATATCTATTAAATCTTGCCTATACATTTGAACTTTTTTATTAATCCCCTAATATGAATGACTTAATAAAAAAATGTATGAGGATAGGGGTTGTTTAAATACTTTTATGGGTGGTAAATTTTCATTATTGAGAAGATTCTTGGGTAATGTGATTATTTATTTTGGAATGAGGGTTAATAAATGTTCATTTTTATACATTGCTTCATTATTTATCAAGTAAAATGTATATTAAAGAAACTATACATGAAAAAATAGATTCACCAAAGTAAAAAAAGATAGAGAAAGTGGAGGGATAATTCACTATAATATATGCTATATGAACCTATATAAAGGAAAAGTGTCACGACCTATCCCAATTCGTAGCTCAACCCACAAATACACCAAGACCGCCTCTATAGGCTTGGGGGTGGAGAAAAGCACCGAAAGCCATATCCTAAATGGTATTCCTATTCATAAGTACCTGTATGAACACTCCTAAAAATATCAATGTGAAAGTGAAGAGGAATAATAATAAAAAGGTGAAACAACTAGAAAGTAAAAAAAACATGAAAAACCTATAGGGTGTATAAGAGTACGATAGTGAAATATAAAAACAAAAGGGGAAATATACATGAAACTAGAAATTTGGCCCAATTCAACAAGACTGGAAAAGTAAACTACTAAGAGATACCAACTTGTAATATATAAGCTGTGACCATCATACATGGTCCAAAGTACTAGGAATACCTAAGATCCTATGAAGTCTCCCCGACCTATCTGTTGTCTGCATAAGACACGACATGTGAGATAAAATCCCATATAGGGGTGATTATATACATACCAAATAGGGTACCCCAAAAACTATAGGGGAGAAATAATATATACAATGAGAAGGGAAAGATAATAGATAGTACACCAGATGCAAGATACAGTGAAAGAGAAACACTCAACACAAACCAAGAGAAAGAGTAACCTTTTCAAAGCATAGGGGGTTCAACATTATGAGTAGATTAACTACACATCAAGTTACTTCCACCCATAGTAGGAGAGTGAACTCATCCAACCACAAGAAGCTAAACATAGAAATAACATGGCATACCCTATATGTTTTCTCATCTCATGTAAAGAGAGTAACCAAATAAAAATGTATGGATACATATGTATATATGTATATATATATGCTCATTAAAAATAATACCAGACAAGAGGGCAAGGGGATATTCATATAACAACTCATCCTAGGAAGAAGAGTCTCCAAAAGTTCCAAAAGTCCATCAATGATTCCCAACATCTCACACATGTGCCTAGAAGTAAAAGTCCAAGTCAATCCATGCCTTGTCACTATGACACATAGTTGAGGAGCCATAATCTCTAGGTAGAGGACCCATTCCATAGTATAATAGTATTTTTCCACCCAATGGTAGATGGCCCATGACCAACCCTGCTTAAGGGTTATACTATAAGAGTCGAGGACTAATGCCCAACCTAGCAGGAGGATTCCACTTAGAAGTCGATGGAGGAACCATACCCTACCCAACATGAGGGTTACACTATAGAGGTAGAGGACCCATGTCTATCGTAGCTAAAGGTTTCCACTCTGATAATTGAGGACCCATTCTTAGCCCATATGGAGGGTTCTGCTCATATATTGGTGTAGGACCCATGCCCTAGGAAAATAGAAGGGTTCCACTCTTTAAGTCAATAATGACCAATGCCCATCCTAATTGGAGTGATCCACTCGGGAGTCATTAAAGGCCCCATTTCAAACCCAACTACAGGGTTCTAGTCTAGGAGTATTTATAAGACCCGTGCCCTATGTTGATAAGGGGGTTCCACTCTAGTAATTGAGGACACATTCCTATCCCAACTAGAGGGTTCCACTCAGTATGAATTTGGTGATCCAATGTGATCACTTCTATCGTCAATCATCACCTAACCTACCATCATTCTCAAAAAATTACACATCATATCTCAAAATCCAAAACTGAGGGTATCATTATGTTTTATATGAAAAAATATAGGATAGGTTACTCATGGGCCAAAATCCAATTCAAACGAAAGAGAAAAAAAAGATTGAAGGTTCCAAAAATAGAGTAATGGGGGTACACAACATGTAGGGGACCCACATGGTGTGTGGTCCCGCTCCTTCACTTAGTTGTTTCCTTGGTTCTACATAGATCCCAATCCATGTAGGGGTACACAAAGTTTAGGGGATATACACAGTGTACCCATCCCACCTTGGGTCTCACCTTTGTGAATTCCAATGCCTGTGTATTCTCCACATGTCTATGTACTCTACCCAATTCCCATGCACTTTGGTAGTCAATTGTGTTCTTGTCTATGTAATCTCACACAAAGTCCTCCCTGTGTGCTCTACCAGATAGATTATCCACCTAGGGACATGGTACTTAGTGTGTAGGAGGGATACACTCCATGTCATCCTTATAAATTTTCTGAAACCCAAGTCACAAAATCTAGTGTGATAAATGTTGTGTGTTTATCTAGGTACATGACATATAGTTGGGGTTTTCAAAAATTTATGGATCCTTGATTCACACACAAAATCTAATATCTGACTTTGAGTTTGGCCTTGATTTTTCATATGATTTGTAGATCTAGTTTCAACTGACATATTCTAGTCCTGTAGTGGATGGAAACTCAAATGTGGTTTGAATTTCATGTGAACCTCAATGCACTGCGTTCCTCATATTCTTATGCCTTAAAATATTTGATTAAGTATTTTCAAAAATGATCATCTTCATCCTACAATAATCCCCAACCCTTCCTTGTTTCATCAATCCACACCTCATACTTCATTTCGTCATGATTATAGCGGTTTGTTCATGCTTGGTACCACCTGAAAACATCGAACTGGGACCACGAGGTCCTAATAGTGAAGGATGAGAAGTAATTGAGGGAGAAATGCACAATAAAATATGTCTAACCATCATTATACAATCTTTCGTATCCAACAATCATGAATAGTGATATTCGAGTTAGAAAAAAATTGAAAAACCAAATTCATCGGTACATACGAGCATGTCAAGGATCCCCAATTGGAGAAGATCAATAGAAGGGATTGATCTATTCAATAAATTTAATAAAAAGGGCATAAAAACAAATTTAAGATTCCTACCTATAAATTGAATTGTTCTTCATTGAATAACATGATTTCTAATGATTTAAGTAATTTATTGCATTCGCTGCATCCTAATCTGCTCTGATCCAGTATTTTGTCATCGTCTGAGGTGATTCACCAACAGGAGGAAGGAGACGCTCTCAGAATATCTTAGGATTATGAGGCTAAACCTTGGAAAATATCCATGGAATTATACTTATTGATATTTCAGTTAGGAAAAAAACCAATTAATTAATTTATTCATTGAACGTACCACCAATGGGTGAGATATCTGAACACCCCACACCGGCCTATTCTAGATCATTCCTAGGGTAAAAAAATGAATTCTAGACTCAACCGTGGTCTTAGATTTCTGATCCAAGATTCTGTATAATATTTATCATATTTTCCTTAATAATTTCATGTTTTTAATATAAAATCTATTTAATATTTTTATAAAATTAATTCTGGGAACACCAGGATTCATAATCGAATGCTGTTTTAGTGCCTAGATTTGAGAAAAATATAAATATTTTGAAGTCATATAAGGAAAAAACTGAGTCTCTACATCATTCCACCCTTCATGATTTTCATACCAGAAAATTAAAACTAAACAAACATCTCTAGATAATTGATCTTTCACTTGGCTCTCCCACTCCAAGGATCTCTCTTTCACTTACCGTTCTTCCACAACATGAAAACCAAGGGGATGGTTCATCCACATAGGTTCCTCTCCCATTGATCCTTCATCACCACCAGGGTCTACGAATAGGTGGATCCATCTTTGATATTTAACTTTCCCTAGTAGATGATGTGCATGATGTCATGCATGTATATCCTCAGCTACGACACATGGAAGACATCATGAAACTTCTCAAGTTGTGGGGGTAGGGTGAGGTGATAATCAACCTCAAAAACCATATGTATAATCTAGAATGGCCTAGTGAATCTCACGGATAGCTTGCCTTCCCAGCTGAACATCCACAATCCTCATCGTGGGGAGACTATCGGGTAAATATAATCTACCTACTCAAACTCCAAGGGCCTAAAACATTATTATGTGTAATATTTTTGTCTACGTTGGGTTGTCCTTACCTTCTCGTTAATGACCTAGACCTTATCTGTTTTCTCCTACACCATCTACGAGCCCATAAGAGATGTCTCACTATTCTATTTCCAACACTAAGGTGACCTATAGGGTCTCTTGTATATGGCCTCATAATGATCTATGCCGATGGTAGTGTGGTATTTGTTGTTTTATTTAACCTATTCTAAGGTAAAGGGATCCTCCTAGCTCTAAAAAATGTCTAACATTCAAGACCTAAACATATCCTCCCACACCTAAATAGTGTACTCATTTTGATCATCGGTATGGGGGTGAAAGGTTGTAATCATCCTCATCTAGTTCCCGAATTCCTTCTACAGGGCTCTCTAAAATCATGATGTAAAATGTGTGTCACGATCAGAGATAATTATTGAGGGAACCCCATATAGGTGAATGATATCCCATATGTAATACAACCCCAAACTCTCCACCGAACTCTATTCCCTAATAGCAATGAAGTGTGATGACTTTGTGAGTCAGTCAACAATCACCCAGATGGAATCATGTCCCTTTTTTGTGTATAGAAACCCTATCATAATGTCCATGGTTATGCTATCCCATTTCCACTTCGGGAACTCAAGGGGATACAAAAAACCTACAAGAACATGGTGTTCAACCTTCAACTACTGATAGGTGAGGCACCGAGAGATGAACTCTTCTACGACTCATCTCATACCAAACCACAAAAAATGCCACTAATGGTGTCTGTACCACTTCCCCACAAAGATATTTACAACTAAGGGAGTAGTGTAAAACTCTCACACCAACTCCTCCCACATCGAAAATGGAAGCATCTCTCATCTATGAAAAAATATGACATGATTCCCTCCTTTATAATATCCATATGGTGACTCACCTATAGATATCTGGTCACATAAGACCTTATAGTCAATACCTCCCAGGCGAGACTATCTCACATGCTTGAGAAGCAGAGGAGCCTACACCATGGACTGAAGAATATCTTTACCATCCTGGTCCACTAGGGTCAATTGTGGGGAGGCCAACTACTCCAAAACCTCCTACAACAAGAGATATCGTCATTTACTTCTAAGATAATCTACTACTATGTTTCTATTCTCTAGAGTATAGAATCTCTCAAAGTCATAGTCCTGCAGGAACTCTAACCAGAGCCACTATCTCTGGTTCAGGTCTCTCTACATAAAGACATACCCAATACTCTGATGCTATGTGTAAAAAAAATTGCTCCCCCAGAAGGTTGTGATTCCACATCCTTAGAGAAAGTACTACCACTTTCAGCTCTATGTGATGAGTCACCTAGTTCTTCTTGTGGTGTATCAACTACATCAAACTCTATCTGATAAATTTATATTACTACATCAATACACATCATATCCCAGCTCATGAGACATCACAATACAATACATACTCCACACCTTCCTATGGTATTATAAAGATAGGATCACTCATCAGCCTCAGCCAGAAATTTTCAAACTACCTCTAGTACTACTCAGTCTAGGTAAAAAACAGCTATTTCTGCATCAGTGATGTTAAAGGGGATGTAATTCTGAATAAATTTTCCCCAAACCTTATATAGTAACATACCAAGCTAAGAAAACTTTGCACCTATTACACACTCTTGGGAGGATACTAATCAAGAACTTCTTGGATATTCACTGGGTCTATAGCTAAACCATTGTAATGGTCTATGACCTCCTGGTCTATTACTTTTCCAATTTTGGTTGTTAGAGGTGTTCGAAGGAGGTTTCAAGAGTTCTCGGTGGAGGTTGGAGGTGCAATAGAGTTTCTATAGGAAATACACATTGTGTAAATGTATTACATGATGTAAAAGATGGTTTCATGGATTGTTCAGGGAGAGTTTATGACATGTAAGTTTTTGGGGTTAAAAAATAAAATAGTGACACATTTTTTTGGAATAAACTAGAATCCTGGAGTTACACAACATGAAATTGGATTACACATCATGTAATTCTACAATGCTGTATAGTTTTAATGGTTTTAGCTGCTCGGGTTTCCTCCAAAACCTATAGCCAGTAGCTCTTCTCTCATTCCATGCATCCAACGACCTTCCCCTTTAGTGTTTGAAGAATCCTTTGAACGTGGATCAATCCTTGGGCTCCCATATTAGATCCTTGGCGAGTTCTCCACTCTTTCTCACCAATTTAATTTCTTTATTCTTCATAGTTTTGTTTTGATGGTGTGGTTTAGTCTGGGTTGTGAGTATGGGATGTGTTTTGATGGTCTTTGGTTGTAATATAGGTTAATCCGTGTTTTCTCGTGGCGTGGTTATGGGCTGCAATCATTATTCATCTCCCTATGGTGCAAAACGAGTCAGAAATAAATCTTTGAGGTAGGGATTATATCATTTATATTTATTTTGTATCATGTAGTAGGGGTTTACTTTTATTTAACAATAAATTTTGGTTTTTCTTTCATAATTAAATTTAAATAATTTGCTAATTGAATTGAAAAGGGGTGAATGGGGTTTTATTTTCACGCTTTTACATCTTTGATATTATATTATGATACTGTGAATTGTACACGCTTAATAACCCACTAAAAATTTTGGTCGTTGGAGGAATTGTTTTGTTTGATATATGTGTTGAGATTTATGTTTTGGTTGTGATTGTTGTGATATCACCCTAAAAAATGGAAATTGGATAACCAATTATAATTGGTTGATAAATTAGTTTCCTTGGGATTATGATTTGTGTGATCAAATCCCTAAAATACAATGGAATGTGATAAAATCCAATTTTTAAGCCTGTAAAAGGATCTTGATGTCTTGTGAGGTGTGGTTGGGGCATGTGGGAAAATTTTTTTGTGGGTCGTGCTTTTTGGGGTGTTGAGTTAATAGTTTGTGTGTCGTGATTTTGGGGTGATGAGGTGATAGTTTGTGGGTTGTGATTTTAGGGTATCAAGGTGAGGTTTTTGGGGTTTATAGGTTTCTTGTGATATATGGTTATGTTGTGCTAAATTCATGATTTGTGATGGAATAAATGAATTTTTAATAATGTTTCAAATAGCATGGGTTGGACAGGTTAATGGGATTAAAATTTTCCAGTGGAAAATTTAATGATGGGAAGTGTGATTAAATGTGGTTGATGGTAAATAATAAAATGAATGGGTGTTAAACATGGAGGAAATGTGAAGCCACATTAGATTATTAGGGAAATTCACCTTCTGATATGACTACTACAGATACTAATAAATGCATTTAGAGGCGGCAGGAAAAGTGAAAGTGTTGTGAGTTTTTTGTTTGTTTGAGAACTCATAGGCTGTGTTTGAGTGTTTGACACACACACACACACAAACACACACACAGACACACACACCGATATACATATTATTTACTTGTATCTTTCCTATGACTTTTATATGCACCCCACTCTTGTTGAGCACTATGTTCTGAACACCCGGATAGTCACACGTGGGGTGTCTTTCCCAACATCCTGGTGGGAGGATGGATGGATGGCCACCCAAACTTCCTTTCACACCCTTCTAGGTGTTTATGGCCCAAGATTCTTCGGTAGAGTTGTGATGTGGTGTCCCAGGTGTCTTCAGGATGAGTTTTAATTTGGTGTCCTAGGTGTCTTTGGATGAGTTTTGATGTGGTGTCCTAGGTGTCTTTGGGATGAGTTGAGATGTGATGTGATATTTTATGGTGTGTTTTCTAGGTGTTTGTGGGTGGGATGAATTGTGGTGTGTGGCCTAGGTGTGTGTGGGAGGTATTTACTGAGGTTTTAATCTTAGGTGTGTGCATGCGAGATGTGATGTGGTGTATTTGAAAGAGGTGGGAGTGTCGAGACTCCTTCTGTTGGGGTGTGAGAGAAGCTAATCAGTTTGAACATGATGTGGGGAACCCTATCATTGATGTTATTTAATTTATATTATATTACTTGGATTTAATTATTTGGTGAGTGTGCCTTGGTGAGGTTGGGATGGTTAGTATACCTTGATAGGTGCTGCTTGGTTCTCCTATTTTCTCACAGGTGAATTAGCATGATTCTTCCACATGTGCAAGAGAGACTTGAGTTTTTCTTACTGAGTATACTTGTATGCTTAGAGAAAAAATAAAAACCTATTTTTAGGTTCCAAAATAATTTCTTGGACCTTACTAGATCGGATCCTTGATAGTTGTTGTGTCACTGCATTATCTTTAATTATGTGTATTTACTTTGGATACTTTTATCTGCATCAGTTCTATTTATACGTGCATGTGGGATGATTTGGGTTTCTCTTTTATATTATGTCTTGGATTTGTTGTGGATAATTCATTCTACCTCCCAATATTTTTTTCTTATAAATGGAAATACCTCCCATATTGTGAGATTTGTTCACCCTTGGTGCTAGTCACAAACCTAGGGCCTACTAGAGGAGGGAATCATGGGTTATTATCTCTCTCCCATCATTGTGGTTTCATTTGAGGGAGGGGGACGTGACAGAGTGGCATCAAAGGTGATGGTTGAGATATAGGATGAAGTTTGTATTTAGGAACATTGAGGGTTTCATGGGCTGTTATGGGAACAATGCTAGTTGACCTTGGTGTATGACATAGGCAAGGGCGACCAGTTAGGAAATGGTATTTTAGTCCCCCCTATTATCTAGTGGATAGAATCCGAGCTTATCAAATAGCCAAGTGAGATACACTTTCTTGTAGGGTAGAGTACTATGAGAGGTACATGAATCATAATGACTTGTATTCTTGTTTAAATTGGTTTTTTGGGAGGTTAAAATGGATGAAATAAATAAAATTAATTAAAATTAATATTTAATAAAATTATATAATACTCAGGCTTATGAAATCTTTATTTCCTTTTCATATATGGATCCTATTTTTCATTTGGTTATGGATTAGGAAGTTGAGGGTTAGTATTCTGATCCAGTTGATCGTTGTAGGGTTGATCCGGTTGAGGAGGATGATTAGTGGAAGAGGAAATTACATCTTTCTAGCGATAGGATTTGGGTTAGTTAGAGGTAAGTGTTTCATATGTGAAAATATAGAGTTTGATAGAGGAGGTTGTGATATCTTTCAGTTTTATCTAGGTGCCGACAGAGTACTGGGTCCCTTAGGTAGTCATTCAGATGTGAGGAGCTGCACGTTAGTGGTGGAAATTGTATCTAGGAGTGAGGATGGAGGCATAAATTTTGTGGTTCGACTTCTAGAAGGGTTTTTGCATAGAGTTCCTTTAGTCAACCATGAAGGCATTGAGGAGGAAGAAGCTTCTTTTTCTTCAACAGAGGAGTATTTCAGTGTGGGAGTTGGGAATCAGATTCAAGGATCTTCTTCTTTTTGCACCATAGATTTTTTTTTCAGATGAGGAGTCACATGTGAGGCGACTTGAGGAGGCACCCCTTCCTTCTATCTTGTATGCATTAAATCCTTTTATATTTACAACATATCTAGTGGTTCATAAGAAGGCATAGGTGATCGATCAAATGAACCTGAGAGGAGGTTTTCCATGGGAAGGGAGCCAATAGGTTTCATCAAGGGGAAATGTTTTCAGTGGAAGATGTCAGGTGACATGACCTTTGAGGTTTTAACCAGGCGGGAGTCTACCTAGGATACTTCTTTTTTGACCTCCTAGTTTATATACCTTTCTTGTTGGGTTGGGGCTGATGTTTTTTTATATGTAATTCACAGCCATCTTCAGGACCAGTGCCCAGTGACTGCTCAATCTTAGTTTGTCCAAGGTAGACAGGTTAAACATTAGCCTCAACAATAGTTACCAATGAGTAAATTTCAATTGCATGGGCATCTAAATTATGATCCATCGAGGGTAGATGGAGCAAGTATAGGCTAACCTTAGTATGTTGCTTATGTTCAAGGATTGAGGTTTGAGTGTGGAATTTGAGTTGGTCATTAGTAGATAGGGAGAGGAGCTGGGCATGGTTAGTTTCATGCAGTGGAGGTTGAAATTATAGAGGGTCTAGAGATCATTAGAGGTAAAATCATCTTGTTTAGTACTGTTTTTGTGACTTGTTTGATTTGAGAGTTTCGAACTCATTTGTTTAAACCTCTCTAAAACATACTCTGGGACTAGACCTAGAGAGGCTTCACATAACCCTGGTGTTGACTATGACATTTGGAGGCTAGACCAGCTTATTCTATGTATTCCAGGGGTGTAGAATGATGATGGGGCTTCATCAGTCCCATGGGAATCTTTTCCTACTACTGATTCAGTCATACAATGTTATCTTCAGTATTTACTTGTTATATTCCATAGTTACTGTTATCAAATTCTTCAGGAGGATAATCATGTTTTTGGATTTGGATGGTTAGTGTGTGGTTTTATTTAGTGAGAAGAGTTGTCAGGTGGGAATTCAATGTGTAGAGCCCCTTATTTCCTTTATATCTATGATTTCTATGGAATCGATAGACATTGGGATGGTAGAGGTTCCCTAGGTTGTTTGAGAGTTACTGAATTGTTTTCTTGAGGAGGTTGTGACTCTAACCCCATGACACGACATTGAGTTTTTGATATTATTACAACCTAGTGCTTCTCTAATTTTGATTTATCCTTATCACATGGAACCTTATGAGTTGTGGGAGTTGAGGATTCAGATAGATGATATGATGCGTAAGGGTTTTATCAGTCCTAGTGCGTCATCATGGGGTGCTCCAATGCTGTTCTCAAGGAAGAAGACAATATTATGAGGTTTTTCATATACTACCAGAGGTTAAATTAGGATACAGTAAAAAAATGTTACCCTATTCTGAGGATATGTGATCTTTTCAACAAGATGATAGGGTTGATTTGGTTTTCTAATATTGATATGTGGTATGCATATCATCAGTTGGGGGTGAAAGAGGGTGATATCCCAAAGACTTCCTTCAGATGCAGGTATTGGCACTTCAAGTTTGTATCCATTCCATTCGGTGTTATGAATGCACAAGATTTGTCCATGGGGATTATGAACTCTATTTTCCATGAGATCCTGAATTGGTTCTTTTTCTTATTCATCGATAAAATCTTAATCTACTCGAAGTCAGAGGAGGAGCATGCTGAGTATTTAAAAATTGTCTTACATGTTCTTCAACACCTCTATCTCTATGTAAAGTTGTCCAAGTGTAAGTTATTGACATGATAAGTGAATTTCCTTGGGAATGTGGTGTCTCGGTAGGGTTTAGAAGTAGATATATCGAAGGTTGAAGTAGTTGTTTATTGGGAAACAGCCAAGAACATGGTAGATTTTCAAAGTTTTCTTGGTCTTATAGGCTATTATTGGAGGTTTGTACTCAATTTCTATCAATTTGAAGCCCCATTTAAATATTTTACTAGTAAATAACAATATTTTGTATGGATTTATCACTTCTAGTTAGCATTCAGTTACCTAAAGGGGAAGTTGATTAGTTCTCTAATTCTCTAGTTGCCTAAGGAAAGGGTGATGTTTGAGGTGTTTTTTGATTCTTCTTGTCCGGTATTAGGATTCATGATAATGCAGTAGTAGGTAGTGATCTCTTTAGGGTCTATGAAGTTACATTACCATGATCATAACTATACCACCCATGATATGGAGCTTGTAATGGTTGTGTTCGTGCTGAATTTGGGGAGACATTACCTCATTGGGGAGCGATTTTTAGTCTTTATAGATCACAAGAACTTGAGGTATATCTTTTCCCAATGTGATTTGAACTTGAAGTAGTGTAGGTGGATAAAGTTTCTTAAGTATTATGATTTTTAGATCACATATACCTTAGGAAAGGTGAATATTGTGGCTGAAAATTAGAGTAGGAATTCATAGAGGGGTGTTATCTGGGATTATAAGGATTCTTGGAGAGAAATGGAGGAGTTCATTTCCTTTCACTTAGATACAAGAGTAGAAATTGGTAGAGGATGTTTGTTTTATATGGAGGTGCAATCTTATCTGATGAACTAGGTGGAGGAGTGTTAGTGAGGAGACTTAGAGGCATAGGTGATGCATGATCGTGTTGGCCAGGGTGATGCTCTAATGGGATGGTAATAGGATGATCAGAACTAGATGATGTAGGCTGTTTGTTCTAATAGAAATGAGAAAGGGAGTTCTTCATGAGTTCCATAGCTTACCCTTGTAAGTACACTTGATAATTTCTATGATGTACCATGGATTGAGGCTTCAGTTTTGGTGGCCCAGTTTAAAGTGAGTAGTGGTTGAGTTTGTGGAAAGGTACATGGTTTTATAGTCGGTAAAGGAAGGGCATTGTGTTCCTCATGGTTCATTTCATCCCTTGCATTTAACTTAGTGGAAATGGGATGAAATATCAATGGATTTCTTTACAATATTACCCAAAACATAGGGTGGTTGTGATGCTTTCGGGGTGATAGTGTATTGGTTGATGAAATTGACCCACTTCTTAGCAATCAAGGATTCATGTATAGTTGATTATTTGTCTAAGAGTTATATTGATGATGCAGTGTGGTTTCATTGAGTTTTTAAGTCCATTTTCTCATATTGGGACACATGTTTTACCTCATGACTCTGTATGTGATTGAATCATGCTTTTGGAACTAAGTTACACCTCAACACTGCTTTCTACCCTCAGACAAATGGGAAAACAGAATGGACTATCTAGACATTGGAGGATATGTTATGAGCTTGCGTCTTGGAATTTGGTTGATCTCTGTAATGACACAAACCTTTGTAAGAGTTTGATTATAATAATAGATATTACTCTTCCATTGGCATAGCTTCATTTGAGGGTTTTACGAGAGATCATGTAATCCTCCTTTGTGCTGGATAGAGGTCAGGGAGACAACTATTATTGGTCCTAATGCGGTGAAGAGCACAAAAAAGAAAGTTCATCTTGTCCATGACAGTATGAAAATAGTGCATGACTAATAGAAGTCTTATGCAGATCACAGTAGGAGGCCCCTAAAGTTAGATGCTGGAGACCATGTTTTCATGAAGGTTTCCCCTTGACATGAGTAGTAGAGGTTTGACAGAGGGAGTAAGATTTCCCCCATGTTTATTGGACCCTTTAAGTAATTGGGGTGAGTTGGAGAATTAGTGTAGTAGTTGGAATTACCACCATGGTTGGATAGGATCCATGATATCTTTGAAATCTATCATCTTCATCAGTATCTTCATGATGACTCCCATGTCCTTGACTGGGGAGAGTTGGATATCGAGAATGATGTGAAATTTTTGGATCATCAAGTGGGGATCCAAGACTGTCAAGAGAAGGTGTTGTGAGGATGGACCATTCTCTTAGTTTGTGTGTTTTATAGGCATAGTGGCCTAGAGGAGAGTACTTGGAAGCATGATAAATAGATGAGTTCCTAGTACCTTGATTTGTTTTGAATTTTTTTTCTCTGTCTTGCTTTGTGTGTGATGTTTGAGACCTTTTTGTTTTTTGAGATGAGCTATTTTCCCTAGTCAGTGATGTGTGTGGTGTGATGAATGATAAATTATTAACATATAAAAATGGGAGGACCTAATTTCAAATCAATAAAAATTAACTGTGATGTGATTAAACCTATTCGGGTGAGTGATTGCTGCCCTGAGCAGATAACATCTTGACATGGAAGATGGAATTCCCCAATTTCTGTGTTTGAGACTATAAAGTTAGTTGGTTGTAGTGGTTTTTGGTTTAGTGTATGTGGATGTTGATATGGGTGTGTAGTGGTTGTGTGGTAGTGTGGTTATGTGAGAGAAGGTAGCTTGTGGTTTTGCAGTGTGTTTTGTGGCCACTTGGGTTGGAATTTTTAGCCCGTGGTAGCGTTTGAGGTGTGACGAGATCCTTGATAAGTATCTCATGGGATTTTTTTGTGCACCTTTCCTTTTGGGTGTGGTTTTCAATTATCGTTGGAGATAATCATTTTATAGGTATCTAATGTAATAGTTTTTTCCCTAATGGTCCATTATTTTTCCAATTTTGGCCATTGGAGGTGTTCGAGGGAGGTTCTGGGAGTTCTCGGTGGATGTTGGAGGTACAAAAGAGTTTATGCTGAAAATACACATCGTGTAAGTGTATTACATGACATGAAAGTTAGTTTCACCTCTTTTCTAGGGGTAATTCACAATGTGTATGTTTTTGGGGTTAAATAATAAAAAGGTGGTGTAAATTTTAGTCAAAACCTAGGATCCTAGAGTTACACGATGTGAAAGGAGATTACATGTCATGTAATTCCCTGATGTTGTATTGTTTTAAAGGTTTCATCCACTTAGGTTTCCTCCATACCCTACGACCAGCAGCTATTCTCCCAATCCATTCATCTGTCAACCTTATCCTTCAGTATTTGAATATTCCTTTTGATAGGGATCGATCCATGGGCTCCCGTATTCAACCTATGGTGAGTTATCCTCTCGTTATCACCTATTTCCTTTTTTTCTTCTTCTGATATTTTTGCAGTGGTGTGGTTTGGTTTGGGTTATTAGTTTGTGATGTGTTTTGATGGTCTTTGTTTGTGGTATTGGTTAAACTGTGTTTTCTCATGGTGCGGTTGTGGGTTGTGGGTGTTCTTCTTCACCCTATGGGGAACAATTAGTTAGGAAAACTTCTTTGAGGTAGGTATTCCCTCATTTCTCTTTATTGCGTATCCTCAGGGAGGGGTTTACTTTTGTTTATCTATAGATTATGGTTTTTCATTAAAGATAAATAATTTTCTAATTGAATTGAAAAGGGGTGAATGAGGTCTGATTCACATGCTTTTACATCTTTGATATAATATTGTGATATTGTGAATTGTATGGTCTTGTTGCCATAATGAAAGTTATGGAAATTAGAGGCTTTGTTTGTGTTGGATATATGTGTTGAGATTTCTTCTTTGGTTATTATTGTTGTGATATCACCCTAAAAAATGGATATTGGAAATCCAATTATATTTGGTTAATAAATTGGTTTCTCTTGGATTATGATTTGTGTGATGAAATCCCTTAAATATGGTGGAATGTGATAAAATCCCCTTTGTAAATCTATAGAAGGATCTTTCTGTACTATGATTTATGGTTGGAGAATGTGGTGATAATAGTTTTTGGGCCATTCTTTTGGGGCGGTGAGGTGATAGTTTGTGGTTCGTGATTTTGGGGTGAGGAGGTTATATTTTGTGGGCAATGATTTTGGGGTAGTGAGGTGATAGTTTGTGGGCCGTGATTTTGGGGTGACAAGGTGAGGTTTTTGGGGATGGTAGTTTGCTTGTGATATGTGGTTATGTTGTGCTATATGCCTTAGTAGTGATGGAATAAATGAATGTTTAATAATGTTTGAAATTTCATGGGTTGGATTGGTTAATGGGATGAAAATTTTTAAATGGAAAATTTAATGATGGGTTGTGTGATTAAATGTGGTTGATGATAAATAATAAAATTAATGGGTGTTAAAAATGGAGGAAATGTGAAGAAAAAATATATTATTAGGCCTCTTGAACATCTAAAATGACTATTTCAGATTCTAATTAATGCATTTAGAGGTGGTAACCAAAGTGATGGTGTTTGGAGTTGGTTATTTTTTTGAAAACCCATAGGTTGGGCTTGAGTGTTTGATATATATATGTATATATATATATATATATATATATATATATTCCATGTGATTTCTATACAAACCCCACTCAGGTTGATAACTATGTGTCGAACACCTGCATAGTCACGTGGGGTGTGTGTTTCTCAACATCTCAGTGGGAGGATGGATGGGTGGCCACACGCCCTTCCCTTCTCCCTCTTTCAGGAGATGATGACCAAAGATTATTTGGGTGATTTTTGATGTAGTGTCCTAGTTGTCTTTGGGATGAGTTTTTAGGTGGGGTCCCAGGTGTATTTGGTATGAGTTGTGATGTGGTGTCCCATGTGTCTTTGGGATGAGTTGATATGTGATGTGATGTGTTATTGTGTGTGTTCCATGTGTGTATGGTAAGGATGTGTTGTGGTGTGTGGCCCATGTGTGTGTGGGTGGGATGTGATGTGGTGTGTGGCCTAGGTGTGTGTGTGTGTGGTGTGTTGTGGCGTGTGGCCCATGTGTGTCCCAAGTGTGTGTGGGCGGGATGTGATGTGGTGTGTGGCCTAGGTGTGTGTAGGTGGGGTGTGATGTGGAATGTGGCCCAGGTGTGTGTAGGAGGGATATGATGTGGTATATTCTAAAGATGCGAGAGTTCCAGGATGTCTATCATTGGGGTGTGAGAGAGGCTAATCAATGGTATAGTGGTATAAGGTATCCTATCATTGATGTTCTTTACTTTATATTATATAACTTGGCTTTCATTATTTGGCGAGCATACCTTAGCGAGGTTGGGATGGTTAGTATTCCTTGATAGGTGCTTCTTGGTTCAGATGTTTTCTCACAGGTGCATTAGTGTGCTTTTTTCACATGTGTACAATAGAATTGAGTTTTTTCTATTGAGTATACTTTAATACTCACCCTATATATATAATACAATTTTTATATTTTCATAAGGATTTCATGGACTGCTCTGGAACTTACTAGCTTAGATCCTTGATATTTTTTGTGATGCTACTTTAGCTTTAATTTTGGATATTTACTTTGGATACTTTTATCTGTATCTGTTCAATTTATACATGCATGTTGGATGGTTGGGGTTTCTCTTTTATGTTATGTCTTAGAGTTTTTGTTGATTATTCATTATATCTCCCAATTTTTTTTCTTATAAAGGTTAATTCCTCCCATATTGTTACATTTTTACACCCTTAGAGATAGTTTCCAACCCGAGGTACACTGGAGGAGAGAGTTAGGGGTCATTATCTCTCTCCCCTCATTGCGGTATATTTAGAGGGAGGGGGTCATGGAAACCATGCTCAGAAATGACATGACCCAGAAAGTGAACATCTTGTATCGAAAACTGGAACTTCGAGATCTTTCTATAAATACGGTGCCATAAAAAAATCTAGAATCATCCTCAAGTGCTTTGAATGCTCCTCCTTGGATGAAATGTCAATGAGTATGTCATTGATGAAGACAACCACAAACTGGTCCAAGTACATTTGGAAGATCTATTTCATCAAAGACATAAACATGATAGGAGAATTAATCACACAAAAGAGAATCCCAAGGAACTCATAGGGTCCATAGATACATCAGAATTCCAACTTTGGTATATCATCCTTGGGAACCCTCAACTGGTGGTAGTCAGACCAACGATCGATCATTGATAAACATTTCACACCATGCAATTGGTGAAAGAGGTTGTCAATATTTAGAAAGGGGTAATTTTTATTTATTGTGGATTGGTTAAGGTGATGATAATCCATGAAATCCACAAGCTCCCATACACATTTTTCATGAACGGTATTGGAGCTATCTAGGGGGACACACTAGGTTTGATGAAACCCTCCTCTAAAAATTCCTCAAACTGCAACCAAAACTCTTATATATCAGTAGGGTCCATTTTATATTATGTAGAAGATATCAGAGTGGTTTTGGGATGTAAGTTGATGCAAAAATTCATCTACCACCTCAGAGGTAGTCTCATAACGTCCTTAGGGAATATTCTTATATAATCCTCCCTGATTGAAGGAATCTAGATTCCTAAAGATCCTGTTTCAGTAAGGGATAAACTTGACAACTGATGGGTTATGGCCTAAAACCTCCTTCTCATAGAACCCACTCATCCTTCCATGATATCTCACCACCGCCCATAAAGGTGAATCTCATCCCATCAGTGCATATGCATCTAAATCTTCTTTGGTGATAGTCAATCTGGGCTCAAACCATGGAAAAAACAAATCTATACCCAAGATGAAATCATAGGGTTCCATCATGATAACCAAAAGATCCCATGTGAACCTCTCTCTACCAAGTGGTAGCTTTTACTACCGACATATAAAATATTCAAAAGAATCATTCCCTATAAGAGCATCAAGACAAAGCTCCTAAGCTAGTGCATAAACTGGGAGCTCCAAATCTCACACTATGAGTATAGAGATGATGGAATAAGTGGAAATTTTTTATACTAATACTGAAGAAAGAGTATAATAAACACATATCATACCTATAATCATCTCATGAACTGTAGGGTAATAAGACTCCAGAGCCTACAATTGTATGTGGCCCCAATCACTGGCTCCCTAAGCCTATCGTGGGTGGCCTAATGGTGGTTGTGGAAGGATCACATAACATCATACACCACCCATAACTCCTCCTTCTCCTTTTCTAGATCCGCCTCATGGGGACTACCTTTAACTTTACTAGGAGATCCTTGATCATGGTGATACCTAGGACTTGGAAGTACTTCGACTACCTACATTCACCCCCTAGCATGTCAGGTTAGGCAGTCATGTGCTATGTAACCCCACACATCATAAGAATAGCACCAACCCTCTCCAGGATTCCATGGTGCTCAGTGTTGTACCTATACCACACGACCATGTGTCTAAGTCTGATTGTGAAAGGATCCTCTACACCATGATCCTGCTAACTAGTGCTTGTTATCTGTTGCAGATGAATTAGATCTATGACACCCATTGCCAACTCAAGACACTGATCATTCCTATTACATAAATATATCTATCAATAATTCCCACTCAAGCACCTCAACATAGGTTTGGATGCACAAAGGCACCACACTGACACAAATATTTCTATAGAGTCCTTTCTCAAACTCTGTTATCAAAATTATTCATCGTGAATCATGTCACAGGAGTACCAGGTAAGGTCTATGAACCTCGTTATGTACTCAACCACCATCATCCCTCCCTAATACTGCACCAGAATCACTTTAATCTAAACTAAGTGCAAACAAGAGGGGGTAGTGCTCCTCATGGAATAACTAATGGAAGTCTGGACACCAGAGTGTCAACTCATTGTGCATCTGGGTAACAAGGATGCACCAGCACCTGGATACTTTATAGAAAAGTTTAGATGCTTATGAAAACACCTAATCCATCAGCGTTCAAATGATACTGAATACATGTACCACAGACTCTAGCCAATCCTATGATCCCTGATGATTTGAATCCCCATGGAACCTCAATAGCCTCTGACACTAGAACCCATTGAGCATGATACACCTAAACTCATCCTCAACCTACTCTATTGGGATGATCAACTACTTGATAAGTGTAGGTGATACCAACTTCTCACATATAAGAAGAATATTATGGGATCGACCTTGAACTGAGGCCACATTTATCATCGGATTGTTATCTTGATTTAGAACTTGAATTCTTGATGGTTGTAATCACGGTGGAATCCTGAAATTTTAATCAAAACATACCAAAACCAGATGAGAATATATATATATATATGACAACAATGGGGAGCTAACTCAAAAAGGAAAATCAAATAATCAATCATATATGATGCATGTACCATTGACCCCTACAACCAATGTCTCAGTATACTGGGTTGAAAAGCAGGTTATCAAGGTCTCTTTTAATGGATATGTTGACCACCCACACCACTATTAGATTCCCAATATCGAGATTCACACTTGAGAAACTCTAACACTGTTTCCCTAATCCCAAAAAAATCCTCATAAGGCGACTAGTCCAATAATCATCATAAAGATCAAACAACATTTGATACCAATCTGTCACAACCCAACCCAAGATAGTTCTCAAGCCACAACTACCCCAAGCCTGCCTCCTTAGGCATGGGGGTGGTGAAAATAACTAAAATGAATATCCTAATTGGGAGGCCTTTTCCTAAGTACCAGTACACCCACACCTTACCATCTCAGTGTGAAAGTGTAGAGGAATAATAATAAAAAGATGCAACAACTAGAAATTAAATCAAGCATGCAAAACATCTATGGTGTAAAAGAGTATGATAGTGAAAACTAAAAATTAAAGGAAAAAATACATGCCCAACTAGAAATATGACCCAACCTAAAAAAACTAGAAAATTAAAATACTGAGAGATCCCAAATCTTGATCTCCATGTTGTGACCACCATACGTGGTCTAATGTTCCAGGTATCCGTAGTCGCCTCTGAAGTCATCGTTGACCTATCTGTCATCTGCATAAGACACAATACATGTTGGAAAATCCCATGTAAGGGTGAGTATATACATACCTAATAGAACACCCCAAAATATGAAGGGGTAGTGGTAAGAGATACAGGGGGAAGCTAAAGTCAGTAGATGGTATACAAGATACAAGATACAATGAAAGAGAACAGATCAAACCCAACCAAGAGAAAGAGTAACCTCATCTAAGAACATGGGAATCTACATAGTGAGTAGATGAACTAAACATAGATTCATTTACACCCATAGTAGGAGAGTTAACTAATCCAACCATGATAATAAAAACATGGAATGCACATAGCATACCCTACAAATCTTTGTATCACATGGAAAGAGAGTAACCAAATCCAAAGGAATGGATACAAATGTGTATATATATATATATTCTCAGTAAATAAAATCCCATATAAGAGTTTAAGGGGATATTTATCTCAAAACTCATCCTAAAAGAGGAGTAAATAATAATTCCAAAAGTCCATCAACTATGCCCAATATCTCACACATCTTCCTAGAAGTAAACATATAAGTATAGACATGCCTTGTCACTGTGCTGCATAGTCTAGGGGACATAATATCTAGGAAGTGGACCCATGAACAGGTATAATAGGAGGGTTCTAATTAGTGGTAGAGGATCAATGCCCAACCTAGATGGAGGGTTCCACTCTAAGAGTCACGCAACCATGTCCAAACCTATTAGAGGGTTCCACTCAGAAGTCTATGGAGAACTAATACCCTTACTAGATGGTTGGTTCCACTCTAGAGGTAGAGAATCCATAACCATCCCATCTAGAGGGTTCCACTCTGATCATCTAGGACCCATGCCCATCCTATCTAGAGGGTTCAACTTGGATGTCTGTAGAGGACTCATGCACTGTTCCAATTAGAGGTTTACACTCTTGAAGTTGATGAGGATCAATGTGCAGCCTAGCTAGAGGTTACACTCAATATTCGATATAGGACTCATGCCTAGCCTAGACAGAGTGTTCAAATCTTAGAGTTTGTAGAGGACCCATGACCTGTGCCAATAGGAGGGTTCCACTCTAGTCATCAGGGTCCCATACCCATACTAGATGGAGGGTTCTAATTGGGATGTCTCTGGTGATCTTGTGTGATCAATGATGTCATTGAGCTTCTCCTAACCAAGCATCGTGAACATAACATTACAAATTTTATATCAAAATCCACAAGTAATGGAATTATCACATTATATGTGAAAAAAACTCTAGATAGGCTACCTGGAGGCCAAAATCTGAGTTCAAACAAAGGAGATACAAAAGATTGAAGGTTCCTAAAAAGGATCCATGGTGGTATATAACATTTAGGGGACCCAAAAGGCATGTGTTCTTGATCCTTAAATAGGAATCAAAATTGCACGTCGTCTTAGCGCATAGCTCTAGAAATATATATATATATATA
Organism: Viscum album; assembly: GCA_963277665.1. Lineage (NCBI taxonomy): Eukaryota > Viridiplantae > Streptophyta > Magnoliopsida > Santalales > Viscaceae > Viscum > Viscum album. The sequence continues at coordinate 1,471,506,413 of OY728152.1, read as the reverse complement.
TATAAATTTTTAAGTCTTTAAAGGAAAGTCCCGAGTCTTTATAGAAAGTGTGGGTTGATTGAATCATTTTAAAGGGGATTGATTGAGGATAATCTATTGAGTGTCACACTTTCTTAATCATGTTTAGTTCTTAAAGAGTTAATCCTCATCATTCTGCCATATAATTTTTAACATCAGAAACCACCCACCTTACCCGCAAAATAACCCTGGGAAATCCCTCATTATTAAATCATTTTTATAAATTTCTATGATGATTCAATGACTCCTATTATCCTTGATTTTGATAAATCAAAATATACTTCATTAAGGTTTAAAATTTAAATTGGTTTAAATTTTACTATTTTTAGTTTTTATTATCCTATTGGTTTATTATTAATAACTAAAAAAATTTGTAAATCCACTAGAACATAGTAGTATTTTTTATAGTACATTGAGATAAAAATGTTATAAAATGGAGTTTAAAGTTATGTATATCAGATGATGGTAAAAATTATTTGATACTCTTTCGATTTAACTTGAAGAAATTGAAATAAATCCATTGATGTTTATTATGAAAATTTCAATAGATTTAATATGAGGATTTTATGATATATAGTGAATTACATGATAAGCTAGCTAAATATTTCTCAATCGTTTTAAAGCTATGCATCATCTCATTTTCCCTGAGATCTTCTAATTGTTTTTGCCTTCATAGGGATTTATATAATGAATTAGAGTGTGATGTTTTCATTATAAATTATCTAAGTTTTTCTTTTTTAATTATTCTTTATTTTATTGCTGATATTAATAAGATTCTACAGTGAAATATGATTTTTACAATGATTGAGATCAAGGGATTCCAGGGATAGGAAGACATAGATATTTCAGTAGGGTTACAATCGATGAAGCTTAGGGTGCTTGAGATTTATTATTTTGATAATTATGATTGAATTATTCCAATGTAGGAAGATATATATAAACCAATATCCCTATTGAAGAGATTCTAGGTATGGAATTTGTTGATCCTGCTGAGCTTATAGTTGAGAAACTTACAAGTTGGGAAGTGGGATACCTAGGATTCGTTTAGAAATCCTCCCAACTATTTGGATAAAATAAAAGGATTCTTATATATTGATTATTTTTGGTAATAAATATTCCTAGAATTATTTGAGTTATTAATCAATACTCCATGCATTGTTGTTACTTTGATGTGACTACTTTTTTGATTTAAATAGTGTATTTGTACATTTTTCAAACAATAGTAATATTTCCGATAGATTTATTTTTTTCTATATTTATGCTTTATTTAACTTTGATTTGATCATATGATCTTATCATTCAGTCAAATGATGCTATAGTTGGATGAAAATTTCTAGTAATTTTTTAGACTATAATTCACCCCCTATTGTAATGTTATATTAACACATCATCGAGGATAATACTTGGTATCATAGCCTGTATCTTGATATTAAATATATACTCTATATTTGATTTAATATTTTGATATTCATATATTGTATGTTTATTTTAGCAGAACATATAATAATATCCTTACACTAAATTATATAATAGTAAATATGATTTTGTTTCTGATAAGGTAGGAATTCCTATATAAACTTTAATTTTTTTAATCTAAGCTGACCACCTATATTTGTTGGGGACGATTATAAATATTGGCACAACAAGATAAATACAACCATTATTAGAATGGGAGTTGATCATTGTATTATGAAGACAAAAAATTATATAATTCTAGAAAAATATTTATCTACTTTTACATATCATGACAAGATATAATATCAAGAAAATTATAAATTTTATAATATGTTGCTTTGCACAATTACATAAAATATCTATATTCAAATTTCATCATGTGAGACTATGAATGAAATATGGAAAAATCTAGAGATTACTCACCTCATAACTTCCAAGGTACTTGATACTTGAAGAGATATATTAAGATATTTTTATCAATACCTTTATTTTCTACCTAGAGAATCTATGGAATAAATGTAGCAAAACATTATGATTGTTGTTAATAAACATCAGTTTTTGGGGATAAGGAAATTACTGATGAATAATATTCATAAAATGTGGTTGATATTTTACTAAAGGAATGAGAATACAATAGTAAAAATATAGAATAAACTAAAAACAATGAATCTAAATATAGATGGACTCATTGGAACATTAATGAAATATGTGAATATATTTTAAAGATATGTTGAGAAGGAGAAGATAAATAATAAATGAGAATTCACTTCCTGTTATGGTGTTTTAATTACTAGTGATAAAATATCTATGTTAGTGAAGAAGTATAAACATTAATTTAATGATAAGAATATAGAATATAGTGAAGGAGTGATTTATATTCCTATGAGAAGAATATATAATATTATCAAAAAATAGCTTCATGTTTGATTATCATAAGGATAGAAAAGATAAACATGAATTTGAGTATTTATAAACCATATGTTATGAATGTAAGAAGCTCGTGAATATCAGATTGGATTTTCCTTAGTTGAAGAGAATGAATAAAGACATCAAATCTTTAAAGAGAAAAGAAATAAAATATTTCCATGCGACCAATGATATATAGAGTGTCAGTGAGGATCCCTCATCTGATAAAAATAATGAATTAGAGGATGATAAAAACAATATCATCAGTTTCTATTCAAATATTCCAAAGAATTACCTATGATTGATATGAATAGTAACTCTAGATACAATTTCTTAATTATCATTAAATACTAATTTTTATTTTTCCTCATATGATGATATAAGTTCATCTTCATCAGAAGTTGAAGATGATATGATAGAGGTTAAATAAATAATAGGATATATGTATTTCCTAGAAAATTGAAATAAGTTTTTTGGAAGCCCTTAATCTTGTTATAGAATATGTGGTTATCATAAAAGATAAAAGTTCTAAATATTTTGATGAAATTTCTTATCTTACTTCTGAGTTAAATAATATTAGTTCTAAAATAATGAGATGACAATAGTTAAAAGTAAATTCATTAATGATTTGAATGAATCTAGATGATAAATTTCCACGATAGTTACTAAATTGAATACTAAAAAGATTCAGTTATATCATTGGAATATGGAAATGAAAATGTTAATATGAAATCAAAAATTGAAAGTTTGAAGAAATTATTGAATAATTTTTCTACTGAAAGAAATTAATTTCACAAAATGTATAACAAATTAATGTCTAAAAATACAACTTTTTGTGGTTTTTATAAAACCATCAGAAGATACCTTTATAAAAGTAACTTTTCTTCCCAAGTTAAGCACCCTTTTATACCTAATTTTAGGGAGGCACACATTGGGAAAACATTTTTATTTTAACAAGAACCAAAATATTAAATACCGTATAGATTATATTTCTAAAATCTCATAGCTATAGAATAAAAATGAGTTAGAAATATATGGGTTCCTAAATATAAATTTGTTAAAATCCTCAGACCCATATAGGTTTAGGTACCAAATTATTTATCATAATTTTTTTGGAAGAAAGTCTAAGAATCAAAAAAATATATGGCATATAGATAGTGTTTATACTTTACATATTATAGGATAAATTTTTAATTTTCAGAATATATGAAAATTGGAAGTAGTAAAATTCATTTTTGGAGATGATGTGAAAGTCCAAGTCTATGGTATGGGTGCTATTGTCTTGGTCAGAATTTAATTTATAAAGAATTTTATGTTTTTGGAAATAAGTACAACCACATTAACATTAAACAAAAATTAAGTGAAGGTTACTATGTGAACTTAAAGAATACATAATGGGTAGTTAAAAGCTTAGTAAGAGTGCACACTTTATCCACTTATAGGCATGAAAATGATTTTATGATAAACTTAGAAAACCTTAGTAATCAGAATTTACATTATCTAATTGAATTTGAAGATTATTCATGGATTTGGCATAGAATATTAGTAAATTTAAATGTATATACAGTAATTATGTTATATAGGAATGGTTTAGTCAGGGATTTACAAGAACATAAATTTAATTATTCTAATTTTTGTGATCCTTTCAAATATGGTAAGTGAAACAAATCAATATTTAAGTCCATTGGTGAAATATCAATGTTTGTGTCTTTATAGTTAGTGTACATGTATCTTTTTGGTCCTACACAAACTGTATGTATTGAGTGAAAAATCTTTGTTTATGTATAAGTTTATGATTACACTAGATATACTTGGATTTAATTTTTAACACTAAAGGAAAAAGAGCCTCTGTTTTTAAAAGTATTGTTTTTCACATTCAAAATTTTAAAAACCTGTATATAGTCATTAACTGAAGCTATTGAGGTGGTGAGTTTGTAAAATCTGTTTTTGAAACCTTTTATAGTGAATGGATAATAAGTCATAATTTTTTTAACACTAACAACTCTATAATAAAATGGAGTAGTTGAATGAAAGAATATAACCCTTCAAGAAATTATCTAGATAATTATATGTGAATACATAAAAGCAAAATATTTTTGGGTGGAAGCTCTGAGTAAAGATTTATACACTATAAATTTGATTTTCTTTCATTTGGTTTTTAATAAAACCCCTTATGAATTATAAATCATAAGAAAAACTAAACTTAGATAGTTCAATGATTTTGGAAGAATTTTTTTAATTTTGAATATTATATAAGATATTCATGAATTTTTTCTAAATGCTAAAGAATGTATATTTGTTATTCATTACTCCACTATTAAGGTGTATTAAATTTTTAACAAATGCTTATATATTGTGGAAGAAATTATATATTTCAAGTTTAATGATACATATCCTTATTTAAGTTTAAAACATTTAGAATTTACACATCAATATTGTAATTTTGAAGCCTTTATTATTTTATTGGAAGTAGAATCTCATCTACCAGACATTAAGTTACCTGATAATAGACTAACGGAAGTATAAATATTAGAATTTATCTCTATGGATGTTAATTCATGATTAAATGAAGTTTGAAATCTATTTTTACCTAGAAATAAAATAATCTAAAGGAATAATCCCACTGAAAATTTCATTGTTGATGTAAGAAATCTTGTTTAAGCCAAAAATTCATTACAAAATGAATTTGAAGATTTTTTATTCCTATATTAACTTGAACCTAAAATGGTAGATAAAGCCTTGGGTGAGGGGAGTTGGATAACTACTATGTTAAGAAAATAAGGTTTCAAAATTGGTTGAGAATATAAAGGATTTACTAATAATAAGAGTAAAATGGGTATTCCATAATAAATGTGATGAAAACAATATTATTTTCCAGAATAAAGAAATATTAGTTTCTAAGTGTTATGTCTGAAATAAGGCATGGATTAAGGATAACAATTTTCTCTGGAATCCAGGCTTCAGTCCATCCATATGCTTATATAATTTCCATATCATCTTAATTTGACTCTATATCAAATAGATATAAATATTTCCATCCTTAATAGATATGTTTAAGAGGATTTTTATGTATAAAAAACCCATGGTTTTAATTTTTTTTAATATAATAAGTTATTAAAATCAACAAATATCATTAGGAACATAACCAAGACCCAAGAGCCTGGTATGATCAGTTTTCTAACTTACTTATTCAATATAATTTTGTTAAAGAAATGGATGACCAAAATATTTTTATCAAGAAAATTTTCAATGAAACCATCATTGTTTAAATTTAAATCAATGACATTAACATTAGATCAACTCAAAAAACTCTCATGGATAGTTTCTTGGAACTTATACAGAGTGTGTTTGAGATGAGAATAATGGGTGAACATAATTTATTTCTTTGATTCCAAATAACATACAAAATAGAAATAAGAAATTTAACTCAACATAAATATATAATATATTAACTAAAATGATTTTATTTTGAAAGTGCCTCTTGTATAACTACTCTAATAGATACCTCATGAAAACTTGATCATGATGAATTATATAAATTAATTAATCCAAAATTATTTAGAGGGATGATTAGAATCTTACTTTAATTGATAACTAATCAATAATAATTAATGTATTCTATATACGTATATGTAATATTCTAAGAAAATATTAAGGAATCCCATATTAATGTAGTCAAGCTGGTCTCCCTCTACCTTAAAGTAACTAGGAAACATAGATTATTCTATTCATATGGAATTGAATTTATTCTTAATAGTTATTCAAATATATAATTTAGAGTATTTAAAATTGATTAGAAGAGTACTTCTTGAACATTACATTTCTTAGGAGAGTAATTTGTTTTATAGACAAGAAAGAAACAACACTTTTTTTCACTTTCTACTACTGAAGCTAAGTATGTGGTGACTAGAAATTATTTCTCTTAGTTATTGTGGATGTGGCACACCCTCACATACTTTGATGTGATTTTTACTCAAAGTTGGATTCTTTGTGACAAAAAAGTTCTATATATTTTTATAGAAACCCAACACATCACTCATGTGTGAAGAACATAAACACAAGATACCACTTCCTATATAACCATATATAAAATAGTGATATTATTCTCATGTTTATTAGAACTAAAAATCAATTTATGGACATTTTTTTAAAACATATAAATTCAAATAAATTTTAATATATTGAATAAAAATTAGGTATGATAAAATCAAATTTATCACAATTTACACTCCTTATTTCAACTATCTATTGACATTGGAAAGATCCTCACAAAAGGGAATTGGTATCCTTTATTTTACAACTTTATTGATGCTTTTATTATTTTGGGGAAGTAATGATTATAAGTATTGGGAGAGAAACATATATATGGAGATAATTTTTTACCATGTTCTTTATTACAAAAGGGATAAAGTATTGAAAATAGGATGTATCGAAAAATGTGAATGGTTAAAAAGAGATATTATTATTTTGAATTTTATTATATTTTTTTCTTCTAACTTTATATTATTTCTTAAAGGGGGGTTTATTAGAAAGTAAAAAAGTATATGGAATTTTATTTTTTAATTTATTATCAAAATAAACATTACTTTATTTCTTAATTACTGTTATGAGATTTTCAAAAAGGGATAGATTTTTGAGTCAATGAATCTTATTATCCTTGGTTTTGAAAGATCAACACTTCATTAAAGTTTTAACTTTACTTTGTTTTAGGTTTTTAACTATGAAATTTTTATTGTTTGACAGGTATGTTCCAAAGTTCAAAAAAAATATGTACACCCACAAGAAAATAATAGTGTGTTGTGATTATATATTGTGACAAACCCATTCAAAATGGATATTGAGGCTACACCCATCAGTTGATGTTGTTGTAACTGAACCTAGAGAACTCAAAATTTGATCATTGAATTGTTTCACCTAAATTTCTATACATTTAGCCTAAGTCTTAAAGGATTAGCTGTGAGTCACTTGATAAGTGATCTGAATGGTTTTCAATTATATTTAAACTATTAATAATCTCATTTTTTTCGAGTGATGTAGATATTTTTTTCTTCACAAGTATCTTCTTAAAGGATCAATGTATAAGGTTTTCCTTGTAAATGCTATTAGTTTTTAATATTTAAATTGTTATTTATCCAATCATATAGATATAAGAGATATTAGGTTGGAAATTGGTTGTTCTGAGAATTGAGATCGAGTGATTCTGGGGAAAATAAGATAGATCCTCTTTTATAAGGTTACAATTGATGAAGCTCTGGGTGTTTGAACTTATTGAGTTTGATTAGTGTGATTAAGGGATTTCAAGGTAAGAAAAATATTGTCTAACAGTCTTGTCAAAGAGATTCTAGGCGTGGGATCAATTTATGCCTATAAACTTATAGTTGAGGAACTTCTAGGTGTGTATGTGGGATACCTAGGACCAGGATAGTGATCCTCCCACCAATTTGGATAATATTTAATGGTTTGTTTTGAATAGTGAAGAATTAGGGAGTTAAGATCCATATAGTAAACATGATTTTTCCAAGTTTCAATAATTGAAAAGTTATACCAAATGTTCCTTGTTATTTTTATTTAACCTTAGTGTTAGGTTATTTCATATTAGTGAAATTTTTATGTGTGTTGGAGCTGAAAGAGTTTATATATTTATTATTTTTTTAACATTGAAATTAAATGATTTAATTACCACTATTCCGATAATTTAAGGGAAATTATCACATATTTTGTTTATAGGAATATTTTTCGATTTATTATGAAAATATTATAAAATTTTATTTTTAGTGGTTTAATTATTATTATTTTATTAATTTATTAAATGAATAAACTTTAATTTGGGTGTTTTGGTGATTAAGAAGGGTTTTAGAAGATAATAAATTTTTAAAAGTATCAAAGTTTGTAATTATAAGGACAAATTTATGGAATGTTATTTAATTTATACATTGATCTAGAAGCAAGGAATTATTTAGAACCAATGAAAATGTTATGGATGCATGATGATGAAATATTTAAAGATATATATTTATTGAAGATATTGAAGAAGTTAATAAAGGATTGAAGGGAAAGACCTTACAAATGGGTAAGCTATTACATAAGATATTTCATATAAGATATATATTAGTTTTAATTATTGCAAGATAAATACAATGTAAAAAACCTTATATTAGAGTTATTTGAGTGATATGTAAGAGTCCCCAATTGGCCATTGTGTAATATGAAATGAATTTTCCACTAAAATTAAAGAGCCAAGTGTCCCATGTGACACTGAAGAGTTCCCAATATAATATGAAAAGGTTAACTAGATCTACACTAATATGTAAGATTCCTTATTTATTGTGTGATTGTAATATATGGTACTTAAGTGTTTTCATAGATATTTGCTAATATATTTTATATTTTCCTTTTTTACTAGAATAATAAATGTAACCATATTTGATTAAACTGAAATTATTTGTCGACCTAAAATCAAATCCCTTATTATCTTTATCTAGTGAAATCATAAAATTATCTTCAGATGATCCCATATGACATCCATTTAGAATCAAACGGAGATGAAAACCATGGGATGAATTTTGAGGTAATTATATTTTAAGAAATTCATGAAATAATGGATTGATCCCACTTGGTTGATCCACTTATAATCAAGAAAGTAGAGAAGTTGGAAGGATGAAAGGGGAAATGGGCATAAAAATTTCAAAAGGTATAGGGGGAATAGACTTGCCTAAAATTAAAATGGGACACCCACTATATAAAGGGTTCCTCATTTGGGATTATAATAAAATATTAACTTCTCACACTTTTTTTATTTTAAATTAATATAATTTTATTCTGTTTATTTGTTCCCATATTTATTTATATCTCTTATTTTACATTTTGATATTGTGGTCTCTTAAACCCTCACTAATGATGAGAGGTTAAATTAAGGATCACTTCGTTGATGAAATAAAAATTTCAAGATTCTTTTCACCAAATTTCTTACTACATTTTTTAATCTTTTGGAATTTAAAGGTCAGATGATGTTGTGGTTCATGAAATTGACCTTTATCTTGGATTTCCATTATTTACATCCAACTAGCTCAACCTATTTTCTCTCCCTTTACTTTAGTAATGGTATATGATGAAACCAGTGCTTCTGTGATGATTGGAATGTCATTAATAACAAATTTGTGTGGGGGGGGGGGTAAGTGAAGGATTAACTCTGAATAGAGTTGTTTCCCTCTCCAAAACCTATGATACATTATCATGAAATACACTTTAGATATTTAGGTAATTTAATGTACCCACCTTCAATGTAGAAAGGATGATTATATGAATAATGGGATATTATCATAGATTTAGATTGGGGGGAATTAAGAAAACTTCTTTGAATTAATTCTTAATAAGATTCCAAGGTACGTTTATTTTCTTACTAACTTCATTATATTAGAATTTTATTTTCATATTTAAATTATCTTTTTATTCTAACACTCACAAAAAGAACCCCTAATTTTCTTTCCTTTACAATATTAAAAAAATAGTTAGGAAGTTGGTGAGTGTCTAAAAGGCTCCTTGAGGAAAAACCTATGACATATCCCAATATGTTCATTGGTAAACTTAAAATCTATTTTGACATCCCCACAACAAGTATTTTTCCAAGAATGTGTACCTTTCACCAAATATGGATGATTTTGATATCTTCAATCACATTATTGATAGATTTACTTTAGAAGAAACCATCGATTTAATTCCTTAGTGGTGTATCCAAGATTTAATTGAATCACTATAATTTTTGTGAAGGACATACTTACTACTACGTTATTATAGTATCTCTCAAGGAAAAGGAAGAAAGGGGAATAGATATTTTGGGGATTTTATACGATGGTCGAGCATAGTAAAAAAATTGTTATCTCAATGAATATCACATTATTATATATCCTTTATGGATTCTCACTGAATATCTATGAATTTACTCATTTGTTCATAACATATTAGTAAATGTATTACAGTTATAACTCCTTATAACCCTCATCCTAAATGTATTCAACTGAATGTTCCATAATGTAAAATATTTGTAGTTAATAACAACCAATACTAAAGATATAAAAAAATTAAAAACTTAATGAACGATATCCCTGATCAATCATAGAGAGTAATATGATTTGAAAAATATGAATCAAAATACCTTTTGATATATCCATTTCATACAATACAATTTTCTTAGGCAATAGTTAAACATTATCTCCCTATCATAACAAAATATACTATCATCCATAATATATTATCCTTGGAATAATGGATATTATATCATATGGTATCCCTATATATTACCCTAAAATATAGGATGAATTCACCATATAAATATTAGGACTTTGGTCATATCTACTTTAATCTATCACTTATACTAAATCTACATAAACTTTGTGCCATTCCACCTTATATTGTGTCATATATAATAACTTTTGAAACCATATCCAAAACACCTTTTAGTTATCTTCCATTTTTTTGAAAAATATATCATCAAATTCATTGTATATCACATCATATGAAATACTTTGTGAATATATATCCAAAAAAACATTTTTTATATACTCTAAAAAAATTTTAGAGCATCCTTCTATGTTTTTAAAAATTCAATCCACATTTAGTTAACCACAATGTGTGACCCCATGATTCTTTGAAGTGTTGAAAATAAAAATTAATTCTTGAGTTCATTAAGGTATAAAAACTGATGCATCTAGAAAAACATCATTTCTACTCTAGCTAGAAAGGGATATGTTGTGATATCCATTAAACACATATATCTATAAATCTGTTTCTACAAGATGTATCATAAATAATTATGTGTAATCATATTATCCCTTTTCCCAAAATATTGAGATATTGTGGGATATATATTATTTCAACCTTATATCCCACTCATACATTCTAAATTACTTAAGTAAAAATTAACCAAGTCGATGAATTCATCATATTTAATTCATCTAAGTGGATGAGAACATCACATTCCATGCACACAAATATAGAATCACATAATATATACCTTATTTTTCTATTACAATAAACTTCCTCAGTCTATCTTAATAGAGGGACCAAATGTTATACTCATCATATGATAGGACCAATATAATCTTAATTAATCATCAACTAATTACATGAACAAAAATATACCCAATACCCCTAATTAGATAAGATTAAATCGTTTCATAAGAAAGGAACCAAAGTATGAATGTTCTCATGCTAGTTATTTTGATAACCTTAGGTATGAGGATTCAATATAAAACATTCAACCCTAGTATACCAAGGATATAGTGAATGAAAATCCATGTGGTATACTTGATGGAAAATATAGTGCACACAAATACTTTGGTTCCTCATGATCCGTTTCTATATCTCTATATGAAATCCTTCCCACACTAACCTTAACATTTTATCACAAACTTTATGTAGTGACCATGAACTAGTTACCTATATGACACTTGAATCATAGTTCTATGTACCCAGGAGAACTTCTTGATCCATAAGGGTAGGAAGTAATCATTGAGAGTCTAAGTGTGTGAGTTAGGGAGCAATTTACCAATTATTTTTTAAAGAATAAGGAACTGATTAAAAATAGAAAATTTGACATGATACATCCAGATACAGTACATCTAGAAAAAAAATAAGAACTTTCCAAAAATAATTAGTTTCTAAAAGTGCATAACCAAGCATCCCTTTAAGACTGAAAAAATATAAAAAAACTAATATAAGTACTAAAAATAAAGAGAAAACCCAAAAATTGATAAGTGCCAGCAAGGTCCCTGGTCTCCAAATCCAACACTGATGGAAATTGACCCAAAAAAACTAAACACAACTAGAAAATGGATCAGAAATCAACCAATACCTATGATTCATGAAACATAGACCATATATATTCATGTAAAACAAAATGGGAATGTGGGGTGTGATATTAACATACTCAGTAGGACCCCACCAAGATTATAAAATATATGAACCATCCCTAAGTGTATGTTTGAATTAGTATACTCATTTACATAGATATAGTAAGAAATATTTATAAAAAAAGATCACCAATTCTTGGAATATAAAAAGATAAACAATATACATGTAAATAATAGACTATAATTAAATAAACCTATATCAGGAGGGTTCATACATAAACTAATTTCATTGAGTTGAGTTCTCATAGTATGGGATGTATTAGTCAGCACAACAATATGACCGTTCCAACAATTTACGGAGGCCATGCCAGTCATAATAGTGTCTTACACATGTAATCATATTCACTCATTTGTATGAGTAGATGTGTACAAATAAGTAATAATATTAGTGATATATAAAAGGTATATAATTAAGTCTTAACCTATAGTGGTAATCTTGAATCCCATCAAAGGTAATATATTTCACAAACCAACCCAAATTTTCACCCATCAGATGCTCAAACCGGCCCATGGCATCCCTGAGGCACATTCTTGATCACTATGGGGTGGCACTAAGAAGAATGGAATCATAGTAAATCTAGTGGGAATAGATTCACCCAATAATTAGAGTTTAGTAACAGTGGAAAAATTAGCTTTACCACTCCATATGTCATAGGTCCATACTAAATAAAATATGATGCATAATAAAAAAAATAATAAAACAAAGAAACTGAAAAAAAATCTATAGTAATCCCTCTAATCACCTCTATTATCTCTCCATTTCATATGTAATAATGAAAAATACACCTCTAGATTCCTTTTATTTTTCCACTAGTAAATATCAATACCCTCCATCAAAAAAAATAAGTTAAAGCCTATATTAATGATGCGATAAATAAAATCTAAAATAAATTAAACAAGAAACATACCTCCTCATGAAAATAAAAGTCTTAATCCATTTATATTACCTTAATGATCAAATAGTAGAAATAAAAGAGTTAGAACCTAGAATTGAAAGATATATATGGGCATGAGAAATATATCTTAATAGGAATGCCAAATAATCCACACACAAAGTAAAGTCTTTAAATAAGATATACTTTTTTAGTTTGAAATACAATATTAAAAGTAGATTTTTTTATTTGTTAAAATCAAATCACAAATCACATAATCATTTTTTAAATATTTCCATTCTCATTCTATAAATAAAAAAATTCACTAAGAAAATTTTTACTAGCCAAAACCCCTTTTATATTAAAATATCAAAAAACCCATTTTTTGAACAATATTTAAAATCATGATTTTAAATAACCTTTAAATTAACTATTTTACTTAGAAAGGAACACATGATATAAAAATGATGATATGAGTATTTGAAAACACACACCCTATGATATAAAATAGTTAGAGTCATTATGGGAACCAAGGGGTTTGGGGGACTAACTTTTACATGACTAAAAAAATACATTATAAGGTTAGTGACAAATTACAATCAACCTGTCCAATACTTAGTATTACTCTCACTAGTCAAACTAAGGGTAATACCCCATAATTAGTTAATAACTCTATCTTAGGGACACTATTAAAGGTGTAATATTCTACTAGTGCAACATGTGAACCTGTCATTCTGACCTAACTACCCAAGGATTCCCATGAAATATAAATGGAGGAGATTATTTCAAATATATATGGTTGGTTACATCTGCCACTTTGGAACAAAATGAAAGGAAACAAATGATAGTAAACAAAAAGGCTTGTGGACCTGACCCTGTGACCTTCCCCTCACCCCCAAACCCTTACCACCCCACCACCAGTGGTGGGGTACCATACAATTTTATATTTAAAATATAAATACATAACATGAAATCCTAAAAGTAAATTGAAAATAATATTTTTTCAACACCTTCAAACTCAATTAAAAGGAAAAAACCTTGTTACAATTCATGCATATAATAATTATATAAACCCCCACCAGGCATGATCCCCATATCACATTTCAATAAGCATCAATTTTCCATAATTATTGGGAATTAATCAAAGGGGTCAATTTTTTGAATAATAAATCCATTAAATTTTTACAATAAAAATGGTACTTATAAAAAGTAAATAAAAAATAATGAAAAAATATCTATTTATAAAATTCCAAATAGTTCTTCTAAATTCCTTTAGAAATCATGTTAAAATAATCCATTTCCAATTTACTTTGGAAGCTAAAATAGGAATCAATATTAAATTTAAATTTACCTTTTTATTGTTATACTCATATACACTCACACATATATATACATATGACTTGATTTGTGTAAATGAACATAATCCCATGTCGATTTGTACACACACACACA